>CM037474.1:32017487-34552845 GCA_021014325.1 Plazaster borealis | reverse complement strand
TCACCTCCGGTGGCTGTGACGGGTGAAGTGGATATTTCTTCTACTCTCCAGCACCGGTAAATTGACACTCTTCGAAGTGGCCATATTCACGCGTCGCAAGTGTGCAGTGTCGATTACCTCTCCGTTGCCTGAATCAAACCGAGTCCGACCGAGACTTCACCGTGCGCTCAAATGAAGTGAGTCCCCATTTTGGGAAAACACTGTCTCTTTTGTAACTGTCCGCACGTGCGCGTCGATCACATGACAACGTGAGGGCAACTGTAAGGTGGGAAAAATCTTACAAGTAGTCCATAAGCCAGGTGCTGACCAACTCGAGGGACTAATTCCAATATCACTTTTCTTGTTGCAAATAATCCATAACTCACCATAACTATGATAGCCTGTCCAAAAATATTATATTTCTACCAGTTTTCGAAAGATTTTCACCATACAATCTCAACCCCCTTAGCCTCTTCCGTTATTGTTAAGTCGACGGCCGTTTACATTGTAACATTTTGTTTGCACCAAGAGAGAATAATTTGTGTCCATACTCAAACAACCATAGTATATTTTTGCAAATATCGATAGTTTGAGGGTTTTTCACCATGAAATTTATTTTCACACCAATTACAGAGAGAACCACAACAGGAGTTGGTACGAAAACCTACAGACCGTTCTATAGAAAATGCATCGTGATCGCCAGCTGCTCTTCCATGGACTCTGCCTTTGTATACAAAGATCTCCAGCACCGATTTGCTGGCCATGGTAACCAAAGGTGTTATAGCGCCGTGGGTAACAATGACAGCTCCTTCTGTCGTCCTTTCTCTATGCTATCGCCAAGTCATTTTTCCGTACAGCGTTTTGAGATTTTCTTTTTATTTCGAACGCTATTATTAAAAGTTTATTATTATTATTATTAGGTGTTCGTGCGATACAAGCACGAACACCTCTTTGTTTTTGTTCTGGGGGGGTTTCTCCATTTTCTTCTTCTTCTTCTTCTTCTTCCCTGGAACTCTTCTCTAGTATAACTCAAGATTGAAACTGAATATTGAACCTTGAAACTCATCAGACAATTGAACTTCAATATGAAGACGGCACAGTTTTGATGACGTCGTGATGACGTCATCAGGTTTCGAATTTCAAGGGTTTTAAAGTTGAAAAATTACCATTTGCTATTGGCTGTATCTCCTTGAATTTGAAAGCTGTGATGTCCATAATTAAGCATCGGATAGATCAAGACTGGGGCAACATTTCAAAAATTCACGCAAAAATCGTATGTAAAAAGATCATAACTCATGAACCACATGTTGGAAATATACAATCTATACATCATCGGATAGGTCGTTAGGAGTTCAACAAACGCTACACAAAGCATGACCCCATTTGACCTTAACTTCCGGTTCAAACCGAAAGTTGAAAGTTTCACAAAATTCGTATCTCAAAAACCACGTATTTCTTTTTTTCTAATTTGTTTGCATCAGGTGATATAATTGTAGAGACACGGGAAGGAGGCCGGTCCTCTATTTAAAAAGGACGAGGATTCGCCAATATACATCAATAATAATAAATGCAATCAATGACGTCTAAAATGAAATAAACTCTCCTTTACTGGTTTAATTTCTCCAATACAATAGCACAAAATATGCAATACAATGCAAAAAGTCACAATAATATACACTACACAACTACACAATGCACTGTCAAAAAAAGGTCACAAAAAGGTCAGCACACACGATCTGGCTACACGGACGCACGTGTGACGGTGCTGCCTGGCAAATACACACATGGTTTTACAATGATTCCGATCAAAATAGAGCCCTAAAAATCACAGTAGTTCAGGTATAAATGAGGGTTTGCATACAAAATAATACTCACAGATATCTCTACACCTCTATTACTCCCATATAAATAGCTTTTTGGAGCATGGCCAGAGCCATGCTCCCTACAAAAATAGAGAAAAATACCACTCAAATAAAATGTGCTCTTTCAAGAAACGAAGCTATAGAAAAAGAGAGAGATTGTCACGTGACAACTCCAAAAGTAAACTTTTCATAATATAAACACTGAGGGCGCACTTGGGTTCCCTACATCAGAGCCGTATATTGGGAGAGTTGCGACATAGAGGGACCAGTTTTTTTGGTTGCTGGGCGCCATTTTCGGTCCAAAAAACACAGCTAGGATTTAGGAACAACAACAACGATCAACTAGCTGCGCTGTACTGAGCTCGACACGGACGGTCTGTGTACGTACGACGACAACAACAAGGAACGGGACCAAAGACTCGCAAGCAAAATGCCGGGATGTAGTGCTTGGGGTTGCACTTTATAACTGGCTTGAAGATGTATCGGTTCCCATGGGATAAAGCGAGGAGAGAAGTTTGGGAAGTGAATGTGAAGCGGAGCAACCAACTGGCATCCTTACTCCCCTTTCAAATTCATGCCTTTGTGAGGTAGGCCTAAGTATAAAGTAGTAGGCCTAGGCCTATAAACTTAACTAATAACTGGGGCGCTGTAGTGTAGGCCTAATTGTTTTTATTTTGACAACAATTAATCTGCAGTCGTCAATTGTTTTTTTATTAAAAGAGTACATCACCCCAGTTACTGCTAGGTACGTCGTTATAAACTAACAATCCATCGGCGAAATTAGTTGGTCGATGGTGTCGTATTTCCATCATCAGAATCAGATTAACTTTTGTCCCGCGATGGTTATTTATTATTTTAATGATAAAATAATACATGGTTAACGATAGTTTCCGTTACAGTGCCTGGTGCCAAGACCGCAGGCTGGGCTTGTTTTATTGCACTGGAATTAGACGCATTTAAAAAAAAATATATACCAGAATCAAAATGAGAAAAAATACACAGTTTATTGTACCTTAAACGGTTTTTATTTTAATAATCACCAACTGACTATAATAAACTATTTATCTCAGTTTACTTTATGTTATGGGCAAGTGTATGTATAAGGTCTTGGGTCTATACTTCGATACTTGACAACATAATAGAATAATATGTATCACTAAATCCAGACTCAATAACATGTCAATAAGTCTACTTTTTAACATAATTTGTTTGAATTAAAGATACTTTTTAGTAACACAGTGAGTTATTGCGAACTGACAGAAAGATGAAACAGACTGCAGTCCCAACCATTTTCCTTCACCGGAAAGTTTCCAAACTGAGGAAGTCACCCCAAAACAGACATCATATGCCCACCATGACATGCATGATGAAAGAAGGTAGCAAATCAACATCAGCGGAGCATTCATACTCTGCAGCATCACAATGCTCACCCACTGAAAATTGTAAATAAAACTAGAAGTAATAAACAACAATTGTATTCCTAAATATATATTTTTCAAATTGTTCAGTTGTTACTCACTTTTGTGTAACTAATACAAAGCACTTCAGATTGACACACAGTTCTCTTGGTATGGCAGCAATTTTCTTGTACTACTACCATTGAGAGCGGATGTGAGTGGTTTGATTCCACTGGTGCTTAGTTCAGGATTTGTGAGTTACAAATTGCAGCATGGGGTAAAGAAAAGAAAATGGTGCATGACGACCGAAGAGTTAAGTTTTAGGTGACTTATGTTCAACTTTCAAGTTTTTTGTTCATTCTAAATAAGGTTTGCATGTCTTTTCCATTTGTTATTAACATTTTTGCAGTTTTGTTAACAAAATATTTGTCTGTTTATGATTTCCACACCTTGAAGCTACTGGTAAGTTATTTCAGTATTTTTGTAAATTTGGCCACTTCTAATTGTAGTATTTGTTGTGTACAGATTGAACTTGTTATGAACGAATTCTAGCAATACAATTTCAAACAAATTTCCTCCATAAATATTTACCTGAATGTATTTTCACAAGCAGCTACAATATGGTTTGAATCCCAAGATATGACAACTTTTCTTGATACTCACTAGATCTTTTTTGTTTAACCTGGTGAGTTTCATATGAAACTTTAACCAGAAAATCTATAAATAAAAAAATAAAAACATGAAATAAAGAAATTGTTGTTTAATTCTCTCAGCTCACTCCCACCATCCTTGTAATTTATTGTACATTTGTTTGTGTTTTAGAATGTTTAATGTGGTTTCTCATGTCCCCCTGGATGAGTGTGCTTTTGCTCTGCAATATCTGATGTGCCTTGTATGCTTCTTGAAATATTCAGTTTACAAATAGTGACATCAAAAATAAGTAGTATAAATTAAAATAAAATAAAGATAATTTAAAGCAATTAATTTAAAAATTCAAAACAGAGAGCACTCAAAAAAAGAAAAAAGAACAATAGGGAAATAAATTATTTTGTATAAATTGAAATCAGCAAAAAGCTGGAGACAAGAATTAAAAAGGGATTAACTAACACAGATTTATGTAAACAAAAATGGGGGGCTGCATTTAGAAGGCTAAGCATACAATGAATGGAGGACTGTTTATATCTGGAAGTTCTGGTTTTGGGAATATCTAGTTACTGTTGACTGCGAAGAAATGAAATGAAATTTGCATAGAATTTCTGATTTACTTTTAGATTTGGCTTCATCATGTCATTCACACAATATTCAACCACACAAGACTGTGAATCAATGTGAGACTGTTCATTCATGTAAGAATGATACATTGTATATTTTAGGTTTTGCTTTTTAAATGTTGTCATATTGTCTTACTAGATCACATTTAATGTAGTTCATTCATGTAAGAATGATACATTGTATTATTTTTAGGTTTTGCTTTTTAAATGTTGTCATGTTGTTTTACTATCACATGTAATGTAAGTGGCAATACCTGTTTGTGGAATGGAGAATATTTTACATTATCAAAATTATCTGTGTTTATATTTCTCATCTCATTTAGGGCATGATGTATGTCCTTGTGTATTTTCAAAACTACAAAAATTAAAGGGAATCTTATGGGTCAGGGGTTTTGTGGGTCAAGGGTTGTTGCGATAATCGTAAGGTTCCTAAATCTGTTAATACGTTATCACAACTAGGTCAGAGGCAGCAAAACAAAAGTGAACTACATGTACTACACTGGTGGTAGTATCACAGTCGTTAGTACGCAGGTATGCAGCCCCCTCTATTACTATAGTATTTGTTATCTAGTCAAGAAGAAACTTCATAAACTTGATCAAGCCAAGACTAAGGTAATGGGTCACCAAAGTTTTCAAAATTTTCACCATCGTACAAACTTACAAAGAGACTGCATGCGACTATTTGATAATTAAATAATGTGCTCAATTTTGAATGAAAATTGTTGAAAGGTTTGGACGGTCCCTGAAGTAGGAGGGCTTAGAGATAGACAAAGACTGTATTTAGAGCCTAGCTAGAGTGGTTATGTTTTTAAAACACAGTTTGAGTTTCGTAAGTTCTAACTTATTGAGGAGAACCCCAGCATGAAATTCAAAGCAAACCAAAATAATCATTGTAAATCCTGCATTTAAAAAAAAAAAATGTTTTGCCTTGCTACATTATTTTGTTTGAATTTGTCCCTGTTCATAAAAATGTAAATATTGTAAAATATCAAATGTTCCTGTAGGCCTACATGTTATTGTTAATTATAATAAATATGATGAGCATGAACAATGCATCAGTTATTAAAATTTCAACAATTAGAGAAATGACATGGTCTACATGTTATTGTTTCTGTCTGAACCATGTGTTGCAGTAGTTGCGATAATCGTAACCCTCCATCATTATCGCAACCGGACCGGAGGCCAACATGGAGTTTTGCATACAGAGTCAAACTCAAAACAAACTTTTCACGTGCATAAAACTTATAAGCACAAGAATCTTAGTAGAAGATTGGACGAATTTATTTGTCTACCTAAATGACAGATTCCCGCTGATCTGCTCAAAACTAAAGTAGTATCTTTGTTTTTACAAAAAAATATAACATATGGATTATCTCGTGCGCCAGCAAATTGCGGTCGTCCGAGTCGTAGACGCGTTTTTCATGCTAAACTCGTTTCATTAGTCTTGTCCTGTGTTCGCGGTACGCCGCGCACACGCGTCGTTTTGGACACAAAATGGCTTCTAATCGCAAGTTGTCGCAACTCTCCCAATATACGGCTCTGCCCTACATAATGATTGAGCCTGCTCAAACTTTTGCACACAAATGACAATATTTTGACTGGTCAAAACCTGGTCAAAACCGGACGTTAAAGCCAACGTTGGTTAAAGCGCACGTGGCTCTTGACGTGACTCACGTTGACAACGCACGACGGCACGACAGTGTATTAACACATGTAGGCCCTGCGCACACGCTGAATCACTAGCATGTGTAGTGAGTTTACATTGTGTATAGTCTTGGTTCCAAGACGCTTTAGTTGCAGACTAATGTATGTACTGTACAGCTACATGTAGGAATACATTTGGCGTGACTGTGCATTTTCTTATGCTGCCCCATTTCTTTGGAATAGTCTTCCTGTGCATATTCGCCAGGCTAGTTCTTTACACTGTTTTAAGTCTCTGTTAAAAACTCATTTGTTTGAAGCTGCTTATATGTAATCTGCTTACTTTAATTATCTTTCACTTATTGTATAATTATTTTCTTGTTCTCTTTATGCGCTTAGAGGCTTTGGCATTAGGCGCTTTACAAATGTCTTTATTATTATTATTATTATTAATATACAAAGAAACAACGAGCGAAAAATTCAATATTATTTGAAAATGTCATAATTCCTGAACCACACATTGGATGTTTACAATCCATACATCATCTGAAAGGTCTTATTAAACTTAACACGCGCTACACAAAGTGTGACCCTGTTTGACCTTAAATTCCGGTTCAAACCGGAAGTTGAAATTTAATATTTAAAATGTCTTAACTTCTGAACAACTCATTCGATTTTTACAATCTATTCATCATTGGGAAAGTATGTAACAATTTTAGAAACTATATACAGAATGTGACCCCAAGTGACCTTTACTTCCTGTTTAAACTGGAAGATAAAATTTAATATTTGAAAAAATCAGAACTCCTGAACCACACACTGGATTTTTATCATCTATACATCATTAGAAAGGGCTTCAAAGATTTAAGAAACGCTACACACTGTGACCTCATTTGACCTTGACTTCCGGTTCAAACCGGAAAGTGAAAGTTAATGTATCAACAAATTGTAACTTCTAAACAACACATTGGATTTTTACAATCTATACATTATTGGGAAAGTATGTAACAACTTAAGAAACAATACACAGAATGTGACCTCATTTGACATTGACTTTCCGTTCAAACCGAAAGATGAAATTGAATACTTGAAAAAATCATAACTCCTGTACCACAAAATGAATTTTTACAGTCTTTACATCATTAGAAAGGTCTTTAAAATTTCAACAAGCGCTTCACTGTGACTCTTTAGACCTTGACTTTCGGTTCAAATCGGAAGTTGAAGTTTAATATTTTAACCAATCATAACTCTTTAATCAGACATTGGTTTTTAAAATGTATACATCATTGTTAAGGTCTTCAAAAAGTCAACAAACGCTGCACAAAGTGTGAACCCATTTGACCTTGACTTCCAGTTCAAACCGGAAGTTTAATTTTTATAATGAACAAATCTAACTCCTGAACCAGACGTTGGATTGATAAGGTAACTTGTCGACACCAAATCATTCACTCATGATTTGATGACATTACTCTCGAACACCTTGTTTTTGTAACCAACAAAAACTGAATCTCTAGTTACCATTATTATTATTATTACCATATTATCTTTATTATCATTTTAAATATATCAAGTATATTATACATTTTTCTGAAACCCATCATAAAATGCATCGCGAATAAATTCAGAGACGTGAACGAATTAAGGTTAGAAGGCTAATGTTATTCCAGTTCACAAAAAGTCTGACAAGAGCCAGGTCGAAATTTATGGACCAGTGTCCAATTTGGTTTTTCCGAAGCTTTGAGCGGCATCTCTCTTGCTATAAGAGATCATTTGATAAGAGTTTCAAGTATACAAAATGCTTCCTTAGCGTTCTTCACGTGCTTATCCACGCTGCATTGTTTGTCAAGAAAATACTTAATAACCTCCACCATGTGAAGTCGCGCAGACTCTTTCGTCGTTTCACAGTCTTCATCCTTCCTATGGGTACCGTTCTTTCTCCTGGCGGCTGAAGACCCGGCCCTTTTAGACCCAGAAGGTTCCTTTAAAACAGCGGCTCCTTGCTGGTCGGCTTTAATTTCGACATTTGAACCTTCCACATCTATTTCACAAACAAGGTCAGTCATTCCTGGCAAAAAAAAAAAAAAAAAAAAAAGTGTTAGGACTTGGTCACAACCGAAGAATGTCAGTTCACGAACTAATACGATTTCGGAGGCGCTTCGATCGATGGAACCGCTCGTGCAAAATTATTGTGCCTACCCCTCAAGGCTTTATCAACTGCAGATAAGATCAAAGGATCCCCCCTTTCCCAGGATCGAATCGGCGGTTGATCCAATAATTTCAGATGCAAGCTCACCCAGACTGAATTTGGAGACCACGCACGCGTGTGGCGAAGCCATGCCGAGGGCCTTTTCCAACTTGTTTGCGATTTCTTATGTGTTTCTTTATAATCTCAACTTTTGCTACCCAAACGGTAGCAAAAGTCCATACCAATTAGAAGCGCATAATGCACGTCTCATACTGAATAATTCATTTAAAAAAACCGCAAACAAGCTGGAAAAGGCCCTCGTGGCTTCGCCACTTGGCTCGCGTGCGTGATCTCCCTTTCCAGTCGCTCGCTGTTTACAAAGCTGTCCAAGCAACGATGGCCTTGACAAAAGGCTAAGGAAGACGCGGCAGAGTGTGGAAATGTATCTGGGATTAGTTTTTTTTCCCCGAGCATTTAAAAACAGGGAGAGCAATTTTAAAATGAATTCGTTCTCCAATCAGTAGCCAATCAGTAGACGATGAAATTCCTCAAGTGATGGGGTAATATGTTTTCTCCCAAGGGTGTGTAACACATTAAAGGGTAATCGTTGTGCACCCGAGCATAATTTCAGACTATTTCCAACCCGAGAGCTCCGCAAAATGTCCCCCCCCCCCCCGGGGAGAGTGGAACGTTACATTGGTCAACAGAATTAAGGCACTATTGTTGTGATTGCAGTTCAAACTGGTTCGAAACATTCAACCGAGTATGGTTGTTTTGGAAAAGGGAAAAGACTTTTCTATTGCAGAACATTTAATTTGTGAAAGTTAGCGTGTGCCGCCCAGTGGCGTAACTAAGGGGGGGCACGTGCCCCCCAATTGATGTCCGTGCCCCCCCCCCGGTGCCCCCCCCATTTACAAACTGGACTTTTGTGACTGGAGATTTCCAGAGTAAAATGTAACATTTTATACGCTTTGATGAGATAATTTCGATGTTTTTAAAACTATTTTTCCAAATTACATGCAGAAAATATTTTTTGTTTACACTCACGCCAGATTATCTTATAAAAAAATAGTAAGTAACATAACAAAAGGCGACGAAAAAGGGGCTTGTTCAGGCCCGTATCCGGATTTTGTTTTACTCTCTTTTTGGGGGGCGAATATGAAATAAAATGTACATCGGCGCGTTAGCGCCGCCCGTCACGTAGCGACGCAGGGGGAGTGGGAGGAGGATGTGCCCCCCTCAGAAGTTCGAAATGTTGTAAAAAAGAATGCCCAATTCTAGCTTTTTGGTGCACCATTTTGCGCTATTATATTGGTTATTATATCTAAAAACAACTCAATTACAGCTTTGTATCAATATTATTTCTGCATATTTAACGCTCAGACGGCGTATGCCACCCATTGCGCCCTCTGTTTACATCTTTGTATATTATGTTATGTTATAAATGTCATTACAATAATAAGTAACAGTTACGATGCAGATTTTTTAAATTAATTATTTTTTGCAGACTTAAAAAAAATATATATATATATACTAAATATAATGTTGTTATTTATTTGTTAAGGGGCCGTCCGACACCCCCCCCCCCGATTACGGGCAAGGGCTTGTTTTACAGAAAAAGGGCAAACAAAAACTTGGCCAGAAGTGCCCCCCTAGAAAAAATGGTGCACCCCCTTGTACCCCCCTGCAATTTTACCCTAGTTACGCCGCTGGTGCCGCCTCGACGCTCTGTCCCGCGTTTTACTTTAAAGCCATTTCAATTCAGGCCGTGCACCTCATATAATGTTAATTTAAAAGCGATGTCCGTTAACGGACAAAATACTAATTGGTCAACAAAGGGCGCTCTCTGTTGAGTATTAGTATGAAAACATCGCGGTTCTAGAGGAAGATATTATTCGGCCATTGTGATCCAACAGACCGCCTGAGACAGGTTCCACTGTTCCACTGTTCTCCGCACTGTCTCACCACCCTGGGTTTTGGGGGTATTTTAGCATTTTTAGTATTTTAGCAGAATATCAAGCGGGTGCCATCGGCGTGAATTGCGTCTCTCGAAACCGGAGATTTTGAACTGACAATGAATATAAACGGGGGAGGCCTACCCGCAGAGGAAAAACTGCGAGCTACAGTGTTTTCGGAAAAGCACATTGATGATTTTGGGGGGTTTTGCGGTAAAAAGCTCATGCGAACCGTGGTTATATTGATGACACAGAGGGGCTTTGACGATTACTGCCGAACACAGTTTCATGACGTGATAGGATGCGAGGAAAGATATTATCGCATGGCGACGGACGCTCTTGTCATGAGGGAGGTCCTTGCAATTTACGACATGTGTGCTAAACATCTCAATAAAGGATATTCTACTCTGTCGGTCACAAACCGGAAAGTCATCGCCTGTGAATTCATCTGCAGCTTGGTCAACAAAAGCGCGATGTCTAACCTGAGTGCCGAAGAACGTCTTTTGGTAGTGGTGGTTGAAGAAGTGTTGAAAAACATCAAGAGACCCTCCGCCGGGGCACCACGGCCAGGTAGAGAGAGAACATGTCTCCACAACTGTCTCAGTTTGACTGCCTCTATGTTGTTTTCTTGTATTAATGGCCTGCTAATACTATGTGCACAGTGTGTGGGCTTTATTAGACCCATGATATAGTAGAATTCCTGTACCCAAAGCTTGTGCACAGTGTAATGGTCATAGATGGACCCGTATTATTACAATAACCCCGTGCTCATTGCTTGTACACAGTGTAAGGGCCTTGCTGGATCCAATTATATACAAATATTGCTATGGCCATTCCTTGTGCAAAGTATATGGTCATAGATGGACCGGTGAAAATCATCTACCGGCGCCGGGTGGCTCCCCTGACAAGAAATTAGTGAGGGGTTGCATGCGGGGCATTTTTTTTTAACCTTTTCCCCTTTAATAAATACGTGGAATGTAGGAGTAATTAGCGAGTAGCAAAGCACTTGATCTTTTGAAGGAAAGGTTTATTTTATTCTGAAATAAACTCAGAATAGACGATCGATCGAAGATAATCGAAAATACTTAAATCTTTCTTTGGAAAAGATTGCATATTTTTTAATTGAAATAGAACCAAAATAGTTCCCATTCCGTTTTCATTAGATTGTGCTCAACCAAAAAACTGATACACGGGGAGGGTAAACGCTTCGTGCGGCAAGTTTGTCCACCGATGTGGGATCTCTATGAAACAATTAATCCTTCTCATGCATATGGATATGTTCAAATATCAGTAATTAAAGAAAACAGTGAGTAATCTATGTTGGTCTTCTTATACGTTTGACCGCGATCATTGTTAATATCATCGAGATTCCAATTTTTCTATTATTTTAAAATCAGGCAAAATACCGCACAACATTTACAACACGGCCATGTTCATGAAATCACTATTTTGACTACGTAACTTTTGCCATTGAGGCATCCTTATATAGATACTTCACAACAAACCTGGTGTGTATTATATTGGAACATGTTTGTTTGTACCATATTAGGCATGCTCTTATGACCTGGTATGACCTTTTTTCTGTTTCTGAGAGCAGCAGTCGTGAAGTATAATCATATACTGGGGCTTGCATGCTTTTTAGTCTTGATACAATGGCGGTATGTCAGCTATCCTGGTTTTATCAGCTGCATATTGCGCCACAGCACCTTGTAAACCATCATGGTGCTATGCAAACGAATAGGTCTCATACTTCAACACGTAACTCCCCTTGTAGGAAAAATACTGAGCGCTTTGAGACACCCATCGGGAGTATAAAGCGCTATATAAGAACTGCGTATTATTATTATTTGAATGGAAGCCGTGATGAGATCATTCAAATGTATAGTCCACCTCTCATGCATTAATTTTATCCACAAAACTCAGTTTCTCGTATATCTACCAAACCATGTTTCTCCATCAATGTTATAACGGTTGGCATTATAACCGTAATTATCTGTCGTATAAGGATTGTAAAAACTCGCAAAACAAAACCAACAGCAGAGTTAACTTGAATGTTTACTGGCTGGTTTACAGAGGACCTGATTGACATCAGCAAAGTGGGATCGGGATAGAGAGAGCTGCTCAGCACATTTATTTTCTGTGGGTATTTCTCTCGAATTTTTGTAGGGAGCTTGGCTCTGGCCAGGCTCGAGCCATGCTCAGAATTCTGTTAACAACTTGAAGGGATAATGTCATAGAGCTCTCTCTGGGTATTGTTTTGTGATTAAATTTGGGGGTTTTATCAGAGAAATATTGTTATTTTTAGGGCTAGTTAAATCATTGTATGGTTTTATCATAACTTACTGTACTGTGCTATTTACACCTTGTACTGCTATTTTCTTGTGCGAAGAGTATATAAGTTGCGGGAGATTAAACATTTTATATTGTACACGTCATCGTGTATTATAGTATAGTATAGTAGATTATAGTATTTTAGTGAAAGCTCGTCCTTTTTAATTAGAGGGTATGCCTCCTTCCCGTGTCTCTACAATAATAATGGACATTTTTAGTGCGCCATGTCTGTCAAGAATGGCACTCATGGCGCAATACATAATGATAGAAAATTTCATTTTCGTATCTTTTTTGTTGCGTTCTATTTACAATACTTGAAAGTGGCAGTCTTGACTATTATTTAGAATGACTTCTGGATCTATATCCTTTCAATTAAATAAAAGCTGGTTAATTAGGTTGACTAATAATAGAACCAGGGCACTTTAGAGATATAACTTAACTGCGCCCTTTCCTTCAGCCTTTCATACATTTAATTTTCGAGGCCTTTTTTCAGGCAAATAAATTTGCCGAACAATGGTTGCCACAATTTAAAAATCCGAAAAAATACAATAAAAAACACAAACAATATTCATTTAAATTTGTACTTATATAATGCCAACTTCGCTCATGCATGCGGTGACAGTCTGCTTGATTTAGAAAATTTCGTAAAATCTTAAATCGCTGTTAGGCCTAAATTATTGATTGATAGACGCGTTACTAATAACGATGCCATTTCCTGACCTGAACAGCTGGTTTGGATAATATGGAGGAAAATTTTTTTTTACGAATCTACCAGACCATCGTAGGCATCCTTTGCAATGCTCTTGTTTGTTTTGTCATCTGGAAAATACCAGCCATTCAAACTCGCACAAACGCTTTCATCTTCCACCGGGCAGTGTTTGATTTCTTGGGTTCTACGATGAATCTCTTGAAGAGAAAAATCAAGGTGCCTGACCCCCATCCCATGCAACGCTCTCGGATGGTAATGGTCTGTAATGTCTGGTCTTTTTCCATTCTTTTCTTCTTCTTCATGATGTCTACGTTCAACCTTTTGGTACTCACATTGGAGCGGTATTTTGCCATCGTGCACCCGTTCAAGTACCTAGTGCTAATTGCCACTTGGCCTCGCCTCAAAATCGGTATAACCATGGCGATGTGTGGGGTTGTTTCGGCCGTACTGGTCATACGTATTATTCATCTTCGAAGTGGAAACAGCTTTTGTGATCTCAGGGTCCGAGGCTTTGGTAATTCTCAAGGCATTCATGCAGTATATTATACCGGTGGGAGTGATGCTATTTGCTTACATTCGCATCAGTGTGGAGATGAAGCGGGGAGCGGCCCGTCCCGGCACCAGCCGCACATCTTCCAAACGGAGCAAACGCACCAGACATGGCCCGAGTCCCTCCTTCGGGCCAGACGCAACATGCACCTTCAAGATGCTCCTGATCGTTTTCATCACGTTCGAGATCTGCTGGACACCCAACAGGTCATCTTCCTCATGTTTCACCTTGAATGGGAGATCACATTTAACGGCTGGTTTCACCTATACTCTCCGTTGCATTGGTGGCGACCAAATTTTGCGTCAACCCCGTCATCTATGTGTTTTCAAGTAGGCCTACCGTCAATTCTG
This sequence comes from Plazaster borealis, assembly GCA_021014325.1. Lineage (NCBI taxonomy): Eukaryota > Metazoa > Echinodermata > Asteroidea > Forcipulatida > Labidiasteridae > Plazaster > Plazaster borealis. The sequence goes on along the minus strand of CM037474.1, from coordinate 34,538,615 downwards.
CAACAGACTTCGACAAATCTTTGGAATTGATGTTTTCATTGTTGGGCCAACAGATGAAACTGGACCGAGAGAGAGAGAACTGGTGCCCGCTAAACGCACACAGACATATTAATATTATATACGATTTCAATGTTGGACATTTCCCGTTCGTATACAGACATCGCTACACAGTCAGAGTCTGCTAATTGCTGGACACATTAATTTGGATATTGAGAGATGATACAGTATGGTAACATTTCACTTCATCGAAAACGCGTATTGAAACCCTAGTCAAAGTTAACCTTATATTTCATGACCGCGTACAAGATGACAGTAGTAGTATAATACATGTACATAAAAATACTGACATTTTGACAAGGGACAAAGCGTTATGGACCCTACTTGGGCCAAGTCTATAGCTGGGCCCAATTTCATAGAGCTGCTTAACGGCCGATGTTGTGTTTACTCTGCTATTCCATAGTAGCGCTGCTAACCGTAAGCACAGGATCAGGGCCCAATTTCATAAAGCTGGTAAGCAGACGTTTTCTGCTTATGGAGCGGCCATTAGTGAAATTGTTATTTCACAAATACGCTAATTAAGCAGCAAATATTGCTTGAAAATTAATTGCTTTGCAAAAATGAGCAGGACACCAGTCACAGATGGTACACGTTACACGACATTTTGGCTGGTAATTATTCTGCGAATGTTAACTTTCCGGCGCTTACTGTAAGCAAGTGACTGACGTAACAATGCAAAATACATGGTGAACAAGCAAGCTGGCCGCCTAATTTTCTTGCTAATCTGTGAAATACACTTGCGCTTAAAGGTATCGTACACGTTTGGTAATGACTCAAAACAAATATAAGCATAAAAACTTACTTGGTAACAAGCAACGGAGAGCTGATGATAGTATAAAACAGTGTAGGAAACGACTCCCTCTGAAGTAACGTAGTTTTTGAGAAAGAGGTAATTTCTCAATAAAATAATAAAAACTTCTTGCAAGAAGTTTTTATTCCTATCTTAACCACACACTTGTACAACAAGGGTGTTTTTTCTTTCATCATTTTCTTGCAACTTCGATGACCAATTGAGCCCAAATTTTCACAGGCTTGTTATTTTATGCATATGTTGGGATACACCAAGTGAGAACACTGGTCTTTGACAATTTCCAAACGTGTTCAGTGCCTATAAGCAATTCTATGCTCCCACTTTATAACGTATACAAAATGGTAGAATGCAAGTCTCTTGAGGACGCTAGATGGCGGCTGACTTAACCAAGTCCATTTTGTGCATGCTCAGAGCTACGTTAGAGGGTGCACCCCACAAAATAAACTCCCATAGCATACAGTGAAAAATGCTAAATATTCAAAAATACCCAAAAATACTAAGAAGTCTCACACCTTTTTACAGTGAAGGGAAAATTATCCATTGACTCTTGAACTGTTATCCTCTGCTCAATTTAATATGGGGAGTTCCAAGGCCCGGAGAGTTATTCTCCCTCCAAATGAAAAAAACACACCCCTACAGCAGTGAAATTTTCCAAACGTCCGAGCATAAATCTTGAAAAATGACCCTTCACCTCTCGGCAAATAGGACCATTTTTTTAGGGCCTATGTCATCCAAGTTGAAAGTCAACAACCCCCGGTCACAATTGGGAATTCTTTTTTACACTCCCCCCCTTTCGGGGCTCTCAAATTTGTCTAATAAAGAATACTTTGATGACCTACAAAATATTAATGAGGCCCACGCTCTGTTTGCTCCCATATTTAGTGGGGTGCACTCGTAAATATTTTAAATGTACACGGTAAGTCAGAAGGAGGCTCCCCAAGCTTGTCAAGGATCTCTTATATACACACTGTGTCCGTGAACATTGGCCTATTTTTACTGCCAAAAGAGGGTCAAAAACATTTGGGATGCATTGCTTAGACATAACTCTCGAAATAATAAAGTAGAGAGAAAACAATTTAACCATTTTGCATTTGGAGTCGTCGTGCACCCGCAAATCAAACTTTGTGGCCATTGTGTTGTATCATAAACATCCCAGGACAATTGGGCATCAATGCTCGCCTCCATTAATGACCCATTTCGCATTCAAGGTGGTAGAAAATTTAAATACGCTATTCAGTAATTAGAGTGCTACCTCGGTAGTTAAGTTTCCAAATAACACATTCAACTGACGCAAGTGCATCGTAATGTGTGAATGGCTAATCCACAACACTTAATTCCACCGAACAGAAGGACAAAACAGAACTATATTGTTGACGTAACCCGACTGACTCTAAAAATGCAGACGACCATAATATTTAAAAAATACACAACAAAATTTAACAGATCTGTAAGCATGAGCTGGCTATGCAAATATAAATTAAATGGGCACTTCTGTAACCATAACACATTCACTACATCCAATTAAGAGATGCAGTGAAATAACAAAACATGTCTAACGTACTAAACAAAAAGGGACACTAACAATTTCAGTTTAAGTTTGCTATATATCAATTTATTTGATGTCAGTCGCTTCTTATGACAATTACAAACATGTAACTTGAAAATTATATAACAAATGGTTGTCTATTCTGTGATTTATTGTTATCAACTCCTGTAAGCAAAACTGTATTTGGTTGATCAGTAATTAAATAAATCAACTGAAAATAATCTCATCCGAATTGCTCCTGCAATGGTTACAATTAATTTTGGGTTGAACAAAGAAAAAATGTAGTTTATTACTTGATATTTAAAATCTTTTTTTTTGTCAGATTAGGTAAAAAAATCAATTGTCTGTACACCCCAGAAACTCTGAAATCAGTCTGTATGATATACCACTTCCAAATGTTTCTTTTTGAGCATGCTTTTCCCTCATAGTTTGTTTTCTCTTCTATTTCCATCTACCAATTATGGAAAGCAAATAGAAAAAGTGATTAATAAATCATGATTGATTAGTGGTTGTTTTCTGCCAGTGCTTATGCCCATAACCAGTTGGACTAATAACCGCTAACAGACCTCTTTAACGTCTCTAGCTGAGACATCACTGTGTTACGTTAGTCAAATTGGTCCCAACTGTTCTCTGGGTCCACATCAATAGTGTCATCTAGACTAGACTGATGGACAGTAAATGGGGTTTGGGTGTAGACAGTCCAGCAAAAATGAATAGCTTGACAGACTAACTTTCTCAAGGATAACAAAGTCACCCATCCACAGCCGTCTGCTCAACACTCTTTCACTACCTCCACCAGACTTCACTACACAGATTTGACGGTAGCTTTCTTCTTAAGTCCAATGATGACAATGCTGTTCTTGGCTTGCTTGAGTTTCCACCATCTTCCCAAACGGTGCTCCTGTCCCACTCCTGCCACCAACAGGCTCCCGTCACTGGTAAACTGCAACGCATTCACAAATCCAGCCTACAATTAACACACAAAACAAAAAGTATACAGAAATCGATTTGTTTATTTATGTGTCAATATACGCTCTCCTTGCTTTTCTGAACACAATGGCGCATCAGAGCAACCTTTGATCCACTCTAGTAATATCTGGATAAAAGATAAGTTCAGCAATTGGTAGACCCCTTGCTTTAAATTTAACATGGTTTCTCAAAAACAATGAGCACTCGCTCAACCATCATACCAATAGACTGAGCCATTAACCCTTTCCTTTAATAACAAAGGCGACTTAAGTCCACTGCACTCATACCCCCTCTTCCTTACCATTGGCAACTTTCATCGACCAAGCTTACACACAAAAAAGCCTGAGCACAAAGACCATTTTGTAATAAAGCTGTAATTTTGTCCATGTTTACCCTCCATACCCAAGCTTACCATCATTGGAAAGAGAAAGCTGTGATCTTTCCAATGCTTGTGAAATAAAATAAGGTTGCTATATTATGAAATGCCTTCAAATTGGAGTGGAAAGATTCTAACATCTATGGAATGCCATCTATTTGTGTACAAAAAAGTGTTTGAGTTTTCAGATCACACCAAAGCAAGGGCTAAGAACTTGGACATTTATTGGTCAATCTAAATGATTTTTGGGTTAAATGAAAGGTAATTCAATTAGTAAAACATCTTTTATTACTTTATAATTTTGCTGTAAAACAATATCTTCAAGGTGATAAAAGAGTTTGTACAAATGGCCTTTGAACGAAAGCTTTATGTTGTGTAAGCTTAGAATGTGTGCTTTACGCTTGAATGGTCAAATAATTTGGTCACCAGTGGTTGTTTACCTAAAAAAAATCGGTAACGAGAGGTTTAAGACCACATCGACTGTAGCAACATGTGCATTTGAGAGGAATGAACCTCCAGACAATGATCATCAAGACTGTCCACCTCGCCACACACAAAATGTACGACACAGCAATCCAATTGGGATTTACATTTTGAATAGGAATTTTAATGCAAGACCTTTAATGGGATCTTTAACACAAATTAATTTAACAACAATTACACAATTTAAATGATGCTGTTAATATTGCTGAATCATGTACTTAATTACTTCAGTTAGTTCCATTTGGGTTAATACTATTTGTAATTTCCATTGAGTTGACCAACCATTCAACTGCATTAGTCGTGTACGGTAGCACAACTGTGCACAGAGCTACACATGTATCTGCGTACCATGTGAGATACACATGTATATGTGTACTGTGTAAATCATTCACCACCATCATTCAAAACTATGTGGATGACAGTCAGGCAGCCGAAGGGCTTAAGTGAACTTACAACATCAATGCCAGCAAGAGGAATGAGAGATCGGAATCCTTCAGAACACTGCCACAAACGAATCTTGGAGTCTTTAGAACCTGCTGGTCCAAAAACAAAAATATTCTACAGTTACAATTGGGACCTTTCTTAAAATCTAAACTTTGGCTTCAGCTCCAATTGCAGCTTAAGCCTGGTTCATTGTTTATTGTTTGTCAGAGTGTGATCCGGTTCCCGTTGTGACACAAATCCTGTTCTTGCTGAGCAGTTTAGTGCACAAAATCAAGTTCTGGTTTTGTTCAACAGAATGGATTGTTCCGGTTCTGTTGCTTGTGTCCTTGAGCGAGATACTTAAAGAGCCGCTCTAAGATGCTCTGAAATATTTATTTTTTGTATTTTGTATAAATATTCACTCGAAAGTGCCGTGAAACGCAGACCACATCCTGACCACATCGTGATCAAGGTGTACAAAATGCACAAATTTTCAGTGTAAAATGGTTATTCACCGATATCTACGATGTCTACTCTGCCATCAAAAGGTAATCATTTAAATATCAAGCGCATCTTAAGGCCGCTCTTTAAAGGTCACTGATTCATTCTTTATACGAGACCTTAAAAACAGCGGGAGGTCCCGTAGAGTGTCGTGGCCGAGCGGTTAAGAGCACCGAATTCAAGTTCTGATGGTTAGTCATCAGGTTGTGGGTTCGAATCCCAGTCATGGCATTTGTGTCCTTGAGCAAGACACTCAACTATAATTACTTGTCTTCACCCAGGGGTATAAATGGGTACCTGCGAGGGTAGAGGTTGATATTGTGTTTGAAAAAGCCTTCGGAGCGCTACGGCAGCTCGCGGCTGTATACTCCCCAGGGAGCTGAGAAAGGTTAAAGGAATGTTATTGGCCCAATGACCAGGGCACTAATGTAAAGCGCATTGTTACGTTTATTGTAAAATGCGCTATATAAGAACTTGTTGTTTTTTTGGGGGTTTTTTTATGCGTTGTGTAACGCACATAAAATACTCTGCACACTTATCATTAAGAGGTGTTTCTGGCATGGTTGGCTGCAGATTGTGAGCATCAAGGTGCTATTTATTACGAGTCTCATAAACAATAAGTGTGGTTTGCATTAATACACAACGCACAGGATCAACGCCTTTTCTGTCCCATTCAAAGGACTAAGCAATAATGGTCTTTATCAAGGACACAAGTCGAACCGACACTCTGCTGATCAGAACACCAGAACTTGAGTCCAGTGAGCAAGAACGCTCAGCCAACCTACCAATTATATAAAGCACTATATTAGTATTATTCAGGAAATTCACTTTACTCTAGCAAGTCGTGTGACGCATAAACCAAGCTACAGCAAAAACACTTTTCCAAATCTTGCCATAGACTATGGCTCAGTTTATCAGTTGGAGTCACTGTGTAAGAAATACTCCTTTTCAAAAGCCGATGAAGCTGATTATGCTCTAGCTTAAACAGAGGTTGAGAAAAAGGCTAAAAGGCTGTATGAGGTGTCCACAATATTCAATGTTTTAGCCAAGCTTTATGATCAGATACAATGTTAAACAGAGCAGCACTTGGGTACTTTGACATGGCTTCATATCCACAGATATGGTAACCAAGCAGATTGCTTGGAATCAAATCGAAACCAAAAGTACGGAACTAAATATGTAGTAACTCAGGGTTGAACTTCTTTCTCTTCAAAAAAGAGCCAGTTGGTTTGTTCTATTCTAAAAAGAGCCAGTTGGTTGGTTCTCTTCTAAAAAGAGCCAGTTGGTTGGTTCTCTTCTAAAAGGAGCCAGTTGGCTTGTTCTCTTCTAAAAAGAGCCAGTTGGTTGGTTCTCTTCTAAAAAGAGCCAGTTGGTTGGTTCTCTTCTAAAAAGAGCCAGTTGGCTTGTTCTCTTCTAAAAAGAGCCAGTTGGCTTGTTCTCTTCTAAAAAGAGCCAGTTGGTTTGTTCTCTTCTAAAAAGAGCCAGTTGGTTGGTTCTCTTCTAAAAAGAGCCAATTGGGTGGTTCTCTTCTAAAAAGAGCCAGTTGGCTTGTTCTCTTCTAAAAAGAGCACGTTGGCTTGTTCTCTTCTAAAAGGAGCCAGTTCGTTGGTTCTCTTCTAAAAAGAGCCAGTTGGTTTGTTCTCTTCTAAAAAGAGCCAGTTGGTTTGTTCTCTTCTAAAAAGAGCCAGTTGGTTTGTTCTATTCTAAAAAGAGCCAGTTGGTTGGTTCTCTTCTAAAAAGAGCCAGTTGGTTGGTTCTCTTCTAAAAAGAGCCAGTTGGCTTGTTCTCTTCTAAAAAGAGCCAGTTGGTTGGTTCTCTTCTAAAAAGAGCCAGTTGGTTGGTTCTCTTCTAAAAAGAGCCAGTTGGCTTGTTCTCTTCTAAAAAGAGCCAGTTGGCTTGTTCTCTTCTAAAAAGAGCCAGTTGGTTTGTTCTCTTCTAAAAAGAGCCAGTTGGTTGGTTCTCTTCTAAAAAGAGCCAATTGGGTGGTTCTCTTCTAAAAAGAGCCAGTTGGCTTGTTCTCTTCTAAAAAGAGCACGTTGGCTTGTTCTCTTCTAAAAGGAGCCAGTTCGTTGGTTCTCTTCTAAAAAGAGCCAGTTGGTTGGTTCTCTTCTAAAAAGAGCCAGTTGGTTTGTTCTCTTCTAAAAAGAGCCAGTTGGCTTGTTCTCTTCTAAAAAGAGCCAGTTGGCTTGTTCTCTTCTGAAAAGAGCCAGTTGGTTGGTTCTCTTCTAAAAAGAGCCAGTTGGCTTGTTCTGTTCTAAAAAGAGCCAGTTGGCTTGTTCTCTTCTAAAAAGAGCCAGTTGGCTTGTTTTCTTCTAAAAAGAGCCAGTTGGCTGGTTCTCTTCTAAAAAGAGCCAGTTGGTTGGTTCTCTTCTAAAAAGAGCCAGTTGGCTTGTTCTCTTCTAAAAAGAGCCAGTTGGCTTGTTCTCTTCTAAAAAGAGCCAGTTGGTTGGTTCTCTTCTAAAAAGAGCCAGTTGGTTGGTCTTCTTCTAAAAAGAGCCAGTTGGCTTGTTCTCTTCTAAAAAGAGCCAGTTGGCTTGTTCTCTTCTAAAAAGAGCCAGTTGGTTGGTTCTCTTCTAAAAAGAGCCAGTTGGTTGGTACTCTTCTAAAAAGAGCCAATTGGCTTGTTCCCTTCTAAAAAGAGCCAGTTGGTTGGTTCTCTTCAAAAAAGAGCCAGTTGGTTGGTTCTCTTCTAAAAAGAGCCAATTGGTTGGTTATCTTCTAAAAAGAGCTAGTTTGTTGGTTCTCTTCTCCAAAGAGCCAGTTGGTTGGTTCTCTTCTAAAAAGAGCCAGTTGGTTGGTTGGTTCTCTTCTAAAAATGCCAGTTGGTTGGTTCTCTTCTAAAAAGAGCCAGTTGGTTGGTTATCTTCTAAAAAGAGCTAGTTTGTTGGTTCTCTTCTCCAAAGAGCCAGTTGGTTGGTTCTCTTCTAAAAAGAGCCAGTTGGTTGGTTCTCTTCTAAAAAGAGCCAGTTGGTTGGTTCTCTTCTAAAAAGAGCCAGTTGGTTGGTTCTCTTCTAAAAAGAGCCAGTTGGTTGGTTCTCTTCTAAAAAGAGCCAGTTGGTTGGTTCTCTTCTAAAAAGAGCCAGTTGGTTGGTTCTCTTCTAAAAAGAGCCAGTTGGTTGGTTCTCTTCTAAAAAGAGCCAGTTGGTTGGTTCTCTTCTAAAAAGAGCCAGTTGGCTTGTTCTCTTCTAAAAAGAGCCAGTTGGTTGGTTCTCTTCTAAAAAGAGCCAGTTGGTTGGTTCTCTTCTAAAAAGAGCCAGTTGGTTGGTTCTCTTCTAAAAGAGCCAGTTGGTTGGTTCTCTTCTAAAAGAGCCAGTTGGTTGGTTCTCTTCTAAAAAGAGCCAGTTGGTTGGTTCTCTTCTAAAAGAGCCAGTTGGTTGGTTCTCTTCTAAAAAGAGCCAGTTGGTTGGTTCTCTTCTAAAAAGAGCCAGTTGGTTGGTTCTCTTCTAAAAGAGCCAGTTGGTTGGTTCTCTTCTAAAAAGAGCCAGTTGGTTGGTTCTCTTCTAAAAGAGCCAGTTTGCTTGTTCTCTTCTAAAAAGAGCCAGTTGGTTGGTTCTCTTCTAAAAAGAGCCAGTTGGTTGGTACTCTTCTAAAAAGAGCCAGTTGGTTGGTTCTCTTCTAAAAGAGCCAGTTGGCTTGTTCTCTTCTAAAAAGAGCCAGTTGGTTGGTTCTCTTCTAAAAAGAGCCAGTTGGTTGGTTCTCTTCTAAAAAGAGCCAATTGGCTTGTTCTCTTCTAAAAGAGCCAGTTGGTTGGTTCTCTTCTAAGAAGAGCCAGTTGGTTGGTTCTCTTCTAAGAAGAGCCAGTTGGTTGGTTCTCTTCTAAAAAGAGCCAGTTGGTTGGTTCTCTTCTAAAAAGAGCCAGTTGGCTTGTTCTGTTCTAAAAAGAGCCAGTTGGTTGGTTCTCTTCTAAAAAGAGCCAGTTGGTTGGTTCTCTTCTAAAAAGAGCCAGTTGGTTGGTTCTCTTCTAAAAAGAGCCAGTTGGTTGGTTCTCTTCTAAAAAGAGCCAGTTGGTTGGTTCTCTTCTAAAAAGAGCCAGTTGGTTGGTTCTCTTCTAAAAAGAGCCAGTTGGTTGGTTCTCTTCTAAAAAGAGCCAGTTGGCTTGTTCTCTTCTAAAAAGAGCCAGTTGGTTGGTTCTCTTCTAAAAAGAGCCAGTTGGTTGGTTCTCTTCTAAAAAGAGCCAGTTGGCTTGTTCTCTTCTAAAAAGAGCCAGTTGGTTGGTTCTCTTCTAAAAAGAGCCAGTTGGTTGGTTCTCTTCTAAAAAGAGCCAGTTGGTTGGTTCTCTTCTAAAAAGAGCCAGTTGGTTTGTTCTCTTCTAAAAAGAGCCAGTTGGCTTGTTCTCTTCTAAAAAGAGCTAGTTGGTTGGTTCTCTTCTAAAAAGAGCCAGTTGGTTGGTTGGTTCTCTTCTAAAAATGCTAGTTGGTTGGTTCTCTTCTAAAAAGAGCCAGTTGGTTGGTTATCTTCTAAAAAGAGCTAGTTTGTTGGTTCTCTTCTCCAAAGAGCCAGTTGGTTGGTTCTCTTCTAAAAAGAGCCAGTTGGTTGGTTCTCTTCTAAAAAGAGCCAGTTGGTTGGTTCTCTTCTAAAAAGAGCCAGTTGGTTGGTTCTCTTCTAAAAAGAGCCAGTTGGTTGGTTCTCTTCTAAAAAGAGCCAGTTGGCTTATTCTCTTCTAAAAAGAGCCAATTGGCTTGTTCTCTTTTAAAAAGAGCCAGTTGGTTGGTTCTCTTCTAAAAAAAGCCAGTTGGTTGGTTCTCTTCTAAAAAGAACCAAATGGTTGGTTCTCTTCTAAAAAGAGCCAATTGGCTTGTTCTCTTCTAAAAAGAGCCAGTTGGCTTGTTCTCTTTTAAAAAGAGCCAGTTGGTTGGTTCTCTTCTAAAAAAAGCCAGTTGGTTGGTTCTCTTCTAAAAAGAACCAAATGGTTGGTTCTCTTCTAAAAAGAGCCAATTGGCTTGTTCTCTTCTAAAAAGAGCCAGTTGGCTTGTTCTCTTCTAAAAAGAGCCAGTTGGTTGGTTCTCTTCTAAAAAGAGCCAGTTGGTTGGTTCTCTTCTAAAAAAAAGCCAGTTGGTTGGTTCTCTTCTAAAAAGAGCCAGTTGGTTGGTTCTCTTCTAAAAAGAGCCAATTGGCTTGTTCTCTTCTAAAAATAGCCAGTTGGCTTGTTCTCTTCTCCGAAGAGCCAGTTGGTTGGTTCTCTTCTAAAAAGAGCCAATTGGCTTGTTCTCTTCTAAAAAGAGCCAGTTGGTTGGTTCTTTTCTAAAAAGAGCCAGTTGGTTGGTTCTCTTCTAAAAGAGCCAATTGGCTTGTTCTCTTTTAAAAAAAGCCAGTTGGTTGGTTCTCTTCTAAAAAGAGCCAATTGGTTGGTTCTCTTCTAAAAAGAGCCAGTTGGCTTGTTCTCTTCTAAAAAGAGCCAGTTGGCTTGTTCTCTTCTAAAAAGAGCCAGTTGGTTGGTTCTCTTCTAAAAAGAGCCAGTTGGTTTGTTCTCTTCTAAAAAGAGCCAGTTGGTTGGTTCTCTTCTAAAAAGAGCCAATTGGCTTGTTTCCTTCTAAAAAGAGCCAGTTGGTTGGTTCTCTTCAAAAAAGAGCCAGTTGGTTGGTTCTCTTCTAAAAAGAGCCAATTGGTTGTTTTTTTTTCTGAAAAGAGCTAGTTGGTTGGTTCTCTTCTAAAAAGAGCCAGTTGGTTGGTTCTCTTCTAAAAAGAGCCAGTTGGTTGGTTCTCTTCTAAAAAGAGCCAATTGGCTTGTTTCCTTCTAAAAAGAGCCAGTTGGTTGGTTCTCTTCAAAAAAGAGCCAGTTGGTTGGTTCTCTTCTAAAAAGAGCCAGTTGGCTTGTTCTCTTCTAAAAAGAGCCAGTTGGCTTGTTCTCTTCTAAAAAGAGCCAGTTGGTTGGTTCTCTTCTAAAAAGAGCCAGTTGGTTGGTTCTCTTCTAAAAAAAAGCCAGTTGGTTGGTTCTCTTCTAAAAAGAGCCAGTTGGTTGGTTCTCTTCTAAAAAGAGCCAATTGGCTTGTTCTCTTCTAAAAATAGCCAGTTGGCTTGTTCTCTTCTCCGAAGAGCCAGTTGGTTGGTTCTCTTCTAAAAAGAGCCAATTGGCTTGTTCTCTTCTAAAAAGAGCCAGTTGGTTGGTTCTTTTCTAAAAAGAGCCAGTTGGTTGGTTCTCTTCTAAAAGAGCCAATTGGCTTGTTCTCTTTTAAAAAAAGCCAGTTGGTTGGTTCTCTTCTAAAAAGAGCCAGTTGGTTGGTTCTCTTCTAAAAAGAGCCAATTGGTTGGTTCTCTTCTAAAAAGAGCCAGTTGGCTTGTTCTCTTCTAAAAAGAGCCAGTTGGCTTGTTCTCTTCTAAAAAGAGCCAGTTGGTTGGTTCTCTTCTAAAAAGAGCCAGTTGGTTTGTTCTCTTCTAAAAAGAGCCAGTTGGTTGGTTCTCTTCTAAAAAGAGCCAATTGGCTTGTTTCCTTCTAAAAAGAGCCAGTTGGTTGGTTCTCTTCAAAAAAGAGCCAGTTGGTTGGTTCTCTTCTAAAAAGAGCCAATTGGTTGTTTTTTTTTCTGAAAAGAGCTAGTTGGTTGGTTCTCTTCTAAAAAGAGCCAGTTGGTTGGTTCTCTTCTAAAAAGAGCCAGTTGGTTGGTTATCTTCTAAAAAGAGCTAGTTTGTTGGTTCTCTTCTAAAAAGAGCTAGTTTGTTGGTTCTCTTCTAAAAAGAGCTAGTTTGTTGGTTCTCTTCTAAAAAGAGCCAATTGGTTGTTTTTTTTTCTGAAAAGAGCTAGTTGGTTGGTTCTCTTCTAAAAAGAGCCAGTTGGTTGGTTCTCTTCTAAAAAGAGCCAGTTGGTTGGTTCTCTTCTAAAAAGAGCTAGTTTGTTGGTTCTCTTCTAAAAAGAGCCAGTTGGTTGGTTATCTTCTAAAAAGAGCTAGTTTGTTGGTTCTCTTCTAAAAAGAGCTAGTTTGTTGGTTCTCTTCTAAAAAGAGCTAGTTGGTTGGTTCTCTTCTAAAAAGAGCCAGTTGGTTGGTTGGTTCTCTTCTAAAAAGAGCCAGTTGGTTGGTTGGTTCTCTTCTAAAAAGAGCCAGTTGGTTGGTTCTCTTCTAAAAAGAGCCAGTTGGTTGGTTATCTTCTAAAAAGAGCTAGTTTGTTGGTTCTCTTCTCCATAGAGCCAGTTGGTTGGTTCTCTTCTAAAAAGAGCCAGTTGGTTGGTTCTCTTCTAAGAAGAGCCAGTTGGTTGGTTCTCTTCTAAGAAGAGCCAGTTGGTTGGTTCTCTTCTAAAAAGAGCCAGTTGGTTGGTTCTCTTCTAAAAAGAGCCAGTTGGTTGGTTCTCTTCTAAAAAGAGCCAGTTGGTTGGTTCTCTTCTAAGAAGAGCCAGTTGGTTGGTTCTCTTCTAAAAAGAGCCAGTTGGTTGGTTCTCTTCTAAAAAGAGCCAGTTGGTTGGTTCTCTTCTAAAAAGAGCCAGTTGGTTGGTTCTCTTATTAAAAGTGGCAGTTGTTATTTGTTCTCTTCTTTAAAAAGCAGTTGTTTGGTCTCACCACCAATTTTTTCAAAAGACATTATAGCACGGTGTATCTTTAAGGTTCCCATGAAGCTCATGTTCTTTAAATAAAGCTGTCTTACCAGCTTCCTTACTGCTGTAAAACACTTACCAGAAGCCACCAGATCGGAACTATGTAAAGCCGCTACTGATGAAATCCAGTTCTCCTCATGAGAGATGACAGTTTCCATCTTTTCTGAGACATCGCTACTAATATTGTCATACTTTGGCGAGTGAGCATTTTTTACAACAGCTGCTGGTTTCTTCTTTAAGACACTCCATAATGAAATTGAACTGTGACAAAATGACATTGATAAAATAAGCACAAAGTTAATTGGTTGTATGCAGAAGTTTTATTTTGAGCATTTAAACTATCAAAAAAATCATTTGCTACTGCACAATGATTTTTTGTGTGTAACTATAAAAATATATTTAATAGATGTTAAATGAAGGACATAAGCCTATGACCCTGTACAATACAATTAAAGAGTACATGTGGCCATTGACAATGATAATGAAAAATAACACAGTAGAATGTAGTAAGGAGGCTATCCAATAAGCCGAGGCTTATGTCCTTTTTTCACAGGTCTCGGGGCAGTACTGAGTATACAGTGCTTCACACACATCGGTGTAAGGGTAAAAACAATATGAAAACTAGACATTGAATTTTTGTTTACTACAAAAACACGGTGTTCGTGGTGAGTGATTGAATGAATAGGTCATTATACCTTATCAATCCAATTCCTGGTTCAGGAGTTATGAATTTTTCAAAAAAAATTAACATCAACTTCCTGTTTTGACCGGAAGTCAAGGTCAAATAGGGGTCACATTTTGTGTAGCGTGTTTAGTTTATGAAGACATTTTAGATGGTGCATTGATTGTAAACCTCCAACAATTTGTTGAAACATTAACTTTCACTTTCCGGTTTGAACCTGAAGTTAAGGTCAAATGAGGTCACATTGTGTAGCGTTTCTTAAATCTTTGGAGCCCTTTCTGATGATGTATAGATGATAAAAATCCAATGTGTGGTTCAGGAGTTCTGATTTTTTCAAATTTTAAATTTTATCTTCCGCTTTGAACAGGAAGTAAAGGTCAATTGGGGTTACATTATGTATATCGTTTCTAAAGTTGTTACATACTTTTCCAATGATGAATAGATTGTAAAAATCGAATGAGTTGTTCAGAAGTTAAGATATTTTTAAATATTAAATTTCAACTTCCGGTTTTAACCGGAATTCAAGGTCAAATAGGGTCACACTTTGTGTAGCGCGTGTTAGCTTTATTAAGACCTTTCAGATGATGTATGGATTGTAAATATCCAATGTGTGGTAGAGTTACAACATTTTCAAATATTGAAGTTTTCGCTCGTTGTTTCTTTGTATATTGCACAGTCACGCCAAATGTATCCATACATATAGCTGTACAGTACATACATTAGTCTTCAACCGGAGCGTCTTGGAGCCAAGACTATACACAGTGTAAACTAACTACACGTGCTCACGTGCTACGTGCATGTTCAGTGTGTGCGTAGTGCCTACATGTGTTAATACACTGTTGTGCCGTCGTGCGTTGTCAACGTGAGTCACGTCAAGAGACACGTGCGCTTTAACCAACGTTGGCTTTAACGTCCGGTTTTGACCAGATGTAAAAGTCAAAATGTTGTCATGTCTGTGCAAAAGTTTGAGCAGGCTCAATCATCTATCACCTGGTGCAAAAACCTTGATAAAAAAATACGTGGTTTTTGAGATAAGAATTTTGTGAAATTTTCAACTTCCGGTTTGAACCAGAAGTCAAGGTCAAACAGGGTCATACTTTGTGTACCTTTTGTTGATCGTTTAACGACCTATCCGATGATGTATAGATTGTAAAAATCCAATATGTGGTTCAAGAGTTATGATTTGTTTACAAATATTAAAATTTGATTCATTGTAATTTAATACCTGATGACGTCATCATGACATCATCAAGTTTATGTCGTCTTGGTATTTAGGTTCAAATGTCTGATGAGTTTCAATGTAAAATTCAATTTCAATCTTGAGTTATGCTGTAGACAAGCTCGAAAATGTTTTTCAAGAAAAAACCCAAAGGCAAACTTTGACCTAGGGGCATGACCTTAAAGAAAAGGTCATACGATTTTAACGTTAACTTTTCAAATGTTGCCCCAGTCTTGATCTATCACATGCCCAGCTATGAACATCATAGCTTTTATATTCAATGAAATACAGCAATTACCAAATGGTCATTTTTCAACTTTAAAAACCTTGTAATTCGACACCTGATGACGTCATCATGACGTTATCAACTTTGTGCCGTCTTCATATCAAGGTTCAATTGTCTGATGAGTTTCATTGTTCAATTCAATTTCATTCTTGAGTTATGCTGTAGAGAAGAGTTCCAGGGAAGAAGAAGAAGAAGAAGAAGATGGAGAAGAAAAAAACAAAAAGAAAAAAACAAAGAGGTGTTCGTGCTCATATTGCACGAACACCTAATTAATGTGATTCCCCACAAAAAAACTATAATAACAATAACATGAAGCAAAGTTGCCAGGTATGCCAATTTATTTGTTGGCGTGTTGTACATGTATGACCTATAATGGTTGGGATCTGGTGTGTCTCAAGCTCTTTTTTAAGTGTGTGATTAAATAGCCAATTCAACTTTCTTAAAATCCTCCTTAGTTCATGTTTTGGCAATAAAATAGTTATCAGAAGCTGTGACATTAATTCACAAACATTAATTTTGCTGCTTGTTTTATTTGAATCTGTGTATAAGACATATATGTTTAATATCGAGGCTGATGTTTGATTGTCTTCACTTTTAATGCCATTTCACCATTATCCGGGAATTGCCCGATTTTGGTATGGGGCGTCACATATTTTCTTTATTGATGTTAATTCAATTCAATAATACAATCATTTCCATACTCGCAATAACAACAGACAGGGTCATTGGAAAATAAATTAAATAGTAAATGGTACAATAGAATCAAAGAGTACATGTGGCCAATGACAATGATAATGAAAAATAATACCGTATAATGTAGCAAGGAGCCTGTCCAATACGCCAAGGCTTATGTCCTTCTAAGCAGGAGAATACAGCGAGGCAAAACTTTATAATGTGATAAACTTTTATGTAGAAACAAACACTACCCCATCTTACCCATCGTCACTTCCACTGATGAAATGCTCCTCATTTATTAACTTGACACAGTCTACAGAACCCCTGTACAAAAATGTTTAATAAAAATTAATGTATATTTAGCATTCATAAAGCTTATTATATTGCCAACATGAACGAGCGGTCATGAAGCTTGACACTCAGTTGGCTACCAAAGTCTACCAAAACTTATAAACTTTTTCAGATTCAATTAAGATTTACCCAGTCAGAAATCACAGAAAGTTACATGCAGTAGGACCCAGTTAGAAGCAAAGCTTGTGGACAATGGTCCCCATAAGGGGATTTTTTATTTTATTTTATTAATCTTGATTTTACATGGATTTAAACAAAAAAGTGCAGCCCCTTAAGGTGATCCCTGTACTGCTGCTTCCCAGGTTATTCGACAAACTTGTGTGTGATCCCTGGTTATATGGCAGTTTTGAGATTGAACTGCTTCTGACTGGCACCCAAGACAAATTAATAAGGAGACCATCAACATTGGGGTTCACATAGTGTAGATGGTAAAGCGCTGGCACGTTAATCCGAAGGTTGCTGGTTCAAATCCCATTCTAGTAAATTGTTCTTTGTTCAACCTAAAAATTAACAGTTTCAAGGGATACGTAAAACAAACAAAAAGAAAGTCAATAACTTTATGAATGGATACCATAACCAACTTTACGCTTAGGCCAAACAATGTTCTGTTTCTGATTACATGCCTTTCTAAAATAGGGTAGTTAGGTCGGAACATTTTTTTTCTTCCTTTTTTTTATTATTCTGATATGTTCTGCAAGTGTGTAAAAATTCCCTACTTCCTTGATTCAATTCAACAAAAACAACAGTGAGTGACAAAAACTGCTCCAAAATCTAAGAAAGACCTCTTTAGTATACTTTAAACTTACATTGGGTACGCGGAAAATGTTGCTGGTTAACATGGAGGTACGATTGTGTCAAACATATAAACATATTTCTAAAAAAGATGTCTAAATCGTCTGCTTGCAACTTCTGTTGAGCGCATTCAACGGATTTGCGCAACGAATTTGACAAAACTGTGCGCAATTTGTAGTTTGCACTCTGCAGAATTTGCAGCTCAATCTGCCGATCAAGCAAAAGCGCGTGCAACCTGTAGTTTGCTCTCTGTAGATTGCGCATTGTGCTCTGTGATTGCGCTATTCAACGCGACGACGGCCGTAGATCGCAAAATCGTCGACTCAAATCACGGAGATATCGGTAAATTTGACTTGATGTCTTGTGGTTTTTATTTCAGTTTTGTTTAAAACATGTTAAGTTGGTCAAAGTCAGACATTTTGTCCATGGTACAATATTGTTTTTATTATATTTATTTTATTCCTTTTTTAATTTTATTTTAATTTTTTATTTCAAGCCGAATAAAAAGTTTAGGGTCGCAGAAATCGCGGCGTAAAGCTAGGGTAGGTCGGGTAACCGGAAACAGAACATTTATTTTCTTTGGCCTTACCAATTGAACACCATAAACTATTCTTGCTTAAACAAAAAAGTTAACAACTTTGAAATCATTTTCTACACAGATTATCAGTTGCTGAGATGTGACCCTACTTCTCGAAATGAAGTCACTTACATAAGTTAAATTCAGTAAAAATAGAGTGAAACCTGGCTTGTCACTTACATAAGTTGAGTGGAGTAAAATTAGATTTACCTGGCTTGTTGTGGTTGATGAATATGACTGAGTTATATGCCAACAGGGTATCTTGAAGAGTGACATTGGCTCAGTACAAAGAAGCTTTGTATCTCACATCATACATGCATAGCACATAAAGCTTTTTTTCAAGATGCAACATTTCTGTACTGACATGACCGCTACTCTTTTTTCCTGCCCCCACTCCTTAAAGCAAGTTTTTTTTCATCCCTGTTAATGTTTATGGTTACTCACCCTTGAGTATTATACACCAGTTGTGACTCTTCAATAATTTTCCATACTCGTATTGAATTATCCCGCCCTCCTGACGTGATTGCTCTTTCTCGGGATAAACAATCAATGGCTGTGATGCTGTCCTGATGACCAAATCTGTCTCAAGAAAATTTTTAAAAAAAATTTATTTTTTCAAAAATAGTAGAGGAGTGTGGACTGTTAATAAACTAATAAAGTTTAACTACTTACGGCCAGAAGCCAAGGATGAGCAGGCTGACATGTAAACATGTCAAGACATTCCATTGTGTAGCATGCAAATAAAAGCACTCACAATGTTACATTTCATTTGCCACATAACAAACTAGAACAGCAGAAGCTGCCAAGGCGAGCTGCTGAACGCCCGATAGAGAAACAATGAATAATAGAAAAACAAAAATTTAATCAACTGATGTTCAAAGAGGTGGGGACAATTAACAAGTATGTAGTTGACAATTGCCTACTTGGTTTGACATGTGGGAAAGAGGCAAAAGTGTTAACAAAAAGTCTTAATGCGGATGGCCGGACAGAAGCTGTTTAATTTCCAGAGGGTAATAATGTACCCTGAAAACTTTAACATTTTTAAACAATTTCCATTTGCACACTGTGACCACATTTTGGCTGTAAGACAAATGAACTGCAATTGAGAGTGAAAACAATTATTTGTTTCACAACAAACTATCTAACACCATGAGGCAAAAACTTTAACAAAAAGTCTCAATGCGGATGGCCGGACAGAAGCTGTTTAATTTCCAGAGGGTAATAATGAACCCTGAAAACTTCAACATATTTAAACAATAGAAAAACTTGACCACAATTTCCATTTTCACCTAGTGAATCTATTCACACAAAAACAATTACATATCACAACAAATTATCTAAGGCAAAAACTTTAACAAAAAGTCTCAATGCGGACGGCCGGACGGACAGACGGACGGACGGACGGGGTACGGACGGACAAAATCGGTATTACATAGGCTCGCATTCTGCTAAAGCAGCTCGCCAAAAAGGACAATGGGTGCTGAAATTTCATGCTCCAGTTATATTTTGTTTGCAGTGGTTATTGTGTTATCCCCAATTCCAGAACTTTGTCCTTTTGTTAAACAAACAAAGATTACAAGAGATTGTTAGGCTGCCACCATTTTATTCATCATGGGAGGTAAGACAAAAAATATCCAGCATGCCATGGTCGATTATCAGCCGTGGCTTATGACCAAAGTTTGGTCAAAACATGGTGAAAAACAGCCCCATGTTCTTGAGAAAGAGAAAAGGAATCTCAAAACTTTTTCTTTTTTGTATTCATTTATATATATTTTGTTATCCTTGGTTAAGTCATGGTTTTATTGCAACAACCATATTTTCAACTATAAAAATATTCAAAAAATTCCACAAATTAATCCTGCCGGTGAGCAGGGACAAAATTGCCGGTGGTAAGTGGTTTAAAGTATAATACGCCATTGGTTTTCCTTCCAATTTCAGCAAACACAGTAGACAACCAACCTGTGAATGTGTTTTTTAAGAAAACCATGAGCAAACGGTTCATGTTTTGTCAGAGATTTTGTTCATGATTTTATGCATAACTAGTTCGATTTGGCAAAACTAAAGTAACTTTTTGAAATCAACTTTCTTTCAATGTTTCTCAGGGCAATTGGTACTGGTACCAAATTTATTACAAAAGTAAGATTTCAAATTAGAAATTGTCAGTTGATCTTTGTTCTTATTATAACTACTCGTGTATCACACATTTAAGTCCAACGTCCAATACAGGAACACTTTAACCCTTAAGAAAACAAAGTAATTTCTCTGATTTCTCATTCAAACTGTCTTCAGCCATGCAACTGCATTTTGTTTTTAAAGAGGAATATGCCAGGGAAACCAAGACTCTGGCCCATGTTTTTCAATTTCTAATGGTGAAGCTGAGACTCAAACAAATGAGGAAATGAGCCGAAAATCAGCTCAAAAGTTGCATGCAATCATCTGTAGAAGAAAATTAACATATTGTTGTCTAGGTATCAAAAATATAGCCAAAGGTTAACACAAAGTATTCTTCTTATTTGCATATAAAAACACTCACGATAATTGACCAATTATTCTAAATGGAGTCCTGTTCAATGAATGTCCAAGGTCAATAATGGAATCCAACCTTGCTAGTTCATGTAGTTATGAACTACAATACTTACAATGTTTCCACATAGGCCATCTCATCGACATTCCATACTTTGGCTGTTCGATCATGTGAAGCACTGTATAACGTGTGCGTTCCTTTCCTGAATGTTAAACCCTGAAGACAAAACAACATGTTTAGTACTGAGATTACAAAGAAGTTAATGCTTAAGATTAGTGAGCAAAGCATTCTGCAAAGATATCCCAGACACACTCTGCAACTTTGAGGGGGTACCCGGGGTATTGCAATGTTTTATTGCAACAGTCTCAAAAATGTTGTAGTTTTAAATGTGCTGAACTCTTTGTACAGATTCCTCATCAGAACTTGAAGATTTAATGGGATATGCCGACCTCCCCATCGTCTAAAAATGGCCTTACTCTAGGAATGTTTTTAGATGACTTTTCATCCATTACGGATGCAGTTACCCATTGAAATGACAATGTTCTACTAACAGGTGATTTCAATATTCACTTTGATAGTCTACATGCCATTGAGAGCAGGAGTTTTGCTAAACTTCTTGAGTCTGCCGATTTAGTACAGCATACATCTGTGGTCAAACACATATGTCCAGACATATTCTTGATCGTGTCATCACCAGAGCAGGATCATACCTCATAGAATAAATTCAATTGGGTTCACTTCCTTCACATCATGTTGCAATTTTATTTAATTGTCTCCTTGAAAAATCTTCTGTTCCAGTTAAGAAAGTGTTTTACAGGAAATTGCATGAAATCGACACAGAAATATTTAGGATTTGAGGCATTGCATGGTGAGGTATCAATATATATTTGGTTTGCGGTAACACTAAGTGTACACTACCGTGCAAAAGTTATCGCGCACCTGTACAAGCAATACGCTTTCTTTATCTTCTTTTGAAATATTGTAGAAATGTGAATAAAAACTGTACCTGTTTGTTCTTTGAACTCTTTAATCACATTACTTCATGTTAAATCCTGTTAATTATTGTTCCAATGTCATTAAAAGGGGCGAAAAACGGACGTCATGTTTTTCCGTGTGCGCAAAGTTAACGGGCGGCAGTCCTCATTAGGTGTTCGGGCAATCCGCCCGGAACACCTCTTGTTTTTGTTCCGTTTTTTTTTCTTTCTTAATACTTCTTCTGCTTCTCCCCGTCGTGTTTCCACTAACAAAAGCACACTTCCCAAGCACATATAAACTAGAAACTTCACATATAGTTAGATATCTATTAGGAGATGAAACCGCTTCAGTTACGTCATGATGACGTCATCAGGTATTGAAATACATTAAATCAAAGCTTAATATTTGAAAAAATCATAACTCAAGAACCCCATTTTGGATTTGTACAATCTATACATCATCGGAAAGGGCATTGAATACTGAACAAAAAATACATTGAGTGTGACCCCGTTTGACCCCGCCTTCTGGTTCAAATCGGAAGTTGAACATTTCAAAAATTCATAATCTCAGCCAATACCTAGCGCACAGTGTGGCATCCACTTAACAACTAATCCAGGATGACGTGCACACATAGCCATACATTGTGCAAAAGGCATCTTCCTTACGTTGTGTGCAAATTTTGAAAGTCCATTGAACATCATTGCGTTGTTTATTCTTGTACGTATTAACAACACGTTGTCGCGAACATACAATCTCAAACTCATTCAAAGTTCAGTGTGAATTTATTTATGTTTTGCCCGTCTGATGCCTTAATTGAAAATAAGGAATAGAAGAGGAGGTTTCACTGAGATGTCCACCTGCTTTAGAGATTTGCATGAATTTAAATAACTGACAAATAGCTAAACCAAAAAAGAACGACATTGATTCGCTTCTCATCAAACACCGAGACCCACATTACGTTGATCGACGTGACAATGCCTGCCAAAAGCTCTTTAGGCCCGCTGAGTTTACCCTTCAGACACGGTGATTACACTGCGGTAAGCTTTATTTCAAAATCATCGTTAAAAAAGAGGGGGCATTCTTTTGTTCGTCTACAATCATGTTGATATGTTTCATCCGTAAACTTGCCAAGTGGTATTTTTTTTAACTTACAAAAGAGTTTATTAATTTGATCATGGTATGAATTCTAACTGTCGGATTTGAATTGATGCTAACCGTTGAGGTATTTGTAGCCTACATGTACTGTGTGGCAAAAATCTTATCGCGTGAATCAAAAGGGTTTTGACTTTAACGAAGTACTTGAACGAGAGCAAAGAAGAAGTAATATTTGCTGAAATTAGTTTACAAGTGGTCATAGATCCAGACATACGGTTCACATCCTATAATATTTTTTTTTTTAAGTACCACGAAAAAATAATTTTAGCTGATGATATCATTCTTGAACTAATAAACTTAAAAATGTATGTTGATGACTTGTTAACAATACTATACAGCATCAGTTGTTTGCCAACCGTTCAGATGGTGTACATTTTCTTTAAGATTGAACACAGATGCCTGTACGGAACAACAAATAACTTGTCAAGATTTTAAAGTATATTGAGAATAAAAATTGTATACAATTGTCAAAAACTAGCATTGCCTCCATTTGTCTATGATTCGGATATATTCCCCGTAGCCCTACACCCACCAACGGCACACAGAATGATGGCATATTACCCAAGCACACAAGAAACTTTGTTAGTTAACTAAATTTGTTTGCAAACTATCGAATTCCCATCCACAAACAACGGTGTCCTACATCTAGTTGTTTATGTTAGAAGCTAACTCCTAGTCTTAAGCTAACTCCCACAAATGACGTCACATGGAAGCGCACAGCAAACGGCAGAAGTGTTTTTATTTTTTCAAAACCTTGAAGTTGGGGCCTAATTTTTTGATTGATAATTACGAAAAATCCAACCGTGTATAAAACACATCCAAATTACAATTAAATGACAAACAAACACATTATAAACAAGTTTAAATAGCATCCCCGTTCAAAAATTCTCGCTCAAGTACCTGTTTGAACTAACCATATACTTAGACCGTGATGTGTCAATGAAACCGCAAAGGTTTTGGGGATGATGACGCCATCGATAACGTCATAACATTAAATCAATGTTTAATAGTTGAAAACAAATCTTATCTGAAGAACCATAATTGCTACACACAAGATCTTTGGACCATTTGAAAGACCCTGTAGTATCTTTTAAATCTTACACAAAGTTTGACCCCCTGTGACCTTTACTTCCGTTTAATTGTTTTTATTTTATGTTTTGTTTTTTAGTTTTTTTTACACAACTCACAAAAAGTACTGAGTATACAGTGCTTCAAACAGATCGGGAAAGGGTTAAAACCAAATTATAAAAACAAACCGAACACCGTTTGTTTGTAATTTACAATCAAGATAAGTCTAGTTATCATATAATTATGCTGAAATCCAAGATGGCGGCGCCCTGTTCCGCAGCAAAACACGGAGGATGGTTATAATTTAGTAGCGTGTAAAAGCTCCGCCAGCATCAATTACCGCTTGGCACCTTCTTGGCATTGAATCCAAGAGATTGGTGAGAGTTTGGAGGTCCATTGTCTTGCAAATCCGATTGAGAATCTGGTATAATTCGGCCTTATTTCTGGGCCACGCTTCGCGTTGAAGGCGCCTTTCCATTTCGCTCCACAGATTCTCAATCAGATTCAGATCGGGACTCTGGGTCGGCCAAACCATCACCTCAACCTGCCAACTGCCCCCCATATCTTTTATAAAATCTGGGGTTGGATCGTCCATGAACTCACAGGTAATTCCAGCAGTATGCGGAGGGGCATTATCATGCTGGAACATGAATTCATGGCTGATCAAATGATGGGCAGATGGCAGCATGTGGTCACGAAGAATACCAATGTAAACAACCTCGTTCTCCGAGGCCAGTACCAGCTCACCGACGCCAGCAGAGCCCATACAGCCCCAAACCATGATGCCAGAGCCCCCGTGTTTCACCGACGGAACAACACAGTTCTCGCGGCATAATCTTCACCCACCACATGACGCACAAACACCCGTCCATCACTCTGGAATAGCTGGAATCTTGACTCGTCACTCCAGAGCACACGCGTAATCGCGGCGTAATCTTCACCGACCACACGACGCACAAACACCCGTCCATCACTCTGGAATAGCTGGAATCTTGACTCGTCACTCCAGAGCACACGCCTCCAGTCATTGGCCGTCCAGTTATGATGATGTCGAGCCCAGTCCAATCGCCTGGCTTTGTGGGCATCAGTGAGGCATGGCTTGTGCCTAGCGACACGTCCATTTAACCCCACCTCAGCCAGGCGACGGGAGACTGTCGACCGATGCACATCAACCCCTGACGTGGCAGCCAAGTCCACCGAGAGCTCGGGGGCAGTCAAGAAACGATTGCTTCTTGAGGTGCGCACTAAGAAGCGGTCGTCTCGGTCGCTCGTTGATCTTGGGCGACCAGATTGAGGCCGAGATTCCATTGTACCATACAATCGAAGCTTCTCCAGGTTGTGCCTGACGGTACTGTCGCTTATTCCAAGCCGTCTCGATATTTCCCAGCATGATATCCACTCCAGGTGCCAAGCTTCCAATATCCCTTTTTCGTGATCGGTGAGCGGAGTTTTGGTTGCCATTGTTCTCGTTCCAAAGGTCAAAGAGAGAGTATCCACATGCAAAGCATGGTCCTTTTATAGGAATGGGTCATCTAATGTCCATTTTGATGAATGGGGGTCTAAGATTTACGTTATTCATAAGCTCGCTTTTCCCGCTGCGCGATGTTTGTTGCCATTGGTTTAAATGCCCTATAATGATATTAATGAGGTCATGAATAAATAATGAGGTCATCCAAGATGGCGATTTAACGTGCTGCAAAAACATCAACACGAAATCAATATTTTTGGGAGCTACTATATAACCATGGAACTTATGAATTTATTTGATTAAAATAATTGTGTGGATCGGGGGGACTTCTCGTTAATAACTACACTGCCGCGGAGTGAGTTTAAATAGGTCTCAACGTTTCGACTAGCTTGCTCTAGTCATCGTCAGGAGACTGACGATATTTTCTATAGATAAACTTGTACGCACCTCTCACTCCATATTAGACACTGCATCTCAACGAGGCCATTTCTATAAAACCAAGGTTTGAGACATCCTAGACACCCATGCACCATTGAAATCTAAGACTATTCCTCTCCGCCACCACACCCCTTGGTACTCCCCCCACATCAGAATCTATAAGCAGGTTGTAAGGCCTGCTGAGAGGCCTTGGTGTGTATCACACTCTCATGAAGATCATGTCGTCTTTGTTGCAAAATACAACACTTTGAAAACAATTACTAGTGATACTTAGACCAAATACATGAATCCCAAATCATGGAATATTCGACCAACCCAATTCAATTATGGAAAGGTTTGCGGTGACACCATGTACATGTAATAATCTCTCTATATGAGTTGGGGGTGGTTCTGAAAAGAACCGTTGGTTTCAACTCGACGTTTCGATCAGTATGCTCTGATCGTCTTCTGGAGAAAGCTGGACTCTGATGCTGCATGCTGCTTAAGTACTGTGGATGGGGATTAGCTTGGTGATGCACGAAGGCAGGAAGTAGAGGCGGGAAATGGAGCTCGGTGATGCGTGGTAAACCTGGATCCTGCACTGGAGCCTTGGACTGGTGTGTGGGGAGTGTGTGCTCACTGAACTGTGTCAGTAGGAACAAGCACAGGGGATGGTGAGGGTGTGGGGCCTAGGGGACTGAGGGTATAGAAGACCCAAAGCAGTCTGAAGGGGTGGTACGGGGCCTATGTGGACTGAGGATATAGGGGACCCAAAGCAGTCTAAATAAAATAAGTCTAAATGATGGAGTGGGGCCTAGGGGACTGAGGGTATAGATGACCCAAAGCAGTCAAAGGGGGTGGGTAACCGAGTGGGGGTGGGGGGGCAGTTGGAGACTAAGTTAGGGGTTGGTGCCTAGGGGAGTGACCGTGGATATAGAAGATCCATTGGTCGGGAGGAGGGGGAGCCAGATGTCACTGATGTGGAAGCCAATGTCTTGGGGTACAGTGTCATGTTTGTGGATCTCGATGGCCTCTCTGATGCGTCTTGGGTGCCATGCCTGGATCGGAGCGATGATTTCTGCTGCTTCCCAGTCAACTCGGTGGTCTGTGATGTGGGAATGTTTGACGATGGCTGATTTATCGAAGTCTCCCCTCCTTCCGTGTGCTCGGTGTCACCGGCCTTCATTGTCTTAGTTTTCATGTATTTGTCAGCATTCAGGGTTATAGCTACGGCAGTCGGTGGCAGTCGGGTGTAGCTGGCACAGACCACTGCCGGCCAGCTCTAAGCAAAATTTTACAGCCCACCAGCCGGCACAAAAATATCACTGACAAGACATAAGCCAGTATTACAAATGCATATTTTTATCTGAAAGTACTTATTGTTTCTACCTAGTTAGTTAATTTGAAAAGATCAGTCTATCCAGAGCCCCCAAATTGCACCAAAACGTCAATGAACGGCATGACACAAACACGAAAGAAAGGCATGACGATCGATTGTTGTGTGTGGAACTGCAAGGCATGCAGTCTGAAAAAAGTGGTGCGGCGAGAGCGATGTGTTTATGAGTACGAGGTTATAATTTTGTATGAAATATTACCGGAACGAATTTGACATTAGACTCCATCGCGCGTCCATCCAACCCTGGAAATTTTAGTTGTATGTTTCCCACTCGCTAATTTAAATAATTTATGCCGTGAAATAATGGGGAAAACCAGCGAATCCCGATCCGATTGGATACTTGCGCGATGTCAGAGCAACGGTCAGCATATGCTCGCATTGTCAAGTTTTAGCCAGCACTCAAAATTGGCTAGCTATAACCCTATCCCCATTTAATCGCTTTTTTAAAATAGTGATTCTCCAATTAGCTCTGAACACTTATTTAATGTTTTTAGGTCACTCTCAGGAGAATGAAATTCAAAATCCCCAGCCAGGCAAGCGAGCATCATCTTTTCCACTTTCTTCACAACTGCTACTAGCGAAAGTAATGGGTACTGGTTTATGTACACGCTTTTCTAAATCTGGTCATCGTTTCGCGAGTTTCTTAAGAGATTGTGTGCAAATCCTCTGCCTACTTTTGAGAATGCGACTTAGGTGGTCTACAAATGCCTTCCCCTTTCCATGGACATAACTTTTGTGTCACTCCGGGGGGGTTTGTATGCGCCTTGATTGGTTTTCAGGATAAGTGCGCATATTATTCTTATTATTACCTTCCCATTAATTTTGGAATCAAAATTATTCCAACCGTATGATACTTAACACACATAATAACTAGCCTACATTCATGTACATATTCAGCTATGCAACTACTCTACATGTATGTATAATCAACTCTTTTAAATAGACCAAAAAAACCGAGTAATATGCCTGTAATTTTTTTCACAGGACTCGGGAAAGTACTGAGTATACAGTGCTTTAGACACATCGGTGTACGGGTAAAACCAAATATAATATTCTTTATCCCCGATGTAAAACATCTATTAAATTGTTGCGGTCCCCGCTGCTAAAATATAGGATTCGAACTGCCTCTAGCTACCGGGCAATCTTGGTGGTCTGGTTGGTAAGACATCTGCTCTAGAATTGCAAAGGTTGTGGGTTTGAATCCCACCCGAGTAATATGCTTGTGATTTTTTTCACAGGACTCGGGAAAGTACTGAGTATACAGTGCTTTACACACATCGGTGTACAGGTAAAACCCCATATAATATTCTTTATCCCCAACGCAAATTTAACATCTATTCAATTTATTGTTAATTGTTCTTAAAGTTTTTAACTAAACATATTACAGACAATCTTGAAGAAACTCCAGCCATTGGTTTCTACTTACCGACACAGTATCCCTGTGGCCCCTAAACGTGTGTAAGAGTTCCCCATTGCTCGGATTCCATATGTGTATGAGTTTACTTCGACACCCTGATGCTAAGAACTGACCATCACTTGAGATTGCGAGTGCTAGGATGTGGGTTGTGTGACCTTTATGTGTGTCTTCTGTACCTTTCTTCCCACCTGGAATGATGTACTCCTTCTGCCTTGTTTCAATGTTCCCTGCAAAAAAGTGTGGTATAAGGAATACACATTTTTAAAGCTAAATCATAAGCAGTTCAGGAGAAACATCTCAAAGCTTATTCAGCTGCTATAGACTGTGTAAGTTGACCTCGAGAGCATACTATTGCGAGAACCTGGACTTTCGGGGACCTCAAATAGCAGCTGCAGCATGTATTGTGGCAGTTGTTTTTGAAAAGAACTTGTTTTTTAGAAAATTTCAACCAATGAATATGGTTTGAATAAAAAAAATTAGAAATGGTAAATTATAAACAATTTTGTAATTCTTTGATTTTTTTTCTGATTTTTTTCAAGCCGACATTATTTTCCGCTTACATACATAAAATGTTTTATACACCACCATTTCATCAAGATCACAGCGGCTTGTGATGATACACAGCAAAATATTTGGCATAACAATGATACAAAATTGCAAAATATGAAAACAATCAAACAATCATTGTGGGAATAGGTGTGACTTCAGATGATGTTTCTTATAAATGTGAATTGAATCAGCAGAGCGCAGAGATGGAGGAAGACTATTCCAAAGTATAGGGGCGACAAAAGGGAAGTTTTTTTCAGCAGCTGATGCAAGAGATCTGTGATGAATTTTGTGTTCGACAAGCCGGGTAGTGTCTTTTGATGACCGCAAGCCAACTCTTCCTGGTGTATACAAAACCAAGCACGATTTTAAATTTATGCTGGGCCCAGATCATTTAGGCATTTGTAGACGAAGCACAACATTTTGTATTGGATTCGTTCCTTGACAGGCAGCCAGTGGAGTTGCTTTAGGAATGGTGTGGCATGATCATATTTGTTGGCGCAGTGAATGAGATTGGATGCCCCGTTTCGAAGATGTTGAAGTTTTTGTACAGTATGTCAGATGCATTAGATCCCTCTTCACATTTGACCGTAAAGAACATGCAATGAAAAGATGATCGTCGTGATCTTGACGTACACGCATGCAAACTGGAGCAAGCTGCTACATTCAGTAGTAGTACGGTACCCAAACCGGGCGAAACTAGGATGTGGTTGTCCCGGCAACTGCCATGCAACATCACGTAAAATCCATGCGACACATGGTCTGTTTTGAGGCTAAATAATGAAGCACTTATATCCAAATTTTAAATATTACCTAACTTCGGTTTATTAGTGCAGTCGACATGGTCTGCGCAACACAGTCGGCATAAATTTGCAATTTGACACAAATGAGCCAAATGTTGGAGGTCGAGCACTATTTCTTTATTTTCTCTTAAGGCACCTGGCAGTGGTATTTTGTCAAAATAAAGCTTTTGTCGTTAATATAGACATTTTTATGATTGGAATGTGAATAAACAATTAACTAAGGTTACAAAATTGTGTTTTTATTTTAATTACAAATTTAAAAATAGGTCCCCGTTTACATGGGCTGATTGCAGTCTTGTAACCAAGTCATTTTTTCTTAAGTCAAGTCAAGTCTCAAGTCATTTTTGCTCAAGTCAAGTCAAGTCTCAAGTCATTTTTGCTCAAGTCAAGTCAAGTCACAAGTCAAATTTTCGCAAGTCAAGTCAAGTCACAAGTCAAATTTTTGCAAGTCAAGTCAAGTCACAAGTCACATAATGTCCCGAAATAAGCCCCCTCCCCTGATGTTGCGACAAACTTAAGTACAATAAAAAACCTGTTACAAGACCAGTTAATAAATTCAATCAGTAAATCAGAGCTCATTCACTCTGACCTTTTATTCACATGAAAACTGAATTAAAGCAACAGGCCAAAGTGGAAAATACACACTTGTAATAAAGCACATCTTAGAAATTGTGCAAACTAGTACATGTACTGTATGCATGTGCATGTTACATACGTCCATAGGGAGGCGCGCATTGTGATAAACATCCAGCTCATCAGCAGCGCAGCGGCATTGTCGCCGAAGACTCGATTATTGTAAACAATAATTTCGACTGATAATTTCATTGTCATAAAATCAAATTTATTCAAGTCAATTCTCAATTATCAAGTCATTTTTGCGCAAGTCAAGTCAAGTCTCAAGTCATTTTCCCTCAAGTCAAGTCAAGTCACAAGTCAATTTTCCCCAAGTCAAGTCAAGTCGCAAGTCAATGAAATTGGTGACTCGAGTCTGACTTGAGTCCAAGTCACCGACTCGAGTCAACAAGACTGGCTGATTGTGACGTCAATCGAGGCGCGGGATATTTGAAGAGAAAATGTGTAGTCTGTCCCTGTACATTACGTCTGGGTACCTGATCAGTATGATGCGTTTTCGTATTCGGACGTCACCCAATGCAATCCTAGGACAGTGTACAGTCAACGTTTATACAAGGTTTTTCACCGGTCCCGAACTGTCCCATGCGCGTTTCTATGTCTTAAAAAATGGAAGATATGAGCACGGTCATAACGAGAACACGGATAATACGAGGTACATGTAATTTAGCGGCCCCGTGATGACAAATCGGATCGGCGCGCCGCGGCGCGGCATACAACTCAAGTCAATCCGAACACCAGAAACATGTTCGCTGCAGCGCTGAAAACGATGTCGGACCGGACCACTTTGCCCTCGTTAGCCTGACTTTCGATGCCCGTAACTGCCTATATTTGGGATCTGCAGGAAACAAATGCTAACTGACCCCATCTTTAGTCGTTTTGCTGCATCCAGCAGCAATACACCTGGTCGGCATTGCCGGAAAAATGCACGAAAAATCCCTTTTTTGGGATAACTAAATGAAACGTACAAGCTCACTACTTGCACGTAAATGCAGGCAAGTTCGAGGGGGGTCGATGTTCGACCACGGCGAAGTCTGCCTCGATTGACGTCACAAAAAGGGATGGGCGGAGTCACCCTCAAACAACTTTATCAATTTTTTTAACATATAAATTGTGACAAACAATTACTAAAAAAATTGTTTTATTAATAATATACATATACTCTTCTGTAAAAAAATAATAATAATAATAATAATTCCAGGTGACTTTAAGTTTCCAGGTTTTATTTTATTTTTATTTATTACATTGTTAGTTTTAATGTAATAATTCCACAAATATGTTTTTGGGGGTTGAAAAAAGTGATGTGTCTTGTGACATAAATCACACAAAATTGCACCCACGTTAATCTCCTATAGATGATGGCTCAGAAGTACCCAGAAGCTCAAGAGTGACCTTATTGCCACAAGACTTACACGGTCTATTGAGGCAACATCCGAATAGCATCAAAATATACACCAAGTGGCTAGTTCTAAAAATATAAGGAAGTGCATGATGAAGGGACTTACACTTTACAGATATGCCAACATTGAATTCCCAAAAAGAGTAGCACCGCCAAGCACTTAAGTTTCAAGTCAGGCATACAACTCACCAGGCCGTAAAAAGATAAAAATTATATAAACTAATACTTTCAGTTAAAATGGCTTTATGAATTGTAAATTTTATTCATGCTTGATAAAAAAACAAAAACAAACACACAACAAAAAAACACTTTTCTAAGGGGGGGGGGGGGGGTGGGGGACCGCAATTTACACTAGCTTGTGCATGAAGAGAACTTTGTGGTTTCTGTCCCATTGTTTATTAAAAAGAATAATCACGTTTGCACAGCAGATACGTCACACCACCTGACCACAGCAGGCCAGTCAAGTCTTCAAACGACTTCAGCAAGAGCAATTTCGTCAACTGACCTTTCCAACCAATTCCATTTCCACCCACTGCATTCTTAACAACTTTTTTATCGACAGTTTTCATCAGATCTTGTCCTCGATTGCGATCGATGAAATATTTTCTTTTTGTCACTTTGACTTAAGAAGTAACTATAAACTATATTTATAGTCTATAGTTACTTCTTACTTTCAACACCATGCAAAGCTTCAAACACCACTTTCTTTGACTTAAGTTGATCGATGCAGCGACCGCGATGTTTCAAACAAACTCCACAACGGTGCGCGCTTAACTTGCGAATTGCATTGCAGATAAAGTTATCACAGTGTCTGTTTGCCGCCGCCCCCACAGGCATTAGAAAAACTGTGAAACCAGTCTCTACAAAAGCGACTGTAGAATGTATGCTGTACAAGGAGCCTTGTGTCTCCGTGCTACATGTGTGTCAGGTAGGCAAATCCTGAGTGCGATAGTTTATGGGATTGGTACCTCCTAAATAAGCACAGAAAGGCGTGTGAATTCACCGCTGTCATCACTTTTAACCATGCGGCATCATTTAACTTTTTGTTATAGTTTTTGTATTTCATATATTTTAGTTTTATTTTGTATCATGATACATTGTTTATAACTACATTTACACTGGGCGGCTTGTTTATCGTATTTAATTGAAGTATTGTCATAGCAGCGTAATCACGGCTCAGAATCGTATTTTCTACGCCCAAATCCTGTATGTTGGCATCTCTGGACTTAATCTTCTAAGAGTTGACAAGACTTACATTTGATGATGCAGCATTCTTTAGAAGCACTAAATATGTACTTGTTGTCAGGGGATATGACAAGGCATGTAATTGACAACTTGTGACCTCTCAGTACTGTCATCTCAGGGGTCGCTTTAAAGTCGTATTCCTGGGAAACTTTCCTCTGTAGTTTTCCACTCAGTTCAAGCTGTAAGGTTCAAGAGAAACAAAGTATTTTGAGCAAGAGAAAACTAGTCTCATGAGTTCATGTTTAGCTACTGTCATGATGACAAAAAAACATTTGTGCAAAAAAAAAATGTTTTCTTACTTTATCAGGATTATGTACGCATCTCATTAATTGATTAAAATTAACTCTTTTAATTCTGCCCAGTCAATCACTCTGTTACTGGAAGAACGAGTGTTCACAGGCTTCATCAGAGGACAACGTGAAAGAAACCAGGGGTTTTTTCACAGTCTAGCCACGATGTGTCTTTCTTATCACCACAAAGGGTATATCAAACTTTCAATGCTTAAGAAAAAAACTTAAGTTATACTTTTTCAGTTAACTATCCATCTAAACGTTTGAGTATTTTAGGATTCATGCTTATTTAAATTTATGCAAAATAATGGTGCCAGCAAACAATGGTATGCCTCAACTAAACAATCTTGCCAGCCCATATTGATTCCCAACTGTTGTCATTCCCATTGGTGATTTTTATCTCATACCAAGGGTATGACCAACGCGTTGCTCATTGGATCGAAGTTAGATCTAGGGAACTCCCAGGCTGAGAAATACCCATGAGGTAGGGATTGATGGGCAAGACTTTGAACAGTTTATTTATGCACCCCAATTTACATATTAATTCTCAACGTTTGCACATAAAACATGTGATTGGCTGCAATTTTTGTCACATTAAAAAATTGTGGACCAAAACATGCACAAAACAAACAACACATCTCAATGGCCCTTGGGACACAGTTTGTCATTTAGATTCAACAGTGCTTGACATCAGT
Organism: Plazaster borealis; assembly: GCA_021014325.1. NCBI lineage: Eukaryota > Metazoa > Echinodermata > Asteroidea > Forcipulatida > Labidiasteridae > Plazaster > Plazaster borealis. The sequence continues at coordinate 34,505,320 of CM037474.1, read as the reverse complement.
TTCAACAAGTCTTTGTGGGTCAGGTTTAGGTAAATGATTTCGGGATTCTCTCTCCATTTTATTTCTTGTTTATTAGATTCAAGTGCTGCAGTTTGTGAGCACATGTGGTTATTTAAGCGACCACTTATTTTGACGTCACAAATTATTCGCAATAATATCGCATTATATTTCTGATGATGTACCATGAATGACAAAAAGCGGTTTCAAGCAAGCTTACATTAAACAGTATTCAGATAAAAGAAAGTGCTTTGAGATTGTTTTGCAAAATTCTTTAAAATACGATGAACACCAGACAATAATGAATATCACTAACACATTTGTTGACATTTGGAATAATCCTGCAGGGTTCTGCCCCAAGGTGGTCAGTGCCGGAAAACCCGACCGGCACTCATGATTCCCCGACCACCACAAGCAAAATTACGTCGTTTTCCGACCACCACACAATATTTTGAACATCGTGTAAAAAAAATTATTTACCAGTAAAAAGCTTCATCCAAAGTTTTGAGTACCCTACTTCTTTGGTTTGAGTCTATTTTAATGATCCAGGATCGAGCATCCCCCTCCAGCCTGTACGATGTACATTATATCCAACGAAATTGCATTGATTTCGCAATGGTTTCCAGTCACGCTGATTATAGCTTTACGCTTGGAATAACATGATACCAGTTTCATCATGTTGCGTACCCTATTCTATAGCGTTTAATACAACGGAAAATGAACTGCAGAGTAAGCACCATGCTATAGATGCTGTAAATTGTTTTCCCATGGCGGTAAAGGCGTGCGCGCACTATGGAGGCCTACATTCAAGGCACAGCTGCAGGGCGCACGTGTGTAACCACTCCGTGCACGATCGAAAGGAAATTGACTTGACCGTACCAGGAAAAACTTTTTTCCGGCACTAAAGAAATCCTGGGCAGAACCCTGATCCTGACATACATTTACACATGTACTTACCACATCTTCTTTAAGTCTGTGTGCTATGGCATCCTTGTCGATTTCTCTGGCTTCTTCATTATCTTTCTCTGTAAAAAAGTGAAGAACAAATTATTTGACTAAATAATACACTTTCAAGCCAGGCAAGAAAATGATGATTGATTGTAAACTCAACTGAATTGAAGTTGAACTACCCAATAATTATCAAATCAGCATGGAAAAACAAATGAAAAACATTGCCACTAAAAACCACAGTTACATTACTCACAAATGAAATTGAACAACATTGTCATATTACAAAACCGCCTTTTTTTTTTTTACCAGAGAAACCGAAACCTCAATAACACTATCCCTGCCAAATACAACAAAACGCACCAAATGGTAAAAGTTATTGTAGTTTGTCGCAATCATCAGTAAACTCAAATCCCATACTGTTGTACTGTGATGCATTATTCAGGGTTCTACATGGCGAAGACAAGTCCCCAGCAAACTTCAATGCATATTTGTACATTTAGCAGGATAAATGCCCATTGCCAAGTAGGCCTGGGTGACTAGTGAAATTTACTACCCGACTAGTTACGTTTCATAGCAGGATAAATGCCCATTGCCAAGTAGGCCTGGGTGACTAGTGAAATTTACTACCCGACTAGTTACGCTTCATAGCAGGATAAATGCCCATTGCCAAGTAGGCCTGGGTGACTAGTGAAATTTACTACCCGACTAGTTACGCTTCATAGCAGGATAAATGCCCATTGCCAAGTAGGCCTGGGTGACTAGTGAAATTTACTACCCGACTAGTTACGCTTCATAGCAGGATAAATGCCCATTGCCAAGTAGGCCTGGGTGACTAGTGAAATTTACTACCCGACTAGTTACGCTTCATAGCAGGATAAATGCCCATTGCCAAGTAGGCCTGGGTGACTAGTGAAATTTACTACCCGACTAGTTATGCTTCATAGCAGGATAAATGCCCATTGCCAAGTAGGCCTGGGTGACTAGTGAAATTTACTACCCGACTAGTTACGCTTCATAGCAGGATAAATGCCCATTGCCAAGTAGGCCTGGGTGACTAGTGAAATTTACTACCCGACTAGTTACGTTTCATATAATTGCGACTTTGACACTAGTTGCAACTATTTTTTATTTCCCAAGATGCATTGCGGTATATTGCGGTATATTTTTACCCATGCTGCCAAATTTTATCGGACTTATAGAAGATTAAAAACTTGTCTTTTAACATTATTTTATTTTTATAAATATAGTCCTCAACTAAATTTTAAAAAAATGAAACTCTTTAAATGATTGATCTCTACTACGGCGCTTATTGATATATTTTTAAAATAAAATGACTGGGCGACTGTGAATGTGATTGCTGAAAAGATCTTCCTGCAAAAAGTTAGCTGTCCCGTCCGACCCGCAAGCAACATTTGTTTCTGTGCACGAGGATTCTAATTCTTAAATCACTACTGTGTGATACTGCATGTGTTGCAGGAGAGAAAAAAATGCCACTCCGCCTGCACACGTGCGCGACCTTCGTCTTTGGACTCTTGGAATGCTGGGCGATTCGCCTTGCGATTAAGTCACGCTCCTAATGCATTGCGAACCAAAAACCTAAACTGCTCTTAATCAATGGTAGACCCCAAGAGTTGAATTCCTTGATGGAAACATTCTTATGAAAACAAGTTTCACCTTCATTGCATTGTATCGGAAATTTTCTTATCTGGGTCTGTCTCGATTCTTCGAGAAATGGATCGCAGACCATCAGACCATAGAGCAAGGACCAAAACGTTTTTGTTTATTGTGGTGTACAGTTATAAACCGGGGCCTATGATCAAATAGTGAAGACAGTTTACAGTCTAATGGAAAAAATATAGCCGTGGGTGGAAAAAACCATCCTCATTTGACTACAGTTTACAGGGATTACAAATAGATAATCATTTCAAACCATTTTCAGCTTTGACTTTTATTTAATTAGGCCAATTTATTTTATTTCCAGCAAATAAAACAGCAAAGAAACCACTGTGATTGTGCTGATCCTTTTATGAATTATTGTATAGTTAATAAATACAGTGTACAAAGTCAGTACTCGGCCGTTGGCATACTGCAACCCGATCTCATTTATGTTATTTGGGAAAGATCACAATGCATCCCCATGGGGCTGTAGTTGATCTTGTATAAAACAATGTACCATAATTTCCTGCGTATAAGGCGCTCAATGTATAAGGCACAATAAGGCACAAATTACGAAATAAGAATCAAGTAATAAAGAAAAAGGCACAACTTGACTTTCACACACAGGCTCGTCAGCCCATTCACGATTGGTACATGTACATCAACACATACAGGGGTCATTGTGATGGTATAAGAACACTTACCATAACGTAAAGGGATCGCAATTTTTTATTCACGAAGATGAGTAAAACATCGCTTCTGTTTTTTCATTATCATTATTTTCAATTTCTTTTTAAAGATTTTTTCCAAAAACATAGCTTTATGGCTTTTCTTTTTACACAACGAGCGTACATACGCACACACACACGTTGTCCCAAGGTTTCCCAATGAATGGGCTAATAGTCTTTGTAATCTCACTTTTTCAGGGATGTGATTCCTCCGGTTTTTGCCGGAAATCCATTTTTTGAGGGGGGGGGGGGGGGTAGAATATAGATCGCGATACATTTGGTGTGCGAGCTTGTACGCGGAAACCTTTGTGCAGTGGAGTCAAGAACCCAATAGAGACCAATATGTTGTGCGTGGTTTAGTTGTTGCGGTCCAGACTACAAGCCAAAAAACGAAGTCCGGGCATCAGTATTTGTTGACCATAATGGATTTGTCAACCAGATTTCCAGAGGCCATTCCACTGAGGAAGATAACAGCCAAAGTTGTTGTCGAGGCTCTTATGCAGTTTTTCACAAGATATGGTTTACCGAAAGAAGTGCAGTCCGATCAGGAGTCTAACTTCATGTCGGGTGTGTTTCAGGAAGTTCTGCGTGAGCTGGGAATCAAGCAGTTAAAATTATCTGCATATCATCCGCAGTCTCAAGGAGCTCTAGAGAGGTACCACCAAACCCTCAAGAATATGATAAGGGCTTACTGCGAGGATTTCCCAGAAGATTGGGACAAAGGAATTCCCTTCGTGTTGTTTGCAACCAGGGACTCGCCGACCGAGTCAACTGGTTTTAATCCGTTTGAGTTGGTCTACGGTCATGAGGTGAGGGGGCCTTTGAAACTCATTAAGGAGAGGTTTTTGTCAGAGGATGAGGAGACCAATCTGCTCGACTATGTGTCGAACTTTAAGGAGAGGTTGTCTAGGGCATGTTCTGTGGCACAAGAACATCTGAAAGTGTCTCAACGGGTCATGAAGACGAGAGCAGACAGGAAATCTGAAGTCCGCATCTTTAAACCCGGCGAAAAAGTGCTAGTGCTGTTGCCTCTGCCTAGCGACCCCCTTAAAGCAAAGTTTAGTGGGCCCTACTGTGTCAAAAAGAAACTCAATGATGTCAATTACGTAATCAGTACCCCAGACCGAAGAAAGAGCCAAAGAGTTTGTCATGTTAACATGCTCAAGAAGTATTATGAGCGTGATAATTCTGGCCAGCCTGTGGGGGTTGTAAAAGCTAGTGGTACTTATAAGGATGACGATGATATAAGACGGATTATTCTCTGATAACAATGATCTGGGTTGTATTTATTTAGCAGCCATTAAGCAAGTAACTATCTAAGACTGATCGATGGAGGGCGCTAGACTAACTATCGTTACACCCTTCCTTTCATAGAAGAAACCTTTGTTTAAAAACTTACAGTTAAACTAGAACTACAACAATAAACAACTGTTATAAAACCAATAACAATAACCTTGTACTGAGGTTAAACTTGAACTTCAACAATAAACCATGTTATGATAAACAACAACAATCCTTATACTGTGTTTTTGTTTCACGAGTCCATTGTCCATGAGTTCTTATTTTGTAACGTACTGTTCGAGATATTTTGGGGTTTCACGGATTCTGTTGCTTCTTCTCAAAGTGGTTGTTTTGGGGTTAGGCGGAGAACTAACTGCGCGGTCGTCATTAGCATAGGCCTGTGAAGTGTTTTGTTGTGGCGAATCGTTTCGTTGCAACACTGTCTCAGCAGCACTGTGTTGTGGAGTAGGTTGTAGGTCTTGTGCAGGGATTGATACGGTTTGCGGAATTTTTATGAATGTTTCCGCACTCTTGCTCAGGTGTTGTCTATTGCGACGATACTCACGACCATCCTCGGTAAGGTTCTGATATGACCGGTTGCAAACTTGTTTCTGGATTAGCGATTTCTGCCACACTTTACTGTCACGATTTTGTTTGAACCGCACCGTCTCTCCTTCATACAGAGGAGGCAGTGGCTTGGCATTTCTGTTGTAGTAGTGTGACTGCTTGGCCTGTTTCTGGGTTTTCTTGGAGGCAACATCCCGTATGATTTTTGGTTTGAGCAGTTTGCTGGCTACTGGGATGTCAGTCTTAGTGCGTCGGCCAAGGAATCGTTGCGCAGGTGAGCTATCGAGTCCCTCGGTTGGTGTGTTTCGCCAGTTGAGTAGGTTTAAGTAGAAGTCACCATGGGTGTGTTGGGTCCTTTGATCAGACGCTGGCAGCTTGACAGCGTTTGACTTTCCATTGCTTCGCGGGTATTCGGGAGAACTGGTCGTGTGGTCAAATTCATATTGCTTGGTAAAGCTTTCGAACTGTCGCGAGTTGAAGGGAGGTCCATTATCTGTCTGCAGGGTGTCTGGTATGCCATGGTTGGAGAAGTGTTTCTGCAGTTTTTTGATGATGGCAGTGCCATCTTTGCTACCGGGTAGTGGGTCGATCTCGAAATAGTCGGAATAGTAATCAACACGAAACGTTGTACTCCTGCAACGTCTTCGGGTTTTGGCATGTCCTTTATGGCGGCTACTTTATTTGGGTCCGCCTTGAGTCCGTCACTAGACAGTACATGTCCGATGTATGTCACTTCCGAACTCTTGTACTCGAGCTTATCAAAGTTCAGTTTGATGTGTCGCTCCCTGCATCGATGTAGGAGTTGATGCATGTTTCTATCATGATCGCGATTGGCCTCGGCAATTGTATCTCCGCGTCCAGTGATCAAAATGTCGTCTGCTATTTCATAGACGCCAACCAGACCCTCTAGATTGTGGTCCAGTTTTTGTTGAAAAATTTCAGGGGCTGGACTGATGCCAAAAGGCATTCGTTTGTAGCGATATCGCCCCCATGGTGTCTGGAAGGTGGTAAGGTAGGAGGACTCTGTATCAAGTTCGCATTGAAGAAAACCCTCCTTACAGTCTGCTTTAGTGAAGACCTTCACACCTGACATCTGTGGCAAGATGTCGATCACTGGAAGTGGGTAATGCCCCGTTTCAGAGCATTGTTGAGAGGCTTGGGGTCAATGCAGACTCGCATCTTCCCGTTGGTTTTGTCACAGTTACCAAACTTGATACCCAGTCAGTAGGTTCAATAACCTTGGTGATGATTTGTCGCTCCTCCATGCGATCAAGTTCATTTTTAAGTTTATCTTTCAATGCGACTGGCACACGCCTCGGTGGCATTACAGTGGGCGTTGCCGATTTGTCAAGTTCAAGATGCACAGTTCCTGGCATGTGGCCAAGTCCTTGGAACACATCCGGATACGCATTCTTGACGTCGTTCTTTGAGCTCATTGGTTTCTCTGCAATTGGAGTTTGAAGCGTGCGTGGTTCGTCGATCATCGCGATATTGTGATGTTGTACGCTTATCAGGTTCAACAGTTGCGCTGTACGCGATCCAAGCAGTGGAGTGCTTTGGCCCTCAATTATCACAAAGGCCACTTTGTATTCCCGCTTGTTTTTAGGATTCGCGAGCAGAACAGTTGAAGTTCCAATGACGGGAATGGTTGCTTGATTGTTATACAGTGACAGTGTCTTCTTTGACTTATCAACCTTTGCATCTACAGGTAAATACTTCTGAGGTAGCACATTGCATGTTGCACCACAATCAACTTGCATCCTAGTCATTTGACCATTAATTAGGAATGTGGCCATGATCTTATTTGGGTACCTTTGGTTTACATTCTCTTCTCGAGTGTCTATTTTTCCTATCATATCTACAGTCATAACCTCAAAATCAGAATCAGAATCAAATTCTTCAGTATCTTCATCATCTAGTGCATGAACTCTCGTCTTTCTTTCCGTTCTATATTTGTGTGCTTTTTTATACACCTTATTGTCACTTGAAGAACCTTGCCTGCACATTTGAGAAAAATGATTCTGTTTTCCACAAGTTGTGCATGACTTGCCATACGCAGGGCAGTGTGTTTTTACCAACTCATGTTTTACCACAATATCTGCAGTTCTGAGTGAATCTTTGTTTCTGTTTTACAAATTTCACTTCATCAGACTCGTCAGACTCGGTCTTTGTCAATTTCATGGCTTTCATGTGTACTACGGTTGCCTCTGCTGCTTTACATAACATTACACATTTATCAAGTCTGAGGTTCGATTCTTGTAGTAATCGTTTACGTAGTGTATTGTCAGTTATACCACAAACAATTCTATCTCTTAGGAAATCTTCTGAAAGACTCCCAAAATCACATGTCGATGCTAACTCCCTCATTCTAACCAAATAGTGGTCAAAACGCTCATCGACTTGTTGAACACAGTTATTAAACTGGTATCTTTCATAGATTATATTTGTCTTGCCTGTGCAGTGCCCTTCCCAGAGCTTCAAAATTGTTTCCAGTTTTTGTCTGTCCTCCTCTGATTGATATGGGAGGTTGTTATGAATGTCAAGGGCATCTCTGCCTACTGCAGTGATGAATGTGGCCACCCGAAATCTGTCAGGTTTGTCCACGATATTAGTTATAATTTCATAGCTGTCCCACAGTTGCCTGAACCTTTTCCAGTTGGCTTTTAGATCACCTGTCACCTGCAATGGAGGTGGCAGTGGTATGTATGTGGGAGTTAACACCGTAGTAGTCATGATAGTAACTACAGATAAGCTACAGATACAACTAAGCTATAAATATGCACAATCTCACTGGAAGACTAGTAGCAAGTCTAAGTTAACATTAGACGAAAATTGCAATGAAAATGGCCACTCTATCGGTTACAATTATCTCTCAAATTGTTTAAAATTAAAGTGCTAACCTCAGATCTATATATAAATAAATTTACAGAGAACCTGTGAAGTAGTGTCCTATCAGTTCAAGTACCGTTCATAAAGATTATATTGCAACCATTCCGTCCAAACGATGTACAGTCACAGTCCATTCGCGACGTGCGTGCGGGCGCAAACCATGCGAGGATGTTTCCAGTGAGGATGAACGATGCAAACGAGCGGAATCGATGTTGAGAAAGTCACTGAGAATTTCGGCGATACAATGTCCAAAATGACGAATTTCACGTGTAGAGCGGGCGAGCAGGACGTTACCTTTCTGACACCATGTAAAAGCTAGTGGTACTTATAAGGATGACGATGATATAAGACGGATTATTCTCTGATAACAATGATCTGGGTTGTATTTATTTAGCAGCCATTAAGCAAGTAACTATCTAAGACTGATCGATGGAGGGCGCTAGACTAACTATCGTTACAGGGGTAGCTGTCATTGAGGCAAAACCTGATGATGACAACTCATGCAATGAAGACTTGGAGACAAAAACGTCTGAACTTGAATTTTTAGCTGTTCAGCTTTCTAACTCTGAAATTCTTGCTAATTTGGACGAAATCCTTGGTTATTTGCACAATGACCAACGGAAAGATTTATCAAACCTACTCCAGAGGTACAAGCAAGTTTGTTCTGACAAACCAGGTCGTACGTCGGTAGCAGTTCATGAGGTTGATGTAGGAAAGTCAAGACCTATAAAACAAGCTCCCTACCGACTTAACCCGGACAAGTTAGCCGAGGTTCGGGAGGAGGTTAAATTCATGATAAAACATGACATTATCGAACCTAGTCAGAGTTCTTGGAGTTCTCCCATTGTCATGGTACCAAAGCCAGACGGTACTCTTAGATTGTGTATGGATTATAGAAAAGTCAATGCAGAAACTAAGACGGATTCTTATCCGATCCCGAGGTTGGGAGATTGTATTGATCGAGTGGGAAATTCGGCGTTTGTCAGTAAAATAGATCTGTTGAAAGGTTATTGGCAGGTGCCCTTGACTGACCGAGCCAAAGAAATTTCCGCATTTGTGACACCCGATGGTCTCTACCAATGTAAAACAATGCCCTTTGGGATGAAAAACGCCCTGCCACGTTTCAGAGAATGATGAGCCAAGTCATTGCTGGGCTGGACAATTGTGTTGTCTATATTGATGACATTTTGGTATACAGCGATAACTGGAAAGACCATCTGAAACACTTGGGTGCCCTGTTTGATAAGCTTTCTAAAGCAAACTTGGTGGCGAATCTCAAAAAGAGTGAGTTTGCCAAAGCAACGGTGACCTACTTAGGTCATGTGGTCGGTCAGGGTCACGTGCTACCCCGAGTAGCAAAGATCAAAGCTATTCAAGAATTTCCCATGCCCACAGGAAAGAGAGAATTGATGAGATTCCTGGGTATGAGTGGATTTTACAGAAAGTTTGCTCCAAACTTTAGCACCATTGCGACTCCATTGACTCAACTTTTACAGAAGAATGTAAAGTTTGTTTGGTCTGACTCTTGTCAAAAGGCGTTTGATAATTTAAAGGCCATTCTGACAAACGAACCAGTTCTGGCTGCACCAAATTTTGACAAGGCGTTCAGAATAGCCATTGACGCCAGTGATGTTGGTGTCGGAGCAGTTTTGCTCCAAGATGATGAGTCTGGAATCGAGCGACCTATCAGTTACTTTTCAAAGAAACTGAACAAATACCAGGCAAAATACTCCACCCTCGAAAAAGAGGCGTTAGGTTTAGTTCTTGCCCTACAACACTTTGAGGTGTATGTAACGAATGGTGCTGGGGAGACGATCATTTATACTGATCATAACCCACTTGTGTTTTTGGAGAAATTCAAAACCAAGAACCAGAGGTTATTCCGCTGGAGTTTGATTTTGCAACCATATCCACTCAAGATTGTTCATATCGCTAGGAAGAGCAATGTAATTGCGGATGCTCTGTCCAGAGTTTAGAATAATGTACTTAAACACAATTGGTATTATTTCTGATGTGCTAAACCAGTAACAGTGTTTGCAAGATTATTGCTGTTAGCAGATTATGGTAAAATGTCTAAGTCGGACGTAACTAAATTGCTTAAATTTTAAATAATTTTGAAATTTATGTTAACATTCCCTTTTTGAAACGAAAATTTCCTTAAGTAAATTTTCTTATTTTATGGGGGGAGATGTTATGAGACCCTAATACATGTACATTAGTTACGTGTGTTCAACGCACGCAATCATTCTTTGTGTGTAAGGCCGTTGACCCTAGTGGGCGGTGCTAATAGAATGATCTAGAGTAGTACTTTCTAGAAAACGACACAAATCCTTTATATACGGGCTGGGGGTAAATCTAGGACGGGACACAAATACTCAAGACTGGTGGAAGCTACGACTTCTGTGATTGTGATTCAACTCGTTGGAGGAGCTTTTGGTAGAGTTCGCTTTTGACCGAGTGCAGTTAAAGAGCTTAATTTAAATCCGGAAAGGACAGTTTCGAACTTAATCTACAGTTCGGTATTTTGGGGTCTTCTTCCCCATATTTTGTGGCGGGTGTCAGATTGTGTACCCGTTGTTGCTTCGTCTTCTTCTGGACATTTTTCGGAGTGAGTTCGCCCCGTGATAGCTCATAGTCACATCGGCAAAGAACTGTTTTACCGCCCCTGGAGTTGATCGTTTTAGAGCCAGTGTATGTGATCCTCGCTGTATCTTCTGTTGCTGTGATCCTCGCCTGTATTTCATCCAGGTTGACGTATTAGCCCGTAAGATACTTATGTTGTATAAGATCCATTTTAATGTACACTTGTTTTACTCAATCATTGTACGTTTGTTAAACCCAATCGGTATTTGAAGTGGCTGACAGTTTCATCATTAAATCACTTTGATTCTGTGTTCTTTACATCAGTGTCACCTTGTTTGATTCCTTTGTTGCATCTGAGAAAATTCAGGCTTTTTGAGTGATTTATATTCACGGATAGTTTGGAGATTTTTGGATCGTAACAGTGCTTTTTTGTGTGTTATCTTTGGCGCTACAATTATATTACAAGTATTTATCACAACAACGACAGCAGGTTTGAAACAGACTCTGCCCCTACAGACCACACAACAAAAAGTTTACAAGTTTACCTACCTTCATCTTCAAGCTGTGCCAAATACTGCTTGGTTAGACGAAGCCTCTTTTCCTGAGCAGTTTCCTCTTCAGATTCGGATTCGGATGATGGGTCAACCTTTCTCTTGTTTGTTGGGGTATTACTGTATTAGAGGAGAAATTCAAAAACAAACATTTAGAAAAAATGAGGGTTTTTCATACTGACTCTGCTTCTCTTGAAGCTGTGTGAGCTAAGCAAACAATTTCAAAATGGCTTAATATGAATATTATAACAGATGGGCTGCTACAACTGTACATGTTTCACATGCGAAACAAATTTGCTGTACTCATAGAGCAACATAAACATACATGTAGCTCCATGCTGCAATACTGAAGAGTGAAGATTGCCAAGTGAAGATATCAAATAAAACTTTTTTTGAAGGATACACAAAATGACAAAAGGCACGGACACTGAGGCTCTTGTTCATGGGCTTGATGAACTTTTGTAAAGAATTTGGTTTTGCACAGAGTCACCAAGAAGAACTGACTACAGTGTACACATGTATATGAGAGAATGACCTTCTAGGCTTCATTATTTAAACATTTTGTTAACCCTAACCATCCAAAACCCTTAAAACCCAACTTGTGTATTCTGTTGGACTGAGGAGGGCTGTAAACTGATAACACGTAACATGGGATAATCAGGCATCTCACCATGTCAGAGCCCCACACTTTGGGTGTGTTGGATTTTGTTAACAGTGGGGAAGGATCCCAGTAAAAATAAAACTCAAGGGAGTTGGGTTAGGGATTTTGGTTTGGAAAATTATCACCACTTCATCTCAACATCTCCGAGTAATTATTTAGATATCAAATGTTGATTTAATGTTGTGACGTCATCAATGAAATTTCAACTTCTGGTTTCGACCGGAAGTAAAGGTCACATGGGGTCACACTTTGAGTAAGACATTTACAGTACGCCAAGAGATTTCCTTGTAAGTAGCAGTCATGGTTCTCCAGATATGATTTTTTTATATTAAACATTGATTTTATGTTATGACGTAAGTTTCAAGGCTCAACCAGGCTTTTTCATTCATGAGATATGATTGGGGGTTTTTAAAAATGAAAACTTAACTTCCAGTTTCGACTGGAAGTAAAGGTCAAATGGGGTCGCAGCATATGAAAGATCTGTAGAATTTGTAAAGGGCTTGCTTTCAGATGATGTAACGATTCCATTTGGTTAATAACATATATATTGTTATTAATTTCAAAGTCCAGTTTCAACCGGAACTACTCACATGGGGTCACATTTTGTGTAAGATTTCTACAATGCACAAAGAGCTTTCATATGGTGGAAAGTTCATAATTTATGGTTCTTTAGATTTGAGTCTTAAAAATATTTAATGTTCTTTTTCAACTTTAAAGGGACACGTTGCCTTGGATCGGACGAGTTGGTCTTAAAAAAAAGCGTTTGTAACCATTTGTTATAAAATGCATATGGCTAGAAAGACGTTATAAAAGTAGAATACAATGATCCACACAAATATGCCTCAAATTGCGTGGTTTTCCTTTTACTTTGCGAACTAACACGGTCGGCCATTTTGCGGAGTCAAAAAGTTGACTCCACAAAATGGCCGACCGTGTTTGTTCACGATGTAAAAGGAAAACCACGCAATTTCGAGCCACTTTTGTGTGGATCATTGTATTCTACTTTTAATATGCATTTAATAACAAACGGTTACAAATGCTTTTTATAGACCAACTCGCCCGATCCAAGGCAACGTGTCCCTTTAATGTTATGATGTCATCGATGATGTCAGTGTCACCATCCCCAAAAAGGTACGATCTCATCTACACTCTAAGGCCTAAATACATGTAAAGTTTCAAGTCTGTACAATCTTTAGTTTTTGCTAAATCTTGATGAGAATTTTCAGTGAAAAGAAGAAGACACAGGGAAAAAAACACACAGTACAATAACAATAGGTTTTCGACTGTTGGCTGAACAGAATTAAAGATCCTGGTGTACATTATGAGTATATTTTTTCACATTACATTTATTGGGCTTATTTTAAAGGGACACACCGGCTGAATTGGGCTATTTGGGCTACAAAATAGACTAAAATATGACTAAGTATGAGTAGGTGTAGTGGCTCATTCTACTGTTTGGGTTGTGCCTCTTGGCAGAAGGTACATGTCTTCACGATGTCTTCTCTGTGACGGTTGATATTCGGCCAGTATACTGACTCTCTGGCGAGACGTCTGGTCTTGTCTATACCCATGTGACCTGCATGTAGCTGCTTCAGGATGTCTTGGCGGAGTGATTCTGGTATGATGACTTGTCTTCCTTTGAAGATAATACCGCATGATATGCCTAATTCATCTCGGTATGACCAATAGGGTCGGAGATCGTGAGGTAGTTCTTGGATTGTGTCTGGCCACCCAGTGTAGATCACCTGGCATAGTGTACTTAAAACCGGATCTCGAATGGTTTCGGTCTTCAGTTGGTCTTGCTTTGTTTGCCCAAAGTGGACAAGATCTATGTGTTGGATGTCCAGGCCATCTGCAACGTACATACAGCCGACAAGGCGATCGAGAGGTATGTCATCAGTCTTTCTGGGATTAGGCAATCTGCTAAGAGCATCAGACAAGATCATAGTGCTTCCTGGTTTGTATATTACGTCGAAGTTGTACCCTTGAACTTTGATAAGCAGACGCTGCAGTCGGGGTGGTGCACTTGCCAGTGGTTTCTTCCAAATCATCTCAAGCGGCTTGTGGTCAGTGTGGACGGTGAACTCCTTTCCAAAAAGGTAGTTGTGGAACCTCAGTATTCCGAATACTAGAGCCAGGGTCTCTCTTTCTATGTTGGAGTAGTTCTTCTGTGCAGGAGATAGGCTTTTTGAGGCAAACGCTACCGGCTTGTCGTTTTGTATCAGACATGCTCCTAGACCCTTCTGAGACGCATCAACTTCAAGCACAGTGTGTATCTCAGGATTATAGTATTGCAGGCATGCTTCTGTAGTGATAGAATGTTTCAAGGCATCAAATTCTGCTTGATGGTCATCCTGCCAGATGAAGGGTACATTCTTCTTGAGGAGGGCTCTGATGTTGTCTGCTTTGTCGGCCAGGTTGGGAATGTATGGGGAGACATACTTGATGATTCCCATGAACCTCTGCAAGTCTTCTTTGTCCTGGGGTGTTGGCATCTCGTGGATGTCCTCAATTCTGCTTTTATCTGGTTGTATGCCGGTATCTGAATACATCGAACCGAAATAGTTAATTTCCTTGGTTTTTATGCAGCACTTGGAGCTATTGAACACCAATCCTTTCCGCTTGGCTGTTTCGAATAACTTGATGAGGTTGGCATCATGTTCTTCCTCAGTTCTGCCATATACAGCAATGTCGTCGGCTATTCCAACACACCCTGGTACCTGCTCAATTATGTTATCCATACATTGTTGGAAGATGTCTTGACTGATGGATAGGCCAAATGGGAGGCGTTGGAAACAATATCTTCCGAATGGCGTTCTGAAAGTGGTTAGCTCCTGTGAATCTTCTTCCAGATGTACTGCCCAGTATCCAGCCTTGGCATCCAACTTGGAGAAATATTGTGCACACGAGAATTCTGGATTTAATTCTTCCAATGTCGGGATTTTGTGAGGGCATCTCTTAAGGCTTTGGTTGAGGCGCTTTGGATCTAGGCACACCCTTAGTGATCCATTTTGTTTCATGCTAGTCGTCAGTGAACTGCACCAATCAGTATGGTGTGTGACCTTTCTTATTACCCCTTGCTGTTCCATCTGGTCCAGCTCAGCCTTTAGCTTCGGCTTTAGATGTACGCTGCATTTTCTCGGCGCATCAATGCTTGGTTCAGCACCCTCTTTTAGAAGAATTCTGGCTTTGGCTTTGAAATTCCCTATGGTGTCAAACTGGTCGGGGTAGAGTCTCTTGAGGTCATCGACGGAAGTAATATTGACTCGTGACGAGAGATGGTGATCATCTGTGCTCGGTCGATTTGTTGGTTCCACTGTTTTTGGTTTGTCTAATCCTTGCTGGGATGTTTCAGCTGAGTGGATGGTAACCACTTCGAGGTCACAGCATATGGGTAGTCCAGCTATGACTGGTCCAGATACGTCTACAACGTAAAATCTATTCTTGCTCCATCGTGGAGTCTTGTATTGGCACATTAGATCAATACAACCGAGACATGGTATCTCTGTGTTGTTGTATGCTTACAGCTTTACTTTGACTGGCGTAACGAATGACTTCCATCGGTTGCCGTAGATTTGCTTGATGGTCCGGAGTGGAAGTGTATTTCCACCAGCCCCAGTGTCAACTTTCATCCGCAATTTATGTGTTTTGTTGAGATCTGGACATATGATGTCAATCGTTGTGTACACCTCATTATTGTCGTTGTAGGTGACTGAATTCATGCAGAGATTAGACACAGTGACTCCATGGAATACTGTCTCAACTTCTTCTTCTTCGGAGTAATCTGTAGAATGGAATGGCCTTTCCTCATCCGCTGTGTCATTATTGGGGCGCTGACGACTCTTCGATCTCCATTGTCAGGGCTCTTTGTCTTTCGTGGAGTTGCGTCTAGGCCTATATCTGTTAGGGGATTCGTTGCGGCGGCCCTTGTTCTTTTCTCTCGACTTTCTGCAGCATTTGGCCCAGTGGCCCTTTGACCCGCAAGATTTACAGGTGTCTTGGTATGCTGGGCATCGTTTCGGTTGGTGGGATAGTCCGCAGTTACCGCATGTTCTTTTACCTCTGAATGCGTTGATGGATGCACCTGTGTCCATGGTTTGCAGACATCTTCTCCCAGCTGTAATGGCCTCATACTTCCGTCCTTCTTGCAGCATGGCCTCTATGCTGTGTCCCACAGGCTTATCAAGAAGGTCCTTCTGGAAGGAGTCGGATGTGGTTGAAGCGATCACAAGCTCAATAATTCGCTCTGTGCTTTCTTCTGTGTTGAAGTTACACTCATGTGCCTTGGTTCTGCATCTGTTGACGAAATCATCGAGGGCTTCATCATCCCGTTGGCGGTATCTCATCAACTCCAGTCTGTGTATCCTGAAGTTGACTCTGATGTTTAGCTGCCTCTCAAACAGATCCCAAAGTTTGGCCGAGTCTAGCTGTTCTAGTGGGGTAAGGCTAGAGGAGTTTATTTTCTTTAACCCCTCCTTGCCGACAGCAATCTGAATCTTGATAGCCGATTTCTGAGGATCTGTTATGCCCTGATCCATCAGGCATAACTCCATCCTCTGCCTGAAAATTTTAAATTCATCAGATATATATCGCTAGCATTCCAATTCACTTCTGGAAATTTAGCCATGGTAAACTTCAACAAAATGCAGTACAACTTGAAATAAAATAACAATATAGGTGTTATATCATATATGCAGTATTGTGATAATATGCAACTTGGTTATGTACTTAGCATACAATTATACAATGCAATATGTACTGTTAAACAGAGTTCAATACATGTTCAGTTCTGAGATCAGATTGTTCAAGAATGTTCTCAGCTTATCCATCCGTTCGGGGGCGTCAAGTTCACCGTGGGCGGTAATGTGTTTACACTAACACAAACAAATTATAGTTTGATGCACAGTTCCGGCTGTCACCACGCATTAATTCTTGCCGAGTGATGCATTGTAGCTTTCCGAATTCCCAGGTCAGTCCACATGCGTTCTTTTAAGTTTTGGCGCTCTTTCTAGGGCGGAGTGATACGGTCAAAGGTCAAATCGGAGAAACACGTACGTAGAGGTAGTGGACGTTGCCTGTACGGAACTATATTTATAGTACACAGACATTAGATGAAAAGTAGTGCGGACAGGATTATCAACCGTTCGGCTGCTTACACAAAATAATATATTGTGAACTGATATTTATAACAAAATGCGTAGCAAAATTTTCAAACTATCTTACCGTTAATATCCGCAATGTGTATACTATTTTTGTCAATTCCACCTCCCGAGGTGGGATACGGCGAAATGACGAAACTCTGGCCGTGGTCCCCAGAGTTGTCTCCGGGCGGGTGTCGGTGATGGGGGCTCTCGCAGTCGTCGTAGTTGGGGTCGGCTCGATGAATCACCGTTGCTCACAAGGGGGGAATCTCAGTCCTTGTCGGCAATGTTGGGGCCTGTCGGGCTCTGGGAGGATTGGGACTAAAATTGGTCGATCTCACTGGATTCTGAAGCACTTTATTGGCAGTCCACACGTTGATTTTTCGGTGTGTGTTCCTTGAGGTTTTATCTCGGACTAACTGCTGGTCGGCGAGATGTCCGTTCTGTGTAGCGATAACGAACGCTAGATTTTCGTTTCTGGTGCTATGTGTCGCAGAAAACTTTCATCTGCACAGGATACGTGGACGCCTAGTTTACAATGTCCGAGGTTGCAGGTGTATACTGTTCGGTACGTGGGGGTGTTTAGGCTCACACCGCTCCACGGTTCATTCAGACGTACGCGCACTCACGGCGAATAGCACTGATGCAGGCGCTGTTTAGCGTTGTGTGTATGCAGTGCTATGTGAGTGCAGTGAACAGTTTATACGTTGTGCGTGATGATATGCAGCGTTGGGCTATAGCAAGCCGTGTCGTGGGCTTTGTGTGTGAGTGAGCCTCCGGTAGTGCAATGTTATTTCTCACATTCGAAGAATTCTAGGCGTTGTTTTCGTGCGTGCTGTATCCAGTTCGTTTCTACACTGCTGCCACCATGAAGTATGAGTAGGTATAGACTCAAATAGAGATGCAGACTACGAATATTCTTGATTCTTCTGACAACACGAAGGCTGCTTTTATTATTCTCACATCAGCCACAAGCAAGAGTGGAGATTAAACAATATACCTCCGCCCACAAAGTAGACCCATACAACAATGACTTCAACGGTCTTCCAGGAATGAAGAAGAACAGTCCATAAAAAAAATCATCAAATTTAGCTGTTTTTGAGCATTTTAAAACAAAAACGTAGGTCACGTGATAGTTCGAACCACAAACTGGTTCAAATAATCACGTGACCTTCGGAGTTATAGTTTTATTTCCAGCCGTATAAACATTAATTACTGCACCGAATTAAACTCTGTTTTTTAACAAGAATTCATGAATATTTGACACACAAAAATAGGTATTCAAATTATGGACAAGTTGTAAATAATACAAAAAAATCGAGCGTAAGATTTTATTTCAGAGAGTCCGAGCGTAAGATTTTATTTCAGAGAGTCCGAGCAACGGAAGCGTGTATTACAGTGCACAGCGCTTACCAGGGACTCGCTACACGCAACACATGGGGCAGTCGTGTAGCTGGCGAGCAGAGTATCTCGGCGGTGCTAGCCCGACAGAAACCCGCTAGCCAAGAGTTAGCTGTACCTGGAAGCTCATGACATGTGGGAGGGGAAGGGAGCCAGACCACCAACTATACGTTGTTGTTAATACGGGTTTGATAGTCGTACACCTCGCTGATCGAATCCGTTGTTTCAAAATCGCAGCTTTTCAATGCTCTGTGTACGTTCCTTGACCTGATTTGTACAAAATTTCTGGTTATTAAATAAGATTTATGTCAATACATGGGAATACCACTTTTATATTGACGGTGCAATTAGTTTAAACAATATTGTGACAAACAATTCCCAAAAAACGGAGCCCCTGAAGGGACAAGTGAAAAAGAAATTAAAATTAAAAGGTAGACAAAAATACCTCACTCGAAATTTCTATTGCATCCCTCGACACACAAAATTCCAACAAAATCATTTCGTTTCCTTAAAATATTATTTAATTCGATGAAAATATAATTTTGTCTCACAAAATATTATTTTTCATCTTGTGAACGCAGTGTGTTTTTCTTGGTAACAAAATAGATTATTTCTAGAAAAATAGGTTCTCGTTCCCTTGAACACGCTTTCTTTCCCCCGTAATACGATTAAGTTCCACAAAAATACACTTACGTTCCCTGCAGATACGCATTCATTTCCTCAAAATATGATTTTGTTCGCAAGAAATATACTTTAGTTAGGCCAAACAAAATAAATGTTGTGTTTACGGTAACCCGACCGACCTCAATTTTTTGCGGCCAAATTGCCGACCTCAAAACTTTTTTTCTAAATATTTTGTGAGTTGGTAAAATTTAAAGTTCTTTCTAGCCCGCCGGGTGAGTAAAAAAATTGTTCCTTTTCACAAAGTTCATTGAATTTTTTCCCAATGTGCATCGTCGACCGATCGTTTAATCACAAAGATTTCATTGCAAAAGAAGTTATATAAAACCGATCACGAATCCATTAAAATGGTTGTTGGTGGAAAAAGTATTATTAAGGGCAGAAATTAGGGGATTAGATCGTCCAAAAACGTTATTTTGCGAACTTCACTTCCGTGGTTTTTTGGGGGTTTTTTTTGTACGCTTCGAAAATTGTGTGAAGAAAAAAGTTAAGGGAAACCCCTGCCCAGCAACACGGAGGTTCATCAGTCTGGGTAAGGTGCAAGTAAGTGTACAACAATGGAATGAAAAATGTGAACAAAATAACTACACCTCAAATTGAAAGTTGGTAAAATTGATATCAGCATTTAAAACATAGCCCTGATTATTGGCGAGATAACAAATTTCCTTGAAACTTCTGAAGCGCTTGCAACTTGACCTCCTCTGTAATAGCCCATGTTATGGTTTTTTTCTAAAGAACTTTATGAGTTGAACAAGGTTAGTGTAATGGTAACAGATGCGAAATATTAACAAATAACTCAAAATTCAAGAACTGAAAAAAAAAAAATTACAAAACAAAATTATTTTCCGACCTACCTACATGTACCTGGAATTTTTTCAGGCCGTTACCGTAAACACAACATTTATTTTGTTTGGCCTTAGCTCGAAAGGAGATTTCGTTCCCTAAAAAAAAGCTTTCGTTTCCTCGAAATACGACTTTTAATTTTTTGTCCGAAATATACTTTAATTCACCCGAAGTATGCTTTCGCTCCCTAAAAGTACGCGTTCGTTCTCTCGCAATGAGATTTTGTTCCCCAGAATTCCTCTTTCGTTCCCTCAAGATAGCTAATTTTGTTCCCTCAAGATAACTTTCGTTCCCCTGAAGTCCAATCATACCAATTTGTTACATTCCTTTGTGAGGGGCGACTTTGAGAGGGGACGAGTTTGTATGTGAGGGGCGACTTTGCTAGGGGCGACTTTGTAGTTGGCGACTTTGTATTTGGCGTCTTTGATGGGGGCGAGTTGACCGGTTTCCATGTCCGTTGTTTATACACACTTTCAGATGGATAATGTGGACTGGATCCTCATGCCTTGTCGTAGTAAAACACTTACACAAACATAGCACCAGTCTACTTGCAACATTGCATATAGCATGTATCCTGTAAATTTGACATTTGCAAGGCTGGTAAAGCGTATACGATGACCTTTGACCGCTTTTGCTTTTGTCGGTCATTTCTCGTTAATTACGTGATATTTTTGTATTACAAAAATATAAAAACCATCAAGAAATATAAATTTTTGTTTTTTTTACCCATACACCGATGTGTGTTAGCACTGTATACTCAGTAATTTCCCGAGTCCTGTGAAAAAATAACACAGGCTTATTACTCGGGTGGGATTCAAACCCACGACCCTTGCAATTCTGGAGCAGTGTCTTACCAACTAGACTACCGAGATTGCCCGGTAGCTAGAGGCAGTTCGAATCCTATGTTTTGGCAGCGGGTACCGCAACGATTATAATAGATGTTAAATTTGCATCGGGGATAAAGAATATAAATTTTGGTTTTTTTACCCATACACCGATGTGTGTTAGCACTGTATACTCAGTACTTTCCTGAGTGCTGTGAAAAAATATCACAGGCTTATTACTCGGGTGGGATTCGAACCCACGACCCTTGCAATTCTAGAGCAGTGTCTTACCAACTAGACTACCGAGATTGCCCGGTAGCTAGAGGCAGTTCGAATCGAATGTTTTGGCAGCGGGTACCGCAACGATTATGTTAAATTTGCATCGGGGATAAAGACAGGCCTGGAATTACAAATTTTTTAGGGCAAGGCCACTTTGGCCTTGGAGTATTCAAAATTTTGGAGGGCACCAAGGCCAGTAGAAAGGGCACCAAGGCCAAAATGAGAAAATAAAAAGGGCACGAAGGCCACTTTACATGTAGTTCATGAAAGTTATAAAAAAAAAAACAACCATACAACCAACGGCGCGGCAGCAACGCGATTCATTCACCAAAAAAGATTTTCATGTCATGCGGTGCAACAATTCCACCAGAAGAGGGCGTTCAAACAAGAGAGCGCCCTCTGTTGGTTAATGGTTTTTATTTTAGACTGGTCTCCTGCTTAACGACGTCGAGTGTTTACAATGGATGCACGCACTGTATGCAACCGATAAAGAGTCGCGATGCGTTGAACGTCATTTATGCTATCCCCTATCAGGGAAGTTCCCTTGCGGATTGCGCTGGGTTTTAAAACACGTCACAAGCACAAGATACATCGTATGCTGAAAACAAAAACTAACACAAGTAAATATTTAACTTTCATTAAAAGGGCACGACGGCCAACGGGGGAAGGGGCACGACGGCCATCAGGGGAAAAGGGCACGGCATTATGGCCGTGAAAAGGATATTTTTTCGAGGGGCATCATGGCCAGTTGCAAGGGCATCGACGGCCAGTGTGTAATTTGAGGCCTGTAAAGAATATAAATTTTGGTGTTTTTTTTACCCATATACTGATGTGTGTATAGCACTGTATACTCGGTACTTTCCCGAGTCCTGTGAAAAAATATCACAGGCTTATTACTCGGGTGGGATTCGAACCCACGACCCTTGCAATTCTAGAGCAGTGTCTTACCAACTAGACTACCGAGATTGCCCGGTAGCTAGAGGCAGTTCGAATCCTATGTTTTGGCAGCGGGTACCGCAACGATTATAATAGATGTTAAATTTGCATCGGGGATAAAGAACATAAATTTTGGGTTTTTTTATTCCCGAGAATGATTGGTTTAGAGTGCATCACATGATACATGTATGTCTTATTTTTACCAGAATTTAACTGTGGTATAAATATCCATAAATTGTGAAAAAATTTGCCTTAAAAAATGTCCAATTCATAGAACCTTTTATAGGGCAAAGGAAATGTCAAATTCAATTTTAAGATGTACTCATTTTCCAATAGATAGAATCCTCATGTGAGTGGGGAAAAAATTACAAGTCTCTAACCTCATGTTAAAATGGTGTAAAATACATGTACATGTAGTCATTGCATACGATACCCTTCCGGGGCAAATTTGTCAACATCCAAAACATCCGGTGACCCCATTCTGAGAAAAATGGGTCTGTACATTTTTGTACGGGGATGTTTTGGTTCATTCCTGACTTCCAATGATATTCCATCAAAACGGTCTTGAATTTGACGTTTTGACTGACAAAATATTCCTCCTTGGAATGTGAAGACCCATTAGTTGTTGAAACCCAATGACGTCATGTTTCAAATTGCGTTCTGAAAACAATTATGATTTGGTTGCAAATTGATGTCTTAAGTCCACAGTAAACCAGCCATGGGGTTTCCTGATGACCAGCTGTAAAAACATAAGAAACCCATGCACCCAATGCTAGCCTGGAAAGCAGGAATCACCCTTAACACTAGCCCAGCATATATTGTCTAATGTAATTTCATTTTTACCCTTACACCGATGTGTATTAAGCACTGTATACCCAGTACTTTCACTGAGTTCTGTGAAAAAAATCCACAGGCAAATCGCTCGGGTGGGATTCGAACCCACAACCTTTGCATTGCTAGAGCAGATGTCTTACCACTAGACCACCGAGCTCGCCCGGTGGCTAGAGGCAGTTTGAATCCTATGTTTTAGCAGCTGGTACCGCAACGATTTAATAGATGTTTATAGATGCAAAAATAACATAATAGTACATTGTCTAGTAAGAACTGCTTCCAGGCAAGGAAACACCACTTCTCAACTTGCCATGTGGGCTCCTAAAAACTGTGCGATAGTTTTAAAACACGCTCATATTTCTTCCTTTTCAGATGTGAATAATAAATTTTAAAATGTGTTGATTTATTTTTGAGTGTGTGAATGTAACTTCATTTGGCTAATAAACTGTTGCAATTGTTACCATAAGTGCATTAATGACAATGCATGTTTAAAATCTGGGTTACTGAAACCTCCTGGAGCAAGTAAAAGTAAAACACAGTTTACTAGCCTGGTGGTGGGCTACTTTACAAAAAGCTTAAGCGCACGGCCTGCTGGAAGGTATGGTACTTTGTGGTAGTCTGTGGTACCAGTGTATAGGAGGGGTTGGACAATATTTGTCTGTCGGCCTGGAAGCCTTTTTTTTCTTTATTTTTTTTTCAACTGAATGATGACTGCTGAGTGGCGATGTCCAGTCAACTGCCTGTGAACCTGGACTAGCCCTTGTAAACCACAGCCCCATTTCCAGAAAATTGTGTGGAGTCTACTTGTACCTTTCTACTATTTCAAGCATTGTATCTGAATTACATGTATGTCCAAACCTAGGACAATATCCAAAACTTACTTTTCATCATCAGATGACTCACTAACAATCTCTTCAGTCAACTTGGCTTTCTTCTTCCTGAGCTTGTTAATTGCAGCAGTACTCACATCTCGTTTAGATTTGCCTGAGGAGTCCTAAAAAAGCAATACTATTATTCAATTACCAGATTGTCAACATGCATTTTTTTGTAAATTTTTGACTTCATCAACATACCACGTATGCAGTTTAGATAGCTCAGTGACTATTTAAAGTTTTTGATTTCATTATTATACTTGGATGGTAACTCAAGTACACATATTACAAGAGCCTTTCGGAGCTTATGTACACCGCGTTGTCTTTATTTGTGCGCTATGCGTGGTGAACAGCGGTGCCTGTGTGTGCAGCGATTAAATGGATACAATGTTTAAATGAGGCAAGGTGTTTTGTAACACCCCTTTCAGAGAATGGTTGGTCCACACATTCTTATTCAAGCGTCGAGTGTGCTTCGTTGACAGCACAACGGTGAGAATTGTATTGAGTACGAAATTTCATTTTTTGAGGAGGTTTATGAATATAATTCGGCAAAAGTTACATATGTGCTAGCATTGTTAATGTACAGTATGTACAGTGTGTTGAGAGAAATTTTAGGTGAGTAGTACAAAGGAAACTGAATTTAGTGCTCTGGCTAAAGACCATACAAGTCTATCAAAGAAAACGTATTGCATTATGGAGGCCCCCAAATGTGTGACTTCATAACTGAAGGCTCACAGGAGCCTTATAAAAGTTATATAGTTCTAGATAGAAGTACCTCTTATCTTCCCCCCTTTTTTTATTAGTTTTTTTGTCTGTAGTGTAAACCCTTTTGCCTTTAAAAAAAATGTTCCTAGCTACTGTAGTAAGTAGTACTACTACACTAGTGTTTGTTTCTTATTGTCATTTGTATCATTCATTGCTATTGAGTATTTGACAATAACCCAATAAAGGTATATCAAATAAATATAGTATCAAATTAGGGTGGACGGACAGCGATAACTATTTAAAGTAAAACTAATTTATGGCAATTGCCACCACCGTCGTCACCGACCTCCTCCCTCCATGACCATGCTCAATCTATTTTTTTTGTTTTTGCCACCCCATGATCCAAATTCGCGAAAAAGCCATCTCACCTCATGCAAATTTCCAATAGCATAAAACCGTGGAAGAACTGAGGAAAGAAAAACCAACGTTGGCTAGTTCATCATGTTCAGTATTCTTCCTATTCCTACCTCCATGGGCATGCTCCATCCATGGAGGTAGGTAGCTACCTCCATGCTCCATCCATGGTTTTTTCGTTAGTGAGTTGTCAAAAGAAATTTGGACTCATCAATAGTTACACAATTCTACCTCCATGATTACACTCACCATTGTATGAGACCGATGTTAAAGAGAGCAAATACACACTGCTCAACAAGGTGGGCTAACATCACACATAAGTACCCATCAATCAACAACATTTGCTCACCTTTTTGCCAACAGACTTCTTCTTGGTAGCTGTGCCTCTTATAAAGAATGACATTGTTGAAATAACGGGTCTTTACATTCAAGCAAGTGTGTGAGAAGCAAGAAGTTTACTTCGGAGGAGAGAGAAAGTGGGCTTCCCTTCCATTCCATGCACGAAAATCCACGACGCTTGCCTAGCCTCTCGTCGTACCATAGGACATGGTCGTAGTACTTACTACCGCGGTACTGGTAATCAGGCATGGCCGGCTATACATGCTATACATGCTATACATACCGGCAGTAAGAGTCAGATAAACACGTGGGTCATAAACTTGTCCAGTCGGATCACACGTTCATGATTCGCAGCTCTGCAGTGAGTGAAACAATTGGCCCGTCAGAACTTGAACAAGTTTAGTAATCATTGTTTCAATTTTCATAGAGGAGGATTTAATACCAAATCAAAAGAAAGTCTTACCATACACCTCTGATCTCAAGTCACTTTTTTAAATAGATTTGTATGTGAAATTATGAATAAAAAACTATTAGTTATTAAAACTGTTATCTTTTAAAATAATTATTGTAGTTTTTTGTCGGCCACCGTATATAAAGCTGGTATCCGGCAGAGCGCCCCCACACAGACTAAGGGAATTGAAGCAACTGGGTAAGAACACCAGTGATTTTCATCGGTCTCTTTTTCTCCTCGTGGAATCAGCCATGAAGGCTAAGGGACAGGTGAGGAATTTTGGGTCGAATTTTCATACATTTTTAAACATTTCTTTGTCAAACAATCATAATAATCTTCAAACAGATTTATCATATAATTTACTAGTGGAGCTTTCTCCGGAACTAGAGTATAAATTGGTCGCATAAAGTTGAATTATATTCTGCACCGATTTTGCCATTGGAATACTGCCCCAAAATACTTCCTGCCCACTATCCGGACAACTGACTAACCTTTCACTTAGATTTCTATTGATCAAGAAATACTTTTTTTTCAACAACTTTCAATTTTATTATTAATGTTTCAATGTTCTTACAAATTGTTTTTAAGTTTATTTCACTTGTTGAATTGAACGATTAAAATTAATAAATTTTTACTTACATTTTTTACAAATTACAGACAGTCTTGTTTTGTTTGCTTTAGGGCCTAGTCAGTTAGTGGAAATCACAAAATTTGAGATTTGATCTGATTGAGTTGTAAGTAGTCTAGTTGGATAGAGCTCTTTGAGACATTCATTTTGCAACTTTACTTGTGGGGATCGGTTCATGAAAACCGGACTTATGGCAGGTCGAAGTTCCAAATATCGCCAAATATTTGACCTTGTTTAGGCCCTACATAACAAATTTTGTTGACCGTGTACAAGTAGTGTCAATCAGTACCGAGTGAGGGCGCTGTTCACCGCGCAGCCACTTTTTGTTAATGGGAAACTGTGACCACCTCAACGTGTACAACGCTATAGAGAGATCGGTGGTGCGGTGGGATATAGATAAAACCCATGTTAATCGTTTCATTCATAAAAATAAATGGAACTACCTTCAAGATGGAGTTTTTCTCTTGCGATTGATATGCAATTTGGCGTCCGTTTTGTTGGGAGTATGTATTACAACGGGTATACAATACAACGGGTAGCATCCCCGGCCATGTGGACAATCAGTCGAAGCAGCTGATTGGGCTGCATTTCATGAACCATGTTCTCATTGTTCTCAATGCTCGTCCCCACAGTGTTGGGTTCACATTCAAGACTCTGGTCATCAGGAACACCTTGGGAATGAGGTAGTCACCTCATGTGCATTGTCATGGATGCTTATTGGATAACTAGAATGAAATGGGCGGGATCTAATTAATTATGCACACATATAGAACTCGATGTTTATTCAACACCATTATAGGTTTAACAGTCTGTCATGCGCAGTAGCTTACACTTAAATGTGTGTGAGTTTATTATAGCTAGGCCCAGAGGTAGTTCAATTGAAAAATGTTTTTGTATCAGCATTTAAAAATAGACAGTAAAATAGACAGTGGGTAGACAGTAAAACCCGAAAAAGGTTGTGGGTCACTTGTTTTCGAGATGACAGAGATCACAGTACCATTGCTTGATTTCACTAATGTTTGTAAGAGCAGTAGAGTAATCAACTCGTTAACGAAGTGCAAGTGACCTCTGTGATATAATTGTTTATCGAGTATTATAACGGGTACTCGAAACCCGAATCAAAGTGGGTAAAGGGTACCCGAAACTACCCGTAAACGCACAGCCCTAGATCCCAGAGCAATGGCCAATCCGGAGGCTACAAAACCCTGCCGGCCGCAATTATTACCAGTAGGTCACTACAGCATTTTCTGTTTAATCTCATTGGTCTGAATTTGTTATGGTACTTGGTACTAGGGTATGGTATTTAAAATATATAGCTAAAATAATACAAGATCTTTAAATATGTAAAAATACATAATAAAATATCTGGTTCTTATGGTTTGAATGGAATCGTTGAGTAATTTTCATCCAAAGTTTTTATTTATTTTGAATTTAAAACCTAGAATCAATAAAGTTTTTTTATTTGAAAACTTCAAGTTGAGTTACTAAGCAGCGGCAGAATTTAATTATATGTGCATTAATGTTGTATGTATGTACTGTATCCTGTAGTATAAACAATTAAATATTCATTTTATCGAAGACTTCTGCATTTCTGACGAATCAGATTGTTCCCACCACTTTTTGACTAATTTGCCATATGTTGTGTACTAACCGATGAACAAGATTCCCAAGTCTGTAATCAAAGGTTAAAGTCGGGGTTATATCTACGAGAGGGTACTATTTCAGGCTATCAGGTGGACAAAAAACCACGATCACAGACTTGGAACCAAGTCTATCCAAAAGGGAAAGGGGAATCCCAATGATCTTTCTTCTGAATACTTCACTCAGTTTTTAGTTTAATGTGTAACACTATAATTATGAATTAACTGCCTTTTTTTATTTGCAAAACAGCTGAAGGAGTACCACGTGATTGGTCGGAGGGTACCCACCGATAAGGTGCGCCTTCCTGCCCTCTACAAGATGCGCATCTTTGCATCAGACCATGTGTCCGCCAAGTCCCGCTTTTGGTACTTCATCAAGAAACTGAAGAAAATCAAGAAGACCAAAGGGGAAATCGTCTCCTGTCGGAAGGTACAAAAAATTGTTTGATAATGTTTTAACACTAGATTGATCCATTAAGGCATTATGTGAATTTCTCCTAAAAAAGTCCTATGCATGCTGTCCTTCATGCTTCTTTATTACTCGCATCACAAGAATGAACATGTCAGACATGTCTGGCTATTAAGCTTACTGGCTATGAAAAATTTAAATGTTTATCCTCTTTGGTTAATATGGATTGTTTTACATGGAAAAGAAACTTTACTGTGAATCAGGACTGTGAAAGTTTGCAGTGCTGTTCTGTATTTATCAATACTCTCTAGAAACATTTGGGATGGTACCTTCCCAAAATGTTTCATGGCTGATACAACTATGAGAAATGCACATCATACGTTGGCACAAAGTGTTTTGTCTCTGTTTGCCAATTCTAAAATGTGCAGATAATAAACTTTGGCTGCTTGTCGCCTGTCAGAACCAACAATCATGTTCATGGGAGTGAAACAAGTTGCGACAAAATTTTCCACGACTGAGTAAAGCTTCACTGGTGCCTTCAGGATTTTAACAAAATTTTTAATTTTTTAATTAATTTTTTCAGTCGTTGAGAGATGAAGCTATACACTTCAGAATATTTAATAAAACATTCTGAAAGAAATTCCCTAACATAACAAGTAATACAACTTTTTTTTTTAAATCACCCATCCCCTTCCAATAGATCTATGAGACCAAGCCAACAAAGATCAAGAATTTTGGCATCTGGCTTAGATACGACTCGAGGAGTGGATCGCACAACATGTACAGAGAGTACCGTGATCTGACAACTGCTGGGGCTGTCACACAGTGCTGTAAGTTCATGTACAAAGAGTTTTATGCATAATCCTGAAAGGATTTAAAAAGTAAGAATCAGACACGTAGTACAGTGGGAGGAAAATTAAACTTTTTTGCACATCATACGTTGGCACAAAGCTTTCTGTCTCTGTTTGCCAATTCTTAAATGTGCAGATATAAAACATTTGGCTGCTTGTCGCCTGTCAGAACCAAAAAACATGTTCATGGGAGTGAAACAAGTAGCTACAAAAGGCCAGAGTATCAAGCTGCATTTGGAAAGTGGACAGTTTCAACTGTATGACTGAATTAATTAAGCTTTCTTGTTTCCTTTAGACCGTGACATGGGTGCCCGTCACAGAGCAAGGGCCTCCTGTATCCAGATCATGAAGGTGGAGACCGTATCAGCCAAGAAGTGCAGACGTCCTAACATCAAGCAGTTCCATGTAAGATTCAAACTTTGTGTCTTTTAATGTTAGTCCTGCTTAATTATTTCAATATCTGAAAACTATAAGAAAATAATGCAGGAAGTACTTTGGTAGAATTTTCAACCAAAAGGCCAATTGATTTTTGTAAAAGACTTTGAAAGCCTTGTATCCAGTATAGTGTAAAGTTGCTTAATTACCATACATGAGCAAAGTGCAAATGTTAATGGAATAATCTCAAATTTCTTGTTAGTTCTTATTTGTGTGATGTTCAGTTACCATGCACACATGTCTGACACCCCATTACTTATTTCTTTTTTTTGACAGAACTCCAAGATCAAGTTCCCACTGCCTCACCGTACCCAGCGTACATACAGGCCCATCTTCACCACAAGAAGGCCCAATACCTGCTTCAACTGAGCATTCTTAATCACAATGGAGTGCTGCTCATAAAATCACCTTCTTACAATGTATCGGTTGGGAATAACAGGAGTTGTTTACAAATTAAATCTCAAGATGTGATAGTCTTCAACACTGGCAGTAGATTATTTATCTGCAGATTGGGAGTGTGTATATATTGCACATTTCATTATGGAACCCGTGAATAAAATGGCATGACATGTATCAACAAGAAATAATACTATTTTTGTCATTATTTGTGGTTTTGTTTCCGGAATTAATTTTCTCTTTTGTTGATTATCGTTGTTACAATGAAACCCTAACTTAAAGGCACTGAACACGTTTGGAAATTGTCAAAGACCAGTGTTCTCACTTGGTGTACATGCATAAAATAAGCCTGTGAAAATTTGGGCTCAATTGGTCATCGAAGTTGCAAGAAAATGATGAAAGAAAAAACACCCTTGTACAAATTTTCCTACAATGTTTTATACTATCAACAGCTCTTTGTTGCTTTGTTACCAAGTAAGTTTTTATGCTAATATTTGTTTTGAGTCATTACCAAGCGTGTACGATACCTTTAAAGGCATCGTACACGTTTGGTAATTGTCAAAGACCAGTGTTCTCATTTGGTGTATCCCAACATGCATAAAACAACAAGCCTGTAAAAATTTGGGCTCAATTGGTCATCGAAGTTGCAAGAAAATGATGAAAGAAAAAACACCCTTGTACAAATTTGTGTGCTTTCAGATAGGAATAAAAGGCTTCTAGCTAGAAGTCTTTTATTATTTTAGTGAGAAATTACCTCTTTCTCAAAAACTACGTTACTTCAGAGGTAGTCGTTTCTCACAATGTTTTATACTATCAACAGCTCTCTGTTGCTTGTTACCAAGTCAGTTTTTATGCTAATATATATTTTGAGTAAATACCAAACGTGTACGATACCTTTAAACAAAATTAGACAACTGTTCTCACAAGACACAAGTTTTTGTTTTCGAGAAATCCTTGTGTCCAATAAAGTTTGACAGGGCTAGTGCTTAAACTGACGTCATTCGAAAATCATAACATGATGCGCGCGCATGTCGCCGGGCAAAACCTTTGTGTACTGACAGCCAGCTATAAAGGACACGCAATGTTACCATGAGTACGCGTCTTCTTGCCCGGCGGAAACATGACTTTTGTCAACAGAGGGCGGTTTGAATGTAGAAAGAGGTCACATCGTCTATAGAACGTCCATGCATGTTTTTCTGGTCATTTAAAATGGGTTTATAAGACTTCCAGTTGTGTGGTTGTGAAGATTATGCCTACATGTAGTATGAACCTTGACAATCTTTCCACTTGGTGAATATTGACATGCAACATATTCCTATCCAATGGTGGTTCTCAGAAAAAAACATTCAAAATACACGTGTATAAAAACCACGAGTGTTTCGGATGATTGAACACTTGGTTGAAAGCCTCTTGATATCATACACAGGTTTATTATCAAGAACATAACATCCTTGGTTAACATGCAGCTTTATGGCAATTCTCTTTAAAGGGATTGTATACGTTTGGTGATTGGAACCCACTGTTTGTTTCAATCCTACATAGTTGTAGATATATACCATAAAATTGACCTGTGAAAATTTCATTTTTAAAGGTGGTAGCGTTTTTTGAGAAATTGTTGGAAATCTGGAGCAGTTATGTCCACGCAGGAAGAATACACAATCGGAAAAACGTTTCTGATAGAAACGCTTCTCAGATAATGTTTTTGTTTGATAAAAACTTATATCATTTTCCATAACCACATAACTTCAAAATGAAATGTTTCTCAAAATGCTTTATAATATCAGAAGCTACTGTACTTCCTACCAAGTATTGCCATTAAGTTGATGAGTAATTACCAAACGTATACAGACCCTTCAATATACAGTGAATCTTTTGATTCTTTGGTCAGAAATACTTGTGCATATAATTGTTGATCATTTCTCCATACCTGTGGCACAATCTCAACAAAATACAGTGTAGGATAAGTAGTACAATTTATTGTACCAAAGGTTGACACCAATTTTTCGCACATACAGAAATGAAATGAAAAATACACGCATGTTTTTTTTATTGCAAAACATTGGCTGATTGGTATACATATGCATCATTGCTTAATGGACAGCTTGGAGGCTTACAACACAGAGGGAATATCCAAGACTTACTTTTCTGAGGACTCCCTTGAGCTATTACAACATTTTAATTTTACACCTGCACCACAAGAATTGTTCTCGCCCAATCTAACCAGTCTCCTGGTGATCATTCCCACTCGGGGAGAGCTGATGATTACAGTAACATGTGGGCCAAAAATGCAGCTCTATTCTTAAAGGAACACAACTTGAACTTGAAAAAACAATTAAATGTAGTGTTAAGTGATGTTAAAGATTACTTAGCCAAGTTAAAAAGTGAAAAATTCATAGGGGTTTGCATTGATACTGCTTAAAAATACACTCATTCATGAGACTACAATAAATACACACAGCACTTAACTTCAACTTTTGGTTCAACTTCCCATTTGCAAAACCAAACAAATGGAAAAACTTCCCTAAAACCACAAATAATGGATGTATAGTACAATAAAACTTTTGGTGGTCAGACCTATTAAAGTTTCCATAGAGTTACGTAGCCTTTGAATATCAGTAGATCATAAACAAATGGTGAGCAAAGTGTTTGCAGGTAACTCAATTAGGGACTAATTAATGATTTGATAACCTAGAGGCTGAACGGTTCAACTCGTGATGACAAATAGATGACAACTTGACGACAACTTGATAACAAACTGATTAGTTCTAAAATTCCTTTGTTAGTGGATGAACAGCCAGGTAACCATGGTTGTTACACACCTCAATTGCAATTCTTTGAATCGCTGAATCACAGTTTTCATCGGGTGCTGGAAAGAAAGAAAAATGTTTATTCAAAAAAGCTGCTGTCATGATTAATGAGGCTCCTACAAAAATGGCTGGAAAGGTAAATATTTTAAGAAAGGAATATATTTAACAGGAAATAAGTGAAGACTTCATTTGATGTCACAAATGAGGAAAATGTTGACCTTCCTACAGAAACATTGGCTAGTGAGCTGACCAACCACTCAATTTAACTCACTGCATTGATTGTATGATGGGACATCTGTACAACAGAACTTTATTTAACTCGCCCCTAAGTTGACCAACCACTCAAACTATTCAACTCACTGCATTGATTGTATGATGGGACATCAGTACACATAAATTTATTTAACTCACCCCGAGCGATATCATAGAAGTTCTTTGCTATTCTCTCATCAGCCTGCTTACAAAACGTCTTAGCTATGGTCATCTCATGATCACAGTTCCTCAGGCCAATGGTCTTAGACCTAGAAGCACGTGATAAAATGGCTGTGACTGCATACACATCGATGATAATGTCTGCTATACGCTTCAGCACCAGCTGTTCCGTCATGATTCCCTAATAAACAGAGAGGAAACAAGGAGGAGGGAGATGCAATTAAAGAAGAGAGACATATTTTGATCTGGGGAACATTTGATATGTAATAACTCATATAGACCTCTATCACCCTGTAGTTCCTTCAGTACATGTACTATGATCAAAGTGAAAAAACATGAAATCCAAAAGAAGAATGATCAGACTACACATTCAATTCTTAGAAGTAACTACTCATGAGTTTCCTTTTTCCCCTTATGTCCCAAGGCTTTTACCAAAGCCTTTGCTCCACCTGCAACATTGGTGGTATAGTTACCATTGTGGACCAAACTGTATGCTGTGATTTTCTTATATAGCTCACCTTCTTGTACTTGGCTAGTAGACTTTCCACCACATAACCAAACTGGGTTGCTCTAGTCTGCAATGCCTTTGCCTCATCCTGTCAAACAAATGACATTAAAGGTGTTACTTAACATCAGTTTATAATGTTAATGAGAATGGTGTACTAACTTACTGCTGTGCCATTTTGGAGGTTGAAGTTGTGTTATTTATTTCTTACTCGACATCTGTGTGATATGTCCACACAAGGGGGTCTGCACAGGGCACCACAAGATAGAGGTGTAGTATTAGACACATACAGAAAAATATAATCAATGAATAGACCAACCCCCACACCTCTACTGTCTTGATCGATGCCCCTGGAGCCACGAATGAGCACATATTTATAAACTTTGCCATGTTTACAGTGTATGGAATGTACCTTTGCTTTGTTATTACTTGCAATCATTACAGTTTGCTTTTAGGTAATTTGTCTTCAAATTTGTTAGTGTTATAAAATGTTTTTAGTGTTATAAAATGTTTTTAAAATGAATGGAAGTCTCTTAAGGCTATTTTTCAGTATGAGAAAATCACAATTTGCAACTGCTATCATTACACGTTGTTGCACACAGCAGAGCACTTGTGCAGTTTGTCAATGCAGGAACCTTATTCGTCAGAATAAAAATTAAAAAATGCATTCGGGCCTATTCGCCATAGAAGATATATGCCATTACTCATAGCTCTCTGATTTCTCAATTTTCAACATTTATTCGTGGCCAATATTAATTTTACAAAAAAATAAAGCATTGTTACGTTAAATACGAGTATCTTTTGGGGTCATGCCCTCAAATAACTTTTGAAAGATATAATGACTATGTGACGTATTAGTAGAATCAAATAGCTAATTACAGATAATATACTGTGTGCATTCGTGTCCAGAGATGCAAAAATCATATTATCGCAGATGACTATTCTAACTTTTTTACTTCCCCATTTTTGGATAATCGCTGACCATTGTACATGAAGGTTTTGGTAACCAATTATGTCCAGATTGTTGTAATGAATGTGTTAGTATTATTATTATTATTATTTATTCGGCCAAAATATGCAACAATCATGCCAAAATACATGTAAGTGAACAGATAATTAAGAGTCTAATGTTAGCCAATTGTTAGCCAATTGAAACAAAACAATAACAGGGTTTTATTTTGTATTGAAAAGTTTAAAAAACAGCATGACGATCCATTGTTGTGTGTCAAGAGTAAGCTTGGGCGATATAACTTTTTTTCATCCACAATGTATCGTCAAGAATATATCGCGATATTTGATAATATCGCGATTAATTTTTGATGACGTCATTCTTCTACAAATCTCACAGAGTAGACACAGCTGTCTCATCAAATATTACTTTGCTCCAATGACCTATTCTTCGGGTTTTACTCTAAACCAATGGGGTGAAAACCTGGGCCTATTACTTGTACACATTTAATGTGGTAACTACTGCGCATGAAAGACTGTTCTATATGTGTGCATAACTAATTAGATCACGATACTCGCATGTATGAAACACGTGATAACACCGGAACGATATCATAGTTTTTCGATAGTCTGTGTGAGACCGCCTGATCGCTAAGGCTTTGATGTTGTTTTTTTCGAAGAAACCAGGTCGGGTCGGATCTGTTGGAGAATCTTGCGGTTGCGGTCTGTGACTTGCAGCTCTTTGTTGTTGCAAGATCATCTCCACTAGGAGATTTATTGTTGCAAGATCGTCAACTAGGAGATTTATTGTTGCAAGATCGTCAACTAGGAGATTTATTGTTGCAAGATCGTCTCGGCTAGGAAATGCATCGCGATACTCAATCAATATTGTGATTTACCGATATCACGATCAAAAAAAAATCTACCCGATATCGTAATTGTTTCAGAACTAGTATCGCGATATTCGATAATACTGTGGTATCGCCCAAGCTTAGTCAAGAGCAAGGCATGCAGTCTATAACAAAAATAGTGCATCAAGAGCGATGTGTTTTGAGTATGAGGTTATGATTGCGCATGAAATATAACCGGAACGAGGTTTAAGATAGACTCCACTGTGTGTAATCCAACCCTGGATATTTGAGTTGTGCGTTTCCCTGCTCGCCTACGTATGGAACATGGAGGAGAGAGCCAGAGTAATATGCGCATGCTATTGTGATTGCGAACACGGCAACATTAATTTGCGGCCATATAAAATCTATAGGCCTATCGGGGCATTTCAACGATGATATTTCCACTATTTCCCTAAAAAACATCACCCTAGACCACCTCCCTCCCCCTACCCCTCAAATTTTAAACTGGATTCACATTGAACTGGATTTACAGTCCAGAAACAATTTAGCTATAACTCGACACCACTGTGACCTCAACCTTTGACCTATTCAACCTCAAAACAATCCCAACTTTTCTTTTCCCATGGGAAACCCACCACATAAGCCTTAAGTCCAAATGTCACTTCTAACTGGAGTTACTGTCCGGTAACAAAACTGCCCAGCTGGACGGATACCATAGGCAATGACATTACCCCTTCAGCCTATGGGGCTGAGAGGTACAAAATGCAATGAATCACTCACACTATGTATATAGATACTCACATTGAATACTGGGTGGACACCCCCACTATCATGATCCAACTTGACACCTTTCTTTATGCCAATCTTATACAAGAATCTGTCAAGTAAAGCCCTGGTCACAAACCCTGGATTGCTCAAGGGGCTCTGCAGTTTCCTGGAGGTAGAGGAGGATAAATCAGTTTTATCACTTTGTGTTTCATTTTGGTGGCAATCCGTCTTGCTTTACTAATGAGACCAGGTTGACTTATCAGTTTGTTTCCCTGCCTTTCACCTCTGATGACCCCTCTCAACAAATGCTGCCTTGAACTGGAGCCTTGCATGTGGGTTTTCCCTTGGTTGGGTTCATCTTAAACTGACAACTCTGCATTATCTTCTCTTCACATCTTCAGGCTTACAGGTTTACAGTGCAGGGTACTTTTGAGGATTCCTTGGTTTCAATTATACAGCAATGGTATTAATAAATGTATATCTTGCTTGACCACAACTGTATCTATGTAAATCTACTTGAAAGTCATTGTCTAAAAGGCTTTCTCATCTTTTAAGGATACTAAAGCACTTATGCAAAGTTTGCAGTTCAGGCCCCTAACAAAATCAAATACCATTTATGGTAACTCAACACCCGAACAGTCAGACTCTAATTATGGTAGTCAACCTGATCCCATGTAAAGTGTATCAGTGCAGTCCTCAGTCCAACAGAATCAACCATGCAGATTGGACTATGAAGGGTTGGGCTGGTTAGGGTAAAAGTATTTGCAATTATTTTTGTAATATATTGTTTAGATTTATTTCAATAACAATATTGTTTAGTATGTATTTCTCTCAAGAAAATGAAGAAATTAACTATTATTTGTAGACTCACTTGACAGTGTTCACCAATTCTTTGCCCGCTGCTTGCATACCAGTGAGTGCAACATACATCCTGAGGATCTCATTAGTGCCTTCAAAGATGAGAAGGATGCGAGCATCTCGTAGGTACCTCTCGTATGGATAGTCCTTCATGTAGCCAAGACCTCCAAGAATTTGGAGGGCTTCACTCACACACACCCATGAACCCTCAGATGCAAACACCTAAATGCATGACAATTGAGAGATTATGTTGTAATTGTTTAGGAAGTGTAGTTTAAGCTTACATCGCCACAATATCTTAATGTATGATTTACATTTCCAAAACCTTTGCTTGTTTAGTTACTGTTTAATGCTTTCGAGACACTTAATTAATTAATGCCAATGTCAAGCCAAGGCCAATATTCCCATTAAAACTGTCTGGAAAAATAATACAGAAATGTAGATAAAATGTTATCATGAGAATTATTGTACAGTTCAATTCAGGACATAATACCTCTTTCTGGTTCTGTATTCTGAGTTGGCTGAAACATGGTCACATGGGGTTCAATAATATAGGCTAGAGCATGAATTTGCACCATTGGAACTAGAACCACATCAAGACATCGCGCGTGCATAAAATACGGGAAATAGATCCCAAACCTGGGAATATACTCAAAATTGTTGACTACTTACAGCGCCCTCACAAGGTGTGAGTGGTGTGAGAAGTGAACAGCAAGTAAAAAACTGAATCTAAGGGAAACTAAAAGTGTTTCTTTGATTGTTGAATTGCTTATGGTTGAATTTCTCATCAGTTAATTGTTGAAATAATAATAATAATAATAATAACAGGCATTTATAGAGTGCTCTTACACTGGGTACCACAGCGCTTTACAAGAAACAGTACATTAAGCGAAGCAAATAATGGCACAAACAAACAAATAATGGGAATGACAGTTTGGTCCTAAGCAATTAACCATTTAAAAAAAACAATTTTGGAGTTGTTTTCATGTTTTGGACTGAGGTGTTATAAAACATATAGAATGGCACAATTTGGTCACTAGTGCACACCTATCCCCCCCCCCTAGGACCTGTAAATGACCACAAGACAAGAGCGTCCTATTTCCCTCGGCCAGATTCTGGTCAATCCCAGTCCCTTGGGGTGCATAGACATGCTCTAGTAACCTCATTGCAAGTCCATATGTGTATACTATTGCCTTTTCTGTAAAATTGAAGGTTTTGTCAACTCTTGCCACTGTTTGCAGCTGTGATGAGCATTTCGGTACAAATTGCTTTCAGCACCTATGGTCTCTATAGATGTTAATAAGGTATGCATTGTATGGAGTATACTGCAATGATTGTGTATGGCAGGCATCAGTTGGATGAAAGAAGGTAATGTTCGCATTACTTGTTTCACATTTATGTATTCCACTTACCTTAACAATGGCAGCTTCCAATGAGCAATCTTGAGGTCCAGGTCTATCCAGCATACCAGCAGTTAGATAAGCCATGCTCTCCATTACGTATGCTGTAATGGTCATCTGGGCTATCTTCTCTTGTATCAATCCAAAGTCACGTAATTTAGTATTGAATTGTTTGCGGGTGCTTGCATGTTCAGTTACCATACCTAAAGGACATAAAAGGCACAATTAACATTAATGCCTAGCCCTTAAGCTGTAAACTTCCAAAGTAATAAATAAAACATTCATAAATACCCCAGACAGTTTCGCTATTCCTATTGGTGGAGAGCACGTCACGAGGGGGTGTTTAAACGGCTGATAAAGACACAGTTGGAGCTGTTTAAGACCGGCTGGCTTCGCGTGTTGGGCGCGCACGCTCATATATGCCAATTTACTTACGCGGAACGCAGTACATAGCTATTAGTATACCCACGCGTAATCTTTTTGTACACGCGCATACACACAAACCAACGCGCACAAAACAGAATTTTACAAAAGTTTTTGAAATGTACAAACTTCGAAAATTCGCTAAACAATTCAAACAGATTGTCACAGATTGTCTATAGGCCTACTTGTAATTTGTTTCTCTTTTTATTTAAGAACTCGTCGCCACTCTTTTATTCCCTTATTAATGTATGTGAAAATTCTCCAAACATGTACTAAAATATGGCTAGTCAACACTCAAACCTAAGGAATACCTGGTCCAATGCGCACAAGCTTAGATGTTTTGCCTGTACAGTGGGCCTGGGCGACTAGTGAAATTTACTACTTGACTAGTCGCGCTCCAATTAGTCGCAACTACGACACCAGTCGTGGCTATTTTTTGTTTCCAAAGATGCATTGCAGTATATTTCTAATTGCGTTGCAATGGACGCCATTGCAGTGAGCAACTCTTTTGATGCATTGAAATATAAGAGCAGACAATGACAATTGCTATTATTTTATGCATTGTTTCAAATTTATAACAAAACATTTGCTCAAAAATGCTAAACACAGGCACCACCTCTCACCTTGTGCCTTGCGGCACTAAACGAACCATTGTCAAACTGAGGTACATGTAGGGCCTAGCCGTAGGTATCCACATTCAAACCGTGGACCTATAACAAAAGGGATAATAGGTCCACAGTTGCTATCACAAAGAAAAACATTGTGGTCCACGGTTGCTATCACAAAGAGTTGAACAAAGGAGGGTCCACGATTGCCGGTGTTTACACATGTGTGTGTTGTTAGTGTGTGTATTATG
The DNA here is from genome assembly GCA_021014325.1 of Plazaster borealis. Taxonomy (NCBI): domain Eukaryota; kingdom Metazoa; phylum Echinodermata; class Asteroidea; order Forcipulatida; family Labidiasteridae; genus Plazaster; species Plazaster borealis. The sequence goes on along the minus strand of CM037474.1, from coordinate 34,465,532 downwards.
TATAGGAATTCAGGACGTGTTTTGTTGGTCCGCTCACTGTGCATTGTCATTCAACCATGTCGTCTTGTGTTTGTTGTGTTGAGTCTTGAAGGATTGTGTTGGTTCACGGATTGTGTTTCGTATGTACATATGTCGTCTTGAATAGTCGTGAGTGACACATTTAGTTCACGCAGCAAATAGTCGCGACTATTTTGTCAGTAGTTAGTTAGTTGAAAAACGGTAGTCGCGACTCGACATAGCAATCAATACTCGCGACTTCGACACTAGTCCCACTAGTTGCCCAGGCCTACTGTGCAGCACCAACTACATCCATCAAAATCACAGTGAACGCATTCTATACTTTTTTTTTAAGAGAAAAAGAAATCCAGGTGCATTTTATGAGAATGTTTGTTGTTTTTTGCTTTGTTTAGTCAGGGTTTCATTGTGACAACTATATTCTTAAAAAGTTGTTCAGAAAATTCAGAAAAATTAATCATGACCGTGAGAATGTTAACTAGTTTTCCTTTGCTCCCAACTCCACACCCTCCTCATCCTACCCTACTGCAACCTTGATCATCCCTGCTCCTAACCTGCCCACATTCTCCTCATACTAACCTACTGCAATCTAGATCATCCCTGCCCCTTAGCTGCCCACAGCCTCCTCATCCTTACCTACTGTAACCTAGATCATCCCTGCCCCTCAGCTGCCCACAGCCTCCTCATACTAACCTACTGCAACTTAGATCATCCCTGCCCCTGAGCTGCCCCCATTCTCCTCATCCTTACCTACTGCAACCTACATCATCCCTGCCCCTTAGCTGCCCACAGCCACCTCATACTAACCTACTGCAACCTACATCATCCCTGCCCCTTAGCTGCCCACAGCCACCTCATACTAACCTACTGCAACCTAGATCATCCCTGCCCCTTAGCTACCCACATTCTCCACATACTAACCTACTGCAACCTAGGTCATCCCTGCTCCTTAGCTGCCCACAGCCTCCTCATCCTTACCTACTGCAACCTGAACATCCCTGCCCCTTAGCTGCCCACATCATCCTCATCCTTACCTACTGCAACCTAGATCATCCCTGCCCCTTAGCTACCCACATCCTCCTCATCCTTACCTACTGCAACCTAGATCATCCCTGCCCCTTAGCTACCCACATCCTCCTCATCCTTACCTACTGCAACCTAGATCATCCCTGCCCCTTAGCTACCCCAGAGCTGTGTATTGAGAGAGTTGCGACATGGAGGGACCAGCTTTCTCCGGTCACGTGGTTGCTGGACGCCATTTTGTTCCAAAATGCAGTACAACCCAATGGGCAGACTAGTCTGGCACCCTGTATTCGCCAATGCATTTTTTGGAGACAAAATGGCTTCTAATCGCAAGTTGTCGCAACTCTCTCAATATACGGCTCTGAGCTACCCACATCCTCCTCATCCTTACCTACTGCAACCTTGATCATCCCTGCTCCTGAGCTGCCCATGCTGAAGCGACCGCTGTTCAGAATATTCATTGCAACCTTGAAGCCTCCGCCCACCTCACCCAGAACATTCTCAACTGGAACGGGCGTGTTCTCAAAGTGAACCTCACATGCTAATTAGATTGAAATGGAAAGAGCAAAGTGTTCACCTTTGTTGAAATTACCATAACATCAAGATTTTCTTCTTTTTTTTACAGTAAAACCATTGATGTATAACTTATGAATTATTTCATCCCACCTTGGAATTTTATGGATTTTATCCTTCTTCAAAGAACATATGTCAGAGTCCCCATTTATCCTGACATTCAGAGCACACTAATTAAAACAACCTGCTATATTCTGCTCATATTTCAATTTTGCGCATATAGATGAGCACAGAATATCACTGTGATTAAAACCCCTAGCCACACATCGACTGTTATTCATTAATTAGTCAAAAACACAACCAGATAGTTTGGTGAAATTTTCACAGCTTTGTTGACTGCTGTTTTTGGTGAAAACTAGATGATCTGAAACAGACATTACTTCAAAACCTGTCTTAAAAGGTGTTTCTCTTTGTTCAAGCACCTTGAGCACCTTATTGGTGGGTACATGCGCATAGTCAGCTTTTCAAGTTAAACATCACACCAAATTGAATGAAACTTTAGGAATACTTACTATTAGATCCTCTGATGCCAAGTTTGTCTTCTGGTTTCCCACTTGTCACTCCCCCAAATGCCCTCTCTACAATGAATGCAGAGATCTTGTCTTGTTTTTCACCCTAAAAAGTCATTAAACATCAGTTTTGTTTTTAGACAAGATTTTCAATAAAGAGAATAAGTAAAAAGCCACATAGTCCTCTCTTTGTATGGCTCAAGACCCAGTCTGTGTTAAGAAAGATCCTGTAGTATAAAGAGAAATGCCTTGCCTTTCTGAGATAAACAAGCTTTAACCCTCCAGAACGAATGGCATATACCGTTTCTCCATCTTCCGGTTTAACCATAGTATCTGCCAGTTCTTTGAATGTTGACCATGAATATTGACCATGACGGTGAAAAACTGCTTGCGTACGCCTTTGGAATGTCCGCTCTGTTTGCCACAAGACCATTTCTTAGTCTGACTATGTCACAGAATATGATGTTGATGTCAAGGTATTAACAGAAATTTGGCTGAATAAAGATGACTCTGCTATAGTTGGTGAGTTAATCACCTCACCTAACTACTCATTTTTGAATGTCCCTCGACCAAGGGACACGTTGCCTTGGATCGGGCGAGTTGGTCTATAAAAAGCATTTGTAACCGTTTGTTATAAAATGCATATACGGTTAGAAATATGTTATAAAAGTAGAATACAATGATCCTCACAAATATGTCTCGAAATTGCATGGTTTTCCTTTTACATCAGGAGCAAACACGATCGGCCATTTTGTGGTTGACTCCACAAAATGGCCTGACTGTGTTAGTTCGCAAAGTAAAAGGAAAACCACGCAATTTCGAGGCATATTTGTGTGGATTATTGTATTCTACTTTTATAACGTCTTTCTAATTATATGTATTAAATAACAAACGGTTACAAACGCCTTTTTTAGACCAACTCGTCCGATCCTAGGCAACGTGTCCCTTTAACTAAACGCCACCCTCACTTCACATTTTCTCTCGACATGAATCTTAGAGGGCAAAGATTGCTCATCATCCTTGGTGATTTTAACTTGCACATTGACCAACAATCTAGATCAGGGCTACATTTCATAATGCTGCTTAAGCAGACAATTTTGCTAACCAGTTTTGTGCTCAGCAAAGTTTTGCAGGATACCAGTCAAAGATGGTGCATTTGACATGTTTGAGCATGTTCTTTAGCTTGAAAAGTGCCATGATGATGTCATGGCTGCAACTGAAGTCATTCATTGACCTTTAGCTTCTTTTCTTTGCATAGTCATATTCAATCAGTCACGTGATATGAATAATGCATGCATTACAGTTCATTTACATAGTCTGGTCCCGCCTCCAAATAGCAAATGTCCAATACCTTGGTAGGATCGGTTGTCGGTAAGGAAAATAACACTAGTCACAGCGCCCTCTATGTTTATTTATTACAAACATGTACAGGGAGTGCGGGTGGTTGTGTGTACGTGCAAACACCATGATCTTGGAACCAAGACTATGTATTATGGTGTTCCACCTTAGGGTTTGGTGATTGGTCCCTTGGCCTTCACTATCTACATCATGCCTGTTGGTAACACTTCACAGACATAACCTTCAATACCACATCTATGCAGACAATATACAAATTTACTGCAGGTTTGATCCCAAGAACCCAGCATCGATCAACACAGCAATAATCAAAATGACTGTGTGTGTGCATTCAAGAAATAAAAACCTGGATGACTGACAACTTGCTTCAGTTGAATGAGAATAAGACGGAATTCTTTCTTGCTGCTTTCCCCCTATTCACTATGTAACATGCCACAGATTGAGCTTAAGATCTGTAATACTTCAATAAAACCTTATCAGAATCTGCGCAATCTTGGGATTATTTTTGACTCACAAATGTCACTGACAAAAACATGTAACCAATCTTCGTTGCAACATCAACTTCCACTTACGTCATATTAGCAGAATTCAGATATTTCTAGATTTTGACTACTGTCATCAAGTAGCTCATTCACTTGTGCTATCCAGACTTGATTATGGAAAATGTTTGCTGTTTGGTGTGCATAAAACCGACTTAAACAACAGGGCTCGAAATTAACACTGGACCGCAGGCCCGAGGCCAGTGATTTTAGCGTCGGTCCAGTAAACTTTATACCGAACAAGTCCGGCGGTCTTGTGGTTTTTTACACACTAAAAGTATTATTATTACTTGAAATGAATAATATTTCATTAAATAAATGTATTTAAATCTCAGTTTGAATTTTTTTGGTTATATTTGTTGTCGTCAAATTATTTCCAAGTGCGGAACATCCAACCCGGGCGACCGTTCTTCGTGCTTCAAAGTTCCCTATCCAGTTTGCTCATGCCCAGGACCACTGCACTGGGCTCAAACCATGCTTTAGGCGCCCAGGGGGACGAGCGAACGGCACCCTCCGTGCATGCGTGATGTTTGAACTGGTCCCCGGCGGAACACCACAGTACAGCGATTCGTTCGTTTACCACTGACCATGTGCATGGCATGATGTCACGTTAAAGTCTGATACCTTGCACCAATGAATTATACAGTGTTGAAATTGTATTAATGACGTATAGGTTGTATTCTTTCAACACCACACATCCCTGTGTTGCATGGATTAAAAGTAACGTCTTGTTTCCACACGTCTTTTCATGCTTCGTATGTTAAAATTTTAAACGTTGTCCTGTCAAAACGATCGTCAAAACTTATTTCATTTTTTCTATGGCAGCAAACGTCGTGTAAAAAGAAGGTATGTGGAAATTTCTCAAAGGGCTTTCAAAGCCAAAACTGCCTGTTAAGCAATCTGCAAGTGAAAAACTTGCACAGGCGCAGAAGTATGAAAAAACAAGTTAACTTTTGGCAAAAGAAGTTTTGGTGTGTTTTGTTGCGTTTTGGGTTTTTTCTTCTCATATGACTTCGGTCTTGTAAAAAATGATCCGGTCCAGTAAAAATTCTGAACAACAAGCCCTGCGGTCTTGTGGATTTTTTCCCCAAATTCGAGCCCTGAACAAGCTACAAAACTTCAGGCTTTAGCAGCTCGCCTGGTGTTTGGAGCAAAACGCTGGGAATTGGCCACTCTTTTACCTTCACTGGCTTCCAGTTTGACAATGAATAAACTTCAAATTAATCTTATATGCTTTCAAGTGTTTTCATGGAGTAGGTCCTAGCTATAACATCAATAAACCGTAACGACCTGGCCTACTCTTGGGCTCTGACTGCTCTGTTCTTGTTGAACATAGGACGGAACATTCTTCTGGTGGCAAAGCTTTCACTAATGCAGCTCCAAATATTTGGAATGAACTGCTATCTCAAGTCAGGTTGTTAGACACTATTTAATCATTTAGGAAGCACTTAAAGACACACCTATTTTCAACTTTGTAGTATTCTTGTTTAATGTTAGATCCTCCTTTTCTGGAATGTTCTATCTGATGAGGTTTGATGCTTGTCACAGCGCTGTGTTCTATATAAAATGGCGCTTTATAAGAACTTCTTATTATTGTTAATAAATTCCATAACATTTGATGGTATTAGTTGACCAACCATTATAGAACTTTAATAGATGTTAAATTTGCATCGGGGATAAAGAATATTATATTTGGTTTTACCCGTACACCGATGTGTCTAAAGCACTGTATACTCAGTACTTTCCCGAGTCCCGTGAAAAAAATCACAGGCATATTACTCAGGTGGGATTCGAACCCATAGGATTCGAACTGCCTCTATAGCTACCGGGCAATCTCGGTGGTCTAGTTGGTAAGACATCTGCTCTAGAATTGCACAGGTCGTGGGTTCGAATCCCACCCGAGTAATATGCCTGTGATTTTTTTCACGGGACTCGGGAAAGTACTGAGTATACAGTGCTTTTGACACATCGGTGTACGGGTAAAACCAAATATAATATTCATTATAGAACTGTTCAACTGTATGGTTGTGTGTGGTATAGTCTGTGCACAGAACTAAATTGGTGCTGTATTTTGCATTCACCATGTATCATAGGTTGGCATACTGCATATCATTTTAACAAGTGGACGATATTTAATGATCAAAGAGTAGGAGGATGTTAAGTAAATTTGTAAGTGAGAAAGAAATGTGAAAAAAAAGAAATCTTGCATGGGTACATTAGTTGGGTAATTGAGTCAAATACCTTGTCATTAGTAGATTCTGTTCTTGCAAATACTGTAAAAACATCAGCTATGCCACCGTTTGAAATCCAGATCTGAGAAAAGACAGAAAACAAAACTTTTCATTTCTACAACATTAAGGTGTACACCATTCGCATCTGAGCATGGCATTTTTGCCTATTTATCAATCAATTCAATATCTGGTATCAAAATAGAAAGGTAGTAATTGAACATTTGTATTATAACTATCAAACTAATTTTGGGTTGAACAAAGACAAATTTACTACAGCGGGACTTGAACCTGCAACCTCCGCATTAACGTACCAGTTTTCTCTACCAACTGAGCTATCTAGGCCTTCGTTGGCGGTCTCCCTATTTTGTCAAAATCTTTGTTCGGGGGTACCAAATTTACGATACAGCCTCGGAGGTGGCTGCGGAGGGTTCACCTTAAGGTAATGCGGCTTTATATTTCAAATCAAGTAATAAACCACAAGGGAAACTGACTGAGTAAATTTTAAAATAATGTTTGGTTGAACAAAGACACCAAACTAATTAAAACTACAAATTCAGTTTTTGTGACATCACAAACAAGGTGAATGTGATGCTGATTCTTAAATGAGTTTTAATCTCTAGATTCTAGATTCAAGATTTGAGATGGATAATCGATGGTTAATGCCACAAGTTGGCAGTAAACTTACTAACTAAGATGATTAGTTTCCATTCTTTTCCTTTGAGGAGTATGTATACAAAATAATGAATTTTTGTATTGTTTTGTTCGGAAGTTACCATTATTTTAAACAATAAGTTTTGAAATGATGTCACAGAGGGCGCTGTGTATACTTATGATGTCATCATTTCGTTGTTAGAAAAGGCCAAAGGTCACAAGTCATTTAACACACAGAAACTATATGGTCAAGTCCCTTTCATTTTCACTACAGAGCTGAAATAAGGGTTTATAATTATACTTATTCACTTCAACTTGCGGTTTTTAGTGGAAGACATGGTCAAACCAGGGTTATGTCTGTTTGCCTTTTGCCAAGTGTTCGATGGCCTTTCCGAAGATGTATAGATTGTCAAAATTCATTGTATGGTTTAGGTGTTAAGATTTTTTTCAGATAATTCAACAAATGATGACGTCATCCTCATGTAATTGTTCAGGTTCCATCTTGATGTTGAGGTTCAATTGTCTGATGAGTTGCAAGGTTCAATTCAGTTTAATTTTTGAGTTTATCCTATAGAAAAAAAGTTTGAAGAATTACCACAGTGCCAACAGCGTAGCACAATAAATGGTCTTTCAGGGACACAGTGACATGTGCTGTTCCAAACGCGAGGAAAACGGCACCTTCTTTTTACCATAACTTCCTTATGCAAAGGTCAATCTTGATTTTAATTTCAAATTAACTTTTTATTTATATTGTGAATTGGTATATTTTGAGTATGAAATTTGGTTTCAGAAATTTTAAATTTGAAAATGAACACAATATTAAAGTTGTCGTCATAGTCTTAGGGCACCGTGAAATATGATACTGTCATCAATGATTTATTTTAGAAGGTCATGAACAAAATGTTATTTCATGCACTGAAACTATGTCCAAGTTCCATTTTATATTGACTGCAGGGCTGAAATTATGGCTTTGTATTAGTTTTTGGCTTAAACTTGGACACAAGGTCAAATTTGGGTGATATAAGTTTTTAAAGACCTTTCCAATAATGTATAGATTGTATCAATCAATTGATTGATTCATGAGTTATGATTTTTTCAAATATTAAACTTCGATTTGTTGTGATTTGATCCCTCATGATGTCATCATGACGTAATTTTTCAAGTGCCGTCTTCACATTGAGGTTAAAATATATGATACGTTTCAAGGCTCAATCAGTTTCAATCTTGAGTTATACTGCAGACAAGAGTTGAAGGAGAAGGACTAAAAACAGAACAATAAAAGGTGTTCACGCTGCTGCAGGAACACCTGAGGGAATCTCCATGTGCTAAAAGGAAAAGTAAGGATTTAAATAAATTTAAAAACACAAGCAGAAGAAACAAAACAGAGAACTAGAAGAGGCATTAGACTAACTTCCATGGAAATAATTTCATAACGTTTACTAGCAGCAGAAAAACTTCTTGCATGTTTGTATTCATAATTGATTTAAATTGTTTAAATCTGCTTGAAAGAGCCACTGACAAATTAAAATGCATTTATTGTCGCTTACAATAAGCAACAGCTGAGACAGCTGAGACAAATAATATGCCAAGGGCCTCTTACAAAATCAGTCTTCACACCCCCCCCCCAAGGTAAATGCCCGCCATTACTTATGGCAACATCATAGAGCTTCTGAGCACACAGAACAAGAGAGCCTAGAGAAGACTGCTTAGTAGAAACTGGTTACCAGCAAACAAAATAACACATGACAGACATACTTTATAGCTGGTTTCCTACAAATAATTTGTTAACAGCTTCTACTCAAAACACTTGACCCCATACATATAACTTCACATACCGGTAGAGTACATGTACCTCACCTTTGTATTGACACTCTTTCTAAACCCACCTTGCTTCCATTGATGAGGAAATGCTTGCCGTCATCACTAAGTGTTGCTTTGGTGCGTATGGATGCAGCGTCACTCCCACTGTACGTCAAAAGAAAGATTATTAGCTGTGGGAAAAAAGACCTTCAAACATCTTAAAGCTCTCTTTTTTTCGAATTTATACAGGTATGCATTCAACCTGAGGCTGGAAAATTAGTTAACTAGCACTCAGATACTGTTTTCAAGCACACTATCATATACAAAAAACTAATGGAGACAGCTGCAACAACATATGTTTACTCCTCCACCGACATTTAACAAGCTTGGAAACATAACTTCTTCTTTTTTTTCTTTTTCTTTTTTATTGAATTTCTTCATAACTGTTGTTTAGAGAAAATTTTGGGATGAACAAAGAAAAATTGAATAGAGCAGGACTTGAACCTGCGACCTCCAGACTAACTTGCTGGCACTCTACAAACTTGGCTTTCTAGCCCTAATGTTGGCAGTCTCCCTACATTTTGTCAATATCTTTGTTCGGGGATGCCAGTCAGAAGCCATTCAACTTGGGACTGCCGTATAGCCACGGATCACCTACGTTTACAATACAACCTGGGAACCAGCAGGAGAGGGATCACCTTTAAGGGGATGCAAGTGTTTGCTTCAAATATCAAGTAATAAACCACAAGGGAAACTGACTGGGTTAATGCTAAATACTTGGGTTGAAGAAAGAAAAATTGACAACAGCGGGACTTGAACCTGCAACATCTGGGTTAATGTGCCAGCGCTCTACCACCTGAGCTATCTGGCCCTAATGTTGGCAGTCTCCCTATTTGTCAATATCTTTGTTCTGGGTGCCAGTCAGAAGCCATTTAATCTGTGACTGCCATATAGCCAGAGATCTCACCCAAGTAGAGACCTTAGAAAAACAGCCTATGCTGATACAATTAAATATTATGATGTGGTGATAAAATGGAACTACAAAAGCCAAGCTAAATTTCTATAGACCATCAAATACTGCAATTTCAATAAGTAAAGGGCAAAAGGGTTAAATTACTTATTGGTTAGTGGAGGTAGAGAACTACACATTTCATTCAAGAATGGCAACCATTATCAAAGTCTCCAGTCCACATATATCCACTAATGGGCAATTGCTTTCTGTTATGCTAACCTGCTTGGTTCTGTTAAGGCAAATGCAGCAACATGTTCACCAGTTGCAAGCTTGGGAAGATACTGTGCCTTCTGCTCATCTGTGCCGACTATCAAAATACCCTGCAAGGAAATCACCATTAATTAAAATTGTTGTGGGTATGAGCTGCCCAGACAGTTAATGCACACATATCTAGAGGCAATTGGCAATAAACTCAGTTCACAATATTTTTGTGTTCTTTCTTTTAAAATAAATGAAAACTGCACTATCGAAAGATCAAAGAATATTGGTGTGATGAGGAGAATGAATGAAGTTTATCCTACCTAAAACAATAACATTGTATATTCTCTTATCCTGTCATATGATATTCTTAACTGGTGTATATCAACTACAAATTGTAAAAAACTTCATCTCTTACCAAAAAAATGCTGTTTTAATTAAAATTAAAACTGACAACCTTAATTATGGGGTGGTCGGGCATGCGGTTGTGGTGGTATCTTTCCTTGCCTTCCACCTCTTGGACCCCGGTTCGAATCCTGCCGGGGGCACTATATTGATTGGGTTTTCAGTCCCTACCTGATTGAGTGGGTTTCCCCTGGAATCATTCTCTGGTGTTTTCCTCCCAAATCTAAAAATTCTTTGTCCTTCTTTGTCTATTGGGTTGTTGGCTAGTATAGTGAGTAAGTTTGCTTCTCAGAGTCCTGGCATCACAACCAGAATTAATAAATGAAATAAATGAAACATACAGCACATCTATTGACAGAGCTGAAGGTTGAATTATAAGCTCAGTTCACAATTATGTACAAGGTATGTACAAAAGTAGCCAATTACCTAAGAAGTTCAATGATTTGTTCGCCCTACATGCCCTATGGTCATCAGTTCATAAGTATACATGGACCTTGTACAGTTGTAGTGCATCAAAAGGTAATTTCTAAACAAAGTTCAAATGAATGTACATTTTTTTATAAATTTATGTTAAACTTTCAAAATCAGCATTGCCTCTCATTGTACCCTGTTCTGGAACAACCTTAGACCAGATCTAAAGATTTCCCCTTCACTTACATGTGGACAATATTGTCCAGGATAATTTATCACCCAGTTAATGAGTTCTTCCAGCTGATGCCTTGAGGAAGAAGGATGAGATCAATTTCTGCAAAACTGACCGTCTTAAGAATATTTTTATACCATCGGCCATGCAGGTTTTTAATGGAAATTGTTTAAGTTTGAGGAAATGTAATTTAAGATATATTTGTTATTGTATTCATTGTGTGTAAATACTGTTCTTTTATCGGACTGTTTGTTAAGATATCTATAGTTTTTTATGATGTTGTGAGACCAATATTTTAAATTCCTGTGATTGTTTTTAATCATTGGCTGAATAAACCATTCTATTCTGTTCTATGTAAGTCATGTTCATAATTTAAACTTAAATAATACCTCTTGAATATGTCCACATCAATTTAGTGCAGTTGATATGATTGAAAGAACATTTTAAATATTAGCCTGTTTGTCGTTATTGGTAATATATGCAATGATACTGTAATTGCCAACACTGAATAAATTGAATTGAGTTGTACTATCAGTAGGCCAAATAAAGTGGAGCTGTAAAAGAGATGAGAAATACAATGCATTTTTAAAGATAGCTTCTCATGGAATGCCCGAATTCAAATAAATTAATGAACAATGTAAATGTTTCTCGCAAGTGAATTCTACCTTTAGTCCAATAGACTGATGTGCAGCTAGCGTTACTGCGATGGCACCATCTAGAGCGGTGATTTCAGCTATTCTTGCAAACTCAGTATTAGACAGTTCTAGGCCTCCTGAAATTCAAAGATTGTATATCATCTTTATTGATCAGACGAAATTATCTGCGACTTTCAAAATACAGGTAATTATTATTATACATTTCTGGTAATGAAACCAAAGATGACTCATAAGTGAACTTAATCACTGTAGCTCGCAAGCCTGAGGGCACCCGTAAACAAGGGTGCTTGCTATAGGAAGCAGGAACACCAGGTATACCCCTACTCTTCCACGATAAGTGTTCTGGGTTCTTTTAACGTGCACTACCAATCCTAGTACATGAGACCTACGGCTTAATGTCCCATCCGAAGGACAAAGCACCTTATGGTAAGTATTTTGCTCAAGGACACAAGTGCCACGACCGCCGGGACTCGAACCCACACTCTGCTGATCAGAAACGCCAGAGCTTGAGTTCGGCGCTCTTAACCGCTCAGCCATGACAGGCCACTATTCTCAGGTTTCCTACCATATTCTTGTGGAACTTGCATTCCAAAGAGGCCCAAGTCTTTCAATGTTTGAAGAGTTTCATCTGGAATTTTTGCTTCTTCATCTTGTTTCTTGGAATCCACTACAGTGAAAGGAGCAAGCAAACGAATGATGATGAATACACTTAGTACATAATAAGCTGGCAATCAAATCACATTGGACTTGGACAGTGTCAGGTAATTAAGGGTAACTTTTTGAAATTGTGATAGATGTTAAATATGAATCAGGGATAAAGAATATTATTTGTAAATAAATACTAAAAATATACAGTCTTATATAGTACCTGTATCTACCAATAAGGTACTAAGGGCGCTTGAACAAACAGATACATTATAAGACAGGCTTTTTTATTTTAATGTTTTGAATATTATGAGACCAATTTAAGTAGCACCTTATAAGGGTCTACAAGGTGCTTGTATTTTACCCATACACCGATGTGTGTTCAGCACTGTATATCCAGTACTTTTTGAAATTCCACAGGCATTTTGCATGGGTGAGATTCGAACCCACTACCTTCATGCCAATTGCAATTCCAGAGCACATGTCTTACCAATAGACCGCCAAGATTGCTTTGTAGCTAGAGGCAGTTCCATCCCTTTATTTTAGCAACGGGTAGCGCATCGATGTTAATAGACCTATATGAACTGTGTATACAGTGCTAACTGCTTAACACACATCAGTGTACATAGATGTGTAAAACACAAATAATAGACTTTTGGCAAATTGGTTGCATTACAGATTAAGAGGTTTTATAGCATAAAGAGAAAGGCCATGTCATACAGGGCAATTTACAGGTAACCAGGTCCAGGCAATCTCATTTCAAGATTCTCATTTAAATGTCCACACAATAATGATATTAGAGCTACATGTAGTAAGACACTACTGGTATGTTCCTATTGCATCCAGTGCAGTTGGTTACCTCCAAGTTGCCTGTAAACATTGCCTCAAGTGACAAGGCCTTAACAGGAATATCTACCATCTTCTTTGAAGAATTTTTCAATTGGTTCACACATCTGGGTGATGTCATTGAATTTCTCAAGGGAGATCTCTGGGTATGGAAATACATCTTCCTGTATTTTTAAATCAGATTTAAATAGAAATTAATTTAGTTACCAACTTTCAATTTAATAAAAATAATAATTAATATTAATAATGAGTTCTCATAGAGCGCACATAACGTAGTCAACTGTATTTATTTGAATTTGGCTTGCTACATGTAGGCCTAAGTGTTGTGGCATCTGTGAGTGTGCATAGTCCACTAGTCTGCTGTCAAAGGTATTTGTATTGTAACAAGAAAATAAACGAATGTGGTGGCAAATGTAATTATAAACTTGGAGTAAAATAAAATGATACCGTAGTTAATTTGTGTTTTTCCCATTTTGTTTCTTTAAAACCCTAAAGAACCCAAGTCCTACAATATCCTCATTGCCAAAGTGCAGGATTTCAAAGGATTTGGGCTATTAGGGATCTGCAACACAGGAGGATTTCGAAGGGTTTGGGCTAAAATGAGTTTTTGTCAGGGTAGGATTTCGCAGGACTTGGGCTATCGGGCTGTTTTTACATAGGAGGATTTTGAAGGTTTTAGGTATTATGCAGCTTAGCCAAAATATGATTCTGAAGGTTTTGGGCTTTTAGGGGTGGAGATTGTAATAAAGCCGAGCACCTATAGTAAATCACAAAGTTGACTCCCTAACTTCTGTCTCAAAAGGATTTTGAAGGATTTTTGCTAATATGTATACTTACAATAAGTTGAAGGATATCAAAGGATTTGGGCACTTTAGGGTTATGACAACTTTAATCTGAAGGATATCGAAGGATTTGGGCAGTATGTCTACACAAGGGCCTAGTCTGTTACATGAGCATCTGACAATTAATGTTGAAGACATGTGATTGGTGTAGAAAAAGATTGTACTTATTAAAACCACTAACCACCGGGAATTCCTACAATTTTCCGTGCTCACCCATCTAGGATTAATTTTCGGAGTTTCCAGAATACTTTTGATGTTGAGAATATTGTTGTCACAATGAAACCATGACTTAACCAAGTAAAGAAAACAAACATTCTCATCAAAATCTTCTAAGATTTCTTTTTCTCTTTCTCAAGAACATGTGGCTTTTGATCACCATCAATTGGCCAAACGTTAGTCATAAGCCACGGCTGATAATTGGCCATGGTATGCTGAAATCTCAGAGTTAATGGCAGCAGCTTAACGATCTCATGTAATCACAGCCCCTCAAACAGTGCCAATACGCAGGATTAAATAGTGCCAATACGCTGGATTAAATAGTGCCAATATGCTGGACTAAATAGTGCCGATATGCTGGCCTTAATAGTGCCAATACGCAGGATTAAATAGTGCCAATATGCTGGCCTTAATAGTGCCAATACGCTGGACTAAATAGTGCCAATATGCTGGCCTTAATAGTGCCAATACGCAGGATTAAATAGTGCCAATATGCTGGCCTTAATAGTGCCAATACGCAGGATTAAATAGTGCCAATATGCTGGCCTTAATAGTGCCAATACGCAGGATTAAATAGTGCCAATATGCTGGCCTTAATAGTGCCAATACGCTGGATTAAATAGTGCCAATATGCTGGCCTTACTAGTGCCAATACACTGGATTAAATAGTGCCAATATGCTGGCCTTAATAGTGCCAATATGCTGGCCTTACTAGTGCCAATACGCTGGATTAAATAGTGCCAATACGCTGGACTAAATAGTGCCAATACGCTGGATGAAATAGTGCCAATATGCTGGCCTTAATAGTGCCAATAAGCTGGACTAAATAGTGCCAGCATACTGGCACTATTTATGGGGCTATTGCAATCCCTGTTTGTCCAACAAAAGGACCAGGGGTTGACTTCAGTTTCACAAAACTCTTCCTAACTTAGGACTAGTCCTAGGCAATGCTAAGAGATAGGACTAGTCTTAAGTTAAGACCAGTTACTGGTCCTAACTTCAGATAAGACTAGTCTTATCTCTTTGTGAAATCGGCCCCAGGTATGTAATAAACGCAGCCTCTGCCTAGCTGGCTAGCTCCGCCTAGCTCTGACCTCCGGCTTTTACCAACTGCCTATAATAATTAATTTATAGAGAGAAAAAGGTCTTTGGTGAATTTTTGAGCATTTTTTTTGTTCACCCTGTAATGTATTGTTTTTTAAGGTTTTGAATCATGTATACGGCACTCACATCATGGACACTGGACACATGAGCATTCACTCGGACTCATTTATGTACAAGTCAGATAATGTCCAAATGCAAATGAAAATAGCATTGTTGGGTCCGGTAACTCGGACTACACACACCTAACCTAACCCATGACTCCAGATAGCATGAATAAACCTAGACCCAGATGGGGCGCTGTACTCTTTTCTCTTTTTTTTCTTCTTTCTTTTTTAATACATCTTCCCTTCACTTCAGAATCTTCAGAAATTTATACTGCATGAAAACGTCTGGAGTAGCTTCGGTTCCTCCATGGTCGTACTACTACTAAGTACTAGGCCATACTAACCCTATGGCTATTACCAGTGTATACGACCGAAGATGTCAACAACAAAATTGAAAGGAGTACAGCGCCCAAGTTACTGGGTCTAGAAGTAGAACAAACATAGCCCCGTAATAAATAATATTAATAATTAATAATAACAAAAAAAGCCAACAGTACGCTGGACACCCTCGCTCCGCTTCTTCCTCCATCCAGCGTATTGGCTCCTGGATGGGGCTAGCAACAACCTAGCCCGGGTTGGACTCCTCCGTTGCATACAACGCGACGGAGTCCAGGGTATAAAGGTCCCGTACCATTGCGAACAAATTTATAACCATTTTTTATCATATTTTTACCTTTTTGAGGAAGCTGAAACTTGACTCACATGTTCCTTGTGTCCTGAACCTTACGCCTGCTCTATTCAGAATTGCCAATTTTATCCTTGGATGACATTCTTGTGAAAATAAAATGGAAATTATTATGCATTCTCGGCGACAGGCCGAAACTGACAAGACGTGAATGCTTCAGCGCATGTGCGTCCTTTGCATAGCAACCACGATAGAGGGCGCATGTCGCGCATGCGTGCCTGAGCCTACACAGTCAATTGGTACACGGTGATAAAAACGGTAGTGCACAACTCGGACTTATTTGCTAGAATAATGTCATTCGTGGACGAAATTGTTATTGTTGGACCCATCAATAGTGAGTTACAAACATAAAGAATATATGAACGGAATTTCAGCTTCTTAAATCAGGTAAAATTATGAAAAAACATTACTTCAAAATATGTTCGCATTGTAGAGGCGCTTTATACCCAGGACGTCAGTGTACACTGACTGACGTCCTACCACTATAGTACCAGGGCTAGCAACAACCTAGACCCAGTATTACAGTAACTGCCTCAGCTGCTCAGTAGTGTCCGAGTCTCTGAGACTCTGGGGCACTAGTTTGGGAACCCTGGGGTGCGTTTTGGCGGCGGTAACCAAAAACTGTTTCGGTTGTTGGTTGTTGGTTCTGCTGTTCAGACTGAACGATAACCGAGTTGTGAGCTCGGTTACCGTTTTGGTTATGACGTCAGAAACAATTATTGGTTACAGCCGCCAAAACGCACCCCTAGTTTGTTGTAATTTCAAAAAGAGCCAGAGCCCCGGCCCAGTTACCTTGGGACAAGTAGTGCCAATCCACTTCGAAGTGGTTGGCCACTATGGGGCTAGGTCAAGAACAAACCTTGTTAAACTGTCCAAGAAAAAGATTCTTGATGAACGCTGCCGGAGCATGTCGACTTGTGTGTAGGTGGCAACAACTATGTCCTGTTACACCATCTGTCAAGAGAGATGTTGTCGGAGTTATCTTTGATAGCCTAGGAAGTACTGTCTTATTTAAATGTCGATTAAAACGACTAAAACTCGCTAAATTTCGAGGTAACATTATGATATAATTTATCACTTGTCTCTCTCGAGCTTGCTCGACTGCTGATGCTCTAGCATTACATAATCAGCACAAGAGGGCGCCCTTGCAAAACTAAGGGAAATAACTAGACCGTGATGGGCGCACCACTCTAAATAATCTCCCATAGGAACCAATGCTAAATGATAATTATTCAAAAATACTCAAAAAATCGTGTAAGTCTCTCAGCCTCTTGAAAACCAATCAGACATATTTCCGGACAACTAAACTTCAGAATTCTTTTCAATTTTTGGCAGGTCAACCGTTTGGAATTTTTGCTAACTACCCCAGAAGAAAAAAACACGAATTTTTTGTTTTTTCCAAAACCGACTTGCTGCCAGTTTTCGTGAAGCACTTCTCCACTTCCCCGGTCAAATAGGGCCAACTTTAACGCCTAAATTTACCAAGTCTCCTCAAAAGTTGAAGCACAGAACCCACAGGTTGTGATAGATTCTTATATTTACACAATCTATTAATTGCATGACCCCCAAAACGTTATAATTAAAAAAAAGTTGTGGGTTTGCAAAATTATGATAAGTAGCTTGGCGCATGAATTCTGGCTTATTTAGTGTGGTGCACCCTGATTATTCAACTTCTACTTCAAATCCCCGTGGTCTTCAAGATGAGATTGATAATGCATGTATTGTCCTTTTATTTTCTTGAACCCCAGTAGTGCGGTGCTTTTTACTGCTTCCTGGGGAATCATCTATGGTGATGACCCTTTGCAAGAAGAAGAGTTTTCTTGAGTTTCTTGAAGGATTTTTTCTTGAGTTTCATGTTGTGTATGCCCATCTAATCTTGTTCTTCATTCGGTGATGAGCTCGAAGAATGCATCTGCATCAACCCTGACAATTCCCTTTATTTTTCTGAATGTTGTGTACAGTATGTTGGGATTAGGCCTAATTTCTAGCTACTGGTCTTCCCTCCGGGGTGCTCTCTTCTACAAAAAAATACAAGTCATGGTGTTTTTTCCTGCTTCGTGGTGTTACCCTTGCTCTATGCTGTGTCACCTATAATGGTTTGCTAGTTTGGAATTTGTCTATCAGAAAATGTCTGATGAATTTTTTTTGGAGAGAATACAAAGGAGAGCATCACAGATTGTACTAAAACAACACATAATGGAAATGCCCTACTCAGAATGTGACAACTAATCCTTTGGTCATTACTTAGGCTACTTCACGTATAGAAAGTATTCGTTACTTTATTACTAATGAGTCTTTATAATTATTCGCCTTCACAACTATACATGATAGCCTTCTCCCAGTCATGCTTTCCCGAGACTCGAGTTACAGCTCCGGTCAGATTTTTTTTTTTTTTTTTTTTTTTTTTGCATGTGTTTTTTTCCTTTTTATGAGAAGTGTGATTGTTAGCATGTTTTTTGAGTAATTAATTTTGTAATCGATTTGTATTTTTACAAAGATTTTTACATTCAATTTTCTAAAAGTGTTTCCTTTATTTTGTTTTATTATTATTATTGTTTGTTTTTTTTTTGTTGGGGGCGCTTGCTTTTTATAATTATTTCCTTTGTGGGCCTAAGCCATTTTTAATTCAGGCTACTTAAGTTTATCTTAAAAAAAACAATTTTAATTAATGTCATTACCTTGAATTTATCGGGAGCTAAATGCCTGAGGGCAACAGTGATTTAATTAAACTTTTTAGATCCTTTCATCAGTTAGTTTCTCCTGTAATGTATGTTTCAGTGTGATGTATGTGTATTATTATTATTTGTTTATTATTAAAATCTGCTTATAGCAGCCTAACATAATGCGGCCATACAGATGAACAAGTAGTAAAAACGTACATCAAGATGACAAATAAATAATAATAATAATAAATTAGATCGGCTCTCCGTCTTCTATCCTCCAGTGTTATTAGGTGCATCTGGTTAATTATTTCCTGATCTCAATTGTTGAACCCTGACAAAAATTGAGTTGCGGCCGTTGAACTTGCATCATATATGATGCAAGTGCTTGTCTTTTTGTAGTCTCCATTGTGGTCCATAGTCTTACCAAGGCTTTCCCATTATCAAGCTATCCCTGTATGTATGGATGTTTTGTCGACGAATCATTCCCATAACTTTTCTTGCTTTCTTTGCTGCCTCGGCGCACTGTTTGCTGACTTTGAGTGAACTCTGTATACCCAAACTCCAGGTCCGTTTCCTGTGATAAGAATTGTAGTTATTCCGCTGCCAATTTAGGCATTATAGCCTTCTTTTTGTATTGTTAAAGTGTAGGTGCATTAATATCAGACCTTCTCTTAAAGCATTTTGATTCTCAATCAGTAAGTTAGGCGCGTCCTCTAAATGACTGTCGACAGTACAGACTGTCCGCCGAATTTATTTGGCCGACTCTGCTTAGCAACAGTCGTAGGCCATTTTCAAAACTACGGCTTGGGCATAGGCTCCGTCGAGTTTATAGGCTACTGTTCTAAACGGTTCTTCTCAGAGCCAAAAAGAGTAATTTTGGAAAATTTGCACTCGCCATAACTAGCTGCAGCCGCCGATTCAGATACGGCTTTATTCTCGATTTTCTTTCTTGATTTGCTTACTTTACTTTCATTTCATTATTATATCTATGCTAAAATTTTACTTTCCCAACAATACGTGGGTTTTTTTTATAGCCATAAACGTAATTGAAGAAACCGAATTGCGCACATTAGAGAGAGATTAGGGTGGAAATTGTTAATGTTTTGCATGGGTCTTTGGAGGAGATGGTTTCAATCATGGCATGCTGCGAGACAGCCAAGAGTGCAAGAGTGCAAGAAAGCAAGCAACAATTACCTAATGGCCATGCAGACAAGATCACATCAATTTTGCTTGTACTCGTTTTTTATCCAGTTTATTGTTTATTTGTATACTTGTTTATTTCATTGGTTTTCAATGTAAAAATAAAAGATAATGATTGCATAGTGTATGTGAAAATAACATATTAAGTACAAAATAAAACGTGCACACCACAATGTGGCTCGTTTAAGTTTGACACCTCCTGTTTTGACAAATCATTCTCAATATATTATGTTACTGTACTAATGCTCAACAATAAGCTATGCTCTGTTTAAAACTGTCCAAGCACAAACAACACTTTCCGACTCATTGGTAAAAACAATCTTCTCTCCGCATGTTTTACTACAAAATGATTGAGTAGTTCAAATATTAGTAGATCAGTAAAACCAAATATAATATTATTTATTCCCGATGCAAATTTAACATCTATTAGATCAGTATTGTTATAAATTTATCCCATAGCTTGAAAGTACCTTTTTTGATATTTGCAAGTATTTAACGTATAAAAGTACACAGTAAAAAAAATACATTGGCCTTGCATAATTCCTTATCATAAAAAGTAAATTGTTTCATATTTTTATAAATAAACATCGACTTTAAATAGGAAAACACTGCGCAGACTCAACAAATGGATATCTGTATAAAAAACACATCATAGGCAGCCAAAAATCAAAAACAAAGTAATAACGACCATATGAGCAATGTGTGACAATTTCAATATGTTTAACTGGCCACAAAATTAGATTGATCCAGTACTTCTAAGATAACTAAATAAATATTGGTTCAATATAAATTTTTGCAGAGCAAAAACATTGGCATGCTACTCTTATGGCAGGTGATTGGGAGCTTGGTTATCACATACTTTAAAAGTTTATCTGGTTTCTAAGTAAGGGTTACAAAAATTAGGAAATTGTAAAATAAGTTTGAAGGAATTGCATGATGGAGTATAGATGGTATTCGGTCTGCTTATCAGAATTAAATTCTACTCATAAAAATTAGATAAAACACATGGTGTTATCTCAAACCTCACTAAAACCATATTCTATTAATAAGTGATCATACATGTATATTTATGTTTAATACCAGAAAATTTTCCAACAGTTTGAGAACATGATGGCACTTTGTCTCAATAAAACTTAAAGGAGAATCAAGATACGATTGTTCATTTGGTAAGACATTGAAGTAATACAAATAAAAAGTGAAAACAAATTTAGGACACGATAGCTTTTTATTTTGATTACAAATTTGTGTAGAAGCTAAGCTCAATCTAACAGTTTGGCCATCATTGCCAATCCAAAGCTATACCCCTTCCTACTTAAAGTAAGGTTTAGGAGCAGATAGAGAAGACAGTGATGTTAACTTGTAGGATGACTCCAACAAATATGTACAAGCTTCTTATTTTGAGGTACTATAATCAATTGTGGCCACTACGCAGTGGTCCATCAAACTGGATGCTTCTCAAAATTATTTCTTTTGTGCAGTTTGTTTATTGTAAAGCGCAATGATTATTTAGTAGGTAATCATTGTGCTATATAAGTACTGGTGCTATTCATATTATGGATTCAGAAATACCCCAGACAGTTCAGGCAGTCCCATTGATTGAAAGGTGGTCATATGACCATGTTTACCAGGTATTAAATGGCTGATAAAGAAATAGCTGGAGCTGTTTAAGACGGGTTCATAGCCACACGCATGTTGTCGTGCAAGCTTTTGCAGGTACATGTACTAAATTACGCTTAACACAATCAATATATACCAGTACTCAATGTAAAATCTATTAGTACATGCCTGTATGCACAATCGTTGAGCACAGTGTGCAATTTGACCTTTGTCAAAATGGCCCGAGGACAGGAATTGAAATATTTTACAAAAATACAGCTCAATTATTTTTACGCTTTTTAACGAAAAGGGTATTTCTGAATGGGAAAATATGACTCCGTCTTAAAAAGCCTTTTAAAACCTTGCAGGGTTGTGGCCGTGCGAAAAGAACTCCTCCTTTATCTCGATCCTTCATGGCACGGCCATAAGCCTTTTTGAGGTATGGCGGACGTGATAGGAGTGTACTGTTTGGTTTGGGTGTATACACACCAATTTACCCAAACCTTATAGTGTTGTAGCATTGTGTCCGCCATATCTCAAAAAGGCTTATGACCCAAACGGTTTAAATGATTGTTTAAGACCTCGTCACGACTCTTGATTTCCTTTATTAATGTGCCATAAAAAAGTTTCCATTGCCATAAGCTGTACTTTCATTTAATCCATGCAAGACTTGATTTTATTTACATGGGTTCTCTTATCCTAAAAGCAAATGATACGCCAGTTTCGTATTTAAGGAAATATCATACGAGTATTCCTTTTAACCCCCAACTCGCTTCGGTATTTCCAATGCACCCAGCTTTATGTAACCCCATCCAACTTCAAACAAGTGTTTAAACTTGTGCAGCTTGCTAAATGCAGAGCAGTGGACTTACAAATTCCTTCACCTTTTTAATTTGATGGATTTTTGTGCATGGTGCATGATTTTATGATTGAGTCGAGTTAGGGCTCAATTCAACTCCAATAGCAGTTTGGTAAACTCCCACAGCAGTTTGGTAACAACACAATTAAGGTATATTTATCCCTCACACAATGTCAGAAGTACAGAGAAATTCAATAATAGCAGCTACTTTTTAAATGTTTTGATTTGTCCTAGTGAATGCACAAAGTATCATGTACTCGGTATCAAGGGCAGAAAACCATGGTCTCTAGGTTTGTAAATATATTGGAACAGTATTAAATAGGATGGTCATTAAATGATCACACACACACCGGTTTATTTAATAGTAGCCATCTTCAGCAAACTGGCACAGAAGTTTGGATGTCCTGTAGGGTCGCTCCAAATGAAGCGAATGTCCAGCTCTCTCCAGGATGTGGACCTCACTGCCGGAAATACCTTCTTTTAAGACATCAGCCCCAGATGGATGAAGCAGCTAAAAATAAGGGAATTGCATGTAATGGATGAGAGCCATTAGTGTCCAGAACCAGGACAGAGTGTCCACGACAAGATGTGGCAGAAGGTGCACCCCCCCCCCCTCTTAACAAATGTTCCTTTACTTTAACACACTCTTTTCCTCCTGTACAGAAGTACCCCCTAAAATCCTCTAAAGAATTCCTCAGATTCACAGAACTCAATAAAGACACAATATGGGGGGGGGGGGGTTACACCATGCCACATATCGAGCACCAAATGGAATTTTAGGAGGCACAATAAAATGATGATTTGTACCATCACTTGGTATCAAAGTACAATCTGTGCATGAATAAAGGCTCCATCCCATCAAGTCACAATCTAGTCTAACAGTTTGACACTTCCCCTGCTGCTTTGGATTCAACAATGTAGTCATTAGAGAATGACAGTCTTAACAAACATGGAGTTTCTTTCCAAATTGAGCCAGTTTTTATAGGAACTATAAGGGGCCCAAAGCAATGACTCCCAAGTGCTAGTACCCCAGTGAGATTTTAAGACTTGTCATGAAGTATCATACATTATACATGTCTCCATAAACCTGTCTGCCAATTCAGACATATCTGCAACCTAAAACCACTTTTATCAATAACACAAAATGTCTTGAATACAGTTATGCAAGGTTTGGAAAGTTTCTACACTATTGTATTTCAAATTGTTGTGAAGATTGCAATCACCAACACCTCCCATGCCTGACATTTGTTTCTGTACACTATGTAAAAATGCACATTTTGATGTAAGTATGTCACAACAGTGGCAGGTTGTACCTTATCATGTTGACCCCATAGTACCAGCGAAGGAACAGTGATAGCTCCCATGTTGGAACGCAATGAGTCTTTAGAAGTTGGAGCCATCATATCGTTAATAACTGAGTGTAAAACAAGACAAACATATTTGATACATAATATTGGTTAGTAGTGAAACAACACAACACACACTCCCACACTATAAAATTGTTGCATGCTATGATAGGGTCCATTTTTTTTTTTTACCATCTGATGGGGCAAATGGCACCCAAGGCGAATCTGAGGGTGCCATTTCCCCCCGAGGATGTACAAAACCAATGGACCCCATCACACAGAGTGCAACAATTCTTTGTTCTCCTATTGTTTGGACTTATTGTTTTTTTTGAGCATCTCCATTGGTTTTGTACACGAAAGCAAAGTGAGGAAGTCCTCCGTCTGTCAAACACCTGGATCCTTTTTGTTTAAGTCCTCCATTTCAACAGGTAGACACACACAATTTGTATAATGAAATCCATTCAATCATGGAAATCATCAAAGTTGACAAGCATTTCCTTTGTGTACTAAAAAGTGGCTCATCAATCAGTGTTTCAGAAATCACTTGCATGCTGGTGTCATGCCCATACATGTATGTAATACATATAATGAAAATTTAAAATAGGTTAGCAAATTTGCAATATAAGCAGTCAAAAGAGCATGCATGCAGCTTTATTATTGGAAAAAAGAGAAAATTATCAAGTACATAAAACTGTGTACAGTGTTTTTTAAGTTTTCAACAGTACTGAAAAAGGAAGAAAAAAGAGGACATCAGCTGAACAGCTAAGAAGTTGCATATGTGTGAATGGGTGTGAATGAAATCCACCTGTTGTGGAAAACTAATATAACTAAAGTTAAAAAGAAAATGTCCTTCAAACGCACAATTACAGTGTGAACAATTAACTCAAAACATAAGAAAATATTGTATTACTAATGATTTTCATCTTTAGGTAGGCTAAACTTTGATGACTGATGAAGACATGCTTCAACACATGCCTTTATTTATACCTTTTAGTTAAAGTACTATATTGATTACAAAAAAATACAAAATATAAATTCTAAGAACTATTAATTTAAACAGTAACAGCCAACCTTTTCTGTAGAATGCATTGTTATTTTTTCTGAGGAGTCTCATTCCTTTCCAATACTGAAACAGAATAAAACATAAACCTTACTGGTATCTGGTTACATCAATGTTCCCCTGCGCTTATGAAATGAGTGAAGAGGTCAAAATTGTCATTGATGATTGAAGCAAAATTTACGCAGTCTGCAAGCTGACAAGAATGCATCATCATCATCATCGATCAACTTGCACTATATTCAGCTGACAAAGAAGGCCAACTGGACTTAGTGAAGGTCCCAGTTTCACACTCGTAAGTGGATTGTCTCGTTCTCTGCAATGAAGATTCTCTTCTTTGAGTCCTCTGGAGAGGTTGGAGGTGCATATGTTCTTCATAATATTGAGCATAAATATGAAACAGTTTCATCATGCCATTAAACATGGGTGAAACCAGTTTCAAGTTACTGGGTTTAACTAATGACTATTTAAACAAGACTGTCTATCCCAGATAGCCTACAATAAGAAACTGGTCTTAGAAGGGTGGCTTTGAACAACTTATGACAATCCATCCCTAATGTAACACTCACAAGGTTTGGTACTTTAGGAGTTTCATGCATCAAGAATGGCATCATCTTCACATATTCCTCCTCTTTCTCTGGCAGCATCCCTTTCTTCAACCGCCCATCTCTCACAGCAAGCTCAAACTCACTGGGTATCTTTGAATGGATTCCTGCACAAAAAGAAGTATGGTAATTAGCATTTCAAGCATTACTGAAGGATGGTCAGAAATTAGTTCTATCACGAGAGCATGCAAGTAATAAATATAGTATACAAAAAGTTAGCATACATGTAGGTATTATACCTACTTCACCTGCAATAACAAAGTACAAATCTCAGGTAACGAAATTAAAGAATAGCGAACCATGCTGCTCAAGTAACAAATACTACAACTAGCCAGTGACAATTGATTAAAATAGATGCAACAATATGGCTGATGCAATAAAACTGAAAATCCTTTTGTCCTTCAACCCCCAGTGCAATAATTAAATCAGAATTTGTTGTTGCATTTCTCACTGCTAATTAGAGGATTCGAACCGACCGCTTGTCTGATGGTGGTCTCGTAGTTAAGACATACTGCTCTATCATAATACAGATGGTTGTGTGTTCAACTCCCATCTGAAGTGCCCGAGTGTTTATTTCTGACAGAACTCAGGAGAGTATCATAACAATTATTTTATTATTTATTGCTATCAGTTAAGAAGGTAGGGGTTAAAAATTAGGTTTCCAATCACAACTAACTGTCATGACCCTCTACATTTGTACATATACGTGAGAAAACAACTAACCTGCTGGGCATAGCATGGTAAGTCTTTCTAGGTCTTCTGAATATTTGGCTGCATAGATTCCTGCTACACCACCTCCCATTGATATACCAACCATGTGAAATGCCCTTTTGCGCATACCAACTGCCTGTGTGAACTAGAGTAAATCAAGAGTAAATAAAAGCAAGTTGTCAATTTTTATTGATTTTAGAGGTTTGTTTAATGATCATCAGATCTACATGAGTCAGTTCTCTCGAATACAGTTGGATTAAAAGTTATTTCTAAATTAATTTGTAGATTTGTCTGATGATAGATGATTTCAAGGAATTGTTAATGCTTCATGACCCTTGAATCCAACTTGGACTCAAGTTACATTATTTGTGACTTTGATTCAGACTCGAGTCATGATGGTCAATGACTCGGTCTCAGACTCAACCATCTGAATTTGGACTTGGAACTTGAACTCAACGTTTGTGACACAGGACTCATTTAGCAAAATGTTTATTATATATAACATATTAGTTTTTTACAAATTTTAGTGAATACTAATACTACTGCTACTGCTGTATACTAATGCTGTGGTAACCATTCAGTGGTTTTAATTAGGCTACTCTTCATTAGGGGACTTCATAAAAAAATTAAAACATTGTTTGTGGTTGTTAAAACATTGTTTATGTTGGAAATCTTTTTTTAGATGTAATTTGAAGCCCTATCTTTTTCTCAAATAATTTTGCACCATGGTGTACATCTGCCAGTTTTGATTATTTTTCTGGGGTTTTTTTTGGAATATACTTGAACTCCGACCCTAGGATTGACGACTAAAACACAAGAGTGAGACAGTGACCTTGGTAAACAAACCTTTACATTTCACAGGCCACTGTGTACATACCTGTCTAATTTTAGCAGCTTGAGACAGTGACCTTGGTCACAACCCTTCACATTTTACATGCCAGCATGTACGCACCTGTCTAATTTCAGCAGCTTGAGACAGTGACCTTGGTAACAACCCTTCACATTTTACATGCCAGCATGTACGCACCTCTCTAATTTAAGCAGCTTGAGACAGTGACCTTGGTAACAACCCTTCACATTTTGTTTCAGCAGCTTAAAACAGTGACCTTGGTAACGACCCTTCACATTTTACATGCCAGCATGTACACACCTGTCTAATTTCAGCAGCTTGAGACAGTGACCTTGGTAACGACCCTTCACATTTTACATGCCAGCATGTACACACCTGTCTAATTTTAGCAGCTTGAGACAGTGACCTTGGTAACAACCCTTCACATTTTACATGCCAGCATGTACACACCTGTCTAATTTTAGCAGCTTGAGACAGTGACCTTGGTCACAACCCTTCACATTTTACATGCCAGCATGTACACACCTGTCTAATTTCAGCAGCTTGAGACAGTGACCTTGGTAACAACCCTTCACATTTTACATGCCAGCATGTACACACCTGTCTAATTTCAGCAGCTTGAGACAGTGACCTTGGTAACAACCCTTCACATTTTACATGCCAGCATGTACGCACCTCTCTAGTTTAAGCAGCTTGAGACAGTGACCTTGGTAACAAACTTTCAAATTTTACAGGCCACCATGTACATACCTGTCTAATTCTAGCAGCTTGAGCAGCAAATGAAAAGCTATCACTCATCTTCCGAGTAGTGTGACCATGTCCAGGCATATCCACTACCATAATGTGCCAATCACTTGGCAGATTCTGAAGCAAAAGTAATAATAATAATAATACAATTTGGGGTGGCATTGTTGGCTAGTGTGTAAAGCGCTCTCCTCTCACCAATGTGGCCCTGGTTGGATACCCGGCAAAGGCCATACACCAACACTTTGTAGGTAGAGTTGTGCATTGGTTCTCTCCTATGCCACGAGGGTTTTTCTCTGGGCCCTCCGGTTTTTCCTCCTTCAGGAAAAATCAAACACCTTTGATCTCTCAAGATCCATTTCAATATGAAATTTCTGAATGGTCAATGTTTTGAGACAATCTTGAGACAGCATTACCGTGACAAAAAGCACTTATACCTGCTTTAACTCAAATTCAATTTTCTACCCCCACCCATCCCCGGAAAAATTCTAGCTATTCCACTGACAAAGAGAAAATGTCATACACTCCTTGTTGCTGGTCGGTGGTGGACACAGTTACTAACAGGAGGACTATAAGTATGCTATGAGTGTCATAACTTCATCATCTGAAGTTGCTACCACAATTAAAACCTTTGCACCTGTGTATTCCCAAAATGGGAATTCAATTTTACATGACAAGACAAGAGCATTATGTTTGTCACTAGTTCAGGCATGAGAATGGGCGATGATGAAAAATCCGGAAAAAAAATCCTGGAAAAATCTAACGCTAAAAATGCATGTCCGGATTTTTGGCAATGTCCGGAAATTGGGCAACGTGACCAAGCGTGAGTTAGTAGGAGGAAAATACTCAAAAAACAATAATGAAATCATAAAAAATGCTAGACGTATCTTATCTCAAAAAAGCTCACAAAAAATGTGAGACTTAACGGTTTATGCAGACATCGACAATTCTCCACACACGTGTGTAAAAAAGTCTAACAATGCGCGCGCATCCATTCACCGCGCATTGTTGTCAGTAGACTTTCCAAAGTCTCCACACATGTTCCTTTGCTGCAGCAGTAAACATACTATGGTCAAACAATTGATAAACCGCACCGTGATTGAAGCGAGGAATGAAAGAAGTCTACACATCTATTGATCTCGCTGGATACGCGATGCACATGGAAGCCAGGCGGCAATTGTTTAAGGGTACCTTGTTTACGTGCCGTTTTTCACGAACGGTGTGTCGATCTGCAGTATGATTACAAAGGTAAATTTACAATTTCTGATTTAAAGACGAGAGATTAGCGAAATATGCATACCCCCAACACCCTACCCCCCAAATTTTATATCAAATTCACATTGAACTCGGAGACCACATATTTTGAAGTGAAAAATCCGGAAATCCGGAAAAATCTGGAAGATTCTCATGCCTGCTAGTTGTACGAATACCATGACAGAGCCTGCTGTGCTACATCTAGTGTCAAACTTAAATAAAAAATGATGTGCTAAACATTGCACTCTTGCAAAATTCATAATTTTAAAATTATTTGAGTTCGACACAGCAAAAGTGGAACATTTACAACTGACCATAGTTAAGGGTTTTGGAAGAGATGCTGAAATTTGTTTCTTATTGAAAAGTATATAACAACAATTGTTGCTTAAAGTAGCCAGTTTAAATGGTTTACCTTGACAAATGGCCACCACATGTCTTTAGCAGCAGAGAAGCCATGCAGGAATAGCATAGATGGTTTGGAGGGGTCTTGTTTTCCCCTCTCGGCATAGCTAAAGGTGTAGTTGCCAACAGTGACAGAACTAGTTCGAAAACCAATGTGCCACATTTTAAAACTGTCAAAGGAGAAAGAAGGAAACATGCAAGAGTATGAAATCTGCATCCCAATTTTGTTTGTAATATTACTTAACATGTCCAGATTCAAGAGTATAACCCAGTATCATTATAGACTACCTGCAACTGATGGTGAGCTATTACATGTACATGGTTCTAAGCAGTATTGAGTCCCACTCCCAAACATGCCAAAAGCTTGACTCAATCTGTAGCCTACTTTGATTAGAACCAACACTTTATGTGTTTCCTACAATTTCATCCCCAAGAAATGCAAACCTAAGGTGTCATAAACAGGGATGGCTTTCTTTTAATTTGACCCCCAACCCCAACCAATATACAAAAATGTGCAGTGTATATCTGTAAGGGGGGGGGGGTCTACACCAGGCTTGAAATGACACATGAATATCTGGAAGCATACATGTAAAAGAAAGATGGTTTAGGGCCATTCTCCCGTTACGTGTGTGACATTTGGAAGTCTTTTTGAAGCGAACTGTTTGGAATATTTTTTCTGCTTTTGAATTATTTTGTGTTAATATATACAAGTCAACTGCAGAGATCACCTTATTTAATAGTAAAACATTTAGTACAAATTTATCTGGTGGTTTAATTTTACAGGAAAAAGTTTATCTGTTACGTGTGTGACATCAGACAACTACAAATATTTGACTCGTCATTTTGTTTCTTAAAACTCTGTGATTTGGCTGAGCTTTATTTCTTAAAACGTCTATAGACAGTGAGAATAGACTTGGCCCATAATAATGGCAATGGTCATCTGAGAAGATTTTTTGTTTTTTTCATGTGGCGATAGAAAAAGTGGCGTTACGTGTGTGACTGGAAACTCTGTTACGTGTGTGACAATTGGCTCACTTGTTTTTAATCAGAAATGTTGTCCCAAACACAGTTTAATTATGACTGCAAACAAAAAGAGCAATGCAGTCAGTGTTCTCCCCAGGATTTTTCAAAACTGTGGGGCACTCTGGACCCAAATTTCTGAAGTTTGGCCTAAAGCACATTGAATTGAAACGAGGTCCTCAGAATGTTTTCTACTTTGTGTTTTTCTTGGTTTTAAAAGCCCTACTATGCAATCTGGGGCATTCTAAATGGTTTTCTTCATGATTTTTGTGAATTTGGTCTGAAGTCCACAAAAAAAATAACAAGTAAATAAATTTAAAAAAAATTTGTGCATAGACAATGAGTTTTTAAAGGTCACACACATAACATTTGGTTACACACGTAACACAAATGTTACGTGTGTGACCCCTTATTTTTCTGTATTTTCCTGAATTTTGTGATTTAAAAAAAAGTTTTTGTAAAAATAATTTAGGGACTATCAAACTTGTTTACAATATAAAGTAAGAATTTTTTTTCTTTTTTAGTTTTGTTTAGATTAAATTTTTTATGTACTTTTGTTACGTGTGTTTTGGAACAAAAACTGAAGAGGCCGTAAACAACCCATTTTTATTTTTAAATTTTGTTTTATGGGAAAAACAATTTAAAATACCCTCAAAGATAACATTTTTACCTCCACTTAAAAGAAATGCATTATTTGAAAAAATCTACATGAAAAACAAGAAACTACAATTTTTGGTAAAATTTGGGGTGGGGGAAATATGAGTTTCACGGAAATTGATGATTTCTAACTCAAACCACACTTTTTTTTACATTTTTGTTTCAGAATTACTAAATTCATTCATTTTGCCACAAGGTGGAACCAATAACATTACTGTACGAATAGGTTTAAATTTTGATGGTTCAGGCTCACTTTTCAGAGTGGCCCTTCAGGGTAACAACAGTTCCTAAAAATCTGACATCTTCTTTGATTTTCCTGGATTTTATTTTATTTTTCCTTACACGTGGTTTGATATAATGTATATTATTATAATTACTATAGAAATTATTGTATGTGATTAAAAAACGGTGAAAAAAATATTTGAAAAAAATCTTGATTTCTTCCTGAAAATGTGTGAAATTGATGTTAAGTTTGACCTAAACCATGATCTGGAAGATTAGTCCAGCACATCTATTTTGAAGTTGTTAAGATGTTTATTTTAAAAGAAATAGACAACAAGCAAATTGTTATGAATGCCTTACAATACTCAGTTTTCCAAAGAGTGGGTGTAAACAAGTACTTACCGTGTGTAAAGTACAAACACAATGTCCGGACGTAAGAATATGATTCCCACTAGAGCAAAAATCATCGGTGAGAAGAAGAAAATGAATGGCAGCATCATGATGCAAATGCACATACAGGGTGGTACTAACGCAAGCTTAAATAACAAATGCATCTTGACAAGCAGCAACAACTCCTGGCTCTTTTCTAGTAATGTCTTGAGAGTGTTAGTCAGCAACCTTTTGGACTGGGAATTGATACATCTGTTAAACAAAAGGTCAACAAATTACATATTATAAATTACTATTAAAAACAACTAAATGTACTTTGATCACGTATTAGCATGGAGGTATTTCTACCTCCATGGTATTAGTTGCTTTTTATCTTGGGATACAATTTTTGCATTCATATTATTTGAAAAACAACTAAAATCTAAACTCAGAATGCAATATTGTGACTGATAAAAAGTAGTCCTGAAATGAGTACGATGAATTTAATACTCAGCTTGCTGAAGAGATAAGAGGTTAAAAAACGTTGAGCCAGTCCAACAAAATGACAACACATCCATTCAGGGCGTTTTATTTTGCTTTTCATATACAAAAGGTCTCTCATCATCACAAGTGGACTTCAACCTTCATCAAGCCTCCTCTGACCCAATTGATAACTGAACTTTTAAACAATACTCTGTCACTATCTGATCATCTGATAAACATAGGGATATGTTTTGACTTCGGATCTACAACAACTGTGATTAATCTCTTCCATAGAGACAATAGGGAAAGGTCACAATTGGATCACTCTTTGTCAACATTTTGTTACACTAAACAAACAGCAAGGGATAAGGACAGGACATTGCAAAATTTTTCTAGAAAATTGTTCAAAGTGCACTACTCTATTTAATGCAGTTTCAATTTGGTTTTACATGTACTTGATGATAACTGTAATTGAGAAACCTAAAATAATACAACACATAAGAAAAATGCATGACGTTTTTATTTTTGTATTACTATTGTTATTGTTATTATTGTTTCATTTTATCACATGTTTGATTACTTTATTCAAATCCGCTTTATATAATATAATCGCATTAATATTTTATTCAAATTACTAAATTTGTAAACCTATTTTTGTTTGTTTTAAAAATTATGTACAAAAACAATATTTTTGTTTGAGGCTATAATCTTCGACGCCAAAATGGGGTCATGGTTTCGATCGTTGGTTTGGCTGCAGTCATGGATTTTAAATAGGGCTAGACATGTAGCCCAGTTGGTAGAGCCACGTTAATCCGGAGGTTGTTGGCTCAAATCCCACCAGGTTAGTCAATTTGTTTTTGTTCTTCAACCCCAAATTATTTAAAATTTTTCCAGTCAGTTTCCGTTTTGGTATTATACTTGATATTTGAAATAAAAAAGTTGCATCCCCTTTACATGTAGGTGATCCTTTGGCTACTGCTTCCCAGGTTGTATCCTAAACTTTGGGTGTGATCCCCGGCTACATGGTAGTTTAAGGTTGTATTGCTACTGACTGGAACCCCTTGAACAAAGATATTGACAAAACAGGGAGACCGCCAAGATAGGGCTAGATAGCTCAGTTGGTAGAGCACCGGCACGTTAATCAGGAGGTTGTTCCAGTTCAAATCCCACTCAAGTAAATTTTCCTTTCTTCAACCCCAAATGATTTTGAAAGCTGTTTAAACAAAAATGCACAGATAACTTTTTGAATTGTGCAGACATACTGACACAAATTTGGGTTAGGAACCAAAGAAAACATTTTTATAGTTTTGACTATTCCACATTTCCGTTTAAAATTTTTGAATGGAAGCATATTCTCAATCCGGAAACCTTAATGTTTCCGTAATATAAAAAACGTTTCCTGATATAGAAATTCAAGTTTTCCATATATCGGGAATTGTTTCCATTGTGGGAGTTTGCACGGACAGTGATACAGAGTCTCACATGAATGGAGTCACTGCAGACATTTGTTCCACGTATAGCTTCACTGGGATACCGTACAGTCGTTTGACCAGTTCCGGATCACTTTTTGAATTCACATTGGTTTTTTTGCAATCTCTTTGACATCTTAAACAAAAAGTTGATCAGTTTACCTTAACATGTCATAAAACTCACCAAGTATCCATCGACAAAAAAAGATTTTATTTTGAGGAGGCTTCGAGAACAGTATCATCACCTGTTTGACCAGTTGAGGATCGGTTGATTCTATTCCGAATCAGTAGCGTGCCATCTATTAAACCATCACTCCCAATCATCATGGGCGTCATATAGGGGGGGGACCAGGGGGACATGTCCCCCCCAAGTTTTCAAGGGTGGGGGACACAATATCAAATGTCCCCGCCCATGCCATTATTACATTAGTGTAAAAGCCGGACAAATGGACTAAAACGCATGCTATATCTCCTGCTACTTTGAATCTCAGCGTGATTGGAGGCGAACATTTTTCAAAGTGCTCAGATTGACCTTAGATTAATTCTGTAATTTGTACGCCGACCCTCCCACTCTTTACACGCGGAGCGCTCTAACGTAATTTTGCCATTTCCTGGATGTACTTGAACGATGAATATCAGCACAAAGCAATGGGCGTATACACTGCCCTGGACATTGCAAGCAGTCTACTCCATGATAAATTTTTATATTCAGCCATCTGCTAGGATGATTACACGGCCTACATCTTGTCTCTTACAACAAGACCGGATTGATATTTTCAGCAAGACGCTTGTTTGTTTGTTTGTTTGTTTCTTTGTTGGATTGTTTATTTATTTATTATTATTATTATTTTTGGTTTTTCCTTTTATTTCCTTGTGTTGTATTTTTTGTTCTTGTGTTGTTGAGGTCGAATAATTAACAACAATAATAGCAATATTATTCCAAACACATGCCAGGATCACAACTCATTAATTTTTTTTCTGAGTTTGCTTAACAGTTTGTTAGTAAAAGATTTGTATTTGTTCTGATAGAGTAGTTTAAAGTAAAACATCCTGTATAATTTAGATATTCTATAAATCGGCCCATTGTTTTAAGCTGAAGCAGTTGTCCTTAAAACTTGATACATTTTATATCTTTGAAATTTGGCATAGGCCCTACAAGAAATATTCATCAAATTTTAATCAACATCCTTTCTTTTTCTTTTCATCGCTTACTGTATTGTTACGCACAAAGGTGGAAATGTATGTTACTGGAAGTGGCCTTAAAAAAAGGATGATAAAACTTTCTATCTGAAAATCAAAAGATGACAACAAAAAAAACCAACCCTTTTCTATTTTCTTTTTTAGTACTGCCTGTTTAAAAATTAGCCACAAGTGTGTGTGGTGTAAATTTCCCCCCCAGAGGCAGGATGGATTTCTTTGTCATACTATACCATTCACATTTTTTCTTTCTACCAAAATGAATCTTTCATGATATGTCACTTGTAATTGTTTATTAGATTTGCAACAGTAACGTAACATTCGAAACCTGATGTGCCAATTTGTCCGGGATAATACGACAGTTAGCTTGAATTTGAAAAAACGATCTTACCCACTAGTGAATATGTGAATATGCATGAAACCAGATAATGCAGCGACCAGATCCAAACGTGAGATTTGTGGTATTACAATTTTCTTTGAGTAAAATTAGAAGATTGATATGGATCAAAAGTGCTTATAAATAGTGTGTCTATTTCTCTGTTTTAGGCAAACAGAAGCTTGATTTTTCACCTTTCAAAAAGCCAAAAGCTCAGAGCTTCCGCCAGGGGTTTGCCCCCTGGACCCCCATCGGGGCTTCACCCCATTTTCCAGTAAATTTAGAAGAGTGAAATGGATCAGTGTTTCTATTTCTCTGTGTTTGGTTAATTATATTGAAAATTGCACTATCATATCGTTTGTCTCACCATGGAGGAATGATCCTCCTCACCCAACACTTTTTTGTCCCTGAATAAATATTAATTGTAGACTGCATTTTTATTTTATAACTCAGGATGGCTGATTCAATGACTCCCAACTCGAAAATGATGATTAAATAATGATCTTGCAAAAACAAAATTGGTTAAAGTGGTCAGATCCTGCATGAGATCGCACCACAGAGCATCTAGAATCCTAACTGTTTCGGAGCATGTAGGCGTGCCCCTGAACCCATGCCGTTAGGGCTTCGAGTTACGCGTTCTCAGGCGCCACAAATTGCATTCACCCTTAATTTTGCTGCTTGGTACATTTTCACGCCCCCCGTTTGGAAAATCCTGGATCCGCCCCTGGAGAGTTTATTGTTTTTTGTTCTAAATAGGACACCATCAAAATGAAAATGAGTAAACAAATTTGGCATGTCCTCTGCGTGTAGCGCGAGTTACCGATGTTCGCCGCTGTCCCATGCATACAAAAGTAAAACAACAAAAAATGTCAAAATACTATGAGGATCTAGCCTTGAATGCTGGTTGTTTAATACCTGGAGCATGTAGTATGTAAAAAGACACCTTGAGTTGTAGCACGAGTCACAGTGGAATTGCCCATAAGAATAATAGGCCTATATCATGTATGTTGGTCTTTTATTTAAGTGTCGCTTGTTCTATCTCTCTCTGAACCAAGTCCAAGTTTGATATGTAAATAATTATAGCAAGGAGAGCTTTTCTAGGTCGTTCAAACATGCTAAAGCCCAACAGCTAACCCCCGCCAAGGGCTTCCAAGGACCCCCGCCAAGGACCCCCACCAGGGGCCCTTGAGCGGGCCCCTGGACCCCACGCCGTAAATGATCCTGATGTCCCCCCCACATTTCAAGACGGATTGACGCCCCTGCCAATCATAAAACTGTCTCCCGAGGACACAAACTTCAGCAGCGCAGACAAAAGAAAAAGTTAAGCATGCCAACAAGCAACATTGACCCGAACAACACTCTTAAAGTTGCAGCTCCCTCCTCAAAGTTCCATTTTTCTCATAAAAAACAATATCACTACAGGAATTTGTCGAAGTAATGTATTTACGACCCAGCAAATAATTAGGATGACCTAGAGAAGTTACAAGACTGGTCGGAAATATGGCTCTTGAAGTTCAATGCCGCAAAGTGCAAAACAATGCACATGGGAATGGGTAACATCGCGACAACAACTATCATATGGGTACAACAACTCTTGCCACAACCAATGAAGAAAAGGACCTGGGTGTTTTCATAACAAGTGACTGCAAACAAGCAACTCAATGTAACAAAGCTGCGACTAAGGGGATGAACAGTCTAAGAGTAATCAAGAGATCCTTCAAATACATTGACGTGGAAAGCTTTTCAATACTATACAAAGAGTACACAAGGCCACACTTGGAGTACTGCATACAGGCTTGGAACCCTGCTCTCCAAAAAGATATCAAGCAATTGGAAAAAATACAAAGAAGGGCGACCAAACTGGTACCACAGCTAAGGAACAAGACATATGAAGAGAGACTGCAGGCCCTCGACCTATATCCATTACAACGACGGCGTCTTCGAGGGGACCTGATTGAAGTTTTCAAATTGCTCATGGGATTTGAGAAGGTGGATAGTAGTAGGTTTTTTACAAGGGCCGAAAATTACAGCACAAGAGGTCATTCACTTTTAGTTGTACAAACCGACTCTCCACAAGAACCTGAACTGCAGGAGGTATTTCTTCTCCCAGAGGGTTATAAATGACTGGAATGAACTGCCAAAAGAGGTTGTTAGCGCTAAGACAATCCCACAGTTTAAAGCATGGCTGGACTCTTACTGGGGTATGAATCAAGATAGATATGGGGTCTTAAAGGCAAGCCTAAATCAACTTCCCATCAACTGTAAGTAAGTAAGTAAGTAAGTGAACGCAATAACTGAACGTTCAACAGCAGCCGTATGATTTTACCTAACTGAGTGCGCCACCATTTGATGCAGCGAGATGTTGAGTTATCATGAACTGGTCAACGACAGAGGTCTAATGGCCCCCCCCCCACTCCTAGAATTATGCAGTGAGTCGGCAAGCAGGATTGGCCGGTTAGCGGGCTACAGCCGAAGCTCCACCCAATCTGTTTTTCCCAGGTTTACGCTGATTGGTCGAGATGTTTGCTAGGTGCGGGGTTTAAATCCTCAACCATAGTCTAGTATTCGTCTGGTCTACGCTTGGCATTTCACTCAGTCTCTGGTAAGTTTTTGTCTTTTTTTTCTTCTAAATATTTTCTCAATGATGTTTTGAGTGTTATGAATGGATTCATTACACATTCAAGATCAAATCCGTGTTCTTGGAATGTGGGTCCGGTCTAGTGGCAATAACGTAACCCTCCTCCCGCGGTCGCACAATGCACCACATGCAGCGCTGAGACCGTTGACCCCGTTGACCTGCACACAAACAGCCGAAGCTCCGCCCCACTCAGATTCAAATTCTCAACCTGGGACATTTTTTACTCTTTTGCTCGGGGATCTGGTAAGTTTTTGTCCTTTTTCTTCAAAATATTTCCTCAATGTTTTGAGTGATATGGACCAGATTGCCGTTTGCCGTTCGAGCTTGGCTCGTAACCCTCCGGCTTCGCCATCGGGAGGAGGGTTACGTTATCGCAACTAGGTCCGGTCATGACTTTTGAAAGTGGTAAAAATTGGGCAAATCTGGTCACTAGTCTCTAAATAAAATTCACATTTCACATTTCGCACCATACGACCATAATCCAACTCGTAACGCAACCCTCCGGTCTGCGACCGTCGGGAGGATGGTGGGTTACGATTATCGGAACTACCCCCCCCCCACCAAAATGATTTTGGTAATTTTATCTCATCAAAACACCAAGACGACTGCTCAGTATTTACGTGAAATTTTTCTTAAACATTCTTAACATTTTACCGAAAAAAATTCGCTCCAGCATTCAAAATTGGAAAGGTGAGTTTTAACAGCGTTTTACAACCAATTTCGCAGACAAACTTCAGAAGACAGAATTGTCATAATTTTTTTGTTGGTAATGTAATGTTTGGCACCTTGTTTTAAGTTTGTTGGTTTCCTGGATGTTTGGTAACGTGAGAAGGAATTTAATTATGGTTATTGCATAGCCCCATAGTGCCAAATTCTCTGGACTTCCAAGGATCGGAGGAAGTCCAGAGAATTTGGCACTATTAATGGGGCTAGTTATTGCATAGCCCCACTTGTGTGGCCAACCTCTAAATCAAAGCTTGGCCACACCATGGCCACACAAACAAGTGGGGCTAGTTAATTGCAAAGTTGAATTGAAGTGATCCGGAACTAGTCATTGATCCGGAACTGGTCAAACGACTGTCCAACGACCCGTGAAAAAAACAACACTATTGTCGCGCCATTTGTTTGTATATGACCAAGGCGGGAGGAGAACTAATTATATAGAATTAGAATGCTTACCAATAACAACTTCTTGCGGTCCTTATTCTACCTCCATGATCTAGTCGAGGTAATAAAATTAAACTTTAATGCACAGACCTCACATAAATTGTGACACACTGCAGCGCATGTGGACGTTTGGGTACTCTCTAGCACTCTACAGTGGTATAACTCACGTGTACTTCGTACTTCGTGAATAACAAGACTGGGGACCAGTCTACACGTACGCCTCGAGCTCCTCTACTCTCTGCGCTAATTATTTTGTAACATTAATAACTGACAATGACATTAGTTCAATCATGCTCCATGGTTCAAAACGATCGACGGCGCTTCATCAGACGAACTTTCTACACAATTATCCGTATGGGGACAGAAGCTCAGGGACAGACCTCCATGGATTAAGCAATAAATGAGCAAAGGTAGCTAACTAATCGGTAATCCACTTCGTTCGTATCCTTGGCCCCCAGCACAAATGCAATGCTATGTTTTAGCCGTTTTAGCCCCACTTCTGTGGCCAACGATCCATGCATCGATCGTTGGCCACAGAAGTGGGGCTATGCTATTGCTATGTTTGTTCCTGCTGAAATTTAAAATCTGCTAGTGCTACGTTCTCGATCATTACCAATCGAATGCTACTTTACCTGCAGATAACCGACCTGTTGGTTTTAGCTTTAAAAACATCACAAAATTTTGGGGAAAATCAAATGATTTCGAGTGTGAACTTTTGCAAGATCTCTTTTGTTGGCTGAGTTCCAATATTTCTAAAAGTGGGCGTTTTTAAAACAAAGTCTTACTCTATCTAGTCTTATTCAACTGAATGAAGTATCATAATTTTTTGTTTGTTTTAAAACTGATAAATGTTTTTTTTAAATGGAAATACTATAGGCCTACCTAAATAAAAGAAATTATATTTTATGAATTTAAAATTTTAATTAATTTCTTAAACCCCCTCTGTTGTGGGTGGGGCCAGATTACTTAAATGGAGGTATGTCTGCATAAACGTATGCTGGTGGGTCTGTATGTAACTGTAACATTACAATACAGCCAAGCATACTCAAACGGCCAACAATCTCATCAACACGAAGGAATATGTCCTGGGACAGCAAAGTCTCGTAATCGTGTCATTCGTGACGACATCAGACATACGTCATCGGCTACTACGTCATGCGGTTCTGTCCAGCTCAGGCATTCAGGCCTTTCCGAATTGGCAGCTACAGCTACGGCTATGGTTAGATTTCCGCATCATAATGCGTTGAAGAATAGGACGTCCTTAGCAACACCCTTGGCAACAGCCGTAGCCATAGCTGTAGTCGCCAATTCGGATGCGGCCTCATGCTCTCAAACCTCACGCCATATTACTCACACAGTGTGATCTGATAGCACATGCCATGCAGGCCAGAAAAAAAAGTAACTTTTAAAATAGCAGACTTTTTTTTAATATTTGAGAAAAGTTTGCAGTAACACCATGGCAATGATCTCGCCATATATGAGGTTCTGAAAAGAACCATTGGTTTAATAGCTGGACGTTTTGATCAGTATGCTCTGACCGGCTTTTGGAGAATGCTGGATTCGGATCACATGCTGCTTTGTATTGTGGATGAGGATTAGCTAGATAATAAGCGTAGGCTGGAAACAGAAACAGGATCATGCTGGGAGTAGGTTGGGGAATGCTCACTGAGCTGTACGTATCAGAATACAATAGGTAACAAGCACAGGGAAAAGGAAGTGTGAGCCTAGGTTGGGGGTTGGGGGTGGTGAAGGTATAGTTGAGAGAGGTCATTAGAAAGGCCATTGAGACTAGTACCAGCACGACCCAAGTTTACAAGGTAGGAAATGTGTTGTGGATAGAGGTAGAGCCATTGGTCAGGAAGAGTGGGAGCCAAATGTCACTAATCTGGAGGCTGATCTTTTGTGGAATGGTGTCGTGCTGGAAGATCTCAATGGCCTCTCTCATGCATTCTTGGTGCCTCGGCTAGATGAGAGTGATGAGCTTTGCAGCACCCTAGTCAACTTGTTGGTCAGTTAAAGTCTCCCTCTGTCTGAGACAATTGGACCTCAATATCAAGTTGACACAAACTTGATGATATCATGATGACGTCATCAGGTATTGCATTACAATAATTTGATTTTTACAATCTATACATCATCAGATAGGTCGTTAAGAATTCAACAAACGCTACACAAAGCATGACCCCATTTGACCTTGACTTCCGGTTCAAACCGGAAGTTGAAAATTTCACAAAATTCATATCTCAAAAACCACGTATTTCTTTATCAAATTTTTTGCATCAGGTGACAGATGATTGAACCTGCTCAAACTTTTGCACACAAATGACAACATTTTTATTTTTACATCTGGTCAAGACTGGAAGTTAAAGCCAACGTTGGTTAAAGTGCACGTGTCTCTGACGTGACTCAAGTTGACAACGCACGACGGCACGATAGTGTATTAACACATGTAGGCCCTGCGCACACGCTGAACCTGTACGCATGCAATGGTGTAGTTTAGTTTACATTGTGTATAGTCTTGGTTCCAAATTGCTCCGGTTGAAGACTAGTATGTATTGTACAGCCTTGCTCGTTGTTTCTTTGTATATCGCAATCACCCAAATATTTGAAAATGTCATAACTCCTGAACCACACATTGGATATTTACAATCAATACATTATCTGAAAGGTCTTTATAATAAACCTAACACGTGCTACACAAAGTGTGACCCTGTTTGACCTTGAATTCCGGTTCAAACCGGAAGTTGAAATTTAACATTAAAAAAAACTTAACTTCTGAACAACTCATATTTTGATTTTTACAATCTATTCATCATTAGGAAAGAATGTAACAACAACCCTTTAAACTAAGGGGAGGGGCCAATGAATCAATCCACACTATCACTAATTAAG
Source organism: Plazaster borealis (assembly GCA_021014325.1). Taxonomy (NCBI): domain Eukaryota; kingdom Metazoa; phylum Echinodermata; class Asteroidea; order Forcipulatida; family Labidiasteridae; genus Plazaster; species Plazaster borealis. Next base: position 34,423,702 of record CM037474.1, on the reverse strand, counting down.
TTATTTCTCCAAAGTCTAAAGACTGGGGGGAGTCAAATTCCTTGATATCCTAGAATGGACCATTCCACATATCTTAGAGGGGGGTCAGGCCCCAGATTATTATGATTATTTTTTTACAGGATTTTTTCAAGAAAAATATTGGATGGTGTGGTAGTAAATAAGGGCATTGCCATGCCATTTAAAGAACTTAGATAAATATACCAATTACTGGTTGTTAAATGACTCAAATAATATTAGACAATAGCTGGGCATGTAAAGAAGACACTGAGATGTAAACATTATTGGGAAATGCACATATTTATTAGTATTTAGTAATATTGGCCCTTTCGTCCCTCGGGATAAAGTGGGGGGGTGTTTCCACGCCCCTAAAAGGTTAGCTATTTAGGGAAAATAAATCAATTACTGGGTAATTGATGAACTCAAACAATTCTGGAAAATTGCTGGACATGTAAAGAAGTTTCTTATATGTATCATCGGAAATGCACAGAAAACATTTTTTATATTGGATGGTGTGGTATGATCTATTGGATCCTTCAAGGATTTAAGTATAGTGTATGGAGTTCCCGCAGTTAAGGATTATGAAACGGTATACAGAATGTGACCCCAATTGACCTTTACTTCCGGTTCAAACCGGAAGATGAAATTTAATATTTGAAAAAATCAGAACTCCTGAACCACACATTGGATTTTATCATCTATACATCATCAGAAAGGGCTCCAAAAACTTAAGAAATGCTACACACTGTGAACTTATTTGACCTTGACTTCCGGTTCAAACCGGAAGTTGAAAGTTAATGTTTCAACAAATCATAACTTCTAAACAACACATTGGATTTTTCCAATCAATACATTATTGGGAAAGTATGTACCAACTTAAGAAACAATACACAGAATGTGACCTCATTTGACCTTGACTTCCTGTTCAAACTGGAAGATGAAATTTAATACTTGAAAAAATCATAACTCATGTACCACACAATGAATTTTTACAATCTTTACATCATTAGAAAGGTCTTTGAAATTTCAACAAGTGCTACACAAAATGTGACCCTTTTGAACTTGACTTCTGGTTCAAATCGGAAGTTGAAGTTTAATATTTTAATTAATCATAACTCCTTAACCAGACATTGGTTTTTAAAATGTATACACAAAGTGTGAACCCATTTGACCTTGACTTCCAGTTCAGACCGGCAGTTGAATTTTTAAATGAACAAATCTAACTCCTGAATGAGATGTTGGATTGATAAGCTGACACCAATTCATTCACTCATAATTTGATGACATTACTCTCGAACACCTTGTTTTTGTGATGTCACAAAAACTGAATCTCTAGTTTTCTTTTTGATATTCATAAACTTATGTACAAAGGAAAACATGGCGAACACGCATTGTTTTCTGGGACAACCCCCCCCCCATACCTATCACAACTCCGACAGCCAACTCACAATTCCAACTGGCCAACTCACAACTCCGACGCACCACATCACAACTCCAACTGACCATTTCAAAACTCCAACGGCCAACAAACAACTCCAACTGGCCAACTCACAACTCCGACTGGCCAACTCACAATTTCGACTGGCCAACTCACAACTCTGACTGGCCAACTTACAACTCTGACTGGCCAACTCACAACTCCGACTGGCCAACTCACAATTTCGACTGGCCAACTCACAACTCTGACTGGCCAACTCAGAACTCCGACTGGCCAACTCACAACTCCGACTGGCCAACTAACAACTCCGACTGGCCGACTCACAACTCCGACTGGCCAACTAACAACTCCGACTGGCCAACTCACAACTCCTGCTGGCCAACTCACAACTCCGACGGAGCAATTCACAACCACAATGGAGGCTAACCTGTCCAGAGGTTGAACCAGAGGGTGCGATTGATAGAAAACTCGATGCTGGGAGTAATGGAAGTAGCGCTGGTGTAGAACGGTCAATGTTGGTCGGTTTTCTGTAGAAACTGTGGTGGAGTGTACTGTCTGAGATGGGGACATCAAGAAAGGGTATCTTGCCGGATTGATGCTATTGCAGGAACTGAAGGAGAGAGTCGGGCCCCAGCATCAGTTTACCATGGAACAGTCTGACAAGATTTCTTTTCAGGATGTCCTCATCATTACCAGGACGACACCCTCTACGGGAGGCATTATAGAAGATCTCTTTATTAAAGTGTGAAGCCAGAAACAGACAAAATCACCAAGAACAAGCGATGGTTATTCAAAAGCCCTGCACCTATACGTCAGTCAAAGAACAAATTATATGGTCTAAAGGATAAAACTAAACTTAAGATAGGCAAGCATTATGTCCTGTGGGTAAATTAGAACAAGACCAAGTTATTCAGTTTCTTGACAATGTTAGCAATAATGAGAAAGGAAATTTCTGGCATGTCGTGACCTAGAGTGGTCTATAAGTGCATCAGACTGAAGTTGTAAAGGTTGAAACATCAGCGTTTGGGTATGATTCCCAGCTTGTTGGGTTGCATGCTCCCTTTTGGGAAAGTTTGAGGAATGGTACATTTATGCCTGATAAAAAGGCATAATGTTGTAAAGCACCACTCAGAGAATAATAGGATTATAACTTTGCTCTATTTCCTCTGGTTAAGGGAATCTGAGCGTGCGAGCGGAGTGGAGTGTGCTAGGTGACAATAACTGAAGAAATTACACTTCAAACAATTCGTACAGGTCTGTTCTTGTTTTATTACAAGGTGACTTATATTGATAAAATTTTACAGAGGTGCTGGACCTAGCTTGTAGGTATTGAGAGGCAAGTCTCTTGCACTAAGGCATAAGGGAAAGTCGAAGGAGTAGTCGAGGCCAGAGTGAAAGTTTTTGAGAGGTTTTATAGCATTTTGGTGGTGGTCGAATTCTTGATTTAGAAATGATGTCACAGAGAAATAACTTAAGATTAATGACATCATTTCCAAGTACAAGGTTAGATGACGAAGTGGTCAACAGGGGAGTGTACTGGGGGGCCTTGAGGTATAAGAACCTATAGTGTATTGTTTTCTTTCAATCTGCAGTTCAAATGGGCAGGATAGCCCGGTGATCACGCAGGAGCAAACATTCGAATGAGCTCTGGTGGGAATTTTTTGTGGCAAAAACTTTATACTCATTATTAAGACAGCACTGCTGCATCAATTGGTTGTTGGAAGTCAGCTGCTCTCCCATATCTCCCACTGTATGTTGTGATAATGTATCATCATTTACAGGAATATGAAGATCAGACAGCATATGATGTATGGAATGCATATCTTAAGGTGCCTGAAGCTTTAACATACATGTATGCAAGATGTAACAACACCTTGGATGCACTGACGCAGCCCTTCTACTTCCTGCAGAACCAGTGACGGTGACAATATGATGAAAGAAAACAATTGTTTTCAAATAGGATTCAATCATTAGAAATTGTTCCTTCAACCTTCGTCACTCTGCTTCCCTTGTTCAACACGTCAATTGTGCATGCTTTCAAAGTAATTGTTTGAAGTTATGTCCACATGAACACTAAGCCACTGCCAAGCTGGTTTAATTGGGGATGGTCAAAAGTGTTTAGATTGTATAGCACCCAATCTTCCACTCTTCAAGAGGGAGCCAAGAAGTACTCTGAGTCAATGTAATACACTCTTACTGCAAACAGTTACATGTATGTAGTAGTTGCTGAAAATTATGAATTACTGAATTCAAATGCATGTATCTGGATCTTTTGCATCTTTCAGTTATTTTGTTTTTCTTCAAAAATCAAGATGCTAGAATGGCATATTAAATTTTGCCCCAACTTTTCAAAAATTGTAACTCCGCCCACAAAAGGGGCAGAAATCACGATAGCTATTGATTTTAAAATAATTATTCTACAGTTACCATGTATTTTAGTCAAAAAGATGTGCATAAAAAAACATGATATAGTCAAAATGAACATTATTTAGTTTTTACCCCCCACTTTCAGAAAATGTAGCCCCGCCCCTAAAATGGGCAAGATCCGATATGGGTCTACATCAAAAAATGATATTTTTCCCACATAATGGGCCTTAGCAGCTGGACTACTAGCCCTGGTAGGACGTCAGTGCTGCAACGGAGGATTCCAACCTGGGCTAGGTTTATAGACCTACATGTAGCCCTGCTTGGTATGGGGGTAGGACATCAGTGTCCGTTGCACTAGTGGAGTCCAACCAGGGCTAGTCTAGACTCAGTAAATGGGGTGCTGTACTCCGCACGACCGCAGATGTCAACATTTTTAGAAAAAAACGCAGTAGGTACAGCGCCCCAGTTACTGGTGGGGGTGGTGGGTCCAACTCTGGTCATGCTCTGGTGCTTCTTGCTAGCCCCATCCATAGAGCAAGTCCAATGTGCCAATCCACTTCAAATTGGATTGGCACATTGGGGCTAGTCTAGACTGCTAGACCATGGAGGTGTCTAGATCCAGTAGGGGCGCTGTACTCCTTTACAACAAATTTAACATCTGCGGTTGTACTTAGCTAAAGTAGGGGGTACGACCCCAGATGTCTAGTACTACGGAGTAAGACCGGTACTCATTTAAAAAAAAAATTGAAATCTTCTTTGTACTACGCATGAGATGTACTACCGGTTGCTAGTACGACCACAGCGCCCAAGTTACTGGGTAGTACGAACTGCAGATGTCAGAATTTAAAAAAAGGAGTACAGCTCCCAGTTACTGGGTCTAGGTCTAGGGCTAGTCTGTGGAACTGCTTCTGCTTCTGCTTCTGCTTAGTGCTTGATACTTTACACACACCCCTAATACAGATGTAGGGTTTCATGCAAAAGTCAGTGTAGATAACGAGTGAGTTAAACCATGGTTAAACTTTAAAATGCGCTTTCTTTAAGAACAAAAAATGTTTCATTTTGCTTCTAAATTAAAAAAGCAATTTTTAGCTGGATGTCACTTATCACTCAGTCACGGTACATGCAACATTTTGGTTGGTAACCTTATTTCTGGTAGTGCCTGTTGTGTTATAAACGCATGTAGCAACTTTTTGTTTGTGCTTCTCTGTATAAAGTTGGGCCAATCAGGATTAGCCGCACCAGTGGCCACACTGGTGGGGTTAATCCTGGATGATTATGAGTCATTAACATTAGTTTTTCTACGGAGTACTGGAAGGCCATCCGAAATGTTGAGATCCTGAGATGATTTACTGCAGGATGATGACATCATAAACGTAAGATGACGAAATCCTGCGATGATTTATCTCAGGATGACGACATCCTGCCTGATGTAAGATGACGTCTCCCCTATATATTTTATCTAAAGGATGTCGACATCACGAAAGTGAGATGGTTGTCTTCCCGATATATGTTATCGTGGGATGACGACATCCTGAACATAAGATGTTGACTTCACGAGATAATTCATCATGGGATGATAACATCCTGAAAATGTCAAGATAAATTTCCTTGGAAAGACAACATTCTACTTTCAGCGAGGCTGGAAGTGGAATGATTGGTATCTTTGGTCTTTACTCTAACCGTCAACTTGTCTTGTCTGAGCGATCGAGTTGGCCAACCGTTGAGTTTTTAATTTTTTTTATTTTTTTTTATTGGTATATACAAACAAAAAATGACCAGCAGCAGTAGCTGAAAGGGCCACTTAACAATGGTAAAATACATGTAAAAATATAAACAATCACATATAAAAAGGCAATATTAAAAAAGTACAAAGTAAACAAACAGTCCCAAGATATATTAAAGGGGCATATAGTAAAAAGATAAAATTAACAAAAGTTGTCTCTGCTGTCCAGTTGTCTCAAGTTGAGTTGGTCAAACAATTATTAGTATCTTTGGTCTTTACCCCTAACCGTCGACTTCAGCCTCGCTATTGACTTTTGTGCTTATCATCCAATGATCTTTAAGTCTTCTTGTCAGATCAACTACATGGTCGGTGCACTGCCCATGGTAGCGACTCGTAGATGTCCCCATTCTAGGGCTAATCCACTAGACTACCTGTTTATTTGTATACAGAAGAAATGCAGCTCTATTAACCATTAACTGATCAGCCTTCTGGATATGGTACATCAAGGTCTCGATAAACCACGTCATTATGCTAGCATTTGCACTATTGACTTCACAAAAGCATTCACTCTAATAATTTAGGACACCACAGCCATCCCTGAGATAATCCAACTCAGTGTTAACCTAGCTTATCATTCCCACAATCTGCAGTTCCTATAACCAACCGGACTCTTAGATATAGTGGATGTTCATTAGACTCTAGACAGATGATATGTGGAGTCCTATTATTTTTATGATCATTGTGAGTGATGCAGAGCTATCTACACCTAACAGGTGGAAATACGTAGATGTCTTAACTCTGGCAGAGGTTGTCCCTAAGTCTGTCATTGGTGACATGCAGGAACACATAGATTTTCTGTTGAATGGAGTTGTGCTAATCTTATGACACCCAAACCTGAGAAGTGTAAAGTCCTGCAGGAAAGCTTTCTCCACGAGGAAACACCTCCCTTGGTTTTCTCCATCAATAATGACCCACTTGCAATAGTAGATTCACATCGCTTACTTGGGGTCACAATCCAATCGAAACTCAGGGAGGACTTAATTACATGTTTGAAACATGGTATCACGTGCTTAACTATTTTTACAAGAAATGGAGTCAACATTGCAGTTTTGATACTTGTGTATCAGATGTATATCCGTTCCCGATTGGAATTTGCAGCCCCAGTTTGGAGCTCTGGACTAACTTTACAGCAACAGAGCAGTATTAAAGGTGCAACGACGAGCTCTTCGCATGATTGCATTTCCTGAGCACTCACTCCATGTTGAACTCCTCGAAACATTCCACATTCTATCACTTGCTGATCGTAGATGCACAATCGTCACCAGCTTTGCCCAATCACTACTTGTGTCACAGCGACAACGTGGCCTACTTCCAAGAATGCAACAGGAACTCACTTGCCGTATAACTTCGTAACTCAGACCACATTTGCCTCCTGATCGGACTCAAAGATACAACAATCCCCTATTCCAAATTTCGTGCAAGTGTTGAACTCTAACCTTAAATGACGTCACTTGATTGAATACAACATAATTTGTTTTTTTATTAATCTGTCATTAACATGAATTCGCATTTTCGTCATTTTGAATAGGCCCTATTATTTATTTCCATAATTATTTTTAAAAACATTTCTGTGTTTACCTTTTTATAATTCATCGCCTTCTTATCTGTCATTTTAACTGCAATCTTTTATCTTTGCAAACTTGACTTGTTTAGTCTTCGGACTATAGTCCAGTACAATAAACCAAGTTGAATTGAATTGAATTGAATTGAAGAAGTCCATTGCATTGGATTGGGTCAAACTGATTCCAATTTGTTCTAAATGTTATTGTTAGGCCTAGTAGGGCTGATGGCACAGTGGTGTCAGGTGGTGGAGCATGAGGGTATTATTTCCACTATCGGCACAACAAGGCAGGGGCATTTGTAATGAAAGGGTGCTGTGAAATTCAATGGCATACTAATAAATAATCACAACCATGGCTATAATATGGCAGTATGACGGGCCTTGGTTTCCTTCACACAAGCAAATTTAATTTTTGCAGTATTTTGATTTACATAACAACAATTTTGTACTTAGAAAATGTAGAAAATTCAGGTGGGCTGTATCTATTGTCAACAGAATTGAAACGGTGACTGAGTTTTTTTTTTTTTTTTTATATAAATGAGTACTGTAAAATGGAACCTTATCTTGATTAGATCATATTAATACTTCAACATCTGGTCAAAAGTCAAACAGAGATATTTACAACAGAGCACAATTTGAATTCCCACAGGATGTTTAACAGTGAGCTTTAGAGGCGAGATGTCACGGTGGTTGGTTTCCTGTGGACACAATCTGGACAGAAGGATATTTGGTAAATTCAACCAATCTGGCTGTAAGCATCATGGTCACACTTCTTCCCTGACAACAACTAACCAGCACTCAACAATGGTAACTTTGTTTTTTCATCACCACAGCCATTGTATGCCTTTCCCCAGTTATTTACTAAAAGAGTCATTAAATTGTGTGCATCAATTCTAAACAGTTTGTAGAGGCACCACATCAAATTATCAAGTACTAATCTCTACAGGATGCCCAATTGGAAAAACTGAAGCAAGATGCAAGAAACATATTTGCAGCAGGAGTTGAAGCTGTATTGCCCCATCATATGGTTTCCAAGACACTAAGTTACAATGACAACTGTCTCAGGGTCAATGAGAAGCGGTACAAGGTATGTATCTCAAAAATATACAAAGCTGGTTGAAATGTGACAGCAAGTTATAATGTCCCGATAAACTAGACAAAGCTGATAAAACGGAGACTTAGACTTGCTTCCTCAAGCGTTATCTCAAAACAAATATGTGTCCTCAAAGAAGGGGAAGAGCATTTACTTCCTTCCTCTATTTTCAAAAAACAACCAACCAACCAATGTGAACATTTCATTGATGGTCATGTTTTAGTGAAAACAATGGATAATAATATCAGTCCTTTTTAGGGATTTTGTGTACAGGCTCAAATCAAACTTTCGATGGCGGCAATCAAAGCAACAGAAACTTTGTGGGATCTTCAAATGATATTTCCTCAATTTTTTTCAGATAGAAATATTTCTGTGGAGGTGCACATTTACTGGTACAAACTTTTTGATGAGGGAACTTTCACATTGAAACTAATGTTTGTTTTATAATTAATTCTTTGCTTTGTTTTAAATCAAAAACCATTTGGTATTTTTTTCTGTCATTTGTGCTTGTACAATAAAAAGTCTGTCCCGAGCCACTATGGCTCATCAGGCCGGTGTTTATTATTATCCGGTTTCCTTGGCATTAAACAAAGTCTGAGAATATTTCTATTCCCCCTCGACAGGATGCCAGTCCGTCGTAGGTTACTCCCCAGCTCTCGCTGGTACCCATTTGTACCCCTGGGTGAAGAGAAGCAATAATGGTTGAGTGTCTTGCTCAAGGACACAAGTGTCACGACCGGGACTCGAACCCACACTCTGCTGATCAGAAACACCAGAGCTTGGGTCCGGTGCTCTTGTCTCCTCGGCCACGACATGCCACATACATCAGTGGTATCCTCAAAAAGTCTCAATACTTGATTGGGCTCAATACAAGGAAGAATTTCCCAGTAAGAGATGACAAGCAGAATTTTAAATAATTTCAGATTACATAATACAAAGAAATCTCCTTGAGATGAAGAGTTTGGATTAATTTCCAAATTAAGACTAAGAGTAAATAATGTGACTCTGTGACAGTAAATGACTAAATTGTTGTACATTTACAGTTACATTCTGAAATTTGTGACCTCATAATTGACCTCGGCCTTTATTTAGCATCAATTTTAATATGGAGTAATGCACCAAATAGTCATTACCCATTACATGGTGTTGGTAAATTAAAATGTAAGGCCTGAAAATGCTTGTCTTCAAGACACTTCCAAAATGTATGAGACTTTACATCACAGTTCTGCTTATTTTTCAGGTGGACCACAATGTGTACATAGTAGGATTTGGTAAGGCTGTGATTGGTATGGTAGGGGCAGTGGAAGCCATTCTAGGAGACCATATACAACATGGAGTTGCTAGTGTACCTCACAATATACAGGATGCACTCACTAGGTCTGGACGAAGGTCAGTATGTACACCTTGTGCAACTATTTAATTGGCATATTATATGTGGTTTTACCCGTACACCTATGTGTGTATAGCACTGTATACTCAGTACTTTCCCGAGTCCTGTGAAAAAAAATCACAGGCATATTACTCGGGTGGGATTCGAACCCACGACCTTTGCCATTCTAGAGCAGATGTCTTACCAACTAGACAACATATTAAATATTAAATTGGCAACTGTATTTTCAGTATCTGACTGCTTATAGTCCACTGTGAATTCAGTTCAGTCTGATCGACTAACTGGCATCGCTCCAATACTACAGAGCAAATATTGTATTGATACATTCAGAGTGTGCAAAAAGAGCCTTATAGCTGTATAATATTCTCTGACTATAGCAAAGCAGTGTTCTTGTTCATTCAAGATGTGTTCTTTTTGCAGACGATGCTCTTCTCTTTCAAGTAATCAGTTCTGATTCAGATGAGCATCATCTGCAGACAGATCTTAACAGCCTTGCTAACTGGTCTTTACGTAACAATATGTTTTTAAATCCAGCCAAAACCATTACTCGTAGCAGAAATCTCCATCCTCATATATATACACACTGGGCAACACCTCCCTAGGTTCCACCTCATCCATCCAGTATCTAGGTATTACCATCAGCTCTAATCTCACTTGGAATGCTCAATATAAATGCTATTGTTTCTCATGCCAATCGTTTGCTAGGTTTTATTTGTGCTGTTGCTGGAGATGCTTCCACTCCATCCTTTTTCACTCTGTATAAATCTCTAGTCCTTCCTATCCTCAAAGATGGCATCCCCTGCTGGGGCATGCACATAGTCTTCCAACAGCAGCAAATTGAACGTATTTAGCGTACTGCTACCCGCATCGCCATGAAACAACGGCGCGGTCAGATGTCTTACGAGAATAGGCTGGGCCAGCTGAACTGGTTGTCACTTTCATCAAGGAGAGATTTCTTGTTATGCTCCTGTGCGTTTAAATGCTTGCATTGGTTGTGTAAATGCGAAGCCATCACGGATGTTTTTGTCAAGCCTCGTCATCCAGATCCCTCGCATTTCGTCATCTGCCTGCTCATACTCGAGATTTGTTTCACTCATACTCTCGCACCTTCTCATCAACTATTAGGGACTCGGCTGTAATAATGCCTGTACTACAGTACATCATTTCTTGAGTGACCTCAAACTGTCCTTTCATCACAGTAGTTGATTGTCATTATAGTCTGCCTTTTGGTCATGTGCTCTGGGCCTCTACAGTGTACAATGTACATGTATTATTCTTTTGTAGTTTAGTGTGCTTTGTATAATCGTGTCCTGTCAGGCTCTTTTGTTATGTGTGGAACTGCATATCTGCCGGTAATAGTAGTTTACTTTACTTTTGCAGCCCTAGCCTTGATCAAGGCGTTGGAGTTTTTTTCTCAATTTTATTGCATTGTTTTCATTTTTATTTTATTTGCGCCGCGCTACCCACCCGAGCTACCAACCCGAGCTACCAACCCGAGCTACCAACCCGAGCTACCGTACCAACCCGTGCGCGGGCTCGTGTGAGCTGTATGCGCCACTCACCAAATCAACGCCTTGACGGTTCTGTCTCGAAGCCAATGACTCATTACTATAATGCGCGCGAAAGGCGAGACCCCATTGGTCAGTGGCGGAAGTCTTGTTTACTCATTCTTATGAATATGCATGCAGAATCCAGATGTGGCTACTGCACTGATGCGCCGGTTTGAATTTGGGAATACTTTGTTATAATAATATCTATCTATGGTTGCGTATTCTCCTCAGCTGAGCAAGACAGACAATGAGGGCATGGCAGGAATTAAACAAAAACAAAATGAGGTTGCGTGGATCGTTGTTATACATACATTACATACACCATTTTCCAGCAGGAAGACGCTTTTCTGATGTGTTTTTCGTGGTGACGTAAGGCCCGATTGACCATCTCCTGAATCATTGTTGGTGCATTCATTGGAGGTAGAATATACAAAACAAAGACCTCAATAAACTACCATTATTGATTGTTTCACCATGAAGGCATATAGCTCATTGCACTTTTTATATCATTTGGGCCCCGCCCCACTAAAAAAGAGCTGCCTAACACCAAATTTCCCAAGTACACTCACTAGAATAGGGTAGCTAAAACTCTATTTCACATGTATCATGTGTGGCTGTATCCTGTCAATTTTTGTTTAGCAGTAAATTCTTATAAGACCCTGTCTGAGAACAATTCAGAAGTATTTTTTTATTTATTTATTTATTTATTTTAAATCTTCGGACATAATTCTTTGTTGGCAGGGGCCGTCCAGGGTAAGGCAAAAGTTTTAAAAACTGTCATCAAAGCGATGTGCCCTCCCAGACCCCTCCAACAAATAGCATACATGTTTATAAAAATACAGAAGCATGAATTTAAAAAATATGAAGACGGTGTGGCTGCACAGAGTCGGACTTCGAGAGGACATGTCAGGAAAAGACAGATGCAGAAACTACATCAACTCCAGAATTAATAACCAAAAGAATGGCAAATATAGTCCAATGAGGGAACTTGAGTGCAGCGCATAAAGCTCCAGGGGCCGCGCCCGGGTTCAGCACTTGTAGCTGACTGACCAGCCTGGGCGGCAATCACGCAGATTACCGGTCCAAATGGCAGAGACAATGCTACACACAAACGCCATTAAGTCGGTAACTATATACTCACATCGCATCACATACAGCAAGCACGATATGGTACAAAGGTCATAGTGAGAGAAGTTCGTGATTGGACGTCAAAATGAATAATTCATTTGCTTCCCATCCTGTGTTGTCTGCAATAGGTCTGACGAAAGATTTAAATATTCATGAGCTGCATACTAGCATATCCGAGAGCCCCCCCCATTTTCGTCCAATATTGGACGAAAATATCAAGAAACACATTAAACCCGGAAGTTACAGACCCGTCAAGGCTGTCGGCCTGACGGCCTCCGCATGCGTGAGAGTGGTACGAGTGCGGATGACCTGCGCACAGTGTGTGTACGGGCGTCGTGCGACGTGATACACACATTACGCACAGTGTATACGGGTGGGTCGTGCGATGTGATACACACCTTTCGCACAGCGTATACGGCGTCTTTTTTGGAGTGAAAAATGCGACTGCCTTGATCAAGGCTATTGCAGCCCCTGACCCACATAGCTGTTGCTATTTTTTGTTGTAAATTTTTTTGTCCATTGTTATTTGTATTTTTTGTTGGCCCTTTGGAGATGGTTAGATTCTGTGTATTTCTGTTATTATATTCTGTTGTTAATTATGTATGCTTTCTTGCTCCTTTTATCACATTTATTATTATGTTCAATTATTTATTTATTGTTCATTTTGTGTTGTTTTGGTCGAAATAATAATAATTTGACTATGTAGACAGAGCATGCCTCCCTGTGATCCTCAAAGTCATGGAGTACCTAAGCAAACAATCGATATGGTTTGCGGTAACACAAAGGTAGATTTTGTTCTTAGAGAACTTGTCTTGCTTTTTATTCTACCGCCGCAGAGTACAATATTCGGAATTCGGGAGACTTCTCAGTCCTGAAAAGAACTGTCTTTATTAACTACTACCTGGGCGGGAGGTAGGAAATTGGGCGGGACTACTACTTTCGCTATGTGGATCGGGGGACTTCTCGTTAATAAATACACTGCCGCGGAGTGAGTCTAAATAGGTCTCAACGTTTCGACTAGCTTGCTCTAGTCATCGACAGGAGACTGAGGAGTGTACTTACATGTTTGTCCATTTATAGGGGTTCAGAGGTTTCGGTGTAGAGTCAGTCACTGCTCTGATTGGTTCTCCTCAAAGGAGAACTGCGGTTGGCTGGCCCAGGGCTATTGTGAGTGTTGCCCATTGTGTGTGAAAGCCCTGTGTAGTGGGGCGTGTCAGTAGACTGTGGGATGCCAGTGGAGTAGGGTGGTAGGATAGTATGCCAAATACTACTGATGAAATAACCGTTATCTTGTGGCACAGTGTTGTGTTTGTGTATTTCAATAGCTTCTCTGATGCGACGTGTATACCAATGTCTCTCAGGAGCTATGATGTGAGCCTGATCCCAATCTATGGAATCGGTGGAATGTTTCACAATGGCAGATTTGTCATATTCCCCTCTTCGGCCATGGGCTTGTTATGTTCTTTCAGCCTAGTAGTAAGGTCTCTACCAGTCTCACCAATGTACACTTTACCACAAGAACAAGGAATTCGATACACTCCTGCTTGTTGCGAGTACGGTAGTAGACCTTGATATCCGCTTCACGGAGGATACGCTATATCTTATGTGAAGTATGACCAATGTACGGAAGGACCGCAATAGGCATATCTTCTTCGTTTGCAGACTGAGAGTTGTGATTGGAAAGGAACTCCCGTTTGTTCGGCCGGTACCCATTCTCTTTTAGCACAATCAATGCCATCATGTTTCTGAAGTCTATGGAGTATCGATGCCATCAATGCTCTGTTCACTAACACTGAAGCATACATTTAGCATACTTTATTGTTTTATCATTACATAAAGGATACAATAAACCTTTATTTGGTTATTTTCAGTGATATGTTACCATCCAGTGACTCCAAGGTAGTGATAATGGAGGGAGCTAAAAACAACTTTCCCGATGAAGATTCACAGAGGGCAGCAGATAAGATAACCAAGCTAGCATCGGATCTCGGCAAGGATGACCTAATGATTGCCTTGATATCTGGTGAGAACATTAATTTCACGAAAGGACTGGTCAAATAAACAAAATTTAAGTCTCAGAAACTTGATTACATCAGTCTATGAAAAGAGTCTTACTTGTAATATCTTGAGAGAATCTTGAACCCTTTTACTGTTTGACAAGTCAATATCATCCACATGGTTCAGAGTGAAAGATGCACTGCAGCCCTGCAGTAATATGTGGTAAATGCATGCATGCTACGCCCACCCCAGTACTTGTATCACAAGTCGACTCACTGGACAATGTTATCAAGATTAGGAGGGTGAAGTATTTTATGTAACTTTAGTATGTGTTGTAAGTTTGTATCAGAATATTTGTCACTTAAAAGAAACCATTTATAGACATTGTGCCATAATTTAGAATGAGAAAGGAACTTATTTATATGCTGAAAGCAGGGTTGTCACTAGCCTAAATTTTAGTGCTGGCTAATTTGCTAATTCGAACGTATTGTAGAAGGCGAAGCAAGCAGAGTATTGTGCCTCACGGCTGGGGGTCCAGGGGCTCACCGCTTAAGGGATTTTAGGGGTTTCTGAGCAGTGAACAGTAGTTGCAGACCCGTTAAATATATGGAGAAATTCCCATGAAAAAATCAGTGTTCAATCAACGGCTGATCCAGTTTTTTTAGTTGGCAATTTTGTAAAACATGTTAGTGCACTGATCAATACAACCAACATGTTACAAACATGTAACAGCCATAGTGGTATGAATTGCACATCACGTGATCATGTACTTCTCCTTAAGAAAAAACAGATCGTAGGCCATTTTGTTTTGCATTTTGGCCACAAAATGTCAACAGTGTACGGTTGATTTTAGACCTTTATGTATGCCAAGGCGTGCATTGTAGAGGGATCAGGCATGTGACTATTTGCACTTGTGGGGAAGCTTTTAGGTCTGCGATGGCGTGGGGGTGCGATCGCACGTCTCAAATCAGAAGGACTGTATTTATTGTCAGAAATGGATACTACTTTGTAATGACCTGTTTTATGGGCTTTTGAATTTATACTCCTGGGCTTATAACTTGATGAAATAGTTTGGTTTACTTTGTGTAAAGCAGTGTGAGGCTCTTGAACCCAAAATCCTTTATTAGTTTCACCATGTAGATTGTGAAGTGTCTCCAGTTGATGAGTTCATTTTTGTTTTAGGTGGTGGCTCAGCTTTGCTCCCAGCACCCATCCCACCATTAACCTTGCAGGATATCTACAATGTATCCAAGACTCTAGCCATGAAGGGGTCTACAATCGCTCAACTCAACACAATCAGAAAACACATGTCTAAATTGAAAGGAGGTGGTCTGGCACAGGAAGCCTACCCAGCCCAGGTGATGATGGGTGGATTTCAGATATTAGAGGGATCTAACAATTGCAAGTATTACTTGTTAGTTTGATTTATATTCCATTTAAAAGTGAGGCAAAACAATATCGACAAAAATAAAAAATTCTAGTACTTCTAAAACAAAATTCTCAAATGCAAACATGCCTTCATACCACCTTTAAAAACTGCAAAGAAAAATGTTGAAGGAACCAGTAATGCCTGAAAATAAGTATGATAAAAACCCAATTTTTTTTAATGTTTTCATATAATATGAAACATTTTTTGAATAAAATGTCTGTCATTTTGTTTTTGGAAGGGTTTATTTGTAATTCAGTTCTTACAGTGTAAAAGCCACAGTAACAAGAAGAAGCTTGGGTGCTAGAGATTCAATTCTGTTCTGTTTTCTATTCATTTCAGGTGGTGAGTCTGATTTTGTCAGACATTATAGGTAATCAACTTGACATGATAGCAAGTGGACCAACAATAATGGACAACTCAACACCTCAGGACTGCTTAGATATCATTTCTCATCTTGGGGCCACCACCTCAATCCCTAAAAATGTTCTCAAATTCTTGCAAGGAAAGGTTGCCATAGGGACAGCCAATGAGAAAAAAGCATCATCATCTTCACAAGATCTTGTATTGAATGTTGCTATTGGTAATAACCAACTTGCCACCAAGGAAGCAAGAAGATATGCACAGGATTTAGGTTTTGAGGCTTTATTGCTTTCTAATGAGCTGTCTGGTGAGGCAAGAAATCTAGGGGATTTGTTTGTCAAGATTGCTGAATACATACTTTGCCAGTATAAAGCAAAGCTTACACAAAGCGACTCAGAAGGTTTCAAACAAATCAACAAAGACTTAATTGCTTTGTGTGGACTTGATGCTGAAACAAAGATTCAAACTCTTGTTCAGAATGCCTCCAGTCAAAATAAACCAATATGTTTGATTGGAGCAGGGGAGACCACTGTAACTGTTGTTGGTCAGGGTAAGGGTGGTAGGAACCAAGAAATGTCTTTAGCTGTCGCCATTGCGATGAACAACCAATCAAACTTCCAGCATCTTGTACAAGAAGGCTTCCAAGTGGTGTTCCTGAGTGGGGGTACAGATGGTCAAGATGGTCCAACTGATGCTGCAGGAGCATTGGCTGACCCCCATCAAGTAATGCTAGCCACTCAATCGGGCATTGAGGCTGAACAGTTTCTGAGGAACAATGATTCTTATTCGTTTTATTGTCAAGCAAACGGAGGGAAGGATTTGTTGGTCACTGGCTTGACCGGGACAAATGTGATGGATATTCAAGTCTTACTTGTGATTCCTCCAGAACCCAATTTGCAATAATAATGCTGATTTTTTTATATATTTTTTTAAAGAAAGTGACAGGTGAACTCTGAAATGTTAGGCTGGGGTTATCCATTTTCGATGTTTGGTAACACCCGACATTTTTATGGCTTTGAGATGTCTGATGTTCAATGCAAATTATGAAAGAAACCATTTTAATCTGAAGACTTTAATTGAAATAATTTCGGTGAAAAATATTTCTCACAGTATGTTCCAACAAGATGAAACAGTCACATACATTTCCTCAGAGTGTTTTTATATTCTTAGCTGGGCGCTCAGTGAAACCAGACTCCTTTCACAGTTCCCCTGACAGCTTTACTTTGTAGTTCTGGACAAAGTGATCACATGTATCTGTGTTAACAGATCAAATAAACTGAGAATCTATTGTCTTCCCATCCCTCCAGAAGAAACCACACTTCTCACTTTCATGCATGAGCAGTTACATTGTATTTTATTGCTTATTAAAACATCAATGTGTTGATTTACATATTTCCTAATGGCTTTTAGCTGATCGATTTTGGGTTTGATTGCAATAAAATCAAAAATCATATTGAATACATTTGGCAACTCATTTATGTATAAATGTAAGACATGTAAATAATTATTATTTTATGTGCCATGACAGTTCAAAACAAAATACAAGACAATATACCCCGAGATTGGCGAGGGACATCAAAAGCAAATACATACTATGATCTGTAGATCTGTTGCCCCACATCTGGGGTACACAAAAATATAAATAAAAATTAACATTATTGTACACAAAGCAATAATAAAAGCAGATAATTATACAATACAAAATTTAAAAAAAGGGTTTCTATTGAAATCAAGTGTCTCATTTATCTCGTATTAAAGTCACATTAAATTGCTTAATTTTTAGTTTTCAAAACTTCAAAGCTCATTTTAATATTTCTTTGTAACCTTTAGCTTATCAAATCTGTGTTCGATACCCAGTCATGACACTTGTGCCCTTGAGCAAGGCACTTAACCATAATTGCTTCGTAAAAAGTTGGGAAGGTTGTTGCATTCTGCTCTACCAGCCAGGCTCATAGTAGATGTTACCCATGCCTACATCCTTACGGACTGTGAATGACCCTGTTTCAGCCCCAGGAGTAGGTGGCAATGTGCCCCTGGTGGCAGTTGATTTGGATCGATAGCCCAAATCAGTTAAGTGTAGCCCTCACTTTGAAGTGGCCTTGTGATATTAGGAGATCTCTCATAAAATTAGAATAATAATAATAGTAAACATTTATACTAAATAAAAATAGCAACTCATGAACCAACTTACTTTGCATAAAGAAATAATTACGACTTTATGTTTTGTGCATATGTATAAATGTACATGTATCCCAGTGTTAATTTTGATACAGAAATTACTCATGTACATATTTGTTTAAATTTACGAAGCAGTGAAATAAACGTAATCTCCATCAAAGTCAAATATATGTACATGTATGTCTCATTTATGTTTTCACTAAGACATGATTTTATCGGCAAGACTTAAATAAACATAAATTCAGTTATGGGACACATTTACATTGAAGTTCTTAAATTCTCAAAAAATTAAAAACTATTGGGCCTGACTTCATCATGTTTTAATTATTAAAAATGTGCAGACAAACTTACTTTGAACATTGTTTCAAGCTTTGATTGATCGTTACCTGTGTTCCAGCATGTTGTGTTGTGTAATGTGTAATGTGTAATACATTCCATCCGAAGGATGAAGCAATAATGGTTAAGAGTCTTGCTCAAGGACAAATGTCATGAACTTATGTCCAGTTTACTGGACCACTCAGCCACGGCACTCAAATTTTCATTTTTTTAGATGAAGTATCAAATGCATGCAGACACATTTACTTTAAACTCAATGGTATATTACGTTATTTACATCATTGGCTTGGGAAGAAATTATTCATTTCCATTCTCTAGTTTTCAACAAAACACTGTCCAACCAACCTATGAAAATTTCATCAAATTTGGTGGTGCTATTTTAGTGAAAGCTGTTGAAACCCTTCAGCCCAAGAAAATTCTACCTAACCAAAGATATCCACAAACCATGTTCCTATACTTGAGCACTGTGATCTTGACTTTTGACCTTTTGACATTCAACCAAGTTTCCTTATCTCACGGTTACTCTCCATCCACAACTTTCAAGACAAAATAGCTATCATTAGATATTAGGTTATGATGCAGAAAACAAGTATTAATTAACTCACCACTGTGACCTTGACCTTTCCACCCCCAAAATAATTCCAAACTTTCCTTTCCCGACCAAATTTGGTTTTGGAGGATTGGTACTGGTATGAACTTTATAATCAGTGAGATTTCAGATGGAAATATTTCTTTGTTTGGAGGATTGGTACTGGTATGAACTTTAGAATCAATGAGCTTTCAAATTGAAACAAATCATTTTTGGGAAGGATTATTACCAATTCCATGTTCTTTGTCTTTAATTGAAATAGAAAACTTCTCATCGTAAAGCTTGATACTTCCCAGCAGTCAACAAGTGTAACATGAGCTCAGCCTTGGCACTACTCCAGCGATGTTCTCTGTTCTCACATTCTCTCATGAGCTCAGCCTTGGCACTACTCCAGCGATGTTCTCACATTCTCTCATGATGGATGCTGATTAATCTATCTTATCATACTTTTTAGGAGGCAAACCATCCTGCGATCTGAGAAGGATAAAATAAAATTGTTCATTCCATCAAAGCAATTTTCTAATAGGGGGGTCGTGGTTGATATCTGACTGACAAAGCCCATGACTTACTAACTGGGGCCAATTTCATAAAACATGTTGAACAGACATTTTCTGCTCACAGCGCACTATAAGAGGGTAAAGCATACTAACATGCCAGAGGTTCTTGTAATAAGCAAATCCATTGTAACTTGTGTGCATTTAAATCTTCTTAATTGTTTTTTATTGGGGGGTTTATTTATCAAAATTGTTCTATGTAGCCATATGGGCTGAATTGCAACAATATTACAATAACAAATATATATAAATGTTTTAAAAGACAGAGTAATTTGTAATTTACAGTAGGACAACTTAACTCAATTTAACTGATTGTAAACACAATATTACACTTACCTTTGTCTTGTTGGTGTATTCTGTCCACCTGGAATAAAGTGGGAAAAATAGATTGAAAATGAGGGCTGCGTTATTTTACACAGATAGTGTTCTGTATAAAAACAGTTGATAATGAAGGAAAATGTGATTAATGCTATTGTTTTAAATGTCATTCAGAGCAAACTAATAGTAAATGGAAACCTGAGAAATGTTTAACTACATAGAAGCATACTTCAAGAAACATTTAATTATTTTAAAGTTACATTGGTCAATCTTCAACCAAGCAAAGTTTTTAACACTCGCTCAGTTTTCGTTAGATTTTGTCAACTTTATGCTTCTATCTATGTTCCCCACCTTTCTTCTTCATTTGCACCTTTTGGCTGTGATGCCACACTGCACCACATACCTGTATATTCTTTTAAGTGCAGCAAATGGATTATTTTACTGAAGACTGAAGGAAGTGTAGCACTTTTAAAGGACACCTTACTGTTAATACATTTACCTTGAAGTTTAAATGTTTTGGATATCTCAGGCCCGTATAACTTCCATCCTAGATGAATCAACACCATGAGTATAGCTAGTATGTAAATCAACCACCAACAAACACGTGTCTGGAAGTCATCAGAGTTGTAGAGAGCCACAATGTGGCCTGGAAACTTTGATATCTCTGATAGTAATAAACTTGATTGACTACTAATCTCTGGACTGGCCATCTTTCAACCTTTATTAAAAAGAACAATACAGTACAATGAAAACGAATAAGTCAGACAATTGTAAATTTGAGGATGATTTAAGGAAGAATAAAAATCCAGATAAAGATATCTAAAAAGGTCATATAAGCAATCAGTTAGCTTATTTTCCCAACCCACCATCTTAATCACCTGATCCAAATTCTCTTTTTTTACTTTCAAAAATGAGGAACAAAAAAGTGCAAAACTCATTGTTAAAAGTCATTTCAACTCAATTAATAGAAAACATAAAAACCGGCAAAACAAAAATACAAAAACGAGCATCATGATTTTGTCGTTGTTTCCCCACACCCATGTCGTAATTAAACTATGGTTATTAGCTGTTCCTGTCGGAACAGGTTTTGTTTTTCGTTGAGATTTTTATTTGTTTTTCTTATTATTATTCTTTGTTTCTGACTTAAATCCCATAGCATTTGGGCACGTTTTTGTTTGAGCCAAATATCCTAATGTGTAAAGATGAAAGAGTCAGATCCTATATCAAATTAAAGCTTGGGTCATGAAGTTAAGGTAATTAGCTTAACTTAATTAATTAGTTTACTTAGTTTTAATGACATGAATATTTAATTAGCCAATCTTATAACAGCCATATCTCAAAAAATATACCCCCGATCGTCAAACTTTTTTCAGTTTTAGACTTCTGGGATAATGTAGATGAGTTTGCCGGCCTAAAATGCGGAACGACGTCATCATGACGTCATTTATTGGGCGTTTTCACCGTACCCGTGATTGCGCAATCACGGCTAGGTGTCAAAGACTGCCGTGATATTGGAATCCTAGGTTTTCGTTAAAAGGCATTGGATTGGGATAAATTACATATACCATCGTGTCTTGAAAGATTGGAACTTGTTTGTCAATGAGGGGAAAACTGAAAACACTCGTATATACATGGCTTCAAACACTGAAGTTACTTCAGAAGGCCTCCTACTCAAAGACCAGGAACCCTGGAGGACAAGCAAACTACTCGGTTCTCTAATGTGTGCTACAGCCGACATTCGACACCGTATCTGTCTAGCAAATGCAGCCTTCAACACATTTACCAAACTTTGGATGCAACCCCGCAAAATATCCATCACCTTACTGATGCATGTTTACAATGCCATGGTATTGTCTGTCTTCATGTACAACTCCAGTAGCTGGGCTGCACCTAAGAACGTGCTCGAGAAGTTAGACACCTGCCACCGTCGCCACCTTAGACGAATTCTTCGATGTTGCCGACCATCCGCGATGTCGAACAATTTCCTATATATTCGATGTGGAGCTCGTCCCTTATCCGAATTAGTGAGGAAGGCAAGGTGGCGCATGCTCGGGCATGTGCTTCAAACGCATCCCGACTCACCTGCTCAAAATGCTCTCATGTTTGCTGTAGTTGGATCGGGACACCTGAGAAGCCGTCGTGGCCGTCACAAGACTAACTTACTCGACATCCTACGGAAAGACCTAAATGCTCGTCAGCTGTCCCTCAAGACCCACAAAGACATCCTACGGCTTTGTGACGTAGCCAGTGATCGTTTGTCCTGGAGAACTCTGTATTAGTAGAGACTGATAGGATATTTATTCAGCGTTCACTCGCTAATACTGTTCCTGTGTACAGTTTATATATATCGTGTACCTTATCAAATTTATTAGTATGAAAAACACATTTTTGTTACTGTGACGTCATCAGGTGTCAAATTACAGTAATTCAAAGCTTTAATTAGTTAATCTTTGCAGCACCATATCTTAAGAAGTACACGGCCGATTTTCAAACTTTTTTCAGTTATAGACTCCATGAGCATTGGAGATTAGCCTTGGGTTACTGTGACCCCATGTTGACCTTTAGTTCCGGGTCAACCGGAAGTGGGACCATATCTCAAGAACTACACAACCGATTTTCAATTTCTTTTCAGTTATAGATCCTTTGAGCATTAAAGATTGAACTTCGGTTACCGTGACCCCGGGTTGACATTTACTTCCGGGTCAACCGGAAGTGGGACCAGATCTCAAGAAGTACACACCCAATTTGCAATTTCTTTTCAGTTATAGACTCTTTGAGCATTGAAGATTGAACTTGGGTTACCGTGACCCACTGTTGACCTTTACTTCCGGGTCAACTGGAAGTGGGACCAATCTCAAGAACTACACAGCCAATTTTCGAATTCTTTTCAGTTTAAAACCTTTGAGCATGTAAAAAAAAGATGGAACAGCTTTGTGTTTGTTCACAAACACCTAATGTCTAGTTATTATAGATATTTCTGGTAATGAACCAAGGATGCCTCATAAGTGAACTTACAATATACCTGTAAGGATGCATGCAATGT
This sequence comes from Plazaster borealis, assembly GCA_021014325.1. Classification (NCBI taxonomy): domain Eukaryota; kingdom Metazoa; phylum Echinodermata; class Asteroidea; order Forcipulatida; family Labidiasteridae; genus Plazaster; species Plazaster borealis. The sequence continues at coordinate 34,400,590 of CM037474.1, read as the reverse complement.
GAACCAGAAACACCAAGGTTAACCCTTACTCTTCCACGATAAGTGTTCTGGGTTCTTTTACACGCACTACCAATCCTAGTACACGGGACCTACAGCTTAGAAGGACAAAGCAATTGTGGTAAAGCATCTTGCTCAAGGATACAGGTGTCATGACCAGGACTCAGACCCACACTCTGCTGATCAGAAACACCAGAGCTTGAGTCCGGTGCTCTTAACCGCTCGGCCAAGACATTCGCAAGGTTTATAGTCAAGGCACAAGAGGCATCCTTTAACCACAGTAATTGAAATTGCTTTTTTGATCATACACACAATATTGGGGCAAGGAAGTTGCGATAATAGTAACCCTTTATCCTCTCGACGGTCGTAGATCATAGGGTATTGACAAACCATAGAAAGTAAATTTTGTGGTTTTTTTGTCGAAATTCCCCCCCCCCCCAAAAAAAAAAAAAGAAAAAAAAAAGAAAAAAAAAAAAGAAAAATGAAAAATCTCCAAGCTGACAATTACAAGTTTATACATCGTCGGCAACCATGATGATTACTGATCCGCATGAGCACTGAAACAGCAGCATAACTCATCCAGTCTTTTTTTTTGTATTGCTGCAGCTTGCTGTTTTAATGCAAATTGTTGGTATCATTTATCGTGTTGTTGAATGAATTACATGCATTATGTGTACCTGTACCACCAATGACTGATTGGCGAAGGCCACATGTTCAGCATGTGATACAAGCGCACTAACTAAAACAACTACTAGATGACACTTTGACAGGTCAAACAGCTCTGTCAGCGGACATGTTTAAATGTATACTGTCAGCTCAGAGATTCTTCAATCATAACATTTTATTGAAACAAGCCAACACTAAATCGTTTTAATGTACTCGCCACAATCGTGTTATTTGTAAGTGAACATTGGGGGAAAATTGTTTGGGGAAAATGCGAGCTCTCATTCGACAGGTCATAAAAGTCCTAGGAAAGCCACACTGCCAGGCCATTAAATGCGGCAGCTTACATCAGAGCACATCCCCTATGGGTGGGTTGAAGGTTTTAACCTAAATGTGTCCGCTTCCCTCGAGTGCTTTGGCTGTTGAAATTACTAAACTTTTGAAAAGTTAATGCAAATATCCTTTTCAATGTTCACTACTTCCCTATGGATTGCGGCCATTTGAAATGGACACACACAAACGTCTCAAAAATTGTCAACGGCCGGGTGTCAAGGTTTTGAACAAAAATCAAGAGCTCTTTCATGAAAAAACGCTGAGCTAAGTGAAGAGTCCGACTGGAGTCCGAAAAAATAAATAAATCAAACACAACGGACAGTTTAGCATGCACTTCTTTGGACACCAATCTGTGTACTTGTGGTACCCACCACGCCTCTGTATGCAGCTTGCTTAGCTGTAGCTGTCACATGAAACAGCTGATGAATTTTATTCGCATCCTAGACACCCATCCGGTAACGTATTTTGAGGTGGTATTATTTGTGGGTCCATTCCAAAATGGCCGCGATCCATGAGCAAAATGAAAAAGATGCAATTTACCATTCAAAAACTTTTGCACTCCGCTGTTTGGGCAATTGCATGGGCTGGCAGTGTGGCTAAAGCCCGGTTCATACTTTCTGCGAATGCGAATGCGATACAAATGTTGACGTCATAAATTCCCAACGAACAATTCGCAAGAGTTGAGCTGTGGGCAACTCCTGCGAACATTCGCAGCGAAAACAGGGCTGTGACGTCAAAGTGGCGTCCAAATTTGCTTCGCATTCACATTTAAGCAGGCAGTATGAACCAGGCATAAGGGTTCACCCAACTACACTGTGTTTGAATGGGGCTATGTCAGTCCTTGAAGCTAGTTAGGGTCAAGAAGCAGTCCAGCATATTGGCACTAAACATTAGTTAGGCAATTGAAATTAGACTAGTTTCTCGTCAGCGCCCACTTGTGATTTTGGCCCCACAATCAAAAATTTAATTATTCTGAAATTTCATTATTTTGCAAAAAACCAGGGAAATCCGATGCTTAATAATAATACTCCCAACCAAAAATGTTTCAGTTGCGCGGTCGATGTTTTGCAGCTTCGCAAAATGTATCGCAGAATAAAACAACACACGTTACCAACCGTGTACGTTTGCTTGATGCTTGTACGTGCTATATGCCGACCACTGCACCAGCTGGGCACTGCATGGGAAACGCTGTACTCCTCTTTTTGAAACTTAGGAATGAGAGTACACAACCGTCAAAGTCAAAATTTTAAAAAGAGGAGTATTTCAGCACCCCAGTTACTGGGTCTAGAGCTAGTCCTGGCAGGACGCGTGTCAGCGGAGACTTACGTCCTACCACACCACGTCAAGGCATACATGTAGAGCATGCCTAGCCCAGGTAGGACGCCATTCTCTGTTGCACTGCACTGACGACCTGGGTATAACTTAGGCTTCTCTTCAATGTGAATAAAATTTCAACTCATATTTGTTCATATTTTTAACAGATTGTAGAAACTGATTTTTTTTTTCATGCATTGTTCATTTCTTCATGTCCATACATACTTTTCATGGGTCCACAATTAACAAATCTACCCATCTGGCATGTCTGGTGTTATTATTCCAGAATTAAAAAATAGATCCACTTTTCCTTGGTAAACATTTTATGTACCAATTGACGTGTGAACACGTATGCACATGCGCGGAATACGTAGCAACTCCGATCGACTTTCACATCAGCTGTAAAGTAGACTTGTGGACAAGTCATTAAATTTCTGTCGCGGTGATAGCGAAACAGCTCTCTCTCAACTATTTCAGGAGACTGCTGCTCCACGCGAGACTACGGTACTGCTCTCACCATTGGACCGTAGCGTAGTGGTGAGAGCAGTACCACTAGCTAGCGCCTCGCGGTATTCTCGCGCGGAGAAGCAGTCTTTCGAGATAGTGGCCATTTCACTATCACGACAGAAATTTAACAACTTGTCCACAAGTCTAGCTTTATTAAAAGCAAAACGTTTGATTTGTTGATGTTATTGTTAGCATGGTAAGTCTGGTATCGATTGATTGTTATAATACTAGTTGAGTAAAGGTATTGATAATACTACTCGAAGTATTTTGTATGGGTCGTTACCCGGAATCCCTGAGCGTGACAAACTTAAATGTAGCCCATGTAATGTTGACCTGTAAATGGCTCTCTTAAAAAAGAGAGCCAATACAGCTCAACAAGGTGGGCAAACTCATGGAGGTAGAATTACTCCATGGTATTTCAATCTAGACCCAGTAACTGGGGCGCTGTACTCGTTTTTTTTAATTTTGACATTATCGGTCATATGTCAAAATTCGAAAAAAACGAGTACAGCGCCGACCGATAATGTCAAAATTCGAAAAAACGAGTACAGCGCCCCAGTTACTGGGTCTAATTTCAATCATACTTCTATTTCTACTTCCTACTTCGTTACTCGGCAGGATCCATAAGTTAGGATCGTAGGAGGTCCTGTTTTCAGGGCGTCCCTGAAATCGATGCAAATCTTTTACCTCTCTGCGCGCAATGTAAACAGTCCCTAGATACAATTTTTGTGGTTTGACTTGCCAAGCAAAGAGTCTCCTCTCCTTTGACCAAAACTTAGAATTATGTGAGGCTCCACTGGCAAGTTGCACTTGTATTGCAAAAATTTGTGGTATTTTAGGCATTTCTACAAGGTACAAAAATATGTCATACTGTCGGGGCCATAAAAAAAATTTTGCCCGCCGAAAAAGTTTCATCAAACAATTTTTTAATTCACAATTCACGATGATAAAATCATGTGACTTAAAATTCTGCTGAGCATTCTGGGGGAAAAAATACAGAGGCTTAAAGAAGCCATGTGCCTCATATCATTTTCTAACAGTCTGGAGAATTTTGTTTTAAACCCTCATATCATTTATTATTAATAAAATTAAAATTTAAACATTGGCTTGGTGATTCAAATATCACTGTTTATTGATATGCTTTATTATAAATGTTAAGAAACATAAAAAGATTCAAAACTTTTTTAAAAATCAGATTTGAAAGCCAAGACTTATTGAGACTTTTTTTTTTTTTTTTTTTTTCAAAATAGTTTTTGCAAATTACCATGGTAATTTTTAAAATTAAATAAAAAATATTTTGAATAAAATGAAGACAACTGCTGGCCATAGAGTCATACACAACGTCTCACAGAACACTTGAAGTCACTGCAGATGTTTCTTCTGCGTATGGCTTCACCAGGACACCATACTTTCTTGTTTGCCTCGAAAACAGGTCAAACTCAAAACACGGGGACGCTATTGAAGTCATCGAAGATTGGTGCGTGGTGTGAAAGTTTCAATGTCTATCAAGTTTTAATATATTTTTACATACTTCTTATAAACAAAGGAAGGTAATTAGGGCATCAGTTGATATATGGCATCATTATTTTTTTCAATTCAAGAAAAAGGCATAGTATCCTCAAAACCGGACCGGTTTTGAGGATACTATGCCTTTTTCTTTGAATTGAAAAAACAATGATGCCATATATCAACTGATGCCCTAATTACCTTCCTTTGTTTATAAGAAGTATGTAAAAATATATTAAAACTTGATAGACATTGAAACTTTCACACCACGCACCGATCTTCGATGACTTCAATAGCGTCCCCGTGTTTTGAGTTTGACCTGTTTTCGAGGCAAACAAGAAAGTATGGTGTCCTGGTGAAGCCATACCCAGAAGAAACATCTGCAGTGACTTCAAGTGTTCTGTGAGACGTTGTGTATGACTCTATAGCCAGCAGTTTTCTTCATTTTATTCAAAATATTTTTTATTTAATTTTAAAAATTACGATGGTAATTTGCAAAAAAAAAAAAAAAAAAAAAAAATTGTCAATAAGTCTTGGCTTTCAAATCTGATTTTTAAAAAGTTTTGAATTTTTATGTTTCTTAACATTTATAATAAAGCATATCAATAAACAGTGATATTTGAATCACCAAGCCAATGTTTAAATTTTAATGTTATTAATAATAAATGATATGAGGGTTTAAAAAAAAATTCTCCAGACTGTTAGAAAATGATATAAGGCACATGGCTTCTTTAAGCCTCTGTATTTTTTTCCCCAGAATGCTCAGCAGAATTTTAAGTCACATGATTTTATCATCGTGAATTGTGAATTGAAAAATTGTTCGATGAAACTTTGTCGGCGGGCAAATTTTTTTTTATGGCCCCGACAGTATGACATATTTTTGTACCTTGTAGAAATGCCTAAAATACCACAAATTTTTGCAATACAAGTGCAACTTGCCAGTGGAGCCTCACATAATTCTAAGTTTTGGTCAAAGGAGAGGAGACTCTTTGCTTGGCAAGTCAAACCACAAAAATTGTATCTAGGGACTGTTTACATCGCGCGCAGAGAGGTAAACGATTTGCATCGATTTCAGGGATGCCCTGAAAACAGGACCTCCTACGGATACATCGAAAACCGGACACACGCCAAGGACCAATTATAGTTAAGTGTCTTGCTCAAGGACACAAGTGCCGGGACCGAGATTCGAACCCACATTGTGATGACTCAGCCACCACAACTTGAATTCGGTGCGCTGGACCGCTCGGCCACAACACGCTACTAAGACCTCGCATTATGTAATAACTTACACTTTATAATTCTCTCTCTCAGCTCCACCTCCTTCTTTGTTGTGCGCTGTAATGTGATGTACACTCTGTGTACTTTCATGCCAAACCGCACCCGTCGCGGTGTCGATCGGATCGTACGCACAAGTTCGCTTTGACGAGACCTAACTCTTGATGGCGCTCAACAACAGGCCCTTTTCGAAACCACGGCTTGGGCTTTGGCTCCGGCTTGGGCTCCGGCTTTGGCTCCGGCTTGAGCTCCGTCAGTTATTTAGAAACGTGCGCTTTCCTTAACCCTTTAAACTCGACCCCATTTTTCCCCACAGAACTTCGGTCACCCCTGACCGATTTTTTTTTTTTTTTAATAATCATTTTTCACCCAATAACTACCGCCCTCTGTTGGCCAAGCTTGGCATCATTAGCAAGCTGAAAACACAAGCTTTCCAATGGTAGTATGGTACCCTATGTGCAACCTTTAGAAATATATATACAAAGCGAAAAAGAAACCTGACTATTGCTTTTTCTAACGTGTCAGCTGTTATGCCTGTGTGTTGTATACGTTGTACACGTTGTACACGTTGTACGGTGACTTTCGTGCAAATTCTGCTCTTGATCTCATACAAAATGTTACATTTCAGCTTCAAAATGCCCAAAAAGAAGCCTGAAAAGAAGTGAAATGTTGTCCAAACTTCCAGGAGACAATGTAGAGAAGAATAAGTCTTGGGTTTTGGGGGTTTTGTAGATGAAAACGGTGATCTTGACGAGGAAGAAATGTTGAACCATAGAGCAATGGTTGAACGAAGGCATTGATCTAGCCCCATTAATAGTGCCAAATTCTCTGGACTTCCTCCGATCCTTGGCCCTACGCCCACGTACCTCCAGGAGGTGACATTTGTTTTCGAAAAGAAACTCACGTTTTTATGCCGAGATTTTTTCCCCAGTTGTCACTTATTGTAGCTCATTTGTGGAAAGCACATTAATTCGAAATAGAGCTTGCTCTTTTTGGTGTAATTTATGAAGAAAATCGGCGGCGTTACTGACACGGTTTGACTGCCCGGCATCCGCGATTTTGCTAATGCGCTATGGTCTTGGTGCAAGACGTTTCTCGTTTACCTTCTACGCACAGCGAGCGCGGCCGACGACCCGCTCATTCAACTCGCCAATAGCGCGCGGGGGGCGGTTCGTGGGCTAAAGTCAGGTGTTCGTGGCGCGCACTATTGGCGAGTTGAATGAGCGGGTCGTCGGCCGCGCTGTGCGTAGAAGGTAAACGAGAAACGTCTTGCACCAAGACCATAGCGCATTAGCAAAATCGCGGATGCCGGGCAGTCAAACCGTGTCAGTAACGCCGCCGATTTTCTTCATAAATTACACCAAAAAGAGCAAGCTCTATTTCGAATTAATGTGCTGTCCACAAATGAGCTACAATAAGTGACAACTGGGGAAAAAATCTCGGCATAAAAACGTGAGTTTCTTTTCGAAAACAAATGTCACCTCCTGGAGGTACGTGGGCGTAGGGCCAAGGATCGGAGGAAGTCCAGAGAATTTGGCACTATTAATGGGGCTACCTGAGCACATGCAAAATTTTAAAAAACGGGGTCGAGTTTAAAGGGTTAAAGGCATCGTAGACGTTTGGTAATTGGAGCCTATTGTTTGTTTTAAACCTACATCGTTGTAGATATATACCATAAAACTAACTTGTGCAAATTTCATTTCAAACTGAGTGGTAGCGTTTTTGAGAGTGCCAAAAATCTGGAGCGGTTAGGCCTATGTCCACGCAGGAAGAATAATGCATTGGAATACACCCTGAGAAGCGTTACTCGGATGTTTCGGGGATAAAAAGTGATATATTTTTGCATAACCGCAGTACTTCGAAGTGAAAAGTTTCTAAAAATGCATTATACTATCCAAAGCTCAGTAGCTGCTGTACTTATTACTGAGTTTTTATTGTCATTAATTTTCAGAGTCATTACCAAACGTGTACGACGCCTAAGGGGCTTCGGGCAGATGGAGCCCAAGGCGCAGCCCATCAAGCCGGAGCCCAAGGCCCATGCCGTGGTTTTGAAAAGGGCCGTAGCAACCAATGCTAAAATGCTAAATATTGGAAAAATCCTCAAAATAAACTTTAATGTCTCTCAGCCTCTTGAAAACCAACTCGAATATATTTTCGGACAACTAAACTTCAGATTTCTTTTCAATTTTTGGCAGGTCAGCCGTTTGGGATTTTTTTTTAATTTTAAGGCCTAATATGCTTTCCAAACCGACTTGCTGCCAGTTTTCATAAAGCACTCCCAATCAAATCTCCTCAAAAGTTGAAGCACAGAACCCCCAGGTTGTGATAACTTGTCTGTCATAATTACGGCGACTGCTCTGTATTCCGACACCCCTATGTTCCGACAACCCCCTCGTGATTTACACGCAAGGGTTAGGGATAGGGTTAGGGTTAGGGCCAGGGTTAGGGTTAGGAATACAAAAATACAGGGGTGTCGGAACATAGGGGTGTCGGAACATAGGTGTGTAGCCCATAATAGCACAATCTATTAGTTACATCATGGGGATATTCCTTCCTCCATGGTTACATGACCACAGCAGCGTATTAACTAGGGTAAAATTTCAGGGGGGGGCACAAGGGGGTTCATTCGTTTTCAAGGGGGGCACTTCTGGCCAAGTTTCCGTTTGCCTTTTTCTTTAAAACACGCCCATGCCCGTAAAAAAACAAATAAACTATAAGAAATAAAGAATACAAAAGTTTGCACACCAAAAAGTCTGCATCGTAACTGTGCAACTAATAAATAACACACTAAGCAAAAAGTTTCTTTTGCGTTGTTTTCATAATAACTAATATCATAGTGCAAAAATAGTGCACCAAATGGCTTGAATTTGGCATTCTTTTTTACAAAATTTCGAACTTCTGAGAGGGGGAACATCCTCCTCCCACTCCCTCCTGCGTCGCGCACAGAACGGGCGGCGCTAAAGCGCCGATGTACATTTTCTTTCATATTCGCCCCCCCCCAAAAAACAACAACAACAACATAAAAAAACACACAAAAAAACAAAAACAAACCAAGCCCCTTTTTTATGTAACGTATTATTTGTTATATATAGGATATGAGGCATTGCATGTATTTGGTTTGCGGTAACACCATGTAAAGTATCTACTTGCTAGGTAGATTTTGTTCTTTGAGAACTTGTTTTGCTATATAATATTGTAACGCAATGCAGTATCGAGCAGTACGATAGGTGGAAGTTTAGGTCGCTTGGCAACGTAACCCTGGCTAGTTCCTAGCCGTCATGTAATGATTACGTTACAATTGTTGGAGGGTGCCAGCCTAAAGCGAAGTTAGATAAAAGGACGGAGCGGGCGTGGATCGTTCTCTTTCTCTCTTCCTCTCTCTCGCTCTCTTCCCGCGTTGCGACCGTCAGAGCAACAGTGGTTGATCCGTAATAAGCGAAGTGAGTGTTGCATTATAATTACAGGGAAAGAGCCTCATACTCGTGTGAGTAAATGTCGAGTTGACTAATTACATCTTGATTGACGAAATTACTCACCATAATCTGTATTATCATCTCCTAGAAATCATTTAATTAATGAGAGAAAGTCAGTGTAATCAAAGATCAGCCGCATAACTTTATGAAGTAGATTTTGTGACGTAGGCGAGAAGAGATTTGAGGAATGAGTAATTAAACAAATCACAGTCACTCTCAATTTAACTGTGTCCGTCCCCGTCATTTGCTGTACTCTTTCCCACCATTTGGGTGTATGTGTGTTTACAATTGTGGGGTTTGACTAGTGTGGTGCACTGCGGGCCTGGCGGTAGACTGCCGCCAAAACGGATCGACGTCTCCAGCCTTCCAAGCACGACCGCTCGCTGACGTTGGCTGAGACCGACCGGGTCGCGGACAGAGACAAGACCGCCACAAATGGTGTCAGAAGTGGGATAGGCGCCGTAGTGCATCACCACAGGTAATTCCATAGGAGACACCTACGCCTAGAAGGCGCCTTTAACAGAGAAAGATCACCTATATAGGCGACATAGCTATGAGTTTAATTGACTATGACGAGGAAGAATTGTCGGAAGTCTTGCAGAGTAGTGCAGATGATGTAAGTCCGGGTACACATGAAATAAAGAAGATCAAGGCAGAAATGCGTCAGCTGAAATTGCAAATGCAGGAGGCATTGAAAAAGGATTCGGGTTTCCAGTCAGGTAATGCGTCGATGATGAACCAATATAGTAATGCAGAAGAGTCTAGTACTACCATGGGAATGTCTACGCCTGCGTCTGGTTCATTTTTAGCGCCTACACCACGGCCACGCACCAGGTTACGTTCTACCCCAGCGCCTCCGCCGACTCTAATCTCTTCACAGGCGGCATGGACGATGCCTTCAGAGAGGAAGATGATTGATTGCTTTGTGGAGGATGGTTTGCCAGCTTTGGGGAGACAGAGGAGCACGAAGCCGGGAGTTTCATTACAGTCTGCGGGAGGATTAGCTGCAGGTGGAGGCGACCCGTACATACAGGCAAGAGAAAAAGATAGAAAAGTGACTGAGCCTGCAGAGAAAAACGTAGAATCGGGAGTGACAAGACGGCCAAACATTGTGCCTGACAGGTTCAGCGGGAAAGCCCCATGGCGAGACTACAAGCAACACTTTGAGGCCTGCAGATTGGCGAATAACTGGACAGACAATCAGGCCAAAGTTTTCCTCGCAGCAAGTCTGCAAGGGTCTGCAGTGAAGGTGTTGGGAAATCTGACGGGAGGCGGAAGTCACGTCACCTACAAGGAGTTGGTGAGCCTTTTGGAGAAAAGGTTTGGGCCCGGGCAACTCGCCGAGAATCACCTAATGGAATTGCGTCATAGGCGACAAGGGCCGAGGAATCATTACAGGAACTTGGACAATCCATACGGGAGCTGACTGCGCTCGCCTATCCGGAGTTAACTGACGAAGGCAGGGATCGCCTAGCTCGTGGTCACTTCTCTGATGCAGTCGAGGAGCAAGCAATCCGAGAAGGAATATTCCGTGCAAGACCCGCATCACTCGACGAGGCAGTCAGAGCGGCGCTGAACACCGAGCGTTTCATTAAAATAGAGGAAAACAGAGGCGGTCGGCGTTCAAAGTTTGCCAGAATAGTAGGGAGTGAAGAATTGTACCCTTTGAAAGAAGTGATGGAGGAGCAACGTCAGTTGAAAGAGTCATTTCTAGAGAATCAGCGCGAGGTGAAGGCGTGGATGGAGAACATCACACAAGCCATTTCCCCTGGAACCACAGAAAACGGCCAGACCACGGGTGGCGTCTATCGAAGATGGAAGGCGACCCCCAATGAAAGTTGTTATAGGTGTAAAGAGAAGGGACATTTTGCCCGTAACTGTCCGCAACTTCCACCTAGAAGAGAAAGGCAGTCGGGAAACGACGACCAGCTGACCCAGAAGCCCGCGGGAAAGCTGGGTGGAACACAGGGCCAATAGGCGCAGAAGAGCCAAGTAAGAAAGGTGATGTGCTGCTGCCAATTTCATTTGATATAGCACGCACTGGGTTGTTTGTACGAGCAAAGATAAGAGGAGTCAAGACTAATTTATTGGTGGACACTGGGGCAACAGATACAGTGCTTTCATCTAAACTTTATTTCCAAATACCAAAGGAAAGCAGACCAGAATTAGTTACCAACGGCGGAAGAGTACGCAATGCTGATGGCAGTCGTATGGAGACACTCGGCAGCGCCTGGGTTGAAGTTCAGGTGGGTAGGACTACATGTCCTTTAAATGCTGTGTTTGGTAACACTGGCAAGATCGACGGAATCCTGGGCATGGATTTTCTGCTTCCTACCAAGGGAACCCTTGATTTCCAGACTTTGGAGTTGAAGGTGAACGGCGAGAGGATCCGGTGCATGAGCAATGACGGATATGGAATATGTGCTAGGATAGTTGTAAGCGAGACCACGAGAGTACCTGCCGGCCACGAGGCGTTGATACCGGCGTGTATGACAGGTGAAAAGGCGTACGTTGGATATGCAGTTATTGAACCAGCTGAGAGGAGCGAGATAGCGGACAAGGGCATGGTGGTTGCTCGAGTACTGGTGAGCGCCAATGAGGGTACGCTGCCCATCAGAGTATTCAACCCTGGAAAGAGAGATTGTGTAGTAAAGAAAGGGACCATGGCTGGGTTTTTGACACCAGTAGGCGAAGGTGACATAGACGAGGTGGCGCTGGAGGCAACTGCGCCTGGGGACCGTGTAGAAGTTCCCGATCACCTTGAGTGTTTGTTTGAGAGGAGTAAACATGGGGTAGACAGTAGGCATCACAACAGCATAGCCGAATTGCTTGGCAAGTACCAGGACATCTTTTCTCGGGGAGACTCAGACATTGGACGTACAGATTGGGTGCGACATCAGATTAATACCAGTGACGCCCGGCCTATAAAGGAGAGGCCCAGGAGATTTCCCCCGAAGGAACAAGAGGAAATTCAGCGCCAGGTGCAAGACATGGTGCGTAACGGTACCATTGAGCCTACAGATAGCCCCTGGGCATCAAACGTGGTCCTTGTAAATAAGAAGGATGGGAGAAAGAGATTTTGCGTGGACTACCGTCGCCTGAATGCATTAACAATAAAAGACGCCTACCCGATTCCACGCATAGACGAGACACTGGATACTTTAGCAGGTTCAAAGTGGTTCTCCACTTTGGATTTAGCATCGGGCTACTGGCAGGTCGAACTCGACAAGGATGCCCAACAGAAGTCTGCGTTTGTGGTCCGTGGGGGCCTGTACAGTTGGCGAGTCATGCCCTTCGGGCTCTGCAATGCCCCGTCGACCTTCGAACGGCTTATGGAGAGGGTCCTATCAGGATTGCATTGGGAAATACTCCTGGTCTACCTTGACGACGTTATTGTCTTCGCAAAAACGGTTGAGGAGGAGTTGATTCGCCTTGAAACAGTTTTCCATCGCCTTCGTGAAGCAGGTTTAAAATTGAAACCCCAGAAGTGTCATTTGTTTAAGCAGAGTGTGTTGTACTTAGGCCACATAGTGTCGGGAGATGGAATCGCCACCGACCCCGAGAAGATTAGAGCTGTAGGTGAATGGAAACCGCCTACCACTGTGAAAGAAGTACAGAGTTTCTTAGGTTTAGCGTCATATTATCGGCGATTCATAAAGGGTTTTGCTGATAAAGCACGTCCTTTGCACCGCCTTACGGAAAAGGCACGGGAGTTCGTATGGGATGATGACTGCGCGGAGGCGTTCGAAGACTTGAAGAATTGCTTAGAAGAGTCACCCGTGTTGAAGTACCCCGACCCGGAGGCGGATTACATACTTGACACCGACGCTAGCGGTGTATGAATAGGTGCGGTCCTATCGCAGGTGACGGATGGTCAGGAGAAGGTTGTTTCCTACGCTAGCAGAGCACTAAGTAAAGCGGAGCGCAACTATTGCGTCACGCGCAGAGAGTTGTTGGCCGTTGTTGTATTTCTGAAACAATTCAGACAATATTTATACGGGAATAAAGTCACCATAAGGACCGATCATGGAGCCTTGCGTTGGCTTGTTAATTTCCGAGAACACCAGGGTCAGATGGCTCGTTGGTTGCAGGTGATAGGAGAGTACAACTTCACCATAGTGCACCGGGCTGGTCGATCACATGGTAACGCCGATGGCTTGTCACGCAAAGAGTGTTCCCAGTGTGGGCGCGATGAACGGCCACACGACGAGGTAGTGAAGGATGAAGCCGAAGTGGTAGGCGAAAGAGAAGTTCCAGACATAGGTGAGACCACCGTGAGGGCTGTAACCAGTATGCCTTTGATCACATATGAAAAGATGAGGGAAGCCCAACTAGAAGATTTGTCAATGAAATGGGTGTTCGAAGCCAAGGAAAGAGATGCACAAAGGCCTGACCGGAAGACAATTTCTTCTAGATCGTCGGCAGCAAAAACATACTGGCGCCTGTGGGACCAACTAGCTATAAGGGAAAATGTTCTTTCAAGGCGATGGGAATCAGACGACGGCCGTTTGGTGAAGTGGCACACCATACTTCCTGAGAGATTTAGGGCAGATCTAGTGAGAGAGTTGCACGGCGGTGTCGCCAGTGGGCATTTAGGAGTCAAGAAAACGATGGCAAAGGTCCGTGCCAGGTTCTACTGGTGTGGTATGGCAGCCGATATTAGATCAATTATAAGACAGTGTAACGTGTGCGCAAAGAGGAAGTCTCCTGCCAAGACTAAGAAGGCGCCACTACAGCAGCATATCGTAGGTGCACCAATGGAGCGTGTCGCCTTGGACATAATGGGTCCTCTGCCAGAAACACCTAACGGTAATAAGTACATCTTGGTTGTAGGTGACTACCTAACCAAATGGATGGAGGCCTACCCCATACCAGACCAAACAGCGGAGACAGTTGCTAAGAAATTTGTAAACGAGTACGTGTGTCGTTTTGGCGTACCTGAGGTGCTACATTCGGATCAAGGGCGAAACTTTGAATCGAGAGTTTTTGCAGATATGTGTGGCATTCTTGGAATTGAGAAAACACGGACCTGCCCCTACAACCCAAAATCCGACGGGATGGTGGAAAGGTTCAACCGCACTCTCATTACAATGGTTGCAATGATGATTGAACCCAACCAGCAACAGCGTGACTGGGATGAGAAACTTCCACTAGCTACATTCGCTTACCGTGCAGCACCCCAAGAATCAACCGGCGAGTCGCCGAACATGTTAATGTTAGGACGTGAGTTGCGTCTACCTATTGACCTGACCACTGCAATGCCGGGTGACGACGAAGATGACATAGGCGCTGTGGGGACTGATTATGCGTGTGAATTGCGGCAGCGGATGAGAGCAGCTCAGGGAAGGGCAAGAGAATGCCTAAAGCAGAGCGCTAGAAGGCAAAAGGCGCACTACGACCGACGAACAATCCAAGACAAACTTCAACCCGGTAACTTTGTATGGTTACACAACCCTGCAAAGCGGAAGGGTTTCTCACCTAAGCTACAATGCAGATGGGAGGGCCATATCTGATTACACACAAGCTATCAGACGTAACGTATAGAATTCAAAGAAGTCAGCGAGGGAAGAAGAAGGTGATTCACTGTGACAGATTGAAACCCTATGAAGGCGAACCAATTGAAGCATGGGAAGATGGTGCGACAGATGAACCGTCTAGTTTGGAGGAGAGTCTTGTGAATGGTGGTGGGATTCATACTCAAAGCGTGTCATCACCGAGTCCAGTGATTTCAGCTTTAAACGAGGATGATTTTGAATTTCCCACTGCTATGACAACTGCAGAAACCTCTCTGAATACGTCAGTGCGTCCAACTGAGCCAACCCGAACTCCGAGTGTAGATAGTGCAGTGAGTTGCAAGGAGGCACAGGCGAAAGTAATGGCAGAACCTGAAGGGACACATCACAAGCAGTCTAGATATAGGCCAGTGGTACCACACGCTAGGCGAAACCCACCACGAGAGCGCAAAAGGCCAAATAGATATTTGTAGTTGTGGAAGAGTGAAGAGTGTAAATAGAGGTAGATGACAGACAGGGTGTAGCAATTTAAGTATGGTAGCACAGCATTAACCAGTTCTTCCTTGTGTGTCGTTGCAGGAAGTAAAGGCATCAGGCGAATATGGGGAGAGGTCACGAGGAGAAGGAGACACCGCGTGACCAGCGGGGAGAAAAGACAGAGTGCCCGAAATGCAAGGTGTCAATGCATAAGAGAAGTCTGGAGAGGCATCTAACCAACGAGCATGGGACCAAAGTGCAGTATTTGTGTGGGATATGTTCCCACAAGAACGGCAGGCGCGACAACCTACGGGCCCACTACCGTGACTGCCACCCTGAGAAGGTGGATGAGGTTGACCAGATAGAGGCGAAAATCATTGAGTCCCACGAGAGGGAAAGCACCAGCTCAGATAGGAGGCGCGAAGAGACGCCTAAGGGCCGTGACAAGAAAGTTGTGAAGACGACCAGTAGTGGGTGCAGCCGTGAAGGCGAGAATAGCCGTGAAGAGACGCCTAAGTGCCGCGACAAGAAAGTTGTGAAGGCGACCAGTACATCATCCCCAGAAAAGAAACGGAAACGTGCAGGTGATGAGGGAGAAGAGGCTAAAGAAAAGCGGCCTCACAAGCAACCAAAAAAGAGTGATGCACTGATCCCGTGTACCCTATCCAAAGCGCCTAGTGACGAGGAAACTGTGCCCTCAGTAGTTACGCACACAAGTCCAAAGCCATTGCTTCCAACCAAGAAGTTAGAGGCAATAGACAAGCCTGGAGAGAGAAAGGAAAACGACGCAGAGGAGAATACTCCTGAAGCGGAGGCACCACTTGAGGAAGTTGCCGAAATTACTCTCTCACCTATGTCGATGACTCAGTGGGAAGCAGATGAGGAGCCTGCTCCGGAAAGTAAAGAGCCACAGGTGATGGCCTCAGAAAAGCCTACCCCGGGAGGAAAGGTGAGAAAGCCGCCAATGGAGCTCCGGATTCATCACCTACTGGCCGGGCGTCCTGCGAGAATCACAGAGGAGGGGCAACGACTGTGTTTAGTGGTGTGACGCAGACAATCCATGAGCATCGTGCACGTCAGTATGATGTTGTTTTCCTGAAGGCCCCGTTGACCACTACTGATGATGATGTAGATTTGCAAACTACTAGAATCTGCAGAATGGTGCGGGAGGAAGATGGCGTTGTGCGTATTGGACCTGGAATCACCAATGTGGAGCTAGAGAAGATCGCTTCCGTAAAGAAGATTACGGAGACGGTGACACGCAGCGTTTTCCAGGACGGATTGTTGATCACTAAAGACCACACCGAGAGAGTTTTCGAAACCAGTTTCGTGGCGGGAATTCGCTAGAAGGCGAAATATGAAGTTTAGGCGACGTATTGTAGGGGAGCGCCTTGAGAAATTTGGATGGCCTACCGTTGGATTATGTGAACTGTTATCACCTTAGAGCCTTGGGTTCTTTTCAAAAGTTGAACATTCTTTTCTATAAAGTTAGTGTGTTACGAAGAGTTAAGAGTTACCTTTCCATTGTTAAAGACAGATTTGTGTATTTCTGACAAAGTTGAGTTTATATTTTTGTATTAAGGAGAGTGCATTGCTTATATTTTTGTACCAGTTTTGAAGGTCAGAGACTGACCGAAACTTAGAAGGCGCCAATGTAACGCAATGCAGTATCGAGCAGTACGATAGGTGGAAGTTTAGGTCGCTTGGCAACGTAACCCTGGCTAGTTCCTAGCCGTCATGTAATGATTACGTTACAATTGTTGGAGGGTGCCAGCCTAAAGCGAAGTTAGATAAAAGGACGGAGCGGGCGTGGATCGTTCTCTTTCTCTCTTCCTCTCTCTCGCTCTCTTCCCGCGTTGCGACCGTCAGAGCAACAGTGGTTGATCCGTAATAAGCGAAGTGAGTGTTGCATTATAATTACAGGGAAAGAGCCTCATACTCGTGTGAGTAAATGTCGAGTTGACTAATTACATCTTGATTGACGAAATTACTCACCATAATCTGTATTATCATCTCCTAGAAATCATTTAATTAATGAGAGAAAGTCAGTGTAATCAAAGATCAGCCGCATAACTTTATGAAGTAGATTTTGTGACGTAGGCGAGAAGAGATTTGAGGAATGAGTAATTAAACAAATCACAGTCACTCTCAATTTAACTGTGTCCGTCCCCGTCATTTGCTGTACTCTTTCCCACCATTTGGGTGTATGTGTGTTTACAATTGTGGGGTTTGACTAGTGTGGTGCACTGCGGGCCTGGCGGTAGACTGCCGCCAAAACGGATCGACGTCTCCAGCCTTCCAAGCACGACCGCTCGCTGACGTTGGCTGAGACCGACCGGGTCGCGGACAGAGACAAGACCGCCACAATATTCTACTGCCGCAGAGTAGAATATTCGGAATTCGGGGGACTTCTCAGTTCTTCAATCTACTTGCTAGGTAAATTTTGTTCTATATGAGAACTTGTCTTGCTTATTATTCTACTGCCGCAGAGTAGAATATTCGGAATTCGGGGGACTTCTCAGTTCTGAAAATAACTGTCCTTCTAACTACTACCTGGGCGGGAGGTAGGAAATCGGGCGAGACTACTACTTTCGCTATGTGGATCGGGGGGACTTCTCGTTAATAACTACACTGCCGTGGAGAGAGTCTAAATAGGTCTCAACGTTTCGACTAGCTTGCTCTAGTCATCGTCATGATTATTTGTTTATAATATAATTTGGAGTGAGTTGAACAAAAAATATATTTTCTGCATGTAAATGGAAAAAAAAAGGATTTAAAAACATCGAAATTATCTCATCAATGCGTATAAAATGTAACATTTTACCCTAGAAATTTCCAATCACAAAAGTCGAGATTTCAAATGGGGGGGGGGTGTGCACCGGGGGATGGGTAGGGGGCACGGACATCAATTGGGGGGGGGGGCACGTGCCCCCCTTCCAGTGGGGGGGGGGGGGCTGGGGAAGATTTTGCTTTCCCTTCCAACTTGTCTTGAACCATGCATTCATATTGAGTTTAAAATGGTGAACTTTATAAAATAAAATAAAAATACATAGGCCATTTTACTATACATTACTTGTTCTTCCTAGTTTCATTTTCCCTAGCTGTAGTGTTAAGGGGAAAAGGGGTGAAGGGGTAGCCAGGGCATGTTGCAAAATGCCATTCCAGACACTTTACAGTTAGTTGTGGTTAATGGGAACAATTGGACTAGTGTTAAGACTGTAAGCTGTCTCCTCAAAAGTTGAAGCACAGAACCCCTAGGTTGTAATAACTTGTCATAATTACACAATCCATTAATTGCATGACCCCCAAGACATTACCATTTAAAAGACTTTGAGAGCATACAAATTATGATAATCAGTTTGGCGCATGAATTTTTGCCTATTTATTTAGTGTGGTGCAACCCGCACGGGTGCACCACACTAAATAAACTCCCCATAAAAACTAATGCTAAAATGCTAAATATTCAAAAATACTCAAGAATTATTTCAAAGTCTCTCAGCCTCTTGAAAACAAATCAAAATC
This sequence comes from Plazaster borealis, assembly GCA_021014325.1. Taxonomy (NCBI): domain Eukaryota; kingdom Metazoa; phylum Echinodermata; class Asteroidea; order Forcipulatida; family Labidiasteridae; genus Plazaster; species Plazaster borealis. The sequence continues at coordinate 34,382,010 of CM037474.1, read as the reverse complement.
TATTTTTTAGTGTGGTGCACCCACCCACGGTCACCGTCGGTCAGGCTGGTATGGTTAAAACATGTACTCTTTTATTCATTTAAAGTTGGAATATCACCTCAAATTTCATCAACAAGACCGATGATATATGAGAGCCATAACAATCCAATAAGATGGGCTACCCACCACTACCCAGCAACTGAAGTGTTTATTTTTCTATTATTACGACAACTTTCTGGTAAGGAAAACCAAGAAACCCTCACAAGTGCCTAGCACAGTACCCCTTAGCTTAGATCTGAAGAAACCTGTGGAGAGAAGATGATGAAGAAAAGTCAGTTTTAGGTGTGGATAGGAAACCCACAAAATCAGGAAGGGACAACAAACCAATCAACATACAATGCTCTGGTCGAGAATTCTAATGGGGTCCAAGGTGAATGGTAGATAGAAACCACTATGGCAATCTGAATGCCCTAAAATGGTTAATTAAAATGACAATTATTTCCATCATAACAGGAGACGGAACTATTTTGTACTTTCTCCTCAAGGCAAGCAATGTTTTTTTAAAACTTTTTATTGAATTCATTATCCCACCCCGAACCCTATCCCTGAGATTTCAAATTACACTTTACGATGAATATAAACGTTTATTTTATTTTATTTAACGCAGGCCAAAAGTGTTTTCCTCTTATTGACCATTCCCTTCCCAGTATGCACCGAGTCTGCTATTAGGATATCATAACAAAAAACTCAACTAAAGAATTGTTTTTTGTAAGTCTATTTGGGGCCGAGGGGGGGGGGGGTAATGAAGCTTCATTGTCACATCTCTGTCTTATGCCGACCCTTGACATCCAATAATCGATGTGTTTAAATTTCACCAAAAAGCAACACTAACATCATCAACATGTATTTCACAAAAGAATTCATGTTTAATAACATATTGTTCACTGCTAGCATCGTTACAAACCAGTAGGCAAGCACAGAGATACAGAATACAATACAAGAAGCTTTTATATCCCTACAATAATAATAATAATATTCTATCAAGGTTTATCCACAAAAATCTGGTTAAATTCTCACTTTTACATGGTAGATGGTTATAACGTCAGACATTAATAGTAATATGACATAACCATACTGAAAATAAGTTCCTTTACATATTACAGAAAATCTAAGTTTCTGATAAATCCAGGTGTAATCCTGAGTTGCTTTGTTGTAGTTATTGTTAAAACAATTTCCAATCTAAAGCAGACGCTCCCAACGTGGCTTTTGGGAGGATGGGTATTATCTGTTACAAATAATACAAAGGTTCTATTTAACATCAGTGTTCCATAACACACACAAAGTTACATTACTTTAGCGCCGGAAATGGAACCTCCCCACAATGTTCGTTTAGCTCTCAAAATATTACTATAGCTTTCACTAACACATTTTCCTTTTTCCCAGGAAAGTTTGGACATTTAAAAGAAGCTCTAATGATTTTATTTGAAGGAACACAACTATACATATAAAAAACCAAACATTAAGCACCCTTGCATATCGATAGTTATCACTGTTGTCAATTGTCAAAGTGCTGCAGCAGCTACACTCAGCAAGATCATTATCTACATGTTACAGTTGCGAAGCAATTGTTTCCGCTACATAAGGCATTTATATATTTATAGTTTAACACAGAGCATCACGGTAAGTGATTACAACCTTTTTACAAACTGTTCTGCACTGACAAACAATGTATTGTACGCTACAATGACCTTTACATAAATAATAAATATTCCATAAAGAAGAGGAACAGGCTATACAATGAATATTCATGAAGTACCATGACCTCTTCTGCATGTATTAAATAAATCTCTTTCCCTGAATGCATACACATGTAACTTTTGAATTCAGTTGAGACGAAAATTTGTTTCAGGTTTAGTTACGACTACCAATATTAAAAATGGCACGTTAATCAATTAGTGTTCTTATCTTGCACACATATTATTCAATAGAGGAATATGGCAGCATGCATTCCTTCACACCCTAACCCTCAGTCAGCTAGTTGTTGATAAATTGTTTGACTGCACACACCTGAGTGCACTATAGCAAAGCATGCAGTGAGATGGTTGACAACAGTCATCATGCATAGCATTTTTAGCACATTTTATTAATTACTTTGTTGACAATGGCCTGCATGTGGATTGTTTTCATTTCTAGCTGAAAGAATATTAAGGGCATGGGTAGACCAATAAAAAACAATTCGACTACATGTATTTTAATATTTACTGATGAATTGCAATCATTGCAGTCACTCTTTAACAATTAGTTATTCCACTGCAGAAATTAATTAAAGAAGCTACAAGGTAGAAGCAAAACTGAACAGTCAAACGTTTATACTTTCCATTGTATAATACAAATCCTTTTTGCAGTGTTGTTACTAAGCCTTTCCCCTTAAAAAAGCTTGATTATAAAGGTCTACTTGCCTATCATAATTATGTATAAACAAGAAATAACTGACATATTTTACAAGGTTTCTTAAAAAAAAGAACACACATGCCATCTTATTACTTGTACATATGCATCTATTCTAGAGCTAAAACAATTATTACACAATGATATTAAGCATAAATGAGGTCATTGTTTACCAAACTATCTCAATACTCTTTGCATAGGATGCAATCGACGAGATAACATAAGGGAAAAGCGCATGTGTGTCTCTCGACCAATGATTGGTGTACCCTTGATCTTAGGCATTGTTTGCACTCATGACATCAAAAGCAAGGGGTAAATCATAATCAGTGGTTCCAAATCAAGAATTTTTAGTGACAGCTATACCTGCCGCAATATAATTAACTGGTCCACAGTCATATGGGTATTTTTATAATGAAACAATGTTGATTATCTGGTATGGCTAATAGAACAAAGTTAAACAAAATCTACTCAATTAGCTTACAGTGGCCATCAAAACACATTCTTCATCTTGCCCTTTGTCCTGTGTGTTGACTCAGATTCAAATTGATGACTTAATAATTTTAAAACAATAATTGCTTGAAAGTCATAATGAATTGCATATCATTTTCTTATACATGGGATAAAAAAACTTTAAAATACACTTTAAAATATATAATTTTTGAAAGATATAGATATAGATGTACACAAGAGAGGGATAGAAATAAAAACTAAACATGGAAGAAACCACTAATTTACACATAAGCACCAAACAAACCAGAGGGTTCAGTCCCAAGCCAATGCAGCTTGTGCAGTGCCTATGGTTAAATAATGGATAGTCTTAATAACATGAGGTATTTATATTACATTGTACTTACATTATACCTCCCTTCCACTCTCTCTGAGCTCTTTTTCAGAAAAAACATTGGAGACAACGATGCAACATTTTGTTTCAGGAGGCATAAATTCAAGGTAGCCTTGATCACAATATACATACATAGAGGATAAGTCATATCCAGTTTGAGGGACGTCAGCTGTGGCTCTTGCCATTAATTGCTGTGACAATAATGTAGCATGGGCTCTAGCCATAGCCATAGCCATAGTCAAAGTCATCAGGCATACTCACTATCTGATGAACTATTGCTGACATAAGCCATTCTTATCCCGGGAGAAACAACACTGTCTTATATAACTGCTTACCTACAGACCTTAGTCCATATGGTTGGTTTATTATTTCAACAAATATTTGATTAAAAAAAAGCAAAGGTTATCATTTGACCAATTTACTAATTTTATCAGAGTTTTTAAAATGTCAATCAAATTAGACATACTTGAACCAGAATTTAGATCAACAAACAAAAGGACTGCAACTCTTTCTCACATAACTTTTACAATTTTAACTATAATGTATACTCAATCAAATAGTACAAACAAAAAGTACTATATACCACACACACTGATCCATGTCATTTGATTGGTGGATATTCGCCATGTATTTACTGCTGCTATTTATTGGATGCTTTGCAGAGTCGCTCCAAAAATAATCATTGCCCATCCGATTGTCTAAACGAGGCAAGGTCGTGTCTTGGCTGACAAGGCTATTGTCTACATGAAGTCGTTCATGTTGTTTTTAGGAGTGAGAGTCATTGCTGAAATTAGGATCCGGATCTTACGATATACGTTGAAACGATATATTTTCCACCTTTTGAGAACCTCTCGAGTTAAAGATTCCAAGGAGCTTTTGGGAACATTATCCTCTGTGCTAGAGAAGTAGATCAAACAGCATGACTTACTTTATTCTGAGAAAAATACAGCATTTTTTTTTGTTTTTCAGGCAGACTTTAAAAAGTCTGAATTCAGATATAAGTCTAGATTTTCTCATCCTTGTGTTATTTTTTTGAATTTTCAGAGTATGGGTATTTTTTTGTGTTTACTGTGAAAATTTGTTTAAATGACAAGGATCTATGCGTGAGTTATATAAAACAAATATTGAATGCATTTCGTTTGTGCATACAGCATTTGTATATTATTAACTTTAGGTGTACAATGAGATATGCATGTATTGAAGTATCATCTGCACTGAACATTAAGGATCATACTGCAATTTAAATATCCACAAAACCTTTACAACTGATGGCAATAAATCCTGTCTGCACATTTTTGTGTTGATAACTTGGATCAAACTGTCTACACTCAACACAACGTGTCCCAGCAAACATTTTTGCAGCTTTTTTGATTGGTTACAAACTGAGTTTAAAGTTAACCTGTAAATAATCATGTTCATGGATGTGTCTTACTAACCCTAATTATACATACTCCTTTAAAATCAATCAAGTGTACACTTCAATTTTGAATGCAAAGTTTAGAAAACATGCTTACAATTAATTTCACAATGATCGATCAGGTTTTGTAAATCAGATCCCAACAGTGTTATGATAAGATTTCAACATAATGACATAAAACAATTAGCACCTTACCAGCTTGGTTTGTGCTACTTGCAGACCATGACGCAACTGGAAATTTAACTGGATGTCTCAACTAGACCAGTAAACAGATTGTTCTTATCAGAAAGCCATTTGGTCAGAAAAAGTTTTAAAAGTTCAAAGTTTCAAGGACTTCAACACAATATTCCTGATGGAATTAGCTAACCGCATGCACAATCAAAAAATAAAATGCACCGTCAGTGATTTTTTTCCCTTGCCAACGTCATTATGATATCGGTTTCCAATTGAAAATTAGCTCATTTTAAAAACATTGGCTTCTTGTCTTGGTTCAAGTAGCAACTTTCTGAATATGAAAAAGAGAATATATGCACAAATTAAACGAGAGGAATAGTATGGGGATAAGAATTGCGAATCAATATCTAACCATGCAGTACTTTACCTAATGAGGGTTTACTTCACATTAAAGGCATCGTACACGTTTGGTAATTGTCAAAGACCAGTGTTCTCATTTGGTGTATCCCAACATATGCATAAAATAACAAGCCTGTGAAAATTTGGGCTCAATTGGTCATCGAATTTGCAAGAAAATGATGAAAGAAAAAACACCCTTGTTGTACAAATTTGTGTGCTTTCAGATAGGAATAAAAGGCTTCTAGCTAGAAGTCTTTTATTATTTTAGTGAGAAATTACCTCTTTCTCAAAAACTACGTTACTTCAGAGGCGGTCGTTTCTCACAATGTTTTATAATATCAACAGCTCTCTGTTGCTCGTTACCAAGTCAGTTTTTATGCTAATATATATTTTGAATAAATACCAAACGTGTACAATACCTTTAAATCTATATGTTCAATTAAATTTTGTCAGAAATTTACATTGTTTTAAAAACACATAAAGCTAACCAATTTGTTACATTGAACAATCCCATGCAAAAAGAAGACTCAAATTTTGATATTTTGGGGAGAAATTTAATATCAAACCCAACCTCTACCTATTTTAATGGCATTTGCGTGTTGCTTCTGCATTTCAAAAGTAACTATCAAAACTGTTCAGACTTCTGCTATGACTGCTTACAAAGCATTGGGGTTTTTTCTGTACAGAAATCTGCCATCCATAAAAAAAAAAATTAGGTATAAAAAAGCAATGTTTAAAAAATATAGGGCAATTTTAGTGCCAAATTACTCTTAAACTTTTCTCACACAATTAAAAATCAAGTATAATCTTCGTTAAAAATAGCTTGTAACGCATCTCTTCACAAAATATTTAAGCAAACTAATGAGCAGCAACAGTTCCACCAAGTTGCTTAACAAAGGTCCTTTTTTTATATTGACAACACAGCACATGGAACCACTACATGTATACGTTAAAGATTTGCCTTTTTGTTCAGAAAGAGAATATTGACAAAGTTAAACAAATCTATCAGGAAATTCTGTTAACAAACATTAGCTCCCACATTAAAAGGCGTGGTGCTTTCGATTCATTCAGCACTTCAGAAATTAATCTGAAAACTATCAATTACTTGAGATTTCATTGCTGTGTGAAAGACAAAGCACAACTTATTCTAAATACAGGCTAAACCAGGCAAAGTGCTTGGACAAGTCTATTTGATACATCTCATGTACAATTCAGCAAATCTGCACACTGTCTTGGATATTACTGTCACTCTTATTGGCAAAGTTTGAGCAAACTTTGAAAAATATGTGGTTAAAACTTCCCCATATGGTTTAATACTCTTCCAGGTGGATGTTCACAACAAAGAAAAAGATAAAAAACTGTTTAGTGCCTAAATCAGCAAGGATTTATAACAAATAAGTTGTATTGACAAAATGTGCAAAAATGCTTTAATAAATACTTTTATACATATAATGTATCAAAAGAAGTCAATACTATAATTTAAGGTGTGACAACGTGACATTACTTCATTACTTACTGTCATACATCCTACCTTTTTATTTTATCTTAATCAAGTAAGCTAAAGTACCACTTGAAATACTGCAAGTTTTCGTCTTCTGGACAGTTCAAAAACATTAGTTTTAAATTCTTACTTTTGTAATTAACTGTTCTATAGACATAAAGAAAAAACACTCAGTTAAATAAAGAGATGTTATTAAAAAATTCATTGTCAATCACAAAATTTATGACAGAAGAAAGAGCTACTGTTGTACAAGGCTAAGGCTGAATATGGACATAAGCTGGGGGCTTCCTATAACTTGAGATGTCTCTAGGTGGGACATTGCTTCTGTTTTCAGGGGGAGATGGAGAGAGAGGAGGCGGAGGTTGATAACTTGGGGTACCTGACATATCTACCATTGGCAGACTGTGCTTATCATCTTCATCTCCTCCACCAGGTTGATTGTTGCTATTGAGCAGAGGCTGCTGTGTCTCTGTGTACTCTGGAGGTGACAATGGAGGTTTCTCTGTCTTCATGATGAGAGGAGAAGCTGACGACGGCTGTTTCTCTCCATCTTCAATCTCATCTGCGAAGATGATGGGTATGCCTTTGTTAATGAATGTATTTTGGTCCTCATCTGAGAGTTTTCCCTTACGACTCTTACGATACAAGATGAATATAATAACTCCGGCTATGAGGAGTATGACTGCGATGACTACAGCAGGGAGAACGGTGCTTATCCACATGTCATTTGGTTGATTGGATCCTCCTCCCAAGCCAGGGTCTGAAGTTGTTGTTGGGTCTACCATAACGGGAGTTGTAGATGCACATGCACCCAGGGGTAAAGATTCTACTTCTGTGATGTTGAACTCTGGCAAAAATGCATCGATCAAAGACTGTGTTGGCTTCCCATCAGGAGTCATGATCTTAGACTGCAGCTCCAAAATAAGTTCAATGTTACACTGATCCAGGGGCAGGGTGTTATTTACCCAAGAAATTATCACAGAGCCACGTTTAATCTCGGTGATTGTTATTGCATCTGCATTGCTATCGCCAAATGCCTCAGCAATTTTGTTGAGGATGAACAGTTGCATCTGTGGGTTGTTTATGAACTCATCATAATCAATGTCAAGAGTCATCCCCATCTTTACTGGTGGGGGTGGTGCATCCTCTTGAGAAGGTGCTGCTTTTACAACAACTTCAAAGGGATTCCGCACTTCTAGGCCCTGGCTGTCTTGAGCAACCAATATCAGATCAAATCTTTTCTCCTTGGCTTGTTCTTTCAGGGGTAGACCATACAGAGTTTGTGTCATCTTGTCAAATTTCAGCCAGAACTTCGCAGGCAGCTCATTTAGTTCAAATGTCAGAACCAGGAGACTCAAATTCCTTGTATCACCGTCTTCAATATCAGAAAAGGTATTCTGATGTATAGTGAAGTTCAACAACTTTCCTTCCCGAGCATTGATACGTTTCAGACGTCTGTTCACAGTTGGAGCATTGTTGATGTAAGGAGTGGGCATAGGAGTGGCAGTGGTGTCAGTTGTTGGACTTGCTGATGGTGTGACCATTGATGGCGTCTTGGATGGTTGAGGTGCAGTTGGAGTAGGGGTTGGCTCTGGCATGGAGGTACGTGTCTGTACGACAGATGTGGAAGGTCCAACAGTGGGGACAGCTAAGGAGACAGTAGGTTTGGGTTGTGGTGAGGAGGTTGCCATTGGGGTAGGGGTTACATATACTGGTGATGCTGTGGGTGTAGGCCTCAAACTAACGCTAGACCTAGTAACTGTTGGCATAATTGAGGGTGTGGGTTCAACAACGGTAAATGACCGGGTAATGGTCATTGTTGGTTTGGGTTGAAGGGTAGTAGTTTCCTTCACCATTGTTGGTTTAGGTGTGGTGACCGATGGCATTGGGGTTGGCAAAGGTGTCCCCATTAGGTTAGCTTGCCGTCTTACACGTCTCAGCCTATCAGGTCTATCATTGGTCACTCGCCAACCAATAATATCATGCTTCAGTTTGCTGGCCATGGAACCATCCTTTGATGAAGTCTCCAGGACTGTCACCACTGGGAACTTATCCACGCTGTTGGTCCTGCTGCAGCCTATCTTCCAACTCAGAGCAATCCCTGGATACTTCTCACGCTTAACATTACCTGGACCAGCAACCATCAGTGACCCATCAAGCAGGCTCTTACTACCCGCTGGTAGTAACCGAAAGACTTCCATCCCAAGTCTTGAATGCTTAGACATCTCAGATAACACTTCCTGGCGTTCTTTGGGCAGCATTTTGTCCCAGTTGGCATCCAGTATGATGGTTGCTTCAATGGCTGCCTCGTCATCATCACAACTTCCTTTACCGGAAGCAGCAGTATCCTTGAGCGGTGTGGCGGAGGTTGTCAACACTCTTCTCTCTGGTAGGACGGAGATGGAGAAGATGTCTGTCACTAGTGCAGTAGCGGTGGAGTTGAAGGACCTTCCAGCAGCTGTGACCTGCATGTAGTACTGATCGAGATCTGCCTCTGATGGGATGCCCTGTATAGCTTGTGCTTCTTCGTTGTAGAATAGCCAAGATGGTAGTGTATCTCTCCCTGCCTCAGTTATCTGAAAGAAAAGAAAAGATAATCCACATTTTTACATCTGACCGATTAATTAACAGTCAAGAATCTGTTTGCTGTTGAATAAATGTAATTATAAATTATACACCATACACACAGATCCTTGTCCTTTGATTGGTGGAACCCACACCATGTGTCATCCATTATTTTGCCATGTATTTATCATCATTACGCTCCAAAACTTAATATTGGATAGACCTGTCCAACAGGAACTTTTTTTTGGATACTTGGCATCATTGAACCCATTTTAACCACTTCGCGTCAGTACTTGAAAATATCTTCCGAGCATCTGAGTGGTATTATTTTTCGGAACTTCTGGAGTAATGATTTTCCTTTGAGAGTATAGTTGTCACAATTTAACCCTCACTTGACAAAATGACAAAGAAAGGTTCTCATAATAAGCATCGAGATTTGTTGTTCTCTTTCGAGAAAATATGACTATGTGCACACCGTGAATCGCAAAACCTTGGTTGTAAGGCAAGGCCGCTAATCTGCCATGGTATGCTGGAATCTCCGACCACTCTGGTATGCCACATTTTTATAACAAAAGAGCACCTGGCAAAGGGAGATTTTGAGCATGAACTCCAGTACCATGGTAGGTGCATGCATGTGCTTGCTTATCAATGGATCGTCAAGGTGAATATACATGTCAACCATCAAACTGACCGAACAAAAAAGGGGGGGGGGGCACACTCCAAAGTTGTTCTGGGCATTTATAAACATCCGTCGTAAGCCAGTTTGGCGTGTGCATACATCATCCTACAATATAGCAGAATTTAATCAATCGATGAATACAACAGTTGAGATTTCACCTCTTGCTTATATTCTGCTTTATTGTACTAATATGCATCCAATTTTGTATAATATAAAACAAAGCAAATTGTTAAACATCTTTACAGATAATAGTGAAAACAATGGGAGTACCCATTTGACTTTGTGTACAAAGCACGAGTTGTAGTTGTTTTGTACATAAGTATAATGTTAAGTTCAGTAGATTGAAAACTGTATGTTTTGTAAAATATAATTAAATTTGAAGGCAAGAATCAAATAATGTAAAAAAATGTGTCAAAAAATGTACAATGTTTTTTAAAAATTATAATTGTTGATTTTTTGAAAATTAAATTAAGTTCAATGATGGCAAAGCATATTGGTTTAAAATATAGACAAGTATATAATGTATAATATCACAGAATGAAATTTCACTTCTCAGCTGTTAAGGCAACAGCGCCCTCACCTGGTCATGATGTATTGTAAATGAGCAATACCTCAGACAAGGTTTACAACACTGTGATAGCGTGCCGTTGCCTATCAACAAATTAATTATTGTGATCATTCTCATTTAAGTCACCTGTGTTATGACTCCTTGTGTTAATTAATCAACCATCACCAGTTAGGTGATCATACATGCCACATAGTCTACATGTAATTTCGCCAGTAGACAGTCTTCATCTAATATTAATAACATGTGTCTTTCACATAATTACTACTCCAGAGTTTGATACAAATCAGATGACAGATGGATAGACCAACAAATAATTAGAGGCTGTAATCTGGGGACACCAACTTGAAACCTAATGATGTCAAGTGATAGAATATGTCCCAAGGAGATTTCTCCAAGCTAAATCTCAAAGGATCCTGAGACACCGAGGTGCTGGTCAAATAGTTCCCATAGGACTAAGTGGAGTTTACAGACTAAAAACCTCAGAAGAAATGTCACGCTAGCAAGAATGGGGCAGCCTTGGATTTGGCAGCCTTGGATTTGGACTGGGTTGGGCAAGAATTGTTCTATGGTAAAGAAATGGATGATGGATATAAATGATAAAAATAAATCTTTAGGTATTAAAACAGCCCAGTTACTGTCAAAGATTACAAGTACATGTAACATCAATATAGGGTTACAAAAATGTAGACTTATATTGAGGTACAAATCACTGCATAAGAGCTACATTAAAATGTACAAGGTCCTCCTGTGCAATGTTATACATATTGACCATTATGAGTATCAACCAGCAACAACAAACAAATGTTTTCCCAGTAAACTTCAGTTTCTTTTTGCCCCCAAAACACTTTAGGGAGCTCACCGTCACAAATAAATTCAATTTAACAGTGAGCTCCAAAAAACACAAATTTCTATGCAATTCATACAATTTGTCTTAAGGGCGATGTCGCTGATGCTACAAAACTAGTTTTATAGAAAAACTGTACTGCATAAATTCACATGTAAAGTTTCAGATATTTCTTTGATGCAGTACATGGAAACAGAAATCTACCAACAAACCTTCCACAAAACATTGGATAAATTGCCTCTTGATATAGTCCTCTGATGCAGTACAAGTACAGAAGTCTAGCAACACAGGTACAACAAAAACCTTTCACAAAAACTGGATGGATTGCCTCTTGACCTCCATAAACCTTTAGCTGTCCTTCATAGAGTACATGTATTGTGTAAACCAAACAGCCGGGTATTTACAACCCTTCCAACAAGCTTCTCCACCAATCATTCTCCAATGATCATAAATTTTCCAACTTTATGGAACTAACAGTTAGGGTTATGATGAGTTTAAAATGCTGGGAAAATCTTTCCTTTGGGAAACGATTGTAAAAAAAAAGAGGAGGCCAGAGTTTTAGCAGCGCAGTCAAACATCTGAACATCAGTGGTGTATTGCAGACATTGATTGTCCTGATTCATACCATTAGACAGGCATATTGATTTATTGCAAGATGTAACAACAGGCTACACTGTACATGGGAGGTACTACAGGGCTAACTGCCAGGGGAAAAAATAAACAGAAAAATGAGCACAACAGAAACACAAACAAACAAAAATACAGGATATCGGAGTTTTACACAGATTCCTTGATGTCACACTACTTTTGAATCCATGCTTTATTATGCTACAAAGCAGACTAACATGTGTTGAGGAATTATTCTAAAGCAAGTTAACTCTGAATTATATGTAGTCACTGAGGGAGGACATTTGATAGAGCAGGCTGTTTATAATTCTTATCTCTGGTTGTGTTTGGTCAGACCCTCCATGGTCAGACCAACAGTTGTAAGGGTCAGTATACCATGAAGGGGAAATACATGTACATCACTGTGTTGTTATGAAGAGTAAATTCATGCCCATCTTCTCGGTATAGATAATTACACAAATTCAACTACCCTTATCACAAATGTACTGAAAAAAACGGTGTATATTTTGTTCTTATGTTATTTACTCGACTTTGACAGTATTTCAGATGAAAATAATTTCCTAGAGAATTGGTACTGGTATGGACATTATAATCAGTCAGCTTTTAGATCGAACCTAATAATTTTTTCTTCAATATTAACATGTGCCGATCATGTACTTTGTAAGTATAAATGTACATATAGTGTAATAAAATGCAGAGAGAACACTATAAGTGTTTGTTCAACAGTGACAAGATGCTGACAGAGTATCTTGACCATTGTGGGTCAATCTTGATCACTGTGGGTCAATTATGTCAACCCTATTTACTGCAACAATTTCACACTTGCATTTGTGGCATAAAAAAACACTTATAAGTCATTCAATGTTCCATACCAGTTTGTAATTTCAATTTCACTTTTGAGAGAAGGGTTATTTTTTTGTTTTAAGATTACAGGATATTTGGGGAGGTAGAGTCCTTCGCTTGATGAAACTTTGATGGGCAACATATTTTTTATCTTGTGTAAAAAGGTTACAAACACATAGTGTTTAAAATTATACGGTCACATGCATTTTTGTAAGACGACATGTTATGACATTTTAAATCAAACATTTAGATCCTGAATTATGAATTGGCGTCAACAAATGTGGTGGATGAAAACCACTTTTCCTTTTGCACTGATTACACTGAGACTTTTAATTTCAATGTTAATGGATTAAACAGTTTCATTAAAACCAAAGACACATCCATTTCAGAATACATGGGATGGTTTTTCTAAAATGCTTTCACCAGTAATAACAAAGTTGTTTACACAGTGCGCATAGCTTTTATCAATGTCCCTGACCATGGAATGAAACCCATGTCAACTTACACATATCTGTGGTGGCATGCTTCCGGCATACGAGTTGACGATATTTACTTTGTGCATGGTATCTGGATTAATAGCCTTCTACTATCTTTATACACTTTGCAGTAGATATCACAGCAATCAAGAAATAATCAGAGTTGATATCATCTTTAGTGCAGTATTTTTTGTTTAATAAATCAGATTTACTGCATCAATGGTAATTCTAACTTGCACAATGATTGATTAAGAACTGAGCATGCATGTACATGTATGTACCTAATGTACATGAATCATTTGCTTGCCAACTAGTACTTTTTGTCCTCCAAAAATTGTGTCTAGTTTTCTGGCAGCAAACGTTTATTTTGTTGACTATGGCACTATCCATACTGGCTGAAATGTCTCATACTGTAGATTAACAAGAGATGTTTTGCAAGCGTACGGATACGGATACAGATACAGATACCAAAACCGTATCCGTTCACGTTGGATGCGCTCCAGAATTTGTTTCGCAATCATAGATACATGCGCCAGGCCTAGGACAAAGTATAGGCCCCCCCTGTATAGACTTTGGCATAAGTTTTACCAGCAAAACAAATCCAAAAACATTTTGTATTTTTCTTGTTACGTTGGATAATTTGATTGAATAGTATTTTTGTTCAACTGTTCGTTTTCAGACCCACATGTTAAATGCCTGTAAAGAAAGTTTCCACCGAGCATGGCAAAATAGAGATCCTGTTTACACTGTATTTTCTTAATGTTTTGCTTACAAATGACTATTTTCCCCTTTTTTTTCTTCTATCTATATCGTGAATGACACTCTCAACAGTAATATCGGGGAAAATGTTGTTAATCTAGGGCAAAAAATGCAACGAAAATCAGCAAAACAATATCCCTTTTTAACGTACGTGTATGAGCTCCCGTATCCATTGTCAACGTGCATGCAAAACACGGAAGCCGCAGTTACGCGTCACGTGAACACACAAAGTGTTGACGTATCCATATCCTTATATGTATCCGTAGCCTTGCGAAACCTCGAAGTTCCAGTATGACACTGATAAATCATGCTGGTAGACAGTGCATAGAATACCCCTTACGATCTGATGGACTTCACCAAATATGGAGGTGTGGTGAACTGTGGTGCCATTTCCAAGATGTACATAACTCAGTGTTTCTTTTTTTTTTAGGGTCATGGTAAAGGCAAGTTGTTGTAACACTCCAATTTCATAAGTATCTCATTGAAATTGTGCAAATGGTCATCATCCACAGTTAAGTCAAAAGATTAAGAGAGGAATGGAATGCAGAGGAGAATGAACTGATGCTTTCAGAAAACAATATTGTATAGGTTTAGTACAAATGTGACCTACTGCAAAACAGAAGTGAAATGTTTCCTCTGACCTCGTCAATTTCAAAACAATCCAATCAAATAATGAAGTTATACATGTAGTAGTACATAACAAACAAGTATAGGCTACTACTATAACTTAGTATAGCTTAGTATAACTATTAATTGATTAGACTGTTCTGATACATAAACCATTGCTATTCCCTATTTCCCTGACTTTGCCTGTATTTCAGACAGAAGTAATCTCACTGAAGGATTAAAGAATGTTGAAACTGGTATGAAGTTAACTATCTGTGAGCTTTCAGATTGAAACTGACCATTATATTCTTTGATAATTATCCTGTTTGTCTTTGAGGAAGACTTGGACTCTCACTTCACATGCATTTGAAACCCTGGTAAGAGACTAAAGGCTTAAATGTTGGTATATAAACACATGGTAAACACAGTGCTACAATATTTGGATACGCCCTGGAGAGCCCTTATGAGATGACCAATGTATGATGTAGACCAAGAACGACTGATTACGATAGGTTAACCATGGAGGTAGGAATGGGTCAACATACTCAGAAAACTCTTCTGTTTGCTGCTCAAATAATCCTTAAATCCAACTTCCCATTTTTTTCACTCCCACAAAAAAGGCAATAAAAATGTTGTGGCTTCTATTGAGCCAATAGTCACTGCACTTTTTAGTTTGTCACCCTTCTCCGCAAAGCTACTGAACTTTTGGGAACAAATTTATATATTTCTAAAAAGTCATCAATCTTGTCAGTCACTGTACTTTCTAACAATGATATTTTGCTCATAACCTGCAAAGTGTATGCCCAAGGAGAAATATAACAGTTTTATATTTTCATATAGCTTGAAAATAGCAACGTGAATAGTGATTGAGAATTCCAACCTGTCTTTTTATATTACATCGTCCACAAAACACTTTATTTTTAGTTATAAGTGAAAATGTTAAAGTTTCAAAGATAACCACATGTATCATCATGATTACTTGTGTATCATGGAAGTGGTATATTTATGCATAACAGCCATTTGTTACACTGGAGAATTTGTGCCTTTCACATTACACTGACATGTACTGTATAATGCCCATTCCAATAGTGAATAGTGCTAGTTAGGTGTGATTTAGTTAGAGGTGATTTTTGACCACTTCATGTTGGATGACATGTTAACAAGACAAAAATGGACTGGCCAACAGTGGAGGTAATTTAACGCCCAAGCAACCTTGGAGAGCCATCAGTCAGTGAGATGGCTGACATGTATCTCCCACAGGGACATTCCATTGTGTAGCCTGTACAAGCATGCACCAACTGTGCAATGCTTTGTTCACTCTACAAAGAGGGACAGAAGAAGGTACTGGAAATCATGCCCCTAATGTCCCTTTTCCCGTTTTTGTTTTTGTACTCCTGATTCCAGACCTTTGTCCCCTTGTCATACAAATGTGGCATGCAAAAATGGACTGGTTGCCACCATTAGTTATCATTGTATTCGGCTTAATGAGCGTTCCGAGATTCCAGCATACTATGGCAGATTTTCGGCCGTGGCTTATGACTAAGGTTTTGCGATTCATGGTACAGTAATCATATTTTCTCACAAGAGAACCACTAATTCAGGTGTTTATTATGAGAACCTTTGTTGCCTTTCCTTTGTCAACTCAGAGTTTCATTGTGGCAACGATATTTTCAAAGGAAAAAGATAACTCCATAAGCTCAAATAAGGTTCACAAAAATAATACCACACATAGGCTTGGAATTTCTTTTGAATACCAACGTGAAGTTGTAAATAATAGTGGTTAACCATGTGTACACAGTCACCTTAAATTGAAAAAGCAGCAGGAAAAAATAGTGAAACTGTGCCCCATTTCCATAGCAACCAAGTATGACATTTTATCTTAAAGGGTGTGTACAACATTGGTAATTGCAAAAGACCTGTATCCAAACTCGATGTGACCCAACATATACATGAAATACATGTAACAAACCTGTGAAAATTTAAGCTAAATCGGTCTTCAGAGGCATGAGAAAACAGTGAAAAAAACCCTTTTTTTTTTGTTTTAACTTTTTTTCAACATTGGAATTTATCCTGCAGGATAAATACTATTATTTTACTCATTTCGTAAAAACTATGGCATTTCAAGCAAAACTATTTCAAGGGAAGTTTTCTACCATGACCATCTTTATACCATGTGAGTTATGTGCAAATCTGTGAGCTTTTATATTTTCATTCTTACCAATGTTGTACACACCCTTTAAAGTACCCCTAAGGGCCTGTTTTATCCCTGTCACGTTGAAAGAGAACATGCACAAGACTTGCTATTGCAGTATGTACATGTAGCTTGCATATTACCACAAAGAAATACAACTCGCACACAATACTAATTAGTAATACAGACAAGGGAGAAAGTACATTTCATGTTCCCTTAGTTGATTTTAAGTTTCCCATAAATTTTGTAATAGTGTCATCGAACTGTGTTAAGAAACATTTTGATGATGTTGCAGCCCTCACTGTTAGTAATAATTTCTCAACTGGTATTACCTTAAAAGTAAACAGTTTTCTTAACTTTGTGTATTCAAGATGAATGAAAAATTATTTCAATGCAGGTTTATCAAATTCATATCTAATATACATGCAATTTGGTTAAAATTAATTGCTCAGATTGTTAGTGATCTCCTACTTGTACAGTTCTATTGTGCAACCAACTAGCAAGACAGAATAAACATTCTTAACCAGAAACATATTCTATTTTTCCATACTCTAGAGCCCTAGTTTCTTTTGTTGACTTGTTTTTTTAATGCCCTACTTGTTCAGAATTTTTTCAGAGAGAGAGAGCCGAGATCTTTTGTCATTAAATCCTTTTTATTATACTGGACTCAGACGTTTGCACACCAGTTTGATTGTCCCATTATGAACTGTCCTGAAATTGAAACCAGAAGAAAATGGAGTTGACCTTCGGAAAAATTATGCTTTTTATCCTGAAAGTGACAAAGAATTGTGGGAGGCAATCATTTCCCATTAAAAAGGATGACTCATGCTGTGTAGTAATGGCAACTTTCCCCCTTCTCTCAAATTAGCATAATTCTCAAAATAAATAAATAACAATGCAGGATTTGGAGGCAGACAATTTTCCTAAATTTCAACCAAATGTTGTGAACTACTCAGTATGGAAATAGTTCTCTAGTGAAGGAGACAGGGAGTTTCAATGTGAATTATTTGGCTTGCTTGCAACATCATTAAATCCCATAAATTCTCAAACCCAGACTGTCTCCACTGACACTACAATCAATCAAATAAAAAACTTCAATCATTTAATAGCACTGAAGGATGTCCAAAACATATGTTGATCAACAAAGTGTCCAGTCAAATTTGGAGGCGTTGTATTTGTTAACAAAGTTTCACATTTTAACAAGTTCAGACACGTGCAAACTACATCTACAGAGTTTAGTAAAATTCTGCTATCTTTTCTATGAAATTCAGACACTTTTATTTTATTAACAAGTGCACTTGAAGAAACTGGGGGAAAAGTAGCACCATCTGTAGTTATTTTCTACAACATCATTTGCTTGAGACTAATCTAAATGTAATAAGACAGTCTAGGTTGTTTTGTTGGGGCACTTGCTTTATTAATAATAATAATAATAATAGTTAGTTTTTATATAGCGCTTTTCACGCCCGAAGGGCGTCCCAAAGCGCTTCACATTATTACCCCTGGTCACTGGGCCTTAAATCATTCCTTAAACCATCTCAGCTCCCTGGGGAGTATACAGCCTGTGCAACATTAATGCGCTACTCGGCTAAATCAATCACAAGAACCATCTCTGCCCTCACAGGTACCCATTTACCCCTGGGTGGAGAGAAGCTTATGGTTAAGTGTCTTGCTCAAGGACACAAGTGTCACGACCGGGATTCGAACCCACACTCTGCTGATCAAACACCAGAGCTTGAATCCGGCGCTCTTAACCGCTCGGCCACGACAATTAATTAAGTGTACATGCGCATAACCAGCAGGTACATATGTAAATGTAAACAAAGCCAGTGGCAGGCATTGCCAAAAAGCATGCGCAAAGGTGCCCCGGCACATAATAATTCCAATGAGCCTTCCCATATACTGATTCTGTATCCTCCTTGACATACTATATGACTCAGTGTGAGTTATTGTAAAGACGCTCAGCAACCCAGTATTTCCACATGATTAGACTGCCTGTACATCTCAAGGCAGATTAATGAAGCAGACATTCAAGCCATGCAGTGTCATTCATTTGTACATGAGCTACACAGTGGATTTCTTTATATAAACAGAGTGGGTCATCAGCATCTGTGTGATACAGATGAGTGCTTAGGGGTAAGTTATGTAGTAGTCCCCAAGGCATATTAATATGGCCAGATAAGACCATCAAAGGAAAACTCACTGAACATTCATAAGCTTTGACTAAACAAACAATGAGACAATACAAGTTGTTGGTATTGACTTTTCATAGTATATGACCTAAAAAATGACTACCATGGAGAACTACATTAGAAATGCCTGGATATATGAATTGTCTGTCTGAGGGAGGGGTAAAGATTCTTTAAAATTGGCAATTCATTAAACAAACATGCAACTTTTAATTTGTATTTGTGCAGTGTTTTAATTTTACCCAAGAAAAGAAAAAGAGAGAGGAATCAGCTGATTCGATGAGAAGTTACATTCAATAAACTTTTAACCCTGCCCACATGGGATTTGTTAAAGCTTTTACATAGAGTACACACAGACACTGTCAAAAACACCAAGAAAACAATTCAAAATTCCACACTATTAAAGACATGCTTGATAGAGTTACAGACACTCTCTCTCAGTCAACAAAACCAATTTATTTCTGATGGAATCCATGTTTTTATCCACACTGTGCAGAATGCTACTTGCATGTACATCAGTCAATCATGTAGAAAACATCCCAGCCATAATTATCCTACACAGTGGAGGAAGTATGTAGTCAGTCAAGCATAGGATTGACTATTGAGTATCGTTGGGGGTCTTTGACAGACCAGCTTGGAGGAGTATGTCAGCTTCTTCTGCACTCACTCACCCTCCCCCCACCTGACCACAGCAGCAGGAAGTGACTGTAACATAACGCCATCTTTGTAGGTGGATAAAACTCAAAGAAAAAAAAACAACATGTTTAAACCCAAAACTATGTTTTTCTTTAAACAAAAACGACACTAATTGTTTTAAAGGTATCGTACACGTTTGGTAATGACTCAAAACAAATATTAGCATAAAAACTTACTTGGTAACAAGCAACGGAGAGCTGTTGATAGTATAAAACATTGTAGGAAACGACTCCCTCTGAAGTAACGTAGTTTTTGAGAAAGAGGTAATTTCTCACTAAAATAATAAAAACTTGCAAGAAGTTTTTATTCCGATCTGAAAGCACACAAATTTGTAAAAGCAAGGGTGTTTTTCTTTCACCATTTTCTTGCAACTTCGATGACCAATTGAGCCCAAATTTTCACAGGCTTGCTATTTTATGCATCTAGTTGGGATACACCAAGTGAGAACACTGGTCTTTGACAATTTCCAAACGTGTTCAGTGCCTTTAAAGAGAAATCACATTTATAAACACAAATGTGGTAATTATTGTCCCATAAACAAATTTGTTTACCAAACTGTTGTCATATCAGTACAACCCTTGCTCTATGGTACAAGGTTGTACAAAACCCAGTTTTGGTTAAAAAGGTTGTATTATAGTAAGTATACACACTTGCCTAGTAAGGTCGTATCTCACTCAGTCGATTTACATATTATTGAGTAAAAAAAACAAAACAACAACAACCTTGTTGCTCCATGGAAAATAAAGCTGCAACAAGGTCATAACTCATCATACGACCTGTTGCTCTGCTTTGACATATTCTGCAAAAGATCTTCTTTAAATTCCAATCCAGTTATTTTTCCTGAAGAAGTCCATTCAGCTGTAGTGTTACCTCTGAGTCTGAATGTTACCTCTGCACTTTCCCTTCTCCAAGTACTTTGATAGTCTCATAAAGAGCATCTCAAATGAGATTAGGTAAACATCAACAGCAGTCACTAAAGCGATCAACAATTGACAATTATTCAAGATGGCCACTACTCCCACTGCACTCACTCATTTGAAACTAATAAGCCCTTTTCTAGTGCGGTTTCTGTCGTAAAACTTGTGCAAAACTGATACCTGTATGAGCTTACCCACTAATCAAATCAGGCTAGGGGAAAATAACAGGTCTGACCAACATAAGACTGCATTAATAAAAGGCCAAAGGATCAATATTCATTGATGAAATGTAAATTGACCCACTTCCGAGGTCTCCCTGTGGTCTAGAAACAGCTCAGTATACCTACTATTCAAAAGTGACTTGTTGGGCAAACAGGAACAATCCTCCTCTGACCAGATACAAGTTGTTTATGAGACATACTTTCTCTACATTCTGACTTGCATAATTACTGGCTCTACTGTAGCAAGTTTAACCCTGCTGAAATAATAATCCCTTCTCATTGCACAATAATATTATGTCGGTGGTAGGTGAAAAAATCCTTCATGCCAATCCTCTAGATTTCAACAAAGACATTTTATAATCAACCTGTGAACATTTATTCAAATTAGGCATTTATTCAAATTATGTTTTTGAGCAAATATCAACTTATAGTCTTGAGCAGAGTCCTTGTTTACATTCAATTAATTACATTGATTACATAATATTGATTCTTAAAGGCATCGTACACGTTTGGTAATGACTCTGATAATTAATGGCAGTAAAAACTTCCTTGGTAAGAAGTACAGCAGCTTTGTATAGTATAATGCATTTTGATAAACTTTTCACTCCGCAGAACTGCAGTTATTATGGAAAAATATATCACTTTTTATCCCCAAAACACTTCAATCTGAGAAGCGTTACGTGTAACACTTCTCAGAGTGTGTATTCCAATGCAGATTATTCTTCCTGCGTGGACATAATGGCTCCAAATTTCCGCCAAAATCTCAAAAACGCTACCACCTTTTAAAATGAAATTTGCACAAGTTAGTTTTATGGTATATATCTACAATTGTATAGGTTTGAAACAAACAGTAGGCTCCAATTACCAAACATGTACGATGCCTTTAAAGGGTCTGTATATGTTTGGCAATAACTCTGAAAATTAATGGCAATAAAAAATTACTTGGTAAGAAGTACAGCAGCTTTGGATAGTTTGAGAAACTTTTCACTTAGAAGTAATGTGGTTATGGAAAAAGATATCACTTTTTATCAAAAACAATTTGAATCTGAGAAGCATTATTGACAGTAACGTTTCTCAGATTGTGTATTCCAATTGCAGATTATTCTTCCTGCGTGGACATAACTGCTCCAGATTTTCGGCAATATCCCAAAAACGCTACCACCTTTTGAAATGAAATTTTCACAAGTTATCTACAACTGGTTCCAATTACCAAACGTATACAATCCCTTTAAAGGACAATGTTTTGTAAACAACAGTATTTCTGATGAAAATATTTCTCTGTTGTTGGAACTAGTATCAATTTTAGAAAACATAAGCTTCCAGTTTAAAGCTTGCTTAATAAGTTCCAGGAGACTGTGCTTGTACTGCAATAGACATTCTCTTGTTGAGGGAAAATTTTTATGACAGATTGTTGACAGTTTATCCAGTCCTGCTGGCAACTATCCCAAAAATGTTTTTAATAATAAATAATAAGTAATTTTCAAGGCACATTTGATGAATGTCTGTTTGCCTGATATGAGAAACTGTTAAATTACTAACATAAAAAAATACTTGAAGAGGGGTAACCATATGTACTATCTTGCAAATAAAATACATAGAAAATCACCTTGAGTGTCTCTTTAGATGGACTTTGGAGCTATATAAGATTATTTTGTTAGTATTATTATTTAAAATACAAAATTTGTGAAATTTCATAAAATTTGATGATGTGTTCACAAAGGGTCTTTACATTCCAAGGAGGAATATTTCGTCAGCCAAATGTCAAATTAAAAGCCGTTTTGATTGAATATCATTGAAAGTCAGGAATGAACCGAAACATCCCCGTACAAAAATGTACAGACCCATTTTTCTCAGAATGATGTCATTGGATGTTTTGGATGCTGACAAATTTTGCCCCGGAAGGTTATCAAATACAATGGCAATTTACACCATTTTTAACATGAGGTTAGAGACTTGTAATTTTTTCCCACTCACATGAGGACTTTATCTATTGAAAAATGAGTACAATAAAAATTGAATTTGACATTTCCCTTGCTCTACAATTTAGCAAGGGTGTTTTAAAATTCTGTATCATTCCTTAGTGCTCACCAGACCTACAAACATGTAGATTGTAGGCTACATATTGCCACCATTTTGGTAATTACTGGGTACCATTAAATGGGCCCTATGCTATGTTTCCATGCAGCCTTAGTCTCATAGTCATAGGGGGAAAGTGCACCACGATAACAGTTTATGCTCATGTACATGTGACATGGATAATTGACTACAAACCAAGATTTTGACAGAAGATCTATGAACCTGCTGAAAGATGTATTTCCTACTCTCCAGAAAATTTGTTTTTATAAGAAGGGTCAAACAAAAATAAACGATTCATCGCAGTAACTCTCTCAGCCTATGCTTTAGCATCCACAATTTTTCTCAATTTATTTTCCTTCAGGGTGAAGAAACTATATAAGGAAAGCAGACAAAATGTACAGAAAGTGAAAGTTGGTCACACTCCAACAAGACCAACATGTATTTGGGTCGTCCAAGCACAAGTAACAATAATTTTAATGGATTTCATGGAGTCGAGTGTGCTTGTATTGCGTCAAGAGCACGCACACACAAAAAAACAGGTCCAGACAGTAAACTGTCATCTACATTGAACCCTGACTGTAAATTCACATATTCAATCATCAGTATGAGGGCATGGAGGGCATGACAGTAGAGCCAATTTTTCAATCACTTTTTTCTAATTGGACACACTGGAATTGGAGAAAGGTGGGGTCAAAATGTAGCGAAAGTCACGTAGGGTTGGAATGGCTAACTGTGCTCTGACTAGTGAGATCCAACCTTATGTAATGAAGCTATGTTCATTTAAGGAAAACAAATTTTGCTGCATACATTCGTTTAAGTAAACACTTATTTCAATCATCTTCCTGCATTTGAATGGGAAAATTCAGTTTTAAAGCGCCCGACAACAATCTTCCTTGCTCTTAAAACTGAAATCATCTACATCTACATGCCATTCATGTACATGTACGTACATGTAAGCAATATCACAAATTTTTGAAAAGACATAGACAGTGTGTGTACCATTAAAGTCAACTTACTTGAACGAAATTAACATTATTATTATTATTTTTTTGTAAATAGGTAAACGAGTGCGTAATGATAACATAAATGAGTGGAACTCAATACAAATTTTGTCATAATGTAACAAAAACAAGAAACATTTTGATCAGTGTTACGATGGGCAAAAACACAGACTTTCACGAAAAGCCCTTAAGCGCCTAGGAATCAAAACAGAACTGTGACCTCATACTGCAGACTCGCTTTGTTTACCCCCCCCCCCCCCCACACACACACAAACGTGTATTATTACATGCAAAAAAGCAAGAAAAGGGACAGGACAAAACACGGAGGGGCATGCCTTCGCGGAGCTGAGCCACACCGGTTCGAACAATTGGCAGCACTAAGCAAATCTCCTGATACAGTATTATTCCAGTCATCAAATCTGATTTGAGATTTTTGTATTTTTTAAGACTGAATTTGCGTCACATGTGAATTATTAATTTTGAATGGTAGTTTTATGGATCAGTGTTGGTATTTCTTTATATGAGTAGGTCATGATAAGTTTTGTTGAACAGCAAACAATGCTTTAACTGGAACCTCTAAAAGGACATGTGATGAAAACAATTTTAATTGGAAAATGAAAGTAAAACATAACCTTTGTATCATGCCAGGACAGCACATTTGCTTGGCACGATACAAACTTACATAAATATTGAAAAAGAACCTTGGAAAAATAGATAACATACAAGGAAACCAATCAGGCCTTAATGCATAGAGACAAAGATAAATCTTCACCAGTCTGCAGTATGACGTAATGGTTCCTAACATGCAAAGGGGGCCGCCAACGGCCAAAAAAAACCCACTTGTTCAAAAATTGAAAAAAGGAGGGCTTGTTTTTACCATCAAATTTCAACAAAATTGCAGCGCAGAAAACTTCATACTTACGACCTAATAATAACTAAACACATAACAAATATATAGGGTCAAATTTGTTTTAGTGATTTCTTTCAAATAGATCTTTAAGTTTACCTGTACATGATGCATTTATGCAAGCACTTGTAGGCCTACAAAACTTAAAATGAACTTTTATGTGGCCATTACAATCCAACTTAAAAACACATAAACAAAGACACACACACACACACACACATATTTTTTTATGAACACATGATTTTGAACATCTTGAAATCTGGAAGTTTTCACCTTCATTTCTCACCTGGGACCGAATACACAGGATGTACAATACATATCTTAGTTCAGCAAGACATGAATAATGGGTGCCTTACTGACTTGATAAACAACTTCTAACAATTGCCAAAATTTGAACTATACCAGAAGTTGTTTATGTTCCAATAACCAGAAACAAACGTTGTACTAACAAACCATAATTCTTCGAGGAGGAAGCCATGTTTACATAAAAACTGACCCTTTTAGCTTGGAATGAAATTAACAACCAGCAGTATAATTGTCCTCAGTAAACATTTTACTACTGAAATAGGCCTCTTTTATTTTTTCCCAAGGTTTATTCAAACGAGTGAATCAAACAGTGCAAATTTTGCAGCTAAGATTTACATTTTTGAATTCCACCATGAAATTCAGGAGAAACCTTGAATGTCTTAATAATGATATCAATATCAAGGGATTTAGCTTTAAGTAATCCCCCAGACCAAGATATACAAGGAGCCAATTTCATTCCCTCTTCTGATCAAAGCAAGCAGCTCTCATCATACTATTACAGTAATAAGACATCACCATCACAGGCGAACGCCCCTAAGCCTATTTGTAAGCATCTCATGACTGCAGCTGCTAGTCCACTGAAAGCATACTAAGTGCCAAAAGTCCAATAAATATTTCTCCTTCATTTATTTCAATATGTGCGTCACAAACACATCTGTTGGTGAGGAATCATAGAGGGTCTCTTCTCCTCTTTTTACAAGATTACTGAAAAAGTAGACTGACCCAAGAGTAGATTCAAAGTATGGTGTGGACAGGTTGGAATATTAGGAAATAAGAAATCAAACAAGTGGACTTGCATTCATTAACCTTTTCCATAATGAAACCTTATCCCATATGTCCTCATGCAGTACTAGCCTACAACTCAAAGTGGTTTATATAGTGAAGTCACCAATGTGTGAATTTCCAGAAAGAAACTGCTTCCTACAGTACACAACAAGACTAGGAAAGGGGCATTTCATTTGATATGTAATGTAGATTGTAGAAGAGTACAAGATTTGTTTAAATTGTTTTAGGGCTTACTATTGCATTGCTATAACCATTACAATTTTAGGATATATCAATTATATTAAGGCTGTGTGTTTATGAATACCAGGATTTTACATAAATCATATTTTCTCATATTATGAGAAACCCTTATTGCTCACTTTTATGAAACTTGCCCATCACAGTGGCCCCCAAAAGGCTACTCATAAAATGAGTGCTACATGTAAAGGCCTAACGAGAGGTGGAGGAATGGCCTTTGGAGTGAGCTATCTGTCTAGCTTCAAAGCCTACTGTCATCTTCCCATCCTTACCTTATCATTGTTATCACTGTTTCTAAGTTATCACCATACCATGTAAAGCCCATACAAAGTCCACATAAGTTTGTTTGGTAAACAACATGGATAACCCAAATCGTAAATCAATGTTCCGTTCTCATCAAAACATACTTGCAGTTGGTATTGGTAATAGACGATGTGACCTGTGACATCACATGTTTACAAAAGAGCCACAGAGCCTGGACTTCCTGCAGGCACGATTTGTACACAGAATAATGGAATAAAACATACAATCTTATATTTTATGGAGATTGCACTGTCTAATTACTATCAACTTTTGATATGATGAAAGGGGGCACATCTCAAAACTTGTCCAGCTTTTACTTTCATAATTCTTGGATTTATGTGGAAATTATGACACAAAATGTCAACTTTCCCATAGGACCTGTGTAGTATCTTGCCTGCCAGAATACCCAAAGAATGCACAAGGTCACACTTATTGTAAACAAAGTTCACATGGTCAATACCAAGCATTGTTAATGGCCGACACCCCCAACATGTTTCTTAAAATAAAACATCAGTAGATTTCTCAAAATGACTCAAATATGTTTTAGCGATATTGCATAAAACAATGCCATAACAACAATCACTTTCCTGAAAAATTGAAGCAATTCAAATTTTGGGCAAAAATGTGTTTTTGAATATGCTAAGGATAAGAGATGTGGGGTCAAAAGAAATTAGATGATGTTAAGGAAATGGAAATATCTTCTCACCAGAGAAGCTATTGTGAAAATGGTGTTACCAGTCAGAATGTGGTATGATATATAAAACATCCATACAAACCTTGTATTTTAAATTGTCTCCCAGAAATGCGTCTTCAGGGACAGCATATTTGAATACTCTGCCCACAGTTGCTGTAATGTCCAACATACCAGCTCCCAATGACACTGGCTTCCATAATTCTGCTCTATCCAAACCCGAGTTTACAGTCTCAGGGGATTCATTGTTGAGTTCACTATTAAGCTCGCTCCATGCTCGTGTGTTGCTTATTTGGTCTGCGTTTACAACGCTAGCAGTCCTTGTCAGACACAGTACTGCTGTTATCCATAAGATACAGTGATGACGCAGGCTGAAATCTCTTGAATGAACACTCATCAACAAAGCCATGATGGTTAACTCACTTACTCTTCACAACCAAGATTGGTTGTTTCACTGCAAGCAAAAGTTAACAGAATCCTGTCAGGAAAAACTTCAAGGGTATAATTTGTCTGATTATACTTTGTATAACCCTGTTGGATGACAGTCTTTGATTCAACGTCTAGTGCTTCTTCCTCTGATCCGATTCAACTTGAGCTTAAATCCAGCCTATATCCGACACATCCAGAGCTACCATGTTGAAAACTGCAGAGGGAAAAACAAAATCAATCAAATTAAGCTGTAAAAAAGAGAAAAACCTACAAAAGTTGTTGCATTTTTTGTTTCGTCTTGTCTGTTGTTGTGTAGGTGTTTTTCTTTCAATTTAACTAGTTTGTTATTGCATATTGGTTATTTGCCAAAAGAGACTCTCAGAGGTCTGCAGTTTAGAAAACTAAATAATTCCATAATCTTTTTTTATCATTATAAATAAGTGCATAGTATAAATATTCAAACAACGAGTTTCAGATCATGTATGCCATGAATTTTCATGATGCTGCAGTTCCTCTAAATCCAGTTCATAACTCCTTCAAACTCTCCAGCTACAAATGACACAATTAGTCAGAAGACTACAATAGTGTGAAATGACATGTTCTCAATGGCTGGCCTCCTCATCAATACCGTTCACAAAAAGACTCTCACATCCAATTCAGCTCTCACCACCCAGTGCATCTTCGTTTACAATTTATC
Source organism: Plazaster borealis (assembly GCA_021014325.1). Classification (NCBI taxonomy): domain Eukaryota; kingdom Metazoa; phylum Echinodermata; class Asteroidea; order Forcipulatida; family Labidiasteridae; genus Plazaster; species Plazaster borealis. The sequence continues at coordinate 34,353,637 of CM037474.1, read as the reverse complement.
ACACCGTAGAAAGTTAATCGGAGACATGAGATTCAACCATCCGATGAAACATTCAGTGAAAGTCCAACCAGACAAGCAGCAGAGAAGTTGGCCTTACATCAATGCCTCAACACATTCTCCTTATAAGACTCGGTGCCTGGTGGTTCAATTTACATTCTCTTCTTTCCATAGGGTATCTCATCTGCATATCAATTCTATTACCCTCTCTAGCAGTGCATCCTCTGAAGAGGAAAGGTTTTCCACCTCAACGGACAAACTGTCTCAGTCTGTCTGGCACCTCCAAGAAAAAACCATGCAACTATTCCACTTGAGTGAAAACAGGCTTAAAGGGGAATATATACAATTAGTTAAATGGAACATCGTTGTGCCTGAATTGTGTTAATAAAGTAATAAATAAATAATCAAAACATTAAATTCCAGCCCATTACTGTGTTACATTGACAAACAATTGCATGTGAAGATAAAGTCATAGTGAGAAATCCCAACTGGATCTTCCAACAATGAAGTGTGATACAGGCCTTTCTAAAAATTATAAAATTGCGAATGTGGATTACACTTAATTAATCCCTACTTGTATTTAAAGGTACATTTCACAACATCACAGCAGATTTTATGGAGGGGAGGGGGGACATGGCTGTTTTGTTTCCATTCCAAAGGTTTACATTTACACTGCCTTTAAAGTGAGTAATATAGGACCTGCTGCTGGCCCTGTTTGCTAACAATATTTACACTCTGTGTCCCCTTACACACTGGGCAGTCACAATGCATTTTGTTGAAGGAGGCCTACGCATGCACAATATATTTTAGGAATTGTTCAGTGTACCGGTCATGCATCACCAGTGATGTGTACTTCCGCTGCAAAAAGCTGCACATGAGCCCAGACCAAGAATAAGATGATGAGTTTTTTTAAAATTGTTTAATATAATATGATAAAAGAGCAGCGTTACAATAAGTTGTTCATTTACAGCACGTTTTTCTTTCTCTCTTCATTTAAAGGCACTGGACACGTTTGGTCATTACTCAAAAAACAAAATAGCATAAAAACTTACTTGGTAATGAGCAACGGAGAGCTGTTGATAGTATAAAACATTGAGATAAATGACTCCTTCTGAAGTTACGTAGTTTTTGAGAAAAAAAGGTAATTTCTCACTGAAATAATATTCTGAAAAAGACTTCTGTCCAGAAGTCTTTTTCAGGCATCTGAAAGCACACAAATTTGTGCAACAAGGGTGTTTTTTCTTTCATTATTTTCTTGCAACTTTGATGACCAATTGAGCCCAAATTTTCACAGGTTTGTTATTTTACGCATATGTCTGGATACACCAAGTGAGGATACTGGTATTTGACAATAACCAAACATGTCCAGTGCCTTTAAGGAGAAATGAGTCCATTAAAAGCCAGTAAATGGAACTCCTGGCTTCCTTTTGTTGTTGACTGTTTCTGTTGTTAATGATGGAAATGGAGTGTACAATTTTTTGACTTAAAATGCAAATGGTGGCATAGAGTGTACATTGTCCAATTCAGAAGTGCAATACTGTATGTCTAAACAGTAATTGTAGAGGTATAGTCAATATGCCATTTCTGTTTATTTGAAAGGGTAGGCTTCCAATTTAGAAAAACCAAATTTCTTTTATGGATGTATACAGGACAGGTGAGTCATATACACAGTACATGTAGGCCTACATGTACAAACATACAAAAACATATAAAGTATCAAATGAACCTTGTGCATGTCCCAGTAAAATTCACAGTGCTTTGTTTGTTGGCTCAAGACTCATTTGAATGGTTTTGAATAAGTAGTCAAAAGGAAGATATAGCTCATATTATTATCATCTAAAATACTATATAAGCCGAGAAAAATAACACTTAAAGACCCCCCAAAATCACTGTTGCTTATTTTAAATTCTGCTATCAAAATAAACCAAATATCAACTGTTAACATTGTTTTCACTTTACCTTGATCACAAATTGGTTGCATGGTGTGTTTATTAAAGGAACACGTTGCCTTAAAATCTCAAGAAATTTTGCTGTTTGGAAGTGTTCCATATCCTTATTAAGAGTTCTTCGTGCAATAACATGCCTTTAATGTGTTATAATTAGTGAATGGTGATTAAAAAAAACCAAACATTGCCATCTGACCCCGAGATCTGCCCCGCGAAACGTATACGTATTTCCAGCCGTAAATACCACCGTCCATGTAATGGGCAAAATGCGCGACGAACAGTCGTTACGCTAGTGCCGTAGTCAGTGGCCTGGTAAACCAGTCAGATCTCCTTGCTCTATGGTCAGATGAAAACCGGGTAATAATCTCATTTTCTACCTCGCTCGCAACTTGTAAACCGAGCTAAAGCTAGCTCAGTATTGGGTCCAAAATATCCAGCCAGGTATTTGCGGAACGGCCAGCCGCATATTCAGAATATTAGAACACATGCAGTACAGGGAGGAGACAAACTATCACATTTGGTTCACCTCCCTGTACTGCATGTGTTCTAATCGCCGGCTGGCTATATCGGGACCAATACTGTGCTAGGTTCAGCTCGGTGTTGGATATTTATTGGAATACAATAAACAGATGGTAATCGTAACATTTTTAATAAAATAATTGCTCAGTCGTAGTTCAACAGCTGCGACTGGAAATAAGACTAATAGAATTTGTCCGCCATTTATGGGAGTCAAAATCTTGACTCCCATAAATGGCGGAGCGTTTTGTTTCGTGAAAGTGAGCAAAAGCGAAGCATTTCTAAGGCACGTTTGTGTGGATAATTATATTCTACTTTTTAAACATCTTTCCGACCGTGCTCATTATACATCAAACGCTTGTTATAGCCCAAAAGCGCCCAACAGCGCCCAACCCGAAGGCAACGTGTCCCTTTAACTGTAAAGATGTTAACTGATTTTCTCTTCTAAATGTTCTTTCCTTTGAGCTGAATTTATCTTCTTCTGAAGCCTTATAAAATTTGTCATTCAGAGATTTGGCCATGACATACATGGCTGTATGTGCATTATGCATAATAAGTAGGCTACATGTATGTACATACATCAGAGAGGTTTCACAAGGCTACGGATATATTATACGGATACGGATACGTCAACACATTGTGTGTTCACGTGACGCGTAACGCGGCTTCCGTGTTTTGCATGCACGTTCACAACGGATACGGGAGCTAATACACGTACATTACAAACGGATACCATTTTGCTGATTTTCGTTGTATTTTTGCCCCACAACATTTTGCCCGATATTACTGTTCAGGGTGTCATTCACGATAGATAGAAATGTGTAAGTCATTTGTAAGCAAAAAAATTAGAAAATGCAGTGTAAACAGGATCTCCATTTTGCCATGCTTGCTGGGAACTTTTTTTACAGGCGTTTAACATGTGGGTCTGAAAACGAACAGTTGAACAAAAATACTATTCAATCAAATTCTCCAATGTAACAAGAAAAATACAAAATGTTTTTGGATTTGTTTTGCTCGTAAAACTTATGCCAAAGTGTATATCGGGTGGCCCATACTAGGCCTGACGCATGTATCTATGATTGCGAAACAAATTATGGCGCGCATCCAACATAATCAGATACGGTTCTCGTATCTGTATCTGTATCCGTATCCATAGGCTTGCGAAACCTCTCTATTATAGTACTGATTATGTACCACTACATCCAGGTTTACTTTACATGTGTATTTTCCAGATTGGATCCAAGTTCAGAAAACTTAGCTGAAGAAATTTACGTTTATGACCTGACCCTGGTTTAATTCTAATCACCTTAGGAATAACACATGTTCCACAGCATCTCAACCACTCTCCTACATTACAAGACTTACTGGTGAACTTGAACTAAAAATTAGATTACCACAGATGACAGTTTCATATGGCATGTAATAAGGAAAGCCCACAAATGTAATTCGATGTCCAATGATGATAGTTTTTTAGCAAACATTTCTGTTTTTCGAACACTATGGGATGTACAACAACCCTTTCAAATTATTTAATTAATTTTGAATTGCTTCCATTTGTTTTTTCGGGATGACTGAAGTGAAAAAGCATAAAGTTTCAAAGTTTGCTTTAAACGCAATTGAGACAGAGGATACAATTGTACATTGTATAAGAACATCGCACCGTTGACAAACTTAACATAACTGTGTACAAAAGACATGTACAGTCATTTCTCATTACAATACATGATTGCTGTTCTTAACATCCACGTACATTCTGAATGCGCTTCTCTTGAAATTTAAGTACAGTATGCACATGGGTATTTTGAAGAGTTGTACTCACATTGCCGGTAAATGTCCTTTACTTTGCACTGTAATTATTCACCAGAAACATCTACCTGTGGCGATCAACATCAACCCAATAGTTGTAAACAGATTTTGTTACAACCCACATACACACCAAAGAATCCTTGAAATTCTTTCTTTTTAAATATTCAAACACAAAAACCCACATAACTAAAATCTGTGTGGGCAGTGGACCACAGATGCGCAACACTTGCGCTCCTTTGTACTGAAAATTATAACAGAGGTTGTTTACTGCACACAAACATAGTGCAGGGCACGAATCCGGTCAAGCTTGTCCTCAGCAAGGGTAAATGGAAGTAGACCTTCATACTCAATAACACAGTAACTGTCAACTTGACACCGGAATGCACATGTGGGCAATGAGATTGATGATGATTTCAATAGTTTCTTTTAATTACACCATGATTGCACCAATTGAGTTAGGGATGGGCTAATTCCCATTAGTACGCAGAAAAAGTCATCCTTGCACAATGCGGTATTGTTGAAATAGTTTAGATCAAAAGCTTTAAGCGGCAATTGTTGACTTCAATTTTTAGTATTCAATGTAATTTTCTTTGACAACCACCACAAAAGGAAGAACTGTAACTAAGTTTAACTGACAATTACCGAGAATACAATGAAATATGAAAATTGGAAAAGCATAATAATTGGCAGTCAGTTCTCATTCCCAATAATGTGTAATCTCACAAAAACAACCTTTACTTTCATTTCACTTTGACAACACTCCGGAGTTTCATGAAAACAAACGACAACAAAACACAAATTTGCAACCTACCAAATTTGTGACATTCCAACAAGCTCTCGCAAAAAGATTATTCCATTATAAAACCAAGTGAACTGCTTGCAAACACATTCGATTGCACATATATGCATATACAAATGGACATTCAGCATTTCAGGTATATCTTAAGAACAGATGATGAACCTTTTGTGAGATTAAAAGGCAAAAGCTGCAACCACGAACATTAGAGATTGGAATGCAGTACGAAAAAGAGCAGTTACATGTAGCACCTGACTTCAACTACATGTCTACACTCTTGATTCATGCAGTGTACTCACAGTGCATGCAGTGTGGTTAGAAAGTACCCTGCATATTCTCCTGCAATTATATTTATGTAAAATACTCGCCTTGAGCAGTTTTTAAATTGGATCTGCGGAGGGATCATGGGATGTACACAAGCAAAAGAGAAACAGAACTTACATGAAGAACATCAACTCAAAGGACATCTTATGTAGGAACTGTTTCTGTCATACCATACATGTAGAGTTGGGTTCAAGTCATTGCAACCAAAGATTAATCCCTGGTTGATTCCAACACAATGTTAACAGCAACAGGCACTAAGCTTGCATTTCAAGACTAAGTGATGTAGTCACCTGACAGCAGTGCATCTATGTATGAACCCAATATGCAAGCCTTCAATGCACAATAGGTTGTGAGTGGATAACAAAGACCCCAAAGTAAAGGTGGTGGTGGTGTTGGGGGGGGGGGGTGGTTGTAAGACCACTCACCTTGCCTTGAAAGGCTTAAATAGCACACAACTAATATCCTGGCCAAGTCGCCCACATGTAAATATAAAATAAAAGCCACTCATAACATGCGAATGGCTAGAATTGTGAAAGGAATGGCTGACTGGCCACTATAGTCAAAAGAAACTTTGTTACCTCTTGATCCATAGTAGCAAGCTTAACAAATCATAATAGCTGACAGTTGACAGACATTTTTTGTCATACCTGTTTCAGTATATTGTACAGGCAATGGAGGGGAGCACTATTGATGATGATGCCTGGTGGTGGTAGAAGGCAGTCCAACTAGCCTGAAGAATTAATGGAGTTATCGTGTATCTGTAATCATGTATTCATTCAGGGTTCATCAAGTCATCTCATTACATAGAGAACTAAACCAAGGACATACTTTATATAAAAACACAATAATGTAGGCCTAGGCTACATGGTGGTTTCAAGCCATGGAGGAATCTTAACAAAACAGCTCCATGTGTTTTGAATTACAGTATTGAATTTGGGCTCAATCTCTATTTGACTGTGCGAGTCTGGCACATGCTCAAACCATGCTCAAACCACAGTCAAGCTACTTTTGGGAACCTACTATTACTAGTTGTATACGCTGTATGACATTTTTATGTGAAGGAAACAAAATTCAGTCTCTTGTTGGAAAGCCAGATTCATGATTTAAAAAGTCGTAAGTACTTTATTTTTTAAAAATATTTTCACATGACTGAATTTGTATAATAATAATAATAATAATAATAATACGAGATATTTATATAGCGCATAATGCAGAAGCCTCTATGCGCAACACAAAACATAAAAACAATAAAATGAAAATAATAGCAAGTTACACAAATAAAGATTTAAACAAATGAGTTTTTAAAAGTCCCTTGAAAATTTGAAGAGAGCTAGCTTGGCGAATATGAAGAGGTAAGTCATTCCATAATGAAGGTGCAATGTAGTTGAAGGCTCTTTGACCATAGAATTTAGTGGAAGAAGTACTTTGCGTCAGTCGGGATTGGCCAGCAGATCGAAGAGGACGAACAGGAATATATTTACGGAGAAGATCTGATATATAGACAGGAGATAGGCCATGAAGAGATTTGAATGTTAGAAGATTTAACTTATATACGATGCGCAGTTTGGTCGGGAGCCAGTGTAGTTCTTGTAAGATTGGAGTAACATGTTGGGAACGAGGTGTGCGAGAGACGAGGCGAGCAGCAGTGTTTTGAACTCGCTGAATTTTAGAAAGTTCTCTATCTGAAAGTCCAGTGAGAAGAGAATTGCGTGAGTCGAGTCTAGAACTTAGAAGTGACAAAGGCATGAACGAGTAGAAGAGAAATTGGGTGGTAGCTGGCAAGGCATTCGGGGTCTAAGGTCGGCTTTTTTAAACGAAGAAGTACACATGCTTCCTTCAAATGATCAGGAAAAAGTCCGGAGGAAAGCGAAAGGTTAATAATTTTTGTTAAAACAGGAAGCAATACAGGAACACAATCCTTAAAAATGTATATAACTGTTCCAGTGTGTAGGCCATGGAAAACATGGCTACGTATACATTTCTTCAAGACTTATAGATTGTCTTGCAGACCTGTAGTGGCTGACAATGAAATGACAGCAATGTGATATACTGAGTGTTATTGAGCAGTTGTCTGCTTGTTGATGAAGGGTCCTTATGACTCACTCAAAGAACCCACAATGGCAGAAGGGCCTGCAGCAGCTTAGTCACAGAAAACACTAATTAACATGAAATTACTTACTAACCTGTAGCATTTTGGAAATGCACCTAAATTGATTACTCACATACGCAGCTGCAGGGATTCATAGCCATCCACTAAGGCCTCACTGTCAGAATCTGCTATTCTTCATCACAGCTAATTTGTGCTCATTCTTAAGATCACAACAAGAGGGTGTGGGCAAGGTCAGACATATTAAATGGCCATCTTCAAGATTGTACATCTGGTGCTAATTCCACTGACCCTACAGGCCATCACATAGTACTGAATTTGTTTCTATTTGTTTGTCTTAAAACAAATTATTAATACCATACCAGCCTATGTGTACATATGATGTACATCCTCACCAAATGCAATGTATGAACAGAATAATGGCACATTATGAGAATTCCTACATCTTGCAAATCCAAACTCTATCCAATATGGAAAACTTCCATTTGCTCCATCGCAGAAGAGTAACATCTTATGGTCAAGTACCCAAGTCTATTGGGGGTTGCCCTAATTACATTGAGTGCAAATAACTGGAATCCCCTCACCTTTGTTGTTAACCACAAAGAACACAGAAGCAATTCCCTCTATCCAACCTCAAGCACACAATTTCTGTTCTTTTTTTACCAGCATTGGCTACAGCCGAAAGGAATGTTTTAATGGGTCTACCACACACATTGGCCAATACAAGACCTGCCTTGTTCTTGCCATTATGCCTACAAACAACATGAAGTATCCAAGGCCATACATCTCAAGTGTTTGAATGTCTACAGGGACTCTCCTCACAAATTATTTACTTGAAAAGGTAGCCTGTCAATTTTTCACAGTGCATAAATGTTTATCCCTGGAGACACTGAACAGGTCTTGGAATCTACCTAAGCACAAATAAACAAAGGATTCTGATTGATTTAGATGAGGTTTTTTCAAGACTTCCCAAGTATTGAGCTTATTGAGTTACAACACTCTGACCATCTTGTCATCATTTTCTTTTCATCAAAATGGATCCCTATCTGATAACACAGGGTTCAGCAATGATCGATCCCTATCTGATATTACACAGGGTTCAGCAATGATCGATCCCTATCTGATAACACAGGGTTCAGCAATGATCGATCCCTATCTGATATTACACAGGGTTCAGCAATGATCGATCCCTATCTGATATTACACAGGGTTCAGCAATGATCGATACCTATCTGATATTACACAGGGTTCAGCAATGATCGATCCCTATCTGATATAACACAGGGTTCAGCAATGATCGATCCCTATCTGATATTACACAGGGTTCAGCAATGATCGATCCCTATCTGATATTACACAGGGTTCAGCAATGATCGATCCCTATCTGATATTACACAGGGTTCAGCAATGATCGATCCCTATCTGATATTACACAGGGTTCAGCAATGATCGATCCCTATCTGATATTACACAGGGTTCAGCAATGATCGATCCCTATCTGATATTACACAGGGTTCAGCAATGATCGATCCCTTTCTGATATTACACAGGGTTCAGCAATGATCGATCCCTATCTGATATTACACAGGGTTCTGCAATGATCGATCCCTATCTGATATAACACAGGGTTCAGCAATGATCGATCCCTATCTGATATTACACAGGGTTCAGCAATGATCGATCCCTATCTGATATTACACAGGGTTCAGCAATGATCGATCCCTATCTGATATTACACAGGGTTCAGCAATGATCGATACCTATCTGATATTACACAGGGTTCAGCAATGATCGATCCCTATCTGATATAACACAGGGTTCAGCAATGATCGATCCCTATCTGATATTACACAGGGTTCAGCAATGATCGATCCCTATCTGATATTACACAGGGTTCAGCAATGATCGATCCCTTTCTGATATTACACAGGGTTCAGCAATGATCGATCCCTATCTGATATTACACAGGGTTCAGCAATGATCGATCCCTATCTGATATTACACAGGGTTCAGCAATGATCGATCCCTATCTGATATTACACAGGGTTCAGCAATGATCGATCCCTTTCTGATATTACACAGGGTTCAGCAATGATCGATCCCTATCTGATATTACACAGGGTTCTGCAATGATCGATCCCTATCTGATATTACACAGGGCTCAGCAATGATCGAGCAAGACTCCCTACACTAAGACTCCCTACACTAATCCTTAACTCGGATGCAGACAAAACAAAAATAGTTCAAACCAATACAATTATTGAGTGGATGTTGTTTCAGACACTCCTGTGTTAATGAAAACTCAATCTCTTTGCAGGATGTTATCAGCTGTAGCTTCTGTCAACATCAGATGCTTCTCTCTAATCTTAAGGGTATGACAACCAACCCCCCATACATTTGGTTGTGATTGACTGCATCTCACATTCACAGGCCTTGTAGAAATTAAGTTCCCTAGTGTATGTTGCAGTAGTGATTATTGAATTTACTGAACCATTTATTGAGCAGTGAATCATTGTAGATGTAGACAGCCTGGTGTAAGACTGTGTACTGGTTTATTTGTTATGCCAATCTATGATACCAAAATAACACTACCTACATGTACATGCTAGAAGGGAGGTCAGGTCCCTACTTTGTTAAAGGTGTACTCTCCACATGATTTCCTATGAAGATTTCAAATTCTTGAAAAAAAGATGAAAACCAATCGTCTGCATATTTATTTTCCCCAGGACAAAATGAGACCATTCACATGTAGCATACGGGTGAGTTTTATTTATCCAATTTCGCATGTCACGTGCACGCTGATCATGATCTAGGAGTACGAGCGGTATGGTTGTGATGGACACTGACGAACAAATGCTGTGCACCAAAATTTTGTGTATGATCTGGGTCTGAACTTGAATTTCCATGACCAAAAACAGCTTTTTTTCCATCTGATCTATACTTAAAGGTGTCACATTACATTTTGCATCTAGTTATTTTTGTATCCAACTTGCGAATAAACTAGGCAAGGAAATGTCCCTTGCTGTCTTTATCCTCAAACCATGACAACTTGAAAACTTGTCTTTCATGGTCTTTCATATCTCCTTTATTTCTGCTTTTTCTGTCCACTTCCATAATTATCCAAGATTCCTGTCAACTGATGCCAATAACATGGAATTTTGTGAAAGTTCCGAACACACATCGTGACACAGCTTTCGTTCCAAATTCAACCACGGGTACCACATTGTCTTTCAACCTCGGTCACACGCCACAGGCGAGGCCGTATCCAAACTGGCGGCTATGGCTATGGCTACAACTGTTGCTAAGGGTGTTGCTAAGGACGCCCTATACTTCTGCGCATGATGATGCGGCTACCCAGTCGTAACCTTAGCCACCAATTCGGACACGGCCCGAGTCTAGTTGCAGTGTTTGCAAGACGTTCTCAATACACGGTGCGATTACTCTAACACAAGAGGTGGCAATTCAGGGATATGTTTTGGCGATTCGGAGCAGAACAATTTTTGCCTCATCCGTAAATGGCTTGGAGTGCAAATTTCCCACATGAAAAGTAACACATGGCTACTTGCAGTTGGAACTGATGGTTTGTTGTGTTAGTACGTCTTGTATAACATTTGTCCACTAATTGTTTTTCCCTCGGCGATACATTTTTCAAAAAAGGGGGGAAAAAAGGCTTTTTGACGCAATTTACTGAAATCCAGAAAATTACTGAAAATGAAATGACCTTACCCCTTCACAAATATAATTCCATACCCCTTCACAAATATAATTCCATGCATAATGCAAGTAAACCAAAAATTGTATATCCTTATGAAAAAGTTTTGAAAGAATCTTCATATTCACCCATTAATTTGTACCTCATTAATTTGTACCTCCGTCACAGAAAGACATGCTTGGAGATTTATACAGGCATGTCCTTCAAGAATGACCAGAAGAGCCAGCCCCTCCAGCAATGTGGAAACAATTAGATCTATTCAGCAATCGGAGTGCCTGCACTGGTTGTGGCTCACAAAGCATACAACTCAATAGTATTACAAAGGAGTTCCATGTCAAATTTGGATATTTTAGTGTAATTATATTGTTTAATTACCAATAAAGAGGCTTTGATATTAGTAGAAATTGCTTACTGCACAATAACAGGCTCAATGAATCCTTCCGCATTCCATTCCCAGCTGTTTAGTGGAAGAACTGAAAAACCAGAAGAATTACTTCACAGTATGTTGCCACTGAGGAATTCAGCAACGATACAGTTCAGGCATCATTTATAATAGATGTGTTATTTTGGTCAAATATTTTTGCGTGGCTGATACTCACAGGAGCGTGTAGGTTTAATGTTGTCTAGACACAGCATCAACGCTATATGGCAATGTACACAACAAATTAGAGGCATTTACAAATATTTCTGTCCAGTTTCCTTTGAAACAAACAATTTATTTTAATTATTTGTGACAATGAAATTGAAATACATGTGCATGTTCATGTTTAATGCATGTTATTTTCACCTTGCAAGTCACAATTTGTGATATAAAAAAAAAAAAAGACACTTGGTCATATGGGAAATTGTACATTTTGTGTCGTATTTTCCACACAAATTTAAGAGTTATAAAAATAATAGCTCAACAAGTTTTTAGAAGTGCCCCCTTTCATCATATCAAGTGTTGATAAATAACACATTTTATGTTTTCTTCCATTGGGCTGTGTACAAATCCTGCAGGAAGTCCAGGCTGTTGCTCTTTTGTAAACATTTGATGTCACTAGTTACATGGTAGGGGTATGTTACCTGCAAACCACAGTCATGCCATAGTGAATACCATGTCTGTCAACTTCTCCATCACACCTATGAAATCACACAGCCCATAGTCTTCAAGAAACAAAGGCAATTGATCACTATGTGATCACTGTCTAATCACACAGCGAAACCCTCTAAACTGTCTCCAACTTGGTCTCTACCTGCAACCTACCTCCTTCTTGGCAATGTTTGAAAAAATAACACCATTTCATCAAACATGGTGCTGATAAACTTAACAGTACTGTTTGTGTATTTCAGTTAGATTTAGTTCCCATTAATTGCTTGAATTTTGTGGTAACAAGTGAAAGTGATGACTAATAAAACTCTCTCAAGCATTATCTACCTGTCTATTTAAATTTATTTTGGTTTGCTAAGCCAATACAAGTAACTGACCACATAAAAAACCAAGGATGCTTGCCTGTGAACAAACTCAATACTAAATTCCAACTGATGGTTTCACTGAGCATGCAATGAGCATCTCCTGAATAAACATACATGTATTGCCTCCAGACAGAGTCAGTGAATAAAATGTATTTCCACAAGAATAAAAGAAGGTTCTACCTCAGAAGTCATTGACTACATTATATAACCAACCCAGGAAGGTTGACCACACCAGAGGATTGAGAGGACAGACTTGAATGACAAGAGTGGTCTTAGCCACAGTGGAGTGAGGAAGTCAAAGGCTTGAGGTTAAACTCTTTGCAATCTCTTTGAGGTGGACATAAAAGATGAACAGGCAGCCACAGGCAGCTGGTGATGACCAGGATGAAATGAATGTCTTATGAAATAAACAAGGACTCCATCACTAAAGAAGGAATTGTCATCTATTGGGACAACTACTGGTAAAACATTGAAGAGAGCCAATGTGTCACTTGTTAGTCAGCCATTGTACCCACTTCCTCAAGAAAGCCTTTTTTTCGGGGGGGGGGGGGGGGGCAATATGGTAAAAAAAGTACATCGGCGCGCTAGCACCGCCTGTCACGCAGCGACGCGGGGGAGTTGGACATTTTTAGGGGAAAAAAGGCCAAATTCCAACCCAAAAATTTGTTGTGAAACTTATTTCCTTCTTCAAACTGCTTACAAGTTTACATTCCTCAGCATCTTCATCAAATGCTAAGGAATTGATTGAACTAAGATGGTAACATGAGCCAGGTTAGATGCATTCAAATGAAGACAGTGTGAATTACATGAGAGATTCTCCACCAAAAGGTGAGACTGTGTAAGACATTTGAAAGGTAATACTGAGAGGTTTATGGTCTTAAAAATCTGACAAGTACATCACAGATAAACAGGATCCAAGTACTTCGACTGCTTCTCTCAGGATCTCAACAAATTGTGGATCTTCTAAAAACTACATTGTGCATGCATGTACTTATACATTTGACAATAAAAAACATCGCCCTACCACTTTACATCAGTTCACACACACAGTGTACTCAAGTGAGACGTAAACAAGTTAGGGAAACATTGATTCTGTGAGATTTTTTTTTAAAGAGATCTTAGAAAAAGAATTTCCATGGAGGTAGAGCATCATAAGATAAGTAGACTAGACAATGACCAAATGACAAAAACACAAAATCATTAAATCCATAATTATGCATTGGACAACATGCAGTTGGCGTCATTTTTAAAATCAGAAGCCAAAGGAAAATTATGTCAGAGCTCTGTTTTGGGTTGGGTTTTTTTCTTCTTGATGTGCCACAATCACAGCATGCTCTGATAGTGATAGTACACATTTCTCTGTACAATATTGCAGAACTTGCCAACAACATTTGACACTGGCATAATAGCCAGACATTTTCTTTTTTTCTCTTTTTGTTTGTTGTTTTTGTGTTGTTGCTGTTTTGGGGTGTGTGCAAGATTTCTACTTTTATTTACTTATTAATTTATTATCATTAATATTTGGTTGGGGGGAAGGGCACTACATGTGTGTACATGTAGTGTATCAAAACCATTTATTTGTGCATGTTTTTGATCTCATATGGGGGTCAAGGTGGTAGGGGGAGGGGGGGCAAGGATTCTGAACTGGTTACGACACTGACATTTGATAACATTCCATACCATAGAAACCACACTAGGCTGTTGTTCTCATTATCTTACAAGAAACCATAACCAGTAGTTAACTACAGTGGCATGAAGGTTATGTGATCAAACAGTGAGTCAGGTCATGGAGGTAGAATTCTACCTCCATGGTCAGGTCTCCTATTTAGACAGGTTTGTATGTACTTTCTAACCCTGTGACCTTCACAGGTAGGGGTCACATTCAACTCACATGAAAATGTGTCAATCTCTGTAAGTCCTTCCACCAGGTATTTTTTATCATTTTTTTCCTTGATGAAATCTTGAACAGCCTTTTCAGGTTATTCACATAATTCAAAATACAAACAAGTTTCTACATTTCTGTACTAAAGTGATGAATGCACTGTAGTGAGTCTAAGTAAGTGAGTCACCCTGAAATAATATTGGATTTTACTCAAAATTGATAATATGCATTGCCTGCTGACACTTCTAATGCACAGGGCACTCACAGTCACACACAATGGGCAACTCACACAGTGCCTCTGGGCCAGCCAATCACCACGTACCATTCAGAAGCACCAATCAGAGCAGTGTTCGTTCAACACTTGCCTTTATGCATCTCTGGCACTCTTCAGTCTCAAGATGATGACTAGAAAAGGATAGTCAAATCATTGAGATCAATAAAATACATAGATCTTACACTGCTGCAATTACAAGAAGTCCCCTTGACTCACTAATTAAAAAAAGAAGTCCCCTGATTTTGTCCCCTATCTACTCCTAGGTAGTTAATAAACAGCAGGACAAGAGAAACTCTTCCTCCCAGTTTTCCAAATCTACTCCACAGCAGTAAGAAAACAGCAGTAAGAAACAGCAGGAAAAGTTCTAATTTGATTTCAGTAGTCTCTCAGTTCCCAATGTACTCCATGGCAGTACATAACTAGCAGGACAAGTTCTTGTGAGAACAATCTACACATTATCACATAGAGTGTTCCTGCAAACAAATAATATATCACACATTTATTCCAGTCAACATTAAGCATTCCGAGCCGACTGAAAGTTCTGTTCACTCTCCTTGTCTGTATGTATGTAAGCCACTACAGCCTGCTGTTTACCCAATTTGACAAGACACCTGTAGTATGGCCATTTTGGTATGCATGTGGCAAGACATCCATTAGGGAGTTGACAATTTGAATTACCAATCACTTCAGGAGTGTGGATATGTGTGTGTGACTGTACAGAGGAGTTAGTTTAGATCATACATAATGCATACAATCCAAAGGTCATATAATGAATTGCTGCATCAGTAAACATGATTGAAACTCACTATAAGAAAATAAAATACCTACCGTACCTTTAAGGGTGATTTTATTGGTAAAAACACTTAAAACGTTGTGAGGTTCATAGAAATAGACCATCAACCGTAAAATGGTGAAAGGAAATACATCAAATTCTCTAACAATAAAATTTTGATCAACCATGCATACAGAAAATATTTCAGACCATTTAATATTTTGTTCATAACTTTAGTATGAAAGTACGCATGCAAGGACTGCAAAGAACAACATGACAAATCTCATGGAATGTGTAGGCCTAATCATAAAATATTTCCCTTTGAAATAGATCAAGTTGATGGAAGCCAGCAAAAGCTGCAGCTGAAGACAGATTGTCTTTATGACCACAGTGATGAGAATATTGATATTTATGGATGGTAGTAACTCAAGTGTAAAATAAACATGGTCCTTGCCTAGTGCTAACTACATTGCACAGCGCCTATAACAGAGTAACCAAAAAACTAGTATGGTATTGTACTTACATCTGCACAGTGGATGAACATAAGCTTGATTGTCACTTCCTGTTGGGGGAAGTCAGGCAGCCTGTTAGAGAAACACAAGGAAATCAAACGATTAAGAACATGAATACTATACGAGTAAATACGAAACTAGTTCCTGGTATAACCATGGATATGAATATCCATGGTCATTTAACATTTTAAGTGATAAGAATTTAATGTCACAATTCCATGGACAAAAAATGTAATCTTGGAAGAGCAAAAATTCACTTAACATGCCATGAGGAATGGTCATGATTTACTTTACATTTAGATATATTTAACATTTGATCTGAATGCATTAAGAATCAAGTGTTTTAAGGATATCATCAAATCACTGCAATACAAAACTCACACAATGCAATGTGTTTATGTGTTAAAGTTTACAATAACAATGATACGTGTTTATTAGAATTCTTAAAAGAACTCAAATAATTTTCAGGTAAGGCTTAAAGAAAATGTTTTCATACACACACTTATTTATTAAAACCCTGATTAAATTATCTTCAGTAAAAAGTTTTAAAACATACCACATATATTGTTTTGGGGTTTTTTGTTAAAAAACTGCATATATAAGGCCTATTAGGCCAAGTATCCTATAGGCCTACACAAGTGGTTGAAATTATGACAAAAATACATTTCTTACAAACTATCAACAAAATTGGCAGGGAAAGTCAAGGGAGGTGATTAAATTTACATGTAGGACCCTATGCATTACAATTCATCAGAACCATCAAGCTATGCTGGAACAAGAGTCAAACCAGTCAACCAGTTTATGCATTCAGAACCATCATCAAGCTATGCCGGAACAAGAAACCAAACAGCCCACCAGTTTATGCATTACAATACTTCAGAACCATCAAACTATGCTGGAACAAGAGTCCAAACAGTCAACCAGTCAATACATAACAATACATCAGAACCATCAAGCTATGCTGGAACATGAGTCCAACTAGTCGACCAGTTTATACATTACAATACATCAGAACCATCAAGCTATGCTGGAACAAGAGTCCAAACAGTCGACCAGTTTATGCATTCAGAACATCATCAAGCTATGCCGGAACAAGAAACCAAACAGCCAACCAGTTTATGCATTACAATACATCAGAACCATCAAGCTATGCCGGAACAAGAGTCCAAACAGTCGACCAGTTTATCAGGCATGAGAATGGGCGATGATGAAAAATCCGGAAAAAAAATCCCGAAAAAATCTAACGCTAAAAATGCATGTCCGGATTTTGGGCAATGTCCGGAAATTGGGCAACGTCACCAAGCGTCGGCGCCGCATTCAGTGGTTGAACCATGCATATCCTACCTCCATGGGTCGAGTTAGTAGGAGGAAAATACTCAAAAAACAATAATGAAATCATAAAAAATGCTAGACGCATCTTATCTCAAAAAGCTCACAAAAAATGTGAGACTTAACGGTTTATGCAGACGTCGACGATTCTCATACACGTGCGTAAAAAAGTCTAACAATGCGCGCATCCAAACACCGCGCATTATTGTCAGTAGACTTCCCAAAGTCTCCACACATGTTCCTTTGCTGCAGCAGTAAACATATTACGGTCAAACAATGAATAAACCACACCGTGATTGAAGCGAGGAATGACAGAAGTCTACACATATCTATTGATCCCGCTGCATACGCGATGCACATGGAAGCCGGGCAGCAATTGTTTACGTGCCGTTTTCACGAACGGTGTGTCGATCCGCGGTATGATTTTACAAAGGCAAATTTACAATTTCTGATTTAAAGACGAGAGATTGGCGAAATATAAATGCATACCCCAACACCCTACCCCCCAAATTTTATATCAAATTCACATTGAACTCGGAGACCACATATTTTGAAGTCAAAAATCCGGAAATCCGGAAAAATCCGGAAGATTCTCATGCCTGAGTTTATGCATTCAGAACCATCATCAAGCTATGCCGGAACAAGAAACCAAACAGCCCACCAGTTTATGCACTACAATACATCAGAACCATCAAGCTATGCTGGAACATGAGTCCAAACAGTCGACCAGTTTATACATTACAATACATCAGAACCATCAAGCTATGCTGGAACAAGAGTCCAAACAGTCGACCAGTTTATGCATTCAGAACATCATCAAGCTATGCCAGAACAAGAAACCAAACAGCCCACC
This sequence comes from Plazaster borealis, assembly GCA_021014325.1. NCBI lineage: Eukaryota > Metazoa > Echinodermata > Asteroidea > Forcipulatida > Labidiasteridae > Plazaster > Plazaster borealis. The sequence continues at coordinate 34,335,356 of CM037474.1, read as the reverse complement.
AGTTTATGCATTACAATACATCAGAACCATCAAGCTATGCCGGAACAAGAAACCAAACAGCCCACCAGTTTATGCATTACAATACATCAGAACCATCAAGCTATGCTGGAACAAGAGTCCAAACAGTCAACCAGTTTATACATTACAATACATCAGAACCATCAAACTATGCTGGAACAATAGTCCAAACAGTCAACCAGTTTATACATTACAGTACATCAAAACCATCAAACTATGCTGGAACAAGAGTCCAACCAGTCAACCAGTTTATGCATTCAGAACCATCATCAAGCTATGCCGGAACAAGAAACCAAACAGCCAACCAGTTTATGCATTACAATACATCAGAACCATCAAGCTATGCCGGAACAAGAAACCAAACAGCCCACCAGTTTATGCATTACAATACATCAGAACCATCAAGCTATGCCGGAACAAGAAACCAAACAGCCCACCAGTTTATGCATTACAATACATCAGAACCATCAAGCTATGCTGGAACAAGAGTCCAACCAGTCAACCAGTTAATACATTACAATACATCAGAACCATCAAACTATGCTGGAACAATAGTCCAAACAGTCAACCAGTTTATACATTACAGTACATCAAAACCATCAAACTATGCTGGAACAAGAGTCCAAACAGTCAATCAGTTTATACATTACAGTACATCAAAACCATCAAACTATGCTGGAACAAGAGTCCAAACAGTCAACCAGTTTATACATTACAGTACATCAAAACCATCAAGCTATGCTGGAACAAGAGTCCAACCAGTGGACCAGTTTATACATTACAATACATCAGAACCATCAAGCTATGCTGGAACAAGAGTCCAAACAGTCAATCAGTTAATACAGAGATGCCAACATTTCAAATTCAAAAAGAGTAATTTGCCCTCAGACTCAGATTTTATTTTACAATTTAGCATTAAACAGACCTATAACATACATGATGTACTAACCTGTTGTTACTGACCAAATAATGTATTGACTATTGTATCACTTGGTTTTTCCCGGCACGCGTAAACAACCGTCGTAAACAACAGGCAACTCTGTTTATTTATCATGACGCGTCGACACGCTGTTTTCTCATCGCCCCGATATCAACAGCACTATACATGGGGCGATTTGGTTAGCAACTGACATAGCTGGTTGCCAATCTTCTAACACATTGTCTACGTGTAAAACGAGGACACCAGCCTAATACTTATTACGCCCAATTAGGCTCTTCTACCGTGGGCGCGTTGTTTTTACTGACACATTACTACGTATGCGCTGTTTCATGCGCTAAAATTCTCACAAACAGTCAGATACCGAATACATTTTAGTGATACGCGCTATGAAAATAAATAGGAGTCAAGACACAACACGTACATTAAATGTTTTATGACTAGATATTTATAAAATCGTAAAGAACGAGGCGAGGATCGTATTATCGTAATTTGATAAATAAATCGTACAAATTACGCCTAAATCGTAAATGTTGGCATCTCTGGTTAATACATTACAATACATCAGAACCATCAAGCTATGCTGGAACATGAGTACAACCAGTGGACCAGTTTATACATTACAATACATCAGAACCATTAAACTATGCTGGAACAAGACTCCAAACAGTCAACCAGTTAATACATTACAATACATCAGAACCATCAAGCTACATGTATGCTGGAACATGAGTCCAACCAGTGGACCAGTTTATACATTACAATACATCAGAACCATTAAACTATGCTGGAACAAGACTCCAAACAGTCAACCAGTTAATACATTACAATACATCAGAACCATTAAACTATATGCTGGAACAAGACTCCAATCAGTCAACCAGTTTATACATTACAATACATCAAAACCATCAAACTATGCTGGAACAAGAGTCCAAACAGTCAACCAGTTTATACATTACAATACATCAGAACCATCAAACTATGCTGGAACATGAGTCCAAACAGTCAACCAGTTTATACATTACAATACATCAGAACCATGAGTCCAAACAGTCGACCAGTTTAAGAACCATCAAGCTATGCTGGAACAAGAGTCCAATGAGTGGACCAGTTTATGCATTACAATACATCAGAACCATCAAGCTATGCTGGAACAAGAGTCCAGACAGTCAACATTAGATTCTCCATGGAGGTAGAATGCTTATACTATGGGGCAGAGATACATTCCTATTAATTTCATGGTGCTTGAGTATCCCCATTATCTTATCTTTGAATCAATAGCTGTTGCTATTTAGTTTTAATCACTTATTTCAAATGCATTACAAAGGTGATTAAGAGCAGATGGAGTATTGCATTATGAGGTTTCTATGGTAACACTACAATAAGAGAACACCTGCAAAGCCTGGATGCACAGCCACAATGCATTAGTATCACTGTACTATTTACCACCTCAAGTTTGGCCCAAGGTTGGATACATTAGTTATTCATGATACTACCTGGGCAGGTTTTTAAAAACTGTTGAAAATCTGGGGCAAAATCTTGACACCATTGCATGTTTATCAATGTATCTTAATGAAGTAATTTGCAGCATCTCTTTTTTTCCCTTTGTCCCCCAGCGATTTTTGTTTGTGTTTAATTGCGAGCTTTGAAAATGTTAAAAGTACAGAAACACTATCCACTGACTTTTGTTCGGTCAGGTAGACAGCATGAAATGTACACAGTGGAGAAAAAGTTTCCCTCTCTCCTGAAGCTTTCTTAAAACCATCATTTACAACGCTCTTAGAAAAAATAGTGTTTGAGCCTTGGGGCTGGACCACTAGGCCAGCATGAACTCTGTAACAGTATCATGACTTAGCATTGTGATTGGTTGACATTATTTGGACAATATCTCATGCACTGTAGAACCATGTAAGAGGACCATGGAGGAAGAAAATAGACCATGTAACCTTTGTTTACAAAAAGAGTGACCTACCTTGTACCTTCCACGGCATTTTCTGGCAGATGAGAAACTACACTGGTCAGTGTTCATGGGAAATTTTACATTTTGTATCATAATTTCCATATCAATTCAAGAGTTATAAATATAACAGCTGAACATGTTTTGAGATGTGCCCCCTATCTTCATACCAAAAATTGCTAAAAATCGTACGTTGCAATATCCATGAAATGCAAGATTTATATTTTCTTCCATTGAGCTGTGTACAAATTGTGCCTGCAGGAAGTACAGGCTCTGTGTCTGTTTTGTAAACATGTGATGTCACAGGTTGCATGTTCTCTAGAACCATGAACCACAGGGATAACAAGTTTCAAGAAACACATACACTGTAAGTAGCTCACACATTAAAGACAGCTTCAGTTAAATAATGTGTAAAGTGCTTCATCACACACAGCAGGGGCAGGTGTTTCACAATCACATGTATGCAGACTAAAACTCAAATACAAGACCTATTTATGTATAGCACCTTGTAAGAAGATGCAGCACATCCCATCTGAAGGACAAAGCAAGTGTCTGGTTCACGGACACAAGTGCCAGGACCAGGACCCGAACCCACACTCTGACATCACAAGAACTTGATACATGCATTAGACCGCTAGGCCGTGACACTCCAATTTATACACAAGTAGACAATGGTTAGACCTATATGTAGAGTATTTAGGTTGGACTTGGAGCATGGACAGAGGATCTATAACTGACAGCAATGTATCCAAGAAGGTAAAGCTACATTTCATTCAACATAACCAGATTCAATTTACGATAAAAGGCATTATAATAATCACTTGACTAGCTTGTTTTCATTAAAGTTGCATTGAAATCACGACAGTTTAAGTGAAACCATCTTCTTGCCTACATAAAACTTGAAATCTCTAGCTGCTGATAGGTTGACAAGGCGTGACAAGTCATTTTCCTCCCTGGCTGCGCAAATCTGTGGACAGTCATACTCTGTTCATTACCTATGATGAGAAATGTTCAAAAGAACTTCTTTGAACAGCAAAATCCAAGTCGACCCCTACATACATGTAGGAGATAATTTGATCTCACATCAGCAGCATGCACAATCAATCTTAAAGCCTGTCAATTCTATTTAAACTGAACTCATCTCATGGGTTGGAATTCTTAATGTAAATGTAACATAAGGTGAAGAAATGGTGAAACAATATGACTTATGAGTCATGACGATAACATATTCATCCAAAAATACAGGATGGAACGATCTAATCGAGAAGCAATGCACGATTTGGCAAACCAATGTTTGAAAAAAGAAAACACTATTACCTTGACAAGGCTTGCAGAACGTGTCCACTCTGCTCAGAGTTGTGCTACATTTTCACACATAACCTTTTCCCTCCCTTAGCTGCCCCTTGGAAAATGCATTCATACAAATATGATGGAGAAAGGAAAGTGGATGCAAGGCAATGCATTACAGAGGGCTGCTGCTTGTTTGTCTTTGCCAAAGGGCATCCACCAGAGTGTTTATTTTCTCAACTCAGTTTGAAAAGAGAATAACTTAAAGGCTGATGGACAATGAGGAATCTCTCTGAAGGCCTTGTGGTCCCACAAATAGAAGGATCATTCAAACTGTTGACAACTTGGTGCTAAATTCTTCATAAAGGTGGTGCAGGACCATACAGAACTAGAAGCTTGATGGTTGGGAAGGTCTTAAGGAGAATGGAGGGTGGGTAGGTGGTGGAGTGGGTGTCATTTTTTCAACAGTTGGCATGGAGTTGATGTAAGTACTGCTGTGGTACTTATTGATGTAAGTACTGCTGTGGTACTTACTGTAACAGATGAAAGATTTTTTAACTAATAGAAAAGCGGACTCTTCATTATTATTGTCTGAAGATGTGTCTGAACATCAGGTTCATTTCGGAAGCTGTTGATGTATCTCCAGTTAATAATGCACCAGCTGGCTTTCAACGTCAGTTGATCAAAATGAATTTGGGGGAGAAAACGTGAATTATCAAGAACTACTGTATCAGCCTTTTGTTTATAGGATGCAGACCACTTCATGTCTTCACTCCAGCTGGGGGACCTCTATGTCCAATGGTCCAACCAAGAAATAGCACACCACTCAAACAGTGAATCCTGAAGGACCACTAAAATCACTACCTTTGAGCTTCTGGATTTGTTCACTTTATAATGGAGACAAAATTGATCAATCTTGGGCCTTTTCCACTTCATTGCCCCTTGAGAAATGAACACGTAGATGATATACTTTGCAAATTTGCTTCTATCTTGTTTCAAGGAATCTGGTGTGTGCGTGTGTGTTTACTAGAGACAGGTTGATCAATGTTAATTGTATCCCCTTATGATGTGTAATTAGATCTGCAGTAAAAAGCATCTTAGCACACTGTAGGCCATTGCATACTGATCCTCCATCATCAGTGACTGCTAGTCTTCCTTCAAAATCCTTCTTGTGTTGTGTCTGAATTTCTAACCGACAATCCTGCATTATAGGATTTGAGGTATTGCATGGTGGGTATCAATGTATATTTGGCTTGCGGTAACACCGTGTATCTACTTTGCTGTGTAGATTTTGTTCTTTGAGAACTTGTCTTGCTACTACTGCCGCATATTGAACATGCTTCATGCTAGTCTTCCTTCAAGATCCTTCTTGTGTCTGTATTTCTAACAAACGATCTTGCATAGCAAATGCTTCATACTAGTCTTCCTTCAAAATCTTTCTTGAGTCTCTATTTCTAACCAACAGTCCAGCATATAGCAAATGCTTTATGCTAGCCTTCCTTCAAAATCCTCAACATGAAGTTTCACATTACTGTAATGCTAGCAGTGCATAAGACACCAACTGGTGATATAGTGATTCACTATAGACATTACTGAATTGCTCTGTCAGAATCAAAGCTTGCACAACATAATGTGAGTTTATAGAGCTATAATGTACCTCCAAGCTAAACAAATGGTATCTCAATACATACATGTATGTAGTGTTGGAAGTTACCATTAATGCCAAATTATGTAGATCATGTGTCAATCATTGATTTTGTTTCGGAATAAAAAATGTTTGATTTAAGTGGTACAACTGAAATAAGCAAGCATTTCGGTCTGGAGCCAATTGATCATGTTAATGGTTTGTGAGGGCAAGCTTTGTGTTTTTGACAAAACGGTAAATCATTAGCCTTGTCTACTTAAAACTGTCTTTACATTGGCACTGTATACGCAGCATACTTACTCACTTTAAGAGTGACAAAAACACCTACTAAATACTTATATATTTTAGTTCCTAGAATTATGGGAGCAACAGCGAAGATGATTCACTCAACTGCAATCACCACATGTGAAAAAACAAAATCTGACCGAAGCCAAGCAGGATATCTGTGGACTCAATAGTGAAATATGTTTGTAAAACACTGTGGGATGCTTGGCTGACAGAAACCTCATCAATCTATAGATGACCATGCCCATGTGTCATGTATGTAATTTAAGCCTACCCACCAACAGTGGCATAAGGAATTCAAGGTGGACAGAGTCAAATAGCCTAGGGAACATTGTCCCCTTCAAATGACCCCAGAGTAGCTACTTCAATGTGACCCTTCCGGTAATTTCTCTAATAAATCAAATGGTGACATTTGAAAAAAGATCAGCCAACCTGAAAATCTGATTGAGACCATGACAAACAAGCAGCTATACCCAAATCCTTATCTGTTTCTTTCATGATTTGAAACAAATTTGAAAACTTGCAGGAAAAAAGAGAGAATAATCCTTGTGAAGCTAAAGTGAAATGTTTGTGGATGTTAGGTGGCAGCCAGCTTTCCAGGTAAGTCACCTGTTCTAGGAAATATAGAAAGTCTCATAGTTACAGGAATGTCTGCTACTACCTAGCTTCCCCAAATCTCCCATTTGAAACCCTTTTGTGATTGGGACCCCAAAATTAACATCTTATAAAGCTTAATATGTATCTTGGCAATTCGATCATGAATGAGAAAGAACAGTGGGGAGCGACGGCACGTTAGTCCGGAGGTCATTGGTTAAAATCCCGCTCAGACAATTTTTCTTTGTTCAACTCTAAATTAAGTTTTTGACAGATTTCCCAACAATCAATTCTGATTTTTATTTTGCCTAAACCTAAGCCCATTTCACACCACTGTGCCAAGTCCTCGAGAGTTCATAACCCACAGGCATAAATTCCCAAAAATATGCAGTCTTTTCAAACTGATGATCAATCCGCCCTTGTGGAACTCGCAAAATACATCTTGATATTTCTTAGATAATTCTTAAAAATTTCAAAGATGCAAAAATACTAAAATAGCCTACAACAATATAATTATTTGGTGCGCTTTTTGTGATTTTGCTGAATTTTCAAAGACTTTTCTTTACTTTCCAACTGGGCTACATGTAGTTAATTAATTCTGCTTTCATTTCACATTTGGAGCTAGTTCTCCAAAAGCTTAACTCCCAATGTTAACTCACTTACCATTCTCCCCAGCAGGGATTTTAATGTCCCAGAAATCATTTCTTAACAGGAATCTTAAGACCTTATGAGTTACAACGCTTGAAGATCCATTGGTTTCAATTGCAGAAAGGTTTTAATAAATCCCATTGAGTTCCCAAACAAATCCTGACCTCCTGCCACTAATACTTTGATGCTCAATTACCTTCTCAAATTCATGTTTGATGGAAAAAAGTGGAAATACTTCAAGACACATACAAAAGGAGAGGCTAAACACCAGTACAGTATAATCCCTTAATCAATATGTAAATCCCCTGATTATGGTAGATCAATTTAACAAGGGATTAATGACAGGCACTTGTATTCAACTGGACAAGATAAGGGGTCAAATCTATAATGCTAGGATTGATTGTTAGGTCCCCTTTCAAGTTAATTGTGAATCATTTACAGTGTTCAAGGAATGGGGGTCAATGAACACACATAAGACATGGCCAGAATACTGCAACCCAGCCTTCAACACCATGGTTTCTTAGGCTAAAAAGTATTACTCCTTTACACAGAAACATAGGGAAAGTACAAAGCAGCTTGTTTAGCAGGCCTGGAATTTCATCTCTGAGAGGGAAAGGCCATTTTCATTTTGCATAGGGCACTTCCATTGGAAAATCATTAAGTCTAAGGAGACTTTTGAAGGGGCACCAAGGCCAAGACATGGGGCAACAGACGCCATGGCCTCCGTGTATGTCCAGGCCTGGTTTAGATTTAACTTTTGGTACACTTTACTCCTTTGCAATCTAACTTTTACATTACTGTCCTGACTCAAGAACCAATTCGCCGTATTTTTGACCGCGTAAGGGCGTATGTGGAACAATTGCACGTGATGAAAAACACGCAAACAAACGGTTTTTGTTATTATTATGTTTATGTATTTCGTCATTGATGCAAGAAAACTACAGACAGGCAATTAAAATAAGATGAAACTGTTATTGTGATTCAAGACATTCCCTGATGAAAGCGCCCTCATGCGGTCAAAAATATGGTCAATTAATTGCTGGTTTTAAAGTTTAAATGATCCTTGTTAGTGCCCCCACATCCCTCCTATATTCTCCTACCATCAGTGCACAAAGTATGAAGGATTCACTGACAATACAAAGGAGAAAGGATATTAATTTTGGTTTTTACCCATACACCGATGTGTGTTAGCACTGTATACTCAGTACTTTCCCGAGTCCTGCGAAAAAATATCACAGGCTTATTACTCGGGTGGGATTCGAACCCACGACCCTTGCAATTCTAGAGCAGTGTCTTACCAACTAGACTACCGAGATTGCCCGGTAGCTAGAGGCAGTTCAAATCCTATGTTTTGGCAGCGGGTACCGCAACGATTATAATAGATGTTAAATTTGCATCGGGGATAAAGAATATTAATTTTGGTTTTTACCCATACACCAATGTGTGTTAGCACTGTATTACTCAGTACTTTCAAAAAGGATATTGTGCACCTTTTTAAATCAACGTATGCAGGAATTCAGAAGAAGCTGGCCACATATGAGTCACCTCCCAACACTGAGACACAAGATGATTACTTCCTTGAACCCAGGCTATTATACTCCTTGGGATTCTCAGTAACATATTCAGATATTTACGGGCTCTTATTTCATAGTTCTTGTGCCTCTGGTTACCCTTTAATGGGTGTAACGAGAGCAGACAGACATGTGGTCACCATTGCCATGATCAATGCAAGTTCTATGTCAACCCTTATGGCCCCAGGAAATTGTGGGCGTGTTTGGTGTAATCTTGGCAAGATTGCTAATTACTTTCTTACTAATCATGCACACTCTGCTATACTTAATGACTGTTTGGTTTCAGAATGCAGTGTTTAATTACCAGTAATTGGACCTTGGGTTTCTTATACTAAGTACTCTCTTTGGTTACAATCATTAAATTGTCTGTTTTATATAATATAATGGTTTCTTGATTTATCTTTGGAGTAACTTCTTCCAAGGAGTGATGCCCTTCAGCTTTTTCACTAACCTTGCAACCCTGGCAATTATAACTAGTTAGTTAAATTAAAAGGTTATGAGCTAATGAAAAATCAAGAAAAAATGGAGGTCTCAAAAATCTCCTAAATTCTTTGATAGGACCATAGCACACATACATGAGGAGATACCCTCAATACAGAAATGAACTTGCCCACTGGCTATGTACATAACTGTCCAACTTATCAATGGTTTCAACTGTAGGATGTACACTAATCAAATGCACAATGGTTTTAAACTCACAGTGAAGATGTAGCTGCAATTAAATGGTTATGTAATGTGCTTTCTATAAAAGTGCAGGGTTAATAAAACAACAATTAATAAATTCTTGCAGTGTTTATGCACTCTGATTGGTTGAAGACTGTTTATGTGGGGGTGTATTAACATTTAATAATAAAGACCAGTTCTGTGAACTAGCAAACAATGGCCCATAAACAAGCACATTGTTAGGTAAAAGTTCAGTATGAACTATGCATGTCGTGTGGGGAAACTATCAAATCAACTGTTTTCTTAGTGTGTATTAATTTATTAATATTTTGTTTTTTGCAAGCAATTTTGATGCTGCATGCACACGCATACCACACTTGAGCGTGAATGTGCAAACAATGTATCAATTTAAGGTAGCTGGTACGCACATGAAACCAACAATAAAGCTGACCACCAACCACAATATTTCCATTTATGGTAATGTTAATTATTGGAGCTCATACAAAAGTCATAGTCTGGTTCTTGAAAATATGCATAGGCCTCAACAGTTCATTACGTGTAAGAGATTAAGTGCCATGCAAAAGTTGAACAGCCTAAGGAATGGCCCTTGAACATGAGTATAGAACACTCATTAAACATTGGCGAAAAAAATGATCTGATGATTTTTACAGTATTTTTGTTACAGGTATTTGTTAATGGAAACAACAGTGTGATAACCTGATCATCACTGCTTGTGTAAAATTACGTTGGTTGGTGGCAGGCCGCTGTTATTGTTAATGGTTCGGCTCAGTCCTATAACACAATAACAGCGGCCAGCCTCCAACTCGGTCATTACCACACAGTGAAGAACAGGTCATCATACTGTTATTTCCAAATTAAAATTGCACAAATAACTGGATCTTGAAGTAGAGTGTTTGATAACATTAAAGGTCAAAGGGTCATAGATTGGTTTCTGTCAACGTAATGCTGGTTTATAGGCAGAAAAACAGAAAACAGCAAAAAACTGTATCATTATTTTCACACGAGTATTGAATCCATCCACTTTTAGCGAGGCGAAAGCGCGGGTACCAATCGCATCTCTGGCCACAGCATTCGCGAATGGACACCAACCCTCAGAAATCTGAAAGAGTGAATGAATCGTTTCTCAGATTCATATGTATTTGGGTAAAAAATTATCCAAACCATATTACTTCGAAGGGAATCCTTTCTCAAAATAGTTTATACTATCAACAGCTGCAGTGCTTCTCACCAAGTAGGCCCCCTAAGCTTTTATATGGTCAATAATTTTGAGTAATTACCAATATATGACCCTACCTTTAATTACACGTTTTTATAGACTATGATGTACCAGAATGACAAGTAAACGATTAAGTAATACATGATGTATCATGCATGGATAGCCTAAATGTATCATTCACACTTTCAGTAGAAAAATAGTCATTGCTTGACAAAAAGTTGTTTTGCCCTATCTCAGCCCTATCTATTATTTACACAGAAATAACATCAACAACAAAATAAACATAAGGTAACTATTAATTGATTATTTATAAATTGGCTTCATCTGTTTGTAATGTTCATCTATTTAGTAGTGAACTGAAAGCTCCAAGAGTCCAATGAAACAAGGTTAATTTATGCAAATCTGTTTATTGCTGCAGGGCAGTGTAAACAACACTGTTGACTTTAGTGATTACTAACAAGTTCCAGTAGCAGGAAATAACAATAAAATAAACAGTATGTGATGATGACCTCAAACCATAGCCTTGACCTAAACAAAAGATGCAGCAGGTCAACTTTCTTTGAAATTTGTATGTCACTTTCAAATTTTACAGCTTTTCACCTCCAAAAAGATTCTCCTTTTCAAGGAACTTTAGCCGGACAAGTTTATTTTTTTCCTAAAAACTTTCACAGTTACATGTAAGTCCAATTCCTTATTTCCTCAATGATGATGGCGATAAAGTAAAGCCCACCAATACTGTGTGCAAAAAAGATCATCTGGTTTCAACCCCAAAACTATTTATTTTTCATGTATTGTAACAATTTTCAGTGGGCTCTAGCAAACTCAATTGGTTTGACATTTTATGAAACACTATTGAGAGGACCATCTCTTAAAGAAACCAAGTTCTGACATAACAAAGCCCACCTTATTATATTTGGATGCTCATGTTAGCCCTGGTAGGATGCCTGAGTCTACGTTGCACAGCTACCGACGTTAACTGATTTAAGAAGCTGAAACTTCATTCATATTAATTATTATATTCTTCATGTCCTTACTACACTTGTGATGGGTCCACAAACAACAAATACCAGAAAATAAATCGCAGATCCACGCTTCCATTGTAACATTTTGTACAATGGACGTGTGAGCTTGTGTGCGCATGCGTGAAATGCGTAGCAAAATGAAAATTTTATTAGTGTTAGTATCCTATCTATACTACATTATTTTTAATATTTAAAGTGAAGGTGTCGATTTTGTACTTGGTGATATTACTTGAATTATTGTATATAATCGATACCAATGCAACAGTCAAATGAGCTTCAAAACGTGCACAAACAAGCAACAGGAACTTTAGACTGTGCCCCCTCTTGTGGTTGCTATGAATATTGTGGGCATGCCTGCAAGTTTTCACACACACATTCAGAACAAATACTGAAACGGAGATGGCAATTTTTCATTTCATTTGTTAAAATAATGTCATCCGAGGATAGAATTAAAAGTTCTGAACCCAGCAGTCTTGGAATTTCGGACATAAGGAATATGACAAAACTTCGTCGTCTTCCTTTATAACTATGAAAATAGTTTGTTATAAATGTTTTTGCAATGGTAGAGGATCTTTATACCCTGGACTCCCACTCATTGTATGCAACAGGGGAATCCAACATGGGTTAGATTCTCATGTGACTACAATAAACCTTTTTTTATTGGATGTCACCCCTGATGAACCAGAGGTCATGCTGAAATTTCCAGCTCTCTCTTCAGGGAAATCAAGCTAAATTTGGATTGATTGGACCCACCTGACCTTCACAACCCTGAGACATTTCATGATCAGAGAATTCTGCACTGAATTCCCCAAGACATAAATGTACAGTACAATAGTGGCATTGAACAAAGGAGCAATTGGAGATTGGATATTAGGTCGAGCTGTGACTTTCACTGGAATTTATGTTTTAAGAGACAGCCGTGTGCATTGTAATATCAGGGAGCCTTATGGGATATTGTGATGGCTTAGGTTTCCAATAAAATCCCTGTATCACTACAATTGACCTCCATCGAGTGGAAATCGGTAAAACTTGATTGTGACATGAAGCTCTAATACTTCACAGGGTTTTGTATGCTGTTATTCATGTATTGACATACTAACAAGAGTCTCACCAAATATCAAGTTTTTGACAGGAAAATTGAGAAGGGATATTTCTTTTCAATTAAACGTCTGTTAACACATTGTAATTTATCAATAACATTCAATTTCTAATGCCTATGTTTGATAGATACTAACATGTAGTTGTACAAAATGGCAGCCTGCAATTATTATGTACATAACACAAGCATCAATGTAAATGTGTACATAACATGTCTTAGTCCAATCCAATGCTGGATGGAGGCATCTTAACACTTCTCAGTCCCTTGCCAGTTGTTTCCACCACTTTATGATGATATCAGAGAGTTCAACTTGCCATCTCTCAGGCTGTTTTCCTTTTCACTTCGTTAATGATAGTGCACAATAAATCAAACCAAGACATCAAAGTTGACAAGCCACTCCCAAACAAATTGTTCAAAAGCACAAAGTATTTTCCTTTTAACATTAACATATCCCAAGGGAAAACAAAGTTTAACAATGTGATATGTTCAAATAACAACATTGTATTATAGTAACACAAACATGTAGAACATAAAACAGCAATTTACCTTGAACCGGCATGCACAATGTTGGGTCCTTTCAAACTAGATAAAAGTTCCCACAGCGCTAGTTACAAGTGCATGTTGTTATTTGACACTCCGGCCTCAGTGAGGGCCATGAACGCATCAATGAAACATTACACGCATCACAGAATCCATATGAAACTGATATTTATAGAAAGTAACTGATGGTTTGATGAATCTAGGCCTCTAGTTTCTACATGATTGTGGTTTCGATCATTTTATAAGCATAAACTCACTCGGAGATATTTAAAGTAGGCACAAGTACCTAGTATTTAAATAATAACCATTTTAAGGAAAAATACAAAATACAGGAGAAATCTCAGATTAGTGCAACTTTGATGCAACAAAAAAAGAATTGGTCAAGCACACCATAGAGAAAGAGAACACTGTTTTTCAGTTTTCTGTGGTACTAAAATAAAAAAGGAGAAAATCAGCTGACCAGCTGAAAAGTTGTTTTTGTAACATTGCAACTTATTGAAAGGTGTGTATCTATTATTCATTTTCTACAACTATTTTTAACTAGTTCATCTTTTTTTAGCTTACTGTGTATTTGGCTGGTCCAGACGTAATTTTTGTATAATTGTTTAATTATCAATGTTTTTTAATTTAATTTATTTAATCCATTTTTGCTTGTATTCAGCGCCTTGAGGCACAACCGATCTGCAACTATTTGCGCTTTATAAATTTCTCTTTATTATTATTATTACTATTAATTGACTTGATAACGAATTCAGAAAAAAAGTTGTACAGCTTAGCAAAGGTTTAACTAAATGTCCAGGAAAGCAACCTAAAATGTAATGTGCGAGAAGACATAAGCATGTGAACAAGTAGTTTAACCATCACACTTCTTTTTGTCCATGCTGAGAAGCTTTCCCCTGTGTGGGGATTGGTGCAACTTGAAGGAAATACTTGAAAATCTTGTGTATAAAAATGGCACTGACACATTATCCTCATTCCAGTGCACTCCTGAGTAAATTACCATCTGCTTGACATCATGAGTTCTTAAAATATGAGAGATTTATGAGTATTACTCTACCTCATAATCAATTAATATTGACAGGGTTTGAGCTTAATCTCAAAGTATATCTCAATTATGTTTATGCCAACCAGAACCAACTTCAAAGGTACGACATCCAAGTCATAAAAACACAACCTCAGGCATTTTATGCTGGCACCAAACCAGAACCAAAGGTCAAGACAGCTTATCATCATAAAATAATCAAACCTACTCAGAAACTCCACTATCAAGAATACTTCCAGCACAATCACATAGTCACGTATCAATTTAAAACAGTACAACAGTAACATCCACTTACTACAACCTACAAGTGCTTCAGGTTTCTAACCTACCCTTTTTGTTGTGCAACAAAACACCCACCATAAATTGTAAACTGCAAGTTTAATTCATTATATTGTTTCTTTTTTTAATAAACTGTGGTTTTATTGTGATTTCTTGATCTTACTTTTCAGTATAACTTAAGGGAAATGTTTTTGAGGTAAAATTTTAATAAAATTAAGAAGAGTTGCTTTTTGTTTTGTTCTTGTGAACATCCATACTGGGCTTACATGTATATCAGCATCAGTGATTTTCGGTGTCTTCAAATGCTGTTTTCCAAACTTGGGCAAGTATTTTAGACATACCTATTTCTCTGAAGGATTGGTAGTAATGGTACTGGTACAAACTTTACAATGTGTGAGCTTTCAGATTAAATCTCATCATTTATATTTTATTTTTACAGATTAAAATTGTACTTTGTCTTGCTCAGTGTGTAGAATAATTAACAATCCAATAAGTTTTAGTATCTGGTAAACACCATAATTCTGTCTGATCTCCTTAAAGTGAAACTAACCTACACATACAATGAACATTACAATCCATTCAAATATTTGTGGTTGAAGTTTTGATCAAGAGAAAGTCCTTCATTTTCGCTTCCAGATGCCAGAAATGGCATTTTACAAGCCATCCTAAACCAGCTGCTTATGATCGAATTGGGACTATAATTGCACTTTTTATTTGTCTGCCCTAGACCCCTGAATGCCAAGATCAGGAAATGGAAAATGATCTGTACACTTGTGTAATTGTACTCAAGGTACTTCAGAAGGAGATAGAGAACTATTACTGACACCAGAGAAAACTACAGGAAGTAATCCGGAGCCGGACTGTCCCTACAATTGGGGCGCTGCTGTTTATATTCCTCATAATTCAATATTGCATCCTTGAGTTTTCATCTCCTGATATTGGCGATTGTAGAACATCAAGGTTTTAAAATACATGCCAGTGAAAAAATAGCACAATATAATTAATTCCTCCGGATTTAATTATAAAATGGAAATGCTGCTGGTCTCCAAGTCCACCTGTCCAGCTTTCTCTGTCAGGGCCAGTTGACCAAACCCACTTTCTGATGTCACCTCTAGGAGACTTTTGGTATGGTATTTTGTTGTCTGACTTGGTGTTAGATTCATTGAAAGCTACTACATTGTATGTGTATCACTATTATGAAGAGCAATGGAAATACATTACAGTGACTGAACAAGAAGGATGATGTGCCAGATGTGGTTACCATCATGCACCATGGGATGAAGGGGAGAATAACATACCAGAGTATTTGGGTATGACATCACTTGGGACATAATGATGGAGTGGTAGAACTAGAAGGAAAATAGGCTAAGCTGCCCTTAGAGTGACGAACTGCAAGTGTTTCCAATGAAACGAACACAGTAAGTTATTCCACAATTTCATTTTTTATGTTATTAGAAATCTGATAAAAGGATAAATTTGTCCTGATTCTAATTAATAATAGGGGAGTCAGTTAAAACAAACATCATCAATAATTTCTACTTTTGTTATATCTTTTGACTTTATATCTTACACTCATTGAGGAGTATTATTAAGGAGTGTTAATCCGTGATATATTCAGCAATTTCAGTCAGTATGACCAATCACACCTGATGACCATGGTGACTCATTTATGCATAACACCATTCATCGTTTCTGTAAATGGTTGGTAATGGTTTGTTTCTGCAATTCAACATGGCAAACAGATCAGGCCGGAAATTCATGTGTCCGCCATGCATTGTGTGTAATGCATAAAAATGAAAATACACGCCAAGCAACGCACACAATCTATTATCTCTATATTGCGTACTGCCTTATTTGTAAAAATAACGTGCATTGCTTGGCGTGTATGTTAATTTTTAAGGATCGCTCACTTTGATAAGACACAATGCAGGAGGAACACATGGATGTAAGGCTTTCTCCTTGAAGCAATGACTCTAATCCATCAGCACATTTCATTTAGTCCATTGCCTCAATAATCAAAGTGCATCTTCATAATGTTAAGTACATTATTGTGTCAAATTGCATGGCATTACACTCTATAGTGGACAACTTTACTTTATTAAAGGAAAAGTAAAAGGTTTATTTATGTAATTATAATTTTTTTCTGAAAGCTCATTATTTTCATATATACACCTGAAACTTTATAAGTCAAGGGGAAAATATAATTTGAAAACCATACAAATCATTGATGGTTATTTTGAACATGCACAAAAATTCCTGACTAAGAATTTTGTATTTATTTATTTATTTTTAAACATTTTTTCTTCAGAATTTTTCCAATAAAAACCATGACCGCTAATAAATCTTTAGTTTGGTTGGATGTTGTGTTTAAATTGAAAATGAATTTACTCCTCCAAAACTAATGATGACTTTTTCTTTAACAATAACGATGTACACATCCTTGAAAATGTTGCTACGTACATACTGAGGTACTATGTACACATAGCACTCAAGGGGTTTGATTCACTTAACATTATTTGCAGGTCACAATGGGGTCACCTGCCAAATGTGATTTATGTTAATACATGGAAGGGAAGCCTTGCAGTGCATACATGAGGGTGATGTACCTCACACAGCTCCTGTTACATTATATCTGTGGATTTAAGAACATGTCAAAAGGTTCTAGCACTGATTGATTTTAACTGGCAAGAGATCACTCTTTCTTGATTCCTGCTGGCGTCCCATATTTCAGCGATACACTTCTGTCTGGAATAACTGCAGATGTTTAAAGGTAGCTATTTTTGTCCACCTGACAAATGTACTCCACAGTCTGGCTTGTGGTTATACAAAAGACAGATGACTGATGGCCCTTTTTTGCAGGTATTTCAATTCAAATATTTAAATCTCAATGGGAGCATTCGAGAATGGTGGGGGCATGAATGACAAAACAAACCTTGGTAATCTATAGGATGGCTATTCTCTGTGAAATTTTCAAACTCTCAAACAAACTGGCATCAACTCCAATTAGGCCCTTGGTTTAAGGGTTTGTTTTAGTTTAAAAGGTAAAGATCTGTTGAAATACAAAATATCTGAACACAATCACGAGCAAATCAAAATTTGACATGGGAGCTGGCAAAGCTTGTTTTATTAGCACCCTCATTGTTAGATTCATTCTCAATTCTTACCCTATCAATTAGTGTTCATATGTGGAATTCAGTCTGCTTTGCAATACTAAACTATCACTGAATGGTTATCATGATACAACATAGGCTTACAAATGAAAGAATTAGCTAGGTGAAGCCATACATGATATGACATCAAATGTACAATGTCTAAATGCTAAAGGCACATAAACACACTAGGTACTCATATATCAAGTACTGTCCAAATCCATTTCTCTGTTCCATACACAACACAAGTGCATGTTCTCATTACTGTAAAACAATTTATCTAAATTATCTCATCTTTTACAAGTATCCTGAAATGAAGATGTAATTAATCGTTATATATACACTCAAAATAAATTATGTCCACACGGCACACAGGCCTATCTACACACATGTTACAAATTTGTATTGTAGAAAAGATATCATGTCTATTAAATAAAAATGTAAACAATCACTATTATTACAATTTTTATGAATTGATAGAAACCATATGCATACTCACCTACAAAGTAAATCTGAAAGGTTCCACAATAATCCCTACATCCAGCCAGAATATCCAGAAACATGCAGTGTCAAGACAAACCAGAATAAGGCCTACTAAGATGTGGCTAGCCTAGTCTTTGGACAAGCACCCGAGTTCTTATGGCTGACTGTGGCAACAGATCAGCAAGACTGAACAGACATGTACGTGTACACTAGCTCACGGTGAATTCTTACCAGCAGGCTCTAGTGAGCCGACTTACACAGTCCACACTCCCTTAGGCCAGCTAGTTATTAGCATTAGACACTACCACTGCATACGGAGGGGTGTTCAACCAACACTATTATTGGAGAGGGGTTCAGCAGTAATTCCATTCATGGATAGGGGCTTAGGGACACGCACAAGATGTAATGTACATGTACATGTACATGTTGTAAACTGTACACTGTACATTACACATGTATACAAGTACATGTAATGTGTGCATGTAGGAGAAAATACTACGAAATGGAAGAATCCAAAAGTGTCTGCCCAATTTTGAGTGAGTCATATTTCTCTGAATATCACTCTGCATGCCATTGGGAAGACTACGTATTCTCATCTTGTGTTAAGGCAAAATGTAAATCTGCATACTAAATTAAGACTTAAAGTAATGTATCAGATTCACTTTTTGATATTATTTTGAAAGGCTCTTAAAAAGACAACTTTTTAATCATTCATTCTTATCTTTTTATTAATTAGGAATGGTATTTTCATGTCAAACATCAAACATACAAATAAGTTAATGGCATTATTTTGCATGTAAAACTTGGTATCCTGAAATCTATCTATCGGAAACACTGTGTGAGAAAGCTGTCTGACCAATCAACAAAATAATACAAAAACAAAATGTAGTTAAGTTTTCAAGTAGGCCTACAGCAGGGGTAGAAATTGTCGGTAGCCCGGTAGCCCGAGACTACTACAGACGAGGTACTCATTTGTCCAGTTTAATTGGTAGCCTGGCAGGCTAGTGAAAAAATATAAAAGTGCATTACAGGATAATACACACAATAAAAAAAATGCTTGGAAATGACTTGAGAGCTAAAGACTACTTTATACTTAGCTGTGTAAAAAGTTAAAAATAATTAACGTCTGGGTAAATACTACTCCTTGAACAAGGAGGTCGTTCCTAGACGATAGCGGAATGAACCTCATATTTCTAGGAGTAGGTAAATACATGTAGCCCTGCTAGCCGCCATGACAATCTAGTTAATTTCTAACCTTGTGCAATAGTATGGTGTGATTAATGTTTGTTGACAAATAATGGATTAATATAATTTTTTGTTTTTGTTTTTTCCCAAAAACTAATTAACACTTTCATTTTAAACACTGGTGCGTAGATACAACTTTTTCCATTGCATGAAAGTCTCCACGTCTTTTTCACAAGTGATCCTCACTTGCACTACACATAAAACTCTCCTAATTTATTACACTCCAAATCATTAAATAATGGGCTCAGAATCCTGAAATTAGTTTGAAAATTTACTGACATGCACCTTAACTTAACCATGAAACTTCTTCCCCATACTTCAACAGCAAAAATGTTTATGTAATACTAAACACCAACCAACTTGCATAAATAAATGTACTTTAAATGCTTGATTGCTTCAATTACACATCTCAATGGGCACAAGATATACAGTCTAAATGTACCGCAGTACATGTGATGTACAAAACACACTTGTAGGAGGAAAGTTAATCTAATTAGAGTACGTTTAATATTTAGTTAGTGTAAACGATTCTAAGAATGGGGTCCAACACACTAAATCAACTAGGTATATAATGTACACATAGCAGTTATTGTACTGTGTGAGCATAATTTCATCATAAGGGGTCAGTGTGTACAACAGTCTAACCATAGAATAAGGAAAACAACCAAGATACAAACATACCACAATATCTTCTGTCCACATTGCATTTAAACAAACAGCTGAAATAATGAGGCAAATCCAAAGGGCAAATGCTATCTGTTTAGTCTCCAGTACCTGCTCTGGCGCACTTTGCCAATCGCTGCTGAAAAGCACTTGAATTGAATTCAGACATAGGTAGGAATACTAGAGCTAGAGGGCCAACACACAAGGACCACTGGGGGTACTTCCTAAATTCTTGCAGCATGAGTCACTACTCTGCACAAGGTCCTACATTGATCTGTAGGAATTGTACCCATTCCAGAGATTATTGACTGCACATCAGCATTCATGCTTGTCCAGGTGGAAATTTTGTATTGTCTACTCAATCACCCTCTATTCTTGTCAATTATTGATCAACTAATGTAGCTCATCTTTATACTGCTGGTGACTTTTTATATAACAATTCATGTTGCCGACCAGAACATGTTTGTAAACTCATGAACAATGGTGATTCCATCATGGAAAACAAACTAAAACTTACCTCTTTAACTTGTAACTTTTTGGGTGTGATGCTTTTTTGTTCTTATTTTATTTATAATAACCTTGTAACTGTAATTGTGTGGTAGGCAGTGATATGGGTGGGGGGGGGGGCAATTTTGTCCATCTGTTCTATTGTCCATTAGGACTGGTTGTTTATTAATCAATATTTTTATTATTTTGTGCCCTTCTTGCCAAAGTGTTATCGTTGTTACAATAAAGTTAGTATCGTGATAAAAGTGGATGAGTTGCTGTGGTCATGTGATGTCTCATGTGATACGTGAACGACATAATTCGTCAGGTGATTTATTCACACCAATAGTGCGCAGTTCGCTCCACAAGAGGGAATTTGGGTTGTTCGCAAGTTATAATAGTTAGGTTGGGCTGTTTTACGCATAGCTGTAAGAAGTAAGTTAAGTTTATGTAAGATTTTGTGCACTATAGGCATTCAAATTACAGAGGAGGGGGTTGAGGAGCAAAATTTTCAACATGATTTTCCAGCAAAAATTCTGAGCGTTGCTTTGTTAGTCAGAGCCTGTGAGAAGGACGTGTGGAAGCGAGTCATAAGTGTTTAAAAGCATTTGTTACATTTTGGTTAGCTTAAGCTTGATAGTTTAGTTGCCCCGTATCAGTGGTTGGTAGTTTAGGCAGCGTTATTATTAAGGGACACGTTGCCTTGGATCGGACGAGTTGGTCTAAAAAAAAGCTTTTGTAACCATTTGTTATAAAATGCATATGGTTAGAAAGACGTTATAAAAGTAGAATACAATGATCCACACAAATATGCCTCGAAATTGCGTGGTTTTCCTTTTACTTTGCGAACTAGCACGGTCGGCCATTTTGTGGAGTCAAAAATTTGACTCCACAAAATGGCCGACCGTGTTTGTTCACGATTCAAGGCAACGTGTCCCTTTAAGCTTTGTGCGTGCAGGCGAAACAGAAGACGATTAGCTGGAGTCAGTCCTGGGGTGTAGTGGTACCAGGTTAAGTTGGACTATACATGTACGACCCGCAAGTTACAAACAACCGAGTTGGGACCAAGTTGTGTGGATCTCAAGGGCCAGGGTAGCTATTGCTGCGAGCTAGGTGAAAAACTGCGGCATAGTTGTGTGCGGGTTGCCATTCAGACTTGCAGTAGATTATTCGCATAACTTGTGGATACTTAGTCTCGCTTTCAAAGTGCTTGGGCAATACTCCTTACCTAACTTCTTGAGATGAAGGTGTTGAGAATAAATTATGATTGAGGTCAAATGGCACCATCAATCTGTGCTCAATGACCAGGGCACTAATGTAAAGCGCATTGAGACGTTATTGTGAAATGCGCTATATAAGAACTAGTTATTATTAACTAGTTATTATTAATCTGTGTGTTTACAATATTTTAGGGAATTGTGTGTACTCTGTTTTATATAATTTTAATACATTTTTAGCAGCTTGCAGGATTGGTCACTCTTGTTTTTAAATATGGTTAAATAAAACATTAACAACAATACAATATAAAATTATACTTTGTTTTGAAAAATCTCTTCAGTGAACAACTGCTAGTTGTTCAATAAATATGTATGCAAAATGTAAAGCAAAGGTTTTTTTTAAAGTACAGTATACTAAGTAGGTGTTGAGATTTATTAGGTTCAACAGGGTTGGTTGTGTACAAACAAACTATATTAGTAACTCCATGAAAGCTTTCACAAGAATGATGTTGAAGAAATTTTATAGTTTAGAATAAATTTAGCAACTTACAACCATCCTATTTAACCAATGTGTCACAAATTGAACTGATTTCAACTCCAACATTAACATCTGAACAACTATCATCTTGGCCAATGACTTTTTACATTTCTCAGCAAGAAATTTTAATCCCTGGCCTTCAAAGGCTGTCCCCGATGATGGTGAACTTGTAGCATCTTAAAATGATTCATCTGCAAAGCTCATCTGAGCATCTTCAAGATGAAAGAGGATGCCATTAGTGTGTGGATGGGAGAATATTGACCCAATTCCATCAGGCACAGGACTGCCTTAAACCAGATGTCCAAATGATATAAATAACGAGTCAGGAATTCCCTGAATGGAATAAAAACATTTGTAGGCACTGAATGCAATTGATGTGAAAGTAAATCATCAAATTGGGGCTATGTGATCTAAGGTTCTATTTAAAGAATAATAACAACAAATTGTTAAAATCTAAAGCCAAGAGTTTCATCTATGATCTATGTACGAGTGTTTGCTACTTATCCCTGATAATGATCCAAAGAGGTCACTTTTAACTATTCCTGAAAAATGATCTGAAGAGGTCACTCATAATTATTCCTAAAAATTATCAGAATAGGTCATACATAAGAAGTTGAAACACTTTAAAAGGCTAGCAAATCCCTGATTGTAAGCAACTTTTATTACAATGTAACATAAACATGAGTTGTTAAATAACATGAAATTTCTCTTTTGCTTTTAATTCTCTGTAAGGACGTGTGAAATTCAACTTCTGATCACCTTTTATTTTAGTTATTTTCATTGTTCATCTTGGGAATTAAAAATGAATGACTCAAATAATGTTGAAGGTGATTGTTAATAATTCCTAGGCCATGATTAATGGAGACAGATTTAACTGCAGCAACATTCTTTTAAAAGGTACAGGTTTCTAAGATACCTTCAAGGGTAGAGGGGCATATCTAAAAACAAATCACTTGGACCTAAGACTATAGACCCTAAAATTGTTTGTGTAGGCTAAATATAAAGGAGCGAAATGGTCTTCAGATCATCCAATTAAAAAAAAAAGTTTACTAATTCTTCCAATCACCACAGACCAAGTAGCCCAATTAAACTATAATCAATCATGTTTATTCCATCAACTTTTGTGTCAGGGAATTTAATTTCAGTAATGAACTTAATTGTGAAGAATGCAATAACTATAGTCCTAATCCAGTGACTGATAATAACAGGCAAGAACACAATCAGCAATTTGTCTTGAATCATCTTGGAATGCATTCTGGTATATTTCCCTCGTTAACAGAGAAATCCTGCTGGTTCTATATCATCCTCATTAAAGGGAAGGTATACCTTTGGTAATACTCAAAGAATGTCTTACCATAAAAACTTACGTGGTAAAGATCTCTGGAGAGCTGTTGATATTGTAAAACATTGCTAGAAACAACCCCCCTTTGAAGTAATGTAGTTCCAGAGAAAGAGGTAATTTTCACCCCAAAATTTGAATCTGAGATATTCTTGCAACTTCAATAAACAAAAGAGCCCAAATTTTCACAGGTTTATTATTTAACGCAGATGTAAAGGATACACCATGTGGATTCTGGTCTTTGATAATTACCCCAAAGTTTACCCTGCCTTTAAAGGGAAATTAATCATCAGTTTATGGACTTGCAAGTCCCCACCCTCTAGCTTTGAAGAAAAACACCATACAACTTAACTTGTGAACATTCCATAAAATGTGATCACGTTTCACTGAATACAACAAAAAACAATTTATCTTTTGTTCAGGTTTTTTTCCCACATTTCTAATATTAGGCCTAATTCAATTGTGGCAATCAAACGAGCAATGATGTTTTATGGGTTCTTAATGCTCTCTCATCTTAGACATGAGTATTTTTGACAGAGACATTTCCCTGGATGATTGGTACTGGTATGAGAGTTTATGAGAAAGACTCTATTAAATTTTGAGTTTTTGTGTAACTACAAATCGCATAGTACTCTATCTTTAAAAGCAGTTCCATGTTTGGCTGTTCATATTCATCAGTGAACTATACCCTATAAGTGATAGATCCATAAGAACTTTGGAATGATGGAAATAGATTAATCAAATATCATGTCTATTAGCAGTGTCTGGCTAGCTTACACCTGACGGCTGACTCTGAAATTATATGGGGTTTTTTTTAAGCAAGACTGTAAACTATATAATTTTCAATATAATGCAGGGAAAAAAGAGGAAATTCCTTATAATGTGATAACCAGCTGACATTTTCTCTTGAAACTAAACACAAAATTTAATTCGGTTAACTAAATTCCATTTGTACAAAAAAAGCACAGAAAACTGTCACAAAAAATCAATGATTTGACACGTGATGGCAATTTGTTCCATCGCGGTGCAGCATGAGAAAAAGATCGGTCACCACATGAATGTATGAATAAGATCTCAAACCACATTTTAAACTTTGAAGAAACGTCTTCTTTTTCAAAATTTAAACCAATGCTACCTTTGCACCAAAATGTATGGAGAGACAAGAAAGACAGCACTGTACAATCCTAGTCCTTTCTCTATGGTACCATAATACATAAAATAGTGGTAGGAACTTGCAGATAAGCCAGGAATGATAGCTATGTGGTGAGGTCAGAAGTGCCAATTGATATGAATGGAATACCCAACACTGTTCAAATAATAGTATTGATGAAGATTCCTGTGTTACTGTTGATATTTGGCCTGTCAAGCAAATAATGCTAATACTGTCATTCCAGTAAACAAAGTCTGTGATTGTTTTGATTTTTTCTTGTTTTTTCTTCTTCTTTTTAAAATTTCATTTGAAAATTTTGAAAAACATTGCCTTACAGGCAGGTTGTACTTTTATTTGGTATTTACTCCGCAAGTTAGTGGCCATAACAACTTACTTGGTAAAGAGCACCGGAGAGCTGCTGACATTAAAACTGAACTGTTTCTTGTGAATAGAACATAAACAAACTTTTCATAAAATGAGCTTTAAAATACTGTTTTGGAAAGGCTGGTTCCTTCAAAAAAATGTCTACATATAAACAATTTTTTACTTCTCCGTCACTTTGTACAACTTATTTTTGTTAAACATGACGACACAACTGACTTAGTTGGAAAGAAAGACAAAGATTTAGAATAAACTGTAACATCTACTGAAAACAATCAGAGCGTACTGATCGAAACATCAAATTGTAACACTTTACACAATTTTTTCAGAACCACAATTCATATTATACTTTTTATGTGAGTACATGGTGTTACCACAAACCTTGCTAGATTATTACCTACAAAAAGGATGGATTATTACTTTGTTAGGACAAGATTGGGCAATCAATCAACAAGGTTATGATCATCATCTGTGCATCATCAGTCATGTACTCCATTAATGAAATCTTGTACGTATCTAAATGTCTAAATCTTATCATCATTGAATATTCACTGTTTACATTTAAATCAGATCTTGATCTAACAAAGAGTGTCAGTTCCCTGCCTGCAATGCTACCCGTGAATACATATTGACAACACAGAATACAAAGGCAGCTAATCACCATTACCTTTCCCGCTTTTTCCAATCCAACAAGCGTAACCGTATCTGTACAAAACTACACAAAATGTCTGCTGAGGGAATATAAGGAGCTCTTTCTGTCAACTTACCTTCAAATTACACAAGTAGCTTAATAGACTGATTTATTTCAGTTTCTCCAGCTAGCTACACACCCACCTTGATAGATAATGTTTGAAGATCAAACACCTTGTGGTCAGGTTTTTAATCCTCTAGAATCCAGATGACTGCTTCTTAAACTAACAGTTACATCATAAAAGCTATGGCACGCTAAGCAAAGGGTAAATAAACAGTGGACTGCTAGTACATGTATGTATGTACCTTGATAAAGAGGCAGGGCATACCTCCAGGGGCAGGGCATACCTACATGGACAGGGCATACCTACATGGACAGGGCATACCTACATGGACAGGGCATACCTACATGGGCAGGGCATACCTACATGGACAGGGCATACCTCCATGGGCAGGGCATACCTACATGGACAGGGCATACCTCCATGGGCAGGGCATACCTACATGGACAGGGCATAAGAAGGGCAAGTCCACTTTTTTTGCCAAATGAAAGATGCTATGGTTATTTTTTGGTGGAAGTGTTGTGTCCGAGCGGTTAAGAGCACCGAATTCAAACTCTGGTGTTTCTGATCAGCAGAGTGTGGGTTCGAATCCCCAGCCGTGACACTTGTGTCCTTAAGCAAGACACTTTTAACCATTGCTTCGCCCTTCGGATGGGACGTAAAGCCGTTGGTCCCATGTGTTGTGTAACGCATGTAAAAGAACCCAGTGCACTTATCCAAAAGAGAAGGGGTTCGCCCCAGTGTTCCTGGTTGTGGCTGCTGAATGCGCCGTAGCACCTTGTAAAAAACATTATAAGGTGCTACATAATTGGGTCTCATACATGTAATTCATAACTTCAATAACCCATCTTTCTGTTTAAAGTATATTAAGGGCCTTGAGTACCTTGTTTGGTAGATACGTGCGCTATATAAGACTTCAATATTATTATTATTTTAGCTAGCAAGAGTGGAGATTGATGCCTTTCAGTTGATGCATTGAGGTATGGGGAATATGACAATTCTCTTCTACCTCCATGGGTAAACTGTCACCATTACTACACTTCCTTACTACATGTAGTTTAAATTTCAAACACTTAACAAACAACTGCAGTACGTGGTCCTTTTTCTATGAGTAGACCAACAGAGGGCACACTTGGCTGTTTGGTGCTCTGGCGTAGAAGAGTTGACTGATGATGTAGCACATTGTCATGTAACCATGAACATTGTCATGTTAGTTCAAAAGTGTTACATCACTATTTCTAATAAAGTCAAATAATGGCTCCATGCAAAAATATTGTATTGCAACAATTCCGTTTGTACCTTGCCTTCAGAAACATCCAACAGATTAAACTTGTGATGTTGATCTTTGGGGAACAAACAAGGTTTAAAGGCACTGTACACGTTTGGTAATTACTCAAAATATATATTAGCATAAAATTTACTTGGTAACGAGCAACGGAGAGCTGTTGATAGTATAAAACATTGTGAGAAACGACTCCCTCTGAAGATAACATAGTTTTTGAGAAAAAGGTAATTTCTCACTAAAATAATAAAAGACTTCAGGCCTGAAGCCTTTTATTCCTATCTGAAAGCACACAAATTTGTACAAAAAGGGTGTTTTTTCTTTCATAATTTTCTTGCAACTTTGATGACCAATTGAGCCCAAATTTTCACAGGCTTGTTATTTTATGCATACATGTATGTTGGAATACACCAAGTGGGAACACTGGTCTTTGACAATTACCAAACGTGTTCAGTGCCTTTAACTCTTTTTTTGGGGGGGGGGGGGATTTGGACAGATTATTAACAATTTCACAAATTAAAGGTTCAAAGGAAAATTTAAAGGGACTTGGCCTTGCATAAATTGGAACTCAACTGGGAGCCAAAATTGAAAGTTCAACATTTGGGTGGAAAAAAATTGATTTCAATCTGAAAGCTCACTCGTTATTCATACCACTACCAATCTCCTGAGCTGAAAGCTCACTCATTATAAAGTTCATACCAGTACCAATCCTCCGCCCCACCCCCCCCCCCATAAAGTCTGGGAAATACAATTTTTAAGAACCCATAAATCATCAAAACTTAATTGATTGTTGTATTCAAGATATGCCCCGAATGAATGTACACAAATCTCTGACAAATCATTAAAGGTTTTTTGTGTATTTTTGTTTATAAAATGTGACCACCAAATTTGATGAAATGCTCACATTTAGTTCTTTGTATTGTTTTTTTTAATATTGAAAACAAGACCATGGCAATAAATTTATTTAAGGTTCCCCCAAACCAATGATGTACTTTTGCTTTAAATTGACTACTGGCCAACAATTTAAACATGTGCCAATTTAAGACTATTTTCTCAATCTTTTACTCGTTAGGTTTATGAGAATTATGCCTACTCAGTAAAAAATAAATTAAGTATCAATAATAAACAAACATACAAACATGTACAATGTACTTTGTAATACCTTGAATACCACCATAGACTACTTTGCAAGTACTTTTTTACGCACATGTTAGCCAGGCAATGTGGTGCACGCTGGTCCATTTAGAGACAATTCCACGACAAGCGGGCCTACATTTGCCAAGCAGTTTATAGAGAAAGAACCCATGGTACGTACCATGTACATACAGTGGTCATTAAATCCAAACTCCAATATTGATTTGAAAGGACCCACATTGAGTTTGACATTTCCACTAATTATTAAGTCAAGACTTAATAGGATTTATAGTCATTATGTCTACTCTATTTACCAGATTAAAAGATAATCTTTTTAACAAGATAATCATGCAATTATTGCTCTAAATGAGTTACCAGTGTTACCTCAGATCTACCATCTCTACTATTGATCAACAGAGGTATGCTACTTCAGCTGGAGTTCACTCTGTATTCTGCAGTCATCACTGAGTTATTTACATTTTCTGATAAGGAAATGCTTTATTTGATCAACTTGACAGCTTGTGTATCTGTTTGAGTTCAGAGATCAACTACGCAACATGAATCCAATTTTCAGGAAATACAATGTAGACAAAACATGATCCAGCATATATTCATCTTGCACTTAATATTCAAAGAGTTGGTTTTAAAAAAGCCTCAATTTAATTATTAGCCTTCTAGTTTGTTCCTGTGTATCAAATCACTGATGGTAAGCTCTTCAACATGAGACTTGGTCAAAATTTGCACACAAATATGTCATGTCTTAAACTGAAAAAGAAATGATTAAAAACAGTTTTATCAATTTAAATATGTTTACTCATAATTTGTTTTTAAAAACTCCAACATCATAAACCCTTATCTTCACACCATACTAAAAATGTGGAGCATTTCTTATCCTGATTTGAATCAATCATGTCCAGAAGACATGATGTAATTATGACTGTGGTTTGTTCAACCAAACACTCCAAGGGAACCATTATCATAGCAGGCAGTAATAAACAAGAGATATACCCCCAAGGGAGATCACTGCTCACTTTAATCAAACCTCCATTAGAAAAAATAGTACCATGACTACCAGGGATGTTGAAAATGAGAGCTTGGTGGTGTTCTATGGCCATCAAATAATTGGTTAATATAAATGGGTATGTATGGTGTTCTTTAAGCCCTGCTCTATGAGTTGAGCTTTCTATTTATAATGTTGTTTATCAGATACCTACATGTAGGCCCACATGTACATGTACACATAGTACTTGTAATGTATGGCTTCCTATATATAGAACACAAGGGCAGTAAACTTACAGCAAACTATCAAAGTTAATTGTTTAAGAATTAAAGATATTTTTTTCTCCTAACAATCAACGTTTATTTGGAAATAAGAAAAGGTCATCGCAAATTGTCTGAGTTGGCCTTTTTTAGGTGGCAGCAGACTTACCAGGAGGAGATTCCATTGTTCTCTGTGTGCATGCACACTTGATAAACCAATGTTGTACAGTAAAGTAACTTCCGAAAGGAAAACCACTCCTGACTTGAATTGTATTTATAACTCAGCGCATTTGCAAACAAATTGACTCCCAAAAGAATTTGAAAAAACAGTTTACAATGTTGGTCTATACAATCATATGTAGGCATGCAATTTTTAAATTGGAAAAAAGAGGAAATAGCCAAACACACGTAAATTTATAGTGTTTCTCAACTTTTTATGACACTAAAAAAATGAAGAAAAAAAGAGGCAATCAGCTGATCTACTGAAAAGCTGCATGCCTGTAAATAAAACAAGCTACTTTGTGTATTCAAAACCATGAAACGTAGACGCTGAATTTCAAAGACAAGTTAACAATTCACATCACACACTATTGCCTCAAAACATTCATTCTTCTATACTATTATAAGTTTGTGGTGGGTGGGTTTAGGCTATCCACAATAGAACATGATTGAATTGATCTACTCATGGTTTGACAGTCTAGCTTTGTTTACCTAGAAAGCCCTGGGCTAGTAATAGCTTGCTTCAGTTAATTCTTACAATGAATAAAGAGTCTTTTTTAACTTTGCAGACATTGAATACAAACACAACCCCCCCTTCCCCTCCGACACTCCCTGCTGAAAACAGCCTCCAAAATCAACCAATTACAGTTTATGTACATGTAGGTTGGCAATCTACTGGTACCTCAATCCACCAAATCAACAGACATGAGATGAGTAGGGTGCCTTCTGCTTCAATCTTTCCAAATCAACCAATATGAGTGCATTCATGTAGGTGAATGTCAAATGTGCCTCAATCCTCCAAACTCATCCAATCCTGAAGGATTCAGGAATAGTTGTGTTTTAATTAACAGCAGCCAATTGATGCCGAATCAGACATTTTGTACTGCTTTCTGACACATTCTCACATCTTCAAATGTAAGTTAACATAACAAATGACTGCCTTATGACTTTCATACACAACACCATTTAAATGTACTGAATGTTATCCTCCCATACCTTTGTTTATCTCTGTACTTATTGGTCCAGTCCTCCTCCGTAATAATCTCCACTCGTTTTTATCCTTAATATTTATTTATATCTCATCTGTACCTACATGTATCATTCTTAATCTGAATAGTTATTGATTCTGCCCCACCTATAATAATCTGCTTTTCAAAATTGTCCAAACAACAACCCATTTGGAAAGACGTTTACTACTTAATAGCTGGAGCATATCAGTTCCTGATCAAAGTTATCAAATTATTTAACAGATCCTGTATTGCGCATTTATGCAAGTATTTTTACATCTTATAAACCTGTATCATAGGTTTGTTGAATGAACAAACATGTACATGTATGCTACAGTGCTATATCCTGTATCATTCGTTTAAAATACATTTCTTCCTTTCCTCTACTTTTTACTAAACACACACCATAAAACCACTATGAACATCTCATGAATTACATGTACATCAACATGTATCACAATTTCAAGCAAACTCCCAATAACGTTGAATGTTTTGTCAGGAATTTGTGCACATTATTGATGTGGCAAATGAAATAAAACGGAGTGATCGAGAGACAATTTCCTCCCACATAGCAGTATTTCGGACACAAATACTTCAGTTGGTACTTGTATCAAGTTTCAGGTAAGAGACCTAACCTCACCTAGGAGCTAGACAGCCATACAATTGGCTAGCATACCAGTAATCAATTTGGACTAACCCTTGTGATTTTGGTGGGTTCTTTATTCATGTATAGTAACCATCATTTCAAAAACACAAGTTACTTACTATTGACTTGCCCAGAGCAGGCTAACTAAAAGGCAGGTACGACAAGGGGGCTAACTAAAAGGCAAGTACAACAAGCGGGCAAACTAAAAGGCAGGTACAACAAGCGGGCTAACTAAAAGGCAGGTACAACAAGCGGGCAAACTAAAAGGCAGGTACAACAAGCGGGCTAACTAAAAGGCAAGTACGACAAGCGGGCTAACTAAAAAGCAGGTACAACAAGCGGGCTAACTAAAAGGCAGGTACAACAAGCCGGCTAACTAAAAGGCAGGTACAACAAGCCGGCTAACTAAAAGGCAGGTACGACAAGCGGGCAAACTAAAAGGCAAGTACAACAAGCGGGCAAAATAAAAGGAAGGTACGACAAGCGGGCTAACTAAAAGCCAAGTATGACAAGCGAGCTAACTAAAAGGCTGGTATGACAAGCAGGCTAACTAAAAGGCAGGTACAACAAGCGGGCTAACTAAAAGGCAGGTACAACAAGCGGGCTAACTAAAAGCCAAGTATGACAAGCGAGCTAACTAAAAGCCAAGTATGACAAGCGAGCTAACTAAAAGCCAA
The DNA here is from genome assembly GCA_021014325.1 of Plazaster borealis. NCBI lineage: Eukaryota > Metazoa > Echinodermata > Asteroidea > Forcipulatida > Labidiasteridae > Plazaster > Plazaster borealis. The sequence continues at coordinate 34,302,901 of CM037474.1, read as the reverse complement.
GTATGACAAGCGAGCTAACTAAAAGCCAAGTATGACAAGCGAGCTAACTAAAAGCCAAGTATGACAAGCGAGCTAACTAAAAGCCAAGTATGACAAGCGAGCTAACTAAAAGGCTGGTATGACAAGCGAGCTAACTAAAAGCCAAGTATGACAAGCGAGCTAACTAAAAGGCTGGTATGACAAGCGAGCTAACTAAAAGCCAAGTATGACAAGCGAGCTAACTAAAAGGCTGGTATGACAAGCGAGCTAACTAAAAGGCTGGTATGACAAGCGAGCTAACTAAAAGGCTGGTATGACAAGCGAGCTAACTAAAAGGCTGGTATGACAAGCGAGCTAACTAAAAGGCTGGTATGACAAGCGAGCTAACTAAAAGGCTGGTATGACAAGCGAGCTAACTAAAAGCCAAGTATGACAAGCGAGCTAACTAAAAGGCTGGTATGACAAGCGAGCTAACTAAAAGGCTGGTATGACAAGCGAGCTAACTAAAAGGCTGGTATGACAAGCGAGCTAACTAAAAGGCTGGTATGACAAGCGAGCTAACTAAAAGGCTGGTATGACAAGCGAGCTAACTAAAAGGCTGGTATGACAAGCGAGCTAACTAAAAGGCTGGTATGACAAGCGAGCTAACTAAAAGGCTGGTATGACAAGCGAGCTAACTAAAAGCCAAGTATGACAAGCGAGCTAACTAAAAGGCAGGTACAACAAGCGAGCTAACTAAAAGGCTGGTATGACAAGCGAGCTAACTAAAAGGCTGGTATGACAAGCGAGCTTACTAAAAGGCTGGTATGACAAGCGAGCTAACTAAAAGGCTGGTATGACAAGCCCGCAGCATTCTTGACTATTGTTTTCACACTAGGCTACAGATTTTATCAAAGTTTATTAAAAAGAAAGTTTAAAAATCAGGGGTGCCCCCACCCCAGAGCAAGGCTCTTTGGTAAACTCCATGACTCCATCATGCTGAGGTGATCAGTGTGCATGTGTATGTATAGTGGCACTTGAAGTGACTTTAATTCTCATCACAAAATTCATGTAAATATCCAGATAATAGTAACCTTCTGACAGGATTTTGGATAAACCAAATCTCAGCTAAGACTGTACACAATAACACCAAATGGCCTTGGATTGGATGGGATGGGTGTGGAATGGGTACTTAGGATCTTAGATGGCATTTATGACTATAGGGTTATACCAGCGCATTTTCGTGTTGAGCAAACAGAAGCAGAAGCTAAGCTGATGTGGTGGGCTTGGAAAGGAAAAGATAGTCAGAAACTAAGATTCTGCTATCATGCTGTCATCATGAAGGACATACCAGCAAAGTTTGATCCTTGTTCTGTGGTTTGATAATGTATTCATACTTGGCAAACCATATGTCCTGGTAACTTAACTAGAACAATGAAAAAAAGATCTGCTCTTACAAAATCAGCATTTTTAAAACTTAGTTCTCATCAAGAAAATCAGCTTTCCAATGGAATGCTAGAAAGGAACACAGACTGAAACAAATAAATGTTGAGTGCATGAGGTTGGTCAACTTTTTATTCATGAACATTTATTGTAATTTTATGTTATAAACTCAAACAATGTTGATTAATGAATCATACAAATCAATGCATTGTATGTGTAGCACTGCAGACATTTGCATTTGCGTTTGCATTTTCAACAAAAATGTGTCAATTCATGGATAATGCTGCATTTGATTTGAAAGGACCATCTTTCTGCTTTGTCAGTAAACCATAATAGGCACAACCAGCTCTAATAACAAACCTTGCTGACAAGCCAACAGACAGCTCTCTGACCAGACAGCTCTCTTTTTCTTCATAACCTTATCAATTTCTTGGTGTTGTGGTCACATGAAGGTAATCACTTGGGACTTCCTTGGACCTTTGTCAATTGTGCCAAGTGTCACAAAAACCTGCAACACTTCTTAAATGTTTCTTTGATGGCGGAAGGAAGCGGGGTCAAGACATTATTGAGTATGATGTATACAGGAGTAAGTCCTCCACAAAAGAGGTATCCTGCCGCATCTAAGACACCGTTACTCTTATCCTTTATTTTGTCTCATTCTGGTTTGTTTGACAAAATGAAAGTAAGCATCACTGCATTAAGAATGGCCTCAATCCCATTCCACTGGGGGAGGGGGTTGTTAGTAAAAGTGGGCAATCCCCTTTACGCTGTATGTGAATACATGTACTCCATCTGTGTAAATCATTGTAGGGCATGGATGGGGCAGCTGTAGAGGTAGAGGCAGGGGTAAGCCATTGACACCCTGTTTAATTTGGTAAAACTAGCAGTGGGCCACTTTGTAAGCACGGGCATCCTGCTAGTAATAATAAAATAAAATAAAGTTACAACCATCCAAAGAAGAGAAAATAGAAAATATGAGAATCAGTGCTGAAAGTATATTTCTTGAAAAAAAGGGGGGGGGGGTTAAGCCATATTTATATCCAAGGATTTAAAAAAGTGGTCTAAATACTCATACACTCATGTAATCCTTTTGAATAACATTGTTTACAGAAAGGTATGCTATTAACCACAAAAAGCAACCACAGACCCTACAATGAACCATCCAAGTTAACACCTGCAGTCCCAACAAGACATCCATAGATCAACAATGCTATGACTGATCAAAAGAAAACACCTGACCCCACTCTTGTCATTGGGGGGGGGGGGCGGCAAAACAGGAAACAACACAGACTCTTATTTTGCTCAAATCCACTGGCAAAACAAACATGCTTACCTTATATTTAGGGAAAACCACTATTCTTTGTATTACCATCCTTGTTGTATACACAGACTTGATAAAGTCATGACAGCTATGAGTCATAACTACTTTAAATTAGGGGCAGAGTTAACCCAGTTAGTATAACTATAAGAAAACAAGTTGTTTTGATGCTATGTTTGAACTCGGGAAATGTTTTTAACATTGAGTTTAAAAATATAGGGGCCTAGACACACAGGAACTGTATCCAACTGCAAATGCAAAATTCATTTAAATTCTGAAGTGGCAAGACATTAGCCTGAACATGGTACATTTAGTACTTTTTCTTTCATCCTGATAATATTAATCATTATTCCGATTTATTCGCCAATTTGTGCATTTATTAATATTTTGTTTTTTAATGTAAGGATTTGTTATCCAATTCTGCATTGTTGTATCTTCTACTAATTGGTGTAAGCATGGGTCCTTTCTCTATGGTGTAAGGTTGGCTAGAATCCACATTTTAATCTAGCACCCCCCCCCCCCCCAATACAAGGCTTGAAGGCAACAGCTGCACACTTCACTGAAGCTTGGATTCCTTCTCTGAGTTTGATTTGAAAACTCCAAATTGCTCTTTACAAGTTGATGAACTTGCTGGAAAGTTCAGCTAGCAATCTATCCATAAGCAGCACTATGCAGTGCCAACCAAAAGTGTTTCACTCTCCCATGTACTGGATGGTCACTACACCAGAGGGACAATGTCAGTGGTTACCATAGCAACAGGAACTTTAGGAGGACCACACACCAAATCAGTACCTGAAGGGTGTTTGAAAGGTTATTTAACTTTCTGGGTCGAGTTTCATGCCAATTTACCAAATGGAAACAAACATTTCATATGGAGATCACACAAGAACCAATGTGTCATTTGTACTCTGTGGACCAGATGAGGACCCCTGAGGGAGTTTGGTAACTAATAGATTTGTAAATCCTTTCTCCCTTTAGAGGGGTTCTACATAAGCAATAGGCTGTATTGTGAAGTAAGTAGATTGGGCATGGTTTTTTTTTTTTTATTCAGATTTAATCTACAGTTACTGTTTCAAATGGTTTTCAATAACTGCAGAAACTGGAGGCAAAATACCTTGCATTCAATTTTGTTGAATAGACTTTCCACTAAGACTCTAGAGTCTTTTGAATGGACTTCCACTAAGACTCTTTAGATACAGTAGGTCCCGGCGGGAAATACACAAGTACAAATGCCTGAAAAATTAGAACATATCACAGGGTGAAAACGTCACTTTAATTGTAACACTGTACAAAATTTAGCTCCTGATGGGCACAGCTTAAGTTTTGGCTTTTGGTAAAGTAGGCACTCTGAGTCTTCTAAATGAAATAAAAATCACTTTTGTACACTGAGTATGACCATGTCAGAAATATTTTTTTGCTTCAGAGAAGAAAAAAGAAGGTTATTAAAAAAAAAACATTCTGAGCTTGACTGTCTGGAAGTCAGAAATTTTGCCCTAACCCTGTAAGTAAAAAATAACTACATGTACTGTAAGTGCAGAATTCTGCAGTAAGAGCCATGAAGTTGGGCCTAGTTCTACATGTAGATAAACCATTGTTACAAGTCCAGAAAGGTTCATACTAATACCATTCACTGCCTTGCATTAAGATTAAACAAATTGAGGACAACCAAAACATACATGCCAAGGGTTGGATCCGTTTCAAGTGACAATCATATGCCTGGACCATGGAGGAAGGAATTTTTCCTCCATGCCTGGACTGAGTTGGCCATTAGAATGTAGAGCTTGAGGCTTGGTGTAGATACGTGTAGTATATGTACAGTCTAGTAGTCAAAAATAGGCAACTAACTAATAATCGTGAGAGGTTTGAATTGTTCCAAGTTGCTACAAATGTAGGTTGTTGTTGTTATTGTTGTGTTCACTTAAGAAAAAAATTGTGAATCACAAACCATACAGGCAGCTTTACCAAGGACAAATTAATAACGATACCAAAGATGTATAATATACACAGTCATGGTGGTCAGGAAAGGATGAAGCTATTGTGGAAATTGTCACTAATGAGTGGAGTGGGAAACAGTTGATTAAGAAGTTATTGTCACGGCTCCTGGTGTGAAACCAATCTTCACTAAATTCAGACATCTACACATCCTGCATACATAAGTAAAGTGAAGCTAAATATTTATGGTTTGCACAAAAAATGAATACAAGGAGACTAAACAAAATCCCTAACTTTGGGTCAAATCCAGTAAATTGTAAATTGGTGTTAATAATCTTTTGTTCCTCGTTGTATCGTGGTTTAAGTTTCAAAAGCTAGAAAAGTTATCAGCAATATTTGATCTTAATGTCAGGGCTATTTGCATATTTTCTGAAATTTGAGGGTAACTCAGCAAGACCTTTTTTTCTCACATGACTGGTACTCAACACTTAACACTTATTTGTGAGCCTCTGTGTGAAATTGAAAACTACAAAAAAGTATTGTTAACATTAAAGTTTATTGTCTTACCACCATGCAAACCTTCAAGTCTCACTGTTAACAAGTCAGACCAATCACCCCTTTCAGGTACATTAGTCTCTACTTTGATTCATAAAAATATAAACATTACATTTCTGCCCATGAATCCAATATTTTCCTTCTCCTTAATTTAATTTGACTCCCAGCATCATGTAGAGGTATCTTCATGTTGAATGCGTAATACGACCTTCTCTTTCAATTCCTCAACAACAAACTGCTGTCAGTTCAAGAGGACGTCAGAACATGTGTGTTTGGTTCAAGTTTGTTTTTCTACAGGCTTACTGTATACTGGAGTCAGGCAATGAAAGATCTTCCAAACAACATCCAAACCTATATCAAATGTAAACACTCAGATCTGTCAGATACAAGGGGTATGTTTTTGACATAATTCTTTAAACAAAATGAACGTGCACAATATCCCTGATAAAACATAATATAAGCAACTTATTAGAGATTTCATAGGTCATTTTCCTATTGCGTTGTTGAGACCATCTATGGAGAATATTGTAGCCATCCCAACCTTGATATTATAAAAACATTGTTAGAAACGACACCCTTTGAAGTAATGTAGTTTTAGAGAAAGAGGTAATTTTTCACCCCAAAATTTGAATCTGAGAAAGGCTTCAGTCTCAGGAATCTGAAAGCACACAATTTGGTGGGGACTGGAATTCACTGTAGTACAATGAAAATGTACAATATGTGTATACAGACCTCAATGTGAAACCGATACAATTGTTCATCTTAGGTCAACTTTAGTGTTCAAAAGCCTTCAACTGAAGCTGTAGAACAATGCCCTTACAATCAATCCATAAAGGCAACACAGCTTGCCTAAAATATAAAACCCCTCAATGCAAAACTGATTCCCCTAGGCAATATTGCCAAAATACACTCGCTTTTAGTCAGCTTTGTTGACCCACAAAGAAGCCAAAATCGCAGTTAATCCCTTTGGATTATGTAGCACTAATCCCTATACTTCTTTATATTGATTTTCTTTCATGAAGTTTGCATTGTACCCAGAAATTAAGCTTTTGGGATAACTGTATTTTTTGTGCTTTGTGAATTTGAAAAATTGACCTCAAACCAAGGTGTATGCAATGTGGTGCTACTCTCTGCTCAATGATCCAGTAGCAGTACTGAGCAAGGTCATTTTATACTCACATTTATAGTCAAATGTTGCATATAGTTGACACAATTATTTATCATGATAACTCACATAGGGCTAGGTTTGTTCTAAGCTTGTTAAGGTCCTACAAAGAGAACTAGTTCTTAAGACACCCACCCCCCCCCCCCCGCCCCTCCTCCTTGGTACTCTTTGTATCCATGACATGAAAATGTTGAAACAGTTGTTACATTTGAAAGAGGTTACGAAACATCTTTGCAGTCTTTAACTTATCATTATTTGGAAACAGAAACTTCATAACAATTATCAAAGCTAAAAGCATAAGATACATAAACCATCAAATTTCCCTGTCCCCCCCCCCCCCACTGTATACAAATAACATTCAAAGTGAGAAAGACTACTACTCTCCATAATCAAACCAACATTTTTGCAAAAATCTGTCATTTCCATCCATAAATAAATCCAAACAGCTCTACTGATCCTATTGCTCCCACCTGTCAGCTGACATGATTACATCTATCAATTAAAATCCATGTCACACTCCCGAGTTATGAATATGAGTTATGATGGCAGTTGAGTACACAGTCAAAAGATTATGCACCATGAGAGAATAGTAAGGGGTATCCTGTTCAATCGTAACACGTTCTGAAATCGAAACAGAAACCAAATTAAGACAATATCCTATACAAAATACAAGATGTTATGGTGTCACGTCATGCCGTCATGTCGCCTGTGCCGTCGCATGTTGCATCGTGCTGTTGTCCATCAAGTCGTGCCATTGCTCATCACATTGCGCCATGTTGTCACTTGTCGTGTCGCCTGTTTGTCATTTTATGTAGTGGTTGTGGTTGCTGTTGTCTGTTGTGTCTGTTGCGTCGTCCCATCATCCATTGCGTCATCGCTCTTTGCATCGTGCAAAAAACTAACCAAGACCAAAACACAGTAAAATATTTTTTAAAACGCAGCGCCAAACTAAAGAAAGTTGCAGATTAAAATCAAAATATCTAAGAATAAGACTTAGTGTAATAAAGAGGCAACACAAGGGGTGACGTGATGGACAACGGCACGATGCGACGGCACAACGTAACGACACGCTACAACAGCATGACGCGATTGGAATCAGCACGACGAGACAGACGTAATGACGGACAATGGCACCCACACCCACCATATAATTCAGGCGACCTGACAGGCGACAACACAGGAAGATGCGATGCACATTTTGCGTCAATAGAAAACTATGAAGACAATACAGTGTGTTTTTATTAAAACTGTCCCTCAAATAACAATGTAAGCTACATGCACAAGGAAAAACTGCCTTGCCTTTGAAAGAACCATGGAGGTAGAAACGAAGTATCAGACCTGCATACTGTACATAAATTGACCCAATTTTATCCAGTGTATTGCTTTGTCTTCAAATTTACATGTAGTGTTTAAATTGTCTGTGATGGTTCAAGCACAAGATGCAAACAATAGTCATCTAGGATATGTAGTCATGGCTGGTCTTATTTATTTTCAAAATGGAACATCCAATGTCCTCCCACATTTTAAGATAAGCCTACTTTCATGAAAGAGATTACAAAGCAGTGTAGACATCTTTGTATGTTTTAATCAAACACAAGGATGACTGGTGCGTCATCATTGACCCTAAAGGCATGCAGCAGAGAAAGGAGGAGCAATTTGATCTAGAACTGATAGCACAACATAATCAACTGTTAAAGTAATTAACTCAAGTATTGCATCTTCAAAGACTGTGTAAAACCTTTCTCTATTATGGTAAAACTTAACAATTGGATATTATCATAGAAGTTGCTCAGCAACATTATACTATAGGCCTATACACAGTGGTATAGCTGGGCCCCTCCCCAGTCTTAAGGGGTCGCCAAATCTACCAAAATGTTTTTCTCTGAAAAAGTGGAGCCCGCTGTTGCAACTGCTTACAAACCAAAATGACATTTGGTATGAATGTAAAATAAACAGCTTTAGGCCTATTGGTTTTCTTTTACAATGACAATAATTAATTTATAAAAAAAAAATTATTTGTAAAGCGCAAATTCCATAAAACATTCAAATGTGCTTGATGTAAAAAGGACAATCTACCTTGAAAAGAAGTGCCCCTTGGGATTGTGACTAATATCTAAAAAAAATACATTTTCAAGGACAAAGTGCATGAAGGGGCACCATCCTCTAACCTTGACCTCAGGGCACTTCAAACCCTAGCTCAGCCGCCCTATACAAAACTTAACTTTGTATTATTTGTCAACAGGGTAAGCCCTCAAGCCCTCAACAGAGCTAGTCATCAACTACATACACACATACTGTACACATGTTTTATTTAACACATTTTGAGTTTAAACAATTGCAGTGATTTTTAAAAGAGGTCAACTGTGCATCTTCAAGCTCTAGCTGGTACCCACCTTGGCTGACATTCGGCAAGAGCCTAAGACTTTCTTTTTAAGCAATGTTCTGCCTTGACATCGGGCAGAAACAAAATGTCACTTAAACCACACAAAAAACAGAGAAAGTTTTGTAAAATGTTTCCTACTGTCTAGTTCATTTCTTCTCAAAACTACATGAATCATTGTCTCCACAGATAGTTCACACAGCTCTCCAACTTCAAGTCCAATTAACATGTAAAATGAAAAAGTTGAAAGGAATCCTGAAGAACAGACATGTGACAGGTAACTGGTCCCACTGGCAAGTCAAGAAAAAGTTAATGACATACCCTGTTGTTTTAGTTGTTCTACTTATTATTCACTAAGACCAACAAAGAACAAACCTTGCAGAGTTGATTTCAACCAAAGTTTCAAATAATTTGTACAGGGAAGGCAAACTACTTACAAAGGTGTCAGAGCAAGGATAGAGTGACACCTAACACCAAAATAAGTGTTTTCCCAGATCAGTGAAAATCTAGAGTTGACCCTGCAGGGTTATGACCTCTGTGGCACTCCCACTATTTGGTATTCTGATGGGATCCCTGCTCCCAATGCCAGAAGTTAAACCTGTGCAAACAATCATCTTTTTTTTCTCGAAATCTAAGCTTTTTGGGTCATTGCATATTATGAGAAAAGGTTTGTCATGCTTTCTTGATGATTAAGGTGTGGCAGCATACAGGCTCAAGCCCAATGCTTCACATGAGGTCCGTGTGTGGTATCTTCACTGACCAGGGCTCGATTTCACATAGAGCTAAGATTGATCTTTAGATGTGTATCAATCTTAATTGCTAAAGCAAAGTGCGATGTTACAAATCAAATCACCATGGTGATACTGACAACTCATCTTAAAGGCAAAGTAAAGTATACCTTTGGTTTTTGGAACAGCTCGGTTGTTTTAATCCTATATGAATGTATACAACAAAACTAAACTGTGAAAATTTCATTTCAAAAGGTCGTAGCGCCAAAAATCTTGAGCGGTTATGTCCACGCAGGAAGAATAATTTGTAATTGGAATACTCAATCTGGGAAATGTTTCATGCATGAAACGTTTCTCAAATTGAAATTTTTTGATTCCCTTTCTCTAACCACATGTCTTAGAAGGAAACCATTCCTCAAAATGTAATACATTATCAACAGTTGCAGTGCTTCTTTCCAAGTAAGTTTTTATGATCATTAATTTGTGGAATAATTACCAAAGGTATACCCTCCCTTTAAGATACTTTATGAAATCAAGCCCAGGGCTGTTGTAAGCCAGACTACTAAGCCATTCACATGGATTTTCAAGCATGCAAAAGTAATGGCTATTACATACGCAAGGGCTCAGTGAAAAACATAAAGTGGTTCTCCTTTGCGTGACAAGTTTCAGACTTTGTGTCCCCCATGGTCATGGTCACACAACTACAAGGGCTAGGGAGCGTGTGACATTCCCCTAATCTATCCCTGGGATGTTTTGTGAACTTGTATGACAAAATAATAAGGATGGGAGTGTTATTGGTGCATTTACTTGGTAAGCTTCAAATATGTAGGTCCACATGTATGTGTTTGATTTGATTTGATTTGATTTGATTTGATTTAATCTTGACTTGTGTGTTTGATTTGATTTGGTTTGAAATGGCTTATTAATATTCGACCATCACAGCCAACAGCTAAACTGTGGCCAGATTAGAAAATAAATACATTACAAAAATTAATAAATTAATAACAAGGCAATTTCTTCATTTTGTGTTTTGTTTACCTGAAATATGGACAGGAACAAACATCCTCATGACCCTTTACCTCAATGTCCCCAAATTGAGGTTGGAAGGAATATTAGTTTGGTCTCTTTACTTTTATGAATACTGTACTACTATGGTTTGTAAACCTTCATCCTAAAGTACTAGGCCTACTGCTGTGATGATACACATTATACACAGGTCTCTCAATGTGATTCTCATGAGTAATTACTTCTATAATCCTCATACTAATCCCCTGACTCAATGATTTATTCAATGCTGTATCTTGAGAGAGTCTTGCAGACGCCAGTCACCATAAAGTGTTATGGAGCCAAGAGGCATCATTACTACAACACCTATACAACAGATGTGATTATTTCTCCTTATCCCTTGTTGCCATTTTGCATTATTATATCCTTGGCAAAAAGGGCTGAGCCTTCACTGTCCTTCACATGCACTTCAGCTCCAAGAGGTTTTATAATAAATCCAAGGTGACTGTCAGAAAGTAAGATTCCAACTGCTTGTCTGATTCAACCATGAGAAATTGTGCTGATGCAGCAATCCACTCACCCACAAAACAATTCAAAGTTTGCACAAATCTTAATTAAGCCCAAAGTAATCAAGATTATTTAGTGTTTTTTTTCCATAACAGTGGCATATTTGACAGCAGCCTACATGTATCTTTGCCTGTCCCTAATTAACAGATAACCTCAAGAAACAAAGTGTTTTGCAAACATGAGGGGCAGCGCAGTAGGATCTTGTTGCTATGCAAATGTCAAGCTCCATCGCTAGGGAAATCAGTCTTGACTATGTACACATCATACAGCCTGAAGGAATATACAATGTATAACTTGGACAATGTTTTCTAGTCAAATCAGCACAGGCTAGTATTATGCAAAATTCCCTTCTCATTGGGTTTACATGCAGTTGAGACACATTTTCTTTACATACGAGCCATTAGCCCAACTTGAGTGACCTCAAATACATGCAGGTGGCAAGATTGAAAATACTCTTGGATGGCTGATGAATATTGAAATTGAATCTAACTAAAGCAATGGGTGATTATTGGGAAGGAACATCAAGAAAAGCTTACAATTTGTACAAACCTTTCATGCTGTCAAGTTTGGCTTATCCTAAAGGATCTGGGAGTCTAACATCTTCAAATTCTCAATCAAAATCCTTTGACGATTTTAAGTATTGTTTGTAGAGCTACATGTACAATGTACCTCTGCAATCTTTTTCCATGATTATTTCACAAACTCACCTTGGTCTTTGAAGGTGTACACAAATCTCCAGAGGTGAATTTTCAGACACCGCGATGGTAGCGAATCTGAGCAAAGAAGTAATTCACACAACACAAATTCCTTAAAACACAGTTTAAAGTACATTCTACATTCTTGTATGGTTGTTAAACAGATAGAAAACTCAGATCTCAAAATTATGTTACATATACTTTCTTGCTGGCATCATGGCAACACTAGAAATAAGCACACATAATGAAAACACAATAAAACCAGAATCAAGTAATCTTACCTAAACATCTCTGTTGAAAAATATGAATGGGTTAAATTGTCACAGACTGGATTTGTAGACAAAATAATAATAATATCCCACAAGAGCATCTGTCAGCAAGTCCAACCATGGTCCAACAAGCCACACTATTATATTAAGCTGTGAGAAGCAGTTGGGCTTCCACTGATCACATGTAAATTGAATGTTTCCCCAGACCATGCCATTGGTCTTCAAACTTGAACACCAGTAGAAGAGGGCTTCTAATATTGCTGATTCATCATAAATCAGTTACTTCCCAAGACATAGTTGGACAAATCCTGGCACAGTTATAGCTGGTCATTATTTGGCTTCTGTTTAGCAGTTTCCTCAAATTAATGACGACTGTCTGTAGTTATGAAAACTTCCTGTCAATACACGCAGGGACTCAACCCCCAACATTTGTAGTACAAAAAAATAAAGTTAACAATTATCAGCAAAGTGAGCAAACTACCTAGTCCCAACTTAGGTGAACTACACAGGATACAACACACCAAGCTACATACATACATGTAAATTATATTTTACAGCAAAAGAGAAATTCATACAACTTGGGTCATTCAGCATACTATCAACTCATGAGCAATTAAGGCATACATGTACTGACTTTTTTGATCTTGGAAATATTCCTTCAAAAATATTCTCAAAGTTGTTCAAATAAAATTTAAACTCTTTGCACTTAATTTATGATTATCTTATAGTTGATGATGTCAGGACATTTTGAAAAAAGATTACTTGTATTGGAGGATCAGGATTGTTATTCCTTCCATCCATAGCAAAGCAGTGACCTTGGAACTGATGAAGTTTTTTCAAATCCATACTTCAGTTTAATTAAATCGGGCCTCCATGTAATGTCAGTTTCTCTATAACTTCACATTTTGTCTACATAGGAAGTTCTCCTCTAAACTGAAACCTGTCAAACCTGATAATGGCTGTAGGTTTGTAATGTTGATATTTAGAAAATCATTTGGTGTGAGAGTTTTTTGTCAACATTTACATCTTATATGTGACCCGCTCTGCAAAAAAGGCCTGTAAGTCGCGCTATGCCTAACGTAACAGGCTCGTCAATGTTGAAAGGGTGAAAAACAAATTGTTGGTGTTGTATTTTTTAATTCTATTTTTGACATCATTCATATCCACACTTTCATAATTTGTAAGATTGGATGTTTATTTTGATCAATAAAGATGGAAAAATGTTTGTTTTGTGTACATTTAGTTCATAGTTTGTACGATCGGTGTCCGTGGATTCCATTGAAAGTTGCGTTTTTTTACACATCTGTTAGGACATTAATTGGAACCCCCCTATTACAAATTTGGTATCATCTGAAAGCTGAGGGCGTTGGCTTTCTATTTGTAGACATAGAAAAGGTTAGAGGTCAAATGCAAAAGCAAGGACGGTAATTTTCTGACATAAAGACAAACAGCGCTTGTTACTAGGGGCGTGAATCTTTTCTGTGACGTGTACGCAGTGTAGTGCACCGATTGGTCAATGCACGCATCGTCGAGCTTGCGCATGGGCTGTGAATGGGATTCGTTGTTAATTCACTGTCAGGTGACTGTCATGTGACTGTTTATAGTGAGCGTGCCACGCAAAAAAACCAAAACAGCTTGCGCATGCGCTGTGAATGGGATTTGTTGTTTATTCACAGGTGACTGGCATGTGACTGTATATAATATCGTGCCATGCCACGCAAAAACACAGCGCAATACATGTACCTGTCAACTGTTAATGTTCAACTCTGACTTGTCTTGCTCTGAGCGAAAAGGTTTTCTAATTATTTACTATTTTAGCCAATAGAATTTGTATATTGTTTGTGAATTATTTGCTTAAGTATGGGTTCAAAGGATCAGTGTCTGGCTGACGCTTTGAATGATCTCCGTGATGCCAATCTTGTCAGGGAGGAGAGAGCATGGTTGGCTTCGTGGAAGATTACTTCGTTAATTTCTGATGTGAATGACGATGTGGAATCAGAATCTGATTCGGAATCTGATTCCACATTGCCATCTTTAGCATTTTTAACCCAAAGATTATTTCAAAACTGGTTAATCAACTTCAATTTGCAATAAGAAGGCAAACTACGTTGGTTGTGCTAGATTTGAAAAAAAATATTGAGGTATTTTTTTTTTACCAAAACTAGAATTTGTTACCCCCAAAAACTAGGTGTTAATCATGAAATGCAAGCCAACTTCAGAGTTTCATTAAACAGCCCAAACTTTGGTAGAAAAAACTAGCTTTTTGTTTAAAATGAAAAAAAGGGGGAAAGGTGTTTTTGTTGATTTTTTCCAAAAAAGATCTTGTTTGCACCCAAAAATACATTAATTTAATTCATGGGGTTTTCGATGAGGCCAGTGTGCATTTGTTTAACAAAGAAATAGCAACATTCACTAGATTGGACTAAAATCTTCAAAAAAATGCTCAAGTGTGTGTTTGCTTTTTAAAAATTTGAGGGAAAAAACACAAGAAATAACACAATATGTGAATTAGTTTTTTAAAATAATGATATTGTGCATTAAAAGTAATAGAAAACTTACGTAGTACTTATAAAGTCATAACAAACACTTGGTGAAAATTTCAGACGAATAGGTCACCGGGAACAAACTCGTTGCTAGGAACTTTCATAAGAACTTGGTATTAAAATACTTTGAAACACACAGTAAAGTTTACAAGGCTGTTTCTTCATAACCTATTTTGACCAAAATATGCAAATTATGGTATAACTTTGGATTGCAAAATGCTACAGACTTCTTACATACACCAAGTTATAGCTGAGAAAAGGGCCTTTCTATCTATGTATCTAACTCCAAAATTATTTTTTGCACCATAAGGGCCATTATTGCAGAGCGGGTCACTGTATGACTTGAGCACACGTTTACACACTTTAATCGCTGAGTCAGTGACATTTACATGATGTCACTAAATTCCAGTAAGTTTAAGTATTTTCAAAATCAGACCCTGAGGAACGGACTTTTAATTCCACAAATTAAGCCAATAGAATTTTAAAGAATACAGCAAGATCATTCACTCCAGAATTCAGCAAGACTGTTCACTCCAGAATTCAGCAAGAGAGTTCACTCCAGAATTCAGCAAGAGTGTTCACTCCAGAATTCAGCAAGAGAGTTCACTCCAGAATTCAGCAAGAGAGTTCATTCTGGAATTCAGCAAGAGTGTTCACTCCAGAATTCAGCACGAGAGTTCACTCCAGAATTCAGCAAGAGTGTTCACTCCAGATTTCAGCAAGAATGTTCAATCCAGAATTCAGCAAAAGAGTTCACTCCAGAATTCAACAAAAGTGTTCACTCCAGAATTCAGCATAAGTGTTCACTCCAGAATTCAGCAAGAGTGTTCACTCCAGAATTCAGCAAGAGTGTTCACTCCAGAATTCAGCAAGAGAGTTCACTCCAGAATTCAGCAAGAGTGTTCATTCCAGAATTCAGCAAGAATGTTCACTCCAGAATTCAGCAAGAGAGTTCACTCCAGAATTCAGCAAGAGTGTTCACTCCAGAATTCAGCATTTTATAAGTGTTCACTCCAGAATTCAGCAAGAAAGTTCACTCCAGAATTCAGCAAGATCATTCACCCCAGAATTCAGCAAGAGTGTTCACTCCAGAATTCAGCAAGAGAGTTCATTTCAGAATTCAGCAAGAGAGTTCACTCCAGAATTCAGCAAGATCATTCGCTCCAGAATCCAGCAAGAGTGTTCACTCCAGAATTCAGCAAGATCATTCACTCCAGAATTCAGCAATAGCATTCAATCCAGAATTCAGCAAGATCATTCACCCCAGAATTCAGCAAGAGTGTTCACTCCAGAATTCAGCAAGAGAGTTCATTTCGGAATTCAGCAAGAGTGTTCACTCCAGAATTCAGCAAGAGTGTTCACTCCAGAATTCAGCAAGATCATTCGCTCCAGAATCCAGCAATCTTCGAGAGTTCACTCCAGAATTCAGCAAGAGGGTTCACTCCAGAATTCAGCATAAGTGTTAACTCCAGAATTCGCAAGAAAGTTCACTCCAGAATTCAGCAAGAGTGTTCACTCCAAAATTCAGCATAAGTGTTCACTCCAGAATTCAGCAAGAGTGTTCACTCCAGAATTCAGCAAGATCATTCACTGCCGAATTTAGCAAGAGTGTTCACTCCAGAATTCAGCAAGAGTGTTCACTCTAGAATTCAGCATAAGTGTTAACTCCAGAATTCAGCAAGAGTGTTCACTCCAGAATTCAGCAAGAGTGTTCACTTCAGAATTCAGCAAGATCGTTCACTCCAGAATTCAGCAAGAATGTTCACTCCAGAATTCAGCAAGAATGTTCACTCCAGAATTCAGCAAGAGTGTTCACTTCAGAATTCAGCAGGAGTGTTCACTCCAGAATTCAGCAAGAGTGTTCACTCCAGAATTCAGCAAGAGTGTTCACTTCAGAATTCAGCAAGATCGTTCACTCCAGAATTCAGCAAGAATGTTCACTCCAGAATTCAGCAAGAGTGTTCACTTCAGAATTCAACAGGAGTGTTCACTCCAGAATTCAGCAAGAGTGTTCACTCCAGAATTCAGCAAGAGTGTTCACTTCAGAATTCAGCAAGATCGTTCACTCCAGAATTCAGCAAGAATGTTCACTCCAGAATTCAGCAAGAGAGTTCACTTCAGAATTCAGCAAGAGTGTTCACTCCAGAATTCAGCAAGAGTGCTCACTCCAGAATTCAGCAAGATCGTTCACTCCAGAATTCAGCAAGAGCATTCACTCCAGAATTCAGCAAGAATGTTCACTCCAGAATTCAGCAAGAGTGTTCACTCCAGAATTCAGCAAGATCGTTCACTCCAGAATTCAGCAAGAATGTTCACTCCAGAAATCAGCAAGAGTGTTCACTTCAGAATTCAGCAAGAATGTTCACTCCAGAATTCAGCAAGAGTGTTCACTCCAGAATTCAGCAAGATCATTCACTCCAGAATTCAGCAAGAGCATTCACTCCAGAATTCAGCAAGAATGTTCACTCCAGAATTCAGCAAGAGTATTCACTCCAGAATTCAGCAAGAATGTTCACTCCAGAATTCAGCAAGAGTGTTCACTCCAGAATTCAGCAAGAGTGTTCACTCGAGAATTCAGCAAGAATGTTCACTCCATACTTCAGCAAGAGGTTGGGCAGGGAGGTAGCAAAGACCTTATTTAGAGGAATGTCATCCTTAAACCCTGGGGTGGCCTGTTTTATAACAAGTGCCAAAGCAGCTTTTGCTTAACTTGTAAACAAGGGCTCTCTAAAGGGATCACTTTATAACTCATTGTGCTAGTTCTACTTTCTAGATCCAGGGGCCCCAATGGAGGTCAACCATTCCTACCAACCTTTTGGGACATGTCCATTTTATAACGTGTTTTTTAAAGGAAGGCTTAAATATGCATGGTTCACTAATCCAAAAGGTTCAAAGATTTAGTAAATGTCTAAATTTGCAGACACTGGTGGTATGCTGTTTTGAAAAGCTAAAATCCGATTTGTTATGCATCTAATCCTCAAAAAGCAGTCTGCCTCTTAATGGGGTAATTGGGTGCGAATTGTTAATCACTGTGCTACTTCATGTATGAGGTCACACCAAACTTCCAGGGTGTTACAGTCTCTACATCCCCACAAAACCACAGGTTCAGACACAAAAGGTCTTTTAAGTATTTCTTCCTTTGTTTGTCGGTCCAACTGACCATCACAGGCATGAAACAAACTTTTACCAACTCCTAAGTAATTATGTTTTTATGTCAAGTAATAAACCACAAGGGTAATTCTTTTTTAAATTTTGGGTTGAACAAAGAACAATTGATTAGAGCAGGATTTAAAAGTGTGACCTCCAGATTAACCTGCCTGCACTCTCTACCAACTGAGCCATCTAGCCATAATGTTGACGCCCACCGAAAATGCCTGATAAATGTCTCCATATGAAGCACTAATGTTGGCAATGGCAGTCTTCCTTTGTTGTCAAATCTTTGTTCGGGGTGCCAGTCCAGTCACAAGCCAAACAAGTTATAATCTATATATATATATCAGATTCAATTGAGCTACACATGTATTAAAAAGATGTACTTGGTTATATTTCAAATGAGGAGCTATTCATTTACTGTACATAAACCTCAACAGTGAATTTTTTTTGGTCATAAATCAACAGTAAAAGGTTCATGACCATCTCACTTTCTTCTGAAAATTGTCTTTGCCTGAATTTACTCCAAAGTGAGAAGCGGCCAGTGCACCCTCTCCACTTATCAGAGTGCTCAGTAATTATAGGTATGGGTGTAATCTATCTGCACTTGCTCTTTGGAAAATGGACATTTGTTGAGAGATTGTTTAAGTGAATAGTAGAAGTTCATGTAGCTGTCCGACATAAAAGTATCCGCACTAAAAATGCCCAAGAAATGTCTCCACATATGACATACTCTCAATGAAGATAAGCTGCAGGGGGAAAAACCTCTTTTGAACACAAGTTACTGTTTTGTTTGGTTTTCTTATTTTGAGTGAAACTTGATAATGGTTTGATATGTAATATATGTTCGTTTCTTCAATATACAAAGGAATAATACGAAAATAAATGCAGCCAAAAATTGATGCTGTCCATGTATCTAAAAGCCCTTTCAAGAAGGATGTGGGGTAGAATCTCATAAGGGTCTTTACTATTGAATTCATGATATTTCAAATTAGCCTCCAGTCAAAACGTGTCTGTTATCAAGTAGGGTCTATCACATGAACGTGAACATGCCCTAAATTATCAACAAATCAATTCATGTTGGAAATATATAAAAGTGTACTGTATGATAATCACTGAATATGTTTTGAGGCATTGCACAGTGGATTGTCTATATGGGTTAGTTTTGCAGTAACACCATGTGCTTTTCCTACTTTTACTGATTACTGTATATCTTTTTGTTTTAATAATCTTTTAATACTCATTCTGAAATTTCTTTATAGTATTTTATTACAATCTATTTCTTGTTCAATGAGAACATGTCAAAAACCAGTTTTAGATGATTCAAATTAGAGTTTAATGTAAGGGAAAATTTCCCTGAAATAAATTGAACTTGAGTCTAAGGTCTAAGTCATGAAAAATCGAAGACCCATTTTCACAGGAAAGCAGAAAGGTTTAACTTGGCGGAAGAAGGATACCAGCCAAAACAACTAATAACTGACTTAATTCAACAATTCTAGCTTTTAACAACAAAGTACAAGATCTGTAATAACCAAATTTTGTATTTTGAAGCTTATCACCAGTACCAATCCTCAAGAGAAACATTTCTGTCCATCTGTAATACTATCAGATTCAAGGACAGGGCAATTGAAGACCCCAAAACTACTCTTGCTTATTTTGAATGTGCCATGGCAATCAAATTAAGCCCAAATAAGACTCTAATGTGTGCTAAATATCCCTGATTAAACATAAAATGAGTATTTGTTTTTCCCCTTTAAACATGAAGGTGAACACCGAAAATGATGAGAATTGTGCAGGTCGATTGTCCTTGTTTTTTTAAACATATTGTTTTTTTAAACATATGGTGCCTCTTGAGTCTATACAGAGATGCTTTTCAACTAAGTTGGTCAGCTAAACTTTTATAGATATGACCTCTTAAAAAGGAGGACATTATTGCCTGGAATGGTACACCAACATTCCAATAAACCTGTCCAGTGGTGATTATGTGCCTCTGAAATTCCTTAGTTGGGAATAAACAGTATAAACATTGGCCCAGTCAAAATATTACAAACTAAACCTGGACATAAAAACATAACCAACCTCAACCCATCAAAATCCATCAAGTATTTTGCTTGAATTTGTTGGACCATAGGTCAATGACCAAGGACTGCCTAGTATAGTAAACTGATTATGCTTTCCATGGGATCAGGCATAACCAGAGTCCAACAGTTTGGGTGTTGTGAATGGTGTTTGACTGAGGACTGCACAACTAGTAAACTGATTATGCTTAACAGCTTACATGGGATCAGGCATACCACCATACATAATCATAGTCCAACAGTTTGGGTGTTGAGTAACTGAATGTTGTTTTGTTTAACCGAGGACTGCACTAGTAAACTGATTATGCTTTACATGGGATCAGGCATACCACCATACATAATCATAGTCCAACAGTTAGGGTGTTGAGAATGGTGTTTGACTGAGGACTGCACTAGTAAACTGATCATGCTTTACATGGGATCAGGCATACCACCATAATCAGAGTCCAACAGTCTGGGTGTTGTGAATGGTGTTGGACTGAGAACTGCACTAGTAAACTGATCATGCTTTACATGGGATCAGGCATACAACCATAATCAGAGTCCAATAGTTTAGGTGTTACCAGCATTCAAGGTGTTGAATTTGTCTGGTCCTTTGCTGTATGCTTCGATCTTCTCTACGGTTAGAGTTGGAAGGAACCCACTAAACAATCTTAGAGTTAGAGAATTAAGGTTAATAAGTATTAACAATTAGTTTCAAGTCGCTTTATGTCAAAATGGTACAAATACATTTACCCTAAGAAACATTACTTTTCTAGTAAATAAAAATATTATGTCTGCCAGCTTTCATATTAAGTAGAAACAAACTCATTTGATTAAGAATTTTCAGTTCACTTGAAAATGCTCAAATGAGATTCAAATTCCACATGTTAGCTTAATAAGTTTACTTTGTACCCTAACTTCAACAATAATAACTCTGTTACTCCACTCCAGTGGAAAGCAACAATCCCCCTGCAAAAGGAAAGCTTTTACTTCTCACCTTGATAACGTAGAGCATTGTCAACTGCTGACATTGACGTGTAAATAGAAATTACTTCTAGGCAAGTGACTAAGTCTAATCTCTTTTGAAGTCCATCAAAGGAAATCATCTATGGTACCTCTGCATCACAGTAAGTGGTAGAGGTTAGTGGCTATTTGTGAGGACAAATAATGACTTTGATTTGAGTAAAAATAAATTGTCAAAAGTCAATCTTGTGCACTACGCATGAAGCACCTTCCAAACAATTCTGGCCAACAGCTTGAGTTTAGCACCACAGGGAACCAGTCTATGCTTACATGCCCTTTATAATAATAGTCTTGCACTGGAAGTGTACTTTTTCAAAATTACTGACGGAGCCCCAAGTCAGAGCCTTACCTTCTGAAGCCGTGGTTTTGAAAAGGGATCACGAATGTTCAAAGGCAGAAAATCACCATACTGATAATGCCAAGAACACCTATACAAAGTTCTCTCAGTCCCTCATTTCACTACAATTTCCCATCATTTATCTCAAACTTCTCAATTCTTCAATGGCTTTTCACCATTTTTTTCCCTTTTCAGGGCAAAAACAACATGCAATGTTAGCCCATGTCAAAAGAATTTTAACAAAACATTCTAACATCAATATCTGCTCTATGTTCATGTGCCAATATGTTTTTCTGAATTCACCATGTTTCCCCTCATTCTCCAATATTTTCCCACCATGCAATTTTCCCAAATTTTTAAAAAACTGTCCCTTTCTAAACATTCTGCTCTCAATCTACGAGTTCCCACCTCATAGTCTGTGACCACATTACCATTCATGAAACTTAGGGTTCAAACACCACATGAATGAAGCCAATCCTTGTCTATCCCTTGCGCTAAATTTCACTGTCTCTTATTTCACCAAATCTCTACACTCAAGGAACTGACATGTACTTTCGTGAAGTCTTTAATTCTAATGGGTGGGCTATTCCATAGAGAAAGGATCCAAAGGTGGGCTAGTCCAAGGGTGGGGTAGTCTAAGGGTGGGCTAGTCTAAGGGTGGGCTATTCCAATAGAAAGGATCCCAACGATGGGCTAGTCCAAGGGTGGGCTAGTCCAAGGGTGGGCTAGTCTAAGGGTGGGCTAGTCTAAGGGTGGGCTATTCCAATAGAAAGGATCCCAACGATGGGCTAGTCCAAGGGTGGGCTAGTCGAAGGGTGGGCCAGTCTAAGGGTGGGCTAGTCCAAGGGTGGGCTAGTCCAAGGGTGGGCTAGTCCAAGGGTGGGCTAGTCTAAGGGTGGGCTAGTCCAAGGGTGGGCTAGTCCAAGGGTGGGCTAGTCCAAGGGTGGGCTAGTCCAAGGGTGGGCTAGTCCAGGGGTGGGCTAGTCCAAGGGTGGGCTAGTCCAAGGGTGGGCTAGTCCAGGGGCGGGCTATTCCATAGAGAAAGGATCCCAACGGTGGGCTAGTCTAAGGGTGGGCTATCCCATAGAGAAAGGATCCCAACGGTGGGCTAGTCTAAGGGTTGGCTATTCCATAGAGAAAGGATCCCAACGGCGGGCTAGTCTAAGGGTGGGCTAGTCCAGGGGTGGGCTAGTCCAGGGGTGGGCTAGTCCAAGGGTGGGCTAGTCCAAGGGTGGGCTAGTCTAAGGGTGGGCTATCCCATAGAGAAAGGATCCCAACGGTGGGCTAGTCTAAGGGTTGGCTATGCCATAGAGAAAGGATCCAAAGGTGGGCTAGTCCAAGGGTGGGCTAGTCTAAGGGTTGGCTATTCCAACAGAAAGGATCCCAACGATGGGCTAGTCCAAGGGTGGGCTAGTCCAAGGGTGGGCTAGTCCAAGGGTGGGCTAGTCCAAGGGTGGGCTAGTCCAGGGGTGGGCTAGTCCAAGGGTGGGCTAGTCCAGGGGTGGGCTATTCCATAGAGAAAGGATCCCAACGGTGGGCTAGTCTAAGGGTGGGCTATCCCATAGAGAAAGGATCCCAACGGTGGGCTAGTCTAAGGGTTGGCTATTCCATAGAGAAAGGATCCCAACGGCGGGCTAGTCTAAGGGTTGGCTATTCCATAAAGAAAGGATCCCAATGGTGGGCAAGTCCAAGGGTGGGCTAGTCCAAGGGTGGGCTAGTCTAAGGGTGGGCTAGTCTAAGGGTGGGCTATTCCATAGAGAGAAGATCCCAACGGTGGGCTAGTCAAAGGGTGGGCTAGTCTAAGGGTTGGCTATTCCATAAAGAAAGGATCCCAATGGTGGGCAAGTCCAAGGGTGGGCTAGTCCAAGGGTGGGCTAGTCTAAGGGTGGGCTATTCCATAGAGAGAAGATCCCAACGGTGGGCTAGTCTAAGGGTGGGCTAGTCTAGAGAAAGGATCCCAACGGTGGGCTAGTCTAAGGGTGGGCTATCCCATAGAGAAAGGATCCCAACAGTGGGCTAGTCCAAGGGTGGGCTAGCCTATCCCATAGTCAAAGGATCCCAACGGTGGGCTATCCCTTAGTCAAAGGATCCAACAGTGGGCTAGTCCAAGGGTGGGCTAGCCTATCCCATAGTCAAAGGATCCCGAAGGTGGGCTATCCCTTAGTCAAAGGATCCCAACGATGGGCTAGTCTAGGGGTGGGCTATCCCATAGAGAAAGGATCCCAACGATGGGCTAGTCTAGGGGTGGGCTATCCCATAGAGAAAGGATCCAACGGTGGGCTAGTCTAAGGGTGGGCTATTCCATCGAGAAAGGATCCCAACGGTGGGCTAGTCTAGGGGTGGGCTATCCCATAGAGAAAGGATCCCAACAGTGGGCTAGTCCAAGGGTGGGCTAGCCTATCCCATAGTCAAAGGATCCCAACGGTGGGCTATCCCTTAGTCAAAGGATCCAACAGTGGGCTAGTCCAAGGGTGGGCTAGCCTATCCCATAGTCAAAGGATCCCGAAGGTGGGCTATCCCTTAGTCAAAGGATCCCAACGATGGGCTAGTCTAGGGGTGGGCTATCCCATAGAGAAAGGATCCCAACGATGGGCTAGTCTAGGGGTGGGCTATCCCATAGAGAAAGGATCCAACGGTGGGCTAGTCTAAGGGTGGGCTATTCCATCGAGAAAGGATCCCAACGGTGGGCTAGTCTAGGGGTGGGCTATCCCATAGAGAAAGGATCCCAACGGTGGGCTAGTCCAAGGGTGGGCTAGCCTATCCCATAGTCAAAGGATCCCAACGGTGGGCTATCCCTTAGTCAAAGGATCCCAACGATGGGCTAGTCTAGGGGTGGGCTATCCCATAGAGAAAGGATCCCAACAGTGGGCTAGTCCAAGGGTGGGCTAGCCTATCCCATAGTCAAAGGATCCCAACGGTGGGCTATCCCTTAGTCAAAGGATCCCAACGGTGGGCTAGTCTAGGGGTGGGCTATCCCATAGAGAAAGGATCCCAACGGTGGGCTAGTCCAAGGGTGGGCTATTCCATAGAGAAAGGATCCCAACGGTGGGCTAGTCTAAAGCCGGCCTCAGGTCGACATACGATTTTCTTGTGCACGCACGATGTCCTAAGTACTCAAAAGGTCGACTGCGATTGGTTCCCGACCGTCGGGATCACGTCGTACAAGTTGAAATTGTTCTACTCTTGCGACTGTTAATTTTTTCGAGCAGCGACTGTTTCCGATTGTCTTAAAATCATCGCAGTTACGCTCAGGTCGTAAATAATTTCCGACTGAAAAGTTCCAGATGGTCTTAGCTCAGGCGCAGTGTGATCCTGGAAGTCAGTCGCCGACTGTTTTTTGTTGACGCAAGGTCGACCTGAGGCCGGCTTAAGGGTGGGCTAGCCTATCCCATAGTCAAAGGATCCCGAAGGTGGGCTATCCAATAGTCAAAGGATCCCAACGGTGGGCTAGTCTAGGGGTGGGCTATCCCATAGAGAAAGGATCCCATCGGTTGGCTAGTCTAAGGATGGGCTATTCCACAGAGAAAGGATCCCAACGATGGGCTAGTCTAAGGGTGGGCTATTTTATAGAGAAAGGATCCCAACCGTCTTCAGTGTTGTCCAGAAGGCCGGCTGCCAGCAATTTCATCGGCTACCAAGTCCTTTGCTGCCTGCTACTTTTTTCACTTTTTAAAACCTTTTTAAAAATAATCCCAGCTGAAGTTCCCCAAAAGATCTGACCCTCCCTTATTTATTTAATGTGAACCCCAGACACTCTCCAGCCATGTCCTGGGAGAATGATTGACACTCCTATTGAGATCCAGTTATGTCTTACCTGAATCCTCTGCAGTTCCATGGTTATACATTGATTCAGTTTGTAATAAATTTGCCTCTGTGTCTTTGTGGTTGTATGACCTGGTTTTGTGACCTTAGGAGTGGGTATAGTGTTCTATTACACCTAAAAGTGTGTTGACTTCCGCTGGCTTATCATTTTGATTGAAATGGTAGAAACAGATTTAACCATACATCACAAGTTTCATTTAACCATTTGGGAAACAAACCTACGTGCACAACATAAATAATTTTAAAAGGAATATTATTGTGTCCTTATTGTAATAAGAACGAACAGCCAGTCATTGTGATTACATAAATGTTTCTGTGACATCCAAGATGTTTTACTTGGAACAATTTTCATGTGTCCAACCACAGAGCAACAGGAAATACATAAAAAGTTCCTCTGACATCCAAGGATTTTATGTTTTAGTTGGAACCATTTTCAAAAGTACAACAAACCCTTCCTACTGACAGGAAAACATAAAAAGACCTGAATGAAATCAAAGTATGGTTCAGGAGTCAATGTAACAAAGAATGTGATGATTTGAAAGGATCCAAATAGCTAGTCTAAGGGTGGGCTATCCCATAGAGAAAGAATCCAACGGTGGGCTAGTCTAAGGGTGGGCTATTCCATCGAGAAAGGATCCCAACGGCGGGCTAGTCTAGGGGTGGGCTATCCATCGAGAAAGGATCCCAACAGTGGGCTAGTCCAAGGGTGGGCTAGCCTATCCCATAGTCAAAGGATCCCAACGGTGGGTTATCCCTTAGTCAAAGGATCCCAACGGTGAGCTAGTCTAGGGGTGGGCTATCCCATAGAGAAAGGATCCCAACGGTGGGCTAGTCCAAGGGTGGGCTAGCCTATCCCATAGTCAAAGGATCCCAACGGTGGGCTATCCCTTAGTCAAAGGATCCCAACGATGGGCTAGTCTAGGGGTGGGCTATCCCATAGAGAAAGGATCCCAACAGTGGGCTAGTCCAAGGGTGGGCTAGCCTATCCCATAGTCAAAGGATCCCAACGGTGGGCTATCCCTTAGTCAAAGGATCCCAACGGTGGGCTAGTCTAGTGGTGGGCTATCCCATAGAGAAAGGATCCCAACGGTGGGCTAGTCCAAGGGTGGGCTATTCCATAGAGAAAGGATCCCAACGGTGGGCTAGTCTAAAGCCGGCCTCAGGTCGACATACGATTTTCTTGCGCACGCACGATGTCCTAAATACTCAAAAGGTCGACTGCGATTGGTTCCCGACCGTCCGGATCACGTCGTACAAGTTGAAATTGTTCTACTCTTGCGACTGTTAATTTTTTCGAGCAGCGACTGTTTCCGATTGTCTTAAAATCATCGCAGTTACGCTCAGGTCGTAAATAATCGCCGACTGAAAAGTTCCAGATGGTCTTAGCTCAGGCGCAGTGTGATCCTGGAAGTCAGTCGCCGACTGTTTTTTGTTGACGCAAGGTCGACCTGAGGCCGGCTTAAGGGTGGGCTAGCCTATCCCATAGTCAAAGGATCCCGAAGGTGGGCTATCCCATAGTCAAAGGATCCCAACGGTGGGCTAGTCTAGGGGTGGGCTATCCCATAGAGAAAGGATCCCATCGGTTGGCTAGTCTAAGGATGGGCTATTCCACAGAGAAAGGATCCCAACGATGGGCTAGTCTAAGGGTGGGCTATTTTATAGAGAAAGGATCCCAACCGTCTTCAGTGTTGTCCAGAAGCGTCGGCTGCCAGCAATTTCATCGGCTACCAAGTCCTTTGCTGCCTGCTACTTTTTTCACTTTTTAAAACCTTTTTAAAAATAATCCCAGCTGAAGTTCCCCAAAAGATCTGACCCTCCCTTATTTATTTAATGTGAGCCCCAGACACTCTCCAGCCATGTCCTGGGAGAATGATTGACACTCCTATTGAGATCCAGTTATGTCTTACCTGAATCCTCTGCAGTTCCATGGTTATACATTGATTCAGTTTGTAATAAATTTGCCTCTGTGTCTTTGTGGTTGTATGACCTGGTTTTGTGACCTTAGGAGTGGGTATAGTGTTCTATTACACCTAAAAGTGTGTTGACTTCCGCTGGCTTATCATTTTGATTGAAATGGTAGAAACAGATTTAACCATACATCACAAGTTTCATTTAACCATTTGGGAAACAAACCTACGTGCACAACACAAATAATTTTAAAAGGAATATTATTGTGTCCTTATTGTAATAAGAACGAACAGCCAGTCATTGTGATTATGTAAATGTTTCTGTGACATCCAAGATGTTTTACTTGGAACAATTTTCATGTGTCCAACCACAGAGCAACAGGAAATACATAAAAAGTTCCTCTGACATCCAAGGATTTTATGTTTTAGTTGGAACCATTTTCAAAAGTACAACAAACCCTTCCTACTGACAGGAAAACATAAAAAGACCTGAATGAAATCAAAGTATGGTTCAGGAGTCAATGTAACAAAGAATGTGATGATTTGAAAGGATCCAAATAGCTAGTCTAAGGGTGGGCTATCCCATAGAGAAAGAATCCAACGGTGGGCTAGTCTAAGGGTGGGCTATTCCATCGAGAAAGGATCCCAACGGCGGGCTAGTCTAGGGGTGGGCTATCCATCGAGAAAGGATCCCAACAGTGGGCTAGTCCAAGGGTGGGCTAGCCTATCCCATAGTCAAAGGATCCCAACGGTGGGCTATCCCTTAGTCAAAGGATCCCAACGGTGAGCT
This sequence comes from Plazaster borealis, assembly GCA_021014325.1. Lineage (NCBI taxonomy): Eukaryota > Metazoa > Echinodermata > Asteroidea > Forcipulatida > Labidiasteridae > Plazaster > Plazaster borealis. The sequence continues at coordinate 34,275,254 of CM037474.1, read as the reverse complement.
AGTCTAGGGGTGGGCTATCCCATAGAGAAAGGATCCCAACAGTGGGCTAGTCCAAGGGTGGGCTATCCATAGAGAAAAGGACCACAATGGTGGGCTAGTGGGCTATCCCATAGAAAAAGTATCCACACAGTGAGCTAGTCTAAGGGTGGGCTATCCCATAGAGAAAGGATCCCAACGGTGGGCTAATCTAAGGGTGGGCTATCCATAGAGAAAAGGAGAAAGGATTCCAACGGTGGGCTAATCTAAGGGTGGGCTATCCATAGAGAAAAGGAGAAAGGATTCCAACGGTGGGCTAATCTAAGGGTGGGCTATCCATAGAGAAAAGGAGAAAGGATCCCAACGGTGGGCTTGTCCAAGGGTGTGGGCTATCCATAGAGAAAAGGAGAAAGGATCCCAACGGTGGGCTTGTCCAAGGGTGTGGGCTATCCATAGAGAAAAGGAGAAAGGATTCCAACGGTGGGCTTGTCCAAGGGTGTGGGCTATCCATAGAGAAAAGGAGAAAGGATCCCAACGGTGGGCTTGTCCAAGGGTGTGGGCTATCCATAGAGAAAAGGAGAAAGGATTCCAACGGTGGGCTTGTCCAAGGGTGTGGGCTATCCATAGAGAAAAGGAGAAAGGATTCCAACGGTGGGCTAGTCCAAGGGTGGGCTATCCATAGAGAAAGGATTCCAACGGTGGGCTTGTCCAAGGGTGTGGGCTATCCCATTGGACAGTACTAAAAGTACATTGTATGCACAAGGCACAATTGTTCATAACAATGAACTTCATTAATTGAGGTATTGTTTTGGTTGTCCTTTTAGGTATATAACATTAACAGACTGTTTACAAGCACAAATGTGTTTATTAGACCATTATACCAAGAATAGAGCATTGACTGTTCTGGTCAAACTGTAAGAGTCCCAATAATTTGTTTTATTATTATAGACAAAAGTGTGATTGTTTTGATTGGATTTCAAATCAAACTCAATTTATCTCTGAAAACAGTCAGTAGTTGTTGTGGTCAAGCCTTGGAGTATATTTTGAAATGCCAATATGAACAAAAGCTGCCTAGATACAGAAAACTGCAAAGCATTCATGCAGTAAATTGTTTGGAGGTATTACTAGCAAAGTGAACTCCTAATAACTGCAAACAACACCAAGGCTATACTTAACAAGGGAAGCAGGAGGCAGAATAAACAGAGCTAAACATCTCAGAGGAAACAGACAATGAGGAGTTAGAGGAGAATGGTTTCCTCAATAAAAGGAATGGATCTGGAAGGACAGTAAGTAAAAAGCATGTAGGGATTTCAGAATTCCTTCCTTCCTGGTAGGGTGATGCCAAAGAGCTAAGGTTCCCCAAAAACGTTCTGTTTCCAGATACATGCCATTAAAACAGGGTAGGTAGGCCCAGAGTATTTTTTCTTTTGCGTTTTTATTTATCAGTGTGTAAAAATGCCCAACTAACGTGATTCAATTCAAAACAGTGAGTGAAAACAAAACTGTTCCAAAATCTATCAAAGACCTCTAAAATATACTTTGAACTCACATGAGGTTCGCAGGAGAAATGTTGCCAGTTAATATGCGGTACGATTGTGTCAGATACGTTTCTCAGAAAAAGATAAATTGTCAGCTAAATGATGTCCAAAATGGGCAGAACATTACTTCTGTTGTGCTAAGGATTTGCACAATTTGCAGCGCTCTGCAGATTTGGCAGCTCAATCTGCAGATTGTGCAAAATCGGGAGAAAGCACTCAACATGGTGACATTGTTTCCCTCGTGTGGTCAAGGCATGTATACAATAATATTGGTGTCTTGAATTATAAGTGAAAAGTGCTCAATTGTATCAGCACAGAAGAAAATTAAATGTTGACAGAAGTTTTGACAAATATTGGGTTATTATAGACCCCTGCAATAACATATAATTGTCATTCATAAATGGACAGTTTCGCTATTCCTATTGGTGGAGAGCACGTCACGTGGGGGTGTTTAAACGGCTGATAAAGACACAGCTGGAGCTGTTTAAGACCGGCTGGCTTTGCGTGTTGGGCGCGCACGCTCATTACCCCAATTTACTTACGCAGAACGCAGTACATAGCTATTTAACCGCGCGTAATCTGTTTGTACACGCGCGTACACACAAACCAACGCGCACAAATCAGAATTTTCAAAAGTTTTTGAAATGTACAAACTTCGAAAATTCGCTTACCGGTAACAATTCAAACAGATTGTCACAGATTGTCTATAGGCCTACTTGTAATTTTTTTCGCTTTTTAACAAAAGGGCATTTATGAATGGGAATAAAAGAGTAGGGACTCATTCTTAAACGGTCTTAAACCTTGCAGGGTCGTGGCCGTGCGAGGGACGACCCTGCCGGTTTTAAACGGCCGTTTAAGAACTAGTCGCCACTCTTTTATTCCCTCATTTAAAGCAGCACCCACACATAGCTACAAGTAGACCTGTAGTGGACAGATTGGACGGACATTATGTGAGTCTTCTGCATGGAGTTTAAATGACTGATGAATGTCAGTCTTAAAATGTTCATATTTCATTAATAACTTGAAGGTCTATGTGTACCTTTATTGGTCTTTTGGGTTTTGTGTTTGATTGTTTGAGCTAAATGTAGCTGTAATTGAAAACCCCATTGACTTTTTACAATGTGCCCACAGTTAAGCCAGCAAAATGGGGAATACAGAGATTTTGACCTGTTTTTTTGTTTTATTGTTTTTTGATTTGATTTGATTTGATTTAAAATGGTTTATTTAAAAAAAAAATCGTTCTCGGAGCTGGTAGGCTGAATTACATGATTTGTACCAAAAAAATTCATTAAAATACATTCAACAAAATTAACAACAATAGTAAAAAGAATGGTTTGGCTTGATTCTTACTATTTTAAAACTTATTTGTAGTCTTATGACACTAAAGACAACAAAATAAATGCTGCCATTCCAAGCAACTCTTCAAAGTGGCAGTTCTATACATTGTAAAATTTTACGGCTAAACTGATGCAACGACTCACTCTGCAGTACTTTTACTGAATATCATCTGAGGAATGATTCAAAAGTAACAGTTGGCATCAGGGAAAATAAAACTTTAAAAAGGCGAGAAATTTTGTGGTCGATATCTGTTGGTTGTTATGTGTGCAGAGGCTTTGTGAAGCTCTCAAAATCTTAGCATTTTTGTACGACCACAAGAATGTTTCAGGATATTCACAAAGGGTGACATTCCCAAAGTACAGGTTGAACTCTTGAGATTTGTGGTCAATGTCCCCAGGCCTGGAATAAGGAGGCCAATGTGTCCTGTTGCCCTGTTCTTGGCCTTGGTGCCCCTTCTAAAGGCGCACAGATCATATCGCACAATCTAATTGGTTATCGCGCCAAGTAATAGCGTCAAGTTTAGGAAATGAGACACTCAACTTAACGTGTTTATTTCAGCTACTCTTTTGTGGCTGCCTACCTCGTGTTTTTATATTAATAAACCAGAATAATAATATTAATAATAATATTATAATGCTTCTATTTATGTATTCCCTAAAACTGCGAGTAGCTTTCCATCCCATATTAAAAATTATGTAAACCTTAAATCTTGATAGTATTTTCATAACCAGTTGACTAGCTTTTTTAAATCCCTAAATACCCCCAGACAGTTTAGGCAGTCCAATTGGTTACATGACCATGTATAGCAGCTGCTCATAAAGACATCGCTGGAGCTGTTTAGGACCTGTTGGCTACGGCACTCATAGCCGTCCGCATGCTGGTGCGCAAGCTCACACAGGATCTAATAATGCGTAACGCAATCAATACATAGTGTCAAATCTATTAGAACGCGTGTACGCATTTAACCATTGAGAGTCGTGTGCAATTTGCCCTTTGGTGAAATAGCATAGGACAGGAATTGAATTTTTTTTACAAAAAGACTAGTTCATTACAGTTTTTCCTTTATTTATGAATGGCAATAAAAGACTTGGTAACTCGGTCTTAAATGGCCGTTTCAAACCTTGCAGGGTCACTGCCATGAGATGAGATAAATGACCTCATGGCCATGACCCTGATAAATGGCCTTTCAAGACCTTATCGCCACTCTTTTATTCCCTTCTTAGAATATCCAGAATATCACATGATCTCCTGAGATACACTCCAAATCAAGCCTTGGCTTGGAAAAGGCTGATACACCCAATACATGGTTCATCGTAAGGAATTTTAGATTAAAAAAGTGAACTCTGACCTGCTTGGTACAAGCAAGTCGTACCACTTGACTGCTTTATCACCCTCTTGATTAGTCTTATTAATATTAGTAAGTTACTTAAGTCTAAATACACATCACATATTGCTCGTACATAATTAATCTAAAGTTATTCCTTACATGATTATGATAGGGCTTTCAAAACTGATGATGAAATGAAAATGATACAAACAAACAAAACTATCAAGAGTTTACAGTTTACAATAAAATCTGGGAGACTCCTGGAAGATCCGGGAGGGTTGGATTTGGAATCACTCTGTTAACTATTTTTAATAATAATTGAAAAAGTGGCAGTCGGATACAGAAATTTTACCACAAAATTAATCACACACAACACAGCACGCATCTACATTTTTAGTAAATCTATTCATCTTTCAATTAAGTCAATCAGATATACTGATTGGGGAAAACAGCCAGAATGACAATGTATGATGTAGTTGTAGAGCTAGATTGTAGAACTAATGAGGTTCGTTCCGCTATCGTCATAGCGGAACAAACCTCAATAGTTAATACTTCTAACTTGTACTATGGACTCAGGAGTAGTTGTTAATGTTATAAAATGGTGCCATGTCAATGCCATTGGAGATAAAGGAGGATTGTTCACCTGTCAAATGATAAGATCGTCCAGCGCAAAGACTTCTGCAGTATCAACACCAGTCAATAATTAACAGTGAACGGAGAGAGTAGGCAACGGCCTTCATGCTAGGGGGAGCTACACAGTCATGTCAGTGTAGGCCTACTGTCGTTACCTTCTTTCAGCAGTGTGGCAGAACTCAGAGCATCGAGCGTGACAGCAGTCACAAGTTTGTGTTCGTTCAGCGCGCGTATAAAGGGCTAGCTAGAGGCAGGCGCGCCGGGCCGAGAGATCCAGCAGGCAGCAAATAATAATGAAAATGGCGCGCCCTCATCAAGCTTGCATTACCCAATTCTAACCCCTACAATTTTACAATGGCTTTTAAAAGATTTTAGTTTAAAGAATTTTAAATTTTAAACAACATTTACATCATTTTTCATATCAAATATTAATTATTATATGACTGTGATGAACATCGATTTTATTTAAAGTATCTTATAAGCGTTATTTGTCCAATGTTTTTATATTTTGGAATAAACTATTTTATTTATAGGAGTCAACGAATTTTGTTTATAATAATTATGTCAATAGGTGGCGCTAATGCTATTTATTTTGAAGAATGGCTACCCCACCCTTCCGATGTTTTTTTTTTTGGGGGGGGGGGTCATATTATTCCATTCTTTGATGTGTATTATCTAACCCATTCTCTTCAAATGGTTTGGATAATCATTAATTATTATTGTATTAAAAATGTTTCGTATTTCTAACTCACTTCTGAAGTTAGGTTTTTATCTATTCGAACTTTTATCAACTTACATCTTGAGTTGGGGGATTTGAGTGGCCCCGCGCACATTTTATAACTTAGGCATATATATGGTCGAATAGAGATCAATAGGCCTAAAATAAAGCCGACAAAGGGAGAATCGGTCCTCTTCCATCATATAGAAGAAATAATCTATAGGCCCGGATATCAGAACTCAAACGTTTGCATGAGGCGGCCCGCCAGCGCCTTTCTCGAACTCTATGTTCCCAAAATTAAAATAATAATTATTTTCGACAGAGGGCGCTCGAATATCAAGCCACCCGCCACACAGCAGCTCGCTCTGAAGAAACCACCAAACCAAAACAACCGCGGGATTCACGTGTTCAATTGTTGTTTTATGCTAAAAAACTACACAAGCGGAGACTGCCACAAGAAATCACCTTCGCCCATTTCTACCTTATCTTCATGGTTCTACATTGATCAGGACTGCATCATTGAGGTAAATATGGAATCTAATCAAATGATTTCGTAATTTTGCATTCGTTCTTCTTGTCAAACAAGATCAAAAGTGGTAAAAATATCCAACAAAATAATACCGGGCCTGTACGTAGTCTGTCTGCATACCACATACAATCACTTACTTGCTCAATGATGATCTCGGAGTCTGATTACGGACTAGTACTGAACTGGTGGCGGTGGTCCGTGTTTAATACCCCCATGGCGGATTTCGAGTGTGACGGTGGGGTGGTTCGCTGGTACTGAAGACGGCGTATGAGTCACTGACGAAAATGTTTACTTTAAAAATTAGACCTGCTAATATTGTGCATTTTGTTTTGATAATCTGGGAAACACAATTTATTTTAGTACTATTGCCTTTGATTTAGTATGACATTCAAATTAATTAAAATTATGTATTAATCAGTTCCTTGCAGTAATCTTTGCCATGGCAATGCTTTTCAGGCTTTCAGTAGGTATGTTTTAATTTTTATCTCTTTGAGTAATTTTCCTCAACAAAATTAATAATAGTAATCAAAATTATTAATAATAATAAATCAATCCTTTGTTTGTTTCTTATCCCTATTTTGTCACTGATGTATTTTGCGAGTTGTGTAAGATATCACCAGAATAGCTCTGTCACAGTGACAGTCATTTGAAATTTGTATCCCAACAACCCTTTCACAATATCAGTCTTTTAAAGATTGGTCTGCTGGCCAAATGCCAGTTAAAACACCCAAGGATCAGTCAGAATTCTGTCCATTTACAGTCCGGCTGGCTACTTTATTGCTTCCCATATTTTATAGATATATGCACATGACATCATTTAAGTAGGCTCCCTCGGTTAGAGGTCAAAAGAAGGTAGCTCATTGGCTCATCCTTGGCGCCGCATGACCATACCCGTTTTTCATTATTTCGTCATAGTTTTACCTCTAAAATAGTGGCTTGGTGACTTCAATGCAAAAGGTCTATTGCTCCAAATTACATAGTCCCACGTTATTAACATTTTTGAAAGGAATCCTCAAAATATGGATCAGTGAAAAAGCTGACAGACTAGAGAAATGACAAGTTTACCGGTCCTTCTGGCTAGTCACTGAAAAAGTTATGGCCGAACCCTGGCAGCTTTAAAGGCAGCTACCACCCCATCCATTTGCTACCTTGAAAATGGTTAAGATCTTCTTCAATTAGGCCTATTTCATTTGTCAATGTCATTGTATTTTAAGTTAACGTTGCAAACATCTTTATAAATTACTATTTTAAAGTAATATTGATAAAAATAACAGGTTGCAACTTTGCAATAAGATTTGCCACTTATTTGTACATCAAAGTGGTATCTTAAGGCAAATTTCAATGGTGAATAAGACCCCTATGACTACGTCAAATTTGAATTTCCTACAGAACGAGTTCATGAAAGAATGATTTCATCCAACAAATCCAGAAACCCAAACCACTTTTGTGTACACTGCATGTTGATTTTGATTAGAAATCTCTATGGATGTTGTGTGCAACATGCTTTTACCTCAGCCTCTGACAATATTGAATGACCTCATCCTTCATTTAGGGATTTGATGGTAGTCAACCTGCCTGATGTGATAGAGAATAGAACAGGAGGTCTAGCTAATGGCCCCTAAAATAAATACACCCTGGACTCCCTCTTCAGCTTCCATCATTCCGTTGACACTAAGTTCATTGCTTGTCATTCAGATAGAGGTACTTGATATTGCTATTGACTTTAAAGGGAAAGTCTGACAGTTGCGAAAAGGATTCAAAAATTACAGAATCCTTTGTTATAGTTTTAAATAGCCCACTATGGGGAAGTTGATCTAATTTACATTCCCTAAATATTTCTTCTGTGATAAATTATATAAGTTAAATTAATGAGTTACTGTTTTGCAGCTTGGCTAAAAAAACCCGAAAAAAACCCTTAGTAGGCCTACTTAAAGGTATCGTACACGTTTGGTAATGACTCAAATATTAGCATAAAAACTTACTTGGTAACAAGCAACGGAGAGCTGTTGATAGTATAAAACATTGTGAGAAACGACTCCCTCTGAAGTAACGTACTTTTTGAGAAAGAGGTAATTTCTCACTAAAATAATAAAAACTTCTTGCAAGAAGTTTTCATTCCTATCTGAAAGCACACAAATTTGTACAACAAGGGTTTGTTTCCTTTCATCATTTTCTTGCAACTTCGATGACCAATTGAGCCCAAATTTTCACAGGCTTGTTATTTTATGCATATGTTGGGATGCACCAAGTGAGAACACTGGTCTTTGAAAATTACCAAACGTGTTCAGTGCCTTTAAAAGCCTCTAGGCCTACCTTTAGTAACTGAACTGAAAGCAAAACCATAGTTGGCACAATATGCAGGAGCTTATCACTTCTTATTACAAGTGTTTTGATGGAATATTCCAGAACATTTTCTAAAATAAAACTTACTTTTGAAAATGTTATCACTTGCTCAAGTTTGGAGAGAAAAAGTAATGTTTTTAAGCTCAAGAAAATAACCAACTGTATGAAACTTTATTACACAATAGGCCTAAATGATAAGAATGCGATATATAATAGTAAAAGTGCTTCATGGTTACTCAAGGTCATACATGTAAGGTGGAATGGGGGGGGAAGTGGAAAGTGCAATGACTTTTACTGTATCGTTAACCAATCAATTGCAGTGATTGCTTTTTGGTAGTAGCTGTTCGCCCTTTTTTGCCCTTCCTGCTCAGTTTGTTGACCATCAGGTCCTTTCATGCATTCCTACAGTAATGTATTGTTGTTTAAAACACAGGCAATCATTATCAATGAATGTCGATTATAAGTATTAAACGTACAATACAGGATTGGTGAGGATCAAATATATTGTTTAGTTTCGGTCTGAAAGCTTAAACTGTTTATGAAGTTTTTCTATTAAATATTTCCCTATGAAATGCTGTCATATTTGAGAAAACTATCTGAAAATCTAAACAAAAAACGCAACAGCTGATTTCGGTTGTAACAACTGAAATAAAAAATTTGTTGTGAAAAACAGTTGATTATTGCCCCCGATTGACCAAATTCTGAAATAAGACTTATTCCGAAATCCGGAATAGCGCTTGCAATCCGTTTCGTTGTATCCATGATTTGGCTGCAGTGCTGCAGTTCCTACGTCCTTTGGTTGACTCATTCCTAGAAGTACTCTGCTGTGTGACTATGTTTCATGCGTATTCGATGTGGTATGATACAAGGTTGTGTTTCAATTGCATGCATCGCCACCGTCCTGTACTATACACTCTATTCGCGGCAGTCACATTTCTCATGTATATGTCTATTTGTACGTAAGAAGGACTGAGAAATTAACTAGGCCTAGTAAGGTGGTGGAGCCTCCAACGAAAAACCCAAGGTGCCTCCAAAGGAAAACAAATATGGTGCTGGGAGAAAGAAGCTGTATACTCTCAGTTCTGAAATTACACAGCAATGTGATGTCATAATCACACTCACTGTTTTATCCTAATTAGACCTAAAGTCATTACAGAGAATACCTATGTTAAACTCTATATTTTTAACATACAAAAACACTGATTGAAAGATACTTGACAGTTAAGGATTTCCAGTGACATTTTATTTACCACATTATTCTATTAATGGTATATTTTTCGAGTGCTGTTTTCAGAGTTTTCCTGTTTTGTGAATTTCACCACAAACCAGGCTAAAAGCCACTTCTAGTAAGGGGCTCCAAGAAGAAATCATACAATTAACTATTTGCTTTTCACTTTATATGTAATAATGTATTGTAGTAAATTTTTGTTGAATTATTTTTCAAAAACTTAATAAAAGTAACATGCAAGGGGAATACCCTAAATGATGTGATCATTATTTTAAATTATTTGTTGGTATATAGTACTGTCTTTTTTTAGTACAAAATGTAAAATAAAGGTCAGGTGTTAACAAGGTTCTTTTATGAATAAGGAAAAATAAATTGTGTTATTAGATTAAACAATTCATTGTTTGTTATGGGCAAATACCCTCGAAAAGCAAAAGTTATTATTTTTCAATTACTGTGATTGTTATCTTTAAAATTAATTAGGTTTTACTCTGGGCCCCTAAACTCATATTTTCAGGTATATTGTAATAATTGTAAATTTTTTAAATATTGTACATGTATTTATGTAGCCCTGACCTCTATTTTAGTTATATAAGTGAAAACACCCTCGTTCTCTCCCTGAATGTGGGAAAGCAATCCTTCACATCTTAGCCGGCTGTGAAATTGCACACGTCAGCCCAATCATAAAGAGTATGGCAAAGTCATTCAATCTCATTTGTAAATGTCAAACACTTAGAGTATTTGGCAGGGATTTAACATGGCTTAATATTTTAAGTGCCTGCTCCATCTCTCTGTCTCTGCAAAATAAAGTTGAAGATTCATCTTGTGCCAGGTACATGTTTTTTCAAAAACTTCATCACTTAAATTCAGATAAAAATACCGGTAGTTCTTTAAAAAAATCCATGAAGATAGTAAATAAAATATATTTTTGAAAGTAATATTTGAATTACAGTCAACAAAACAGTGATTTTATTGCTTTGTTTTTGGAGATTGTCACTTGTCAGACCCAACCTTCCAAATTATCAAGCAGTGCTCACTCTCAATACAGGTCTATGCCTAGATAAGAATTTAGAAATGACGTCTGATGTCATTTAAAGGCACTGAACACGTTTGGAAATTGTCAAAGACCAGTGTTCTCACTTGGTGTATCCCAACATATGCATAAAGTAACAAGACTGTGAAAATTTTGGCTCAATTGGTCATCAAAGTTGCAAGAAAATGGTGAAAGAAAAAACACCCTTGTTGTACAAATTTGTGTGCTTTCAAATAGGAATAAAAACTTCTTGCAAGAAGTTTTTATTATTTTAGTGAGAAATTACCTCTTTCTCAAAAAGTACGTTACTTCAGAGGGAGTTGTTTCCTAAATGTTTTATACTATCAACAGCTCTCCGTTGCTTGTTACCAAGTAAGTTTTTATGCTAATATTTGTTTTGAGTCATTACCAAACGTGTACAAACTACAATACCTTAAGGTGTAAATATATTCTAATTCAAAGTTTGTTTTTTTCAAAAATTCATATCAGAAGAACTACAGCTTTTCTACAAATTTAATGTTTACATCATTTGTTTAGGTTTCATGTGTGCAATAGTTTTACAAACAGTGGTGACCTGATTTGACCTTGCTTCCAGTCAAAATGGAAACTTCAAGTGAAAAATATATTGTGGAACCTTGTGTATGATTGTCCAGTAATGATGAGAATCAGAAAATGTTATGGGTTAACATTTTAATGTTTGCTGATTCTTCATTTATAATGTGTTCCCGAACACCCAGTGTTTGTGATGTCACAAACACAGAACTTTAAATATATACTTTGTCATCATTCTCATCAATGATAAGAACACTTTATCAAAGTGAGACAAAATTTACTTTCTCTTACATCAAGTGCCTGAATATTAACTAATAAGGTTGAAAATGTGTTGATTTGATGTACTTATAAGAGATGATATACTTTGTTATTGGGTTTAAAAACTCTGTTGGCTATAAATGCTTGTGATTGAATTTATTTTAAAAGCACCAGTTTGACTAAGAATTTGCAAGATAATTCATGGTAAGATGTGCATATATAACATAAACATCAATAACAACAGTAGTAGGAACAACATCAACAATGTTATCAATTAGTTGGAAAACAATCATAATACAAAAAAACAATAAAAATCATGCAAGTTTAACAAATAATTTTAGGGAAGGAAAAACACCCTATAAAAATGTTGTTCAGCCAAAACTTTCCAAGGGACAAGTACACACATGGGGTGTCTGATAGCACTGATGTTAAATCCTTGGGATAAAGTGGCCTTAATTAAACTGTCTGGTTTTAATTGATGATTAATACACTACGCATGGAGGCTCTTCATGCTGTGTGTTATTTAAAAAGTAATGCAACTTTGTGGGAGCAAATACCTACAGTAAATGTAAATAAGGGAATAAAAGAGTGGCGACGAGTTCTTAAATGGCAGTTTAAAACCGGCAGGGTCGTGGCCGTTCGATACAGGCCCGAGCCGAAGGCAAGGGGGTTTATTGCACGGCCACAACCCTGCAAGATTTTAAATGGTTGTTTAAGAATGAGTCCCTACTCTTTTATTCCCATTCATAAATGCCCTTTTGTTAAAAAGCGAAAAAAAATTACAAGTAGGCCTATAGACAGTCTGTGACAATCTGTTTGAATTGTTTAGCGAATTTTTCAGAGTTTGTACATTTAAAAAACTTTTGTAAAATTCTGTTTTGTGCGCGTTGGTTTGTGTGTACGCGCATGTACAAAAAATTACGCGCGGGTATACTAATAGCTATGTACTGCGTTCCGCGTAAGTAAATTGGCGTAAATGAGCGTGCGCGCCCAACACGCGAAGCCAGCCGGTCTTAAACAGCCCCAGCTATGTCTTTTTCAGCCATTTAAACACCCCCATGTGACATACTCTCCACCAATAGTAGCGAAACTGTCTGGGGTATTTATGAATGAGTAATTAAACAACAATTCAGGGTTTGTTATCATCCTGGCTAGTCATTGGAACCAGTTTGGCTTGTCATTTCACTACCAGCTATGTCACTGGCTAGACATTGGAACCAGTTTGGCTTGTCATTTCACTACCAGCTATGTCACTGGCTAGACATTGGAACCAGTTTGGCTTGTCATTTCACTACCAGCTATGTCACTGGCTAGATATTGGAACCAGTTTGGCTTGTCATTTCACTACCAGCTATGTCACTGGCTAGACATTGGAACCAGTTTGGCTTGTCATTTCACTACCAGCTATGTCACTGGCTAGACATTGGAACCAGTTTGGCTTGTCATTTCACTACCAGCTATGTCACTGGCTAGACATTGGAACCAGTTTGATCCGTGTACATACCGTCCAATCAGTTACCATTTTAAAATTGTATAAAGAAAAAGGAAAAACGAACCCTGTACCCTTTACCGTTCTTAAATCTGTGAATGAAAAAGGAAAAACAAACCTTTTACCCTTTACCGTTTTTTAATCTTCAAAAGGAAAACAAAAAAAACGATCCCCTTTACCCTTTTCCGTTTTTAAATTTTCAAAAGAAAAGAGGAAAAAACGAACCATTTACCCTTTACCGTTTTTGAATCTTTAAAAGGAAAACAGAAAAACAAACCCTTTACCCTTTACCGTTTTTGAATCTTTAAAAGGAAAACAGAAAAACAAACCCTTTACCCTTAACCGTTTTTGAATCTTTTAAAGTAAAAAAAGAAAAACAAACCCTTTACCTGTTACCGGTTTAAAATCTGTAAAAAGGAAAAAGAAAAACCGAACTCTTCACCAATTACCGTTTTAAAATGCAAAAAACAAAAAACAAAAAAACCCTCATACTGTTTTACTATTTTTAACTCAATTATAAAGAAGAGGAAAATAAACCTTTCTTACTATTTTATTGTTTTTGACTCCTTATTAAGAAAAAGACAAAGAAGAAACCTTCACCTCTCACCGTTTCTGAATTTGTATTAAGAAAAAGGGAGAAGTATCCACTACCGTATTCCTGTTTTGTGCGTAAGCCGAAAAGCCAAATTTTTTTCCTTTCTTTTGAGTAATCAGTTTTATATATAGAAATGAAAGCAGCACACCTGTATTTTTTTCTCCTTATTCAACTGAGACAAGTGACAGAACATTGTATATATTTCTTTGCTTTTCTGTCATAACAGAAACACGAACAACTTAAACCTATCACCAAACTTTTTGCCAACAACAGGAAAAGGAAAAACGAAACCCTTTACCAGTTTAAGCCCAGCGCTACCCGAGTGCAGCCGAGTTCGTCCGAAATTTCGTGCAGTTGAAACATTATTTTTACCCTATGCGCCATTGTTTTGCCTTTTTGTAAAGATTTTTGCGGGTTGTAATTGTCAGGTGAATACACAAATTGTTTTGGTTTCTTAGACGTTTGCAACAGCAATCTTGTAAATTTTATTTCATCATGAGATGAGCGGTGTATAATTTAAATTACAAACTTTCCCAGAATGCATTGCAACGCATAACACATCCGGTTAATTGCAGTTAGGGGTCACGGGTCACGGGTCACGGGTCACGTACGTTGTTGACACTGACACTATACTACTAGTCAATTAGTGTCGGTGACGGTGTTGACATACGATATGAGTGATGGAGTTGGATGAGATTGTACGACTGAAAGAGAACGGGTTAACCAACAATCAAGTTGCAGAATCCTTGAAAAAGTACCATAGAACAAATGGAGAGGGTACGCGTGGTCTTTCAGAGAGGTCTGTATGCAGATTCTGTCTGCATCACAGGATAGGGAGGCCACCACCAGTCACTGATCAGGATCTGCGTGCAGCTGTTGATAGTGCTGTAGAACAGGTACGTAGGCCCTCGGTACTTGGTCAGTTGGTACTTGGTATAATCATGGTATAATAATCCCTTTAACAGCCCAATTTGGGCTAAACTGGATAAGGTGCCAAAAGTAAAAGTAAAAGATTAAAGCCAAAGCCTGGCATAGTATTATTTAAGTAGGCCCTATGTCATGTGTAGGCCCAGCCTATAGTTTAGCTTTAGTATATTATGGTATAGTCGTTACCCATGTTACCAAAGCTGACACCGTCTGTGTGAGTGACTTTTTATGGCCTATAACTTGAGCATAGAGAAACGGTTAAAGTAAAAGATAGGCCTCTACTTCAATTCTACAGGCTAATACAGTCAGAAGTCCCGTCTGCCCATTTATAGGCCTACTTACTTGTACTTGCGTAGGTATGTTAGGCGTTAACCATTAGCATGGTTAGCATGGGGATGGTTAAGGACTGTAACGATAGTCACGACTCATAATAGGCCCCTATCGTTACTATAAATAATAGTAATGTTAGTAATATTGTTACTACTGGGCAGGTAGGCCTACTTGCGAATTTAGTCGTGGTCCGTCATAGATATGATCAATTGGACTTTTTGGAGGTGACGTTAGAAACGTTAGGCCTAACTGTCATGACTGTAGTTTATTTAGATTAATATAGCCTAATGCTAATATGAGACAATAGTGCATAATGCAGGAGCCTCTATGTGCATTAAACACAGAAAATTAAGCAATGTAAAACTAATGTTAAAACAAGTGGGTTCAAACAAACACTTTCACAAATCACGGCCTGCATCAATCTGTGGGCATGAAATTACGTACCATCTTGTTCACAGGGCAGATTTGTTTATTTTGAACACGCATTGCTGTGTGTGACCCGCTGTTCGAACTTCATGCACCCCTTCAGATGGCTGCATGCGTCATGAGGTCCGAATGCCAAGTCGCAGACAGAACTTCTTCTTAGAACTACTTCTAGCACTTCGGTACTTGGCATTGTCCTTCAGTCAGGATGTAAACAGAATGAGTAACAATGACTAAGATGAGACACCACACACACAGCAATACTTTCATTGATATCATGATCTTTATTTTATTGGAAAATACAACTGGGGAAGAGGTAGGGAATGTTTTCCACAGCACCTTATTTAAATGTTTCTAAATCCATGTACTTTTATTTATTCAGAACGGCCCCTCATATGGACGGAAAGTGATGACAGGGTTCCTAGCTGCACAAGGTATGAAGGTTGCTGAGGCACGTGTAGGCAAGGTTTTAAGAGAAACTCATCTACCCTACCATCATGCTAGACTACAAGTAAGAAACTTGTACACAGTATTTATGAGTCATGTGTTTGTTTGTTTATTTGTTTTTCCTTTAATTGTGCTAGTAAATGGATTTTTTTTTAAACACATCAAATTGTATACGTCATAAGTTTACTTGATCTTAAGAGACATTGTTCAAGAAAGCTACACCATGTCGAAAACAAACACTAGACCACCAACCTAAAATTATTTGCCACCGGAACCAAGTCTATTGAATGAAGACATGCAGTAAATAATGCACCAAGAACAAAGATGCAGCAATTATTTTGCATCGGTCTTATTAGGAAATACTTCCATTTTCAAAGCATTAGACTAAGTGCCCACTTTTCTTAAATTAACTCTGTTGGGCTTGATCTGACATTTGGGTCACCACTTTCAACAATGTGCCAAAACTGTCTTGCTGAAACAAAATTCCTTATATTCATGGGTGGACCCCTCCCCCTTTCCCAAACACCCAAGTGTGTTTTTACATCCAATCTTGGACCCCTATTGCCCCGCTTTTGTTTTTCTTTTGTTGGGCAGTTATCCCATATCTCTTGACCCTTTTGACCCTTTGAAAAACACTGAAAGCACCTCTGCACATAGTGCATATCATGTAGGCTACATCGTTTTGGGAGTCAACTCCTGAGAGGATAGGTGCATCAGGCAAGGAGTCAATTGTCCCCTATTGAGTGCAGAAATAAACTCACAAACCGACTGAGTTCAAATTGTGAAGTTAAAAGATCTGTCTTCTGCCATTTATGGTTATAACTCCATAAGAATAATCAAATTTCATTTTTTCTTTTTTTACAGGGTGCCAGAAATGTAAACCCCATTCCATATTTTGCCCAGTGTTTTGGCCACAAGATGCACATGGACCAGAATGAAAAGCTTTCAATGTTTGGGGTAACACATGTGTTAGCCATTGATGGGTACAGCAGCAAGGTTGTGGGTTGGAGCAGCATGCCGATAAAAAACAACCTTCTCATATATGACAATGTGTACAGGTGAGCTACATGTACACTCAGTTAGTAAATATTTATGTTCTAAAAGCAATCATGGGCGCATGACTTTGTCAGCATCTCTTAAGACAAAACTTTAAACAGGTCAGTGTACACTGTGAAACAATACTTTCCTGTAAAATACTAGCCAAAAAATTCATCCATTTTCCAATTTATGATATATTTTTTCTCCCACATGTCTCCTTCCAAAGTGTGATCAGTTGTATTCATCATTGTCAATACCAACAGATGAGCCTGCTAGCTGAAAGGTTATAAATTAACCCTATCAGGACCGGATTTGGGGGGGGGGCACAATGTGCCCCCTACCAAATTTTCCCCCATAATTGTTTAACGCTACATCCGATCACAACAAAATTCTCTGACTTTTCCCTAAATTTATCTAGAGTATTATTCCCAAAACATAGTTATTGCCAGGTTTTAGCTGTTGCCATGGCAACCGATTGTTTGACCTTGGTTTTTGAGTTTTTCAGGGTTTTTTGAGATTTTTTGGTCTTTTTCAACCAAATTTCCACTTGTTTTGGTTTTTCACGCCCCAAAAAATGTTTGTTGATGTGTCACGTGATAGTTTTAATTACATTTTGGAAATTCAAAATGGCGGCCAAGTTTGGCGGCAATTTGGGGTTCAAACTTTATCAATTTTTTTATCAATGGAATATTTTTACCAAGCTGTATGCCAATTTTTCAGGCCAAGAAATATTGTAAAATCATCAAATAGGACTCATATTTACATATTGGGCTCCAAAACTTGGCGGTAATATTGATTTCTAATTGAAAAAAACTAAAATTACAAGTTTTACCCAAAATGGGATAAATCAAGAGTTATAGCGCCCCAAATGGTGACCCAAGTAATGAAATATAATTTAAATTTTTTGACTATGTCAAATTAAATAAGTTTGCAAAATAATTGTGTAGCATTAGGCCACATAAAAATAAAAAATTGATGATCGTCCTTTTTTTATGGGAAGTGGGGGAGGGAGGGCGGTTTTTTTTTTTTTTTTTGACATGGCAAAATATGAAATAAAGAATAAAGATATCATAATCACTATAAAACAAAGGGTTTGTGTGATTTTGATGTTTTTAATTGTTTTGTTAAACCCTTTCAAATCCTAGATGACTTTTTCTGTAAACATTTTCAAAAAACTAAAACGCAGCCTAAGTAAATATTTGAAGAATTTTTCTTGTGTTGCCAACATGAATAATCTTTCTTCAATCATCTATTTCCGACCTATGGATTTTGAAAAAATATCAGCTGAAAAATCTGGGAGCCAAATTTGACTGAAAAGATCATAAAAAATACCGTTTTTATGATTTAAAAAAAGAAAAAAAAAAAAGAAAAAAAATGGGGTCGGGGGGGTTTTGTAGGGTCGGGCGGGGACGATCAACAATTTCTTTTTTTTATGTAGCCTTAGGTAATAAATATGAAAATTATGTGAAAAACATTTTTAAAAACGGGCAAAAACGCCCAAAAAGGGACATTGTGGCAAATTTCATAAAAATCGCCTGAGAACTACTGGGGGGGGGGGGCACAATGATTACATTAAAATCTAATAATGACCCTCCTCCAATTCATCATCTGCTTTAATATTCTATGGGGAAATAAAATCTCTTGCAACAATGTAGCTGAAATATGACTGATGAAGATGTTGTAATCATTACCAGGTCAGCTGTACTGGAGAATGGAATGTGGGATCAAGTTCGTGTAGACCATGGGACCGAGTTCTTTTTGACTTTGTATATGCAAGAGAAGAACGCCGAATTCCGAGTCAATTGCAGCCGGCAGCCATACATCCAAACAAAGTCTACACGAGTATGTTCATTTTTATTCTTTGTTGTGTTGCGTGGGTGTGGGTATGTGTGTGTGAGTTTTTTTCTGCATTCAATTGGGGACTTTGAAAAATAGAGGACATTAGGGTCCCCAGTTTCGAAAGGTCCCCAATTGCTGATCATGTACAAAACATATGGGAGGGCTTACTAAAAAGTTTGAGTACAAACAAAAGAGGGACAATAGGGGCTCCCTCATGCAGGTAAAAACACTTGTGGGTGTGTGTGAGCGTGTCTACCCGTTGAAACCGAGGACTTTAATAAAAGGGATCCGGGTGTTTGACAGAGCGAGGACGTCCTCGCTTCGTTTTCATGTACAAAACCAATGGGGACGTCGCTAAAAAAGACTATGTCCAAACAATGGGAGAACAAAGAGAAGTCCTCGATTTACAGGATTCACAAACGTGTCTGTGTGTGTGTGTGTGTGTGTGTGTTCTGGAATTCCTTCCCCTTAAAAAAGGTAAATAATGAATAATCCTATTTCTGTGTTACTACTATCGTGTTTTTTGTTTTGTTATGAAGAACTTGTTATAAAGAACTCTAAATAAAGATATTGCAACACATCAATATTTATTAAAGATTCTTGGCATAAGTATTATAAAAAATCTCCAGAACAAAGAAATACCACAACCAACCGAACTTAAATTTTTCTGTGTCATGTAATATGTGTAAATCTTCATGGCCATAAATTGAAAGTACATACATGTATGATTACAGTATGATTACATGTAACAGGAGAAAACAGGGGACCATCACATAAACACATACCCCAAAAAATAATAAATCCCAATTCTTTTCACAGCCTTTTTTGTTTAACCTTAAAAGGGTGTGATCTTGAATCGCAGTATATTTTAAACTGGTATAAATAAAGTGGTTTGTTGTGTCCTTTGCAGAATCATAAGATTGAACGCATGTGGCCAGAAATCAACCAGCGAGTAAATTACCCAATCAAAGGTGCCCTAGTAGAGCTCACAGATGCAGACAAGTTAGATATGGATGATCCACTCGTGAAGTTTTGCGTCTCCACCCTCTGCTTGCAACTATGTGAAATTGGTATTGGCAGGGTAGTAGCCTCTTGGAATGCTCACCGTATACCAGGTTAGTCAAAGAATTACTAGTTACATGTAAGTAGGATTTGAAACTTTGCATGGTGGAAATACGATCTGGTAAGGTTTGCAGTAGCACTATGTAATGATAATTTTTCTGTGAGTTGAGGTGGTTCTGAAAAGAACCCTTGGTTTCAAGTCGACGTTTTTAGCAGTATTCTCTGATTGATCGTCTTCAGAAGAATGCTAGACTCTAATTTCTGCATGTAACGCTTCTTATACTTTCATTATCAAAAATCTTGTGAAGAGGATATAGAAAAATGCCTTTTTAAAGGCCCTGTACACTATTGGTAAGATCGAAAAACACAATGTTCACAGATTCACACATAACTTACATGATTTAAAGTAAGTAATGGTAGAAAGGGTTCCTTAAAATATTTCTGCCTAAAATGCTATCATTTCTGAGAAATTAGTAAAACAATAGTTTTTATCACGCGCGATAATTTTTCACTATTTTCTCGTGCCCTCGATGACCAATTAAGCTCAAACTTTCACAGGTTTGTTTGTTCATGCATATGTTGAATCACACAAAATGTGGACACTGATTTTGAGCTTTTACCAAAAGTGTACAATACCTTTAAAGCTTTAAAAACACTATTAAAAAAGATACACACAGCTGGGTATATTGACTCCCTGATTGCCTCAATGCTGTTCACACAATGATGCAACTAAAGTTATCTGCATCTTGGTAAAATAGTTGACCTTTAGGTGCATGTTAAATTTGTGACATTCTGTTAAGAAGTTCTATGCCTTTCAATGTTCAAACAAACCACGATTATAACAAAAAATGCCATATTACTCAACATGTACTATTGATAGGGGAGAGCCAATGGAAGTTGAGGATAGGTAGCAATCTACCATTTTCCTTAAATTTGAAAATTTGTTAAATTATTCATTATATTGTTAATGTGGTTTTATGTTTCCTCTTCATGGATGAGGGTTACTTGTGTGGGGGTGCATGCCAGTCAAGTTGACTGAATTTCCATGGTTTTATTTTTAGATGCATCCATAGTGGTCACTCGTTTTTAACAAAAAAATTGTCAGTATCAAGTCATCGTGGAATTTACTGCAAACATCAAATGAACACCATTGTCCATGGGATTAAAACGTTATTATTATACGGCCGTGTCTGATTTTTAAAAACAATATTAAAAATAATAGTGCTTGTTTTATTTCATTAGGTAGAGGCATACCAAACAGACTCGCACAACAGAGCATGACAGCACCTGTGACAGCAGAGCATTTCCCACCCGCACATTTAGCAGCAGACTGGTATCTGCGAGACCTGGGTTCAACCCTCACAACTTGCTCCAACTTTGGACAGGACCCATTCTCAACAGAAGAGGAAATGAATGGCTGTCAGTTGGAAGTGCAGAGAGAACTCCCTGACCTGCACCATTTGGTGAATCGTGCAGTTCATCAAGATTTTGTACCTCTGCAGGTTGCTTTACTGAGACTAATAGACATCACTCGTCGATTTGTAGCATAACAAAGCAACTGTTGGATGTCTTGGGAGGTAAAAACAACTGAGAGATTCTGTAACAGGCATCTTCATCTGTATTTGTTAGCTGTTAGCTGTATTATGGGGCTCCATTTGTCAATTTATTGTTTAGTGCATTTCTTTTTACATGTTTCAACCATGATTTATAACAATTACATGTAAACCATAGAAAGTGTTGCCAACATCCTTTTTATGGTTTACATATCAGTAATGTTTTGTGCTTATGGTTTATATGAACCCGCAACACTTAAAAATCATGGTTTTGAACCAATGTTTTAAAACCATGCAAATTAAAGTATTTTAAAACATGGTCTATAAACAATGAAAATTGAAGCATCAGACAACATGGTTTATAAATTATGGTATATAAACTATGAAAATTTAAGCATTTCAAAACATGGTTTACATCTAATTGTTATAAACCATGGTGAAAACTTGTCAAAAATGCTGCCCAAAAACTTGAACAACATGAATGAAACGGTTTGAAAATGAAATAAATTGTCCAAACACTTTCCAAGAAAAGCACCCACTGAGTCTGGTCTTTTGTGAACATCTTATCAAGTTTTATTCCAGTTGTAACAAAATCACTTTTTTGAACAAAAAATCACAGATTAAAATCTTAACAAATAATGAATCCTTACTGTTGAAGAAACATTGTGATGTAAATTAAATTCAATTTTTCTTTGCTAAAGGGGTCGTGTCGTCACAGTCACATTATATGACCGCTAGCTGCTGATATGGGCATGCGACTGCACGCAACCTAGTTTTTTCAGCCACAGTAGGGTGTTATTTTGCAGTTGATGGGTTTGTCTGAGCTATGACCGTGTTGACAAAGCCCCTTTAAGGAAGAACACTTTTGTTGAAAGCATAAAGGGTCATTACAAAACAACACTATGTCCTAGAAACACATGATCCCTGGATCTTACCACCATCAAATCAGATCAAATATTAACTGCTCCCTTATTTTCATTATATTAGGAAATTATATTTTGATAACGTTCAGTTTTGTAACACAACTTTGTAACACAATTTTGTAACCTCCAATTGTAAACTAAATAAAACAATCTGGAAACAAGTCACGTAATCAAGGTAATTATTAGTTGTCTCCTTCATTGTGTGAAGTTTTTAGGAGTGGTTCCCCTTGTAATTGCTAAGCTGTATGGCCAACTCGTATTTAAGTAAAGATTAAGACCACTTGGAGGCACTCAGTGAGCGGGCTGGGACAATTCTTACTTAAGGTAATGTGTGTATTAGTCATGCGCTGCCCTGTAAGAACATTTCTGCATTAGATTTGCTGAGTTTTTAATATTTTCTTTTTCTCTTTTGAATACAAATATTGAAGAGGTGCAAGCTTGGACTGAAATAAACAAAATTAGGGGCCACATACCTCAACTTAAAAAGTACAAGTTCCAGTGGCAGTGTTTTGCCTGAGTGAAGTTACCTGTGAGGTGATGTTGGAAAGTACAAATATATCAAAAGTTTCAGTAAAAAATGTCTCCAGCCAGTACTATGATTATACCAATACAGGTATAATTGGAGATCCAATCATGAGAAACCTGGTTGTTGTATTACTTTCTTACATCTCTGCTTCTGTAACTACTATTAAAACCTTAAAAATGCCTATTTCAGGACAACACAACAGTAATTTTGTTCCTACTCTTAAATTTGATTTTACACCGGATGGAATACTGTAGGGAATTTTAAAGAGGTACATGTACTTTACACACTCCAGCCAACTTCACTGAGAGTTGCTTACAATTTGTTCACTGATATGCTCATTAATTTAGGTCAGTAAAAGTAGATGACTGGTTTCTTGTCAGTCAATTGTCAAATTTTGATGGTTTTTTTCACTGTTCATTATTCATTTTTTCTCATCAAGGAAATCCTTTACACATAAACAAAATGCCGTTTTTGAAACTGGTTTATTATTATTTGGGAACGATATGTTCTCCTTAAAACGGCTTATTTTAATGTAGATGTTGGTTTTTAGCTGTTTGTGTCTAGAGTAGTTTCCATTAGATTTTTAAATTTTATTGCAAAATAATGAAAATTCTGGTATTACAAAAACAAATTTGGTGCAGGGCAAAAAATCACATTCAGCACTGATGAGAAACTAGTAAACTACTTTCGTTTGCCTTAGCATTGCCAAAATAATTTACTTTTAGTTTTTAAAGTGGGGCATCGCATGAAGAAAAAAAAACCTTGCAAATAATGACAGTGCAAAATTACATATTCCCAATATATGTAAAAATTCACTGAACAACTTAACATCTACATTTTCATAAATACTGATTCATTAATCAAATTCTGAAATAAGAAATTGTGAGGAGCATGCATGGAGTTGTCTGTTGCTGTGAAGCTGTATTTGGTGCATTAGGCAATTTGGACAAAATTACAAAAGTTGTAGGAATTTAAAGATGGCCTCTAACAAGATTTTAAGTATTACAACTCTTGTAAAATGTTGTGTCACTCAGTGCCCACTTTGATGTTACTCAGCTATGATGCTTGCAATAGCTTTGAGTGCCTCC
This sequence comes from Plazaster borealis, assembly GCA_021014325.1. Lineage (NCBI taxonomy): Eukaryota > Metazoa > Echinodermata > Asteroidea > Forcipulatida > Labidiasteridae > Plazaster > Plazaster borealis. Next base: position 34,251,544 of record CM037474.1, on the reverse strand, counting down.
TCCAATCCAGTAGCCAATATACTGTCTCGCTCCCCTGTCTCGGCCCTGCACTTGGGGCAGTGGCTGCTGGACGAGTACCAATGCAGCAGGCAAGCCTGGCATGCAAGCAGAGACTTGCAGCAAGTTGCAAACATGGGCTTCTTTATTGGCCCTGTGTAAAAGAACGTTGGGTTAGAAAATAATTATCAAAATAAAATTGAACATACTGGCTAACAAGGGGAAGCTTGGTACTGATGGCACAACGAAGATATGTTTTATCTTGGTACTGTCTGTCATTAGATTCCAGCCTGCTAGCATGCTGAATTTTTCCCATTCAAACCAATGTGACCAAACCGAGGCTAGACTAAAATAGTCTGGGTTCTTTTTGTACAATGAAAAATAGTATTCATTACTGTTTATGAATACATGCAGCATGACCAAGATGGTGGCAGCACGATACAGGTCTATCCCTGAACTTTTCAAGGTTAATCACTACTTTTTGGGGAAGAAACACTGGGGGGGGGGGAGGAATAGACATTTATGGGGGCTGGCATATTATTACTAAACCATGAATATGAACGCTAAACGTAATTTATACCATACTAAATACCAATACATGTAATAACTGTTTATTTCAATGTAAACTATTTTGCCCATGTGATTTGGTACCAGGCTTGTCAAAAGTATATGTGGTATGTAATTTTTTGTGTATATATAATTAGGCTATCAATAAGTCTATCCTTAAAGGGGTTATGTCATCATCTCCAAGTTATTGCACGCGTGTGCTGCCCAAACCCTCACCACACAATAGGCAGTCTCTTTATGATTGCCAGCTGCGTACATGCAGGGGCAATAACTAGGTGAGCAGGCGTGGACCCAGGAGCATTGGAAAGGGGGTGGGTGGCATTGGTAAATGGGGGCGCCAATGGTAAAACAAGGGAAATTTTATACACGAGCATGAAAAATAGGGGGGCACACCCCTTGGTGCTCCCCTCTGGATCCGTGCCTGCTGAGATTTATTCTTTTCATGTACAGCAAAAGGACTGAAAATACCTGAAAGACATATAGCCACTTTAACTGCATTTACCAACCTTTACAAATGCAGCAAGAAAAGGAGTCCCTCAGGGCTCTTTCCTCCCTTCTTGTGAACTTGACTAGAAGGTCGTTGGAGGTGGCACTAGCAATCTTATTCAGACTATCTTCAATGGTTTTGGATTTCTCCAGCAGTATGTCCATCATGTCATTATGATCATCCATAGCATCACTCAGATCTCTGGCTGTGTCTCTGCGTCTGAAAATACAATACAATACAATACAGAATTTGATTCCAATTTGCAGTCTCTCTTTGCCCGTGACAGACACATTTGAAAAGGAAAGTTTTTTAAACTTATGAAATTGCTATTTACATTTTCAAAATTGACCAATCAACTGCACACATGAGGTGGTGTTTTGTAAGCTTATAACAGGAACAGAGTCTCACAGCAGCATTGAAAATAAAATGTACCCCAAAAAAGAAATCAAGACCCCGAACTTTGCCAAAGAAAACAGTGGTCACCTCAAAATATGTACCGATGTGTCCAGTAACACAACACCCAAATGTTAGTAGATGTGACATTTGAACAAGACAATCAGCAATTTGTTGTGCACTAACCAACTGTGGTGGGTGTTGCATATTTGCCTTAGATGACGTTAAAGACTTGCTCATAGTGTGCAAATTTCAATTCCCATAAAAACTTGAAATGCAAAAAGTGTCAAAACACAAAAACTTGCATAAACAGTTGAAAATACTTTATAGGCATGAATACAGAATTGTTAATGTTTTCAAATATGTCTTTTCATAGGCCCTTTCAGATCGTTTTTGGTTTTTTTTTGGGGGGGGGTTGAAATTTCACTTAATCCCTGTTGTCTCTCATAAACATTGACTACACTTGATGGATTTGGGATTTTTATATGTACACACTTCATGCCAACTTTAATTGTTGACTAACTAGCAAGAAGTTGTGGTTTTGAGTCCCGCCCCTTTCAGTCGTGTGTGAAGGATTTTTTTGTTCACACACTCATAAGGCACCAAGCGCATGCATACTGGATGGGAGAAAGCAATCACAATTATATTATTATATCTATTTAAAAAGAAATTATAACCTGTGTTTGTTTTTTCGGCCTGTGCCAAGGGCCCCACTCAGGAAGTCCCTGTGGGCGGAAGCTGTCATGCACATTATCTTCCTGGTTGGGGTTTTCCAGAAGTCATGTCCTGTGGTAAAATCAAATATGATAGCAAAATACAATCAATGTTGTTTATTAGAATATGTACACAATGCACATTTCCTGAAACACTTCTTTAAATAAAGGGCCTATGAAATAAGATTTTCTATGTATGTACAAAGACTCTGTATTCATTCTGACAAAATAACCTTTTATTGCCGAATTTGGGGTGTTTGACAGTTGACACCTTTTTTCAGAATTTTGTGTTTTCATGCAAATTTAAATTGGCATATTCATGATCAAATATGGGATGTCATCCAAGGTCGCAGCTGCAGCATCATAGTTGGTTTGTGCAAAAAAAAAAATTTTTTTGTTCTTTTCTTCAAATAGCAACTCCTCTAACATCTGAACATCTGTGTGTTGTCTCATTAATGAGTGTTTAGACTTGTCAGTACATATTTTGAGGTGACCACTGTTTTCTCAGGCAAAATTTAGGATCTTGGTTTTGTACATCTGTTGTGAAACTCTGTTCCTGTTGTGAGTTTACACAACCGCACCCTAAAAAGCCCGGTTTAAGATTAGTCATTTTGGAAAATCATTAAATCTTAGTTTTTAGTACATTAATTTACTTTACATTTTTTTTTACAAGCATGTGTATTTGATAAAAAAATGTATTTAAAAAAATTGCCCTTTAAACAAATAATTTGATTTGACTATTATTTTTAGGGCCTTGGATCACACTATTTTTATTTACAACTTTTGGACTATGATTTTGTATATTGTAATTTGTTTTATGCATTTGTGTTAAAGAAGTATTGGCACCAACCTTGGGTCCCCGGTCCATCTTGAATTTCATGGCCCTTACTATCAACTATTACGATGGGCTGCTGTGAATCAAGTTGTTCCTGCACTTTTTCACTAATGCTGCTTACATTGGCCTCTTGGTCACTGAGTCGTAAGTAGACTGTCTGAATTGGCATTAGTGAGGATCCCTGAGCCTCTACAAGCTGGACACTCCTGTGTGTTCAATTGTATTAAATTGGTTAAGAGAAAAAGACTGCCATTTCATTTGATACAACAATATTGTTATAAAAGTCAAACAAGATGTGACCTGGGCTCGATTTCACAAAGAGTTAAAGACACTGGACACCTTTGGTAATTGTCAAAGACCAGTCTTCTCACTTGGTGTATCTCAACATATGCACAAAATAACAAACCTGTGAAAATTTTAACTCAATTGGTCATCGAAGTTGCGAGATAATAATTGAAGAAAAAACACCCTCTTCACACGAAGTTGTGTGCTTTCAGATGCTTGATTTCGAGACCTCACGCGTGAGGTCTCGAAATGAATTCAAATATTTTACTGAGAAATTACTTTTTTCTCAAAAACGACGTTACTTCACAGGGAGCCGTTTCTCACAATGTTTTATATTATCAACAGCTCTCCATTGATCGTTACCAAGTAAGTTTTTATGCTAACAATTATTATGAGTAATTACCAATAGTGTCCAGTGCCTTTAAGATTGATCGTAACTGCAAATCCATCACAGTTGCTTAGCAAAGAGTGATGTCACAATACAAATCACTATGGTAATACTGATAACTCATCTTAAGATGAATCATAGTGCTTTGTGAAATCGACCCCTGGTTTGTACTGTGGGGGGGGTATTTTTTAAAATTTTTTACAATTTCAAAATGTTTTAAAAGGATTGAAAAACGCAAAACAAACAGGAAAAACAACAAACCAGTACAAGGTTTTTCACAACCTTCAAGCAACTGATGAGAAAAGCAAATTACCCCAAAAATTAAACCATACCTACCTATTTCAAATGGCATGTTACCAGAAACAACACATTTTTTAGGGCCTTGTTGTACAGCCCTTCCCCAGAATGTAGTTTTTAGAATATGTCAACCCTTAAAGAAAAAGGGGGTATTGGCCAAAGACGACATAGCTACAGGTTAGCATAAACCAACCTTGCTCTATGATGGTGGTGTGTCTATTCACTTTCACATATATTTGGCAAAGTGATAGGACCACACTGACTGAAGTCTCTTGTCTTTGTCTAAATAGATTTAATATTGCATAATTTTTGGTCTTAATCGTGTAGTTTTTATTTTTATTTACATAATTAAAATGTTTACCTTGCAAAAGTTTTAGTCTGTGCCCTTCTAAATAATGGGGGAGTGTTCGGCCATGATGGTTGGCCACCAGCTGGAGCCCCTCTTGAAGCAAATGAGAAGCCACGTTGGGTTAGACTTATTGCTGGAGATGACGATGGAGGTTGTTGAGGTTGGCACACTGAAGTTGGACCAGAGGTGTCGCCATTAACCTCGTAGTGGGCCTTGTCTGTCAGCAGATGAATAGAATAGTTGCCACTCTCCTCTGGGAAAATCGCGGTGTTTCTGTCATCTGACAGAAACATGGATTCTTGTGTGACCTGATAATTCAAATAGGTTAGAATGATGTATTTGCACTTGTAATGAAGTTTAACAAAAGTTTTAACTGTAATTTGGATTAAAAATTCCTTTTTGTCCCAACTGGATATTGGCCCAAACACTTCCCAATCTAACGGTCAAAGAAACAGGTGCATACCCAGTTTCGGGAGGGAGGGGCTATAAGTTAAAGGTTCTTTTGTTCTTTTCTTATTATTTTTCATTTATTTATTGTTTACTTATTTAGGGAAAAAGTGACTGAAAAAAGAAAAAGATGCAGACCTAACCCGGAAAGTTTCACACTATGGATAACTGAATAAAAATCTAAAACCTTAATTTGTGAACTCTGCTTTGTAACACTTTGGAAAATAGATAGATCATGGGACAGCAATCTTAAATTTATGAAGTGAGGAGTAGCAAGGTAATTTTAAACTAGAACTGAATTTGTAACGAACAAATACTGGGGTTTCGGCTTTAACAAGGCGAACTATTAAGAATTGAATAATGTCTTTGTGACGTAATGTAGTTATATTGGTTAATTAATAAAATTAAAATAAGTTGTCACAGTCCCGATATGATGGCAATCAATTGTCCGCCAGACGTGAAAGGTCAAGTTAACAAAAATGGAACCAGTCGCTTTAGTTAGGGCGATTTCATTATGAAATTTTTATCACACGACCTTGACATTGTGTTACTGCACAACACTCACACAAAGAAGGGGAACCGGGCATCGGGAAACTACCCATGTCGTCGTCCCATTCCACCAAGAGAGGGCGCTTTGTAAAAACTGTATTAAAAAACCAACACCTTGAGCCAAGACTAAGCGCAAACGGTCTTTCACGCACGTGTGTGGGACTGTATATAGCGCTGCCCAAAATCCGGACACTGACAAATTTTTACGATAACGGGCGTTTTCAAATTGGTAATATCGTCAAGAAATGAATGAAAAACACTCAAAACAACTGCTGCTTGATCTAAATTACAGCACAGGGTTTCATTTCATAGTTAACGTTACTCGTTAGGCCTGTAAATTACAAAAAAAGTAGAACTAGCCTTTATTTATATTTTATTATCTATAAATATCATTAATCATGGATACGCACCTGAAAAATACGGCTGATTTTTGAAGTTGTCATGTCATCCTCTCTTAAGGATAGTCGCTTACTTTCTCTGAAGAGTATAAACGTCTCCATCTCAAAAACCGTACAACAATCAAAATGTAGGCCTACGCAAAAGTAAAACGACGGTGGTGACACAGCAGTCAGCTAACTTTTTTATTAACGCACGTGTTCCCGTCATGCATCGGGAGAAAAGTTTTTTTCCGGAAACAGCCGAAATTTGTTCGTGAACTAGGCTGCACTCGGGTATCGCTGGGCTTAAACTGGTAACGGGTTTCGTTTTTCCTTTTCCTGTTGTTGGCAAAAAGTTTGGTGATAGGTTTTAGTTGTTCGTGTTTCTGTTATGACAGAAAAGCAAAGAAATATATACAATGTTCTGTCACTTGTCTCAGTTGAATAAAGAGAAACAAATACAGGTGTGCTGCTTTCATTTCTATATTTAAAGCTGATTAGTCAAAATAAAATTAAAAAATCGGCTTTTCGGCTTACGCACAAAACAGGAATACGGTAGTGGATACTTCTCCTTTTTTCTTAATACAAATTCAGAAACGGTGAGAGGTGAAGGTTTCTTCTTTGTCTTTTTCTTAATAAGGAGTCAAAAACAATAAAATAGTAAGAAAGGTTTATTTTCCTCTTCTTTATAATTGAGTTAAAAATAGTAAAACAGTATGAGGGTTTTTTTGTTTTTTGTTTTTTGCATTTTAAAACGGTAATTGGTGAAGAGTTCGGTTTTTCTTTTTCCTTTTTACAGATTTTAAACCGGTAACAGGTAAAGGGTTTGTTTTTCTTTTTTTACTTTAAAAGATTCAAAAACGGTTAAGGGTAAAGGGTTTGTTTTTCTGTTTTCCTTTTAAAGATTCAAAAACGGTAAAGGGTAAAGGGTTTGTTTTTCTGTTTTCCTTTTAAAGATTCAAAAACGGTAAAGGGTAAATGGTTCGTTTTTTCCTTTTTTTCTTTTGAAAATTTAAAAACGGAAAAGGGTAAAGGGGATCGTTTTTTTGTTTTCCTTTTGAAGATTAAAAAACGGTAAAGGGTAAAAGGTTTGTTTTTCCTTTTTCATTCACAGATTTAAGAACGGTAAAGGGTACAGGGTTCGTTTTTCCTTTTTCTTTATACAATTTTAAAATGGTAACTGATTGGACGGTATGTACACGGATCCAGTTTGGCTTGTCATTTCACTACCAGCTATGTCACTGGCTAGACATTGGAACCAGTTTGGCTTGTCATTTCACTACCAGCTATGTCACTGGCTAGACTTTGGAACCAGTTTGGCTTGTCATTTCACTTCCAGCTATGTCACTGGCTAGACATTGGAACCAGTTTGGCTTGTCATTTCACTTCCAGCTATGTCACTAGTCAATGTTAACGTTGTCTTCCAACACTGTATTATTTATGGCATTTTAAGACAATTTAAAACAGGATTGGTAATCACCATCGCAAGACTTCAATGAATATAAAGTTCATACCATCGCCAATCATACAGAAAAATATTTCCATCTGCATGACAATATGAATTTGACAATTCCTGAAATCAATTGTTGCCTATTTCAATTGCTGCAACTGAAAATATAACAAGCCGAATATTATCGCAGACAGAACTACCATTCTTCATTTTCACTAAAACATGACTGCTGAATTTGACGGGTTTTGTGTTGTGCTTATTAGAAAACGAGTGGATTTAAATTAATTTACTCTGAAAAAAAGTACTTTCCCTTTTTATAGGAATATTTAACATTGGGACATGACTTCTTTGAACCACCAGAACTTTTCAAGCGTGATGACTTTCTGGTCATTGTAAAACTGAAACTGACCAATCATGAAGTTTTGATGTTCCTGCCCTTAGAACTCACTAGCTTTGGTGAATGTATAGACATGTAAGTGTAATAATGAAAAAACACAAGACAATCAACAGCTTCCTTACCTTTGAGCTATCAGATAATGGCACATGGATGTAAATACCACTATTCCTTAATCCAATTATGCACTGGTGGTTTAGTCCACAAGAAGAAACAAAGAAGATGGTACATCCAATTACAATTTCAGTATTTACATGACATGGCTTTACATATCCATATAAGCCACGCATCAGATCAGCCATTTTTCTTACCCATGAAAACCACCAATGGGCTATAATTATCCTTTTCCTCGCCAGACTCCATGATGCAAGAGGACGATGAGGTATGATTGGTCCATTCTAAATTCGGCTTTCCTGTTGACTCGTGTGGATCATGCTGATACTTTCATACACTATGTAGAAGTCCCTGTTCAGCCAGGCTGTGCCCTTGTACACATAGGTAAGCATAGGATCTAGGAATATTGTCGGCCATTTTAGAAATTATAGAACCGGACAACGCTGGATTAGGGGAGAGTCTCCGAGTCAGTTGAAACTGTATTCACAACTTGTTACCATTGTAAGTACAAATAAATGCATAAGATAAAATCAGTTGTGTATTTAGGAACTGAAGAGCCCACGTTGGCTGATAACCAGAAAACTAACTGACAAAAGGTGTCTTCAGTTTCTAAAATCAAATATAGGGGTGAAACTTTACCCTGTAGACTTTTCCTTTGAACATTTTACTTTGAATGATTCATCAACTTTCTACATAGTGGATCAATTAGTTTGTATTCATGTCTGATTTTAAAAACAAAAGAGCTTTATGCAATGATTTGTAGAAGTATGCAGATATCCATGCAGGCTGTGGAATGGTTTGCAAAGTGTTATATAGATTGTTTGCACCAGGAATAAGAATTGGTGTCTATTTGTGGAAAAATCTTTTCAAGGTGTAAAGGAAATTTGAAAGGTACACATTGGAAGATTAAATTAATTTCAATCATTGTAATATAGTTTAAAGAAATAGTTTTTAAAAGATACCTTGTGAGCATCTGGCTACTCGTAGGTATCTTTTAAAAACTATTTCTTCCCAGATTTAATTTCCACAAACATGAAACAATTTATAAGCATGCAGAACTATTTCTCATAGTGATTGATTTGCATTTGTAGAGACTTTACAAATAATGCCTGCACCATTTTTAAATGCCTAGACTCTGGGACCACTCATAAGAGGCACTGGATTATTAAGTGGGAATTCCAATTCAATATTGTTTTGATATCAGTCTGTTCAAAAGATATTCCATAATATTAAAGCCTCTTTGTTAGCAGTGTGTTAAATACATTCTGTTTGTGAATTATAGTATTCCCAAATTGCCTTCCTTGAACCTTGGCAAACGAAGGTACAGCCCTATGACATGAAACATGTTCAAAAGTTTGAATGTCTGTCAACTGCACTGAAGTATCCTAAACAAATATTTGGATACCTTGGGAAAAGGTGATAGACCAATACATACAGAAATATGATGCAACTTGAAGATTGATCTGAACCATTGACACCTATTGAAATAGTCAAAATATTTATCATAGTCCATGTCAATATTTAGAACAGCTAGTAATGTGAAGTAAAAAGCTACGTTCACATTAATCTTTACACAGGGTTACATTTCATAGAGCTGTTAATCAGAAAAAATGCTTAGCAAATTTCATTGCTAAGCAAAAACGTTAACCGGGGGCCAGTCACAGCAATTCTAACTATGGCATTTTGACTTAAAAGTTGCTTAGACTAGCTAAGCAAGATTTGTCTATGCTTAGCAAATTTTGATGTTATAAAGTTGGGTCTAGGTCTTAGAGGACCCAGATTCTGTTACAGTTTACCTCAGTCTATAAAATTATTTTTATTCAACTGTAACATTCTTCGCATTCAACTGTACAAAACTTGATCTCTAATTTCTTAATTTCTAGAATGGGAGATGATTGAGACAAAGCAGAAATTTAGGTCACCAATCAGGTCTCAGTTCACAACGTTCATGAAAGGAACAATATTTGTTGTTGAAGCCAATCAGTCCGCTCTTTTTAAAACATACATCATTGGTTGGGCAGAATAAGGTTCATTTCCATACGCTATTTATCAAAAAGCACACTATGCAAACAATTTGTGAAATTCAAAATAACAGGTCTGTTTAAAAAAACAGGTAACTTTTCATGTGTTTTTTTTTCCCCTGGAAATTTATGCATTCTCATTTTTGTTACTTACCTTTTACCTTCCATTAAGTTTAGATATTGTTTTGACTGGTGTTGTTATGGAATGGTGTTGCTATGGTGTGGAATTCATACACACCAGTCACATGACTTGCATTAGCCCTTGCTATAAAGCATCTGCAAACCCAAGAAATATAAAATTGGTCTTATCATACAGCTAGCAAGTACTGGTACACATCTGTTGTCATCTTACAAAGTTACAAATCTAATGAAATAATATGTAGCACTTTTCATCAAAGTGTGTGTTTCAACCCAAACATAATCTTGCTTCAAAAATTCATCACCCAGTGACAAGAAACAAATCACCAGCTTATCTATAAGGCTCTGTTTGGAAACTACCTTTGATTGAGGCCCATAGTTTGTATTGTAAAACCATAGAGAAAGGACTGTAGTTGACAGCTAAGGACCCACAGTGTTAGGTTGTTAGCCCTGCAAGCTGTAGGCATACATAATCAGGCTAGTCTCCAGTTAATCTTGTTGCTTGGCCATCGTGTAATCCTGTTACAAGGGTGAGTTGATTTGCTAAGTACGCCTGTGTTAATTATTGCAACCAAATTTAATTAGAACTACTGGAAGTTTCCAATGTGGAAGGGATTGCAGATGGAAGGATAGGGGGATAGTGGGTTCATCAAATGGGAGGCATATTGGGGTTTCTGATGTGGAAGGGATGGAGACGGGAGGATAGGGGGCAAGTGGGTTCATCAAGCAGGAGGCATATTGGAGTTTCTGATGTGGAAGGAATGGAGACAGGGGAGGATAGGGGGCTAGTGGGTTCATCAAATGGGAGGCATATTGGGGTTTCTGATGTGGAAGGGATGGAGACGGGAGGATAGGGGGCAAGTGGGTTCATCAAGCAGGAGGCATATTGGGGTTTCTGATGTGGAAGGGATGGAGACAGGGGAGGATAGGGGGCTAGTGGGTTCATCAAATGGGAGGCATATTAGGGTTTCTGATGTGGAAGGGATGGAGACGGGAGGATAGGGGGCTAGTGGGTTCATCAAATGGGAGGCATATTAGGGTTTCTGATGTGGAAGGGATGGAGACAGGGGAGGATAGGGGGCAAGTGGGTTCATCAAGCGGGAGGCATATTGGGGTTTCTGATGTGGAAGGGATGGAGACAGGGGAGGATAGGGGGCTAGTGGGTTCATCAAGCGGGAGGCATATTGGGGTTTCTGATGTGGAAGGGATGGAGACAGGGGAGGATAGGGGGCAAGTGGGTTCATCAAGCGGGAGGCATATTGGGGTTTCTGATGTGGAAGGGATGGAGACAGGGGAGGATAGGGGGCTAGTGGGTTCATCAAGCGGGAGGCATATTGGGGTTTCTGATGTGGAAGGGATGGAGCCAGGGGAGGATAGGGGGCTAGTGGGTTCATCAAGCGGGAGGCATATTGGGGTTTCTGATGTGGAAGGGATGGAGACAGGGGAGGATAGGGGGCAAGTGGGTTCATCAAGCGGGAGGCATATTGGGGTTTCTGATGTGGAAGGGATGGAGACAGGGGAGGATAGGGGGCTAGTGGGTTCATCAAGCGGGAGGCATATTGGGGTTTCTGATGTGGAAGGGATGGAGACGGGAGGATAGGGGGCTAGTGGGTTCATCAAGCGGGAGGCATATTGGGGTTTCTGATGTGGAAGGGATGGAGACAGGGGAGGATAGGGGGCTAGTGGGTTCATCAAGCGGGAGGCATATTGGGGTTTCTGATGTGGAAGGGATGGAGACAGGGGAGGATAGGGGGCTAGTGGGTTCATCAAATGGGAGGCATATTAGGGTTTCTGATGTGGAAGGGATGGAGACAGGGGAGGATAGGGGGCAAGTGGGTTCATCAAGCGGGAGGCATATTGGGGTTTCTGATGTGGAAGGGATGGAGACAGGGGAGGATAGGGGGCTAGTGGGTTCATCAAGCGGGAGGCATATTGGGGTTTCTGATGTGGAAGGGATGGAGACAGGGGAGGATAGGGGGCAAGTGGGTTCATCAAGCGGGAGGCATATTGGGGTTTCTGATGTGGAAGGGATGGAGACGGGAGGATAGGGGGCTAGTGGGTTCATCAAATGGGAGGCATATTAGGGTTTCTGATGTGGAAGGGATGGAGACAGGGGAGGATAGGGGGCAAGTGGGTTCATCAAGCGGGAGGCATATTGGGGTTTCTGATGTGGAAGGGATGGAGACAGGGGAGGATAGGGGGCTAGTGGGTTCATCAAGCGGGAGGCATATTGGGGTTCTGATGTGGAAGGGATGGAGACGGGAGGATAGGGGGCTAGTGGGTTCATCAAGCGGGAGGCATATTGGGGTTTCTGATGTGGAAGGGATGGAGACAGGGGAGGATAGGGGGCTAGTGGGTTCATCAAATGGGGGGCATATTGGGGTTTCTGATGTGGCAGAGATGGTGACAGGAGGGGGGGGGTGGGTTTCATTAAATGGGATATTGAGAGGTTTCCGCTGTTACAGGGATTGTCTCTTTGTTTTTGGTATGTTCCAATACAAGTTTGAAACTAGTGCCTGAACCAAAGCAGAACCTAAAGTATCCTACAAGACCTACCAGTGGGTCACAAACATTTAAATTCGAAGTGTGATCCAGAGTTTCTTATGTAACCGTTCAGATTAGAGCTGCAGCTGAGGGAAGAAGCAAACTCATATTGTATAATGTGTTTTTATGACATATCAGAATTTAATGTCAAAATGTAAATTTTATCACTAATCTGTGAGATCATGGTGAGATCAAACACTAAGTGTGATAAGAGCAAAGTTTGCAAGAACTAAAAGTTATTTGCTGGACATATTCTATGAAAAATAAAAGACTAGTACACAGTGAGCACTGTCAGGGTTCGACCTTAGCGGTGGTCCGCTGGCCAAATGCCAGTTGAAACGGCGGCGGACCAGCTGAAACACCTTGCCAAGTGGTCCGGCTGGCCAGTCAAAAATATAAGTGCCGCGAAACGCTCAACACATAACGATCACGATGTACATGTACACAATGCACGATCGTGGCACACACCGTTTCCAATTTACAGGCTTGTAGTCTTTTATTTCGTTACTTTGCGTGCGACAATAAATGCAATAAACATTGAGCGCTAGAGGGCGTTTTAGAACAATTTGATAGCGCGAGAGTAAACGCCCTCTATTGGTGAAATTACGCGATAACATACAAAACCAAGTTACAAACGCCTTGATCAAAGACTTGACGTTTCTGCGCATGCTCTGGAAAAGCGGTTATTCATCCCTGGTGCGCGCCCGCTGTAATCTACAACATTGTCGTTGCTGGTACGCACGCAAATTCTGTCGACAGCATGGTCAACGGAACACAGTTCGTGGAAATTTTAGGTTGTTTACGAAAAACTACAGAACGTCTGTATAGGCTTACAAAAAATGACCAATTAAGGATACTCTGGATGAACAAAAAGAGTATTTTATGGTATAATGTAAGATTTTCTCTTCTTGATTTTGTTTTGTTGTTTTGGTGGGGTTATTTTGCGGGGTGATTGAAGGACTGCTATTGTTTACAGCGATCGTGCGTACACTAACCCTCCTTCTTCGGTACCGGTACCGTAGATTAATGACAATCATCAATAACAAGCTCATGGTTTTTTTTATCAAGTCGGTTTTAAAGTTATTTGTTTTTAATTCATTGAATTGAAATAGCGTTGATCGAAAATCACGACATTGTTTCAATCATATCAGTATGAAAAATGTTATAAAAAAACTGACGGACCAGTCAAAAACCTTGTGGACCAGTTAAAAATCAAGCCAACTGGTCCTGCTGGCTAGTTGAACAAAATGTTAAGGCCAACCCCTGGCATTGTTGTCATATCCATTGTAGCTCTCAATATAACTGGAATCATTAACAAATTGCATTGAAATTATAACGTACTCCCACACCCCAAAAGGGGTGTTGGTATAATGCTGTAACACAATTAAACAGCAACCGCCCTATTGTGGCAACACAGAATGGCCAATGTATTGTGGTCAAACAATCTGGCCTTAGGGAGCAATTATACTGTATATTATGGTTAATATCCTGTTTGTATTGTGCATATTGTGAAGTATCAAGTCCAAAGGTGCCACTGTAGCAGAATTTAACACCTCAGTTAGCAGCCTGTATGTTTCTGTGGTGAGAAGAGGTTGAGGTTAAGCAAGTGCTGGGTTATTCAAAAATTTAAATCTCTAATAAAAAGTGATAAAAGTATTTCCAATTTGAAGTTGATAACAGCAAGTAATCTTCTCTTGAGGTAATACATGTATTGTGTTATTTCGTGGCCGAGCGGCCAAGTGCACCGTAGTCAATCTCTGATGTGTCTGATCAGCAGAGTGTCGGTTCGAGTCCTGGTCCAGACACTTGTGTCCTTAAGCAAGACACTTAACCATTATTGCCTTGCCTTTGGATGGGACGTAAAGCCGTAGGTCCCGTGTGTTGTATAATGCACATTAAAGAACCCAGTTACACTTATCGCCAAAAAAGGGTTTGCCCCGGTGTTTCGTGCTGTGGCTGCTGAATGCACCGTAGCACCTTGTAAACCCTTAGGAGGTGCTACATAAATGGGTCTCATAATAAAAAATTAAAAACCTACAAAAACCTACTTTAAAACAATAATAATAAAAAGGCACTTTGAGATGCCTGTAGATAAAGCGATATATTCAGAGAGTTTACTGGTTACAGTCTTGCTCCACAAGTGACATCACATCATGAGCATGGGCCAGTATTTGTGGGCATCCCAGAGAGTGTTATTTGAAACGAATTGAGACAGGTAACAGACTCTCAACTGATTCATTATTTAATCAAAACTTTCACATGGATGAACTTTTTCATGGCATATGGATGAAGGCAGTATGGCACACATCCTTTAAGCAATATAAAATGATCAATACAGTTTATTATTTTAGAGACCTTGCTCCTCGACCTAATGTGCATTTCTTTCAATTATTAAAATACACAAGATGTCTAAATGGGACATGAGACACATCCTATGATGTGGTGTACATATTCACTTATACCCATTTTATCATATTTAATAAGTGACAAATATAACTGGATCTCTCATAACTGGATGTCTGCCTAGAGCTGTTTATAGAGTGTAGTGATTTATAGTCACAATGGGATTGTACAGTGGTGGACAACACCTGCATTGCTTGGGGTTGAATGACCTTAGTGCACAGTGCTAATAACTCTGATGATTATGTTAGTAATAATAGTGAGCCAATCAAAGAAATCATGAAGGCTGACTTTATTGCTTTGTAGTTTTCATTAAGATGTTCTACACTGAACAGTCATAGAAAGAAGAAACTTATTCTTAATCACTTTGGATTGATAGTGACAAGACAGTGCATGTAAACTCTCTGGTGTATGGGTGTGGGAGCCAGGAGGTCACTTTAGCCCAATGTGTAATGGTTATCTGTCTATGAAACAGTAACAAGTTTCTGTGTGCCAATGGTTCAGGAAAAAATGTCTTTTCACATAGATTTTAAATAAAAAGTTCTTGTGGGTTTGAAGTAATGAGATGTTGAAATTTTTTAAAGGAATGATAATCAACTATACTACTCTAGAAAAATGGCAGAAAATTTGTTATTCCATAGTTGGAATGCCATTGACGGAAACACTGGTAATTTCAAATCATCTTTGGTTTTTTACCTAGATGACAAGTATTAATTTTCGCAATATAATTAAATTTTGATTATGCTAGTTGAAACAAACAACCCTTTTCTTGCCAGTTACTTCAAGTTGTGAAAAACGATGCTGAAGTTTTGTCAACGATACACCTTTGTTTTGGAAATCAAATTTTTTTTGGATAACTATCACAAAGTGTATTGACTACAGGGATCATCGCCCTCCCCTCATTCTATTAGCCAATTACAACCGTGAATGCGCTTTGGAAATGTTGGCGGTCTTGATCCCTGTATAGGGAGACCGCCAACATTAGGGCTAAATAGCTCAGTTGGTAGAGCACCCGCTCATTAATCTGGAGGTCGCAGGTTCAAGTCCCGCTCTAGTAAATCTGTCTTTGTTGAACTACAAATTATTTTAAAATCTGACATGTTAAATGCTAATTGAAAAGAAAGTGTAAAGAAGCTTCTGCCACTTTGGATTGTCTTACAATGTATGTGAGGTGTACACACCGATGATATTTGTTACGGTGGGTAAGGCTTCACGGATCGGTTTATTAGAGCTTCATTAGCCAACCTCCAGGATTAGCCATAGCTTGCAGCCAAATTCTCTATGTAAAAAATGCCTGTGGGTTCATTATATTTTTGAGCAGTCTACTCTTTATTCAGATTTGTTTTGCTAGTACCAAGAGATAAACAAGTCCAGCCAAAGATCTGGGGATCTATGTATTCATGATCCATCATTGTTATGTTGACTCAAGTGTATTCTTTGGTATCTTTTCTAGCATGGGCAAGTGAGGACGGGTGGAACTTATTTGCAAAAGGGGCGTGTACATGGGGCAGTGATGGAGCTTTCAGTGGTAGAACCAGTAGAAGAATTTCTCCCAAATAAATTACATTCATGGTCTTTGTACTGATACTAGGCAGAGAACATTATGCAGAGCTTTGTATCTGTACCAGCACACAGCCTGTGTAGCTTGATTTGTGTTTGTTTGTTTACAAACTTGAAATGTTCATTTGCTTCTTGATAAGTAAAATTTAAAAAATGTCTTTATTCTAGCCAACAGCTATATTTTAAATGAATTCATGTTGTGGTATGGCATGTGTAAACATTATAGTGTTGCAATACAGTGAGGTACTGCAGTCACCAATTTTTATTAGTGGTCTCTGTGATTCCCCTGGGGCTGATTCTGTGGAAGAGTGTAGAGCAATAAATGGGAGCAATAAATTTTACCAGTACAAATATGTTGGAGTGATCTTGGGGTGACCATGGAGGAAGGAAATCACTGGGGTGACAAGCCAACAAAGCCATTACATTTCATAAGAACTAGGTTGTATGGTTTTACTTCCATGTACAGTATGTGTACCAGCCGGATATGAACATACACCTCGTACAAAAGATCAGTACAAACATTACCTGTACCATGGCTTGATTTTGAAAAAAACAGGCGCTCAAGTTGCTCAACCACCTGAGCAACATTTATACTTGAGGGAACCAGGAGGTTTTTTTATGCCCCGCCTGCGAAGCAAGCCGAAGGGGCATATAGTGTTTGCCTTGTCCTTCCGTGTGTGTGTGTGTGCGTGCAATCATTGTCCGAGCGATTACTCAAGAAGGACTTAGCATATCAACTCCAAACTTGGTGTGTGGATTGGTCTTGGGATCCCACAGAAGCCTATTGTTTTTGGATCCCATACAAAAAATGTCAAGGTCATTATGGCTAAAACAAAAGAAATGTTGTCCGAGTGATAACTCAAGAAGGACTTGGTATATAAACTCCAAACTTGGTGTGTGGATTCGTCTTGGGATCCCACAGAAGCCTATTGGTTTTGGATCCCATACAAAAAATGTCAAGGTCATTATGGCTAAAACAAAAGAAATGTTGTCCGAGTGATAACTCAAGAAGGACTTGGTATATAAACTCCAAACTTGGTGTGTGGATTCGTCTTGGGATCCCACAGAAGCCTATTGGTTTTGGATCCCATACAAAAAATGTCAAGGTCATTATGGCTAAAACAAAAGAAATGTTGTCCGAGTGATAACTCAAGAAGGACTTGGTATATAAACTCCAAACTTGGTGTGTGGATTGGTCTTGGGATCCCACAGAAGCCTATTGGTTTTGGATCCCATACAAAAAATGTCAAGGTCATTATGGCTAAAACAAAAGAAATGTTGTCCGAGTGATAACTCAAGAAGGACTTGGTATATAAACTCCAAACTTGGTGTGTGGATTGGTCTTGGGATCCCACAGAAGCCTTTCGTTTTTGGATCCCATACAAAAAATGTCAAGGTCATTATGGCTAAAACAAAAGAAATGTTGTCCGAGTGATAACTCAAGAAGGACTTGGTATATAAACTCCAAACTTGGTGTGTGGATTGGTCTTGGGATCCCACAGAAGCCTTTCGTTTTTGGATCCCATACAAAAAATGTCAAGGTCATTATGGCTAAAACAAAAGAAATGTTGTCCGAGTGATAACTCAAGAAGGACTTGGTATATAAACTCCAAACTTGGTGTGTGGATTGGTCTTGGGATCCCACAGAAGCCTATTGTTTTTGGATCCCATACAAAAAATGTCAAGGTCATTATGGCTAAAACAAAAGAAATGTTGTCCGAGTGATAACTCAAGAAAGCCTTGGCATATTAACTCCAAACTTGGTTGGTGTTTGGATTGGTCTCGAGATCCTCCAGAAGCCTATTGTTTTTGGACCCTCTAAGTTAAATGTAAAGGTCATTATGGCTAAAATAAAAGAAATGTTGTCCAAGTGATAACTCAAGAAGGACTTGCTATATAAACTCCAAACTTGGTGTGTGGATTGGTTATGGGATCCTTCAGAAGCCTATTGTTTTTGGATCCCCTTGTCAAATGTCAAGGTAATTGTGGCTAAAACAAAAGAAATGTTGTCTAAGCGATAACTCAAGAATGAGGTAATCTCAGCGGGGCATTTGTGTTTGTTAACACACCATTCTTGTTTTAGAATGAACATGCTTCTTTTAATATGTAAACCTTCTTAAAAGAGAAAGTATATAATTGTTTTGGGGAATAAAAATTATTTCCATCCTCAAGTTTTCAATAACCATGGAGGTAGATTCCTACCTCCATGCAATAACTAACACACTATACTTGCACAACTTGCACAACTAACCTTTGGAAAGTGCACCAAATTTGGTGAACAAGTTATTTTTGTCAGGGAATTTGTTACATTCCATTTATCATATTGGGCTTATGTAAGTAATCAAAACAAGCAGAATACTATCCAAATTTCCAGCTTAAAGCATTTTGTTATAAAGTTGGCCCTAGGTCCTTCTGTTGTTTAGAATATGATCTCTAAGTCAATCTGGAGCAGTCTTGTTCTGCATCAATCATGAGGTTTCCTTGATGTAATGCCAAGTTTGCCTGACACATCTTTTCAATGTCTGTTCATTTTGTTGTGAATGACGGGAGAAACATTTTGTTATGTGCCCTTGCCTGGGCCTAACATGGCCTATCCATCAATTGTCATTGAGTTTTTTAGATTTTTCCTTTCTATTTCCTAACAATACAGGGTTCAGTGTCAATAAATAAGTATGGCTACAACTTGGGTGTCCCAGTTAATGTAATGCCAGCAAGTATTGGCATTGGTGGAGTGTAGGCCAGAGGGTATTCATCAGAAGACGTCTGCAGTGTGATGAGTGGGTACTACTGCTTCGTCTAGTATTAACAACAAGCATCAGTTGTGGAGGACTGGAGGTAGTAGCTCACCAAGGATTGTGGGGAGGATGAGGTTTCTCAGATACAAGCTCAGCCGTCTCTGTCGTTCACGGATCGTCAGTATTCTTGTCTCTGCACTGGGTTTGGCCTGTTTCTCCCTTTATCTCACCTACCAATCCAATTCCATGATGCTTCTTAAATCTCTCAGTAGTGGTGAGACAATGGATGAAACATTGGAGAGAACGTTGAAACTAGATGGCAGAGCCTCTGTGAGGCCCAAAAACATCATAGAAGAGGAAGTGAGATTGAAAGATGACATTGTGAAGAAAAGGAAATCTCGGCAGAAGGAAGACATCATGATTGAGGATAGTCCGATTTATAAGCACTTAGTACAGGTGAGGTTTGCTTTGTTTTAAAATTGTTAAATCATTCTTTTGTCATTCACTAATTTTTGTTGCTGAAAATGCGCTGCTATTGATGGTTGACTTTGAGCATTCTGGGTTTATGTAAAAAAACAAGCCCGGGCCTTTGAGGTTCTGTGAGTGTATGTAATTTCCATCTCAGTACAATTCAGAATAATAAATATTAGGTTCACTCACTTGACCATTGACTTCCTTGTGCATGACTCCAATTTGTGTTATCCGGACTTCTTCTCAATCAATCTGTATGATTGCATATCACAGTAACGGCAATGTATACAAGAAAGTAATTATTACATTTTGAATTTGTGATAAGGAAGTGTGTAAGACTTTTACCAGAATGAGAAGTGAACACTGCTAATTTTCATTATGGCTTATACCAGCATTTCTGTAATGCCAAAAAAAAAAAAGTAATGGGAAAAAGCCAGTTGATATGAAGACATCATAAACACAGTCAACTATAAATTGAATTGTAGTTGGCGTTTTGACTTCAGTCTAAATATTTACACAAAGGGGAAATTTCTGCATTGCACGTACCCATACTGGCGTTATGATGGCTCAGTGAGGCACAATTAATCGTTTTGTTGAAAATTCCTCAGATGTGAAATTCTAGCCACTAGTATTTGTGGGACTGCTTGTTTGGATAACAAATAAGTAGTTGAGCTGTCACAACACCATCACTGCATGGTAGGTACAGTATGACATGGTAAAGTTGTACATACTGTACTTTTTGATAAGGGAAAGGTATAAGGGAAAGGTATATTAGGTAAGGGAAAGGATTCTTCTACTTTTCAGTCAGTCAGCGTTTGCTCTTGGGTTTCTAACTGCAGTTGCGCTATCTTTCGAGAGTCCTTCTTTTTGTTCCCTTTTTTCAGTGTACCTCCTACCCTCCCTCCCCTTCCCCCAACCCCATCCCCTACCCTTCAACTGTGGTAGGATGGCTCTGTAGAAATGCTGGTCACCTGGTCCATCTTGCCACTCACTGGCGTGTTGCTGTAACTTTTAAATTATTTTTATATACTGTGTGTTATTGTATACACTAAATTTGTTATATATTTTCATGTTTTTATTTCCCCGTATTTTTCTTTTTTTAATGTTGTGCCAGTGAAGAAGTGTAATAAAAATAAATTAATATTGTTAAAGACATAATTGGAAATTATCAACACCAACATTTTGCCGGCTTTAAATCAAAAAGCTAAAGTACCAATCATTTTCTGTTGGTGTTAAGAAAATCAAATCTGAATCTGCCTCAATGCCAAAAAAAAAAAAAAAAAAATTCATCATTTTACACTGTTTCTGAAAAACAAACATTTGTATCACTGTTCAATAAAAGTGTCTCAGGGTTTCATGTGTTTAATTTAAAAATAACGTTTTCTGAGTGAATGTACTCTTTGGAACACCAATGGTAGTGTATACCACCTACATGGGTGTTGGGTGTTACATCAAAAATATGGTGTTCTCAGTTTGTAGTGGGAAAAAAGGTGGGAAGGGGAAAAAACAGCAACGAAAAAACAAATCAATTAAGAACATCTTTGAAAGAGACAAACAACATCAACATTCATAATACGGTTTGAAAGTATACCCTTTCCTCTGAATTATTATAACTTCATTAAAGCATGATTAAAGTATTTAATTATTTGTGAACTCATGCACAGTACATTTAGCAAATTAATTTCCTTTGGCAAACAGGGCAATGGGTACAATTTGAATGACTACAGAAATAGTCTGACCATAGAGTAACAAACAGTGGTCTGACCAAGTCATTGACTTCAAGAAGGTATTCAAGTACATAGATGAACGCTCTTCTGGAACTTGCTATATTACTTCTTTTACAAGGAAAAGATGGCCATTTGTCATGATGAAGATTTGTAATCAAAACAGTTTAAAGGATTGAGAACAATTCCTGATTTTTGATACAGGAAGCATTTTTAGAAATGTTTGACTTCAATCACCTTGCAGTTTAGATTAATTGTCAGGAAACTGTAGCCCTAGAGGATGGCTTGCACCTAAATGATAGAGTACAATAGAATAGTGCACACTAAAGCTATCCAAGTGTATGATTCCTAAGTTTGTTGTGCAAACTGATTATGACCTAGCCCAAGAAACAGGTTATAAAGGTCAGAATAAATAGAGGTCAGAATAAATAAAGGGAGGGTTGTAAAAGTGCCCCTGTAAGCTGAAAAGTGCTAATAACCGTGAATAGTTGACAGATGTGCCTAAGCCTTTGTGATTATGGGCTGGATTGTGAATGGATTGAGCAATATAACCAAGTGCTACCAAAGTTAGTGTAATGTGATGGGAGGGAGCCTGGGTTGTAAGAAGTAAGCAGTATATATAGGTTCTGATGGGCTCATCCTAAAGATGTTCAGCAGTATAGAAGAGAAATGTGCATCATAAAGTGTACTTCACAAACGATCAAGAAGATTTAACCTCCCCTTGTGCATGTTCACAATGGAATTGCATTGTTGCGTCACGTTTACTTTCAAGAACTGCTAGGAAGTTATGAGCATGCCTAATGATGAACGTGAAATAAAAACTGTGTCAAGGGCCGCACTGTATTTTTATAAGCCAAAAACATCTGCTAACAGGCCTCACCCCCCCCCCCCCCCCCGGCCAGCAAATGTGTAACTTCTCCTGTCATTTTAAAGTTGTTTGTTTATCATTTTGTGTGGAAAGCACATGTATGATTGAGCTTAATACTAGACCACCCATAATTTTTTTTCAACATTTCTGCGTGTTGCAAGTTCTCATCTAAAAGCTTAAATGTACTATAGATAGATAAAATAACAGTTGTACCGACCATTCTGAGAAGTGTTTTTCCTGACGGTGAAAAAGCTTCAATGTATGAATATTATACTGGATTTCAAAGTCATCGGCTTTTTTGTTGACAATTTATTTTCATCTGTAAAACAAAACATTAAGAACGTAACTGAATTTAGTGTCTTGAGGTGAAAATATTAAGTGATTTTTTTATATATTTTCCCTTTAAACGTTAACAGGTTTAACATATTGCAATTGAATTGGAAAGTATAGGCCATTGACGTCATCCAGACCCCTCTAGTGGAAAAACAATGATGAAATAATGGAAACATGAACAATGTTTTTACGCATGTCGCACATTATCCAATGATAAAACGATTATGGAAACACAAACACATTTGTATGCATGTCGCACATGATTAGCCAATGAGCAACCTCCATTATTGACCTTTATGTGAGGGCGCCCTACACTCTAGTGAGGTCATCAAGGTCTATTGTGCTTTAAATGTCCCTTGAAAACAAAGTGGTAGCTTCAAACATTTTTCATAAAAACCAGGAGTTTGAGTATAGACTGGAGTGTACTTGCATATTTTTATTCTTGATCAGCGTCAGCTGCTGGGTCTGAAGTGTTTATGTTGGAAGTGTGTGGTATTGATTTGGATTTGCTTGAGGGTCTTGGTATACAGACCATAGAGAATGGACTCTCTATGGTAAGACATAAATCTGAGAAGGAAAGAGGGATGCCAAAAGTAGGTTTATAAACTGATCAATTATGCCCAGACACAGATGTAGAGGAATTGTAAGCAGGGATCCAAGCTCAAATGAGGGATCCCTGCTCCCATAGTGCAACCTAAACCAAAATCAAAGGAAGTCAAGGAAATGAATCTAGTCATAAATTATTTGCACTATAATAGGAAGCTTGCAGTGATTCATATAATACAGAGCAAATTTTATTATTGGAGACTGGATTAATGTGTTGTGCATTATTACCTGCTTTGTGGAAATTAGTAATATTAGTGTTAATTGCTTAACAAATATGCTTATATATTATTATTATTATTATTATTTATTGTTTAGCTTTCAGATTTTCATCATAGAATAATTTTGTATACCTGTTATACATTATCAAATCCATTTAACAAGGTCTTGCTGGTGCTGTGCAAATTTATCCCACATCAAAGAAAATAGTTAACTAGCTTGAAATTCCTGATGGCTAAAAAGCAAACAATTAAAATCACATCAGCGTGTTTCAGTTCACGTTAAAAAACCTAACTACTTATTGTTACAAATCTTTGAACAGCTTTATAGTTTAGTGATACTTTTCTTAAAATCTAGGGTTGAATTTAGCATTTTCTATCTAAAATAAAGTTGCAATTGACTTGACACAATTAATTGACTCAGTGCATGAAGGTCCCTATTTTGTAATTTCCTCTAGAAAATGGCTTTATAGATGAAAAATGTTTTAAAACAAAAACGACAACAAAATGTTTGTGACCAAACAAGTATTTTGGGGAAGAAATAATGTACTCGCTGATTAAATCACTTTACAAGAAGCTTCAAAATACCGGAAGCAAGTTTATGACAATCTTAACAATTTTTAAAAAGATCTTAGGCCTAAAGTAAGTTTTGTTTCCGAATTTTGATGATGATGCTGTTGGAAATTGAAATATATACAAACACTTTTGCAAATGCTGGGGACATAGCAAAAAATACACGTAACATGCAACATTGTTTGTACATGGCTGATGGACATGAGGTAATTTTGGAATCCCAACAATAATTCATTTTAATTTTTAATTAACTACCACTTATCATGGGCAGATTATTTCGTGCAATACCTGAAATGAAAGCTTATAACTTTCCTAAAACTAAAAAAAAATAGTTATTTAGAACTCAAATCTAACTTTTCTGGTCAAATCAGCCATCAATCAGATCAACCATCTTTAAAGTTCCATAATGATGGACGTTGCCAGTAGAAAAACCTACAACTTAATGTACATGTACATGTAGGTATGCACAAATGAAGGCATGCTCAACATTTGGGTAACAAACTTAAATTGGTAATATTTAGGTAAATCATATTTCTGTTACGTGGTAATGATTCAATTACTTCTTTATGAAAGCCATGAAAAAAGGTTACACTTCACCAAGGTGATTTTATGCTTAGATGATCTTAAAATGGAGTGATATTATGATATTAAACATTTCTCTGTTAACAATCTCTATGGTTCAACTGATAGGCCTATAGTTGGATGATCAACTGCCCCTATAGACAATTAGAGTTTCTTGACAGTTTAATGTTTGCATTAAAGGGGAATTCAATTTGACCTCTCAGCTAATAGAGCCCCACCCATCACTGAATAGACCCAAGGGCATTCTTTGGTAATGGAATAACAAGCATGTTTTTACAGTGATTTTGTTTATAAATTTCACTGATTAAATGAGTAGTTGTGGAATTTTATCTTTAGATTTGGGAAGGTACAGAAATATGTGTGGATAACACTGTCAGCTGTGAAAACAGAAAGGTGGGAGCAAAACCTGATGTTAAAGTGCAGAGAAAGTTATGCTGAAAATGATGCACTTTTACATGGAGTGTCTGATGGTTGTAGTTTGGCAAAACCCCTGAGGTGAATTGCTGGGTCCCATCTTTATTTTGGCATACAACAGATATGTATAATGTTCTTTACAGAAAGTATGCAGGGACATGGTTCATGGGTTCCAAGTAGGGCTAATAAGTAAATGTGGAGCATTAATGAATTGAAGTAATGGACTTTCAGGTAAAATGAGTTGAAGACGAGGGTTTTGTGTTAAGTGTTGGGCCGGGGGAGGGGGGGGGGTGTTGATTGATGGTATTTATTTCCATGTTCCACACACTCTAGATGGGAGCTTATGGGTGACAATTTATGAATTATACTTAAGAAATTTAAGAAACACGTTTCATAGTCTGCTTATTTTAACAGGAGGTGAAATGTGAAAGGTACATTAGTTTGAAAACATTCAATGGAAATGAAGCCTCTGAGTTGGTGCACACTGCTTTCAGTTAATTTGGTTAACATCTGCATTTAATTTATTTGTTATTTTCTCCAGCTGGAATCAATGCTTATGGAACAAATCAAAGCGACAAAGTCAAGATCAATCGAGGTCAGAGGTCAAACTGATGTCATCAACCGTGACCTCCCACTTTATGAAAAGGCATTCACCAAACAAGGTTTCATTGTCAGGCAACCTAGCATTGACAGAGTGGATGATGTAAATCACACACTCACTGCACAGGAACGTGGTAGGTTTTCTAACTTGGGGGATGGGGGTACACTTCCTAGACTCAAGAGTCAAAACTAAGTCTTATTGTAGAGAACAACTCAGTTAGCTTTCGGCAAATCATGGACTCTGGACCCAAAGGAGTTACTTGATATGCGGAACTTGCACGAAGAGGTTGATTCATTCCTAAAAGACAAATTTACATCAGGAAAGTTGATGTCTTACTTTGTCAGACTTCTATTCAAATTGTCCCTTGTGTTGAGTCACAGCATGGTCAGAGTCATGAGCATGCAATTGTACTCTACCACGTATGTTGCATAAATGTTGTACTTAAATTTAGTGGAAGAATGAAACGTTTACCTGATTGTTACTTTTCCTAGGTGGCTTTAGCTCAATTGAAAAGCCAGAAAAGTGCTCTTGACTGTGGTCAGTTGGAGACCATTTCATGCATTGTTATTATGGTTTGTGGCTAGTCTGGGGCATGACAGGTCAATATCAGTCCATGTGTCTTCTGGATGGGATGTATAAAGCTGTTGGGCCCATTACTTTGTGTAACGCACTTAACACATTCAGGGCTTGATTTCACAAAGAGTTAATATGTCAATCCTAACTGCTAGGCAAAGTGTGATGTCACATTACAAATTACTATGGTCATCATCTTAAGATAAATCCTTATGTGTTGTGAAAGAGAAGGAGCTTGTCCAGTGGTGTTTTTGCAATTGGCTTCATAATGGATCTCTAAGAAAACGATTAAGATTAATATGCGCATTTGAAGACAATTGCAATGTGTGCAGTATGAATCAGTAATAAGTGTACTAGAAATCTACACAACAGATTTAAAAAGTTCAAAAGTATATTTTGAATAGACCTATATATAGTTTCTTTATCTATATAGTTTCTTTGTAGGTTGAACCATAGAGAAAGGAGGGGATACATCTTCCAAATATTATTTACAATCCATTTCTTGCATCTCATCATCTACAGTGATTAAGTTAACTCTTAAGGCATCATTGAATTCATCATTGCCAGAAATTACTCTAATCATAATCGTGTTGTTCATTATGACTGTTATGATCAAGTTTACATAGCTGGATGATATAATAGCAATCATTGCATGGTGAACTCTTGATTTGTTAAGTGGTTATCACCCACAGGGCCACTGCAGGTGGTGTCGTCTGCTGATTGGGAAGGATGGATGGTACTTCTCTGCTTAGCCTTTACTGATGGAGACTCCACAGAGTGTCTAGAGAGGAGTTCATTTACTAAATTACACACTGGCCAAAAGGTATGTTACTCATAGTGTATGGTAACATCACACCCCTGAAAAATGGGCTAAAACAACTCATTGAGGGTTTGGTTTCAGGGAAGAAATCTCATGTATCATTCTAGAATTGTTTGTGAGTATGAAGAGGATTTCATTAGAGGTTCTGTGCAGTGGATGTTTTATTTCATATTCTAGGGGCATGCAGAGATACAATTATTTTAGTGACTATGTAATGTGGATACTTGGTACATACTAATCAGGTTGATTGAAAGCGAAGGGAATGAGGAGAGTTTGAAGCAAACCCATCTTAAAAAGATTGTCTTTTAAAAAGGTTATTGTTGTAAGGAAAACAACTATCTGATGAACGTTTAAGTAGCCTTATTCTGATGCCATACATTTAAAAAAAAACAAAAATTACTGACAGGTTTGTATTTAACTGGAAAGTGGGTTTTCATTTAAATATTTTATGGATTTCATTTTAGTTAATATAGTGTTGCTTAGCATACAATTTAGACAGCTGGTTAACTAATGTTCCTTAACGAACTTCCAAATGCCATTGCTGAACATTATTGTGACCCAATAACATTTTCTGATGCACGGTACTAAGATGCATATCCATGCCATAGAACTGTTTACAAATTGTAGTCAGTTTACTGCATTCAGACCATGTCTTATGATGTCATGGTTAGATCTGGAAGCATTTGTGTTTCATGTCAAAGTTGGTTCTAAGCCTTGACATAGAACAGTCATAGTCATAGTCATAGCCATTTATAGGTTTGAGTTATGTAATTTTTTTGGCCACCTCACACTTTGTTTTTTTATCAAAATTAATTAATTTCTACAGTGGCCCATTTGTCATTATTAATTCATTCCACACATTCCACCATGTTGGTAGAAGCTATATAAAGTACTCACAACCCTTGTACGTGCCATAAGGAGAAGTAAACATCATAGTTTGGGCTCCCCAAAGTTATGTTTGTATTTTCTAGAACAAAATTGTGAATTTGTTTTTCATAAGAATGATTTATTATAGAGAACTCCTACATGACAAGAGTATGTTATCTCAAGTTACAACTGTGATTATGGCCGGTTGCCTTTACTTGAATTGTTTCACTTGTGTGGCTTAGTTGCAAATATTGTAACACCCCATACAAATATTTTTCAGGTATTTATTAGTTTAGTGCTTTTTTGTAGAAAGAAATTTAAGTTCCTTTTTAAAAAAAAAACCCTTAATAAAGATTATCACAATTTTGGTTCACTTATGAACATTATCACAATGGTATAATAGTGAAGGACCAGATGCAACTTGTCCATGATCTGTTTGTAAAATACTCAAAGGCTAGTTAAAATTAAAATTTAAAATGGTCCGAAACAAAAAAAGCCCCCCCCCCAAAAAAAAAAAAATAATAATAACAAATAATAATAATAACAAATAATAATAATAACGTCTTTGCCCCCCCAAACCCCCCCCCCCAAAAGAAAAAAAACAAACACAAAAAACCCCACAACAACAACAACAACAACAAAATGTAAAATAAAAAAAAATTAAAAAAAATTAATGAGTTAATTAAAAACACAATTAAATAAATAAAGAAAAACAAAAAGAAACTAATAACAGTAACAAGAAAAACTAAATAAAATAAAAATGTCTGGTTACGCAACTGGAACCTTAATTGTCATATCAAACAGAATCCTTTAGCATATATCAGGAAACTAATGTAGAAAAATTTGAAGTTTGATAGTGATATGTCTGGCCTCATACCAAGCTTTGCTTGTTTTTATTATGAAGAACTTAATCAGACTAAACTTAGGATTGGATTTTGGAGGGTTTTGTAAGGAGTTACAAATATAAAGCAAAATGTGTAATTGGACAATTTCTCATGGACTTTTTGCTTGGATTCTCAAGTTTACCTCTTGTTTTTGATCAACAGATCAATAGAATACCAGGAATTAGAAACGTATTATGGAAGAAGGATGGCTTCTGTTACACAATGAACCATGCAAGAAAAATACCTAGTAAGTAACTCCCCTTAGACTATCCAAGCTTTCCAACAAGATTCACATTTGTACACTCCTAAAGAAATATCTACAAGTTAATTTAGATATAGGCTACGAGTGAATAATAATGTACTCCATTCAAACCCGTGGATGATATGTCACTGTCCCATAACAATGGAGGTGGTATAAAACAGTATTTCTATCAAGAACACTGCTTTAATACCTGATACTCTTATAACTTTTGTATGTCAAGAAGTGATCATAGAGCAGTTTGTTGTCAACTAGTGTTGCTTAATAGTCCGAGCGGATAAGAACACCGAACTCAAACTCTGGGAATGCCCTACTCCTTGGAACAAACAACTCTGACTTGAACAGGCTTCAACGCTTACAGAACTGGGCGTCAAAACTCATATATTGTGCCAATAAACGTGATCATGCTACACCATTCTGAAAACAGCTTCACTGGCTGCCCATCAAGGAAAGAATTCAATTCAAGATTCTGCTCTTTGCATACAAATGTGTTAATGACATCGGCCCATCATACCTTACATCTACATTGTCATTTTACACTCCAGCACGGGCTGGTCTACGCTCATCATCAGACTCTACTCGGCTTGTGGAACACAAAATTCATCCTAAAACTCTCAAATCAGCCGCCGACATATCATTTTCCTTAGTTACACCAACATTATGGAACAATCTCCCACCCACACGTTCTACAAAATCATTGAACGTTTTTAAGAAAAACTTGAAAACATACCTTTTCCCATATTGATTGTTTGCTGTTTGTATTTTATTTTTTCATATTGATTTGTATTGCTCTTGCTCCAGATTGTTTCATCACAAACCGCTGTGATCTAGATGGAATGGCGGTATATAAAATTATGTTGTATGTTTCTGATCAGCAGAGTGTGGGTTCGAATCCCTGTCGTGACACTTCTGTCCTTAAGCAAGACACTTAACCACATGCTTCGTCCTACGGATGGGATATTAAGCCGTTGGTCCCGTGTTGTGTGATGCACGTAAAAGAACCCAGTGCACTTATCGTAAAGAGAAGGGGTTCGCCCCGGTGTTCCTGGTTTGATTGGCTGCATATTGTGCCACAGCACCTTGTAAACCAGTACATGGTGCTATGCAAAGGAATAGGTCTCATACTTCTATTGTGAGCAAGAGTGGCTTGGCAATTGCTTTTTCTCTTTGCAGTGGTGAAGAAGAGTCACATCACACCAGCGTGTTGGGTGATGCCAAGCCAGTACGATCAGTTCTTAGGTGTAGCTGATGCATTGGGTGATGAGGTTCAATGGGTCTTTAAATCTACCAGCCCTGGAGGTAACATACAGGTCCTACAACCTACCAAAGAAAGAGATTATTCAAAAGTTAGAGAGTAAGTTTTGAACTGTTTTACTCAATTGTTGATACAAGCAACATATAAAAGCTTTGGGTATTGATGGTATGATATATAAATTGAATTGAGGACATTCAGCAGTAGAATTCTGATTCAATAACTCTGCAGTAGTCAATGTAGAATTGAAAAAGAATTGAGGTAGTATATCCCAGTCAGATGAAGTTGAAACATGTCGGGCAAATCATTTGAACATATTAAGTTTATATTTCACTGAAATCAGGTCGAGCGAATCATTGTTAATAAATCTAGACCTAAATAATGATGTACTTCAATAATAATACTTTTCTTTTGCTTCTAACAAAAATGCAAATGTTTTCTTTTCTGGTAGATTTCGTTTCAAGAAAGCTGTTGTTCAGCGGTATTTTCCCAACCCCCTGCTGGTCTTTGGCATGCCTATCAACATCAGAGCTTACGTCCTAGTTACTTCAATTAATCCACTCAGGGCTTATATACACTCAGAAGGGCTGGTTCACTTCAGGCACGGCTACCAGCGAGGTTTCAAAAAGGTAAATTCAACTGCAGTATACCAGTTCCATTGACAACCGGACTTAAGACTTACCCAAGTTGATCCATGCTTAACTTTTGTGCCCTTTAAACTGGTCCAATAAAAATTTAAACTTCCCACATTTAGGTGCCCTTTATTAAGGTAAAACTCCCTTGCCATTAAAACAATGAAGCATCAGGCATACAATGGTAACACCATTCTTGATACTGATGAAACCCTTCTTCATATATTATTATAGAATTCTAACAGAACCTGTAACAAGCATTATCTCAACATTAAACTTTGAGTTTTAAAGTGACAGTCTTCTTGCACCTATACTTTGTTGGATACAGTTGTTCTAAGAGAACACTTCATAGATTTCTAAAAGAACCTGTTGTCAAGCTTTGTCCACTAATGTTATAACTTTGGTTATAAAGTGACAGTCTTCTTGCACCATTTCTTTATTGGATACTGTTGTTCTAATATAACACTTCATATATTTTTATAGATTCCCAACAGAACCTGGTATCTGGCACAGTTCAAGCATTATCTCAAGTATAACTTTGGTTATGATGCGGCTGAGATTGCCTTCCAGAATCTAGCCACAGCCATTGTTGAGACACTGCTAGTTGCAGAATCCTCCCTTGTGGTTTACTTTGGCCGCTTTGCTAAACAGCCTTGGGATGAGCACTACAGGTAAATTGCTTTGCTCAACAGATATACAAGAGTCTAGATTAAACAGCATGATAGAAGTAAAAGTCATTTTGTTTGTAAAATATTTTATATTTTAAATCTTTGCATATTAATCCAAGATATTAATTTATCAATGCTGGTACGAACATCATGTAAAGCCAAACAAAAAGCACATCATTGATGTCAACTCAATGAGTTGCACAAGATTTTCATTTTACTTTGGCATAGAAGAATAACTTCATCATATTATGACTTGTGTTAATTTGTTTTCCCTTTTCCCACCTTTGGTTTTGTCTTTTGTGCTCCCAACCTCATGTGGTCAAACCAGCCACTTCCCTCCACCCCCATTGTCACCCTCTTCGTTGTCCATCCCTTGCTTTTTCTGTGTGCTTTCATCTCTTTCCGCGTGACTGCTTTTGTTCACCAGTATGGTATACCTGTTTATGTGGGTTGTGTTATCATTTACCTTTTGAGAAAGATTCTGCTAAAGGGTCGAAACATCAGGCCACTAACTAATTTTTGCATTTATACCATTGGTTGGTAAGCAGTTTGCAACAGCTAATTCTATTTTCTAACTAGCGTTTTGTGAAGTATATTATTGATTTTACACTTGAAACATGGAGTCACTACTTTACTGTTTCTTTTATCTTAGATGATTGATACTGGCTGTTATTACACAAACTACATTTAGCAAACTTCTTTTTGTTTTATAGATGCAAGAACTGTTTTCAACTTCTTGGGTTTGACATCATCTTTAACTCTACACTACACCCCATGGTTGTTGAGGTAAACAGAGATGTCATCAACATTTCTAATCAATTTTAGCGTTGCCTGTAGTGTAACTTTAAACCACATTTTCCCGCAATTTTATCCCTGGAACCAATTCAACTTTTGAGTATGCAGCTGAGCAGCCAGTGTGTGGAGCTATAAACACACTTCATCCTGGACAGATATTGGGTGTAATGGAGCATAATGGCTGCGCAGTCTATCATGAGATTTATTCAAGCTCTATCATTACACAATGTAGGAATCCCAATATTTCCTGGCACTTGTGTCCTTGAGCATGACACATCACAATAATTGCTTCATCCGTTAGACAGAGTGTTAAGCCATGGGTTCATGTTCTAGGATAGGAAAAGGTCGTTTGGAATGTTTCTGGTTCAAGTAGCAAGTACTCTTGTTAAAAAGTTTCTTATAGGGCTCCTTGCTAAAGTGATTTTCTTGAGTCATTCTTAGTTTCTAAACTAGTAATATATAATATAACATTATGACAACAAGGTTGAAATAGGACAATTTTTCTGAACAAGTAATGGAAGATATCCAACTAAACCAAGACGACAGATCTTGAGGATTTTTGCATAACCTAAACCAACATTTGGCTTCAAACATATGGTAACACATTTTTGAAATTAGGGATAAAATTAAATTATATTTCAACAAAAAGGGGCTTCAGAAAACTGTTGATGGCTTGAGTTTCATATGGGTATCTTCTCCTGGCCATGCTGCTTTGTAGTATTGCTTAACAACCCTTGATACAAAACTTACAAATAAACGCAAGGAAGTTGGACCACATATGATTGATTTAAAAATCTATCAATCAATTGCCATTATTTAAAACATCCAAACTGCTCTAGTCTAAGCATCCTATCAGTAAATAAATACATCACACATAGACGTGCATCTTCTACACTCTGACCCCAAAGATGTATTTCTTCTGGCTTCTGGTGATCAATGGAGACATTTAGTATCAAGACGACGAGTCTTACAGTGGAATTATGTCACACTTGGAAACAGGATTGTGTCATCAATGTCAAAAAAGGTTCTTTTATACAAATCCAAGAAAATAATCATAGAACTCATTTCAAATAGTTCAGTTCCTCAGGAACCTGCAGGGTTCACTTGATTGTGAAATGTGTGGCTTTTGTTATCAAGGATTGTGCCATGATAAGCTAGACAATTCCTGCGGTTCTTTCAAAGATCTCAAATGAGACTGTGATTGACCACCTGCAAAGAGACTGAGTATTAAGTGTTTGTTCTAGTTATTTGATTGGGGTTCAACAGAGAAAAATGACTAGAGTGGGATTTGAACCAACGACCTCCGGATTAACGTGCCGACGCTCTACCAACTGAGGTACCTAGCCCTATGTTGGCGATCTCCTAGTTGTTTGATTAGACTGAATGAGCCATCACAGACAACTGAGTTGAATGCAGAGTCAAACATGAGTTAACTATAATTATAATGGCAGTCTGAATTTTACATGCAACCAGTAATAGGAAATCTATCAAGATTATACAACTGATCCAAATCATCCACATTTTGTAGTTCATGTTTTGAAAATAAACTTGATCTTTATCCAGGTGAATGGTCAGCCCCATCTACACACTAATCAAGAACCAACTGGCTGGGCCAGTACAACCATTAAGCAGAATGCAGTAGATGATGCTGTTTCAATTCTCCTATCCCAAACATTAGTGGCTAAAGATGTAGCCCATGCATTGGAGCATTTACACCTCAACATCGGTATTTTAGTAAGTTCAATCAGTGTATGTTAAATATACAAACACTTCCTAATTATGTGCACATTTTTGTCTTAAAGAACAAAATACAGGATTAGTATTTGTAAACAAAAATTCAGTTTCAATGTGAAAGCTTGTTGTTTATAAAGGTCATACCAGTACCAATTAAGGAAATATTTTATTTGTTTAAGTTGGGGATTGGAGCATTTGAAGATTTTACAAATCACTGTTGCTTGTTTTGATTGCCACAATCAAAATAAACCTGATACACTGTATTAGTGGATTTTATGCATATTTTCTGACAACACCTGGTAACATTTATTGCTACCATTCATTGCTCTACACCCTTCAGAGGAATCAGCCCCAGGGGAATCACAGAGACCAAACTAAAAATGTTCGCTACTGTAAAATTAACTCATTCAATACAGTATAATCAAGAAACTAAATGAAATTTTCAAAAGTTTTAGTTGTATGGTGTGTTTATTGAAAACTAGAGGAGGGGAGTGGAATCTTATATGTCTCAAAACACTTATTTACTTTCTCTTTACTAGATATAATTATATTTCCTTTCCCATTTATTTTGTGATGTTTACCAAATCTGATTGGCTTAACCTTGTCATAAACCAATGCAATTGTTCCACCATTGCAAAATAATTATTCACAGTAAGTAGTTGGTTTATTCAATTCTTTTATTTGTCAAGATAATTGGCAACATGAAAATCATTCCTCTTGTTGAGTTATAAATTATGACACTGATAGAATATTAATATATTAAATACTGAAATTATTTTAGGCTATCATTTACCCTTCTTCTGTTTTTGTTATGTTGCTTGATTTGCTTGTGTAGGGTGTAAACTGTCATGCCAGTAACCAGATGTGCCTGACTAGAGAGGATCTAGAGTATTTACTATCAACCAGGAGGGAAACTGTGAATAAAGGGAGCTACCAACAGGTACATTGACAGACCGACAAACAAACAGACAGAATAGTGTCTGTGGTATAGAGTCAATTAGTCTAGTAATGAGAAACACAGATTTGAAGGGTAGCAAAATGCCCTTTGAAAGTCACCTTTCAAATAAATGATGTTAATACTGAAGTTTATCAGCATTTTTATATGCATAAGCTCGGCTCATTGGATTGGCATTTTCAGTATCTATTCAGTGTCTAAATCACATGTAACTTTGCAAAATCTGTACATGCTGCTTCATCATTCCTATAACTCGACCATCGAGCCTAAATGACCATTATTCTTTTTTTATCAAAAATGCTCTTAAACATTTTGATTGTATACTACATCTTGCCTTTTGTAGAATCACCAGAAGGAGATTTAAAAGGGCAATTCCAGTATTACTCACACATTACATTGACTACACTAAAGTATGAACAAACTTGAATGTAACTTAATATGTTGAAATTCCTTTGGGTCCTTAAAGAAAAACAACTGATTAGAGAACTAATCTTGTACCTCACAGCTTTATCCATCCTACTCAAGCCTGAAGTACAACAGCCTCTTACGAGATGTCCAACGCTACCTCTCATCACGGTTACAGCTTGATGACATTCCCCTCTACAACCACCAGGGGGCGCTGTTCACATCCCCCACTAGTCGACATAGCACTGCTGAGCTCCAGCATGTTGTTGCTAACCTAGAGCAGCACTATTGGGGCAGGGACAGGCAGAGCTTGGCTGAGGATGTTAGCATACAGGAGAACTTTGGCAACGTAACTGGTCGGCAACGTCTGATGGGCAGATCTAATGATGTTTTGATTAGCAATGTGTTTGAGATTGATCCAATGTACAAAGATCCAAGATATCATAGACCAAGATGTAGTGATGGTGAGTCAAAATATGCAGTCACTTATTATATTGGGCAGAACATAGGCTCTAAATAGCATTCTTTCCTACTCAGTAGAATTGCTAGTGAGTTCACCAACCCTTAGTAACCTTTAGTATTGTTGATCGTATCAACTGTGAACTTGACTATTTGCAGGCTGGTATAGTGTCATCCAAAACGATCAATGTCAATGATATTGAATAGTTGGGGTTCTTATATTTCACTCTCATGTCTTGTTAAATGGAAAATAACATTGTGGGTAAATCTTAACAGCAAAATACCCAAGTTATTCTTCAAAAGATTATACAGCTGTTAAAGGAATGTTTTCAAGACATTCATCTTGTATCTAGGGAAGTTATTTGTCTATATTGTAAAATCTAAAATACATTAAAGAAAGGACAACCTTTCAAAAATGTGTGTTGCATATTTTTAAATTCCTGAACAGTACTAAAGCTTGAAACTTTAGCATGTTGGTTTGTGTTGATATTTCTTGAATCTGAACAAACATTTTACCACTCTAAGGCATTTTACTAAATCTCTGGATGACCTGTAAAACTTCCTGTCTAGACAGCATGCTCTTTCATTGGCAATTATGTAATTGAAAATGTACATCAAGTTTTAAAATAACACTGATGAATTTGCATTTCAGATCCTACAACTTTGTCCGAACTTCTAGACTTTCGCACTGACCCCGCTATTATTCTGAGCCCCACCTTTAACCCCAAGGTGACTGAGTACCAGGCAATGGTTCCACATGAGGTCACATTAATCAAGGTGTGGGGATTTGCAAGAAGCTGTGACAGTGAGGCCAGGGTAGAAGACAGATATGGAATATCAAGGTAATCAGTTTACAAATATCGGGGTGCATGGAGTGCATTATTGCAGAATAGAATCACAAGGTGAAATCTGGACAATCTATTTAATGAGTCAAAGCCGAGTGACAGGAAAAGCCAAATTTCTGCGACAATGCACGATTGAAAATCTTTCAATATTTGTTTTGTAACTCATACACAGACCCTGCATTTGAAGTTTTTTCACAATAAACATAAAATAAACACGGAAAATCGTCAACCAAACACTCTGGAAATTTTAAAATTCCCTTCTCAAAAACGTGGTTGACTCCATGTAGATACCAGCTTTGTCCAACGTGACACGACCTTGCCTCATTTGGACAAATGGGAGGGGAACGATTGTTTTGGAAACAACGCTGTGAGGCATCCAAAGTGTCCTATAATTATCCGTATAGGACTCCTATATTAAATTTTGGAGTGTCACCGCAGTATACATTGCAAAAGGATGACACTGTGACGCGTCCTCCACCAATCAAATGACAAGTATCTGTGTGTGCGGTATATAATAACAATTTATAGCAACATTTTATAGAGCTGACGTGCCTGTTTTGTTGTTGGTGTTTTTGTTGAGACTGGATCGTATATAAACTGAATCGTAGAAACAGTTGCCTGTGTACTATGTTTACTGTGATCTCACATAGTGGTATAGTATGAATTGTGTCTTTCTATTGACTAAGACAAACAACTAATGTGACATTGACTTGACTCAACTGTATAAAAAAACTACTTTTGACTTCACTCAAACAAAACACCTTCTGTCTCGTCTAAAATCATCTCCAAGTGTGCAGCTACATTCATGGCACTAATATATAACAAGTACAACTAACTAAAATATAAACTGCAAGAAACATTTGAAAACCCAGAAAACAACATTGTGCAAATGCTTCATTGAAAAATTGAGTTTTTAAGTTTTTCTTAAACTGGATTCATGAAGGGTAACATTAAAATTCATTAGTTATAGGTTGTTCTGGTGTTTTAACAAATTATCAAATGATATGATTTTTTTCCTACACCAAATTGGGGTGTAAAATATTCTCCTACTGATGATAATTTCCTTTATATCTATCTCTTTCTAGGCCAACAAATTACACCCTTGGGATTGGTGAGAATCGAATCAGCATGTTAGTAGTTGACATAACTCATTCTGAACCATGGGTCATGAACACATACACTGTTGCTGTATATCGTAAGAGCGTCATTGATGATGAAGTTTCTTTTGATGGCAACAAGAATCATCAAGTGTGTAGCTTAGTACAGGTATGTCAAGCTCCAATCAGAACAATCTAGTCAAGACTGTAACTTAAAGACATATTATCCCGTTTGGGAATAAACACCCATTCCATCTTCAAAACATACACCCAGCTTGTGACAATTCTATCCAATTAAATATTCATGTTTTAGAGAAAACAAAATAGCAAACAGAATAAGCTTAATCAGGGATATTGCACACATGTGCTTTGTGCTTATTTTGATTGCATGATCAAAAAAGCAATGGTAACTATGGGGGTTGGCAAATACTATTTTCTAAACTTTGACATTATTTCAGATGACAAAGTAATTCCCTGGAGAATTTGAACTGGTATGTAGTTTATAACCAGTGAGCTTTCAGATTGCTGTGGAGGACTGGTAACTTTATGAACTTTAGAATCAGTGAGCTTTCGGATGGAAATATTTCTCTGTAGGATTGGTACTGGTATGAACTTAAGAATCAGTGAGCTTCCAGATGGAAATATTTATTTGGAGGATTGGTACCGGTATGAACTTTAGAATCAGTGAGATTTCAGATGGAAATATTTCTCTGTAGGATTGGTACTGGTATGAACTTAAGAATCAGTGAGCTTCCAGATGGAAATATTTATTTGGAGGATTGGTACTGGTATGAACTTTAGAATCAGTGAGCTTTCAGATGGAAATGTTTATTTGGAGGATTGGTACTGATATGAACTTTAAAATCAGTGAGATTTCAGATGGAAATGTTTATTTGGAGGATTGGTACCGGTATGAACTTTAGAATCAGTGAGCTTTCAGATGGAAATATTTCTCTGGAGGATTGGTACCGGTATGAACTTTAGAATCAGTGAGCTTTCAGATGGAAATATTTCTCTGTAGGATTGGTACCGGTATGAACTTTAGAATCAGTGAGATTTCAGATGGAAATATTTCTCTGTAGGATTGGTACTGGTATGAACTTAAGAATCAGTGAGCTTCCAGATGGAAATATTTATTTGGAGGATTGGTACAGGTATGAACTTTAGAATCAGTGAGCTTTCAGATGGAAATGTTTATTTGGAGGATTGGTACTGATATGAACTTTAAAATCAGTGAGATTTCAGATGGAAATGTTTATTTGGAGGATTGGTACCGGTATGAACTTTAGAATCAGTGAGCTTTCAGATGGAAATATTTATTTGGAGGATTGGTACTGCTATGAACTTTAAAATCAGTGAGATTTCAGATGGAAATGTTTATTTGGAGGATTGGTACTGGTATGAACTTTGTAATAGCTGTAATTAAGAGACAGAATCATTCAGGTTCATCATTCACAAATAACTTTGGTTTCCAAATTAAAAAGGTCACGATCCATTTATATATTTGTGTTATGTCTGTGTTTTTGTTCCCGTTAAGGAGTGCAATTTGCAATTCATACCAGGCTCATCCTGTGGTCTGAATCTGGTGCCATCATTAAGCTGGGAGGACTATGTCAATTCTGTCCAGAACCTCCCTAAGTGTCGAAGTGGTGACATTCAAGGTGTGTACCAGTAGAGAGTATTTATAAAATACATGCTTATACCACCTTCCTGTAATCTCTAATATTTCCCTCAGCCCCTCCCCTTTGTCTCAGCCCCTCCCTCTTGTACCATCTCCCTACTGCTCTCCCACCTTCCTGTAATCTCTATTATTTCCCCCAGCCCCTCCCCTTTTCCTCAGCCCCTCCCCCTTGTACCATCTCCATACTGCTCTCCCACCTTCCTGTAATCTCTACTATTTCCCTCAGCCCCTCCCCTTTCCCTCCCCCTCCCTCTTATACCATCTCCATACTGCTCTCCCACCTTCCTGTAATCTCTACTATTTCCCTCAGCCCCTCCCCTTTCCCTCCCCCTCCCTCTTATACCATCTCCCTACTGCTCTCCCACCTTCCTGTAATCTCTATTGTTTCCCCAGCCCCTCCCCTATTATTTCCCTCAGCCCCTCCCCTTTCCCTCAGCCCCTCCCTCTTGTACCATCTCCATACTGCTCTCCCACCTTCCTGTTATCTCTATTATTTCCCTCAGCCCCTCCCCTTTTCCTCAGCCCCTCCCTCTTGTACCATCTCCATACTGCTCTCCCACCTTCCTGTAATCTATTATTTCCCTCAGCCCCTCCCCTTTCCCTCAGCCCCTCCCTCTTATACCATCTCCCTACTGCTCTCCCACCTTCCTGTAATCTCTATTGTTTCCCCAGCCCCTCCCCTATTATTTCCCTCAGCCCCTCCCCTTTCCCTCAGCCCCTCCCTCTTGTACCATCTCCCTACTGCTCTCCCACCTTCCTGTAATCTCTATTTTTTCCCTCAGCCCTCCCTCTTGTACCATCTCCATACTGCTCTCCCACCTTCCTGTAATCTCTACTATTTCCCTCAGCCCCTCCCCTTCCTCTCAGCCCCTCCCTCTTGTACCATCTCCATACTGCTCTCCCACCTTCCTGTAATCTCTATTGTTTCCCCCAGCCCCTCCCCCTATTATTTCCCTCAGCCCCTCCCCTTTCCCTCAGCCCCTCCCTCTTGTACCATCTCCATACTGCTCTACCACCTTCCTGTTATCTCTATTATTTTCCTCAGCCCCTCCTCTCCACTTTCTCTCAGCCCTCCCCTTTCCCTCAGCCCCTCCCTCCCCTACCATCTCCATACTGCTCCCCCACCTTCCTGTAATCTCTATTATTTCTCTCAGCCCCTCCCCTTTTCCTCAGCCCCTCCCTATTATTTTCCTCAGCCCCTCCTCTTTCCCTCAGCCTCTCCCTCTTTTGTACCATCTTCCTACTGCTCTCCCACCTTCCTGTAATCTGTATTATTGAGCCCAGCTTTGTATTTTACAATCACTCTGACATATCTGTTTATTGGATGTATGTTCTATTTTTATATACCTTTTAAAAACTTTTGTGCAATGGTTTTATTCCTTTAGTATTTACTATTACGTGTATTTTTGTATTTCTGATTTTTGTATTGTACTAAACTTTGTACATTTTGAATGGTGTTATTCTTTTAATATATTTTGGGTTTTATTCAAACAAATATAACCATATCTATCTTTTTATCTAATATCTGTCTATTTATCTAATATCTATCTTTTTGTATAATATAAATCTATTTATTTGTCTATCTGTTCTTGCATATGTCTTATGTAAGTTTTACAGTAGTGTTTTTGTTTAAGTTTTAAAATTGCTGATGTAACTAAATCCCTGAGTCCTGTGGTTTTGAAAATGTCAATAACTACTGAAAGAGCTTTGAGGGTGTTTCTATTGTACGTTCATCATTCTCCTGTATTTATTGATTTGTGTTTTACTATTTTATGCATTTGATAATATTTAATTGTGTTCAGAGCATTAGAGCATGTGCTTATAAAAAGTTATATTGTTGTTATGTTAAAATCATT
This sequence comes from Plazaster borealis, assembly GCA_021014325.1. NCBI lineage: Eukaryota > Metazoa > Echinodermata > Asteroidea > Forcipulatida > Labidiasteridae > Plazaster > Plazaster borealis. The sequence goes on along the minus strand of CM037474.1, from coordinate 34,210,335 downwards.
GTATTTTAAACAATATAGTTGCCCTGTATTATTTTGTTTGGTAACTGATGTCATTTTTTCAAACTTGAGATCATTTTAAGAGAACTTTACAAGTTGATTTTTTCTTGTACCAATTAATTACTTTTTTATTGCAATAGCATGAGTCTTCTCAAGTATTTGTAATTTTGATTTCTTCATCTCTATATCCCTGCGATTCTTAGGGAAGTGGTTAGTTCCTTGCCATCGCTGCATTGATAGAACTAGTTGTTATTGGAAGGAGGCCAAGTGGCAGCCTCAAGGATGCCGGCACCAGACTATTAAACCCCTGGACTTGAAGCAGTGTCTTGCAGGAAAAAAGGTTGGCATATTTCTCAGAAATCTAATTTAGATTTTGATCTACAAAGTGTTATCTTTCTTCATCATATCCAATAAAAGCAGTTTACTTGCATCAGATTCCATAGTGACAGGATGTGGGGGAAAATCTAACAATTTATGAGAAAAGATATCACTTGACAAAATCGGGAAAAAAATGTTCCAAATCCACAAGAACATTACCAGAACACAGGCAACAACAAAATCTTAATTTTAATTCGTGAAAGAAACGAGCAAATTTCAGAATTCAATTGGTTTATTTTATTGCTTGGTTCTTGGTTAAATAATCCAATTACATCCTTTCTTCTAATAAAGTTTGTTTTAGCTGGAATGTCAAATAATATTGATCCCCAGTGAACACTTCTGGAGATTATACTGCGCTTCAAACTATTGACATTTTAATATCTTCAATAATTCATTCTCAGATTCTCTTTATTGGTGATTCAACTAATCGTGGTATTATGTACTATCTTATGGAGAAACTCAACGGCACTCTAACGGAATGGGACAAAACACATGACATCAAAGTCTACCAGAATCTCAACAATAATCAAACTACAGTCAGTTTTGCCTATTACCCACAGTTCTGGTTAACGGCAAGTGATAGACCAGTGTTTGATAAAGCCTTGTATCAACTGTTAAGACAATCTATGCCATTAGAGAACAATGACAATACAGTGCTGGTTGTTGGAGGAGTACATTGGTTAGCCACTCACCATATGAAGGTTCTTCAACAGACGCTAGCTAGGTGGGTTAATGATCAGACCTTTGAGTTTCATTCATTCTTCTAAACCCACCAATTAAAGTTTGTAATTGTTCCTGTTCTGTTTGTTTCCCCTTTTGTTGTTTGAGCAGTAGCAGTTCTGACTATGAAATTACCATTTTCAAATGGCTTATAATCCTGGTATTGTTCCCAGTCTAAACAGTTGTATACTCTCAGTTATCCTTGTGCCATACTCTGAATGTTGTGTGAATAGGAGTGTCCTCATGTCAATAAGATGGTGGTTAATTGTGGTTAATTACTTGATATTCATGTAAATAAGAGTAACATGCCAAGAAACAGATTAGTAACACCATCACCATTCTCTTTGATTTCTGTTTATTAGAAAATGGAGATGGATAACTTTTAAGCAACTTCATCTCTTTTCGAAAGAGCTATTCTCTCCTGCATTGAATTTGTGTGATTTCATTTTGTGTGTTCAGTTCTGCTGAGAATCTTACTGTTCTGTTGTTACATTATGTTGATAATACTTTTAAAATTCATTGTTACTCCATTGTTTTAAATACTCTTATATAGAGTCTAAGAGATGTTTGATAAAAGAGAAAGTTCAGGCTTGGCTGATTTTTACAGTATTATAAAGTTCATTCCAATACCAATCATCTGAGATATGTGTAGTTGAAAAATTACATTTAAAGACTCCTTAAATCCCCAATGCTTTTTGTGATTACAGCAATTGAAAGAAGCACATATTCTTTGTTGTTTTAGCTGTTTTCAATTTAAATAAACAATTCAATCACTTAACTTGTAAATTATTTAACCAGTTTCTTGAATGGTGTGTTTATTGAAAACGATATTACGGGATTGAATGTACTCTATCGTTTGATTTTCAGTGAGAGTTTGAGTGATATCAGAAGGGTTATGAAGAGTCTTGGTGCTGGTTTTCATCAACCAGTAGATGGAATACACTGCCTCTCGTTGGTAAGCACAAAACAACATTCTTAAATTATGGAACAATCTGAACGTTCTACTCAAAGTTTACATGCAGATTCTGGAAAATTTATGTGCTGATGTTGTCTTGTCTTAAGGAAAAGTTGAGATTCAACAAAGTAAAAGCAATTTTTGTATCAAATTGATGCCTATAATCAAGAATTGTTCGTGGGACATAAGGCTTCCAAGAATTGCAATGTAGACTACAATCTTTGAAAAATAAAAGCTCTTGAATTATTGAAATTAGCCTCCCAGGTTTTATAATAGTGTCTCATGAAATACATATTTAAAATTTAAACCCTTCTCTTACCTGACAGCAAGAACAGCGTAAAGTCTTCCATCACAATCAGGGTATCTTATACTATGCAAAAGGTCTTGGCTTTGATGTTGTTGATACATTCAACATAACCATGGCAAGGTATAGAGAGTTCCTACAGGGCAAATGTGCTTGCCACTTTCACAGGGTAAGTGAGTAGGTGTAAGGGTGTGTGAATGGTGTATGGGTGTGTGAATGGTGTATGGGTTGGCGAGGGTTTCTACTTGTTGACAATGAGGACTTTAACATAAAGGGACGTACAGGGTGCTCGGTTTGATACTGTGTACAAACCCACTGAGGACGACTCTAAAACAAGGTCCAAACAAAATGATAAAACTCCTTGATTTACTGTGACATACTAAAACTGTCTTTATTTAATTGTGAGCATACTTCTTCAACTAATGAGTTATGATCAAACTTTGTCTCACTGTCATTAAGATCAACATATTCAAGTAAACCAGCCACTCCATTTCCAATATGTTGAACAGGTTTTGAATCTACTATACCATTACTTTCCTAAAAAGAGTAACCACTCCATTCAGATTTTTACTGGTTTGTCTGAATCTCTAATCATGTTTAGGTGATGTAAGGTTGTTTTATACATTTTGCATAAATAAATAAATGAATTAATAAACACATACAATTCAAGAATAATGTCCATAAATTCACTATTTATTTGGTATTTATTTGCCTTCCAGGTAAATGAAGTCATTCCAAAAGTCAACACAACTTCGAGCAGTAACACATTTGAGGCTCTGTGGCATTATCTTCACCCATCACCTCAAGGTGCAATAAATCAACAACAGAGGGCTCACTTTCATGTTACCGGGGAAATCAATGCAATATACTCTGAAATTCTGATAAGTAGAATATGTGGAGCGTAATTTTTGATTAATTTAAGACAAGGACCAAGATACTTAAATACCAAGGTTCAACATCGGCAAGCTGTTACACAAGTTGATCATTTTGACAAGATGGCATTAACAAATTTATTCAGCATAGGCTTACCCTTTATTTTGACAAACTATTCAAAGAGCTTGGATATAATATTTGAAGAAAAAAAAACGTCCATAAGGAGACATGCACACTAGATTATTTATGAACCGTCTTTGGTCTGAAGAGCATATTACAGCAATTATGCCAGTAAACTTCCTCGGGTTTGTACTGGAGGTTTGTGGTTTATGTTAATATATCAAATTATAATAGGCACAGCAAGGACCAATAGTGTAATTCAATGCAAAATATATTTTTCCTCCACAAAACTTTAATTGAACATAATGCACTGGGTAAATGGACCACTTGTAATTCACTTATCATGACAAAAACTGTTGCCTATGATATTGGCTGTCACACAGTTACTGAATGCCAAACTGTTACTGATGTTATTGGTTGTCACACAGTTACTGAATGTGAAACTGTTGCTGATGTTATTGGCTGTCACACAGTTACTGAATGTGAAACTGTTGCTGATGTTATTGGCTGTCACACCGTTACTGAATGCCAAACTGCTACTGATGTTATTGGCTGTCACACCGTTACTGAATGCCAAACTGCTACTGATGTTATTGGCTGCCACACAGTTACTGAATGCCAAACTGTTATTGGTTGTCACACAGTTACTGAATGTCAAACTGTTACTGATGTTATTGGCTGTCACACAGTTACTGAATGTGAAACTGTTGCTGATGTTATTGGCTGTCACACAGTTACTGAATGTGAAACTGTTGCTGATGTTATTGGCTGTCACACCGTTACTGAATGCCAAACTGCTACTGATGTTATTGGCTGTCACACCGTTACTGAATGCCAAACTGCTACTGATGTTATTGGCTGCCACACAGTTACTGAATGCCAAACTGTTATTGGTTGTCACACAGTTACTGAATGTCAAACTGTTACTGATGTTATTGGCTGTCACAGAGTTACTGAATGTCAAACTGTTGCTGATGTTATTGGCTGTCACACAGTTACTGAATGTGAAACTGTTGCTGATGTTATTGGCTGCCACACAGTTACTGAATGTCAAACTGTTGCTGATGTTATTGGCTGTCACACAGTTACTGAATGTGAAACTGTTGCTGATGTTATTGGCTGTCACACAGTTACTGAATGTGAAACTGTTGCTGATGTTATTGGCTGTCACACAGTTACTGAATGTGAAACTGTTGCTGATGTTATTGGCTGTCACACAGTTACTGAATGCCAAACAGTTGCTGATTTTATTTTGGCGAATTCTTTTATGCAATTTGTCGTCAATAAAAATGATTGAACATATCTTGGTTAGGTATTTTGTGTGACAGTTAGTACTGAAATCTGCAGAGAGAAAAATAAAAGAGATTTCTAAGCGTTTGAAATTTTGTCGGGAAACGAAGATAAAGAGCCCAGATTCCCTGGTAATTAAAAATGAAAGTTTCCATTTTTTCTGGCGACCAAAGAAATGTTTTGTATTAGGTATAATATGCATGGATTTTCAGTGTAGTGTCCTTTTATATAATCTTCATTATTTATTGTTGAAGATTTTCACAGCAAATTGGATTTGTATCAAGTCATTGTAGCAAGACATGACAAGGAGGAATCCAAGCGATAATCATGTGCCCCCCCCCCGTTGGCTCTTTTCCCTCCATACATTACGTCCAAGCCACAGTGACTATAGCAAGGGGCCATCGTGACGCGAGCATGGGTGGATGGACCCAGCAATGACGTTAATAACACTGGTACATGATATTATGCAATTTACCTAAAATGGATTGGTCAATAACTTTGTAGAGTGGATGAATACATTTTTAAAAAAACAGTTTATTATGTATGAATAGGTTGGTATCGGAACGTATGAAAGTCACGGAAATGTTATTTAAGTCTTTCAATTGACTCCAGTAATAACGAAAACGTTTTGACAGAATTCAGCTGATTGCATTGCAAAATTGACTTCTGTACAGTTAAAATCTTCGCTTCCTAGAAGGTGTTTTTAAATAATAAAATAATATATTTTTCTTAAACACTTTTAATATTGCAACATCCAGTTTTATCTTACTTGCTCATTGCAGTGTGTGAAATTGTTTCAGATTCTGCGGTTAAATAATTTAATCTGACCTCTTGGTGTTTTGAACTTGACCCCCATTGAACAAAAGGAAACACATTTTGCTCAATAGGAATCCAAATCCATAAACTCCAAACTTTATTGTGTAAATAAGATTTATATATTTATAGAGATCTTTTTATGACCATTTATGCACATTATCATTTTTACAATAAAATGAAATAAAATAAAAACCACTAAAATAAGCGATTGCCAAAGTAAGTATTCACCTGCGTCGAGTCAAACCAAGGTATATGGTTTAGAGAAATCAAGTCAACCTGATGTGCGTGGCCCATTTTCATAGGCCCCCTATTGCTGATTGAGCACAATAGGTAAACTCACGACAACTAACGCTATTAAAACAGACAAATGGTTTACCAGCTATACCACCATGTCATGTGTACTTTCTTGTGTTGGTTCCCGGCTGATTTTTACATTAGCAGAATTAGTCACTCAATTCTGCTTTAAACAGCTCTATGAAAATCGGGTCCTGACCTCTCGGTGTGCAATTAGAGTTTGTACCGGGGTTCTACCTCAGTTGAATTTAGTCAACAGTAATATACGAAAACTATAAAATGGGCAAAATCAAATCAAAAGTGAACTCACAATTTATCTTAATGATCGAATTTGTCTTTAAAATTTAAACATGTGTAAAATTGTAAAGTATTTGAAATAACAATATCAATCCAAGTTATTTATCAAAACCGCTCAATTAAAACTTGGACGTTTTTATATCTTCATATCATTCTGTCTTAAGCCTCATAATAAATATAATAAAACAACTTCTCGTTGCTAGGTTTAGTATGGTTTAATTGTGTTAAGGGCATCAGATGAAAAAGAACAAGACAAAAAGTTCAACAGTGTTCTTTATTAACTGAGAATAAAATGGTCAAACTATAATTATGTCTGCAAAGCTTGATTTTGCGCTGTTTAGCCTATATCCATGTCAACCAGTAAAGGTTTCAGATATCATATTACTTTTACAAATAGCATAAATCTTTTTAAATTTGAGAACAACTTGGGAAAATATCACTTCAGACTGAAATTGTGTCTTGGGTGATTTAGCCAAAGAAACAAATTTATACATCGACAGAGTTTATATGTTTTTTTTGGTTTAAATTATTGTGTGGTATATACAAGCATTGCACCCTTAGTGTTACAGTTTCCAATTTACTTTGAAAGGTAGGCACACATTGCCTATGAATGCTACGGTAGCCTACTATTTACATCTATAAATACTTAATTTAAAACTAGCTTTACACAACATGGATAAAGAACAGTTATTTTGAATGTGATTTCATTGCCCTGTAGGCCCATCCACTCTGTAGTGCCATAGCAAATGCTGGATAGGCCACCGGGGTGTTACTGACGGTCCCCGATGTCCTCAATGGTAGCATTCCACCAGGTAACCCAGCAAAGGAGAACCCCCCGATAGCAGCCAGTGCTTGGGCAACGGCAGCCCCTCTAGGGATCATTGGTGCAGTAGGGAGTGGGGAGGAGTTGACCGGTAGACTAGGTAAGCCCGTCAGACACATCTTAGTTGGGGACAATGAGCATAATGTGCTTGCGACCATAGCTGGTGTTGTTTGTTGCAGTGATGTATTGGGTAACAGCACAATGTCTGCTGATTTCTTATGACTGCCTGCTGATGTTGATGGTGTCTTGGCTGTTGAGGTGACTTTAACGAGTTTACTGGAGCAGGTGGAAGCTGGAGTAGTTGTTTCTTCAGTTTTACTCACTGTAAAGTAATGAAAGGAACGAAATTTGTTCTGGTTTTTCATTCGTAATAATAATTTGATTGTTTCAACACATTAATGTCCTTACTTTTTCACGTATACGCAAATCAGTCACACAAGAACAATAATACAGGGCAAAATCGGTATACGAAAATCAGTCACACGTGAACAATAATGCAGGGCAAGTCGGTATAAAAAAAGTCCCCATCGTACGACTTTGAACTCGGAATTTCGGGGTAAAAAGTTGATATTAGTTTATTTATTTTTTAATATCAGCGTAAATACCTCGGTAATTTATTTAGTACCGATGAATAAGGGTAAAATATTCAATATTCATCATTGGGTGTTAAAATAACACCAATGTAATTGTTTTGACAGAAATTAGTGTTGTTTTAACACCCTAAGGTGTAAATTTTGATTCTTTTGGGGTATCTATCTGTGACAACACCCATGGTGTCAATTTTAACACCGCAGTTTTTGCAGTGTACAAGTCAATATAAATGGAAATATATCTCGATTGAGATATTTGGTTTGTTAATTGGTTTGATCGTGGTTTCATTTTGATCAGGTTTTACCTATTGGGTTAAAATTGTTGTTGGAACATTGTGACCAAGATTAGGAGCTAGCAAATGTAAACAATTGCAAACAGTTTAGATTGTGCTTCTTTCTTTTTCGTTCATAATTACTTTTTTCGTTTCTCTCTGGCTCATCCTCTTCCGAGTCACTGCTCATCATTTTCCGTTTTCTTCCGTCGCTTCCTTGGAGGATGTGATCAATGGAATGGCTCTGCTTATTTGTTGAGGGCGCTTTGTAGACTAGTTGGTTGGTACTTTGTACTGGAGACAACCTCTGTGGTACGAGAGCTGGCAGTCTTGCAACTGGTGCAGGGAGATTTGTTGTCATTTCCTATTTCATGAGAAAGATTACTTTCTTAAAAATGTGTATCACTCATAAAACATTGAAGGCGTTTTTGTTTGTCTTTTATGAAAGTTTGTCCTTTTGTTGATTTCTTGTGGATTTTGTGCGTGTGAATTGTGGTATTTTTATTTTTAGGGGTTCTTTTTTTTTTTTTTTTTTCTCTTGCATTGAAGCTATACAGCTTCATTTATTCAACAACAACATAAACCAAACAATTACACATCAGTCCAACAATATAGCTATTAAATAGCAATCAAGGAGAACAAAATAGATAAAATAAAAACAGATGTAATGATATACAATTTAGCGTGACATAATCACGTGAAACGAAGACCCAAACGATAGATAATAAAATTATAATATGTTGATACAATTGAAGGTGACATAAATGACAAATGGGGACAACACTTGAATTACTTGAAGGAGAAGGAAGCTCTTTAAAACCCAAAACTTAACTCACCATTATCATTAAAGAAACACAGCGCTTTGTTTGCTGTGTAGCACGCCTTAAAGGTTTCATGGCACATTCTTTTGTGTTCAAACAATAGAAAGGCCCTCAAATTCCGTTTGTAACATTGAATAATGTCAACATCAGTAGGACATGTGTGACTGTCAAATATTAATTTACATCTGATATTCCATATTTGTCGTAGCATTTTGACAACAACCACACTTTGCACTAATTTAAGCTGATACCCCAAAATTCTGTTAAGGTCGGAAAGGTAAAAGTATTTGTTACCCATGTATTTTCTTAGAAGACATTCGACAAAAATCCAAGCATTTATTGTACACGAGCAGTAAATAAAAAGATGCTGATGGGACTCGTTCTCAGTTTTACAAAGAGGACATAAAGTGTCAGGAACATTTTGTATCTTGAGGAGAACATCTCTGGTAGGAAGCACTCTATTTTTCACTTTGTACCAAAACTGTTTATCTTCTGAATCCAACAATTTATTTTTAAACCCTCTCTCCCAAATTGTGGTCCACTCAATGTGAGGGGCATAGTGAAACACTTCTTGCCATTTCTTTTGAACTTTTGGGACAATGAATATATCTAAAAGGAGATTAGCATAAGTACTTTTAGCAGTGGTTTTAGAAATGTGCACTCTTTCACCCTTGTTATTTTCAAAAACCATCCAATTACAGATGTGGTTCGCGGGACCCTCTCTCGTGTCACAAACCAGTTCATGATCAATTTGGTTGTTTATTCTACCCATAATTCTTCCCGCGTTAATGTTCAAAATCGCACATTTATCAGCGACTTCTTGGAAGGTCATTAATTTGTTTTTACGAACCACATCTTTAATTTTAGTAATCCCATAACATTTAAGCAATGGGCTTCGCATGACAGAATTGTCGTTCGTGGCCTTAATGTTTTTCCATAGGGGCACTTCATGAGATTCCAGACAGCTGGTATAATTACAATTTAGTCTCCCTCCCGCTTTTTTGAAGGCAAGGATTAACTCAGAATAAAAAGGCGTAGTTCTAAGTGGTAACTTAACATTACAAAAGACATACCATCCTAAGTGATTATCACCACTAGCTTTGTTAATCCAGTATTCAAAAAGGTTCTTCCACTTTCCCGTACTGGGGACATACCGAGCAAGCCACTGCATTTTGAGACTCATAAGTTTGCTGGATATATCAATTAGTCCAGTTCCCCCGAGGTTTTTAGGTCCCTGAATCGTTTTTCTCTTAATAGTTTCAATTTTCCCATCCCAGAAGAAGTTCCAAATAACGTTGCTCATTCTTTTTATCCATTCTGCGGGACATGCAATAATGCTCCCTAAGTAATTAATCCCTGCTCCAACAAAGGTATTAACAATAACGGCCTTCCCTACGTAAGATAAATGGCGTTTGGACCACTTGTTAAGAACACATTTAATTTTACTTATTCTTGGGCCCCAGTTGTCTTCAGGAGTAACATCGTTACCGAAAACAATACCTAAGATTTTCATGTTATCATTTTTCCATTGAAAATTACAAGGCTTGTTGTTTCTATTTTTCCATTTTCCTAGCCAAAGACCTTTTGTTTTGGTTACATTGAGTTTAGATCCAGTACCTTTACAATAAATGTTCAAAATGTCTTGCATGGTGGCAAATTCACAATTGTTGCTGATGATGAGACTAGTGTCATCGGCATGCTGAATTAACTTAATACTGTTACCTTTGTTATAATTATTGCAATTAGGAACAGGAAAACCTTTGATATTATCATTATTTCTAATCATACTGGCTAAGCCTTCAGCGCAGATAGAGAACAAAAGGGGCGATAAAGGACATCCTTGTCTGATTCCCCTCTCCATAATAATGGGGGAGCCTATGAAATTATTTAAAATGATCTGCCCGGTAGGTTGGCTATATAGAACTTTAGTCCATTTGATCAACCTCACGGGGATGCCAATTTTCTCCATAATAGCAAACATATAGCCCCAATTAATCCTATCAAAAGCCTTTTCTTGATCGATGTTAACAATGGCAGCTTCAATCATTTCCCAATTAGCATAATCTACAATATCCCGAATAATCATAAGATTGTCTTGAATTTTCCTGTTTAAAACACCGTAAGTTTGTTCTTCACCAATAAGAGACGGCATAGCATGCTTTAGTTTGTTCGTAATAGCTTTAGACAATATTTTGTAATCAACAGACAGGAGACTGATAGGCCTCCAATTTTTAAGTTCGTATCTGTTCCCAGAATTTTTGTAAATAAGTCTAATGAGGGCCGAATTCATAAACTTACTTAGACGACCCTTGTTAAAACCATAATTGAAAACTTCTAAAATACCAGTCTCGAGAATATCCCAGAATGTTTGGTAAAACTCGACGGTTGATCCATCAATGCCCGGAGATTTATTCTTATTCATTTGAAAAAGAGCATTCTTGAGATCAATAGCGGTAATGTTCTCTTCGAGATTACTCATTATATCATCAGGAATTGTTTTCTTTTCAATGTTAGACATAATATCCTTCATGTAAGAAGGGGAAATATCCTCAGATTTGTACAAGTCACTGTAAAACGAATTAGCATAACTCATCATAGTATTAGGTTGGTCATAGTAGTTCCCTTCGGGAGTGATAAGCTTATCAATTTTATTATTTTGAATTTGTTGTTTTTCAAGGTGCAAAAAGAATTTTTATGTAATGCGCTCAGAGGCCTGCGGGCATTGGGCGCTATATTAAGTCTTTCATTATTATTATTATTATTATTGCACATTTCTTCCTTGTTTTAGTTTATTTAAATTCCTGCTTCTCAGTGACTTGCATGTGTCAGTAGTTGAGGGAAACTCTGCAACAACTTGTGTCCCAGGCGTTTCGTGGCCAGAACTCAAGTTATAGTGGATGAGTTATCGAAGTGTGTGTTCAACCCCAGCCGTGACAAATGAGTCCTCGAGCAAGACACTTAACTACAATTGTGTTTCGTTGTCAAGGACTAAAACGAAGTAGAGATAGTTGATGTGAACGATTAGCATTTGTGCGCAAATTTGAACGCCGGTGCTGCATACTCCTAAGGAGTTAAGATGATTTGATGAGTGCTTAAGGTCCAATGAACAGGGGTAACAATGTAATGCGCTTTGATGGCCTCATTTGTTTGTTTGTTTGTTAATTTCCACTCAAGTAAACAACTAGTCTTAAATCAACGGCTTTGAAGAAAATAATACATATATTGAGCGGAGGTCCATCTAGAAACCCATAGGGCTTGTAATGTATCGATGACCCTATGTAGGTGCCAATGGGAAAGTGGGTGTATTCATGCAAGACTAGAAGTTAGTGGAATTTGTAATAATTTATTTATTTTGTTGAATGCTTTTCGAAGAAAGCGAAAAGAAAACAGTGAAAAAGGGTCATTGGATGAATATGAAGAACACTGGGCCGACGACCCCCACTCAACCATTGGCATATACAGGGTAATGTTAGAAACAAATTACTAAAAACACACACAAAAAACATGGAAGGACTTACAACAATTGGGACGAATTCACAGAACAAGACAATGTAGCTTTGCCTGGGCTGGCATGGGGAGAGAGCAATCCGAATTAACCTTCATTTCATAAATTGGGATCGAGGGTTCCTGGAGACATACTCAAGGCGGGTTTCTTTCTTAAAGATTACTGGGATTAAACACCTAGAGACACATTTATATTTGCCAATGAGGAATTTTTGGACAGAATGCTTAAAGATAGGAAGAGAGGCAATGCTAGTGATGTTTGGAGGGCGGTTATTCCAAATTTGTGGACCCATGAACAAAACAGTACGTTGAGCATAGGAGGTGCGGGAGCCTGGGGATATGAATTTTATTGGCTGAACGAGTATTATAAGAATGGATTTGACTAAGGTATTTAAAGTTCTCCGAAATGGACGGAGGGAGGGAGTTTTTTGGTATGTTTGAACATGAAAAGAGAAACGTGGTATGTATAGATGTCATTCAACTTAAGTAAAGTAAGAGAATGAAATAATGGTTGGGTATGTTCTCTAAAAGATAAATTTGTGAGGATATGAACAAGTCGTTTCTGAAGGTAAATTAAGCAATTTAGACTGGATGAGGGAGCTGAGGTCCAAACAATGTTACAATAATTGTGATAAGGCTGTGCTAGTGTCAAATAAAGTGTTCTTAGTGAGTTTCTTGATATGTAATGTTTGACCCTGGAAATGTAACGCTTAAAGCGCGTAATGTAACGCTCAAAGCGCGTAATAAAAACACGTTATTATTATTTCTACTTCTTGTTTAGAGCTCATTATTTTGCAAATGATCGGAGCTATTCACCGGTAAGACGTTGATGGGCAACTTCTTCGGATACCAAAGAAAGGGGTTAAATAACTGGTATTCCTAATAAAGTGTTTGACGAGTATAGCCCTGTAATTAAAAAGCACTGATTATTGATGTGTGCTATCTGCATCATTGATAACAGTTGGACCAGCAGCTTCAAATGGTTTACCTTTCTAAGATTGAACACATTCATACATCGACAATAAATACAAAATGTACCATTAATGAAAATTGTAGGATTGTAAAAACCAAATAAATAAAATAATTAGACTTTTTTAAGTCAACAGAAAAAAACAAATAGTTTGAAGTTCTTAGAAAGGAAAGTGAGCATGATCTAGCGATATCTAAGACTGACTTACCCCTACTGTGCCATTTGGAGTACTGTTGCGTAGAATACGATTGATGGAACTAACACTTGGTATGGTGCTCTCATCACAGACTCTCTCTTGTAGAAGCCTGTCTCGAATCTCCCAGGCAAAGATGGACGGGTTGTCGTGTTTGTAACCCATTATTTTCTTGACTACTAATGGTGTTGCTACCTGCCATAATAAACAGTTTTTGAAAGAACATATGAGAACAGTTTATGATTTTGTGATCGTTCATTAGGCTAAGATTTGTTTCACTTAATAATAAGGGAGCTTTCAGATTGCAACTCTACAATACTACCTGATAATTACATATCAATATTTCTATTTCTATCGCATCAGATTCTAGTTCTGTTGTGAAAGTCATCAGAGTGTGGAATCGACTGGTGACACTCGTGTAATTGGGCAAAATAATTTACGTAATTGCTTCAATGATCGCCCATAAGTAAAAGGGTAGAGACTGTTTGGGAATAAGCAAATTGTATTCTGATTTGGTGCAGAATGCTCGAAGGGCCCGATGAATTGTGGGTATGTGTTGGAGGTCTCGACCGGCGAGGTCTCGGTCTCGGACTAAGGTCTTGACTCCAACACTGGTATATAAAGATTAAAGGCAGTCACTTAAAACAAAATTCATAAAAGGCTTGGTCAGCCTGTTATTCCTTATAGATCTATGACGTAAGTTGCATGTTGCGGCAGTACAACATATGAATATTAGAACTACTCATGGTACTCAGGCGCGGTGCGGGGGGGGGCGGGGTATCCCCCCTAAACTTTTGTCTAGCCCCCCGCAAACAAATAAAAATAAAAATAATAATAAAAAGAATGCAAGGTAAAAAAGAAGGTAAACGCGACATGACACAGGAACTACTCCAACATCCCGACAAACATGTCGATGAGTTTGCCCGGAAAAGACTCCGCATTTCATTAATGAAGTAGACATGAGCTTTTTCAAACAATGTAATTATATGCTTAGCCCATATTATTCTCAATCAAAGTCACTAATAGCAACACCATTGCAAGCTTTTGTTCTGTCCACAATTTTGGAGTCAAAATTTGCACGCAACTGCATCATGTATTGTAAGATTTTGTAACTTTCTACTTATTACGCGCCAAATACATGAAAACTGCGCTGTATATTATATAATGTTGCTTTTCGACTCCCAAAATGAAATAGCAATAGCGAAAGTTAGAAGGTGACGTCACGTGCGAAGGGTCTATCTCTACCCCATAAAATAAAAATAAATAATAATAATATTGAACCGCGCCTGTTGCTGCTACGATGAGCAAGGTCGATCCGCCAATCAGAATTAATCCAATTTAAAACAAAAGTCATTTAATGCACACGACGTCAGTAATATTAAATTCTTATATTTTTCATTACACAAACATGTAGGCCTATGCCTTCTTAATATTCGTTCGCTTGTGAAAGTTGATTTTGTAATCCTTTCATCCAAACACAAACAATGAATCTTTAGCCGAACATGATATTCAAAACCGTATATACGTTTTTTATTCGTCCATGTGGAATTCCCAACAGGGTAAGCTACACTTTCAAAGATTCAATTCAAAGGGAACTTCAAGAGAAAAAGACACTTTAGTACAATGTCCAAATTATTACACATGTAAGTCTTACACATCAAATTGATAGGAAATAAATGTTGAATATTTAATGTGGAAACTATATACTCCTTCCTCTCATTCAACAAAATAAACTTCACCTTAGGTTTACTGCCCCCAATGTTGCCTGGTCGAATAGACCCTGTCTCGAAGAATCTCGTCAGGATTTTAGACACGCAACCGTGAGACACTAGGAGCTGTCGTGATATATCACATGGTCGGACACCTAACTGAGCCAGCTGGATGATTCGAGCTCGGACACAGTCAGGTAACGGGCGACCATTAACGAAAACACCCCCTAGTTGATTTACACCGGCCTGTCCTGAGAGAACGAAAAGAAACGTTTATTTCGTTAAGAACAGTCTGAAAATGAAACCTTTGCGAGAAATTACAGGAGGCCCCTACTCCTCCATTACCTCCCCAAACTGTAGGATTGGTATGACAATGAATCAAAACCATAAAATACTGTCAAATATTACGAAATAGTGAGATGGAGTCATGGAGTCACGGCCAATAAATGTTCCCTATATTGTAGGTTCCAAATTCACATAATAAGTCACAATATAAGTGATGTTAACCAAACTGCTTCAATCTCGTTTTAAATCGAGATTCTTACTGCATGCAATCATTTTATGGAAGCTCCGGCTTCAAGTTAATGCAGAAAACGGATACAATTAAGTCCACGTCTAAAAGTCGAATGGGGCAAGGTATGCTACATGGGCGGATCGGGGTTTTTCCTTTTTTAGAAAGGGGGCGTACATTTCGAGGGCTAATTTCCAAGATGAAAAGTTTTAGTAATCCTACTGTTTGTTTGAGATACGTTGATCACTGCGTTGGGTCCGGGCCCGCTTCAGGGCCCGAGAAGAAAATGTGTAAACATTAGATGTTATCTGGTGCAATCTAGGACATTTCAGAAGCGTTTTACAAGTTATTTTTACCTCTTTTATTATTAGTAATTTGATTTATTTGCCGTTCAATTTATTTTTGTTTTCAATCGGAAGAAATAAGGCCACGTGTGAATGCTCAGATGATTTGAGTCGCAGTTGACTTGCCCATTGGGAACTTCATCTACTCTCTCAATATGATACTGGATGAAGAGGCACACACCCACCCCAACAAAAACCTATTCTTAAATAACCCAATAATGTGTTTAAAGAATCACACATCACAGTTCACCAATAATCATCAGATTGTTCAGAGGAAACACAACCTGTGGAATTTAAATCAAAACGGCCTACCAATCTTTGAAACTTAATTAGTGCATGGGATCATTTAATACAGCGAAATGGGCGCGCCTCTTTGACAAGTGTCTGTGATAAATCCTAAGAACATAAACAAAGCTTACACGATCAGCTACAAATAAGTGTCTATTTGCAAATGTTTGATAATTAATTTTGAAAGAAATCATAATCTAATTGAGAACTCTTTTGCCTTTCCACGATGAAACATCATTACATTAAAATTAAGTTGGGGTCTTTTGTACGAAATGGTATTTGAAGTAACATTTACTAATTTTGTTTCAGGAATTTTATTTTGCAATCATGCTCGACGTAGTTTAGTTGAAAATGCAACAAAAACAAAAACAAAAAACACATCAAAAACTTTAAAGTTGGTTGGACTGTGGTTGTGCTCTCTACTTCACCCCACCTGTGTACATTGACAATTAATTTAGATTGTGGGCCTTCAGTGTTTGGTATCCCCCTCCATGTTCACCTTCCCGCCCAATCCTAGAAAAACAAAATGAGAAAAAGGACAAACCTATAAAAGTGTTGGCAGAAATTAGTGTTATTTAAACACCCTATGTTAATGTTGATTCTTTTTTGATATCTATATGTCCCATGGTGTTTATATATTCATATGATATCCCACGGTGTTAATTTTAACACCCCAGTTTTTGCAGTGTACCTAGGCCCGTAAGGAGGGGGCGGGTGGACGCAACCCCCTCCCCCCAAAAATAAAATAAAATAAAAAATAAATAAATACAAATGAACTCAAAATAATAGAAAAATTGGTGCGCCCAAAAAAATAAGCGCAGAAATGGACCTTCATTTTCAAACAACGTCTAATAACTCCCCGCGTCGGGCCTGGTTACGGGCCTGAGTTAGGCCTTACCCAAATCTACTTTGACAAAAACTTCCCGGCTATGGTCTGGATTCCCGATTGTCTTGGGGCAACCCCTTTCTCAACTTTTCTTAACATACCCTGGCTGTGCCACTATCTGTGGATAATAATTATGAACCTTTTTACGATAAATCATTCATAATGCTTACTAAATAACGTTGATTCAGGACCACTAGGCCTACCCTTGAAACTTGATATTGAACTATTTACTTAATTTAACACTTCATGCACTAACATCCAACCAAATACTGCTATACCTCGCAGCTATTCTGCACTTGACCCATGCACTATATCAACTATTTCGCTGTTGGACACGAACAAAAAGATGGTTCCATTAGTAAGTTTCATTATTGGCCATTCATTGTTTGTTGGAATGTAGAACGGTTGAACCTCACCAATAATAACATTGCATCGTCCGGAACATTAATGATAAAGTGATCGATTTTCCTCAAATTTACTCATAAAATACACTTTATTTGCTATTGTAATTTAAGATAAAAGTAATAAAGTTTCTCTCTGTAAAGATGCGTTGAATGATGTGCAATCAGGGTGGATTAAATGGTGTTCACAACATTGGTAAGATCGAAATTACGTGTACACAAATTTACATATAACTTACATGGTATAAAGTTGGTCATGGTGGAAAACTTCCATTGTATTTTCCTAAATATTTTTGCCTGAAATGTTATAATAGCAAGTTTTGAAAAATGAGTAAAACAATGTTTGAAAACAGTGATGGGGATTTTCTTTTTTTTCTTGTGACTCCGATGACCGATTGAGCTTCAACTTTCACAGGTTGGTGACTTCATGTTGGCTCACACAGTGTGGATGTGGGATAGTCAGATACTGGTCTTTGACACTTACCAATGTTGGCATGGCCGCGTACGCCGTGCCCTTTATTGTTCGCCAACTATTTTGTATTTATTTGTTAATACGTCAGATGTGAGTGCTGGAGAACGATCTTCTTTAAACGTCCCTACCACTCATAATTCTTTATTATTAAAATGACGTTGTTGCCATGGGTGCAACTGGCCTTTAATTTCAACTATAAATATCCTGAATATTGGGAAAAATTCTCTGATTGCATTCAGTAAATCCTACTTGCTTTTTGTAATGACGCCTTCAAACTACGATAGTCTTACGTGTAAATAACAAACACCTGAAGGGAAACCCGACGTGACTCTGTATGAATGCAGCTGTCGTTTTATTTGTACAAGAAATATACATTTGTCACAATGGAAGAATTATATATAAAGCAGGGAAATTCAATGTGACCCAAAACTAGGGGTCACTTATATGTAAACAGTATTGAGCCTTTAACAGTGTTCGTAAAACCATTCAAGATACAGAGCGATAGGAAAAGACAGGAAATATGTAGTGTGTATATGACATAAAATTGGTTTTCTTTTTTGAGGTGTGGAGCAATATTGTTTTGAGACCAATATATTTTCTTAAGCCAAAATGCGAAAGAAGTGCACACAAGCGCGACTCTTAAACGTAAAAACAAACATGATGACAGACTTTTGTTTTTATTGTTCACCGTTTAGTCTGATGTAATCTGTGTAACATACAAAGATGAGATTCCTCTTGCACAATGGACAACAACAACCACAACAACAGCAGCAACAGCAACAGCAACAGCAACAGCAACAACAACAACAACAACAACAACAACAACAACAACAACAACAACAACAACAGCAGCAGCAGCAGCAGCAGCAGCAGCAGCAGCAACAACAACAACACTGACTGTGCAGGCAACGCAGAAACGTCAGTAAACGTTTGTGTTTGGAAGATTACCTTTCAGAATGAAAAAACAAGGTGCTAAAATATCATTAGAGTTGGTGAACATGTATCTTTTATAATATAGGTACATGTTTTTTAATAAATTATAAATATTCCGGCAAATGTTCGATTGAATTATTTAAATACATTGATGAGAAAAATAATACTATTAAATAAATCCTTATTTGAGGCAGCATTGGTTTGTATAAAAGAAATGTTACCTCTGAACTATTCCTCTTAGAAATAATATCTATATTCTCCCTGTCATCTATCGAATACTTTTATTATAGTTATTGCCATAAACTCAAGTATTGTGTTAGTTTACTAAGTAGGTGTTTATCTCTGCAACTGCAATGTGTACAAATTATTATTAATTCTTTAAGACTATAATGTTCAATGTTGTTATTTATGTTAATGAATAAATGTTGATGTTGATGTTGTTAAAAGAAATCACTTAGTTTACTGTAATCCATTAGGAAAATTAGTGTTGGTTGGGTACCAAACTTTCTTATTTCACAAATTACAAACTTACAAACTGCACTTTTCTAACATGTTTTTGATTTGAAAAAATATATTTAGCTGTTGCAAACTGCTTACCAACAAAAAAGGTCCTATGGTATAAATGCAAAAAATAGTTACTGGCCTAACGTTTTGACCCTAGCAGAGTCTTTCTCGAAGGCTAAATGGCAAGACAACACACACATAAACAGGTATATAAGTGTAACATAAGCAGTCAAGTGGAAATACATGAATAGAGCGAGAGAGAGGTTGTTTTTGATTTGGATGAGTTGAATGCAAATGTTTTCCTTACCTGTGTGAGGCATGTTGACTACAATAAATGAAGATGTGGTTCGATCTTTGAGGCTTAGAGCCGATGTATTACTTGAATTTTGTGTACCTGCAGTTAAGACAAACATAAGATTAAAAAGGAGCATATTTTAATTGTATACCAACCTTACTTTGTACCAAATTCAATTTGGCAATAAAAAGGGCTCTTTATAAAATCAAGCCCAAAGTGAAAGAAAAACTGGGCATTAGGAATTTGTTAAGTTTGTGAAATAACTGGACAAAACCGAAACTCTAATGTTCCCTATGTTTAGCCTAAAAGAGAAGGAAATTAAGTGCAGCGAAGAATTGATTTTGTATCCGGTTTTTTGTTATATAATCGACAAACAATTTGTTTTAAATCATTGACATAGAAAATGTTGCAGAATAATTGAATTGGTAATAGGTAAAGCTGTTTATTTATAGATTACTTCGTTTCCGTGCATTTCACCTTTTTTAAGTTACACAGTTATTGAACAAAACAAGAATTGCACACAACAAGCTGCTTCTAATACGATCAAAAATCAAAATAAAAGAAACAAAGATTATCAATATCTTTGTCATTAGCATTTATATTTTCTTCATGCGTTAAGAACCAAAAAGTAGCAATCCAAATGATTTCAGTGTCCATGTCCATCAAGTCCGTTTTGATTTTAATGTTCATGTCCATCAAGTTATTTTTGATTTCAATGTCCATATCCATCGAGTCCGTTTTGATTTTAATGTTCATGTCCATCAAGTTATTTCAAGTTATTTTTGATTTGGATGTTCGTGTCCATCAAGTCCATTCTGATTTCAATGTCCATGTCCATCAAGTCCATTCTGATTTTAATGTTCATGTCCATCAAGTTCTTTTTGATTTTAATGTTCATGTCCATCTAGTTATTTTCGATTTCAATGTCCATGTCCATCAAGTCCGTTTTGATTTTTATGTTCATGTCCATCAAGTCCGTTTTGATTGGCCATGTCCATCAAGTCCGTTTTGATTTCAATGTCCATGTCCATCAAGTCCGTTTTGATTTCAATGTTCATGTCCATCAAGTTATTTTCGATTTCAATGTCCATGTCCATCAAGTCCATTCTGATTTTAATGTTCATGTCCATCAAGTTCTTTTTGATTTTAATGTTTATGTCCATCAAGTTCTTTTTGATTTTAATGTTCATGTCCATCAAGTTCTTTTTGATTTCAATGTCCATATCCATCAAGTTTTATTTTATTTTAAGTCCGTTTTGATTTCAGAGTCCATGTCAATCAAATCCTTATGATTTTTATTTCAATGTCCATGTCCATCAAGTCCTTATGATTTTGATTTCAATTCTCATGTTCATCAAATCCATTTTGATTTCAATGTCCATGTCCATCAAATCCTTACGATTTTGATTTCAATGTCCGTGTCCATCAAGTCCGTTTTGATTTCAATGTCCATGTCCATCAAGTCCATTTTGATTTCAATGTCCATGTCCATCAAATCCTTATGATTTTGATTTCAATGTCCATGTCCATCAAGTCCATTTTGATTTCAATGTCCATGTCCATCAAATCCATTTTGATTTCAATGTCCATGTCCATCAAATCCTTATGATTTTGATTTCAATGTCCATGTCCACCAAGTCCCTTTTGATTTCAATGTCCATGTCCAACAAGTTCTTTTTGATTTTAATGTTCATGCCCATCAAGTTACTTTTGATTTCAATGTCCATATCCATCAAGGTTTATTTTATTTCAATGTCCATGTCCATCAAGTCCGTTTTGATTTCAATTTCCATGTCCATCAAGTCCATTTTGATTTCAATGTTCATGTCCATCAAGTTATTTTCGATTTCAATGTCCATGTCCATCAAGTCCATTCTGATTTTAATGTTCATGTCCATCAAGTTCTTTTTGATTTTAATGTTCATGTCCATCAAGTTCTTTTTGATTTTAATGTTCATGTCCATCAAGTTCTTTTTGATTTCAATGTCCATATCCATCAAGTTTTATTTTATTTTAATGTCCATGTCCACCAAGTCCCTTTTGATTTCAATGTCCATGTCCAACAAGTTCTTTTTGATTTTAATGTTCATGCCCATCAAGTTACTTTTGATTTCAATGTCCATATCCATCAAGGTTTATTTTATTTCAATGTCCATGTCCATCAAGTCCGTTTTTATTTTAATGTCCATGTCCACCAAGTCCATTCTGATTTCAATGTCCATGTCCATCAAGTCCCTTTTGATTTCAATGTTCATGTCCATCAAGTCCATTTTGATTTCAATGTCCATATCCACCAAGTCCCTTTTGATTTCAATGTTCATGTCCATCAAGTTCTTTTTGATTTCAATGTTCATGTCCATCAAGTTCTTTTTGATTTCAATGTCCATATCCATCAAGTCCATTTTGATTTCAATGTTTATGTCCATCAAGTTATTTTCGATTTCAATGTCCATGTCCATCAAGTTCTTTTTGATTTCAATGTCCATGTCCATCAAGTCCATTTTGATTTCAATGTCCATGTCCATCAAATCCTTATGATTTTGTTTTCAATGTCCATGTCCATCAAGTCCATTTTGATTTCAATGTCCATGTCCATCAAATCCTTATGATTTTGATTTCAATGTCCATGTCCATCAAGTCCATTTTGATTTCAATGTTCATGTCCATCAAGTTCTTTTTGATTTCAATGTTCATGTCCATCAAGTTCTTTTTGATTTCAATGTCCATATCCATCAAGTCCATTTTGATTTCAATGTTTATGTCCATCAAGTTATTTTCGATTTCAATGTCCATGTCCATCAAGTTCTTTTCGATTTCAATGTCCATGTCCATCAAGTCCATTCTGATTTTAATGTTCATTTCCATCAAGTTCTTTTCGATTTCAATGTCCATATCCATCAAGTCCCTTTTGATTTTAATGTCCATGTCCATCAAGTCCATTTTGAGTTCAATGTCCATATCCATCAAGTCCCTTTTGATTTTAATGTCCATTTCCATCAAGTTATTTTTGATTTCAATGTCCATGTCCATCTAGTTATTTTTGATTTCAATGTCCATGTCCATCAAGTTCTTTTTGATTTTAATGTTCATGTCCATCAAGTTATTTTTGATTTTAATGTTCTTGTCCATCAAGTTATTTTTGATTTCAATGTCCATATCCATCAAGTCCATTTTGATTTCAATGTCCATGTCCATCAAGTTCTTTTTGATTTTAATGTTCATGTCCATCAAGTTATTTTTGATTTCACTGTCCATATCCATCAAGTCCGTTTTGATTTCAATGTCCATGTCCATCAAGTCCATTTTGATTTCAATGTCCATGTCCATCAAGTTCTTTTTTATTTTAATGTTCATGTCCATCAAGTTCTTTTTGATTTCAATGTCCATGTCCATCAAGTCCATTTTGATTTCAATGTCCATGTCCATCAAATCCTTATGATTTTGATTTCAATGTCCATGTCCATCAAGTCCATTTTGATTTTAATGTCCATGTCCATCAAATCCATTTTGATTTCAATGTCCATGTCCATCAAATCCTTATGATTTAGATTTCAATGTCCGTGTCCATCAAGTCAGTTTTGATTTCAGAGTCCATGTCCATCAAGTCCTTATGATTTTGATTTCAATTTTCATGTTCATCAAATCCATTTTGATTTCAATGTCCATGTCCATCAAATCCTTACGATTTTGATTTCAATGTCCGTGTCCATCAAGTCCGTTTTGATTTCAGAGTCCATGTCAATCAAATCCTTATGATTTTTATTTCAATGTCCATGTCCATCAAGTCCTTATGATTTTGATTTCAATTCTCATGTTCATCAAATCCATTTTGATTTCAATGTCCATGTCCATCAAATCCTTACGATTTTGATTTCAATGTCCGTGTCCATCAAGTCCGTTTTGATTTCAATGTCCATGTCCATCAAGTCCATTTTGATTTCAATGTCCATGTCCATCAAATCCTTATGATTTTGATTTCAATGTCCATGTCCATCAAGTCCATTTTGATTTCAATGTCCATGTCCATCAAATCCATTTTGATTTCAATGTCCATGTCCATCAAATCCTTATGATTTTGATTTCAATGTCCATGTCCATCAAGTCCTTATGATTTAGATTTCAATGTCCGTGTCCATCAAGTCCGTTTTGATTTCAGAGTCCATGTCCATCAAGTCCTTATGATTTTGATTTCAATTTTCATGTTCATCAAATCCATTTTGATTTCAATGTCCATATCCATCAAATCCTTACGATTTTGATTTCAATGTCCGTGTCCATCAAGTCCGTTTTGATTTCAGAGTCCATGTCAATCAAATCCTTTTGATTTTGATTTCAGAGTCCATGTCCATCAAGTCCTTATGATTTTGATTTCAATTTTCATGTTCATCAAATCCATTTTGATTTCAATGTCCATGTCCATCAAATCCTTACGATTTTGATTTCAATGTCCGTGTCCATCAAGTCCGTTTTGATTTCAGAGTCCATGTCAATCAAATCCTTACGATTTTGATTTCAATGTCCGTGTCCATCAAGTCCGTTTTGATTTCAGAGTCCATGTCAATCAAGTCCTTATGATTTTGATTTCAATTTTCATGTTCATCAATAATAATAAAAAAGACAAAGCGCAAGATTCGTAATTATATTAAAATGCATAGTTAGTTTCAATTTGTCGCTCACTCATTACCATTACCAATCCTCAAAAGAACTATTGTTTCCGTCCAAAATAATTTAAAAGTTAGGCCTAAGGATTGCCGCAAACAAAATAAGCCTGGTTGTACAAGCGTCCCTGACAAAACATGAGTTTTTTGCCGTTATCTCTTAAACATGATAATCGAATTTGGTGATTTTTTTAACAGATATTTGTTATGTTTATTGAAAATTAGAGGAAGGAAATTATTGACTCTTCAAAAAACAAGAATGTACTTTCTCATAAAGAAGTGATGGACATTTTAAGTGTCCGCGTAGGCCTATAAGTTGATATAAGTTCAGGTATTTGGATGAGTTTTTGGCTACTGTTTACACAATCTTTTGTTTGGGTAATGCCGAATGTTTCACCCAAGATAGTGTCGATTGAAATCCAAACAATGCGGAAGATTTGTGAGAAACAATCTATATAGTAGAGCTTATTTGAAAATAATCTGATACAGACATCGACAAATTCAGTAAATAAAATAGATGTCTTTGGATTTTAACGTCTGATCTACTCAGGTGTTTCACACGTTAATGAAGGCTTATTGTGGCTGTTTCCAAAAATTGTTTATCTTTTTCTTCTAAATTGAACATGATTAGAATGAAAGTATACTGAACACATTGAAACTAATCAGCAATGTTTCTTCAGAGACAAGGAAGCTTTCGTTTCAAAAAATCTCCTGAAAATTGTGCTTACCGCGTTAGATCTGCGACCGTTCGATGGAAGAATCTCTCCCGTAGAATCACCGTATCGATCAGAGAGTAAGGGGAAGCGGTGGCTGTTTATACGCCGTCTCCACGCTCCTTGGGCCCGGCCAATACAGACGAAGGTGCGAGAGCGGCAAGCGAGAAAGTGGCGTATCGAGTCGGACGCGGGCCGGTTTTACCCGGCTCATCCAACCCTGCGGTTACACAGTGGAAAACACCTGCGCTTTCTCGCAGTCTCTCTCCATATTATCATTGCAGCACTATAGACAGGAAGGCAGATGAGATGGACAAAATGAACGGGCGCATTTGACGTGGGCCTCGCTCAGGAAGCCAGGTTCCTCAGCCCCCCTGTATGAAAAGTGATTTGTAGAAATCGATTCGGCGGAAGTCGTTGGGGTTTGCCCGGGCCATTGGCTGGCTATGCATGGCTAGTGTGTGTGAGGGGGGATTTTATGGGCTTTGATGAGGGTAGTAACTGATGATTGCCCGCGCTAGGGCAGGTGGTTTTGACGCGGACTGAGCAGGGTCCCCATTGTCTCATTGATTGCATAGCCGGTGCAGCGGAAAGTTTCCACCGGCGCTCAACAAGAGCAAGAAAAACAAGGTATAAATTCATAGCTTCTCCGCTTCACTTGCCCTGTGACAAGGCGATATCACCTGCCTTGCAAAATGTCAATGGACTCAACGTGTGATTACTGCAACTCGATAGCATCTTTTGGAAATCAACGGAAATCAAGCTATAACATTGTTGATATATTAATTACATATATTCGCCCGCCGTGACATTTTACTGGGCAGAGAAAGTACACTATGTACATGCAGAGTGCAGTTATAAATAATCAGAAATCTCGAAGCCTGAATAATATATGGTAGGTGGACTGCTGTACGCTTCAAGTCGGGAATTGCCTTCAAATATTTATGACAAACGTTTATAAAGCATGTCAATACTCTCTCAAATCATGGGATTGAGAGGTGCAGAGTCTGAAAAGTTGAAAAAGGCAGAACATGAACCAATCAAAATCAACTTATTTTATTCTGAATAGCATATACTCACTTTTTAAAAAGAGTAGTATGTTTTTTAATGTCATACAAAAACTCTCTTGTCAAAGATTAATTAACTTCAATACAAGTGGGCCTATGGGCTTAAACATGTATTAAAGTATTTCGTCTGTATTGATAAACCATTACTTAAATAGACGATTATAATCTGCATAAAATTGATGTTCGAAATTTCATATTCACACATGAACTATGATGATAACAAATTTTGTAAACACTACTCCTGTTTGCAGGTGAAATACCGGTAAGCGAAATATTTCTAAGCACAACTCCTGTTTGCAGAAAAAATATCGGTAAGCGAAATGTTTGTAAGCACTACTCCTGTTTGCAGAATAAATACCTGTAAGCGAGATGTTTCTAAGCAACTCCTGTTTGCAGAAAAAATATCGGTAAGCGAAATGTTTGTAAGCACTACTCCTGTTTGCAGAAAAAATACGGGTAAGCGAAGTGTTTGTAAGCACAACTCCTGTTTACAGGCGAAATACCGGTAAGCGAAATGTTTGTAAGCACTACTCCCGTTTGCATGTGAAATACCGATAAGCGAAATGTTTGTAAGCACAACTCCTGTTTGCAGAAAAAATACCTGTAAGCGAGATGTTTCTAAGCACAACTCCTGTTTGCAGAAAAATACCGTTAAGCGAAATATTTGTAAGCACAACTCCAGTTTGCAGAAAAAAAATACCTTAAGCGAAATGTTTGTAAGCACAACTCCTGTGTACAGGCGAAATACCGGTAAGCGAGATGTTTCTAAGCACAACTCCTGTTTACAGAAAACAATACCGGTAAGCGAAATGTTTGTAAGCTAAGCACAACTTCTGTTTGCAGGTGAAATACCGGTAAGCGAAATGTTTGTAAGCACAACTCCTGTTTGCAGAAAAATACTGTTAAGCGAAATATTTGTAAGCACAACTCCTGTTTGCAGAAAAAATATCGGTAAGCGAGTGTTTGTAAGTACAACTCCTGTTTGCAGAAAAAATATCGGTGAGCGAAATGTTTGTAAGCACAACTCCTGTTTACAGGCGAAATACCGGTAAGCGAAATGTTTGTAAGCACTACTCCCGTTTGCAGGTGAAATACCGATAAGCGAAATGTTTGTAAGCACAACTCCTGTTTGCAGAAAAAATACGGGTAAGCGAAGTGTTTGTAAGCACTACTCCCGTTTGCATGTGAAATACCGATAAGCGAAATGTTTGTAAGCACAACTCCTGTTTGCAGAAAAATACCGTTAAGCGAAATATTTGTAAGCACAACTCCTGTTTGCCGAAAAGAAACCGGTAAGCGAAATGTTTGTAAGCACAAGTCCTGTTTACAGGCGTAATACCGGTAAGCGAAATGTTTGTAAGCACAACTCCTGTTTGCAGGTGAAATACTGGTAAGCGAAACGTTTCTAAGCACAACTCCTGTTTACAGAAGACAATACCGGTAAGTGAAATGTTTGTAAGCACTCCTGATTGCAGGTGAAATAGCGGTAAGCGAAATGTTTGCAAGCAAAACAACCTCTTTGCAGAAAAAAATACCGGTCAGCGAAATTTTTGTAAGCACTACTCCTGTTTGTTGGCGAAATAACGAAATGTGCATAATTTATGCACAATTTTTGTTTGCAAGCGAAATACCGGTAAGCGAAATATTTCTAAGCACATATCCTGTTTGCAAAAACCGGTATGCAAAACCTTTGTAAGCACTACTTCTGTTTCCAGGTGAAATATACCAGTAAGCGAAATGGTAGTAAGCACAACTCCTGTTTGCAGAAAAAATACCGGTAAGTGAAATGTTTGTAAGCACTGATCCTTTTTGCAGGCGCAATAGCGGTGAGCGAAATGTTTATAAGCACTACTCCTTTTTGCAGGCGAAATAGCGAAATGTGTATTTATGTATAACTACTGTTTGCAAGCGAAATACCGGTAAACAAAATGTTTCTAAGCACTACTCTTGTTTGCAGGCGAATTAATGGTAAGCGAAATGTTTGTGTGTAAGCAAAATAAGGTTTGATCCAATCCCTGTGTGTGCATGGCAGACATTCTAGACCTATCCTTATACCTAACGTTATACGTAGCATTTATTTCAACATTTGTAGTTAATTATTTAACCGCCCCAAAGCAAACAAAAAATAAAACACCTCATGAAAGTCATGTTAATTTGAATCCATAGACATGCAATGACACACCCAGCATTTAGTCTACCCTGGTCTATGCATGCAACCGATGCAGTTTGGTTTGAGTACCGATTATTATCTTCCAGCAGGCCTGAATAATCGATTCTGATTGGTCGATCCATAGCAACAAGGAGTGTGATATAAACTTATATTGCACGGCTTATATCAAACCCTGCGTATTGCGTGTTCTAACTGCGCATCAAGTTTGCTTAAAGATAAATACGTTATCACACGCGCGCTCGTGGAATACGGAAAAATACAGCGCGTCTGCGTCCCATATCCAACTCGGCCTTCGGCCTCGGTGGATATGGGACGCAGAAGCGCTATATTTTTTCCGTATACAACTCGCGCTTGTGTGATAACTTAAAGTATCTCTATTGCACTGTTGCAGACAGATATAGAGTATCGTGGTTTCGTCTATGCATGCAACCGATGCAGTTTGGTTTGAGTACTGATTAGTCTCTCTATTGCAATGTTGCAGACAGATAGAGTATCGTGGTTTTGTCTATGCATGCAACCTAAGCAGTTTGGTTTGAGTACTGATTACTCTCTTTCTATTGCACTGTTGCAGATAGATAGAGTATCCTGGTTTCGTCTATGCATGCAACCATTGCAGTTTGGCTTGAGTACTGATTAGTCTATCTATTGCACTGTTGCAGATAGATAGAGTACCCTGGTTTCGTCTATGCATGCAACCGAAGCAGTTTGGTTTGAGTACTGATTAGTCTCTCTATTGCACTGTTGCAGATAGATAGAATATCGTGGTTTCGTCTATGCTTGAACCGATGCAATTTGGTTTGAGTACTGATTAGTCTCTCTATTGCACTGTTGTATATAGATGGAGTACCCTGGTTTCGTCTGTGCATGCAACCGATGCAGTTTGGTTTGAATACTGTCTGATTACTCTCTCTATTGCACTGTTGCAGATAGATAGAGTATCGTGGTTTCGTCTATGCATGCAACCGATGGAGTTTGGCTTGAGTACTGATTAGTCTGTCTATTGCACTGTTGCAGATAGATAGAGTATCGTGGTTTCGTCTATGCTTGCAACCGATGCAGTTTGGTTTGAGTACTGTCTGTTTACTCTCTCTATTGCACTGTTGCAGATAGATAGAGTATCGTGGTTTCGTCTATGCATGCAACCGAAGCAGTTTGGTTTGTGTAGTCTCTCTATTGCACTGTTGCAGATAGATAGAGTATCGTGGTTTCGTCTATGCATGCAACCGATGCAGTTTGGTTTGAGTACTGTCTGATTACTCTCTCTATTGCACTGTTGCAGATAGATAGAGTATCGTGGTTTTGTCTATGCATGCAACAGATGCAGTTTGGTTTGAGTACTGATTAGTCTATTGCACTGTTGCAGATAGATAGAGTATCGTGGTTTCGTCTATGCATGCAACGGATGCAGTTTGGTTTGAGTACTGATTACTCTCTCTATTGCACTGTTGCAGACAGATAGAGTGTCGTGGTTTCGTCTATGCATGCAACGGATGCAGTTTGGTTTGAGTACTGATTAGTCTGTCTATTGCAATATTGCAGATAGATAGAGTATCGTGGTTTCGTCTATGCATGCAACCGATGCAGTTTGGCTTGAGTACTGATTAGTCTCTCTATCGCACTGTTGCAGATAGATAGAGTATCGTGGTTTCGTCTATGCATGCAACCGATGCAGTTTGGTTTGAGTACTGATTAGTCTCTCTATTGCACTGTTGCAGACAGATAGAGTATCGTGGTTTCGTCTATGCATGCAACCGAAGCAGTTTGGTTTGTGTAGTCTCTCTATTGCACTGTTGCAGATAGATAGAGTATTGTAGTTTCGTCTATGCATGCAACCGATGCAGTTTGGTTTGAGTACTGATTAGTCTCTCTATTGCACTGTTGCAGACAGATAGAGTATCGTGGTTTCGTCTATGCATGCAACCGAAGCAGTTTGGTTTGAGTAGTCTCACTATTGCACTGTTGCAGACAGATAGAGTATCGTGGTTTCGTCTATGCATGCAACCGAAGCAGTTTGGTTTGAGTACCGATTAGTCTCTATATTGCACTGTTGCAGATAGATAGAGTACCCTGGTTTCGTCTATGCATGCAACCGAAGCAGTTTGGCTTGAGTACTTATTAGTCTCTATGACCGCGTTCCCACTGGATCCACAAATGCGGGATCAGGATCAAGCAGCAGGATTAGCCGCAGGCGGAAATCGCGGCCGCGTTCCCACTTGAGTATGATCGCGCATTGATCCCCCTTTTGGGAACGGAAGTGGATTCAAAGTTCACCAACGCAGGTCGGTTTGGGTTTAGTGTGGATGCGTTGTACAGAACGTGTACCGTAATTTTCGGATTATATACCGCTGTTTATACGTTGATTTTGACCTTCGGCTTTTATGCCGATATATTATTATTGTAGAACGAAAAAAAAACAGCGTACATTTTTTAAAGAAAGATCGTTTGTAAAATATTCTAAAAACAAATACAAAACAGACAGGAAAAATCATACACCGCCAAACTCACTCTGAAAATTCTTTTAAATGTTTGCCTCGTTTTTATTCCTAGATGAATGGGTCACAAAAAGTCCCATTTCTACTCCATAGTTTTTAAAGGAAATCCGTCTGTTCAACAAGACCGTTTTTTGTCCATATTTATGAACACTTTGAACATCAAAGATAGTCCAGCGGCTTTTGAAAATAATTGTCATCCTCGGACCCATCATATAATCCGTAATGTCTCACAATATAGTGGGGTCGATCACAAGGCACGATCGTGAGTACGAGATACGAGATAGCTGCAAAAGAAATATAGTCGGGTTGCCCTTCCACACAGAGAAAAATCACACGCTAAATGTCATTGCAAAATGGCTTACTTCTGGGTACCGGCTGCCATAGTAAATGCGTGTACAGACATCGTTCTGAATAATAAACGCACGCCGGAGATGGGTGCATGCTTTTCAGAGCAGACTTTGATACGACTCGTGTGTGCTGCCGCTGCCAACTCACACAGCGTTCAAGTAGTTGTTGGTATCGTCACGCGACGTCACTACTGCTTTATGCTTTACTTGCAATTCTTATAATGTCACCAAATGCGTGGTGCGTGCTGGGAATAGAAGAAAAAAGAACACCGTTTTCGCGCCATTCGGGCCTACCGTACCGGATGTTCGCCCTCAAATTGCGGGGTCTGATCGCCCTTTGCGTTCCCACTAGACTTTTGATCGCCCATTAATCCAAAAGGGCGATCAGATCCCGCTTTAATCCTACTCCCGAGGTGGATCAAATTTGCGGGGTCTGATCCTGATCGCCCTCGCGTTCCCACTTACGCTTGATCGCCCTTTGATCGCCCTTTTCGGGAAATTGCGGGGTCTGATCGCCCTTTTCTCGAATTGCGAGATCAATGCGGGGTCCAGTGGGAACGGGGCCTATATTGCACTGTTGCAGACAGATAGAGTACCCTGGTTTCGTCTATGCATGCATCCGAAGCAATTTGGCTTAAGTACCGATTAGTCTCTCTATTGCACTGTTGCAGATAGATAGAGTATCGTGGTTTATTCTATGCATGCAACCGATGCAGTTTGGCTTGAATACCGATCTGCCTTTGACATAAACTAATTAAGTTTAAGCGCAATAGTTACAGTCAAGGTGATAAAAAGACACAGTGGTTGGTAGATCAAGGATACCAATTATCTACATTGGGTCTCTCTAAGCAAAGCGTCAGTATTAAGAGCTTTGCTACTAAAGTTGGTCAAAGAGATAAACATTTTTCCTTCATTCAATACTTCAACTTAATACATCAAAGTATTTAGGATAGTTTGGTTACGCTGCCAAGCTTGCCCAAAGGGGGCGTTTTCTATATTGTTGTACATTGACAATACCTAACTTTTAGATTTCTATGGGCACACTGATGCTTCTTTACGACTGTTTCAATTTAAATTAGATCGCAATGAACCTCAAAGCAGAAAATGTAATGTGACCGTCTGTTAATTCTTGTGCTCATGCAACAGTCACTTTTTAAGAAGTCGTAGTGATTTGGAGGACACCTGCCATCACTGTGATAGCCCACAGACAGGAAACTACCGCTTCACGAACGGACGGACATAGGTAATTTTGCTTTGGAACTCAACGGCTATTTGATGTCTTGAGAAATAACAATCTGTTTAGGATCTTACTTTTGTTTCTGATTATCACAAAATGTCAAAACCGAGCCATGATGCACACTCAAGATTAATTAACTAAATCAGGCTAATATAAGGGCTCTTGCATGAATATTTTCTTATAAAATTCAGAATTTAGAATAACAGTCTTTCCCGCCATAAGGCTTTCTTTATAAAATGTCCCTGTCGGAGATCACTTTCCAGGTTTTAGAGATTGGTACGAGTTCACCTTTTAAAGCAGAACAACATTGACAGAGGGCGAGGCCACGGTTGGCTAGTACCTAAATCTGGGGAGACAACAGATTTCAGAAAGTGTAAATGATTAGAGCCTATACATTCGTTTGATCCGAACAAAAACAAAGTGTCACAAAGAGAATATTTGTCGCTATCTTGGCTGCGTTGCTTTTGGGGGAAAAAGCACCAGTCTGAACAATGTGAAAACCTTCATTTTAGCTAGTAACCAGATTGACCAGTTGCTTGACAATATATTTCTGTGATCATACGACACATCTTAAAGGGATACGTTGCCGTGGTGCTTATTGGGCAATAGAAAGCGTTTGTTATGAAATGAATATGGTTGAAAAGATGTTTAAAAAGTAGAATATTAACGATTTACACAAATATCCCAAGAAATGGTTTGGTTTTCCTTTTAATTCGTAAACTTAGACGGTACGCTAAAATTTGATTTTACAAAATGGCGGACCGTTTTAGTTTCGAGGGATATTTGTGTACATTATCGAGTAGAATGGGGAGGGGGTTCCTCGTACTACCGTATGTTGAGTAGGGTGGGGGAGGGGGGTTCCCCTTACTTCCGTATATCGAGTGGGGTGGGGAGGGGATTCCCCTTACTACCGTATGTTGAGTGGGATGGGGGTTCCCCTTACTACCGTATGTTGAGTGGGATGGGGGAGGGGTCTCCCTTACTACCGTATGTTGAGTGGGGTGGGGCTCCCCTTACTACCGTATGTCGAGTGGGATGGGGAGGGGGTTCCCCTTACTACCGTATGTTGAGTGGGATGGGGGAGGGGGTCCCCTTACTACCGTATGTCGAGTGGGGTGGGGGAGGGGGTTCCTCCTTACTACCGTATGTTGAGTGGGATGGGGGAGGGGGTCCCCTTACTACCATATGTTGAGTGGGTTGGGGAGGGGGTTCCTCGTACTACCGTATGTTGAGTGGGTTGGGGGAGGGGGTTCCTCCTTACTACCGTATGTTGAGTGGGTTGGGGGAGGGGGTTCCTCCTTACTACCGTATGTTGAGTGGGTTGGGGAGGGGGTTCCTCCTTACTACCGTATGTCGAGTGGGGTGGGGAGGGGGTTCCTCCTTACTACCGTATGTTGAGTGGGGTGGGGAGGGGGTTCCTCCTTACTACCGTATGTTGAGTGGGTTGGGGAGGGGGTTCCTCCTTACTACCGTATGTTGAGTGGGTTGGGGGAGGGGGTTCCTCCTTACTACCGTATGTTGAGTGGGTGGGGGAGGGGGTTCCTCCTTACTACCGTATGTCGAGGGGTGGGGAGGGGGTTCCTCCTTACTACCGTATGTCGAGTGGGACTGGAGGGGGTTCCTCCTTACTACCGTATGTCGAGTGGGGTGGGGAGGGGGTTTCCCTTACTACCGTATGTTGAGTGGGATGGGGAGGGGGTTCCCCTTACTACCGTATGTCGAGTGGGGTGGGGGAGGGGGATCCCCTTACTACCGTATGTTGAGTGGGTTGGGGGAGGGGGTTTCCCTTACTACCGTATGTCGAGTGGGATGGGGAGGGGGTTCCTCCTTACTACCGTATGTCGAGTGGGGTGGGGGAGGGGGTTCCTCCTTACTACCGTATGTCAAGTGGGATGGGGAGGGGGTTCCTCCTTACTACCGTATGTTGAGTGGGGTGGGGGTTCCCCTTACTACCGTATGTCGAGTGGGGTGGGGAGGGGGTTCCTCCTTACTACCGTATGTCGAGTGGGGTGGGGGAGGGGGTTCCCCTTACTACCGTATGTCGAGTGGGTTGGGGAGGGGGTTCCTCCTTACTACCGTATGTCGAGTGGGGTGGGGGAGGGGGTTCCTCCTTACTACCGTATGTCGAGTGGGGTGGGGAGGGGGTTCCCCTTACTACCGTATGTCGAGTGGGGTGGGGAGGGGGTTTCCCTTACTACCGTATGTCGAGTGGGTTGGGGGAGGGGGTTCCTCCTTACTACCGTATGTTGAGTGGGTTGGGGAGGGGGTTCCCCTTACTACCGTATGTCGAGTGGGGTGGGGAGGGGGTTCCTCCTTACTACCGTATGTTGAGTGGGTGGGGGAGGGGGTTCCTCCTTACTACCGTATGTCGAGTGGGGTGGGGAGGGGGTTTCCCTTACTACCGTATGTCGAGTGGGTTGGGGGAGGGGGTTCCTCCTTACTACCGTATGTTGAGTGGGTTGGGGAGGGGGTTCCCCTTACTACCGTATGTCGAGTGGGGTGGGGAGGGGGTTCCTCCTTACTACCGTATGTTGAGTGGGATGGGGAGGGGGTTTCTCCTTACTACCGTATGTTGAGTGGGGTGGGGGAGGGGGTTCCTCCTTACTACCGTATGTCGAGTGGGGTGGGGGAGGGGGTTCCTCCTTACTACCGTATGTCGAGTGGGGTGGGGAGGGGGTTCCTCCTTACTACCGTATGTCGAGTGGGATGGGGAGGGGGTTCCTCGTACTACCGTATGTCGAGTGGGGTGGGGAGGGGGTTCCTCCTTACTACCGTATGTTGAGTGGGATGGGGAGGGGGTTCCTCCTTACTACCGTATGTCGAGTGGGTTGGGGGAGGGGGTTCCTCCTTACTACCGTATGTCGAGTGGGGTGGGGAGGGGGTTCCTCCTTACTACCGTATGTTGAGTGGGGTGGAGGAGGGGGTTCCCCTTACTACCGTATGTTGAGTGGGGTGGAGGAGGGGGTTCCTCCTTACTACCGTATGTTGAGTGGGTTGGGGGAGGGGGTTCCTCCTTACTACCGTATGTCGAGTGGGGTGGGGAGGGGGTTCCTCCTTACTACCGTATGTCGAGTGGGGTGGGGAGGGGGGTCCTCCTTACTACCGTATGTCGAGTGGGGTGGGGAGGGGGTTCCTCCTTACTACCGTATGTTGAGTGGGGTGGAGGAGGGGGTTCCCCTTACTACCGTATGTTGAGTGGGGTGGAGGAGGGGGTTCCCCTTACTACCGTATGTTGAGTGGGGTGGAGGAGGGGGTTCCTCCTTACTACCGTATGTCGAGTGGGTTGGGGGAGGGGGTTCCTCCTTACTACCGTATGTCGAGTGGGGTGGGGAGGGGGTTCCTCCTTACTACCGTATGTCGAGTGGGGTGGGGAGGGGGTTCCTCCTTACTACCGTATGTCGAGTGGGGTGGGGAGGGGGTTCCTCCTTACTACCGTATGTCGAGTGGGGTGGGGAGGGGGTTCCTCCTTACTACCGTATGTCGAGTGGGGTGGGGAGGGGGTTCCTCCTTACTACCGTATGTTGAGTGGGGTGGAGGAGGGGGTTCCCCTTACTACCGTATGTTGAGTGGGGTGGAGGAGGGGGTTCCTCCTTACTACCGTATGTCGAGTGGGTTGGGGGAGGGGGTTCCTCCTTACTACCGTATGTCGAGTGGGGTGGGGAGGGGGTTCCTCCTTACTACCGTATGTTGAGTGGGGTGGAGGAGGGGGTTCCCCTTACTACCGTATGTTGAGTGGGTTGGGGAGGGGGTTTCCCTTACTACCCTATGTCGAGTGGGATGGGGAGGGGGTTCCTCCTTACTACCGTATGTTGAGTGGGGTGGGGGTTCCCCTTACTACCGTATGTTGAGTGGGATGGGGAGGGGGTTCCCCTTACTACCGTATGTCGAGTGGGGTGGGGGTTCCCCTTACTACCGTATGTCGAGTGGGATGGGGAGGGATTCCCCTTACTACCGTATGTTGAGTGGGATGGAGAGGGGGTTTCCCTTACTACCGTATGTTGAGTGGGGTGGGGGTTCCCCTTACTACCGTATGTTGAGTGGGATGGGGAGGGGGTTCCCCTTACTACTGTATGTCGAGTGGGATGGGGAGGGATTCCCCTTACTACCGTATGTCGAGTGGGATGGGGAGGGGGTTCCTCCTTACTACCGTATGTTGAGTGGGGTGGGGGTTCCCCTTACTACCGTATGTCGAGTGGGATGGGGAGGGGGTTCCTCCTTACTACCGTATGTTGAGTGGGGTGGGGGTTCCCCTTACTACCGTATGTCGAGTGGGATGGGGAGGGGGTTCCTCCTTACTACCGTATGTCGAGTGGGATGGGGAGGGGGTTCCTCCTTACTACCGTATGTTGAGTGGGTGGGGAGGGGGTTCCCCTTACTACCGTATGTTGAGTGGGGTGGGGGAGGGGGTTCCTCCTTACTACCGTATGTCGAGTGGGTTGGGGAGGGGGTTCCCCTTACTACCGTATGTCGAGTGGGATGGGGGAGGGGGTTCCCCTTACTACCGTATGTCGAGTGGGATGGGGAGGGGGTTCCTCCTTACTACCGTATGTTGAGTGGGATGGGGGAGGGGGTTCCCCTTACTACCGTATGTCGAGTGGGGTGGGGAGGGGGTCCCCTTACTACCGTATGTCGAGTGGGATGGGGGAGGGGGTTCCCCTTACTACCGTATGTCGAGTGGGGTGGGGAGGGGGTTCCCCTTACTACCGTATGTCGAGTGGGATGGGGAGGGGGTTCCTCCTTACTACCGTATGTTGAGTGGGGTGGGGGAGGGGGTCCCCTTACTACCGTATGTCGAGTGGGATGGGGGAGGGGGTTCCCCTTACTACCGTATGTCGAGTGGGATGGTGGAGGGGGTTCCCCTTACTACCGTATGTCGAGTGGGGTGGGGAGGGGGTTCCTCCTTACTACCGTATGTTGAGTGGGGTGGGGGAGGGGGTCCCCTTACTACCGTATGTCGAGTGGGTTGGGGAGGGGGTTCCCCTTACTACCGTATGTCGAGTGGGATGGGGAGGGGGTTCCTCCTTACTACCGTATGTTGAGTGGGGTGGGGGAGGGGGTTCCTCCTTACTACCGTATGTTGAGTGGGGTGGGGGAGGGGGTCCCCTTACTACCGTATGTCGAGTGGGTTGGGGAGGGGGTTCCCCTTACTACCGTATGTCGAGTGGGGTGGGGAGGGGGTCCCCTTACTACCGTATGTCGAGTGGGATGGGGAGGGGGTTCCCCTTACTACCGTATGTCGAGTGGGATGGGGAGGGATTCCCCTTACTACCGTATGTCGAGCGGGGTGGGGAGGGGGTTCCTCCTTACTACCGTATGATGAGTGGGGTGGGGGAGGGGGTTTCCCTTACTACCGTATGTCGAGTGGGATGGGGAGGGATTCCCCTTACTACCGTATGTCGAGTGGGGTGGGGAGGGGGTTCCTCCTTACTACCGTATGATGAGTGGGGTGGGGGAGGGGGTTCCTCCTTACTACCGTATGTCGAGTGGGATGGGGAGGGGGTTCCTCCTTACTACCGTATGTTGAGTGGGATGGGGAGGGGGTTTCCCCTTACTACCGTATGTTGAGTGGGGTGG
Organism: Plazaster borealis; assembly: GCA_021014325.1. NCBI lineage: Eukaryota > Metazoa > Echinodermata > Asteroidea > Forcipulatida > Labidiasteridae > Plazaster > Plazaster borealis. The sequence continues at coordinate 34,172,517 of CM037474.1, read as the reverse complement.
GGAGGGGGTTCCCCTTACTACCGTATGTCGAGTGGGATGGGGGTGGGGGTTCCCCTTACTACCGTATGTCGAGTGGGGTGGGGAGGGGGTTCCTCCTTACTACCGTATGTTGAGTGGGGTGGGGAGGGGGTTCCTCCTTACTACCGTATGTTGAGTGGGGTGGGGAGGGGGTTCCCCTTACTACCGTATGTCGAGTGGGATGGGGGTGGGGGTTCCCCTTACTACCGTATGTCGAGTGGGATGGGGAGGGGGTTCCTCCTTACTACCGTATGTTGAGTGGGGTGGGGAGGGGGTTCCTCCTTACTACCGTATGTTGAGTGGGGTGGGGAGGGGGTTCCCCTTACTACCGTATGTCGAGTGGGATGGGGGTGGGGGTTCCCCTTACTACCGTATGTCGAGTGGGGTGGGGAGGGGGTTCCTCCTTACTACCGTATGTCGAGTGGGATGGGGAGGGGGTTCCTCGTACTACCGTATGATGAGTGGGGTGGGGGAGGGGGTTTCCCTTACTACCGTATGACGAGTGGGATGGGGAGGGGTTCCCATTACTACCGTATGTCGAGTGGGATGGGGAGGGCTGGTTGATGGACCAGTCATCCACATTGGAAGTACAGTATTCTCGTGTTTTCATCGTTATTAGAACCTTTTGTTGATTTTTTTTGCCAATAAAGTTGAAGTGTCAAGAACGAGTTTTCATCTTAGTAAACGTTGTGTATTGTGTCACACATGAAACAGCCGTCACGTTCTATCGTCATTGTCAATGTTCGGGTTTGGGTTTGTGAACTGTTTTCCTTTAGGCAGCGTTGCAGTTGATTAGTCGGGTCTAATGTGACCATTTATGACTTGTCGAGGGAAGTAACGGGAGATTTAATGAAAATGTATAGATCACCTTTTGAAAAATTAAAGGCACTTTTCGAATGGCCGGCCGAACCTTTGTATTTTCCTTAACTTGGAAATTAATACCGACTTTTCATTGTGTGAATTGCATCTCAAGAAAAAATCTTCACATATAAAAAAACCCCGTAAAAATAAAATTCGAGAATCCCCGAAGGGATTATGGCAATAGTTTCTATCATATATCTAGTGGTATGTTAGTGCATATGCTTGACCGATTTGCATGGAGATTATTTTGCGTTAAACGGTTTGTATTGTATACATGCCGGGACAGCTGATGGGTCGACCACTCAAGGGAAGGAGGGTTTCTCATCATCAAATCAGAGAGAGTATGAGAGAGGGGAGGGGAAGGGGGAGAGGGTTGCTGCACGTACATTGCACTTTTAAGGGTCACGGCACACATATGAAATGGTACATCAACTGGTAATGTTCTACTAATGATAATGGGAACGTTATTTTTCACTAAACCAAGACGAACAAATACGTCAAGAAACATTGCATTGAACTCAGCCATTTCACAGTACCTTCATAGTGAGAGTACATCATCATGTTGCAATCTAGCAGTGTATTCCAACGAGTCTTTTGGAGCCAAATTTGTGTTCCTATTTCTTCTAATGAACAAACTTGATTTCGTAAGGGGGGGGCTTGTCCATCAAATAAAGGTGTTCTTTCTATAAAGCGTATAATGCAAATTTACAGCTATCGTCTCGGCTAACTACATCCAGGCAATCTGTTCATATCAAATAATACAAAGGCTTAGTATTATCTAAACTGATTTTGTTACCAAGTCAAGGAAGAACTTGTCCATTGTACAACCACATAAATTTAGTGTCACAAACCGATTTCCTAAGAGAATTAAACCATTACCATTTGACTTGTCTTATTTGGTTCCTGGTTTTTTCAGGCCAATAGTCACCCTGTGTAGGCCTCTTTTGCACTGAGCACATGCCTACTGATGAAAAGTGAAGTCCAAAGCATGGTGAGGGTGAGAGCGCCACCTCGGGGTTCATTTTGTCCACTATTCTTTTTACTTTTGTTCCCTTTCTTGGGGTTAGACTGGTTCCCTTGATTTATCTGCAAGGATAGGATAAAGACAGGCACTGGTCGTATAAGCCAAATGATTTCAGTGGATATGACGTAGGCCTACGGTTTAAATTTCTGTGTTATATGGTGACCCTGAAGGGACATCAAGCATATATATTTGCGTGAATATTACGTAAATATTCACGGTTTTTGCCCCAAATCGCAAATATTCACGTAAATATTTACGTGAATATTCAAGATTTGTGCCCCATCGCAAATATTTACGTAATTGTTTACGTAAATAATTTTTTTTCAGATTTGGTGTTTACTACTCACCCTGATAGGGTGAATGATTTTTATATCTCTCACGAGAGTTTTAATACTGATCACAAACTGCTTGACTTTAACGTTTGTACTCGGGTGAAAAAACTTAAGAAGGCTCCTCGCTTTGTTTATAATTTTAAGCGAGCTGACTTTGACATTATTAGATCTTTCCTGTCTAATGTTGATTTTGGTATTGTTTATGATGCCGTTAATGTTAATGTGGCTTGGTCCAATTTTCTTGACATTTTTTCCAATGTAATTGACAGGTGCGTTCCTGAATTTAAAATGAGGGACCCTGCTGCTCCTGGTTGGATTGATGCTGAAATGCGGCACTTGCAAAACAAAAAGAAATCTGCTTGGAAGAAAGCTATGCCATCCAATTTGGCTCAACACTGGGCTATTTTTTGTAAGCTTCGCAATCGTTATAAGAATCTTTTAACAATGAAGTATAAACAGTAGCCTAATCTTGGGTCCACGCTTGCTGATAATCCAAAGAGATTTTTGTCATTTTTTAGGCAAAAAACTAAATCTAAGTCTCTTCCCCAAATGGTTAAGAATGACAATGGGCAGACTGCCACTGATGCCCAAGACAAAGCCACTTTGTTCAATGCTTACTTTCATTCAGTGTTGACTCAACCTAAAAACTATGATTTTTTTACCTTATGTTGCCGTCCATAGACATGATATGTTGGGTTCTATTTCCATCAGTGAGAGTGATGTACTTGTAATACTTAATAATTTAGATGTCACTGAAGCTGTAGGCCCTGATGGACTGTCTCCTCGCTTGCTTAAGGAGTGTGCTCACCAAATTGTGTCTCCATTAAGCCACATATTTAACCTGTCTCTGTTTACCACAGAATTACCCAGTGACTGGTTGAGAGCTAATGTGGTTCCCATTTTCAAGAAAAAAGACAAAAGTTATGTGGAAAATTATAGACTTGTGTCGTTTACATTGCGTATGTGCCAAAGTTATGGAAAGGGCCTTTTTTAATCCCACATTTCCTGCTATTGAGGGTGAACTTCATCACCTACAGCACGGGTTTGTCAAAGTCCGCTCCACTGTCTCTCAACCTTTGTCCGTTTATCAAGAGGTCAGCTGTGTTTTGGACAAAGCCGGGCAGGTGGATGTGGTTTACGTTGATTTTTCTAAAGCGTTTAAGATAGCGTTTCTCACAAATTGATTTTACACAAATTACAGGGTTTTGGGTTAATTTTTCTACAAACAGCGCGGTGTGTATGGAAAAACATGGCATCATATCCAAGTGCCACTGCTGTAAGGGTCATGATTCATGTTGCATTTGTTGGTTGCAACACGATTTTAACTTTTCTAAATCCATCGGAAGTAATATAATAATAATAATAACGTAAACTTTAATACATAGCGCCAAAATCCGCCAAAAAAGACGGAAGTGTGCCCAGTTTCAATTTCCAAACGTTGTCGAAATGGTTTGGTAAAGCTCCGAAAAACAGTGGCGCACAATCCTTGAAGTTTTGTTTATAGAGGGAAGAGTAAAATCATACATGTAGCCGTGTTCAAGCAAATCAGAGGATGAGATCATCATGTCGCCACGAAAACTTTTTTTATGATATTCGATTTATAGGCATCATATTTTATGAGGGATTTTTAGTGGACATGCAAAGAAAATAGTTCGGTACGGACTCAAGGTGTTCAAAAGGCTTATAATTTGTTGTGATTATGAAGATTCTGCTCGTAACGAGTGAGAATCATAATGAAGTGCAAGCTTTAAAAAAGAAAAGTTTGAGGCGTCAGCGTCAAAAGTTCTTTTTAGAAAGGATGGGGAAAAGGGTGGGAAAAAAACAGAGGAAGTGCAAAGAAAAACCGGGGGAGGGCGGATGGAAAGGACAGACAGACCGAGGCAGAGGAGTGCCCAGGCACCGGCTCCGCCCAGACAGTCTGCAGAAAATTAATGATGTGTTTATGGGAGTGCGGGACTAAGAACTATTTACGGCGGTAGCCAACGAGAGAAAGCAATCGGTAAGCCCTTTAGGGTTTCGTTATGTCCCATGGCTCCGGTGAGGTCTCTGTAAAAAAAGGTAGTGTATTGTTCAAGTGGGTGACAAAGTCTCTGTCCATTGAAAAGTCAGTAGATGATGGTTAAAACAGACGGCCCGCACCTTTTCTTCGATGTTTTCAAGCAACCTATCGGAAAACTACGACAATCCCATTGAGCTCCCCGTGCTTAAACACTGAGCGCGATGGTTTGTTATGGGTGCGTTCGAATAGCTTACACGTGTAAGTAAAACTTACACGATAGCGTTCGATTAGCCATCACATGATACTCATGTCTGCCCCTTGTCAGCCACCACAGCCCCAGCTCGCGAGCGGGTCTCTGGTGGATGCCCGGTGTAATGACGTAGTTTCCGGCTGCAGGCGTATCATACCAAGATGGCGGGGGACAAGTTGAATTTGACCCGAGTACAAAAACTACAAACTAATACACAGATAACGTCTATGAAATAATTATGGCAAATGGAAAGGAAATGTATTTCCTCAAAAGCAAACAGTTGGTGAGTGTGTACAAATTATGAATGATATAATTAAAACAGTATTGGAAACATTTCCGCATAATTGGAAATGGGTGGATTTAATTTTTCTCTCCTTAAATATTTGAACAAGTTATACGAGTTGTTTTGTTCATGTAAAAAAACTAATTAAGTTCTTTGTATTAAGTTCCTATCTCAAGACGCACTTTTTCGTCAGAAAACTGGTGATTCCCATTGGTTTTTGAGATGATGATAAACTTCTTTGAGAAAAACACAAAATAAACATATCTCGACAACAATTCTTATTTTTGAGCAGTAAATATATGTATTTGAGAAAATGAAGCAATGTCTTTACATGACTCAATTTTTTATTGAACACTTACAGGTAATTACTAGCTTACTCACCACAGGTTGAACTATACATCATAAAGCCAAGGCATACATGGTAGGGGACACAAATTGGCGTCCCTTACTCAACCAACCTGTATGTTAAACTATGCATCATAAAGCCAAGGCATACATGGTAGGGGACACAAATTGGCGTCCCTTACTCAACCAACCTGTATGTTAAACTATGCATCATAAAGCAAAGACCAAATGGTAGGGGACACAAATTGGCGTCCCTTACTCAACCAACCTGTATGTTACACTATGCATCCTAAAGCAAAGACTAACATGGTAGGGGACACAAATTGGCGTCCCTTACTCAACCAACCTGTATGTTACACTATGCATCCTAAAGCAAAGACTAACATGGTAGGGGACACAAATTGGCGTCCCTTACTCAACCAACCTGTATGTTACACTATGCATCCTAAAGCAAAGACCAACATGGTAGGGGACACAAATTGGCGTCCCTTACTCAACCAACCTGTATGTTACACTATGCATCCTAAAGCAAAGACTAACATGGTAGGGGACACAAATTGGCGTCCCTTACTCAACCAACCTGTATGTTACACTATGCATCATAAAGCCAAGGCATACATGGTAGGGGACACAAATTGGCGTCCCTTACTCAACCAACCTGTATGTTACACTATGCATCCTAAAGCAAAGACCAACATGGTAGGGGACACAAATTGGCGTCCCTTACTCAACCAACCTGTATGTTACACTATGCATCCTAAAGCAAAGACTAACATGGTAGGGGACACAAATTGGCGTCCCTTACTCAACCAACCTGTATGTTAAACTATGCATCATAAAGCATAGGCCAACATGGTAGGGGACACAAATTGGCGAACCCTAAGAGTCTTGTCTATGCTGCAGAATAGAAGTTTATCATACAGGTTGGTATGATAAGGGACACAAATTGGCGTACCCTAAGAGTCTTGTCTATGCTGCAGTATACAAAGTTTATCATACAGGTTGGTATGGTAGGGGACACCAATTGGCGTACCCTAAGAGGCTTGTCTATGCTGCAGTATACAAAGTTTTTCATACAGGTTGGTATGGTAGGGGACACCAATTGGCGTACCCTAAGAGGCTTGTCTATGCTTCAGTATACAAAGTTTTTCATACAGGTTGGTATGGTAGGGGACACCAATTGGCGTACCCTAAGAGGCTTGTCTATGCTTCAGTATACAAAGTCTTTCATACAGGTTGGTATGGTAGGGGACACCAATTGGCGTACCCTAAGAGGCTTGTCTATGCTGCAGTATCATGCAGGTTGGTATGGTAGGGGACACCAATTGGCGTACCCTAAGGGGCTTGTCTATGCTGCAGTATACAAAGTTTTTCATACAGGTTGGTATGGTAGGGGACACCAATTGGCGTACCCTAAGAGGCTTGTCTATGCTGCAGTATCATGCAGGTTGGTATGGTAGGGGACACAAATTGGCGTACCCTAAGGGGCTTGTCTATGCTACAGTATCATGCAGGTTGGTATGGTAGGGGACACAAATTGGCGTCCCCTTACTCAACCAACCTGTATGTTAAACTATACATAAAGCAAAGGTCAACATAGTAGTAGGGTTCGTAAATTGCATCTCTTACTCAAAAAACATGGAAAAATTACTTGTCTGAAAGTGTTAATTTGTGTCTGAAGCATTATCAAATTCATCATCTTTGCGTTTCAGTTCATTAGCTGTTATTAAAGTGTTAAGTGCCCTTTCCTACTTAACATAAATCCCCACAGAATAACATAGTTCAATGTTAATTTGTCTGTATACGGTTTGGCATTCCTGCCAGTACCCGTGTTCCTTGTTCTCCACTCTTTAAGCGATGGTCCTTCCTCCAATGCACCTAAACAGTTGATTCATCCTTCTCCAGGACAGTGGCAATGTCCGGTCTGCCCTTGTTTTCTTCAAGATGAACTGGGTCAACTACTGCAATCTTATCCCTGCTGGTTGCTACTTTGACATCTCGGTTCCTTGTCTTCCCCTGGTCACCAATACATACATAAATTTAGAAATGAATTTAGAAATAAATTTAGAAATGCATGTATAATAGGAAATAATGTTGAGTTAAAGAATGCAACGCTTTTGAAGTATCTCTCTTGTTTTTGGTTTCGTTTGCTGTCTGTTTATTTGTTGTTTTTCAGGGGCTGGGGTTTAAAAATAATACAAAAATTGAAGAATTTCTAGCAAAAATTTATGTTAAACTAACAGTTAAACAATTTTAAGATAACTTCAAAATAATATAGGGAAACCTTTTTCTGGTCACAGCAGTGTGTTTTTAGGTTAGTTTTTTCTAAACTTTGTAACTTACTTCATAACTTCAGATTAGGAAAGATGATAATTTGGTGTTCATAATTTTTTTTTTTTTCCTTTACTTAATTTTCTGATATTTGATTCAATTTTATTGTTGCTGGCCTTTTTCTGCCAATGTGGATTAGGTATAAAACAGTTTTACAATACTTTCACCAAACTTCTCTTAAATTTTTTTTATACAATACTCACCGGTGGATAATTCATAGCAATAGCTACTTTATCCCTCATCATTTGCATTTGGTTGTCTTGGATGGGCTCCACTGCTGTTTCTCTGAAACGTGCCAATCCTTTCAGCTGCTGAAGTGGCCAAGAACTAACCTCTCGTGGAACCTAGGTTTTATACATCGAATAAGAAGTAACACTTTAAGACAATATAGTTAAAAGAAACAAATCAAAGTACATCTTTGACTCTTATGAATATAGGTAATTTCTTCTAAGGTCGAAATACACTTTCCAAAAAGGCTAAATCATTTACAAATTTTAAACAGTTATTAAAGGGCTGTCTGCGTTGACGGTTTATAGTGATGCCACTTAGTTAATGATTTATTGCAATTCAAGTGTGTTGTTGAAAATCAATTTACATTTCAGAAACAATCACATACCTCTTCCATTTCACCAACATGTTCCAGAAAATTCAGCCGTCAATCTCTGGCACAGTTAGGCAACCTAAGCTTGTAGCCATCACTGAAGAGAAGATCCCAATGTAAGGATGGCACGTCCATCTTTTCAAGGATAGGTTTCACCCACAGGGGTGATTCTGTTATATCAGGAAAACTCTGTAAGAATTAAAAACATTTACCACTGTACATGTAGTTTGTATCAATACTGTTCTTGATGTAATAGTGAGTAAGCAAACCGACCAGAGACGGTTGCACTTGATGTAATAGTGAATATAAGCAAACCGATCAGAGACCCCCCGCCCCCCCCCCAGTTGTGATGCTTTTTCCTGTCTGCTTAGCATGGATGGTCCAAGCTCAGAGCATTAAACACTCAGCTCTACCATGTGCTGCTGTTATATAACAGGGCAAACCCATGTCTATAGTCTTAAGGACAGCAACCTCCGGCATGGCATCTTAACTGCTAAAATACAATAATTGTATGGTAGTAGTCAACACCCAACAGTATGAACGAAACAGCAAAGGAGAGAACTTTATGCATGTTCCAATTGTACTTGTTTATTTCTTGTTTGTGCGTACTTTGACATGGGTATAAGACAGCAAGTTTCAAACCTTTAAGCAGCGCAGTCCCCTGGAGTAGTCTTTAATTGAGTCGGTGACATTGTGCTTTAGATGTGGCTCCCATGGTGAGGTCACCCACATCCACCTTAGACAACTTAAACCACTGAGGTGGCTGTGGTTTTGAAACTCCCCATAAGTCACTGAGAAGAAAAGGAAACTAATTTAGAACTTGAAATGAAGTAAAATTTCAAGATTTGTTGTTTGATTGAATAGGGACTTGAACTCAATACAGCATGCAAGCTCTCTACCCACCTGAGCTATCAAGTATTACTATACCTCATTCATATTCATGACCGAGAGTCGAATTCTCACTGTTCCATTCAACATCACGTGCCAGATGCTGTATTTACTGTTACTCAAGCGCACGCGAGTATTCACGCACATGGTAACGCATGACAAGTAGACTGTCACCCGGGCAGCCCGTGTGACAGTCTACTTGTCATGTGCTTTACGATCGTGGAACTAGAGAATATCATTGACAGTAATGATGCCTTCTCCACACAAAAACTGAATATGTATGAGGTATAGTAAAACAAAATATCACATGGTTTGTGGGTGAACAGTCTTTATTAGCTCCCTCGGTATTGAAAGTTGACAAACTAGTTCCCTCAACTTCGCCTCGGGAACTAGTTTGTCAACTTTCACTACCTCGGGGAGCTATTAACATCGACTATTCACCCTCAAACCATGTGATATTTGTATACTGTAGCAGCCCATGAGATTGGTTTGGATACAGCTCTTTGTATACAAGCTCTACAATAGACAACGAGGAATCTGATTGGCATACTATGAAATTAATGTAAATTTTTAGCAATTAAACTTTGAGCAAACCAGGACTCAAACCGAGGACCTCTGGACTAACCAGGGGTAACCAGCACTCACCAGGGGTGAATGACTTTTTAAAAAGTGTATTTAAGCTACTTGAGTATATTTATTTGGTGCTGCTGCTTATGCTGAATACTGTACTCCAAATTAAATATAAAGTGTCAGGATTGACTGTCGACCCGTTTAGCAGCAATAGTAATATTTAAAGCACATTCAGTTTAACAGTAATAGCTTGATCTAAAAGTGGAGGTAACATTATTATTTACCGCCTCACATCTCACAAGGAATAAATTCTTTGAATAAGAAAAAGTTACATTTAAAGCGTATCTGTGTAACTTACCCTCAAAAGTGTCAATCTCGATGAGGAGAGCCAACAAAAGCTAGCAGATATCTGTTTTTGTTCTCACAAAAACAATTGTCAAGTTGCAGGAACAGGGAACGCCTAAGCTTATCTTTGTAGCTGCTGAGAGTGATCAACAGACAAGTCAATGTTATGTTACTGTCGTAGGGAATCTGCTTCGTGTCCACAGACTATTGAGATTTTCCCTCCTGGCACTGCTGTGTGTACTACTAGAACACCTTCATGTATGAAAAGTGAAGAAGATTGAAAAATATTACTTAAAGGGTTGTAAATTCAAATCAAGTTTGGAAACATAACCAAAGGCATACCCTCACAAATATAACATAAATTGCATTTTTTGCTCTACTTGACATGCAGCAGCTTGCCATGCTTAGGTGAAAAAAAGTGGAATGGACACACTCAGCTGGGATTCAAACCCCAAAACCCTAACCTTTTTTTCTAGTGGCACACTGACAAAGGCATGTGGCTGCTTCAAATTTCTAAGTGGTAACCTGTTGCTACATAATACATGTACACTTTGATAATTCTTACAAAAACCAAAACATGGTGTGCATGTGAATAGAGCCCAGGTGTAATTAGTAATATTGATTCAGGGAACAAGTTGATTTCATTTTTCAAATGTAAATGCAAATTATGTAAATGTACTGACTAAAAGCAGGACCTAGTTTCATAATATCTCAAACGGGTGACAATACCTTTGTAGTCTCATTGCACTGAACAGCATTTTTCCCACGAATACAATTAGTGAACTCCCTTACCAGTCAGGTGGATATGCAATCTTGACAAAATTGCAGGAGGCTTTATCACGCTTGATAAAATGTGGGACATCCATTTTTGCCTGATCCATACCATCGAAGATGATGACAGTCAGGTCCTGTGGCTGTCTCCTTGCTCTTTCCCTAGCTGTATGGTACTCCCTACGCTCCTTCCTAAAAATAGACAAATACAAAATATATCTTCAACTTGCCCAAATTTGTATATCCGTCAAAATCATTCACTTTTATATGTGAATGAATAATAAATGGGGTCCAAAAATATGTATCATATTGAGGATTGTGTAATACATGTGGCTGATAGTGATAGTTGCATGCTTTTAAATTTAAGAAAACAACATTCTTACTCCACTGCAAGATTGTGACTTCTCATTCTCAACATCTCATTAATTTGTTTGACCTCAACCTCTGTCATGTCTGTAGCTGCTTTCTGACGTCTATACACAATACTAGGTAGGACCGTAGTAGTAGGTACCGAGTACTACTCTAGTAGTAATAGTAGTACTTAGTATGTACATGTAGTAGGCCTATTATTATAAGCATGGAGGTAGGAATAGAATGTTATAAGTAACTACCGACCGGAAAAGTGAAATGCAAGGAACACTCTCATGACTCTGTATAACACTACAGGAAACACTGTTGTGTCACTCACAGTTCAATACATACCTACCGTACTCTGTCAGCAGTGTACCTGTACTGTCAGTCTCTGCATGCATGTTGCGCCATTTGATGAATCCAGAGAGAGAAACTCTATTGTTATGGAAAAGGTTTGCGGTAACACCATGTAATATCTCTGATGTTAAGTCTACCACCGGCACGTGGCGTGTAGGGCTGGATCACCAAACACAACAGGGAGTACCTGCAGAACACGCTAGCAGTAGCAGCCCGGGGTAACCAGCGCGAAGATCACTAAACTTCTTGAATCAGATATGAACGTAACGCAGACACGACAACCTCGAATTATAACGGGTTAAATACACGCACAAAGCGCGGAACATACATGTACATGTACATGTATATGTTCATTGTATGTACATTCTGATTTTATTATTTTAGCAAACGTTGGACTGATTCGAGATCGAAACCCATGAGAACGAAGTTAACATTAAAGCCTGCGCCCCCACGAGGTCAAAAACGTTTTCATTATCGTTATTATACATGACTGTGATTTTGAAAAGAAAGTGAATAAAGGCATATCGGAGCTTTGAATTTACGTTTAACTTTGCTGATAGGATTACATTTATGGAAGGAACGTTTTAAAGTTGCAATCTAAAATCTAGGTCATGATAAATTCCAGTATGTGACAGTCGATTAATTACAACTAAAATTAAATAAATAAAAGTTAATTTTTTGTTAAATTAACTAAAGCTGCTCCCAAAAATAAATGTGGTAATGGATGGGGTTCGATCAACTCTTCTTTCACCTTGCCTTTAAATAAATAAATTAATAAAATAATAACTATTATGACAATTGAATATATATGCTATAATTACCAAAATATCAATAATTATAATAATAACAATAATAATACTATTCAAAATGTGTCTTTCTATTCTAACAATACTACTTTATTTACTAACTAGCCTATTTTGTGTAAAAACATCTTATTTAATTTTGAACTATGACAGAGTAGCAGATGAAGCTCATTTCCATTATGTTTCGTTGATACATTCGGCGTAACAAGGAAATATGAAGGCAACATGAGATGAAACTTCTGGTAGACTGCGCAGCTTTAAATAAAAATAAATAAGTATAAGTAAAATAAAAAATGGAAGACAAATCAACAGTGCGGCATTTGTATGCATTCTAAAGAGTCTTCCCCATCCTTTTACGTGCTTTAAAACCGTACCCAGAAATTCATTTGGCCATCATCGAACAACGTCAACAACATTTTAACAACTTCAAAATAAGAATCTGCCGCACGCGTGCTCATCTTACCTGTCCCTAATTATTTAAACTAAATTCCAGTTCTGTACGGCAAGATCAAGACGCAAATATAAAAATCTTGCATGGAAAGATGTTTGTGCCAAGCGCAAACGTGGAACTTCTTCGAATTCTCTCAATGCTCTTCTCTAACTCAAAAACTTCTTTCTGGTGTTCCCGAAACTACAATCGATCGTAAATTCTGAAACTCAGTCTTTTAGAAAATAATTTGAATGATTGGCATGCAAGAATCTCATTTTTATTGTTCGTTTAGGCTGAGTATTGCAGCTCAAAAACGACAATTTTCCATCAAACGAGGGCGCTGTCTTTTGTTATTGTTTTAATTACAAAAGATTCACTGACGTGAACTCTATGCCTTTTCTTCCGAGAAGCTTCATGCAAACATCAAAGATTAGGTCTGACGGTCTGTTTTAACCATCGCCCTGAGTGACTTTCCATACATGATTCCCGTCAACAGTGTGGAAGAATTCTCATAATTAATTATAATAAAATATAAAGCCTTTTGAACACTTTGAGTGCGTTCCGATCCGGACTACTATTTTCTTCGCGAGTCTTTCTTACTGATGAACATATCGGATACCATCAAAATGTTTTTGGTGCTATAAACCTTACAAACATCACAGTATGCTAGCGGACGAATAAACAATGCATGGGATGATGCATGATCATTATCAATAATATAAATGACAAGCGGATGGCACCGGCGCGCCCGCCGCGCCGGCAGCGGACACTTTTTGCCCGGCATGTCGACACCAACACACAGGCAGGAAAAGTTCAGTGTGATGATAATTCAGGAAGCCATGCAGTTTTCTCAGAAGGCTGTAATTGTCACGAATCTCAACAGTCACCACCAGGCACAAAGTCATGTGTCAATGCTGATTCTGTCGATATTGAATACCAAGGTAAGCTATATCAATCATCCCATTTCACATCCCAGATGTTACAATTATTTATAATATTTCCTCATGATTGATAGGTTAATTGCTGGATTATAACTTTGTAAATAATTTAATAGGTTTTGAATTGTATTTGTATAAAAAATTATTGGATGATTGGACTATGTGTTAAAAAGTCTGAATTGGGGCTCAGTTTTCGGTATTGAAAGAGTGGGGAATCTGTGGGTGGATATTAAATACTATGTAATATACTAAACGAACACTGTTTGTCGGATGGCTGGACAGCAGAGATATGGACTGAACTTTATGTGAACCGTGTATGTACAACAACATGTGCAAGTGATTGGACAAAATTGCCGCGCGCATTGTCTAATGTATAACAACGTATAACAAATAGTGTGTGATAAGCATGATAAGAGATTTCCAGCATGCGCGCGCTGGCACATGGCCGGTGTGTGTGTATGCGATGTGTCTGTTGTTTTGGCACTAAGTGTGTGCACTTGGTTGGTTGTTGTTGTTGCATGGGTGGTTGTAACTTGTAGGGAGTTCTTTTAGCTGGTTGTCCCCCGACGTGTTCTTGAAGTTGAATAAGAAAGTCTTGTGGAATGAACTTTGAAGTTATCTGATCGCCGTTATGTTTTCCTGTGGGCGTTTTGTGACAGGTTAAACGAAGTAATAAATGCAGGTAAAATCCTAGATTTGTTACTGTTTAGTGTTGCTACTACATACCACTTACTCGTCATTGGCTGTTATCGTTTTAATTAATAATCATAGGGAGGGACTTTCCTCCTGGAATCATGTACACCATGTTATTGTCTGCTTAAATATGCAAAGCGAAGCTTTCATTGTACATCCATGAGATACCCGGCAAAGCTTTCTTTAATCTTTAATCCATCTTGCTGCCATCAGCCTCAGGTTTATCAAGGCAGGGGTAATGCTTGTGACAATTTATGGGCTATTCACTGTCTGCTGTGGGGTGTTCAAGTGGAGTGTACATTATTAGCCCACCTTGTTGAGCTGTAATGGCTATCTTTTAACATCGGTCTGCGAGTGTTATGAGACCGATGTTGAAGAGAGCCATTACATTACAGCTCAACAAGGTGGGCAGTGCTTTAAAATATCTGTTTCTAAATTAAAACCAAAATTCCAGCAAAGTAGCCTTCTCACATCAGACTAGCTCACCTTAGTTTTGACGTGGTTTGAAAGAATGACTATTTTGTTCACTTTAAAAGTTTTAGAATTGAAAAGGGTTTTTAGAAAAGCAGAATGAGTGTTTATAATCCTTTTCAGGGTTTGAATTTGGGGGGGGGGGGGTGAACCCACAAGACTGTGCAGTTCACAAGGCCTGTGGCTCATCAGAATATTTACTGGATCAGAATTTCCAAAACCAGAATCAAAATAAGGAAAAACTAACCCAGTTTAACAATAACATGCATTTAGGAATCTGTTTTAAGCACAAAGACATTTGTAAGAGAAGATTGATTTAATTAGTTTTATGGGTATTGAGTATACTTCATGTCATTTATACTTATTAGAAATCAAACGTATTTTACCAGACACAAGTCAACATTTGAACATTATTTTGTGTTCAAGATGAATAAACAGTGAGGTATTATTCTTCATTAATATTCAATTAAAAAACACAAGACCGCTGGACTTGTCCGGTCAAAAATTTACTGGCCCAACATCAAAACTGTGGTCCAGTGTAAAATTTGAGGCCTGTTTTTAAACATCTGTATTAATGGAAAAGTTATCAATTATTTTGTTTATGTACATGTAGGTTACCTTCACAAACCTCGGTGACAAGCCACGCCTACTATCAAGCCGTCAGTTTTTGTGGAACATGAACATCTTTTGCAAGCTGTTCTGACCACAACTACGATCATGGACTCCAATTCATGACTTTGAGGAGATGGGTTTTCATACAGGTGATGTTGATAAAAGTTACATGCATGTCCACATCAGAGGATGATGTGTCCCTCTATGATGCAAACAAAGGGTACAACTTTGACAGTGATGATGCTGATGATGACCAGTCACAGACACAATTACCCAGTCAAAGGTAAGTGTTCTCTGCCTTAAGAGGATCGTACACATTTGGTAATTACTCAAAATATATATTAGCATAAAAACTGACTTGGTAACGAGCAACAGAGAGCTGTTGATAGTATAAAACATTGTGAGAAACGACTCCCCCTGAAGTAACGTGGTTTTTGAGAAAGAGGTAATTTCTCACTAAAATAATAAAAACTTCTTGCAAGAAGAAGTTTTATTCCTAGATCTGAAAGCACACAAATTTGTACAACAAGGGTGTTTTTTCTTTCATCATTTTCTTGCAACTTCGATGACCAATTGAGCCCAAATTTTCACAGGCTTGTTATTTTATGCATATGTTGGGATACACCAAATGAGAACACTGGTCTTTGACAATTACCAAACGTGTACGATGCCTTTAAAATGAAATTTCAGAATCTTTGTTTTTGAACCATATTGAAACTTTGTAATTTAATTATCAATTAGGTTTTACACTATTTTGAGAGGCCCCCCCCCCCCAAACAAAAATGTATAAATAAATATAAATAAATTAATTAATTAATTTAAAAACAACAACAAATGTGACTGTTTATGACATGTTTTGTAGCTGTTTTTATTTTTATTTCAATGTTTGGGAACTTCATTTAAGATGTCCAATGTGTTTGAAACAATTTTGGCTGGCTCATGGAAAAACACCAACAACAAACAAACAAACAAAAACAGACAAGAGAATTTTTTAAGTTACCACTACAAAAGAATGTACAAAAGATGTACAAACCAATTTTTCTCAGAATGATGTCATTGGATGTTTTGGATGTTGAAAAAGGTTATCAAATACAATGTCTATTTACACCATTTTAAATTGAGGTTTGAGACTTGTAATTTCTCCCCACTCACAGTCACATGAAGATTCTATAATCTATTGGAAAATGAGTAAATCACAAAATTGAATTTGACATTTTCCTTGCCCTTTGATAAAATCTGAATGCATTGAAAAACATTTTTTATTTAAGCATTGAAATTGTTCATTCTTAATGTTTAACTTTCCAGTATCCTGACTGGCCATCCCAAGAAGCATAAGAGAAGTGATATTACATGCCCCCCGCACTCATGAAAAAGAGACAGACCCTATCCTCACAAGCTAAACAGCTTTCAGTGGAACAGTTCAAGAAAGAGGCACAGAATGCATGAGACTGAGCAGTTTCAGTACAGATGTCGAAGCTTCTTCCATGTGCTAAAAACAAATCTGGTAAGTAACTTTTGTAATGACAGACAAATAGCATTAGCTAATTTACACAATCGCTTGAAAAATTTCACAATATTTTTCTTATAAAGCATTGCTTAATACTGATTCTTATAATGAAATTTGATATGGTAGTTTCTTTTTGTGCATTGAAACACCATGCTTGTTGCTAGAGTAGGGGGTATGTTGGAATTCAGCATTGTAAAGCTTGAACCTACTGGAACACAACTTGCCTGCGTATTTGTCAGTTTCAAGTTAGGGGAAACCTCATTCCCCAACCTCTGGATATTGCGAGGAATCCCCCAGTTACTGCTGGGCACTTATCTTTTGTTAGCTCCAGAACCCATACAAAAGAACCACTTAACTCTCAGATAATCCCTTGTGGTTTATTACCTGATATCTCAGTTAATCCCTCTACCAATCCAGTACCTGAACGATAATGGGATCCTTGAACTCTCAGTTAATCAGTGGTGTAGCCAGAGGGGGGACAAAGTGTTCCGCCCCTCAGAAATTTTGATAATTTTTGGTCATTGCGTTTTGTAAACAACCATGTCAATGGCTGTTTAACTTGAAAAAATTGGATCTCAGCGACCACCACAGAAATTTCAGCTGGAGAGTGAAAGAAGGTTAATTACTCATTTTGTTTGTTTACTTTTTTCTGCAGATGAGCCTCTACTCCTTCAGTTTATGGTCTGGTGTTGGCCTTGACAAAGAGACAAAAGAAAGTAACCTGGGCACTGGGTGGGACACTCAGACAACTTCAGCAAAAGGTTTCGGAGTGCTGATGGGGAAGTTGTGGAACAAATGCCCCTCCATATCTACAGGGAGCTCATCCTAAACCCTCTCTTCTCCCAAACAGTGGATTTAAGACAGATGCTGAGGCACAGGTACTTTTGTGTGCACAAATCTAGATAATATATATATTTTTTGTTAACTTGCATGTGCAGGAGCACCAGTGCCCATCATGGGCGAGCGGTTAAAAGTACCAGACTCAAGTTCTAGTGGCTAAAGTCATTAGGGTGTGGGTTCAAATACGATCATGAAACTTATTTCTGAGAGCAAGACACTTAACTGCAATTGCCGCTTTCATCAAGGGTAAAATCTTTTCCTGTGAGGGCAGAGATGATTTAATCTGATTGATGTAGCCTGGTGTGAGCTACTTGTCGGCATAGATCGAGCTGTAAATAAATGGCCCAGTGAACATCAGTAATGTGGATCAAGCCCCATGAGCATCAGTGATTGATTTGAGCGCCATGTAACCCACTGTTATAAATATTATAATTAGGGAATAACGGTGTGGGAGCTGGTCTTCACTGCATGGTAATGACTGGGTTGGTGGCTGGCGGCTGCTGTTAATGGACCGAGACGTCCATTAACAATGGCCAGCCACCAACCAAGGTCATTACCACGCAGTGAAGACCAGCTCTTCCCACTGTTATTGCCATCAATAAATACCTTTAACAAAGAAAAAGAGTAATAATCATCAGACTTTGTGATTTTTCTTTCGCTGTTAATTTTGGAAGTGTTCTACTCTTGTTCAAGGGCCATTCTTAAGGCTGTTCAACTTTTGCGTGTCTCCTAGTCCGTTGCACATAATTAACTATAATAATATGTGCATTACTACAATGTGCATATTTTGAAAAACCAGACTATGCCTTTCCCTTTTAAAGTAACACTTTTGTTGGTGTACGGCTTTATGGTTTGCATTACCTTGGCTTCATGCATGTACCAGTACCAGCTACCTTAAAATGATACATTGCTGCACTTTTACGTATATGCGTGGTATGCGCATACAGGCCGCCACTTGACAATACACCCCCACTTGACAAGTATTTGACCAATCAGAATGCAGAAACTCTCTGATCGATATCTATTAATTGACTAATAATTTAGTTAATTATATTATGGTCATGAAAATTGGCAATTTGTTTTATGAACTTCAGTGATTAATGTTATGCCACGGTGAATTTTTATTGGTAGAACAACAATCACATGATGCTTTACCAAGATGCATGTACATGGTTCAGATGAACAAAAGTGCATGTAACCCAAGGGAACATTACCTTGATCGTTTTATTTTAGTTCAAATTTGTTGTGTATGTCTGCAATCTGTTAGCATGGCATAACAAAATGCTGTGATATGGTCCATGGGTTTTGTACACCCTCAGGGACAAATGGCACCATCTGTTTTGCCTTAGATTCCACTCGCCCCTTGCGTGTACAAAACCCATGGACACCATCACAGCGTGTAACTAATGAATATGGCTCCAAGCCTGGGTTTTTATTTTCTGCCAATGTCTTTGCTTCATCCCTATTAAAAGAAAGTGACAAATACTTTATTTCTTCAATGTAGGAACTGGGCTCATTGCAAGTGTTTAGGAGGCACGGAATTGTGTTGCCATGGACAGCAATATAGTAATGCTGCAGCACCTGAAGGCAAGATGCCACACTGAGCTGGAAGGGAAGACAGGAAGGAAAAGTCACCAAGATGCAAGCTCCATTGACTATTCAGTCTCAGTCACTGACATTACAATTATAGCATTGCGATTTGTGGAGTCACAGGATCAGTCTTTGTAAATTAGATAACTACTTTTTTCCCTTTCTATCCTGGCTATGAACCCATTTTGTCATTTTTCTAGTAAATTCTTTAAAAAACTTTGACGGCCTATAAAAATAACCGTCCGACAATATAGTTCCCTTTTCAAATAAAAATCAGCTGGAGTACTCCAATTTGTGTCCCCTACCATACCAACCTGTATGAAAAACTTTGTATATTGCAGCATAGAAAAGCCTCTTAGGGTACGCCAATTTGCGTCCCCTACCATACCAACCTGTATGAAAAACTTTGTATGCTGCAGCATAGACAAGCCTCTTAGGGTACGCCAATTTGTGTCCCCTACCATACCAACCTGTATGAAAAACTTTGTATGCTGCAGCATAGACAAGCCTCTTAGGGTACGCCAATTTGCGTCCCCTACCATACCAACCTGTATGAAAAACTTTGTATACTGCAGCATAGACAAGCCTCTTAGGGTACGCCAATTTGTGTCCCCTACCATACCAACCTGTATGAAAAACTTTGTATACTGCAGCATAGACAAGCCTCTTAGGGTACGCCAATTTGCGTCCCCTACCATACCAACCTGTATGAAAACCTTTGTATACTGCAGCATAGACAAGCCTCTTAGGGTACGGCAATTTGCGTCCCCTACCATACCAACCTGCATGATACTGCAGCATAGACAAGCCTCTTAGGGTACGCCAATTTGCGTCCCCTACCATACCAACCTGTATGAAAAACTTTGTATACTGCAGCATAGACAAGCCTCTTAGGGTACGCCAATTTGTGTCCCCTACCATACCAACCTGTATGGTAAACTTTGTATACTGCAGCATAGACGAGCCTCTTAGGGTACGCCAATTTGCGTCCCCTACCATACCAACCTGTATGGTAAACTTTGTATACTGCAGCATAGACGAGCCTCTTAGGGTACGCCAATTTGTGTCCCCTACCATACCAACCTGTATGAAAACCTTTGTATACTGCAGCATAGACAAGCCTCTTAGGGTACGGCAATTTGTGTCCCCTACCATACCAACCTGCATGATACTGCAGCATAGACAAGCCTCTTAGGGTACGCCAATTTGTGTCCCCTACCATACCAACCTGCATGATACTGCAGCATAGACAAGCCTCTTAGGGTACGCCAATTTGTGTCCCCTACCATACCAACCTGCAAGATACTGCAGCATAGACAAGCCTCTTAGGGTACGCCAATTTGTGTCCCCTACCATACCAACCTGTATGAAAACCTTTGTATACTGCAGCATAGACAAGCCTCTTAGGGTACGCCAACTTGTGTCCCCTACCATACCAACCTGCATGATACTGCAGCATAGACAAGCCTCTTAGGGTACGCCAATTTGTGTCCCCTACCATACCAACCTGCATGATACTGCAGCATAGACAAGCCTCTTAGGGTACGCCAATTTGTGTCCCCTACCATACCAACCTGCATGATACTGCAGCATAGACAAGCCTCTTAGGGTACGCCAATTTGTGTCCCCTACCATACCAACCTGTATGGTAAACTTTGTATACTGCAGCATAGACAAGCCTCTTAGGGTACGCCAATTTGTGTCCCCTACCATACCAACCTGTATGAAAAACTTTGTATACTGCAGCATAGACAAGCCTCTTAGGGTACGCCAATTTGCGTCCCCTACCATACCAACCTGTATGGTAAACTTTGTATACTGCAGCATAGACAAGCCTCTTATTAGGGTACGCCAATTTGTGTCCCCTACCATACCAACCTGTATGATAAACTTTGTATACTGAAGCATAGACAAGCCTCTTAGGGTACGCCAATTTGTGTCCCCTACCATACCAACCTGTATGAAAAACTTTGTATACTGCAGCATAGACAAGCCTCTTAGGGTACGCCAATTTGAGTCCCCTACCATACCAACCTGTATGATAAACTTTGTATACTGAAGCATAGACAAGCCTCTTAGGGTACGCCAATTGGTGTCCCCTACCATACCAACCTGTATGATAAACTTTGTATACTGCAGCATAGACAAGCCTCTTAGGGTACGCCAATTTGTGTCCCCTACCATACCAACCTGTATGAAAAACTTTGTATACTGCAGCATAGACAAGCCTCTTATTAGGGTACGCCAATTTGTGTCCCCTACCATACCAACCTGTATGAAAACCTTTGTATACTGCAGCATAGACAAGCCTCTTAGGGTACGCCAACTTGTGTCCCCTACCATACCAACCTGCATGATACTGCAGCATAGACAAGCCTCTTAGGGTACGCCAATTTGTGTCCCCTACCATACCAACCTGCATGATACTGCAGCATAGACAAGCCTCTTAGGGTACGCCAATTTGTGTCCCCTACCATACCAACCTGCATGATACTGCAGCATAGACAAGCCTCTTAGGGTACGCCAATTTGTGTCCCCTACCATACCAACCTGTATGGTAAACTTTGTATACTGCAGCATAGACAAGCCTCTTAGGGTACGCCAATTTGTGTCCCCTACCATACCAACCTGTATGAAAAACTTTGTATACTGCAGCATAGACAAGCCTCTTAGGGTACGCCAATTTGCGTCCCCTACCATACCAACCTGTATGGTAAACTTTGTATACTGCAGCATAGACAAGCCTCTTATTAGGGTACGCCAATTTGTGTCCCCTACCATACCAACCTGTATGATAAACTTTGTATACTGAAGCATAGACAAGCCTCTTAGGGTACGCCAATTTGTGTCCCCTACCATACCAACCTGTATGAAAAACTTTGTATACTGCAGCATAGACAAGCCTCTTAGGGTACGCCAATTTGAGTCCCCTACCATACCAACCTGTATGATAAACTTTGTATACTGAAGCATAGACAAGCCTCTTAGGGTACGCCAATTGGTGTCCCCTACCATACCAACCTGTATGATAAACTTTGTATACTGCAGCATAGACAAGCCTCTTAGGGTACGCCAATTTGTGTCCCCTACCATACCAACCTGTATGAAAAACTTTGTATACTGCAGCATAGACAAGCCTCTTATTAGGGTACGCCAATTTGTGTCCCCTACCATACCAACCTGTATGATAAACTTTGTATACTGAAGCATAGACAAGCCTCTTAGGGTACGCCAATTTGTGTCCCCTACCATACCAACCTGTATGAAAAACTTTGTATACTGCAGCATAGACAAGCCTCTTAGGGTACGCCAATTTGTGTCCCCTACCATACCAACCTGTATGATAAACTTTGTATACTGAAGCATAGACAAGCCTCTTAGGGTACGCCAATTGGTGTCCCCTACCATACCAACCTGTATGAAAAACTTTGTATACTGCAGCATAGACAAGCCTCTTAGGGTACGCCAATTGGTGTCCCCTACCATACCAACCTGTATGATAAACTTTGTATACTGAAGCATAGACAAGCCTCTTAGGGTACGCCAATTTGTGTCCCCTACCATACCAACCTGCATGATACTGCAGCATAGACAAGCCCCTTAGGGTACGCCAATTGGTGTCCCCTACCATACCAACCTGTATGATAAACTTTGTATACTGAAGCATAGACAAGCCCCTTAGGGTACGCCAATCGGTGTCCCCTAACATACCAGCCTGTATTGTAAACTTTGTATACTGCAGCATAGACAAGACTCTTAGGGTACGCCAATTGGTGTCCCCTACCATATAAACCTGTATTGTAAACGTTGTATATTGCAGCATAGACAAGCCTCTTAGGGTACGCCAATTTGTGTCCCCTACCATACCAACCTGTATGATAAACTTTGTACATTGCAGCATAGACAAGCACCGCACCAGAGTATATATTTTTTGGGGGAAAAACGCTCCCTTCATACTCAGGAACTTAAGTGACGGATATATATATCACATTTTTCAGTGTCTTGATGCCAAGGTGTAAAAACGTAACTTTTACACAAAAATGTTGATTTTGTTAAAATTGTTTATGTGAATCCCAATAACAAGATTTTATAGAGGTTTGTTGTCGTTTTTCTGTTGATTTGCAGTATTGTTGTATTTTAATTGTTGAAAAGGCTTTTATGAAGCATTGTTTTTGTCAACTGGACATTTTTACAGCATATAGTTGTAAGTTTTAAATAAGTGTAATTTGTACTTGAAAAACGTTTTTATTCATGAAAAAATAAAACATTTGTGTTTACATTTGAAGCCAAAGAGTTGTGTGATCAGTATTTTGGACTCACTGTTTCCAGTATTTGTATGATCAATTTTATTATACACTGTTATTTATGAGAAAAAAATGCGCCCTTTTAAAGGAAGTTAACAATTTCTGTTAAACTTTTTGACTGTGAGGTATTTGAGTAAAAAGCATGGTTTTTAACAAGAAAAAAACAGAAAATATTAGCATAATTTAACTGTTTTGAAGAAATTCAGAAGTACAAACTGGAAACTTGCATTTCCAATAAATTAGAAATGTTTCCAATGATGTTTTAAATGTGTCGTCATGGTCACCGACATTTTCCAATTGAGCAGACGACGGAATTAACGGAGCTGTCTGTTTACACTTTTTTAAGTAGCGCCGCTACGCAACAACCTTTGACCTTATTTTCCCAGAGTGCCAAGTGAAACTTCGCAGCGTTCGATTAGCCTCGTGTCGTGGCTACCACGAGTGTAAGTCTCCGGTACACACGGGTGTGCGGCACCTAAATGTAGCCCGAGCCCTAAATGTCGCCTGACCTAAATGTAGCCCCAAACCTGTACCTTAATGTCGCCCCGACCTAAATGTAGCCCCAAACCTGTACCTTAATGTCGCCCCGACCTAAATGTAGCCCCAAACATGTACTTAAATGTCGCCCCGACCTAAATGTAGCCCCAACCCTGTACCTAAATGTCGCCCCGACCTAAATGTAGCCCCAAACATGTACCTAAATGTCCCCCGACCTAAATGTAGCCGCAAACATGTACCTAAATGTCGCCCCGACCTAAATGTAGCCCTAAACATGTACCTAAATGTCGCCCCGACCTAGCTCATGATTGTAATGATAGCTACAATGAATGTTAAGGCGAGTTGTTTGACTCGTCTCAAACAAAAACATGTAAAACTAGACTTACATTTTTGTTAAACAAAAACAAGGTGTTCGGCATGACGCTCAAATCTTGGATGTTTCACATCCCATCCCAACTTTTATCAACGTCGCGGTGCTGTGGACCCGTGATGTGGCCATATTCCTGTACCTCTTGCATTGTGCACTGAGCACTGCGCCGTGGTTGATCCGCGATATGGGTATATTCCTGCACCTATTCCATTGTGCACAGTGCATGCACTGTGCATGCACTGTGCAATGCGCCGTGGTTGATCCGGGATATGGCCATATTACTGTGCCCATTGCTTGTGCACAGTGTATGGGGACTCCGCGTCTAAGAATATGCCCATGTAGCGGGTTCAACTCGCTCAATAGGTCGTGTACAAAATAGCCACATCGGAAATCACCCATATCCTGGGACAACACGGCAATTTTATGGAGGGTGTTTAGCGATATTTTGGAAATATGACTAATAGAGATGTGGGTTGTTTTTTGGGGGGTGGGAATGAAAAGCGAAAAGTTGTTTTTAAGGCTTTTTAGGTTCCTAACATCTTTTTTACGAACTTAAACAAAACAAAAAATAATTAACGGAAGTTAAGGTCACAGGGGGTCACACTTTGTGTAAGATTTTAAAAATACTCCAGGGTCTTTCACATGGTCCAAATATCTTGTGTATAGCAATTATGATTCTCCAGATATGATTGTTCTAAATATTAAACATTGATTTAATGTTATGACGTCATCGATGACGTCATCATCCCGGAAACCTTTTCGGTTTCATCGACACACTAGGTACATGGTTAGCTTAAAGATGGACTACAACGGAATAATGATAAAGGCTGTGTTACTGTTTTCGTTCGAGAAATGTATAATGATTACTAATATATTATTATTGTTCAATAAAACTTGTTCCTTCTTGCAAAAAAAAACCAAAAATTGATCGGCGTTCTACGACCCAGTAAAACTCAGTTTCAGCAAAAGCCCTTAACTAATGAATAATTCATACTTTGTGTGTGACGTAGTACCCATGACGCTTTACCTCGGGTCGATCGTGTGCAAGCATTTTTACCGTACAATACAATGCGGAATAACAGAAATACAAAACAAAAAATTCTCTCAATCTTTGGCGCTTTCAATGTGTGGATCGATCCAGGCTTCAAACGAAACTTTGTTGCCAAACCAGACCTGCCAACCTCTGGAGTTCAAAAACTGTATTCTTTATCCCCAAAAGTCGTATTTTACTGACAAAAATTGTATTTAAAAAAACAAACGGACGATGCAATTTTGGGGGAATAACCGATTTTCCGAGCATGCGCAGACACGTCGAGTCTTGTCTCAAGGCGTTTGTAACTGGTTCGCGTAATTTCACCAATAGAGGGCGTTTAATCTCGCGCTATCGCATTGTTCCGAAACGCCCTCTAGCGCCCAATACTTCTTGCATCTTTGTCTCACGCAAAGTGACAAAGACTACAGGCCTGAAAACGACGTCCGTGTGTAGTGTGTGCGTGCGTTGCGTACTGTGTGATCATGTGTTGTATTTTGTGTGGCGTGATGCGGTCAGCGTTTCGCGGCGCCTTCGAGTGACTTTGTTTTACGTTTATGTTATCCGTCGGATCGTGTAACGCACATTCACGCACGAAAAAGAGACAATGAGAGAAAATGACGATAACCGTTAATCAGAATTGGATAAATATCAAATCAAAAAAGCTTCGTAAAAACTTCATGCCCCTGCATGAAAACGCATACATAATACACACGGAATAACATGGCGTATTTTGTTTACTCTAGGTTGCTCATGGGTAGTACGTCATCACTTTTCGCTGGTTTACAAGTCCGCTGGTACTATATCGTGGATTTCATTGTGGTTTTCAATGGATCTTTGCCGGGAACCAGTACAGGGCGGGAAATTACGAGAAAAACATGACCACAACAACAAACTGTTACCTAGTTTTCGTTGCAGTCCATCTTTAAAGTCCAAACCTTTTTTGGTTCACGAGATATGATCTTTGCACACTCAGTAAATGTAAATATACCTGAACGGTGGTCAGCATCAATTCAAATCCGACAGAATAGAAATCATACCATGATCAAATTAATCATCTTTTTGTGTAAGTAAAACAAAAAACACTTGGCAAGTTTACGGATGAAACATATCAACATAATTGTAGACGAAATTATTATGCTAACCCCACCCCCGAAAAATAATAATAATTAAAACTGATTGAAATGTCATTTTCACTTAACCTTTCCCTTAAAGAAAATGATTTTAAGCCTACATATTCGTAAATCTTAATCATCAAGTAATAATTACATTTGTATTTACATACCTTAGAGCAAGGACACAGACAGACTAACTAACCATCATTTCACTGGCGAATAAGGCAGTTTGTGAGCGAGCACACTACCGCTGAAGGACATTTGACACCAGAAGTCCTTCTCCGTCTTACATATACCGGAAAGAGTCCTGAAACCGCAGCATCCAGAGTGTTCAAAGTGTTTTTTGGGGGTGGGGGTAGGGGGGTTCGGTAGCGGTGTCGAACAATGGAAACAACGCAATCGGCTTGTCCTCAGTAAAAGTTTGAAGTTAATCTTACCTCCATGCATAGACTGAACATCCACAGACTTCCTACGACGAATATCTAGTAATAGGTTCATGTTTGTGGCTAAGAACAAATAATTATAAGAACGCAAACTGTTACAGCCCGTTCCCCCACCCAAATTTGTTTTAAATATTAATAATAATAAATAAATAAAATAAAAATCACACTTTTACTTAAGGTACAACTTTGCGTCTACATTGGTCGGGGCGACATTTAGGTACATGTTTGGGGCTACATTTAGGTCGGGGCGACATTTAGGTACATGTTTGGGGCTACATTTAGGTCGGGCGACATTTCGGTACAGGTTTGGGGCTACATTCAGGTCAGGCGACATTTAGGGCTCGGGCTACATTTAGGTGCCGCACACACGGGGAAGCTAATCGAACGCACCCTATGATTCTGTACCCACTATACGTCACGTGACCACCGCTAGCTGGAGTCGCCGATTGTGTCTATTCATACTTGCGTAATCGCCAACAAAGGGTGGTTGTTGAAGGCAGTAGTTCTGAATGGCGTCCCGTTGTATCAGGTGTTCCACAGGGCTCTGTTTTAGGTCCGCTTTTGTTTCTTTTGTATATAAACGACATGCCCAGTTCTGTTCAACATTCCACTGTAGCTTTATTTGCTGATGATTCTAAATGTTTTAAATCCATTAAGAACATATCGGATTGTAGGCTTCTCCATCAGAACGACCTAGATTCTCTATTTTCATGGAGTGTAAAATGGGACTTGAATTTTAACATCCAGAAGTGTCAAACTATGTCTATTTCTAGACGTAAACAGTGTGTTAATTTTGATTACAACTTGAATAATTCTCATCTTGAAAGGACAGACTCTTTTCGTGATTTAGGCGTGGGCATTTCTTTTGATTTTGTTTGGAATTCTCAAATTAGTCACATTACAAGCAAAGGCAACAGGAAGATGGGTTTGATTAAATGCACAACTGGTTATGACGCTCCATGCAGAGTTTCAAAAACTCTTTATACTGCATTAATTAGAAGTGACTTGGAGTATAGTAGTTCAGTTTGGAGTGGCACCTCGAAACGCAACATGAAACTTGTTGAAGGTGTCCAAAGACGAGCCACTAAGTTCATTTTACATCGTCCTCAAGAAGACTATAAGACACGGTTAGAACGTCTTTTCATTTTACCACTCTCTTTCAGAAGGGAAATTTGTGATCTAATTCTGTTTTTTAAATGTAAATACGGTCACATTGACATAATGTTGATAGATATGTAAGTTTTAATGTCACACAGGGCCGTCCTGCCACTAGACTGTCTTCTGATCCCTTCAAGTTATCAGTTCTTCGTTGCAAAACAGAGTCCCACAAGTATTTTTATTTTCAGCGGATTGTCCCCATTTGAAACCAGCTTCCGCTGTCAATCAGGTCTAATGTCTCCTCTTCTGCTTCAATTTTACAGGGAGAAATTTGTATCTGACTTTTCAGCGGATGATGTTTGCACTTGGGTGTCACATTGCCATTGCTCTTGTTGTCGTTCGTAATTGTCAGTCCCGCCTTCAAGCGCCCCCCCCCCGTGGGATGGGTGGTGTTGGTTTGGTTGTTTTTTTTAACAGAGGGATGGGTGGTTTTTAACGGTGGGTTGGGTATTAGGGGAATTCTTTGTGGCAGGACGGCTTTGTAGAGGTGCTGGTCACCTGTTCCTCCTTGCCACTCACTGGCTTGGTATTTTTTTACAGATTGTTTGCTTCTTTGTATCTTTATGTATCGATATGTTTATTTTTATGCCAGTGTAAAGTCTAATAAAACTAAAACTAAATATTTGCGATTTGTGCAACAATCGGAAATATTTACGTGAATATTTACGCTTGATACTGTCGATCACAACATCTTGCTTCAGCGGCTTCAGTCAAAGATAGGGATCTCCGGAAAAGCGCTCAATTGGTTTGCATCATCTTTCATAAAGGAGTCAACGAGTATTGAGAGAGGGGGTTTCATAACTTTCATCGGATAAGTTCGAAATTAATTGCGGGGTTCCCCAAGGCTACTGTTTGGGCCACTCTTGTTCACTATTGTTGACCATAATCTACTTAAACCTGACACGATTGCTAATCAGGATGCGGCTATTGTAGCAATGGAAAATTGTATCAGAGATACTTGTACATGGATGCTTCAGGACAGACTCTTGATCAATGATGATAAAACCGAATTTCTTATAATTGGTATCAGTTATCTAAACTTAACTTTCCTGATATGAATATTAAGGTTGGAGATTCTAGAATCACACCGAGTACATAATTTAAAACACAGGAGCTAGGTTTGATACACACTTGTGTATGGATACTCATAATGTCTAATAAGGCCTTTTTCATTTCTTTCTTCCATCTTCATAACATTAGACGTATTAGTAAATATCTGTCATAAGGATTCTTTAGTCACCCTAATTCATGCATTTGTTACCAACCGTCTAGATTATTGTAACAGTCTTTTATATGGCTTACCAAATTCCCAGATTGCCAAGTTACAAAGAGTGCAAAACTCGGCTGCCAGACTTGTTAGTGGGACACACAGACCACATTACACCAGTTCTTCCTCAACTTCATTGGTTGCCTATCAGATTTCGTATTAATTAAAAAATTCTCATTTTAACATACAAAGCTAAGGTTTATCTCCTAAGTATATTAGTGATCTCATTTTGGGGTTAAGAAATCATCCAGCTACTGTTTACATTATAACAATAAGGTATGCCTATCTGTGGCATGTTGTTGCCGAGCGGTCAAGCGCACAGGACTCAAGCTCTTGTGTTTCTGATCAGCAGAGTGTGGGTTCGGGTCCCGGTCTTGACACTTATTTGTGTCCTTAAGCAAGACACTTAACCATTAATTGTTATTGCCTCGTCCTTCGGATGGGACGTAAAGCCGTTGGTCCCGTGTGTTGTGTAATGCACGTAAAAGAACCCAGTTACACTTATCGCTAAGAGTATGGGTTTGCCCCTGTGTTTCTGGTATTGGCTGCTGGATGCGCCAAAGCACATTGTAAACCCTATGCAAGGTATTACATAAATAGGTTTCATAATTCAAAAACTTCAAAAACCTGTCTGGAAATAATTATGATAAGCGCTTTGAGACGCCCATAGATAAAGCGCTATATAAAAACAAGTTATTATTATCTTTCCCCATGACCAAAATTTGGTGACATCCATTTCATCGGCTGCCCCCCCCCCCCAACTATGGAGTGAATTGCCATCTAATTTCCAACACTCTCAATCCAATGATATTTTTAAGCGTAAAGTGAAGACTTTTCTTTTTAATCTTAATCGCTTTTATGTAACTGTGCCTGTATGTTGATTTTTACAGTTGCATGTACTTTTTTATGACCTCTTATCTACTGTTTTTAATACTTTTGTAATGCGCAATTGATCATTTTTGTGGAAATCGCGCAACACAAATTTATTTATTTATTTATTTATTTATTGACCAAACCAACAGCGGACGAGCCGCCAATTACAGGAAAGGGTAATATACAACAAATTCATATAGCCTATATATATATATGTATGTTTAAAATTAACCAATAAAATAAAAACATCTTCAGAAATACAAAAATTACAAAAAGCACCAATTACAAATTAAATTGAACACAAGGGAAAAAGAAACAAATAAGCATGCACAAATATGACTGGGGGAGAAAAAAATAATAATAATAATAATTATAATAATAATAATAATAATAATAATAATAATAATTGTTATAAATATATTTTAAAAACATACATTAATTTATAAAATATAAAATAAAAAATATTGACAATAAATGAAAATATTATTAAGAAATAAAACTGTCAAATAAAATAAATAAATAAAATAAAATAATCAAGAAAATAATACATGACCAGATGAACAAAAAAGACATTTCAAATACGCATTAGTTACTGGAAGAGGATACAGCACGTAAAACCTGTCCACGAAACACATCACAAGATCCATGGATACTGTTATATGTGGAAGAAATCCTTGACAAAAAGCCACGCTTTGTCACATCAACCCGATTCCTTGGCACATATATGTGTTTATTTGCTTGTCTAGTGTTACGATTAGGTACATGTAAGCTAAAAGGGTTAAACACAGTGATGCTAAAATGATTGTGGAAAGATTTGTAGAGAAATAGACAGTCATTTAAAATTCTTCTATGTCTAAGGGGTGGTAGCCTGTAAATTTTACATAGGTCAAGATAATCCAAGTTATAAATAGTACCATTATTGAGCGTCCTATGAACAAATTTGAGAAAACGAAACTGAACTCCTTCTAGTCTATGTGCCTGGTAAGCCGAAATAGAGTTAAAAACAATTGTACAAAATTCAAGATTAGGTCTAATGACAGAACAAAACAAGGTACGCAATACATGTTCATTCTTTAAGGAGCGAAAGTTGCGCCATACTAAACCACTCATGCGATTAGCTTTTTTATTATGGTATTAACATGAGGGATGAAAGTGAGTTTACTGTCAATGCAAATACCAAGATCCTTCTGAACATTAACTCGAGTAAGAATATTATCACACAAAGTGTAATCAAATTGGAAAGGCTTCTTCTTCAGAGTCAGGGTTAAAATACTGCATTTGTTAGCATTAAGAAATAGACGCCAGGTTTTAGACCAGTCAAGAATTCTATCTAAGTCAGCCTGCAAAGCAAAATTATCGGCAGTACAACCAATCTGACGAAAAACCTTCAAGTCGTCAGCAAAAAGTAAACATTTATTACTAAAACATTCAGGAAGATCGTTAACAAGTAATGTAAATAAGAGCGGTCCTAGTATGGAACCCTGTGGAATACCAGAGGGCACTGTTTTCCATTCAGATGAACAACCATCCACAATTACTCTATGTTTTCTGCCAGTAAGGTAACTTTGTAACAAGATTAATACACTGGGATGAATATTGTAGGAATTCAGTTTGTACAAAAGAAAATCAAGGTTGACTCGATCAAAGGCCTTAGAAAAGTCAGTATAGACAACATCCAACTGCTCTCTCTGATCAACAGCACGGTAGTAAAAGTGAAGTAAGATTTGAGGAACAATCCCTTCCAGAGACAAAGCCGTGCTGTTGCTCACAAATGGCAGGTCGAACATGAGAAAATATCTGCTCACATAAGATTTTTTCAAATACCTTTGCTACCTGAGGGATTAAGGAAATTGGCCTATAGTTAGAAACACTTAACTTTTTACCAGATTTATAAATCGGAACAAGATTAGCAGTTTTCCAACTCGAAGGAAAGCAACCCTCCTTGGAGGGCCTTCTGAAAATATATGATAAAGGACCACAGAGGGCACCTGCACAGGAATTAAAAACAAAACCTGATATATTATCTGATCCACTAGCTTTAGAACAGTCAATATTGTTTAATTTGTGTAGAACATCTGATTCAGTTATTTGGATAGCAGGCATGGCATTCAGATTAGCAGACTGAAGAGTAGGCATGGTATCGGTTGCATTAGATTCATCAGGGGGTGGAAGATAAACAGACTGGAAAAAAGTCCATAAAAAGTGCTGCTTTTCAAATCTCTAATTTAAAAAGAATTTGTTTGAAAGGTTAAAGTTGTACAACATACTTCTTCAATTTCAGACACTTTCACTTTATGGTCTTCGAACAAATAAAGACGTTATTGTTTCAGGTAGTAAAATACTATTATTAAAATGATAACTGAAATGAGCATTGCAATAACTGGTTGAATGGCTGAATTGTTATTGTCTTCTAGCATAGCGAAGATCCGCAACGGTGCACCACTGCCATCTTCAATCTTCATGGGCAAGGCGTGTACTCTAGCTCCCGTAGTCGGGAGTTTATCCAAGTTGGCGACGTTTTCCATCCCGTACACATTAGCCCCGTAAAGATTCCGATGGGTTAAGAAGTCGACGCTCTGTCCGTAGTCAACGGAGGCCGTGTCGATACCAAGGCCCGATATCTGCCGATTTGACACCAACCACGAAGCAGCTTCTGGAGCGACCCCTGGGAACTGAAGTAACGAGTTTCCCTGGTCGTCGAGGTAGGTGTCATCCCGAGTGGAGCCGAAGTACGCCAGACGGTTGGGATAGAAAGCTCCCCAGCCGGTGTAAACAAAGAGTAAAGAACCATCCGGTATTTTCCCGTTGATTCCTTCCCAGTCCTGGAGATCTTTGGCAGTCAATTGATAATTGCGGTTCATGGAGGCTTTTTCTGAGATGTCAACCCGGACTGCTGGTCCAATCAATTTGCTAATGGGTATCTCGTGAACTCGTAGCTTGCCTTCTGAGAAGTGGGCTGGTGCGTCGAGGTGTGTTCCTCCATGTTCTCCTGCCTTAAAAGTATTGTCTTCATACCTGGAGAAGCAAGTAGACAAGACATAATGCAAAAGTTCACCAATATAATCACATCTTTTACGCCCTCTTTTAGAGTTTTACGGACAACGTACGATATGTCACTGCCTCTTTAGTGCTAGACATTGGTACACAGTCGCATTGGCCAATACATCATTGGTTGGAGCTTAAGAGATCGATCTGTTTATAACATTCAAAACATCAATTGTTGAGACGATGATCAAGATGACGAGAGGCATGCAAACTTGTACTCACATTGACCTTCATGTAATTTAATCCAATAGAGACTAGCTGAAAAATGCTACAGCCTTTATGTTGAGTGAGAGTTAGCATTCTTGTAAGAACCGTGAATTCAAACAGTCCGAATAGGCTACCCTTGACAAGTTGAAGGATCGTTGGTAATCAAAGCGCTAAATAAAAATTGTATACAATTGCAATCTTCTAAACTATAATTTCATCTGAATACTGTCAAAACTCGAAGTTGGGGAGACATCATTCGAAGCTTAGACCATACCACATTTGCTTATTTCGATTGCCACAAGTGTCAAATGAGAACCTATGTGAACGTTAATCACCCCCGCCCCAAAAAGGACAAACCGTTCAATATTGGAAGGCCTATTGTGTTAACTAAAACGTAAACTGTGAAAACGTAAAGACGTTTTCACAGTTTGGTTGGCAGCAGTTACAAAGAACTAGAGGAGGTAGGATACATCGTTACTCTTCCATAAACGGTCATGTGTTTTCATCATTATCATCTTACCATGGTACAGGCCCCACTGGCCCCCGAAGAAAAACAGTGAAGTCAAAACCACCTCTCCCTGGCCAATACAAAGTAGTTGCTCCAAACTCGTAAGACATGTCCAGAATTTCACCTTTCTCCAAAGCCAAGGCGTTCCGGAACAAAAGAAGTATTGTCAGACTGGATACCACGATTACATTGATCATTTTGGTTTTAGTGAAGATGTCATACAATAGCTAGAAAAGAAGTAAAATATAAAGAGTGATTTATCATTACGTGTAGTGTAATACAAAACTATTACAAATTGTATAATATATCAAACTTCTGAGATCAGATCCAATAACCGTGATGGTAACTCACGGATAGAAATATTTTAGTTCCTTTCAGGAATCTTGTTTACTGTTATGCACTGATGCACGGCGATCCCTTATGTTGGTTGATGACTTGACTATAGATGTTGTTGAGTTTGTAAGCTCCCTTGTCTTTATTCAAGCTCTTATACCCCCCTGCTCTTTATCTATGGCAGAACATGGGTGGGAGGAGGCGATCGAGACTTATTGATCAAGAACAGGATAAAACAACTCGCTGGCTTAATGAAGCAATCTGGATAAAGAGCAGGGGGAATAAGAGCTTGAATAAAGACGAGGGGGCTTACAAACTCAACATCTATAACCAAATCATTCTAAAACGGCAACCCGGAATTGATGACGTCAAGTCATCAACCAACAAAGATCGCCCTGCATCAGTGCATAACAGAGTAAACAATATTCCAGAGAGGAACTGAAATATTTCTATCCGTGAGTACCATCACATTTATTAGATCTGATCTCTGAATTTTAATATATTATGACTTTTGAACGATCCTGATGGATCTTCTAAATGTATTAACAATCGTTTGAAAATATTCCCAATTAAGCCTAGTTTTGTCTTAAGGAGCTACCGAGACGATCTTCTCTGTTTCTAAATCCAACACAATCAATATTAAACTAGACGTTCAATTTTTGTTAATAACAAAAATAAGGTGTTCGTGAGTGATATCATCAGATTATGATTGAATGAATTGGTGACGACATTTTACCTTATTTATCCAATATTTTGTTCAGGAGTTAAATTGTTTTCAATATAAAGCTTTAACCTCCGGTTTGAACTGAAAGTCTTTGTCAAATGAGGTCACACTCTGAGTTGCGTTTGTAAATTGTTTGAAGACATTTCCGATTAATTATACATTGTAAAAATCCATTGATTGGTTAAAGAGTTATGATTGTTTCAAATATGCACACATCAACTTCCGGCTAACCAGAAGTCAAGGTCAAATGGGTTTACACTTTGTTTAGCGTCTGTTGGCTTTTGGAAGACCTTACTATAATTATGTATAAATCGAAAAATCCAATTTGTGGTTAAGGAGTTTCGATTTTTTCAAATAATATCTTCCACTTCCGGTTTGAACCGGAAGTCAAGGTTAAATGAGGTCAATCTTTATAGCGTTGGTTTAGTTACACAATTTTTATCTGACGACGTACAGAAAATTAACAACCAATATGTGGTTCAGGAGTTATGATATTTTCAAATATTAAATTCTATCTTCCTGTTTGAACCGGAAGTCAAGGTCAAATGAGGTCACATTCTGTGTATTGTTTGTTAAGTTGTTACATACTTTCCCAATAATGTATAGATTGTAAAAATCAAATGTGTTGTTTAGAAGTTACAATTTGTTGATACATTAACTTTCACTTTCCGGTTTGAACCGGAAGTCAAGGTCAAATCAGGTCACAGTGTGTAGAGATTCTTAAATCTTTGGAGCCCTTTCTAATGACGTATAGATGATAAAAATCCCGTGTGTGGTTCAGGAGTTCTGATTTTTTCAAATATTAAATTTCATCTTCCGGTTTAAACAGGAAGTAAAGGTCAATTGGGGTCACATTCTGTATATAGCTCCTAAAATTGTTACATACTTTCCCAATGATGAATAGATTGTAAAAATCGAATGGATAGAAATATTTTAGTTCCTTTCAGGAATCTTGTTTACTGTTATGCACTGATGCACGGCGATCCCTTATGTTGGTTGATGACTTGACTATAGATGTTGTTGAGTTTGTAAGCTCCCTTGTCTTTATTCAAGCTCTTATACCCCCCTGCTCTTTATCTATGGCAGAACATGGGTGGGAGGAGGCGATCGAGACTTATTGATCAAGAACAGGATAAAACAACTCGCTGGCTTAATGAAGCAATCTGGATAAAGAGCAGGGGGAATAAGAGCTTGAATAAAGACGAGGGGGCTTACAAACTCAACATCTATAACCAAATCATTCTAAAACGGCAACCCGGAATTGATGACGTCAAGTCATCAACCAACAAAGATCGCCCTGCATCAGTGCATAACAGAGTAAACAATATTCCAGAGAGGAACTGAAATATTTCTATCCGTGAGTACCATCACATTTATTAGATCTGATCTCTGAATTTTAATATATTATGACTTTTGAACGATCCTGATGGATCTTCTAAATGTATTAACAATCGTTTGAAAATATTCCCAATTAAGCCTAGTTTTGTCTTAAGGAGCTACCGAGACGATCTTCTCTGTTTCTAAATCCAACACAATCAATATTAAACTAGACGTTCAATTTTTGTTAATAACAAAAATAAGGTGTTCGTGAGTGATATCATCAGATTATGATTGAATGAATTGGTGACGACATTTTACCTTATTTATCCAATATTTTGTTCAGGAGTTAAATTGTTTTCAATATAAAGCTTTAACCTCCGGTTTGAACTGAAAGTCTTTGTCAAATGAGGTCACACTCTGAGTTGCGTTTGTAAATTGTTTGAAGACATTTCCGATTAATTATACATTGTAAAAATCCATTGATTGGTTAAAGAGTTATGATTGTTTCAAATATGCACACATCAACTTCCGGCTAACCAGAAGTCAAGGTCAAATGGGTTTACACTTTGTTTAGCGTCTGTTGGCTTTTGGAAGACCTTACTATAATTATGTATAAATCGAAAAATCCAATTTGTGGTTAAGGAGTTTCGATTTTTTCAAATAATATCTTCCACTTCCGGTTTGAACCGGAAGTCAAGGTTAAATGAGGTCAATCTTTATAGCGTTGGTTTAGTTACACAATTTTTATCTGACGACGTACAGAAAATTAACAACCAATATGTGGTTCAGGAGTTATGATATTTTCAAATATTAAATTCTATCTTCCTGTTTGAACCGGAAGTCAAGGTCAAATGAGGTCACATTCTGTGTATTGTTTGTTAAG
This sequence comes from Plazaster borealis, assembly GCA_021014325.1. Classification (NCBI taxonomy): domain Eukaryota; kingdom Metazoa; phylum Echinodermata; class Asteroidea; order Forcipulatida; family Labidiasteridae; genus Plazaster; species Plazaster borealis. Next base: position 34,135,229 of record CM037474.1, on the reverse strand, counting down.
TTGTTACATACTTTCCCAATAATGTATAGATTGTAAAAATCAAATGTGTTGTTTAGAAGTTACAATTTGTTGATACATTAACTTTCACTTTCCGGTTTGAACCGGAAGTCAAGGTCAAATCAGGTCACAGTGTGTAGAGATTCTTAAATCTTTGGAGCCCTTTCTAATGACGTATAGATGATAAAAATCCAGTGTGTGGTTCAGGAGTTCTGATTTTTTCAAATATTAAATTTCATCTTCCGGTTTAAACAGGAAGTAAAGGTCAATTGGGGTCACATTCTGTATATAGCTCCTAAAATTGTTACATACTTTCCCAATGATGAATAGATTGTAAAAATCGAATGAGTTGTTCAGAAGTTAAGATTTTTTTTAATTACTAAATTTCAATTTCCGGTTTGAACCGGAATTTAAGGTCAAACAGGGTCACACTTTTTGTAGCGCGTGTTAAGTTTATTAAGACCTTTCAGATGATGTATGAATTGTAAATATCCAATGTGTGGTTCAGGAGTTAAGACATTTTCAAATATTGAATTTTTCTCTCGTTGTTTCTTTGTATATTGCACAGTCACGCGAAATGTAATCATACATGTAGCTGTACAGTACATACATTCGTCTTCAACTAGAGCGTCTTGGAACCAAGACTATACACAATGTAAACTCACTACACGTGCTACGTGCAGCGTGTGCGACGGGCCTACATGTGTTAAAACACTGTCGTGCCGTCGTGTGATGTCAACGTGAGGCACGTCAAGAGACACGTAAGCTTTAACCAACGTTGGCTTTAACGTCCGGTTTTGACCAGGTGTATAAGTCAAAATGTTGTCATTTGTGTGCAAAGGTTTGAGCGGGCTCAATCATCTATCACCTGATGTAAAATAATAAATAAAAAAATACGCTGTTTTTGAGATACGAATATTGTGAAGTTTTCAACTTCCGGTTTGAACCAGAAGTCAAGGCCAAATGGGGTCATGCTTTGTGTAGCGTTTGTTGAAATCTTAACGACCTATCCGATGATGTATAGATTGTAAAATTCCAACTTGGGTTCATGAGTTAGTATTTTTTTTACATTTATTAAACTTTGATTCATTGTAATTCCATACCTGATGACGTCATCATGACATCATCAAGTTTGTGTCGTCTTGATATTGAGGTTCAATTATCTGATGAGTTTCAAAGTTCAATTCACTTTTAATCTTGAGTTATGCCCCGAAATTGATTTTTTAAAGGCACCTGGCAGTGGTATTTTGTCAAAATAAAGCTTTTGTCGTTAATATATACATTGTTGTGAGTGGAATGTGAATAAACAATTAACTAAGGTTTAAAAATTGTGGGTTTTTTTTAATTACAAATTTAAAAATAGGCCCCCGTTTACATGGCGCTGTTCGTGGCGTCAATCGAGGCGCGGGATATTGGAAGAGAAAATGTGTAGTCTGGCCCTGTACATTACGTATGGGTACCTGATCAGTATGATGCGTTTTCGTATTCGGACGTCAACCAATGCAATCTTAGGACAGCTGTGTACAGTCGACGTTTATACGAGGTTTTTCACCGGTCCCGAACTGTCCCATGCGCGTTTCTATGTCTTAAAAAACGGAAGATACGAGCACGGTCATAACGAGAACACGGATAATACGAGGTATTTTAGCGGCCCCGTGATAACAACGGATCGGCGCGCCGCGGCGCGGCATACAGCTCAAGTCGATCCGAACACCAGAAACATGTTCGCTGCAGCGCTGAAAACGATGTCGGAGCGGACCACTTTGCCCTCGTTAGCCTGACTTTCGATGCCCGTAACTGCCTATATTTGGGATCTGCAGGAAACAAATGCTAACTGACCCCATCTTTAGTCGTTTTGCTGCATACAGCAGCAATACACCTGGTCGGCATTGCCGGAAAAATGCACAAAAAATCCCCTTTTTGGGATAACCAAACGAAACGTACAAGCTCACTACTTGCACGTAAATGCAGGCAAGTTCGAGGGGGGTCGATGTTCGATCGCGGCGAAGTCTGCCTCGATTGACGTCACAAAAAGGGATGGGCGGAGTCACCCTCAAACAACTTTATCATTTTTTTAAACATATAAATCGTGACAAACAATTACTCAAAAAATTGTTTTATTGTTAATATACATATACTCTTCTATAAAAAAATAAAAAAACTATTTCCAGGTGCCTTTAAAGAAAAACAAACAAAGGCAAACTTTGACCTTCCGGTACGACCAAAAGCAACGGTCATACGATTTTTGCGTTAACTTTGGAAATGTTGCTCCAGTCTTGATCTATCCGATGCCCAATTTTGAACATCACAGCTTTCAAACTCAAGGAGATACAGCGAATAGCAAATGGTCATTTTTCAACTTTAAAATCCTTGTAATTCGACACCTGATGACGTCATAATGACGTCATCACTTTTTTGCCGTCTTCATATTGAGGTTCAATTGTCTGATGAGTTTCAATGTTCAATTCAATTTCAATCTTGATTTATTTTGTATAGAAGAGTTCCGTGGAAGAAGAAGAAGAAGAAGAAGAAGAAGAAGAAGATGAAGAAGAAGAAAAAAAACCCAGAACAAAATCAAAGAGGTGTTCGTGCACATATTGCACGAACACCTAATTATTATCGATGTTATTCCTTGGCACGACCAGCAGTATGAACAATGGGGGTTCTGGCTCACCTTGGGTTGGGGTATATTTAAATAGAACAAAGATGAGGTGAGCCAGAACCCCATGTGCTCTATTTATATATACCCCAACCCAAGGTGAGCCAGATGGGTAGGTGAGCCAGAACCCCATGTGCTCTATTTATATATACCCCAACCCAAGGTGAGCCAGATGGGTAGGTGAGCCAGAACCCCATGTGCTCTATTTGTATATACCCCAACCCAAGGTGAGCCAGAACCCCCATTGTTCATACTGCTGGTCGTGCCAAGGAATAACATCGATAATAATTAGGTGTTCGCGCTCCCCTGATGAGTCAGGAAGAGGAACAAACACTAGTAACACACATTGAGTCAATGGCTTCATTTGGCTATGGGTATAGCCGTACTGAAGTTACAGCACTTGCTACTGACTTGGCTGTCCTCCTTGGAAAGAGAAAGAAGTCCGATAAGCCCCTCTCACTGCAGTGGTTTTATAGCTTCATGAAACGCTGGCCACAGCTAAAGGTACAGAAACCAAGATCTCTTGAGATAATGCGAGCTAAAGCCACCTCTCTTGAGACGGTCAATAAATACTTTGATGAATTGGAGCACATTCTAGAGAAGTATAACCTACTAGATCGACCACAGGCCATCTACAATGTTGATGAAAAGGGCATCACTGAGATGCATGAATTGTATCCTCACGCCAAGAAATACCTCCAGCAGTGACCATGGGTAAATCATCCACTACAACAGTAATTGGATGTGGGAATGCTCTTGGCATGGCAATACCCCCATTTTTCATCTTCAAGGGAAAGCGTATGCGCAACGAATTCTTGACAGGTTGTTCTGCTGGTACTGCAGGGGCAGTCAGTGACTCGGGCTGGTCCAACTCAGACATATTTAAGAGATACCTAAATGACCACTTCAGCAAATACTGCACTCATGCAACACCAGAAAACCCTATCTTGGTATTGTATGACGGACATAAGTCTCACGTTTCGCTATCACTAATTCAATGGGCACAGGAGAGAAATATCATCCTTTTTGTACTTCCAGCACACACTTCACATATTCTTCAGCCGATGGATGTTGGATGTTTTGGACCATTTGAAAAAATCCTGAATGGTGTTAGACACAATCATATGCGGAAAAATGCAACATCTGGTGTTGACAAATACTCCCTGTGTGAATTAGCTTGCAAGGCATATACATCTGCATTTACGCCAAATAACTTGCAAGCATCATTCAGAAAGAGTGGCATCTACCCAGTTGACCGATGTTCTGTGAAACAATCAAGTTTCCTTCCAGCAACAATTTTCCACCCTCCACCAACAGCTACTTCTTCCTCGTCGGTCATGCCAGCAGAGACACCTACAGCTGAAGACGCCACTGACATATGCACCAACTTTTTCAAGAAGGCTGAAGCGGTGCTGACAGAGAACCCTAAAGAGACAAAGAAGCGTAAAGTTCTGAGTACTGTGGTAGGAGGTAAAGCCATTACTGAAGACACAGTTGTAGATAAAATCAGGAAACATCTAGAGGAGCAGAAAAAGAAACCAAGACAATCAGTCACCAGACGTTCCCAAAAACCAAGTACTTCTGGGACAAGCCGCCAGAGCAGAACACCAAGAAATCAACCATGTGTGGATTTGGATGTCGACGACAGTGATGATGAACCTCAAACAATGGATCCAAAAGACCTGTGCTGCAAGTGCAAAAGGATGCAACCTGAAGAACTCAGAAACATTGATTTTATTTCTTTTGTGTCATGGGCACAATGCACCCACGGTGACTGCGGTCATTGGGTGCACCTAAAGTTCTGTACACCAGTGCGTGTGGTGCGCAGACATTCACCTTTTTGTGTCCATGCCACAATCTAGAAGAGTAAAACCCTAAACATGCAAAAACAAATATAAAAAAAGAAATTATAATACAAATTAAATAAGCTGTTGTTAACTGGCCACCGACCAAAATAACCTATGGTAAAATACAGAAACATAAATTAATGGCCTCACAGGGTAATAAACAAAATTAATTTAAAGGTATTATACAGGATTGGTAGTGCTGACAAAGTAGTCGCAGACAGTGTTTATGTTTTGTGAGATTCAACATATGCATGAACAAACAAACCTGTGAAAGTTTGAGCTCAATTGGTCATCGAGGTCACGAGAAAATAGTGAAAAGAGACCTTATGTGTTTTCTGTTTTTTCAAAATATCGCGCGTGATAAAAACTATTGTTTTACTCATTTCTCAGAAACGATAGCACTTTAGGCAGACATATTTTACGGAACCCTTTCTACCATTACTTACTTTAAATCATGTAAGTTATGTGTGAATCTGTGAACATTTGTGTTTTTCGATCTTGCCAATAGTGTACAGGGCCTTTAAAGAAATGTAAATTATTCAAAAGGATAACAAGAGAGGCAGAAGTTTATTGAACAAAATTAATAAAATTAATTAATTTAAAGAAATGTAAATAATACAAAAGAATAAACAGAAAGACAAACGTTTATTAAACTAAATAAATAAAATTAATTTAAAGAAATGTTAATAATACAAAAAGAATGAACACAAAGACAAAAGTTTATTAAACAAAATAAATAAAATTAAGTTTAAGAAATGTAAATTATACAAAAGAATAAACAAACAAGCTTGTAGGTTACTAAAAGAACATTAATAAAAAAACATTTTTATGCTCAAAAATGTTTTAGAGAACTCCCATCTATTAAGTAAGTCATCTCGATTATTGGCAGTGCAGTTTGGACAATACTGCAACATTTTTATTTATTTGGCACGCCATACTAGCTTCTGAATATTAATTTAATACCAACCAATGTAAGAACCAATAACATGTGACGTCGCTCCTACGTTGTGAAAGCAGTACCACTGTAAATGGCGGACGATCTCTCGCAACGCAAGACCAACACTACTAAGATTTCCACACACGATGAAGTGCAAGGGTTTTGTAAAAAGTTCGGTGAGATGATTTTAAAAAAAAACATTTAGTTTTTGATTGAGAACAATTTCCCCGGTATCCAACCGAAAACCCATGACACCAGGATATGTATTGGCAATGCTGTTTACATGTAAACAAATCCAAACGTGAATTACATGGAATAATAAATCTCCTAAAAATCACCTTTTACAATAACTAAAACAATACTCACTGTTCTGATGTACGCACGGGGCTTTGGTTAATAAGGGAAATGATTCGAATATTAGATTGACCTGGATATTTAGGAATTATTTGAGGAATTTCCGTGATTAGTATAGAATTACGACTTGGAAAATGGCGATTGGTATGATCATGGAAACATTAGACAATCTGATTCGAGAGAGGGCGCTATTACAAAACCTGTCTTGAGGTGCTTTCGTACACGTTTATTGATTTAGTTCCGTCGGTGGACGCTCGTGCCTGGGGGACATATTTTCCGTTGGAGGACGCAATCTCCGTTGAGCACGGCGGACAGAATAACCTAACGAGAGACAGTTTATCCTACTGTCTCGGGGGACGTTGTACCCTAAAAACCCAGGTAAAGTTGTCCGGGGGGACAGATTCACCGGGGGGACAGAATCTCCGTCCACACCGGCAATACCGGCAAGACCACAAACAACTGCAGCTGATTCAAGTGCAACGACAATAGGTGCGGCTATAATTGTGGAGAGCAACCCTACACCAGCAGCTCCCATTCCAAGGCAGGGTATAAACAACGCTGTGTCAACACCATCAACAATATTGATAGCTCTACGGTATTTTTGGTATAGCTTACTTCTGTCATCTCTCTCTTTTTCAAGTTTGCGCTCGAGGTTGCGGATTTCAGTCAGACGAAAACTAGAGCCTGCGTTGTTGTCCTCGGGCTCAAGAACGGGATTCAATCGCTCAGTTGTTTCGATGGTAGGAGCTGTTGGTATCTTAGGCATTTTGTCGAATTTCAAGCACAACAGTTATGGGGTTGCTACGGTTTTGTAGCAATACACCAATCCTTCACCGATCTTGAACTCTTGGTGGCAGCAGACAAACTGCGGTGGTACTGCGGTGGTACGACCTTGCCACTTATGTAACTATTATTTATAAACAACCATTATTACATATAACCATTTATAAATTAACTAGTGTAGCCCAGCCCTTAAGCTCATCGATAGGCAGCACAGTACCACCCAGGTACCACCGCAGTAATGGAGGCGTTTCTGCTGCCACCAAGAGTTCAAGATCGGCGAAGGATTGGTGTATAGGTTATTTTTTATCTAACACGCGAAGGTTCAATTGATGTATGTGCCCAACCTCAAGTTTTTTGTACATAGGATAAGTAGGATTAATGTTTATAACACCTTTGGGTGCGGCTGGGGTTATGGCTAGTAGTGTTGAAGGAGCTCCATCAACAATGTTGGAGGCTGTAGAAAGTTGATCGAGGTGTATGAATAACCACTTGTGAATATTGAAGTTAGAGGGTTTGTCCCCCTCGTATTCCCCATCAATCCAACCTTTTTCGTTGATGCCTAACAGCCGGCGTATATCAGAGGGCATTTTTATGGCGCCGCCTCTTGGAATGTTGAACATGACCAGATTTGTTGCTTTATCCATCTCGACCGATACTTGGGGCAGCTCTTTTGTGAACAGATTTTGTAGGTATTCAAAGGTATATAATCCTGCAGGGACCATAATCTTTCGAGGTTTATCATCTAAGGTAGAACGCCACAAAATTCCAGCCGAAGACCCAATATTGCGATAGCCAACCTCACAATGCAAACCTCTGAGGGCGGCATAGAGCTTGCCATCCGTATTATCTATTACAGTCTGGAGAAGCGACGCTTCTTCGTTTTGAATATCGGTTAGTGTTACAAACATAACTAATCTTTTGTCTACGAAAGATTGTTAATGCAGTTATACCAAACAAAGCTTGTAGCTTTAACATAGACGCATCTACTAGACAGGCTGATTCTCAAGTACTGCAGCTATAGAGATGATATTGCCCTATATAGACAACAGTATTGGAAACATTTCCGCATAATTGGAAATGGGTGGATTTAATTTTTCTCTCCTTAAATATTTGAACAAGTTATACGAGTTGTTTTGTTCATGTAAAAAAACTAATTAAGTTCTTTGTATTAAGTTCCTATCTCAAGACGCACTTTTTCGTCAGAAAACTGGTGATTCCCATTGGTTTTTGAGATGATGATAAACTTCTTTGAGAAAAACACAAAATAAACATATCTCGACAACAATTCTTATTTTTGAGCAGTAAATATATGTATTTGAGAAAATGAAGCAATGTCTTTACATGACTCAATTTTTTATTGAACACTTACAGGTAATTACTAGCTTACTCACCACAGGTTGAACTATACATCATAAAGCCAAGGCATACATGGTAGGGGACACAAATTGGCGTCCCTTACTCAACCAACCTGTATGTTAAACTATGCATCATAAAGCCAAGGCATACATGGTAGGGGACACAAATTGGCGTCCCTTACTCAACCAACCTGTATGTTAAACTATGCATCATAAAGCAAAGACCAAATGGTAGGGGACACAAATTGGCGTCCCTTACTCAACCAACCTGTATGTTACACTATGCATCCTAAAGCAAAGACTAACATGGTAGGGGACACAAATTGGCGTCCCTTACTCAACCAACCTGTATGTTACACTATGCATCCTAAAGCAAAGACCAACATGGTAGGGGACACAAATTGGCGTCCCTTACTCAACCAACCTGTATGTTAAACTATGCATCATAAAGCAAAGACCAAATGGTAGGGGACACAAATTGGCGTCCCTTACTCAACCAACCTGTATGTTACACTATGCATCCTAAAGCAAAGACCAACATGGTAGGGGACACAAATTGGCGTCCCTTACTCAACCAACCTGTATGTTAAACTATGCATCATAAAGCCAAGGCATACATGGTAGGGGACACAAATTGGCGTCCCTTACTCAACCAACCTGTATGTTACACTATGCATCCTAAAGCAAAGACTAACATGGTAGGGGACACAAATTGGCGTCCCTTACTCAACCAACCTGTATGTTAAACTATGCATCATAAAGCATAGGCCAACATGGTAGGGGACACAAATTGGCGAACCCTAAGAGTCTTGTCTATGCTGCAGAATAGAAGTTTATCATACAGGTTGGTATGATAAGGGACACAAATTGGCGTACCCTAAGAGTCTTGTCTATGCTGCAGTATACAAAGTTTTTCATACAGGTTGGTATGGTAGGGGACACAAATTGGCGTACCCTAAGAGGCTTGTCTATGCTGCAGTATACAAAGTTTATCATACAGGTTGGTATGGTAGGGGACACCAATTGGCGTACCCTAAGGGGCTTGTCTATGCTACAGTATCATGCAGGTTGGTATGGTAGGGGACACAAATTGGCGTCCCCTTACTCAACCAACCTGTATGTTAAACTATACATAAAGCAAAGGTCAACATAGTAGTAGGGTTCGTAAATTGCATCTCTTACTCAAAAAACATGGAAAAATTACTTGTCTGAAAGTGTTAATTTGTGTCTGAAGCATTATCAAATTCATCATCTTTGCGTTTCAGTTCATTAGCTGTTATTAAAGTGTTAAGTGCCCTTTCCTACTTAACATAAATCCCCACAGAATAACATAGTTCAATGTTAATTTGTCTGTATACGGTTTGGCATTCCTGCCAGTACCCGTGTTCCTTGTTCTCCACTCTTTAAGCGATGGTCCTTCCTCCAATGCACCTAAACAGTTGATTCATCCTTCTCCAGGACAGTGGCAATGTCCGGTCTGCCCTTGTTTTCTTCAAGATGAACTGGGTCACCTACTGCAATCTTATCCCTGCTGGTTGCTACTGTGACATCTCGGTTCCTTGTCTTCCCCTGGTCACCAATACATACATAAATTTAGAAATGAATTTAGAAATAAATTTAGAAATGCATGTATAATAGGAAATAATGTTGAGTTAAAGAATGCAACGCTTTTGAAGTATCTCTCTTGTTTTTGGTTTCGTTTGCTGTCTGTTTATTTGTTGTTTTTCAGGGGCTGGGGTTTAAAAAATAATACAAAAATTGATGCATTTCTAGCAAATATTTATGTTAAACTAACAGTTAAACATTTTGAAGATAACTTCAAAATAATTGAGGGAAGCCTTTTTCTGGTCACAGCAGTGTGTTTTTTAGGTTAGTTTTTTTTCTAAACTTTGTAACTTACTTCATAACTTCAGATTAGGAAAGATGATAATTTGGTGTTCATAATTTTTTTTTTTTTCCTTTACTTAATTTTCTGATATTTGATTCAATTTTATTGTTGCTGGCCTTTTTCTGCCAATGTGGATTAGGTATAAAACAGTTTTACAATACTTTCACCAAACTTCTCTTAAATTTTTTTTATACAATACTCACTGGTGGATAATTCATAGCAATAGCTACTTTATCCCTCATCATTTGCATTTGGTTGTCTTGGATGGGCTCCACTGCTGTTTCTCTGAAACGTGCCAATCCTTTCAGCTGCTGAAGTGGCCAAGAACTAACCTCTCGTGGAACCTAGGTTTTATACATCGAATAAGAAGTAACACTTTAAGACAATATAGTTAAAAGAAACTAATCAAAGTACATCTTTGACTCTTATGAATATAGGTAATTTCTTCTAAGGTCGAAATACACTTTCCAAAAAAGGCTAAATCATTTACAAATTTTAAACAGTTATTAAAGGGCTGTCTGCGTTGACGGTTTATAGTGATGCCACTTAGTTAATGATTTATTGCAATTCAAGTGTGTTGTTGAAAATCAATTTACATTTCAGAAACAATCACATACCTCTTCCATTTCACCAACATGTTCCAGAAAATTCAGCCGTCAATCTCTGGCACAGTTAGGCAACCTAAGCTTGTAGCCATCACTGAAGAGAAGATCCCAATGTAAGGATGGCACGTCCATCTTTTCAAGGATAGGTTTCACCCACAGGGGTGATTCTGTTATATCAGGAAAACTCTGTAAGAATTAAAAACATTTACCACTGTACATGTAGTTTGTATCAATACTGTACTTGATGTAATAGTGAGTAAGCAAACCGACCAGAGACGGTTGCACTTGATGTAATAGTGAATATAAGCAAACCGATCAGAGACCCCCCGCCCCCCCCCCCAGTTGTGATGCTTTTTCCTGTCTGCTTAGCATGGATGGTCCAAGCTCAGAGCATTAAACACTCAGCTCTACCATGTGCTGCTGTTATATAACAGGGCAAACCCATGTCTATAGTCTTAAGGACAGCAACCTCCGGCATGGCATCTTAACTGCTAAAATACAATAATTGTATGGTAGTAGTCAACACCCAACAGTATGAACGAAACAGCAAAGGAGAGAACTTTATGCATGTTCCAATTGTACTTGTTTATTTCTTGTTTGTGCGTACTTTGACATGGGTATAAGACAGCAAGTTTCAAACCTTTAAGCAGCGCAGTCCCCTGGAGTAGTCTTTAATTGAGTCGGTGACATTGTGCTTTAGATGTGGCTCCCATGGTGAGGTCACCCACATCCACCTTAGACAACTTAAACCACTGAGGTGGCTGTGGTTTTGAAACTCCCCATAAGTCACTGAGAAGAAAAGGAAACTAATTTAGAACTTGAAATGAAGTAAAATTTCAAGATTTGTTGTTTGATTGAATAGGGACTTGAACTCAATACAGCATGCAAGCTCTCTACCCACCTGAGCTATCAAGTATTACTATACCTCATTCATATTCATGACCGAGAGTCGAATTCTCACTGTTCCATTCAACATCACGTGCCAGATGCTGTATTTACTGTTACTCAAGCGCACGCGAGTATTCACGCACATGGTAAGTACGCATGACAAGTAGACTGTCACCCGGGCAGCCCGTGTGACAGTCTACTTGTCATGTGCTTTACGATCGTGGAACTAGAGAATATCATTGACAGTAATGATGCCTTCTCCACACAAAAACTGAATATGTATGAGGTATAGTAAAACAAAATATCACATGGTTTGTGGGTGAACAGTCTTTATTAGCTCCCCTCGGTATTGAAAGTTGACAAACTAGTTCCTCAACTTCGCCTCGGGAACTAGTTTGTCAACTTTCACTACCTCGGGGAGCTATTAACATCGACTATTCACCCTCAAACCATGTGATATTTGTATACTGTAGCAGCCCATGAGATTGGTTTGGATACAGCTCTTTGTATACAAGCTCTACAATAGACAACGAGGAATCTGATTGGCATACTATGAAATTAATGTAAATTTTTAGCAATTAAACTTTGAGCAAACCAGGACTCAAACCGAGGACCTCTGGACTAACCAGGGGTAACCAGCACTCACCAGGGGTGAATGACTTTTTAAAAAGTGTATTTAAGCTACTTGAGTATATTTATTTGGTGCTGCTGCTTATGCTGAATACTGTACTCCAAATTAAATATAAAGTGTCAGGATTGACTGTCGACCCGTTTAGCAGCAATAGTAATATTTAAAGCACATTCAGTTTAACAGTAATAGCTTGATCTAAAAGTGGAGGTAACATTATTATTTACCGCCTCACATCTCACAAGGAATAAATTCTTTGAATAAGAAAAAAGTTACATTTAAAGCGTATCTGTGTAACTTACCCCCTCAAAAGTGTCAATCTCGATGAGGAGAGCCAACAAAAGCTAGCAGATATCTGTTTTTGTTCTCACAAAAACAATTGTCAAGTTGCAGGAACAGGGAACGCCTAAGCTTATCTTTGTAGCTGCTGAAAGTGATCAACAGACAAGTCAATGTTATGTTACTGTCGTAGGGAATCTGCTTCGTGTCCACAGACTATTGAGATTTTCCCTCCTGGCACTGCTGTGTGTACTACTAGAACACCTTCATGTATGAAAAGTGAAGAAGATTGAAAAATATTACTTAAAGGGTTGTAAATTCAAATCAAGTTTGGAAACATAACCAAAGGCATACCCTCACAAATATAACATAAATTGCATTTTTTGCTCTACTTGACATGCAGCAGCTTGCCATGCTTAGGTGAAAAAAAGTGGAATGGACACACTCAGCTGGGATTCAAACCCCAAAACCCTAACCTTTCTTTCTAGTGGCACACTGACAAAGGCATGTGGCTGCTTCAAATTTCTAAGTGGTAACCTGTTGCTACATAATACATGTACACTTTGATAATTCTTACAAAAACCAAAACATGGTGTGCATGTGAATAGAGCCCAGGTGTAATTAGTAATATTGATTCAGGGAACAAGTTGATTTCATTTTTCAAATGTAAATGCAAATTATGTAAATGTACTGACTAAAAGCAGGACCTAGTTTCATAATATCTCAAACGGGTGACAATACCTTTGTAGTCTCATTGCACTGAACAGCATTTTTCCCACGAATACAATTAGTGAACTCCCTTACCAGTCAGGTGGATATGCAATCTTGACAAAATTGCAGGAGGCTTTATCACGCTTGATAAAATGTGGGACATCCATTTTTGCCTGATCCATACCATCGAAGATGATGACAGTCAGGTCCTGTGGCTGTCTCCTTGCTCTTTCCCTAGCTGTATGGTACTCCCTACGCTCCTTCCTAAAAATAGACAAATACAAAATATATCTTCAACTTGCCCAAATTTGTATATCCGTCAAAATCATTCACTTTTATATGTGAATGAATAATAAATGGGGTCCAAAAATATGTATCATATTGAGGATTGTGTAATACATGTGGCTGATAGTGATAGTTGCATGCTTTTAAATTTAAGAAAACAACATTCTTACTCCACTGCAAGATTGTGACTTCTCATTCTCAACATCTCATTAATTTGTTTGACCTCAACCTCTGTCATGTCTGTAGCTGCTTTCTGACGTCTATACACAATACTAGGTAGGACCGTAGTAGTAGGTACCGAGTACTACTCTAGTAGTAATAGTAGTACTTAGTAGTTACATGTAGTAGGCCTATTATTATAAGCATGGAGGTAGGAATAGAATGTTATAAGTAACTACCGACCGGAAAAGTGAAATGCAAGGAACACTCTCATGACTCTGTATAACACTACAGGAAACACTGTTGTGTCACTCACAGTTCAATACATACCTACCGTACTCTGTCAGCAGTGTACCTGTACTGTCAGTCTCTGCATGCATGTTGCGCCATTTGATGAATCCAGAGAGAGAAACTCTATTGTTATGGAAAAGGTTTGCGGTAACACCATGTAATATCTCTGATGTTAAGTCTACCACCGGCACGTGGCGTGTAGGGCTGGATCACCAAACACAACAGGGAGTACCTGCAGAACACGCTAGCAGTAGCAGCCCGGGGTAACCAGCGCGAAGATCACTAAACTTCTTGAATCAGATATGAACGTAACGCAGACACGACAACCTCGAATTATAACGGGTTAAATACACGCACAAAGCGCGGAACATACATGTACATGTACATGTATATGTTCATTGTATGTACATTCTGATTTTATTATTTTAGCAAACGTTGGACTGATTCGAGATCGAAACCCATGAGAACGAAGTTAACATTAAAGCCTGCGCCCCCACGAGGTCAAAAACGTTTTCATTATCGTTATTATACATGACTGTGATTTTGAAAAGAAAGTGAATAAAGGCATATCGGAGCTTTGAATTTACGTTTAACTTTGCTGATAGGATTACATTTATGGAAGGAACGTTTTAAAGTTGCAATCTAAAATCTAGGTCATGATAAATTCCAGTACGTGACAGTCGATTAATTACAACTAAAATTAAATAAATAAAAGTTAATTTTTTGTTAAATTAACTAAAGCTGCTCCCAAAAATAAATGTGGTAATGGATGGGGTTCGATCAACTCTTCTTTCACCTTGCCTTTAAATAAATAAATTAATAAAATAATAACTATTATGACAATTGAATATATATGCTATAATTACCAAAATAACAATAATTATAATAATAACAATAATAATACTATTCAAAATGTGTCTTTCTATTCTAACAATACTACTTTATTTACTAACCAGCCTATTTTGTGTAAAAACATCTTATTTAATTTTGAACTATGACAGAGTAGCAGATGAAGCTCATTTCCATTATGTTTCGTTGATACATTCGGCGTAACAAGGAAATATGAAGGCAACATGAGATGAAACTTCTGGTAGACTGCGCAGCTTTAAATAAAAATAAATAAGTATAAGTAAAATAAAAAATGGAAGACAAATCAACAGTGCGGCATTTGTATGCATTCTAAAGAGTCTTCCCCATCCTTTTACGTGCTTTAAAACCGTACCCAGAAATTCATTTGGCCATCATCGAACAACGTCAACAACATTTTAACAACTTCAAAATAAGAATCTGCCGCACGCGTGCTCATCTTACCTGTCCCTAATTATTTAAACTAAATTCCAGTTCTGTACGGCAAGATCAAGACGCAAATATAAAAATCTTGCATGGAAAGATGTTTGTGCCAAGCGCAAACGTGGAACTTCTTCGAATTCTCTCAATGCTCTTCTCTAACTCAAAAAACTTCTTTCTGGTGTTCCCCGAAACTACAATCGATCGTAAATTCTGAAACTCAGTCTTTTAGAAAATAATTTGAATGATTGGCATGCAAGAATCTCATTTTTATTGTTCGTTTAGGCTGAGTATTGCAGCTCAAAAACGACAATTTTCCATCAAACGAGGGCGCTGTCTTTTGTTATTGTTTTAATTACAAAAGATTCACTGACGTGAACTCTATGCCTTTTCTTCCAAGAAGCTTCATGCAAACATCAAAGATTAGGTCTGACGGTCTGTTTTAACCATCGCCCTGAGTGACTTTCCATACATGATTCCCGTCAACAGTGTGGAAGAATTCTCATAATTAATTATAATAAAATATAAAGCCTTTTGAACACTTTGAGTACGTTCCGATCCGGACTACTATTTTCTTCGCGAGTCTTTCTTACTGATGAACATATCGGATACCATCAAAATGTTTTTGGTGCTATAAACCTTACAAACATCACAGTATGCTAGCGGACGAATAAACAATGCATGGGATGATGCATGATCATTATCAATAATATAAATGACAAGCGGATGGCACCGGCGCGCCCGCCGCGCCGGCAGCGGACACTTTTTGCCCGGCATGTCGACACCAACACACAGGCAGGAAAAGTTCAGTGTGATGATAATTCAGGAAGCCATGCAGTTTTCTCAGAAGGCTGTAATTGTCACGAATCTCAACAGTCACCACCAGGCACAAAGTCATGTGTCAATGCTGATTCTGTCGATATTGAATACCAAGGTAAGCTATATCAATCATCCCATTTCACATCCCAGATGTTACAATTATTTATAATATTTCCTCATGATTGATAGGTTAATTGCTGGATTATAACTTTGTAAATAATTTAATAGGTTTTGAATTGTATTTGTATAAAAAATTATTGGATGATTGGACTATGTGTTAAAAAGTCTGAATTGGGGCTCAGTTTTCGGTATTGAAAGAGTGGGGAATCTGTGGGTGGATATTAAATACTATGTAATATACTAAACGAACACTGTTTGTCGGATGGCTGGACAGCAGAGATATGGACTGAACTTTATGTGAACCGTGTATGTACAACGACATGTGCAAGTGATTGGACAAAATTGCCGCGCGCATTGTCTAATGTATAACAACGTATAACAAATAGTGTGTGATAAGCATGATAAGAGATTTCCAGCATGCGCGCGCTGGCACATGGCCGGTGTGTGTGTATGCGATGTGTCTGTTGTTTTGGCACTAAGTGTGTGCACTTGGTTGGTTGTTGTTGTTGCATGGGTTGTTGTAACTTGTAGGGAGTTCTTTTAGCTGGTTGTCCCCCGACGTGTTCTTGAAGTTGAATAAGAAAGTCTTGTGGAATGAACTTTGAAGTTATCTGATCGCCGTTATGTTTTCCTGTGGGCGTTTTGTGACAGGTTAAACGAAGTAATAAATGCAGGTAAAATCCTAGATTTGTTACTGTTTAGTGTTGCTACTACATACCACTTACTCGTCATTGGCTGTTATCGTTTTAATTAATAATCATAGGGAGGGACTTTCCTCCTGGAATCATGTACACCATGTTATTGTCTGCTTAAATATGCAAAGCGAAGCTTTCATTGTACATCCATGAGATACCCGGCAAAGCTTTCTTTAATCTTTAATCCATCTTGCTGCCATCAGCCTCAGGTTTATCAAGGCAGGGGTAATGCTTGTGACAATTTATGGGCTATTCACTGTCTGCTGTGGGGTGTTCAAGTGGAGTGTACATTATTAGCCCACCTTGTTGAGCTGTAATGGCTATCTTTTAACATCGGTCTGCGAGTGTTATGAGACCGATGTTGAAGAGAGCCATTACATTACAGCTCAACAAGGTGGGCAGTGCTTAAAAAATCTGTTTCTAAATTAAAACCAAAATTCCAGCAAAGTATCCTTCTCACATCAGACTAGCTCACCTTAGTTTTGACGTGGTTTGAAAGAATGACTATTTTGTTCACTTTAAAAGTTTTAGAATTGAAAAGGGTTTTTAGAAAAGCAGAATGAGTGTTTATAATCCTTTTCAGGGTTTGAATTTGGGGGCGAACCCACAAGACTGTGCAGTTCACAAGGCTTGTGGCTCATCAGAATATTTACTGGATCAGAATTTCCAAAACCAGAATCAAAATAAGGAAAAACTAACCCAGTTTAACAATAACATGCATTTAGGAATCTGTTTTAAGCACAAAGACATTTGTAAGAGAAGATTGATTTAATTAGTTTTATGGGTATTGAGTATACTTCATGTCATTTATACTTATTAGAAATCAAACGTATTTTACCAGACACAAGTCAACATTTGAACATTATTTTGTGTTCAAGATGAATAAACAGTGAGGTATTATTCTTCATTAATATTCAATTAAAAACACAAGACCGCTGGACTTGTCCGGTCAAAATTTACTGGCCCAACATCAAAACTGTGGTCCAGTGTAAAATTTGAGGCCTGTTTTTAAACATCTGTATTAATGGAAAAGTTATCAATTATTTTGTTTATGTACATGTAGGTTACCTTCACAAACCTCGGTGACAAGCCACGCCTACTATCAAGCCGTCAGTTTTGTGGAACATGAACATCTTTTGCAAGCTGTTCTGACCACAACTACGATCATGGACTCCAATTCATGACTTTGAGGAGATGGGTTTTCATACAGGTGATGTTGATAAAAGTTACATGCATGTCCACATCAGAGGATGATGTGTCCCTCTATGATGCAAACAAAGGGTACAACTTTGACAGTGATGATGCTGATGATGACCAGTCACAGACACAATTACCCAGTCAAAGGTAAGTGTTCTCTGCCTTAAGAGGATCGTACACGTTTGGTAATTACTCAAAATATATATTAGCATAAAAACTGACTTGGTAACGAGCAACAGAGAGCTGTTGATAGTATAAAACATTGTGAGAAACGACTCCCCCTGAAGTAACGTGGTTTTTGAGAAAGAGGTAATTTCTCACTAAAATAATAAAAACTTCTTGCAAGAAGTTTTTATTCCTAGATCTGAAAGCACACAAATTTGTACAACAAGGGTGTTTTTTCTTTCATCATTTTCTTGCAACTTCGATGACCAATTGAGCCCAAATTTTCACAGGCTTGTTATTTTATGCATATGTTGGGATACACCAAATGAGAACACTGGTCTTTGACAATTACCAAACGTGTACGATGCCTTTAAAATGAAATTTCAGAATCTTTGTTTTTTACCCATATTGAAACTTTGGACTGTAATGATCCATTAGGTTTTACACTATTTTGAGAGGCCCCCCCCCCCCAAACAAAAATGTATAAATAAATATAAATAAATTAATTAATTAATTTAAAAACAACAACAAATGTGACTGTTTATGACATGTTTTGTAGCTGTTTTTATTTTTATTTCAATGTTTGGGAACTTCATTTAAGATGTCCAATGTGTTTGAAACAATTTTGGCTGGCTCATGGAAAAACACCAACAACAAACAAACAAACAAAAACAGACAAGAGAATTTTTTTAAGTTACCACTACAAAAGAATGTACAAAAGATGTACAAACCAATTTTTCTCAGAATGATGTCATTGGATGTTTTGGATGTTGAAAAAGGTTATCAAATACAATGTCTATTTACACCATTTTAAATTGAGGTTTGAGACTTGTAATTTCTCCCCACTCACAGTCACATGAAGATTCTATAATCTATTGGAAAATGAGTAAATCACAAAATTGAATTTGACATTTTCCTTGCCCTTTGATAAAATCTGAATGCATTGAAAAACATTTTTTATTTAAGCATTGAAATTGTTCATTCTTAATGTTTAACTTTCCAGTATCCTGACTGGCCATCCCAAGAAGCATAAGAGAAGTGATATTACATGCCCCCCGCACTCATGAAAAAGAGACAGACCCTATCCTAAACAGCTTTCAGTGGAACAGTTCAAGAAAGAGGCACAGAATGCATGAGACTGAGCAGTTTCAGTACAGATGTCGAAGCTTCTTCCATGTGCTAAAAAAACAAATCTGGTAAGTAACTTTTTGTAATGACAGACAAATAGCATTAGCTAATTTACACAATCGCTTGAAAAATTTCACAATTTTTTTCTTATAAAGCATTGCTTAATACTGATTCTTATAATGAAATTTGATATGGTAGTTTCTTTTTGTGCATTGAAACACCATGCTTGTTGCTAGAGTAGGGGGTATGTTGGAATTCAGCATTGTAAAGCTTGAACCTACTGGAACACAACTTGCCTGCGTATTTGTCAGTTTCAAGTTAGGGAAACCTCATTCCCAACCTCTGGATATTGCGAGGAATCCCCCAGTTACTGCTGGGCACTTATCTTTTGTTAGCTCCAGAACCCATACAAAAGAACCACTTAACTCTCAGATAATCCCTTGTGGTTTATTACCTGATATCTCAGTTAATCCCTCTACCAATCCAGTACCTGAACGATAATGGGATCCTTGAACTCTCAGTTAATCAGTGGTGTAGCCAGAGGGGGGACAAAGTGTTCCGCCCTCAGAAATTTTGATAATTTTTGGTCATTGCGTTTTGTAAACAACCATGTCAATGGCTGTTTAACTTGAAAAATTGGATCTCAGCGACCACCACAGAAATTTCAGCTGGAGAGTGAAAGAAGGTTAAGTACTCATTTTGTTTGTTTACTTTTTCTGCAGATGAGCCTCTACTCCTTCAGTTTATGGTCTGGTGTTGGCCTTGACAAAGAGACAAAAGAAAGTAACCTGGGCACTGGGTGGGACACTCAGACAACTTCAGCAAAAGGTTTCGGAGTGCTGATGGGGAAGTTGTGGAACAAATGCCCTCCATATCTACAGGGAGCTCATCCTAAACCCTCTCTTCTCCCAAACAGTGGATTTAAGACAGATGCTGAGGCACAGGTACTTTTGTGTGCACAAATCTAGATAATATATATATTTTTTGTTAACTTGCATGTGCAGGAGCACCAGTGCCCATCATGGGCGAGCGGTTAAAAGTACCAGACTCAAGTTCTAGTGGCTAAAGTCATTAGGGTGTGGGTTCAAATACGGTCATGAAACTTATTTCTGAGAGCAAGACACTTAACTGCAATTGCCGCTTTCATCAAGGGTAAAATCTTTTCCTGTGAGGGCAGAGATGATTTAATCTGATTGATGTAGCCTGGTGTGAGCTACTTGTCGGCATAGATCGAGCTGTAAATAAATGGCCCAGTGAACATCAGTAATGTGGATCAAGCCCCATGAGCATCAGTGATTGATTTGAGCGCCATGTAACCCACTGTTATAAATATTATAATTAGGGAATAACGGTGTAGCTGGTCTTCACTGCATGGTAATGACTGGGTTGGTGGCTGGCGGCTGCTGTTAATGGACCGAGACGTCCATTAACAATGGCCAGCCACCAACCAAGGTCATTACCACGCAGTGAAGACCAGCTCTTCCCACTGTTATTGCCATCAATAAATACCTTTAACAAAGAAAAAGAGTAATAATCATCAGACTTTGTGATTTTTCTTTCGCTGTTAATTTTGGAAGTGTTCTACTCTTGTTCAAGGGCCATTCTTAAGGCTGTTCAACTTTTGCGTGTCTCCTAGTCCGTTGCACATAATTAACTATAATAATATGTGCATTACTACAATGTGCATATTTTGAAAAACCAGACTATGCCTTTCCCTTTTAAAGTAACACTTTTGTTGGTGTACGGCTTTATGGTTTGCATTACCTTGGCTTCATGCATGTACCAGTACCAGCTACCTTAAAATGATACATTGCTGCACTTTTACGTATATGCGTGGTATGCGCATACAGGCCGCCACTTGACAATACACCCCCACTTGACAAGTATTTGACCAATCAGAATGCAGAAACTCTCTGATCGATATCTATTAATTGACTAATAATTTAGTTAATTATATTATGGTCATGAAAATTGGCAATTTGTTTTATGAACTTCAGTGATTAATGTTATGCCACGGTGAATTTTTATTGGTAGAACAACAATCACATGATGCTTTACCAAGATGCATGTACATGGTTCAGATGAACAAAAGTGCATGTAACCCAAGGGGAACATTACCTTGATCGTTTTATTTTAGTTCAAATTTGTTGTGTATGTCTGCAATCTGTTAGCATGGCATAACAAAATGCTGTGATATGGTCCATGGGTTTTGTACACCCTCAGGGACAAATGGCACCATCTGTTTTGCCTTAGATTCCACTCGCCCCTTGCGTGTACAAAACCCATGGACACCATCACAGCGTGTAACTAATGAATATGGCTCCAAGCCTGGGTTTTTATTTTCTGCCAATGTCTTTGCTTCATCCCTATTAAAAGAAAGTGACAAATACTTTATTTCTTCAATGTAGGAACTGGGCTCATTGCAAGTGTTCAGGAGGCACGGAATTGTGTTGCCATGGACAGCAATATAGTAATGCTGCAGCACCTGAAGGCAAGATGCCACACTGAGCTGGAAGGGAAGACAGGAAGGAAAAGTCACCAAGATGCAAGCTCCATTGACTATTCAGTCTCAGTCACTGACATTACAATTATAGCATTGCGATTTGTGGAGTCACAGGATCAGTCTTTGTAAATTAGATAACTACTTTTTTCCCTTTCTATCCTGGCTATGAACCCATTTTGTCATTTTTCTAGTAAATTCTTTAAAAAACTTTGACGGCCTATAAAAATAACCGTCCGACAATATAGTTCCCTTTTCAAATAAAAATCAGCTGGAGTACTCCAATTTGTGTCCCCTACCATACCAACCTGTATGAAAACTTTGTATATTGCAGCATAGAAAAGCCTCTTAGGGTACGCCAATTTGCGTCCCCTACCATACCAACCTGTATGAAAAACTTTGTATGCTGCAGCATAGACAAGCCTCTTAGGGTACGCCAATTTGTGTCCCCTACCATACCAACCTGTATGAAAAACTTTGTATGCTGCAGCATAGACAAGCCTCTTAGGGTACGCCAATTTGCGTCCCCTACCATACCAACCTGTATGAAAAACTTTGTATACTGCAGCATAGACAAGCCTCTTAGGGTACGCCAATTTGTGTCCCCTACCATACCAACCTGTATGAAAAACTTTGTATACTGCAGCATAGACAAGCCTCTTAGGGTACGCCAATTTGCGTCCCCTACCATACCAACCTGTATGAAAACCTTTGTATACTGCAGCATAGACAAGCCTCTTAGGGTACGGCAATTTGCGTCCCCTACCATACCAACCTGCATGATACTGCAGCATAGACAAGCCTCTTAGGGTACGCCAATTTGCGTCCCCTACCATACCAACCTTTATGAAAAACTTTGTATACTGCAGCATAGACAAGCCTCTTAGGGTACGCCAATTTGTGTCCCCTACCATACCAACCTGTATGGTAAACTTTGTATACTGCAGCATAGACGAGCCTCTTAGGGTACGCCAATTTGCGTCCCCTACCATACCAACCTGTATGAAAACCTTTGTATACTGCAGCATAGACAAGCCTCTTAGGGTACGGCAATTTGTGTCCCCTACCATACCAACCTGCATGATACTGCAGCATAGACAAGCCTCTTAGGGTACGCCAATTTGTGTCCCCTACCATACCAACCTGCATGATACTGCAGCATAGACAAGCCTCTTAGGGTACGCCAATTTGTGTCCCCTACCATACCAACCTGCAAGATACTGCAGCATAGACAAGCCTCTTAGGGTACGCCAATTTGTGTCCCCTACCATACCAACCTGTATGAAAACCTTTGTATACTGCAGCATAGACAAGCCTCTTAGGGTACGCCAATTTGTGTCCCCTACCATACCAACCTGCATGATACTGCAGCATAGACAAGCCTCTTAGGGTACGCCAATTTGTGTCCCCTACCATACCAACCTGCATGATACTGCAGCATAGACAAGCCTCTTAGGGTACGCCAATTTGTGTCCCCTACCATACCAACCTGCATGATACTGCAGCATAGACAAGCCTCTTAGGGTACGCCAATTTGTGTCCCCTACCATACCAACCTGCATGATACTGCAGCATAGACAAGCCTCTTAGGGTACGCCAATTTGTGTCCCCTACCATACCAACCTGTATGAAAAACTTTGTATACTGCAGCATAGACAAGCCTCTTAGGGTACGCCAATTTGCGTCCCCTACCATACCAACCTGTATGAAACAATTTGTATACTGCAGCATAGACAAGCCCCTTAGGGTACGCCAATTTGTGTCCCCTACCATACCAACCTGTATGATAAACTTTGTATACTGCAGCATAGACAAGCCTCTTAGGGTACGCCAATTTGTGTCCCCTACCATACCAACCTGTATGAAAACGTTTGTATACTGCAGCATAGACAAGCCTCTTAGGGTACGCCAATTTGTGTCCCCTACCATACCAACCTGTATGATAAACTTTGTATACTGAAGCATAGACAAGCCTCTTAGGGTACGCCAATTTGTGTCCCCTACCATACCAACCTGTATGAAAAACTTTGTATACTGCAGCATAGACAAGCCTCTTAGGGTACGCCAATTTGTGTCCCCTACCATACCAACCTGTATGATAAACTTTGTATACTGCAGCATAGACAAGCCTCTTAGGGTACGCCAATTTGTGTCCCCTACCATACCAACCTGTATGATAAACTTTGTATACTGCAGCATAGACAAGCCTCTTAGGGTACGCCAATTGGTGTCCCCTACCATACCAACCTGCATGATACTGCAGCATAGACAAGCCCCTTAGGGTACGCCAATCGGTGTCCCCTAACATACCAGCCTGTATTGTAAACTTTGTATACTGCAGCATAGACAAGCCTCTTAGGGTACGCCAATTTGTGTCCCCTACCATACCAACCTGCATGATACTGCAGCATAGACAAGCCTCTTAGGGTACGCCAATTTGTGTCCCCTACCATACCAACCTGCAAGATACTGCAGCATAGACAAGCCTCTTAGGGCACGCCAATTTGCGTCCCCTACCATACCAACCTGTATGGTAAACTTTGTATACTGCAGCATAGACAAGCCTCTTAGGGTACGCCAATTTGCGTCCCCTACCATACCAACCTGTATGGTAAACTTTGTATACTGCAGCATAGACAAGCCTCTTAGGGTACGCCAATTTGCGTCCCCTACCATACCAACCTGTATGAAAAACTTTGTATACTGCAGCATAGACAAGCCTCTTAGGGTACGCCAATTTGCGTCCCCTACCATACCAACCTGTATGAAAAACTTTGTATACTGAAGCATAGACAAGCCTCTTAGGGTACGCCAATTGGTGTCCCCTACCATACCAACCTGTATGATAAACTTTGTATACTGCAGCATAGACAAGCCTCTTAGGGTACGCCAATTTGCGTCCCCTACCATACCAACCTGTATGATAAACTTTGTATACTGAAGCATAGACAAGCCTCTTAGGGTACGCCAATTGGTGTCCCCTACCATACCAACCTGTATGATAAACTTTGTATACTGCAGCATAGACAAGCCTCTTAGGGTACGCCAATTGGTGTCCCCTACCATACCAACCTGTATGGTAAACTTTGTATACTGCAGCATAGACAAGCCTCTTAGGGTACGCCAATTGGTGTCCCCTACCATACCAACCTGTATGGTAAACTTTGTATACTGCAGCATAGACAAGCCTCTTAGGGTACGCCAATTTGTGTCCCCTACCATACCAACCTGCATGATACTGCAGCATAGACAAGCCCCTTAGGGTACGCCAATCGGTGTCCCCTAACATACCAGCCTGTATTGTAAACTTTGTATACTGCAGCATAGACAAGACTCTTAGGGTACGCCAATTGGTGTCCCCTACCATATAAACCTGTATTGTAAACGTTGTATATTGCAGCATAGACAAGCCTCTTAGGGTACGCCAATTTGTGTCCCCTACCATACCAACCTGTATGATAAACTTTGTACATTGCAGCATAGACAAGCACCGCACCAGAGTATATATTTTTTGGGGGAAAAACGCTCCCTTCATACTCAGGAACTTAAGTGACGGATATATATATCACATTTTTCAGTGTCTTGATGCCAAGGTGTAAAAAACGTAACTTTTACACAAAAAATGTTGATTTTGTTAAAATTGTTTATGTGAATCCCAATAACAAGATTTTATAGAGGTTTGTTGTCGTTTTTCTGTTGATTTGCAGTATTGTTGTATTTTAATTGTTGAAAAGGCTTTTATGAAGCATTGTTTTTGTCAACTGGACATTTTTACAGCATATAGTTGTAAGTTTTAAATAAGTGTAATTTGTACTTGAAAAACGTTTTTATTCATGAAAAAATAAAACATTTGTGTTTACATTTGAAGCCAAAGAGTTGTGTGATCAGTATTTTGGACTCACTGTTTCCAGTATTTGTATGATCAATTTTATTATACACTGTTATTTATGAGAAAAAAATGCGCCCTTTTAAAGGAAGTTAACAATTTCTGTTAAACTTTTTGACTGTGGGGTATTTGAGTAAAAAGCATGGTTTTTAACAAGAAAAAAACAGAAAATATTAGCATAATTTAACTGTTTTGAAGAAATTCAGAAGTACAAACTGGAAACTTGCATTTCCAATAAATTAGAAATGTTTCCAATGATGTTAGACATACCTTGTTCATCTAACACGCGAAGGTTTAGTTTATATATATATATGTCCTGCTTTAGGTTTTTTGTACATAGGGTAAGCAAGATTAACGTTTACACTGCTTTCAGATGTGAACGGGATTATGGCTAGCAACGACGAGGGGGCGCCATCAATAATATTAGAAGCCGCATAAAGTTGATCGAGGTGTATAAAAAACAGGTTAGGAACATAAACACATCAACAAAAGTTAGTCCCCCCTCAACAGTTCGTCATAACATTGTAAGGTAAAACATTTTACCAATACAACTAATTTAGAAATTATTCTTTGACATGTTTCCTAAGTATTGTTGAAAAATGAAAGATGTCCATGAATTCATGGCTGAATGAGCTCAAATGGAAGACAAAAACTGCCCTTCTCAAATAGCTTTTGAGCCCCCAAGGCCAAAACTTTGGGCTATAGTACCCAAGCCCAAAAACTTTGTTGAGCCTTTAGTAGCGCTTAGCCGGATCTTTTTATCACCCTCTACCCAGTAAAGCGTTTTGCTATCTTCGCCGACCTCAAACCGCGTGTATTCTATGATTATAGGTTGAAGGGTGTAGGTACGATCTATCTCCGTATAGAAAGCATCTACTAAACGGTCTCGCTGTTCTCGCAGCTCGTCTGTACGGAGGTCGCCGGTCAAATGGTTAATGAGGTCATCGTAATCATTAGCCGATAGTCTATCTAAGGGTTCCTCGATAGGAGGTTCAGGAAAAATAAAACTGGTGTCTTCTTCGCCTTCTGGTTGTTTTTCGGGTGCATTAAAATCGTTCATTTCAAAGCCACCTTCTGCCATATTGAATACAAAGGTTAACTTTACCTATATTGAACACTCGTCAAAGGTTTAATACACACAAACCTTTGAAGACATAAACTTATAGAAAACTTGTCTACAGAAAGTTTGGTTTGAATGGCATCGTCAAAGTACGGGCGCAAACTGAATCCTCGTCGAAGCATGCGGGATCCACTCGGGATCAAAGGCATACGGCAGAGCGTGGTTGTAAGCAACAACCCCTCTACTATCGACCAAAATCAGCAGCTCTTGGTCCGCTTTCCCAACCTTGACGCCCAGGATGTGATTGTTCCTGGAACAGCCCGCCTCGCATTTACCATCGCCCTGACCTCGACCGACGACAATCGAACAGTGGTTTAAAACCTTGGCCAAGCCGTTGTGAAGAAAAAGACAATCAGGATCAGTGGTAATGAGGTCATGTCTATAGATGACAGTGATGTTATCGGCTGCTACACCGACCTCTGGAAAACTTTGGGAGAGCGCCGGTCTCAGGTTTAACAGGGTATTGATGTGGCGGAAGACGCTAACACGCTTAAACTGAGGGTGGGCGCTGGAGATGGTGATGGTTCTACGGCGTAAGACAAGGCTGTTGCAGATGCATACAGCAACAGATTTAGCATTCCACTAGATTTTGAACTGTTGGAGAGCCACCTGCGTTCTTCCAGTCAGGCCTTGGTGACCGATTGGAGTACGAGCTTACCTTTAATGACTACAGTCGCGTTATAATGGCAACAGGTGATACAGCTGCTAGCTAAGTCATCGACAACATCTCTCTCGAGTTTGAAATTATGAGCGAGCCAAACTTAGCCCGAATGATTCGCAATGATTCAAGAGGACCCCTTTGTTGGACATGCGCTGACGACAGCCTGCTGCGAGCTGTATTATCGCTATGGAATGTACTTAGCTCCGCTAACAGCAGCGATGACAACTGCTAAGCACTGTCAATTTTAAGACACGTATAAATATCGTATAAGTAAAACTTTCGTACACGAAAGTTTAGATGACACAAAACCTGGAAACGACATCAACAGAAGCAACACAAGCTCTGGAGATGACAGCAGCGCAAGACCTAGAGACGACATCGACGCCGTTAAAAGTCAAGAGAGTGACTAAAGATCCAACGAAAAGTTGAGGCTGGTCACAAAGGTGCAGCAGCTAGAAAAGCAAAACAAGAAGCGCTGAAAGAGCAGCTGCGAAAAGCCAAACAGAGTCTCAAGCCTAACCAATCAAACTTTTCTACAGAAAAGTTTTCAGGCAAAAGATTTACTGAAGATAATCTTTTGCAGAATGTTCCGTCTACGAAAGATTCAGATTATGTAAACAACAGTTTGCTCCTTGCAGTTGCTGTTATAGCTGTTGGAGCTGTGGTTTATGCTAATATTTCGTATCCAAAAACTTTAAGAACGGGATTCAATCGCTCAGTTGTTTCGATGGTAGGAGCTGTTGGTATCTTAGGCATTTTGTCGAATTTCAAGCACAGCAGTTATGGGGTTGCTACGGTTTTGTAGCAATAGGTTATTTTTTATCTAACACGCGAAGGTTCAATTGATGTATGTGCCCAACCTCAAGTTTTTTGTACATAGGATAAGTAGGATTAATGTTTATAACACCTTTGGGTGCGGCTGGGGTTATGGCTAGTAGTGTTGAAGGAGCTCCATCAACAATGTTGGAGGCTGTAGAAAGTTGATCGAGGTGTATGAATAACCACTTGTGAATATTGAAGTTAGAGGGTTTGTCCCCCTCGTATTCCCCATCAATCCAACCTTTTTCGTTGATGCCTAACAGCCGGCGTATATCAGAGGGCATTTCTCTTGGAATGTTGAACATGACCAGATTTGTTGCTTTATTCTCTACAGAAAGGTTTGGGCCTAATTTTGGCCAGCAAAAATTAAAGAAAAACATATTAGACGAACAAACTAATCCTCATTATATGCAGTAACAATCTTCTACTTGCATAAAAATGACTACCCCCAGTACTGATGGTAAACAGCTTGCTAATTTGGCGTACCACTCCGCCGTAGTGAGTGGACTTGCCGTGGGATACGCTACTCTCGGTAAAAAAATCATAGAAGGTGTTACGCCAAAGTTGGACTTTGAGCCGTATGATGTTGGCATGGTCATACTAGATGTTGGCCTAGCTATCATGGCAACTAAAGACAAGCTTGTCAAGCAGGGGATACTCCCTGCAGACATATTAAAGTAAATGTTTTGAACACAAAAGATAACTTATATAAATATAAGTTTTTCAGTAAGATTTGAAACTTTGCATGGTGGGAATACAATATGGAAAGGTTTGCGGTGACACCATGTACATGTAATAATCTCTCTATGTGAGTTGGGGGTGGTTCTGAAAAGAACCGTTGGTTTCAACTCGACGTTTCGATCAGTATGCTCTGATCGTCTTCTGGAGAAAGCTGGACTCTGATGCTGCATGCTGCTTAAGTACTGTGGATGGGGACTAGCTTGGTGATGCACGAAGGCGGGAAGTAGAGGCGGGAAATGGAGCTCGGTGATGCGTGGTAAAACTGGATCCTGCACTGGAGCCTTGGACTGGTGTGTGGGGAGTGTGTGCTCACTGAACTGTGTCAGTAGGAACAAGCACAGGGGATGGTGAGGGTGTGGGGCCTAGGAGACTGAGGGTATAGAAGACCCAAAGCAGTCTGAAGGGGGTATGGGGCCTATGTGGACTGAGGGTATAGGGGACCCAAAGCAGTCTAAATAAAATAAGTCTAAATAATGGAGTGGGGCCTAGGGGACTGAGGGTATAGATGACCCTAAGCAGTCAAAGGGGGTGGGTAACCGAGGGGGGGGGGCAGTAAGAGACTAAGTGTTGGTGCCTAGGGGAGTGACCGTGGATATAGAAGATCCATTGGTCGGGAGGAGGGGGAGCCAGATGTCACTGATGTGGAAGCCGATGTCTTGGGGTACAGTGAAAAGAACCGTTGGTTTCAACTCGACGTTTCGATCAGTATGCTCTGATCGTCTTCTGGAGAAAGCTGGACTCTGATGCTGCATGCTGCTTAAGTACTGTGGATGGGGACTAGCTTGGTGATGCACGAAGGCGGGAAGTAGAGGCGGGAAATGGAGCTCGGTGATGCGTGGTAAAACTGGATCCTGCACTGGAGATTGGCTCAAGAGACAAGCTATATGGCAGATATATCTCCCAGCCCCTCACCGTGTGCCTCGCCCAAAATTTAATATTTCAGTGCCTAATGAAGTCCACCAAGCTGACCTATTGTTTCTTCCACATGTTTCTTCGCCTGCCCGGGTCGAAAGATTTACAAATACGCCCTGACCGTGGTTGATGTTGCCAGCCGCTACAAAGAAGCTGAACCACTGACTTCAAAGGCATCCGCTGAGGTGGCTACTGCTTTGTCCCGCATTTACAAGCGTGGACCTTTGAAGTGGCCGAAGCTGCTGCAAGTTGACCCTGGGCGTGAGTTTATGGGCTCCGTATCCCAAACTCTGGAGAAACATGGTGTCAAAGTCCGACGGGGTGAAAAAGACTTGCATCGAGCGCAGGGCATCGTGGAAAGATTCAACCGAACTCAAAGCAGAAAAGCTCTATAGGCATCAGTATGCAGTAGAGCTGCGTCTCCCAGATGATGAGAGGTCAACTGTTGTTCGGGATGCAAGAAATCTTACCCTCTACCTTGGAAATAGCCTGCATCAAGAGGTGCGAATCATATAGCCCCGCAAATTGTGGAAGACCACTGGTATGGTTGTGGTTTTAGAGCTCAGCCGCAGCTAAAAGTTGCAAGCGTTGTGTGCAGCACCTCTGTATTTTCCAGTGATATGACAGTGGTCGCGGACAGTATCCCCCTCAAGTGGCTTCTCACACACGTGCCATGTGGTGGCCGCCTTAAAAGCTCGCCAGTCTTTAGGGGTCATCTTCATTGCTTTGGGGTTGGCTAGCACCGCCTTCATCTTTCGCTCCTCATCCTGAATTGCCTTTAAGAAGTGCTCTGCCGCGTCATGTCCTCGGTATTTTACAGGAAGTTTCGTCCGTCCATCGCAGCGAACGACTACATAGCAATAACTACAAGTCTCGTGGTGCTGCGTCTTCCGAGTGTTGCTCTTCGTGGGGTCTAGCTCGGGCCCCTCTACCTTTGTAGTTAGGGCCTCCAAGTCGGCATAGATGATGAAAGGGGCGGGAAACTGCTTGTGGTGGTTTTGAAAGGTCAGCTTATTTTTCCCCTCCTCTGGCATCTCTACCCTCACCGCCGTATGACCGATCCCACAGCATTCAGGCTTGTGAGCTTCCAGAAGGTCTTCTCTAGACATCTCTCACAAAAGTGCGTACGCTCCCCAATGTTTGTTTTCTTGGTAGAGAAGACGGTTTAAGTTTTTGACCCAGGTGTAGTGAAACTTGCCTGCCTTCTCGATCAGCAAGAGGTTAATCCTGGGCATGTTCATCGTGTATACAGGTGTGGTGTATATGTCTAATTGTATATACCAAATGAGGCGTTAAGGTTGGGAGTCGCTGGCTGTGGTTCGAGCCCGCCAAGAGAGCGGGGCGAGCCCTATTAAAACTTTTGTACTTTTGTAGACAAAAGTTAACCCCATGTGCTCTACTTGTATATAATCCAAACCAAAAGTAGTCAATAACCCATGTGCTCTACTTGTATATACCCCAAACTAAAAGTGGTCCAAAACCCAATGTGCTCTATTTATATATACCCCAACCCAAGGTGAGCCAGAACCCCATGTGCTCTATTTGTATATACCCCAACCCAAGGTGAGCCAGATGGGTAGGTGAGCCAGAACCCCATGTGCTCTATTTATATATACCCCAACCCAAGGTGAGCCAGATGGGTAGGTGAGCCAGAACCCCATGTGCTCTATTTATATATACCCCAACCCAAGGTGAGCCAGAACCCCCATTGTTCATACTACTCGACTTATTAGCTCTTTATTTACTCAAGTATTTTTTTAAGGTTTTTTTGGCCGGAGTCCCAAACTACGAGAAAATTAACAAGTATTTATTGGTAGAAGTAAAGAGTAAAACCATGGTGAAATGTTACGCACACTTGCCTTTTTTATGTCTGTCCTTAAAACAAAATGATGTTTACAATCATGTTAAAAGTATAACCATCTGAGCCAGACAGAAGAATTTAAAATGAACGCCGTTTTGATACCACAAGGACCTGTCCGTCACTCTCCAAGGTTCCTTCAATATCCACCCAAAAGGGATACAATATCATAGTTGCAATAATCAAAACCCTCTCCCGACGGTCGCAAGACCGGAGGGTTACGAGACATTGAGCACTAAATTCGACCATACGTGCAATTTCGACCAATGTTGACAGACTAGTCACCAGATTTGCCAAATTTTTACCACTTTCAAAAATCATGAAACAAATTCTACGAACACGGGCTCGATCTTGGAATCCAACCATAGCACTCAAAACATAATTCAGAAAATATTTTGAAGAAAAAAAGGACAAAAATTTACCAGAGACGGAGCAAATGCTCGTGAAGCGAACACAGACGATGGATGAGGATTTGAACCTCGCACTTTATTATCTCGACCAATCAGCGTAAATTCCTGACCAATCAGCGCAAACCAAGGAAAACAGACTGGCTGCAGCCCGCGAACTGGCTATTCCCGCTTGCGGACTCACTACATGGGTTGGCTGGAGATTCGGTGTGCTCGTGTCGGCGTTCGGATACATACCAACGCGTACAGTGTGTACATGACTGTGTGTACAATGTAATGGGGTTAAAATTTGAACACGCGCGTGCATAGCCACGCGTGGAGGCTTGTACATGTACATGTACGTGGTCGGCTTGTGTTGTTGTTAGGGGGAGGGGTGGGGGCGCTGATTTCGTAACTTGCTCTGATCATAGAGACCTCTTTGCTCTGAATTGATTGGAGGCGATGAAAGGTATAGAGAAAATAAAAATAGAAAACTACATTATTTTAAAAATATGATATTAGGAAAGTGTGATTTATATGGCAAACATTTCTGACTTAATTTAGGCATTAGGGAAGGTATTTGTAATCCTTGGCAATTAGCCTTTTGGGCTACTAATTTTTTTGTTTTACCCTTGGAAATGAGGGGGCTTAAAGACACTGGATACTATTGGTAATTGTCAAAGACCAGTCTTCTCACTTGGTGTATCTCAACATATGCATAAAAAAACAAACCTGTGAAAATTTGAGCTCAATTGGTCGTCGAAGTTGCGAGATAATAATGAAAGAAAAAACACCCTTGTCACACGAAGTTGTGTGCTTTAAGATGCTTGATTTCGAGACTTCAAAATCTAATTCTGAGGTCTCAAAATCAAATTCGTGGAAAATTACTTCTTTCTCGAAAACTACGTTACTTCTGAGGGAGCCGTTTCTCACAATGTTTTATACTATCAACAGCTCCCCATTACTCGTTATTACCAAGTAAGGTTTTATGCTAATAATTATTTTGAGTAATTACCAATAGTGTCCAGTGCCTTTAATCCAAAAATGTATGACCATACTGTACATTTGAGGGGGCTTCCTCCATGATTTGAGAAACAACTCCCTTCTCTAAGGAAAGTGATTTTAGAGAGAGCAAATTACGAAATCAACGCCCCCCCCCCACCACAATCCCTGCTTCAGGCCTAATTAACAATATAAGCCGATCACGTACAAGTACATGTGCATGTACATGTACATGCACATGTACATTGCTCTATGATTGTACAGATACAGGCCTCTATATTCCCATGCGTGGCTATGTACGCACGTGTACCTATACACTAAATGTATCATGTACAGCCGATTGCTGAGACAAGCACACCTGTGCCGTGAGTCCACAAGCGGGAATAGCCGTTTAGGGGGCTGCAGCCGAAGTTCCACCCAGCCATCGTTTGTGTTCGCTTAGGCTAAAAACCTCCTTGATAGGTACCCAGATAGCATCACTACGTTGGACCAACATTGGGCCCACGGAACACTTTCATTGGACAAACATTGGCTGTCAACATTGGCCCAACGTACTTTTGCTCATCGGTCTTATGTTGGGCCAATGCAAAAAATTGGCCCAACGTTGGCCCAACGTAAACATTGGCTCAACATTGGGCCAATATCTTGCCCAGTATGTTAAAACATTAAACCGATATTGGGCCAACACAATCGAACATAGGGCCAACGT
The DNA here is from genome assembly GCA_021014325.1 of Plazaster borealis. NCBI lineage: Eukaryota > Metazoa > Echinodermata > Asteroidea > Forcipulatida > Labidiasteridae > Plazaster > Plazaster borealis. Next base: position 34,101,558 of record CM037474.1, on the reverse strand, counting down.
TGAGCCTAACATTCTGCCAACAGAACAGTTTCATTGGGCCAACGTTTGCTGTCAACATTGGCCCGACATACTTTTGCTCATTGGAGTTACGTTGGGCCAATGTTAAAGTTGGCCCAACGTTGGGCCAACGTAAACATTGGCCAACGTATGACCAACGAAATATTAATGTTGGGCCAATGTTGATTACCAATATTGGCCCAATGTACTTTTGCTCATCGGCGTTACATTGGCCCCACTAATAATCTATATGTTGGCCCAACATTGCCCCAACGTCGGGCCAACGTACCAATAATCTAAAACAATGATTTAGAGATTAATTTTCTTTTTTTTCCAGTTAACGCCTTGTGTAATTAATTAAAGTACTTAGTGTATGTTAATTTACTTACCAGTTATATTATTTACAAGTATTTACGATACTAATAACTAAATACATTCTAACTCACTACAACCTAAACAGGCCTACACACCCTTGTGCACTGCATGTCCTGTATTTATATAGTCCATGTAACGGCGGAAATTAACTGCAGTTCATTAAACACAATAACCATTGCTTGTGACTATTTTGACGATTCCTTTGCTCATGTACATTTAATACTCATTGCTTATCGCATCTCCAGTGCATCACCATACACAATCCATGTATACATCAAATATATTTCTGAACGTGTAGTTCGTGTCAATATCAATGTTCAGTTCTCGGAGCAGTATATCAGGGCTGCGAAAGACATGAGCTGTACGTTATAATATTAAACGAGGTAAAACAGTTTAAGGTTCGACAAAAAAAGTACAAAACCAAATTGGCTCTTACACAGTCAATTCCACCGAAGATTTACTCTACAAGCATTAGGGGTGTTCTCTGTCCCTTCTCTAGAAATCCAAGCAAGTTTGCACACAAACAAGTCTCTGTCTTGAAATGAAATTCAAGTTTTCTGAACAAGCTTTGATTCCACGATGCTCGCAACTATCTCGCTTCTCCTGCCGCATGCCCGCCCTCAAGCGGTCGAGCTAAACTTAACTAACGGTAACATCCCGGCCCCTTAAATGGGAACAATGCCAGGTGAACATTTATAAAACTTTAACAAAGGAAAACATGTTTAAACTGTCCACAGGCCACCTAAAGTCCACAATGCAAATTATGAAGTGTCCAGAGTAATGAGTACTTGACAAACTACTTTCTGCGAGGTTTGCTGGAGCAGAGCATGTCGTACACTCCCAATCAGGAGGCATTATTCTGGCCTGAGATAACCTGATTGCTGCTAATCATGAGACTCAAGAAGGCAAAGCTTGGTAATAGGTCTCACTAAAATGTTGTGACTTGACTTGACTTCTGCTGTCCTCACTAAACCATCTTTGCCCAGAAACGTCTTTATCACAAGTCCCAGAGGCCAGTTCTTTCTAGGTGTTGCTTCATCCATAATAAGCACATCCCCAACTGCCAGGTTCCTCTGCGGTTCAATCCACTTCTGCCACAGCTGTAAGGTGGGTAAGTATTCTCTCACCCAGCGCTTCCAAAACTGGTCCGAAAGAAGCTGCACGTGTCGCCAACGTCTTCCATATGAGTCTTGCTTTATGAAATTACCGGGGGGTGCTTGCTGACCTGCTCGAAGCAGAAGCAAGTGGTTTGGAGTAAGTGCCTCTAGATCCTTGGGATTGTCTGAAACTGGTGTAATTGGACGACCATTTACAATCGACTCAATCTCACAAAACAGGGTGTTCAACTGTTCATCATCAAGTACCTGGTCCTTCAGTGTGGCATTAACAACTTTACGCACTGTTCTAATCTGGCGTTCCCAGACTCCTCCCATGTGTGACGCTGTTGGAGTGTTGAATTCCCACTCTATCTCATTCAGCAAGAGATAATATATTCCTTCATTCTATTGGCTTCATTCCACTTCTGAATGGATTCTCTTAGTTCTCTTTCACCTCCGACAAAATTTGTTCCATTGTCAGACCGCATTCTTTTAGGTGTTCCTCTTCTTGCTGAAAACCTCACCAGAGCATTTACGAAGGAGTTTGCGTCCAATGAATGAATCATTTCGATGTGTATGGCTCTGCATGCCATACAAGTGAACAGACAGCCATATCTCTTTTCCTGACTCCGACCCCTCTTTACTAGGAAAGGACCAAAACAGTCCACCCCGGTGTCAGTGAAGGGTGGATTACCTGGTGTGACTCGGTCCTTGGGAAGATTTGCCATTCTCTGGGCACATGCCTTTCCTCTGATTCTTTTGCAGTCTATACACTTGCGCAAAACTTGACCTATCAATGCACGTGCTTTCGGTATCCAATACCTTTCTCTCACAAGGGACAACACATACTCTTTTCCAGAGTGTGCTGCCTTCTTTTCATGGAAGTATCTGATAATGAGCCTTCCCACATGCCCTTGAGGAACTATCAAAGGATGCTTTGACTGGTTGGGAAGTGGAGCCATCTGTAATCTTCCTCCAATTTTGAGCAACCCATCTTCCATGATGGGGTCCAACTTGTAGATGCTGCTCTTACAGGAGATCCTTCCACCTTCCTCCAAAGCATGTAACTCGTTACTATAATGTCGTCACTGAAGATATGCTATAGCTTGCTCTGCCCTTTGCAATTCATGAACTCTCAGACATGCTTGTGTCTTCATCTGTCTATGGTAAAGCAGCCATGTCTTGAACCGTAGTAACCATGCTACGGCTTTCTTCAGGCGTATCCAGCATGAGTATTTCTCAAGCAGCTTGTCAAGTGTGGCCCCTTGGGCCTCATTCACAACACACGTTTTGGCCTCTTGCTTAACTTCCTTGTCATCATTAAGCAGATCTGAATTCACATTCTGCTCTGCCGGCCAAGTTGATTCATCTTTCCACACGAATTTCGGCCCCTCTTTCCATCTGGTGCAGGACAGCATCTGTTTAGCATTCAACCCTCGAGAAGCATCATCAGCAGGGTTTGAGGCAGTGTCTACATGCCTCCATTGACTTGGAAGCGATCCATCATGAATAATAGCCACTCTATTGGAGACAAACGTGTGGAATCGTTTTGATGTGTTCTTGATGTACTGCAAGACGATCATGCTGTCAGTCCAAAATGTTGTCTCCTGTACCTCTAGCCTCATTTCACGACAAAGCATACTATCCAAACGGACTGCCACCACTGATGCTGATAACTCCAGCCTCGGTATGGTCATAGGCTTAATTGGTGCTAGTCTTGACTTTCCCAACTGAAACGCGCAGTGTGAAATTCCTTCCTGATTGATCAGTCTTACATAAGAAACTGCTCCATAGGCCGCCGACGAAGCATCACAAAAGTGGTGTAGCTGTACCCTTGCAGCCGCTCCAAAGCCCCGAGGCACAATGCATCTCGGAACTTCAAAATTCTCCATAATCGGAAGCTCTGCCAGCCATTTGATCCAGCGCCTATGATTTCCTGGTTCTATAGCTCATCATCCCACCCCTTGTATGCCTTGCACTCATCTTGAAAGATACATTTAGCTTGAAGCACGAAGGGGCAGACTAAGCCGAGCGGATCGTACACCGAACTCACAATGCTCAACAGGCCTCTTCTCGTGAAGCTCTTCTCCTTTGGTTTTTTTTTTATACTAAAAACATCTGTATCAGTGTTCCAGTGCACGCCGAGTGCTCTTTCAATGGGGAGTGGTGCTCTATCCAGATCTAAATCCTTAACTCCCTTGGCTCTTTCATCAAGTGGGATAGACTCGACGACCTTTCGGCTATTTGAGATCCATTTGGTTAGGCAGAAACCACCCAAAGCCAGCAGCTTGGTAAGTGAATTCACCAATGTTACTGCTTCTTCCTCATTGTCCACTGCTTTCAAGCAGTCATCTGCGTAGAAATTTTCCATTACGGTAGTGACTGTTTTGTTGTCGAACTTGTCTGCATTATCTTCAGCAGTTCTGCGTAGGGCAAGATTGGCGCAGCTCGGACTCCATACACCCCCAAAGAGGTGCACCGCCATTCTGTAGACTTCTGGTTGATTGTTTGTGTTTCCGTCCTTCCACCACAAAAATCGAAGGGCATCTCTATGGCAAGGAGAGACCTTCACCTGGTGGAACATAGCCTCTATGTCACCCATGACTGCAACTTGGCGCTCTCTGAATCTGACCAGAACTCCTATCAGCTTTAATATTAGTCATATCAGGGCCTTGAAATACTGCCTTGTTCAGGGAAGTTCCAGCATATTGGGCTGCACAGTCGAAAACAATGCGTAACTTATCCGGCTTGTTGGGATTCATCACATTATGATGGGGAAGGTACCATGTACATCTGGCAAAGGCATCTTTATCAATGCAAGATACATGTTCTGCGTACCCCCTTTTGAGTAAATCATCAATACCAGCCTTATATCTGCAATGAAGCTCTGGATCTTTGTTCAGACGCCTTCCAAGGCTTAACGGTCTCTTACCAGCAACGGATCTGTTATCTGGCAACTGTGGTTGGTACAGCTTGAAAGGAATATCCATCTGGTAATGCCCATCCACAACTGCCAGTGTTTTGTTCAAAACGTCTACACCGCTTTGTCGTCTATGGACATACGAGGTTGGCTGCCTGCCAGTGCATGGGCAGTATCTAACTTCCAGAAGCGCTCAACCTGGGCATCAAGGGCAACTTCTTCCTGATTTGCTGCATGCACAAAATTGCAGACACTGCTCATGGAGGATTGTTCATCGACGATTGGCCCATTAAGTGTCCACCCAAGAGCTGTTCTCATTGCATATGGTTCTCCTGGCGCACCTTGTCTCACCTCTAAGGGCATCAGGGCCTGAGGAACATCCTGCCCGATTAGGATTGTTACTTTAGATTCATGCACTTGGGGCAAGTCTAAATCTTTAAAGTGGTCCCATCTTCTTTTAAGTCAGCTGAAGTTGCTAAACAACTATTAAGAGTCGGGAACGAGTGTAAAGCATAAACCTTTGGCAGCTGAATGACATTTCGCTTTCTTTTCTTGCCGACTGTTCCCGTCACTTCCAATGCAACTTCCAACGCTTGTGAATCATTGCCCTCATTCAGGGTCTCTAGTGATAGAACAGTTTCTTTTCCTTTCAGACCCATATGCTCTAGTAGAGAACGTGAGCAGAATGTTCGATTACTGCCAGGGTCCAGGAGAGCATGTGTTTGGATAAAGTCAGTTTGGCCTTTACCTCTGACATTTACTGTGACAATGGGGCGGGATTGTTTACTATAGCATTGAGGGCAGAGACACATGCACTCATGCCTTCATGATGGGGTATGTTAGTATACAATGATGAAACATCAAAAGTAACCAGAATGGCAGAGTGAGGTATTTGGTGCTTGACCTCATCTAGTTTGTGGAGAAAGTCTTTGGTATCCTTGATGAAGGAAGGAATACGGCAGACTAAGGGTTTGAGAAAGCTATCAACAAACTCAGAAATGCGCTCTGTGGGGCTACCATTCCCGGATACAATTGGTTTTCCCGGGTTATTGGGCTTGTGTATCTTGGGAAGAAGGTAGAACCTTGCTGTACGGGGGTCATGTGGGAGGAGATATTTAAGTGTATCTTTCTCGATACCATTGGCAGTATAAATTCTAACCAGGGTGTCGCTGATATCTTGGGAGAAAGATTGAGTGGGATCAGTGGCACATTCAATGTAATGATCAGTGTTGCTGAGCTGTCTGAGGCCCTCAGCATTATAGTCATGTGTGTTCATGACTACAACTGCGGACCCCTTGTCAGCCCGTTTAATCACTATGTCTGGTGATTGGCGGAGTTGTGTAAGGGCATGTCGCTCATCTTGGGGGAGGTTATTGGAAGTAGGGGTATTAGGGACCTTAAGAACCTCGGAGTTAACCGAATTGATGTATGTCTCTAGAGACACATCTCGGTTCTTAGGGGGTACCCAAGTACTCTTTTCCTTGAAGCGGTTGCGGGTAATTGGTTGGGTCTCCACAGATGACTCTTCATCCATGGAGGGCTCTACATGAAAGTATTCACGTAGGCGTAACCTACGATTGAATTGGGCCATGTCCTGTTGGAAAATAGGTTGGATAGGTTCTCTGGGTGTGGGGCAAAACTTAAGACCCCTTGAGAGGAGTTTAACCTGTGGGTCAGTAAGGACCATGTCAGAGAGATTAACTCAGTATTAGTCTCTGGCGACCTAACAGTAGGAGGAGCAATGGTGGTTCTCCTACTGTGGAAACGTCTATGAATGTGTTTCTTATGGTTAGTCATACGTTTCTTGTTCTGTTTGTCTATTAGTGTGGACCTTAGGTGCTTGACGTTAGATAGTATGGTATCTTGTAACTGTTCATACTCTTCAATAGAGCATGACTCCTGGAGTTGAGACTCAGTGTCTGTTATCTCAAGTAACTGGTTATCAATGAATTGTTGGCATTGATTTTCCAGCAACTTGATCAAACGGAAAGACGTGTTAGTGAGTGTCTTGTTCCATTTCTTCAAAAAGGATGGGTCAAGGTCCCCAAAGGAAGGGGTACACTTGATCTGTAGCCCTTTGGGAATGATACGGGACAAGCGATAAAAACGGTAGTTATCAAGATGTGACAACTAACGGGTGTGCTTTTCTTTAAGCTTATACGAAGCTTACGGAAAATGCACTTGGGGTCAGGAGCAAGTGCCATGATGGATAAGGGGGAATACAGTCAAGGGAAAATATGTTAAATCATACCTGTGGAGAGAACGGGTTATAGATCCTGGACAAAAAAATGATAATATTCCTATATATATATTGTTGTTCTCTTTTAGACCAGCTGGAGACAGGAACTTTGTTACTTTTGGGCAATCCTTTGGGCTCCAGCTGGTTCTCTTTCCTTCCTCTGTATGTTAATTGCTCTTGTTGTATCTTTAAAGGTATCGTACACGTTTGGTAATGACTCAAAACAAATATATTAGCATACAAACTTACTTGGTAACAAGCAACGGAGAGTTGTTGATAGTATAAAACATTGTAGGAAACGACTCCCTCTGAAGTAACGTAGTTTTTGAGAAAGAGGTAATTTCTCACTAAAATAATAAAAACTTCTTGCAAGAAGATTTTATTCCTATCTGAAAGCACACAAATTTGTACGACAGGGTGTTTTTCTTTCATTGTTTTCTTGCAACTTCGATGACCAATTGAGCCCAAATTTTCACAGGCTTGTTATTTTATGCATATGTTCGGATACACCAAGGTGATGGTGCAAAGGACAGAATTTCCCGACGGTTGCAGAACTATTCGTCTATCTTCTCGAAGGACGATATTGACATTGGGTGTACTTCTGCAGTAAAACACCATATCCGCCTCTCAGATGAGACTGCTTTTCGAGTAAAATCCAGGGGTATTACGCCAGCCGACTACGCTGATGTCCGAAAGCATCTCAAGGATTTACTGGATAAAGAAATTATTAGGCCTTCTGAGAGTCAGTTTGCGTCCCCGATTGTTGTTGTCAGGAAGAAGAATGGAGATGTTCGACTTTGTATCGACTATCATCGCCTCAATAGTCGGACCATCCGAGACCAGTATACAATGCCAAAGATAGAGGAGGCACTTCATGCCCTAAATGGTGCGCAAGTTTTTACTTGTTTGGACCTCAAATCTGGCTACTACCAGATTGCGTTGGAGGAGTCAGACAAGGCAAAGACGGCATTTTGGTGCCCTCTGGGATTCTATGCCGCAGGGTATCACAAATGCCCCTGCCACTTTTCAACGGCTGATGGAGAGGTGTATGGGCGATCTCAACCTGATGGAGGTGATGGTATACCTTGATGATCTACTTGTGTTTTCTCGAACCGTAGAAGAGCATGAAGAACGACTGTACAGGGTACTTGATAGACTAGGAGAAAATTTGGGTTGAAGTTGAATTCTGCAATGTGCCAATTCTTTCAGTCTTCTGTCAAGTGTCTAGGCCATGTCGTTTCAAAAGATGGAGTGAGTACGGATCCAGACAAGATCAGTTCAGTGAAGTCTTGGCCAACACCGTCTAATGCGAGAGAGCTGAAGTCTTTCCTGGGTTTTTCTGGGTATTACAGGAGGTTTGTCCAAGATTACTCATCCATAGCCCGCCCGCTGAACCAACTGACAGCTGCATATGATATCACAAAGAGGCGCAAGATTGGAAAGAGGAGATTTCGAGTTCTACTTCGAAGTGCCAACGAGCCCTTTGGTGATTCATGGACGAAGAAGTGCCAAGAAGCTTTTGAGACCATCATTGAAAAGCTGACTTCTGCCCCTGTACTGGGATTCGTAGATTACAGTGCAAAACCGTCCGGCGGACATATACATGTATGTGTGCGTGAGCGAGCGTGGGCTGACGGAAGGGCATTTGTGGGGTCCTGACAACAATAGAACAAAGGACACCACAAGGTCATTTCAATAGGAACAATGGCTGCCCTCCACACGCGGTTTTGTCCGGGCGCTGCGCCCGTCCTAAATTCTCAAAATACCAAATGCGCCCGGACAAAAAATGTAGCGGTCGTGCGCCCGGACAAAAAATGTCGAAAAATACTTACGACGAACACAAACCACCGTATCAATAGGCTAGTAGATCGATCTTTTTGTATTAATAGTGTGCAGCGACTGGTACCCAGAAGTCAGCTATTTCGTAATGGCATGACGCGTGCATTTTTCTCTGTGTCGCAGGGCATCCTGACTACATTTTTAGTCGATGAACGGAACCTTGTATCCAAGACTCAATAATTGAGTCGACCCCGTGCTATCATGAGAGATATTATTATTGTACATTGTCCATCAGGGGCCCGAGGTTGACAATTATCAGGGCGTTTAATTTACTGCACGGACGGTTTTGCATGGGGGCGGACACGATTGCATATGCAAATGTGTCCGGGCGGACACAATTGCATTATGCAGCAGCGTCCGGGCGGACACGATTGCATATGCAAAACCGTCCGGCGGACATAATTGCATATGCAATAATGTCCGCCGGATAGTATTGCATAGAGGACATAATTGCATGCGACACCTGTCTATATTGTGAGACCAGAGGATGACAGTGGACAAGATAGGACTCTGCATCGTAATATGCTCCTGCCTTTTGGGTTTCTTCCTGATGCCCAAGAGAAGCCAGATATACCGCAGCCAGATGGTCCTAAGAAGACTCCATTAAGGTTTTATCTCGACGCGGCGTACTGTTCCACTCCCAGCAGAACATTCCCTCATTTATCTCCCTATTCGAGTCACAATTCTGAGTCAGATTCATCAGTTGTCGTGGTTCAAAGGAAGACACGCCCAAAACCAGCTCCAAGGAAGTCTATTGTGATTTTGAGTTCCAATAATGAAGATGGTGATCTCATCAGCCAGTTGAATCCAGACGCCCCCGGGTTTAAGCCAATTGAAGTATTGTCGGAGCCTGATGAACCCATGGAATCTGCAGAGAGCGTAGAGTTAGATACAGCCCAAGACGAGGTTAAAGACCCTGATAATGAAGATGATGTCGTCAGTGTTTCCATGCCCGAGACAAAACCCACTACAACGGAAAGTCCTGCGTCATCAGATGAATCAACAACTGAAGTAGTCAAATCCCCAGTGAGACGTAGTAGACCCATCCGAAATCGACGACCACCAGATCGCTTTGGGTACGGTCGGCTGGGCCAATCAGAAGCTAAATTGATTGAAGAACACTTTGCAATTCAAAAGCAGAGTTTAGCTTTGCTTCAATCGTGCCTTTTGCCCACATAATTTGTTGTGTAAAATTATTGGTGCCATGTCGGGACGCCATGAATTTAGAAGGGGAGAGTGTCACCCCCCCCCCCCCCAAAAAAAAAATTGAGACATTCGGGTATGACTTGAGCTAGCCTAATTCCCATCAAGACAGTGTTGGGTCCCTATGACTAATGCCTTTCTCCCTAAGCAGGAATAAACAAGGCTACCTCATAATATCCTTGTCTTAATTTGATCTTGAAATTCCTTACCTCCCTTGTGGGTTGTGGGTGGTCCTGAGGAAGTTGGAAGACTATGTGTTTATATTGGGTTTATTGGCAATCAGCTAGGCATTCTGACTTGAGCTGTCTTACAGCTAAGACATGCTGTTGCTGTTAGAATCGCTACTATACTGTTGATGTGCTAGGACCAAACAACTCTTTTATTTTCAATCATAGGTGAGTTGATATATTCCATCTTTCTAATAGGAACCTAAGAAGTAATATTTAGGGGTTATTCATTGTTGATTTATATTATTTCTAGTGGTTATAACAATTGCTTTCCCAGTGAATGGATTGAGTCAAAATGTTGCATTTATCATATTATTAGTTTTCACAGCTAATGAAGATTTTAATGTGATCATGAGTTTAGAACGTCCATTTCGTCTTCAGTATTTTGATGATAATCAGTTTATATAACTTTTACATTGTTGCTTGAGGAAAGGACTGGTAGAAAGTATTTTAAGGTTTATAGTTTAAGATGAGTTTAACTTTTGATCCTGAGAGTTTTGAATGATAATTTATGGTTTCACATCATGAATTTATTTGCAAGAGATTGATATCATTTCTAGCCAAGTTTTAGTGAGTTTCTTATATTGATTGTTTTGATATTTAGTCACATTTCTTGATTTTACTTTCGTTTAGTTTTGGAGTTAGAGATCATAACTATAGCCGATATACATGTAGATATGCTCATATAATTTCGTTATCGATGCAACCTGCTAAACTCAGATTGGTCTTACAGAATGATTATTTCATTTGTGAGAGTTATGGAATTGAATATTGCTCAGACATTATCTTGCTAGGTTTTGTTGAGAATGCTATAGTCAGACACAAGTTCATCTTGATAGACTTTTCTCATGGAATTTTATAGGAGTTATCATATTTTATTCAGTGAATAGTGTTTGGAAGATTATTTCATAAGGTTCAGTTATTAGTCTGCTCTGCTTCATTTTCACGTTCTTGGTTGAAGTTAATTCTTTTGAGAGTTATTGATTTGGTAACACTTACTTTGTTCTTATGGTCATGGTATAGAGTTTCATTCATGGTCATTTGGTTCTAGTAATGCATGTACATACACTGTGTGAATGGTTACTAACGCAACACTGAGCACTGCATTGGTGAAAGTTTATTGGGATATGTTAATAATGAGATCCTGTGGTAATAGTGGTAGAATCTGTCTCTAGTGCATGCATATGGTGCATGTAATGATAGTGTCTTCAAGGTTGTTTTTACTATGGATGGAGTGGAAATTCACAATGAGCTCTTTGAGTGCATCAAACTTTATTGTCCTTTGGTTTTTCTTTATTTTGCATTTTCTAAGTTGATATGGGTTTTATTCACTTTGGTTGAATTACGATTGATAGTTTTATTAGAGGTTACTTAGTTTATTTAATTGTGTAATGTTCATGATTTAATATTTTAGGTTTGCTTATTATTTAATTGCATTCTGACTTGAGCTGTCTTACAGCTAAGACATGCTGTTGCTGTTAGAATCGCTACTGTTGATGTGCCAGGACCAAACAACTCTTTTATTTTCCACCATAGGTTGTTTGCTGATAACTACTTGAGTTGATGTAGTTTTTACAACTGTGGGTTACTATTAAGAGGAGTGCTGATCGTTGACGTAGATGAGGTGTTTGGATCAACAGTTTCTATCTTGGAGTCCTTAGTCCCTACAATTTCATTGTGTACCTGTCTGTCTACAATTTCATCGTGTACCTGTTTGTCTTCAATTCTTCAATGTGTCTTCTTGAATCTGAACTATTGAACTTTTCCTGATGCCTTCTGGATTTGTTTCATCGGTTCGTCAAGTTGTCTTCATTTGAACTTTTCGTCGGTTCTTCAGGATTCTTCAATTGAACTTTTTGTTGTTATCGCGTGGATTGGAGTCGCGTCGCGTAACGTTCGGAGGATTTCATCTATTTACATCTGCAAACCCGAGAGGCTTCATACCGCTAAGTTTATTTACCTTTTATTACTTTCATTGTATTAATTCTTTTCCTATGTGAATTTTTATATTTTATTTGAATTGGATTTGGGCTATTATCTCTTCTTGAATACATCTTAATTGTTGTTTGCCAATACTATTTGGAGATTTGGGTTTGGTGAATAAATTAAGATTGGACTGTCATTCATCGACCTCACTTCGTTATTGAAACATACTTATTTAATTTTGTCGTACCATTGAACCGGTTTACATTACGGGATCCTAAATTCCTGGCAATACCCGTGACATAAATATTTGCGATTTGTGCAGCAATCGGAAATATTTACGTGAATATTTACGTTTGATACTGTCGATCACAACATCTTGCTTTAGCGGCTTCAGTCAAAGATAGTGATCTCCGGAAAAGCGCTCAACTGGTTTGCATCATCTTTCATAAAGGAGTCAACGAGTATTGAGAGAGGGGGTTTCATAACTTTCATCAGATAAGTTCGAAATTAATTGCGGGGTTTCCCAAGGCTATTGTTTGGGCCACTCTTGTTCACTATTGTTGACCATCTACTTAAACCAGACACGATTGCTAATCAGGATGCGGCTATTGTAGCAGTGGAAAATTGTATCAGAGATACTTGTACATGGATGCTTCAGGACAGACTCTTGATCAATGATGATAAAACCGAATTTCTTATATTGGTACTAAGCGTCAGTTTTGTAAACTTAACTTGACTGATATGAATTTTAAGGTTGGAGATTCTAGAATCACACCAAGTACATTATGTTAAAAACATGGGAGCTTGGTTTGATACACACTTGTGTATGGATACTCATGATGTATAATAAGGCCTGTTCCATTTCTTTCTTCCATCTTCATAACATTAGACGTATTATTAAGAGATGTTTGCGGTAACACCATGTGAATATCTCTTTTGAGTAGAGTTGGTTCTGAAAAGAGTCGGTGGTTAACGACTCAACGTTTCGACTAGTATGCTCTGATCGTCTTCAGGAGAATGCTGGACTTTTTTGCTGGATGCTGCTTAAGTACTTGAGCTTGCGCGAAGGCGGGAAGTGGATAAGCTGGGCTTAGTTCGGTGAAGCGTGTAGGCTTGGGTGGGACTAAACCTAAACTGAAACCAACAGGGAGTGGGCAGGGAGTGTGTGCTCACTGAACTGAATCAGTTGGTGACAAGCACAAGGGAGGAGAGGGAACCTAGAGGAGACTGAGGTATAGGTGACCCAAGTCTAAGGGGTGGGGGATGTGACCTTGGATATAGGAGATCCATTAGTCGGAGGAGTGGGAGCCAAATGTCACTGATGTGGAAGCCTATGTCATGAGGAACCGTGTCGTGCTTGTAGAGATCTCGATGGCCTCTCTGATCCGTCTGGGGTGCCATGCCTGGATGGGAGCGATGAGTTCAGCGGCACCCCAGTCTACTTGGTGGTCGGTGATGTTGGAGTGCTTGATGATGGCTGACTTCTCATAATCTCCCCTCCTTCCGTGCGCTCGGTGTTCTTTGAGTCTAGTGGGAAGATTACTCAGCTGCCAGACTTGTTAGTGGGACACACAGATATAACCACATTACACCAGTTCTGCGTCAACTTCAGTGGTTGCCTATAAGATGTGGTTTAATTTTAAAATTCTCATTTTAACATACAAAGCTAAGGTTTATCTCCTAAGATTAGTGATCTCATGTTGGGGTTAAGAAATCATCCATCTACTGTTTACATTATAACAATAAGGTATGCTTATCTGTGGCATGTTATGGCCAAGCGGTCAAGCGCACCGGACTCAAGCTCTTGTAAACCCTATACAAGGTATTACATAAATAGGTTTCATAATTCAAAAACTTCAAAAACTTGTCTGGAAATAATTGTGATAAGCGCTTTGAGACGCCCATAGATAAAGCGCTATATAAAAACTAGTTATTATTATCTTTCCCCATGACCAATGTTACAAACATTAGGTGACATCCATTTCATTGGCTGCCCCCCCAACTATGGAATGAATTGCAATCTGATTTCCAACACTCTCAATCCAATGATATTTTTAAGCGCAAAGTGAAGACTTTTCTTTTTAATCTTAATCGCTTTTATGTAACTGTGCCTGTATGTTGATTTTTACAGTTGCATGTACTTTTTCATGACCTCTTATCTACTGTTTTTAATACTTTTGTAATGCACAATTGATCATTTTTGTGGAAATCGCGCAACACTAATCTCTAATTTAAAAAGAATTTGTTTGGAATGTTGAAGTTGTACAACATACTTCTTCAATTTCAGACACTTTCACTTTATGGTCTTCGAACAAATAAAGACGTTATTGTTTCAGGTAGTAAAATACTATTATTAAAATGATAACTGAAAAGAGCATTGCAATGACTGGTTGAATGACTGAATTGTTATTGTCTTCTAGCATAGCGAAGATCCGCAACGGTGCACCACTGCCATCTTCAATCTTCATGGGCAAGGCGTGTACTCTAGCTCCCGTAGTCGGGAGTTTATCCAAGTTGGCGACGTTTTCCATCCCGTACACATTAGCCCCGTAAAGATTCCGATGGGTTAAGAAGTCGACGCTCTGTCCGTAATCAACGGAGGGTGTGTCGATACCAAGGCCCGATATCTGCCGATTTGACACCAACCACGAAGCAGCTTCTGGAGCGACCCCTGGGAACTGAAGTAACGAGTTTCCCTGGTCGTCGAGGTAGGTGTCATCCCGAGTGGAGCCGAAGTACGCCAGACGGTTGGGATAGAAAGCTCCCCAGCCGGTGTAAACAAAGAGCAAAGAACCATCCGGTATTTTCCCGTTGATTCCTTCCCAGTCCTGGAGATCTTTGGCAGTCAATTGATAATTGCGGTTCATGGAGGCTTTTTCTGAGATGTCAACCCGGACTGCTGGTCCAATCAATCTGCTAATGGGTATCTCGTGAACTCGTAGCTTGCCTTCTGAGAAGTGGGCTGGTGCGTCGAGGTGTGTTCCTCCATGTTCTCCTGCCTTAAAAGTATTTTCTTCATACCTGGAGAAGCAAGTAGACAAGACATAATGCAATAGTTCATACCAATATAATCACATCTTTTACGCCCTCTTTTATATAGAGTTTTACGGACAACGTACGAAATGTCACTGCCTCTATAATGCTAGACATTGGTACACAGTCGCATTGGCCAATACATCATTGGGTAGAGCTTAAGAGATAGATCTGTTTATAACATTCAAAATATCAATTGTTGAGACGATGATCAAGATGACGAGAGGCATGCAAACTTGTCCAATAGAGGCTAGCTGAAAAATGCTACAGCCTTTATGTTGAGTGAGAGTTAGCATTCTTGTAAGAACCGTGAATTCAAACAGTCCGAATAGGATACCCTTGACAAGTTAAAGGACGTTGGTAATCAAACAAATAATAATAAGAAAGTTCATCTGAAAGCGCTAAATAAAAATTGTATACAATTGCAATCTTCTAAACTATAATTCCATCTGAATACTGTCAAAACTCGAAGTTGGGGAGACATCATTCGAAGCTTAGACCATACCACATTTGCTTATTTCGCCTGCCACAAGTGTCAAATGAGAACCGATGTGAACGTTAATCACCCCCCCCCCCCGCCCCAAAAAGGACAAACCGTTCAATATTGGAAGGCCTATTGTGTTAACTAAAACGTAAACTGTGAAAACGTAAAGACGTTTTCACAGTTTGGTTGGCAGCAGTTACAAAGAACTAGAGGAGGTAGGATACATCGTTACTCTTCCATAAACGGTCATGTGTTTTCATCATTATCATCTTACCATGGTACAGGCCCCACTGGCCCCCGAAGAAAAACAGTGAAGTCAAAACCACCTCTCCCTGGCCAATACAAAGTAGTTGCTCCAAACTCGTAAGACATGTCCAGAACTTCACCTTTCTCCAAAGCCAAGGCGTTCCGGAACAAAAGAAGTATTGTCAGACTGGATACCACGATTACATTGATCATTTTGGTTTTAGTGAAGATGTCACACAATAGCTAGAAAAGAAGTAAAATATAAAGAGTGATTTATCATTACGTGTAGCGTAATACAAAACTATTACAAATTGTATAATATATAAAACTTCTGAGATCAGATCCAATAATTGTGATGGTACTCACGGATAGAAATATTTTAGTTCCTTTCAGGAATCTTGTTTACTGTTATGCACTGATGCACGGCGATCCCTTATGTTGGTTGATGACGTGACGTCATCAATTCCGGGTTGCCGTTTTAGAAAGACTTGATTATAGATGTTGTTGAGTTTGTATAAGCCCCCTCGTCTTTATTCATGCTCTTATATTCCCCTGCTCTTTATCTACGGCAGGACATGGGTGGGAGGAGGCGATCGAGACTTATTGATCAAGAACAGGATAAAACAACTCGCTGGCTTAATGAAGCAATCTGGATACAGAGCAGGGGGAAAGAGCTTGAATAAAGACGAGGGGGCTTACAAACTCCACAACATCTATAATCAAATCATTCTAAAACGGCAACCCGGAATTGCCAACAAAGATCGCCGTGCATCAGTGCATAAATTGTTGAGACGATGTTTCCACCCAAAAGGGATACAATATCACATCTTACCTTAAAAGCAAAACCTTCGCGAGGAGCCGAGGACACGATCCAATCCACATCAAAATCTTCCTCAGCTATCGATAAACGCCCTCTCCTCGGTTATGATATTCAATATTATTTTGAATATTCAGCCAGCGTACACACAGATGATCAAACCTCAAACACTAGTGTTGAAGTTGGGCCACATAACATTTTGTTCTTCTTGTACAATATTTACTCTAGGACTATGGCGTTAACTCCACGCTCCTGTCCGTATGAAAACACATTTTGTCCTTAGTATGGCTATTATTCTACTGCCGCGGAGTAGATTTCATACAAGGCTTTGTTTGAACTCGGGCCTGCAAAAGGTCACGCATTCTAGCCACACGCAGATGGTCAGGAAAATAATCGTTGGGTTTGAATTGTGTGGATTGCTCTGCACCGGGGGGGGGGGGGGCGGAAGGTGGTATTGCGCAATCATTTGCAATCGCGGTTTGGGTACACTCCATTTTAAAAAGAGGTGATGACCATCAAAAAAGAAAAAGAAAACCAAGTAAGCCGTTAAAATGCTCTCTTTAACAGCACTCAAAACATAACTTTTCTTGGCTGCTGGATGCTGTCAAAATCCAGATTTTTCTCCAGTTAATCAACGCCATCCAATCTTCTTTTCAACATCTATGAGATTTATGGAACTTTGTTTTTCAGTTAAGCTGTTTTGGGAAGAAAATATCTCATCGAGAATGGTGATATTTAACGTGACTTTCTTCACTACATGTGACTGGAAAAATTCATCAAGTCAGACATTTTGTCTTGGAACCTCTCTATAGAATTGGACTGCATGCTGTTTTTGAGGAAAACTCCCTGCCAGCCTTCTTACCATCATCGAGGGATGCCCTCCTTCATGCTCTATGGTATTTTAAAAACTGAATTTTTATCTCCACATGACACGTTTGGGTGATGGCCATATTGATTGTGTGCTTCTTTTTATTCCCATGTGTACATGTTCATCGTCAACCTTTTTGAACAGTTGTCCAATATTGAACTTGAATATTCCATCATGGATAAAATTACTGTTATAACTTTCGTTCTCTTGTCAATGTCACTTTTGCCTTGGAAGGAGTGTGACTTTACTCTGGAAACTGACCCTAAGGAATGTCCTAATGCAAGTCGTCGTACTTTATCCCACCGACGTTTCTTTTATGGAGCACCACGGCTACTATACACAGGACACACATCAACATTTAGGATGTCCCTTTTTCTGCCTATCTATGGAGACGTAGAGCTGAATCCTGGACCAATAACCTCAAATACTGTTTGCAATGAGTGCAATAAGCTCTGCAGAGACAACCAACTACAGATTTGTTGTGATATATGTGACACCTGGATCCACAGAACGTGTGCCAATCTCTCCCTAAGGGACTTCCGCTTTCACGCATCCAACCAAACAAACTGGAACTGCAGGTCTTGTGCTCTTCCTAAATTTTCAGATTCTTTTTTTATGAATACGTCTACCGGTTCCAGCGATGTCATCTCATCTGCCACTTCTGAGGCTGATATCAACCAAAATAACAATTTGTTTTTATTCAGCTGCAATTGTCGTAGTGTCAAAAATAAACTGACCGATTTGGACGTGCTATGTACAACTACGAGCCCCGATATTCTTGCCTTGACGGAAACATGGCTGGACAATACTGTATTGGACTCTGAGCTCTTTGACAATTCATATAATGTCTTTAGACACGATCGCCATTCACATGGTGGTGGTGTTTTGCTTGCGATAAAACACCAATTGTTCCCTTCGCTCATTTGTAGTCACATTTTTCAGGAGCTTGAAATTGTTTGTTGTTCATTTACCTGTGACCACCGTAAAATTCTTATCGCTTGTTGTTACAGACCCCCAGCTTCTGATTTAACTTATGATCAAAATATTATCAATGCAGTTCATTTTATTGAAAACATGTATTCTCAATTTGATCTTGTGATGTTAATTGGAGATTTTAATCTTTCTGTTTCCTGGGACTGGAATGAGAATTGCCACGTAGGTCTTAACAGTCAGAGTGAGGCCTTGTTGGATGTATTTAGCAGTGCTGGACTTTCTCAGCTTGTTAAAGATCCTACAAGATATCACTGCTCTGACGGTGTTCTCGCTGGTAACATTCTGGACCTTTTACTGGTAAATGATCCACTCTTTGTTCAGAGTTGTATAACTGGTGATTCTCTGGGTAATTCTGATCATTTGTCAGTGAAAACAATACTTCACCTTCCTGTTTTCAAACCTAAGGTTGTAAAACGTAAAAGTTACTGCTATGGCCAGGGTGATATGGAATTGTATAATTATAATGTAAGGCATGCCCCATGGGATCGGGTGTATGACAAGGCTGATGTTGACTCTGCATGGGAAGAGTGGACCAAAACATTTTTCTCATGTCTGGATAGTGCCATTCCCTCCAAGCAAGTCAGAGGCAATGCTCGAAAACCATGGATTACTCCTGATATTATTAACTTGTCTCACAAAAAACGTAACTTACGTAGGAAAGCCTTAAAATCTGGCAAACCCCATCACTGGACACGTTATAAGAAATTTAGTAATCTTGTTCGTCGAACTGTGCGAAAAAAATATCTTGGATACATATCATCTTTAGCTGACCAAGGTACTAATAAAAGCAAAAAGCTCTGGTCCATTGTCCGCCACAAACGATCACTGGGCAATCCAACAATTTTCACCCAAAATAATAAAAACTTCACCTGTAAACAAACAAGAGCAAACAAGTTTAATTTGTGTTTTCAATCTTCCGAGCTCTTGTACTAACGGACCTGATACCAACCAACCTATTTTAATTCACACACTGAAATTGATAAGCTCACTGTCTCCCCTGAAGCTGTGAGTAAAGCGACATGTAGACTTAAAAGTAATAGTGCTCCCGGATCTGATAATATTAATGGTAAAATGTTAAAACCAATCGCATCTTCTATAAATTATCCCCTAGCAGACTTTTTTAATTTCACTCTGGAAGTACAAAGTGTTCCGATGGCTTGGAAGCATGCTAATGTCGTTCCAATATTTAAGGGTAAGGGTGATCGAGCATCATTTGATTCATACCGTCCTATATCACTGACCTCGGTGATAGTCGGTGATAGCAAGTTACTGGAGCGAATCATTCATGATCACATTTATTCACATTGTGTTACCAACTCCCTTTTGTCTCCCAATCAGTTTGGGTTCCGTCCTGGGTTTTCTTGTAACAGTCTTTTGGCAAAGATTTTTCATGATTGGGCTAGTATTCTTGATCAAAGAAGTCCTCCCGATATTCATTGTATCTTTTTAGATTGGACAAGGGCCTTTGACAAAGTTCCACATAACCTGTTGATCCACAAATTACATCGTCTAGGTATTGGACAACAGCTTGGCGGATGGATACAAAAATTGTTAGACAACAGATATCAGAGTGTTATTTATGGAGGTAAAGTTTCTACCCCTGTGAAGGTTACATCCGGGATCCCACAGGGATCAATCCTAGGGCCCCTCTTGTTTATAATGTTTACAAATGACCTGCAACATTGCATTTCTCCGGGTACCTCAATGTACATGTATGCAGATGACACTGCCATCTTCAGACCTGTTACCAACCAAGTTGATGCCTACGCTTTGCAATCAGTACTTAACAATATCATTTCCTGGAGTAACAAGAACGGTATGATACTTAACCCATCTAAACGTGCTCTGTTACCTATCTCTAGGCGACGTCAAAATGTATTTCTGTATGATTATAATATCTTGGAGGACCATGTGTCCATAACTAGAGATCATAAGTATCTTGGAATCACAATTCAATCAGATCTTAAATGGCAAACTCATATCAACACAATTTGTTCTAAAGCTACACAAACACTGGGTTTCATTAAGAGAACTTGTGGCCATTCTAAACTTTCGTACCAGCTTTATCTAGCACTCTGTAGACCTATTATTGAATATGCCAGTCCTGTATGGAATCACCCCACAAAGTGCAATATAAATCGAATTGAAAGAGTCCAGCGTAATTTTACCAGATTCTTTTTTAGATAGAATTTAATTAACCATGATCAGGCTGACTACCTGAATTACTCACAAAGGTTGACTTTACTAAATCTCACATCGCTTGAATCAAGGAGAGAGTTGTTGAGCTTATGTTTTTGTTATCAAATATTTTATAATCACACAGGCATTGACAACACACTGTTTCAAATCAATCAACGTCGAGATTTTCCGAATTTCACAATTCCCTTTTCTAGATGTAATAGTTTAAAGTACTCCTTTTTTCATAGTGTTCCTGCCTTGTGGAACAAATTGCCCATCGATATCCGCTGTTTGACATCTATTTCTTTATTCAAAGCAGCAGTCAACAGCTTTCTCCTCGATTCAACCAATGCAACGCAAAATTTTTAATCATTTTTATCTTTGTTATTGTTTTCCTGTTGCATGTGTACATTGAGTGTCTGTACCTTTTCGAAATATTTTTATCGGCAGACTGAACCTTTAGGTTATAGGAAAAATTTTATTTTCCTCCTCAGTCTAGCCTTCTCCATATCCTGTATATCTTTTATGTGTAAATTTTTATTGGATTTGTGGAGAGAAATAAAATAATAATAATAATAATAATAACAGAATATATATGATCAGCAGGGAGTTGTCGACCATCGAGTTGTTCAAGTCTCGCCTTAAGACTCATCTTTTCAAACAGTATTTTTGTAACATTGCAAATTATTGAAAGGTTTGTATCTATTATTCATTTTCTACAACTATTTTTAACTAGTTCATCTTTTTTAGCTAACTGTGTATTTGGCTGGTCCAGACGTAATATTTTTGTAAAATTGTTTTATTATCGTTGTTTTTAATTAAATTTATTTTGTTTAATCGATTTTCGCTTGTATTCAGCGCCTTGAGGTGGAACCGATCTGCAACTGTTTGCTCTTTATAAATCTCTCTTTATTATTATTATTATATTATATTGTAAGTGCATTTCCAATTGTTAAGGTGGTTAGTTTTATATAAAATGCCTAAAAATATTGCCGACAATTTTACGTTGGTTTATTGCAGCGGCTAATGTGTATAAATGGGTCCAGGTGGGAATTTCACTACAAAACGTCTCCCATAAACGGCTACAAATATCGACATAATGTGACAAATTGTATCGTTCATCTTCTTCTTTTTTCCCGCTGAACGTAATATTTAAGGAAAGATCTCTCATTTCTGAAAGTTTTAATGAAATCCCTCAGTACATGCATCCTCTAGATATTTGACGATTTTTAAAGAGCGGCTCTAGGATGCCCTTAATATTTTAGTTATTACCTTTTTATGGCCGAATAGACATCGTAGATACCGGTTTAATAATAACCATTTTACACTTAAAATTTGCATTTAGTAATAAAGAATTCAAGTCAAAAATGCACCTCTCCGTGCGGCTTTTTCAGCCGAAAGTCAAAAACTGCTTATCTGTGATAATGATATGCATTGACGTCATTGGCGGCTAAAAACTTACCGTTAGCATTATAAACACACACATAAATGTCTCTTTGCATGGAAAACAAATTAAACAAAATCAAGAAGAAACCAAACTTACATCATACAGTAAATCACTCTTTCTGTCCATCCAGAGTATCCTAAATTGTGTAATTGTAAAATGAAGCCTACACGTTGGGTAGTTTTTCGCTATAAACAAGCTAAAATTTCAACAGAACTTAACTAAGCTCCGCAGACCATGAGCGTGCGGACCAGTGCTATAATTATACGGTTTGAACGATTGCGGCTCAGAAGTCAAGATAACCAACCTCATACCCACGCGACGGCGTGGGGACGAAATCACAAACCGCAGGCGGACGGTCGGATCGCGCAGCGCCGCGGGGAGGAAGTTGACACCAACTTTAATAAAGAAGAAACACATTCCGGGTTTGGAGTTCTTGGCGCGTGCTCGGGTGAAATTGCATGTGTTGTTTCAGCTGGATCAGGATTTCTTTGTTGCTTCAAACTCAAAACTGCTTATGTGCCTTTTGATAATTGAATTCATCATGTGATGAGGTCAATGAAAATTGAGGTGTTGTCGACCAATCCAATATTCAATTTTCTTTCATGTTTCATTTCCATAGCCTTATTTTACTGACATGCTTATTTCAATACATGTAGGATGTAGCACTCTGCACTCCCAGTTCCAAAGACTGTCATTTTTAGTATTGCTTAGAACAGTGAAATACAAAGGAAATTAAATAATATCCTGGCTTTTATCGGAAATCATTTATTAGCAATAGCAATAAACTGCTTATGAATCTGATCAACGAAACAATGATCACATTGTATGATTAATTTAATTTTTGCATGCAAGTAAATGCAGTTTGTAAATAAAAGTACCACCACAAAGCAATATTTTTAACCATAATTGTTTTTGTTTGATTTTGACATGACTGTGTTTGTTAGTTTACATTACAGAAGACCTTCTTTACATATTTTGTAGACTTAATCTGTGACTTATGCGTTTGGTAATTAGAACCCACTGTTTGTTTCAATCCTACATAGCCTAGTTTTATAGATATATACCATAAAACTAACCTTCAGAAAATTTCATTTCAAAAGGTGGTAGCGTTTTTGAGATATTGCCGAAAATCTGGAGCGGTTATGTCCACGCAGGAAAAGTCATCTGCAGTTGGAATACACAATCTGAGAAACGTTACCGGTACTGTCAGTAACGCTTCTCAGATTCATATTTATGGGGGATAAAAAGTGATATATTTGTCCATAACCGCAGTACTTCGAAGTAAAAAGTTTCTCAAAATACATTATACTATCCATAGCTGCTGTACTTCTTACTAAGTAAGTTTTTATTGCCATTAGTTTTCAGAGTCATTACCAAACGTATATACAGACCATTTAAAGAGTTGTTTTCACATTTTCTGTAAGAAAAAGAAAAGAAACAAAATGTGCTATAAAGAATACTAAAGATCATAAGATGCTAGCCTTATTGTCATTGTTATACTGTAGTACTATAGTTTGTAAATCTGTGTCAATTTCTTTAGGATTGTATGCATACTTAACGTAATGCAAGTATTGCATGTACATGAATTTATAAAACTTATAATAGTGCATACAGCCAGAACCAACACCCCTTTCTTATCACCAGAAGTTTGATAGTGACGACGTTATATTTTGATTGTCATATTGCATATTATTTTCAGTTCTTTTGCCGCTTCAAAATACAAGTCCAATCTGTGATTATAATTTAATTCCAAGGTAAGGTACGGTATGCTACCTAAACATCACTAGGTATAGGACTAGCAAATTATGTAATTACAGGACAATTGAACTGGAATTCTGGTTAAGAATACGTTGATATAGGCCTGTATTGGTGAACTGGGGCTTGCATTTGATAGAAAAGGACTCGGACTTGGACTTGGACATTGAGGACTCCGGGAGGACTCCCCTCGGACTTGGACATCAGGAGTGGTAAGGACTCCCCTCTGAGTCCCGAGTCCGAGTCCTACAACACTGCCGGGTATGTTACCAGGTACAGGTTACACACTTGCTACATGTGACTTATTATATAGGCATGATGCTTGGTATCTTTTGGAATTTAGGCGGGCAGCAATATCCACACACTTAGCAATGACACGTAGGCCTAACCGTGTAACTGTGTAACTGTGTAACTACAATACAAATAATTAAATTCATTTATTTATTAACAATCACTAATATTTAATTATCGGAGTTTGTCAATCAACATCATCACCCTCGTCAAGTTATTTCAACACTATGAAGTTGACACTGAATGACGACTTAAAATCGGATAGTGCGTTGCCTTAATTTTTACATCATGACTGAAAGGTTCTTGTGGTATTAGAACTCAATAATCATAGTCTTCAATTGATTCTCTTATCAAGTAATAAATTTGACTACCTTGGTGTAAAATCCATACTCCCCTTCCATTGCACTGCCTTCTCCCCAGCTTACAAATCCAGTCAAGAACCATTTACCGTCCTCCATCTGAACCAAAGGTCCACCGCTGTCCCCTTCACAAGCATCACCTAGCTTGTGAAAAACCAGCACAAAACATATTGTCAGTAACAAGATCAGCTGTTGAAGCCCGACAATAGCCTTCTAAAACGATAGGAATATTGAGCTCCCGCAGAAATCGAGAGAAGTCACCGGCTTCAATTATTCGTCCCCAACCTGCAACACGAGCTGTTTTCCATGGCACCAGTAGTTTCTCTGATGTGCTTTCATTTGGCAAACAGATTGGCTTGATGTAATCGGTGAATACTGCAACCCTACCTTTCCAGCTCTATCAAGGCAATATCTCTATCAAGGGTTACTGGGTTGAAGTCTGGGTGTAAAATAAACCGTGACACTTGGAATGTGATCTCCTCCGGTTCGATAAAAAGGGAGTCGTGATCGCCCAAGCGAACTTCTAGATGGTCAGGTCTTGAGATTCCATTGAAACAATTGGCGGCTGTGACCACCCAACGAGTGTTAATCAAGCTGCCTCCACAGCGATGCTCCATTGTTCTGCGTCTCAAGTAGAGGCGTGCCATCCAAGGGGAGGAACCCTTCAAGGCTGTCTTACCATTCACAATACGCCCTTTGTCTTCCTCTCTACTTTCGTCGGATGTAACTTCATGTGCACTCACGATGCCGCAAACTGTCAAACCAAATAAATTTAGCAAACAAGTAATCAGCAACTGATGAGCCTAGTAAATTATGGCTTCTCTTCAACAATCTTTCCAAGACAGAAACATGAGAATAACCTGTAAAAAGTATTAATCTCATTAATATTTTTGTTGGTTAAAGTATTTTAAATAACACAAATTTATTCGGGAGTTTGTTCTTCCCTGCCCTAAACTCGCTTCAGAAGGAAATATTTCGGGCCTTTTCGAAATAACAAAAGTATCTTGCACAAAATGTTCTTTACTAATGATTTGAATACCGTCAATATTTTAATCTTAGTACCCTAATCTCTTCACTTTCTGAAATCATCTTGAGTACCAAAAAATTATACACATCAGAACAAAATGTTTTCCACATCATAGAGTGAAACGTACATGCACTTACCATCTGACACTTCAATGCTTGATGTAACAGTCAAATATGCTGAGGCTTCATCACGCTTTGTACTGGGATACTGCTTGCTGTACGCAACAGTTGAGTGCCTTCCATACCATCCTAGCATAATTCACAATTAGATTATCTTCAAATATCTTATAGATTCGATGATTATAGGTCAATTGACGACCATCTTTCTCCCAGTAGCGATGGGCACCGTCTTGAATATTGTGGAATCTTCTTGCGAGGCATCTTCTTCTACATGCTCTTTAAGCTCCGGGTCCTCATTGGTAACTGAACATTTTGAGAGGTCAAACAAGTTGAGCTGAGTGTTCCTCCTTTCAGAACTACACATAAAGGTGTTTTCTAAAGACATTAAAATCACATTGTGTCACCACAAACCTGTTGGTAAGTGTGCAATGATTCCACTGTAAGCAGGCGCGGATCCAGGGGGCGTGGGGGGCGCACGCCCCCCCTTTTTCATATAAAAAAATATAAAAAAAGAGGGAGAAAAGAAAAAAAGAGGGAGAGAGAGAGAAGGGGAGGGAGAAATGGGGCAACAAACTTCATTTATCATTTTGCTGCTTGGTATATTTTCACGCCCCCCCCCCCGTTTAGAAAATCCTGGATCCGCCCCTGGTAAGCCTCGCCCACTTCACACAAACTGCCACATCGATTGCCAGAATGCCATAGGAAATACATTGAACTTTATTGTCTTTGATAATTTATGTAAGAATAAAGACATTTTCGGCCTGGCCTTTCACATAATGTCTCACAAAGACTCAAAGTCTCATCAGAAATATCGGTTTCTGTCTTAAATCTCTTTAAGGGATGGGATTGGTGGGGTTTCCCCGGTAAAATAACACAGAAACGATGCCAGCTTTGGAGCCAAAAGAAGCGAAAACCCTGCAGGCGCAGCAGATGTTTGCGTATGTTTGACATAAATTACTTCTCAACAGGATTCCTTGTTGAGCCTTTTGTTTTGTCAAAAAATATCTTTTTTAAGGAATATACTTTTGACATAAATCTGATCTCCAAGTTGAATAATTATAACCTCTCTGACTTGATTCAAAATATTCTGTTTGTACAAAATAAACTTTCATGGAAATGTTTGGTTTCTATCTGAATCAAAGATGGGCAACAACTCTGCCAGCAAGAACACTGTACACACAACCAGCCATGTGTCACACAACAATAATCAAACAAGCCTGAAAATAAGCCCGCAAGCCCTAAACAATACCCATAATAACATGTGGTTCTTTTCTGAACCACAACTTAACTTCTACTATACAGAGAAGCGCTTTCTATCAGGATTTTGCCTGATTTCAGGATTTTCTCAAAAGTTCTTTTAGCCTTCAAATTGTTCTTGAGAGGAATAAAGCAGTTACCAAAAGGAGAAAGGTACTTTAATCCACATTGTGTCCACGCCTGTAGATTTGTATTCCCGATGATGCACAGAGTCTGTTAAAACCTCCTGAATTGTATCATCTTGGAGGTTCCGGGTCTATTAGAATAAGGGGGAACCCAGGCCCGTCAAAGCTTATCCCTGACCCGCTTGCACTTGCAAAGTTGTTCATTATCCAACAACTATGCATCAACTGCTCCTAAACTATGGAATTATCTCCCTCCTTGTATTAGACAATCATCTTCACTTAATGTATTTAAATCCAAGTTAAAAACCCATTTGTTTACTTTACCCATGTAATTCCTTCTTGATCTGTAGGTGTAATTTGTATTTCTTTTTCTCTGTCTTTTGGTATTTATTGTAATGCGCAGTAGAGTATATTCATATAGGTGTTGCGCAATAAATGTCCGTTAATATTATTATTATCAATTCCAACATTTAAACAATTTAGATGTTTTACCGAGATAAAAATAATAGGCCTACAACTTTTGTTAAACTCAAGATGTCTTGACTCGCTTTCTGACAAATGATGGAAGAAGTTATTCCATTAGAAGCAAGGCTCTTTGGACACCTCGCTCACCCCTTTCAACTCATTATATAAAAGAATATCATTCAAAGAATCCGTTGGAATAAGTTACCATAAGAAATACAGGAGGAAACAAGAACAAGTAGGCCTAAAGTTCATTCCTATTGATGGTTATAACGTCTTATTTATACATTGTAATAAAACACAAGGAAAACTTACTTTGTATGACTTTAAGCTAATTTTGGGCCGACTAGAGAGGGATTTGCACCTGCGAACTCCGGATTAACGTGCAGGTGCTCTACCAAGTGACCTTTCTAGCCCTTTGTGTTGGCGGCAATCCTTTTGTCAATGTCTTTGTTCAGGGGTGCTAGTCAGAAGCCATTCAATCTGTAACTGCCGTTTATTCACAATTACAAGTTGAACGGCTTTTGCTAGATGGCTAAAGAATGATGGGAGGAGAGTGACCACTACTGACCACCCCTAGATAGGTCATGGTGCATGCCAAGGTTGAATTTGACCGTTTGGTTAAAGGAAAGGTTCTGGTACAGTGGCAAAGTGATTACAGAACTGACGATTTTTTTAACTCTCATCAAGGCATTTTTTATTAAAACATAAAGGTTGATTTCTACAATTATTTGTGTGTGTAGTAAAGTATAGCGCCCTCGTGCGGCTTGCAGCGACGGATCGTACATCAAACATACAAAGACACTCTTTAAGACTACAAAAAGAGCAGCCCCGCTTTTGAAGACGAACATAGCTCAACCCAAACTTGAGACCATGGAGACCAAAAAATGGACTTGAAATCATAAACACATCACAAACTTTATTTTTTTGACGATTATGGTTTATAGGGACACACTGGTTTCGTTGGGCTATTTAGGCTACAAAATACACTAAGACATTGCTCTAAAGATCTTCCAGGAATGGAGAAGAACAGTTGAGAAAAGAATGGTGACCTTAAAGGTACGGTCATACTTTGGTAATGACTCGGAAAAAAATTGCGTAATTGTTATCCGAAAGTGTACTTGTTATAAAGATGGTAAATGGTAGTAAGCATCCAATAGTTATGAAATAGAAACTGTGTTTATAAGGGAAACCCCGTAAGCAGAAGAAGTATTCTAATCAGGCCCATAGGAAGCTTAAAAACATTGATCAGGCTTGTTTGTCTGTTTGGCCTTTTACATAAAAACACACCATCTTAAAATACCGAAGTTAAAAGGGGTTAAACGGTAAAATAGAGAAAGAGTAGGCCTCCAATTAAAAGGTAAAAAGTACACCATACAACAACACTAGTGTGAGGATGTGTATTATTAATTTTATCTATACTACATACAATTATTATTTTATTGTATACAAACTGCAATTAGTTCCTTTAATCCCTTGTCTCCTGGCAGAACCTAATCACGTACAACATTCGATGCATACTTTGTTAAAAGGGTGTGATGAAGAGCTATGTTTTAAAAAACTGCGTTTTATAAAAGTGCTAAACGGTTGAGTAAACAGGCATTGGTGATAGTCTTCATGATTATGTCTTGCAATTCTTGCGCACTGCAACGACGATGACAATGACAATGACAAGAAAGATGACGAAACCGATGACAATTCCGGCAACCTGACCTCCACTCCAATACGTCCAGATAGTTGGGTCTTGAAGAAATGAATAAACAATAAAAACATTTTTTTCACAAAAGTAATGAAGTTTTAGTGAAAAAAAAATTCACCCAAAAATTGGAATCTGAGAAAGGCTTCAGATAATTATGAAGCCTTTCTTGTTTGTACAGTTTCGTACAGTTTTGTTAGTTTACGCATATGTTGTAATACACCAAGTGAGGAAACTGGTCCTTAAACAATTACCAAAAGTTGCCTTTATTAAAATTTAAAATAGATTTGAAAATATTTGGGGCAAAAATTTTGTTTTATTCAAAACAAAAAGAAAGGACAACCGGTGTGGCATTTTTGCTTTGATCATGGTGTGTGAAGTTTGGTTCTGAAGAGTGCAAGAGCTCATAATTTAAGGAGAGCAGTTTGTAGCTCTCCTCGTGTTTCTTAAAATGAAGAACTGGCACATTGTATCCTTCGCCAGTGCCATTTCCTCTTTTACGTCAAAAAACCCAAACATACAACTTAATGTTTACGACAATAAGCTACGAATGAGCTTATAAAATCCTCTGAATTAAGTCATGTTGTAGTTTTCATCTATCTTTTTCAGTGGGATAGTCTGTCCAAAACGAAGAAATTATGCCGAGGATTATTTTGTAAATGCTCCTTTCAGTTGGCTTAAGTTCTCTCATTCGCAGAATTGTATATAGAGTCAAGTAAACCGATACAATAAAACTGAATACATACAACATTCAGGCAGGTTTTCGTCTTCACCATAGCGGCAATCCCAAAGGTCATCGCAGACAACATCCGTTGACACACATTGACGAGATAACCCGCAGTAGAAAGCACCGGAATCG
The DNA here is from genome assembly GCA_021014325.1 of Plazaster borealis. NCBI lineage: Eukaryota > Metazoa > Echinodermata > Asteroidea > Forcipulatida > Labidiasteridae > Plazaster > Plazaster borealis. The sequence continues at coordinate 34,071,719 of CM037474.1, read as the reverse complement.
CCACAACTATCTAATTATCAGTCAATTGGGAGATTAAACAAAAGTTTGCTTATTAAAAAAATGTAATATTTTCGAGATTGGCGGCACTAACAAGTGAAAATTTCCATACTTTTTCTAAGTCTTGGTCGTGCCTTCTAAAACTAGAGTCCTGATTGGGCTAAGGTCCGACATTGACACGAGAGATGCACCCCACTTATAGGGAGAAAACAGAGCGACGCGTCCTCATGAATATTGTTTGGGCCCTCAAAATATTCTAGATTAGACAGATTTGAGAGCCAAATAAAAGGGATAAGGTGTAGCTATTTTGAACAATTGTGACCTGGGGTTGTTTACTTTCCAACTTCCAACTTCCAGTATATATGATGACGTAAAGGTCCTGAGACAATGTTCCTATTTGCAGAGAGGTTTTAAAGCCATTTAGTTTTCAAGATTGATGCGCGGACGTTTAGAAATTTACACAGGTGTAGGGGTGTTTTTATTTGGAGGGGGAATAACTTGACGGGTATTGGGACTTTGGTGTTCTAAAGACGACAAAATAAATGTGCGTTGCGTAGTGCCGTCGCCCGTCGCGTCGTGCCGTCGCGTCGCCCGTCTTCTAATCAGTTTTAATACTTATTTCTCTCTCGACACAGGGATAAGCTTTTTTAACTGACAACATTTTAAAAGATTGTCAACATCTTGAATGCGTTATTTGTTCTTTGCTTGTCTTTCAACAAACACCTCCTTTTTATGCGACCATCATACTATTATGTTAACGGCTTTGCTTGTGCATTTGGACTTCATCTACCGAAATATCTGTCTTCGTGGTCACACTATGGTTAGTCTTGGTGCAAGACGTCCCTGTTCTGTATTTCCACGACCCATAAAGTCCGCGATCGGCCCATCACGAATTGCTGCCAATAGAGGGCGCTATCACTCAACGAACCCGCTATCACCCACAAACCGCTATCACAGGAACGTCTTGGGAATCTTATGGTGAACGTGGGCGTGGTCTTACGTAAAGCAACTCGACACTATTGGTAATTGTCAAAGACCAGTCTTTTCACTTGGTGTATCTCAACATATGCACAAAATAACAAACTTGTGAAAATTTGAACTCAATTGGTCGTCGAAGTTGCGAGATAATAATGGAAGAAAAAACACCCTTGTCACACAAAGTTGTGTGCTTTCAGATGCTTGATTTCGGGACCTCAAAATCTAATTCTGAGGTCTCGAAATCAAATTCGTGGAAAATAACTTCTTTCTCAAAAACTACGTTACTTCAGAGGGAGCCGTTTCTCACAATGTTTTATACTATCAACCAAGGGCGTCGATCGCTACTGAAAAGTGGGGGGGGGGACGGGCGAGCAAGTCATTAAAAAAATCTTACATTATTTGCAACCCATACCATTACTTTTACATTTAATTTCTGTGTTACACTTGTTCGCTATTTTTTGTTTGACCAGGAGGCGAGTAATTTTCTCTTTAACAGCGCTGAAAACATAACAGTATATTGTAAGAGCATTTTCAATTGTTAACGTGGTTGTTTTTATGTAAAATGCGTAAAAATATTACCGACAATTTTCCGGTGGTTTATTGCAGCAGCTAACGTGTATGAATGGGTCTAGGTGGGAATTTCATTCCAAAACATCTCCCCTAAAATGGCTACAAATTTCGACAAAATGTGAAAATTCGTATCGTTCATCCTCAATTTGTTTTCGCTGAACGTAATAATTAAGGATAGATCTTTCATTTCTGAAAGTTTAAACAAAATCCCTCCGTACATCCCTCTAGATATTTCACGATTTTTAGAATGTTTTTTTGAGAAAATGGTTTCTGCTATACTTGGTTTGCGTGCAAACGATCGTCCGTCAAACGGATGTCAACGGACGGGAACATTTGCCGTAGGTAATATTAATTATGAGGCAAAGTACACATCTTAAAAAGATATGTAATACATGTCGTTTACGTTAAATGTATGTTGTTTATTAAATTATTAAATTACTGAAGCAGTTGGTAACGCAAAAAAACCCATTTACGAATGTTCTCTATAGTGTAAAGATTTGGTGAATTTACAAGATTTGAAGATAACAATACCCTCTGATAAAATGGACTCGCCCAAGCTTTTCAACGGCACGCGTGTAATTCAAATCTTGTACGATAGGCTACATGTACATGTATACACATAGGGAATGTGTGTACCCTGTGTATGTACGTGTACTAGGCTGTGTTTTGTTGTGGAGCTTCGACCAGTCCATGCACGTCGCGAGAGTCGAAAGAGATTATTTTCAACGTAGGTGGCGCGTTGGTGGTGTTACCCCTTCCGGTGTCACAGGGAATTCTGTCCCCCCGCACAGCGGTCCGGGGGGACAGAATCCCCTAGGGAAATGTGTCCCCCGCCCAGGGTTTTCTGTCCGCCAGGGGAATTTGTCCCCCCTCTCACATTTGTTCCCTTGTTTGCCTCTGTGCGACACTTGAACTCTTTCTAACTATATAAAACCAAGCATGAGAATGGGCGATGATGACAAAACCGGAAATCCATCGTACGAAAGATAAATCGGAAAATTCCAACGCTAAAAATGCATAGTTATCCGGATTCTGGGCAATGTCCGTAATTTGGGCAAAGTGACCTAGGCGTCAGCGCCGCACTCAGTGAATACTGAATTGTTGTCAGTAGACTTTTCTTTTCAAAGTCTCCACACACAAAAATGTTCCTTTGCTTAAAATTATTGACTAAAATAAGTAACAATAAGATAATACTTCTATTATAAACCAGCAAAGCCAGGTGAATAAAGCAAGTTTATTGATTTAGTTCCGTGGACGCTCGTGCCTGGGGGACATATTCTCCGTTGGAGGACACAATCTCCGTTGAGCACGGCGGACAGAATAACCTGACGAGAGACAGTTTATCCTAGGAGATACTGTCTCGGGGGACGTTGTACCCTAAAAAAACAGGTAAAGTTGTCCGGGGGGACAGATTCACCGGGGGGACAGAATCTCCGTCCACACCGGCCCTCCTGATTCTGGACGTGGCCCATCAGTCTATAAAAAAAATATTTGAAAGACATTTCACCGTTTGTCCGCTATTATTTTATTAGAACACAAATTTTAATAATAAAAATATGAAATCAAGAAAATGATGTATATTTTTACATTTTATTCCATATTTTCTAGTATTTGAAAGACATTTCACCGTTTGTCCGCTATTATTTTATTAGAACACAAATTTTAATAATAAAAATATGAAATCAAGAAAATGATGTATATTTTTACATTTTATTCCATATTTCTAATGAAACAGTCAATCAAAAAGTGTGGGGGGGGGATGGACACCATCTGATATGCTGTCCCAGTGTCCCCCCAGTCTAAAAAGTGGGGGGGGGGGGACATGTCCCCCGTCCCCCACCCGTCGACGCCCTTGCTATCAACAGCTCTCTATTGCTCATTACAAAGTAAGTTTTTATGCTAACAATTATTTTGAGTAATTACCAATAGTGTCCACTGCCTTTAACAAGATGTGCATAATTCAACTACGGGCCATAAAATATTAGCGCACGCGCACTAACAGCAATAAGTGCATTGGTAATAAGCTGTCCAGGATGGTACCGTTCCGCTGAAAGCCTAGACTTGGTTCAAGTCGGGTCTCGTGCTAATCGAGTCAGTAATCTACGAGTGTTGTAACGCGCGCCCTCTAGTGTCATTTATTTGCCAATCCAGTGAATTTTGGATCGCGACACCCGACTTGGTGAATCCGCCAGAAGTTTGTACACGGCCAATGGAGCTCATCTACCGATTTGGGTAGCAGCCAATGAGATTGCAGCATTCAGAATACATTACTGTTATGTACACTTTGACCTGAAAAATTGATGAATATTCAAGACTTCCTTGGAAACTCTGCCACACAACTTTGTTTTGAAAAATGGCGACTATTGGTGAAGGTACGATGTGCATTTAATGGTTGTTTAGAGTGGTCATGAACGGGTGGATGCTTTGGTTCTCAAACGTTAGGGGCTCATCGTGTACCATGAACAAGGTCTTTAGATTCTGTCTTTCCGCCAGTATATCAATATTTAAGTGGGGTATTGTTCAGTTGTTAAAATCATAAGATATGACGACCGTTTGGGGCTCAACGGATCGGTTTTGCATTGACGCCGTGTGAATCTCGTGGGGCTCTGCGGAGCTACAGCTCTGCGGAGCTCCAGCCCCCACGAACTGGCAACGGGACCGAAAGGGTCGGGAGTCCGAGGGGATTGGAGAAGCACGTAGACCGGGGCAACGTCGTTGTCACACCCTCACATGTCTTAAAAATATCAAAATATAAACGGAAATTCTTCAAAACTTGGGAATGTATTTATCAATAGTTTAGCTTGTTGAAGAATATTGTTTTATAATTTTTCTTCCCATAATTGGCAACTTATTCAAAGTTTAAAATCACGTAATGTTTGTGGTTTAACGGTTCATTGTGCAGTAAGAACAGTCCATTGTTCCACCTGCACAGAACCCCTCTTAAAAAATATATAGGCCTAAACATAAAACGGAAATTCGTCAACAAAGGGAAATCTATCTCAAAGAGTCTGGCTTATATTCATATATTCTTTCAATATAGAAGCATTATACACCACTGACAAACCCATTCCCCCTGCCCCCCCCCCACTAAAAAGCAACCCCCCCCCAACCGAAAAATTGGACATTGGAGATTAGCCTTGCGTTACCGTGACCCCATGTTGACCTTTACTTCCGGGTCAACCGGAAGTGGGACCATATCTCAAGAACTACACAACCGATTTTCAAACTGTTTTCAGTTATAGACTCCTTGGGCATTGGAGATTAGCCTTGGGTAACCGTGACCCCATGTTGACCTTTACTTCCGGGTCAACCGGAAGTTACACCATATCTCAAGAACTACACAACCGATTTTCAAACTTTTTTCAGTTATAGACTCTTTTGGCATTGGAGATTAGCCTTGAGTACCGTGACCCCATGTTGACCTTTACTTCCGGTTCAACCGGAAGTGACACATATCTCAAGAACTACACAACCGATTTTCAAACTTTTTTCAGTTATAGACTCTTTTGGCATTGGAGATTAGCCTTGCATACCGTGACCCCATGTTGACCTTTACTTCCGGGTCAAACGGAAATGACACCATATCTCAAGAACTACTCAACCGATTTTCAAAATTGTTTTCAGGTATAGACTCCTTGGGCATTGGAGATTAGCCTTGGGTAACCGTGACCCCATGTTGACCTTTACTTCCGGGTCAACCGGAAGTGACACCATATCTCAAGAACTACACAACCGATTTTCTTTTATTTTCTTTTATTTTTTTATTGAAACTTCATTAATTTTCATTCTTTGTCGTTAAAAAACTTTTCAATATGACAACAACAACAACAACAACAACAACAACAACAACAACAACAACAACAACAACAACAACAACAACAACAACAACAACAACAACAACAACAACAACAACAACAACAACAACAACAACAACAACAACAACAACAACAACAACAACAACAACAACAACAACAACAACAACAACAAAACAACAACAACAACAACAACAACAACAACAACAACAACAATATACAAAATTTAAAAATAGGCTCATAATAATAATTTTAAAAAATAAGAAGAAGAAGAAAAAGTCCGACAAAAATTTGAAAAATGGACCAAATGGCTTCAATTGGGCCTTAATTTTCACAAATTTCCACCCCCCCCCCCGCGTCGCTGCGCGATGGGGGTCGTTAACGCCTCGATGTGCCTTTTCTTCCATATTCGCCCCCCCTAAACTAAATTGATATTATATATATATATATATATATTTAATAATAATAATATTAATAATTTCTGGTTACGGGCACGTGTTCTTTGCATTTTGTGGCCGCGGTAGCGTTCGCGATCGCGATCGTTCACTACATTAGATTATACAAACACGCATTTTTACAGTATATGTAAGAGCATTTTCAATTTCTTAAAGTTTTATATAAAACACATAAAAATATTACTGACCATTTTCCGTTGATTTATTACAGCGGCTAACAAGTATGAATGGGTCCAGGTGGGAATTTCATTACAAAACGTCTCCCCTAAAATGGCTACAAATATGGACATAATGTTTAAAATGTTATCGTTCATCCTCTGATTTTTTTTTTCACTGAACGTATTTATATGTAGCCTATGTCTTTCATGCCTGAAAGTTTAAACAAAATCCCCTTTACATCCTCTAGATATTTGCAATTTTTTGATCGCGATCGTTCACTACATTAGATTATACTAACACGCATTTTCCTCTTTTTCCCTTTTCTTTCTCTTTTCTTTTTTGAGAGCAGTACCGCGACTTTTTCGTGGGAGGGGGGGGGCACTGGAAATTTGTGGGGGCCTTTGCCCCCCCCCCCAGGCCCCCGTGGCTACGCCGCTGCGAGGGACAACATTGTGTTGTGCCGTGTCTAAAATTACAAAAACGAGAGTTTTGAACTCAATCTTTTTGTTGATTGTCTTCTTTATCAAATTAATTTAAAAACATGAAAGTTGGATACAGAATGCATAGATGTCATGAATGAAAAGGGATATTGTCTCTCTGTTCGGAAATAAATGGATTTAAAAGGGTGTAGTCCATCGTTGCGCTGCCAGTCGAGTACAAGCTTGCGACTAACCTGTAGGGGAATCCCCCAAAATACAAACAATCAGAAACCCGGAAGGCGACGCGTAAAATAATATTAAAGTCGCCGCCCAAGAAAAAAAAAGTCGCGAAAAAAGTCGCCGCCAAAAAAAAAAAAAAGTCGCCGCAAAAAAAAAAAAAAAAAGGTCGCCGCGTGAAAAAAAAATCGCCGCGTGAAGAAAAAAAAAAGCCGCAAAAAAAAAAAAAAAAGTCGCCGCGTGAAAAAAAAAGTCGCCGTGTAAGTGTCCTTTATAAAACACCATACTTTGAACCTTGCGGTTGCTTCAATGGAGCAAGCAGCCGCTCACCGTCTACCTGGCTTAGATCGCGTATTGTGTGTGTTTTCAATGCAATTTATTCCCGCGGGTCAATGTATACCCGATTTCAACCAGAAGTGAAGGTCAAAAAGGTAACATCTCTGTGGAAAAGTTTGAGAAGGCTTAAAAATCTACAACATGATGTAAAAATTGTGAGTAATGTGTATGTAAAAAGTACGAGTATTCCTTAAAGTTTGAATTGTGAAGTTTTCAACTTCCGGTTTGAACAGGAAGACAAGGTCAAACGGTATAAGACTATAGTATTTACTACATTTGTCAAGACCTCTCCGATGATGTATAGATTGTTGTAATAGCTTATGTACTTCTTGAGTTATGAATTTTTAAATGATTAAACTTCGATTTACTGTATATCAACACTTGATGACGTCATCATGACGTCACTACTTGATTGAGGTTTTATCAAGTTCCTTACATGGTGTAAATTTGAAGTTGATCTGATAAACAGAAGTTAATGTTTTTGCCGGGAAAGTGGTTTTTTTGAAGAATGACACCAAGGCAAACTTTGACCTTTCGTTACGACCAGAAGTAAAGGTCATGTGAATTTGGCCTTAACTTTTCAAATGTTGCCCGTGTCTTGATCTATCATATGCCCAAATATAAATACTGTAGCTGTAATATTCGGGGACACCTGATGATGTCATCATGACGAAACTAAAAATGGTTTCATCTACTAATGAATATCTAACTATGTGTGAAGTTTCAAGTTTATGTGAGCTTCGGAAGTGTGTCATTGTTAGCGGACAATCGACGGCGAGAAGAAGAAGAAGAAGTAAACAAAACCAAAAAAAAAACCCGAACAAAAACAAGAGGTGTTCCGGGCTGTTAGCCCGAACACCTAACTAATTTCCGGTTGGAGTTTATCGCTCATGAGCGTTTTATTCGTGCATTGTATAACACATGCAAATGTGTAATCGGTTTTTCACTATTTTCTCGTGACCCAGATGGCTGATCGATCTCAAACTTCTACAGGTTTGTCGGTTTATGTATATAAAGTGCTTACACTGTTTTGTTAGCAAAAACCAATTCTGTAATGTTCCTTTTAATATTGTTATAAACAAATATTTAAATTTCAGTCGAATAATCTGTAAAATTGTTAAGTCCAAAACTTAAGGTAAAATTAACCCATCGTCAAGTTCTATTCAGAATGCATTTTATTCACTTATAATAATTCCTGGCGAGAAGGTACTTTTCGCCACAATACTATTCACAACAAGTACGTTCCATGTGACCTTTGTTTACAATAAGTGTGACCTTGTACATTCTGTTACAGCTCGATAGTCCGAAGGTTCGTTAGTCCGAAGGTTCGTTCGTCCGAAGGTTCGATAGTCCGAAGGTTCGATAGTCCGAATTGACAATAAGGTTCGATCGTCGATTCGGACTACCGAACCTTCGGACCAGTGAACCTTCGGATCAATGAACCTTCGGACTAATGAACTTTCGGACTATCTCATCAAATGTTCGGATTAACGGACCATATTTCATTTTCGGACTAATGAACCCCCTGTTATGGGAAATTTGTGTGTTCGGACTATCGAACCTTTGGACTATTGAACCTTCGGACTAACGGACCTTCGGACTATCGGGCGGAAGTTGTGGGACGAAGGTGAATAAAATGGAAACATTCTTGGAGGAGGCACGGGTCAACATCGCAAAAATGACACGCACTCGTAGGCGTACTACCAAAAGGTTGATGACTTCACCCGCTGCTCAGAGTGTTCCTAGTGTGAAACGCCGGGGTTTTGAACCCAACGCCGCCCGTCCCCCGAGGCCTATTGCCCCGAAAAGTTTTTGCAGGGCTTTAGCTTTCTCTGCGTCAAGGAGTTGTGTAAACTTGACCTTTTAATTGTTTTGATTTTAAATTTACCCCAGAGTACCTCACATACAATGTATGGGAATTGGGAACACTTGAGTCACATTTTAAAAAGTAGTCTCCTCTCATCAGTGACACCCATGTAAATTGCAATCATTGCAGTTGTCATTTTGTAATAAATTTTACCATCCTTTTTTATTATTTTATTTTATTTATTCAATTTCAGCACACAAGCTCAAATCAGCATTTACTGAGCATGGAAGAATTCAACGGCTTGTCATCAGCAGTGTCAAGTAGAGATCCATTTTCCATTGCAAACGCCATGTGGAGGATAAAACCCATACAGAGTGCAGTGAAATACTTGAGTCTGGCAGAGGTAAAAGCAAACTGCTGCAGTGTTCAACGTTTTTCCATACTCAGGAAATGTAACTACATGGATCATTCCAACTTCAATTGGAGAGATGTCCTCCAGGAGATGGATAAACAGTGGGTGGTACAGTTCTCACTATATGATATGTACATATTTTTATCCCTAAAAAATAATCCAGCCCCCCCCCCCACCGACATCCAAAGCCAGATTCGCCACTAGCATGATATGTGACTGTTTGCTTGTTTAAAAGGAATTGACAAAGAACAGACCCATCCGCCAACTTAAACTATCAACCTTTTAGCTGTTTCTTTTTAATGCCGACTCATTTCAATTTTTAAAAAGAAGCTTTCTAGTTGCTATAATAGAAGCTGCTATTGTGTTGTAAAAACTGTGCAGAAAACTGCCCAACTGACTCACAGGCACTCAACATGTATAATGCTTTCCATTAAAGAAAAGATCACAATAGTGGAAAGTCATTTCTGTTTTTTGTACATTTCAGGTGTCCATTTCTGCTTGATGTGCTTGTCACAGCATCCAGCAATTACTTAAATTTCTTTGAAGATGGCAAAGTACCAGTCATATGCACAGTATATGGGATGCTTTTGTATCAGAGGAGTTGTCGTATTGGACGACTACAGCAGCTGTTCACTATACTCTTAAGTAGATCAGCAGCCAAGAAGGAGGTCAGTTTGTTGGGTTGTTTTTTGTTTGTTTTTCAGAAATAAATGCTGAATAAACAGAAATTTTATTTTGAAAGTCCCACTTTGCATGGAGTAGGCCCATTCTATTGGTCACAACTGCATGTAGCTGTCTAATTCTGTGCAGTAGGTGAAACCTCGAGAATATGGGGAAATACTTGTTTAATTGTGATTACTGAACTACAATAGATCACCTGCACACAATACCAGGAATATTTCAGCCAATTGTTTTTGGGGTTTAAAAAAAAACATTTTTGTTGTTTTATATTGACACCATTGATCCTGGTCTAGAGTGAACATATTTGTTCATGTACTGGTTGCAAGCTTTTCCATGACACTCCAGTGAAAATGTTCAAGATAAAAATATTATAACTGAAGCATACAATGCTTTTTCAATACTGAACACAAATAAAATATGCCTTTGTGCCACAAAAGTCTGTGTCACTTTTTGGGGCACCCCCTTGAAATGCTCTAGTGCTTGTGTAAATGGTGTGAGGATATGTAAAAACCCTATATTATACAGTCCCTTAAAAATTCCACACTCAAAACAGCTATGTGAATTTTGCACTATGGGAGCGTCATCAGCCCAACTCACTGTCCACATTCTGATCAAGGCTTTATATTCACTAAATCCAAAATTTGTATCAACAGAGTTTATAATTAATGAGTCAACTATATATATATATCTGTTCTTAAGACCAAAATTTAGGGCAGTGCCATGTGGAAAATTTCTTCATGAGTTGTGAGGTTCTGAAAAGAACTGGGGGAGCAACTCTACAAATTCATGTATATACAGAGATTTGTCACATGGTGCTGCTACCGTAAATCTTTATCTCATTGCTACCTTCACCAATCACCATGCAAACCTGCAAATCTTGTTCCAATCATTCATTCATAGAACTTTGCCATTAAAATACATGTATTCATTTTCCCAAACAGATCTACAGGGATTTTCAAAGGGTGGGAATATGCCAATCCTTCACACAAAAAGATGTGCTGCTCAACAAAATAGGTGGACATTTCAATGAGGATGTGATAGAACTGGTCAAGAAAGGAAGCAAATTCCAGATTATTGGAGATAACTTTGACCTACGGATTCTGCGACATGACATGACGAAGGATGCAAAGAACATCGACTTGCATTACTTTGCCAGCACCATTGTGTTTGATAGGATATCATTTGAACATCTGCCTAATGACAAACCAATCCAACCACTCCAGCATTGTCCCATCTCATCTTTGTTGCCTAACGAGGATGAAATCAACACCCTGAAGAAGAACTATAGCATTCTTGTTGCAAGGGACATAGTCCAGTGCTGCCCTGCATTGGCTTTCATGAAGTCAGTGATACCAGACCACATCCAGCACAAATACAGTGACATTACGAAGAAGAAGAGTGCTCTGTTTACTCAAGAAATTCTCCCATGCAACGAAAACAACTATGGGGAAGAAGTCCAGATCCTAAACAGATACGAAGAGTGGGTCCATAATATATTTGGACAAGAAACTATGGTAAGTGTGAACAATTATATGCTTGTTTCAATTTCTAATACAAATTGAATGATCACTGGCCCATGTATCTTTTACAAAAACAATAAAAAATATCTCTCTTCTTTAAAAACTCTTACACTTGCACACATAAATACATGAACCAAAAAGCTTGAAACAAGACAAGCCCGTACAGAAGTATCAGATCTATGTTGTACAATCCTTCTTACTGATTCAGGGACTAAATGACAAAGGATAGTTGCTTTGGTTCAAACATGTTCAAACATAACTTAATTAGATGTGTGCAATTACTTCCTCTCGTAGCTTTTTAAAAAGCATAGTCTAGACCAACCTGTGGTAAATTTGGAAGTTGCACAACAGTGAGGGTCGTGATGGGAAGGGGCGAGGGATAGGGAGATTTTCTTTATTTAAAAGATCAATATGAGAAGTTTCTACAATGAGTTTTGAAGTGCTGTGCATTCAGTTATTAGAAAGAAAAGATTCAGTGTTGCCGACCCCTGTCCACACCCAACCAAAATGTTGGTGGAAAGGAACTTACAAGTATCACATGAAATTTGCACCGATCACACTACATACACATCAATTAAAGTCATTCTTGTTTATCTCAGGGAGATGGGGAGGATGACGAGCTTACTGTCCACACCAAAGATCTACAAGACGAGTGTGTTGGCATCTGTTCAGGCACGGACGACGTAAGTTAATGTCAAAATTCAAAATGCTACCCTCCCTTAACACAAAACAGGTTAGGGAGGGCAACAACCACGAGTTGAAATTTAGGTGCTATTAGACCAAAGTGAGAATCTACACAAAGAATAAACCTGAAAAACTATTTAAAATAAACCTGCTTCAATTTCCATAGGATATTTTTTTAATACTCGCCACAACTTACCAAATTTAATTTGTCCACATTTTGTTTGTGTGAACAAGTGCAAGGTTTATAGTCTGGTTCCCTGACCTGAAAATCTATAAATGGTTGTTTCATCTAAAGTAGTGTCTGGGAACAAGACTACAAGAACAGCACTATTGTTGCTTGGTTTTTCCCAGCATTTATAAACAAACAACTGTAAACAGGTCAGTGTATCAACATTTAACATTTGCTGTAAAACAGTACCCCCCAAATCCATTTTTTCTGGAAATTACAGCAAAATAAAATGTTGCATATTTCCTAAGTAACATTTTTATTTCTTACTTAAATTTTTTTTTTACAGGAAACTGCAGAAACGTCTCGTACACCAGCTTCATGTCAGAATATTCGGTCAAGACCAGACCAGCCAGGATCTCATATGATGCGAGTAGATCCAGCTGATCCACTACTGCACGTCCACATTCCTGTTGGTGGTGACCAGCTGACAAGAGTCCGGCTTGCTGGGGCAAAGGATCTCAGGGCAAGAGTTCACACTGCTAGACAGCGGTTTGATCATCTGTACCCCTTTGTCTGTGAAATTTGGCATGCTAAAAAGGCATGTAAGAAATGGAATTATACATGCATTTTCCTAACAAAAATTTGCAATCTTTTTAGAAGGGGGAAAATTTGGCTTACTGACATGCCTGACCTTGTCTTGGAAGTTTTAGGATGGAAACAGAAAACGTACAGTAATTAATGATGATGTTCCTCATGTTTTGTGAAGTGCTTAAATTGTTTACTTTATTTAAAGTTATCCTCAAATCAACTTGAATCCTCAATCCTGAGTGGTCAGTTCATAACAACAGTGTGATTTAATCCCAAAATATCACTGCCCATATGACACTTTTCACGCACGTGTAATATTATTTAATTATGGTAACCACAGAAAAACTTGTGTTCAGTGTGCATAATTTTCATCCTTACTATGCATTAGGTTTGCTTGAACTGAAGATTAATTTGTTATCTACTTGCAATCATAGAAGACAGAAAATATTGTGTATTCCATATGCCACAAGCCTAAATGATTTCATTAAAAAACCCTAATATATTTTCCCACCCACAGTAACTTTACATTGGGAAAGTGACTTTTTTATTGATCTTTTCAAATACCTTTGCATTCAAACATGTTGCTATATTGTTCAATCACACATATTTTTTTTGAAGATTTTTGTTTTTTTCTTTTGTTTACACAAATATTTTCAGATGGCTTTTGATGTGCTGTTCAGCAACAAGTCAGCTCATGATGTGGGTACTCTAAAGTACTTCCGGGAGAGGATTGGAAGACGCAATGTTACAAATCCTGACAAAAATTATGAAGCATGTGAGCAGCTCTTTCTGACTGTTGGCAAGGGATACCTTCTGAATGCTGCCTGTCAATTCTGGGGAATGAAAGACATCTTATCTGAACCTACCCAGCACATCCCTACAAAACTACAGCGAGAAAGACAAGCTCACACAAAACTGTATTTTGATAAAGTTATGACTGAATTTCTGGATCAGTACATACTAGTCAGTCATGACTCTGAGCAAATGATAGCAGCCAAAGATAGATTGGTTCAGTGTAGCAGAGTTGCCCTTGATCATAACTACACAGCAAAACAGCCTGTAGTTAATGCTGAAGAGATGGTTGCAAATGTCAAGAAAAACATACAAGTCACTGCGCACACATCCCAGATCACTGACCCTCCCAAACCTCCACCCACTCCGAATCTGCAACCATCTACCCTAAAAGTGTCAAAACCTGATGATGAAACACCATCACCATCACAAGCGGTAAATCGTTTAGACCAAGTTAGATCTTATGGGATTTGTTTGCTTGACATGTATGTGTTTCTCCGACAAATGATTGACACAACTAAAGAAGGAGATGGAAGTAGACTCCTGATAAACATGAAAAGGCTACTTCTGTACTTCTATGCAATGGGTCAGAAAAAAGAAAAAATACGCTCTAGAAATTATAGTTGCTATTGCTCAGGTGGAAGCACTTCTAACTCCCCAAATGGCACAAAGAGTTTTATGGGGGCGTTTCTGTAACATTAGAGGAGGAGCTGGCAACAACATGGAATGTGATTTAATGCAGGAGATTTACAACCGAGAAGGCAAAAAACAAATCCAGTGCATGGGACCAAATAAAACTGTGAAGGCAATCCAACGTATCTCAAAAGCACAAGCAGGTCTGCAGAAAATTTCAGAGAACTTTGCTTTTAATACCAGTGTGCACATGTTGTCAGTGAAACACACTCATAGGTCAGCTGCAAAGGATGAAAACCAGGTGTTGAAAGATTTGAGTAAACTACAGCCATTTAGCTTCAGGGCAGGAAGATTACACAGTGCTTTCCCAAAGGTGCCCTTCTGTGTGATCAATAATGTCAACCACGACAAATTACACTCATGGATTCGCAAACATGTCAAATGTATTCAAGAAGGTTTATTGTAAGGCAAACAATGAAACACGTGTGCCCGTTAAGAGGGGGGGGGAGGGGGCTAGATTTTCACATTGACTACTGACCTCAAATATTTATTTTTTGGCCTAACAATGGTGCCAGATTCATGAATTCAAAATGGCTCATATTTTTGACAGCATTAGGGCACCGTAAGTTTCTCTATGGGTGAACAGATTCTTTACCGACCTTACTTTTGGTGAACAAAACGTGTGAGAAAAAAACAATATTTGGTTGGTTTATCTTGCGAGATGTACATGTACAGTGCATGCTATTTAACTAAGAGTTTCCAACCTGAATTGCTCAGTTAGAGCACTGCTTGACAGTGTACAACTCCTAAAGGTAGTGTTATTATTATAGCCCCAAAGAAAACTTGACAGTGCCCTCATGCCGTCAAAAATATTGCCCATTCAAACGGAGAAATATATTTAGAAACCTAAACATGATTGAAAAAATAATAATAATAATACACAACATTTATTAGGACGTTTCTAAGCGCACCATTGTTTGACTACAAATTTTTTCCTGCAAGGTATGTGGAGCTACGTTTGAAGTATGAGGCCTATTCATTTAAAGCACCATGCAATGGTTTACAAGGTGCTGTGGCGCACTATATGCTGCCGATCAGACAAGGAACACCGGGGCGAACCCCTTCTCTTTACGATAAGTGCATTACACAACACACGGGACCAACGGCTTTACGTCCCATCCGAAGGACGAAGCATGTGGTTAAGTGTCTTGCTTAAGGACACAAGTGTCACGACTGGGATTCGAACCCACACTCTGCTGATCAGAAACACCAGAGCTTGAGTTCGGTGTTCTTATCCGCTCGGACACGACACGCCAAAAATAGAACAAGGATGGTTTTTAAAATATAGAAAAACAAATTCTAGGTAGAGCAACAATGATAATTTGATTTTTTTATGGTTGATTTTCATTTTTGATTAGTGTTTTTTGAAAGAGAACTAATAAAACACCACAATTTTGCAAGTTCTACAAAAATGTCTTAACTTATGTTCTAAAAATAGCACAAGGGTGCCATTTAAAACATACTTTTTTCTCAAGTATTAGGCAAGGATGATACTTTGATGATATAACTGGTTTTGCTCACCTTGTCTCTTCATTTAAAAGAAAACAAATGAAAATCGCCGAAAACACTTATATCAAGTACATATGTATTTATGTGGACTAACTTTGAAGAGCAAATAAAAAATGAACATTTTTTTTTTGTATTTTGTACATTGTACAACGTATTTGGTTTTCAGCATGACTAGAAGTAGAAACACATTATTGATTGGCATTATGTACATGTAGTACACACATGCGTTCCTAACGTACACTATAACTGCAATAAAGAGATGATAAAATAATGTAAAATGTTTGCAAGTGTCAATCATGATGGATGTTGATTTACTTTTGTTTTACTGTATAGAAAGAGTAGATTGTGCAATTAGAAAATTTCCTGTGGATCCTACTGTGAGTCACCATCATTATATAGGAGGTTGAGGCAAACGTTTATATCACATTCAAGGCACAGACACTTTAGCTTGCAGATATCACAGCACAGATGAGGGGTGCTTCTATGTGTGGCACTTGGCTTGTACCCAAAGTGTTGTAGAATAGTTACTCTCCTGCATTCATCCCCTCGGCATAAATCCCGCATTTTTTGCTGCATATGCCTGCCTTCTTACTAGCTGTATCTGAACCGTTAAAGTACATAGTGCATGTGGCTGGACAACCATCTCGTCCTGCACGTCCTGTCTCTTGAAAGTAGGCTTCCATTGTATGTGGAACTCCAATGTGAACAACATTGCGAATATTTGGGGCATCTACACCCATCCCAACTGCACATGTGGCAAACACAACTCTGCATGTGTTTTGATGTGATGACAGTTGCTCAAGCAAAAGTTGTTTCATTTCTTCTGTTTGGGGCGCATGATACTGAGCAAACAATCTGTGATCTGGACCAGTACATGTTTCTAGATAGTATTGATGAACACCAAGTACATTTTCAAATAGCCTATATGCGTAGCCACAGTATTTCAGTTTCATGAAAATGATAGAGGACGGATAACAGATGCGCTCTTCCAGCAACTTGAGGGCTATTGGATATAGTATGTCATGGTAACTTTGAACACCATGAGTAGAGGGCAGTCGACTCTTTATAACATACATGATGTTTTCCCTGTCTGGATTCCTGCTTATAATGATAGGATTCTTCATGCAAAGTGATTTAATTATGGCTTCTCGGTAATCTTGGGGTGCAGTTGCTGTCATTGCAGCTGTTGGAGTATGTGGAAATAGGCTAGCCAAAATGGCTAACTTTGAAAAATCCCGTCTAAAATCCAGACCCCATTCTACTATGCAATGTGCTTCATCTACCACCGTAGCAACCACAGTGTTTTGGATTGCATCAGAGAGTAAAAAGGGACGAGATGACACAACTGCTTCCGGATGGGCATAAACAATATTTGCTTTGCGTAGTTGCTCCTCGGTGCTCCCAGCAGTACAAACATCTGTAGATGAAATTTGGTTTGTCTCTTCATCTTCTTTATCACTAGGATGATCAAGATAAGACATACACAATGTAGTTGTATGACCACGAAGTATACCAACTTGGACCCCCATGCTAGAAAGTTTTGAGGCTTGATCTTGAACTATTGCATTCAGAGGAGTGACTACCAGAAGTTTTGGACTATTGATGTTTAGTTTATATCCAAGCATATAAACTGCTAGTTGATAAATAAGGCTTTTTCCATAGCCTGTGGGAAGAATGACGAATACATCATGTCCATTGAACAGTTCCCATAATGCCTGACACTGTGCAGGTTTGAGATTGACACCCAGTTGTAACTGATTTACTGCATATTGCACTGAGGGCCAAAAGCTGTTCATTTGACACGTTGACATTACTCCATGCACCTGATTGAAGAAAGAGCCATTGTGTGTCAATTTTTAGTAGTTATCAGCCACTCCAAAAACCCAAACAAGTTTAATGCCTATAAACGACAATGATAGTGGTAATGTCTGACTGGTGTACAAACAAAAGTCTAACGTAAACATTTATTAATTGTTAAGTTGTACTCATTCAATATTCACCATGTTCACAGCAGTCGACAGTGACTGACTACATGTCAAAAGAACTAATAAGTGCACTCTACCTCCATGCTGCTCCCTAAGTCGGTATCTCAATGTTTATACTTCCTTGTTACGTTTGTTTTAACACCAAAACAAAACCAAATGTTTACCTTTGTGTGTCGTCAACCAAAACAGCCGGCCGGCAACCATTTACGTACAAACAGGCTATTAAATCTGGTACCGTACCACGAGACTATGACGAAGATGTTGAATTTTGAAAAGCAGCCAGACTATTCTAATTTGCATACGTATCCAAAAATATTGGATATGCAAATGATCCAATACCAGGGTGAGAGAGCAGTCAACCTCGTACACCTCGTACTGCTCGACACACCCCGGGGACGAGGTTGGGTTCGTCAGAGCTAGCTGTGGGGGTTCGTGCAGTGATAGCGCCCTCTATTGGCGGCAATTCGTAATGGGCGGATCGCCGACTTTTATGGGTCGTGGAAATACAGAACAGGGACGTCTTGCACCAAGACTATCGTCAAACGCGATGAATTCAAGAAGAAAAGCGCGCTCTCTGTCGGGTTATCACGAGTATGAGATAGTGACGTCTTGGACCAAGACTAGCGACGCGACGGCACGACCCGCATTTGTCGTCTTCAGAAGAACACCATGGTAATTAAGGGGGAAAAGCCTACGGGGAAAATATATTTTTCTCTTTACTGTGAAAAGCTGTGAGACTTCCAAGTATTACAAAAATATGTTTGAATATTGAGCATTTTGCACTGCATGCCATGGGAGTTTATTTAAGGGGGTGAACCCTATATGAGGGATATTCCGAGATTGAGGCCCTATGAAGTCATCTACTATTATAATGTGTCACTATTTGGTGTCGACAGTAAGTGCCATTAAATACGTCAAATAAATCACAAGTTTGCACACGCACGCCACATCAGACAATGATATACTCGTGGGGAAACCTATCCAGAGAGAAATTATGTAAAAACACATTGGTATAATCTCGATGACTTACTAATAAGCAAAACCCATTTAATTTTTAATTTTAATTGTTTACGATAACCGCTGCAAAGTACAGGATTTGAACTGACCTCTCTTCAACGGGCATGGTCAGTGGTCTAACGGTTTGCAAGATATCTGCTATAAAAAGCAAGGACGGTGGGTTCGAATCTCACTCCATTATCTTTTGATTTGTTTTTCTCGCAAGACTCGGAAAGTACTGACTTTACATTGTTTATTACGCATCGGTGTAAGGAAAAAACCAACATAATTCACTATAATACTGTCAGGCTGATTTTTAGTGAGACAACACTTACCACAGTTCGAATCATCCGTTTTGTCTTCACATACATCATATGAGTTGCACTTATCAGAATCACTGTAGCATCCATTCCCATCCTTGCATTGATAATCACCAGAACCAGACACACAACGTGTAGCTGAGAAGAAATGACAAATATTGTTTACTTTTTAATTAATCTGACAATGTAGGCCTACTGAAAGTTTTAATTGAGCAACGGAATCCGGAAAAATAGTGCATTGTTTCTATTTGTTTATTTTTTTTTACATTATTTTACATGAATAGGCCTACAACAAAATAAATGTGAATGACAGTATCTGCAGAGTCGCAGGCATGACTTTGAGATTGCCTCTCTTCGCCCTAAAGGGTCTGTATACATTTGGTAATGACTCTGAAAATTAATGGCAATAAAACCTACTTGGTAAAAAGTACAGCAGCTTTGAAATGGTATAATGCATTTTGAGAAACTTTTCACTTCGAAGTACTGCGGTTATGGAAAAAATATATAAGTTTTTATCTTCAAAAAATTTGAATCTGAGAAGCATTAATTACTGACAGTAACATTTCTCAGATTGTGTATTCCAATTGCAGATTATTCTTCCTGCGTGGACATAACCGCTCCAGATTTTCGGCAATATTTTAGAAACGCTACACGAAATGAAACTATCACAGGTTAGTTTTATGGTATAGGCCTATCTACAACTATATAGGAATGAAACAAACAATGGGTTCCAATTACCAAACGTATACAATCCCTTTTGGAAAACATTCAATTGTTTACAACCAACTATCAGACTGAGTGTTAACTCAGATGCGGACTCGAGTCCGATCAAGTCACATTTTGATGACTTGGACCCGAAGGACGATCAATGACTCAAACTCGGACTCGGACATCTGGACTCGGACTGGACATAGTGTTAAGTATAAACCGATACAATAAAACTGGATACATACAGCACAAATTCAGGTCTTCGTCTTCACCAGTGAGACAATCCGGATGGCCATCACAGACAAGACTATCTGACACACATTGACGAGAGAACAGGCAGTAGAAAGAAAGCCCTCTACAACTATCTAAATTAGTCAATCGGGAGAATAAACAAAATAAACAAAAAGTTAGCTCATTAACAATATTATTTCTTCGAGAATGGTGGCAGTGACACGTGGAAATTTCCACAATTTTATTGAGTTGTGGTCGTGCCTCCTAAAACTATAGGGTCCTGATTGGGCAAAGGTTCGACATTGACATGAGGGTTGCACCCCACTAATAGGGAGAAAACAGAGCGACGGGCTGATGAATATTGTTTGGGCCCTCAGAATATTCTATATTAGACAGATTTGAGAGCCAAACAAAAGAGGGGTAAGGTGTAACTATTTTGAACAATTGTTACCTGGGGTTGTTTACTTTCCAACTTCCAACTCCCAGTATGTATGATGACGTAAAGGTCCTGAGAAAATGTCCATATTAATTTGTCGAGAGGCTTTAGGGCCATTTTGTTTTCAAGATTAATGCGCGGACGTTTAGAAATTTCCACAAGTGTAGGGGTGTTTTTATTTGGAGGGGGAATAACTCGACGGGTCTTGGGACTATGGTGTTCCAAAGACAACAAATGTGCGTCGCGTCGTGCCTTTCGCGTCACCTGTGGTGTCGCCCGTCGCGTCGTGCCGTTGCCCGTCGCCTCGTGCCGGTGTGGACGGAGATTCTGTCCCCCGGTGAATCTGTCCCCCCGGACAACTTTACCTGTTTTTTTAGGGTACAACGTCCCCCGAGACAGTATCTCCTAGGATAAACTGTCTCTCGTTAGGTTATTCTGTCCGCCGTGCTCAACGGAGATTGTGTCCTCCAACGGAGAATATGTCCCCCAGGCACGAGCGTCCACCAACGGAACTAAATCAACTTGCTTTATTCACCTGGCTTTGCTGGTTTATAATAGAAGTATTATCTTATTGTTACTTATTTTAGTCAATAATTTTAAGCAAAGGAACATTTTTGTGTGTGGAGACTTTGAAAAGAAAAGTCTACTGACAACAATTCACTGAGTGCGGCGCTGACGCCTGGGTCACTTTGCCCAAATTACGGACATTGCCCAGAATCCGGATAACTATGCATTTTTAGCGTTGGAATTTTCCGATTTATTTTTCGTACGATGGATTTCCGGTTTTGTCATCATCGCCCATTGACTCATGCTTGATTTTATCATGGAGGAAGGAAATACAAGATTTCAAGTGTCGCATAGAGGCAAACAAGGGAACAAATGTGAGAGGGGGGACAAATTCCCCTGGCGGACAGAAAACCCTGGGCGGGGACACATTTTCCTAGGGGATTCTGTCCCCCCGGACCGCTGTGCGGGGGGACAGAATTCCCTGTGACACCGGCGCCCGTCGCGTCGCCTGTTTTCAATTGTTGTTCAAAGTGGCTCTGGCTGCCGTTTATGGTTTATAAACCACATTTTGAAGGTGCTTAAAATTTCTTGGTTTATAAACCATGTTTTGAAACGTGCTTGAAATTTCATGGTTTATAAACCATGTTTTTAAGGTGCTTTGAAATTTCATGGTTTATAAACTATGTTTTTAAGGTGCTTACATTTTCATGGTTTACAAATCATGGTTTATAAACCATGTTTTATGAGCCTTCAGTTTTACATGGTTTATAAACCATAATTTATAAGCTTTGATTGTATATTTATTGTATGTAAACCACAAACAAATTGACAGCAATTTCTATGGTTTACATCCAATTGTTACAAACCATGGTTAAAACATGTCAAAAAAAACGCTAAACAATTAATTGACAAACGGCGCCCCATACTTCCAAGTATTGAAACAAATTAAGGGGGTGAACCCTATATGAGGGATATTCCGAGATTGAGGCCCTATGAAGTCATCTACTATTATAATGTGTCACTATATTTGGTGTCGACAATAAGTGCCATTACATAATGTCAAATGGATCACAAAAGTTACACACGCACGCCACAGTATCAGACAATAATATAGTCGTGGTGAAACCTATCGAGGGAGAAATATGTAAAAACACATTAATATAATCTCGATGACTTACTAGTAGGCAAAACCCATTTAATTTTTAATTTTAATTGTTTACGGTAACCACTGCAAAATACAGGATTTGAACTGATATCTCTGCAGCGGGCATGGCCAGTGGTCTAATGGTTTGCAAGATATCTGCTATTTTAAGCAAGGATCGTGGGTTCGAATCCCACTCAATTATCTTTTGAAAAAATATTCTCGCAAGACTCGGAAAGTACTGACTTTACATTGTTTATTACACATCGGTGTAAGGAAAAAACCAACATAATATTAATTCATCATAATACTCTGAGTGTAAAACTGCTTTTTAGTAAGGCATTACTTACCACAGTTCAAATCATCCGTTTTGTCTTCACATGCATTAAACGAGTTGCACTTATCAGAATCACTGTAGCATGCATGAAAATTATCATTGCATCGATAATCACCAGAACCAGACACACAACGTGTAGCTGAGATAAAAAATGACAAATATCGTTTACTTTTTAATTAATCTGACAATGTAGGCCTACTGAAAGTTTCGATTGAACAACGAAATTCGGAAAAATAGTGCCTTTTTCTGATTTTTTATATTTTTTTTTACATTATTTTACATGAATAGGCCTACAACAAAATAAATGTGAATGACAGTATCTGCAGAGTCGCAGGCATGACTTTGAGATTGCCTCTCTTCGCCCTAAAGGGTCTGTATACATTTGGTAATGACTCTGAAAATTAATGGCAATAAAACCTACTTGGTAAAAAGTACAGCAGCTTTGAAATGGTATAATGCATTATGAGAAACTTTTCACTTCGAAGTACTGCGGTTATGGAAAAAATATATAAGTTTTTATCTCCAAAGATTTGATTTTGAGAAGCATTAATTACTGACAGTGTCGTTTCTCAGATTGTGTATTCCAATTGCGGAATATTCTTCCTGCGTGGACATAACCGCTCCAGATTTTCGGCAATACCTCAGAAACGCTTCACCTTTTGAAATGAAATTTTCACAGGTTAGTTTCATGGTATATGTCTACAACTATATAGGAACGAAACAAACAATGGGTTCCAATTACCAAACGTATACAATCCCTTTTGGAAAACATTCAATTGTTTACAACCAACTATCAGACTGAGTTATAACTCAGATGCGGACTCGAGTCCGATCAAGTCACATTTTGATGACTTGGACCCGAAGGACGATCAATGACTCAAACTCGGACTCGGACATCTGGACTCGGACTGGACATAGTGTTAAGTATAAACCGATACAATAAAACTGGATACATACAGCACAAATTCAGGTCTTCGTCTTCACTATTGAGACAATCCGGACGGCCATCACAGACTAGACTATCTGACACACATTGACGAGATGACAGGCAGTGGAAAGCAGTCTCATAACAAAAATCTAATAATCAGTCAACCGGGAGAATAAACAAAATATACAACAAGTAAGCTCATTAAAAATGTTATTTCTTTGAGATTGGCGGCAGTGACACGTGGACATTTCCACAACTGTACTGAGTAGTGGTGTGAGAATAACTCGACGGGTCTTGAGACACCCAATGTCAACTTGGGCAGCAGAGGGTAAATGTTCATGAGTCAATAGATAATTTTCTCTTTACTGTTAAAAGCTGTGAGACTTCTAAGTTTAACTAAACAAAATGAATATTGAGCATTATGCACTGTATGCTACGGGAGTTTATTTAAGGGGGTGAACCCTATAATGAGGGATATTCCGAGATTGAGGCCCTATGAAGTCAACTACTAATAATGTGTCACTATTTGGTATCGACAGTAAGTGCCAATGCATACGTCAATGGATCACAAGTTTGCACACGCACGCCACAAAATCAGACAATAATATAGGCTAATCGTGGGGAAACACATTGAGGGAGAAATATGTAAAAACACATTGATAATCTAGACAACTTTAACTGGTGAGCAAAACTCATTTAATTGTTTACGGAAGCCACTGTTAAAAGCAGGATTTGAACTGACCCTCTTCAACGGGCATGGTCAGTGGTCTAACGGAATGCAAGATATCTGCTATAAAAAGCTAGGATCGTGGGTTCGAATCCCACTCGATTATCTTTTCATTTGTTTTTCTCGCTGGACTCGGAAAGTACTGACTATACCTTGTTTATTACACATCGGCGTAAGGAAAAAAAAAACATATTATTAATTCACTATTATTATGCTCTCAGTAAAACTGGGTTTTATTTTAGTGAGACAATACTTACCACAGTTCAAATCGTCCGATTTGTCATCACATGTATTAGACGAGTCGCACGTATTAAAATCATTGTAGCATCCATTCCCATCATTGCATTGATATTGATCAACCGAACCAATACAAGGTGCCGGTGTAGCTGTAAAGAAATAACAAATAATCTGTACTTTTTAATTGATCTGACTACGGGATGTATCGAAAGTTTTTATTATAAAGCGGGATCCGGAAAATAATGCATTGTTTCTGAAAAAATGTATTATTTTACAGTAGTTTACATGAATAGGCCTACACAAAAATTAATGTGAAAAACAGTAGGCCTATGCAGAGTCGCAGGCAAGACTTTGACATTGCCTCTCTCAGAAAACATTCAGTTTTACACAACCAACTACCGGTACCAGACTGTGTGGAATTGAATCGTGAACAATATTCAATCATAAACCAATTAATTTTAACAATTACTAACAGTAATTGAATATTGTGAATACAATTATGAAAGAGGTCAATTCTACGTTTGCCCGAGTTTTGCTATATTTCTTGCCCACTCTTCCAAACTTTAAATTTAACAGTGGGAAGGGTGGGTCTAAAATGGCCCGTTTCCATCCAGATGTGGTTTCTCCGATCACTCAGACATATTGAACAAACAAGATATATTAAACACTGTACCTTTCCAAGTAATAATGGCTCGTTAAATAGCGCTCAAATTCGTCACTCAGTGACGCTAGAACAATACCCCTGATCATTGGGCAATTAAGTTCACTTTTCAGACCATCTCAGCTCCCTTAGAAGTATACAGCCTGTGCTGCCAAATAGCGCACTAAGCAAAATCAATCACAAGAACCATTTCTGCCCTCACAGGTACTCACTCCTGGGTGAAGAGAAGCAACTATGTCTTGGCCAAGGACACAAGTGTCATGACCGGGACCCGAATCACCACCCCAACGCATAACTTGAGTCGGTTGCACTGAAAACTCAATGACCGTTCGAACAGTCTGCTGTTCGAACGTCGAGACCCGCTAACAGTCTGTTCGAAACGTCGAGACCACCGGCTCTTTTCAGAGCCCACACTCCCACAAAGAGATTTACATATGGTTGTACCCACAAGTTTACTATTCATTTATAGTTATTTCTTTTTTTCTCCACACCATGCAAAGCTTCAAACAACACTTATTAGGGTATACTTTTGGTAATTGTCAAAGACCTGTATCCTCACTTTGTGTACGCATAAAATAACAAACCTGTGCAAAGTTAGGCTCAATTGGTCATCGAAGTTGCAAGAAAATAAAGAATTTGAGAAAAAACACCCGTTGCATAGAATTGTGTGCTTTCAGATGCCCGAGAAAGGCTTCATGCCTGAATTCTTTCTCAGATTCAATTTCTTCGGTGAAAAATTACCCCTCTCTCTAAAACTACTTTACTTCAAAGGGGGTCGTTTCTGACAATGATAATATCAACATCTCCCCAGTGTTCTTTGCCAAGTTAGTTTTTGGAGTAACCCTCAAAATTACACCCTGCCTTTAAACAATTTATCGAGGGTCATGCATCTATAGGAAATCCCCATGGGGTTTTCAAGTACATAACAGAGTAAAGTGTGTCAAGAACTACAATTGTTTTTATTCGCACATTGATCACTGATTTAAAATTTAAAAAAATTTATCAATTTAAAATCAAAGATAAAGTGATCAACTAAAACTAGGTTATGAGGATTGTTCCCACATGGGTCCCATATGGTTCCCACGTGGGTCCCATGGACCCCAAAAGGGCAAGCCAATGTGGGCAGAATCTGCAATGTCCCATGGGTATCATTTGGGAAAGACCTGGGCAAGCCCATTTGGGTAGAATATGCATAGTTAGGTACCATATGGGAAAGACCTGGGCAAGCCAATCATGTGCATAAGCCCATATGGGTATCATAATGGGAAAGACCTGTCCAAGCCCATGTGGGTACAAAATGCATAGGCCCATATAGGTAGAATATGAGAAAGACCTGTGCAAGCCCATGTGGGTAGAATATGCATTGGCCTATATCGGTATTACGTGGGAAAACCTGGGTAAGCCCATGTGTGTTGCAAAATTATATGCAAAGCAAAGATGATGCAAAGGCTCCCATATGGGGATCATATGGAAAAGACCTGTCAAGCCCATTTCGGTAGAATATGCATTGACCCATATAGTGTCATATACGAAGGACCAGGGCAAGCCCAAAATAATGGGTAGGGTTTGCAAAAACCCGTATGGGTCTTGTATGGGAAAACCTTGGTAAGCCCATGTGGGTTGAATATTATGCAAAAGGCCAAAAATCCTCTAAAGAATTCTCAAGGTTCCAAGCACACAATAAAGACACAATAGACTGTGCAAGTCTCGCGCGTATTGGAACGAGAAAACACGTCAAACGAAGAAAAACAAATTCTCTGAAATCAAATCTTTGTTTTAAATTATATTCAATGATAAAATCTGAACAACAAAAATACTCATGACATGTTTATAAAATCAGTTTAAATTTTTATTATGTATACACAAATAATGTGTTAATTACTACTGAAGCAAAATTAAAACTCTGGGACAAGGACGCTTAATTGATCTTAACTTTTTCAGAAACCACTTACGTGGATTCGCGATGGTCACACGGGCGTAAAATTAATGCTTGACGCAGTTTATAGAGGACGCTGAAGCCTCAACAACCATAGACTGCTATGAAAAGGCTTCGCGTTTTAAATACAGCATGCGATTATCATCGCGCATCCAAAACAAGCGTTTACGTACGTTTTGTGATCGGAGGTGAGCACAAAATTCTTAATTTTTTGCAGCAACCGAGCTGAAGTCAAGTTTAATTCTCGGGTTTTCTTCGTTATATTTTGTGCATAGAGTTTACTTTCCAATTTGTTATCACTTAGTATTACATTCCCAACAACATATGTATTTTTCATGGTCATAAACCATGCTAAACTAAAATAATTGACAAAACAAAATCTTGCCCACGTAAATCTCCATATGGTTGGGACCGCAATATTGTCCCGGATGTTCAAATATGCGCAAGACTTGCACAGTCTATAGAGGGGGATACCACCATGCCCCATACAGAGCTGTGTATATACGGCTCTGGCCCCGTCCAGCACCAAGGGCAGACCATACAAAAGGCGATCACGGTAGTCAAGACGACTGGTCATTATGCATGAAGATGTTTATAAAGAGAGTCTGGAGTCAGGAATCCACTAATGCGTTTGATATTGTGAAGATGGCCAGTGGCCAATACATATGTATATATCAAGGTGCGTTCTGATGAAAAGTTATATGGTTCCAAAGACATGGTGCAGCATTTCGTCCCCATGTGTAATAAGATTTTAATTCTTGAAGAAGATATTAGAATCTGCCAAAAAGAATGTTACGATGGTATTAAGATGGTCGTGTTGAAGACATCACAACTTTAAAGCGCATTGTTGGCGTTTAAAAACAGTCAGCATCAGCATTTCAATAGTGGTATATTATTCAGGGAGTGCAAAAGGTCTAAAAGGACTTTTTGGTTGATTTTATAAATTAAAAAACCCAATCGAACCTGTGCAATTTGTTAATGTTTCCTTTACGGTATACAACGCTGTGAAATTGGCCACTGGCCATCTTCACAATATCAAACGCATTCGTGGATTCCTGACTCCAGACTCTCTTTATAAACATATTCATGCACAATGACCAGTCGTCTTGACTACCTGATAGCCTTTTGTATGGTCTGCCCTTGGTGCTGGATATGGTGGTATATCCCCTTCTATTGTGTTTTCATTGTGCGCTTGGAATCTCATGAATTCTGTAGAGGATTTTAGGAGGGTGGTCTTCGCTGTATAGTGTGTTCAAGTATATAAGGGAACATTGGGGGGTACCCTCTGCCCCCATATCGGGCAAGATATAGATCTACAAAGACAAATAGCTAAATTAAAAGGGATATAAGTTTGTTTACTAACATACACCGATTTGAGCACATCACACCAAATACTTCGTCAATTACATTGGCTGCATGTTTTGTACACGATTAATTTAAAAACCTTTTGTTGACCGTTTCAAAGCTCTTCATGGCCTTCCTCCAAAGTACTTAAAGAATCTTGTTACCATCCAGAAAGAATCTACTTACAAACTTAGGTCAGGGAACAGCTAGGGAATATAGGTATTACTGTTCGTTCTCTGTTGGCGGGATAGACATAATCATAGTCCAGTACTGTGGTTTAGGCACTGGCCTAGTGACCAGTCTTGTTTCTTTATTTTTTCCTAAAACAAACGTTAATTAAATGTTATGTTATCAACCAAAAATGGACAAACAATCAAAACTTAAAACAAAAGTTGATTGAAAGTTATTTTTCAACCCAAGACGAACGCAACCATGAAAACCTAAAACAAATGTTGATTTAACGTTGTTTTTATCAACCAAAAACTAACCAACCATAAAACTTAAAACAAACGTTGATTAAACGTAATTTTTTAACCAAAAATGAACCAACCATGCAAACCTTAAGCAACTGTTGATTTCACATTTTGAGTTACCCTTAATCTAACATAAACATTTCTTACCTTAAATTAACGTTTATTTAACGTTAATAAATGAACAATAACCCATTCTAACCAAAAATCAACCAAAAAATCAACATGCTAACCAAAATAATAATATCAAAACGTTGATTCAACGTTGGCATGCTATCTGGGAAGGTATCCAGAAAAAAGCGGGAAAATTATGGGAAATCAACGTTATTGAGTTACAAACATTGGGCATGGCCAAGAACCACTCAGAGTATGTAAAATTAGTGAGGGAGATGGCCTTAGCTTTCGATCCAAGCCGGACCTTCGTCAGAGGCATGCAAGCACAAACATAAACATATCCATTTATAGCAAAAAAGGAGCAAAAGGATTATTGATTATATTCAACTTATATATGTTGTTGTTCTCTTTTAGACCAGCTGGAGAGGAGAGCCTCTAGACAGGAACTTTGATACTTTTGGGCAATCCTTTGGGCTCCAGCTGGTTCTCTTTCCTTCCTCTGTATATTAATTGCTCTTGTTGTATCTTTAAAGGTATCGTACACGTTTGGTAATGACTCAAAACATATATATTAGCATAAAAAACTTACTTGGTAACAAGCAACGGAGAGCTGTTGATACATGTAGTATACAAAATTGTAGGAAACGACTCCCTCTGAAGTAACGTAGTTTTTGAGAAAGAGGTAATTTCTCACTAAAATAATAAAAACTTCTTGCAAGAAGTTTTTATTCCTATCTGAAAGCACACAAATTTGTACGACAAGGGTGTTTTTCTTTCATTGTTTTCTTGCAACTTCGATGACCAATTGAGCCCAAATTTTCACAGGCTTAAGCATATGTTGGGATACACCAAGTGAGAACACTGGTCTTTGACAATTTCCAAACGTGTTCAGTGCCTTTAAATGTTTTTACCAATGCATTATTGTACTTTTTATCTGCCCGGGAAATGAAATAAATAAATTTATAAATATAAACATACACGCCAACAGACTCAACGAAAAAGGTCATAAATTTAGTTTTAAAACGAGATTGGTGCACCAATTATGCCGACAGCGTCTGAAACATGGAAAACGTACAAATTGCTGATGAATAACCCTTACCTCCTTGCTGCCCGTACACAGTGTATATGCAAGTGAAAACGATCACAGCTACAGCATAAACGAAACTGGTTTTTACGACCATTTTTTGCAAGCTCAATCTTGGCAATAGGTCGCCGTAATGGCGTACATTAGCGGTTGAATCATGTACATTGTACATGTATGACAGGGTTGAGCAAACCAGAGAGTACTCTTTTGTATTCTATCTTGAAAACCAATGGAGTATGGTGGCCCTGAAGGGACATCGCATACCGCAAATATGTGCACAGACTTGTGCGATGTTGTGAAATTAATCGCAAATAATGTGCGCAGACTTGTGCGATGTCGTGAAATTAATCGCAAATATTTGCGCAGACTTGTGCGATGTCATGAAATTAATCGCGAATCGCACATGATTTTTAAGTTTACAGTCGTTGTTTCTTGTACAGTTATATTTTTCAGTAATATTGTATCTTGTACTGTTTGTTGAAATCTTGGCCGAATAAATAATAATAATAATAATAATAATAAAACGTGTGCAAAATATTATTTGCAATGTCGTGAATTTCATATTTTCCAGCATAGCAGACTCACACAAGTCTATAGTAGTCAGCAATGAATATGCAAAGCATTTGAATTTATTTCACCCCACCTTATTTTGTGTATTTGTAAGTCAGTGAGCCATGGTATGAATATATAAATATTCATGAGGGATTACGCAAAGTGAGAGACAGTGACGGGTGAGATGCTTTTGCAAGTACGGTATGTCCATATGCCGCTAAGCATTGTAGGGAGTTCCATACATTTCAAGGCCAGGCGCGGTCGTAACAAGATCAATCAGCAGCCGAATTGCCGGAGCGAATTTCGAGGCATTATCAAGGTGTTTTCCTCTAATTCAATTCCTTTCCTGTTCATTGAATTGAGTTTATTTGTAGATTATAAGGAAATGTACATTAAGTAGAATTCTCATACAGAAAAATTTAAGAGAATATTCTGATATTTGTTCAAAGTTCGTTATGTGCGTTATGTGTAAGATGCTTTTGCTGTAAATGCAAGGTGATAAAAGATTTGAAGTGATTTAATTTCCATTCAGAATATGAAATTCAAGTCTTAATTTAAGATATGGAAGCACCGGGTGTGCAGTTATTGTGTATATCATATTGTTCATTATGTATTTTGTTTCACACCTCAATTAATTTTGGAGTTAGGAAATTTCTTCCGAATTTCAGATGGCTCTGAGGCCAGGCTTTTAGCCTTTGAAATGCAGCCAATTGATGGTCATAGACAGCCCTAACAACTTGGACCCCAGCAACCCCTGAATGGAACCACCTGACAGAGGTCTTCCACAGGCTACTAGAGCTGGTGGCAACAACCAACTTCTGACATACTGATGGGCCAAGACCACCCGAGAGGTGACCACCGATCACAGACGGTGACGACAACAGACGGACTAGCTGTTACGGAAGCCGGATAGAGCCAGGAGATAAGAAGTGAAATATTTTTCATGAGCACGAGAGTATTTGTTATACCATTTATCTGGCGGCCGCCACATATTATCTGGCGGACGCCACTTAATTAAGTAGCGGCCGCCAGATAATAAGTGGCGACCGCCAGTTATTATGTGGCGGCCGCCGGACAAGTGGCGGCCGCCGGATAATAAGTGGCACTCCCGCCGGATAACTAATGGCGGCCGCCACTTAGTTAAGTGGCGGCCGCCAGATAATAATGTGGCGGCCGCCAGATAAATGGTTCAACAAAATATTCTCGCGCTCATGAAAAAAATATTTCACTTCCTTGGCTCTATCCGGTTTCCGCACTGTATTGCTCCAGCCAGGAAATAATATTTATCGCATGACGCGATAAAACATTGTGGGCCCATCATTTTAGAAAATGTTTTGAGTACTTTAAGGAACATTACAAAATTGGTTTTTGCTAACAAAACAGTAAGCACTTTATATAATCCACCATATACATAAACTGACAAACCTGTATAATTTTTAGATCGATTTGCCATCTGGGTCACGAGAAAATAGTGAAAAATCGATTACACACTTGCATGTGTTATATAATGCATGAATAAAACGCTCATGAGCGATAAACTCCAATCGGAAATTAGTTTTATTTATTTCTCATCAAATATGGCATTTCCGACAGAAATATTTCTAGGCATGTTTTCTACTATCATCATCATTAGACCGTGTAAGTTTTATGTAAATCTGTGATCTTAAAGAAAATGTTAATTACCAGTTCTGTAACGTTCCTTTAATAAACAGTGCACTGTAATTTAAGCTTGGACGTTTTGGCGAAACATCCAGTTAACGAGGTAGTCTTATCACTTGAGTGAAAATAGACGACGCACCCAGAATGGAATAAATATAATAATAATATAATTATACAACTTCTTACTGGGTAGGAATACTCATAGACAGTTGACAAAATAGCTTTAAAGGAGAGCTTGTTAGAAGTGGGGGTTGGCTATTTGTTCAAACACAAAGGAGCACATTTTCTGTTGTGGTTACTTTTGATAGAGAGTTTTACTTTAACTAAGTATAGAGAAGTCGAGTGTACTTTCTTCCTTTATAGTTCCGTCAGAAAATAGTTTTCTTTTCTAAATCTCCCTCATAAGCAACATAAGTGGCGTAACTAGGGGGGGGGGGCGCATGGGGGGCACGTGCCCTCCCCCAGTTGATGTCAGTGCCCCCCGGGTGCCCCCCCCCCATTTGAAATCTGAACCTTTGAGACTATAATAATTACCAGAATATAAAATGTTAAGTTTTATAAACTTTTATGGAGCACTGGTGGCGTATAACTAAATGTTTCAAACTATTTTTCTATTTACACATTATTTGATGTACCTTTGCAATGGACAGTTGTTATTTTTACCAACGTCTTCAGAGTACGGTAAATCACGTCCGCAAATTGTATGATGACTCATCGCTCTCCAGCGACTGTCGCTCGCGCGCGCCCCATTCTGCCACAGTCTGCCTCGTTAAATACGGTACGGTAGTGTCACATGAAGCTACACGACGTGCTGGGTGCCTTTGCATTTATCGTATAAGTACATGAGGAAAAGCCATTGAAAAATCTTGAGCTGTGAGAGCACTGATCTAAGATATCTGCTTCATTTGAGACATTACTTTGTTCTTCAGTGTATAGGGTATATTAAATAGTTTGTCATAATGTATAAATCGAAGAAGAAAAAAATTGGGGGGATGGGTCAAAACAATTTCGAAAAAAGATCAACGTTTTTAACATTTATTATAGGCCTACTGTGCATGACGTGTGTAATAAATAAATACTAGTGCCAGTCCAAAAATAATTAAATCCCCATAAAAAAAGACTCCGGTCTCGCAATCCCTTGTTAACAGTTATGATTTATTTCTACACATTCAAACAGTAACTGCATGGTTCTAGATTTGCGAAAAACGAAAAGAGAAAAAAAGAAGAGGGGGGGGTGAAGCTACACCCAGTTGCTGTAAACGTCCAGCATATGAGAGTGATCCTGAAATACATGAAGTAGGTCTAGATGAGTGGGTTGATGATCCCTACACAACCAGTGAATCTTATTCAAATGACAGTGACAATGATAGTGGCACTGCCGCCTCTGCTCAGACAATAGTCTTGGTCCATGACGTTTCTGTTCTGTATAGTCCACGAACGATCCACGTACGACGCCCCACTTACGACGCCCCACTTATCACAATTTGTCGCCGAAAGAGGGCGCTATATATACACTAACCGCTGACTAACCGCTAACACCCCACGAACCGGTTCGTGGGTGATAGCGGGTTCGTGGAATGATAGCGCCCTCTATTGGCGGCAATTTGTAATGGGGCGGATCGTGGAAATACAGAACAGGGACGTCTTGCACCAAGACTACTCAGACAACAGATACATCAACAGTTCCAGTGAAACATAAGCCCCATCAAGCTCCCGGACCTTCTGACATAAGCAGTGGACGGACAGAAATGCCCACTCAACCCAACATGATAATTCCGTCTCGTCAATTTGGAGAAAAACACCGTTCATTCAGATCAACCTGGTGTGAATCCCACCCTTGGCTTGAATACTCTGTGAGTATATAGGGATGCTGCTTTCTGTTTCTGCTGCAGACATTTTACAATCACAAGTAAGGCCCAGCCAGAGAAGTCGCTCACTGATCGGGGGCGGATCCAGGATTTTCCAAACGGGGGGGGGGGGGGGGCGTGAAAATATACCAAGCAGCAAAATGATAAATGAAGTTTGTTGCGCCTGCGTAACACAAAGCTTCCCCAATTCTCCCTCCCCTTCTCTCTCTCTCCCTCTTTTTTTCTTTTCTCCCTTTTTTTTTTTTTTTTTTTTTTTTAATATGAAAAGGGGGGGCGTGCGCCCCCCACGCCCCCCTGGATCCGCGCCTGCTGATATAGGGTTTAGACAGTGGAAGAAAGCAACAGAGAAAGATGCTGGATTTAAACAGCATGAGAAAAGTGACTACCACAACGGGGTCTACCTTGTCTGGAAAGAGTTTCAAAAAAACGTGAAAGCTGGTACAACTATGTCGCTCTTGTTTCTGCCCATCAGAAGCACATTTCAGAAAACAGACACTATATTAAGCAGATCGCCAAGGTACTTCGTCTAACTGCAACCCTAGGACAGCGTGGACACAGAGAGCATTCAGAAAGTTCCAACAGGGGTAACTTTGTTGAGATTCTTGCGCTACTTGGTGAAAAAGACGAAGTGATAAGAAAACACATTGAAGGTACCAACAGGCTGAAGTACCTCAGCCCCAAAATCCAAAATGAGTTTTTAGAACTGATGGCCAGAATGGTGCGGGAAGAAACAAGTCATGAGTTGGCACAGTCAAGACAGTACTCCATTATGGTTGACGAATCCAAGGACATAGCGGCAGAGAACATCTCGGTGGTGGTGAGATACGTGTTTGAGAACGATATCCATGAGGAGTTTCTTGCATTCGCAAGACTGCATGAATTGAATGCCAGAAATTTGAAAGAAAAAATGAAAGAAGTGCTAATGGAATGTGCAATAAACCCAAGTGATTGCGTTGGGCAGACTTAAGATGGTGCATCGATTGCGTTGGGCAGACTTACGATGGTGCATCGGTCATGAGCGGCGTCAACCGGGGTGTACAGAAACTGTTTCGAGATGAATTCGCTCCACAGGCATTATAATAAAATTCGTACGACGTTTTTGCACTGACGCGACGATATATTCACTGCTCGTGGATAGTGTGAAGTGTGTGAGGATGGCTGATTCTTTCTTCTGTATATACTGGAAAAGATGTATGTGTTCATGTCTTCCCATGTATACCTCATGAGATATTCATCAAGGAACAGGAGGAGTTAGCTCCAAAGCAGCAGCCGCGCAAACTAATTGTCAGTACGCTTCGTGCCAAGTCGTATTGGATACTCTGCCCTCAGTCATAGCAACACTCAAGAAAATAACAGCAACACATACTGGGAAGAGATGTAGTGAAGCAAGGGCAATTTTGATGAACATAGACCTTGGGTTTCTGGTTTGTCTTGTGTTGTTCACTCACATACTCAAGAAGACAAAGCTCCTATCAGATATGCTTCAATCTCCGAAGCTTGATCTCGCTGCCGCTGCTGACATGGTCCAAACCGTCCAACAAGATCTCGCCGAAGACAGAAATGACACCTCCTGGCATAACCTCTGGTAACGGGTCAAGAAACTTGCAACTGATGTCGGGACTAACACACTCAGCCGTCTCATCTTGCTCATTCCTTTGTAGAAGAGACAACAGGCCAAAGGGAGCACATGACAAATGAACAAGACTACTGCACAAGATTGTTCTACCCTGTCATAGATCGCTTGCTGTTTGAACTAAATTCTCGCTTCAGTGATGCAAATAAACAACTCATGAAGTCAACAGCAGCTCTACATCCATGTCACTCCAACTTCTTGGATTTTGAACAACTCAAACCCATGGCTGAAACATATTCAAGCGATCTATCATTCCTAGATATTGAGACGCGCCAAGCACAAAGACTTGTACCAGTCTAAAACAGCAGAAGGAATTCCCATCAATAATATGGTGCAACTGGCAGAATTCTTGAGCCCTTTCAAAGATGCATTCCCTGACCTGTGTATATAGGCTCATCAACATCGCCCTCGTCCTCCCACCCACATCAGCATCTTGTGAACGCAGCTTTTCATCAATGCGGCAGATAAAGAACTATCTTCGTAGTTCTATGTCTGATGGAAAGCTGACTTCAGTATCAGTTCTGGCCATTCATCCGCAAAGAGCCAAGGCAATTGATTTGGATGTGTTTGTGACCAGATTTGGACACAAGCATAACAACTGGAAAATTCAATTGTTTTAACTGTCACTGTCGGTAAGTTACAAGTGGTTTTGTTTTTCTAGTTGTTATTCTTCTTTAATTTCTTTCCTGTGTATTCTTGTTAAACTGGGGTTTTTTTAAATTTAAAACCATGTCTTTAACTCTTAAAAAGTATTTCACATCTCCCATAAACATATTTTTAAACATTATTATTAGTAAACGAAGCGCTGAAAAAGAGCATAATAACATCATTTTGCAAATTGACCATTTGATATTCCCTTTGGCTTAATTGAAGGGCTGTCTGGAACCCGCCATTGCGTAAATTGAGATCCAGTTTTTAAAAAGTGCAAAAGAATCTATAGTTGATTTGCCAGCAGTACCCCCTAGAAAAAATGGTGCCCCCCCCTGTGCCCCCCCCCCCCTGTGCCCCCCTCAAAATTTACCTTAGTTACGCCACTGCGAACAATGGGCTCAACTATTTGAATGGGCCCAACATTTGAATATGCACAAAACTTTAAAAGTGTTTTACCATAAAACCCATTGCCTCCACTGCCCCTATTTTTTGAGCACATAAACTTGCCAAACACAGGTGATCATGCCCACCAGCAAAATACCATGACAGGGCTCAACTTCATATAGCTGTTCACTGCTTAACAAATTTCTTCCCTTAATAGCAAAAAATGAGTGAAGCACCAGTCACAGCAACGTAAACTTTATGGTATTTTGGCTGGCAAGCTTTTGAGCTTGGAAGCTTTACTAAATTGTGTCCAGGTGTACTGTCTGTAACCAAGGTAGTTCCCTGCAAATTCTTGCTTAGCAGCTACACTTATCAAGCAATGTTTTCTGCTTAAAGGCTGTGTGAAAAGAAATGAACTCTTATTTTGAGTTCTTCAGACATCTCCTAGAGACATTTTGACATTTTCTTAACCTCAAAGCAAGTGGTTGGTACAAGAATAATAATGGAGGTCTGCATTATAGCTTTGAATGATTTGTCAACTCTTTGAGAGGTCCAACTATCATGGTCGAAGTGTTCTTTCTACAAACCCATTACTGAGTGATGCTCTGATTATATTTTAGATTTCAAATTGTAAAGTAATACAATTGACTCAATGTGAATTACAGATATTAATCGTTGAATCAGTGCAAACATTTGATATGAATGTCATGGTTTTAAGAAACCATCCACAGCGATAGTACATAGTGATGATGGTGTGAATAATGACAGAAGTCACCTTTCACAAACGTCAGAAAAGTTCAGAAAATTATTCAATTCGTCATAGAAAATACTCAACAGCAAAAACATTATATAGTTATCAACACAGTACTCAATAAGTTTAGAAAGTCTGTCAGAAGTACTGTCAATTTCAAATCTGTACACAATTAAATAGAAAAATAACCATTTGTTACATAATTCCAGGCAAGGTAAAATACAACTCTATAGAGTTGTTTTTCGAAAGTTAAAATGTGTTCAGAAAAATTCAAGAAAGTTTAAAAAGTATTTTAAAGTTGCTTCAATTGTAACAAGTATTTCTCTCCATTCACAAATGTATTGAAGTATTTTTCTGTAGGTTACTCGTGCAGTTATTATTATTAATATAAAGAATTGGATTATTCTTGTCAAAGCGTTTTACAAAGTGCCACTGCATAAAAAAAATTGCATTTAAGAGAGGATACAACAAATTTGTCGAGTTTCAGTGAAGCTTTTGTTCAGTAATAAAGACTATTTCACTCAAAACAGAAGCACTGCTTTTTAAGGCTTTAACATAACGAAGGCTGCACAATCTTTCTTTTTTCTGGTCATTTGTTCACCTTTTCTGGTACTTGGTTACTAGCCTTGAGTACTCACTTACAAAAATATTTAATGGACACTACTTAACAAATAAACAATTAGTTCTGTAAATGTTTCAGAGAGATAGTGTTACAAAGTAAGTGTAGCCGAAACTGTGGATCTATTTCCTTGGTCCCAATAAAGACAAATTCTTCTAAAATTAGTTGAATCAAGTAGCGTTTGTACAAATTCACTGTAAAAGTTATCATCGTAAAAACATGAAATCTTCAGTTTTTTCTTCATGGATGTCTTCCTTATATCCCAAACCATTATGCTTAGGCGCCCCAATTATTTTTTCCACAGATCAGCCCAACTAATTAAACAATTGCATATTTACAGCCCGTGTGCGAATTTACCTTACAAATTTTATAATAAACACGCAAGTACCTAATTTTCATTTGAAAAGTTGTCATTGTAAAAACATGAAATCTTCAGTTTTTTCTTCATAGATGTCTTCCTTATATCCCCAACCATTATGCCTAGGCGCCCCCAATTAATTAGTCCACGAATTAACTCAGCCCAATTAATTGGTATTTGCATAATGTTAGCCCGTAAGCGAATTTAGTATACAACATACCTCAATTTTCATTTGATCAGTTGTCATCTTAAAAAAAAATTAATCTTCAGTTTTTTCTTCACAGATGTCTTCTTTATTTGTTTATTATGATTCGCTAATTAAGGCGAATTAAGAAAGAACTATTTAATTACAGAACTAAATTAGGGCTCAAATAATGCTTGAAATCAGGTGGGCATGTACAGAAGTCATTTAGATGTAAAAATCATTGGTAAATGCAAGTGTATAACAGTGGGGGGGTTTTATATGTATAGGGGGGTGTCACAGACGTGTGTGGATGGGTGTAACACTATAGAGGTTTATGGGAACCTCTATAGTAGTAATATTGTCCGTG
Organism: Plazaster borealis; assembly: GCA_021014325.1. NCBI lineage: Eukaryota > Metazoa > Echinodermata > Asteroidea > Forcipulatida > Labidiasteridae > Plazaster > Plazaster borealis. Next base: position 34,032,713 of record CM037474.1, on the reverse strand, counting down.
CTTAGCTTTCATAAAATTGGAAAAAATAGTTGTACCTCTGTTGTCCTGATTTTTAAATGCGGAAAAAAAGGATAAGGGAAAATGAAAGGGAAAGTATATACCTTTCGTTGTTGGAACCGTTCGATTGTTATACAATAAAACTAACATGTGAAAAGCATGGGGCCAACATACAAAACACTAACATGTGAAAAGCATGGGGCCAACATACGTTCTCATTTGTCCCACGGGGTTTTGAGTTTTCGTATCCGGCTACTATCCCGATTGGTTCTTTGCAACCATATCCGAAATTTCATTGTTTACGCCTCCATAGTCCCCGGGTGTATTCATTCAATAATGTTACTTTTTAAATAATTTTGTCTTATTTTGTTTATATACCTGATGGAAATTTTCGCGGATTAATTGCTACTGCCGGAGATCATCCCAGTGCTGTTTTAATGACTATGATTTAATAGAGAATCATGTTTGCAAAGAGTTAGCTTTCAGATTTCGAAATCAGGGTGGCTAATTTTGTATTCGTGACAGAAAAATGTTCATAACAGCCCCATGGATTATTATCGATAATTTTTAAGAACGCATGTCATTATTTGCGTATTAAATTTGAATAAAAGGCGGCTCATACAGCCGACTCAGTGAAAACGAAGTGTCTACCTGTCGTATGTGGTAATAAATGATGGTTAACATTCTTTGGTAAACACAAAAGTAGAACTGTTCACACATTGTGAAAGAGTTATGGTTTGGGATTAATTGCCAAAATATGGCTGTTATGAAAAGGCCTAATTAAAGGAAAAGTCGGCATCTTTTGGTATTTAAGGGTAAACATTGGCGGTTCGCACATTGTCTGAACAGATACTGTCCATTCCAAAGTCAAATAGCGATGTATAGAAGAACGCCGCATATGACAGCCACTGCAGTAATGATCGAAGTCATATCTTATGTATAGAACGCCGCATATGACAGCCACTGCAGTAATGATCAAAGACATCTTATCTTGGTGAATGTGATTACTACTACTAGTGACAAATTGGCATCGAATTTATTACTAAAACCAAGATAACTTTTTTGGTCAAAATAAATGAACAAGTGGCGGTCATTTTTGGCATATTTTCATATACAATTATCGTACAGAGATGATCTATTTGAATTATAAACAAGATAAGACAGACATCACTTTTTATAGTGCTTCAAATGAAGCCAATAATATTTGCATCGTTAGATTTTATTATATCAAAATATATTACTTCTGATCAATTTATATTACACGTAGCCTTATTATATAATAATGATTATAGGCAATTATTAATTAAGTCACCTGTGAAAGTTTCAGCTGAATACAGTGTCCAACTGTTTCAAGGTAGGCCTATTTTCATCAAGAACGTCGAATCCATCCCCGTTTAGCGAGGTGACAACGGGTACCAACCACATCTCTGGCCGCAGCATTCACAAGCGGACACCACAGAAATTTAAATCTCCAAAACTCGCTTGGGTTCCCCATTATTCTAGACCCAGAACCTCACAGACGTTACAAATCAGGAGGTTTCACAGACTCTGTGCATCACCAGAAATTCAAAACTACAGGTTTGGACACAATATGGACTATTACTTTCTCTCTTTGGTGACTGCTTAACTTCTTGTTAACCCTTTAGAGACCACAGCTGCCACAAGCGGCTTTTACCAAAATACCCATAGCGGCCGCAAACAGCCGCAAGGTTGGACTTACTTCCATTCACACACGGGCGTCGATCGCTACTGAAAAGTGGGAGGGGGGACGGGCGAGCAAGTCTTTTAAAAAAATACCATTCTGGACAGGGGGGCGGAAGGGGTATTGCGCAAGAAATTGCAATCGCAGTTTGGGTACACTCCATTTTAAAAAGAGGTGAGAGTAAAAAGTGGTTGTTTTTATGCAAAATGCGTTAAAATGTTACCGACAATTTTCCGTTGGTTTATTGAAGCAGCTAACGCGTATGAATGAGTCCAGGTGGGAATTTCATTCCCAAAACGTCTCCCCTAAAACGGCTACAAATTTCGACAAAATGTGAAAATTCGTATCGTTCATCCTCTGATTTTTTCGCTGAACGTAATATTAAAGGACAGATCTTTCATTTCTGAAAGCTTAAACAAAATCCCTCCGTACATCCTCAATTTCACGATTTTTAGAAAGTTTTTTTGGGAAAATGGTTTCTGCTATACTTGGTTTGCGTGCAAACGATCGTCAAACGGATGTCAATGGACGGGAACATTTGCCGTAGGTAATATTAATTATGAGGCAAAGTACACATCTGAAACAGATATGTAATATATGTCGTTTACGTTAAATGTATGTAGTTTATTAAATTATTAAATTACTGAAGCAGTTGGTAACGCAAAAAAAAATCATTTACGAATGTTCTCTATAGTGTAAAGATTTGGTAAATTTACAAGATTTGAAGATTAAAATACCCTCTGATAAAATGGACTCGCCCAAGCTTTTCAACGGCACGCGTGTAATTCAAATCTTGTACGATAGGCTACATGTACATGTATACTGTAGCGGATTAAATTCACCGCCAGTAGAAATTAGGAATACGAACAACTAAAATCACTAAGAGAAATCGAGAACAGAATAATTGAAACAAGATGGAAACGAAATGCCGATACATAGTTATATTTTATCCCTTAACGGGACCATCCAAACAACGTATACCAAATGACAAGGCTTTTTGCCACAAAGGAAAATACTAAACAAAGTCTGGCAAAGCAAAGATTTCGGGACACTCCTAAACTAAAATAAATAAATGGTGTTACCTTAATAATGGTCGGATGACTGGCTGCAACTTATACAACTTAAACAACCCAACTTTATACAGAAAAACTAACACCCAGCCTCCGACCACAACCTCCTGCTCCCTGCCACAGGACAAGACTGCCACCCCGAGCTCTAAGGCCCAGTGGTTTTATTAGAGTGGTCTGTAAGATTAACAATAACCATTAACTGCATTCCTTCTCCCAGATAGGGAGAACTGGAATGTCTAATTATTACAAGACAATTACAAATAACTGCATTCCTTCTCCCAGACCGAGAAATTGGAATGACTCTTAAATATTACAAGACAATAACTGCATTCCTTCTCCCAGACCGAGAAACTGGAATGACTCTTAAATATTACAAGACAATAACCAATAACTGCATTCCTTCTCCCCGACTGAGAAACTGGAATGACTCTTAAATATTACAAGACAATAACCAATAACTGCATTCCTTCTCCCCGACTGAGAAACTGGAATGACTCTTAATCATCTTATCCATCACAATACACATAGGGAATTTGTGTACCCTGTGTATGTACGTGTACTAGGCCGTGTTTTGTTGTGGAGCTTCGACCAGTCCATGCACGTCGCGAGAGTCGAATGAGATTATTTTCAACGTAGGTGGCGCGTTGGTGGCGTTACCCCCTTCCGCCCCCCCCCCCCGATTCTGGACGTGGTCCATCAGTCTATAAAAAAATATTTGAAAGACATTTCACTGTTTGTCCGCTATTATTTTATTTCACAAATTTTAATAATATGAAATCAAGAAAATGATGTAAATTTTTACATTTTATTCCATATTTCTAATGAAACAGTCAATCAAAAAGTGGGGGGACATCTGATATGCTGTCCCCCCAGTCTAAAAAGTGGGGGGACATGTCCCCCCGCCCCCCACCCATCGACGCCCTTCCATTCACATAAAGAGGTCAAAGTAAAGGTCATGTCCGGATATGAAATTTTCCATTATAGTGTGTTAACATGGTATCCCAATTTCTAAACACAAAACTACATTTTCTGTTTCATGTTATTTCTGTGGACATTTTTACTGACAAAATTTGATTAAAGAAATGAACAATATTAGCAATGTCTGGGCGTTTTGTGATGATTATACAGAAATGAATGGTCTCTAAAGGGTTAAAGAACATTTGAAGGCTCAATGAGATTTTTGAGAAAATCCTGAGAAATCACATGCCTGGATAAAAATCAGGAAAATTTACTCAAAATTTGTTGAAACTGGTAAGTGAAAACACAAGTTCTGTGTGCGTATATATAAAAGGTTTGCGGCTTAATTTTGCTCACATCACAGACGACGTGTTAGTTTAATCTTGATATCATATTGGGCTTTCATTACAATGTGGTTGGCCACAACTACAGGGTGGTCAGGGTGCAGATCCAGGTGGAATCTTCTCAGCAGACGAGCAAGTAATACCTTCTCCTCATTCATGGCGAAATTCTGACCGATACAATTCCTGTATGGGAAAGAAGACAAAGGTCTCATTTTAAAAATTTATTTCATACAGTATGTTTATGGAGGAGAGTAGGTTTTTACTTGTACGTATTTCAGTTTACACCATGTATTAATCTTGTTGGAAGAAGTGTTGGCTTTGAAAAGAGCCAGTTGGTTTGTTCTCATTATTTTAACTTGTGTGCCCTAGTCAGGCGCGAAGCAAAGTGTTTGAAAGAGGGACGGCCTTTTAGTTATGATCTCTGCGAACGGTGGCGCTAAATCCGTATAAATATCTTGACAACAGCATTCATCAACCGCGGCAGTGGTTGGATCACCCCTTCCCAGAGAAAAAAAAAGGAGTGTTTTGACAATATTAGTTCTACTTGTTGGTATGAATATTGTGTCCTGTGCAGGCGCCATATACATAGGAATAAGAATTCCACTGTAGGCTTACGAAACTAATGACATTTTCAATCTTTACCTACGTTTCTTGACAGATCTCATCGGCTCAAACATATTTTGAAAGAAGACTTCATCAGATCCAGACTCACCACTGCCGCTTGGTTTTGGCTAATTTAGTTTAAAATTCTCATTATGTCTGAATTCTTGAATCTACCAAACACGGTGTTGGACTGAGGACTGCACTAGTAAACTGATTATGCTTTACATTGGATCAGGCATACCATCATAATCAGAGTCCATCTGTTGGGTGTTGAGTTACTGTATGGTGTTGGACCGAGGACTGCACAAGTAAACTGATTATGCTTTACGTGGGATCAGGCATACCACCATAATCAGAGTCCAACTGTTGGGTGTTGAATTACTGTATGGTGTTGGACTGAGGACTGCACTAGTAAACTGAATATGCTTTACATGTGATCAGGCATACCACTATAATCAGAGTCCAACAGTTTGGGTGTTGAGTTACTGTATGTTGTTGGACTGAGGACTGCACTAGTAAACTGAATATGCTTTACATGTGATCAGGCATACCACCATAATCAGAGTCCAACTGTTGGGTGTTGAGTTACCACATGGTGTAGGATTTTGTTAGAGTGAGGAAGGATTCTTATCAATCACTCAAGGAAGGTAGGGATAAAGACAAACTATGAACTTTGAGGATCCTAGTTGTTTGAAGTAATGATTATTATGACAATATACCTTGGTCCTGCTGCAAACGGAATGTATGAGAAAGGGTCCATCTTCTGAACATTCTCCTGCGAGAAACGGTCTGGAATGAAATCCTGAAAATGAAAAGAGGATGATACGTTAGTTGGCAATTAGTGTAACATTAGTCCACCTCCACCTCCACCTTCACTGACTGCAATGATTACAGATGCCCATAATGCAGTGCATTACCCTGCCAAGCTTTTCATTTGCTTGAAATTAAAGGCTTTAAAGGCATTGCACACGTTTGGTAATTACTCATAATATATATAAGCATAAAAACTTACTTGGTAACGAGCACCAGAGAGCTGTTGATAGTATAAAACATTGTGAGAAACGACTCCCTCTGAAGTAACGTAGTTTTTAAGAAAGAGGTAATTTCTCACTAAAATAATAAAAACTTCTTGCAAGAAGTTTTTATTATTCTATCTGAAAGCACACAAATTTGTACAACAAGGGGTTTTTTTCTTTCATCATTTTCTTGCAACTTCGATGACCAATTGAGCCCAAATTTTCACAGGCTTGTTATTTTATGCATATGATGGTATACACCGAGTGAGAACACTGGTCTTTGACAATTTCCAAACGTGTACGATGCCTTTAAGTATGTTCCAGACTTTACAGCATGTGCCAGCAAACATTCTCCCCCCGTAACAGTCGTAAGCTGGTCAAATGGCAGGTAAAACATTCAAAAGTGGTCTTGCTGCAAATTCTAAGTCTTTCCAAAGCTTTGTGTAAACCACTGCCTGTGTGGCAGGAGATTCTGTCCCCCCGGAGATTCTGTCCCCCCATACGGCGAACTGTGCACAAACTTCTTTTGATAGCGCCCTCTTTGGAATCCTCCTCCTCCAGCCCATGTTAATTTCCTGTATGGGGACAGAATCTCCGGGGGGACAGATTTCCCTGGGACACCTGCACAGATTGTTCATCCGTCTTCAAATACAAGTCCCATTCAAATAATAATGTTGAAAGAAAACCTTAAGACATAGAGTAGTGCAAAATATGGACAACTAGATGAAATAACAATTAGGATTATTATTATAACAAGCTAGCTGGTCCTGCTCGCTAGTCACTGAAAAGGGAAAACCGAGACTATTCTCTGTGTTTAACCTTCCATTTCTTCTTTCATTTAAGACAAAGATTAAGAAACTAAAGGTCACCATATGATCAAGCCATATATCTGGATTATGGTGCAGGTTGTAAACAGATACGTCAAGCATCGTCCCAGTTGGAAGAATCTTGCCGTCGATTTCAACCTCCTTCTGGATGACTCTCTGGATGAAAGGGACTGGTGGATACAGCCTCATGGACTCCTTCAGACACTGTACCAGATACTTGAACTTTCCCAAGTCATCCCTGAGTTATAAATACACACAAACAATTCATAACACTTATCAAATGCAGAGATTATACAAAGTCCAAAACATGCATTATGTAATAATAATAGTGTACATTCATAATGCCCCATGTCTGTCATAAATGACACTCTTGGCGCCAAATTATAAAATCTGGTGGAGATTGTTAAGAAGGATTCTTTGAGTGGGAGTAACCATTTATATCAAACTTGGAAGGATACAAGATGAGATGATGTCTACTGCTGCCAGACCATTTCAGACACACCGTGGTGGGCCCCTTCTCTTTACATTGAGTGTTCTGGGTTATTTCAGACACACCGTGGCGGGCCCCTTCTCTTTACATTGAGTGTTTCGGGTCCTTTCAGACACACCGTGGTGGGCCCCTTCTCTTTACATTAAGTGTTCTGGGTTATTTCAGACACCGTGGCAGGCCCCTTCTCTTTACATTAAGTGTTCTGGGTTATTTCAGACACCGTGGCAGGCCCCTTCTCTTTACATTAAGTGTTCTGGGTTCCTTTCAGACACACCGTGGCAGGCCCCTTCTCTTTACATTAAGTGTTCTGGGTTATTTCAGACACACCGTGGTGGGCCCCTTCTCTTTACATTAAGTGTTCTGGGTTCCTTTCAGACACACCGTAGCGGGCCCCTTCTCTTTACATTAAGTGTTCCGGGTCCTTTCAGACACACCGTGGCGGGCCCCTTCTCTTTACATTAAGTGTTCTGGGTTATTTCAGACACCGTGGTGGGCCCCTTCTCTTTACATTAAGTGTTCTGGGTTCCTTTCAGACACACCGTAGCGGGCCCCTTCTCTTTACATTAAGTGTTCCGGGTCCTTTCAGACACACAGTGGCGGGCCCCTTCTCTTTACATTAAGTGTTCTGGGTTATTTCAGACACACCGTGGCAGGCCCCTTCTCTTTACATTAAGTGTTCTGGGTTCTTTCAGACACACCGTGGCGGGCCCCTTCTCTTTACATTAAGTGTTCCGGGTCCTTTCAGACACACAGTGGCGGGCCCCTTCTCTTTACATTAAGTGTTCTGGGTTCCTTTCAGACACACCGTAGCGGGCCCCTTCTCTTTACATTAAGTGTTCTGGGTTCTTTCAGACACACCGTGGCGGGCCCCTTCTCTTTACATTAAGTGTTCCAGGTCCTTTCAGACACACCGTGGCGGGCCCCTTCTCTTTACATTAAGTGTTCTGGGTTCCTTTCAGACACACCGTAGCGGGCCCCTTCTCTTTACATTAAGTGTTCTGGGTTCTTTCAGACACACCGTGGCGGGCCCCTTCTCTTTACATTAAGTGTTCCGGGTCCTTTCAGACACACCGTGGTGGGCCCCTTCTCTTTACATAAAGTGTTCTGGGTTCCTTTCAGACACACCGTGGTGGGCCCCTTCTCTTTACGTTGAGTGTTCTGGGTTATTTCAGACACACCGTGGCAGGCCCCTTCTCTTTACATTAAGTGTTCTGGGTTATTTCAGACACACCGTGGCAGGCCCCTTCTCTTTACATTAAGTGTTCTGGGTTCTTTCAGACACACCGTGGCAGGCCCCTTCTCTTTACATTAAGTGTTCTGGGTTCTTTCAGACACACCGTGGTGGGCCACTTCTCTTTACATTAAGTGTTCTGGGTTCTTTCAGACACACCGTGGCGGGCCCCTTCTCTTAAAGGGGCACACCGGCTCACCATTTACGTAATTTAGTGAAGTAGAGTCACAAACAATAAATAAGTTTATGTTTTAAAAAAAAAATCATAAAATTAGCACGTAATTAACGAAAAATAGTGAAAAAAACGAAACGCGGTCAAAGGTCAGCGTATACGCTTTTCCAGCCGTTGCAAACGTCAAGTTTACTTGACATTGTCTTGGCAGCTCTATCTGAGGCAACCTCTCGTTTTTCCACTGATGACTTGACTGGACGGCCGGCGGCGCCGGAGCGAAATTTTTTAGGAGGAGTGAACATCGTGAAACAGTCCGTCATCGGTGCATATCAACGTCGTCGTCCTGCGACTGCGAGTGTGTGCAGCGCAGTCAATCCAACACGGGCACTGCCTAAAACCCCCTTAGAACCAAACGTGATTATGGTCTGGCTCCCAACCCCCCAGACAGGCTCCGAAGCCACAGCTATTGGCAAGCTGAGGAGTTCATGCCCCTAGGTTTCAACGCTCTCTGGCCCCACGGGATGTAGCGCCGGCTGACGGGATATGCCCCCAAGGCTTACGTTGTGATTGCTCCACGCCTTTGGGCCATGCAACACGCCTCCGTTACACGGACTCTTTGAATGCGAATCTTACGTTGGATTTTTCACCATTATTTACAACTTGTAGCGATAATTTGAATACATGATCTTTTTCGTCAATTACTCGTTAATAATTGTGTAAAAAAAAGATTTTAATTTGGTTTGGTAAGTTACTTTTAAACGGCTGGAAGTAAAACTAACTCGGAAGGTCACGTGATTATTTGAACCAGTTTGTGGTTCGAACTATCACGCGACCTTCGTTTTGGTTTAAAAATGCTCAAAAACGGCTAAATTTGATGATGATTTTTTATGGACTGTTCTTCTTCATTCCTGGAAGACCGTTGAAGTCATATTTTAGTCTATTTTGTAGCCCAAATAGCCCAATTCAGCCGGTGTGTCCCTTTAACATTAAGTGTTCTGGGTTCCTTTCAGACACGCCGTGGTGGGCCCCTTCTCTTAACATTAAGTGTTCTGGGTTCTTTCAGACATGCCGTGGTGGACCCCTTCTCTTTACATTAAGTGTTCTGGGTTCTTTAACGTTCGATCCATAGGTTAAGTGGCGATACCAGGACCTGAACCCACACTCTGATAACACCTGAACTTGAGTTTGACCGCTCAGCCACAACACATCATCTCAACAGATAACTCTGAACAAATAACTACACACACAGGTTAGGAATACAAACAACCCCCTTCAACTCATTCTTTGAAATCAGAAAATCTGTTCATATATTCACCATTCAATGATGTCAGAGTCTCGATCTTTCAACACATCATCAATTTCTTCCTGGACTCTCTTCTGATGTTCAGGGTGCTTTGCCAAAAGGTACAGCACCCAAGTCAGGCTGCTGGTCGTAGTGTCATGCCCCTCAAAGAGAAACGTGTCCACTTCGTTACGGATCTCCAGATTGGTCAAGCCTTCTCCATCTGTGTCCCGAGCGGAGAGAAGGATGTCCAAGAAATCAAGATACCTGCGGCCGGAGGACATGCCATTTTCTTTCAAGCCATTCTTTTCCTAAAGAAGAAAGGTTTTTTTGCAGAAATTGAAAATCTGTAAAATATGAATGGAAGTAACCTATCACACAATCCTGCATCTCAATCACATCATCAAATGTAAACTACCACAAAGGGCAGTTTCATTGTGACTCTGTTACATGAACACAGGTATTGGAAATCTGGTTTTATGAAGGATTTCCTCAACTTAAAAGCTTGCGGCAAACAGAGAAAAATGAAACACCATAAGATTTCTGTAAACCAGTGCCTGATAAGATTCAACTTGTGGTGACATTTTTTTATCCCTGTAAAATGTTGTAATGTAACACCACATTCTGCTCAACATTAAGATTGATTCATCGGCTTACTTATTATTATCAAGTAACAAACCACAAGGGAAACTGACTGGGTAAATTTGGAATAATTTGGGGTTGAACAAAGAAAAATTGACTAGAACGGGACTCAAACCTGCGACCTCCGCATCAACATTCTGGTGCTCTACCAACTGGGCTATCTAGCCCTAATGTTGGTGGTCTCCCTATTTTGTCAATATCTTTGTTTGGGGTTCCAGGCAGAAGCCATTCAACCTGTAACTGCTGAATAGCCAGGGATTACACCTAAGTTTATGATACAAACTGGCAAGCGGCAGCAGAGGGATCACCTTAAGTGGATGCAACTTTTTATTTCAAATATTAGGTCATAAACCACAATGGAAAATGACTGGGTAAATTTTAAATAATTTAGGGTTGAAAGAAAACTTTATCCAGGAAGTTTCATTTGTGGTTTCTAACGAGGTACAGAGAGTTTGCTTACTATTTCAGCCTGACGATCACGAATTATATCATCAGAAAACTGATGCACAAAAGCACAGTTTTTGTGAAACTTCCTTCCAAGACTAGACATGTTGAATAGAACATCAAAATACATCCAGAAATTGCTGCCAGAGGAAACAAAATAAAACTTAATTTCAAAAAACATTTAGAAATTTACTGCCATCTCTCTCATTTCCAGAATATTTACTTTTACTATTTATAAGGGAAACTGACTGAGTAAAGTTGAAGTAAAAAAGTCGCATTCCTTAAGGTGATCCCCTGGCAGCCGCTTCCTGGGTTGTATAGTAAACTTGGATGTGCTCCCTGGCTACACGGCAGTTAACTGTTGTATGGCTTCTGACTAGCACCCCCGAACAAATATATTGACAAATTAGGGAGACTGATAACATTAGGGCTAGATAGCTCAGTTGGTAGAGCGCCGGCACACTCGCAGGTTCACCTCTCTAACCTCACTTAAAAATGGTGTATTGTCCTTTTATTTGGTACTCTTTCAGAGTGAAATTTGAAGCATGATGTCGTTGGATGTTAACTCTAAAATGGGTCTGTGCATTCCACACAGTTCGTTTATTTGATTGAATATCATGGAAATTCAGGAATGAACTAAAACATTCTTGTACAAAATGTAAAGACCCATGAGTATTAAAATGTGACATCAATGGATGTTTTTGGATCTTAACATGAGGTTAGAGACTTGTAATTTTTTCAAATTCATTACAGGACTCCAATCTATTTGAAAATGAGTGTATCACAATACCAATTTGACCATAAAGGAATGTAAAAAAATGCTTGGCACAGTGGTCCATCAGAATAAGAAAGCTTTGAATAGAAGACAAGACAGTTTTGAGAAAACCCCCAAGATATAAGGAGAAACCTACAGCAGAAATCCATTTGGTACTCGATATGGGATTGGTCATGGTGGAACCCCCCTATTGTGTCTTCATAGTGTGCTTGGAATCTCAAGAATTCTTTAGAGGATTTTAGGGGGGGGGTACTTTTGTATAAGAGGAAAATAGTGTGTTAAAGTATGGGAGCATTGGGGAGGGGGGTGTACCCTCTGCCCCATATCTTGCATGGTATAACATAATCAGGCAGACTATAGAAACCAATGCAATAAAAATTGGCTCTCGTTCAAGATGGCATTTAAACGGTTCACTGTGGTAAAGCACAGACAATAACCCCTATGCCAACCTCATAGACTGTGCAAATCCTGCACGTATTCAAACATTGACATCCGTTAAAGTGTGTGATTTTGTTTCCTTCACACATTAAAGCAATGCATGTGGGAACCAAAGGTTGTCAAAAATGTTTGAATACGTGCAAGACTCCAAAAGTCTTTTGACAAAGAATTTAATAATATGAGTCAACTCAAGTTACTTACAAGCATCGTTCTATTGTATCTGCAGTCAGTTCCTTAACCGCTTCAACATAGGGGTGATAACTGAAACAAAATGTCAGATGTCAAAATGTTTTAAGAATTGCCTTCTCTTTCGAAGTTTCTAAAATCATTATCATCATCTTCCTGTACTGTGCAGAAACCTCCTCCAGAGTATACATGCACATTGGTTGAGGTACAAACAAGCAGGTGCAGACAACACTCAAGGCATACAGATACGCATGTGCAAGTAAAAGCAATTACTTAGTATTTTGTTTGGGGATGGGTGATTAGCTGAAAGGTGACATTGCTTAGTCTTCTGTTCTTGAAGACATCCAGGGTTGGTGACTCTTGGAAAAAGGAGCCTTTCAGTTAGTTTGTGCGGTTGGATGGAACAAGAAGTTTCATGTTATTTCCTCTGGTGGATGAGTTGACTGGTACTGGCTGGGATTAGCTGGCTGGGATTAGCTGGCTGGGATTAGCTGGCTGGGATTAGCTGGCTGGGATTAGCTGGCTGTGATTAGCTGGCTGGGATTAGCTGGCTGGGATTAGCTGGCTGGGATTAGCTGGCTGGGATTAGCTGGCTGGGATTAACTGGCTGGGATTAGCTGGCTGGGATTTGCTGGCTGGGATTAACTGGCTGGGATTAGCTGGTTGTCAGGGATGTCAATGAGTTTGTTTGTGGGCAAAGAGTTATTAAATGGAAAGTTGATATGTGATGGCTTTGGAATGAATGCAATAAACATCCCTTGTCATTAATACCAATTAAATGACATTACATGTAATTGGAGTGTCATGGCTGATGAAGAGGCAAGTAGAGATTGTGATTTGGAGTGGATTTTTTAGTGAGTTTCAGTTTTGTGAATCAGATCATGTAGATATGTTAGTACCCGGCCAGGGATACCTCACACTTACCCATCACTCTAAATACACCTAAACTTGTTACCCCTAACATCAATTATAGTACACCAGGGCCCAATTTCATAAAGCTGCTTAAGCACAAAAAGTACCCACGCAAAAATAATATTATGCTTACCAGAATATGGTTACCAGCCAAATTACCATGACACATGTACCTTTTGTGACTGGTTTTCTGCTCATTTTTGCAAACCAGAAAAAAATAAAAATAATATTCTTTATCCCCGATTCAAAATTAACATCTACTAAATCGTTGCGGTACCCGCTGCTAACACATATTATTCGAACTGCCTCTAGCCACCGGGCTAGCACAGTGGTAAAGTGGTAAGTCTCTGATCTTGCAATGCAAAAGTCGTGGATTCGAATCCCATCCGAGTGATCTGCCTGTGGATTGTTTTCACAGAACTCAGGAAAGTACCGAGTATACAGTGCTTAATACACATCGGTGTAAGGGTAAACAATTATATTCTTTATCCCCGATGCAAAATTAACATCTATTAAATATTTGTCTGCTTAAGCAGATGTATAAAATTGGACCCATGTGCTGACATGCAATTACATCCTTACTCATTTGTCTGGCAGTTCATCTCCCTTGAGAAGACGCACCTCAGGAGGATATCCAGAGTGCATGTGCTGACATTCTTAGTCACCTCAAAATACTCTCCAGTCTCCACCATCTGATCCATTTTTGACTGTTGGAAAAAAACCAACCACAACCTCAGGAAGGATGAAAAATGAAAATGCACAGGGACCTGGAAAAGTGCAACAACAAACTTGTAGTGCAAGAGCCAAGCGGTTTTCAAAAATTCAAACCCTATCATTGCATTGTATTTGTAAGCATTTTTATTTGATTATTTATTTATTTGTTCTCGTCTGCTCACACTGGCTTGCTCTTTTCAACTGATATCAATGAACTAACTGAACACAGAGTTCTCCCACACAATCTCAAATTATCTGCTGATAAGTTGTTTTCATTTGTCGCTCCCAAATAGGATAGTCTTCTTGCATCTCTCCGACCTCGTGTCATTTCATATTTAAGAAATGACTCAAATCTTATCTTATTTACTTCTTGCCATTGTTTGCATTGCATTTAAAGGTAGGGTTTGGTTTTTGTCAACATAATGCTGAATTATAGGCAAAAAAAGAAAGATACAATAAAAGTCAGTCACATGTGAAAGTTTCAGCTGAATACAATGTCTACTTGCTGAGAAAACCCCCCAAAGCGTCATAATATTTTCACACGGACGTCAAATCCATCCACATTTAGCGAGGTGACAGCGGGTACCAAACGTATCTCTGTGGCCACAGCATTCACGAACGGACACCAACCCTCAGAAACCTGTGAAACGATTCACGCATGAATCGTTTCTCAGATTCAACTGTTTTGGGGTGAAAAGTTATCCAAACCATATTACTTTGAAGTGAATCCTTTCTCAAAATAGTTTATACTATCATCAGCTGCAGTGCTTCTCACCAAGTAAGTTTTTATGGTCAATAATTTTTGGAGTATTTACCAATCTATGACCCCACCTTTAACTGCTGTAATCTTGATGGAATGGGGGTACATGTTTATAAAACTCTGTGTTGTATGTTACTGACTGTTAATGTACCAGTACTCCTGTAGGTTTTTTATACTCGAGTAAATATACCCATTTTCAATGTTTGTACACGTTGACTGTGGGCATACCAGTAAGACATCAACTGCCTCGTTGTAAACTCCCATGTAAGATTTCAGGACGTCAAAGTGAAAAGCAGGGGTTAGAAGCCGCCGGTTTCTCAGCCACTTGTCTCCCTTAGCTAGCAGAAGGCTCTCTCCAAGCCAAGGTAACGTGAAGCGATAGCTGGGCTGCCCTTGCTGTAGAGGCTTTGGATCTGTCAGGTAAAGAATATACATGTGATGCGATCAAGCAAAATGAGTCGATTGCGACCTAGGTAATTTTTCTTCTTTTTTTAAATTTGAAAAGAGCATTTATAATAAATCTATGCTTTAATACTGTTAAAACCCCATGTTGATACCACCTTTGGTTCAAAAGTTGTGAAAGTAGAAATACCAAGAGATGCGAGAGAATGAAACTGAGGAAATGGGGGTTTAAGTCGAGTTGTTTATTAAGTGATGCGATCAAGCAAAATGAGTCGTTTGTCGACCCAGGTAATTTTTCTTTTTTTATACATTTGAAAAGAGCATTTATAATCTATGCTTTAATACTGTTAAAACCCCATGTTGATACCACCTTTGGTATTTATCAGGAATGAAGTTGCCCTTAAAAAATAAGATGTATTTTGGCATTTAAATTTACAAAAAACAATATTTTTGAAAATTTCACCCTTGTTGGCTTGTTTCTCCATACTGATATTTCCGAAAAAGGACTCATTTAACTTGATTGCATCACATCCATAAAACCATGATACATGATTGATCAGGAAAATAAATGGCAATTTTTAAAACTGCAAAATTTGTTAATGGCCCATGTTTGACCCTAGCAGAGTCTTTGTCTTTCTCAAGGGCTTTGAGAAAGACTTTGCTAAGGTTAAAACATGAGGCCATTAAACAATTTTGCAATTTCTGGCAAGCAAGATCTACTGTACATTTATCATAAAGAAAAATGTACCTCTTTTTGTTATAACCACATAAAATCAAGAACTGTCATAAAATAACAGCTGAAAAAATGTTGAGACGTGACCCCATTCATCATTTCAAAAGTTGATAAAAATTGTACCATGCAATCTCCTTAAAATGTAAGATTGGATGTTTTCCTCCATTGAGCTGTGTACAAATTGTGCCTTCAGGAAGTCTTGTTTCACTCTCAGGTTTCAGTCTCCAGTTGTACACATGTCACAGGTTACAAATAATCAACCTAAGAAATATTTCTCCCTGAAATACTGCCATGCGAGAAAACTTTCAGCCTTTTCATTTTGCCAAACTGAAAAAGGCATGAAGAGGAACGTCTTCATACAAAATCCCAACAAAACATAGACCTTGTTTTCTCTAAAACGAGACTACTGAATTAGACAGTTTTTTTTATAGTGTTTATATTGAAAACTACAAGATGGGAATGAAACAAGGAAGGTAGTGGTAGCACTTAAAGAACCCCTAACCCAAATTTATTTGTTATCTATCAGACTAACACGGCTATTTTTGTTCTTGTCTATGATGGGAATGGAAATATACACTCTAGCCAGAACCAAGACATGGATGCAGATCTGCAGTAACTTTTTAAAAACCCAATTCTTTGTTCTGTAGGCTACTGCTCATTATCAATGATGAGAATCAATGAAACACTTTTGATCGAAAAGGATCTCTCCAATGGTCACCTCCATTCTTCATGATTGGTCGCATAATGTCCGGATGATTGGCAGTTAGGACTCCCCTAAAAGGGCCAAGGAAAAAGTAGAAGCCTCTGGGATGCTTAGCAGTCAAATCTCTGTGGAACTTCAAGCCAGCTTCTGCCCCCTTGCTGCGGACTTTAGAATCAAACATTGGATGCTGCAAACGAGGACAAGTCTAAAACATGAGAACTTTTACGTTGCAGCCTGTTTGTTAGAGGGTAGATTAAAGATTCAAGAACCAAAGTTTGTTTTTTCCCGAAGCGTAGTACATTCTAAGCTCGGTACATGTAATGAGCTCGGTTGTTTACTAGCTTTATTCAGAACAACAAACAATGGAAAATGACCTGAGCCCAAGAGCTGCTTTAAAAAGCAGAAAATATTGTCTAATTTTGTGCAAAGCAAATAAGCAGGTAACCAGTCAAACCATGGAGGAAGAAAAAGGCTTTTTTTCCTTTCCCGTGGTCACACACAGTACACGTGACATGGTATTTTGGCAGTAACCTTACTCTGGTAGTGGGAAGTATAATTATGCTTAGCTATTTGTTGTGCTTTTAAGTAGCTGTATGAAATAGGGCCCTGGCTTGTACCTGAAACTGGCCCACTGTCGAAGTACCCTGATGCAGCAAACACAAGAACTAGAAGTTATGATTTTTTAACCTATACAGTAATATCATCATAATATCCAAAAGGCAAAATATATCCACAAATGGTTCATCGTTTCACCGTCCTAGCCCTCCATCCTCCCGACAGGTCACTCCACCATCATACCTAGACCCAGTAACTGGGGCGCTGTACTCCTTTTCCGAAATTTTGACTTAATCGATCGTACTAACGCCCCAGGAAAAACTTGTATTTTCTCAAAGCAAAACTCAATTTGGTGATGCCACATGGGTGCCCTGCCTTAACCGTGATGACCACGCGGTTGAGGCAGGGCACCTGTCAAATTTTAGACAGGTGTCCTGCCTCCCTCAACCGCGCTGTTATCACGGTTGAGGCAACCTCAACCAAAAATCTCGGCATAAAAACGTGAGTTTCTTTTCGAAAACAAATGTCACCTCCTGGAGGTACGTGGGCGTAGGGCCAAGGATCGGAGGAAGTCCAGAGAATTTGGCACTATTAATGGGGCTACTCCTTCCAGTACCCTTTTTAAAAAGGTAAATTTGGTTTACAAAGGCAGTAGGCACAGTCAGTGTGTTCTACAAAAGTTGTTCTTCAATTGCAACCTTTTGTTATGTAACCGTACCTGATGAATATTCCCATACAGCCAATGGGTAGGAAGACCAGGCCATTGCTTTAGAACTGAATGATTTTTACGTCTTTGTTGCAGAAGACCGACAACGTAGTACGCGAAGTAAAGCACCGCTATCAATCCAAACGTAACGATGACTGACGCCACAGCCATCTTGGAAACTGCAACTAGGGCCTACACAAGTCTGAAAAGAAATACATAAGCGACAATGTTAAATTAATGTTGTATCTAGCCCTGGTAGGACGTCAGTCAGTGCCACTCTGCACTGACGTCCTGGGTATAAAGATCCTTTACAATGCGAACAAAATTTTGAGTAACCTTTTAAAATATTTGTACCTAATTTGAGAAGCTGAAACTCCATTCACTTATTCTTGGTGCCTTTAATTACACTTTTACTGAGTTCAAAACCTATCAAATACATCCATGAATGACATTATTTCCGAAAATAAGTCCAAGTTGTGCACTGGCGCTGTGACTCCGTCGTGTTGCCGCCCGGAAGAAAAAGCGTTCAGTGCGGGTTAGACAGCGCCCTCTTTTGTGGACTCGGTTCCATGTCGAGGTTGTCGCAACGAATGCGTCAATTTCCATTTTATTTTCACAATAATGTCATCCAAGGATAAAATTGGCAATATTGAATAGAGCAGTCGTAAGGTTCAGGACACAAGGAACATGTGAGTCACGTTTCAGCTTCCTAAAATAGGTAAAAATATGATGAAAAATGGTTATAAATTTTGTTGCAATGCCTGAGGACCTTTATACCCTGGACTCCGTCGCGTTGTATGCAACGGAGGAGTCCAACCTGAGCTAATGTTGTATCCTACAGTCGCCGGTTTTCGGGATAGCTTTTTCTTTGAATTGAAAAAAAACCACCCGAATGCAATGTATCAACTGATGTCCTAATTACCTGCTTTGGTTTACTGGAAGTATGCAAACAACTTATAAAACTAGATGAACTTTGCAAATTTCTCACCACAAGCCAAATTTTTGACGCATACAGCGGCGCCCTCAGAGTTTGATTTGGTCCAGTTTTCGGTGTACGGTGTCCCCGTTATTAAGCCCTACGTAAAACAAAATGTCTGAAGTGACTCTGGGTGCTTTGTGCGACTTTAATTGGTTTTATGGTCGGTAGTTTGGGGGGTTTTTTTCAAAATAAATTTATTTTATACTTTTTAAAAGTGATCATATGATGTTTATGCTATAAATTGCAAACCAAAAATAAAAATAATAAAATTGCCATAGATGTTTCTTTGCTTTTATATCTCAGGATGCCTGTTTATGTTTCTTATGTTTCTTACTTAATAAATATAGAAACAAAAGTGATAAATAATTAGTCATCGAGGTCACGAGAAAATAGTGAAAAGAGACCTTATGTGTTTTCTGTTTTTTCAAATTATCGCGCATGATAAAAACTATTGTTTTACTCATTTCTCAGAAACGATAGCATTTTAGGCAGAAATATTTTAAGGAACCCTTTCTATACCATTACTTACTTTAAATCATGTAAGTTATGTGTGAATCTGTGAACATTGTGTTTTTCGATCTAATACCAATAGTGTACAGGGCCTTTAAATACTAAAACTAATTTCGAAAAGAATTTTTACCCTTCGTTATGAGTAAAAGTGTAAGTTTAAGCCCAGAATCTTGAAGACTGTTACACTGGGCATACCAAATGAACAGGCCATGCCAACGGCCGCAGTGCTGTAAAACAAACAAGACTTAGCGACATGTCATGGTGTACCAGTTTTCACTCCTGACTTGAGTTCTGTGTACTGTTAGCAGTGTGGGTTCCGGTTGTCCTTAAAGCACGACAATCAACCAAAGGCCCCCCTAACTGCTTTGCCTTTCTGGTGGAATGTGTTATGTAAGGTCCTTTATGTTGCATGATTCTATCATGGAGGTAGATTCCTCCATGATTCTATACAGAACCATCCCCCAAAAAGTCCTGTAGGCATCTTAAATAGGACAAATTCCTGTAGAATCCTATAGGATTTAAATAGGATTCCCGTTGGGTTTTTTGTAAGGGATAGTACCTGACCAATAGCCTGTCAGAGCGATAATGAATACAAGTATTGTTTTTTTCCCCAATTGATGTAATTAAATGCATCGGGGATAAGGAACATCATTCTGGCATTGACCATTAACGCAGATGTGTAGTTAGCACTGTATACCCCATGCTTTATGACATGATATTTGGCTGGTAACCTTATTTTGTTGTGCTTAGCTACTGTTTTTGCTTAAGCAGCTCTATGAAATTGGGCACAGAATGCTGGGTCGTATCAAATCCAACATGAGTAGCACGCAGATCTTGTTTTCTGAAGGACTTGGAAAGCTCTGAGAATTCGTGCTTACCAGTGCAAGGGTAAAACCAAAAATAGTAATGAATGTAATTGCCTGGCCACCAAATAAGTCACACAATTTTGCCCAGAGATGTAAGGCCCAAATCATGTTGTCAATAAGACAAGAAGCTCCTATTTCTGTATCGACTTGTTTTCATTTCAAAGAAGTCTGTGCACATGTTATACAAGTATCAACGAAAAACAACAGCATTCAATTATATTTTTCAAAATGGTCTTATTTAATATTTTTATACAACACATATTTTTTTAAACATTTACATAAAATTTATATTTATTGGGATTTGTATGAACACCAACAATAGCCAAGCAACACAAGCTCAACTTGTTAATTACTGAATCAATTATAAATGTCCACCTTATTGAACAAAAATGTAGCTTTTTTAAAAATCGTATTAACGTACCTAATACGTGTCATAAAAGAAATGACTTCAATTTATTATGGTAAATTTTAGCATTTTCTAGTACAAATGATCCAAGAGTAAGATGTGATGTGTTTTTCTTAATGAAACAGTTTACAATGTATGGTGTAAGAGACTGATTGATTTATAAAATTTTTATCAACTTAAGGTCTACTTCAAGTCAGGCCGCCAATGGGATGCTTTGCAAACAGCATTTTGTCAGGCTTGGAATCGAACAATAAACGGTGCAAATCTCGCACAATATTCATCTACTTTTGGAAGCCTCAAGATCCCACATACATTGGTTTTACAGGGGAGGGACACAAAATCGCCGTACACTGGGCTCAACTATTTGAATGGGCCTATCATTTGAATACTCGCAAAATTTTAAAAGTGTTTTACCATAAAACCCATTGCCTCAACTGCCCCTATTTTTTGAGCACATAAACTTGCCAAACACAGGTGATCATGCCCACCAGCAAAATACCATGACAGGGCTCAACTTCATATAGCTGTTCACTGCTTAACAAATTTCTTCCCTTAATAGCAAAAAATGAGTGAAGCACCAGTCACAGCAACGTAAACTTTATGGTATTTTGGCTGGCAAGCTTTTGAGCTTGGAAGCTTTACTAAATTGTGTCCAGGTGTACTGTCTGTAACTAAGGTAGTTCCCTGCAAATTCTTGCTTAGCAGCTGCACTTATCAAGCAATGTTTTCTGCTTAAAGGCTGTGTGAAAAGAAATGAACTCTTATTTTGAGTTATTTAGTTATCTCCTAGAGACATTTTGACATTTTCTTAACCTCAAAGCAAGTGGTTGGTACAAGAATAATAATGGAGGTCTGCATTATAGCTTTGAATGATTTGTCAACTCTTTGAGAGATCCAGCTATCATGGTCGAAGTGTTCTTTCTACAAACCCCATTACTGAGTGATGCTCTGATTATATTTTACATTTCAAGTTATAAATTAATCCAATTGACTCAATGTGAATTACAGATATTAATCCTTGAATCAGTGCAAACATTTGATATGAATGTCATGGTTTTAAGAAACCATCCACAGCGATAGTACATAGTGATGTTAGTGTGAATAATGACAGAAGTTACCTTTCACAAACATCAGAAAAGTTCAGAAAATTATTCAATTCGTCATTATAGAAAATACTCAACAGCAAAAACATTATAAAGTTATCAACACAGTACTCAATAAGTTTAGAAAGTCTGTCAGAAGTACTGTCAATTTCAAATCTGTACACAATTAAATAGAAAAAGAGCATTTGTTACAAAAAGAACATCTGCATAATTCCAGGCAAGGTCAAATACAACTCTAGAGTTGTTTTTCGAAAGTTAAAATGAGTCCAGAAAAATTCAAGAAAGTTTAAAAAGTATTTTAAAGTTGCTTTATATTTGTAGCAAGTATTTCTCTCGATTCACAAATGCAGAAGTATTTTTCTGTAAGTTACTCATGCAGTTATTATTATTAATATGAAGAATCAGATTATTCTTGTCAAAGCGTTTTACAAAGTGCCACTGGATAAAAAAAACTTGCATTTAAGAGAGGATACAACAAATTTGTCGAGTTTCAGTGAAACTTTTGGTCAATAAAGACTTTTTCACTCAAAACAGAAGCACTGCTTTTTAAGGCTTTAACATAACGAAGGCTGCACAATCTTTCTTTTTTCTGGTCATTTGTTCACCTTTTCTGGTACTTGGACACTAGCTTTGAGTACTCGCTTACAAAGATATTTCATGGACACTACTTAAAAAATAAACAATAATTTCTGTAAATGTTTCAGAGAGATAGTGTTACAAAGTGATTGTAGCACCAAACTGTGGATCTATTTCCTTGGTCCCAATAAAGACAAAGTCTTCGAAATAGATGAATCAAGTAGGGTTTGTACAAATTCATTGTAACATGTTCATGTACTCGGGCTTGGAATTTCACATTTGAGAGGGAAAGGCCATTTTCATTTTGCAGAGGGCACCTCCATTGGTAAACCTTAAAGTCTATTTGAAACTTTTGAAGGGGCACAAAGGCCAAGACCAAGGTTAACAGAAGCCAATTCCAGGCCTGATGTACTTAAACGACTCTTAAACAGTTAAAGAGCTGAGCTGCACCCTCCACCAAGTGACTTGCCCTGGTATGGAAGGCTGTATCACAGAACCTCCCAATTATTGTTATGTTGATTTGATTACTTCATAATTGACAAGTACACTGACAATAATCATAATTCACAACTGAATCTAAGGAGCAAACAAACATCTCATATAAAAAAAGTCTTCCTTCAAATAATGAAATAACAATGCACTTTTTCCTTTGCATGCTCCTCCAAAAAAATCACACATGCAAGATTTAACTATAGAAATATGATCATGAATGAAAAAAAAAAAATGAAAAAAACTTTCTGTTTTTAAAAGATGATTATTATTCTTTTGTACATGGCCAAACAGTTATTCTTTTTACAAAGCCACACAGCACATACATAACTTCTAGTTTGTAATATCTAGCAATCAGGAAACGATACAGTTCTTTGGTTTCTTCTTAGATTTCTTCCGACTACCTGGCTGTTTCTGATTGGATGGCTGTGACTGTGACCTTGCCCTCGCGTAGGTCTCCACGTAACGAATCCTTGGCTTGCCATGATCGTTCGGACTGAAATAGTCCTCGTCTTCTGAAGATGATGAGCTTGAGATATAGTCATCATGGTAACCACGTCTACGCCCGCGAGCGTAACGATCCATGGCAGCCCTCTGGTCCAAAGTGACCTCTGATCGAGATCGTCCAGTTACTCTCTCTGAGTGGTAAACGTTGGATTTCCTGTCAAAATAGTCATTCTCCCGTGGATTCCTCGGTTGGGTTCCATAGTGTCCCATTGTTTCTGGCCTTCTCGTTCCATTATGATAGTTAGCATTTGTCTTGGGCACCAGACCATGTCGATAACTGCTATCAGTCCGAGGGATAATGTACCGCTCATCATTGATGCTGTGCGTGGAGCGAGTTCGCTGAGAGCCTCCAATTGTATTGGTGGCAGTTCTAACTTCACTTGCCCCCCTACGCTGTATCTGTTCTGTGTTTGGGGGTGGTTGATATTGGCTGTGGGCCTTGTCTGTCTTTAAGGTGCGACTTTGTGCAGAAGCTGTGCTGTTACGTCTCTTTTCAGCAGCAGTTCTTACACTGGCACGTCGCCTGTCTTCAGCCGCTGTCTGAGATTGTCTCCTCAAGTCTGGTAGAGAGTGACGGGACAGATTACGTGAGCGATGAATGGACTGATGGCTTCGCTCCTCCTCTGCCTTTACCACGGACAGGTTGTCTAGATTCAGCTCCTCTACGTTGATCGGACGTCGACTGCGGCTCATCTTGGGTGACCCCAACCCCATGGGATCATTCATCTCCTGTGGGGCTTTCTCTCCTCTGCTGCAAGTCCCGCTGCAGTAGATGAGTCCATGCTTGGGCAAGAAAGGTCGGCCTAGCAGCGAGGTCCCACACGTACAGCACTGAAAGCATTTCTGGGTGGCGTGCCAATGTTGGCCCTCGTGTGACATCTGCCCCTGATCCACCCCGATGGGTTCCCCGCAGGTGTCGCAGTACTCGGCGAACATCGTCTCAAAGCACGTGCAGCAGTAGGGTTTCCCTTCCCGCATGATGTAGCGCTCACCACCCAGCTCTTTGTCGCACTCAAAGCAACAAAAGTGTTTCATATGCCAGCTGCGACCTTCTGCCTCGGTGCACTCATCAGCAAAGATGATCTAGAGATACAAACACAATAGCAAACAAATACTTGTAAAAAAAAACCTCCAGGCAAAAAACATGTTAATGTTACAACACTCTAAACACAGAATGGCATCGAAGCCTCTTGGCAGATAACCTAATCTGACAACAGATAAAAATCCCTGAATTTTCCCGCAAGGTATTTGTCAGTTTAACAGTGACAGAGCACCCTTCATATTCAACTGATTCATTAGCTAGTATACAAAGACCATATGCATTACCGTTATTCTAGTCAAACTTAGTATTTATCAAACATTGTGTAGTAGTTCTTAGATGTAGCAGCTGGTAGTTTGCATAAACCTTCAATCACTACCAAATACCAGACATTTTTACTCTCACTGATATTTGTAAACTTAAGAGCAGATGCGTCATAACTGATATTTAGATTGTAATTTTAAATTGTAGTTTAAAGTTGTTGCACCTTGAGCACCTCTTGGTGGAGCTGTGTGCTTCATACATTCACTTTCTTTTAATATTATTATGAGCTATAAATATGTGTAGTTGACAGGACTGCTTTTAAAGACAAACTCCAGAAACCTCCAAGGCGTTTAATTACATTACACAGAGGCCACAGCTGTTGCCCTGGTCTTGGCCTTGTCGTCCCTTCAAAGTTTCCTAGAGTCTTGAAAGATTTTCCAATGGAATTGCCCTCAACAAAATGAAAATTGCCTTGCCCTCTCAAAGATGAATTTTAGTTATGATGAATTATAATGAATTCATTACTGAAATCAAGTCCATTGATCAGAGCTGGCATTTATCAACTTCTCGTTTTTCATTTTTCTTTTAACAAAAACCTTCTTTTGTTTTCCTTCATAAATTTAAGTTATGTGACTAATACAAATTTCAAAGTTATTCTCCCAAATTCTTGACTCACCTCATCACAAGCTGCACAGCGGGGCTTGAGGGACTCAGCGTGGTGTCTGCCACAATGTATCTT
Organism: Plazaster borealis; assembly: GCA_021014325.1. Lineage (NCBI taxonomy): Eukaryota > Metazoa > Echinodermata > Asteroidea > Forcipulatida > Labidiasteridae > Plazaster > Plazaster borealis. Next base: position 34,007,574 of record CM037474.1, on the reverse strand, counting down.
GCCATCCCGAAAGAAATATATCAGGTCCACGAGTTGCTCCTTGCAGACAACACAGACAAAGCACGCCGGGTGCCAGCAGGCGTTGTGACCAGCCCTGGAGGCAGAGATTGCTATATCACCACCACAGATTGCATTACCGCACTGTTGGAAAGATTGAAACGGTTCAGAGCTTTATTAAATAAAAGGCAGTGCTGATCATGGTTGGATACATGTGTGAATAAGGACAAAGCTTCTTTTTTTTTGCAAGAGGTTTTAAGTCACAGAAACAACATTGTCTATAATAATTGGCTAAGTTTGCAAAACCTAAAAAGTAATTTCCAAAACGATGGCACATAAAATACGGAATAATTATATTACCTTCATTAATACAATTTAGAATTCTCATATTGGTGAATGTCTTCATGAATTAATGAGAAATGTGAACGACATACATGTATCGTTGACAAGTCAGTATTGAATATATCTTTTAGGAAACCTTTGTTTTAAAAAATGGAATTGCCCCCTTAGCCAAAATCAGGCAGTTCTCGTAGATCGTGAAATGGCATTAAAGTGAAGAAAACCAAAAACATCAGCCATGATATCAATGTGATGTGATGTAACATTCTACATGTGGTGCAATTTGAAAGCTCTTCTTCCCATCTATTTGATGTGCAAATAATCCCACTTTTGAGTATTCAATTTGGTAGGAAGTGCCTGGTTTTCACATAGTAATCACAAATTACAAAAATCCTTTATTGGCTGCATCCATAATGCTCCCATTATGAGAAGTAAAGGGCTTGATGTACAAAGCAATACAAGTTGACTCATATACATATACATGTGTGTCAGCCCACTTGAAATCAAACCAAATCTATACATAATTCAACCGACGTATACGCATCATTTGTCAAGGGTAAGTGGCGTCACGAGTCAAAATTGTCTTGTTTCATCAGGTCTAGGTGGCGTAACTGTTCATGCGCCACTTCCACCATTTCCTAATGTATACGCATAACACATAGTCATACATTAATGTCGTTATTCGCCCAGCGCGCCATAACACTGATTTGGTCTGGTGTTGTTGATGACACAGGGTGTCTAGGATCGGAGTGCGTGCCAGCATTAATCAGGTTGATCAATGGACAAAACTGGGAGGCACTTCAGATTGAAACGCTGTAATTAATTGCCAGCCGATGAAGGTTTCCAGACAATCCAAGTGGACACCCTGAACTAACAAACTTTAGAAATATTGGGAATTAATTTCCATTCATTGCCCTGCTTGATGACAAGTTTTTATATAAATCACTTTATGTTATCATGTTTTTTAAACACTTGTATCATTAAGCGCTTCCTTGAATTATACAAAAATAGCACCACTTTCTAGGATTTTGAGACAATAATGGGCTCAAACGGGCTCTCACTTCAACACAATCTCCACTACACCACAGGCCTTGTGCCTCAAATTTTTCACAGGACCCAAAATATTTTGTACCAGACCTAAAATCAGGCCTGGAGAGGAGAGGGCAAGGCCATTTCCATTTTGCAACAGGCACTTCCATCGGAAAATCTTAAAGTCTATGGAAATTTTTTGTAGGGGCACCAAGGCCAAGACCAGGGGCAACAGAAGCCATGGCATCCGTGGCCTTCATGTAATTCCAGGCTTGTATACCGGTACTTATTTCTGTTTTGTATTTACTATCTTTTAAGAGGTTTTAAATTGAACAACTTAAGTACACATTAGAAAATCTTCCCAAGTATGTGTTTGCAAAAACACTAGACTTTCAGATTTTCTTGTTTGTTGGGTCAATGACCAAGTGCTAAATTGACTGGACGATAGAAAGTGGTCCAGTGGATATTACAAGACCTGTAGGCCTCTGTTTCATAGGAATGACAATCAAGAAAACTATTTCTTGCCAAGTTGAAACAGCGACCAGCCAAACTCTTTTATAGTTGATATTATCTGTCTCTGGTGCCACAAAAATGTTAGGTCAGAAATTCTTTTTTGAACCAATTTTAAGACCCCAACAGCTGCAAAGGGCTTGCACCAAAATACCCTTGGTGGCCAAACACATTATCAACCCCCGCCCCCCAGAAAGGTAACGGTATGAATCAATCCACTGTAGGTATATTCGATATGTCCTATAATACTATACCAGTGTTTTCCACCATTATTGGCGCGCATTTGCGCTCAAAGTGTGCGGGCTTTAACTCTTGCATGCTGGTTTTGCATAGTTGGAACATCATTGTTTGGATATGCCTGTGATTCGTTTTAAAAAAGGAACTCTGGGCGCATATTTAATGTATATCAATGTATTTAAGTTTAGCATGTTGCATGTATTTCAAGTGTTTCCCTCATTGAAAATAATTTAATTCATCTAATTTTCCCCCTCTTTTTGGGGGGACAAATTTTGAATTTCATTTGATCAGGCATGCCTGTAAAATACCCACTGCCGTTTACTGGTTTCCCTGGTTGAAGCACAAAACAGCAACCAGCTAGTTTTATTTCTGTTTGGGTCATCCTCTCTACCCCACGCTGTGTGGCTTGATTACATCAATATGATCTCACACTGTGGAGCATTGGTACTTCGTGTAAGGTATCCGGCCGTGTTGCTTTAATAACACTGGCCTGTTGTTTGAATGTCAAAAGCTTGGCTGGAGACCAGAAATGTTACACAGCCTTCGTGACAGTCAGGCAACCGTGGCGGTAAAGTCTAGTTACTGTTTCAATTATAATACAGACATGCAGATATGTATCCATTTTGCATGTGAATTTTTTACATTTGATAAGTCTTTCAGTGTCACCAATAGAGACATAGTATCATTGATTATCAAAAAAACGAAGAAACAATTTTTTAATTTGAGACTTTACTTTGTGCAAATTGGCACTGGTACAAATTTTCTTGAGAAAAGTTTTCATCTTCATTTCTAGTTTTGTGTATAAATTTGATAATATTAACTGTTGCTTCACGAGGCAACAGATATAAGTGTAAATCACAATAAATCACGTACAAAAACATCACAAAGCTATTTATAACTGATTTACTATATGATTTTTTCCCCATTTTGTTTTCCCCGAATAATTAATTTGTATTCTTTTAATTGAGCCACCCCAGTGTTTCACTGTAACTTTTAATACATCAGTTTGCTGCTACGTTTCGTGTAAAAGGAATTTTCCACGAGTAAAACTCAGTTTTAGATGAACTCTGAGGAAATAAAACAGACTGAAATGTGGTTCAGCAAATTTCTGCTGCGCTGACTATTGTGGCCCATTCTAATGACCTCTTGATCCATCATTAATTTTCGTCTAGTCAGAAGTTATGTAATGGCCGGAAAATCAACTCAAAGTTATGCTATGGTTTCCTTAGAGCAGATTATTTGTACTGTCACAGCCTTTCACCAGAGTTTCAACAAAATCTCCTCAAACATCTAATGAAAGGAATATTAAAGATTCTTAAACTGACTCTATAACAAGTAACCTTGTCAACCCATCCAAGATTTGCTCTAAACTCTTTCAACCAAGAGGTAAGTTAGCCAGTGGGATCAATTAATTTGTAATTTCACCGTATTTTAAAAGGTTTCCTTTCAACACAGTCATTTATACGGTATATGTAATTTGAAGTTATATGAGCAGTCAGTGGTTTACAGAAATGTGGGGTGTCGTGACAGAGCGGTCTAGCGCATCTGACTCAAGCTCTGATGGCCTAGTCATTGGAGTGTGGGTTTGAATCCCAGTCCAGACACTTGTGTCCTTGAGTAACACACTTAACCATAAATTGCTTCTCTTAACCCAGGTGTATAAATGGGAACCTAAGAGGGCTGTGACAGTATTATGTTGGATTAGGCCCTTAGCGCTAATACAAGGAACTTGAGGTTGTATGCTCCCAAGGGAGTTGAGAAAGTTTGAGGAATGGTTTAAGTATGTTGTAAAGCGCCTTGTGATCTTTACATTTAGTTTCTAGGATATGCGCACTATAAAAGAACTATACATGTTGTTGTTATACGTATAGCTGCAGGAAGCAATAAACTTTGACAGAACCCTGAACCCACCTGATAACAGACACACCCTGCCAGGGTAAGGGGTAAGGGTCTCGCTGATCCCCTCCCAAGAGCCTCCCTCTTGCGCTGGGTGCTAAACAGCTTCAGCTCTCTCTTCTCCTCCTCACTCAGCCCATTGCAGTAGCGTCCCTCGTTGTCATGCGGTGGGAGCTGCTGCATCAACGACTTGATGCGGTATTTTTCACCGTCGCTGTTCACGTATGGAATCTTGTTGTCTGGGAGAGCGCTCATGTACTGGTGAACCTAGCGATGTGGGAAATTAAGGACAAGTGTTTAAGATTCGGCAAACAGTTGAAATAAATATTGAAATCCTTGTAATTATTAAACATTAATTTTTGTGGTTTCCAAAATGAACTTGAATAGAAAAAATAAAAAGAACTCATTCCTACCCTAGGCACAGATTAATAAAAAAAAAATCAGAAGAAGTGGTTCAACACAGATCTTAATAGTGGTGGTTAACTCGCTCGGTATAAGTCAACTCAAACCTTCAAAAATAATTATAAAAAGAAGAACAGAAAAGACAAAGAGTTCTTTAAAACAATACTAATAAAAGCTTACTGTTTCAACATACCAAATTTAAACTAACATGCTCTGACAATTAAAAATAAAACAAATTTGGAAACTGTTTTCTGTCACTGTGATGTATGACCCTATGCTTTGATTATTACAATTATAACAAATATTTAAATCGTTTCTGTCAATGTGATGTAAAACCACGTCCGAATCAAGAGACCTTTGGCTTTGGCTATGGCTGTTGGCTGCAACAACCACAAAGAGGAACTCGACTTCTTGGCATTCCAGCCATAGCCACTGACACGGCTATAATCCAGTTCTTCCATATTGGTTTTAGTTTTGAATAGATAATGAGTTTGCATCAGGGATAACAAATATTACTAATGTTTTACACATACACCGATACGTGTAAAGCACTGTAAATGTATACTGTACAATAAATTAAATACATGTAAATACATACAAAAATCCATGGGCATATTACTCAGATGGGATTTCCTACCTACAGAGGTATCCTCCATGCTTCTCACAATCAAAAAAAAAATGAACATCTTAGCAACACGTCCCTGTTCCCTACAAGCTACAAGATAAGCCGTTCAGAGCTCCATCAGCAACTCAAATAGAAATACACTATTAAACAACCGTACAAAAAAATCCTATAATTGATTTTTTTTTTTGTTAACAAGCAGCCAAAAGGAAATATCTATCTGTGTACCTGTTCTGGTTTGAGGCCTGGGGGCACCCATGTGTACTCCTCCAACACGCACCCACTGTCATCGTCAGACGTAGAGTTCCTCTGAAAATCCGTCATCATCCTACTGACCGTCTTCTCCTGATCCCCAGACATGATGTAATGGTCCTCCCTGGGACACTTACAGTGTAGGCAGATTTTCCTGTAGGCCATCAGAGAAAGAGACAGCAGAAAGAGGAGAGAGGGGAGAGAGAGAAGCAGGGGGGAAAGGAGAAGAAAAAAATACCAAACCGGGTTTAATTACAAATTACAAATTACCCTCTAACAGGTCCAGTGGGAGGCACTCCGATTGTGATATTAGTCATGAAGATTGCAGGGCATTGAACACCGGCAGGTCTTAAAGGAGAAAATACAACACGGATGACAATTGGATTTTCCGATTATCCAATTTGGAGGCAAGTTTGCAAATTCATTGTACGCTTGATGCAAGTGGCAATCTTCAAGAGCTCTCATCTATGAGCAAATGATTCATAACTACACCCCAAGCCTCCCAAAATTCTCTTCAGTTAAAATATTTGTAACCTTTGTATCAAAATCCTCAGCATCTATTTATTTAAGAACTGAAGACACATTGGTGAAGAGTTAAAAATTGCACTCAAAAAATGTTATTGTTGCATTGCAAAATATATAAAGATATTTGTGAAAATGTTGTCCTTTCTGCTGGAGTTCTAGATAACTAATGTACTGTCAAATACCACTAACAGACCATGCCTCCAGAGGTGTATATGGTTATGGGCTCTATTTGGGGTGGTATAAGCACACATGTATCACCTCTAATAGAAAAAAGCAAGCAGACGTTCACTTCATTATTTAAAGGGTAAAGGCAGAGAGGTCCATGCATCCATGACGAGCTGAGCTCTGCAGATTGCATTATTCATTGTTAATCCTGAGAGGTAATAAGCAATATGGCCTTGTGTCTTTCTTCACGGCTGTGCTTGGACTGTTTGCTTCTTCTATCATAGAAATTCCCATCCCTCGATTCCCGTCAGATCTAAAGACCAACATGTGATTTTGTCATCAGTAAGAAAATACCTTAGTCTCTAATTTCAAAACTTCTTTATCCTTCTAGACTCTCCAATGGTCTATGAGAATCTATATATATTTTGTTTAAGTCTTAAAGATACTGTGGTAATGACCTTTAAAAATGTCCAGTGAGTAGATTACCAGGGAATTACAGCCTGAAGGCGAGCACAGGATGCAACATTATCACGCACTGTCTCAACATGTTCCATCATCTCCAATTACTACATCCTCACCCCCCTAACACAAGACTACAGATAAAATGTGTGAGCGTTTGTTCACAACATGTACGTCTGCAAAGATGAGTTTTTTGGCTTTTGTTGGGAGCACGCGCTGTGAATGGGATGAAGGACTGTCACGTTATGAGTTATCAGTGGAAACTGAATGACAGTGTGCGGTATTAGCCAAGGAGGAAATTTGGCTGGAATTACATGTGTCATCACAAAGTGTACTTTGATCACGGACCTGTCATTCAGATGTGTCCATGTAGAATCTTGCCTCTAAGCATCACGCAAGGTTTTGCTATAAAGCAGAAATGTACATGCCTTTATGGTAACACTTAGGTGTTAGGATCAACCAATCTACAAAGCTACACAAACAACAGGCTGAGAAAAACTATGAGATAGACCATGAACAGATCATAGAGCAAGGAAAGGCCGCGTCTGTATTCCATATTTCAACATAAGATTGTGGTCAAGTAATATACATATACATGTATGCATATTCACAAGATGAAATCTGGACTATTCCATTTCACGAGACGAAACCGTGTGAAATGGAAAAGCCAGATTTCACTGCATGATTATATTCTGTGACAATGCATAATAAAATGCATTCAATATTTATTTCATTCATCTCATACATAGATCATTGTCATTTGAAATTTCTTCACAATAAACACAAAATAGGTCCACCCCACACTCTGAAAATTATAAAAACTCCTTTTACACAACGTGGATGACTTCATGAGGACACCAACCTTATCCACCATGACATCACCTTGCCTCAATTGGACCATTGGACAAACGGGTGGGGAACGATTACTTTGGGAATGACACTGCAAAGCATCCAATAATTATCCATATTGGACTCCAATATTTAATTTGTGAGCGTCTCGGCAGCACACATGGTAAAATAATGGATGACACGTGACATGTGTTCCACCAATCAAATGACAAGGATCTGTGTGTGTGGTACTAATACTGTACTGTACTAATTTCTAAACAAATGGTGCAATGAAATAAACATTTTACAGGATTGTAACTGCATCAGTTAATATCTCTCGACGACGAGTCGACTCCTGAAATGTTTTGCAAACAGTCACTTTACTAAACAGTGTACTCAAAGCTCCATTAATCTCTGTAATTGGTACATTTCAAGTAGGTACCATTGTGGACCAATCCATCTGCTTAGAGAAGGCAGTAGTCACACAGTGAGGAGTTGAAGATGAAGATTGATGATGGAGACAGAAGCTCCTTCAATTACCGACTCATCAATATACAATCAATTATGTGGTGATTTACTCTTAATGGAGCATAAAATGCTACAACTCCCTGTAGATGTGTGAATCTCCACAGGTCAACGAAGAGTCCAAAATCAATGTCAGCGGTCCCCCTTACAAAAGTTTTCTCAGCACAAACAAAAATCTTTCTTGGCAAATACAGGTTACCAGCCATAATGTCATTGTCATGTAATGTACATAACTTGTGACCCGTACTACATGTATATATATTTTTGCTTAGCAAATTTAGTTGCTGAGCACATTTTTCTCCATAACTTTAACATAGGCCCAGTTGAAAATCTCTTCATGTGGGTAATTTTCTGCTTCCCACAGCACCGTGGAAACTACTGCCTGCACATGGATTCGAATTCAAGTCTCAGACAAATGCCAAAGCTGCTGACAAAATACTTTTCAAAAAGATATGAACCAGTGCAAAGCTAGCAAACTATGAAATCAACAAGCTACGACGTAGAAAGAGTTACAACTCTGTGATTTGTACAGTTTCACAGAGCACTTCTGTAGTGTATGAATGCTATATTTTTGTGTGTGCATGTATTGTACATGTATACATGTACGTATGCACTGTACAATCCCTTCTCTGCAGACTGACCACGAGAAGTCAAGAAAATGTCACACGCGAACAAACACGCTGGAGGTAAGGGCAAATGCCTTACATCTTATAAATACACCCAATGTACAATGGTTTCACTGGATGTGGCAAGTGTTAGAGCCTCATATAAATGACTCTATATCAACCAGCATGAAAAATTAAGGCCACATTATACATGTACCTGCACCATAAACACACGAGAGTACACCATGATATTCCTTTTTAATACTACATTTACTGTCACCAACAAGTATTTAAGAGCTACTACTAAACAGTACACTGCCAATGTACCTCCATGCTGATTAAACCAATAGAATAAAACCTACCTTAAAATCAAAGAAATCTTGTTGGAAAACAAAAACAAAATCCAAAGCAATCCCAAATTTCCAAAAGGGCAGATGTTGTTCAGGAACCCAGCCACCTGTATCCCCTGAGTTACTTTGATCTAAATGCTTTGAATACTGCTTTAAACACACAATTGCTGCCAGTCTGTGGGCAATGTTTGTCCATTTACTTAATAAGCCCAGACCACACTATAAAGGTAAACTAAACACCCAAGCTTTATAGCAGTCTACCACATTCCATTACCCATGTACGTCATTCAACTCACTGATTCTTTGAACCATGTTTCTGAACCAAGCCAAAGGTAAGGGGGACAGACTCTCTGAAAACAGAAAGGGGCACCAATGTGTTTGCACACTGCTTCATATCGCTGGCTGGAACCATAAAAACAATGCCTATCTGGCCATGGTCTGGCAGGTTACAGATCTTTGCAATTGATACATTACCAGGTGGAAGAATCCTATCTTGTCATCAAAGCAAAACATTCCAACAATTCCGTGAATGTTTTGGGATTGTACTAACAATGTTACAGAATGAGATATTGATGTTTAGAGACTGATGCCAAATATTTACACCGACATAAAGTACGGATAACGGAGCTTGACGAGCAACAATATTATCAGTCTAATATCAATGCCAGCCTGAGGATCCCAAGGATAGCACTTTATCTAAAAGCATCTCAAAGTGCTTCTTGTTATTTATAAGACAGGCTTTTCAAATTGTTAATTGATGAGACTGTTTTATGAAGCACCTGGTGATGCTGTGCATTCAGCAGCCATCTATCATGGAAGAAACTTCTATATTCAAATAAGCAAAACACTCATGTCCTTAATGCTTAAATGTTACCAGGACTTCATTTCACAAAGCACCTCAATTCATGTTAAGACAAGTTATCATTATGATCATATTGCTTAGCAATAATAAATTGTTCATTGAGTAACTCATCTTTAGGTGATTCTCAGCAGCATTTTGTAAAATCAACCACACACAAATATAAGCCCTTCTACACTACAGAGCTTATTCCAAGGAATAATTCCTGGCAAGGAATTTTAAACACAAAACCATTCAACGTTCCTTTCACACTTGATGCATTTTGCCTAGCAGGGGTACCCTATTTCCTGGGAATTTGCCAGGGTTGGCAGTTTAAGTGTGATAGGATCCAAGAACGTTTACCGGTAATTGCCCGGAAAATTCGTCTAGTGTGAGTACAGTTTGTAATTGTCAAAACTGAACACATCCAATATGAGTCCATTAAGTATGCAGCAGCCGATTTCACGAAAGTAGTGCGTAACTTGCGCCATGTCGTAAAGTTACGCCATGTAAATGTTGCGCAGCTGCGCCACTTCCTTAAGTTGCATTTCACGAAACTTGACTTAGCTGCGCAACTTATATCTACCTTTTCAACGACTGTTGCCTGAATCCGATGGGAAAAATGGAACAGAGCGGCCATTTTAAATCGCGATCTTTTTTAGCACACGGCGACAACAACATGTTTCATGCAGTCTAGAGAAGTGTCAACGGAAGTGTTTGGATAAGATGGCTCAACTTGGACCACTAACTACTTTTATTTGGACACGTAAGTTTGTAAGAATTTATAGAAATGACTAGTTAAAGAGTTCAATGATTAATAGTATCAAACACTCGCTGCTTTTCACGTTATTTTTAACAGGAAAATGTTGAAAATTTACAAACACTGACGACGAAAGGACGATCTTGACTGTGTATGTGGGTGGGATCGTGTGATGATACGTCTCTGTACACAGAGACTGGCATGTCGAGTGCGGACATGTATCAAATTCTATCTCCATGTTTGTATCAAACTCAACAATTTTACCTTGTGTAATACTGTGGCCTTCGTTGACTTTTAGCCGTTGATTTTGTTTGAAGTATAACGCAATGACACCATGTATAACGTGCATAAACATACACATTTTGGGGATTATTAATAAGGAGTAGAACTTTTACTACAATAGTTATGGTACAAAATACCAAGTGATAAAACACATTACAAACAAGTACACGTAGTACGTAGTACTACATGTACTACACTAGCTACGTAGCTAGCTAACTCTGGAACTTCGGTAGCTCAATATTCTCATGTAGATGTCGACGATTGTTATTGCAAAATTTCAACCATGGTTGAGTTTTTTGTCAAATGGTGTAATAATTGAGTGTTATATTGCTGTCACTTTGTGGCCAATTGTTTTCCCCCTTATTTTATGTTTCCTTGCACTCGATAACTTTGATTAATTAATTAATTATTATTTTGTGTGTGTGTGAAATTGCTGGTTTGAAAATAGGGCTTAATTATAACAAACCCAATCAACATATCCCACACTAATTTTTCAACTAGTATCCACTGACATTATCACCTTTTTAAAGGATTTTTTGTTTATCTTTTCATTTTATATTTAGATTAAGCTATACTTCAAAAACGCAAGAGAGGGACCCATAGGAAACTGAATTCATGTCACCAACAGTACCCAAACATGAAGAGTATTCAAGTCGGATTTGATACCACAGGACCAGTGTCTTCTTGTTTGGTTTTCCTTCAAAATACTCCATGAAAGAGTTTTGACTTCCATCATATCAGAGGAGAGGAACATTATTTATTCATGAGGTGTGAAGAGGAAATATTTATATTTTTATATCTCAATACTTATATCATTGTTTATCTTCAGTACACTAAATAATTGCATTTTTTTTAAACATTAAACCAATAAAAGGGTGATTAATGTTGTTGGCAAAAATAAACAAAACTTGTTAATACTCTTTTCTGAAAACTCAATACAAATAATAGGTTCAACTACTTGCAATTAGTATTTTAAAAAAAAATAAAAAATTGTTTGGTGCAACAAGGAGACCTATCTTTTTGGTAGAATATATTATGCACAGTGAATTTAGACAACTCAATTAAAGTTTTTCTTTCCCTGAATTACTTCTCACTCAATATACAGCACAACATCCCTTATTAGATGTCATGAGAGGATGGTGATGTCAAGGAGATGGAGAAGAAGATGAAGTCGTGTTCAAGGAGTTCGGTGTGTCATTCTCAGAGTCATCGAAAAGTTATTTTCCCAGCAAACAGAAAGATTGTTTCAAAGACTTAGTTTAGTTAATGAAATCAAACTAAGGGCCCCAAAGTATGGGATTATATTCAAAGATGACTAATGAGCTTGTTAGTTTTAAATAATTCAGTTATAACTATAAGTTAGAAAACCCACAAATCCAAAACATGTTTACCAATATCACAAGTAAGTTTGACCATTACCAGGGCCTACACCCTTTTTACAACAGCAAATCCTGTCAACTTAATTAAACAAAATAAAAACCATTTTCTTCAAATATTTTGTAAAATTCTTTTGAAATGTTTTAAAGACAAACTTTGTGATTCCCATTACTTACATTTCATCTTCTTTTTTCCTTTTCTTCTTCTTTTTTTTTTTTTTTTTTCTTTGGGGGCGTTGAATTGTTTTTTCTGTTGGTTTCTGAACAATAACAAGTATTAAACTATACTATATCTTGCTCCAATAAATATAATTGCATTTAAACAGTTTTCTTTAAACTTGTCTTTTTTTTGTGTGTAGTTGAATTTATTACTTTAATTTAGATGTGGAAGGAAAAATAAAATGTTTATAAGTGAAATGGAAAATTCATTAAAATAAATTAATTTAAATTAATTTATTTTAACTTGTCTTTTTTGTATGCAATTTGGTAGGTAAAATAAAGTTTATGAGTGAAATGAAAAAAATAGGATTGATTTCTTTAATGATAAGCACGGGGGGAGGGGTGATCTGTGTATCGGAACCGATGCATTCATGATTAGCAAATAAATAATGAGAGACTAAGTTGTTTTCTGAAAATGTATTATTTGGTTGCAATTACAACCAACGAACGCCGGTTTTAATGACCCCTAAAATAGTGGCCGATTTAAACGCGTTTATTTTCTCCAAAATAACGGTTTTTTCTTATTGTAAACTTACTTGTAAACCAATTGCTGAGAACGTGTTTTTTGTTTTGTTTCCGCTAAAGGAAAATAAAGAATGCAACATATTTCGATACACACTGAAATAACGTCCCTGCCAAAGGATAGTGCAGCCTACCCGGGCAAAACACGTTGTGCCGTTGGCAGTTTATTAACTTGCGCAATAAAATACTGACTTACGCCATCAAAATCGAGTGCGTAAGTTGCGCCATTTTTGTGGCGCAACTTTCAGCCTTGCGTCACTTTCAGACGTGGCGTAACTTTCGTGAAATTGATCAAAACTTTGTGGCGCAACTTACGCACTAAACGTTGCGCAAGTGGACTTACGCAGTTGCGTAAAGTTTCGTGAAATCGGCTGCAGGGCTTCAGAGAGTCACACATGCGGTTAACTTATATTTTGTGAGGCCATCATGATATTCCTCCATGATTGTATCACACTTATACAGATCACAAATAGAAATTACATCATGAAGCCAGTAATGTCAGTCTGAAGTCAATGATTTGGAGAAACAATTTTTTAAAGACAAACAGTCACAATTCCCAAGGACAAGACAGAGCACAACCATGTTACCCACAATTGCATCTGTCCACCAATCAGAGAAGAGACCAGCTGTGGTCCCAACACTTGTTGACCAATGCCATCAGACACTACTTGAGGTCAGATAGATTGTTGACCAATCATATTAGACATCCACTTGCCTATTGTGGCTCACACCCCAGTCAAGGGGGGTCTTCCAGAAACTTACAATCAGTCCAAACATCAACAACTTTGGAGATAAGAGGCACCTACATGTTTGCTCCTTAATTTAATTCCTAGTCAAACAACTCATAATAGATTTCAAGGAGTTGGTTTCAAATTTAAAAACATCTTCTGAGGAACCTGTTTTATTTTTTCTTTCTAAAGAAACATCTCAAGGATATCGTTAAACAAATATTTTGAAGAAAAATCTATGAGTAATCATAGAGCTAATTAACATAATAAAAAACATTCAATTTTGTTCTTATTGAAAAAGCAATGCTCCTTTTTTTTAAACTGCAAAACGTCATAAAATCTGCAAAGTTCAAGAAATAATAAATTCATCTGATGATACACTTTAATTAAGACAATGTGTCTCATTGCACATTTAAGACTATTCGCAGTCAATGATTTTTCGGGAATTACCTTTGAAAGAGTTAAATTTAACACAAAGAAACTGAGGCCAAAACTAAACAAAGATTGTAAACTTAAAACAGGGGAGAAAGAATTAATCAAGTTAGCACCATTACTGATTTTAAGTCCTCACAAATATAGATATGAAATTCAAAGAAATACACTCATCGAGGATCCAGGTTCTTCACTAAGTGCTGCAACCCTAAGACTTCAAGTAAATACAGATGTAATACCACAACCGTCTGATGTGGGTTTTTTTCAGTCCTCTTCATTTTCCTCCAACCAGGCAGGCCAGACCGAGTTACACTGCACTTAAGCATCAGATTAACCCTCGGCTAGCCGTGTTGGTTTCCCAAGATGGGGAGGGATCACCGGACAGGGGTGACTGGCCGCTGGAGAACGGTCTCGCCACTTGAGTGATAACTTGATAGGTCTGAAGAGGCAGCCATGTTCATTCTGGAGGGGCCTTAAGGGCAAGATGGAGGGGGGGGGGAGATGCTACTCCTGCCGTGCTGACTCTACGTTTGTTCCGGCAGTAGTGGTTCTATGCTCTGTGTCTACTATCTCTCGCTATCATGCATTTATGGATGAGGTGTGACACTGGCAGTCATGCGAGGCCAACGTCCCGTCCCGAGGACTCCCTTTAAAGATAGTGATTAATCTCCTACCACGTCAATTCCCTACTATCTAAACATACATTTATTTATTGGATGGAAGGCAATGATGAATTATTCGGCAGATTTTCTTCAAACTAGTAATTTTGTTTGTTGAAAGGAGGGAGGCCTTAAGAGGATTCAGCACAAAGATAATATTTGGTTCTTATTTGATCAGTATAACGTTCAGGGTTGTATGAAGACAAATAAAGGTCTTACCCAATTTCATGAATGGAGTTGAATGGCTGACCCTGGATGGTGTCAGGCCAGATTTATGCATACACTCAGGATTAACGCAGCCTCCTTGAACTTTTTACATCAAATTGTAAATTGCACGCACAAAGCACTGAGTTGATTTACAGACAGGGTAGTGTAGTCTTACTGCATTGTGATACAATACCCAAAGCAGATTTCTTAGGTAACAAATGGACTGTCAACTCAAACATTTTAAAAACTCAACTTTGATGAATTATAAATATCTCCAAACGGGTTTAAACTCAGTTCAATGACCAGACCCAAAGAGTACATCAAACTCAGCAAACAGTAAAAACGCGCCAAAATTGGCAATCTCTTATGCGCTAATGGAATACAACTAATGACATGTATTTATCTCATACGAAAAGTAAATCCAACTTTACATGCAGCATACAATGCGAACAGCATCCATCATCTAACTGGTAATTAAAAATAACTCTGGTTATAATGCACTTCTGACTCCATCCACACACACACCGGTAGAAGAATAGAGCAGACTGAGGGGAGCTTATTTGAACACAGACATAAAATCCCAGAAAAATGACACAGCCACCCCGAGAGTATCCCACAATCAAGTCCAATGGGATGCATGCGATTTAACGCCAAAGGGTTAATAATGTACACAAAAGCTCCTCATGGCAATGGTAGCATGATATAAGCCCAAGTGGCTCGACAGAAGGGTAACGACCTAAATACCACACACCCTAGTCATAATCCCCCCCTTTTCCATCTCCTATTTGGATAACTCGCCTTGTATCAGACTCCGACACCATTCTGGAGTTTAGTAGCCAGGGGAGGGCATGCACATTACACCCTTGATGCACCTGTACCTAGAAGCTATTAAGGAGATACAGTGCCAGCCCCCACCAACACCAGACCAATAACTGAGGTGCTACACCACCTTCAATCATGTAGCAAAGTATCACTGGAGGGGGAAAACATGGGGTGGGGGGGGGGGCTAGACAGGGAGAGAATGATATGAGATTTCACAGGGGAACTATGTGAGGGGAAACATTGAGCGCTTGCCCCTATGGGTAGATATTAGCAGTCTGTTACATGAGTGTGTCATTCATTAGGAATCTCATTGTATCATTGGCACCAATCGCCGTGGGTAACATTTGTGATTAAAGATGAGTCTGGGGATCCTGGATGGTACAAGGAAATTAAGGGGAAGAAGGAAAGATAATACAAGGTTTGCTGGCTGGCACGACTACCGGACCTGTTAAGTGTGTGTGGAAGTGGCGAGATTTCATTAGCATGATTAAGTTTTATACGTTGACTGTGAATGTTCGATGTGAGAGATTATTGAACATGCCGTTTGGTGACTGCTTCTTGAAAGATGGATTACAATGTCAGTGATTAAATTTTGGCACAAATCCTTGAGCTAGTAATCATAATAATTGGGTCTCAAATGGTTAGAAGAAATAAACAGAACTTTGATAGGGTATCTATTCCGTTGAACGTTTCACGGTTGCACACGGTTTGGTAGTGTCATATGTTCACTGTACAACCATGGAGGAAGGCAAACGATATACCACATACCACAGAGCAAGGATCCGATCATGCAAGTATCGCACATCTTCATACAAACACTTGGGAACCTCCAGTTCCCATTTACATTGCTTGAACATTGAAGGTAACAAAATCACACACTTTCACGGATCCCAACGCTGGCCTAGAACTTCATCTTTGAGAGGGCAAGGCCATTTCAATTTTCAAATGGCACTTCCATTGGAAAATCTCAAAGAGACCAGGGTAACGATGGCCTGGCCGAGATCAGGGAAACGGCAGCCTGGCCGAGACCAGGGAATTGGCGGCCTGGCCGAGACAAGGGAAACGGCGGCCTGGCTGAGACCAGGAAAATGGCGGCCTGGCCGAGACCAGGGAAACGGCGGCCTGGCCGAGACCAGGGAAACGGCGGCCTGGCCGAGACCAGGGAGACGGTGGCCTGGCCGAGACCAGGGAAACGGCGGCCTGGCCAAGACCAGGGAAACGGCGGCCTGGCCGAGACCAGGGAAACGGCGGCCTGGCCGAGACCAGGGAAACGGCGGCCTGGCCGAGACCAGGGAAACGGCGGCCTGGCCGAGACCAGGGAAACGGCAGCCTGGCCGAGACCAGGGAGACGGTGGCCTGGCCGAGACCAGGGAAAGGGCTGCCTGGCCGAGACCAGGGAGACGGTGGCCTGGCCGAGACCAGAGAGACGGTGGCCTGGCCGAGACCAGGGAAACGGCTGCCTGGCTGAGACCAGGGAAACGGCGGCCTGGCCGAGACCAGGGAAACGGCGGCCTGGCCGAGACCAGGGAAACGGCGGCCTGGCCGAGACCAGGGAGACGGTGGCCTGGCCGAGACCAGGGAAACGGCTGCCTGACCGAGACCAGGGAAACGGCTGCCTGGCTGAGACCAGGGAAACGGCGGCCTGGCCGAGACCAGGGAAACGGCGGCCTGGCCGAGACCAGGGAGACGGTGGCCTGGCCGAGACCAGGGAAACGGCGGCCTGGCCAAGACCAGGGAAACGGCGGCCTGGCCGAGACCAGGGAAACGGCGGCCTGGCCGAGACCAGGGAAATGGCGGCCTGGCCGAGACCAGGGAAACGGCGGCCTGGCCGAGACCAGGGAAACGACGGCCTGGCCGAGACCAGGGAAACGGCGGCCTGGCCGAGACCAGGGAAACGGCAGCCTGGCCGAGACCAGGGAGACGGTGGCCTGGCCGAGACCAGGGAAAGGGCTGCCTGGCCGAGACCAGGGAGACGGTGGCCTGGCCGAGACCAGAGAGACGGTGGCCTGGCCGAGACCAGGGAAACGGCTGCCTGGCCGAGACCAGGGAAACGGCGGCCTGGCCGAGACCAGGGAAACGGCGGCCTGGCCGAGACCAGGGAAACGGCGGCCTGGCCGAGACCAGGGAGACGGTGGCCTGGCCGAGACCAGGGAAACGGCTGCCTGACCGAGACCAGGGAAACGGCTGCCTGGCCGAGACCAGGGAAACGGCGGCCTGGCCTCTGTTTAATTCCAGACCTGCAATGTTTAGGATGTAAATGAAACTTGCAGAGTGGACAGGCCAGTGAAAATCCTCTTTTGTAAAACTTTCAAAGTATTTAAAATTAGACTGCTCCCCTCCAATGGCTTTTGTAATGCTACACAGGATCAATTCTCCTGAAGATGATCAGAGCATACTGATCGAAACGCCAAGTTATTAAACCACTGTTTCTTCTCAGAACCATAAGAGATATTTATCACCAACGTCTCCCCAAACCTCACTTGATTGTAACTTTACCATGCAAAGTTTTAAATCCTGCTTAGGCTCAATTTTGATTCTACATGTAGTTTAACCACAGCATAATTAAAAACAAAACAGTTTTGTGAAGTAAAATGTTCACATGTACAAAGTTGCAGCTATTGTAAAAACGTGTATGAGGTGCACAGAAAACTAAACACTTCTACAAGGTACATTATGTACACATAGATACAAGTAACTTACAGTTTTGACTTACTTTTGCACAAGCAGGATAACTAGCTCAAACACCTGGGCAGTCAATCCAGTTGTATCAGCTGCCAGTAAATATTTCTGGTACTGTTTGAATCAAAGTCAACATGCACTGCTCTTGTCGAAGAGCATATGTACACGTACAATGTACGTACAATGTAGGCTTTTATGTTACTGTTCCAAGTACAAGTGACTTACACACAACCACCCAGTTCAGGAGCATTGGGGAGGAAACAAACATCACAATATCCACGCACTTAAAACGTCACAATTTATAGCCACAAATCGCTCCCTTTTCACGACCTTCTGCTTTTCTGATGGATCACAATTTCTTCCTTTCCTTAATGGTGAAATGAAAAAGGTTCCATAGAAAACTTTGATGGTCTACTTTCCCGTTCCTTTGAGGCTCAGCAGACAGTGACCAACACAAGAGTTGGTGCCAAATGGTATTACACTTGACAAGTTGAAACAGTCTCATTGGGTACAAAGAAGAAAAAACCACCACGGCTGAGCAGACACATTCACAAGTACCAAGTTTCACCAATGCGGTGATCTTTATTGACTTTTTCACAAAATAGGCATTTTAAATTAAATCACGCAGAACCTGCAGTTTCCCTTGTATTATTTACCGTCTGCAGTTATTGCTTTGTGGTTTGTGCAGCACAATGGTGTGATAAATTGGGGAAAAAAATGATTTGTGAACATCATGTGTGGCATGATGAGGTTGTGTAAAGGTATCAGAGCACAGAAACAAAACAAAAAAGTCAAGGCATTAAATGCTTTCTTTCTGATGAAGGGATACCATTTTTTTTTTTTTGCGAAACCTCAAAATGCCAAAAATATTTCTCTTTATCCAGTGATGATTAACAGCATTTGGGAATTCTCAGCACCAGCTTGGTATTAAATTCAGTAATAGTTTGGGCAACCTTTTACCGAGGGTGTTGAATGAGAAAATTGCCCTAACTGCTGATAAATCTTGGCGATCAAAAAAGAGGACCACCCACACATAAAAATGAAGAAAATAAAGTGAAATAAATAAAAGGAATATCTGTCAATATGAGCACTGATTACAGCATTAATTCTGGAGGTATAGAGATGTTCAAACTGCAGTGATAACCACAAATATTTGGATAACTATTATGTCCACTGAAGAGGAACTCAAAATTCCAATCTTAACAATGAGCTTTGTAGCCTACAAAAATGTTGGCACCTAAAACCAAATTTGGATTTCTGATCCAGACAAAGTAAATACCAGTATACCATGTCATTTCTTTTTTCAAATTCAATTAAATCGTTACAATATCTAAATCATTTCCGAGCAACCTCCACTATTATGTAAACTTAAGTCACTCTCCCAATTATTGGCCCGAAACTCAAAAGGTTTTTTAGTCATTAGAATGCCATAACAGATTGACATTTCTAGCGTACCATGGAAACACAAACATGTCAAGGCCTGGAAGATGAAATACAAAAGGGGACTTGAAATTTCCTGTTTTATCTGCTAATCATGTACAAGTACAAACCCTAAAATGAAATCTGAAAATCAGACAAAATATATCCAATAATCCAGGTCACTTCTCGAAAAACCACTCAGCATTTACGGCAAGAAATAGGAAGCATAAGTTACCTGTGCTTGTAATTCTTAAGTTCAGTCCGCACACCGGTGCACAAATGTATCCACATGGAAGTCAGAACTCCTGATCCGCTCTCAATCCTCCAAGTGCTTCTTTTCTCAACTAGATTAACACCAATTTGGGTCCGTCCCTCCAAATAGGGTTTCATCCATAACAACTTCAATTAAAAAACCACACACCTCGACACTCCCCTAGCACAACACTAAACCTGATGCCACAGGGTTCTGCTGTACTTAAGCCCATTACTAGATACTTTTCACCTGTACCCCACTGAAAAACACCCTTCTTCACCCTCTGGGCTCTGACCAAAACGTACTAAGCAGCACCCAGCGTACATACTATGTACCTTTTGCTTCCACGGTTTGCCGGTCATTAAACTTGTTGTTGTCCGGCCTCTAATTACGTCTGTTTATGCCAGGACGATGGATTCGACCGGACATGAGTCTCAAAAGAAAGCCGCTCTCCATTCATCGCTGGAGTGCGGCAGACACAAAGACAGTCTGGGCGCAGTACGGGGATGGAATCACTACAACCGGGTCCCCCATGATAAAGACGGACACCTCGGCATTTAATGGGGACATTCATGCTGGAATGTACCTCTCCCTCAATGAATGGAGGCTTAACGCGGTAAACAGGTCATCCATCAAGCACGCCAACAAAACAGTCAACATTAGTGTTTCTATGGAAGCCTAGGCCTTACACCACTCATGATGATGATGGAATGTTTAAATGGCACCATAAATGTCTTTCAGGTAATATGTATCATACTCTTTCAGAAAAGAAACGATCATATATATATATATTCATTCCTTTTACAGGACTCCCAGTTAATCCAATAAGTCACAGAAGCAGTGACATTTTAAAAGAGCATTCAACTGAGGAGCCACATTCCAAGTTGTTGAATACAGACTTTGAAGTTGGTGGCATATGTATTCGATTTTCAATGGGTAGCACTGTACACGAAGAAAGCAATTTTTCCTGTGTTTACAAAATTATAAATAAATTAAAAAAACAATAAGCTAGCATATTTGTAACCTCAATCAGTCATAACAATCCTTACCCTCCCAGGTCCTTCTGTATCCTAATTGCAGAAATAAAGGATTCAGAACGACTCAAATAACAATTGCTAATCACAGGGTCAGGCATTCCAATCTTATTGAAGTCCAAACTATTCGGTGTGGAATGACATAGGAGAGGAGGATATTGGAGGATTGAGGTCACCTGTAAGCAAAAAAGGCCTATGGATAAAGGGTTGTAAGTACTATAGTATCAGTGAATGGTTGCATAATATGAAACTGTCAGACCTACAGTTTTTCTAAAAATAAAGAAGTATTTGATTAATTTGAATCCTTCACATTATAAAATTTGAATTCAGTGAGCTCTTCACTCAAAAACAGCAAAGACACCTTCCCCCCACTTCCAAAGTAATTTTATTTGTTTTTTAAGCAAATAACAAACAAGCGTACAGGAGTTTTAAGTTGTGTTAATTTTGTACCACAATAACAGCTCTCGAAGCTTGAGTACTTTACAAACCATCAACAGCAGCTCAACAACCTTTTCTCATTACAAAACAGAATTTATTTCTTTATCGTTGACAAGACGAGCGACAGAGTTAGATCACTGAGCACTGTTCCTTGTCCGAACATCTGACCGATTTGCAGTAAACAATCTGCGGAATTGAAGCCCCATGAATGCTGTGAGAAAGCCTGCTGCCAACACAATCAGGCTCAGAGCACTGAGCGATTCCCTTTTGACACCGGCTCACAATTAGCAGTCCATGTATTGATGTAACTGCCACTAACTGTGGCGCTAATAATCTTTTAATTATTGACTTGAGAGTTTGGGTAAATAGGTAGCACCCTGGAATCACGAACACATCAACAAGTTTGTCTGGCCACAGAGGGCGATAAACCTAATGTCTAAGGGGGAGGTAATTTCCCAAAATATGTCCAAGTTGGTTTGTGGTATGTTTCTTTTTCTTAGGGCCATTCCTGTCCAAACCTCAGCTTCCGGTGAATAAATATCAGAGTTTTTAAATAAATGTTCCCTTCAGTTGAAATTATGTAGAGAGAGGATATATGTACATAAAGCTTGGGGCTGGTGTTTGAGACGTACTGAGATTCATCAGTCTTAGTCAAAAAGAAGAAGAAAAAAGAGTTAAGAGATGCCCTGCTGATTTGTACTTGTTTGAGGAGGTCTTGTAGACTTGGCGTGTAGTGAAACAAGTATGTTAGCAAGCTTCAAGCCCTTGTCAATATTGGTATAAGAGACTGGAGATTGGGTCTAGTATATGGGGTGACCAACACCCCTAAAGTGGGCCATACATGGTCAACATCTATGAGTAGACTTTGCCAATTTCATTTAGGGAGCGCTAACCTTCTTTTAGAGATCACATAAGGTTCAATCTCAGCCAAGTTAAGATTAATATATAACACTGCTGGGAAGACGCTGGCTTGAGCAACGCAATTTAAAATTCACAAGGTACACAACATCCACGAATAGTTAATAAAATAATTACAAATTCAAAATGTAATGGTCAGAGGCAGTTCAACATATCTACCTATCATAATACTTATCATTATCTATTGCAGTTGTCTTAAAATACACCTGTTTTGTTTCATTACGTGTATAACTTGTGTATTACTTCTTCGGTACGCCTATTAATATTTACAAACACATTCCATGTGAATTCTGCTGCAGGGGTTTTTCCCATAACAGAAGTTTTAAAACATCATCTCCCCTCATGAAATGTCAATCAGAAAAGGAAAATACGGACTGTCACTTGGACAACATGATTTACATAATCTGTATCAATGTTTCTAAATGGTAATTTTCAGAGCTTGGAACCTCATGCCCCGAGTCTTTGTACATCAACACCCTCTGTTAGAAAAAGGGGTCACATTCTTAGAGAGTGGCTGTATTTGAAATACCCTTTTGGTGGTTTTATGTTGGCAAATGGACTAGTAAGTAGTATCAATCAATCAATCAATCAATCAATCAACCAATAAAGTAATCAATCTGTCAATCAACCAGTTAATTAATCAACCAGTTAATTAATCAATCAATTAATAAAACAATAAATAAAACAATAAAACAAGTGAAGTGAATTGTTCTAATAACGTCATATTCTGAGCCTTTTGGATAAGTGGGAAAAAAAAGTTAAGTCAAAGGCAGAATATTATGATGAGTCTCTGAGATGACAAACCCATTTGAATATTTGCAAGCAAATTTAAAAAATTATTTTTTTGTCAAAAAAAAAGTATACGTCCATTGAGTTCCTTAAGTTTAAAATCAAAATGTTATCCAAGGCCAAGGGAGCAAGCAACATCAACACAAAAACACAAATCGAAGAATGTCCAGTGCCTTCCTCAAATTTGTTTTTGAGTTTTGTTACCGGTAGCTTCCCATCCTATGATTACAGACCTCACGATGCCTTTACAGTCACTGGACCAGCATTTACACACATTATAGTACTGTAGTTTGATGACACAGGCATCTTTTACTACAAGCTGCCTAATTCCTCGTCCCAGAACCCCCCCCCCCCCATCCAATACAGCCATTATACTGCTGCTGACAGAGCCATAAAAAATCCCAACATTATTTTCCTTCACGACCATCTTGATCCATTAATAAATTGTCCGGCTCACAAAGCCTATGATTATCTTTAATTGACATAAAATCCATTGGCTAAAGCTTGGTGCGTCGATAACCAACGAGCGCTTAGCAGCTACTGACAACCAAATATTGCTTTTAACCTCGGCTAGAGAGGTTCTAGTCATTCATTAAGTCTGTATTGATATTATAGATGCATTTCAAGCCTCATTCATTAAGGCGTATGTTTTAATTGCCTAGATGGCAGAATGCAAACAAAGGGTTCAATGTGAATTTCTAAGAAGAGGTCCGTGGGTTATGTTGAAAGGATGTGCAGGCCTGTTACTTCACTGCTAAGGGAATTGCCCCCACGCCCCTGGTAATTGACTTAGTGGTAATTGACTTAGTGGTCATTGAAACAGTTCAGTAGAAATTTAAAATTTCCCTATAAAGATGCTGTTTACCGCAGACAAAAAACCTTCTTAGCTCTTACAATATTAAACTACCAGGCCTACAGTAGATGTGAGACTGTAGACAAGCTAAATATAATCACCTTAATATCAGGTTTTGAAATTTACAATTCTTTTACTCTGATAATTAGGTGTATGGGTGAAGCCCGAAAAACGTATTGTTTTTACCAATCTAATAATATGTTCAAAATTTTATTTCCCCTTTCAAAGTTTGTATACAATACATTAGGCCTACATTCATGCTTTAAAAAACCAAGCTATTTTTTAAGAACATCATTGTTATTTTTTGGTTTAAATGCATTGACAAAACAACCCTACCCCCCTCTGTGTATTTTAGGTTTTAAATTTATTGAATAGCTTTTGAGGAGGTTTTTTAAGTGAATAAATATTACAACAGGAAATTTTCTGCACTGTCTGGTTTCATAAACAGAATCTTAGTTCATAATTTATATATTTTACTCAAAATATGTGTAAAGTACTTGTCATAACATTCTATTATAATATAAACAATCAGAGATATTCAACCATAATAGTGAAACTAAATCCAGGCAACCCACCAAAAAAAAACAAAATAGTCATGAAAAAAAAAAAACTCTGTATCATGATTATTTTCTTGAAATACGGGAGACTACATAAATATTATTCCTGCTTTTGTGAAACTAAACCCTATACTGTATATTTAAAATAAAGTCGTTATAAAGAGTAGAAATTTAATCGTTATGTTATTGGTCTACATTGAGAAATGATCTGCAAAACAAATCAATCATCAAAATTATTAGATCTTAAAAAAATAGAAATATAACACTTTAACACAGTGTGTGTGGAAAGTAAGTTAGGCCGTTTCTGACTTGCTAGTCTTTCTGACGCAGCTATGGCTACGGCTTAATCATTGTGTCATCATGTGTTAAAGTACAGAACATACATAGCAACACCCTTACGACAGCCATAGCCAGAGCCGCCAGTTCAGATATGGCCATTATTCATTCTGATTCGAGACAACTTGTCAGAAAGGTTCTGCGATAATATAGGACAAAATGTATCCAACAATATACATGTAATTTATTACCATATTTTTAAACGTATTTATTATTATTATTATTATTTTTTAAACCCCTTTATGAAGATTTGATTCCTTTGTATTTCGTCTTATTCCCTTTGCCTCTTAGTTAAGCGCTTCTGGGGTTTATGCTGTCGATGTAAGGTGATACGCTCTATTTATTATTCTGAATTCACAGATGTATAAGCTATACAGACAAGTACAGTTTCGATTTTGGTTGTTTTTTATGAAACTACACGTAAGTACGTTTTTTATTTAAGTTGCCTTTGTAAAAAATTCCGCAATACAGCACAAAAGGTTTTCCATTCTTCTGCAAGTCAGCTCAGAAGTTTAATTTGATTTATTCCCCCCTAAAAAAAATTACAAAAGGTTCTGAGTTTGTGAAACCAAAAATTTTTTGTGAAACTGATTAATGTACATTCCCTGCAGATTTTGTTATTTTTATAAAAAGATGCAAAAGTGAAAACTTTAAAATATTACTTGATAGTACAGCAGCTGGAACTGCCTCTACAAAAAAATGTTAAATACATCTTTGTGTTTGCACAGTGATTCAGTAATTATCACTCACTACAAGAAAACATTAAATTCTTCCATGGTTATTTCTCTTCAAAAACGTACCACTGACTATAATTTCTTTTTAAACATTGAAGCACCCAAAGTACAGTTCACATCTGAGAATTCATTCAAACATTCATGTTTGATTTGCACTTACCTGCTCTTCCTGTAAAGTTCTCTAAATCACCAAAAGAATCTAAGACATAAACTCCTTCACAAGAAACGCCTTGGTGTGTCCAGCGCTAAAGTATCCATCATGTCTGCTAGTTACAATAATCTCATGATGTATAATTTGATTCTGGGAATGCACCAACACATGCTAATCACGCATTAAACACACCCCTGTGATCCTATAACACGGTATACAGGCAACCTTACACCCAACCCTGATGCTTAAATGACTACTACAAGACCAGAGTAAAACCTGACCAGGCAGCCGTGAGTGGCTCAACATTTACACACATTGTCATCATCACTAAGTAGTGCCCCACTGCCACGCACAATTATGCCACCAGGGTGGATAATTGACATCAGACATACATATCAATACAAAGTTTACGCTGTAGCTGACCGGTTGAAGCCAGCAAATCACTGCAGGATACCGGTGGATGCGTGTATAACAAAAATCCAGCAGAACGTTTGCTGGGAAACACTGTCTGAAAGCCCTCGACCCCACGTTTGGTACACACAAGTAAAACAAACACGGGCCGAGCGCTGAAAGTTCCGGGTTACAGAACCCTCCAGGTTGTACAAGAAGATTAAAATAATTTACACATGTTCAGTAAACGCTGTGATCTACTAATTAAAGCAGAGAGTAGAATGGAAAGGAAAACAAAGATTCAGGGTAGGCCATTGGCAATGCCGATATGCAAATGAGGGTGTAGAGTTTATAACCGCTGTTTCATGCATAGTATTATAATCCTATTGACAGAGCAAAGGCAATCCGGGTATATTACATGTACAAAAGTGAGATAAATCATGTTATGGGATTTTGGAAATGTGAGAGGACATCTTCGGTTACAGATATCAACATATTTCATTTTATTAACTGGCTGTTGATTTAATAAATAATCTCCATAGATTATAAGAAGGGGGTTAGCATTATTTTTTTTCTGGGGAAAGAAGAAGAGAAAGAAGAAGAAAGGAGGGAAAAGGCTGGTCGTCTCTGAAGACACCGTTGTGCCGGCATGCCTTTAAGCATTCTATGGATTGTGCAACATGATATGCCCTACAGACAACGGGACCCAGAAAAAGAGAGGCAGAGAAAAAAACGAGGGCAAATAGGCACAAATTGAGGGATTGATAAATATTGTGATGTGAAGCAAGAAGGGGGTTTATAGACTTATGCCTTTACCTGTGTTGGTATTGATGACTCACTCATTTAAAGTAATAATGGAATTAACAATGACACGACTACCCTCCCCCGATTCATATTTCTATTCCCAAACCAATTTCCAAAAATGATTTTTATTAATATTTCTATTTCAGCGATGCGATCACATTATCGACACTGGGAAGCCGAGTCTAATTTAAATGTCCTTTGCTGGATTGGTGGATCCCCCCACCCCTTCTCTCTATCATTGTGAGAATGAAAAGGAATAAGATTATTTTCATCTTGGTGTGCAGCATATGATGTTTGGAGGGGGTGGGGGTGGGGGGTAATCTCACTGTTACATAGTTTGATTCATCAGCTATGGTTCTCATTACAACCTACTGAGCCCTTCAAGGTAATTTGATGATCATTCTTTGTACATCAACAGTCACTGTATGACTTCCTTTGTGTATCATAGCAAAATACTACACAAAATGTATCAGTTGCTACTCAAAGCAATCATTTCAGTCCTGGTAAGGCCCCGTTCCCACTGGACCCCGCATTGATCTCACAATTCGAGAAAAGGGCGATCAGACCCCGCAATTTCTCGAAAAGGGCGATCAAAGGGCGATCAAGCGTAAGTGGGAACGCGAGGGCAATCAGGATCAGACCTCGCAAATTTGATCCACCTCGGGAGTAGGATTAAAGTGGGATCTGATCGCCCTTTTGGATTAATGGGCGATCAAAAGTCTAGTGGGAACAAAGGGCGATCAGACCCCGCAATTTGAGGGCATACATCCGCCATAGATACGTTGCGCCTACGCACTGCCCACTTGGTTGACCTTTGTTGGCGAACTTTGAATCCACTTCCGTTCCCAAAAGGGGGATCAATGCGCGATCATACTCAAGTGGGAATGCGGCCGCAATTTCCGCCTGTGGCTAATCCTACTGCTTGATCCTGATCTCGCATTTGTGGATCCAGTGGGAACGGGTCTAATTCATCTTTGAGACAGTAAGGCCATCTTTATCTTGCAAAGGGCACTTCCATTGGAATAATCTTAAAGTCTATGGGAATCTTCTGAAAGGGCACTTAAGGCCAAGACCGGGGCAATAGTCAGTGTAATTCCATGCGGCCTGCTATTTGCTACTCAATATAAGCATTCAGTGTGCACAAAACATGTTCAGTCCAAATATTGTCCGAAGCCACTCTGACAGTTAAAGGCATCATACACGTTTGGTAATTGTCAAAGACCAGTGTTCTCACTTGGTGTATCCCAACATATACATAATATAACAAGCCTGTGAAAATTTGGGCTCAATTGGTCATCGAAGTTGCAAGAAAATGATAAAAGAAAAAACACCCTTGTTGTACAAATTTGTGTGCTTTCAGATAGGAATAAAAGGCTTCTAGCTAGAAGTCTTTTATTATTTTAGTGAGAAATTACCTCTTTCTCAAAAACTACGTTACTTCAGAGGGAGTCGTTTCTCACAATGTTTGTTTCTTGTTACCAAGTCAGTTTTCATGCTAATATATATTTTGAGTAATTACCAAACGTGTACGATGCCTTTAACCTCTATCCCATTCGTTCCTTTCCTGAATGTTTCTTGGTAGTCTATGGCAACTACATCATTGGTTATTCCTTTAATGTGGGCTTGACTGCTGATGGAGACTACTGCTCCAACCTCTCTGATGGATTATTTGTGTATGGTGTTGAAATATTTAAGGAATGGTATGCCCAGTGGTCCTCTCATAGTTAATTACAGAGATGTAAATAATGTTAATTGTCAGATTACCTCTCTCGTTTCAATTGAATTCCAAAGGGAGCCCCTGAAAGAATGCATAATGCGTATTAGGCAATCAGTGACTAGTGACAGGTACCAAGAGGGAACATCTATGATGTGTTCCAATCATAGTAATGTGTGTTTAGTATATGCTTTTTTAAGCCAAGTAGGCCCCTAAAGCGCCTTACAAAATTATTACCCCTGTCCATCAGGCCCCAAAGCATTCCTAGAACCACCTCAACTCCTTAGGAGTAAGCAGCACCGGCAACTGAATATGCGCACAGGTTGCTCATCAATAACCTACACCCTAACAGGTACATGTACATATAGCCATTTTCTCCTGGGTGATGAGAAGTTATCTTGTTAAGTGTCTAATGACTATGGCACGCCAAATAGCAGAAAGGTTGGCTTATCCCACCAAGGTTCTTAAATACAGAAAAGGGAATCTGCATAAATTTGGGGTTGAGTTCAAATAAGCCCGTCTCCCAACCCTCATCCAATGAAGCTAAGTCCAAATTGGCAAACAATTTTAAAAAAACACTTCAAACACTCCAGGTTTTACTATAGGAGAATCTTAGGAACAACATCAAATGAAAAAACACTGCACACACCAAATTTCCAAGGGCATGCTCTTCTACTGAACAAGCAAAATGTGTATCCTTAATACTCCACAAGTTTTCTCGTGACTACACAACTATTCGGTGAAAACAGTGAAGAAAATGCCATATTATTTTATCTCTTTGCTGGACACCAAGCGTCGAGTATCAAGAACTCCAGAAATTCATTTGATGAGCAGGCAAGTATGCATGGTCAAATCACATCAGTCAAAAGCTGCATGGGTGACTCCCATTACAAAATGAAAAAACTTCACCGGAGCGTTTTAGACAGAGCAGGCTGACCAGTCACAAGCAGCTGACTGACCATCCATGGGAGTCTCCATTGAGGTGGAAGACGAAGGTGGTCATCTGTCCATCCATCCGTATGATTACAAGATGGAGATGAAACAACCAGATCCTTGAGGATTTATAGATCCTCCAAGATGGAGTACAGCATTCTTATTCATGTTAAACTCCTCCATTAAACTCTGCTGCTAATTTAGAATGGGAAAGCAACGCCAATAAACTCAAATACAATGCAGACAAATTCCAGCATGGGTAACCTAAAGTTGTTTAATGTTTTTCCCTGGCCATCATCTGAAATCAAGGTCTGAGTGATATTTTCATCCAAAGTGTAAATTTATTCTTGGAAACATGAATGTCCTTAAGAAGTAACTATAAATAGTAGTAAACTTGCGGGTACAGACGTGTGTAAAATCTCTTTTGGGGGGAGTGTTGGCTCTGAAAAGAGCCGGTTTGTTCTCCACGTTTCAAACAGTATACTCTGCTCGTCTTCAGGAGATGAATGTCCTCGTATAGCTTTAGACAGAAGCAGCTTGTGTTATTTTAAGTATTTTCATTTCATGAAACACCAAGGCAACATGTAGATTTGAAAGAAGAACAAAATTAAGCATGACAATAAAAGCTGTGTCTTCTCTATTCAAATATGACTCAGGATCTGAGTACAAAGCGTGGAATTCCCTGCTTCGGTAAGCGTAAATGCTATGCTTACAATAAGCAGAACCATGACATTGGTCCCTGGTGCAGTGGAAACATGAACCACAGCCACTATTATGTTTCCACCACTGATTGTGAATAGTATAGTAACCTGAAACAACATGATAACAATAGCCAGAGACAGAGAGAAATAGAGATGAGGAAACAATACAGGATGGCCATGTAGGCTTTGACTTGATGTATTGATGGTATCACCAGAGGTGTAGCCAGAAGAGGGGAAGGAGCACCACCCCCCTCCCATAGGATTAAAAAAAAATGCACAAATGAATGGTTCCATCCCTTAAATAGCCCCCCCAAAAAGAAAATTACATCTTTGCCCCTACTTGCCCCCCCAAATGAAAATGTCTTAAGTATCTCAGCTCCTGTCTTTGGATACAGTATTGAGTAAACTGGTTCCGATATCGAAAGGTGAACACAGCGTCTTCAACTCTACCAAGCATAAAATGAGATTATCAATGTAATCGCCCATGATTCACCTGTCACCTATCGTGACAGTGGTGGGAGGATTTCGTCTCCTTTTGGAAAACGGAGAGAGAAAAAAAGACAGCTCTTGTTGGGCTGGAATTAATTGATGCCAGGATTTAATTGATGGACGGCGCCAGGGTGGGTGCGCCATTCAACACGCTCCAATGTCCAGTTTAGAAGGATTGGCGACGTATTGACCGACATGAAGAATTTAATCAATATTTTTATGACACTGAAGAAAAATCTGAGTGGTTCTAAGCCTTTGAGTCGCAAAGTATAGAAAAGTTGCTTTTAGCTTAAAATATTTTAATACATTTAGGCGGCAACTCAAGCAATGCCAAATTTTGATGCTTTTGGTCTAAGTGCAAGAAATTTGTCAAGGTTAAGGACAGGGTATTTATTCCTGAATGTGAACAGGATCCAACAGTGGTTAAAAAACTGTGAAACATGGCACTTGTTCAGACAGAAATGTCACAAACACAAGCAGCTCTCAATTTGTTTGACTGCTGGTGGTGGTGGAGCTGTTTTTAGGTGTTTGTGCAGCAGAGCGAATGCCTCTTTTTGTTCTGGGGGTTTTTATTTCTTTTTTTCCCCTCTATTTTGTTTTTGTTTGGGGGGTTGTCTTGTTACATGTAGGTTTAAATGCTTGTTTGTGTTTTATTTATTATTTTTATTTATTGATGTTATTATTACTTATTTATTTATTTGTTTATTTGTTTATTCATTTATTTATTTATTGGGTGGGGGAGGGGTGGCAGTTAGGTTAAAGGATAATGGTGAAACCACAATAAAACCTACCTTATGATTCTAAGGGGTACAGTGAATTGAGGGTGCTTAGTTTATACATCATGTACCATAATACATCTAAAACCATAGAGGTCAAGCAGTGATTGTGTGCCCTTGAAAATAATAGAAACATAGCTCCCAGACACTTGACTAAAACAACAAGGAGTTTTAGGAACAGCCGCAAAACTACTCTAAACTACTCTAAACCACAAAGAAGCCATAAAACCTAACTGGCCGGCTTAATAAATACATTATCTACCATCACTACCAAATGGTGAGAAAATGTGAAGGTTATGGGAAATTGTTAACAATTTAACCAAATAAGTTATGATTTGACGAGTTTGAAGCAGACAGGAATGATTCCACCAAAACACTTCTTGTAAATATCTTTCTTTAATGTTTGGGTGAGCTCATAAATTATCAAGTCATACTGTCATGGAGACAGGATGGCACCGGTCACATCAATAAAGTCAGATAGTGCCAAGCTTGCAACTTTGTTTCCCACCCTACAAATTGGATTTCGAAATGAGAAATGTGCAGCCTGCAATGGCTCAAATTTCTATGGAATTTAATAATAATAATATAATAGTGGCTTCTTATATAGCGCACATATATCCACTCAGTGACGCCAAAAGCTTTTAGCGTTCATTTATTATTTTCCTGCAAGGTATTGTGGAGCTACGTTTTGATGAGTGAGACTTTACATAGCACCATGTAATGGTTTGGGTTTACAAGGTGCTGGATATGCTGCCTGCCAAACCAGGAACACCGGGCACCCCCTTCTCTTTCTAAGTGCACTGGGTTCTTTTTACGCTATTACATTACACAACAACACACGGACTAACGCCCCATCCGCGGGACATCATCAGAAGTAAGTGGTCTTGAGTAAGTGTGTTAGTGTCACGATTCAATCACACTCTGATGGAACTCAATCCAACACACGAGCTTGAGTTCGTGTTCTTATCCGGCGCCTTCACATCCGCCCACACACGATTCCAACGGGGAGAACGTGCTTGAGATGTAAACAACATCCACAGAAGTTTTCTTACTGTGAGAAGTGTGTACGATTAAATACCTGAACAAAATATTGACAAAATAACTTGGCGTACATGTGCGTATGTGTAAACATTTATCATCTGGGAAAACCAAAATATCACATGCAAGAAATCATTATTATGGAGTCATTCCGTAAAACTATTATAAGTGCCTAGGACCAGTTTGACAAGTTCATGTTACATTTTTTCAAAGAAATCTTGTTTCTTGGGGGGGGGGCTCAACATTTTGTGTCATTGAAAAACAAAACAAGACATTTCCCAAAAGCATAGGTCCGCAGTTAGTCACTGTGAAAAGCAATCAAGTATATGTATGTAGGCAGTCGCATAATGTTTTAGATACCCATCCCCATTTGAAATCTGGACTTTTTAGATTAAATTATCAGAATAAAATGTTACATTAGCTGTTATGTAGTAATTTCAATGTTTTTAAAACTTACACGCAGAAAATGTATGTGTTCTTACATGTAAATTTATCTTATTATAAATTGTAAATGACATAAAGAGAGCTATGAAAAAAAGCTTCTTAAGAAAAGTGCAAAAATGGAAACTACAGTTTTAAATGACCAGAAGTGCCCCCAAAAAAGTTGACCTCATTTATGATTGGTAACAATGTGAGGCGATACTTTTAAAAGCAACGGTTTCAGCGATGGCAATACAAGTAAGTATCACTATCTCTTCAGTCAACCCTTCAATAAAGCCAAACAAACAACAAAAAGTGCTCTGAAATTCACACATAAGGGAGAGGGAACCCCAATCTTTTTGTTACGTTCCAATAATACTCAGTATTATTTCAGTATCAAGAAGCAAGTAACACGATGAAAGAAAGCAGTCATCAACTTGACTGAAGGAATCACAAAAGCAGGCACTGCAGTTGTGTTTCTACAGGTATAATGCACCCAATTCCACGCATGACAAATAGCAAAGTACAGCGACTGAGTATTTTTTACACCACAAAATAATTTCTCCACCTTCTCACGCCACGGTTATTTGGACAGTGAATAATCCAAAACGAAATACACAAAAATCCACTGGATTTTTTTTTTCCACTTGGGGGAGAGAAGTAGCAGGGGAGTAGATGTTGGTGAAGGAAGTCTTGCAAAGTAATAAGCACTGTCCACAGTCCTTGTGTGGGTGGGACACAAAGGCAGAGAATGGGGGTGTTAGCAGCTATTCCTCAGGCAGACACAATGGACAAGTGTGCAACTGCCTAGGGGCTATGTACACAGCACATTATTGAGCAGGCTGGTGTAGTGTCTTGGATTGTGGAGGATGTAGACTTGCCTGAAATGCAATCTGTTGGATGGGGAGGGTGTTTAGGTGTTGACCAGCTTGTTGGGGAATATTAGAAGAGAAGACTAGAGGGAGTAGAGGTGTGGAAAAGTCTGAACTTTTCTGAAGTGCCGCATAAGTTTGTCTTAAATGATAGTAACAAGAGTTTGTATTTTAATTAAGACTACAAGTTTTCAATTTTCCTGAGAAAAAACAAAATGAACAAGTCATTTTTGAAAAGGTCAAATAACAGCACAGATAACTCGCAAATAGATACTTTTCAGATGCATTCATCTTGTGAACTATTTAACAAACTACATGGTCATTTACACTAAAAATCCTTAGTACCCTTGATGTAAATGCTGGTTGACAGAATGATGGAAACATTAGAACTACAGTGTATAGGGTTAAGACCTGTTTTTAGCAAAACCTTTTTACCTCTCACACAATCTTGAAAACTACTGATTGCGATCAGTGATGGTCCTCAAAAAAGTATGCTCTGATCTTTTTCAGAAGAAAATCAGAGCATACTGATCGAAACGTTGAGCTGTTACACCAACGTTTCTTTTCAGATCTATCGCAGCTCAGGAAAGAATTCATCACATGATATGACCTCAAACAATAGTTTCATAACTGTTTTCTCCCATCATGCAATATTTCCAATCCTACTTATTTTGAGGCCATGTCACACGAGACAACCTTCAGGCAGCCAGGTCCAGGTAA
The DNA here is from genome assembly GCA_021014325.1 of Plazaster borealis. NCBI lineage: Eukaryota > Metazoa > Echinodermata > Asteroidea > Forcipulatida > Labidiasteridae > Plazaster > Plazaster borealis. The sequence continues at coordinate 33,972,970 of CM037474.1, read as the reverse complement.
TCTCCACATAGATATAAGAAACATTCACATTTAAATATTCACATAATTTACTTGAAAGTAGTCATTTGCAAAATGGCATTTTTGCCGTTGTAGTTGTTCCTTTTGCATATAGTGCAGTTAGTGGCCTGAAACAATTGTCTTGAGTGACTATAGAGCAAATGACCTGCCCTTTAGACAACATCACCAAACCATTTGTAATGTTCTTATTATTGTGAGAGAACATGTAACCTTTGTGTACAAATAGAGTGACCTTGTACATTCCAGGGCCTTTCTGGCAGGCAAGATACTGCACTGGTTACAGGGAAATTGTACATTTTATGTCTCAATTTCCACATAAATTCAAAGATTATAAAAGTAACAGCTGAACAAGTTTTGAGATGTTCCCCCTTTCTTCATTTTAAAAGTTGATAAAAATCAGACAGTGCAATGTCCATACAGTTTAAGATTTAATGTTTTCTTTCATTGAGCTGTGTACAAATCATGCCTGCAGGAAGTCCAGGCTCTGTGGTTCTTTTGTAAATGTGATGTGACAGGTCACATGGTCTATAAGGCCAATAAGGGATAATAAAGTTGAATTGAACTGAATTTCACAATGCACTCGATCAGACCACATATTTTGCAGGAACGATATGATTATCTATAGGGAATTTGGCCGGTGACTTGTTCAAAGCAAACTTTTCTGCGCTAAGCAGATTTCAATGTGCTTAGCAGCTATATGAGACAGTACAAAGATATCTGTATTTACACATAATGAGTGCACAAACCTAATCAAGTAAGTATGCATCATGTGTACCTTAAACCATTGGTCCAATGCTACACAGGTCTGATTACTGTGCCAGATTGCGTGACTTGCTCTCACCGTGCTTTGACTCAGTCTTGTTCGGGTCCATGAGCAATTTCAGCACAGATATTAGCTTTCTGCCTAGTTGTGAATTCGCCGCCTAAGGGCGGAAATGCTGAGAGCAATCTTGGAGGAGACCGCCATGAATTGAAGATGCCATGACAAATATCTCCAATGCAAATTCTAAATTTAATAATTAATGAACCTTCTCGCTCCTCTTCTTTGTGGATAATTTCTGGACTTATTATTATTTGAAGACTTTTAAACTACAGGGGAAACCCAGAACAGTATGTCGTTGTATAAATTTTGCTGTCAAGATATTTTAAAGCCATTACAAACCACTCAAGATGACTGTTATCATTGTGTTGTGTGCAACTTTGACAATGTCTTGTGAATTGAGGGTTTTATCCTGTACAGCACTGGCAAACAGCTTTTGTACGCAGAAAATTTCACGCTTATTCATATGTACCACACACATACATGTAGATCCTCATCACTTGATTGGTTGAACATACATCACGTGTCATCCATTATTTTGCCACGCATTACTGCCGTGACGCTCCTCAATTTAATATTGGAGTCCAATATGGATAACTATTGGACGCTTTGCAGTGTCATTCCCAAATTAATCATTCCCTGCCGGTTTGTTCAAACGTGGCAAGGTCCTGCCACAGCGGACGAGGTTGGTATCTACATGGATCCGTCCACGTTGTTTAGAAATTATTTTAAAGAATTTTCAGAGTGTGGGTCTGATGAGTTTCTGTATTTATTTGTGTTTATTGTGAACAAATTTCAAGTGACAAGGGGCAAAGATTCATGTGTGAGTTATTAAGCTAATGAGTTATATAAAACAAATATTGAATGCATTTCGTTTGTGGATTGTCCCACAATGTAATCACTCGGTGAAATTTGGCTTTTTCCTGTGGAATGGTCCAGATTTCACAGAAATACCTCTATGCTGTGACAATGCACTCAAATGCATCCAATATTTGTATACTATGAAATGGTACAAGTATCATCAGTTTCCAGCTCGATACTGAAAATATGACAAACTACAATTCAGGGCATCTGATTCTCATCACAGTTAACATTCAAAGGTCAATTTAAGTTCAATAAACTGTCTCACTATGACATGACATGACTACATACTGTAACCCTATTATAAATTGAACCATAGACCTCAGTATATTCTTGCTTTCAACTATACATGTACATGTAAGGTTGTACAAGTATACAAAGCCCTTCGCTTCAGCCATCTTGGTTTTTTCTCCCTCCTATTCAAATCCATGAAACCAAACTGAGGCTTGAGGGGCAATATAGGCTGATCCAATTCACTTTTAGTGTATTCACTATTGCTGTTGCATGGGGAACATGACAAACATGACAAGACGTCTTTAGGCGAATAATAAACAGACAACTCCAGTCGATCAGAACCAATCAGTAACAATGTCTACATAAATGACATCTGACACACATAGGAAGCTAGTTTGCAGTATAGCGCAACAACGCTAGTCACACACTGGGACATGATTTGAATGTTAAAAGGGTACAGAGAGTTGACTGAGTCAATTTACAATTCTAAAGTCAGACTGCAATACAATACTCTCCAGCATGTACCATACATACATGCATACATTGTTAACGTTTTAACCCAATGTATACATACGTGCATGGCACACACAATTTTGTACTTGTGGGTGTATAAACTTACAAGATGGTTATAATTAGGTTCTTGCACCTTTTTGTGACTTTTGACGGTTACTCAATAACAAAAATAACATGTACTGAACCAAGAGAATGCTCTACACCCTACCAGCTAAGGTAGGGCACTGGTTTAGTAATACAGATGTCAGAGGTTCCAATCCCTTTCTAGTCAATTTTCCTGTATACCCAAAATGTATGTATATATGCACTTTAGTACAAGGAGTGGACCAAGTTTATTTCAAGGACTGAGTGTGATTTGAAACAAACATTAATTTGAAACTGGAAAGTCTTTTTGGCCCAAATAACACAATAGTTCAAGTACATTGTACATGTACAATTAAATAAATAACCCAAAGTGTGTACAGTGTACATGTATTTTTCCTTTTTCAAGTCGTCACGAGTAAAGTTACTGGCAGCAAAACAATTCAGACAGAGAATTTAATGACAAAAACACAGTTCAGGCAAATGCTGGCTCTAAAGTTCACAACTATTTTTAAATAAAAAAAAAACCCTGGAAAGATCAAGGAAGATTACTTGCAAATGTCGTGCATTCAGATGATAAACATCCCCCAACATATCTTAAAAAGTGAAAGGGTCCAAGGCATTCAACCAACCTTGACGCATTATAATGAGGCTCTTGGTTGGCTTATTAAGAGCCCGGTGGGGGGGGGGGGGGGAGGGGGGGCATAAAGCCTGGTCACGTAGGACAACAGTGCTATGAAAAGCAAGTGAAATGGAATACTCCCTGCACTAGGCTAGGAACAAAGTACTGGTAATTGGGTAGCGCTGGAGTACACTCAAGTCCAAATATTTGTGTAATTTTCCAAGCTGGCTTACCCACGTTTTCCATCAACCCCTCCCCCCCCTGAAAAATAAGGTTAAATTGTTTCATTTGTCGAACAACGTTCGGAATTTTGTTATCAGAAATGGATATTAACCTTTAACTAATCAAATACTTGGTAAGAGGTTAATTTACATTTCTGATACAAAATTCCAGACTTCTCCCAAGTGGCAGAATTTCACCACACAAATTGTCTAGCTGTCTGCCTGGGGAAAGTCATTGTGGAGGAAACAGGTCAACTCGTACGCATGCAAACTCGTACGCCTGCCAACCCGTACGCCGATTGGTCAACTCGTGCGCCAACCAACTCGTACACACACAAACTCGTACGCACGCCAAGTCATACACAGTTTTTCAGATTTCAAAATTTACTTACTATCAAAACATGGAGGTAGCCAGATCAAAACTTAGGGCCTAACTGCCGACCAATTTCAACATTTATTAAATATCAAAATGGCCATTCTTTAAAAAATGTGTTCAGACAAATTTACAGTTTAACAGTAGGCTATCCATAACACACAAAAATGTCAAATAGGCCCTACCTTGCGAAAATAGCCATCCGTCAAATTGGAAATGCTCTTTAATAATACTTTTAAAGGGGAAAAAAATCACAAACGGACAACTTAATAGTTGTCAAACCTTTCGAAAAACTTACACCTACAAATTGTTATTATGGTTCCATTTATTATTATTATACTTTGCATAAAAACGGCGAAACCTTTTCCGTATGTCAACACGTAGTGAATATCAATTATACTTGCGTACGAGTTGGTGGGTGTACGAGTTGGTGTGCGTACAAGTTTGGGCGTGTATGAGTTTGTGTGTGTACGAGTTGGTGCGTACGAGTTTGTGTGCGTACAAGTTGACCAGCATTCATTGTGGATGTCCATATAAAGGTACACAACTGTATATTAGAATGTCAGTCACTTCGTACCCAAGTCACTTCGTACCCAAGTCACTTCGTACCCAAGTCACTTCGTACCCAAAATATCATACCCAGGTCACTTCGTACCCAAGTCACTTCGACGAAGTGACCGACATCGGTATATTACCCCCCCAAAAAAATTATATCTAATAATTAATTTGTTCTCCTGGAAGGTAAATAACAGGAATAATAAACACTAGCCTCATATTTTGACCTGCCCTGACGAATGAAAACATTTAGGGGGTTCAATGCATCAACACTTTATACTTCATTTCATGACCGCATTTGTTCTTCTTTACTCTCAAATAAATTTGTTTAATAAAACACAGCATCAGAATGCAGAGCATTAAGGTCAAAACAAGATGTGGATAACTTCAAATAATCAATCGCTAAATACATGAACATAAAATCAGAAACTTGATTGAAACTGTTCTCATATAATACATGAACATAAAATCAGAAACTTGATTGAAACTGTTCTCATATCATATAAACCATTGAGAACTTAAAACAAGCTTGCACACAAAAAAACTTTATTCGTTTTAAACCCCAAACTACATTGTAAAGAAAACTGTTTTATGAAACTTACCACAAATCGCCACTTCTTCACTCAAGAGTAAATCATATAAAAGTTTCACTTTAATAAAAGAAATTGGATCCAGGATTTAGAAGTACGCATGCAATAGTCCATGGGAGAATGAGTATCTTGTGTGTGTGTTTGCTTCCAATATCCCTATTAGTATAAGACACGCAGTGTGTACCATCTCTTTGCACAACCCCTTCCAAACTGAGAACACTCCACCAATGATCCCATTCTCAATTTCAATGTTGCATTCCCCACCAACAAAAGCTGCCATTCACACCTGTGGGTGAGTCACCACTACAAAGCCCCCACCCTATAATAGAACAGTCTGAGCAAGGTCTTTAGAAATGCAAATTTAGCACAGTTCATTTTACAAAATGGGGGTGTTTAGTGGTGGCAGGGTTGTAGAGGGCCCTAACTGGAGGATTAAAAGACCTTGATTTCAGTGTTGTTCTGGATGGTGTGGAGATTAAAGAGGGATTGTGTATTGTGAGGATTATGCTGATTTAAGGTGAGAGGGTGGCAGCCTTGTCAGGCCAGGGATTAACCATGGATTAAAAAAGCCTATTGTTTTGTATTTAACCTTGGAGGTAACCAAAGAGCAAGGATTAAGAAATAGGCTGTGAAAAACTTCTCAGTGTTTACCACTGACACAAACACAGTATCAAGTTTAGGGGAAATACAAGATTGAAAACTGACAAAAACTTTATAGCCTACAGTACCAAGTTTTACTTTTAATGAATCATGGGTGAATAAAGAAAAGATGAATTGAGGATGTTTTGAACCAGCAACCCTTAAATTATTGTACCAGTGCTTCACCAACTGATCTATCTAGCCCTACCTTTGGCAAATTCCTATAGTATTATTGTACCAGTGCTTTATCAACTGATCTATCTAGCCCTAACTTTGGCAAATTCCTATAGTATTATTGTACCAGTGCTTTACCAACTGATGTATCTAGCCCTAACTTTGGCAAATTCCTATAGTATTATTGTACCAGTGCTTTACCAACTGATCTATCTAGCCCTAACTTTGGCAAATTCCTATAGTATTATTGTACCAGTGCTTCACCAACTGATGTATCTAGCCCTAACTTTGGCAAATTCCTATAGTATTATTGTACCAGTGCTTTACCAACTGATCTATCTAGCCCTAACTTTGGCAAATTCCTATAGTATTATTGTACCAGTGCTTTACCAACTGATCTATCTAGCCCTAACTTTGGCAAATTCCTATAGTATTATTGTACCAGTGCTTTACCAACTGATCTATCTAGCCCTAACTTTGGCAAATTCCTATAGTATTATTGTACCAGTGCTTTACCAACTGATGTATCTAGCCCTAACTTTGGCAAATTCCTATAGTATTATTGTACCAGTGCTTTACCAACTGATGTATCTAGCCCTAACTTTGGCAAATTCCTATAGTATTATTGTACCAGTGCTTTACCAACTGATGTATCTAGCCCTAACTTTGGCAAATTCCTATAGTATTATTGTACCAGTGCTTCACCAACTGATCTATCTAGCCCTAACTTTGGCAAATTCCTATAGTATTATTGTACCAGTGCTTCACCAACTGATCTATCTAGCCCTAACTTTGGCAAATTCCTATAGTATTATTGTACCAGTGCTTTACCAACTGATCTATCTAGCCCTAACTTTGGCAAATTCCTATAGTATTATTGTACCAGTGCTTTACCAACTGATCTATCTAGCCCTAACTTTGGCAAATTCCTATAGTATTATTGTACCAGTGCTTCACCAACTGATCTATCTAGCCCTAACTTTGGCAACTTCCCGTTTTTGTCAGTTATGTCCAGTCTGATTCTTTGCCATGCAATAGGCCAAATAACAAAAAATACCAGTTGATCGTCCGGATTTTTCAAAAATGAGGAGGATGAGGGCCTTACTATTTACTATTTACTATTTGTTATTTTTTTTCCAAGATGGCCGCCAAGTATTCCAATTTCAACCGGCGACTAAATCTTCAGTTTGAAATCACCTCTGTTTGTTGCATTAGGACCCGGGTTAACAGGGATTATTACACTAAAAGATGAACATGAATAATAAATGACTCTTGGTACAAACAAAGACACTACTGAGTTGATGTTCAACTTCACCATTGTCGAAGTCTCCCGAAGCAAAGTCTGAGAAAATATCAATAATGCGTCTTTCGTCCCCCACTGACCGTGCATACCAAGGCTTAAGAATCTTGCCTTTATTTGCGCGAATTAACACGCACACACCATCTTGCAGCTCACCTCGGATAAATGTTGATATAAAAAAACGTGTTCAGATACACAAACGCCACACAAAATGCATGGGTCATCAAGCAAAGTACGCGGCATAAGACCAACTTGACACGTTTGAAAGGTCGAGTCAACCCGTTAAAACTTACACCGTAATAAACCAGTCGAGATGTCTCAATATGGTCGAGTTGCCCATCCGTAACCCAGGAGCTTAACTTCGTTCCCATAAAGTGATCGATCTCTTAACAGTATTCGGGACGGCATGTTCCCATGCATGCAGCACGCGCAGGAGCAAGGTTGTATGCTCATCATGTTATGCATGCAAGTGCTGGAGCTTGCATGCGTGCAGTGTACGATGTACATGTACATGTGCATGTACAATGTTCGACACGACCGATGGCCATGCAAATAAAATGGTTCTGTGTTTCACGACCTAGTTTTTCGTGTTGTAAATTCTAAAACATCGGTAAGTTTATCAAAAATTTGAAGAAAAAAAACGTCGTAGTTAGTTAAAAATACAAACAAATATTGTTTTATTTTGAAGAAAAATCGAAAATAGTAAATAGTAAAAAAAAGGATGCGGGCGGGGACGATCAACTGGTATTTTTTTTTATTTGGCCATATCAGCACACTGTGAACTTGCAGGTAGCTTTTTAAAATGCAAGAACTTAACATCATCCAAAGAAAGACCTTTTCCCTCACATCTCATAGCTAATACTAAAAAACATTTACAACTTTAAAAAATTTCAAAAGATTTTCCCTAGAAGTGGTAACTACTTTCTTGTTTATATTTGATTGACACACAAGAAAATTTGTTTTAGGTACACGGAAACTAGAAGCGGTTTCATGGTCTACAGGTAAATAAGAACAGTACACCCTTGCAGTAAGTAAATCTCTTTTGTCCCCTGAAAAGAGAGCAAACAATTCTCAATGACTTGTCTTAAATGACTGCAAACCAAAACTACATGTTCAAGTGGCTGCCCATGTGTGCATGTTTACTGTGAATAAACTATGGTATGAGGTGTGTTTATTCTTATTATTATAGAAACGTCAGAATTATTATACCATGCTGTTTGGGATTCAGAAAGAGAAAGGATCCATGAACGAAACTTCTTTCTAATCTTCACACCATAACTCAAGGGAGTTGTGTGTACTAGGAATAGACAATTACCACAAAGTGCACAGCTGACACAGACCAAAACAATTTTTCTCCTGGGCCAGTTTATCAACATCCTTGACAAATCCAAACTACTGACTTTCTTAACATGTACATGTACAGTTTTACCAGATTGAGAATGATGCCCATTAAAATGATACAAATGCTTGGAAACTTGTTTTTAAAACGGAACATGTTTTTGACTAATATTACTTGGTCTTTTGGTTTAATGTGGCTGCTGAAGATTGGGTTAACAATCTGGAGATGTGCTGAGAATAGCCATTGAAAGCTTTACAATGTGGACAATTGCATTTGAATTAGTCACTGCACATGACAGGACATGTCTACCAAGAAGCTTTATATATCAATGCTCTCTTTCAAATATCCCAGTCTGCATGTTGCTGCAATGAGGTTCGTCATGCAGTGTGACTTCAATCCAATACATACCTTATTATACATTCAATCCCATCATCCACATTCATACCATGGAGCTATCCTTTTTATAGCTCCATGTTCATACCAACTAGTTACAACACAGGCAAAGACACTGCAGACATTTCTAAAGAGAAATTACCAGTGTTTACCAACGTACCATTCTTTATAGCCTGCAACTCAAATGGCCACTTGACCCTTCAGTTCAGTATTTGGCAGCACAAAGGACACCTCAAGAATGGCCATTATCTTGTACCCCCTTCAGCTTGCAATTGCCCCATACATGACACCCAGGTCATTGCCAACAACCCCCCAGAGGTAAACTCCAACTGCAGCAGCCTTGCTCTGGTATGACCAGATCTCCTGGTTAACTCTCAAGTACGTGCAGAATCAAGATATGGATACATTAAACCTGTACCCCATTCAGGCTGTCTTCAATTCAGGCCATTAGAAAACTTATACAGGTGTGGTGAGCTATTAAACTTTGCCAATACAAAAAACCCTGTCTGAATAGTTTGGTTTTGACCACAAATGACCCCACACAAAGATTCAACTACTTAGCCTAGTCTTAGCTAACCTCCCTGAGTCACGGTCTAGGCCGGGTACACTTAAGGAAGCGGATCCTCTGTCGTAGAAATCAATTTGCATAGACACACATGAACAGAAGTCTTTATTTCATGTCACGTCTCGCATCGAGCGCGATGGTGCCTGTCTCGCCCTCATCCAGAAACACCTTTTGACAATGCTCGGACGAACCCCAAATTACATTGGCACACAAACGTCATGTTATCCATGCCGTCGTGATCAATCCTGATATTAGTGTAATGGAATATATTTTCTTCTGGTCATTACTCCCGATCAGATGAACTCCAATGACACCTTCTGAAGATGCCGCCTGTAATTTCACAATCTTATCCCCGCCCCATGACGATGGCCCTTTCATCTTCAGCCTTACCCTATCTCATGTCTCCTGCTTTAAAAAAAAATGAATAAATTAAATTTAACGACAAAAAGAAGAGCGGTAACCTTTGTTGGTTTTGTACTTGACTCACACCTGCAATGCATTACATCAATATTTCCTGTCCGGTGTCATAAAGAGAGAAGGTACAGGGACAGTGCCATTTCAATTTCAAAGTCAAGCCCGATTACGGCAGCACAAAGCCCTGATCCAGAGATCAACTGGTGATTCATGCAGTCTATTGGCAAGGGAGGGCTAGGCGCAGTGCCGCAACAAAACCTTCTTAAGAATGCAAGAACCACAATTGGGAAAACATCCTCCCTTCATCGTTATTATCCACATGAACAAAACCGTCATCTCCTAAACCCTAATTCCTTGGACAGGTTTTTTTTTTATGGGGGGGTTGGTACATTCAGTTACCTACGTCTCAAACTGTATGCATATTTGAATGACCACTTCTCAGGGTGTTTCATCACCCTCCATGTGTCAGACTGAATTTCTTTAAAGCTCTCATGCATTCAGCATGCATCCATTAACAGATGGCACCCTAAATTACAATGACTCTCCAGGATTCTGCTTCACAGTGGGCCAAATCCTTGGACAAATACAACACAATTTTTACAAGCTTTGCCAGTAAATCCTCAATCAATTTAAACAAACTGGAGCACCGTTTGATAAACAGAACCTGCACATGCTGAAGAATAATAATATTTATTAGTTCCGATAATCAGCAGGAGTATTGAGTTTCAAAGCAGGTGCAGAATGCTGATCGCTATTGTTGAGTAGTTTTCAGATGGGAAGCGCTGTTTAATCGGGTAGAAATAATCCCAGCTCCATCCCCAACTGCACTTGACCAACACAACTGAAGAGCTTCAAATGGTGGACTTGTACTTTTAATTCCTGTCTAAACAAATTTTGTAAAGGGACACATTTTCTAGTAATTTCTAACCCTTTTCTTGAAAAATTCAGCAAATTCAAATTTGATAGTGCGCAAAAAGAATATTACATCAATAAATAAAAATTTGATTTGAATTTAATGTAAATATTTGACAAGAGCGGTTCGAAAAAGAAAGAAACAATATTTTAATAAGAAAATTGACTTTGTGTGGCTCTGAAAAAATCTAAAGACTTATTTTTATTTTGTGTGTGTGTGTATTACATTTAAAGACATTTTGACATCAACAAAAATGAATCTGCTAAATTATTCAAAGGTTTGTCTTCCTTTTGTATTTTCTCCTTGTTTATTTGTTCATTAAACCTTACTACCTACTGTCTTTGGCTAGAGATCCCCAATATCCTCCCAAATCCTGCACTCTATTGTAACTCAACACCCAATATTTAGACCTGCGTAAGACACGCATGCCAGTTTCAATGGTAAGCAACTGGTATTTGAGCCTGCAGCACCTTATCCTACAAAGTCAGAAAAAGTCCTGAATATGAATTTAGAGGTTTTTTAGATGTTATGGCTCAAATTTCAGTCCAGTATTGTCAATTTTTACAGCACTCATAGATTTATTCACATTTAGTTTAATTTCAACACACTTTTCTAAACTTAATTAAACAGATTCCACTTACATGTATAATATAAGTGCTTCTGTATTACTAGTTCTTTCAATTGGAAAATCATTTTAATTGTAGGCTTTGTTTTTAAATTGTTCGGACAATAAAGTTTTGATTGAAAAGTAAAAAAGTAAAAAGTCTATCATACTAGTTACTATACCAGAAATTCAGCAGAGCTTTCTGATAAAAACACAAATATTTTTCCACAAATGTGTTCACTATAAACCATTACTTAGGAAATGAACAAATTCCAAATGTTAGCAGACCAAAAAACAACATCGCAACAGGAGTCATGTTCCACTTGTAGATCTCAAAGAAATGTAAAAACCAATCTAGTTCGGCAAATATTGTGTTAAGGAATCTCAATCATGATACTTGATTAAGAAAAAAAAGGGAGAAAAAAAGAAAAGGCCACCAAATGTTCTGAACAGTGTTTAAATGGAACGTGGAGAATTCCCAAACTCATAAAATGAAATGGAGCAATAGCTAGTTGTACAAACTGGAATCAATCACAGTGGTATTAAAACCAGCACTAGGCAGTGGTGAAATGTTGAAAGTGTCAGGGGAAAACTTGATCACTAGACGGGTGATCCTGATGACAGCTTTCACGATTTATTATTTTGTTTTATCGCCTGTGCCACAGTCAAGATTTCATGAGAGAGTGTTTCATCCAACGGTGATCTGGATTTTGATACTCTTCAAAACAAGAATATAAAATCTACGAATCTTTATAATTAAACGTGCGGGAAAACTCCACAAAGGTTATTCAAGGGACATTATATAGCGTAATATTTTATCAATCTTTTGAGTTTGATTTGGCTTCAAGATAGTCCACTTGACGTTATTTCAAATTTGTCTGTCAACTTTTGTAAGTGAAGGTTTAAGCCTATTATTTTATTCAAGTCAAAATACCTGAAGATCTTAAACTTTCATAATTCCTAGGCGTGGGCTTTTGCCTTTAAAAAAGAAAATCTTAACAAGTCACTGACTTCTTGAGAGTGGACAAACACAAACTTCTGAGAAGCAACTCACCGTACTCAGCAAACCAAAGAATTTCTAAAGAAGTCCCCCAGTGGGTACCTACTATGCTACTAAGGACATTCGGACAATGGTAGGGAACAACACAAGGGGCAAGTGGGGTGCCAGGCAAACAAAGGATAATTGGGTGGAGGTAATTCTTTGAAAAATATGTCAACCACAATGGGTGTGCATCCTTCGCCTTTGTCTGTTAATTCATAGTTTGTATTGGGATTTCTCATTAATTGTCTGAAGGTGAGGAATCTTGGCTCATGTTTTGATACGTTGTCTGCAAGAAAGAAAACCAAGATCCTTGTAAAAACATTGCTTTTGGGGATTTTTGTCATAATGAAGCTTTGTCTTGGAGCTTGTCAGTTCAATTTAGGGGTGTTGTTTGGGAAACAGCGGCGAATTGTGGTAAAGTAATTTGTACGCCTGTGGAAAGTCTTGTTAAAGCCGCTTTATCTTGACACAATGTTGGAAAATTATAATCCCTGGGAAAACAGTAGCTTTAGGATGAATCTATTTCAGCACTTGTCAGTTGTATTTACGTCGTGTGGCTATTAATGGCCATGGTGGATTGGACTTCGGCTTTCAGCTGCCATGATTAATTCGTACAGCTCCAGGCTCACTTTGGATCAAGCTTGCGGACAGTGATGAAAAATTGTCCATCCTTTGTCAAACAAAGAAAAGGATTTGACAACTAAGCATATGGTGAAAACAAAATGTGAATTGGACCATAAGCACTTGTAGAAAGCAGTTTAAGTCACATAAATCAGGGAGGTATCAAATGGTCCTCCACAACCACGGTAAAACTAGCTTTCTCCAGATATGTTAGATAATAATAATAATAATAATAAAGACATTTTGTAAAGCGCCTAATGCCAAAGCCTCTAAGCGCATAAAGAGAACAAGGAAATAATTATACAATAAGTGAAAGATAATTAAAGTAAGCAGATTACAAATAAGCAGCTTCAAACAAATGAGTTTTTAACAGAGACTTAAAACAGTGTAAAGAACTAGCCTGGCGAATATGCACAGGAAGACTATTCCAAAGAAATGGGGCAGCATAAGAAAATGATCTTTGACCATAAAAAATGGAAAAAGCTCTAGTAGTTGTGGTAAGCAATGACTGTTGAGATGAACGTAAAGTCCGAGTAGGGGAATAATGGTGAACAAGTTCAGATAAATAAGCAGGAGATTGACATGTTTGAGCTTTGAAAGTTAACAAAAGAATTTTGTAAATTGTACGAAACTTAACTGGGAGCCAATGCAATTTCATTAGTACTGGTGTAATATGGTGAGAACGAGATAAACTCCACATTAAAGCATAGGCCCTATGGCCTAAGATTGCTGAATGTTGATCATTATTTGTGACAGGCGTTTTCCCTTGGCTGATTATTATAATCTCAGTGAGAAAAAAAGCAAAACTAGTGATTGGACCAAAGTTAACAAAATGCAAAAATTCAAACTCAAAGGTTTTATCAAAGTGAACAGGTTTCATTGACACATCCTACACTTGTTGATTTGAGGGCAAGTGAAAACCTCACCTCAATAAACTTCTTCAAAAATCCTCCTAAATTTGGTAACAATTTTCCAGGGAGTTGACCAACCATTGGAAACCATTTTAACTGCACAGGTTGTGAATGATGGCACAACTGCGCACGGAACTGTGTATACATACGTGTGTATTATGTGGATGATTTCACCACATTATATCATATTTGTATCTCAGGCTGCAATACATCAGCCAAACCACAGTGGATGATATTGACTGGTCAGACAGTAGGAGAGTTGACTGTGTACTGTGTACATGTATGCATTCGACGCATGATACAATATTACAGGCTGGCATAGTTCATCTATCATTCAAAATCACAATGTATGATATGGAATGGTCAGACAGTAGGAGGGTTGACTGTGTACTGTCAAAGCACTCACCACATGATACAATATTACAGGCTGGCATAGTTCATCTATCATTCAAAACCACAGTGGATGATATGGTATGGTCAGACAGTTGGAGGGTTGACTGTGTACTGTGTATCTATGCATTCACCACATGATACAATATTACAGGCTGGCATACATGTAGTTCATCTATCATTCAAAACCACAGTGGATGATATGGTATGGTCAGACAGTAGGAGGGTTGACTGTGTACTGTGTATCTATGCATTCACCACATGATACAATATTACAGGCTGGCATACATGTAGTTCATCTATCATTCAAAACCACAGTGGATGATATGGTATGGTCAGACAGTAGGAGGGTTGACTGTGTACTGTGTATCTATGCATTCACCACATGATACAATATTACAGGCTGGCATAGTTCATCCATCATTCAAAACCACAGTGGATGATATTGAATATTTCCAAAGCCAATAATTGCAGTGAGACACTGATATATTGGGGCAAAATGGGTGGGGCAGTTACTGAGAGCCCCAGCAAGGCCTAATACATGAATGGAAAAGTGGAAACACCGATAATGAATGACATCCATTATCCTTTTACAAAATTGTCCGACTGGAGATGATCTGTTGAGATACCAACTCCATGGAAAGACTAATGAGGTTGAATTATTTGCCAAACAGAGACATTCTATAGAATATTTCCAGCTACCTAAACAAAAAAATAATTGAGTTGAAAATACCTGCTTCAAGCATTGCCATTTTTATTATTTATTTAAAATAAAAAAAGCAACACAGATGAATTAATTTCATGGGTGAACAGCTTTAATGATTTCAATTTATCTCACTTTGTTCTGAGAATGACAAAACAAGTTTGCAGAGCTGGAATTTAGTCTTTCAATAAGTAAACAAAGGTTGCATAATTCATTAAAATCAGTGCATGAAACTTGACGGTAACTGGTTTTGACCAGTACTCGAAGACAAGAAGGAGAATTCATGATGTAGACAAAAGGCAGGTTGCCTCGATCAAATTAAGGCTTCTTATAACTGTCAGTGTGGCTTTAACCTCCAGTTCTAAATCACCCATTGAATACGATTAACACCACAACATCTCCTTTCTGGCGTCTGGTCACTGACCCCTGATATTCCCTAAGCTTAAGCTTAAAGAGAGACATGGTGCCATCTTTTGAACATTTCAACCTTTTAAACCACACATCCTGGACATGCACACCGACCAACTATGAACCATTCTTCTGTAATGCTTTCTCTTTGCATTGACCAACTGCTCCAGATGCTGTCCTTTTGCAACAATTTGCTTCTTTCCACTAGAATCCAGGGTGTAATCTGAAACTAGTTCTTCTTCTTTTTTACGTGGGGGAGGGGAGCAACACACTTGCCTAATTGCAAAAGAGTTACAATCTTACCACAGGGGCTGACCATTGTGAGGGCAGTTAATGATAATTCTCCTCTCTCCATCCTTTCATATGAACTCCCAACAATGGAGCCATGATAACTGTCCGTTGTGAAAACCAATTCCACACTTGTGAGGGTTTATAATAAATGTCTGGCTCAAGCTTACTCACAATCCAGATAAATGAATGATTAAGAAGGCTTGCATCCACAAAACAGTTCTGGATTTGGGTTTTCTTCTCCAGGCAGATGTCAGGTGATGAGGTATATAATAGAACAACAGTGCACCAGTGATAATCATCCTCTTTAAAAACAACTTCACACAAAGCAATCATAATTGAATCCTGATTGAAAATGACAAAAATCTAGGCTTTCTTAGAAACTCCAACTGTCTGACCATTCACGATCTATCACTGTGGTTTTGAATGATAGATAAACTATGCTAGCCTGTAATGATATAATGAGGTGAATGCTTGTATAGATCTACAAAGTAAACACAGAGTTCTATGCACAGCTGTGCCCTCATACACAACCCTGCAGTTTAATAGTTATAAATGGTTGGTCATCTCGCTGCTGGAAAATAGTACCAAGAGTAGGAGGGTTAAGGCTAATTGGGTCAAAACAGATAAAAGGACACTTTTTCTAGTGATCCTCCTAGATCACAATTCCTCTACTGTTTTCATTTCAGCATGGTAACAACTCATAAAGCAAGTCAGTAAATTATTGATGGCCATTTGCTAACCAACAGTCATGTTTACATAAAGAGTAACCACATTATCGCATACTTGTATTTAAGTAATTGCATTTTTAAAGTAAATTAAGGTTCCAGGCAACAAGGTCAAGCCCACTCCAAGTTACCACGGTTAAACTTGAGTTCAAGTAGACTTTCACACTAACAAATTTGACTCAGATGGACTACTGACATACTGACTAGCAGAGCATGAATTGAAGATTTGCATGGTGGTCTGGTGGACTTAAAATATGATAAAGGTTTGCAGTGACACCATACTGACTAGCAGAGCATGATTTGAAGATTTGCATGGTGGAGGTACAATAAGATAAAGGTTTGCGGTGACACCATGTCTTAAATCTTTTAAGCCCGGTTCATACTTCATGCAAATGTGAATGCAAAACGAATTTGACATCACAAATTTGCAACGAACATTTCATCCAAGATGAAATATTCTCAGCTCTTGCGAAACATTCCCTACATGTTGTGACATCAAAATTTGCTTTGCATTTGCATTCACATTCGCATGAAGTATGAACTGGGTTTTAATGAGTTCTGAGGAGAGTTGGAAGTTTACTCGGCGTTTCACTCAGTGTCCTCAATTCATCACCAGGAGAATACAGGAGTCCAACTGGGATCAGAGTGTTTGCCACAGAAGTGTCTGGGCGTCTTTTAAATGCCAATGATTTTGTTACCTCATCTTTTAAACTTTCAGCACATTTCTACACCCTTTTTCCAGGGCCCAATTTCATAAAGCTGCTTAAGCACAAAAAATAAGCTAAGTGCAACAAAATTATGCTTGAACCAGAATAAGGTTACCAGCCAAAATACCATGTCAGATGTACCATTTGTGACTGGTATCCTGCTCCTTTCAGCCATGCATGAAATTGTTCAGCAATATCTTTTAAGAAGTTGGGCCCAGATCCAGGTTTACACTTTGCTGCCTAAGCACCCAAAACAGTTCCAGTAATTACCAATGGACCTTATGCATTGACGCCATTACTCATCACACCACCGTCTTAGAGGTAAAACGGTGATGAAACAATGGAAACATGCAGCTATGTATGCGCAGCGCACAAGATGGGCCAATGAGCAACCTTCTTTTGGCCTCTAGCCAAGGGCGCCCTACTCAGATGATGTCATGTGTACAAGGTCTACTGATGCTGTGTAAATAGCCATATAGTTTTCCTCCTCTGTTTTAACTTCTCCTCTCACGTAAGAAAGTGCCACGAGAAAAGGTTGCTAAGCCAACTCTTTGAGTCACATGAAACAGCAAAACAACCATCATTCCAACCGAATGTACAGATGAGAGAAAATAGTAGGTGTACAAAAGTGGGATGTCCTCTGTGCCGTCTTACGCATGCATGCTGATTGCTTTGTACAAGCTCAACAGAATGCAGAAGCCCCTGCACTTCAACAAAAAACACTCTGGCCTCAAGACATCAAAGGGAAGCCGAAAATGTCTCGCAAATCTTCAAGACTTCCTCCGGTCCTTTACCTCTGCCACCACAATGAACACAAAGTGAAACAGCCTTTTTACACTTCTCTGTTAGTGTTAACACCATCTTCTGTTCATTCTCTCTGCATCTCTTTTTATAAAGAGGACCTTCAGAGGGGGCTTGGGTTGTCCTCTCTTGACATCTCTCAGTGTCTTGTCTGTGTCTGTCTTGTGTCTTCAGTCACCTTCTCAATGAGTTATTTACTCATCAACAACCACTGTTTACTTGTCAACAACCTCCACGTAATGTCTCTGTCTGTTATTGTAACAAGCCAGAGACAACAGGAATAGTAAGCTTTGATTGAAATTGCCCTGTGGTAATTACAAGAAAAAAAGATATCCACATATTTGACCACATTCCAGAGCAATTCAAAGCTGGCTTCTTCTTTTTTAATCACAACCACTGTGGGTAAAATGTCTGGAATGTGTGACCACTCAATGGTTGATTATCATTCTCCCTCAAACCATGTAACTGCAGTGCATGTGGTTTGGGAAACTTTCTTATTACTCCGAACCAATCCACTGGGAATAGGAAAAACATCCACAAGGGTTGTAAACTTAAACAAACAGTTTCTACATTTTGTCCTTTCTTTACATTCTCTCTACTGAATAGTTTTCAAGAGCTTCCAAACTACTTCTAAACAGACACTTTTATTAATGACAATTTGATTGGATCAGATGGGATTTTCATTCTTCACTGGGAATCATTTTAAAATGTCATCTCTCATCACTTGAGCTTGTCATCGTCAATAAGGACTGCCGTCCTTGTGATTTATCCATTTTATTGGAAATTAATATTTTTTTACAAATCAAGTAAATACTTTGCAGTCTCATGAGTCAAGCCACCTGCCACCACTCCAGAACTGCTGTAATAGGCAAGAGGCGAGACTTTGATAATGTGCTTGTTGATGTTGGGGTCTGTAAGTGTGTAATCTTCTTTTAACATACAGTTCATGTACTGTACACAAAACTTACAGGAGCCAGATTTTATTCCAATGATCAATGAGGCACGAATGCAAACATTACAATATGAAGTTTCTGTTAATTTTTCACCGTGTTGCTAGGTTTTTCATCAATCAGGGAAATCCATGTCAGCGGATGAAAGTACAAAGGAGAGTTCGTTGTACTTTCCCCCAAAGACCTGTGTATACATTGCCAAGCCGCTTTTTCACCAGTCTGGAACAATCAAATTATGTTTCTCTCCCCTGGGGAAGTTCATTTTAGCCTGGTTGGTATAATTGTCTAATTGGTATTGAGTGATTGGGCGTTACTGGGTTCTAGGATAATAATTGGTGATGGGGGGAAACACTAGTGTGCAGTTAGTGGCTCAAGCTGTCATCATTAGTAGGGGATGATGAGGTTTGCTTGGGGGACCCTTGAGAATAAATCTTGGGTCTAAACAGGGCGAGCCCTTGAGGGGTAAACCCTCCAAAACAATGAGGCTTCATTGAAGCAATGATGACTTCTTTTCCCTGAAAAGTATCTCAAACTGCCATTCATTTTTTTCCTCAAAGTTGAAAACACATTATAACAGAAATATTTCCAGCGATCATTGGTTTCACAATCAACTTAAACTGAATGATAGCTAAGAAGTTCTTTTTGAAAGAAAAAAATAGATTTTAATAATTTGGCACCCTGCATCACGGTTATTTTCTATACCAAGAAACTCACCTGAAAACAAGTATAAGAAAAATGTGATTGATGTGGGGGGGATGGCTTCCAAAAATGACCAGATGTCATGTTTTTGTCCTAGAATCAACATAGATTCATGGTCACTTCCAGATTAACTTTGCCTGAATTAACCAAATAGAAAAGCCTGTCATAATCCAAAAATCTGCTTTGTGAATCACTGGCCGAGTGCAGCAGATTTTAAGTCATATATCCAGGAGACAACACGAGCATGAAAGCGTGTTTATGCTATTCACATTTAAAGACGGTTTTGGTGGTCATTAATTTGTGGTTTCTGCTGAGATTATTTCCATTTTTTTTTTACAGTTCTCACTAAGAACTGGGGACAAATTCATAAAGTTTTTCTGCTTAAAATAATGCTTAGTAAACTTTTCTGCTAAGTAAAAATTAGAAGGGAACCCCTAAAAAACAATACATATTACATAGTATTTTGGCCGGTTACATGTTTTTGCCAAGTACTATTTTTCTTTGCAAAGCAATTTTTTTGTTTATGCTAAACAGCTTGATGAAATTAGGACCTAGTGCTTTGTAAGTTTGCTCCCCTCCCCTGACCCAGCTTTGGGACAAAGTAACAATCGGTTGTGCATTGCACTGATATCACCAACCGTACTATTACAGAGGAGTAATGACCAAAATAAACCTGAAGGGACCCTTTCATTAAGGAAGGAAATGAGATTGTACAAGATAAGAATCAAATCAACCTCTGGAGGGGGGAACAAGAACATTTGTTGTATAAATAAGCCTATAGAATTCTAGAGAAACGATTACTGACCGCAGAGATTGGGTTTACTTTGCTTTAACAATGAGATTTAGAATCAGATTGTGTTGACAATTGAATCTGCGGGATGGCAGGATCGAGTAACCGATTTGGAGGATGGCAAACCTAGGTTGGTTCTTTTTCACTTAGTACATCTTAGCAAAAAGATACTAAGTAGGGTTTTAGCGGATTTGTTGTAACCTCTTTATTATTGGACATTGGGTGATAAAGAAAACGACTTGTCGGTTCTAGTTAGACAGGTAAATGCAGTAAGTCTATGCAGCTGATCATTCTAATCTTGGTTTGTCTCAACACAATAAAGAAAAGCCCCAAAAAGGTACCTCAATGGATGGTTACAGGATTCGTTATCGGTAGTATACTAAAGTGTGCATTCCAGTTTTTGTTTAAAGTTTATTTTACTAAATTAACCCCCACTTACCAAGCAATAAAAGTCAATTTGTAGAACAACATTTTTAAAGATGATTCAAAAGCAAAGAGGGGTTTGAGAAGTAGAAACACAGTTCATCAGGGATGATATGTAAAAAAAGTAGGGGAACAAATCGGAAATCAGATTGAAGTAGGAAGAATATCATGCCTGATTCCTTAAATAGTTCACAGATCTCACATTCGTTGAATTCATTGTTACAAAGACAATATTGACCCATGGTCGGTAGTATTTCTCTTGACTTCTTTTTTTCTGATAACCCTGCAGGGGGAACAGTAAGAGATCCTGTAGAAACAACACACTTGAAGATGAGCTGCAATGGCCCTCCCGGAGAGAGACGTGGCATTCCTTGGTGGGAGGAGAGCAGTTGTAGAAACACTGAAGAAGAACCTTTTCTTTTTATAACGCTAAGATAACAAATACGTCTTGAAACCTCATCCTTGTTGCTGAGGAGGTGTTGAGGACATGTTGGCAAGAGGCGACTGTCACACTTGAAGCAAGATGAAAGTGTGATGAGACTGCAGTGGCCCGGAGAAATGGTCAGATGTAAAATTATCTTAGGAAAGATGCTTTGGAATTCAAGTACTGTATCTTCAGTGAAAAAACTGCAAAGTTATATTTACAGTGAAATGAAAAACAAAAGTCTCCACTTGAACAAGCCCTGATTGTTTGCAGCCATTAAAACACAACATAGTATTAATTTGTCACACTGGTTTTTGCAAAAGGGGCATCCCTTTCTTTGTGGTGAGACTGAGAGTCACTTCAACAAAAAGGTCTGAGAAAAGGATCAAAATTAAAGGACTCAACATGTTAATTAGATTAACAGTTATAAATTTCGAGGAGCTTCAGCATAGAAAATTATCCTCAGCACAAGAGATACAAGAAAAGAGCATGACTTCTCTTTATCTGAGGAAAATGGGGTTTATTCACCAGGCAGACATAAAACAAGTCTGATTTCAGATACAAGTCCACAATATCTCATCCCTGCTGAAAGCACACTGTTTGGTTGAACCTCATTAACAAGGTATCGTTTTGTGTGCCCATAACTAATGTAATACACTGCTCATAGTACACTCATGTGATGACCAGCACATATTTTAACGATTTCTTTGACCACTGGCCACAAGCCATACCTTCATCCCCTTTTTGTGAATCATAAATATATGTGTTACACCTGTCAACAGATCTCTGAAATTGAAACCCAAGCCAGGGCTGTCATCAACTTGGCTTAAAGGGAAGGTATTGGGCCTTTTTCTAAATACAGAGCATGCAGTAATTTTTCCAATGTTATTATATACCACAGCCTGTGAGTGTAGGCCTTTATGTACAAATGATGGCCAAATACAAGCATATTTTCATAAACCAAAAACTTTACCCTACAATTTTCTTTTAGCAAATCTGTTAAATACATACCTTAAGATATTCAAACAGATTGTGAATTACTGAAGAGATGAGGAAGCTTATCAATTATGTAAATTCCCTTAAATGCTTAATTGGGTGTTAAAATTTAAATCCTCAATTAGGTCTGTGTTTACATTTGGCTATTATGCACAACATGCATACTTTTACAGCTTTCTCGATTTCAAACATCAATGAACACAGCCTAATCAGGATTCTGTTAAAATACACGATTTGAAAAATACCTTGAAAATACCAAGGTTTTGTTACAGTAGCCCTCTGGCAAAACTCATTCCGATAAATTTCATAATCTATAATTAGATTTAAAACCGCCACCTTCAGTGAACTCCACCAACAAACAAAAGAGAGACTTCAATCAAAAATCTCATCAGGTAAAAACACTCCTTTCAAGAATTCCCCCAATTCCCACATGCCGCCCTAGCTCCCAACAATGTGTGTACAACAAAAAACAAAAAAACTCCCACTGGGGACAGCCCAAAACAAAACAAAAAAAGGATTCCACAGTGATTTGTTTTGAGGCAGTACGGCATACATAACTTGAGTCACGTTCCTCAGATTTACACTGGGACTCCCTGTCTCCCTTTCTACCTAATGATGAAAGGTTTTCATTCCCTCTGCTATTTGTGGTGTTACGGTCGTCATGACGATTACTTCATGGAGGATTGTTGTGTCTGTTAATTTTTATTCACTCTCCCGTTTGATGATTTGAAAAGATTGATGAGTGTAGCACATGACTCACTGCTATTACAAGATAAGTGAGTGAGTTCGCGTGTAAATTAAGTATCGGCAAACAAACATTGTACAATCCCTTTTTTCAATTACAGAACCTTTGCAAATATTTTCATTTCCGATCAGACATTTCAAACATGGCATAGCTTTTAGTGATTATCTGATAGAGATAAATTAATCAATGTTCATCTGAAAGTTTAATTGGGATTGGTTGGTATTGGTGTACGTTTAAAACATCCACAAAAATATTTCCAGCTAAAAAGACTACTGTCCCCTTGGAGCAAATAGAGTTTAAATCCAATCTTGTATTCCTGCCTTACAAGGTCAAATAAAATGTGCATTAAAAAAATGGATGAGATAAAAAAATAAAAAAATATGTAAAATATTTTATCCAAAACAAGAGTTCCCGTTGGAATAAAATGTTTCCAAATAACTGCCACTTTTGAGATATTACTCAAACATCAAAACAGTTTAATTAACTACCCGAAAAACAAATTTCATAACATTCCTTTAATTACTTTGCAGATTTGTCTTGTCAAAACTTGATTACCCCTAATAAAGCAATTGTTATAATAGACCAAAGCAAGTCTTCAAAACATTCAAACATTTTGGGAACTGTAGGTTCCCATACATTTCAAACTATACTGTTAAATAAGTTTGGGTTGAACAAAGAAAAACTGACTAGAGTGGGACTTGAACCTGCAACCTCCGGTGCTCTACCATGACTTAGTTATCTAGCCCTAATATTGGCAGTCTCCCTATGTTGTCAATATCTTTGTTAGGGAATGCCAGTCAGAAGCAATTCGACCTGTAACTGCCGTATAGCCATGCACATAAATCTGAAGGTTGCAGATTCAAGTCCCGCTCTAGTCAATTTTTCTTTCTTCAGCCCAAAATTATTTTTAAATCTACCCCTTGACGCTTATTACTTTGATACTTTGCTTTTAAACAGTCGAAAGGAAACCAAATACTTTCAGAGTAAATCATAAAGTTCTTAGACTTTCAGTTAAGAATGTTCCCCCCTAACTTTCTAAAGCCCAATGCTGCGAAGTGAAGCACATGGCATTAGCTATCTTCAGACTGATACCCAATTATATGCATCATAAACTTTAATAACCTTGGAGGAGCCATCTTAAATATGGCAAGTTATTACACCACTCCCTCTCCTGTTAAACTCATCAAAATTCTGTTTTGTCAAGAGCAATAAATTCCTGTCCAAAGCAGATGTACAACCACTCAGCAGTCTGGGAATTTTTGTTTCCCCCTCATCTTCAAATCATTTTACTATTTTTTTGTTCTTACAGAAGTACCGTAATAGATCTTCCCAGGGGTACAATAAATATACACTAAATAGAATGGAAAATACAATAACGGGCTCCTTCAGCTTAAAATTATGCATGCCAGCATCCCAGCAGACATTCTCCTCAAGATGAGCAGAGTATAGTGATTAAAATGTCCAGACCACACTGGTTCTTCTCTGAACCAACACTTATCCCACAAGAGTTTTATAAATGGTTGTACCAGCAAGTTTACTACGTTAGTTTTTTTTTTATTTTGATATTTCTCTAAAACCTTGCATCCTTTTACCAGACAATCTGTATTTGTTATTACTTGGCAGAATTATACTAAAAAAGGGCTCCAAGGTTGAATTTTTGTGATGTACTCATTTTTCAATAGATAGAGTCCTTAAGAAAGTGGGGAAAAATTACAAGTCTCTAACCTCACGCTAAAACGGTTTAAAATGCCATTGTACTTTATGCCCTTCAGGTGCGTATTCTGTGAACATAAAAACAAATGACATCCCATATCAAATATATGGGTTTGTACATTTTTGTTCACAACATATTAGCTCATTGCTGAATCTCCATGGTATTCAATAAAAAAAAAAACATTGAATTTAACCTTTCAACTATCGAGAAACAGCTGTTTGGAATGAACTGACCCATGTTTCAAATTTTGCTCTGAAAGAATATCAAATAAAATGAAATTTTACACTATTTTAACATGAGGTTAGAGACTTGAAATTGTTTCCCCCATTTTCATAAGGACACTAGTCTATCTATTAATAGAAAATGAGTGCATCACAAAACAGATTTGGACCTTGGAGCACCTCTTTAAGTTTTCCCCACAGGTAGTACTACCACAAACAAGGTCACATAATTGATTCTCCAAAACACACAGACACGCATCTCCAGAGCGACAGTCTTCCCCTTCCTAACAGTAACACCACTCATTTTACCGCATATCTGTTTGATTGTTTTGTTGTTGACAAAGTCACACATTTTATAAGTGTTTCCACAGTTGGTATTAAAGAACACCCATTGCTAAAAGCAATCAATGGAAGGTCCATGGGAGTGATACACTAATGGGTTATTTACGCAGAAAATCATGAAAACCAACATTCCAGACACCGCTTTCATTTTGCCGAAGAGCTTAATGTCAGATGCCTAATTAACGATAAAAAAGCAGACATGAACAGCATGCGGGCAGTGTGATTTTTCTCATTTAAATCAAACAGCGCTTTCTTGCATCATGTCTTCATAAATCACCCTGGTCTTTTCAGATGAGCTGAGCTGTTAAGTGCGAGGACATTCATGAGGGGTACTAGACTACAGAATGAAGGATTGCTTCTTAACATCATGTATGCAAAATGCAAATCACCTCACGCCATTCAGAACTAGAATATTATGAATTGAATTCATGAATAAACTAACAGTAAGTCATCATTAAAGGGAGGGACAGTTGTTTTTTAGTTGTAGAAGTGTCTCGGTCATTTAAAAAAGGATTAATCAACAAACTAAGGGCTGCATTACAGCACAGTAGGTGCTTTTGGGGGAGAAAATTAATATCTAGAACAAAACATATTGTATTGTCTTATCTCAAATTTGTATAAAATATGTAATATGCTTTAGTATAGGTTTTATAAGAGAGACTAAAAAATGTTCTCATGATGATCTTTATTAATTGTTTTATTTAATGCTTGAAGCAAGATTTCCCAAACAAAAAACATGAACCCTGCAAAATAATTCAAAATGCACCAAATGGTAAAAGTTTACATAGTTTGCTGCATTTCGCAGTCAACTCAAATCTCACACCATGTTGCACTGTGCTGCATTTACATGTAGCAAGGTGGCCCTGACATGTTCAAGTGCAATCCAAGTCTCCAGCAAACTTCAATGCATAATGGTGCAATTAGCAGAGGGTACACGTCCAGTGCCAAGGCAGGTATAAACCAGTTCACTTCACAATGCAACACAATCGTCTTCTTCTGCATTACGCAGGGTTTTCATTTCAAGTGTTGCATTTTGATGCATTTAGCAGGGTGCCTTATAACACCTGATGATGGTTATGGATGCTCTGCCCCTAAATAGAAGTTGACCTTTAAACTCAAAGACGTTGAACCCAAATCTCATAACAGTCAAATTTCATCACAAAGTTTTAAATAAGATGCTGTACATTTTGTGCGAGGTGCAGAGATGTCCATCCCATGTGAATGCTGTTGACAGGCAGTTGCTAGGGTGGGCGGGGCTTAATGAATCAGTCCATTGCAGTACGTCACAGTGCAAATGCCATTCAGTATAAAAACTCTTCCTAAAATACTTCCTAAGTCTGTGGTGAGCTGGGAACCGATATGATATCTTAGGTCAACTATAAAGATATATTCGATTAGGCTATGTACAGGAACTATATAGCCCCTGTCCAAACAAGATCTGAACTCAACGGACAGGAAATGCCACTGGTCACTACTGGCAACCGATGACCACCTGTGTTGACCCAAAGCCAACACACCTGAGTTTTTGTTAAAGCACCGTGGAAAATACTTGTATAGTTAGTCTGATACTGAAACGACCCTAGCTTTAGACATGTCCCTTGGTGACGGTCTTCGCACTTTCAAATACATTGTTCCTGTCCATTCTCAATGGGTTTAGTACAGTTCACAAGAACTGAACAGGTTCTGGTAGTCAGCAGAAAAATTAACCTTGTTAAAAATACCAAATTTTCAATCAATAATTTCAAGTACCAGCATATGTTAATTGAACTGTAAACTGTGTATACTTCTCATGGATGCTGGGGAAAATGTTACACCATGTATTATCCATAGAGAGGGGGGCCAACAGCAGTTTTAAAATTACTGCTGGCAAAGTAGACCTACTTGTAAGTTGAAAGATTGAAACTACTTGTACCACTGACTAGAACAAATCTTAAGGCATAAAGGAACATAGGTGTTTCCCTAATGCACCCAACCGCCAAGATACACATTGAAACATACATATAGCGTTCAGAATCAAGTGTGTCTTTGAAGATGCACTGTGCAGCAGCACTCTGTCAGACAAAGACACCACTAACTGTACATGTACATGTACAACCCAAGAGGGGGCTGTTTATACCTTCCACACATGTATACAGCAAGTAACTTTCACTGTCGGATTTGAAAGGTGAAGAGAAATGACAACTTAGTTCTTGATGCATCAAAACACCTTCATATCTAATCCATTTTTTTCCGGCTTACTTTACAACTTCCCCCTTTTTCGATTCATTGTCTGAGGAAAAAGTGCCAAGTTTTCAATTCTGGCATACAAGATTGTAATTTTCTTAAAACCCTTGCAGACGTAAGCATTTTATGGCATAAGTGGCCTCAATCCTCCCATATCATCTTCTCCAATGTCACTCCACACCAAATTGTTAAGACTTAGATAAGATTGGAATGCCTGACCCTGTGATAAGCAATGGTGAGACTTTGATGGGGAGAGTGGGTGAGTGGTGGTCCTTTTTGTATTGTTTTCATCGCTGAGAACAATGGACCAAAGGACTGGTGAGTGGGACGCCCTCTATAGTCTCAAACCTCTCCCGAGTCCTTCCGAATCCTTCACTTTGGCAATTGGATATAGAAGGATTTAGGACTGTAGGGGTTTTAATGAAATTTAGTACCTTCACCAATCTCAATGCCAGAGACGATTTCAGCATTTAATTTCTGTCCAATAAAATGTTCAATAAGTGGCTTACTTTTTTATACAAAATTTGTTACATGTGGGTCACTCTTTACAAAGGTTAACTATAATGACGGAACTACTTTTGGTTCTTCTCCCTCATCATTTTCAGCCAATGACAATGGGATAAACTGAAACCTAAAGCAAACACTGGAGTAAACAGAGTGTTTGTCCTATATGTAGAGTGTATTGTCATGAGCAAATAGACTCTGGATAGATGTTTATGAACACTGTCACTGGAGAATATTGACTCCACAGGCTGTGACAACACAAATCGTATAATCTACACCCTTCAATAGGATCACTGGAATAGTATTATGGCAAAGGGGCCTGGGAATGCGAGTTTCCTGTTCCTTACAGCAAAAATAAATAAATAAATGGCAAGAGGCACTCAAGAGAGAAAAACAAGCTGTTTTTGTACGGATCCTCGCACGTATTTGCAACTGTATCCAACTTCATATGAATTTGAGTTCATTGTGAACTTAATAGCATCAAAACTGCCATCAGTAAACATAACATTGTATGTTGATTCATGAGAAAACAGTCTCAAAAGGGTGAGATTGTATGAAAACCAAAAATCCTGAAACTTGGATAGCAATTTCCTCTTGGTCTGGAGATGAAGCCCAATGAACGTTCAGGATGTTACATGTTAGAGATTTATAGCCTCTCTACATCACCACAGAGAGAAATATGAAGGTTTGCTCATTGAAAGTCACTGAAATTTGTACTAGAACTGCTCCTCCGGAGAAATTTTCAATTTGAAAAACTCACTGTCATGGTTTCTAAGCAAAGTAAAACTAGCTTTGATGTAATTTTACTAGCAGTAAACCAATTAAAATCAGCCAATGTCAGGGGAAGACATTTGGCAGTTGGTTTTTTGATTGATTTAGTACTAGGAAAACTGACATGTATTATGACATGCAGGGACTTTAAGTTAAAAACACACCAACATGTACACTAAATGATAAAATAACAGGGGAAGAAACACATTATTACACGTTTAACATCATGGTAACAAATTAGATTAAATGCTATGGGCAAAAGCACAAGATTTGTATAACCTTGAATGACACATAACACTGCCAATGTTGTCAACTCTTCTGGATGAATTATCGCAGCCCTTAAATCCAACAATATGAAAATATCCAACAGTGGTACGTGTGTTTCCTGATCTCAACAAAAACCGCCAAGTCCTTCATTGTCCTCAGACACAAAGGGAATTTGTGCCAATTGAGCGGAAATCTGAAGGATTCAACAGTTCAGCATGGTCCTTGATAGAATCACAAAGTTATTAAAAGATAATGCTTCACAGAAATGTCCATCAAAGTACTGCAAAATTTATGACTGCATTTTTGAAGTGAACTGTGGAAACGAACAGCTACATAATCCTATAGTGCGCCAAGTGGGCGTCATGGAAAATCCAGCCATTGTAACAACAACAAATGAACAAACCTGACAAAATAAAAATTATAACCAAATGGTTGCCTAAATTGAACTTTAAAAAAAACTGGCAAAAATACAGACTCTGGAGGAGAAGAACAAAAACATTTAATGTGTACACAAAACGGACACAGATGGTTTGCACATGAAGTTTACAAAATATTGATTGGCAAACTTTCCCACTTTAACCCAAATGACAAAACCATACAACAAAGCAATCAATCAAAGTTTCATGCTGTCAATGATAATAATTTGATATGTTTATACGCTGAATGTTTAGTGTTATTCATGTAAAAACTGCTGCTTTTGAGGTTAGACTGTCACAAACTGGTAACCGACACGCCTCTAGAAGGAATATTTATTTTATTGATAAAAGAGCCATATTGGCAGATATAATGTAATTTGACAGCTTCATGGGGCATAGTGCAATGCTTGGTGGTAAACAAGCTTCCCCATTGTCAACTTCTGAGTCACTGGTATTTAATTTTACTGCACCAATGAATGGGATCTTGGTGATAGTAACCAATGAAGGGATTACTGTATTGGAACATAATGAACGATTGAACCCTGATGGGATTTCACAAATTAGGCCTTTAACATTTGTAGAGTTCCTGATAATTTCCATTTGCTGTGGATGTTTTAATACACGTGCGTTTCCACTTACACAGGCTGATGGCATTGTGTACGCGCAACTTTAAGAATAAATATTACCACGATATAATATATTATTGGTTAATATTAACCAAGAAGGTGAGTCATGTTTACAGGCCAAATACTTTCTTGGAGGTTGACAAATGCAATTGCCCCCATGCCCCTGGCCATTAAACTTGCTCATAGAGGTGCCCTTCATCAATGAAAAACTGCTGTGCCCGTTACAGGAACGAAGTACCAGTCTTGCATACAAAGTAACTTTGAACTAAAACCAAAGTAATTTCCAGATTTTTGTTTTTTAACTGTCAACTATCATGTAAAATGTTGCGAGTGGTAACAATTTTTGAAAATTTACATACTAAATTATTTTACAATGTAGCTGCTTGAAATAGTTTTTACCATGAACAGTAAAATACAATAATCACATTAAATTAATCACATTCTAAAAACACAGTCAGTAAATTTTCTGACAAATATTTTAGAATTCTAAAACATGATAGAAGACCTTATCAAGGGCATAAATTTACAGTAGCTTTACAGTAACTGAAACATGTCAAACCCTACAATTCTTTCCATATTCGGGCCTGGAATTACACAGAGGCCATGGCCTCTGTTGCCCTGGTCTTGGCCATGGTGCCCCTTCAAAAGTTTCCCACAGACTGAACATTTTTCCCATGGAACTTTCCTTTGAAATTTGAAAATGGCCTTACCCTCTCAAAGATGAAATTCCAGGCCTGCACATTTGACTCATTATGAATGAATAAAGGAATAGTGAAACGCAATGTTTACTTTGAATCCATATGACAATGTCAGCTAGAAACGTAGTGACCTTCCAAAGTTCATAACATATACCTAAAAATGATTCTAACTTTGTTTGGATTTAGATACAGAAACACACAGCACACTATGTACATTGAATATTAAGTCAACCAAGAAAGCTAAGCAACTTCTTCACCTAAATTCCATTGCACAGGAAAAAGACAACAACTCAAATTGACTGTTGGACCCAGACACTTCAAAACAGCCATAATCAGAATGATAAATGCCATCTCCAGCAAGTCAAAGAATAATCATTGTTAACTGCAGTAGACAAAACAGCAAGCATGCGAGGTACACATCTACCTCCGTAGCGGTTTGAGTGGCCTTTCAAATTGTGAACTTTTTCATCGTGCTAACCCCTGCTGAATGTGATTGTGATTGATTTTTGTTCAACATTATGAATGTCAGGGTTCTTCCTAGGATTTTTCAAAACTATGGGGAATTCTGGACCAAAGTTTTTTAAGTTTTGCCTAAGCGTGCAGCATCACTGAATTGAAACGAGGTCCTCTAAATGTTTTTACTTGGTGTTTGTCTTTGGTTTTAAAAGCCCAACTGTGCAATCTGGGGCATTCTAAATGGTGTTAATCTAAATATTTTTTTTGAATTTGATCTCAAGTCCCCCCCCAAACAAAATATATCGGCATGCAATTCGTGCGTATCAGCCCGATACGCTGGCTGCTCTATGTTAGGATTGACGAAATCCCAACAACCTTGGGTATGGTTGCACAGATTTAGTCCCTAACCCTAACCCTATTAAAAGTTGCCATAGAGAAACACAAAATACATGCTCAGATGAAAAGAAGAAAACTGTAAAGTTTCTTACCGCCAATAATGCAAAGCAAGTCCTGGGCATCTATCTCCGCATTTCATGCACGGTCGACCCCTATCTGTTTCATGGCCTGGTCCATGCTACAAAATGCAAAGAAATGGAAAAGGATGAAACAAGTCTCAAAATTAGTACTAGATACATGTACTAAGTACTTATCGGTGGTAAGTGAGGTTTCTTTTTCAACTGACAGTAAAGGTACACGATTTCCCAGAATGGGAAAGTTGATGGGTGAGTGACGTGTGCTTAAAGGTAGAGTCATCGTTTGGTAATAACACCGAAACAAATTATGTAATTTCTATTAAGATGGTAATGGTAGTAAGCAAGCTGCTAAATTATTTAGTCTGAAATGCCGCAATTGATTAGAAGTCAATAAAAACATTTGAATCGGAGAAACAATTCATGCATGAATCGTTTCTAAGATTTCTGAGGGTTGGTGTCCGTTCCAAAATGCTGCAACCAGAGATGTGGCTGGTACCCGCTGTCACCTCGCTAAAAATGTGGATGGATTTGATGTTCGTGTCAAAATACTTTGACAGTTTTTGGCTATTTTCTCAGCCAGTACGCACTGTATTCACCTGAAACTTTCACAGGTGACTTTTATTGTATCTTTCTTTATAATTTTGCCTATAATTATAATAAGCATTACGTTAAACAAACAAAAAACCGATGACCCAACCTGTATTCTCTATGATTTAAGGTTGATAAAAATAATTGTATGATCAGTTTTTAACTTTTTTTAGTTGAGGAGGTCACTAAACTGTTAGTGTTATTGTTTAATTTGTATTATTATTTCTTTGTACAGGAAAACAACAAATAATTGAACGGTGGCTTTTTGGCATGGCTTTGTGCATGCTGATGTGTGGTTGAAACTTTTGTTTTATTTAGCGTGAAGTAAATAAACATTATGAACTCAATGCGGGACAGCTGAAACAGACATGGGCTGGATGGGACTAACTGAAAGAATAGAGTACTAGAGTAGGCCCTAACAACATGAACCACCAGTTATTTAAACTAGAATACTAATATAGCATACAGTGCATAGTACTACGTTAGAGTAGACCCAGTAATTGGGGCGCTGTACTCCTTTAAACCAAATTTTGACTTTTTCGGTCATACTAAAAAAATCTGTTAAAAAAGGAGTACAGCGCCCAAGTTAATAGATGTTAAGTTAGTTATGAAAAACTAGTTGACTTAGGCCTACTTAGTTTTAATAAAATTTGAAAATCTAAATATTAATTAAAACAAAAATTCATTCAATTTGTAGTCCAATCATCTGATCGTTACCAATATGACATCATTAAATTAACATCCAAAGCCATAAGAATGGATAATATAACATTAACACTAGTATTATTTTTTAGTACAAGTCATTACTAACATTTAACAAACATTAGTTTCAATTTTCAATGAAACATTTTTTATTTCTAATTTAATTACCCATCATGAAAAAGGAGTACAGCGCCCCAGTTACTCAAGTAATCATGTAGGTCTAGTGAAACAGGTTTTTTCAGTGACACTGACAGTAGTGAGTAGACACTGACAGTACCGTAGGAGGTCCTGTTTTCAGGGCGTCCCTGAAATCGATGCAAATCTTTTACCTCTCTGCGCGCGATGTAAACAGTCCCTAGATACAATTTTTGTGGTTTGACTTGCCAAGCAAAGAGTCTCCTCTCCTTTGACCAAAACTTAGAATTATGTGAGGCTCCACTGGCAAGTTGCACTTGTATTGCAAAAATTTGTGGTAGTTTAGGCATTTCTACAAGGTACAAAAATATGTCATACTGTCGGGGCCATAAAAAAAAATTTGCCCGCCGAAAAAGTTTCACCGAACAATTTTTCAATTCACAATTCACGATGATAAAATCAAGTGACTTAAAATTCTGCTGAGCATTCTGGGGAAAAAAATACAGAGGCTTAAAGAAGCCATGTGCCTTATATCATTTTCTAACAGTCTGGAGAATTTTTTTTTAAAACCTCATATCATTTATTATTAATAACATTAAAATTTAAACATTGGCTTGGTGATTCAAATATCACTGTTTATTGATATGCTTTATTATAAATGTTAAGAAACATAAAAAGATTCAAAACTTTTTTAAAAATCAGATTTGAAAGCCAAGACTTATTGACACTTTTTTTTTTAATTTTTTTTTTTTAGTTTTTGCAAATTACCATTGTAATTTTTAAAATTAAATAAAAAATATTTTGAATAAATTTAAGACAACTGCTGGCTATAGAGTCATACACAACGTCTCACAGAACACTTGAAGTCACTGCAGATGTTTCTTCTGCGTATGGCTTCACCAGGACACCATACTTTCATGTTTGCCTCGAAAACAGGTCAAACTCAAATCACGGGGACGCTATTGAAGTCATCGAAGATCGGTGCATGGTGTGAAAGTTTCAATGTCTATCAAGTTTTAATATATTTTTACATACTTCTTATAAACAAAGGAAGGTAATTAGGGCATCAGTTGATATATGGCATCATTATTTTTTTGCAATTCCAAGAAAAAGGCATAGTACATCGAAAACCGGACACGGGAGGATACACTGACACTAGTGACAGTGACTGTGTAGTGTATTTTTGGTTATTTTAAATTGACAAAAGAAGAGTTTGGATGTTCATTAACACCTGTCAGGTTGTTTGGCAGGTAGACGACTAAAATGTGTGTATATAATTAACATTAACAATACCAATCATATAACCGACGTTCATTCATGCATAAAACTGTCGCAGACTAGCTATGCATGTACCCTGTGTACGGTACGACGGGCCGAGTGCATTGACATTATTCACACATTATTGATTTGGATATTATTTTGCCGTTCACTAACAATACTTACCGAATCCTTTTTATCTTTCTTACGTCCCCCACTTCCAGTCCTAAGCAACATTGTTAAAAACTATAACGTAACACGCAAGCTATATTTCTAAAAGAAAAGGCAAAAATCTATCAGGGAATAACTGAACTGTCAACAAAAAAATGTCCCCTAACGTTAACGTAAGATTACGCGAAGACTGTCAAGTGTAGGTCGCCATTTTGATAAACAAGACGAATCACTGCGCGTAAGAATAATCTCGAACTTTGACGGCCAGCGTTTAGTAGACTGTCGCCGTAAAAAGTAGTTCATGGCGAATTAAAAGTTTGAAACCTTCAAGCTTCAAGATATTACCGGCAGACAATCGAGGTGAGAAAGGAAATATAAAAGATACGTATAACAGTGCTCTGATCAAGTTTCCGTTTATTTAAAACTGCATTTCATAGAGTGATTGTTAAAATAATATGACAAAAACAAGCACTCTCGACGTACCCGTACTCGTGGTCATGGGTCATTGCAATGTAGGCCTACATGTACTGTACAGTACATGTACATAATGTACATGTACAATGTACAATTATGTTGCCGCGTGGTGCACTTAGCAACGGTACATTTTTTTTTACACATACCGATGGTCACGCCTACAGAAGCTTTATGGTTAAAGGGATATTGAAGACAAATCATAACTATGACTTAATATCTCATATGTTATGATTTAGTACATGTCATAATTGACTTATCTCTCATTAGGGGCCTATGAATTAACATTTAAGGCCATGTATAGGGCCTACACTATTGGTAAGATCGAAAAACACATGTTCACAGATTCACACATAACTTACATGATTTAAAGTAAGTAATGGTTGAAAGGGTTCCTTAAAATATGTTTGCCTAAAATGCTATCGTTTCTGAGAAATGAGTAAAACAATAGTTTTATCACGCGCGATATAAAACTCGATGTTTGAAAAAACAGAAAACACATAAGGTCTCTTTTCACTATTTTCTAGTGACCTCGGTGACCAATTGAGCTCAAACTTTCACAGGTTTGTTTGTTCTTGCATATGTTGAATCACACAAAATGTGGACACTGATTTTGAGCTGTTTACCAAAAGTGTACAATACCTTTAAGTCATTGTGACCTGCCATTATATTTCAGAGATGTCTCATGCCTGGGTCTAATTATAACGACAAGTCAATGACTTTTGTTGTTTACTTTGTCACTCAATATCCCTTTAACTTCCGTAGGTGCCTCGCCAAACGCTATGACAAACTGTAGGGCCCAGCTCTACAACGACCCCCGCGGGAGTCAAGTCGTTAGAGGAATATCTACGCTAAAAAGAACTTTAGTTAAACCTAGGCCTAAAGGAGATAATCGCCGCTCGCCGTAACATTTTTTAAGTTAAATATTGATATGGGATTAGAGGCATCGCATGCGAGGTATCAAGATAAGTATTGCTGTGTACAATTGTTCTTTGAGAACTGTCTTGCTATTGTATTCTACTGCCGCGGTGAGTAGATTTCGGAATTCGGAAGACTACCAAGTCCTGAAAAGATTTTTATTAATATCCGTTCCGTGGATCTGGATATACTGCCAGTTAAATCTGATAAGTTTTCTTAAATTACTCAAGGTTTCTTAAACTTACGAATGTGACGAAGATGACACATCTGTGCAAACTGAATGTAAGTTCTGTACATCAACCGAGACCGCGTTTGCTAATAAGCTACTGAGTTTTGGGGATTCTGAATCCAACTATACTTATAGAGGGTGTGCGCATAATTCTTCTTATAGCGGTTTATTAATAGCTCAAAGTGGTATGGCCATGTTTGCCCCTTATGCGGGCGGTACCCCAAATGGAAAGCGTGTGAGATTAGGGTCCCGAATCACAAGAGACTATCCGTATTCGAAGCAAAACAAGATTCTTCTAATTGCTGTATTTTATATGAAGATCGACTCCTCACATTCTATTACATGTAACGCTACAGTGGCACGAATTCTTATTGTGTCTTTAATCTTGCCAAGACGGCAGTATTCCTTCTGAAGTTTCCCGATCGACCTCAGTAATGTGTCACCTTTAAGACTAATTGTTGTGGTTTGCTCTATACAAAACTCTTACCGAAAAGTCCTGCACGCTCACCCAATTTTGACAGTGATTAACACCCACCTTGTGACGTCACCTTTACTGAGTAAAAAGTTGTTTCTTCTCATTGTCATCAAGAGACACAGTGCTGGACCAACTGATGAAAACGGATGGAGTCCTTTTATAACAACAAAACAAGCCGTTGATTCAAAAGATTTTATTGAGTGTATTGTTACCTTCTTTGAGATAAAAGGACATCCCTTCACACTAAAGTCCTGACAAAAAAGAGTTGGATGGGTTGAATTCCTACTTCCACAGCATTGTGTTAAGAGAAAGGCTCATATGGTTTACCACAAGGTGTGCTAACTCAAGCTGTTACGTATATACAGGAAAGACAAGTTCGGCACTTCAAACGGGGGGGGGGGGTTGGAGAAGGAATGGAAAACGTGAAAGGGGCGAATCCCATTAACAAATTAGGCAATTGTGTACGGTGTCTTTGATGAACTTTCCGAGCTTTGATGTTTTTTATTCGTTCTTCGAAAGGGACTCTAATTATTAAACAGGCGGAAAGAGGTTCATGCTTAGGCCTATCTGAAGTCCCGAATCTCATGCTCTGTGTTTCTTTGTTTTGCTGTGCTTACTGCTAAACAACGTTTTTGTTATAAATAAGTAATTTGGCCAGTCCCAGCGAGTGTTCTCTCCGCCAGTGTTCTGTTCCTGTTATAAATAAGTAATTTGGCCAGTCCCAGCGAGTGTTCTCTCCGCCATCGGTTCCGATCACATAGGCCTATAGTTCCATTCCATCTATAGAGATACCTTTTGGGGTGTTATTCACGGTTCGTGACGTATTTTTCTAGTGTTATTTCTAAAAGTATACATTTTTGTTGCTATGATTCGTCATTGGTAAATCGAATGGGATCCGAAAAGTCCGTGTACAGTATTTGATTGGTCCAATAAACTAAATAAATCAAGACCGATTTACGCCAGTGTGTGTTTTATTTCGATAGCAACAATATTTCACAATTCAATAGAGGGCGCTAAACCTGCTTACAGGCCAGAGCCTTGTTACAGGCCATAACTGTCTCACATGAACTTCTCGTTACACGGTAGTGGTACCTGGAGATCTGACACTTTGACATTTCCTGCTTCTGATGTGAATTGTGAAATATCTTCCTCGTCCAGTGATCATCACCTTATTTTAGAACATAAACAATTTTAAACAAAATTTGTTTAAAATAATTACAATTTAGTGGTACCAATTGTGATGCAATCAAGCTATTATAAATGAGTTGTTTGTCGGAAATATCAGTAAAGAGAAACAAGCCAACCAAAGGTGGTATCAAAAATGGGGTTTTAACAGTATTAAAGCATAGATTATGCTCTTTTCACATGTATAAAGAAATGAAAAATGACCCGGGTCGACAAACGACTCATTTTGCTTGATCGCATCACAATTGACTATGCCAAGACCTCCGGACCAATTAATTATAAACAGGTAAACATCCTGCCATATTCCTTAATAATGGTGTTTCTCCCATTCAATTAGGCTTGTACGAAAAAAAATACACATTCGCACCTATAACATAACTTCCATTGCCCACAAGGTGCAGTACAAAGATTGTTTGCAGTCTGAACAGAAAGACACAATATCTTCCTTTAGTTCACAAAGGAAGAAAGAGGGGAATTTAGCCGTTTAAAAGTGAACGTGAGAACTTTTGATTAAAAACAAATTATGTAAAGAGAATGTTGATTTCAAGAGAAATGTTAATCAAAAGAGAACTTTAGATTTAAACAAACAGACACATTTACAATAACATTTCAACTTTGATTTTCGGAGTATTACCATCCAACCCTTTATTTTTCTAAACAATAAAACAATTCACCTTGAATGATTATGACAATACTGCAAATGGAGTCATCCTTTGCGGCTGTGCCCATGTGGAAGGTACAATTCAATAAGAGTTGATGTATTTATTTCATGGTCTACCTTGCTGTTGTCATTTTCTTAATACAATCATTTTGAACATTGAATAGCAGCCTGCTTATCTGTACATGTTTATATAGCTTATAAACAAAGTACATAATAAACAAATTATTTTACAAAAATAAAAAGAAGATTAGGGAAATTAACTATAACTTTTACATCGGTTGTTGAATGAACAATCTAAATTTCTTGTTACAAAATTTCAAACAATTTCATATATAGCTATGTTTTAATATTGTTTTAAACCTATACGTATTACCATCCCGCTTCATATATTTAAACGCAAAATCAGATGATACTTTACTAAAGTTTACAAAATCTGTCTACAACTTCCTTGTGTAAATTAGTGTATCGATGCAAAAAGCACAACAATTTACTTCCTGAACTAGTATGCCCTCCAATGAACATCTCAGTTTTAGTTAGAAGACTATTTCTTGGCGTCTATTTCTTGAGGGGAGATATTGGCTTACAGTTCATGAGATACTTCTCAAGTCTTGCTGGGCTTCAAAACATTCAAAGTGCAGCAAGACACAATGACCAAGCAGGCGCGGTTCTAGGGGCAGGGGGGGGGGCTAGGGGCTTGAACCCCCCCCCCGAACAAAAAAACAAAACAACTTTGGGCTCTATGCCTGACCAAGGGAACAAACGCATTACCTGCCTTGTGTATAGCCTGGATGAGTATGATTTTCAAAATTAAATGGCAACGATCTGAATTTTAGTTATAAGTTAGAGTATTCCTTGGTGTCCATTTCTTGAGGCGAGATATTAGCTTATAGGTCATAAGATATTTCTCAAGTCTTGCTGAGCTTCAAAACATTTTCAAAGTGCAGCAAGACAATGACCAAGGGATTGAAGTCATTGCCTCATTGCCTGGATGAATATGCTCTTAAAATTAAATGGCAAAGGTCTGAGTTTTAGTTTAGAGTATTTCTTGGCATCCATTTCTTGAGGCGAGAGATTCTCAAGTTCTTCGTGAGCTTACATGTATCCCCCAGTGAGTGGTTTCCTTAGGAGCATGACGGACACTGTGCAGCGTTGGAGAGGTTTGAACCCCGTTTCCTTGATGATGCGGTTGATGGTCTGCGAGTGGGTCACTTCCGGGAAGTTCATCTCTCCATGCCACTCAAACAGATGCTCCGTCACCCCTCCATCGTACGCCATGGCTCGAAACGCTTGATTATCATTCTTGTAAAAGTTATCAATGTAGAAAAGCAACGCACCGGGCTTCATCTCCCGAAAGATTTCCCGCAGCAGGTTCCCATGCAACGCATCTTTCTTCATGAAAGCAACAACAGATGAGAACACCTTGACCGCGGTGATGATGTCAGCAGACTGTATTGTAAGACGCCCTCTAGCGCTGAGCGGGGGATTTGTGCGAGTTATGTCCCCGGGAGATATGACAGCACAGGGAACTCCCCGGGCGGGTTGGCTTTGCTGATGCCCATCCAAGTGTTTTCCCATTCGGGATGAAGATCAAACACGGAGCATTCAAGTCTCCACAACGGAAACAGCTCGTTGTCTCGGATAAACCTTGTCAATCCAACAATGTCCGAGCCGGGCCCTCCACCAATGCAGCACACTCGAAGTGAGAAATCGTTTCTCCATGTCTCTCGAAGAAGTCGCAAATTCGGTAACAACGCCATCTGCAGACCGCGGTAGACGAGGTGGCAGTGCAGGGCGAAGAAGCGGTAGGTGTATGCACAGCGGTTATGTCCGTCACCCCAGTCTGACCTCGTGTCAGTATCATGTAACTGCTGCCTGTAGATGGTCGAAATAGCATCGAAGCATGGGAGGAGTTGGTCCACAACTTGACCATGTCCCTGACTGACTATGGAACTGAAGAAGTTGGCAACGACACGGACGAAATAAACAGCTGCATCTACTTTCTGCATCCACTGCCTTCGTCTGAGAAAGTGGTCGTGATGATGAAAAACGTCACCGGAATGGCTGCAATGGTTGTACAATGCCATCTTGACTGAAGATCATGTGATGATTTTACAGTTATATTACGATGGTACCAGAGAATCAAATACATGTATCATGAGCAACCGTCGAAAGGGGGAAATATGACACGTCACGTGTTTCCGGCAATGCTTGAGAGGATTGCAACACAAGTCTCGGGATTCCCCCTGTCCATCATTCGTAATCACAAGGCACGGCATTACTACCCTATGGTTGTAATGTACCATGGTTGGCCACGAAGTACGGCGCGGGTGTTTATGTAGCGAAGAAACCACCATGGCGAGTTTACACGTTGTTTATTGGTCCTATACAGACCGATTAGCTATCCAAGGCACGTGACATATAGTGTGTATCAAACACCAACAAACAACGCGTCCTCCATAGGAAAGTGTCGTTGTTTGTTGTAAATAATAATAATATTACGAGACATTTATACAGCGCATAATGCATGAGCCTCTATGCACAACACAAAACATATACATTGTGTAACAATGAAATGAAATGTATAATTCAATATATTACAAAAGTATAGATTCAAACAAATGATGAGAGTCTCTATGCTAAAAGTCCCTTGCGAGTCAGCTTGGCAAATCTGAAGAGGTAAGGCGTTCCATAATGAAGGCGCAATCAAGTTGAAGGCTCTTTGACCCTGTTCCCGTTATGCTTTGACCATAGAGTTTAGGGGGAAAGTAGTTTGTGTCAATAGGGATTGGTGAGCAGAACGAAGAGGACGAACAGGAAAATATTTATGGAGAAGATCAGATATATCTTAAAGTTCATGATGATTGTTGCATTTTTTTTTAATCGATTGAGGCTTTTCTTTCTTGAAATCTGCGAAGATGTTCCAGGGTTTGTACCAGAGACTTTGAAATTTTGATGTAAAACAGCTTTTGCTGATCTTTTTATCCTGTATAAAGATGTTGAAATAAATAACAAATAAATAAATAAATATCTTTACCGGAGTCGGTAAATAAAGCAAGTATTAGTAAGGACCGTTCAAGCAAGTTTAGGAGATTGTACAAGGAACGTTATGTTTACGATAATGGTGCTCACACGGACGACCGCGATCACGCACTTTTCAAGGAATGTCACAATATTGAAGCTGAGCTGAAATCATCCAAAAGAAAAGGCTTTCCAAAACTGTTTGATTTCTTTGTCTATTTGAAATTCCACAAGGCTAAACGCTCACCTTTCAACGCTCTTTACTTGTATTACAGTGATTTACATTACAAACAAAATACCGGGTGGCTATAGCCCAGGTTGGACTCCTCTGTTGCGTAGTCCCAACATTAGAATTGTCCCAACTGTATAGTTGGGACTGGTCCCAACTTAAGCGTTACATAAGAAATAACTATAAATAAATAAATAGTAAACTTGCGGGTACAACCATGTGTAAATCTCTTAGTGGAAGTGTTGGCTCATGAGCGTTACAGTTTGTTTCAAAAGGGGAAAGTGAAATCATACATTATATTGCCTTGTGCAAGCAAATCATGAGATGGAACCTTTAAAAAAAATTGATGGTATTCGATATAATGCATCATATAGAAAGTTTGTTTAAGGATATGCAAAGAAATTAGTAGGACCGAACGCACTCAAAATGTTCAATAAGCTAAAGGTTTTGTCATTGAAGCTTCTCCCCGTGTCGGGTGAGAATCATGTATTGAAAAGCAACATTTAAAAACGTATGAGGCGTCATGTGCAGTTCTTATAGAAGGGATGGGGACCAATGGTTTAGGGCAAAGCCACAATAAGAACAGGTGGGGGCAGGACGGATAGAAGGGAGGGTGTGAGAAAGCAGGAGACTGGATGCGGATACTATATACACTGTTCTGCCAAATTAGTCCTTAGCGAATTAGCGATGTGTTTATTGGTAGTACGGTAGCCAGAGAAAAAGTGGCAGAGAAGCGTTGAGAAATATAAAGCACATGGTTTTAGATAGGGTCTCTGGTAATAAACCATCCTATTATGATTGTTTGGATGTTGTTTTGATGGTTGTAAACATGTGATGTTACATGAGTATCACGATAAGAATGCGTGTTCATAATTATGCAAACAATTTATATAACGCAATATCCAACACATGTTTCGGGACTTACCCGTTACTCAGTAGTTCGTGAGGCTATGCAATGCTAATTAGCAGGGTCATAGTGTTGTAATACCTTTTTGTGTGAAATTGTCAAATCATGGAGGTAGAACATCCATTGTTTCCGTTTGCATCGAACGAAAACAAACGTTTCTTCATGACCGTAATGTTGTAAACTACACTCAGAAAAAGAATGGTAAAAAAAGTTATGTTAAAAACGTTAAGTAAGAAAATACTTAATTTAGGTAAGAGTCATAAAAAATATCAAACAAAACATTGTGTAATTGAAAAAATAACACGTTCTGTGAGTAAAACGGGCCTTTTACATGAGATGTGAAATAGTTCATTAATCGAAACGAGTTTTAACATGTGTTACGTAAATTTTACCCAAGTGTATGTAAAATTTAACATTGTGCAGTTTTAGCTACTGAAGTATGGTGAATCCGCAACGTGCGTTGAAATTTCAGCCCACACAGCAAACAAAATGGAGGTGATGCAAACGAAAACGTCAGGAGTGGAAATTGAGTGACTGAACTAAGACATTCAGAGGTAAATAATGATAAAATATCTTAAATACTATTGTCATCTTTAATAGAAGATTAAACCTGACTCGTTAGTTAGATGAACTGTGTAATATCTGACTAATGAATCATTTTTTTAACTTGTTCATCAGATGTATATATATAGGCCTGCAATCAAATACAACAGCCTCATGATCATGTGATACTGTGCACATACCCAATGCAATGTACTACCGGTCGTTGTAATCCTTTTTGTACTGCGGTTAATGTAGCGTTGTGAGTGAGGCGAGGTCTATGCAGCCTTGTTTTTTATTATGTTACATGTTTCTATCTTACAGAACTAGAATTTGACGTTGAGTCAGAGATGCCCCCACCCCCGACAAAGTGTAAGGACCGCATCACAGATAACGCCAATTGATTGTTCATAAGAACACACAACCTTTGACATTTGTTTGTAAAAACGAAAAAATAGATAAACATTGCACCGTTCGGAACAAAATTGTAGGCCTATAGACACAAACATGTATATATTGAGATACATTATTTAACTTGTTGTAATAATGTCAAGTTTTGACTTGAGGTGTTATATGTTTTAATAGTTCGATTTTATGTTTCGCTTTTAACAGTATTGTAACGAAATTGGCCTGAGTGCTTGCAGCTTTCGTGCGCTATAGCGCTAAGGCGTGCCATACTTGCTGAGCATGCGCAGTGGGCAGCTTCGGATGCTTTTAGCTGCGTGCGCCTCGTGCGTGCGGCAGTTGCTGTGGAGCTAGCGGACTGGAGAGACGTGTGACGGGCGGAGCTCTAAGATAGTTGTTGCTGGGCGCTAGGCGTGTGTGCGTCAGCGTTGCTGTTAGTGTGTGTATAGTGGGAGCTGGTAGCAGCGAGGCGGAACGGTAAGCGACCGACCGCCGGATCCCAGAGCAGCGTGGGAGAGGACTGGTTGGAGTGTCCGTGACAGCGGGGCTGTCAGAGCCGTGTTGAATAGTCCGGGCGAAGCAGCGGCTCACAGCGGCAGCAGCTCACAGCGTTGGGTAGGTTAAGTTGACTTACGCCTATTAGTTAAAGTTATCTCATTCAGTGGTATTTATTAAGTGCCTTCTTTAATAAACCTCTATCAGTAACTCTCCGATTCAGTGGCAAACTCAAGTATATCCCTTAAGGATAAGGGAGACCCTTAAGGAAACTCAAGTATAGAACTTAAGGAATCAGCAGCCCCTTAAGGCACCTTTAACGTAACTGCAGTAATTGAAGTGTCTAATTAATAATAAAGGGTAAAAACCCGCGGCTCTTGAATAGTGTCTCTGTGTCAGATCATTGGATCATTGCTGCTCTGACTGTAGCTTAGCTCCAGTCCATAAGGACCCCAGGATAGTGTTGTGCGCGGCGATATACGGTTGCTAAACGACCTCCCCACAGTGCTGCAGGGCTGCCGCTCGCCTGTGCAGTACCGAGTCTAACTTGACCCGGACGGGATTCGCCACATTGGTGTCAGAAGTGGGATTAAGGCGTAACACTTTTAGGAAACTGCATCTGCAGTAATGGATTCTAAATGGATGGAAGAGGAGCTTGAGGTGCTCAGAGTTGAGGCACACCATGCTGAAAGCATGTACGAGGATGCACTCAAGGAAAAACGGAAACTTGAGGAACAGGTCAAACTAATGAAATCAATTATTCAGGATAAGGATGAGGAATCCAGGATGAAGGGAGCAGGCCGGACCGTTACTCCGGAACTATTTATGGATACCCCAACTCCTGCTGTCTCTAGCACTTTTCGCTCAACATTAGGGGTGCCAGGCACACCTGCAAACACTAGAAGAACAGAGGAGAC
Organism: Plazaster borealis; assembly: GCA_021014325.1. NCBI lineage: Eukaryota > Metazoa > Echinodermata > Asteroidea > Forcipulatida > Labidiasteridae > Plazaster > Plazaster borealis. The sequence goes on along the minus strand of CM037474.1, from coordinate 33,928,101 downwards.
ATCCGTGGGAGAGGCCAGGGAATCTAAGGAAAGTCAGGACAGAATTAGGAAGCCGAATATTTGTCCTGACCGGTTCAGTGGAAAAGTGCCATGGAAGGACTATAAGGCACATTTTCAGGCTTGCTGTATAGCAAATGGGTGGAAGGACAGACAGGCTGTTGTATTTTTGGCAGCCAGCCTTCAGGGACAAGCCCTGAAGGTGCTGGGAAGCCAACCAGAGGGGAAAGAACCTTCGCTGAAGGAACTTTTGGAAAGACTGGATCAACGTTTTGGACCTGGACAACAAGCAGATTTCCATCTGATGGAGCTGCGTCATCGTCGTCAGGGTGAAACTGAAACCCTGCAGGAACTTGGAGCCAGTGTGAGGGAGCTTGCAGCGTTGGCGTACCCGGAGTTCTCAGAAGAGAGTAAAGAGAGGTTGGCGAAGGGACATTTCATGGACGCCGTGAAAGACAGAGAAATCAGGGAGGGTATTTTCCGTGCAAAGCCTGCCACCCTTGATGATTCGATCAAGGCTGCGTTGCAAACACAGAGCTTCCTGCGGACAGAGGACCGTAGGACTAGCGATAAGGCTAGGAAGTTTGCCAGAGTACTTGAAGGCACGGAGGAAACCACGCTGAAAGAACTTAAGGGAGAGATAAGGGAAACCCAGGAGTCCATGGGACAAGCCTTGGGAAAAATACGAGCGATGCTACAGGACATCAGTAAGGGGAACCAGGAGACCCCAGCGAACCATGATACTGGACCAAGATCTAAAAAGAGACAGAAAAGCAGGACACAGGGTGTGTGTCATAACTGTAAAGCAGTGGGACATTTTGCTAGGAACTGTCCTCAACCAAGGAACGAGGGATGTTACCGTTGTAAGGAAAAGGGGCACATTGCACGGGACTGCAAAGCACCCAAACTTGGGCAAAATGGAGAGTCAGGAACTCAGAAACAACGGACAGCCTTCCCTGGGATCCAAGGGTGGGCTGGTGATTCGAAGGGACCACAAACAGGAGGAGGAATGCTTCGGGGGATTTCGCTTCCCTCAAGGGACCAAAAGAAGGGAGGACTTTACGTGAGTGCCCGTGTAAGGGGAGAAGAGACCCGTATGCTAATCGATACAGGGGCGACAGACACCATAGTTTCCACGGCGGTATATTACAGGGTGCCGAAGGAACGGAGGCCAACGTTGAGCATGGACGGAGTAGGACTGTATGGAGCTGACGGTCACTCAATAGAGACGATAGGTGGGGCGTGGTTAGAGGTTCAAGTCGGAAAGACTACCACCCCAGTGCGGGTGATCTTTGCCAAGTTGGAGATGGATGGAATCCTCGGGATGGACTACCTCCTACCAACAAGGGGACGATTGGATTTTCAGGAGTTAGTCCTGGCCTTGAATGGACAGAAGATTAAATGTGTAAGTAAAGAGGGTAATACTTTCTGTGCCCGAGTGGCCGTAGGAGGAACTGAGCAGTTGCCTGAACATCTGCAGGACTTGTTCAACCGGAGCATCGAGGGAGTGACGTCTGACTATCAAAGGAGGATGGAGGATCACGAGGCGGCTTGGAAGAAGCCAAAGGACTGGAATACCGTGAAGGTATATGCGTGTTCGGAGTGCGAGGACACATTCATCAGCAAGAAGAGCCTGGAAAACCATCTTGGAACTCACACGAAGGGGAAGAAGATTCTGTACTTCTGCAAAAGATGTGACAGGAAGTACACAAGGAAGGACAACCTTAGGGTGCACTATCACAACCACCACCCTTCGGGAATGGAAGACCTGAACAGCCTGTACCCTGAGACGGAAGAGGAGAGAAAAGCAGTGAAGCAGTCTGAAGATTCGGATAAGGTGCCGAGTGCTTCGTCTGCCCCTTCAGGACGGAAGAGGAAGGGACCGGAGACTGCAACCGTCAACAGACCGGCAAAGGAGGGCCGGAAGAAGGGAGGGAAACAAGCGATGATGTCAGGTGAACCTGAAGACGAGGCGAGTCTTTTTACTGCCCCACTGGGACGAAAGGGGATGGGATCGAAAGTCAAAAGTGTTGACCAGCCACCAAGGGATGTCCGGAGGAAGGAACAGGAGGTCACGGAGACCGTGAGGAAACAGCAGGAGAAGGAGGCAGGGGAAGAAGAAACCCAGGTTCCCTTGACACCTGGCGGAGAGTTAGAGATAGATGATGTAGCTGAGATATCCTTGTCACCAGCTTCCGTGTCTCTGCTTGACGGTGTGGAGCCGCGACGCCAGATAGTATATGGAGGGAAACCACGTGGGATGCTTTCCATGATTCAGGATGTCCAGGAAGAAGCTAGCGACGGGGAGGGGACTGACATCAACGACGACGCCCCTATTTCCATTAACCTTGGACGGGCACTTAAGGGGAGCTCTCTACGATACCAGGAAGGGGATCTTCGGAAACACACATTTCCACCTGCCACAGGTATTCAGCACGAGCAGGCAAAGACGTCAGCACTGGAGGAACCACCACGGGCCAGAGTATGCAGGGTCAGTCGTGGCAACACTGGGTGGCGACGGGCAATACCACTCGATACTGCTGATCTGGAGGTAATGATGGCCGGGAATGTTCGTCAAGTGAAGGAGGTCAGCACCAGGAGCCAATTTCAGAATGGGTTGAAGGTGTCCGAAGAAGTCGTCGAGAGGACCTACGATGTGGAGTTTACGGCCGGTTTCATCCTCAAGTAGAGTTTAGGTTTTCTTAAGGTTTACATTGTTGGTTTAACTTAAAGCATTCCTTGTTGCTAACTTATTTTGTTTCAGAGTGAGGGTTTTATAGGAGAGTATATTTTTAAAGACCGATCTTGCCTTTCGAAGCTACCTCATTCCCTTAAGGAATACTGTATTTGATTTGTGTAAACTCCCTTAAGGAGCAGTGTAATTACTTTTGATTGTATAAACGTCATTGAGGTGTGCTGTGATGGTTTTTGACTTGTATAAACTCCCTTAAGGAGAAACTGGATCTTTGTCAATTTTTGATAAAACTGTATCAGGTGTGATTTGTTTTGGACACTCCCTTAAGGAGATAGTGTATGCCTTAACTGGAGCTCCCTTAAGGAACCCCAGAGACTTGTCTTTATTTAAATCTCCCTTAAGGAGACCCCTTTACTTAAGGAGACCGCAGTAGCCTTAAAGGTGCATTATTTTTGTATAAGTGACTTTATATTTCTATTGTATAAGATGGCACCTCAGTTAATTTCGTATTGGTAGTTTTTCAGTTTAACGGACCGGGACGGTCCGAACTTAAGGGTGGGGCTGTGTAACGAAATTGGCCTGAGTGCTTGCAGCTTTCGTGCGCTATAGCGCTAAGGCGTGCCATACTTGCTGAGCATGCGCAGTGGGCAGCTTCGGATGCTTTTAGCTGCGTGCGCCTCGTGCGTGCGGCAGTTGCTGTGGAGCTAGCGGACTGGAGAGACGTGTGACGGGCGGAGCTCTAAGATAGTTGTTGTTGGGCGCTAGGCGTGTGTGCGTCAGCGTTGCTGTTAGTGTGTGTATAGTGGGAGCTGGTAGCAGCGAGGCGGAACGGTAAGCGACCGACCGCCGGATCCCAGAGCAGCGTGGGAGAGGACTGGTTGGAGTGTCCGTGACAGCGGGGGCTGTCAGAGCCGTGTTGAATAGTCCGGGCGAAGCAGCGGCTCACAGCGGCAGCAGCTCACAGCGTTGGGTAGGTTAAGTTGACTTACGCCTATTAGTTAAAGTTATCTCATTCAGTGGTATTTATTAAGTGCCTTCTTTAATAAACCTCTATCAGTAACTCTCCGATTCAGTGGCAAACTCAAGTATATCCCTTAAGGATAAGGGAGACCCTTAAGGAAACTCAAGTATAGAACTTAAGGAATCAGCAGCCCCTTAAGGCACCTTTAACGTAACTGCAGTAATTGAAGTGTCTAATTAATAATAAAGGGTAAAAACCCGCGGCTCTTGAATAGTGTCTCTGTGTCAGATCATTGGATCATTGCTGCTCTGACTGTAGCTTAGCTCCAGTCCATAAGGACCCCAGGATAGTGTTGCGCGCGGCGATATACGGTTGCTAAACGACCTCCCCACAGTGCTGCAGGGCTGCCGCTCGCCTGTGCAGTACCGAGTCTAACTTGACCCGGACGGGATTCGCCACAGTATTCTTGTTACCATATTGTTCATTTATGTACATGTAACCTAGTTGGAAGTAACTCAAATAAAGAATTTGATCTTGAAATTTAAGTTGTGTTTTCACCAAGTCTCATTATATACAGTTGTGTTAATTGATAACAACCTCAAAAGACCTTTACATAACACATTGCTGGTATAACCCAGACATTGCGTAAATAGATACCCGGTATAAAGGTATTGCAGTGGGAGCCTCTACTTCAAAATTAAGTAATATTTTACATGGGTGGGATTTACCTAACAATTCAGTAAATAAAACTACCCAATAATGAGGTAACGTTTTACACAACTACTTTAGCAAGATTTAACCCAATGCCTGTTGGGTAAAGTTTTACCTAATACTTATGAGGTTCACCTGCTCATCTAAAACAGTGTAATATTTTACACAAGTTGTGCAATTTTTTCTCTGTGTGAACAAGCGAGGGCGCTATTTCAATATCATTGTTGTCGAGGTGACATTCGATTGCGGGCAGGCAAAAAATACACGTCGAATTCGCAAAAATGTGAGAGGCCTGGTGGGAGATGTGCGGTCACAACTTCACGTGGAATATTGAAGTATTCTTTGCCGTAAGAAAATAGTTCCTTGCCCTTTGGTTTGGGACGGAAATTTTCAAAAGATAATATCTGTTTCGTTCTATCTCCATAACAATTGGTACAGACGGTCGACATGAGGATGGCGAAGATTGGCTCACTCTTCTCTATAAAAAAAAAACAAATTTTAAGCAAAACAGATAAAGGGAAATTCTTTGTCTTCATTATTGTTAATCTGTTTGTTTGTTGTTTTTTATTTTAGTTTTAAGGTCATTATACTAAGTTGAAAGCTCGTGGTTTTAAATAAAAGACATGAAGCAAATCAGAAAGCTCGCCACAAAAGTATTTGATCGATGCATCGATCAGTCAAAGATGTTTCCTTAGGAGATTATGCTCTACACATTTTCCTGCGACCTTAAAAAACGATGAAAGCACCTATAGTGTGATTTCCTACCATGCACGACGCGGTCTATAGTATAGTTACTATTACCACCGGTAATTTATCTTCGGGTTTTATTAATTGATTCAATTTAGTGGGCACTTTTAAGATAGTAAGATTTAGGTTTCTATTCGAGGAGCAAACATGAGGTGGTACAACAACACTGTCTCCTAAACATGGTAGTATAAAGAGGCATCCTGGTATAACTCTTGTGGACACCGTAACCTGTGTGGAGCTTGGGATACCAGTGAGTTGTATACGACGCCAAGTTCCCTCAATCGGACTGATTAATTGAGTGATAGTTGGGTATTTTTCAATAACCCGCAAAATTGAAAAGTTATACGACATTTACTAATATTAGGCCTGTAGTTATCTTTCATGTTGGCACTATAAAGTCACTTATCTGCGGCGGGCCCACTGGACTTGTGGTCGAGCGTGTCTCCTGTACGTACACCTTGGGCAGTGCGGGGGGAGCTGACTCAGCCGTCCTCCGATTGGACAATCTCTTTTGAATTCCCGTGAGACTTGAAGGGTTAATGACGAAGGTCGAGTTCAATCGCACAGTGGGCGTCCGGCGGTGACAAACTCGACTCACAGAGTCTTATAATTAATTTCCTGTTCGGGTAATAGATGGACAACGTCACTGTCCAAGGTGGGTTGTTAACTTGACAGGAATGGTCTGATTATAAACATGATCAATTACCAGCACCCAAAACGTTAGAGAATTAGGCAGAGCTACGGTACTTCGGTTAGGAGGAAAGGAAGGGGGACGAATCTGCAAAGCAATCTTTGTCTAACGGAAGCGATAACTCCAGAGTCTCAGGCCTATAATTTCATCTTTGAAGGGGCAAGAACATTTTCATTTTGAAAAGGGCACAGTAATTGGACAATATTAAAGTCCATGGGAACATTTGGAAGCTACTTGTGTTTGAATTTTTACCAAGGCTGTGACCTTGAGGAGTGGGGGCAATGGCCTCCGTAATCTCATTGAAACTTCATCAGTAGGCCTATTAGTAATATCAGCTTGGAGGACGAAACTTTAAAAAACAAAAAATTAAAACAATTTTTTTTTACCCGCATTTATGTATCGGATTTGTATGTGTTTGAATACCCCTGGCTTCTGATCTGCAATAAAGTGAAGACGGTTTGCCCTAAAGGCAATATCGGTGTTAATTTACTGAATTAAGATCAGTGAAATATTCTTTTGCGATTGGGAATATAGGTGAGGAATAGTGAACGTTTCTCAACCTTTATACAAGTCTGCAGATGTACATTTGACCGATGCTCATGAATACATGCAATGTGTTTTTAAACAAACCATCAACCCAAACATTTTTACACCAACATTAGTGTCTAAGTCTAGGTCAATATACCCCCGCCCCCCCGGCTTTCCACTGTTGGCAACCCCCATTCCTCCCTGTTCGGCTCATCATTTCGGGTCAGCGGGAAGCTCACTTCCCGGTGTCTCACCGATACGTGCTCGCTCCAATACAACGTAGGCTACTTCATTATTGTACACTATTGAAATTGACCGCGATTCCGGGACTCTGTGGGGCATTACCCATTTCCAAGGGTCAAACCATTCCTTCCTCCATGGTCAGACTGACCTGGAATGTGGTTGAAATGGGATTTGGACTCAGCTTCTGCGTCGGTTTTACATAGTTTCAGGTCAGTTTGAAACGGATCAGGTCAGTTTGAGTTGTTCCATTCTACATGTTTTATGCACATTCACTTTAACTTCTTGCCTCCTGATCCCTTCACGTACCCTTCTGTTCATCATATCACATCTTGGGCTATCCTAGGATTAGCCCTGCCACTGTAGTCTTTACAACTGCTATTGATGCAAACAGCTGTATATCAACTCTTATTCCTACAACTGTCTTTGCTTACCATCGGGTTGTCACCTGGTAGGCCTATCTCATCTTCAGCCGATCTAGGATCTCTGTTCGGCAAGATTCCGGGGGCAAAAGCATTCCATAGTGAACTCGTGTGGCCTTTTCTTGACTCGGTATGTTAACAGTTTCTGGCAGCAGAGACTTGGGCCTAAATCCCGTCACTATACATAGGCCTACGGGTGCTAAAGGAGTTTTCGGCTTTTGACGGATGTAAATTCCAGGGGATTTATTGGGTTTATCCCCAACACTTTGTTTTAGAAAGAGATGTTCCTCAAGCAGTTTTGTGTACAAACTCTTTGGTAGGCCTATATAGGATTGTAACTGAGAATGACAGAGAGAGGGAAATGGCGGAAGATGTGTCAACAGGGCCAGGGATGGATATTTGAGAAAATGTGAACTCATTTGTGTTGTGCGTAGAGCCTACGTGCCGCGCGGTCAAGCGCACCGAACTCGAACTCTGTCTGATCAGCAGAGTGTGGGTTCGAGTCCCGGTCTTGACACTTAACGTTATTATTTCGTCCTTCAGATGGGACATAAAGCTATAGGTCCCGTGTGTTGTGTAATGCAAGTAAAAGAACCCAGTTGTACTTGTCGCTAATGAGGGAAGGGGTTTCTGGCGGGCCTTCTGAGTTCGCTGCTGCCTTGTAAACCCTTAAACACAATCAGTGTCATAATTCATAAAAACTTAACAACCTGTTTTAAAAGGTGTTTTTCTTTGTTCAAGCGCCTTGAACACCTTGGTGGATACGTGCGATATATAAGACTCCAATATCATTATCATTATTACATAATAACGACCAAATATGGTATACGTGCACGACGGTATTTTCAAAATCACCCCTGCACTTTTCAACATGGATTAGGTCGCTGGACTTAATGCTCGTGATTGTGAAATAAAGATGAACACTTGGTCAGACATCTGTTTAAATTACTGAATTTGAACACGTGGGAAACACCATACGGGAATTGTGAAATAGAGATAGGCATATTATAGTGGCGACACTTGTGGCCTTGAGTAAGGCACTTTAATTGCCTCTCAAGTTTTCTTCACCCAGGAGTACAAATGGGTACCGGTGAGAGCTGGGGAGTAACATGCGATGGACTGGCATCCTGTCCGGGGGGAATAAACACATTCTCGTTCGTTTAATGCCAAGGCAACCGGGTATAACGGTGGGGGACAGACTTGACTTTATCGTTTGTATTCTAAATACCAATACGGTGGTGAGACACCCTTTACTGAAATTACTGAAAACGAACCGGAGACGATGAAGGAAATCTATCATTAGGAAACTTAATTGTTTTGAATGTAATGTATATGTTGATGAAGACATCCAGTTTGAATCGCCATGAGAGTTTGTAATGGCGGGTTCGTGTAATACACCGGTAGTGAATGGCATATTATTGTCACATGTCGGATGGGGGCAGGGGAAATCAGACATTATGTGAATGTTTGCTTTTTATAAAGTACGTTCTGATATGTACCAGTCGTCGACAATTGAGCCATTTTGTACAATCACCAAAGGGGGGAAACGTTTTAAATGCTGATTTTATTTGTCATATTCTCTATCAAAACGTGGGCCTACATTCTACTCGTATAAATGGCTCTTTAGACAAACATTGTAGCCTATACGACAGTCGACTCTCGTTATAACAAGATCGCTGGGACTTGCCAAATTACCTCTTTATAACAGGACGTTGTTTATAAGAGGACATCAACTTTTTATAAGGAGAGCCTCTTTATAACGTGCTCTTTATAACGAGGGTTGACTGCTTTCACAGAAACTTGCAGAACAGTCTCAGATATTCAGCATCGTTTGACAATTTCTTATAACCAAAAGATGGTTCAAGTGAACGTGCTTTACCAAATACAAATGTTACATCATGGAGTGAGGACTAGTAGCATCACCTTATTATGTAAGAGAGAAACTCATGCGCGGAGCCTCATAATGTTAACCCTCAACTTTTTCTGCAAATCAAAGATTTGAAGGTCATGCATCTTTTATGGACTGTTGAAACATTATCCGATAATGTGCCCCTTGGGTTGTTGACTTTCAACCTGGAGTATTCGGGGTAGACTAGCCGTCTAACAATGGCCCTATTTTGCTAAAAGGTGTATAGGGTCATTTTTCCCAAAATGGAGTCTATGGCCAGTTTAGTCGTTCAGGGGGTGTTTTTATTTTGGATGAGCCTAGCTCAAAAGCCAAAGGGCTAACCTACCAAAAATTGAAAATAAAAATGAAGCTTAGTTGTCAGAAAATATATCTGGTTTGTTTTCAAGAGGCTGGGAGACTTTTAAATATTGTTTAGCATTGATTGCTATGGTGAGTTTGTTTAGTGTGGTGTACCTCTATTGTAAACGGTAAGCTGTACAGAGGAAGGGTCTTTGAGACATTGGCCAACATATGTATATGATTAGGATCTGTTGCGTATAGCAGACAGCGTAGCAAACAGTGTCATTCAGTCGCGCCAAAAATAGAACAGACATTTTTGGATTTGTCTCAATGTTCCATGGTGCAACTGCTTGAGATTTTCTGTAATGCAAACATTCAACATTACAAAAAAAAAAAAAAAGATTTATATAAATAAATCGGTAAAATGGTGGCGTGTGGTGGCCGCGTGGAAAGAGCACTGGACTCAAGCTCTGGTGTTTCTGATCAGCGGAGTGTGGTTCAAGTCCCATTGAGCAAGATACAATTGCTTTGTCCTTCGGATGGGACATTAGGCCGTAGGTGCTCGTAAAAAAAGAACCCAGAATACTTATCATGAACCCTGGTGTAACTGGTTCACATTGCAACCACCCTTGTTTGCAGGTTTCCTCATGCTTACGAGCTAAAAATGATTCAGTTCACTAATAATTATGAGGCATTCTTGGTTTCATTACCAGAAATATATAATAATAAATGGTTGTGGATATTGTCTTGGTTGTGCACATTTTTTAAAAGGTAACGCCCGCGCGTTTGGATGGCCATTAAAACACCATTATCTGACACATGTTTTCCCCACCATAACTTTGTTCAGTAGGTCCAATTGTTCAAGGAGAGACTTCTTATTTCAAACAGTCGGATGTTTTTCAAAAAGGCTCCATCAATGTGTCTCATTCTTGATATCCCATTTATGTCAAATGTTTGGAGAGAGAGTTTCAGTTTACATGGAACGATGATGGAAAACTTCCATCCTTACAGAAGTCGGCAACAGGGGGAAGAGCTGGGGAAACTCCCGTACCTTCCACTGGATCCGTCAACAGGAAAATCTCGGTGATTAATGACGTCGAGTTGTATGCATTTATCATGTTCTTTTTTGTGATGTTCATTTAATCCCTGAGGTGATCAATGCAATGGGGGAAACGCACTCAGACAACGAGCCTATTGGGGAAAAACGGTAGTTAAAGGTAGGGTCTTAGATTGGTAAATACTCCAACAGTTAATGGCCATAAAAACGTACTTGGCAAAAAAGCACTGCAGCTGTTGATAGTTTATATAAAGTCATGAGAGAAAGGATTCCCTTATAGAAGAAATATGGTTTGGATAATTTTTCACCCCGAAACATTTGAATCTGAGATGAGTGAATCATGCGTGAATCGTTTCTCAGATTTCTGAGGGTTGACTGCAAAGTTAAATTTCCATGGTGTCCGTTCGTGAATACTACGGCTAGAGATGTGGGTGGTACCCGCTGTCACCTTGCCAAACGTGGATGGATTTGACGTTCTTGATGAAAATACCGTGACCGTTTTTGCTCTTTTCTCAACAAATAGACACTGTATTCAGCTGAATCTTTCACAGGTGACTTTTATTGTATCTTCATTGATAATTTGTTTCATATATATCAGCCTTACTTTGACAAAAACCAATATATGACACTACCTTTAATTGTTTAATGAGGTTGTTATGTTCGTTCGTGTCTATCAGTGTCATTCCATGAAATTGTGTCAGTTCCTGTTGAAAGAATGTCAATGAAATGCCGGGGACAAGATTGTCCATTCTGCGTCATTTTACGTGTTATTGATTCCATGTTTATCAGTGTTCTGGTCGGGAATGTATATCCGCGGTTCGGGCCACGGTGCATCGCTCCATTGTTTGTGGTGCGCAACTACCGGTATGTCATAAAGTGGCACCATATCATTGGTGACATGTATTTTCACATGGCAGTTGACCCAAGGCACCGCCTATATCATAAGGACTGGTTGATCATGATTGTTGATCGTAAACGAGATCTGTACGATTGAGATGCTATTCGAGATTGAGATTGTGTAAGGTTTTCAATGCATCTGTAGCAAGACCATCCAGAAAACGCACCGGTAGCAAATATCACTGGCAACATCTCTTCAGTTCTCTATCAGACAGGAACCATGGTATGGATAATGACAGTGCGGTGATGATGCACAGTGCATGCAGTAGCAGAGAGTTAAGACTGGAACTTAAACTAATTTTAGATTGAAATGTCTTGGTTGGTCAAGAGAAGCCCTCAGGGGCACTGCTGATTTGTTAAATGCAACCAGATATACCGAGAGACCGGTGACTGTCGCCATCGCCAGGGCACCGCTCCCCCGGGAATCTCGTGTAATGTCCGGTTGACAAATGTCAGACTTCACGGCCAAGGTTCAATTCCACCTTTGGGCTTTGGAGATTTTACAATTTTAATTGCCTGGAACATGCACAGTTTCCTCTTGGCGTGTGATCGCAACTACAACTGGAAAGAGAAGTGAAGTTCGCGTTTCGTGTTTCGTTTTGAATATAAACTAAAACTGAAACTATATGACTTGAGTTAAAATTTGTTCCTACAGCGAGAATATTTATAACGTTTCCTTTAAACTATTATTATTTTAAAACTAAATTGGTTAATTTGTTCTTAAACAAATTCCTAAGGGCATAATCACGGGCAGGGTTCGATTCACGACCGCCATGGTGTTCTTGACGAGATGTCTTAATCATCTGCCACAATCTTCTGACAAAGATCCCTAAAAGTATACCTTCTTAGTAAGGCTTTCAGTCGAGGTAAATGTTTAATAATAGGTCTTAAAGCAACCACCAAGATGATCAAATCTTATATACGACCTCATAATCGGTAAGGAAAAGTTAATCGCGCGCCTAAGAGCAAAAACCACAGAGAAAGCAATGTTAATACTTCACTCTGGAGTCTGCAGTATCTTCCATCACTCCGGAACAAGTTATGACTATTAATCGCGTCATACATGATTGGTGAACAATCTAGACAGGTAGTGTTTGACAGCTCAACAAGCAACTCATCAGAGTTCCTCGATGAGCGATCAATAGGCATTATACAGTACCTGAAATCTTGCCCAACCCTCGGTGATTTTGAACTTGAGTGTTGAAATTCACCGGCTGAATCAGCTTCTGGTTGGACAGCGAGAAAGAGAGAACAAGAGTGTAGAATAATAATACTTCATGTACGCCTTTGCCGTTTGTCTACCGCCATCGCGGTCATCGACTTAAGTTCAAACTTGACAGTCTTTTCGTGACTCACCGCCAGGTTTAAAATGCCTGGATAAGGCGGACTCGTTTCACAAGGTCTGAACCAGTGATATTTGTAAGCATCTATTTGGGAAAGATCGGGGGACGGAGATATACCTCTACTGCCGGAGTGAAATCTTGTCGACGTTGTGTTTTTAGGATCCTTAAAAAACCAACATGGGTCAAACCCACGGTGGAAACACGCTTACAAAGAGGCAGAATGAAGATAGCACGGTAAGAGTTTATTTTTGCTGGAAGGTTTTGTTTCACTTTTGTTGTCACTGTATTACGAACAATATTATTTCACTTTGAAACATAAACGAGCTGCATTAACCTTTCTGATAAATGTAACGGCTTACATTCTAAAAACAAAACCACCGATATGGCTCGATGTACCTTTAGGCCTGTACTGAACCTTGCTCTTTGTTCAAAGTGTTTCAAACGCTCCATTACCAGTTTGGTTTTACTTGTGTTACAATTATACTGATCATGTGAGAACTAGGATCCGTGAAGTTGTCAAATTATAGACTTACAGGTTGCAAAACAGGTCTTGATTCTTCCACCGACGGTGACAACTTTGGTCACAGTTGGGTTGCAGCGTGACATAGGTGATGCCGTCTAGTTTCCCGGTGCTCTTCGGGCGCACCACGGTCACGTCCCCTTGTACCTGGCTCAGCGTGCTTGTCACGCTCATTTCCTGGCAGTCGTGGCCATTGTGTATATAGGATTTTAAAATACACTGGATATAGAGAAGCTTCCTTGGTTCAGCTAGTAAACTTTGCATTTGGCCACATCGTGTAATCGAAAGACTTTGCAACCGAAATACCGTTTAACTTGTGACCAATACAGAGTTGACGATATCACTCCGGCCATTTTTGTTTTGCTTTCGTGTCAACGACATAAATCCGCGAGGAGACTGGCCCCTATGTCAGAATATCAATGCTGCTATCAGCACATAACGAGTCAGGGAATAGGACATAGATGAAATCCACGAGGGAAAAAGGTGTTTGGGGCAAAATATTTCAAATGGATATTAAGACAGGTAAGGTACGGTAAGCTTGCTTGTCAAGGGTCCTCCATGGGCAGAGATTGAGACCTCGTTGGCCGTGGGCAACAAAACTGTCACTGCCCATATTCCACCGTAAGTCGCGATCCTAGCTTTATATAACATGACTAATTTCCGTTTAACCTTACATTGCACTCTACAATTTATGGTTGTGTCATGTAGTAGAGGGTTAAAGTCGCTAGCGGGGAGGAGAAGTTAAACAGGGGAGAAAATGAACTTCTCAGAGATTGGTAATCGAACAGATTGATTGATTGTGACTAATTGATGCAAGGCACGTAATAATGGTAGACTCCCGTCATGATTTCATGTTCTTATTTTGTAAAAGAGAACATTGTTACTGCGCTGCGTCCTGGATTCTCAGAATCTGACAGAAGAAGTGCGGCCAAATTGTGGTTTCTTGATGGCGTAAGAAATGTTGGGAGCCATCCAAAGTCTGGCACGTTGTACAGGAGATAAGACTGAACAGGTTCTGTATTATTCAGAACGGTCTGCTTTTGATCTCTTTCATCATAAGATTTGAAGGTCAATCGAGTAAAGATTCGCCGTTTTTTCCGCGTAGACCTATGACGTATTCGGTGGCGGTACGATTTGCAGAATTGACAACAGTCTCGGAAAAAAGAATGTGTTTTCAAACTTGTCACCGTTAAATAACTTGGAAATAAACCTTTAATTTGAATGATTCTGGATAAAAGATTCTAAAACTCGATGTCAACTTTTGACATTCAACATGCTTTCATACCTTGAATTCTCGCGAGTGTTACTCTACTGTTTTAAAAATTAAAACAATCGTAAAGAATTTCCGCTCAATAAAGCTGATAAACTCAGTCTGTTGCCTTTGCTTCCGTGCACGTTCTCCCTAGGGTGGGTCTAGTAATACAAATCTCTGGGCAAGTCACTTTGTTTGGATTGCGTTGGGGTAGCCTCCCTGTACCAAACATGACCGATAAACAAGACCAAGCACGTGAGCTGAGCCTGGGTACCAGACGGCTTTGAAATTAAACCTGTTAACCTTGATTACACAACACACTGACCAATCACCAGGGGCATTTTATATCAACGTCCATTACGCAACTACTGACCGTGACTGTGATTGGTCTGAAGGATGTCTATGAGTCTTCATCATTCGTTCTCTAAATACGGACATTTGTCCTTTCAGTGACGGACTCCTCACATCAGCTGTGATCAGCAAACTGGATTGACTGAAATTAATTAAGACATTCAACGGGAAATGGATTGGATGATCTCATTGATCATGTGTGTGTTTGTTGTGGGCGATAGGGTAAGGGGATGGGTGGGGGGGGGGCTAAAACTATGAAGCGGTCAAACAGGGGACAAGAAGTCTATATCACATACTGATTATTTGTATGCCCCTTTGACATTTGAAGGGGAAGTTCAACATTTGGTAAAACACCGTTTTTCAACTCTCTATGAGTGAGAGCTGAAGACGTAAATTCAGTCCAACCAATAGGGATTAAACGACGATAGATTGTTCTGCAGGTTTGATCTGTGAGGGTGACTTGAATCGATGAAAAACAGAATAACCGTATACAACGATCTGAATGAATGCATTTCTAATTGCACAACATCGAGTAATCTTTAGATTATTGCCCCATGGCGTGGCCTACAGACGTTTGCACAGAAATGCACAATCTAACAAAAAACATACACAGAGTGAAAAAAATTACTCGGAGATTACTAAGTGATTTCATCACAACACTCTGAGAAAGAATAACTTCGTCGGAAGTTCCCACAAATGAAACCAAATTGAATTTTGAGAGGCCAATTCAATTTAAAGAAGCCGCCATTTTGGCGCAACTTACATTTAGCGGGTCTTTCTGCTTGTAAACAAACATCCATCACAGTCTCCCGCGCAAAGCTGGACCCGGTTTTGTCTTTATGTTTTCCTTCTTTTCTTGTTTCCTAATTCTTTTACGATCGCTGGGAGTTTTGCCAATTCTGTTAAAGGTATCGTACACGTTTAGTAATGACTCCAAAAAAACATTACCATAAAAACTTACTTGGTAACAAGCCACGGAGAGCTGTTGATAGTATTAAACATTGCAGGAAACGACTCCCTCTGAACGTAGTTTTTGAGAAAGAGGTAATTTCTCACTAAAATAATAAAAACTTCTTGCAAGAAGTTTTTATTCCTAATCTGAAAGCACACAAACTAATTTGTACAACAAGGGTGTTTTTTCTTTCATCATTTTCTTGCAACTTCGATGACAAATTGAGCCAAAATTTTCACAGGCTTGTTATTTTATGCATATGTTGGGATACACCAAGTGAGAACACTGGTCTTTGACAATTTCCAAACGTGTACGATGCCTTTAAGAATCCATGAAATGCCACAGATAAGCCTAAATTTGTTTACTTTGGGACCATCTCTGAATTTCTATAAAATACTGAATAAAAACAAAAGCTGTATTGCTTTATTCCATAAATAAATGCAACTGTGGAAATGCTTTTACGCAAAACTTGCCCCGTGTTTCGACCCTAGCAGAGTCTTTCTCAAAGGCTATATGCATATAGATTCTTCTCAACGTTTAACCTTTGAGAGACACTGATATAGAGTCGACGCGTGTGCCATTACCACTTTTTGTACGCAAGTCATTTTGGTGGGTATAAGTAGTTTGCAAAAGCTGTCCCCAAAACGTTTCCAGAACACAAACGTTTTCCAGAAACGAATGAAAAACACTTTCTAATCCTGAAACTATAGTGTTGTCATTTTTGACGAATACAAAAATTATAAAATTATTTTAACGTTGACTCCCATAGGCATGGAATTGCCTGATTTAAGTTAAATATTACCTTTTGGTGGAGGACTGGGTCGCAATCCTCTTTAATTCTTAACGCATACTAATGGTAAATTCAATTAATTAAACGATAGTCAGCAGATTACAGTACAAGTTATTTATCATCAAATTGCTTATTAATATTAGAAACCTCTGTCTTAAAACGTCACAATTATACGTATAGACATTGCTGAATTCATTGGTTTCTGGAGGTTGGTTGTGTCACATGTTAAAGCCAAATTAGAAAAAAGAACTAGAAGTAACAACAATTTCCGCACAGGCTGTACAAGTTTGGGTGATTTCTTTAAATGAAAACGTACAAACACCTGCTTTGATGAATCTTTCAACGCAAGGTCAGAAAGTTCTAAACATGTTTTAATGACTAATAACATTTACATGTCTACGCACCTCCCAGTTACAGCTACAACATACCAAATGTCAATTTGTTAAAATCCTCTAGTTTTAACGGAAAAAGGGGAAACAGACATGAGCGTATCATAAAAGTAAGCAGTGCGATTATGGCTCTACATTATAAACCAAGTGGTCATAAATCTACGTTTTTAGTGTTTTGGGTGTTTTTGTTTTTACCAAAGATGGGATTGTATCAAGCAGTGTAACGTTTTGTTTAACTTGGCAAGTGAGTTAGTTTTATTGGGCAGGTCTGCCTTTCTCTCTCTCTCTCTCTCTCTCTCTTTTTTACAAAAATGTAAATTTAGCTTGTTGTCAAAGTATAGTTCTCCACAGTTTGTGAGGTAAACAAGAATCTCCATCATAAAATCGATTTAGAAATAGAAAATGAGTATCGTTTGTATGAGAGGTTGGGATAAGTTTATAAGTATATTTTTGAAATATTCATTCAAAGGTATGATACATAATGGGTGGTAATCGAAAATATAAACGGATCTTAAAGTTATACTTTTTGTAAACTAAACACTTGTACCTGTTTAAAATCCTGCCATGTGCAGAAATGTTTTTACCAAAACATTAGCTTCCCTTTTGGAAGTAGAATTTGAAATAAACATTGACTTATTGTAAACATGCATAACCACTTTTGTCATGTTATAACTTCAAAACTTGACAACGTTACCACCCAATTTGTTGAAATTTTCACAACCATAGTGATGATATGAATGAATGTACTATTTCTAAAACCAAGAAGGATACTCTCACATGCTACAATAGATGAGTAGCTCGTGATATTTTGGGATAATGACAACTTTTCAGATAAACGAAGATGCTAATGTCGCCCCAAATTATTACGTTCGTGTAATCAAGAAAGCTATGTGCACACCCAAACCCAGCATACACATTTCAATTGGAAGTAGGCCTATGTCGGCTCCAAAGACAAGGAAAGAGGAAATTGTTGAGCTTGTCCTAAATTAAGTAATCTGTTGAAACTCTAAATATACACACTTCGGCATAATGTCCTATACAGAGTGTATGCGTGGACCCATCTATACACGTCTTCTGGTATAGTGTGTCAGGGAATGCACACCGTGTGGGTGTGCAAGTGGGTTGGTGTTGGGTGGGTTGGTGATAACTGACAAAGTCATGAAGAATCAGGATCTAATGAACTATACAATATAGAGAGCGTTCATATAGTGGTAACGTTATGAAGACGTAATTACTAGATACCAAGTCGTAATTTCGAAATACAATTGGTTGTAATTTCGAGATACTATGTCGTAATTTTGAGGTATATCTCGTAATTTCGAGATATGTCGTAATTTCGAGATACTATGTCGTAATTTCGAGATGCTATGTCGTAATTATGAGATATTGCGGTCGTATAATATCCGTTGTAAGTCGTGATCATCGGGTAATAATCCAATTTTTTCAAGCAGTAATTGTGAGATACTTTGTTCAAGTTGTGACGAATGTCATACATGGTCTACTGACCCAATTCACCTGACGTCATCACCACACTATAGTCTTGGTTGCGCTATTTTGACAGTCAATATCCCCGACGCGGCAATTACACGCATAGAGACTGGTTTATAAACTGAGAACACTAACTCTATCGGTATAGTAATAAACAGGAATATTAAAAGAAAATGTTTCATAAAAATCAATGAATGATGTATCTTTAACGTTTACGTGTTGTCTCTCAAAATGGCGAGCGTGGCAGCAGTGGCCGCATGTGACGATTGTGCAAGATCATTACGATAACATTTTTAATAGATGTTACGAGACATGTTGTAATTTCGGTGAGTCATGTTGTGAACTACGAAACATTTTGTTTACGAGACACTGTTGTTGTTTCACTATACAACTTAGGCCTACAACGTAATAAATACTTGGGAGTTACGTGGCAGGCTAAAGGTGACTATTTTATGCCGTAACATGTCGTAGGTACAAGCGTAACTGTTTCTTCTATACTAATTTTGCAATGCCATTGTTCTTTCCGGAAATGCAGGAACCACCACGGCGGCGCATCAAACTAGCCAATCGGCGGCATCGTCTCATCGCCCGATGGTCACAATATGAAAGTAAGTTAGTGCAACATGCATGGTGATTGGTTAATAATTCAAATAATAATTCGGCCGTTTACCAGCGATGTTCAACAGTGCACTGCAATAATTACTTGCTTAGTCACAAGTTACCGCTTAAATTTGAATTCCTCACACTATAGAGATGGTTGCTATGTCAAATGGTTCAGTGCAAGCTTTTTTATGGCAACCTCCAGATGAGCAAACCCTGGTACCATTGTGCCATACACATTCATTCAGAATTCTGTTTGGTGTTCCTTTTACGTAACTACGCAAAAGCCTGCCCCGAATCATGTGACGTAGCAACTGCTTCTATTGTCGGAAACTTGTGACTAAACAAGTCCTTGTACCAGACGTTATTCAAATCTAACTCGCAAAAGGCTTATTGCACATGCCTCGTAGACATGTAGGCCTACAGTTTTTCCATCTGTGACAGAGGAGTTAGTTATGTTTGGCAGTCATTGAAAACAGTGTCACAATGATGACATAATTGTGAATTATTACATGGCATTAATGACCTAAATTGGAATGCAAACCAATAAAAGGGGGTTATCGCAGAGAAGATTGGCCACTTGCCAGCTCTTGCTAATAATGAGTCTCTGAACAGTAGTTTCAGGGGGCTCTATCTTGGCTCACACACGGCGCTGTGCCCCCTCTGCCCCCGTACCCCGTTACCCTCGCCACCTGCCGTCTCTGTTTCCCGTGAATCATAAGCCGCCAATGGGAGTCTCAAAAAGTTACAATCCCCAGGGTGCACGTGGGGAAACAAAAACAAAGATTATCCCAACTCTGTTATAATCAAGATCCCGCTGTAGGTTTCTTGCCTCAAGTCCCTCTCCTTCTCCTCGGCCCAAACTAAAGCGACCAGATTTCCCGCAAAAAAAAACCTTCCAATGGCAGTTTTGGAAACTGATGGGGAAAGGGTCTTGGGGCATTGTTGACAATATTGTAATGTATACGCAGCTCGTTTTGTTTCATTACATTTAATGCATTCGAACTGATTGGTGGGACAAACGTCAGCTACTTTGTTTGTATACCCGGGTATCAATGAACTTTGACCTTCATTCTAAAAACTCTTGGGTCAGAATTTACCCAGACTCCGGATCGCAGGGGACCTGACCCATTTCTGGGTCAGGCTGACCCGGAGATTGTATTTTAAAAAATGGGATTTTTAACTCCGATTCTGCGTCAATTTGACCCATTTATGGGTCATTTTGACATAGATTCCAGGTCATGCTGACCCAGAAATGGGTCAACCACAACGGGACCCGGATCCGGGTCAATTTTGAACCAGGAGTTTCTAGAGCGTAATTTGTCTAGTGCTACCTGTAGGCCTATTGTATAATGAAGATTTGTTGCTGTCATGCTATGGACCTTCACTTTGGTACCATCTTGTTTTTCGTTCATCCAACACAAAGGCCGTATTCGATGCGAGCCACTTGGGCTACCGCTATGAGTGACCGTTGGCTGCAGTGATCACCTTGATAAATACCGGCTAGGTATTTTCAGCAATCCAGCCGTATATCACTGCCGAAGCCATCGTTTTTGTAACGTGTCGTGGCTGAGCGAGGAGTTAAGAGCACTGAACTCAAGCTCTATTGTTTCTGATCAGCAGAGTGTGGGTTCGAGTCTTGGTCGTGGCACTTGAGCAATATACTTGACCATAAGCTGTAGGTCCTAGGATTGTTAGTGCACGTAAAAGAACCAAGAACACATATCGTTGAAGAGTAGGGCTTAACTCCGATGTCTGGTTCACTTAATAGCAAGTACCCTTGTTTAAAGATTTTCTCTCAGGCTTCCGAGAAACAGTGATTAAGTTCACTTATGAAGCATCCTAATTGGTTTCACCAGAAATGTACAATAACTTTGACACGGCCGAATGCACCCAAATTTGATATTGGCTGTTGAATGGAAATGCCCTTGTAAATACATAATTGCAAAAAGAGGTCCTACATCGTATTTCAGAAAGATCCGAACGGACCAGCATATTTTCGGGACAGTCACTTTGCAGACAGCTGCTACTCCTCGTTTAATATTAGGCCTTCGTACGATATTTGATGTGATGAGTTACGTCTGGCAAGAAAATAGTCAACTCATTCTCCGTAAAATAACAGCCTGGAGCGAGTATTATAGCACCGTACACCACGCCGAAACCTGATTATCACTGATATAGGTGTGTCGGAAACGGCTGCCCCAAATCGTCTTTTACCTCGCTGTATAACGTAACAGCACCATTGAGCAACCTTTGAGCGGTGTTTTTAAATCTAAACCGGACGGCTGCTTGAGCGCACTTTGACGTCATACCACGGAGATATTTCAGCATGCCCGTTCAGCGCAGCGGTGAGAGCGTATACAGTTGGGGATGGGCGCAGCATGCATTTCCTATGTGTGCTTGCAAGTGGCCTATAATATACCACTCAGCAGCTGGGATTTATCGATGAGCGAGTGCTCTACAGACGGAAATGAGACAGAGTTCTTAATCACATTGTGCTTGTTTCGTGGCTGCTAGATTTGAATAATATTAAAGCGTCCTACAAAAGGACATGGCTTGCAGTTTACTTGGGGATTTGGATCTTTGTGTCTTGACCCTAGTCTTGTCTGGGTCATCGATGCAATGATTACAAATTTTGTTCTCACCATGTTAAGATAATTAGACTATGTTCAAAATAACTGGATTTATAATGCCACAAGACATCCTGGGAAATTATGCATGCTTTATTGAATCAGCTCAAAACGTACGGAGTTCAAATCTGAACTGAATCACTGTGAGTGAGGATCCATTTCGAAATTAGAAATGCACACAAATAAACTGCATTTTTTTGGTTGCCTGGACAACGGTATAAGGAGCATTGAGATGGTTCTAATTCAAGTCTGGTGTAAAGGGGGGGGGGGGTAGTGGGTAGCGATTACGGGAGACCCGGATGGGGATTGGAAGAGGAGGTATACAAAGAGTAAAATGTTAAGACAAACATGGAGACGCGGTGGGAACAGGTTATGTTTAAATCCCCATACAACTCCTCACCCCCACAAACTAAAAAAGGAGAAAACCAAAACACCCAAGTTCCCTCTCAAAAAGGAACAACTATAGTCCAACTCTCCCCCCCCCCCCAAAAAAAAGGGGGGTAAGATAGCGAAATTCTGAATGTGTGCACTTGCAGTGGGCATTCGCATTTCAGTATGCGCAGCACTGTAATTGAGATCTTTCAGTGTTTCAAGCATGTGTTTTGGATTTAGCAGGGGTGCAAGTATTCACCAAGTACGAAGCACTCACCACCAGTTTGGGGGTGCTCAGCTAGCTCCCCTGTACTGTACAGCTCAACATTCTCGTGTTCGAAGTACGGGCGAGATCTGCATAATAGTTTATTTTATTGTAATTCGCAAGGGTATCAACGCTGAGACATTGGTGAAGGGGCCATCAAACTAAATGAATGGTAGTGAGCGAAGCAATATTATTCTTTATAGACATTTTAAGGTTTATTTCCGAGCTTCCTTTTATAAACTCATCAGTACCAACATTCGAAATTAAGTGAATTTATAATCGGTCCTTATTTTGAGTTTTCAAAACGAAAATATTTTACCACATACAAATTTTAAAAATGTAACCGTTTCAGGTGTATCCCCATGAACTTGACAACCTATATGCCGAAGTAGGATGGGAATGAATGTACTCTTCCAAAACCTAATGATGTATCTTTCCTACAACCGGCCAGCAATTAGTGGTCGCCTCCTGTACATCCCTGCATTAAACAAAGTTGATGTTATTCACGCAAAAACAACTTCTCAGAATAATCAGAGTCTAACTTTAGACGTACAAATTAGACGGGGAAAACAGTTTATAGTTAATTAGTTAATTTCGTGTACCAACAATGTTCCTTCCCTTTTTCATTACCGTTGCCGTGACAACCATCAGACATTAACAAGACTGTTTACAAATTGAGAGGACACAAGAGGGCGTACTTGTTATTTCGAAAATTAATTATAAAACTAACAAATGGAAACGACAATCACTAATAATGTTTGTCCTCTTGCTTTTCAAGATCTTGCCCATGGGCATGACGTCACAACGTTGCAAATTGTAGTAAATGGCGCCCAGATAAGAATATATTCAGCAACTGCTTACACATGGGCGTATGGGGACTCTTTGGTTGAGGGTACAGAGGGGTTGATTTGCCCGAAATTGTACACAGATAAAAACACAAGTACCAATTTCTAATAACGGCTATCAAGTATTTGTGCTTTCTCTGTCCATTTTCTTTTCATCTTGCACTGCCCGAATTTCACTGTTTTGCCTGAATTTAGGAGGGCAGTTGCCCCTTGAGTCGTGTGCGTACAACATTCGACATCTAATTATGATTCAATTAAGACATTGTGGCTAGATTTTGCACTTACAGCTCATGCAACAAATACCATGACAATTGGCGAATCAGCATTTATACAATAATCACAATTGGTGAGATTGCTTGACTAATTGCGAATCCGTAAATGGACAATAGTAAAGTCATGCACGTAGTGTTTCTTTAACTTCAGCACTTGTTAATAGGGGTTACAGAATTTGTGCCAAAACCTTGCAGTTATTATCAAATCCAAGAAGCACATTTCCTAAACACATCCATCTATTTCCAAAGTTAATGTTTTTGCATCCGTACTCTCCTAAGTTCAAGGAGCGCAATTACCGTCAGGTTTAGGTTTGTCAGGAAAACACCCGAGAAATAATTATTGTTGCCGCCAAAAAGTCAAGTGTCAATTTTCAAGAACGTTGACATCGAGAATCGACCATTCTCCATCTAACAGTCACCTGTGGTCTCAAGAACACTGGGGGCTTATCTCCAATGTCAAACCAAAATACCAAGGTATTTAGTTTTAAGGAAGGCCCAATCTGTGGGCGGGAAGGAGGGGAATAACAGATAAAATTCTCTCAGTAATCCAAACCTTCCTACAGTTGACCTCTAAGGTAGTGCACGGCCCGCCAATGGAAGCAGTTTATAGGTCATTCAAATTAGACGCCGGGGCTGTGTGTTTTCGATATGGTATTATTGGGGGGACCGGTGTAGGCCCTTGGGCCAATCAAAATGAGAACTTTCTACGGTAAATAGTTTAATGAGAAGCACTTGTTTTAGAACGTGATACAGAGCTAACGAAAACCGCTCGCCTGAGGCCAAGATGCAGTGACCGAGTCTGCTAGTAAACGTTTTCAACTGAACTCGTTCCAACCCGAAACAATTCCCTGGCTAATCATAATAAGTCTGATCATGGTCTGATATTTAATGTTTGCAGGCATCCCATCCCATCAAGTGCTAGACAAGCTGGGGCCGTGTCCGAATTGGCGGCTACAGCTACGGCTGCGGCTACGGCTGCATCATCATGCGTAGGACGTCCTTAGCAACACCCTGAGCAACAGTAGCGGTAGCTGTAGCCGCCAATTCGGATACGGTAACATTTGTACCGGTTCGAAACTGCAGCTTTGGCTTTGGCTCGGGCTTAGGCTACGTCCGACTGTTTGAAGCCCGAACCGAAAGCACACGTTTCCAAAGTAACCGACATAGCCTAAGCCGGAGCCTATTAGCCGGAAGAAGTGGTTTCGAAAATGCCCTTTGATTCGTGCGAACTAGGGTAATTATTATTTGTGCGTCAGGATGGAATCTGTATCCCCTAAAAAATTACAACATGATTTATTCATGAATATGCATATTAATTAGAATAATTGGCACTGTCTTACCAAAAAGGAGGTACGGCAAAAGCAAATTCATGTGACATTGGAGTAAACCCAACGATGGTGTTTGTCAAGGCTGTATTTGTTAATGTTAGATTTTTGTTTTCCCGATTTCAACACTGTAATTTTGTCGGTTTGATTCAATAATCGATGTTCGATATGAAAATGGCAAACTTGTGGTCACCGTGGTTTCAAGAAGGCGGGCCGCGTGGGGGCGTTTTGAGACGTGTTCCCCTTCCCGCTGTGACGGGGCATAATTGTGCCACGGAGCCAGGGGGTCTATACCGGCTCAGAAAGGTGCCGGATATTTGTTGTGCATTTGGCAATATACATTTTGATGAACTTGATGTACATAAATAAAAATTGTATTCTGTGTCATTTGCCGCTGCAAAACTGCAAAAACTGCAAAAACTGCAAGAGCTCAAACTGTAAATCACTGCAAGAACTCAAACTGTATTCAAATCACTCCAAAAAAAGTTACCTGCTTGTTTAATTGCCTGTACGCTGTATTGTAATTACCTGTATTGTTGTAAAGCTCATGAGACTTTGTGTGATGCGCTGTTTTTTTTGGGGGGGGGGCGTTGTTCCATGGCGACCGGTTGCATGCAGCTTTCCGTCTGGTGGAGAAACTCAAATCGCTAGATGTTAAACCATCCTTAATTCTTTGGATTTGTGACTTTCTCTCAGCGCGAACTCAGCGAGTGAAAGTAAACGGTACAGTCTCAGACCCCATTATGACAAACACAGGATCTCCACAGGGTTGTGTATTATCACCAAGCTTGTTCATAATTTACACCAATGACTATGTTTCTAACTTTCATTCAGTGAACTTATTGAAATATGCAGATGACACTGTATTATACGGTCTCATAAATGATAATGATGAAAAGGATTACAGGCAATCTATACGAGAATTCAATGTATGGTGTGAGGACAATTTTCTTGAACTCAACCCCAACAAAACAAAAGAAATGGTTTTCGATTTTAGGCGCAAGAAGGCAAATAATCCTCTGACAGACCCAGTCTGTATTGCAGGGGTTAACATCGATACTGTGCAAAGTTACAAATACCTTGGCACAACCATTGATAGTAAGCTCGATTGGAGTGAGCATTGTAAAGCACTTGTCAAAAAGGGTAACCAGAGGTTGTATTTCCTGCGTAAGAATACGCTCTTTTCGAGTTGATAGGGTAATAATGACTCTTTTTTACACCTCGGTAATACAGAGTGTTATTGTTCATGATTGTGTTGTCTGGTACAATGGAGCCAGGAAAGCAGACAAAGATAAACTCAAAAGGGTAGTTAAACAAGCTTCTAAGATTCTGGGAGTTGTTATAAACTTGGATGAAATCTGCCAGGAGAAGGCACTAGCCAAAGCTCAGGGTGTACTAGGAAATGATGACCATCCCCTCAATAATTACTATAGAATGCTTGGCAGTAGTAGAAGATGGCAATCAGTAAGGACAAGAACAAGCAGATACTTAAATTCATATTTTATTCTTTGTATCACCTCCCTCGCCCGTTCTCACCTTGTTAAGACTGTATAGCCTAATGTATTTGGTAGTTGTTTTAAATAAGATCTTTTTATTGTACTTTACATTGCATGTTTGTATGTTTGTATGTATATATTGCTTATTGTGTATTTTTATATAAATCTTTTTATCTTGTTGTATGCAACGTAGCAATTTTCCTTTTTGGACCAATAAAGAATGAATTGAATGAATTGAATTGAATTGAATTAAGAACTGTGTTATTATTATTAGTGGCTTATTTAGCAAGCCTTGGCGCCTGCAAGCTCTCTCTGATCCTAACAAACCGTTCGAATAAAAACACAGTGATTCACTTTCGTAGAGGAACCCACAACTCCCTGGCGGCCTCGGCCCTGAAACTGCAAAGAATGACGAATGGAAAACAGTCAAAATCGAAGAGAAAACCACTTCACTAGTATGACCTAAAAGAAAGCCAGTTCGCGCTCAACACACGCTGCATTGCAAAGCAGCACTGCCGAGCAACAGCGCACGCCGATACAGGAACTTGACACACTGTGCATGAGGTTTCCGGCACACGTGTGCGTCGTTAGCCAATTTACTGCCTGGCTGTGTGTTCCTTTACTGATATTCATCGTTCCATAACTTATTTCATGGATCATTCGTTGGACAAAAAGTTTAAACAAATAACGGAGATAATTACGGGGGTTACGTCACGTACGCCTAGACGGACTTAAACCGATTAGAAAGTTCTGTAAGTTGTCACAAACGTCACATTGAGTTGTGGAGTTATTTTGAAACATTTTGTTTCATTACTTAAATGTTGGTACAGTTAAACTTTTTCATTTCAACGGCCTGGTAAATAAAAACAACGAATCAAGGGAGCCTAAAGTTAAAGAACTTCCGAAATAGTAGCGTCAATATTTGCGCCATTGCAAAAACCAAAATATTTGCAAATTTGTCTTTATAGCAACGCTACGGCACCTTTTACTGATTCAGAATGGATTAAGTATTGCACCAAGAATTTGTCATAAGAAAACGTATACTATTGAGGACTTATGTTACCTTATGTTGGCAGTCTGGGGCTAGATTGACCTTACCTCTTTTCCTCTCCTGTAAAAAACCCACAATTTAAGCTCCTTTATGTAACATTTCCCCTCCTCGATCTTTGAATTACTCAAGAAATAACCGTAAGTAAAATATCAACAAATGCCCTTCAACCAAAATCTTTTGGTTTTTGCGCGGCTGCATGCAAAGTTTTAGATTCAAATCCTTTACCATGTTGAAGCCTTGTGGCGTGTTCCCCTGAGAAAGATTGCTATTAAACTTTTTAAGCACCAGACTATTCTTCACTTATAACCTCGGTTTTTTACATGTTCATTGGGGTGGGGTGGATTGCACGATTATAAAGGTATAGATTTCCATAACACGAGTCTTCATAATGTATTATTTTGTTCAAGCTTACAGTAATGTTCTATGAGGATTTTATATTATGGAGGTGGTAAGGGGGCAAAGGGGGCGTCATTTCTGCGGCTTTTCTGTCACAGACACACTTCCGTTTTATACAAAGAATTGCGTCACTAAACGTACCGGGAAATACTCATCGATTTACAAAAAAACTCTTTGCGAACGAATGATGGTACTCCACCTTCATTCAATGCTAGTACTCCACCTTCATTATACAAGCACATCTTTCTTCGATCAAATCCTGTCCAAATATCCAGGCTTGAGCTATTTATAGACTGTGCAAAAAGCACGAAGTCGCTGAATGTCCAAGCAAATTAATGTTCTTTCCCGCTGAAATGTGTTACACTTGTATTTTTGTCTCTTCAGTACCGGGGAAGTCATTTGATGTTGCCATAATGCTGCCGTGAACTGTTGGGCGGTTGAAGGGAACAGGTCACTTTACGAATAATGAATCATAACTTCGAAAAGTAGAGCGATGGCCTGACACGCGGTAGACCTTACTCCTCACGCCATCACAGCAATGTTGGTTCACCCACACGCAGGGATCAAAATGAGGCTCTTGTCTCACCTAGGCTGGTGCCTGAGCACTGTGGTGACCGGCTTTGTATCCATCTTTGTTGTGCGTTCTAGGTACCTGGCCCTGACAACAGCGTTACTGCAAAGGTTTCTTCGCAGCTTTTTCGGTAAAATCTGCGTATTCATCTTTTCGTCATTGTACTTATTTCCGCGCGAAAAAAAAATTGTGCGAAAAAGCACAAGCAACGATTCGTGCAATCTGTTCATGATCACGGTCTGAAATAGGGGCAGGAAATAATACTTCTGGCTTGTTCTTTCTCAGAAAACAATTAGCACAAAACGAAGTTGTTTTTGCTGAAAATACCGTGGGGAAACATTTGGAATTGTAATTTCCTTGTTATTACCGATTGTTTGTAGGAAAAACAGGTTGCAACTGAACGTTTTTCATTAAACCTTAAATTGTTCCCGAAGGAAACATGCGATTAATTTAATTTATGCATTTGATTTTTGTTTTTGTTTTTGTAGGTTCCTCCGAAGACGATGTGTCCCGGTCATCACGCCCTCGTAGCATCTACGACAACTCGGAAAGAGGTTCAACAGTACTGGATGCCAAGAAGTTACACAAACTGTCACTTCTCTATTCTAATAAGAAAGAGCCCGGGTTAAATGCCACGTCCCGCTCAGGAGATACACATTTCGATGGGTTTTCGGTGACATCGACGGTGGAGGCGGACCGCCTTGATGCCGCTTCATCACGGCTGAGCGAGACGACATTCTCCAGCGCCGAGACCCTGGTCGCTGACGACGAGTCCACCCTCCAACGTCTGAAATATCGCTCCAACGAAATACTCTTCCATTCGAGTAAAAGCATCGACGAACTGACCAGCGTGATCCGGCCGCTGCCCACCGAGTACAGCGCCGAGGTACGGGTGGCCGAGGTGAAGGACTCACCGGAGTGCAACATGGGTCCGGAAACTGAGATGGTAGGTGATGTGGCCAGGTTAACCGTGCTGGCCGAGGACACTGACGACAACACCATCTCGTGGAAGTTGGGTGAGAACATAGAGGAAAATGAGATGTGCGAAACGAAAGAAACGAACGTTGTTGCTGCTGAAGACGGTGTTTCTGTGAGTACGTCGAAGGTCCGAGAACCGTCCAGCATCATCCCGGTAGCGGGGAGCCAGGAGGCAGCGGAAGCCGCCATCGTAGTGCCAGCCAATGCCATTTTCGGCTCCAGTAAACGTCGGAAACGCTGCCTGGCGAGCAGGAGCCGTTCATACAAACTCGCAAACGGGAACAGCGGGCCCACGAGCCCCACGTCCAGTCCACCCACTGTGCCGAAGAGGCCCGCTTCAAGACCGCCTAGGCCTGCCGAAAAGTCCTGGTTGAAGTCGAACGTGTTACAAGAGAACAAGAAGAACCGACTTTCTGGGTCGGAGACCACACCAATCTGGGGGCACCGCCGGACAAAATCGGTTGCAGCGAGCCATATGATTGAAAGGCAGA
Source organism: Plazaster borealis (assembly GCA_021014325.1). Taxonomy (NCBI): domain Eukaryota; kingdom Metazoa; phylum Echinodermata; class Asteroidea; order Forcipulatida; family Labidiasteridae; genus Plazaster; species Plazaster borealis. Next base: position 33,898,590 of record CM037474.1, on the reverse strand, counting down.
CTAACGTAACACAGTGTCGCAGAGCTGTATCCATGAGAGATAGTATTGGTAAGGTTCTAACAATAACGGAATGGTTGATCTTACCGGATTATTTCTATATATTTATTATATAATTCTAGCCATGAAGTCAAAGGTGCCTCATAGGCCTAAGTGAACTTAATCACTGTAGCTTGCAAGCCTAAGAAAACCTGTAAACATGCTTGCTATGTGAACCAGAAACACCGGGGTTTGGGTTCTTGTACGTATACGCTACCTACGACATAATGTCCCATGGCTTAAGGACAAAGCAATTATATGGTAAAGTGTCTTACTCAACTTAGTCACAAGTACCACGACCGGGACTCGAACCCAAACTCTGCTGATCAGAAACGCCATAGCTTGAGTCCGGTGCTCTTAACCGGTGCAAGAGTGATTAAGTTGCAAGAAAACTGCACATTTTCTCGTGTTATTATAATTTCATCGACTGAATTTTCTTTATAATGATCTGCATTTTGCAAAAATTTACAAACGATAATCAATGGAAAAGTAATTAAACGAAAGAAAAATGAATCACAAAAACAACTTGAAATAAAAATGGTTCAGTCTCTGAAATAAGTTTTTTAAATGTATTACTATTATCAAGTGGTAAGGAATTCAACAAGAATATATTTTTTAAGCTATAGCAAACATAGTCTTAAAGTTCGTGTGCACAGGTACTTTATAACTTTGTTCACTCGGTAATTCAATCATCAATAGTTTTGCTTTTTTAAGTAGGCTTACTAACTGAGATTTTCATCAAATCATAATTCAGACATTATGAGCTTGCCGACATGTTGATATTTCTTTTCAGGCAAATCAGAGGTTGCTGGTCTCTGTTTTTGCTGACGAAAATCTGAATTTCCCCACTGACCTCTTCAGCCCCTTACCTTATACCTTGAGAAATCACTCTGGGGACCACGAAACCCTCTGCCGACCCAACCGATCTGTCTATATAGATTTAAGATTTGATTGTTGACATTCCCGTTGACTTTTGTCAGCATACTTCTTGATTGTTTCAAATCTACAGTTCTTGAAGCAACTGCCCCCAGGCAGTACAACTTATGAGAGTTTTCATTAGTATTTTTTTATTGATGCAATTTCCTGCGGAATGTTTGAACAAATTGATTTCACGCTTAAAGATAGTGCTTTGTAATGTCTTCTTCATGAAGTGTACAATGTATATATATATATATATTTCCAATATCCCTTTTGCTGCACACATCTGATTGTATGAATTGTTTGTTGGAGTGCACTGCATTCATTTCAAGCCACAAGTTATTTTTTTTTTAAATCTTGATCGGTAGCAGTATTAACGATTATCGGCATGCATGTTGTATTTTTATAAGGTCTTAAAATTCTTCCTGGGGGGAGGTGCGAATAGCTACTCAGCATTTTTTCTAAGATGAACCAGAACGCTGAGAATGCCTTAAAATGTCCCTTGATTTATTTCTGGAATGCATGTCACGTTATTAAGAACGTTACCTTCAAATATAACTTGGACACTTTCTTAAAATGACGTTGTTGACCCTGATTAATTTCCGTCTCTTGCGTTGGAGATCTCTGCAATGTCTCAAAAAGCATTTCGAGTGACTTGTGTTTCAAGAAGGAAACAAGCTGACCTTCAGCATCGTTCAGGCTCAGGTTAAACATTTCATGGTCGTGGGTTCGACTCCAACCAGACTCACTGGGGCCTACTTGTACAGAGCTCCAAAGCAGAATACTGCGTTTCGAGTAGTTGTAACGGTCACAATTAACGGATACACTGCTTGGTTTATACAAGGCTTTTAGCGAAGACCAAAAAGGGGAACTATTGGGAAAGTAATACTTACACTTGTTTTTGTTTCAACCCTCCTATAGTTGATAACGACAGAGCTTATAATCTCCTACGATGTCTGGACAGTGGGCTGAGGTTATGGTGTAAGCTATCTTCAGATGGGTACGACAGCAGTATTCTCATATCAGTGAGTATAGACTGGGTCGGCCATGTAGTGTTCCCCCTTTCAAATAAATGTAGCCAAACCGAGGCTGAGTGGGGGGAAAGTAGTCTGGTCCCCTAAGGGAACCCGACGGAGATGGCGGCACATGCATACTCTATTTTAACCTCTGTTTGTATTCCATTCAAGAAATTCAAGAAATTCCCTGATGGAGAAATTTGTCTCAAATGTTTGCTTCGAATAGGGGCATTCTTCTGAGGGGAAAGAAATTGTTGATAACCTTTGAGTTTGGGTTCAGTAGGAAATTAATGGAAAATTAGATTATCACTTTGTTATACTTCATCAGCGCAGTTTGGCGATTATCAGGTGCAGTTTTCTCAGCACTTTATCAGATATTGTTCGTTTTTCAGTATGTAAAATCTGCAATACAGACTCGTTATGACTTCACTCGTATATAAAAACGTTACGTACACTTACCCACTGGGAATATCTCCATAATGGATCGTTTTAAACTATAAACAAAATTAACATTTAATGTTCATGATGGTGTGTTGCCAGAGTGCAAAAAAAATAACCAACACTAACCACTTTGGACGTGTCTAGGCCTATAAAATGTCTTCGATCCCAAACACTTTCTTTAATGAAATACAGTGCAAATTTGAATTATGATTTTTACCTTATGTTTGCTACCATAGGATAAAACTGGCAATCTTCTGGAGGTAGCCGACGATACGCAGACTACAGTGATTTGCCGCATGGGAGGATCGGTCAAGTGCCGAGTTGACATCTCAGAGGCAATCTGCGTATAGTACTTGAACCACGCAACCATCTCGACCCTTGCTGATCTGGCACACAGATCTATCATCCTCAGAACGAGGCTAACTTTATCTGTATATAGTCTGGTACCTGTGACATATTTGTCACACTTCTTGTCAATTAGTTTTTAACTTAAACGCATGTTAATGTGTTACTGTCAATAACTGTGTAAACGCGTGTATAATTATTTCCAATCCCGACCAGGGGCCAATCTGTTTAAAATGTCCGTAAATTTACGGACTCCGTAAAGTGAAATATTCCGTATTTTCGCCGTAATTTTACGGACTTTCCGTAAATGCAAATATTAATTATGCTAATTAGCGTAATTACAATCAAATTCATTTGCCCAAACACCTACACATAATATAGTACATTTAAGTACATATTGTTATTTCACCCACAGCCGTGTACATCACGTACAAACTCATAAGGGTCTTTTTATTTTACGGAATAAAAAAAAATTCCGGTAATTTTGCTGCCAGCAAAAAATAGCGTTCCGTATTCCTGCAGCAAAATAATTACCGGAAAAGTTTTTTCATTCCGTAAAATATAAAAAAACCTTAACATGAGTTTGTACATGTGTACACGGTTGTGGGTGAAATAACAATATGTACTTACATGTACTATATTATGTGTAGGTGTTTGGGCAAATGTGGTTGATTGTAATTACGCTTATTAGCATAATTAATATTTACATTTACGGAAAGTCCGTAAAATTACTGGCGAAAATACGGAATATTTCACTTTACGGAGTCCGTAATATTACGGCCATTTTTAACATCGAGGTTATCAGTTACATTTTGTATTATTATGTAAAATGCTCTTTTAGCGGGTAACCTTATTCTGGTAAGCATTATTTTGTTGTGCTTAGGAAGTTCTCATGCTTTAAGCAGCTCTATGAGCCTTGCTCTTATTTTACAAGCAGGCCCTGTATCAGCCTTGAATTCCGATCAGTTTGCCAAGAATCTTGCACTTTATAGTCTAAGGCGGTTTCTATACATTATACGTAAATCACAAATCAGCAACAATGGTTAAATTCCTCCCATGAAATTCAGTTCGATTTGATAATAAGATAAGCTTTCTGGATCCTCCCATTTCTAAGAAGTATATGTTTCTTTTCTCGCCTATTGGCCTTGTCACACTATAGGCAACTTACTATGGTGGGACATCGAACATTTATTATTTACGTAAATAATTACGTAAATATTTGCGATTTGGGGCGCAAATCTTGAATATTTACATAACTATTTGCATAAACATATTATGTACGATGTCCCTTTAAAGCCAACATAACTTCCCTATAGGCAACCAGTTCAAAGTATTTTTATGCTCATGTTCAAATAATTTTTCTAGTGCTACTGGTGGAGTCCGTTTTGATTGCAGTGTTGGTTGCCTCCAAGTTGCCTATACATTTATGAAAATTCCCCAGTATGAAAAGACCCTATAGAACGGTCAACTCATTTTGTGAACTAAAAACCTGTACATAGTATACAGCTATCGGTTACCATTCAGTGTAGTTGGTTCATACGTGGTTGCAATCAAGGTATGCCTATCTCAACTACGGGAAAAGGGTTTGGGTGCATTTAGGTACAGGGGTTAGGACGCACTTACATACAGGCTGTGTAGGAATGGTTTCGGCAGTGGCTAATGACCGGAACGCTGGACCATCCCATTCTTCAACGTATCGGTAGTTGTATCGGTAGTTGTATCTGTAGTCGCTTTAGTCCGACGCTGCTTTGGGAACACGGATTGGTTACAGTTACACTGCACAAATGGAGGTGTTAAAATTAACACCATGAGTGTTGTCACATATAGATACCAAAAAAGAATCACGATTTACACCATACGGTGTTAAAATAACACTAGCTTTGTCAAAACAATTACATTGTGTTACATTCACCCTGTGATGTTAATTTTGATTCTCTTTTCGGTAGTCTATATGTGACATCACCGTGGTGTCAATTTCAACACCCCGGTCTTTGCAGTGTAGGTGTCGGAATCAACGTGGAAAAAATTTCAAGTGGTTATCTGCAAGCTAGTGATAATCTGCATATTTCTATACATTACATCACTTTTGCCGAAGGGACAATTATGGAGCAATCAACTATGTTCCATAATATGACAACATAGGTCAACACTTTCGGCCACCGTGGTCTCAAAGTGTGAAGTTTACGTTACAACGTATGCAATAATGGCCAGTGGCGTAGACAATTATTGGGGGGGGGGCAAGCGGAGGCAAAGACATAATTGGGGCTATTAATGTGTAGAACCGTCATTTGTGCATTTTGTCGATCTCATTTAGAGGAGGCAAAGGTTCCGAGTGCGGGGGCCAGCCCTCCCCACCCCCTCTGGTTACGCCACTGGCAATGGTCATCGTCATTATTTAAAATAATTGAATACTTAATGCTTAATACTTTTATGCTCAACATTTTTATTTTGAATGAAATAATGAGCAAAACAGATTTATATTAGAAGTGTACAAAGAACATTATTCAGAGAAAAATAAAACAAATTGTAAAAACAAAGAAATCATTATTATTTCCTTCGGATAATAATTACGCTTGTCTCTCGTCGTCTTGTCACTATTTTTGAATCAAACTATAATAGTTATCGACAATGGTATCTAAACACTGTATTTAACAACTGTGGCAAGTAAATCCAATTTAGCAACAACAAAAACTCCCAAACAACAACCGAACAAACAACAAACAAAACAAAAAGTGTAGAACCAAACACGTCAAAGAATGGTGGGTTTTTTGTATTCAAGATCTGACATCACTTTAACTGCAAATCTTTGACTGAGTCGCTGTTTCTTTTCCTCTAAAGATTTCCTGTGAAAAGCCAATACTTGGAATCAAGAGACTTAATGTGTCATAAACCGATACAACAGTTTTACAGTTTTAGTTTCTGTCATCCGTCGTCAGTGGGAACTGATGGGTACCAGTCATGTGGGGTCTAGGAGTCTAGGGCGGTGGACTTTGCAACTTGCAAAATGTGAGTTCGACACCTGTGGCCTTGATTGTTTCTCTCCAACCAGGAGCACAAATGGGTACTGGCGAGAGCTGTGGAGTCCCCTGTTATGGACTGGCGTCCTGTCCAGGGAGATAGAAACATTCTCAGTCGTTTAAAGCCAATGAAACCGGATATAAACACCGGCCTGTATAAGCCACATTGGCTCGGGGCAAACTTTACTTTACTCAGTCTAACTCAAACAGTTTAACGAGAGCAGTTCACCTGAAATTTAGAGGCACAGTATAATTCAAAGTAAGTTTTCTTTGACATTTTTTGTAAAACGTTCATTATCTTATTATCATTGGACGTCGCGATCTAAAGAGCAATTAAACTGCAAACCATCAGATTTATAAAAACAAAAAGACAAAAAATAACAACACCAAAACAAGCAAACAAACAAACAACCACCGGTAATTAATTTATAAATGATCATAAAAATGAGAGAGGAGGGTTGGGAGCTCTCTCCACTCAAACTTTGTTTCATTTCGAAAAGTCACTCGGTGGATTGGTTTCCAGACTAATATCCCTCCCTCCTTGCGTGTGGTCTATAGCTATCGGAGGAATGAGGTCCTAAACAAAGCTTTGCAGCACCATTTCCCCAGTCACAGTATTTTACAATTTGTCTTGATTGCTTTTTATGGAATATAAGTCACCGCTCAAAGCCATTATGAAGTCATAATTCTACTTATGGTTAAGCTTGTTATGATTCTCTTATGGCATTTTTGTTGTGAGAGCTCCCTCAAATTGAAAACAAAATCAGCTTTTGTCGTCCATTAGATTTGTTCCGTGATTAACGTCAATAGAGGGCGCTAGATTACTTGACTAAGATTAGAACGAGCGCTCTGTTTCTCTGTGCCGAGAGTTTTGTTTGCGCTTGTAGAGTACACATAACTCGGTAGGCCCAATTAAATAGTGTTTTGTTTTTTTATATCTTCGCCTTGTCAAACATTTGATGACTTTGAATAAGATTTGTTTCTTGAAATTCATTACTAATGTGAAAATACATAGTTACATGAAAAGTTATGCTTATTGCACAATTATTTTAACAGAGCACCTGTAATAGCGGTACCAAAGCAATCATAAAAAATGATTTTTTGTTGTTGAAAATAATGTCCTCTCTTTCAGCCAAGGTTATTGGCAGATTTTGTTTTGGGATCACTTTACCTTTAACAAGAATAATCTGTTTAATAGGCCTATGCATTAGGTAACAAAAATGCAATTTCAATATTTCGTAGTTGTTCATTTTGAGAGGTGACCGGCCGTAAGTGCTATCTTGTTGCTCGTATACAGTAATGTTCTTGCCATGAACATTTGAAATAAAATGAAATAAGTAAATAAACATAGGGTTCAACACCGTGAGCCCATCTACGATGACAATGCAAGGTTCACTGATCAACAGATTAATTACTAACAAAAGTAAAGAGTCGACAGAGGTCGCTGTTCATCTTGACCGTCTGTGACTTTTTCGCTGGTTTCCGTGTCGAGAATATTGGTTGCTTTTCACATCAATTGGTCACTGGTGCCACGTACACGTTTATCATTGAAGAAAGTTTGTACACACAACAAGAACGAAGGGGGCCAGAAGAAGGAGAGAGCTAGTTTTAGTCGTCTGTCGAACACAATAAACTCCACTGCTGCAAATAAGTCCAAAGTTGGAATTTCAGTGACTCAGTGTTTATCAGCGTGTGGGTAAAATGACAGCTTTTCAATTTCAAGGCTTCCACTTCTACTGAGGATACAGCTGAACTGGAGCTGGCTCTGCAGGCGCAATACTGTATCGCATACCATTGCTCTCTGTGTGGAATTCGACTGCCAGGTGAAATTTCCGGGGAAAAAATAGTAAGTGATTGGCTGAACATAATTTTAGTTTCGACGTCAATGTTTCACCACACAGTCATCCCAGTTAACTGTGGGTTTTAGTTCCATTGTAATTGTAGTACACGTACATGTATTAACTATTTTGTACAACTGGCATGGCTGGCACACATCATCATGACCGGAGAGAATGATTGTAATGTTTGAAGTAACAGAAACTTCTGGTGTCTCTGTAGGCTATACTTAGTCTTAACCGGTTTTGTTTATAGTTTTCATGACCACATTGTCAGAGCAGGAGGTATCCTAGAACTGAGTTTTGTTCTGCTATCGTTCTAGGGATGCTAGGACGGAGACGATAGCGGAACGAACCTCCATAGTTCTAGGAGTAGGAGAGGTAGAAATGGACTGACCATCTACCTCCATGGACTGTGCTGTGGCCAATTACTGCGTTAATTAGTTTTAAACATTAAAACTCAAGGTGTATTTTTTTGCCCACTTTGCTTACAAACATTGTGTCCGTCCATAGGCTAAACACAAAATGTGAGAACATTGTATTAATTAGGCCTATTGCAATAATAAATGAAAATGAAATTTAACTTGCAATAAAGTAGGCCCGTAGTCCTAACTGCACTGTGTGGTGTACAAATACAATGCATAAAATGATTTGTGTTGCTTCAAGACGAGACTATTCATTTTTTCTCATTCTTTTTTTTTTAAATTAAAAGTAAAGTGTATAAATCATTGTTAAATTTTGAAAATTAATCCAACTTTTAATTTTCATAATACAAACCAATTTGTGAGAGTGTCATGTCATCTGCAACGCCAACAGTAAAACTTGTTTTATTGTGTGTGAATGAAATGTATTTTTAATGGTATTTGATTATGTTGTTCGTTCGTTCCTCCTGTGCAGGTAACTTTTCATTTTGATCAGATTTCCTCGTGTTCTTTAATTTTTTCCCTAAAATCATTTAAATTTGATACACAGGTTTGTTTCCTGTGAATACAAAGTTGAACACAATTTTCCTCAATTAAAAAATCAATTGAAACTATATATTTTTAAATGATACCTTTAGTGTATATAATTTAAAAAACATCTTTAATTTTTGTTCCCCATCACGATGTCAGTGAGCATGAAATTAAAACAGAAATTAGTTCAAAATCAACATTTCAGTTTTCTTCAATGTTGTGCTTGTGATCTCCAGTGCATTCCTCTTTAAACAAAATAAGCTGTTTACGTATTAGTATGTAATTTGTTTAAAATGGAAACTTATTTTCCTGTTTCCATAGAAACTGTTCGCTCACATGAAATTAAATTATGGAATGAATAGTATGAATATGATATTCTTGATTGCCACTGCCAGTGTTACTATTATGATACTTGTTTGTTAAAGGGCAACCAGATGAAGTGGATTTGTAGTTGTTAAGGTCATATTTTGTTGAGGTGATACTTGGTAGGCTCTAGGCAGGCTACAGACTGTTTGCTTACTGTTAGAATGGGGAGGGGGTTGGCGAAAAGGGGGCATAAAACCTACACACTGTATGTTTTTGTTTGTGGTTTTTACATAAAAAAATTGTCTTTAAATTTCAAGTTGTAAGACAACATTATGATTTTTGTTGTTGTTTTAGTTGTTTCTTTTTGTTCGTTGTCATTATTTTTTAATCCACCTGAAGAGATTTATTCCACTACTACCAACCATGTTGGATTTATGTTACATTGCCGCATTTTTTTCTTGGAAAAGTGCACCAAATGTACATTGTAAAAAGGAAAAAGGGGACTCGAGTCTCATGAAACAAGTGTAAAAAAGGAAACTGAATTTTTCCTGGAATATATATCGAGTCCGTTCTCCCGCAGAGGTCTTGTGGTTATGAGTGATAAATCAAGTAATGTGAAGATGAAAATAATACACCAATGTAGTTGGGTTACTAAAAATGCGGCTCAGCGTCAGACTGGCTCGGACCATGGAGGTAGGCTCGGACTGTCATTTCTGAACATGCCCAACCTAGACTTTTGTGTATGCATGTATGTTGAATGTTAGTAATTGGGTTGTTTTTCCTCCATTACACCAGGTGATGAATCTATCACTATCAGCATTGCTAGCTGACTGTGCATCATAGCACCTGCTAGTCTCCATTCAAGACGTTGCAGTATTTAATCATGTCTGGAGCTGTGGGTCTCCTGGCTGAGATAACACTAGATCAAGTTGGAAGCTGTGGTCTCTCCTCAAGCCCAACCTCAACTTTGACCTCAACCCGTTCAGGGGTCAGCCATACACAGGTAAAAAGATCTTAGTGCACTTATTGATGTGTGTGAATTTATCAAGTGAGCACATTCTGAAATAAATATTTTACATGTACTGTCACTGAGTGATTCTGGAATGTCAAGGAAATGGAAAACTTTAAGTTTGTCATGCATCATGGTTGTCTTCTCTGGGTTTTTGATGCCCCTTTCCCCTAGTTATTTTGGGGACGTGTGCACAATTTTTCTATTATTATTCTTAACAAGCATTTATATAGCGCTTCTCCCAAGGATCAAAGCACTTGACATACATGTACAATGTAAAGCAATTGTTGCTTTACAATCATTGATTATAAATGAAAAGCTTACAGTTTGGTTAAAGGGGCTTAATCTGTACAATGTACCTCTGGGGATGTTTAGCATACTGAAAAGTTCCTCATCCATGCTGTCGTTAAAGTCTGGATCAAGTAAAATGGTTTGGTGGGTGTGCAATACATCATGCATGTTTCGGCTCGTCTACTTCAGTCTGATTCAACAGATTCAATATAAAGAGCAAGTGATGATTTTTTTTCTCACAATAAAGAGCTGATTTAAAATCAGTTAATTTTTTCCATAGTCATCTAAAATGTCAATTCAATTAAATAATCAGTCAATGAGACTCATTCTATAAATGAATGGAGTGGTAAAAAATCAACCAATCCACCCACTCGGGTATGTACCATGCAACTCAACATGGGGGAATTATGATTTAATGTACGGCAGCGAAGAATAATACATTTGGAGTGAACCTGAACAAGGAATAATTGTTTGTGTGTGGGGAGTGGGGGGTGTGGGAGAGCAGGGAGAAATGTATCATCCCGTGTGTTTGTCAATTTTGTGGAAAAGGTCTGTTATAAATAACAATGTCTTTAGTTCAAGCATGGACTGAAATGTCTCTTCGTCTTAGGAATTGAAACATATTCAAGTGAATGTACTCCTCCTGCAAACATAATGAAAACGTTATAAGGCTAATGTCATCAGATATGAACATTGACAAAAAAAGTATGTGGTAAGTTATTTTTTGTTTAATGCAAGCAACTTTAAAATGTTTTGAACAGAGTATCCTGTGCATTTGATCAAACAATTCTGACGAGCCATCTTGATGAATCACGAGGATGAATTATTATCAAAACGTAAAGATAAACTTGTATTAGTGGTAGAAGTTGCAGTTGCTGCAATGATTTATGTATTCCAACGTGGGCCCCTTCGTCACGTTGTAAAGATAAACTTGTAATTAGCCGTAGTAGTTGCAGTTGCTGCAGCGATGTACATGTATGTATTCCAACGTGGGCCCCTTCGTCAGAACCTGTCCTGTGGGCCCCAGCCGGCAGTGCAGACCAATTAGAGAGAGACTATCTCTCACCGTCCTTGGGCTCTCTCATCAAATTCAGAAGTCTTTGTGACTGAGCTCATCTGCAGATGTTGAAGGGAGGAGGTATTCATGGTAATGAATGAATGTATCCTTGGATTTGATGAGGGCTAAAGGTGTGCGGTTACGCCAGGCTGCATACAGGGACATAGTATGTTAGTCATGTTAGTTCAAAGCCTAGTTTGGATGGAAACCGACAATCATACGGATCAATATGAAAATCCATGCTTTCAACTTTGAAACCAAATCAAAAAATATTTGCCAAGAGTTTGTAACTTGAGATTTGATTTATAAAACATCAGCAAAATTCATGGCACTGCTGATCGTGCAATTTTGCGCACAGCTCACTTAAATACACTGTACATGCTCCATGGGGTGCTGTAAGCACAATTTCCGTGGTAAGCAGAGTCATGAAATTGTGCCCAGGACCCTTTTTTCATAAAGCTGTTTAATATTAGTACTCTAGCAAATGTTTGTGCTTGCTATAGCAGAAAAACATAAGCAAAAAAAGTGTATATCATGGCTTGTGCACGTTCACAATGGATCTGCTTACAAGAACCGCCAGCCAGCAAGATGGCATGCCTTTTGCTTTGCTTAATGCAGTTAGTCAATCAGTCAATTAAGCAATTTTGTACCATCTCTTCAACAAGATAGTGTGGGGCAAATTTGCTCAGAATGGACACAAGATGATTTTTGTAAAATGTGGCCTGAAGCAAGGCAAATTACTTGCTATCTTGCTGGTGGGGGCTGTTTTCTGTCATGTGAGTGTCACAACCATTGTTTTAAAAAATAAAACTAAAGCAACATATTGTCCAAACGGGAACTCTTTATTGATTTTTGTTGCCATGTGCTTCTGCAGCATCACCATATTGAGGGTCCTCTAACTCTAATGAGAAGGTCACCTGAGTGTGATTACAAATACAAACCACAAATCATTGAAGTTACTTTACTTCAAGTGTTTAGTAGGAAATCATATTGGATGTAATTGCTGTTTAATATCTAAAGTGCTTGTGGATATCCAATCATTATTTTCTTTTAATTTGAAATGAAAAGCATGGGTTTTCTTAATGATCACTTCACAATAACTAAATGTGAAATTGTATACAACGTCTTATGGGCCTACATGTACACATTTAAAGGTATTATACAGGATTGGTAGAGCTGACAAAATAGTCGCAGACAAGTCGCAGACAGCGTTCATATTTTGTGTGATCAACCAGTATGACATGAAATAACAATCTGGAAAAATTTGAGTTTAATTCGTTGTGTGGGTCAAAAGAAAATAATGAAAAACCATGCACAATTTCAGCATGTCAAGACATCTGTTATTAATTTTGGTTGTAACAACCAAAATCAGCCGTTGTGTTTTTTTAGGTGTTCAGGTACAGTTTTCCTGAATATGACTTCATTTCAGAGAGAAATATTTCACAGAAAATACGGTTTTAGTGTGAACTTCATAATCACTTAAGCTTTCAGACTAAAATCAAACATTGATGTTTTTTACCCTCAACCAATCCTTTACCTTTAATTAGTCTTGTGAAATCTGAAGAATATTGGACTCCCTGTTTTGATTTTTTTAGACACCATTTCCAAATTCTTTCTTAAAATACTGCACTGAAATTTACTGTGATTGTTTACTGTACATAATGTTATGTTCACATGTCTTGATAGACACATGTTTGCTAACTCACCATTGTACTGCACACATTGTTGGGGAACAGCTGTTGCCAAAACCACAATTGCCACAATTGTGGAAAGACCTTGTGTTTATGGAGAGATGTGTAAACTGGAGGGTTGAATTAGTCCAGTGACAGTTGTAAATATTTATAAACATTCATCCAAGATTTATAACAAACAACACTGAATAGATTTACAAATTCTGACTAGATCTAAAATTAAGCTGACCTCAATAAGTAACTGCTGAGCTTGAGTTCCTCTATGTAGTAACTTCAATTGCAAAGAACTAGCCTTCAAAGCATACGCTATACAGTACTTTAATTATTGTTTCTCTGTGGTTGTAAAAGTAACCCTTCAGTGGATGGTATTCACATTTATTTGCTGCTAAAAGAGCTTTGATGCTTCATTTTGAAGCATCTTTAAGGTGACTGCAATTGACTGTTAGTGGCTGCGAGGGACTGCAAAGTGCAAGCCAGAATGCTTAGTGTTACCTAAGTTCTGTTTGGTGTATGTACCCATGGAGGTGTAGTACATGTACATCAACACACTGAATTACTTAGGGGGGTTGTACTTCTTGTGTACATTCAACTGAAGTCTTGGGTGGACTGATTTTTTATGCCCTTTGTTCATTCCACAAAAGGGGAGAACTCTTGCTGGCTCTGTGTTGGCGAGCGTGTACAGAAACATGACGTCTAGTGATATTTCAGTCCAGGCTATTACTTCAGTCTATTGTGGTCTAATTTTCCGGTCATGCGCCCGGTATAAAGGGGGAGCCATCGATTTGAATCTCGGCAGTGCTTTGAGCTGATATTGTTGCAGTCCAATTCCACGTTTTTCTTGGAGTTGTTGTGATTGTGCACTGTGATTCAGGGAATGATTTGAACCATTAAATGAGTGCTTTGTGGTTGTTGAAAACTACTTTCATCTGAAAGGGTCTCCTGTCTTTGAAGGTACGCCAAGAATGATATATCCCAATAGGGAACACACACACAGACTGGGATAGGTTATTGTTAATCGGGATTGGAGAACAGATTGCCTTTTCAGATTAAAAAAAACCCCAAACCAAACAAACACAGAACAACCACCCTGGTACACCCAGACAAATAAACAAAGTAAAACGAAATAGGCTAATTGACAGATTGTACACACTAGCTGATAAGACCTGTTGTCTAATATCTTATTTTGTTGGCACCCAAACAAGGCTTAACAAGGGGTTAGTTCAGGGTTAACAATCTGATTATGTTGATTGCGGTCGTAGAATGAACAGACAGTGTCTGTGTAGGCCTACCCATACACAACAATGCTCCTGTTTATATGATGTTCAATAAAGAAACTTGCATTGAATTTGCCAGAATCTGTTCTGAGACGTTTTAATGTATTATTCTGGAGTGTCTTCAAGAAGTTTAAAGCTGCCCGATTCTAAAATATATGTTTTGGTCATTACCATTTTTATCAGACAATTGAAACATAAATTTGCCTGTGGCTTTCAGCAAGCCTTGAGATTGTGTGTAAAAAACCCTGTAGAAAGGAGCTAAATGAAGACACCTGGCCTTTACATCATTTCTTGAAGGTTTCTATGTAAGTAAAACCAGGGACATCCCATCATTGGGGACATTCACCTAGCCCCACAGCATTTTATTGTTGGTCTATCCACTACTAGCCTGTGGGACACCCTATAACAGCGTCAAGAACCACATTGCATGGTTCATATCCATGGTTTGTTTTCATGTAGGCCAGGTGGTTCAGAACATGCACATGTAGATCTGAAAATAACAGGAAATGGTTGTGGAGCTTTTTGTTGCAGGGTTTACCATTAAAACCAGCAGCCGATAAACAATGAAACAGAGAGTTTGTTTCCTTTGATGTTGTCACCGGAAATGTTTTGTTTGGTTCATTAATATGAGTGCTAGACATGTGTGGACGAAGGGTATGTACACCACTTGTAATGTTGAAATTGTCAAATGAAGTTAGTGAATGTTGAAGATCGATGATTCATTGGAAGAGTCAACCATTACAATCCTTTAGTTTACAATGGAAGACTTTTGAGACTATAGTGGGCATCCCACTCACCAGTCTTTTTCTACTGTTCTTGTTGTTGAGAACAATGGAATAGGACCTGTGAGTGGGATGCCCACCATCTTCTTCCATTGACATGTTAAAAAAAAATCCAATTTAATAGTCTGATCACAAATTTGAGGAAACACCAAATATAGTGACTTCCGTTTTGTTTTGGATTTTTGTTCTCATTCTTATGTGCTTATCACTCGGGGTTCTCCCCAATCTTCAATGCAGAGATTCTTATGGAATCTTGTTGTGACCAATGTACAGTGTTTCAACCTTTTGTTTATGTAACTCTGTTGGTTCATTTTATGCTGTACATGTAGATAAGACAGTGTCTTATTTGGCATTGTTCATTTACTTGTATTTGTACATGTACGGGCGATGTGTATAATGCAAGCAAACCTTCATGACATAAGGGAAATACTGTAAAGAAATCAAAAGGTCAAGTGCACAATTTTTGCCCAGTACTTGACAATAAGTTCACATTGACAGAGGAAGTCTACAACAAGGTTGGGAAAAAAATCTAAGACCACAACTATGAAATATTAACAACTGCTGCAGGCTTTTTTTTGGCACATACACATGCATTGTAAAGGGCCTTCCTGGATTAGAGTTGCACATCATATCACACAAACTGGCTTTCCTGTGTATTGCACTCCCAGCGGGTTCTGATATCCAATCTGGTTGATAATGGAATTCAGTTTTAAACCTTGGCCTGCCCAAGGACAAGAAATACCTGTACTACAGGCTGGCTTGTACAAGAACTTCTAAGCTTTAGTTTTCTCTTTATGGCTAGAGTTTTTGCTTGGAGCTAAAATTGTCAAGTTGATTGCTGATACATGTGGAGTGCGGTGTAGTAATGTACACTACATTTGCTCCTTGGTTGAACCATAGAGGAAGGAACTCACAGCACAAGGGCAGCCTGTGCTCAGTGGACACAAGATGACCCAGTGAGTGCCAACCATAAACTGGCATGCTGTCCTTAGCACATAAGGGAACGTCCAATATTTCAGGTCCTACAGAGGGTACTACTTTTGGAGACCCCCCCTCCCACTTACTATAATCAATATTTTTCTTTCAAAATTGATGTACATTACATAAAATTACAACAATTTACACACCTTTTTAAATCGTACATGACCTCCAACCCCCCTCCCCCTTCATACTCTTTGTATGATCAAAAGAGATATTCACACGGTGTTACCGGACACCTCTCTTAGTAATGATCATGAATGTTGACAAATTTGAACGGCCCCTATTGCAGTCTCAATTTGATAACCACTCCTTGCAGTTCTTGTATTCACTGAATGTCAAAACAATGCAACTGTGAATGTAGGCATTCACAGTCAACATGGATGTCTAATCCTCTGGATCGTTTATCCATTCTGCACTTTTGTTAATGCATATTTTCTGCTATTTAAGAACAAAAACTAGCTTAGCGGTGAACAGTTTTTATGAAATTGTGTCCAGATGTTCAAACCATAGAGAAAGCACCCAAACATTGTTGATTGTGTTTGGAAGGGTGCCATACAACTTACAAGTGATGGTTCAAATGTCATGTGTGTACAATATAGCAGAACATTATTAAAAGGATATCTGAAGGAAAAGAGTAGACTCATTCCAATCAACCAGATTTCAATAAACACACACTCCAATCCAAACAACAAGTATAAACAACAAGAAGTGGATCTTCATGTCTGGTCATGCATTCTGAGAGAATTTGTGCTTCCATGGGATTCAGCAATCAAAAGAAGCAACAGTAATTTCCTTGACTTTTGTACACTATTTCTGATAGAAATATTTCACTGGAGGATTGGTACTGGTATGAACTTTATAATCTGCACGAGCTTTCACTTTCAGATTGAATTTGTTTTTCTTTGATAATTACAAATCCTGTGGTACACTGGGTACTTATGGGTAGATTCAGATCATTCAGTTGGTAATGACTCTTAAAATGAATGGCAATAAAAACCTACTTGGTAAGAAGTACAGTAGCTTTGGACAGTATAAAGCAATTTGAGAATCATTTCACTTCGAAGTAATGTGGTTATGGAAAAAGACATCAGTTTTTATCCCCCAATATTTGAATCTGAGAAACGTTACTGTCAGATAGGTTTCTCAGATGTGTATTCCAATTGCAAATTATTCTTCCTGCGTGGACATAACCGCTCAAGATTTTCAGCGATATCTCAAAAACGCAACCACCTTTTCAAATGAAATTTTCACAGGTTAGTTTTATTGTATATCTACATTTATAGGATTAAAACAATCAAACGGTTCCAAAAACCAAGTAGAATGGCTCAGTGCTGTGTCTGATATTGTTATTCTGAATGCTTTGGTGGAATTTACAAAACCTCAGCTGTACTCAAGGCCACTGATGATGCCAAGTAAGCATTTTTTGTAGACTCTATGGATTGATGGTCAGTCTCAAGTCCTTCTCTATGGTCTCATCATGGTCTGATATTCCAATGCTGGTAGCGATGGATTGATGGTCAGTCTCAAGTCGGTGGGTCCTTCTCTATGGTCTCATCATGGTCTGATATTCCAATGCTGGTAGCTATGGATTGATGGTCAGTCTCAAGTCTGTGGGTCCTTTCTCTATGGTCTCATCATGGTCTGATATTCCAATGCTGGTAGCTATGGATTGATGGTCAGTCTCAAGTCAGTGGGTCCTTTCTCTATGGTCTCATCATGGTCTGATATTCCAATGCTGGTAGCTATGGATTGATGGTCAGTCTCAAGTCAGTGGGTCCTTTCTCTATGGTGTCATCATGGTCTGATATTCCAATGCTGGTAGCTATGGATTGCTGGTCAGTCTGATCACGGTCTGATATTCGTATGCTTTGTGCTTGGTGTTGATGTTAAGCTTTGCTTGGGTAATACATGGGGAGACCGCCAACATAGGGCTAGATAGCTCAGTTGGTAGAGTGCCTGCACGTTAAACCAGAGGCCGTTGGTTCAAATCCCACTCAAGTCAATTTTTCTTTGTTCAACCCCAAATTATGTAACTAATCATATTAGTATTGTTTAGCTATTGAAACCTTCACACCTAAAGAGTGAAAATATTTCATAAATACTGCAGAGACAAGAAAAAAGTGATGTGGAAAAAAAACCCAGCTTCTTGTTTTGGTCTGACCATGGACAGAATGTGGAGATTTGTTTGAATCAAAGCCGCACCATCTGTGTGTTATCATGAAGGATCTATCCAAAGGTCATCTGTCGATCTGTCTTGAGTTCTGGCAAATATTCAACCAATGCCACGTAGCCTTCAAGTGCCATTCCAAATGAGAGGATTTCAAAGGCTGCCTCTCAAAGGCACATCTCAAGGAGCCCTCTTGACATTTCCTTTAAGTACATTATACAGTTTAGGGGATAATTTGAATCTTAAATTTAAGACTGTATCTCTCAGTAGAAAGGTTGTGCAGTTTGTTACTTTCGAAACCCAATTTTAATCTTCTTGCAGGTACATTTATACAAACGAAACATTTTGAAGTTTCAGTAATATGTTTCAGTTAGATGCATACTGCACATTTTCAATAAATGCATAACATTTTCCAAACACAGTGTTATTGTAGAAAGCCTTTAACCAGAGCTGCCAACTAGTACGGATTTTCCGTATTTCATACGGAAATCAACCAAGAATACGGAAGTACGAATTTGCGTTTTAAAATACGGATTTGGAAAAAGCCGATCATACTTTTTAAGCCCCAGTGTAAATGCAGTACAAACAATGAGATCGTAATAAATAAAAATGAAAGCCGCAAATTCACACGCGTTTCAGAGCTTATAATATTATTATTAGGTACCATAACCTATTGCGCTGAAGGACTTAACTACTGCCAGAGTGATCTCCGTGCACTGAACGGAGACACAATGCACCTTGTACAGCATACATTCTGTATTACATGTCTCACAACGTCACCCACAGGCACGGCTTTTGTAGAGACTGGCGCCGCAGTTTTTCTAATGCTCACGTGTATGGGGGATGCGGCGGCAAACAGACACTGTGATAAATTTTACTTCTACAAGCGTGTTGACGTTGTTTAGTGTGTGAAACATCGCGATCGCTGCATCAATTGAAATAAAAATGACGAAAAGGAAAGATATCTTCGACGCAATGGAGGCCAAGATCTGATGCAAAATAGTGATAAAAGGCGTAAAGAATGCAATGGGTGGACATGGGAATTGGTTGGAAAGCCAAGTTGACAAACTTGCCGAAGTCCTTCAAACACTTGACTGCCCTCCACTGTGGTATTGTAATGGTGTGTTTCCTGTGCAAACGTGAACATTTTTTATTCATTTTAATAAACGATGGTACAGAAACTAAAGTATTTTGACATCATTAATTGGAAAGAATTGCAGTATGGCTTCTCCCCATGCACAGTGTAGCGCAAATTGCGGTCCGATACGCACATTTTTAAAAACTTTTTTTTAACTTTTTTTTTTTTAACTTTTTTTTTTTGAACACTGACATAATTATTGGCTTTAATACATGTAATATGAGCAAAGCATACGTAAAAGGTAATTCAATTACCAGTGGGTAGTCGAGTACAAGAAGTGTATCGGCACCGCGCAGAAAAATACTGATTTCATTGGCAAAATACTGATTTTCAGCCTAAAGAATACTGAAATGCCCAGTTTAAGGTTGGCAGCTCTGTTTAACTGCTGCTTAAATGTGCATTGATCTTTTTGTTGGGACTGTTGGGCAACTGGCCAATCCATCATGTCTTGACTTAGGCTGTTAACCTTTTCTATTAACCTGGGGCAAATTTTTAAAGCTGTTTTTCCCGGTTTTCCAAATTATTATGCTCTCTACAGCAGAACAAAATTTGTGCAAGCAATAGTGTCTTTCACAAATCATTGAGAAAGTTTGACGGCACATGTGTGTATTCAAAGTGGATTTGCATTGTTGCATGATCACTCATCTGTTTGCATGAAATTGAGGAACGATAGCGTGCCTTTAGCTTATGGAAGCAGTGGTTATAATAATAATAATAATAATAATAATAGTGGCTTTTTATATAGGCCTAGCGCTCAAATCCATCACTCAGTGATGCTCATGGCACTCAAACATTACCCCTGGTCACTGGGTCATTTATTTCATTCCTTAAACCCTCAGTTTCCTTGGAAGTATACAGCCTGTGCTGCCAAATATGTTGCGCACCAAGCTAAATCAATCACAAGAACCTTCTCTGCCCTCACAGGTACCCATTTACCCTTGGGTGAAGAAAAGCAATTGTAGTTGGGCATCTTGCTGAAGGACACAAGTGTCATGACTGGGATTCGAGCCCACTCCCTGATAACTTAACCACCAGAACTTGAGTACGATGCACGAAAACGCTTGGCCGTGACACCCAATTATGAAACTAAACCGTGTCAAGGAAGGCTCCAGAAGCAAACAAGGTCTGCTTACAGACTCGATATAATCCGTCCTGGTAACAAAGTAAGGTTGTGCCACTCCATTGGCATAATGTTTATGTTTTGATACATGAAGTGAGTGGTGGGCTAGATGCCCACTGCCAGACATTGAAAGTCAGCAGGAAGCGAGACAACCTTGCAAGCTAGTAAGCAAATCCTTGTCACACAATACACACTACATATCAATTTCAAAACTGAATATGCAAAGCCAAGTACACACGTGTAGGAAGTAGTGCATATGGATATTGAGTTTAGGTATCTTAAAAAGTGAGACAGTGCAAACAAGCGAGAAGAACCTTGTTTTATGAAGTACATGCTCTGAACTTAATATGGTGTTGATTTACATACAGAACAAATGCAGCCTAGTACAGCAGAGTGGACTTTAAGTCTAGGTATCAAGAATAGTGCGACAAGACAGTATGACAGCAAACATGCAAAAGCCTAGTCTCATAAAAGTACACATTCTGAACTTTGAACGAGTCTCCATTTCAAAGTAGAGTCATTTGGATACCTCTCATTGCCTGGGCCACTAATGCATCTCAAGTATCTGATCTCTGGTTAAGACTGACTGCCCTTACTTGGTGTCCTCTGCCAAACGCCTTCAGATGCCAGTTACTCAGTTTTCCTATTGAATTTCAGCCAGACTGGCCTACTTTACACGATGTGTGATGTAGTTGCATCCCGACAAGTATATACCAATATCATTACTTGAAAATGGTTCAGAGTGAATGGTAGAAATTGCCAGACCCTCTGCCTGTGTCTGCTATTGTTTTTTGGAGGACAACAAAGTCGCTAGAGATTGAAGACACAATGAACTGATACAGATATTTAGCTAGTACACAGGCTGCTGATATGTTGGCAGTATGCAAAGACCTGTTTAGGAGTTTGGACTGTGTGTTTGTACATGTAGACATCCGGGAATCAACAAATAATGTAATAGGGAAGACGTTTCCTCAACAACCCAGTGTCTGGTCCTTGCTGTGTGGTGTCACCCAGGTGTGGTCAATTGAACATTGAGGTAAAGTACATAGTCGCACAAGGAAGTCAGTTTGAATTTACTTTCTAGTCTGCTTTTCTGTAGAGAAACTTGTTTCTCAATTTACAACATTCAGAACAAAAAAGCTTCACTTAAAAAAAGTACAATTAATTTTTTTTTAAAGAACGGAAGCCTTTCCATGTTTAAAAAAGAAGAAGAAAAACACAAAAATTAGTTTATATTTTAAATTGAAAATGTTTTAGTTAGTTTACTACAGTGATAGTATTGATAAATTTTGTTTTAATTCCACATAAGGACAACTGGTCATAGTGACTGATCATTTTAAACACAGTTTTAACATTTTCACGAAACCATAATAAATATATTTTTCTTAATATTTTAAATTGTGTTTTTTCCCAACATATTCCCAATTTCATCTTGTTCTTCATACTGACCCCTTGCACTAATGTCACACACAAGTAATGTCTGCCAAGTTTGCCATTTTGGGAGAGATAAATTCTGTGTAAAATATGCATGTAAACGCCTCTTACCCTAAAATATACACTGTACACTGTGTTAACATACAGGGACATTGACTCCCAAAATGGCGCAACCAAGATAACTTGTGATGATGATTTGACTTGGGTCTATTACAATTAGTAAACTAGAAAACACTGGTTTTTTGTCCTGGGCAGTTTTTCTCAAACACTGAATTGCATATCAGCATCAACAGCCAATAGAGGAAGGACAACTAAGGCAAGACAGGTAAACAACCTTGTACAAATCTGTGTCATTTTTCTGTGTATTTATTGAATTATTTTTGTACTCGTTAAATTACCCTGTGAGTTGTCCTTTGATAGTTACTTCCTATCATTGTAGTTGTACTTTTTAGTGGAGGTCACAAATACCTGAAATGACCAAAAGCAAACACTGGCAAGACCTTCAAAGTTCCTGGATGACAAACAATGCAAATAAACACTTTACCTGCAAACGTGTAAACAAATTAAAACCTACTTAATACTAACACTCCTTAACCCCTGGTTAAAGAGTGGCCTGTCATTAATAAGCAGATTAAATATTCAGTGGATGTCATAAATTCTTTTTTTTATTAACAACGATACTAGTGGCATTATGTGCAATGTACACTCATCGAGCAAGGACTAGTGTATAGTGTGGGCCTGTTAGGAGTGAAGTTTCTTCATGGAGCCCTTCATGGTAACGTGTACCCATTCTTAAAGAAGCATATTCAGAGTTGAATTTGAAATTGTGTTCAAAGGCCAGTGATAAATTTTAACATGGGAGACAAGAAATAATGACCAACATGTTATGTTGCCTTGAAAGTAGTACAATTAGCAAGTGGGTCAGTTTATGTCTTGACAAATGTACACGTATAGATCTAATTGTTTCTTGTGAGTGCGAGTTAAAACAGAACTTTTGCTCAAAATATCAGGCTGTCAGACAAACATTCCTCCGCTTACGCGATCACCGTATCATCGACGCGCCAGAGCGCACCAGTAGTACAGTCAGTACACGCTAGTAAAAACTTGGACATGTACGCGCGCGTATGTACGTGAAATTTGACACATTTGTCTGAGATGCAGTTACTAAGCTTCTATTTTTTGCATTAGTGTGGAGTGCTATTCGAACTGGTTTGTCCACCATACTTTTACCTACTACCTCTTGTAATATCAAAGTACTGTTAATGAGCAATGCAGACATTGGTCAACAACTTCCCCTAGAAAATGCTACACAAAGTGTATCAGCTGCTAATCAAAAATTATCATTTGCTACCCGGTATTAGCATTCAGTGTTCATTGTACAAAACTTTTTCAGTCTAAATATTTTGCTATGAAGACTTACTGGACGAAATTATGCCCTGCAACACTTTTGTTTGTTTGGTTTTGTGTTGCTTACTGCAAATTTTGACACCCTTTTTTCAAAAGCCCGTTTGCCAAACCCGACTATAAAGAATCTATGGACATTTTGATTCAAACATTACCACTCCTTTAAGCATTCATGTTGGTGTTAAATGATTATGCATCAATTGAATGTTCATTTCCATATCTATGTATCCAAGGCTTGTTTTTTTAAATAATTATAGTGAAAGGCCTCCATGCTATAATTAGATCAAGGTATGCAGTGCACATTGTTTGGTTCACTGGTGCCAAGTGTGTACCTAAGATATTAAAAAAACAAATTAATTCAAGTGAAAAGGAGGTTTCTTTCCCTACCTGGATTTTTTAACAACTCATTTGGTTTACAGCGATCAATCACTGATGGTGCACAAGCAATTAGGAAAATTACACTTATTGCAAACTGATACCGACCAAAAGGACCTATGGTATAAATGCAAAAAATAGTTAATGGCCTAACGCTTCAACCCTAGCAGAGTCTTTCTCAAAGACTTAATGAAAACACAACACACAGTGTAACAGTCATTGTTTTTTAGTAGATTCTCAACCTCATTGGATTTTCAATTTCATCAAATTCGTGTTTTTAGTTGAGAAAAAATGATTTGTCAAGGAATTTGTACATATTCATATCTTGCTAATTTCAATGGCAGCTTATTTCAATTGTGGCTACAGGACGTCCATATAATTGTAATTTCAAATCAATTTCCTCAGTCATTCTACCGTATCCTAAATAAATTACAAAGCAGAGACTTAAAAAAAACCTGATATATTTTTCATTGGAAATCCATTTCATTAGTCAATTGATCATGAAAACGAAAAAGGATCTGCCAACTCCCCCCCCCCACACCTACTAGAAAGTGTTCAGACTCACTTTTAAAACCCATTAACTATAAATTGCCATTCTTGCCCATTTCACGCTGTAATGATGGCAATATTGACACTGCACTCAATGTTTTCCTTTAATGGGAACACCAGGCAGAATGGTCCAATTATGATTCCTCTCTCCCCACCCTGGATCAGCTAGAATGGTTCAGAGCAAAAGGTCAGTTATGATATCATTAGCTGGTAATGTAGATAGTCTTAGAAAGTGTCAGATGACGAGAGAGGGTTTGGAATCAATTGCTATTTCTTCTTTTAGGTAAACCTATTAAGAGATTGTAAATGGTTTTAGGTTGCCAAAAGTGACCGTTGGTAAGCTTAGATATGCTGAGAAAATTGTGTTATTGGGTTGAACTAAATTCATCCCTTTTCACAAAATATGTGTTTAAATTGTTTGTAATAAATGTTCTAGATTATTTTTTATTGCAAAAATAAACAGAAAACAATTTTTAAATAAAAACAGTTGTTAATTTTGGGACTCGATAACCGTTTAAACTGCATTACAGATATTTACAACACTCTGGAAAAATATCAAGGTTTTTCAATTGAAGAACCTGAATTGTTCGTTATCAAGATATTGCTCGTTAGCCCTGATTGCACCGAATGCACTGAGTACATGTAGGATGTCCAATAGAATAGAAAACAGTGCAGAACAGAAGCACCGTTCTTTCCTTGTAGTAGAAGATAGTGTTGATTACATCCAAGAAGCTAAACTTGTCCAAGAATCTCCAAAGTCCAATACACCGGGAGATTTTACACCTGTTTCACAATTCATGCAATTAGTGGGTAATTGATTTGCACCCAGTATAAAATGAATAATTAATGAACCCCAGCCTGACAACCCCGTCTTAATTGGCCTCACATTAATTAAACACCAAGTAGAACAGGAGAAAAAGAAGAAGAAGAAGGAGAAGAAAGAAACCAATTACAGAGAAAGCAAACATTGCTCTGTTAATCCCCAGTGATTATGGAAGGGGGAAAAAGTGACTCCTAACACTTTAAAGAAATCCATACTGTATATATATGTTCTTGCTTCTCTTCACTCATTATAGATAATTCCCTTCTTGTTCATTCCACCCAATTAATAATTTCAGCGGGGCTTGGGGATAAATTTGATTGGGCTGAGCTAATGGGGGGGGGGGGGGGGCTTGTCTGTATTATGATTAGGCTTGGTGGTATTCCCAATTGTCACTGCTGTACTTGTACATTGAGATCGATATACCTTCCAGTCGGTAACTTAATTTCAAGGGATTTAAAAACGTGTATTAGGGCTTTACGCTCGATGTAGAAATTAGATTAAAGTCCCATTCCAACCTTAATTTGGGTGTTTTTTGTTTATTTTGTGTTTTCCTGGTTTTTTTGTTACTGTTGTCACAAATTGCAAATTGAGTTATCATTTGAATGCGGATGAAGCATTGGGATAGGTATGGGGTGTGTGCAAGGGTTCGCTGGTGTGTACATACTTGTACAAATTACAATAGGTCTGTGTTTCCTTGGATACAATTGTATTTTGTAGCCATGGGGTCTACACATGTATGTTAGGTGGGCCCAAGCTCAATGTGAGGACAGATGATCGTCACCATCAACCACAATGGTGTCCTTTGTCCATGTTATGTCAAACTAACAAACTGGTTACTTCCAAATCATAAATTTATGGAGAAGAAAAAAATTGCTGTTGCAAACTGCTCAACCAAAGTGGCCTGTGTTGTACAAATGCAAAAAGTGGTGCTCACTTTTAATTAAACCATAGCAGAGTTTTTCACTTAAGCCTTTGAGGCCATTAGTAGACTGAGTTTTTGCAGTGTCTATTTTGAGGTGTTTGTGACAATTGTTGTTTTGGTCTGTGTTTACATACAATGAACCCCCCCCCCTAATAAAAAGTAAAATAAAATAAAATAAAAAATCGTACAATGATACAAAAGATATGAACTAATAATAGGTTTATTGGCCCGCCTCTCCTTTAATTTCTCGTTAACATCTCCGACTCGAACCACACCACCACGCTGTCGCTGTGTTGCAAGAGGTAACATTTCACTAACGAATTTGCTGGCCCTTTTCGAAACCATGACTGTGACTTGGGTTCTGGCCTTAGACTTCTGTCTGCCTGTATACTGTCCCATACCTAAACCACACGTTTTCAAAATAGCTAATGGAGCCCAAGACCAGGCATCAGCCGTGGTTTCGAAAAGGGCTTTAGTCCGGGTTTCTCCTCCATGTTCCATACAACAATACGTAAGCGAGTGGGGAAACACACAACTCAAATTTCCAGGGGTGGATGATGAGCGACGGACTTTTAAATCTCAAACCTTGTTTCGGTTATATTTCATGCAAAATTATAACCTCGTACTCATGAGCACATCGCTCTCACCGCACAATTTTTGTTCAGCATGTCTTGCTCTCTGCACACAACAATCGATCGCTATGCTGATCGTTCGTGCTTGTGTACCCATCAGCCGCAGTGATGTGCGTCTTTTCTGCGTCCTTTTCAATAAATGGTGCGTAACAAAATAAGTTGGGAGTGCGTCAAATGTTTAGCGATGGCGATGGTGCATCAATTTGTCTAACTCAACGAGCGTCATTGTACACTGAAAGATGACTGACATACTGAACAGTGATGCACCTTTCCTGGGGGTCATGTAGTCCGCTTTGCAATTGACAAGTTCATTAGGGAAGTTACAATATTGATTTTAAAAAAAGGTTTTGTTGGTTACTTATTTCACATCTAACAAATTTTGAATCGTGGGATCCCATGTACATTGCTTTAATGTTTGGAGGAACCAACATTTGCGCACTTTAACAGGGCACAACATTCAAATATGAGCTCAGTCTGTTTTCCAGTGTCAAAGTATTCCAAATGAATCACGTTTTTTTGTGAACAGCGCAGAATACATGTAACTGATGCCCTGCCAAATATAGGTTCCACTCTCATGAAAATGGAAAAACTGAACATCCCAGTAATTGTACTTCATTGTTTGCATTTGTGGCCTGGCCACACCACTTTCCGTCCAGCCAGGCACTTTGCATTTTTACAGAGAGCACTTGGGCTAAAGTGTTCCTGGATCAGCTCCAGCCATCTGTGAAGTTGTGATCTGAATTCCTGATGAGGATTTTTATGCTTGGACGCTGATGATGACTGACTCATAAACATAACTCATGTTTATTCATGCATAAATTGCCCTTGTGTCTGTGAACAATGGAGTTCAGTGGAATTGGGGAAATAGTACAGGGCTGAGTTTTCAAAAGAAGGGACACAATTCTGGGGATTTGTTGACAAAGTGTGAGAGGTAAACAAAATCTGCTGGAGGATGAATCAAGACCCAAGACTACTTTTACCACTATAAAGAGCATTGCCAAACCCATCAGAATTCCTGTGTAGAGTTAAGCCCAGTTCATACTTCACGCGAAAGGGAATGTGAAAGCAAATTACGTGCTGCAAACAATCTTGTACGCCCTGTTTTCCAATTGTGACACAGGGAAATTCACTTTGCTTTCGCAAATCACGTGAAGTATAAACCAAGCTCCATGGAGGAACCCCTCCATGGTACAGTAGTAGAATACAGTTAACTGCTTCACCTTTGGACTCTTCAATCTCCTTGCTAATACCAAACATTCAAGCCATCTAAGCAAGTACGCTTGGCTACTGAGTCAGTACTTAAATCATTATAATGAAGTGAAATCTACCATAAGGTTTTGATGTACATTGTAGAATTGGTCAAATTTGGTCCGGAAGAACACTACACTAATTGCTTGGCCTTGTTTCACATTATTAACATTTGAGACTGTTCAACTAATAAAATATTGGTCAATATTCGGATTGACAGGGTTGGCAGACTGCCAAATACTTTAGAAAGAAATATATGATTAGTCTTTTTAGATCTGGGGCAAATATTTGTCTTGGACCCAGAAGGAAGGAAATTAAAATATCCTCTTTGCCCTTTACAAGAAACATGTCTGTGATGTTTCAGTAATTTCCTGATGTTTAATTTTCCTGTAGATCTTCATTTGTGTCTCCAAACCCTTTAGTTATTTTATTTTTGATGATGATATACAGAGAGCCTGTTAATCCTCCCAACTCAACTACCTCTCGAGGTTCAGTGGGCTTTATACCCTGCCCAATATACCCAGCCCTACCATGCGCTGCCCCTTGTCAACCCAAATACCCAGGAGGTTCAGTGGGCTTTATACCCTCCCCAATATACCCTGCCCTACCCTGCGCTGCTCCTTGTCAAATCAAATACCCAGGAGGTTCAGTGGGCTTCATACCCTCCCCAATATACCCAGCCCTACCATGCCCCTTGTCAACCCAAATACCCAGGAGGTTCAGTGGGCTTTATACCCTCCCCAATATACCCAGCCCTACCGTGCGCTGCCCCTTGTCAACCCAAATACCCAGGAGGTTCAGTGGGCTTTATACCCTCCCCAATATACCCAGCCCTACCATGCCCCTTGTCAACCCAAATACCCAGGAGGTTCAGTGGGCTTTATACCCTCCCCAATATACCCAGCCCTACCGTGCGCTGCCCCTTGTCAACCCAAATACCCAGGAGGTTCAGTGGGCTTTATACCCTCCCCAATATACCCAGCCCTACCATGCGCTGCCCCTTGTCAACCCAAATACCCAGGAGGTTCAGTGGGCTTCATACCCTCCCCAATATACCCTGCCCTACCGTGCGCTGCTCCTTGTCAACCCAAATACCCAGGAGGTTCAGTGGGCTTCATACCCTCCCCAATATACCCTGCCCTACCGTGCGCTGCCCCTTGTCAACCCAAATACCCAGGAGGTTCAGTGGGCTTCATACCCTCCCCAATATACCCTGCCCTACCCTGCGCTGCCCCTTGTCAACCCAAATACCCAGGAGGTTCAGTGGCTTTATACCCTCCCCAATATACCCAGCCCTACCATGCGCTGCCCCTTGTCAACCCAAATACCCAGGAGGTTCAGTGGGCTTTATACCCTCCCCAATATACCCAGCCCTACCATGCGCTGCCCCTTGTCAACCCAAATACCCAGGAGGTTCAGTGGGCTTTATACCCTCCCCAATATACCCTGCCCTACCCTGCGCTGCTCCTTGTCAACCCAAATACCCAGGAGGTTCAGTGGGCTTT
Organism: Plazaster borealis; assembly: GCA_021014325.1. NCBI lineage: Eukaryota > Metazoa > Echinodermata > Asteroidea > Forcipulatida > Labidiasteridae > Plazaster > Plazaster borealis. The sequence goes on along the minus strand of CM037474.1, from coordinate 33,869,321 downwards.
ATACCCTGCCCAATATACCCAGCCCTACCATGCTGCCCCTTGTCAACCCAAATACCCAGGAGGTTCAGTGGGCTTCATACCCTGCCCAATATACCCAGCCCTACCATGTGCTGCCCCTTGTCAAATCAAAACTCTAACCACAGATAAGTCTTAACCAACTTTGTGACCCCCTTTCACTGCAGAACTCGATCACTGAATTAATGTTGTTTCTGGTTTCCTGCCTGCCACTCAAAAACCAGGGAAAAATTCACCAGGGACAAAAATTTGTCAGAAAGAAAACATTGGTTTATTTCAGAGCTTGTGAGTGTTTTGGTTTTAATTCCTTTAGACATGCGGATAAGAAAAATAAGAATAGTTGGCTGCTGACCAAACATGTGTTACTTGGGTTGGAGTCGAACCCATGACCTTTGTCTCAACTGCCTAGACCAAGCTAGCCTAGTAACAAGAGTCTAGTGCGATGGCATTAAACAAAACTCATTAAATGTATTAAGTATAGTGGTTTGTAATCCCTTCATCGTTGGAGAACAAGAAGTTCTGAAATTAATTTTTGCAAAAAGTAGTAACGGCCTTACATTTCGACTTTATCAGTATTCTTCTCAAAGGCTAAATGACAACACAATGAACATACATTTATCCTATTTTTACAATTTATTTTATTTTTTCCTAAGTTGAGAATTACACAAGTTTAATCTTAAAGTATTTGTTTAAAACAGAATTTATCTTAAGTGCAATCTGGGTAATGTTTGTACGCTTATCTTTCTCTGTTCACTGACCCTCTCTATAATAAGAGCGTCATAACATATTGTATCATCATATAGCTCTGTGGTATTAAAATGCTTTTCCTTTTTGAGAAGTAAGAGATTGTTAACCTCTAGGGGGGCTATGTTTTAAATAACACAAGAGTTTGGTCGGCAATCCTTGCTCAAAGTGAAGGAGAACAAAAACTGCATAAATGGGGTGACAACATTTGGACTTGAAGTAAGATTTGAAGCTTTGCATGATGTAAGAAGTACAGTAAGAAATTGGCTCATGGCTGACAACCATGTGGATGAAATGTCTGCTTTGGGGGGAAGTGTTGGTTCTGAGAAGAACCGGAATTGAAATAGTCTTGACTTTTCAGAAAGTTGATGTTACTTGTCTTCAGGATCATGCTGGACTGGACTGCTGGAGATGTTTGAGCTTACTGGATCCTCTCCAACAGTACTAAAGCCCAATCATCTTCAACAGTCCAGCATTCTCCTGAAGACTAGCAGAGTATACTGCTTAAAACGTCTCAGCTTGGCTTCTTATCAGAACCACCACTTCTCCCAAAATAGAAATTTTATCCCCTGTAAGCCAATTTCTTATTAGACAGGTTTTGTTTGCTGTCAAACTTCACCTCATTTTCTAATCAATTCTAAACAAGCACTTCAGAGTCTCCTTTTCATATTACTGACTGAATATTTCTTAATACTTTGCCGCATAATATGTAATGAAGTTCTCTTTAATTCCGGTGGGTATTGTTCCTTCCCCTTTCCTATGGCTCCCAAGATCCTCTTTCCAAGTCTCTGGTACTTGACAAGCAAAATATTGTCATTGCCTTAAATTACTATGAAGGGTACAGGGGGACTAGAAAGAAAAACCAATCAAATCAATTTTGATGGACCGGTTGAATCCACTAGAGATTTGACTGAATGAATCATAACTGACTGTGTGTCAAGCACACTCTGGAGTTACAGGACGGAGACCCTGGTCAGGAGTGGAAATTGGGCGTTTTCGTCTCACATCGCTGAATCTTGTCTTGCCTTTATTCAAAATATTGCTGGAGGTAATTTAATGGATATTCCAGTGTTACAGTGTATGAGGGCTAAACTATGTCTGCACACATATACATATTTTGTAGATAAAGTGCAAAACATGGAAAGAAAGTACTTAAATGATACACATAGCAGTTCTACTGCATACATTACTCAGTGTTCTCCCTTAACACTGGACTGCTGGCCAAATGCCAGTTAAAACACCTGAGGACCAGTGAAAAATCTCTGCAAGCGGTTCGGCTGGCTAGTTCAGTGTTGAAACACGCCCATAATTAATTTGAAATATGGACACGTGACAAACCTTACGGACCAGTGAAATGACAAGCTAACTAGTCCTGCTGGCTAGTCACTAAAAGAGTGAAGGGCAAACCCTGTTACTACTCTTTATATCTCACAGACCTCATTAACTGGAGTCTCAAAATGGCTCACTAGTTTAGGATGATATCATTAAGGGATCTTCAGTATCTCCAATGAGGTCAACGCTGACTGAACCCCACTATGCTTGTCCTAGTTCTGATGGATGCATGCTACCAAATCTCGGTGTGAAACGTTAAGGACAGACCAGCCATGCATACCGGTTGACAAGTCTGTCATTATGCATAGATACAAATGATACAGCACTGCAAGCCCCTATAATCAATCTGTGTCTATCATAAAATAAGATGACATAATGCAAAGTATAATGGTAAAGTATCCATGGTAAGGTATCCATTGTGTGGACGCAGGCCTGATATTTAAGTCTTCGAAAAGCAAAACAGTTTCTCCTTAGTAAAGGGCACTTCAATGAGGAAATTGTAACTTTCTACTGTAACATTTCAAGGGGCACTGAGGCAATGACCAAGGGCATGGAGGATTTTGGTGAATTTGTGCATATAGACTGTGCAAGTCTCGTGCGTATTCGAACATTGGGACCCGTTAAAGCGCGTGAGTTTGTTTCCTTCACGCGTTAAAGCATCGTACTTGGGACCAAAGTGGTCCCAAAAATGTTCGAATACGCGCGAGACTTGCACGGTCTATTGGCCCAAATACACTAGCTTGTGCACGGGGAGAACCCCATGTAACATGTACTAAAACTCAATTGGAAAATAATCTCTGTGGTAAATTTGCAAGTAACCTGCTAAAAGCTTTCTGATCATTGGCACAAATTCCTGTATCGTTATCATCTAGATCTTTATATCCTCCAAACCAATCCAGACATGGTTTATAGAATGCAAACTACTGTTCGGAGCAAGCTTCCTCAGTGAGTAGCGTGCGCAATTTGCACATCACCTACATGTACATCAGACCAATCCCACAAATGTCCATTTCTACTCAAGCCTAATACAATTATTTTGCCTCGGGTTTGTGTTTCGTTGTTAAGTATTGAATCTTGCTTCAGGCTGCACCTTACAAGAGGGAAATACTACTCTGCACTCGTAACTTATAGTTATTCTCAGAAGTTATTATTTTTGTATCAATGGTTGTACTGACATTATACCCGGAGGTGCACTACTAATATTTGCCGAGTGTGGGGTAGATGTATGGCTTGTTGCCTCTTGACTGTGGAATCTGCACAGATTAATATCCACTGGACAGTGTGTTATTGCTTCAATGAATTCACGCCGGCAGCAACTGGCTGTAATTACCTGCAGATGAATGCTGATTAGGATTTCTCTGGTATTCTTGTTAGACTTCTATGCAAGTCTGTTCCTGTCTTCTTCTTTTTTAGCTGTTGGATGTGTATGTGTATAGGATTCTCAGTCATTGAGTGACTAACTGGACAAGAATCTCTGTGCTGGTACAGCAGTTTTAAAGAATAAGAAATCTTGCACAGAGAAGTGCTGGTATTTAAGTCTTTAAAATACATTAGCCATGAAATACCTGTAGCATGGGTCATGTAAAATTATGGATGAAACGTGAAACATCAATTGAAACAAACTCATTCTGACCTTCTGTTTTTTTTACAGAGGGACTTATGTACATGTACACAATTTCAGCGATATTTTGTCGGTTGATTTTGTCATTTCCCCTTTTGCTTTAGACCGAAATCAATTTCACAGGTTTAAACAATTTTTTGGGAAACCAATTTTGATCATGCTGTTTGTCTTGGTTGCCCCTTCCCTTCCACAATTATTTTCTTTCATCACAAAATATGTGTGCTTGGCATTTTTTATTGAATACATTCTGTATTTGCTTAGTAAACATTTAAGTGTGCAGCAAGTTCAGAAATTTTCGCCTTGTGAGCTTTGTGACTTCCACTGATGGTTTTCAGAGAGACCTACAAGTGTACTAAAAAAAAAAAAGAAAAAAAAAGTTGCCCTGTCCCAGATTTTCAGTCAAACACAAACAGGGTCAATTCATAGTTCACATTCCAAGCAGAGGTTTCTTAAGTCTCCTCTCTCCATCACTTGATTATAAGATTCTCTGTCCTCGAGCCTAGAGGGGGAAACCTCATCAATTGCTTGGTGATTGGCCTTGGGCTTATGAATGCAAACAATGCCACAGCCGCCACTTGAAGTCGTGCACATCTTTTTTTTCCGGTCTTGTATGTTTGCCAAGACGGTGTAATTTCCGTGAGGTGCTACATGATAACATCATGCCCCGGCTCTCTCTCTTGGCTCTTGTGTGCTTGTGTTTGGCAAAGGATATTTGTTGCTAGAGAGCGATGTAAATGTAATAACGAGTTCTGTGCTGTTGATTGAAGAATGTTCGCTGGAAACCTGAATTTGGCCTTGGTTGTCAACCCTATTTTTTTCCGGACACATTTGTTTTCTTCTTCTGTTTTACAGGTTTGAAAAGAAATGTAGTCTTTAAAGTTATTCGTCAAAGCAGCCAGGAAACTAAAATTCAGTATTTTTGTATTTTTATATCTTTATCAACTTAATGACAAGACATTGATCTTTACATGGCACTGTGTTTTTTTTAAAGACATCTCATCTCCCTTTTCTTATGTTTTTCATTATAAGATTACTAGTGACGTCTCTCGCTAAAATCAGGCACTTCTCAGAAACCGAAACATCAATGTCAGGGTTCTCCCCATGCACAAGCTAGCAAATCGGGCAAATACGCGCGATTCGCGTGCTGATACGCGTAATTTGCATGCTGATACGCGCAAATTTCGGCCGATATGCAAAACAAAAAATATATTTAAAAAACTCAAGAGAAAACCATATAGAATGCTCCAGATTGCACAGTAGGGCTTTTAAAACCAAGATAAACACCAAGTAGAAAACATTCCGAAGACCTTGTTTCAATTCAGTGTGCTTTGGCCAAACTTAAAATAAAAAAAATCCAAAATGCCATAAAATTTGACAAAACCTTGGGAGAACCCTGAATGTGATGGGATGTCCTAATTATTTTCTAGGTTGAGAAATACTTATCTTATAGGTCCCCAGATGTGTTCTTCTCCATCTGATTGATGAGCAAATAAACCCAGTTTGGGTAGGAAGTGCCAGGTTTTGGCACGGAACATAACACTTTTTCTCTTAATCCTAGAAAGTATTTTCTAGTTAAATAGACAAGATGATATTTAGTGGTGGTGTTCATTGTAAAATCCCTTCCATAAGGATGCATTCGCACTAAATGTTTTGATTCCTTCTTGCGCCTCATCGGTTTTAAGATAAACACTCAATGAATCACCTGCCATTTTTTAGCTCAATCTACTGGAATATTTCATTAATTCATGATAACGCTTGATTACATTTAAATGACTGCAAGGGATTCTGTCTCTGCTTGATATTGATAGTAAACTATCTATATGTAGTCAGTTCACAAGGATGTAAAAGAAGCCGTGACTGCTTTCTTAAGACAACCCTTCAGCAAATTCAAAATTACTCCCCTCTGTAATAATACAGCAGGTAGCCCGGCAACCATAATCACCGTAATTGTAACTCATGAGATTTTCATTTTATGTTGTGCTCTTAATTTGTAGAAACCAGCCGAGGGGATCATGAACTTCAGTAAATCCGATCTTCTGAGACTACTTGGACTATTAGAGGCAGAGCTTCAGGCTAGAGAATTAGTCATAGCCAGCTTGAAGGTAAGGTGTCACTGTCTCCCCCTCCCCATATATTGGTGTCATTCTTAAAGGTAGTGTCATAGACTGGTTTTTGTCAATGTAATGCTGATTTAGAAGCAACATTTTCAAGAAAGATACAATAAAAATGCACCTGCGAAAGTTTTAGCTGAATACAGTGTCTACTTGTGTACTTGTCTACAGCAAAAAACTGTCACAGTGTTTTTATCAAGAACGTCAAATCCATCCAAAATGTTTAAAATCCCTCAAGACTTGCACATTGTATTTGGTGATCTATGTTTTTACAGTAATGTTGATGGTAATTGTGACCACCAGACAAAGGTTTCAGTTTGGTCACAGTATGGCCTTGTATTGAAAATTATCCGGGGGGGGGGGGGGGGGGCGGGGGGACTCCAAAGGGAAAGTTCATCCTTATTGAAACCACAACTGCTGGTGATAAAAAATAAAAAAAATATGGAAGAAATATAGCATTACAGCATATCAGTGTTATATCAGAGAAGAATTTTCAATGTTATAGAAAGAATGGAACACCATGATTTTACCTCTCTGTGTAGACTGAAACTCGCTAGTTTCTGTTATCACGAGTACCGAGAAGTAAATTACATAGCTTGCATAATTAGTGCTGACAGAACTTTATCATGTGCACAATTAATATGATATCTGAAGATAATTTTCAACTCTGGAAATGAAAACTCTTTATAAGGTGCTGAGGTGCATTCATCAGCCACTGCCAGAAACACCGAGGCAAACCCCTTCCCTTAGCGATAAGTGTAACTGGGTTATTTTACGTGCATCTCACAACACACAGGACCTACAGCTTTACAATCTGAAGGACGAAGCAATAGTGGTTAAGTCCTTAAGGACACAAGTGTCAAGACGGGGACTCAAACCCACACTCTGCTGATCAGAAACGCCAGAGCTTGACCACTCAGCCTCGATACGCCACAAATTATCATTTAAATCATTCTTGTCAACCATTGATTTCCATGAAATTTACTTTAACAAAATATGTAATTCATGGCGAGCATAAACGGCTTCCATCTATGCTACATGCAGCAGCAGAGAGAGCAGGCTTAGTGTTCATTGTGATATCAACGTCATAAGTTTTTATATGAACTGATCCAGTGTTATTGTGGTTGGTGGTTACATGTCTCGACAAAACTCATCAATGTCTGGAGAGGAGTGTGCTTAATAATAGCAAGACTAGTTAGCTCAGAGACACAATCTGTCTTGCTTAAGTTTAGATGACAACCTCTCATATATGTAGGTCAATTCATCAGTCCACACAAACGCCCTTGTTGGGAAAACTTTTCCCTAATTGCATTTTGTTGTGAGATAAATTAAAATGGTATGATTGAGGCAGCTGGTCCCAGGGTGCATTTATGAAATGCTGGCGTCATTGGGCACATTGGTCCATGATTTGGGTGTTCATGTGGTACCATCTGCCCAATGTTTTCATTGTCATTAAAGTTTATAAAGCGTGTACAATTGTGTGGGGTTTTTTTCTTTCTTAAAACTATAGGATGTACTTTCAAAATGTCAGATTCCTGAAAACTTATTATTAAGTTTCTTCCCTTGAACACATTCTGGACCATTTTGAGGTTCTCTTAGACAAAGTACGCAGGATGAAATCCCAGAAGTGATGCATTACTTCTGCTCCACTGGGCCCATTATCTTTCTCTGCAGCAAATTGAATACATTGCAAGTAACACAAACACATACTCCCCTCACATCATACATTCATTGAATCGCTGAGTAAATAAACATCCTTCTTGTCCCTGAAAATAGAAGGAAGGAGATGGGTAGTTTGGGGTTGTGTAATCCTTGCTCCATGGTTAAACTTAAAGGTAAGATCATTTATTGGTTTTTGTCAACTTAATGCTGATTTATAGGCAAAATTATAGAGAAAGATACAATAAAAGTCACATAATCATGGAAGTTTCAGCTGAATACAGTTTCTACTTATTGAGAAAACATCAAAAACTGTCACGATATTTTCATCAAGAACGTCAAATTCATCTACGTTTAGCGAGGTGACAGTGGGTACCAACCGCATCTCTGGCCCGGCAAACACCAACCTTCAGAAATCTGAGAAATGATTCATGCTTGAATCGTTTGTCAGATTCAAATGTATTTGGGTGAAAAATTATCTAAACCATATTACTTCGAAGGGAATCCTTTCTTAAAGTAGTTTATACTATCAACAGCTGCAGTGCTTCTCACCAAGTAAGTTTTTATGGTCATTAATTTTGGGAGTATTTACTAATCTATGACCCTACCTTTTAATGGCTGGTGTCCTCCCAAATTGTCAAAATTGTCAAGGTGATTTTAGGAATTTATTGAAAAGCTTGAAACAGATACCTTAAGATGAAGGAGATTTGTCACTTTCAGGATGATTTGTAAATTGGTATTCTATAGGGCCCTACAGGGAATAGTTTTGTTCAGCAATTTTGAATTGCAAAGTATTAAGACTGAACATGTTTTGTGCACACTGAGTGCCAATACTGAGTAAAGTGATGTTTTTTTAGTTTTAGTTACAAGGGAAATCATTGACTGCTCTGTATAGATTTAGCATCAGTGATGAACCCAGTGTCCAGTCTAGTGATAAACTACAAATGAATGAAGAATCAATGTATGTGAACAGTCAGGATTAGGTTTAGCTGTTGTATTTACAATGTTAACAATTTAAGACGACCCCATAGTTTAGAGCTCACTAGCCTGTAAAGCATACATAATATGACTGTGCATGTTATCTTTCAATCAAGCACATTCACCAAATACCACTAGGCGGCTTTTGTACCACAGAAAGAAAAAACCAAAAACTTCCTGTCTTTTATCTGGAAGAGATTATGGGTCTGGGGTCAGCCACCTTTAGTTTGTTTTTTCTTCATTGGAACCCATTTGTGTCAGTCAGCCGAGGAAGAAAGTTGGCCAGCTGATAAAATGGGGGGATGTGTTGGGTGTAAAGGTTGTGGGTACTTAACCTTATAGGTGTTGTGTCAGCAAGCTGGAATGTAGCCTGTGTGACTGTCATTTGACTTGGTAAAGGGTTAGTGGGAGGGATATATACAACTTACAAGGGCATCATACTCGTCTTGAACCTGTAGGTGTGTGATGGAAGGGGAGTATGGCCCCTGAAGTCCATGGTTTAGTTTGAAGGGATAAGACAAGAAACAAACTAAGGATGTGATTTTCTTTTGAGAATGTGATCCAATCGATTATTATTCTCCATGTTTTCCGAGCAGTAAAAATGTAAACAGTGCAAAAGCGAAACCAGCGATATTTGTACTGAAAATGACACAGTTGTTCAGAGATGGCGACGTGCGTGACCATAAATCCCTGCATGCATTGCGTGCCGCGACCCATATGATGTCATTATGTATCAGGTCTCTTGAGTACATTCATTTTCATCCTCTAGTTTTTAATAAACTCACCGTCCAACCGATCTGTGTACAAATTGTGCCTGCACTGCAGAACGTCCTGGCTCTGTGGCTCTTTTTTAAAACTTGTTAGGTCACAGTTGACATGGCTCATCACTTTTTTTGTTAGCATTGTAACATTTTCATAGTTAAGGCAGGATACACTTATTTGGTAATTGTCAAAGACTAGTATCCTCGCCTGGTGTATTCCAACATATGCATAAAATAACCAACCTGTGAAATTTTGGGCTCAATTGGTCATCGTAGTTGCATGAAAATAATGAAAGAAAAAACACCCTTGTTGCATAGAATTGTGTGTTTTCAGATGCCTGAGAAAGACTTCATGCCTGGGGTGAAAATTACCTCTTTCTCTAAAACTACACTACTTCAAAGGGGGTCGTTTCTCACAATGTTTGATACTATCAACATCTCTCCAGTGCTCTTTACCAAGTAAGTTTGTATGGTCGTTAACTTGTAGAATAATTACCAGAAGTGTAACCTGCCTTTAAGGTGGACCTCAATACCTCAAGTCCACCGCGATATCATACACACTTAAACCTGATTTCTTATTTAGTTTTTTAGTGCTAAAAATAACAAGAACACTAAATAGGCCTACCAAAGAAAAAAACCTCACCAACCACCTTAATTTATTTTTCCGGAATCATGAAAGCCAACAACTTCCTGGGGCTTGATTGCGGACAATCTTTGAGCAAACCTTGCACAACGTGTCGGATGTTGTCATAATTAGATGCATCCTACCCTTTATTACACACTGACCGGGTCAAACTGCCTGTCTACTTACAACTTGGTTTTATTGGGTTGAAGAAAATCTGCAGAATATTATCAGGTGTTTCAGAGTCCACTTCAGGATTTACAACAAAGTTAAAATAACAAAATTAAATGGTTTGAAGAGATTCAGGAAGAAAATTTCAAAATATCCTTGACAACAAGTCCAGGTTGTGTTTTGGCTTTGATTTATGGAAAGCGAAAAATATTTATGAATAAAATAAATAATTATTTGTTTCTTTGTTTTGTTGTTTGAGTCATTCTACCCTGTGTCCCATCTTTGTGTTTTAATTTATAAAAAATTGGGACAACACTTGGTTTGTGAACGAATGTGAAATCACAAACAAATATTCTGGGTCCTTTTGCAGAATACAAATATATAAAACTTGTATCTATTAGCCAGCATGCAGCAGTACCTTTGAATGTACTGATCTTTAAAATGAATTGCAAAGCTCAACAGATTTGTAAACTTGTGTGACAGAATTGTTGAATACTCAACTTTTTTTTAGTTGATGCCCCTTAAAAAAAATATATATATCAAACACTTTAAACCCTGTTGACAAAGCTCAGTCTGCCCTTCCTTCCTCCATGGTCTTCCCATTCCTAAGTTCTTACCCACAGACTTAAAACCCTAAATCCTAGATTAAAGTTTGTCTATCAACTGAAAACATTTTCACTCATTCATGGTTCAAAGAAATCCCCCAGTTAAGGTGTGGGTGTTAATGTTAATCCTAATCTTGTAATCTCCACAACCAGGCAGTATTCCAGCCTTATCAGTTGCAGACAGGTAATCCCATGATATAGGATTATCCCTTATCGCTTGGCATGGTGTTTTAGTTGGGGCTGTATCAATAATGAGGTGTTGTTTTCTCAAGTTGTCTGAACATTTTAGAAGGTTCAGAAGATTGACCTTGGACAGTGTCAAAAGCCCTTTTCACACTACAGAGCTAATTAGTAGGAACTCTAACTCCATGAAATTCCTCACCACCACCACTACAGTTTTCCTAGTAAAAATGAAAAACTCGGTATGCTAACCCCAAATTTACAGGAGTAGCTATTCCCTGGAAATACAATTTACCAGGAATTTGCAGGGGTTAGAAGTTCAAGTATGAAAATGTCAATCAAATTTTTCTGGGGTATTTCCCGAGAATTTTTGTTGTGTAAAAGGAGCACAAGAATCTTTGTAGGTGCATCTTGATGGGTTTTGTTTGTTTTGTTTTTTTCGCCCCAAAAAGTTGTTAATGACCTCATTTTAACAACCCTAGCAGAGTCTTTATCAAAGGCTATACAAATATAACCCCCCGCCCCCCCCCCAAAAAAAAATACCCAAACAAAATAAAACAAAAAACAACAACAACCAAACAAAAAACCAAACACCTGAAGCTAATGTGACATTCTGTGTCTATCCCTACATTAAATGAGCTGTTTGCAGACAATTTAATTTATATTTTATGGTTATGGTTCATCATTGATGATCAACTCCCACATGATGAACTCTAATGTCACTTAATGTTTATAGTGTATAGCATTGTCTACTTATGACTGTGGTGATGGGCTTATTACATTTTTAAAGGGAAGACAAATGCAGTTGTCAGTGTTCACACAAATAGGCAAGTCAGTTGTTTTAAAGTAGCTATCTTGATTTTTAAAGTAAGCTTTCGATAATGATTTTGAATTTTAAATTTTGAAAGGGAAGACTTTTGTGTTCACACAAATGGGCAAGCCAGTTATTTTGAAGTATCTTTACTGTTTTTGTTGTTTTCAATAATGATTTTGTATTGATGCTGTACCAATGGTGTAGCTTCTCTTCACCATGTGGTGCGCAGTATGGCATTCTCTTCAAGCATTGATATCTACATTCTTTCAAATAAAACTACATCCACATGTAGCTCTCTATCCTATAAATGCCTGGAGTCCAGACATTGCCTTGGTGCCCCTTGAAATGTTACAGTACAAATTTAAAAGTTTCCCTTTTAGTGGTGCCCCATTACTGTCTTGTAGGCCTGTGCCTGATGGGATACAATTATATGTCCATGTAAATTAGAATTAACAAAACTGGGAAAGACATAAAAGCGGAAGCATTTTCCTTGTAGTTTCCGACTTGCATTTAACATTGCTGATCCAAGGGTCCTTGGCTTAACACCAAGCAGCTCTTAGTGATGTAGGTCAGGGTACCCATATGGATGCACCATGTCATCCTTGACACCAAGCAGCTCTTAGTGATGTAGGTCAGGGTACCCATATGGATGCAGCATGTCAGCCTTGACACCAAGCAGCTCTTAGTGATGTAGGTCAGGGTACCCATATGGATGCACCATGTCAGCCTTGACACCAAGCAGCTCTTAGTGATGTGGGTCAGGCTACCCATATGGATGCAGCATGTCAGCCTTGACACCAAGCAGCTCTTAGTGATGTAGGTCAGGGTACCCATATGGATGCAGCAGGTCAGCCTTGACACCAAGCAGCTCTTAGTGATGTAGGTCAGGGTACCCATATGGATGCACCATGTCAGCCTTGACACCAAGCAGCTCTTAGTGATGTAGGTCAGGGTACCCATATGGATGCAGCATGTCAGCCTTGACACCAAGCAGCTCTTAGTGATGTAGGTCAGGGTACCCTTATGTATGCAGCATGTCAGCCTTGACACCAAGCAGCTCTTAGTGATGTAGGTCAGGGTACCCATATTAATGCAGCATGTCAGCCTTGACACCAAGCAGCTCTTAGTGATGTAGGTCAGGGTACCCTTATGTATGCAGCATGTCAGCCTTGACACCAAGCAGCTCTTAGTGATGTAGGTCAGGGTACCCATATTAATGCAGCATGTCAGCCTTGACACCAAGCAGCTCTTAGTGATGTAGGTCAGGGTACCTTATGGATGCAGCATGTCAGCCTTGACACCAAGCAGCTCTTAGTGATGTAGGTCAGGGTACCCATATGGATGCACCATGTCAGCCTTGACACCAAGCAGCTCTTAGTGATGTAGGTCAGGGTACCCATATTAATGCAGCATGTCAGCCTTGACACCAAGCAGCTCTTAGTGATGTAGGTCAGGGTACCTTATGGATGCACCATGTCAGCCTTGACACCAAGCAGCTCTTAGTGATGTAGGTCAGGGTACCCATATGGATGCACCATGTCAGCCTTGACACCAAGCAGCTCTTAGTGATGTGGGTCAGGCTACCCATATGGATGCAGCATGTCAGCCTTGACACCAAGCAGCTCTTAGTGATGTAGGTCAGGGTACCCATATTAATGCAGCAGGTCAGCCTTGACACCAAGCAGCTCTTAGTGATGTAGGTCAGGGTACCCTTATGTATGCAGCATGTCAGCCTTGACACCAAGCAGCTCTTAGTGATGTGGGTCAGGCTACCCATATGGATGCAGCATGTCAGCCTTGACACCAAGCAGCTCTTAGTGATGTAGGTCAGGGTACCCATATTAATGCAGCATGTCAGCCTTGACACCAAGCAGCTCTTAGTGATGTAGGTCAGGGTACCCTTATGTATGCAGCATGTCAGCCTTGACACCAAGCAGCTCTTAGTGATGTAGGTCAGGGTACCCATATGGATGCAGCATGTCAGCCTTGACACCAAGCAGCTCTTAGTGATGTAGGTCAGGGTACCCATATGGATGCAGCATGTCAGCCTTGACACCAAGCAGCTCTTAGTGATGTAGGTCAGGGTACCCATATGGATGCAGCATGTCAGCCTTGACACCAAGCAGCTCTTAGTGATGTAGGTCAGTGTACCTTATGGATGCAGCATGTCAGCCTTGACACCAAGCAGCTCTTAGTGATGTAGGTCAGGGTACCCTTATGTATGCAGCATGTCAGCCTTGACACCAAGCAGCTCTTAGTGATGTAGGTCAGGGTACCCATATGGATGCAGCATGTCAGCCTTGACACCAAGCAGCTCTTAGTGATGTAGGTCAGTGTACCTTATGGATGCAGCATGTCAGCCTTGACACCAAGCAGCTCTTAGTGATGTAGGTCAGGGTACCCATATTAATGCAGCATGTCAGCCTTGACACCAAGCAGCTCTTAGTGATGTAGGTCAGGGTACCCATATGGATGCAGCATGTCAGCCCTGTTGTTGACTATCTCCAAGCTTAAGCTGCCAATAATCACAGGTTGGGAACCTTGAATCGTACTGACAGCCTCCTTTAGAGGTTTTCCTGCTCCAATCCCTTCCAGTTTATGCCCGCGGAAAAAACAAATTTTTGGAAACCTTAATTTTGCTCTTGTGTCCCATCCCCCCCCCCTAACTACAAGTTCATGTACATTTATGTATTTGTTGATAGGAATAGGAAATGATGTGGGGGTACTGAAGGTCAAAATCAACTTGAAAAGGATAGAAGCTGAAGAAGTTTGTTGAGAAAGATTGACAAGATAAAAGTACATGATGTTCTGCAATAAACAGCATTCTCCCTTAACAGTGGTCCGCTGGCCAAATGCCAATTAAAACACCTGAGGACCAGTCCCAATTCTGTGTACCGTAATTTTCGGATTATAAGCCGCCCGGCGTATAAACCGCAATGCCCCAAAAAATAAAAAATAAGATTTAGGTGTCAGTGTATAAGCCGCCCGGCATATAAACCGCAGTCGCGAGCGCACACAGGAGAGAGGCCGTGCGTATTTGCGGTCCTTTGTGGCGATGTGCAGTGACTGGCGGGTGGTACATCAGTCATTGCACGTCGCCACAATGTGCGAGTTGCGTCGCAATAAAATCAAAATGTATTAAAGTTAACACCATTGATCGTTTTTGTAATGGTCTATTAGGATGGTCTACAGCAAGTGGGCATATTTCTTTTTAATTTGTATCATTATTGTGACAACTGCAACGTTGTAGTTACCACGGTCGGCGCCGGTCGGTCCTGACCGGCCCCAGCTTTAAATGACCGGGGATCAAATTAAAAGTTAACAAACTCCGACCGGCATAAATTTATATATTATAATTATTAAAATTTTCCTTGAAATAAGAGAAAAATAAAGAAAAACTCATTGTAAACTCCTAATTAACGTGTGTATTTATTTCCGTTAAAACAATCAAAACAATTTTCTTCTCCAAAACCTGCGATTATTGCTTACATGGGCCGCTTGAAGCTGTGTGAGTTGGCAGCGGCAGCACACACGAGTCGTATCAAAGTCTACTCTAAAAAGCATGCACCCATCTCCGGCGTGCGTTTATTATTCAGAACGATGTCTGTACACGCATTTACTATGGCAGCCGCTACCCAGAAGTAAGCCATTTTGCAATGACGTTTAGCGTGTGATTTTTCTCTGTGTGGAAGGGCAACCCGACTATATTTCTTTTGCATTTATCTCGTACCTCGTACTCACGATCGTGCCTTGTTATCGACCCCACTATATTGTGAGACATTACGGATTATATGATGGGTCCGAGGATGACAATTATTTTCAAAAGCCGCTGGACTAACATCATTTTGATGTTCAAAGTGTTCATAAATATGGACAAAAAAACGGTCTTGTTGAACAGACAGATTTCCTTAAAAAACTATGGAGTAAAAAAATGGGACTTTTTGTGACCCATTCGACATCTAGGAATAAAAACGAGGCAAGGCCTTGTAACGGCGGACAAGGTTTGGTGGTGCATAAAATGTTTTTTTTAAAGAATTTTCAGAGTGAGTTTGGCGGTGTATGATTTTTCCTGTCTGTTTTGTCTTTGTTTTTAGAATATTTTACAAACGATCTTTCTTAAAAAAATGTACGCTGTTTTTTTTCTTTCTACAATATTAATATGTCGGCATATAAGCCGCCCGGCGCATAAACCGCAGGAGTTAAAAAAAAGGTACAAATCAACGTATAAACCGCGGTTTATAATCCGAAAATTACGGTAAGTGGTTCTGCTGCAGGGTTATATAGCTAGCCATTTTTGAGTGCCAGCTAAAATTTGACAATGTGAGTGTAGTGATCGTATCTTATGCTGACCTTTGCTCTGACATCTCGCAAGTATCCAATCAGATCAGGAATACCTTGGTATTCCCCATTACGTCACGGCATAAATTATTTAAAATAGTGAGTGGGGAAACATACAACTCAAACTTCCAGGGTTGGATGACGCGTGTTGGAGTCTAATCTCAAACTCGTTCGGGTTATATTTCATACAAAATTATAACCTCCTACTCACAAATACATCGCTCTCGCCGCACTACTTTTTTCCAGACAGCATGCCTTGCAGCACGCAGCAATCGATCGTCATGCCTTTCTTTCGTGTTTGTGTCATGTCGTTCGTTGACGTTTTGGTGAAATTTTTGGGCTCTGGATAGACTGATATTTTCAAATTAACTAACTAGGTAGAAACAATAAGTACTTTCAGATAAAAATACTAAATTTTCATGGTGGCTTATGTCTTTTCTGTGATATTTTTGTGCCTGCCAGTGGCCTGTAAAGTTGAGCTTAGTGCGGGCCGGCAGTAGTCTGTGCTGCTACGCCCGACCACCATAGCTATAACCCTGTTCTGCTGGGTACAGTTCAGTGTTAGGGCATGTTCACACGAGTAGCTAACTTCACTGCTAACTTAGCTGCTAAAAATTGGCAGCGGGGGATGCATCGAGAAACGGACTTAGCTAAAAAGTACCTTGCGTTCACACGAGGCTTCGCTGTTAGCCAGCACAGCAGAGTGTCGGCTTCCGGTAGTTTTCTTGCCACTCTATTATGCTGTCATTAGTGTCAGTAGTTTGTTGAATAAATTTACATGTTGGCTTGAAGAATATCTTATAAACATAATACTTATGTAAAGTTTCATTTTTCTGTTATAAGTTCACAGCGACTCTACTTTTTGGAAGAAATGTTTTTGTAGAAATTTTGTAGAAATGTTTTTGGACCGTTCGGATAATATGTTTACAAAAATGATCCCAACAATCGCCGATTTTTCTTTGTTATGACTGGCCTGTTATAAGGAATATAGATGATGTCAACTTATAGCTGTAAAACTTAAAGAATTTCGGCGGAAACTGACGAGAAAAATGTATAGGCCTACGTGCAACTCCAGCAGGAGAACAAATACACGGCGTCGTACATCAAATTGAAACCATCATGTTAACTACGCAGCTAAGGTCAGTTACGTTCACACGAGAAAAAAAAACTGCTAAATTTCCTTTATCTGCGGTAAAAGTATCAAGTTTCACTGCTAAGTCGTAAACTGAAGTTAGCAGCGGAAATTTTTGCTGCTAACTTTTGGAGTTAGCAGCGAAGTTAGCAGCGAAGTTAGCAGCGAAGTTAGCAGCGAAGTTAGCTACTCGTGTGAACGTACCCTTAGAGAGCATCCCTGTTACATTTGAAATAATATGGACTAGTGAAAAAGTTAACTGGTCCTGCTGGCCAGTACTAAAAAAGTTGAGGGCCAATCCTGTCAATGTGTACACGTACATGGAGGTATAAATTAGTAGACTTGCATTACATGTACATGTAACTAGGCATTGATTAGGCATAATGAATCCTAATGGAGTAGGCTGTACACATAAGAAGTAATTATGTCCAGAATAATATAAAGACATCTTACTACAATTGTGGCAATGTATTCAATGTAATCACAGGAGTAAAGCACATCAAAAGTCAGCACAGGTATTAACCCCCCCCCCCCAAGAAATAATTTTGTGATTTAGAGGGTCTTAAAATGCTGTTTTCTTGACTAGGACAGTATTTCAGGCTGAAATATTTATCTGGATGATTGCTACTAGTACATGTATGACCTGTATAATCGCTGAACTTTCATACTGAAAATAGCAAAAAAAAAAATTTTGGAAAATTACAAATCCTGTACACTTGTCTATAACAAGTTGTAGCATAAAGGCGACAGAAATTTAAGTGAGAAGAAAAGTTCACACTGTAGCTAAACATATGACACAGGCTTCAAGGATTGAATTCATATATTGAGTGATGATGGTGACCCAAAACCTGTTGTCGCTCTTAAGCACAGAGCAGCTGCTGATATAGATCTCCCTCTATCTCTCTTGACCTGGCTCAGGCTAAAATTGCATCCCTTTCAAAAACACTAAAAACCCTCTACCCTCGATCGTGTTTTTGTCAAAGTACATTGACCATCGCTAGTTGAGCCAGGCTGACCAGCTCAAAAGTCATTGCACGTGGAGTATTTGTATGAAATAATAATAGCACATTTCCGTTGGAGTTTCATCTCCCTCCTGTGGTTGATATCCAATCCAGCCACCTTCAGGCTCTCTTTGACTCACGAGTGGTAATCACTTGGATCCCAATCTCCAAATTGAAATAATCTTACCCTCGTTTCTTTCTCCCGTCTCTCTTCTCTAACCCCCTGTTTTGGTATTCACGTCAGGCCCCCGAGTGCCGCCCAATCGATGTGTTAAGAGATCAGGCGCTTTTTACGCCCGATATTGATACTGGCCGCAGCGTTTTACAATGAATCCACTCGACCAGAAGTGGTATGCGCATTGATCCTGGGAGGGAAAGTAGGAATAAATATTCACTCTTGCCTTTAATAACTGCATCAGAATTAGGGGAATCCACGCGTTCGCTGATGTCATCATTTTCTCCTTTATCTATTTATTCTAATGCGTGGATGGAGAAACAGAACGGGTAACCCGATCTTTAGACATGGGGACCGCTAATCCCAAGGGGTGGGAATGTGGAGGATCGGCAGGAGGGAGAAACCATTGAAGCAGGTTGGTTTCAGCTAGGTGGACCTGCCAGAATTCGGTAGAGAACGTGGCTTGTAATTGCCCACAGCAGTCACACAGCCAAAAAAGGAGCAGGGAAATGGCTCGGTTCTTCCGTAAATACTGACTGACACTGACAGTTAGTGCATGTTTTTTATAGAATTTTATTGATCGCCAACAATGCTTCTAGCACTGTTGTTTCTGTTCATACTTTACAAACTTGAGTTCTCCATCACCATAAAGTGCTACACCTGGGCCAATTTGTATAAAGCTGCCTAGCATAAACAAAGTCTTGCTTAGCCAAAGTTGGTTACCAGCCAAAAATCCATGTTAATATACATTTCTTACAACTGGTTTCATGCTAGTTTTTGCTTAGGAAATAAATATGCTAAGCAATATTTCCCTGTTAATGGCTTTTATTAAATTGGGCTTCTGTGTTTTAGGCTTCCGCAGGCATACTGTTAGTATTACTAATAATAATAATAATAAAGAGAGATTTATAAAGCGCAAAAAGTTGCAGATCGGTTCCGCCTCAAGGCGCTGAATACAAGCAAAAATGGATTAAACAAAATAAATTAAATTAAAAACAACACTAATCAAACAATTTTACAAAAAATTACGTCTGGACCAGCCAAATAAACAGTAAGTTAAAAATTACTGTTTGGATGTGATTTATCGAACAGAGGGAACTTCTGAAACTCATTCTAACTTGAATTTTTGGTACAATAGTGAGAATTATTTGTCAACCTACTTAAGAAAATTGTAGCTTAGGAATTGCTACAATTATTATTAATATAAATATTAGGCCATAATCGTCTTATCGACCTCTTAACCGGGTAAATCTAATATTTGTGTTATGGCCTAGCTTAAGTCTAATTACTGAGTTTATTCACAGTGTAAGAAATCATAACAAAAAAGTCATCCATGAAAAAGCGTCCTCAATGTTTCACCCATCTCTTAAGATTATCTCATATGCTCTGCCTCACTGCTCCCAAAACCCATTAACAGGGTGCATTAATTATTGACCGTGGTGTCACCAGGGTGTCTCTAAGATGCACCATTGGACCCTGTGACTCATCCCTGTTCATTTTTTTGTGAAACTCGAGATGAGTAGCCATAGATATTAAAATTCTCATCATACATGGGTATGGATGGAATGTCCACCAAAGACCATTAAACAGGCCGTGGTCAGACCGTATTCAATCTGTGATGACACCAACTACGTGTTTGTAAAATATGTCGTCAACTTTCACGTCTGTTTCTTACTCCTTATATGGTATGAGGTTGTAGACCCCGTGCATGACATGTACAGACATGTGTCATAATTCCACTGTAAACCATTCTCAATTCAACACAAACTGGAAGTCCATAGGAAATGCATTGACTATTCAGCTACTTTTTCTACTTCAAAGACTTCTGTGTGAGAACAATCCTTTTGGGACTTGCCTTTTTCATGTTTTGCAAAGTCTTAAAGGTATCGTACACGTTTTGTAATTACTCAAAACAAATATTAGCATAAAAACTTACTTGGTAACAAGCAACGAAGAGCTGTTGATAGTATAAAACATTCAATTGAGCCCAAATTTTCACAGGCTTGTTATTTTATGCATATGTTGGGATACACCAAGTGAGAACACTGGTCTTTGACAATTACTAAACGTGTTCAGTGCCTTTAAGGCACTTTCAGAATTATAAATTTTGTCATATCAACTGCCTTTAAGTGATGAAATGTTTCAGGCGTGGAATTTCTGCTTTGAGAGGGCAAGGCCATTTTCATTTTGCAAATGGCACTTCCATCTTGGGAAACTTCTGAAGGGGCACCAAGGCCAAGACCAGGGGCAACTGAGGTCAGGGCCTATGTGGCCTCCATGTTATTCTAGACTTGATGTTAAATAATAGTCACATAAGTGGGCTTTGAAGCCAGAAGTAGTCAAATCCTTGCGCATACAGCAGATGCTCCTCCATGTGGTGTACTGACTTACCAACAGGATGCAAAAAGTATGTTGGGATATCTTTTAAAAAACATCTGCTTGTCATTATGTAAGTGCAAAACAGTGCAAGCAAACATCTTTATATAAATAATGACAAGGTTTTGTGAATTTTCTTTGTATCTTAACATATTTCCAGACAACAATTCTTTCGAACTTTATTTGGAAAACATTGCCAAAAGACGTAACAGGAATGTTTGAGAAGTATTGTTCAGCATACCAACTTGATGCCAAATAGGAGTCAAAAGCTTTTTTGGAAAAAAAAATATATTTTACAAAATATTTTTTTAAAGGTATCGTACACGTTTGGTAATTACTCAAAATATCCATTGGCATAAAATTTACTTTGTAAGGAGCAACGGAGAGCTGTTGATAGTATAAAACATTGTGAGAAATGACTCCCTCTGAAGTAACGTAGTTTTCGAGAAAGAGGTAATTTCTCACTAAAATAATAAAAACTTCTTGCAAGAAGTTTTTATTCCTATCTGAAAGCACACAAATTTGTACAACAAGGGTGTTTTTTCATCATTTTCTTGCAACTTCGATGACCAATTGAGCCCAAATTTTCACAGGCTTGTTATTTTATGCATATGTTTGGATACACCAAGTGAGAACACTGGTCTTTGACAACTACCAAACGTGTTCAGTGCCTTTAAAGTTTGAAATATCCCCAATGTTAAATAGGCCAATATGTACATGACTATCGGGCATGCATGAAGAATAATGCACAGCCAAAATCATTGGTCAATATGTATTGATTGACATATAAACTCAATTAAAGTAATTTAAATATCCTGAAATATCCTGGCTAGATTAGTGTTGAAAAACATCCCTCTACAAGCTAACTGTTCCTGCTGGCTAGTTACTGAAAAAGTCCAAGGCAAAACCCTATTAATAGTGCATGAAATGTAAACAGAATCTTCTTAAAATACATTTTCCCCATGTTTAAAGGCCATGTTACACATGGCAATTTACAGGTAACCAGTTCCAGGCAATCTCGAAATAGAAAACATTCCTACTTTCATCTTGATATCATTTTGTTGGGAGAAAGTGTTAGAAAAATAACTCTTGTTCTACGTAAGTGTTCCTTTTGCATGCAGTGCATTTGGTTGCCTCCAAGTTGCATGTAAAAGTTGCCCTTTATAAAACTGTATGATAAAAATACATCCACCAGCCTACACGCTTGGTCTTGATCAATATATTGATCATCACTGAATGCAATTAAACTTAATTTCTAATTGATGAAGCTCCCAGGTCCTCATAGCCCTATACTTACTCTCTCGCTCTCTCTCATTGCGCAGTCTGTTTGTACCAGGTTTCCCTAATGGATCGTTAAGCCCTCATGTCCGGTTACTTTTTTCATAATTAAAATGCTGTACATACATATGGCCATTACAGCCAGGTTACAAATGTACCAGTTGAACGGTAATTAATGACACGTTGTGCTCGGCCTCCTGGTAAAAAATATTTCTTTCCATTTTTAAAATTTTACGCAAACACAAATAATAATGTGTTGACACAACTCAATTTCATTTGTATGGAAAAATTGATTATCTTAATTACAAGGGTACATAATATTGAATTTGATCAACCAGTGCTTTGTGCACCAAACCTGCAAATATGAATGGTAACTGTAGAATGAAAAAAAATGCAATTGAGAAATTTAGTCAAATATTTGGGTAAAGGCCTCATGTGTTGATATGGCATGGTACATAAAGGGACTTTATTTGTAGGTTTTGGGTTTTCTTGTGGATGTAACGAACGGTATTGGATCAGCTGTAGACAAAGCATGAATTTCACTGGTGCAGCTAATTGAAAACATATGCCTTCATGTTTTATACCTAGCCATTTTTTGTATCAAACTGGGAAATCCAGATATACATGTACCATCTTGTAAATTTTATTTTTAAATGACTGTTTATTATTTATAGATCCATCCAAACCAATAAATTTTCCTTTTTCCCCAATGTATAACTTGAGGGCCCAATTTGATAGGGCTGCTTAACCACTTTTTGTCTGTATTTTTAAAAATTGTCCTAGCTCACCCACTTTTCATGAGTAGTCATTTTCCTTTGAAATTAACGTTGCCACAATGAAACCGTGACTTGACAAAGGAAAGACAACAAATGTTTTCATATTTAGTTCTGGGATTTGATGTTGTCATGTGTGAAAATTGAGTAGGCACTCATTGTGATTCGCAGAACCTCGGCCGTGAAACACGGCTGAAAATCTGCCATGGTATGCTTGAAACTCGGAATGCTTGGACTTATCTCCCATTGAGCCAAATACGATGATGAACAATGGTGGCACCCTGTCCATTTATGTATGCAACATATTGTTCAACAACAGGACAAAGGTTTGGAATCGGGGGTTAAACAAAATTAACTTAACAAAATTAACCCCCAGAAAGGGATTTTACAAGGCATGTTTGACCAGAACCTATTGTCACTCTTTGTCTGGGTGAAACAAAGTGTATCACGGTAGGTGCCTGCCTCAACACGCTACATACTGGAAAGTCCAGGTGGATAAAAACGTCAGCCATCCACATGTCAGTAAAAAATGGAGGAAAATCCAAAGTTGTTCTGGGCTTTAAAAACCCTCCGCTGTAAGTCTGTCCCCATAAATTGCAGATAAAGACGTCATCCGATGTGAAGTGGTTTAAAGCAGAATATATTGCTTAAAATTATTTTGCAAACAAAAATAAGCAGGATACCAGTCACAGGTGCTATATAAGACGTGATATTTTGGCTGGTAATGTTATTCTGGTATTGCATAATTTTTAGCAATTTCTCTGCTAAAGCTGCTCCATGAAATTAAGCCCAGAGTATAAAACATAAAGCCTTGTTAATATTTAAACCTTACAGAGTAGGCTTGCTTGTTATAGTCCAAATCCTTCTAAATCCTTCAGAAGTGGGGAGTTAATAGCTCAAAGAACCCAAATCCTTCTAAATCCTCCTGGTTTTCTCCAATATGACTAATGGCCCAAATTTTTCACACCCCCCCTGTGAAAATATTAAAAGCTTAGGAAGGCCCCTATACTTTCACTTGATATTATTTGATAAAGCTAGATGCAAATTGAATACCTAGTACACCCAACAGAGTTTCTGGTCATTGTACTCTGGCTAATTCTGTGCCGTCACTTCTAATTATTTAAAATGAATGTTTGTGTTTGAAGTCTATCAGTTTATGACAGCATCATGTACATGTGAACACCTAATAGAGTGAAATTAAAATTGGACATGAGTTACTTTCTTAATGGATGTTGTGAGTATAGACTGTTGGCCTGGTGATGAATGTAGTTCATTTGGAGGATATTAAAATGTAAAGTACACGTTGTATTGTTGGATGTCTGGCCGACCATGGGCAGACAGTAAGCCTCTGGGTCTAACAACCTCCTGACGGCACGATGGCTGTAACATTCACCCACAGTAGAATGTACAACAAATGGAACAATAAAGCATTTATTGCTGGATAAACCATCCAAGTTATCCCTTTCAACTCTTGTGCATACATTTCATATTGGACTTGAGTCTTGATGTCATCCAACCACTAGGACTCTTTTGAGACCCTGGTACAGAAAGTGTGCTGGGGTTGTTTAATCATCACTGTGTGTAGTGGATCACTACTGGCAATGGTCTCTATATTCACTGTCTATAGGATGACCTGATCCAACCACCAGGACTCAAACTTCATTTGAGACCCTGGTACAGAAAGTGTGCTGGGGTTGTTTAATCATCATTGTGTGTAGTGGATCACTACTGGCAATGGTCTTCATATTCACTGTCTATAGGATGACCTGATCCAACCACTAGGACTCAAACTTTATTTGAGACCCTGGTACAGAAAGTGTGCTGGGGTTGTTTAATCATCACTGTGTGTAGTGGATCACTACTGGCAATGGTTTCTATATTCACTGTCTATAGGATGACCTGATCCAACCACCAGGACTCAAACTTCATTTAAGACCCTGGTACAGAAAGTGTGCTGGGGTTGTTTAATCATCACTGTGTGTAGTGGATCACTACTGGCAATGGTCTCTATATTCACTGTCTATAGGATGGCCTGATCCAACCACTAGGACTCAAACTTTATTTGAGACCCTGGTACAGAAAGTGTGCTGGGGTTGTTTAATCATCACTGTGTGTAGTGGATCACTACTGGCAATGGTCTCTATATTCACTGTCTATAGGATGACCTGATTACTTACTACCTCGTGTGTCAATCCAATGATACTTGGGCGGCTAATTATATACTACATGTACTTGTATTTGAGTATATCATTGTATCAACCACTCATGCTTCATAAATTGCAAACAGAACCCTACCCCAACAAAATAAATGACAAAAATAATAATACATAAATAAGTAAATAAATCAATAAATAATAAATAAAATAATAAATTTAAAGATAGTGAAAAATAGGGAGACCGCCAATATAGGGCTAGCTAGCTCAGTTAGTAGAGCGTCGGCACGTTAATCTGGAGGTCGTTGGTTCAAGTCCTGCTCTATTCAATTTTTCTTTGTTCAACCCCAAATTATTAAAACTAATAATAATAACAATAAATAACAATAAAACGTATTTTAGATAACCCTATCTCTGAAAAGTAAAAAAATAAAAATAACTAATAGTAGTAACACAAAGTGATAACAATATATGAATAAATAAAAATAATATTTAAATCAAAAAGTTGGAGCAACAAGTGATTAGACTGAAGCCCAAAACCTAAAAAGTGAACAATTTGATAAGCAAACAAACAAAAAACACCCAACACAACGAAAGAGATACAGGCAGGATGTTGGATTCTTCCTAGTAAACTTGCTACAAGCCAAAGACTTTGTTTCTACCCGCATGGCCATAGCCACCCTAAAACTGTCAAATACAGCGGCTCATTTTCTAGCCCTGGGTAAATGAATGCGTGCTGTTAGGGCAAGTAGAACACCTGATGGCTAATGAGAGAAAGTCCTCACAGGAACTGAAGAAGCCTCCCACCAATAATGATTCCATGACTGATCTCTGTTCCTCTGTCTCTGACAACCTTGGCTATGATTTATGTCAGCACCTCTAGGAATAATTCATGAAAAATATTGGTAATAGAAAATCCCATGCTGTCATTTATCATATGTCTGGAAGGAGCCGAGTTGTATGTACGTTGTTTCTTGTTTGAAGTCCAGCTATACGGGAGATGAGACTTTACCTCTGTGGTCATCGTTAATATTTTAAGGCTGAATCACTCACCAAGGAATTATTAAAGGAGATTTATTGTAGTGGAATTTTTTAATATTCTGCAAAGTGGAAATGTCAGAGCAAATGGTTGAAGTAGAAAACTCAGGTATGGAAGGGGTTTCTTAAGGATCAAAGTTGTTGTACTTTGATTATAAAGCAGAAGTGTAACTAGGGTGAGGGGGACATGCCTCCCCACCCCCTATTTGAAATATGGACTTTTTTAAGATTAAAAATTATCAGGGTAAAATAAAATGTTACTTTTTATAAGCTTTAATGTAATAATTTTAATATTTTTAAAACTATTTTTCCATTTCTATGCAGACAATGTATTTGTTTTTACACTCATGTTAGATTAGATTTTTTGTAATAGTAAAAAGCATAACAGGTGCACTGAAAAGGGGCTTATTTAAGACAAATGCAAATGGAAACTACAGTTTTAATTGGCCAGAAGTGCCCCCTAGAAAAAATGGTGCATCCCCTTGTGCTCCCCTAAAATGTTACCCTAGTTTCGGTGCTGGTAAAGACCCTCGGTGAAGCTAGTATAAGGGTAACTTTGTTAAACATCTAAAGGTCTATCTCAAGTTGTTGTGGGGGCATCAGTGCTGATCAAGGGCAACATATTCCAAGGCTGTTTTAAAATTCATAGCCTATTAGAAAATAATAACGGTCAATTTGATATGTACAGTACACCATACCTGCATTTATAACTGTCATTGAGAATAGGGTTTGACTATCGGTTTCAGTACCGTTGTATGCAAATGACACTGTTAAAGAAAGGGATGTGATAAGCCTAACCAATAAAATGAAGGGAAAAAAGAAGATATTTCTAAACAAAACAAAGCATGTTTGTTAACAATGCAACATTATGATTATTATTACTGCGATGCACAAAAGGTTGCACACTAGGTATATGTATAAATGTTACCCGCAGTTAATTTAACAACCAGTGTAATATTCTTCGTCTCGTTAGTCACTTTGTATGGACTCATCACCACGTTCAATTGTACGTGTAGGTGACGCAAAGTTTCATACATTGTATTCATAAGGAGCCCTAGATAGCTGAAGTGAATCATCAACTACGCGTGAATTTGATGGTCAACACTGTGTGCAAACATTGTCTGGAACATTAATGCATGTCATGGACATCAACATTTTATGATCCATGCTTAAAAGTGTTGACTGGTTTCAGGGTACCTTACAGTCCAATACTCCATTACCATGATTGCCTAGTGTTGGGGTAATGTTCATGGTAGCAACAATAGTTCATCAAAAGATACCGCTTTTAAATTGAATCAGTCAATTTGGTAATCAATTTAATCATTGAGGGTAATGTTTACTGGAAAGTTATCCTTTGATAGAATATGGATTTATATCAAGAAGCTAATTTTGTGCTTGCTTGTTAAACCTGTATTGTCTCTCCTTTTTTCTGCGTGATAACACTGTGACTGTCACTATCAGTCCATGTACTACACAAAGGAAGATGCAGAACAAATATCATAACCAAATATTCAAATCTAATCTCATCTAATCATTTATTGTTTTAAGTGCACCACATACAGTTATCTCAGCACACTGTACACTTGTAAAGAGCCCTTTTAAAAACAGTACCAGTAAAAAGTTCAGATGGTAAAATGGTAAAAATATAAGAGGTAATTAAAGAATATTCAGAATATTCCCAAGGAATTGTCCTAATCCCTGGAGAAAATGTATGGGGACCCTGGGGAGAATTTCTGGGGACTGCTTGAATACATAAACTGGTTTGCAGAAAATTTTAACAGTCAAAATATCATTTCAGGTATTTGTTTATGTATGCTTGGCAACTAAATTTTCTCTGCAGAGATATGCTGTTGTCTGCTTCTAATACATGTACATCTATAAAATTGGGCACATCTCGGGCTGGTACCTGATGACCCATGGTGCAGCAACCTCATAAAGATGACCTGAAGTTACACAAGCAGTTTACCCCAAGCCCCCACCCCTGGGGCCCTCTTCTCCCCCTCCCACCCCACCAGAAATGTCACTCATCAGCCAAAAAGCTGTGTTAGTTGACCCATGGTTGACCCATGGGGCTTGGTTTTGTGGGGTTAAACTCTAGTCAACCATGAGGAATGATGCAGAGCTAGCAGTAGACCCTGAAGAATTCTAATTCTCTGATTTGGGTTGTACGGTGGAGGAGCCAATGGTTGTACTAGGACTCCACACACCATGTGTGTGTAAGAGAAGACAGAGAAAATAGCGTCAAGATGGACTGATGTTAGAAGCGCTGTTAGCCCCACATTTACCAGCCAAGGGCTTCTCCCTGATGACCCAATGGGTTTAGGTTCAACACCACGTTAATATTTGATGCAGAAATAATGTTAGATGAGCAGTTAACCCCCTAAGAATTGTCATTTACCAGCCCAGAGCCAAGCACCCTACGACCCACAGGGGTTCGGTAAAACATGCTGAGTCATAAGATATCACACTCCGGCTGTACCCCGCTCACTAATCACACATCTGCGATCAGCGTCTCAAGCCACTTCAAATGCCCCGACACCCCTGTTGAGAAGTTAATGGTAATGGTTAGCCTGCCCAGACCTGAGCGTCGTAGGAGGTGTGTAGAAATGTAATAAGATGCAAAAGGAAAATTGGCCAGTATTTTATGGTGCGTGTAAATCTGAACAATTAACTTTTGTGCATTCAGATTTAACTGTTTCTAAGCGCAAGAATAAATGCAGCGAGGCCACCTACTGGCTTCATAACTAAACCCAGGACATTTTACTCCACCAGACTTTGTATCATGTACAGTCATTAAGATCTGTAACTATGTGCTACAACATGTATACGTGACGCCATGGAGTGACGCTGATCACTTCAGCTGTTTAAAGGGAAAGCACATTGCTGTTTTGGGGAAGAGTAAATTAATTCCCATCCTCTAGTTTTCAATAAATGGTACCATCCAACCAACAGGTGAAAATTTCATCAAATGGATGTCTTACTGTACACATGTATTTTAGTGAAAATAACAATAATTTGTGTATGATTTGTCAGGAATCTTGTGGACATTTACATGGGCCTTATTTTGATTGCAGAAATCTCAAAATGCTATTTTCTCGAGTTTGTTAGCACTTCAGATGGAATTATTTCTCTGGAGGATTGTGACCGGTATGAGCTTTATAATCAGGACAGTGAGCTATCGAATGGAAACTAAAACAAAAATTGTTTTGGTTTGATAAACAGCATTGAGTGACCCTCATTACTGTGCTGACCAAAAATGTGTAGAATCAAAGAACCCTTTAGTTTTTAGTTTGTAATGACACTGCCAAACCAGTTTACACAACTGCCCACAATACTGTACCTGCATATTTGAATGTAATCTCAAAGATATGAAACAATTATTGGCTGTATTCATACAAAAATAACTATTTTTTACTTTGGGATTATGCACAGCATAATTTTTTTTTTTTTTTTTGGGGGGGGGGGGGAATCCCTGAGATCGCACAGCTTTTTAGTTCAACATTTATATTGGACCAGACTTTTGTTACAAGACCAGAATCAAAATAAACTGTTTTAATTTTTTAACAAACTCTAAGAGTTTATCTCTTTAGTATACTTTGATACTCAAGAGAATTTAAAGATATTTATCAGACTTATTATAAGGCAAACATTTTAACGTTATTTTTTATTTGTTATTATTGTTATTAAACATATTATACAGTTTACATATTACACTTTTTTTTGTTTTAAGACTGTCGGACTATTCTGGTCATAAGTTTGTTTATCCGATGCTAAAATCACTGGCCTCGGGCCTGCGGTCTTGTGTAAAAATTGAACCCTGATAATAATTACAATTGCTCAATGTTAAGTATTGTACATACATAATATGTGGAGTGGTCCTCAATTGTCACATTTAGTGTATTATCCATTCATTTTAGCATGCAATAACCTCTAGGTAATACACAAGAGTGTTTCAGGTTTCCTTAAAAAAAATGAACATGACATCATTTCATAACACTTCTGTTCTCTCGGGAGTATTTTCAAATGAGTTTTGACATGATAACCTAGATATAACTGACTCATGACATTTCTTTTTACTTTTGAAATGGTGCAGAAAAGGCAACGAATGTGAAAGTTGGGGAAAAAACTTGGAGAAAAAAAGGTTTTGCTTTTAGGTATTTGTCCAATGTATGTATTTTTTTTAAATTGCATGTTAAATTCATCAATGTATTGACTGTTAAAACAATTATGGATTGAACAAAAAAATGAACTACAGCAGGACTTGAACCTACGACCTCCGGATTAACTTGCTGGCGCTCTACCAACTGAGCTATCTAGCTCTGAGGTTGGCGGTCTCCCTATTTTGTCAATATAATAATCAATAGTCAATATCTTTGTTCAGGGTAGCCAGTCAAAAGCCATAAAATCTGTAACTGTCGTGTAGCCAGGGATCATACCTAAGTTTACAATACAACCTTGGAAGCGGCAGCCAAGGGATCACCTTAAGGGGATGCAACTTCTTATTTTAAATATCAAGTAATAAACCACAAGGGAACTGGGTAAATTTTAAATAAGTTTGGTTTGAACAAAGTGAAGTTTACTGGAAATATAAACAATGTACATACATGACACGAATACCATGCGGGTTGGGATTTAAATACATGGATATGTGCACTCTACTAGTACATGTACATGTACTATGTATTATAAGATAACCCTGGCTTCACAACTTGACTAGGAGAAGTCTAATATATCTAACGTACAGAGTGGAGTGTTTTGCATACAGGCAAAATACTGGAACATAATGCCATTTGGCAAGTCCATTACATACTATTCACAAATTATCTGGAAGTAATTTTACTTCAGCAAGTCGTGGACTGTTACAAGTCTACTGGTGTTGGATACCTGACCCCAGCTGACCTTTTGGTTACCCCTCATTACTTCTGTTGAAGCCAGACTGCTATAATGATGAAATGCGATGACACACTGAAACGTTATGCTTGGCTGGAACTCTTTTAATTGACACACGGATAATAACAGTCCAGATGAAGATGAAGTCAACACTGGCACCATCATCAAAGTAACAGTAGGCGCATACATGTTTTATAAGTTTCAAGTAATAAACCACAAGGGAAACTGACTGGTTAATTTTGTTTTACAATTTTGAGCTGAACAAAGAAAACATTTACTACAGCGGGACTTGAACCTGCAACCTCCAGATTAACGTTCCGGCACTCTTCCGAGCTATCTAGCCCTTTGTTGGTGGTCTTTCTTTTTTGTCAATATCTTTGTTCGGGGGTGCTAAACTTAAAAAAAATAAAAAAATTGTTATTTAAAAAGTAAAATAATCCTGCTGGAACAATTTTAGTCACAACCGTATTATTTTACCAGCATCTATTTTGAATGACTATTGAAAGAGCTGTGTTCTTTTTGGTTGACTTCAAATTGGTGATTGTATGAGTTGAGAATTACCATGCTTTAATGAAATATCTCAATTCAAAAATTGTGTTTATGTCTCTCTGAATTTTTTTACTATATTCTCCCAGAAGGAAAACAATTTTCATGCTTGGTTGTTTGCACTTATTTTTTGCATCTAATTCAGTGAAATGTGGTCATATGTCATTATGTGTACACTGTACAGCAAAGGGGATTTTTTCTTCTTCTTTTGATTCCACCCAAAAACACTAATAAATAAAAACTGACACAAAAATGAAATGTGGCTAAAGATAACTCATTAGTCATTTTTGTAAAAAGTGAAATTTTACTTAGATATGAAGATATTGAAGTTAGCTTGAAAACATTTTTGGAATGTTTATTGGATGACAACTCCTTCAGCACATTCTAAGTGATTTGTATCCATACGATTCGTCACAATGAAAACAGAGTTTGAATGAAGTGGATAAATCATTGAAAGCATCAATAGTGTCACCACTTCTGGTGATTTTGTTTACTTTTTCCACAACGAAAAAATAATCAACAATGGAAGAGTTCTTATAACAGCAATCAAATCGCAATCAAATATATTTGTAGTTTTACTTTAATACAAAGATGTGTAATAAACACTGTATACTCAGTGCTTTCTGACTTTAATAGGGGGAAAGCAGCAGGCTACGTAGGTGGGATTCGAACCCACAACCCCTGCATTCTGGAGCAGATATCTCAACAACTAGACCGGTGAGAGTTCCTGGTGATGGTAGCTGGATAATATTGTCATCCCTGGTGCAAATATTACAGATACATCATTTAATCTTTTAAAAAAATGTGTAATGGCTCATTGCACATCATACACACCCATACTGTAAATGTCTTATTCTTTCAACTGCATTCATGCAGTGTTGCTGTTTTAGACAGGTAGATCCGTGACAATTATACAATATGTCCTTGAGACTATAGAGTGAGAATTTAAAAAATGAAAGAAAATAATCATTTTAAAAAAAAGTTTGTATTACAAAAACATTTGTCATCTTGTATTTCACCCCTCAAATATGAATTTACTCTTAATTTCAATTAAAATTGTTCACACAGCTATCAGGTATCAGCAAAAGCATTGAATGATCCGTTAAATTCTGAACTAGAAATGATTTACATATTAAGGTTGTATCGTCCCTATTTAAATTCACTCTACCTTGAGACCTCAATAATTAAGCGTGCTTGATTACTACCCTAACCTGGTTGCTCATTTAACCTTGCTTAATTGATTTCCTCTCGTCATCAAACGACCGTAGTCATTTGGGTCAATAAAGGTAGCACTATGGAGCCCAGGTGGGTCGCGCTGTGGGCCCAATCACAGTTGTTCAAATTAAACAGTGACTTATTAGATAAGGGCAGTAATTGAATCAGATCTCTAATGAAATCAGATGGAGTCAGTACATGAGGCACATATGATGCAGTAAGCATTAAAGGCAAAGTACAAATCCACTCCATCCTCTAATTTCAAGTATTTGTGACCGTGTGAGGGCGTCTGTGAACCCAATTTGCTTGATGCAAAACAAGTAAAACAAACCTTGTTTTCGTTGTTATTATTATTATTATCTATTTGGCCATTGGTACAGGAAAACACATAAAGACAGAACTGTGATTGTGATGCAGGGAAATTCACCATTAAAAGCGCCCTCACACGGTCATAAATACGGTCAATTGTCACTGTCCAACCAACCTGTGCAAAGTTGAATCAAACGGTTGTCACATTTTTCCTTTAGTCATGATAGTTGTGCACATTCATTGTGCTCAATTCAATCGCTACAACCGAATTTAATCAGTGGTGATTTTGAGAAAATGTTGATGTTTTCTGTCAGGGATTTTGTGTTTGTTCATATCAGGCTCAAATTGATTGGACAAATCAAAGCTATGGTCACTTTGGGTTTTTTTAAATAACATTTTCTCAACTGTGACAAAATTGTAGACGGAAATATTTCTCCGGAGGATCTAAACTGTTGTAAAGTTCAATTAACAAACCACAAGGGAAACTGACTGAGTAAATTTTAATTAATTTGGGGTTGAACTAAGAAAAATTGACAAGATCAGGATTTGAACCTGTGACCTCTCGATTAATGTGCTAGCACTCTACCAACTGCCCTAAAGTTGACGGTCTCCCTAAATTCCTCACTCTAGTCCCCAGTAAATTTTTCTATGTTCATACCCAAATCTGTTTTAAAGTTCATAAATAAAAGCTTTCAGACTGAATTGTTCAACAATCACTAAGACTGTTCATTGTACATTGTCTTTAAATGTTGTCAGTACAGCCTGGCTGGTAGTGGTAGTTGTAAAGTTGGAAATGCGTGTATGTGTTTTTTACCATCAGTCCCTGGTTAATAGAAAAGGCATTTGAAATTTGTTATCAATTTGGAAGTTGCCTATGGGCAGGATTTTATACTTGCGACGACGATGTGTCTACTATCTGGGCAGATATCTAGTTCTCTAAGCCAATATTATTGTTTGTAACAGGATTGTACATGTTTCAAATTGAGTTTATGAAGAAAGTTTTGGGTTAAGGAGTCAGAGAGAGGAGTTTCATAATGAAATTATTTGGATGTATGAATAAAACTATTGTGAAACTAAGGTTTGCAGTTGAACTGCTGATAACGTCTCCTGTAAGCTTTGGTGGTTCTGAAAAGAACTAGTGATGTGACAACTCACTAGTTTAGATCATTATGCTCTGTTTATCTTCAGGACGGAAAGATGATCAAGAGTATACTGATCAAAAATGTTGAATTTTTACACCACTGGCTCTGACCATAACTCTTTTGAGAGACTTATGTACATGTACCTGCATGGTGTTACTGCAAACGTTACCAGACACTATGGTGTTACCTCAAAACTAAGTTTCAAGATTATTTTCCCACCATGCAAAGTTCAGGCCTGGAATTTCATCTTTGAAAGGGTATGGCCATTTTCATTTTGCAAAGGGCACTTTCATTTGGAAATCTTAAAGTTGATGGGAAACTTTTAAAGGGGCACTTAGGCCAAGACCAAGCAACAGAGGCATGCCCTCCAAGGCCTCAATGTATCTCCAGGCCTGAAAGTTTAAAATCTTACGAATCTCACACACACTAGATTTTCACCATTCTAGCCGGTTACTGAAGTTTTTTATCTTATGCATCAAATAATATTGAATTTTGCACACATCTATCACGTTGCGTATTTTAACAACTTGGATTACCCTTTTTTTGCCAGTGTCATTGTACTCCCTTAACAGTGGTCCGCTGGCCAAATGCCAGTTAAAACACCCGAGGACCAGTCAAACTTCACTTGAAGTAGTCCGCTGGCTAGTTCAGTGTTGAAAAGCATCCCTATTTAATACAAAGTATTGACTAGTGATAAAAGCTGATGGACCTATAAAATGACAAGCTAGGCACCGACAAAGTTGAGGGCAAATCCTGCATGTGTACAAGTCATTTATTTATGTTCAGTGTTTATCAATCGCACATAAGGGAGCTTCAATCCCAGAATAATCAAACTGTCTGATCTTAAGAGAGTGATGGAATATCTTACAAGACTAGAGTTGCCGTCTTGCTGTCTGGTCAGGATGTCTTAGGTTAGACATGTAGGACGAGGGAAGGTTAACAGCAATGGCTGAACTCATGACAAGTCAACCTTATTGGGGTGAAAATGTTTGTCCAGGACTAGCCTTGATTGCAAGGCAGTCTTATTTGTCCAAAAACACAGAGTCCGTCCATGCACCATCCACGCATGGAGCTCGCAGGGGCTTGGTGTGTGTGCGTGTTTATCGTCCGTACGGACTATGTTTGTGGAATTGTTATGTGTGTGGACTGTTGAGCAATGGTCTACTGTAGCGTTGGTGGATTCGGTGTGTGGATTCGGTGTATGTTCATCAGTATTGTTCTTTGGACTGTATCGTCCAGCGCTTGATTCAAGAAAGCACTAAGATTCATCTTTTAGATGAGTTTTCACTACATTTATCACCATAGTGATTTGTATTGTGACATCACACTTTGCTTAGCAGTTAAGGCTGGTTCTTTTTTAAATCAACCCGTGCTCTTACAGAGTAAAATGTGCTTCACAATTTGTCCAGCTACGTGTACACGTTCCTTAGCCTGGCTGGGAATTTTCTTTGTGTAAAGTTTCAAGCGTAGAAGGGGAACTTCCATTAGAAAATCAGAAAGTTTAACGCGGCATGATGACAGTGCCCTCTGTGGCCTCCATGACCCTCCAGGATTGAATATTTTCTACCTCCATGTGTTTCTAACAAGCATTTGGTATATTTTGTTCTGAAGTTAGAGCTCCACTTAAAACTGCACACGCTAAGCTGATAATCTAATATGACATCTTAATCCTATAATGTATCTCAGAATCTCGGTGTCAGACATGTTTTCTTCTTGTCATTAAATTTGAATGTCGGTTCGGTAAAGTGAGGAATATGACAAGAGTAGATGTGATAAATGGCACTGATAGGTGGGTTAGTCACGGTGTTATGTTGATTTAGGAGCACCAGATGGTTACATGACTTGTATCAACAGAATCTAGGTCCTGGCAAAATGAGTTTCAATTCAGCCAAATATGTAAAATCTGCTCTCTCTCTTTCCCCCCCCCTTTTTTTTAAAGTGGAAATAACATTAGTTTGTTCTTGTAGTGATGTTTTCCAAGTTTGTGTAGTGCTGCATTTATGTATGAGTATTCTACTTGTACTATAGGCTAATGTAGTACTGTATGTACTTATCTTTATGATTTGTGGCACCCCTGCTCAAGTTCAAACCTGGGCTTATTTGCTGATCAAACCGATGGGAACAATAGCTTTTGAAAGACACTTAATTAAGACCTGTAAGGTATAATAAGTACATGTTGTATTTCTCAACACTATAATAATGTTTAAGACATCACATCACATTGATATCAAGGCTGATGTTTTGGTTGTCTTTACTATTAATGCCATTTCACTATTTCAGAGAAATGTCTGATTTTGGCATGGGGCGTCACATTTCTGTGTTGTTCTGATCTGTTAAGTGTAGACCTTAATACACATGACGTCATTTGAGTAGGGCACCCTCAGCTAGAGGTCAAAAGAAGGTAGCTCATTGGCTCATCCTCTGCGTTGCGCGTACAAGATGTGCGTTTTCCATTGTTTCATCATGGTTTTACTTCTAAGATGGCGGTGTGATGACATCAATGCATAATAAGACCCATTGGTCCCAAACAAATATGCTTGATTTCAGTTAAACTGGGTTGCCACAATACAAGGATATGACCGACTCTGTTGCTTAAGGCAGATTTAAAATACTGACCTGTATCTAATATAAAGCAAATAAGCATCCAAAAATGAAATGAATAGTTTATCCCGAACTTCTTATAGTGGTTGTACTTCAGGCTCTTTACAACATTGTTATCATGTATTTATAAAGGCTGTGTATTTTTGTTTGTTTCCTCTTCAGGCTGAGCGAACGAAGCTTCTCCGACCCTCTAATGGCCAGCAGCGGTACACCATAGCCAACCCATACACCGCCTTAGGACGGGATGTAGATGGTAATGGGAATACCAATAATAGCAGTAATGGGGATGATTGCAAGGAAGACCAGGGGAGTAACAATGCTCTGGCCTTCCTGGAAGCTATGGTGGCTAAACACAAGAAGGCTGAGGAAGAGATGAGTGCCCAGGTGAAGGGCTTAAAGGAGAGTCATGCAAAGGTTTGTAGATCTAACAGTCTGTCTGAGTCCCTGCGGTTTGTCTGTCTGAGTCCATATACACAGTAATGACTAGAATATGGGCACATAAAAGGTGCCAGACTGTTTATTCTTTCAGCCTCATTTCGGTTGTGTTTTGTGTGAATGATGAACAATGTGACTGCTGTGACGAAAGTCATCTCTTTAAATGGTACTTTGAATCTTTGAAAGGTTTTCCTGGGGGGGGGGTATTCAGCCCCAGGTGTCATATCTTTTGGAAATTGCTCAACAATAAAAAACTTGTAAGAATTTGAATTGAAAATTTCCATTTAATGTTGCATTGAAAACTTGATTCACTTGCTGTTTCTTATAAAAATGTACAACAAAGTATGATGAAAATATCCTTCAATACTGTTAATGTTTAGTTCTGTGGATACTATTGATGTGAACCTGACTATTAAGTGACATTTTATTAAAAGTGTACACTGTCTGCTCTCAGTACGGTCAATCTGATTGGCTGAGAGCTGTCGGCTCATTCACACACTTTCCCTAATCTATTAATGTAATACTACTTGATTCATATCACTTCTAGCTAAAAAACCCAAGCACTCGACTCCAGTTCTTGAGTTTTGTATTGACTTTTGGTGAAAGAGGCTGTGTGTTTTATGAGTGTGTAAACAAGGTTTGTGGGGCTGGTTGATTGATTTTACTGCAGAGAGGTCTGGGGGTGTCTGGGTGTGATTTCTCCCTCAGACTGGCACTACGCATTACGCAAATATTTCTGAACATTTGCTTGGAGTATACTGTTGCTAAGTTGGAAGTAAGGTTGGCCCTGACTATTTGACCTTCAATACCATCCACTGTGGTTTGGATTATTAGATCAGTTATGCCAGCCTGCAATATGATATTATGTGGTGAATGCATACACAGCAAACAGTCAACCCTCCTACTATCTGACCATTCAATATTATCCATAACTGTCATCCACTATGGTTTTTGAATGATAGATATTAGAACTGATGTCTTCCCAACAGTAGTGTATGATGAGGCATTGTATACTCCGTGCTGTTAGGAGTCGTTTGGAAAATAAAACCCAGATACCTCTCTCTGGAAATGCGTAACCTTCAGACCCTTTGGAAAGTTTTGGGTTCAGGTTCGAATCCTACCCGAAGAGCCTGTGTGATATTGTTTTTTTACAAAGGACTCAAAAAGCACTTAAGTCCGTCACACATCAGTATAGTGCAGAAATAGAAACTTCCTTCCTTGTCTTCTCTCCATTGGGTTCTTGGCTAGTATAGTGATTAAGTTCGCTTTTCTGAGAGTCCTTGGCTTCAACAACCAGAATAAATGAAATGAAAATAATGAAATGAAAACAATTGAAAATGAGAAAATGATCTGTTTGCAAGCCGCTTACCAACCAAAATAACCTATGGTATAAATGCAAATTATGGTTAATGACTCTAGCAGTGTCTTTCTCAAAGGCTAATGCAGAACAACTAGTATCATATTAGACCTGCAAATGTCTTATCAACTTGGACGTGCAAGGTTATTTACAACACAAGGGGTGTCATGATTGCCATGTTGCAATACACAGTTCATGTATTTTCCTACTTCAACAATTGTGTCACAGAACAAAAAAGCAGGTCAGAGTTTACAGGGGGTAATAACCACTTGGCGTTCTGAGGGGTTGGACCCCAGCTTGGGAATTTAGAGATTAGATCATCTGTCGCCCTGATGCTGATACTCTGTCCCTTATGTTGGCGTCATTGTCTTACTCATTGACTCTAATTGGTAACCTCTGTAAGGGATGGGCCAAGCTGTAAAGTGATTGTTGTTGATAAATAGTGACCTGCCCTCCATTACCCCCAAAATCCCACAAACCTCATCCCCTGGTTTTGCACAATTGGTGAAAGTAACAGGGGTTCAAGGCTGTCAACGATTTCAAAAGAAGTTGGTGTCTACAGAGGGAACACATTTGTTGAGAAATAACAGATTTAGGAGGCACTCAGTTTGATTAGGGTGTTGATTGGGGTGTTTGTTTGTTGGGGTGTTTGTGTGTTTGTTGGTTTGATTGTTTGTTTGTTTTTCTGTTTTTCTGTTTTTCTGTTTGTTTGTTTGTTTGTTTGTTTGTTGTTTGTTTGTTTTGGCGTTGTTGAGTTTTTGTTTGTTTTCTGGGGGTTTCCCCCCTTTTTTTGGGGGGGGGGGGTGTTCCTATGAACATTATGAAATTCATATCAGTTGCACATTTTTACTGACAAACACAAAAGCATTGATAAATACATGTATGTGTACCAATCAACCTGAGTGCCTCCTAAATGTTTTCATTCCGCTAAGCGCCTCGGAATAGGCAACTAGAATGATGGCACTCTAAAAATGCCTGATGATTGATTGATTGATGTGTATTTTTTTTGAGAGGGGGTGTGGTAGTAGTACTCTCTTTACTACCTTGAAATTGTTGCAAACTTTGGATAACCCATTATCTGTATTTTATTGAGGAAAACACTGAACAACAGAAGATGACAGAGAATTGTTACTTCTGGTGCTCTCATATTTTTGGAATGGTTGTGTGGTTTAAGGAGTATTTGCAAGCCTGAAGTTACATGGAGGCCATGGAGGCCTTTGAGGCCATGGCCTCTGTTGCCCTGGAGCCTCTTCAAAGGTTTCCCATAGACTTTCCAATAGAATTTGCAAAATTAAAATAGCCTTGCCCTCTCACAGATGAAATTCCAGGAAAAGCACTGCAGTGGTTGCCCTTAATGTTTCCAATTACTAGCCAGCAGGACCAGTTACCTTGTCCTTTCACTGTCAGCTTTTTCACTAGTCCATAGTTCATATTAAATAGGGAAGCTTTTCAACACTGAACTAGCCAGCTAGACCACTTGAAGTAAATTCTAACTGGTCCTGAGCTCTTTTAACTAGCATTTGGCCAGCGGACCACTGTTAAGGGAGAACCATTTACTGAGAGGTTTTTTTGTAACACTGCATTTTGAAAGCCGAGTATTACAGAGGATGTATTTAAATTAATACCATCTACAGAGCTATCACAGTACAATATTTCTACGGCGTGTAAATAGTAAGCTTCCTTCAGAACATGTAAGTGGGGTAGATCCACAACAGATGACTTTCATTAATGACCTGTTTTTCAAAAGACATCCAATTTAGCACAAATGGTCCCACAGTGGATATTGACCTGATTGCATTTTGCGGCTAATGTTTCCATGTTTTTTCTCTCTCTTTTGGGGTTTTTCCTTTTTAGATGTTGATGGAGCTCGAGGAAGAGAAGAGAAAACATGCCAATGATACGGCCCAGGGGGATGACGTCACCTACATGCTGGAAAAGGAGAGAGAGCGGCTCGCGCAGCAGGTAGAAAAACAAATAGTTGGTGATAATACATTTGTGTTTATAACGTGTCTGTGTCACTGTTTGTCAGGAATCGTCAGTAATGCTTAGTAATTTTGAAGACAAGGGAGAAAAAAATAATAAATGTATCAGCGGTTTTGGATTGCTTGTTGACATTAATTTTGTGACTCAATTCAGTGAATTCCCCTGCTGAATACCATGTTTTGAGGGAGGTTTTAAAGGTGTATTTTTTTTTTAAGTTCTTAACTTTATTAAAATCGAGTTGAAACCATTTCTTGTTCTATTTGTTCTATGGTTTTATCACCTTCTTTTTCTTCTTTTGTTCATGTTTCATTGCGATTATTCCATATGAATATCTCTTTAATCAAATTAATTTGCTCTTCAAATCTGCATTGGATATAAAGAATATCATTTTGGTTTTCTTGCACCGAGATCTGCAGAAATGCACAGGCTACTTGGGTGGGATTCAAACCCACAACACAGAACAGATGGTTTTAACCGCTAGGCCACTGAGCATGCCTGGTGGCAAGATGCTGGTTATATATAGCAGTGGGTCTGCTGCAAACAATTTAATCATCAAGTTTAAATGAATGGTCAAATGTGACTTGACATAAAACCTGCTCTATTCAGCTTTGTATAATGACCATTGAAGTAATTGGTCCAGACTGCAGCCCTTTTGGATGGTTAGCCTAAGATTTCCTCCATCAGTATTAAAGACATTTATATGCATTTACTAATTATTTAATTTGTTTTCTTATGTAAACATTTGTCTAATAGCTTTACGCACTAATGGCGCCACTTTTGCTCAAAATACCCGGATGTCAGACAAACTTTCCACTGCTCACGCAATCACTGCATCAGCGCGCCAGACTGCAGTAGTACAGATACCGTCAGTAGATGCGAGTAAACATAAAGCATGCGCATGTGTTAGTGAAATTTGACACGTTGCAGAATGCTATTGCCGGATTTGAACTGGTCTCTTGTCACTGGGCATGCTCCTAGTCTAGTGGTTAAGACATCGAATCCAACCCAAGTAGCCTGTTGTTTTTTATTTTTTTGCAGAGCTCGGAAAGCACGAGTGTAAAGTGCTGATCACTCATTATAATAAGGGGAAAACCGAAACAATAACATGAATGAAGATCCCCCTTTTTTTTATGGATGATTAAAAAAATATTTTCTAAATGCATACAGGTATGCAACTTATCAGCTGATTTCCTCTTTCTGATAAATAATATACCGAAAAACAGTTTACAACGTTTTGTGTTTTGGCAAAAAAAAATTATTTCCTTTTTTTTTATTGCAATTACAAATATGCGTGTCCGCATAAAAAAAACAGTTTCCCTCATGCTATGAGTATATCTTAATGATCAGTGTGGCCTTCCGAATTGCGATTTGAGGCAATCAATTCAAGACAAAATCTTCCTGGCTTGTGCACATAATAAAAGTAAAAGTGAAAGTGAATAGTTGAAGCATAAAAAAGAGATAGAGAGAGACTGTCTGAGGGGGGGAGATAGCTGAACCGATTGGCCGTTTGTCATCCTGTTTCCATCCTCCCTCCCGCTGATCATAAATCAGCCGCTAGAGATTGACACCCTCCATTGGGTCTGCTGAGGATGAGGAGATTTGCAATCTAGGCAAACAACGGCTTATAGTTAATCTCCTGATGGAGTAGCTGGAAAATGAAAATGCAAAAAGGCTTGAGGGGCTGGCGCTTGATGTGTGTGCGTACAGCTTTAAAGATGCTCTTTTGTTGTAGAGAAATCAGCACGAGCTTGATCAGATTTGTTTATTGTTCAACTTGAACTAAGAAATAAGCATATTTTTGTAACCGGCATTTTATTTCGGGAATAAACATAGATCGATTTTCTCTGCAATTTTTTAATATTTATTAAGGGGGTGGGAGGATAGCTTGTCACATCTATGTAATGTTTTATACATGTACATAAGATCCAACATCTCTATCATATTTATCTCTATCATATTGGAAAATAATTATATATTTTTTGACAATTTGAAACATTTTAAAGGTTTCCCAATTAATCTAAGATAATTCAATTTTGAGTAATTCAATTTTGAGTAATTCAATTTTGAAATTAACTTTGATCTACTTTGCCCTTTTTTTCTTCCTCTGATAAAGGTTGATTTTGAGAAGGCCCAACAGAAGAAGCTTGAGAAAGAGAATAAACGCTCCCAAATGGGCCTGGTGCAGGAACGAAAGAAGCACCTCCAGTTTGCCAAGGTCATCCTTGATGAGCGTAAGGTTCTCCTGATGGAGCTGGGTGAGATGAAACAGAGGATGGAGGAACTGGAAGACATGATGATTGTTAAGGAAACTCAGCTTGGGACTGCCAAGGCCTGCCTCCACAAGGAGCGGAAGAGGTTTACCAAAATGGAAGCTGGGATAGAGATGCGGCTGTCAGAGTTTGACATCGAGCGGGAACAGCTCCGTGCCAAACTCAACAGGGAAGAAAACAGAACTCGAGAGCTAAGAGAAGAGCTGGATGTAGCCAATAACTGTATGAATGACCTACAGTTGTCCTTAGCAGAAGCAAGGCATACTGATGCCTCCAATGGGAACCGTGAGAATCCCACTGCTGCCACTAATGGAAGAGATGGTAGAGCTAAGCCTCATGGAAGGGTTACTGGATCTCCTATTTCAGCAGCAAAAGCAGGGAAGATTGGCACACCACGAGGAATCAGAACCCCTCCAAGGTCAGATAAATCTGAGGGCTCTTCCTCTGGATCTGAGGAGCTGTATAGTCCCATGAGTCCTACAC
The DNA here is from genome assembly GCA_021014325.1 of Plazaster borealis. NCBI lineage: Eukaryota > Metazoa > Echinodermata > Asteroidea > Forcipulatida > Labidiasteridae > Plazaster > Plazaster borealis. The sequence goes on along the minus strand of CM037474.1, from coordinate 33,826,213 downwards.
ACTCTAAGCCAATACCAGGAAGGCCTCAGAAGAGCGCTTACCAACCACAGTATGGTTCATCTGGGAAACCCACTCCTGGCAGTAACTCTGAAACCAGGAGTGTGGAGAATGAAAGTGGAAAGACTGAAGTGAGGTCATCTGTGAAGCATAAAGGATCGCTACTGTATTCTAAGGGAAATGGGAAGACTTTGAGTCCAGCCACGAGTCTTGATAGGTTGAACAGTAGAACAAATACCTCATCACCGCCACCACTGAGAGGTAGTAAAATCCCTTCTAGCACAGGGAGTACTTCCAAGGGTTCTCATAATGTGCTGTCACCACAGCAGAACAGAAAAGGCTCAATTGAAATGGAGAGGCCAACATCTCAAAGAGGCATCCAACCAACTATACCATCTCCGAAACCTGCAGCTACAAGTTTAGTAAGACCAACAGCTCTCTCTGGTTCCCCATTTATGAAAGCAGCAGATGCCTTTAAAGCTGGTCCTAAGAAAGCATTACAATCGGGGCTTCCAGGACATCAATCTCAAATTGCTTTTCAGTCCCCATCCAAAGTCGGGTCATCAAACGTCCCCAAAGCAGCAATCTCACCTTTGGTAAATACTGCCAAAAAATCCTCCCAACAACCACAGAAGCCACCAACACCGACCCAGCCGACAGCACCTCTTTCAAAAGTCAATCCTCCAAGCCCAGCAAATGTGTCTTCCAACACGGCAACCACTACAGTCGCCGCCAGCGGGCAGCCGGCCAAAGTTGGGACACAGCAGCCTCCGGTGTTTACACCTCCTGCTAAGCGCACTGTCTCCCCAAGAGGTACCCCACCACCTGTACCGCCAAACAAGCCTACTCTCATACCACAAAAGACTAACGCTTCTTCTTCTTCATGCACTTCTACTACCACTATCACTTCTGCCACTGCAACTCCTCTCAGTAAATCGGACTCCAACAGGAACTCTTGTCCTCCGACCCCTCCGGTGCGGCGGTCGGATTCCCTAGTGGAGGCCCGCAGGCAATTTTACACCAACAAGCTCGGTGGTAGTCCAACTAACCCAAGGGGCACACTGGATAACCAGATGCTTCTCAGCGCTGCTAACATCAATTCCAACAACTCAAATGCTATTGACACCTTTGCCATTGACACTAACGATGATTTAGCATACAGCGACGGTCCACTCTTACAAAAGCGTGCCCAAGACCAGAGCCCCACGCAGAAATCCACAACCCAGGTGGGTGACGACACAGTTTTAAGGCACAGCGGGGCCCCGCCCATTCATAGCGATCATGGCTTTTACCATAACACCCTAGGCCCACAACCAGAAGGTAATTGCCCATTTTTGAAACTGTACCCTCGGTCTTGATATATGTTGAATGCAACATTCCAAATTGTAAAAAAAAAAACTCCCCAGAAAATGTGGTAGACGCACCAAGATTATTTTGTAGATCCACCTCCTAGTTCAATATGACAGACTTCTCAAACTCTAAAGACCAAATCGGGAACCCTTTTACATTGTGGAATTCCAAATCAAACGATTGATACCAGTGATTCATCCAAACTCATTCACTTCACTAAAACTTCAGGAAAAACACATATTTTGAAGAAGAAAAAAAACACCCTAATTATAGCCAGTCCGTGAAACTTTATTGTACGTTTAATTTGTTTTTTCCAATTTTCATGCCCAAGAAAGCAAGATTGTATTAGTCACTTCACCTGTTGGGAATAGTTAATTGAGCCTCCAAATATAATCTGAAACATAATAATGTGTGCACTTGACCTTTTCCAGAAAGGGAAAAGAAATTCCTCTTTTCAAAGTGTAGTATTCTTGACTGTTGATTAAGAAAATAGAGCAGCCCTGGAGGGTCCAGATGGTTTGCATTGGAGTGCCGGAAGTCTCTCATATTGACCCCCCTGTTTATGGGACTAACTTCAATCATGACTAAAAACACTCATCATCTACTGTCTCATATCTAATCCCTGCTTGGCTGTCATCTTCCATCTGGAAGTACTAACCCCCCCAAAAACCGATAACCTACTAATACATTACATGTATGTGCAGACACTGGTCAGGAAACTTAAAGGTGTTTACTCTGTAGCACCTTAGGGGCCATTCAGAGTAATCTATGTTTCAACATTTTAATCTTTTTTCGAATTTGTTTTGAATAATAATAATAATTTAAATTTATATTGCACCCCTTACAGACAAAAGATCATAAGCGCATAACACATTTAAAAATACACAGAACGGAAGAAAAATATTTTTAAAAAAGACTGGTCACCAGGCCAGTGCCCAAACCACAGTATTGGGATACGTCTGTCCCTTCAACAGAGAACGAATAGTTACTTATTACGTAAGCCTATCCCTGCTGGCATCGGTAAAGTTTTGATCTTTTCAGGAGACAGACGTCTCTAACCCTACCTTTGTAAAGAATCTAAACTAACTAGCAAGGCAACCATAGAAGAAAGATGAACAAAAGACACAAAACCACCCAGCAACCCCAATTTTGATTTTTAATATTGACAGACTATTTAATCTTCCCTATACACTGAAGAACAATGTAATGCCTCAAATGAAGCAACCATTTAGATTTATGTTCTCCAAGCTCTTGAGTTTTCAATGGCTTTCCTGGCTTCCAGCATACAACTTTGTAGTTGGGAAACTTTGAACCATCTCGCATCGTGAAATAAAACAAGGTTGACTGAAACTTTGAACCATCTCGCATCGTGAAATAAAACAAGGTTGACTGAAACTTTGAACCATCTCGCATCGTGAAATAAAACAAGGTTGACTGATAACAATAGACAGCACAGACATGACAGGCAATCTGGAAGAGACCGCTGAGTATTTTCCCCCTTAAAATGTGTTGGTTTTGCTCTTATATTTTAATTGCAAATTGAATTTCTATTTTCAGTTATTACATAATAATAATAATAATAAAACGTTCTTATATAGCGCATTTCAGGACCGAAGGAGCTCTCAATGCGCTTAACAAATCAGTTAATAAAACATTTGACCCTCCCATCCACAATTTCGAAAAAAGATAGAAATTTTCAAACATTGATTTTTCTGAATGGCCCCTAAAGAAAATGTCTCTTAGAAGCGTTGTGACGCTCCACGCCAAATACCATGCACTTCTTGCCAAAACTCAAAACTTTATGCGCTTTAAGTAACTCCTTATTATGTCCTATCGGGTAAGGATTCCGCAACATATAAAATGTATAATAAAAAGTGGCTTCTTATATAGCACTCCAATCTGTCCCACAGTGATGCTCATGACACTCGATAGAAGGCATCCTGCTCACATTGTCTTCACTTTTAAGGCTGTTTCCATGGAGTGGCTGATTTTGGTGTGGGGCATCATAAGCTGCAATGAGCCAGTTGATGAACTAATACAACATGAGATATTATGATAATTGGGCTAAAATTCTCCTTTGATTTAAGTTATTGCCTTGTAAAGTTTCAAACCTATTTATTTTACAGGTTTAAACTAAATGTGTACTAATTTTTGTCAGACACCAATTTGAAAAAACACTGTCAGTTACTGGTCAAAGGCATTTAATAGATCACAGTCAGACTTTACTTTGAACACATAATTACAAATGTTTTGTTTATGATGCGTATAAAATGGGTTTTTTATAAGGAAATAAGTCTGTCATCATTTACATACATAACAACCTGATAACAACATCGTTACATACCTACCAGACTGTTTCTAATTAGGAATCTCCCTAAAACAACTCCATCTGTTGAAGAAAAAAAAAAGATGTTATATATTTGAGACAAGATCCAAAACAAGTTTCCAGTCTGCTGCCTTATAAAATAAACAAAAAGTATACAAAATTACCTTTACAAATTTCGTTCAAAACATCATATTCAAATTTACACAGACAAGAAAAAAGGAAATGGTGATGTACCGAACCTCAAAAGGTTTACAAACATTTTCATTTTTTTTTAAATGCTGGAAATGTATTGCATGACTTTAACCATTCAGAAATGTGGTTTCCACCGGAATAAAAAAGAGGTACCGCCTAAGTGGTTTAAATGCCATTACTGATTTTGCTGATTTTATTTATTTTTGTGACTGATTCTCGTCCAGGGAAATGTCTGACAAAATTATAAGCGGACGCTTTGTTTTGGTTTAAAATGGTATTGATAATTCTTTGTCCATTGCTACCATAAACAGCAAAATCAAACAAGCAAGAATGGAATACGGAAAAATAAAGCGCTTTCAAGGCTGAGGGCGGAGTTAGATATGGGACGCAGATGCGCTGTATTTTTCTTATTCCACGAGCGCACATGTGATAATGAATTTATCTTCAAGGAAACTTGAAGCACAGCTTAACGCAATATGCGGTGTTGGAACAGCTGTACGTTTTGCTAATGGCTGAAAATAGCGCAATACGCAAGATGTGATGGGCCGTGCAATGTAGGTTTATATCGCACCTCTTGTTGCTATGGGTTGACTAATCAGAATCGAGGATTCAAGTTTGCTTGAAGATAAAGGTAAATATCAACCACACCACTCGCCTAGTTGTGTTTCTATGTAGCAGCCACAAACTGCCCCAGCATTTGAAACAAGTCCAATTCATACAAGAAAAACACTTGTCCTGAAAAGACAATGCTCTTAAGTCCAAGTACTGTCTGCCTTTTTAAAAACAAAACAAAGTGTCTGTTTGTAACTCTGTCAAACATTTTCCATGGACAAGAATATGCCACAAAATAAATGAAATCATTAATGTCTAGGTGTATAGCATTTACAAAGAAGTGTATGATCTCTAAAGTTTGTTGAAAAAAGACACTCATCTACATTAAACAAAAAGAACCTTTGCCTTGTTCTTCATAATCGTGATGAAGAAGGACTGTGACTTATTGTGAGGGTAAATTTCAAAATATTTCTGAATTATATTTAATACCATGTCAAACAATGATACCACAGGGGCTGCTGCCAACATCAACATTACATACACACACACAACATCTCAATCTACTCATTTGATTCCAAGTTATTTTATATTTGGTCAAAAACATTATGTGAACTTCCTCTAACAAATACATGTACATTAATTTTGACCAAGGGTGGCTCTGTTTTTTAATTGACGCGGACTCTTTTGCACACTTGGTTCAGATATAGACATTTATCATCCTGTGGCCATCTTTGTCATGTTCCCATACTTCATCTATGAAGATAGCCTTGGGTACAGAAAAGGTTCCTGACTATCTACACTTCCAGCCTCAAGCCCAGTTCATGCTTTGGTGACGCATACAATCAGTACACGCTCTTTCCCAATTGTGACGCAAGAAAATTCACTTCACTTTCACATGAAGTATGAACCGGGCTTTAGTCTGGTATTTCTGATTTGAATGAAATGAGAAACAAAGCAGCTTGCGGTGATAAAGATTTATGTGTTGTCCTCTAGAGATGAATACAAAACCCTCCAAATGCATAGCCTGAAGTTTCAACATTTTACTCCTAGATTCTTTCTCATGTCATTAACTGGCTGAATGGGCAGGGCCTCATGTGTCTGGTACCCTATATCGTGATTCAATTAGGTTATGTAAATGGAATCATTCATGTTTGCATAAAACATTTCATGCCCGTCTTTTGGAGGAATCAGGTTGTTTTAAATTGAATTTGACTGTTTGATATCTCATCAGGCAGAGTGAGAACATAATCCATATCTTAACTCTGTAAACAGTTGTGATGTGTACACTATCACAAGTCCAGACGATAGACTTCAAAGTGTAGGTTGTACTGTTGCAAAATTCAATTGGGTTCAAACCTTCGACTAGTGACCTGTATTTGCATGTAGCTGGCACTCAAGTCAATCATTATAATACGTTTATTTTGAAAATAAGGGATTTTTTTTTCACACAGGTAAGGCCACACATGCTTCAAACAATTGGTCACTCTTTTTTCAAATGGTTGATTTGGCCATTCCAACAGAGAAGCCAATACTAAATAGTAGTTGATGTTTGGAAGCACAAGAAAGGTCTATTGTAGCCTGGATTTGTACACAAGATAAGCAAGATGTCATTGTCTGTATTAGAGTATATTGTGAATGTGGGACATCCCCAGCTAGGACTGATTCATATGTGTGTTATTTTGTGATACATACCCCAGCATGGCTCATGAATATTCAGTATTATTTCTTTGGTTTACCCCCTTTTCCACATCCAATCCTGCGCACAACAGTGCTGTCTGCTTAGAAAATATCAATGTAAGTAAACAAAATATTCCTGATTTGCCACATACTTTATCCTTTTCTTTTGATTCAAATTTTATTTTGAACATTTTGTTTGAGATCATTCCAGGATACATAGATCGTTTCAGTTTACTTTACTTTGTTTAGCATTGTACTATTTTGAGTTGTTTTAATTTGATGTATGTTTGTTATTTTTGTTATTTTCAGTTGTGCCTGTTTGTCAATTTTGTTTTTGAGTCTTTTTGGTAATGAGATGGAAGGGATGGTACATTCATTGCAAACCTCAACAAACTTCTCATCAAAACTGTTCATTGGGTGGGGCAAGGAAGTCCTTGAGAAAGACTCTGCTGTGATTCAATCTTCAGGGCCCAATTCCATGGAGCTGCTTAAGCACAAAAAGTAGCTCAGCACAAAGACAATTATGCTTACCGGATTTAGGTCACCAGCCAAAACACCATGTCACGTGTACCATTTGTGACTGGTATCCTGTTCATTTTTGCTTAGCAGAGAAATTTGTTAAGCAATGTTCTGCTTAAGCAGCTCTATGAAATTGGGCCAATGTCATTGCAAGTTTTGTTGTACTTCATTTGCTTGAAAACAGTTACCTTGCTGGTAGTAATTTCACTTTTCATGCTTCATTTTTCTTACCAAATAGAGCTGATATAACAGAACATTTTCTCAGGGGAGTAGTACTTGGGACTGGCTGAAACATTGAACAGTTTTGATATTTAAAATCAAAATAATATTTGGATGAGTTGATTATTTGAAAACTTCGTTCTCACCAATGCTCTACCATCCCTTTAATATGTTCAATATTTTTGGCATTGGGCCCAATTGAGTAGAGCTGCTTAAAAGCAGACAACAGTGCTTAAACATGTTCTGCTAAGCAAAAGATAAGCAGGAAACCAGTTGCAAACGGTACACATGACATGGTGTTTCAGCTGGTAACCCTTTTCTGGTGAGCACAATTTCTGTGCTTAAGCAGCTCTGTGAAATTCGGCCCTGGAAGCTTCGAGAAGGCTTGAAGATCTTTGTCAGTCAATTAATTGTCATGACAGTCCTTGATCAGTTCATTGTACAAACCCCAATTAGACCTACTTTTAAAGGTCAACATCATTTATATTTGTGAAGCTATTCTTGCCCTCATCCATGATGTCTGCTACAGCTGCATCTGTTCAAAATGTTACAACAAAAATTGGTAACAAATCATCCATCATAGATGCTCCCAATAGCAACCACCCCCCCCCCCCAAACAACACATGGGCAAAACTACATCTTTATATAGCAGCATCCAGTGTGTGTCCTCATATAACTCATGAGGTTATCATCTGTAAATACTCCACATTGTCGCTGACTGAATTGGTCAGAGAGGGTAACATAACCTCCTGATGTAAATTTGTTGTTGTATGAAGGTCCCAGCAGGTGATTAAGATGCATGGGACAGATCAATCTTAGTATCCAATACCAGCAGAGTTGACAGTCAGTGTGGAGCTTATGGAGAGCTGCACTGAAGCAGACAAAGATGCACTAACAAAACGTTATCATTCAATTGTTTACATCTCCATTTATTTATTTATTTATTTATTTTTTAAGACCCCCCAAAAAACACAAATAGCCTTCAGCAAAAATGTTCCCTTTTTTCTGAGTTAGTAAAGAGCTCACAATTCAACAGCGCAAATTGGTTAAAATTCCCTCATTTGATCTGATGCCATCACTGGACTAAGCTCATTTTATTTTTATTTTGTGTTCCCCATGGACAAACTAAAACCTTTTGGATGTAAAAAATGTTTCTCTTCTAATCAGTAAACATCTATTCACGTGAAATACAAAGGATTTTGTTTTTCTTTGATTGTTGGCCAACATTACATAGCATAGATCATAGTGTGTTATACCTGAAGACAAAGCATTTATTTGTATTTCTGTTCTGTTAGAGTTTTCCCTTGGGTTTTCACAAATTTGAAATCATTTTAATTTTTTAGTACAGTTATTGCACATCTGTGATCTAACTTATTTGATAATATGTGTTTTGTTTTATTTTGTTTTTGTGTGTTTTATGATTTTTACAAAACAATTATTTGAAGGTAGTTCTTCAAACAATTTGTTCTGTGAGTTGTTATTTTATTTCAATGACTACAATTACTTTATGGTTACATTGTATTGTCTCATTTAATGTTAATAATCACCAATTAGATAATACATTCATAGATTTAAATGTTTTGTTCTGTTTATGTTTCAATTATTGTTAACCTTTACTGGTCTTGGTAGTTTTTATACAGCACGAAGAAAAGTTGACGATGCCCCAAAACCCTCTTTGAAACCCTCTTAAAGTGTCGTGTTGTGCCTTATATAAAAAAGGGACAGTAACAAATTCAATCATGGATTTGATACTGAACTGGATGAAATTCATGAAGAATTTGCTTGATTCCGTTTCTTCATGGTTGATATCAAAGGAGGCAGTTAACAAAAGACAGGCACGCTACTGATCGGCTGTTTCTCAGCTGCACCTGCATGCCTGAAAATACTGTCACACGTAATGTTTCAATAGACTTTATGCATTGACGTAACCCGCTGCCATTTTGTGGAGGTAAAATCGCCCAGCTAATGTACGTGCAGCATACATGATAGGCTACTAAGCTACCTCCATTTGACCTCTACATGAGGGTGCCCCACTCCAGTGACATCAAGTGCATGGTCTATTGTAAATCTATTCCTTCTGTAGTATTCCATGTTACTGTTTCATAGTAAGCAGTGTCTAGTATCGCTCAATCCTTCAATGGTGGATTTGACTTCTTCCCCCATTATAGTGTATATAAGAAGACAGTTAAGTTTAGCCCTTGTAGGACCTGTCCTCTGTGCTGTCACTAGTATTTATATGAAACTGAAGTCCTGCAGGGCTAAGCTCATTCATGTACATAATGTAATAGTCTCACTAACATTCTGTTCACGTTGCCCTCCGGTATTGAAAAGGGTTCTTGCACTATTGGAAATGCCCCCTTCCTTCCTCCACATTAAATACCACTGACATATGCACCCTTTAGCGGAGAAACTCTACCTACTATTTTTTCGTCTTTCATCTCTACTAGGGTAGCTCTGTTTTCCATTGACTCTGACTTACCTCTGTCTGTCTCTCTTATTTATTTATTTCAATGTAATAAACTTAACTCCTCATCTTACTTGCACTGAACGTCTGTGAACTTTCATTTGTATCAAGACTTAAACTTTAAACTCGATGTATTTGACTATGTCTGTCGGATCAATGGTTGTGTTCAGTCAAACATTGATCATGGATTGGAAGTTTTCCTCATGCATGGTTAGTATAGTGTTCATATGTTTTTTTCTTTTTTGCTGGCTCTATAAGTAACAAGTTGAGAAAAGATAAACGGTGAGGACAGATTTATCTCAGGAAAAGTGAACAAGTAGTACTCCCTTCTGAGGATATTTAGCAACGTTCTTTAAAGCCATTTTTAAAAGAAGCAAACTCCTAAGGACTAACTTATCCAAATTATTAAACACATTCAGTTGGTTCATTTTCTCACTGAGATGTGAGAATTATATCAATTTTTTCATTATATTCACACATGCAACTTTTCAGCTGCAGCTGATTTCATCCTTATAGTGTCACAGAAAACTGAAAAACACTATACCAGTTTAGTGTGCTTGGCCACTTTTTTGGCAAGTACAAAGTTGCATGTCTGTAGACGTTTGTCTCCCCTAAATGTCACAGCAGTAGAAATCTCAGAGCGCTCTTTAACAACTCGTTAACCTTTCCTTGATGGTTTGCTTCTCTCCTTGCAGGTAGCACCCCAGTTATAGCCCGGCTTCCCCCTTCCACTGCATCCACTAGCAGCTCCCCCCTGCACCAGGCCGCAGTGGCAGGGGATACGGCCACCGTTTGTAGATTAATAGAAGAGAAACACAGTCCCTGTAGCAGAGAAATTGATGGCTCTACCCCTGTACATATTGCAGCTGAACACGGCCAATTAGGTGAGGACTTACTAACGAGTCTAACCATATGCTTGAACCTCAAGGAAAATGTCCACTAGCCCACGGCTCTTGTTGCTTAGTGGACCAGAAATGTATTTTATGATACCTAAAATATAATTTATTTTTAAAATTACTGAATTGTTAGGAGGTAAGTAGATTCGGAAATTCAAAAGTATGTTAAAGTCTTTGGCCCAATGTCTCAAAGCTTTTAAGCACAATAATTATTCCCTGAGCAAATATAAAGCAGGGAACCAGTCACAGGTAGTGTACATTGCATCGTATTTTGGCTGGTAACCCATATCTGCTAAGCAATAACTTTGTGCTTATCAGCAATATGAAATTATCAACAACAACAAAAACACTTTGGCTTACCAGAGAAATAACATGTCGCATATTTTAACATATGAGCGCCATGAGCGCCTGCATTGGCGGATACCGGCGCTATATAAGACTTCGATTATTATTATTATTATTATTATTATATTATTTTTGTAACTGGTTCGCAGCCTAAAAATTCCTTTGAAGAAAGTTGTTAGCGATAATTTCTGCTTGACTGAACAAGTTCCAGAGTCTAGTGTTCTTCCAAACATGCTTTTGAAGATTTAGTAATGTACTTTCCTCCTAAAAGATCAGCTAATATAAAATACAACCAAAAACAATATTTTAGGTCTTTGTAAGAAATGTTTTAGTTCCAATGAAAGTTCTGAGATACGAGACCTGTGGCCTAGTGGAGATTTTTTCTTTAATTTTGAGCCCAGAATAAGAAGCAGATTCCCGTGGAACTCTTATCTTGTCTAAGGGCGGTTGTAAAATTAATGTGTAGAAGGATTGCACATAATATGCAATTACTTTAATGGCCTTGTCACACAGGGCGACTTTTACAGGCAACTTGGAGGCAACCAAATGCACTGCATGCAAAAGGAACACTTAGGTAGAACAAGAGTTATTTTTCTAACACTGTTTTTCAACAAATTTATATCAAGATGAAAGAAGGAATGTTTTCTATTTCGAGATTGCCAGGAACTGGTTGCCTGTAAATTGTCTGGTGTGACATGGCCCTATTACATCACATCTGGGCCCAATATCATAGAGCTGCTTACGCACAAAAAGTGGCCAAGGGCATTGCTAAGTGCAACAAAGTTATGCTTACCAGAATAAGGTTACCAGCCAAACTACTATGTCACATGTAAAATTTGTGACTAGTATCCTGCTCATTTCTGCTTAGCAGACAATTGTTAAGCAATATTTTCTGCTTAAGCAGCTCTATGAAATTTGGCCCTGGACATAACTTTTGTAAAAACAAAGGAAAATGTCGGTGTAAAAACAGTAAAGACACTTGTGCTAAATTTATTTCTGCATACCATTAATTGAAGTGGATACATCATTGGTGTTTGTAGTTGGTGTTATTATGTGTAAATACCTACTGCGCTTCAGGCATACAAGGCCTTTAAATATTTTTAGTACAAATTGATGGAGAGAGAGTGGGGCATTTTCAGCTTCAACAGGATATCAGAACTGAACATGAAATCCACTTTTCATTTTTTAATCAGCCATGGGCATGAAATGTTAAGACTGAGATACAGGAAGTGTCAATGGCGCCTGAACCCTTCAAAGCAAAAGTGCCATCGGATGAAGTGAAAAATCGCTGCTTGAGGAACAAATTCAGTTCATTAAACTACCGGGCTGTCTGTCAATTCAGTACGTGCAGTGTTGAGGACATTAGAGTTATATGTTACACATGATAAATGCCAACTGACATGTGGCACTGACAGTTTTATGATGGGTAATTTGGTGCATAAATTTCATTGACGTCATGAAATGAACTGTAAGTGTATGCCTGTCCATTGAATTGGGAATGCAATGTGCTGTCAGACTTTTCTGATGTCATTTTGTATGTTCAAAATTACTTGGATGTTGTTTCGAACTAATACCTGGATCATGTAGTAATTGAAAAACGGAGGAGTAATGATGGAGGAGTAATAATGTGGTGTCAAAGAAATCTTTAAAGCTAATTAAGTGATATGTGTGAAATGATTTCAGCTTATTTGACAGAATATTTATTTAGTCCACTGTGAAAAATGAAACTCCATTTAAACAACACGTATTTTAATTCAATTAAAATCTTGAAAAACATTAACAGGCTAATCACAAGGTATTTATTTGAATCCTCATTCTGTCTGACCATTCAATATCATCCACTGTGGTTTTGAATGATTGATAAACTATGCCAGCCTGCAATATGATATCATGTAGTGAATGCATCTATGCAGTGCACAGTTAGTTCTGTGCACAGTTGTGCCACCATACACCAGAGCTGCCAACTCTCCCTGATTCTGCAGAAAGTTCCCTGAAAATAAACCAATCTTTCCATGTTCTGATGAACAATTTGAAAGTCTCCCCTATTATGTTGAATGTAATTCTAAAAGTCTCCCTGATTGTAAGATGCAAATGTTGGCAGCTCTGCATACACAATCCGTACAGCTGAGAGGTTTCATGGGTCGTCAACTCGCTGAAATTGGGCTATGCTGTTCCTTCCCTTTTGATACTGAGGTTTGTGTATGCAATTAATAATCTTCTTCTTTTTTTCTTCTTTTTTCTATCCCCAGATTGTTTAGAATTACTTTTAGACCTTGGAGGTGATGTTAATATACCTAGATTGGATGGCTTCACACCACTACATGGCGCTGCTGCTGAAGGCCATTATAGGTAAATCTAATTCTACCTTCTTATTCAGTGTGAAATTAAAAATAGTTGTTGCAAACTGGCTGACCAACTTAAATGAACTGGGCCCAATTTCATAAAGCATGTAAGCACAAAAACTTGGTAAGCACAGAAAACTCTTGCTTAGCAAAAATAGGCTGCCAGCCAAAATACCATACAGTTACCATTGATGTGACTGGTACCCACTCATGTCTTGCTTAGCAAAGAAATTTGCTTATCAGAATTTTCTGCTAAACAGCTTTATGAAATTGGGCCATGTGGTTTTAATGCTGAAAGTATTACTGGCTTGAAGTTTTGACCCAAGTGAGAGTCTTTTTCAAAGACTTGTCAAGAGATTCTGTTGACATTAGATGAATTTAATTCACTGACATCAAAACAGTTACTTGAAAATATTTCCCTGTAATGTAAAGTTCAAAAACAAAATTTGCACGCTTTTTTCCAAATGTAAAAAAAAAGAAACTCTGAAAATTTTAAGTGTGTTGAAATGAATTTTGAATGACTTCTGATGTCAAATAATAGAACAATAATAGCTTTCTCCTGAAAATCAGAGTGCAATGATCAAAACGTTTAGTTGTTACACAACCCATTCTTTTCAGAACCACTAACACTTTGAGAGAACTTGTTTATGTATATTGTGTTACCACAAACTCTACCAGTACATTTTTTGACTTGTATGTTCCTCATCAGTTATCCCCATTTAGCAGTCTCTGTAAGAAATCTTCTATCAACTTTGCAGGCATTTTATCAGAAGTGTCTACTGCGTTTTGAATGAGGTTTTTAAAGGTTGTCACTTTGTTTTAGAATCAAGAAACAAAAAACACCCATGTTCACTGCCTTACTCAAAGGTCAGAGCCCAATTTCATGGCTCTGCTTACTGTAAGTGAACATTCTGCGCTTAGAGTTGCAGAAAGGCCGTGCTTAAGGTAAGCATATTTCACAGGTTGCTAGTCCAGCCTGTGAGTGTGGGGCTGCCCTCCAAACAGCTGCCCACATCACCAGTGACTGCATTTTTCACAGTTGCCCTGGCGAGCAGTCCCTTAAGGAGCTGGACAGTCTGGCCACATAATGGCTAATTGACACCAATTGTATCATTTAATTGTAGTTTAATCTGAGGCATACACATATATACATACAGGTTAAAGTGCTAGTGGCGGTGCAAAATGTTTGTTACTAAGCATTCTTTGCTTACACAGCTAGCATAGATACACGGCGCTAACACTGTCAATCCAAGAATGGTGATCATAACCTCAGAATTCCACTGTAAACAAAACCATGAGATTGGGGCCTGCTGCAGTTTCTGTAAAAACCCCTAATCCTGTAAACATTTGACGGAGTGGGTTAGGACTGTTTTGTTTTTTCCTCTCCTTGCTACAGCTGCTTAAATTTACTCCTTGAAAGAAACTGCAACCCTTGCACCCCAGACTCCCTCGGATGGCACCCCCTTCACTGGGCAGCAGCCAACGGTCACGTTAACTGTGTCAGAACCCTTATTGACTGTGGAGCAACCAGAGACTGTCTCACTAAGGTAGGATTGACAACTCTTGTATTCATTCACCTCAAATTTGAGACACTTATAGGATTGATAACTATCGAGAAGGAATTGTGGATTACTTCCTATCTGAAAGTAAAGTAAAGTCTGTCCCGAGCCAATATGGCTCATCAGGTTGGTGTTTATCCGGTTTCATTGTTATTAAACAGCTGAGAATATTTCTATTCCTCCTGGACAGGCTGCCAGTCCATTGCAGGTTACTCTCCAGATGTCGCCGGTACCCATTTGTACTCCTGGGTCAAGAAAAACAATAATGGTTAAGTGTCATGCTTAAGGACACAAGTGTCACGACCGGGACTCGAACCCACACTCTGCTGATCAGAAACACCAGAGCTTGAACTGGTGCTTGGCCACAACACGCCACCCAATCTGAAAGTTCACTGATTATAAAAGTTCATATCACTACAATCCTCCAGAGAAACATTTCCGTCTAAAATACTGTCCGAGTCAGGAATGGCATTTTCAATTTTCATAATAAAGATAACCACATTAATGCACGCTTAAAATCACTGACAAAATATAAACGGATTTTGTTGTTTTCACTAAAAACCTGACCAAAATTTCCACAGGTTGGTGGAATGGTGTGTTTATAATAATAAAAATAAGATTTATTCGGGCAAAAACTTCACGAGTACAATGTTCAAACATTAAAATATATTTTAAAAACTTACATTAAACAACAGTGGGATGTCCAGGAGAGCATACAAGTTAAAAAATTAACTGTCGCCAAAAGGCGCATGTCTCCCAAATACCAGAACAAGCAAGGAAGATTAAGGCAAGACGGGGCATAGTCATACAAAAAACAACTCTAAAGATCATTACAAAATCACAGAGCAAATAAAAAGGCCAACAAAACAGAAAGAAGAACGTAGTGAGACATTAAAGAGAGTCTTTAAAAAAGAAACCCTAGGCATCAAAATGATTTTTAAGCTTACATAACAATTCTGGTAAGGGGGCACATGTGAAATTGAAAACTGAGGATGGGAATGAATTTATTGTTCCAGTAGACAAATGAGATGTACTCTGCCTTCAAACCATGCATTCTATACACACATACATGTTCTATGCAAGAAACTCATTGACCAACTGTTGAATTGATGATTGGAATGTCTGTCAGATGAGATTTCTTTCAGCAATTCATTTGCAAAACAATATTCTTGGTAATTTGGATAGGGCTACATGTAGGTATTATTATTAATGGTTTATTTCATCATTACTGAGTAAAAAGACACTCGCAGTATATATACTGAATTATGGTCTCTTATGTACAAAATGGTAGTTAATACGATGAAAAGCAGTTAACGACAAAATGCACATCTGAAAAAAAATAACAAAAAATAAAAGGGCAAATGACCCGGAATTGCACAAAGAGACAAAACATAGTCCAGTACTCTCACTACACAGATCAGGATAACATTGCACTAAGATAAAAGGTTTTTTTAAAGTCACAGGTATGAAAAACCCATTTTGGTAACCTGTTATCCATTGTATATTTGTAATATTATTTTGTGTTTCATGACTGTTACTCATGTTACTTGACCTTACCAGACAATATTAGTCAAAGGCATAATGGTACTCTGATCACATTGTATTGAAAAGACTACTGGTACACTCATCATCCTATTTATTGCCTTTCCTTGGCAATTGTATTTTGAAAATGACAGAAATTTGCTCCCTGGTTTGACAAAAATTACTTTTCTCAATTTGTGTTCAGGCTGGATGGACACCCTTGCACTGTGCGGCAAGATACAACCACACAAAGTGCCTCCAAGTACTGCTCTACCATAAAACAAATGCTAGTCCCGACGATCCCACTCCTGCCACTAAGACTCTTCCAGATAACAACAGCCAGTCAGATGATAGGCTGGTCACGTCTGAGCTGCTCAATATGGCTGACCAGGAAGGATGGACTGTAGCTCATGTTGCGGCTTCAACGGGACAAAAAGTAAGATTTGATTGCAAGTCTGGTACACATTTGAACAAAGGCCTCGTAAAAGTGCAATAATTTGTTACCTTCACACATAACGGCAATGTACGTAGGAACCCAAGGTTAACCAAATGTTCTATTATGCATGAGGCTTGCATGGTTTATAGGACATGCTATTAATTGGATATTTATTTATAGATGTATATATTTATGACCTACACTACATTTCATTTTCAACTGATACAATTACTAAGTGATGTTTGAAGCTTTGCATGTTGTGGAAAATAGGATGACTAGTAAACTTGTGGGTACAACCTGGTATAAATCTCTTTTGGGAAGAGTGTTGGCTCTAAAAAGAGCCGGTGCGGTCTTTAACATTTCAAACAGTATACTCTGCTCATCTTCAGGAGAAAGGAGAACTAATACATGTTTTTAATTCCAGGAGCACCATATCTACTCGTTGAATTCAAATGGGTTTTTTTTCCCGCAAATATTTAACAAAGTATGCTTAGATTCCAGAAAGTTGTACATTTCTTTGAGTTGATGAGTTAATAGTTGAACCATTGATTATTATTGACTTGTAAGGCCATAATTCTTAACAATTTTTGCGGAGAGACTTTGCCTTGTTTTCTTATATCTGAGAACGGTGGCTGGATTTCACAAAGACCTAAGACTGATCTTAAGACAGGTATCAATTTTAGTTGCAAAGCAAAGTGTGATGTCACAATACAGATCACTACAGTGATATTGACAACTCATGTTAGATAAACCTTAGTGTTTTTGTAAAGTCAAGCCCTGGCCATTTAATGGGAGTTCAAAAATGAAGAAGAAAACATTGTTAATGGCCTCATGTTTCAACCCCAGCAGAGTCTTTCCCAAGGGCTAAATTCTTTTGTGAATACCCAACTCCTTTAAAGGGGACAATATGTTATTTTTGGTGTATCGTATAACAAGCTTTCCTCCATTTTGGTTTCAGGAATGTCTAGAGATGCTGTGTAACTATGGCAACCTAGACTTGGACACGAAGGACAAATGGCGGAGAACTCCAAGCGATGTGGCTGCAGATTCCTGCAAGGAATTCCTCTTGAGTTTAGGTATGTGAACAAACCTGACAGTCATTAAACATCAATGATTCAACAGATTGTGGATTGTGTGCATTATGTAATGAAAGAATAATATTGACAAAATAGGGAGACTGCCAACGTCAGGGCTAGATAGCTCAGTTGGTAAGAGCGCCGGAACTAGTCAATTTTTTCTTTATTCGACCCAAAATTATTTTAAAATTTACTCAGTCAGTTTCCCTTTCTCTTTTGTTTTGGTTATTTTTGCAGAGCAGCGCCATGAGCGCCGCTTGCGGCAGATACCGGCGCTTTAAATGTTTCCATTATTATTATTATTATTATTACTTGATATTTGAAATAAAGAGTTGTTATCCCTCTGCTGCCGTTTCCCAGGTTGTATTCTAAATTTGTGAGCCCTGGCTATATGGCTTCTGACGTCATTAGTGCGAAATGCTAGCATGAACATTATATTATCTTATTAGAGGTAAAGATGGTCCAAGTATTGATGGAACTGGATGGAAACACAAGCAACTCACTCAGTAATCAGAAGGAACAGAATCGTCACTTTGTCATTGGTCAGTTAACCGTACGACCTGGGATGACCTGGATGACCTTTGACGGCTGCATGGCATCTGTATTGGCCAATCACTCCAGGGTAAGGAATGAGGCCCGATCAGCCAATTAACCATCTCTTTTATGATTTCAAGTTTGGGTTTTTTTCAGAGATTATTTTCTCTCTTTGACTCAAAATTGTCAAAAAAAATACATGTTGCCTTGTCGTCATTATTATTTGTATTCAAATGTTAAATTTTCCCATTTTTGAGTAAAGTAGAGTGGGTGTGTAAATCCTCTAAAATGTAACATCCTAGTCCAAGAGAAGAAAACTTGCAATTTTCAGGATTTTCATTTGTCTATGATCATTGATCAAACCCCCAGTTTCAGTCATTAGTCACATTGAAGCCAGTCTTAAAATCAGGCATGATATTCTTCCTACTCTAGTCTGATTTGCGATCTTTAAAAGCCTACACCATGCATACTGTACATGTAGGTCAGCCCTTGTACTCAATAAAATGTTCCTACTTTTTTCCAAGTACCAAATATCATGCCTGTTAAAGGTCCTAATTAATAAATGATAATCAAGTCCTAGTTAAGAAATGATAATCAAGTTCTAGTTAAGAAATGATAATCAGTCAAACACATTTTTCAGATTCACTTTCAGTTCAGAATTTGTTCTTGCAAACAAGTTTCAAATTTGTATATCTTTATTAAACACAGAGTAAATGAAAAGGAAGGTAGAAAATTAAATCAGACGGAAGAAGTTCATTCCAATCCTCTCTTCTTGCAAGACCTAATATAAAAATAGCGCTTGAAAATTGAACCTATATTGGTTCTAGGCTATGCTTCCTCATTGCCTATAGCACTCTTCTACATCTGGTTTAATTTGTCCTCCTTAATTAACTAATTTCACCACAAAACTTCTGTTTAATGCTCTCAATCAGTGTGTGCCGTAGCATGTATACTTTTCCCCTTGACGGTTTTCTTTTAATCAATTTTATTTAGGATTTGGAAGGCTGCGGTCGACTGAAGTCTGATCATGACAGTGAAAGTGATAAATGTAACTCAGATGAGGGTGCTGAATACGGCCATGACTTAGGACTCAGTGCCAATAGCATCCAATCATTTGTTGCAGGTGAGAAGAGTTCTGGCTACACAACATGTTCACAGTCAACAACCGTGCCAACAAATGAATTTGTATAACTTTCAGCATTTGTTATATTGCATTTAATCTTTTGCATTATTATTATTGGTTTATTAAAAACGCAAACATGGCGGCCAAGAAGCCGAGTTGCGGATGCATAAACAGAGAATACAAATATCACAAGTTTAAGAATTCACAAAACTACACAAGGGAACAGGTATAACCATGATGAGCACAAAACCAAAAAAGAACAGTGAAAAACGGACTCAAAGATGAAGGAAAAAAAAATTAAGACTAAAAAAAACACAAGTATTGTACTTGTATTCATTGTGTTGTACTTGTAATTAAAAACTAGTACAGACCCCTATAACCCCTGGGAGGGTAACAGTAGTATTTAACCCTTTCAATACCATTGTCGAGTTTACTCGACCGTGCGCCGTGTGTGCTTCCGTACCAATGTCGAGTTTACTCGACAAAAAAAGATGCAGCGTTTGAGAGCCTGTATTTATTTTTTTTGGCCCCCTCTGTTGTTGAGCTTTATATAGACGGGTAGCTTGTTTATCAAGCTTTACAATGGTGTGTATTGCATAGGGGGCCGCCATTACGATTTTTCGAGAAAAACTACGTTGCAGCAGTAACGGTTTCTTGCTTCCGTTTTCTCGACAAAAATCACCATCATGGCTGTTCGTGACCCGCAGAATTTGGTTGAAATATTTGCCGATAGTGACTTAGAATTGGACTCGGAAAGATCTGAAGAAGAGCCTGGTGAAGATTCGGATGAAATTTGTGATGTTTCGTCGCCGACATGTCCGATGATGACGGTGATCCTGACAATATACCGGTAGTTAAACCGAGCACGGCACCCGTTCAACGCCGTGTGCTTGGGGGCTTGGGCTCGGTGGGCCTCGGCCCACTCGTGCCGGTCGAGGTGGCAAAGGTTATGAAAATAATATATACAACTTTGATATCATATGAAAGGTAATTTCATAAGCTACAAATTGTATGCACAAAGTTTTTCCAAAAAAATATGTCTTCACACAAAAAATCAAGATGGAAAAAAGTGAACACTGCACGTTGCTTTTTTCACACAGTGTGTGAAAAAATGCAGTACGCAGCAGTGTGACCCCTATAAACAATGCGGTATTGAAAGGGTTAAAACAACCAATAGATTTAGGGCTCGTCCAAAGTTTTCAACCTTGTTCAGGTCCTACATAGAGTACTACTTTTGAGGACCCGCCCCCGCCCCCGTCCCCTCCCTCCCTCCCCCAAAGTAGTCATAAGTTTACCTCACCAAGTTTTGTTTTAATTTAAACAGAAGAATAATTTACAAAGAGTTCAATCAAATATTCAATGGTTAAATTTTTGGTTTACTGATTGTTTAATGCAGGTAACTTACAGTGGTATGTAGGTGATGGCCCAAAGAGCATGCGACCTTATGAGATGTTCAGTTTGACCTCTGAGGTCATAGTTCATCTCCGTGGGATTGAGGTCGGAGGAGTTGACCAGCTTGCCTATCAGATGCTTATTCCATCGACCACACTACAGAACTACATTAGATTGGTAAGATTAGAGTTCAACAAGTTATAAAGGGGTGTCATTTAAACCTTTTACTCTTGGTAACATTTTCCATTGTTTTGACCAACCATTTGAAACTACTCAAGAGTGTGGGTTGTGTATGGTGGCACAACTCTGCACAGAACTAATGCTGTTTATGTGTGTAGTGTGTAGATGCATTCACCACATAAGTCCAATTGCAAGATGACATAGTGCATCTATCATTCAGAACCACAGAGGATGATATTGAATGGTAAGACAGTAGGAGGGTTGTCTGTGTACTGTGTTGTTTCCTTCACTACATGATATCATATTGCAGGCTGGCATAGTTTATCTATCATGAAAACTACAGTGGATGATATTGAATGGTCAGACAGTAGGAGGTTTGATTGCGTACTGTGTAGATGCATTCATCACGTGATATAATACTGCAGGCTGTCACAGTGCATCTATCACTCAAAACCACAGTGGATGATATTGAATAGTCATCAGTAGCAGGGTTTATTTAACTGTCTATTTGGGGCATCACATGTGAATGTAGCAGCATTTATCATTTTTGGTAATACATTACAATGTTTTATTCTCAGATTGAACAGTACAAGAGTGTCGTTTTCTATGGGCTTGCTGGCAGTGGAAAAACACACCTGGCATCACAGTTGGCTGAGTTTGTCAAGGTAAAATGTCCATACCAAAAGTTGAACCAAATTAATTTCTTGTCAAAAAGGAACCTCGTATTTAGGGTTATATTCCACAAAGGATTGGTCAATATTTTTAAAAAGACAACACCACCTAAAGTTTACCTGAAGGTGTTACACCGTTTCAAAAGTTGGTTTAAAAATAATTTGTGGAAAACAAGATAACCTGTGAAGTCATTAAGAGGAACTTTTTGGAGAGACACTTTTAATGGGATAATGACTCATAGGATTGATAATAGTGGTAAATGTTTGATTATTTTAAATCTGAAAGCTCACTGATTATAAAGTTCATATCAGTACCAATTCTCCACAGAAATGTTTCTATCTGAAATACTGACAAGCTTGAGGGAATAGCATTTGGAGAAAATTTGCAAATCACATTTGTATTTCAATAAGCCATTTGCGTGTTAGATTTGAATAATGTCTGGTACAATGACTTGCTTGATCACAAGTTACTGCTTAAATTTAAATTCCTCCGACTATCTAGACAGTTGCTATATCACATGATTCGGGCAAGCTTTTGTGTAGTTACAGAGGGGAAAGCGAACACCATACACAATTTTGAATGAATGTGTATGGCACAATGGTACCAGGGTTTGCTCATCTGGAGGTTGCCATGCAAAACCTTGCACCGAACCATTTGGCATAGCAACTGTCTCTATAGACGATGTGACCTCTGACGTCACTTGAAAACCATAACATGATGCGCGCGCATGTCGCCGGGCAAGCTAGTCGTTAACTTCTTGTCATTCGTCATGAAAGTACACACGTTACCATGAGTACGCATCTTCTTGCCTGAACATGACTTGGACAGTGTTTTGTCAACAGAGGGCGGTTTGAATGTAAACAGAGGTCACATCGTCTATAGTCTGAGGAATTCAAATTTAATCAGTACTTTGTGAATAAGCAATTTGTTTTCTTCTTACTTTTAATCTACTTTTAGTTTAGTTTGCTTCCGTGTTTAATTGCTTGGCTGCTATCTGTACACTAAGTATTTTAACATTTTAAATTTGTTAATTTTTAAGCGTTTTATTGCCTGGGTTTTATAGTTTTTATTGTGAGGCGCTTTGGGGTATTTTACATAAGGTGCCATTTATGCATGTATTATTATTATTATTATTAAGCAAGTCCAGACCTGCCAACATTCATATCCCAGAAATAGGGACAAACCAGGGCGGGGGTTCCAGGGGGCCGCCTAGGCCCCCGGAGGGGTTCAGGGGCATAGACCCTGACGGGGGACCAGGGGGCAGCCCCCCCCTTAAAGCTAACAGAACCACACAGCTTCCAGGGCCATTTGGGGGCTAAAATTAACATAAGTAAATTGGCTTTGAATGTGGAATTACTCCATACAAACAATACAAGTTGAATATTATTTGATTAACTTGTAAAATATAACTTGTCACCACCTTTCTACTGGTGTAGACCTTTGTATGTGGATTGTTTAGCTTGCTTGAGGAGGGCTGGTTGATACTTGGTGTCAAAGCAAGTAACAGGGTTAAATTTTGTCCGGGCGCTAAACCAATCCTGCACAATCGTCAAATTGCGCAAACCATTCATACTTCATGCACGATCGCCAAATTGCGCAAATTATTCCTACACTATCGGCCTATTGCGCACACTATTCCTGCACTATCGGAAAATTGCGCAAATTATTCCTGCACGATAGATAAGCCGATTGCACAAACCAAAATTCCTGCACGATCGGCAATTGCACAAACTATTCCTGCAAGATCGACT
Organism: Plazaster borealis; assembly: GCA_021014325.1. Lineage (NCBI taxonomy): Eukaryota > Metazoa > Echinodermata > Asteroidea > Forcipulatida > Labidiasteridae > Plazaster > Plazaster borealis. The sequence goes on along the minus strand of CM037474.1, from coordinate 33,803,090 downwards.
GATTGTGCAAACATTTTTGTGCAAATCATTTCAGCACGAACAAAACCACTGATCCTGAACTAAAAATCCATCCACTTTGTGCACGATCGCCCGATAGCTTCTACTTGGAATGCGAGTTTAAGATTTGCGTCTGGGTTTTTTTTCCGAACTCTCTGATCGGTCTCCTAATATCGCGCTGTTTGTTTGAACGTCCAAAGAATTGTCAACCTCGGGCCCCTGATGGACAATGTACAATAATAATATCTCTCATGATGGCGCGGGGTCGACTCAATTATTGAATCTTGTATACAAGGTTCCGTTCAACGACTAAAAATGTAGTCAGGATGCCCTGCGACACAGAGGAAAATGCACGCGAAATGCCGTTACGAAATAGCTGACTTCTGGGTACCAGTCGCTGCACACTATCTACTAGCGCATTGAAACGTTTGTGTTCGCCGTAAGTATTTTTCGACATTTTTTGCCTGGGCGCTCGACGATTTTGTCCGGGCGCTACATTTTTTGTCCGGGCGCATTTTGTATTTTGAAAATTTACCGCGTGTGGAGAACACTGTAGTCGTTTATCAGCAATTTTTTAACTTTTTAAAAAATAAAATCGGGAAAGTTGGGAAATCGGGACAGTCCCGATTTTAGGGTCTTAGAAACTCAGAAATCGGGACTGTCCCGGGAAAATCGGGACAGTTGGCAGGTCTGCAAGTCCTTGTACCAGACTTTATTCAAATCTAACTCACAAATGGCTTGGTACTGCAATCGAAATGAGTCTGATAGGTATACAACATTTTCTGACAAAACATAAGTTAATTTTGTTGTATTCACTAAGACATGACCACTGTTTTTTTTGGGGGGGGGGTTTTACTGCGCCTTGAACACCCAGCAGGGTGGATATGTGCGCATTACAAGTCTTATTATTATTTATTATTATTTGTTGAAACTCTTCGTCTCTGCTTTCTTTAGACTAAACATCATCATTTGAACATCAAGAGTCATGTGACACACCTAGTGCTGCAATCTAAGACAACCCAACAGGAGATAACCAAGCTGCTTTGTAGCAATGGTGAGTCAGTCCTTACAAATACCACCAAGCTAGGACTTATAGGAGTGTCGTGGCCGAGCAGTCTAGTAGGGTCAGAGTGTGGGTTCAGGTCCTGGTCATGGCACTTGCCTCCTTGAGTAAGACACTTAGCTTTGTCCTTCAGATGGGACATACAGCTATAAGTCTAGTTTGTTGTGTAATGCAAGTGAAAGAACCCAGTACATTTATCTTTAAGAGAAGTGGTTTGCTCTGTTATTTCTGGTATGGTTGGCTACAGATAAATTAATCAATTAGTAACTAACTTGATTGAGTGTTACATTGTCATTTCAGTACATGACTTTTTTGTTGAAAGAAGGTCAAATCTTGTGGCCATTTCCTGCTTTTTTGTTGATTGGAAGTTGGTCAATTCTGGTGGCCATTTGTGACTTTTTTGTTGATTGGAGGTCTGTCAAATCTGGTGGCCATTTGCTGCTTTTTTCTTGATTGGATGTCTGTCAAATCTGGTGGCCATTTGTGGCTTTTTTCTTTTATTGTAAGAAGGTCAAATCTGGTGGCCATTTGTGGGGTTTTTCTTGATTGGAAGAAGGTCAAATCTGGTGGCCATTTGTGGCTTTTCGTTGATTGGAAGTTGGTCCAATCTGATGGCCATTTGTGGCTGCTATTGGCATTGTAATGGCCTGTAAAGGGTTCATCTTAACTGACTTAATACCTTCTTTACTCAGGTGTATTCATACCAATCAGTGACATCGCAGCATCTAAAACAGTACCCATCCTAGTATTAGACAACCTGGAAAAGACCACTCTACCAGGGGTGTTATCAGACCTGCTCAAGGGTCTAGAGCATAGAGGCTCTCAACGATCTGTTCAGGTGTCATCCCCGCAAGGGAATGGACCGTTCCATCTACACCCTGAGTGCATCGTCATTGGGACCATGGATAAAAACAGGTAGTGTATTGTGACGTCAAAGGATACAGGTCTTTCCAAATAATCTGGAGAGTTGGGATGATTTTAAAGATTTCTATAAAATAAAGATTGTTGTTCTTTTTAATCACATTGTTACAATTGTGAATGTGTGCCTCTAAAAATAATTTACTAAGTATGGGGTTGATGATAAATTGGTAAGAGAAGTAAACATGATTTATTTCAAGCTAAAAGCTCATTGATTAAAATAAAATTTTGGGTTGAACAAAGAAAAATTGACTAGAGCGGGACTTGAACCTGCGACATCCGGATTAGTGTGCCGGCGCTCTATCAACAGAGTTATCTAGCCCTTCGTTGGCAGTGTCCCTATTTTGTCAATATCTTTGTTCGGGGGTACCAGTCAGAAGCCATAAGGTTTATCGCGATTAGCAAAATACCAAGAGAGGGCGCTGTTTTGACAAGCATGTCGGGTGTAGTAAAAGGGGGCAACCCGGGAAAGCTGTAGCCTGTGCGCACGACGACCGACTGTGTCGTTGATAAAATTGTTGCGACGTTCAAATCATAAGGTTGTTTACTTTTTTAGTTTACACAGGGCCTAGGCCATGCGTGCAAACATCGTGTACCGCGGTATGCATTTGCCCCCTATGTCCTCCCATGATGCATTGCGGTTCTGAATCGCGATAAACCTTATTCAACCTGTGGTTTTTTACTTGATTAAAAAGTTGTTACCAAGTACCAATCCTCTAAAGAAATGCTTCTGGTCTGGAATACTGTCAAAGTTGAGAAAATAGCATTTCCACAACCAAAATCAATGTTGCTTATTTCAATTGCAGCAATAGAAATTATAAGCATGTACTTGTAAAATTCAAGTCAAAATATATATCTGATTTCACTTACATTTAGCCACTGAATTTGATGTTTGTTTTATGGCGTACTTATTGAAAAATAGAGGATGGAAATTAATTTACAAGTCTAAAAACCAATGATGTATTATTCGTTGAAACAACATCTCATTTATTCCTGGTTTCTTTTGACAAACAGCTTGGGGTTGGACCTCTCCACTCAGCACTGTTTCCGCTGGGTACAGTTCCACCATGACAAGGAGCATTTATTCATATTCTCATTTATTCCTGATTTCTGTTGACGCACAGCTTTGGGTTGGACCTCTCCACTCAGCACTGTTTCCGCTGGGTACAGTTCCACCATGACAAGGAGCCAGTTGCCAGCATGTTACCCCGCTACCTCCTACGTCGTCTGATCAACCACACCCACGGCAAGCTCCCTTCCTCTGACAACCAATCCTACAGGGCCATGGAGTGGATCTGCAATGTTTGGCAGAGACTCAACGACTGTTTTCTGAGACTCAAATTAGGGCACACTGCACTTGGACCTAAGCAATTCCGTGCCTGCCCTGTGGATTCAGAAGGGCCCAATTCAGTTTTCAGGTGAGAGAAGTATATATATAAGACTACTTTGTCCTGTAACAAGGGTCATGACTCTCAGTAAACAGTTTGTTACACACACCTGGCGCTTATTAAACGACCGGGATTTCCAAAATTTCTCTGGGATCTTTTGGAGTAATTTGTTTTTGAGAATATCGGACTGCCATTTGTGTGTCCGCAGAAGTTGTGCATATATACATGTTTCCCGACGTTAACTGACTTGGGCTTACAACCACATGGTTTAGGGTTAGAATCCTTGCTGACTGATATTACAATGTCTGGATGAATATTAAAGTATTGTCAACTGGTCACTGAGCCACACTTAATTCAAAATGTGCATTTCATGATCTTAACTGTTTGAATCATTTTCATTTCAATTCAATATTACATTTATTTCCATACTCACATACTCACATCAAAATACAGTAATCGAATGTTAAATAAGCACATTAAGGGCATAAATAAACGAAGTTTGTAAATGAACAAAGAAAAAACTAATGTAGCCTTAGCTTCAGGTCCAAACTGGAGAACCAATTAATTAATGAATATACAGGTAAAGAAAAAAAAAATACAGATGAGTATGGAGGCTGTTCAAATAAGCGGAGGCTTGTAGGGAACAACCTGGGACACAAACAAACACAGACAAAACAGAGGGGACGGGACAAAATTAGATGAGCTAGGTACAAGTATAACTAATGCAATAAGAAAGAAGAAACTAATGACAAGAAATTAAAGAGCTGAAAGGGACCAATGGAACTCACAGGGAGAGAAAGCTAAGCTACATAATTGGAGAGGAGGACTCTTTTGAACGAGGTTTTGAAATGACCCACAGAAGGCTGATTTTGTATTCTACTGTCAATGGCGTTCCAAAGACGAGGACCGTAGAAGCGAAGTGTGTGCATAGAATAAGTGGTGCGAGTAAAAGGAACGTTAAGATTTCGACGAGATCTTGTGGAGTATCCATGCACAGATTCAGTAGAGGTAAAATAAGAAGAAAATGTCGCGGGAAGGGGAATCATGTCACCTGAGGCAGTTTTTATACAACTTAAAGGCAACCAACTGCACTGCAAGCAAAATAGCTTCTTTTTTTTACAGTTCTTTACTATCTCCCAAAAAGCAAGGAGATATTGATGCTTATTGCTTCAATCAAACAATTCAACAGTGATTTGGGGATCTTCATATGCTGTTTTCTCAAATTTGACAGTATTTCAGGAATATTTCTCTGGAGGATTGGTACTGGTGTGAACTTTAGAATCAGTGAGCTTTCAGATGGAAATATTTCTCTGGAGGATTGGTACTGGTGTGAACTTTAGAATAAGTGAGCTTTCAGATGGAAATATTTCTCTGGAGGATTGGTACTGGTATGAACTTTAGAATCAGTGAGCTTTCAGATGGAAATATTTCTCTGGAGGATTGGTACTGGTATGAACTTTAGAATCAGTGAGCTTTCAGATGGAAATATTTCGCTGGAGGATTGGTACTGGTGTGAACTTTAGAATCAGTGAGCTTTCAGATGGAAATATTTCTCTGGAGGATTGGTACTGGTATGAACTTTAGAATCAGTGAGCTTTCAGATTGAAACCCAATGATTACCAATCCTATATTTTAGCATTAAAAGTGTCTCTCCAAAAGGTTCCTGTCAATGACTTAATCTTGTTTCCCCAACGATTTTGATTTCAACTTTTGAAACAGTATAATATCTTTGAGGGATAAGAAATTTTAGACTTTTATTTGAATTCAGACTTTTTAAGTCAGCCTGGTGAAGAAAATCAGCCAATATTTTGGCCACATTATAAAGAAACTCTACCCTTTGTTGTAGTTCTCTAGTGCTGAGGACACTTTTCTTGAAACCTCTGTGAAATCTAAACCGCAGGGGTTGCCAAAAGGTGGAAATGCCATCATTTCAACATATCTCCTAAAAGTTGGATTCTAGTTTCAGACTCTTTTTTGTCAGCAATGTCTCTTACCCCAGGTCGTTTTATTAACTGCAGGTGGTTTTGTCTCTCATGGAACCATGCTATTGTACCCGGTATTGAGGATGCTCTCCGCAAGAACAACTCCTCATCATCCAATTCTCATAATTATCAACGCCTTGCAAGCACCACGCTCTATGTCCTGTTACAGCGAGCAGTGTTCCCTGGTTGCCCTTTCACTGGTGAAGGTAACTTTAAGAAACATTGTCTAGGATTACAAATCTGCTTCTGCAAAATGATTGAACATTTCTCTGTTTCTTTTGTTGTTTGATTTTGACAAATGAAAATGCTCGCATTCAATGCAGAGCTGCCAACAGTTGCATCTTGCAATCAGGGCGAATTTGTACAACAATCAGTAAGATATCTAGAATTACATTCAACATAATAGGGACAAAGTTTCCATAGTCAGAGAGATTTTCAAGTTTGTTGATCAGAGCATAGAAACATTGAATTATTTTCAGGGAACTTTCTGCAGAATCAGGGAGAGTTGGCAGCTCTGTCAATGGTGAAAGAGTGTTCCACTTGAAAACTGAAGAATAGAAGATGATATTGTTGTTCTTTTTCATAATGCAATCATTATACCAGTTGAGGTTTGGGGATTAGAGGATGTAGTGAGTAGTAAAATATCGCATAGTATGAGAATATTGATACAGAATTATTGGTTTCTGTTTTTAAGATGCCTTTTGTACGATGAAGTGAGTGATCTTGGGTAAAATTACACACAAACATATGCCAGGGCCCAATGTGAGCTGCTTAACAGCCGATTTTGTGCTTACTGCACGATTTCCATTTCATAGCACTGCTAACCTAAAGCACAGGAAAAGGAATGCTAACCTTCCGATGCTTACTGTAAGCAAATGAATGACGTAACAATGGAAATCCATCGTCAGCGCACAAGCTGGCAGCCTAAATTTCTTGTTAACCTATGAAACAGGCTCGCTTTTTTCGAGTAAGCAGCAAAATGTACTTACCTTCAAGCAGCATTATGAAATTGGGCCCAGGTTTGAAGCTAGAAATGGTGTGCCATTTGTGCATGCAGCAGATTAAGGCATGTGTGATATATAAGGCCAGTTATTGGCAAGTTGCTTATTAAATGCTCAGATTTCTGTTTTTCTTTGGGGGGGTTTTTGTCCATTTTTAAACTGTTTTCAAATTGTTATTTGCAGAAGTAGTAGATTCTTTCTCTGCAAATTGCTTAATTGTAAACATTGCTTTCCCATGACATATGGGAGATTACCGTGCCTTGTATGATCAGTCTTATTCATTGTTCCATCTTACCTTCTTATCTTAGGCTGTGTCCAAATTGGCGGCTACAGCTAGATTTCCGCATCATTATGCATTGAAGTATAGTACGTTCTTAGCAACACCCTTAGTAATAGCCGTAGCTGTAGCCGCCAATTTGGATACAGCCTTATCAACCTGATGGCTGTCCTTTAAAACTGTTCTGCCTTTTTATTGATAGCAAATGTTGATGTTATTCAGCCGCTTGGCTGCCATGGCGGTGTTTTATTCCTGCTACAAATAAAGCATTTATCCATTTAGAATATGAATATAATAACAATATGACAAGACTTTCAGAATTCAATTCTGGACCTCTTAAGACTTTCTGGTTGATTTTATTTTGACACAACTTTGTTACATGTCTGAGTTTATATATACATCTATATATGTATTTTTTTTTTCAATTCCTTTAAGTGGTGTTATTTATTTGTTAAAAAGTATTATTCGTTTATGTAAATTGACTTTTAAAAAAATTCACTGCTTTCCCTTAACATAAATCGATACTTTCAGAATTGTTAAGAATTCCTGGTGATTATTTTTTTGGGGTGAATATTCAATTCACAGAAGCAGAGGATTACATGTCCAGTTTCCGAGGAGTGAATGAGATGATAACCCAGCTGACTTCCCAGAAGACTGGAAGCTTGAAACGGCCACGAAGGAGCAAGAGTCTAGACCGTAGTAAGACGAGTAACAAGGCTGCACTGATAGCTAGCAAACACCAGGCTGCTCTAGACTTGGACGGGCCTCATACTGGTAGGAAACTCAACCCAATAAGCACTACCATTGCATTATTTATAGTCTTTAGGCAACTTCGCTTAAAGTTTTAACCACCATAGAGGGCGCTCTCTCATTATTTGAGTCTATTTCTTTCACTTATTCCAATTAGCACTACCATTGCATTATTTTATAGTCTTAAGGCAACTTCGCTTGAAGTTTTAACAACCATAGAGGGCGCTCTCTCAGAGCCTACCCATCATGCTGTGCGAGGGTATTGTACAGACGTGTTTTTTAACACTCTCACATTCTTGAGATTCTTGAGATTCTTGTATGGTTTTGCTTAGTGTAACATTTGTTATTATCATTATTACTATAACTGCAGACCTGCCAACCTGTACGCATTTTGCGTATCATGTACGCATTTTCACATCTGGGTACGGCGGTACGAGATTTATTCAGAAAATATGCAAAAGACGCAAAATCTAAATCGCGGTGTTTTTAAACTGCAGCACGAACGGACAATTTTGTTCTCAATTTCTTCAACTGTCATTCGTTCAACCCCAAGTGCAAAAACAACCGAACAAAGACACCCTGCATCTGAGTGATCATTATGTGCTTCGATAAAAAAGAGGTTGTGGTAGGAACTATATTTTAAATTCTTACTCCCGCTGGAATACTAATAAACTAATGCGTAACAAAGGGGGTGGGAATGGCGCAATCCAGTTTTGGTCAATCTGGTATAGTACATTGTACATGTGTATCGGTATGCATGGATGTACGACGTGCACACAACGCACGTGTTCGGCATCGCCGTGTGATTATACTTGAGTGTACAACATGGACGCCGATCGAAGTTTCAGATTAATTAATACATCGTTTCTGGGAGAATAGTGGGAATTTCATGGCCTGTGATCTTTGTATAAGAGAAACAAATGATAATTGAAGTGGAACTGGACAATTCTACGATAGGCTTTCGTTTGTCCGTTTACTGGGCAACTAAAGATGGAACCTTTCGCATTATTAATATTGTTGTCAAGTTATTTGCATGCCGAGTAAGTTACTAATAATTTACGAACATTGTTGAACAGTGCTTTTCATATAAATTAATATATGTTATTGGAATAGAAATCAGTCAAAATGGGCTCACCCCTGGCCAATTTTTTGGTGAAAAGTACTTTTTGTACATTATTGAATTGTGTTTTTCATTGAGATTTATACATGATATTGGAACAGAAATCAGTCAAAATGGGCTTACCGCCCGTAGGGGGACCCCTGGCCGATTTTTAATTTTTTTTTCCTCCCAACAATTTTTTTGCCCCTTGAGTGACATCTATGATCTAGGCAATTGGAACATACAGTGCCAACAGTACATGTAGTTGGGCTTCTGGGTTATGTCGCCGTGCACAGGCTTCTGGTTTTAATGCCGCTGCGCTAAATTGGTACTCAATTTTTTTTTACAAGGTTGGCAGGTCTGTAACTGTTTACTATTAGTAGAGTTGTTTCTGTTGTAGAGTATGTATGTAAATGTGTCTCCTGGTGTGTGAAATTCAGTACAAAATAACTATTCACACATGATAGAAGATTGCAGTAACCGCTGCTAATTGCCCCTTTGCACCGGGCATGCTCGCTGGTGTCATGGTTAACATATCTTCTCTAGACTGTGGGTCTTGTGGGTTCGAATCCCACCTGAGTAGTTTGTATGTGGAGTTTTTTACAGGACTCGGGAAATGCTGAGTATATAATACTTATCACACATCAGTGTATGGCGAAACAAAACACATTTGTCTTTATCCCAGATGCGATTTATTATAACCGTTAAACATGATTTCACTTTTTGATCAAAACGTTTGAACTTTTGCAAACTTACTACTTTTAAAGAATTTGTACCAGTGATAGACTGTACTTGTGAAGTTGGGCTGATTTGTTGTTTCAGATATACATCGTAGTACAAGGTCGATGATTCCTAGGAGAGTCCCAAAGCCCAAGACGACTACGAGGTCAGTATGTTATTTAGAACCATGAGTGTTGTGTTGAACGGTCAATATTTGCAATCCTCTCCCTTCAGCCGTTACCTACAAAGTATATTTTGTTGTCGTCAATATAAATAAGCTTTTTGAACACCATCCTAACTTTGCTTGATTTCCTCTAGTGACAGCAACAGCAACTTGGTCAGCTCCAGTCGGTCAGACTTGAGTTCCTCTTCCCCGATTGAAGACAGTGATCTCCTAGAGTCTCTGGTACAGCTTCAGGGTTGCCAGCTGGACTCTCAGATGGATCAACTCACACAGCTCCAGGAGAACCTCTTTGGGAAGGCAGGTACCTCCATGGCTAAGAGGAAGAGTGACTCTCAGAGTAGAGGTGAGAAGCAGATAAAGAGGTCCAGCCCGGAGGATGTCGTGTCCGCATCGTCAACGGCAACATTGCCAGGGCAACATGGGAAGATGAGGAGAAGTAAAGATGAGGACGGGGTGTGGGATGTATGGGAGGAGACGGTTTAGAAATCATCAGTCATCAGTGTCATTGTCAAGTTGGCAAGATGTGGTGGAATGAAAACAAAATAGTCAATGAGGAGATGGTGAATGTATGGGGGGAGGCAATTTAGAAGTGGGTTAATCAAGTAAATTGCAACAGCCATCAGTTAATAAGCCATCAAGTATTCTAGAATGGTTGGTGGAATCCATCGTTATGATGTTAACATCCTTTGTAATCAGCGACACACACTATGCCATTACAAGTTCAGCCTTGCCACCATGGGCAGTGCGCCGTAACGATACCTCTCCTCACTAACCCCTGATAAGGATGTTCTGAAAAATAACACTGATTGGCTCCCAAAAGTGACTGCTTGCGCACTTGTTAAAAACTTTTGAGCACTTGGATGGCGCTTATAGGATGCTCAGTACGTGCGTGTCAAAAAGCAAGTGTTTTGATGTGATTTCATTTCAAATGGATCATATTTTTACACGGTCACCCTAAACTGCCTACAGTTAGACATGTTACAAGATCAAAGAAGAATAAGAGGGGACCAGTTGCTCTTTGACTTGATGCCTCTTTTGCTGGCTACCATACTTGAGCGTGCTTAGAGAGGATCGACGACAGACCTATTTCAAATGCACTATATTTTAGCACATTTAAACTAACTAAAACCAGGGGTTATGAGCAAGTGAGATCGATCACCCCTGGGAGCGAGGTTGTTACAAGTGAACTTATAACCAGAAGTTTAGATCAGAGATTTTTCAGCCAATAGAAAGAAACCTAAGTGTGACCAACCATTTCTGATGTTTACTTATTAGAACGCAGTATCCAGTGACCAGTATCATACAAGATTCATGATAATGAGTAGACTTTGTAAAAAACATCTCCTAATATTTTTACATAAGTGAAAAAAAACCTGATGACCAGAATCTGCTGCGTAGTGGACCCTTCATCATGTCATTGCCGTTTTGTTGGGTGCCCTGTACACACGTTAGTAATGAAAGTTCTGATGACCATTTCTAAAAATGGGACCAGACTATTTTGAGGAAAATGGATACTACACATCTATAAACTCTATAGATTGTTATCATTTCTCAGCCATTTTGTTCTTTTCCCTTGAAATAAGTGTAACGAAACCGAGGCTTGAAGTGCAAAATAGTCTGACCCCCATTGTGGTATAATGAAAATCAGTATACATTATTAGTGTTCCACATGGGGAACCTGACAGACCTACCAATACACTATGGTGGTGTCTTGGGACTGTAACCCTGGTCTGACTTTTCATAGAGGATTGGGTTTCCTTCATCCATGAAATCTTCTTATGTAGGTGCCTTTTTTCTGAGAAGAATTTTACCTGTCATACTACTTCCATATCTCTTTCAATAAGTGCTATTACCACTTTCAGAAAAACCTTGCATATGTCATTTTTGACAAACTTCTTAGACCCACTTACTGCCAATATCCTCCTCTGGTTTTTAATGATAGATAAACTATGACAGCCTGCAATATGATTTAATGTGGTAAATGCATCTACACAGTACACAGTCACCCTCCTACTGTCTGACCATTCAATATCATCCACTGTGGCTTTGAATGATAGATAAACTATGACAGGCTGCAATATGATATCATGTGGTGAATGCGCCACGCAGTACACAGTCAACACTCCTACTGTCTGACCATTCAATATCATCCGCTGTGGCTTTGAATGATAAATAAACTATGCCGGCCTGTAACATGACTTTATGTGGTTAATGCATCTACACAGTACACAGTTACTTCTGGCAGAGTTGTGCCACCATACACAAACCCGTTCAATGGTTTCAAATGTTACCTAAAGTAGCAGGAGTAATGATAAAAAGAAAAAGAAACTCACAATTGAAAATTCCTCTGTGGTGGGTCAATACAGTTTCAATATATATTTCCTTCAGTAATCAATAATTCCTAAGTAAAATTCATAATTGTTTAACTTGTAGGACATGAAATAGAAGTTGGGTTTCAACATTCTAACATTACGTGGACTAAACACGTACTTTACAATAGTGAATTTTTACTGGGTGACAAGATGAATTGTATCTATTGAAACACAAGAGGAAATGAAAAACTGTAATTGGATATGGGAAAGTTATTCCATAATGATGGAAAATAAAATCTAGCCGAACTACACCAGTCTAGAGGCCTTTTCCAAACCTAGGCTTGGGCTCCAGCTTGGGCTCTGTCATCAATTTAGGAGCAGTGTACATTTTGCACATTGTTTACAACATCAAACGAAGCCTGGAGCCCAAACCGAGGTTTGGAAAATGCCCAAGTTGTGTCTGTCGTAGTCAATTGGGTTGACCTGAACTATGCTTGACCATTTTAATCCCATTCTGGATTCAGGTGCCAAGAAAAACAAAATGCCTTCCGTAACTTTGTTATAATCAAAATCAAACAATTTTTAACTGCAGTGGCCATATTTAATAATAACGCATTTTGAAATACACAAACATTTTATACAATTTGTATGCATTTTGGATTCAATATTTGTAATGAAAATGTTGCAGCTTTACTGTTTTAACGTGCCTATTTCACACAGTACCAGGAATGCCTTCAGTTCCAAAAGCAATTTTATCAAGACTGTTTTTGCATCTTTATGTATCACTCACATTAAAAGAGCCATTTTCATTGAATCGATTAAGCCAAAATTTGCTAAGCACAGAAAAATGTTGCAAAGCATAAACAGGTTACCAACCAAATTACAATGTGATGTACATTGTGTGTGATTGGTCCTCAGCTTACTTTTGCTAAGCAGATAAATCTCATAAGCAATATTTTTCTGCTAACATGCTCTGCAGGTTTTGTATGAATAAAGATAATTGCCAGTTTCACATACACCAAGAAATATAACTGACAGAAAAGAGATAACAAAATTACTCCAAAGAGTTTTTATTTTGACACTGACTATGAATTACTAGTACACACAGCAACGAAACAAGACAACATTGTTGTTGGCTCATGTTCCTTCTTCATTTAACATCTATTTATTTCAAACTTTTGTACTTTCCTTTCTGTTTTAACCGAGATGGCAATAAAAATGGTCAGTGAAATGCAACTCTAGTGGATCTACTGGTATTGACACCTTGCACCATTGTCACGCATAGCTTCTGTCTGACACGGTCACCATTTTAGGAGTCAAACTGCACGCACAAATTATGTTATAAAGTGTAAATGTGTAAACACCGCATCACCTAGATGCACACAAGGGGGACATTGACTCCCAAAATGGCGTACCTAACATTATTGTGATGTTGACATAAGGTGAATGAGGTCAATAATCCATTTTGCTCCTTTGCATGTGTCCTGTACCATTTTTCCCCCCATTTACTGGGAGGCATAACTCTCACAGAATGAAAATTTTCAAGGGTATATTAAAGTAGGACTCATATTGCAAGATTTTATCACTTTTTAAATTCTGACAGCAACATTAATCTGAACAACTAACAGTCTCGTCATGCCTTCTTTGCAAATCAAATGATAATCTTCTTCTGTTCATTCTTCAAAATTTTTGCAACATTTTGTAGTAAGAGTTTGATAAAACAAAAACAAAAACACTGTATTTTCAAATCATATCACCACATGCCTGCCAGTGAAACATTTTCTTACAAAAAATAACTAAATAAATGAATAAAAACGTGTTGCCTGGCATTTTTCTGTCGGGTATCTTGTTTTGTATGTAGCTCTAGTAATCAGAATTTCGCTGATGTTGTTGTTTACAATTAAACGATTGTGTTATTAATAGTTTTGGCATTCTCAGTATGCTTCCTATGGATGATAGGGTAAATGCGTTTGATTCTTTACCCTCACCACCCTAAATCCCTCAAAATCCAACAGAGTTTTCATGTTTTTGATGAAATGAGAACTGCGTAGGTAAAATTTACAATGCCTTACATGAAGTCAGACTTATTATTTCCAACTTGATTCAACTATTCACTTCTGTATACAAGTGAGGTTTATTAAGTTGCTGGTGGTATATCCTGCTAATGTAAATTATCCACTCTACAGGTTTAATGCCACTTCCCAGGTTGTATCGTAAACTTGGGTGTGATCCCTGGCTACATGGCAGTTACATGCTGTATGGCTTCTGACTAGCACCCCCGAACAAAGATGTTGACAAAATAGGGAGACTGCCATCATAGGGCTAGATGGCCCAATTGGCAGAGCACTGGCACGTTAATCCGGAGGTCACAAGTTCAAATCTTGTTTTAGTCAATTTTTCTTTGTTCACCCAAAAGTTTGGGTTTAATGCTCATTACATGACCATTTTGATAAGAGTGTATGGTTTATCACATGATAGCATGATATATCACCACCAGTCTTATTAGGTTCCTATGTGGTACCTCAACCCTCAGTAGGGGTTATTTAAATCAAGTGTATTTCAATTCAAATGGTTTTATCCTTTTATTTACCATCTATTTGATGGATTTAGGAAGGTGAGAAATTAGTAGAACATTTGTTCATACTTCTTCATTTGAATGTATTTTATTAGATAATCTGTGCATTTGTACAGGGTTTGAGCCATCAATTCCGATTTGAATAGCAAATTTATTTCTTGTAATGTAGGAATTTAAGTGTAAAAGTTCAAACTTTCATTTGTATATACAGAAAGCAGCAATATAACTGTTTAAATTGAATTGAATGCGACTGATTTGGGGAATCTGCCAGCATTTATGTCTTGATAATCGTTTGTATTTAATTGTAAATGTCATTTTTTAGTGTAGATAAAAGGTTTTTGAGTTTTTAACAGCTTTTTTTAATTAATGTTTTAATTAAAAATATTGTCAAACAGAAAGTTTCAACAAGTATTGGGAGCAGCCTTGTAGTGATAACATTTTGCAAACCAAGATTTCAATAAAATCTTGTTATCATTATTCACTGGAGTATTGGAGTTTCTCTGAAAATGCATCAAGAACCACAACCTGGGATCTTGATTTTTAAATGTAAAAATTACCTGCTCTTTTTAAAGCTTTTTGATTGATATATCTTTTGGGAAGAAACATCAGTATTTTGCCGTGATGTACATGGAAAGATTGTCTACTTGCTGGATTCACAGGTGTTATTGCTAGCTTCAAACCATATGTATTGAATGCACAGCCTACAAATCAACGCAAGCTTGGCCCTTCTTGGAAAAAAAAAAAGAATTGGTAACTTTGCATGAATACAATCTGGTAAAACTTGCAGAAACACTATGGGAATAATCTCTCTAATATGTTACCCTGGTTCCTAATAGAACAAGTTACGTAACATGTTGATCAGTAACAGTTGTTCAGGCTTTGATCAATTTGCTCGGATCATTTTTATGATACCAATTTTTTTTAACTGAAAATAACCCCCCCCCCCCAAATGTCGAAAAAGCAAAACAAAAATTAACAAATGTAATCTGACCAAGAGGATGGAGTATGATAAAAGGTTCATTGACATTTATTTTACTCCATATGGCCTCTTACCTCCTCGTGGTTGGCAAATGGACTGTCATCAGATCAATTTATGAATTAAACAATACAATGCAGTTATTAAAAACTGTATCCCCCCCCAAAAAAAAAAACACCAGATCTCTGTCTTAAATTAAAATTTTTAGTACTTACTTTTGAGAATCCAAAACATATTGCCAGGTTGTATTCAGTTTGTATTACTCATGCTTGCCCATACACGTGGTTCCCAATGTTTATTAAACCAGTGACCAGATTGGTTCATCTTTCATACCTTTGAATCTAGGAGGTACACAACCTCATCCCCAGGGCTAGTAAGTGGGAGTGTTTGTTCCAAGAATACCAGTTTAATTATTTTTATATAAAGCAGTATCGTGCTCTTTCCCAAATGTATTGTATTTTAGTTTATTTTACTTGCTCAGGGAGGTTTTTATACTCTTAAGACGTCACTTAATGCTTTTTCTTAACAATTGCATTTACTTCAGGTGTTTATTTATAACCAAGTCATGAGCTCTAGCTAGTTTCCAATTTGTGTAATAAAAGTCATTCATGTTATTTGTGCACATAAAGGGGGAAGGTGTTTCTAGTCCCAATTTCATCAAGCTGTTCAGCACACAAATCTGCTTAGCACAGAAAAATCTTGCTTAGCAAAAAAACAGGTTACCAGCCAAAATGTCCTGTAATGTACATGTACATTGCTTGTGACTGGTACCCTATAATATATTGTTTGCTTAGCAAATGAATTTATCAAGTAAGTCTTGTTGTTGTCGCTGAACAGCTTCATGACAGTGGGCCCTAATGCAGCATCTGTAAAGTTTGAAAAACTACAAAATAGATTCTCTGCTAACACGATGTCAATTTAATGCCGGCACACAGACCATACTTTAAAGGAGAAAACCTTCAGCATCTTCTGGCCGCTCTCTGCTTCTTGCTTGTCACTCAATACAAACCTTGCCACCTGACTGCCGCTGTTTTTAGTCCTTAGGAGGGAAATACCCTACTGGAGTGAAAACATGAGGCCATTACCACGTATAGCATGTATATCACTGGTCAATTTGGTTTGTGACCAGGGCCCAATTTCATAGAGCTGCTTTAGCACAAAAACTAACTAAGCACGAGGCAATTTTGTTGGCCAGAATACGGTTACCAGCCAAAACACCAAGTCACATGTACTTTTTGCTTTTAATAGCTGAAAATTGTTAAGCAATATTGTCTGCTTATAAGCAGTTCTATGAGGGCCCAGTTTCATGGTGCTGCTTACACAGATTTCTGTGCTTACAGCGTCCTGTAAAGTACAAGATTTTAGCAGAATTCTGCACTAAGCTCCCTAAGAAATTGGACACAGTTTGCCACAGCTGTTTATAATGGTACTTCAGTGCAACATTGAAAAGCATTCAGACACCAAAAATCTGCCGGAAAAATTGACGATCACAAAAAAACACAAATTGCAAATGCATCGCATCTTCTTACCCCCATTTTATTAAGAATGCTTTCTTGATGTTAAATTGTTTCAGCACATTGTCACCTTGTGAATAGTTTCAGTTTATTTTAGAAATTATATAAAGTCATGTACAAATTATTTGTTGTAATTAAAATTTGTAACAGCAATATGTTTAACCCGCCTCTTCTTACGCTGAATAAAACAAGGAAAAGAAAAGTTACTGCAATAAGCAAAGAAAGTGCCTGATTTCATTGGGTGGGGGAGGGGGGCGTGGGTGTTTTAGGGGTGCGGAAGCGGAGGCAAGAAATAGGCTGGTATTGGCTCAACCCACTGATTTGGACTGGGCCCAATTTTACGAAGCTGCTAAGCACAAAGACGTCCTAGCACAAAAATCTTGCTCAGCAAAAATAGGTTCAACCAGCCAAATATCATGCAACAGTGCTGGTGACTGGTTTCCTGTTGATTTTTGTTTAGAGCAAGTTATGTTAAACAGTATACCGGGGTACCGTTGACCGCTTGCACCAATGTCTCACGTGGCTACTGTCGGCCATGTGGGCCATTTTGGGAATCAAATTGCATGTTAAAATGATATGGTAAGCATGTTAATGCAGCATGGCCTCAAAAGCACACGACACTGCATAACACAGGGACGTTGACTCTAAACTGGCACTACTAAGATTACTGTGATAATGATGTCATGTGAATTGGGTTTGCACCAGAACATATTATTTTAGTATTTTATTTTTCTGGTAATGAAACCAAGGATGCATAATGAGTGAACTTAATCACTGTAGCTCGCAAGCCTGAGGAAACCTGTAAACAAGGGTGCTTGCTATGTGAACCAGAAACACCGGGGTTAACCCCTACTCTTCCACGATAAGTGTTCTGGGTTCTTTTACTACCAATGCTAGTACATGGGACCTAATACTTATTGTCCCATCCGAGGAACAAAGCAATTCTGGTGTAGTATCTTGCTCAAGGACACAAGTGCCACGACCAGGACTCGAACCCACACTCTGCTGATCAGAAACACGGAGCAGTGAGTCGATCCAGTGCTCTTAGCCGCTCAGCCTATAAAAATATAGAACATGATCACATGGATAATCCTCATGAGATAATCAGGACTTTGATTTTCAAACCCTTTAGGTGTAAATATGACATGTGGACAGGCAAATTGAATTCAACCTTTGAAGAAGTCTTTTTTAAATGGATTATTACTATTATTATTTACAACAAAACTATTACATGTGCCTATTGACTCTCATTGACGGTAATTGACTGTTGTTTTTGTTTTGTTAAGTATTTTGTAAATGCCAGATAAACAATGACTAATAAGATGCCAGATATGGCAAGAGAAACAAATAATAATGACAAAAACAAAACTGACTCATCACAGAGATATTTAGAATCATTATACTTTTATTTTTCTACTTCAATAATATCCAATATATAAAAGCCTCCGACTGTATTAAAGTGGAAAAGCAATATGACCAAACATAATTTATTCAAAATTAAAGTTTACAAAACTTTGGGAATATAATTTTAAAATGGAGGTTCAAATCATGAAAAAAATATCAATTTCTTTTTAATAAAGTACTTTTTTACACCTGAAGACCTGTTGATATTTTTGAAACTCACATGAATGCAAGGGAAAACATCAAAGTATTTCCTTTCAAAGTTCAGGATTACCTTTGCAGGATTTCCTTTGAATTCTTGTTTTTGCTTGAGTATCCAGATTGTTGCAGATTAAACTGCCAACTCATGACATTACATTATTGACAAAGGAGCTACGACCCTTGGACTTCCTGCAGGCACAATATTTATACAGTCCAATGGAGGAAATGGAGAATGCACAAACAACAAATTTGTTTCAAAATTTGATACAAAGAAAGGAGACGCATATCAAAACTTGTTAAGCTGTTGTTACAATTCTTGATTTTATGCAATAGTTATGATACAAAATGTAAAATTTCTCAAAATGTATTGTATTTTTCCTGCCAGGAAATGCCCTGGAGTGTACATGGTCACTCTCTTTGTACATAAGGTGACAATGGAGGGTAAACAGACATACCTCATGCAGCATGAACGCACTCAAATCAACAAGCACAAATAAAAAAAGCACAACTTAAAATTTCAGTTTACTACCCAAAACCAAATCAGACTTGTACAAAAGACATTGCTATAACTATTCCTCATTATCCAAAATAGTTTATGTTCGGCTTGTTCTTGCATTTAGGTCGCTTGTCTGGGGAAAGGTTCATTTAATAATTCTGGTTGTGAAGCCAAGGATTCTCAGAAAAGCGAACTTGATCAGTACACCTGCCATGAACCCCATGGAAGGGAAGACAAGGAAGTAAGTTTCAGTTTTTAGATGAGGGAGGAAAACCCACGCAATCAGGAAGGGACTGAAAACCCAATCCACATAGTGCCCTTGGTGAGAAGGCGAGGAAAGATACCACTACGCCAACCCAACTGTTCATTGAGGAATGTTATAGTATTGTTCGTACAGCTAAGCTACAGTGTAATACATACGCACATATATGTACAAGCTTAGCGTCTAGATTCTTCAAAAGTTTGGTCGAAAAATTGTTTTCATGGACGGTCAATTTCATGTTGCTTTGTTTAAGGACGGTTGAACTTGGACACAAATGCAAACCAAAACTTGAAGGTAAAATCTGGGAATAACAATAAACAATAACTACAAATATTTTCTTTTGGCTCAACAATTTTGGCATTACACTATTTTTCGGGTGTGTACTGTAAACTTGAAACGTAAGTGAACATTCTATTTCTTATAAATTCTAAAATTACATGATGAGGTAGGACAATCTAGGTTTATTTATGCAATCAACTTTACAAATTCACAAGCACATTGTGTGGCATATTTCCTCTTTCAGTACATTTCTTTACCATGGCAGTATTTTTCCACTGGGCCAATTCTAGTACTGTGCTATTAACATTCAATATTTGTGTAATATTTTCTTACTAACTACAAGGCCTAAAGCATGGTGAGCAGCTTTTAAAGTGAACTCTTTTGGGTTGTTTTTATGGTTGTTGTTTCGGGTGGCTTAGCTGTTCAACATCTAATAATTTCATCTTTTTCTGTCAAAGGACATATTTGGAACTTACCATAAAGTACAATGTTGTATTTCAGCTTCATATTTCATCCAATACTTTTTTGGTATAACCTTCAGCGATCAATCCTAATTTGTTTTAATTTGGATTACGAATAAATTATCCGTTTCTAAAATAAACCCTAAAACCCAAACTGCACTATTTTTGATGTAAAACATTCACCTTTTGTTCTTTCTTTCAAAGTCTCACAGGATTATTTGTCTTTTGTCATGTAGATTATTCAACATTTTGAACATTTGAAAAAATCAATTATAATTAGAAACTAATGTTGAACTTGAGTTTCATTTACTAAATCACTACCAGGTTTGCAAGGAGAGTCATAACATGACAGATGTCTGCAGCTGTATTATTTCTTCCTGGATACAAAACAAAATTTGGAGAAAAATGAAAGCAATTTTTTATATATTTAAACCATTTTTTACAAAAATTTGACAGTTTTTTGAAACAGCTTTCACAAAGTACTGGATAGGTGATTTTCAAGGGAGGGAGGGAGGGGGTGTATGTGGATTATCTTTAATGTGAGACCTCACTGAGTATGATGTTCATACCATCACCAATCATCCGGAGAAATAATTCCAACAGAGGTACTGTCAAAGATGAGGAAATAGCATTTGATTCCTTAGTCATCATTGCTTATTTGTATTGTAACAATCAAAATAAATCTCCAGATCTTTCTCTTTCCATGAATTGTAAACTTTAAGCTATGGAGGGTGAACATGAACAAAACTATAAAAAGTGGTATTTGTGCTCAGAGTCAAGTGTTTTTGGTGTGTAATCTTAGTATGAGTATGAGGGGGTATGGGTGCAGTCGACTAAAATCACCCATGGTAATGAAGAGGGGTATGAGTGCCGTCAACTTAAGTCACCTACATGTATGGTAAGGAAGAGGGGGTATGAGTGCAGTTGACTAAAGTCACCTATGGTAAGGAAGAGGGGGTATGAGTGCAGTTGACTAAAGTCACCTATGGTAAGGAAGAGGGGGTATGAGTGCAGTTGACTAAAGTCACCTATGGTAATGAAGAGGGGGTATGAGTGCCGTCAACTTAAGTCACCTACATGTATGGTAAGGAAGAGGGGGTATGAGTGCAGTTGACTAAAGTCACCTATGGTAATGAAGAGGGGGTATGAGTGCCGTCAACTTAAGTCACCTACATGTATGGTAAGGAAGAGGGGGTATGAGTGCAGTTGACTAAAGTCACCTATGGTAATGAAGAGGGGGTATGCGTGCAGTTGACTAAAATCACCTATGGTAATGAAGAGGGGGTATGAGTGCAGTTGACTAAAATCACCTATGGTAAGGAAGAGGGGTATGAGTGCAGTTGACTAAAATCACCTATGGTAAGGAAGAGGGGTATGAGTGCAGTCGACTAAAGTCACCTATGGTAAGGAAGAGGGGGTACGAGTGCAGATGACTAAAGTCACCTATGGTAAGGAAGAGGGGATATGAGTGCAGTCAACTAAAGTCACCTATGGTAATGAAGAGGGGGTATGAGTGCAGTTGACTAAAATCACCTATGGTAATGAAGAGGGGGTATGAGTGCATTCAACTAAAGTCACCTATGGTAATGAAGAGGGGATATGAGTGCAGTCAACTAAAGTTGCCTATGGTAATGAAGAGGGGGTATGAGTGCAGTCAACTAAAGTCACCTATGGTAATGAAGAGGGGGTATGAGTGCAGTGGACTAAAGTTGCCTATGGTAATGAAGAGGGGGTATGAGTGCAGTCAACTAAAGTCACCTATGGTAATGAAGAGGGGGTATGAGTGCAGTGGACTAAAGTCACCTATATGGTAATGAAGAGGGGGTATGAGTGCAGTCGACTAAAGTCACCTATGGTAATGAAGAGGGGGTATGAGTGCAGTCGACTAAAGTCACCTATGGTAATGAAGAGGGGGTATGAGTGCAGTTGACTAAAATCACCTATGGTAAGGAAGAGGGGTATGAGTGCAGTTGACTAAAATCACCTATGGTAAGGAAGAGGGGTATGAGTGCAGTCGACTAAAGTCACCTATGGTAAGGAAGAGGGGGTACGAGTGCAGATGACTAAAGTCACCTATGGTAAGGAAGAGGGGATATTAGTGCAGTCAACTAAAGTCACCTATGGTAATGAAGAGGGGGTATGAGTGCAGTTGACTAAAATCACCTATGGTAATGAAGAGGGGGTATGAGTGCATTCAACTAAAGTCACCTATGGTAATGAAGAGGGGATATGAGTGCAGTCAACTAAAGTTGCCTATGGTAATGAAGAGGGGGTATGAGTGCAGTCAACTAAAGTCACCTATGGTAATGAAGAGGGGGTATGAGTGCAGTGGACTAAAGTTGCCTATGGTAATGAAGAGGGGGTATGAGTGCAGTCAACTAAAGTCACCTATGGTAATGAAGAGGGGGTATGAGTGCAGTGGACTAAAGTCACCTATATGGTAATGAAGAGGGGGTATGAGTGCAGTCGACTAAAGTCACCTATGGTAATGAAGAGGGGGTATGAGTGCAGTCGACTAAAGTCACCTATGGTAAGGAAGAGGGGATATGAGTGCAGTCGACTAAAGTTGCCTATGGTAATGAAGAGGGGGTATGAGTGCAGTGGACTAAAGACACCTATGGTAAGGAAGAGGGGATATGAGTGCAGTCGACTAAAGTCACCTATGGTAAGGAAGAGGGGGTATGAGTGCAGTCGACTAAAGTCACCTATGGTAATGAAGAGGGAGTATGAGTGCAGTCAACTAACGTTGCCTATGGTAATGAAGAGGGGGTATGAGTGCAGTCGACTAAAGTCACCTATGGTAATGAAGAGGGAGTATGAGTGCAGTCAACTAAAGTCACCTATTGTAAGTGAAATGTAACAGGTCAGTCTGTTCTTGAGGATGCACTGTTATAATGCAACAGGTACAGCAAATAGATCATACCATATGGGACTGCTACATCATATTCATATATCAGACTCAAGACCGAGGGCACTGACATTTCTGCTCATCTGGTACGTCCTTCATCACCTGCTCTACATGTTTGCCACACCCTGTAAATAAAAACAAAAACAATGAGTAATAAAATATACGTTCACATGCTCTTAACTTATTCCATGAATTTTCCATGAATTTTGTTTCTTGAAGAGTGAATTTATTCCAATCAGGGATTTTGCTTAATGTTTATTTTGATTGCTGCAATCAAAATAAGCAACAGAAGTTCAGGGGTCTTCATTGCTTTTTTCAATTTTGGCAGTACATTTCAGATGGAAATATTTCTCTGGGGGACTGGTACTAGTGTGAACTTTTGAATCAGTAAGCTTTCAGAATGAAACTAATAAATTTCTTGTTGATAATGACAAAATTCTGTTCTTTATCTGAAGCAATATTTGTGTAGGAGGTTCGGGAGGGGTGGTAATGGATTATCTGGTTCACCATCTGTTGATCAGCAAGGTAGTAAACAGTACCAGCTCAATCCCAAAATGTCAAAAACCCAACTAATGATATTAACATAGTTCAAGGACATACTTTCAATTTGGCAACTCTGTAAGTGAGTTTAATTTAATCAACTGACTCATAAAAAAAAGTGCTTTGGATCTCACCTTTCCATGTCGTCTTTTGGCACTTTTCACAGGTGACTTTGAAACACATTCTGACAGTAGACGACCGGATCAAATTTGTATCAAATTAAAAAGCAACTGTTCAAGAAAAGAAGTTTAGAACAACAAAATGAATAACTAATTTCATGATAGGGTGACAGTGTTGGAGCGGTTAGCACACTTAAATGACAACACAAGTAATTTTGTTTTTAAATGGGCTTTGTTTTTGATTGATATTTAGTCCAGGTTGGACTTCTCCATTGCAGAAGAAGGGGAGTCAAACCTGGTCTAGTTGATAGTTACAATGATCAATAATGCATTATGGCCTTTGAAATGCATTATAACCTCCCCTACAGAGAGTGCACTTTACCACCGAAAACTGCCCTGCCCTTCTAAGAACAAAGCATTGAATCTGACTATACAGTGCCGAATCAAAATGAATTTTTATCTTTATGCTACAACAAGTAAAAGGGTATTAGAAGATTTACCACAACACAAATGTAGGTGAAACAAGATCAAATCACCTGAATGGAATTGGATGAAATTGACAAGATGCAAATTGTAATTTTACAATTAAAACACAAAATCGTTTACTGTGTTAGCTACTAAAATCTTAATTTGGGTTGAACAAATTTTTTTTTACCAGAGCGGGATTTGAACATGTGAACTCTGGATTACAGCCAGCGCTCTACCAACTGAGCTATCTAGCCCTACTGTTGGCAGTCTCCTTATTTTGTCAATATCTTTGTTCGTGGGTGCCAGTCAGAAGCCATTCAACCTGTAACTGCTGTATAACCAGGGATCACACCAAACTTTACGATACAATCTGGAAAGCGGCAACAGAGGGATCACCTTATTTTAAAGGAATGCAACTAAAAACTTGTTCAGTTTTAAATTAACAACGCAGACTGGTTTTGTTCCCTGACGCGTGGGCATGTTTTGTACACAAAATCACGGATCGCCGCTCTAATTGTTATAACAGTCTAGTCAAACGGTGTGGATGGGATCTGAGTTTTACGGTTAGAATTTATAATTTTTTAAGAATTTTGAGTTTGCAGAGTGGATTTTTTGGACCATCTCAAGCTCAATGAGAGTTCAAAGAACACATAGAGCCTAATTTTGGCGAGATTTGATTTAAAAAAAAGAGATTTGAATGCAAATCGAAATGCCAAAACGAATCGTTTGTGTTTTGTGCATGAACACCTATGAGGTTCGTGGAGACGATAGCGAAACGAACCTCATAGTTCTAGGAGTAAGTACGACCTAGCCCACCTTACCTCGATGAGCTGTAATGGCTCTCTTTTAACATCGGTCTCATAATAACACTCACCATTTGTAATGAGACCGATGTTAAAAAAGAGAGCCATTATTACAGCTCATCAAGGTGGGCTATGTTCGTGGTCTGTCCTTATGGCCCGACTGAGCGCCGCTAAAAATTAAAGATCTGCCCGAAAATCGTGACCGACAGCGTCCACAGGGGGTAGGTACAGGCCTACACACTACGGCAGGGGGTAGTGAACGTCAACGCTGCTGACGGTCGGTGGTGAATGATCATGATGATGTTTGCTGTGTTTTTAATTTGTGTATAAACAAACACTGAAACAGGTCCGAAGATGAGATTATGAAGACAACACCATGGATGGAGGTAGAATACTCAGTCCTAGAACTATAATGAGGTTCGTTTCGCTATCGTTCGTGGAGACGATAGCGAAACGAACCTCATACTATTTCTAGGAGTAGAGGTAGGAATAGAATCCTAACCTCCATGATAACACTAAAAAACAGGTTATGTTCATTCTTAAACATTCATACATCACCTTACCTAGGATCTTCTACTGCACCGTACGCTAAGAATTCCCTTTATTGCAACAGCTGATGATCCATCCAGGCTCAACTCAAAACTTCCTTTAATTGTTGTGTGATGACTTTTTTAACTACTCGCGTACACTCGAACTCACGGTTATATTTTTAAGGTCCTAGTAATTGCCGTCAACACACCGTCAACACGAACAGTACAGCCAACACAACGACAGCACACCCAAAACACGTTCTATTATCTCTACGTACTACACAGCTTCGAAATCGGCAGTGCGGACGATACTATTTTACGCTAAAGGGGCAACAATATTACGGTGCCCTCTGCTGAGATGTCCATGGAATGATGATTGCATTACCTGTGCACCCTTACGCATGAATGGTACAGTCTAAGCTCCATGATGAGAAAGCAAGATTGCAGTTAGAGATCTTTTTTTCGCGTGAAAAAACTCCATTTTCGTAAATGAAATGTAACCTCAAACCAATAAAAATTCTCCTTTACAGTTCCGTGCCTTTTTTGTCGATTTAAAATTTATATTGGCGGTTTTGACGGTTGTGTACACGGTTGTGTAGATGGTGTGTTGACGGTGATTAGACACACCAGTTTTTAACCGACCGTGTGAAGTTGGTACCTTTTTGTTTAAAATTTGACGTTCGAATATCAAACGAGTACCAGTTACTGGTTTGAGGTTCCTTTATGTACAAAAACAATAATAGGCGAGCTTGCAAGGGGGCGAGATGACCAGCCCCCCAATAAATAACGCTCTACATAGCTAGGTTTGGTTCGGCTACAACCTCGCACACCCACCAAATGTAATTTGGCAGTTCATTCAATTTGTTTAGAAGCGGGGACGATGAAGTAGGGTGCCCATCGGGGGGTTGAGGAGGAGAGCGCGCGCTGTTTTTAGTTATGATGAGAGAGATTGAATGACACTGACAGTGACACTATGTGATGAGCTGGGGGGTTTTGAATGTTGCTAGGTTTTCTATTATTTTTTATAGATCTACAACAGAAAGGGTCAACAACAAAACATCTAAAAATTCACCATATTGTGTCTGGACGATTTAGTGAGTATGTTTTCTTGCTCTTCGGTCGGTGTATATACTCCTCAGAAGTTCGTTAATTCCGCTATCGATCATTGGATCATCTCCACGATGGAGACGATAGCGGAACGGTATATTCCTTCCTCATTCCATGGAGGTAGGAATTAATGCTCAGTCCTAGAGTCCTACAAGAACATAGCCCACCTTGTTGAGCTGTAGTGGCTTTCTTTTAACATTGGTCTCATGAGTGTTATGAGGCCGATGTTAAAAGAGAGCCATTACAGCTCAACAAGGTGGGCTACCTTCCTCCATGCTCTGACTGAGTCAAATCTAGCCCCAAAGCAAAATGTCATGCTTTAATGTGTGGCCAAGCTCTGAATCTGAAGGATTCAGAGCTTGGCCACACAAGTGCTAAGACTAAGTGAACTTATGACATGATCATGATGTACATGTATGAGTTGTGACCTGAGTGATGGATGATGTTATATCGTTAACTTGAGAAAGGGATTTCGTCAATCAGTGTACATTACTCTAGTCTTACTAATTTCATATTTATTTCCGATAAATTTCTGATTTATAATGTGTTTATGTCTTTCTTTTGTTGGCATTGGGACTTATTCCACCGAGGGGATAGCCCCTCAGAAGTAGAACTATGATGAGGTTCGTTCTGCTATTATCCACACATAAATTGCACCCCCTTAAGGTGATCCCTGTCCCTGTCCTGCATGCCGCTTCCCAGGTTGTATCGTAAACTTGGGTTTGATCTCTGGCTACATGACAGCTAACGGTTGTATGGCTTCTGACTGGCACCACGAACAAAGATATTGACAAAATAAATAAGATGAACGCATAGGTAGAGCACTGGCATGATAATGCGGAGGTCACAGGTTCAAATCCCGCTCTAGTCAATTTTTCAATCTAAACTTGAATTAAAATTTACCCAGTCATTTTCCCTTGTGGTTTATTACTTGATATTATTAGAAAAAATGCTGCGTGTTGTGTAAGACTAAGAGCATGTTCTTGTATCACTCCGAAGCGAACTGGCAAAATTAATAATGTCTCAGATGTGCTTGGACGTATTATAAAATGCCCTGTCTCCAAAAGATAAATTTATGATATGTCTTTAACTCACCCTTTTAAAATTTGCCTTAAACCTGTATTTTTTTTTTTTTTTTTTTGCAGTTGCCTTTATTGCCAATAATGGATTCCATCTCTGGACTATTCGATCAGCTGGTTGACAAACATGTCAATAAAGAACTACTACAACCTCGGCGGAATCCATCCAACACCACATTAGCCAAGCATCGTAAAGCTCTCCGTGTCTCTCTCTATACAACCCTCTTTTCTCATCTAAACGGTCCTCTCCAGCGAGACGATGTCATTGGGGCTTCTCCTGAGTCGGTTTGGGATGTTGTTGGGAATCATGATGCGGTCGCCGGAACCAAAGAGCAACTTCTTCAGGTTGTCTTTGAGATGCGGCAGCAGCGGAAATACGACAAAGCGCACAAGCTTGAGAGACTTCTGTCATCGTTACCAGATGTAGACAATGGTAGGAGCAAATTTATACCAAAGTCTGACTCAAATGCTTTTGTTGTTGGTTTTTTGTTTTGTTTTGGGTTTTGGGGGTTTGTTTGTTTGGTTTGGTTTTTTTTTAGATGATCTTCCCAACAAGGGAAGTCGGCAAAGACCCCACAGGGGATGTATCTATGCCAAGCTTGTGACAGCCAATCTCTCTCATACAAATATTGGTTTAACGTCTATGACTATGAATTGCACAAATCAATAAATTATTGTTCAGTAATTAATTTTGTCTAAAATCCTAGTGGGTTCTTCCCTATCTTCACCTCTGGTGACCTTGATTCGTATCAGCTTTGGACCAGAACCTTCCATGTGGATTGGGTTTTCAGTCCCTACCTGATTGCGTGGGTTTCACTACTTGGGGTCTTGGTATTCATGCCACATCTAAAACTGACTTATATTAAACATCTTTTTTTCAGCACTTACAGCACTTACAAGGGTTTCTTGGTTTTATTTCCAGAATTTGGATATAATAATAATAATACAAATATGAATAAAGTTCTTGATGGTGTCTTTCAAAAACAACCTCAAGCCACTATACAGATTTAATCGAATAGACTTTGACTTTGTCTTCAAGGTAGTGCAATCAGGGAAAAGGTTATGGAGCAATAATCTTGTTTCAATTTTATTAGTGCCTAATTGAAATACTGGCTTGAAAATTTATTTCCAACATGTATCACTTGGGATTTTTGTTCCTAACCTGTTATGTAAAGATAAATTTTTTTCCTGTAGCACTTTGCACATTCTTGCTAAACAACACCTCTGTGAAATTGGCCACTTGTAAATTAGTGATGTCAATAAAAAGCATTTTTATTTGACTACTTTGCTGTTGTTGTTTTTATCAAAAGGCAATCACTCAGAGCTGAAAGCTGCAATACAGCTGCTGCTGACTCTAGCTGGTTCCTGCCGTAATAAGAACAAGGATCCCCCTGTTGGTTACCGGGAACCAGACCTACCACTAGTGGATGTGAAAAACAAGGTAAACAACTAAATAAAGGTTTGGACTTTCAAAACAACAGTGGATGATATTGAGCGGTCAGGCAGTGGAAGGTTGACTGTGGATTGTGTACATGTAGATGCAGTCACCACACGATATCATATTGCGGGCTGGCATAGTGCGTATATCATTCAAAACCACAGTGGATGATATTGAACGGTCAGGCAGTGGAAGGTTGACTGTGGATTGTGTTGTATGCAGTCACCACATGATATCATATTGCGGGCTGGCATAGTGCGTCTATCATTCAAAACCACGGTGGATGATATTGAATGGTCAGAAAGTAGGAGGGTTGACTGTGGATTGTGTTGTATGCAGTCACCACATGATATCATATTGCGGGCTGGCATAATGCGTCTATCATTCAAAACCACAGTGGATGATATTGAATGGTCAGGCAGTGGAAGGTTGACTGTGGATTGTGTAGTATGCAGTCACCACACGATATCATACTGCAGGCTGGCATAATGCGTCTATCATTCAAAACCACAGTGGATGATTTTGAATGGTCAGACAGTAGGAGGGTTGACTGTGGACCGTGTAGATGCTGTCACCATGCGATATCATATTGAATAGTGTATCTATCATTCAAAACCACAGTATATTAAATGGTCAGAGAGTAAGAGGGTTAATCCAGTTGTACCACTTTGACTTAATTTTAAAGGTTGATTTGTATCAATAAGTAAGCAGTTTTTATAATCAGTGTAAAACCAGTACTTCCTTTTATTGTGTATTGTCTGGATTGTTTTGTTTCTTGGTCCAGGATGATCGTTCTGTTGTCTTACCGAGAGGACCACGTTACCATGGTGACAGTTGTCATGTTTATCATCAAGGTTACCAAGGCTACATCCATTACCCCAGGTATGGGCCACTTCATTGTCATATTCTGCTCATTGTGGGCAGGGTGTCAAGAAAAACCTTTTAGAAACGAGATTACTTTTTCAATGGCATTGATAGCAATTATATTTATCCATGACCCAAAATCTGTAAAATCCAAGACTTGCCTTATTTATTCTAAATGTTTTCATTTCTGCACAGCAATTTTTGTTTTTGTTATGTAGCCAGGATGTAGATCATAGTCACCTTATTTGCAAAAGAAGTGACTATGCATTCCATGGCATTTCCTGGCAGGCAAAATTCTACACAGGGAATTAACCTAGTGGCTAATTAGCTGATTACGTCAGAGAAATCATGGAAGAGATGATGAGGAATATCAAGACAAACTTTTAAGTTATTTTATGTGGAATTGAAAATGCTCCATTATAGAAGCAGGTACAGACATCTCACACACTCCCTCCCTGTGTTTTGACTACTTTCATTTGGCTTTGCTGTAGGGAGCTTTTTGAGGGAAAACAGCTGTCACTTGTGAAGACAAACGGAGGTAACGGTGAGGGTGGTAACTACAGAATCCTTGAGCAAAAGGTAGTTTATAGACTTATTTCGCAACGCGCAGCGCACTTACATGTGCCTATCCTGTCCGCCATGTTGGGATTCAAAATGTACACAAAGGAATTGACTCCCCAAATAGTGGAAATGGTAGACGCGCATTGTGCGGAGGTTTGTTCCGCATTGTGCAAGGGTTCAATAGTTAAATTGAGTACTTTTAACTCATCCTACTAGGGTCAATCCATGGTAGGTCACAGTTCATTGACCACAGGTAGTTGACCCATCTCTTTCATGAGACGATGGACAGCTGTAACTAGTCAGAATATACCGTTTATCTCAACCCCTTCCTAGGAGAGGTACTTATCACATTTCTTTTCCCAAGCTGGATTCCATAGGGGTCCTGTATACATCTGTATAATATGTTTCTACCTATTAGTTTAGTGTTTACTCCAAACATAATTACACCCAAGTGTGTAAACACGTGCAATCGGGACCTCATATTGTCCCTCTTTTGTTTGTACTCTAACTTTTTGGCAACAGCTACCATTGATTTGTACACTTCCTCCATGACACTTTCCAACTAGGGACCTTCACCCAACTGGGGACCCTTTTGTCCCTTTTGTTATAGGTCCCCGGTGTGAATTCACTTCAAACAATAACAAACACCCTGATACTAAGGAAAGCTTCGCACAGCAACAGAGGTGTGCGTCTGCCCAAACCTTAAGGGGCATTGCTGGCTTCCCAGCTGATACAAGAATATGACTTGAAATCCAATTGTAGATTTGTCTGTCATCCTTGTTTGGATTGTGTTAATAACTTTGGTCACACACAATCTTTAGATTATAAGACATGATACCTTTCTGTATTTAGGACCCCCTCAGGCAAAACCTGGAACTTTTCTTTGTTAACCATAATAAGTAACAGCCACAAAAACATAAATTGTTTACTTGGACCAATTTTGGACGTCACCAAAGAAAAATTCTGAAACATTGTTGGGGTCATTGTTAATTTTCACGATGAATACAATAATCTCACTATTGAAGGTTGAGGGTTTTGCCAGATTCAGTCACATTTAAAGGTAAATTTGACACACTAGTTATACCACTTCTTATTTTCAGCTCTTTGAGGTTGAGCCGGGCAAGGATCTACTTGGCAATGGCCTGTTTTCGCTGAAAGTGAGTTCTTTTTATCGAATGAGTCTTAAATTAATCCCAGAGTTGTTTTGTGTACACCTTCTCTTTAACACTTTGACTGCTGCAATTTTTGTACACCTTCCCTCCCCAGGCCCAATGGCTGAAACCATCGAAAATAACTCCATCGTGTCCCCTAATGCACGTCAATACGTTTTATGCAGGAAAAGTATTTCAATTCTTGACATACAGAGGGCAGCGCAACATTGTACTACCAGCCAAGGAAATCTTGGGTATAGCATCTACTATGGGTAGTAAGTCTATCCTGAGAATATCCGGGATTAGCAGTCAAAGTGTTAATGATTTGGTGCAGTATTTGAGACAAACAAACGATGGCCTGCAGGTAGACTTTAACTCTTGTAACACTGGTGCTTGGTATAGTTGTATAAAACAATTTCACAGTGGGTGCCTACCCAGGAAGCGCGCCTACCCAAGAATGGCGCCCACCCAGGAATGGCGCCCAACAAGGAATGGCACCTACCCAGGAATAACACCTACCCAGGAGTAGCGCCCACCCAGTAATAGTACCTACCCAGGAATGGTGCCTAACAAAGAATGGCCCCTTCCCAGGAATGACACCTACCCAGGAATGGCGCCCACCCAGGAATGGCGCCCAACAAGGAATGGCGCCTACCCAGGAATAACACCTACCCAGGAGTAGCGCCCACCCAGTAATAGTACCTACCCAGGAATGGTGCCTAACAAAGAATGGCCCCTTCCCAGGAATAACACCTACCCAGGAATGGCACCTACCCAAGAATGACACCTACCCGGGAATAGCGCCTACCCAGGAATGGTCCTACCCAGGAAAGCACCCTCACCAGGGCGGCACCTCCCAAGATCTAGTACCCCATAGTACAATGTATAACAATGTTGCAATCAATATTTACCTCTTCAGGGTCTTCTTGATGGTGAGCATGAGAAGCATACGAGGGAGACTCTATTTACTGGATTGACACACAGTAAGACCAGGCAGCTGAACATCAAGCTAAGCTTCCCTGATCTTCCAGATACTAGCAACCCAGACCTACTTGGGCTGAATATACCAAGCTTATCAGAGGTACTACTAACAGGGCCCAAACTCATACAGCTGCTTAAGTACACAATGGTACTTTAAATTATTTTCTGCTAAGTAAAAATATGCAAGAAACCTGTTGTAAATGGTACATATGACATGGTTTTTTGAATGGTAACCCTTTCCTGGCTGTCACAAACTGCTTACTAACTGAAATGTCCTGGTATAAATTGAACAATTGCTACTGGCCCCATTTTTCGACCCTTCCTAGCTGAGTCTTTTTCACCCTTGAGAAAGACAGCTAGGATCGAAGCATAAGGCCATTTGCAATTTTTTTCTTAACTTATTTATTGATCAATATTCTCAGTTCAGTAGCTGTATGAAGTTAGTTACCCTTCCAACAAATAAATACATTTAATATTAAGAAAATAATGATTATTATAAAAAAATTCTCATTGGAAACAAATTGTACTTAACTTCTATAGCAGAGAGAAAGGGAAAAATGTTTTTTGGGGTGTACAATTTGAAAGAGAAATGTGCATTAGAAAGTTAGTGTTTAAAAAGATCTCATGCAATGATGTCATCCCGCTGCCATCTTGGATAAAATGAAACAGTGGAAAGGGGACTGCTATGTTTATGCAGCGCACAGGAGGGGCCATAAAGCTAGCTTCTATTGACCACTGAGGGATGGCACCCTAGTCCTACATGTACATGGATGACAAATTTCAAACTTTTATCTGAATTCTGAGGTTTGTTATGTCTGCATTCTGAAAAAGGAGCCATTATTTTCTCCACTCATGCAAAAATCCTGCTCTTGCTATCTACTTATTTCATGCTGAGGATACTGTTCCCAAAAGCTCCTTGGAATCTATAACTCAAGGGGTTACTAAAAGGTGGAAATGTCATCATTCCAACATGCCTCATCATTCTAACATTTGGAGCAGACATTTTAGTTGGTGATGACTCTTATCGCTGTTCATGAGACATCAGATGCATAAGGTCAAAAAAACACCTCTTCAGATGTTTATATGTAATGCAGTGATTTGGCATAAAATGATTTCCTTGTTGCTTTTCTCTCATTTTTGGTTTCTTCCTGCCAGCCATCTGATGACGAGGGATTCCATGAAGCTTCTTCCTCCGTCTCTACCCCTGCCACTGAGTCATCTATCAAACCAGATGAAGATGAGGAGAATATATGGCACTTGGCTCTGCAGTACCAAGCCAATCAGCACTACACATGGGAAACATTAGGCTGGTTGGTTCATTGCCCAAGGGGCCATTTACATCAATCCAATTGCCCATATTAATGTCCCAGTGCGCATGATCGATGCTCAAAGGTTTCTGGGTGAAATCCGAGACCAAGCAACACTGGCAACTGTCATGGTGCGCTGATTTTGAAGCAATGCGATACACAACTAAAAAACCTGGCATAGTTACATGTAAACTACAGCATGGCGTCCATCTTGGCAGCTTGATTTCATTTTTAA
Organism: Plazaster borealis; assembly: GCA_021014325.1. Lineage (NCBI taxonomy): Eukaryota > Metazoa > Echinodermata > Asteroidea > Forcipulatida > Labidiasteridae > Plazaster > Plazaster borealis. The sequence continues at coordinate 33,769,143 of CM037474.1, read as the reverse complement.
CTGTACTCGGTTTCCCAAGATGCATTGGGGTATATTTTTAAGATGGCGCTTGTGCATAATCGGCTATTGACCCAATTCACCTGACGTCCACATCACAATAGTCTTGGTTGCGTCATTGTGGGAGTCAATGTCCCTATGTGTTATACAGTGTAGTGCACATTTTAGGCGATGCAGTGTTTACACACTTACCATGATTTTTCTTGTGCAATTTGATTCCCAAGTGGCGAGCATGGCAGACAGTAGCTGCATGTGACATTGGTGCATCGGGTCAATAAGCAGATGTTTCCTGCTTTAGAGCAGTCTTTACATGGACCAAATTACATAGAACATAAAATAATGCTTAGTACCAAATTTATGTTGAGCAAAAATTTGCAGGAAACCAGTCACAAATTGTATATATGACATGGTATTTTGGCTGGTAACCTATGTCTGGTAAACACAATTTGTGTGTGTGTGTTGTTAATTCTTACGTTAAATATCGCTCCATGGCCTATTTTATAAGGCTGTTGAAGCAGAAAAAGTTGCTTTGATAATTAAATGGCCAAGCAAAAATAAATGCGGTACCAGTCACTAGTAGCGTAGCATGGCGTTTTGTGGCATCCCCTTACGCGTCCCAGGTTGTATCGTAAACTTGGGTGTGATCTCTGGCTATACGGCAGTTACAGGTTGAATGGCCTCTGACTGACACCCCTGAACAAAGATATTGACAAAAAAGGGAGAGACTGCCAACAATGGGCTAGATGGCTCAGTTGGTAGAGCGCCGGCATGTTCATCCGGAGGTCACATGTTCAAGTCCTGCTCTGGTAAATTTTTCTTTGTTCGACCCAAATTTTGTATTTGTTTTATTTAAATCGGCAATGTTGTAGGATGTTGAAAAACAAATTCTAAAGAGAAAGTGTGAGGTAAAATATACATTTTTTCATATGTTTGTGTATTTGTTTGATTTTTAGCCGACCACAAGTTACAGAGAGACCGTATCTAACCGAAGCAGGTGCCAAAGTGTTTGATGAGATGTACAGACTCCGATGCCAGGAGGCCTCTGTTCTTGATGCGTCGCTGCAGCGCCCTCTTGTGATTTTACCCAACCAGGATCAGCTGGTGCGGGACAGTCTGTATGTACTTCTGAGCGTTCCATCGGAAACATTCATGCTGAACAAGGTAATCGTGCAAATGTAATGAAGCATTTGTTAAAGATGCTAGGTCCAAAAGTTTCAGAGTTAAATTTTAAATAACTATTTTTATAGAATCGGGAAAGTTACAAGCTTTCTTTTAAAGATATTGCCTGAAAAAACCGCCAATCACAAGTGATTGTTAATTAAAAACAACAAATTAATTATTGTCAGGATCCTGACATTTTGTCACGTCCATCAGACATGTAAAAACAATGTTGCCTGTTACATGTATTTTGTGCATTGTCTGTGCCATATGCAGTAGTTTTTGTATGTTTTGATTTAAAACAGCACTATCTGTCAAAATTAGTTAAGAGAAGACATTAAAAAATATATATATTATTTGGTGAAAATTGGGCCATTCAACTTGAAGGTGCGGTATTTACAGAGTGTTCTGTTTGTAAAAGTGGGGTCCACAAAGGATAAGAATGACTTCACTAATCAATGATGATGTTGTTGTAGGAAGCACAGTGCTTTGTCATCAATCCAGACATCTGCCTGACAGGGACAACCCCCAGCAGCCTTCATCGACTTCTTGGAGAACTCGCTCAGGCCGGCACAGACCACCACAGACTTTCCATCTTTGCCCAACAGAGGGTGCTAGACTCCACCTATACCGGTGGCCTGGTTCTCCAGGCGTTCACCAGCAGCATCAGGAGATTCATGCAGTATTACCAAGCTGTCGTACAGAGGGCACCCTCTTGTGATGGGAAATTGACAGTCTTGACGATCAGAGCTATGTACGGCAAGATGATCAAACAGCTAAGGTATTGCTCGTAGGAAATGCTGATAGTCTTCAAAATCATTTGTCATAAAATGAAATACGATAATAGGCTCTCCATCCAAGCTTTGCAAGAATAGAATCCATGCATATTCCGCCATAGCTGAGGACAAATGATTGAAATGCATACCTGTGTATACGCCATGCACAACTATCAGCCAATGAGAGGTCTTTCTTTAACCTTGGTGAGGGCGCTGTTTGAGCTTATGGCGTCTTTTGCAAGGGGGTCTATATTCGATGATTTATGGAACACTTGGTGACACTTGTTTTCCATTCCTTTTATGGTTATACTGTATACCCTCCATCCAATGTAGCTTGGCCCAACATATTCCTGTTTTTTATAAACCCCAACCTACTGAAGTCCACCAGCATATTCAGTTGTACTTAATTGGCCTCACAATCCCCTATCTGTTTCTACTTCCATAATAGATACTTAGCCAATCTGTGTCGTTGCAACCAACGTCTGAGCACCAAGCCAGGAGACCCTGGGGATTCCTTCCCCCTGGGTATCCATCTCTTGTCGTACCTCTACGAGGAGGCGCTAGACTGCATCCTTCAGGATAGATATCAGCTTGTCTTGTCACTGCTTAGAAGTAGTTGTGGACCGTACTTGATGTGAGTTTTGAGATTCTAAAGCCTTTTCATACCAGGCAGTTTTTTAAGGCAACTTTGAGAGGCAGCCAATAAGCCTTTTGCGAGTTAGATTTGAATAATGTCTGGTACAAGGACTTGCTTAGTCACAAGTGACCATTTAAATTGGAATTCTTTAGACTAGAGACAGTTGCTATGTCACATGATTCGGGCAAGCTTGTGCCCAGTTAAAGAGACGGCGAACACCCATACACAATTTTGAATGAATGTGTATGGCACAATGGTACCCGGCTTTGCTCATCAGGAGGTTGCTGTACAACAGTTTGCCCCGGACCATGTGACCTAGCAACACTGTGTTTAGTCTGGGGAATCCAATTTGTCCCTTCCCCCCCCCCCCCCGAACAGGTCAGGGCTGCAAGCCACTAATAAACCACTTAAACCTTGCAACCTTCTACCAAGCAGTGCTCTGAGTACAGTGGAGCATTTTGCAGCAAAAGGTTCAGCCCAATTATGCTTCACAATGAACCTGTTTGAGATATGTCAAACACCGTAGGAGTGCACCGTTTGGTTTGGGTGTTGTATACAGACAGACAGATTAACCCAAACCAAAGCAGTGCAATTATAATGTGTCGATCATTATCTCAAAATGGCTTATTAAGTTCTTTTACGTGCACTGCATACTCCAACTCCCAGGTTTTATCAGAAGAACTTAGACCCTGATGTTGTTAAAGTTCCTTATGACCATGCCTGGCTACCCAAACTGTTTCAAAGAAAGGTTTCTCAAAGAGAAAGCTTTAGAGAAAAAAAATTATATTAAACAAATGCAAACCTTTTTATTCATAGGTTTATCCAGGACTGGGTGTTCCATGGAATTTGTCGTGATCTGTTTGGAGAATTCTTGATCAAAGTCAGTGATGAATATCTACACTATAGAGGTAAAAAAAGGTTGATTTTATAAAGTGTCTTTCTTCCTCTATGTCGAGTGGTGTCCCCAGCCAACAATATCACGAGAGAAGTGACCCCAGATCTCCCTGTCCCTCACGCATGTAGATATTTCATCAGTTGTCACAAAGCCAGTGTCCCTGCGTAGTATGTCCACACGGGTCAGGTGACATCCACCTCTTTGGTCTTGACCTTTCTTGGGCTCCCAGAGGACAAGCTTGCTGACTGGAAGTTCAGAATGACGATAGCAGTGCCTTGCAAACTTGACTCTTGCGCAGTTTTTTGCACTAAGGTTAGGGAACCCGAGAGAGATCTGAATTGGTTATGTGGTCTTCACTCCTGACACCAAAGCACCTGGTGTAGCAACTTTATCAAAAATAATATATGGTGACTGAGTCAGTTGCATTTAGTGTTGGAAGGCCTTGTCATCCAATGAGACAATCACATAGAGGCAACCGACTGCACAGCATGTACAAGGAACAATTCCCTGCGAAAATAGTTCACACATGACATGAGTGAAGTGTAAAATGCTTCAACGTTTTAAAATCTGTTTTCAAACTCTCTTTTAAAATTGACAAGTTCGTGTGCAAAGCTAGTTCACAGTTGAAGTGAATGAAATATTGTAAAGTGAAATTCAAAATCTGGTCAAGAAATTGCAATTCCCTTTTTGCATTTTATTGTGAGATGATTGAGCCAATATATTGTATACTTTCCACCTACAGATAAGCATTACTGGACGCAGGGTTTTGTGCTAGCGTCCAGTAACACTGAGGACAGCGTTCCTCTCTTCTTAAAGGACCTTGCATATGACATCTATGTTTGTGGAAAATCACTCAACTTAATCAGGCTCTGCTGTCCAAAGGTAAAGCACCAAAGCCCAATTTGAATATTGTGATCACATGACACAAATCAAAATTTCTTATTTGCTCTTTGATTGATTTTGCGTAGTTGGAATCCATTCAATAACTATTTATGTTGCACTAACTCAGAAAAGGTTAGCCTTTTATGTAAATGATTCATTTCAAAGCATTTGCAAATGTTATTTCGTTTATGATATTTTGACAAAGTAAGGCCAAATAAAACAAAAATTGCTAGTTATTCCCTGCCCACTTCCTTAAACAAAATCTGAATGAGAAACTTGCGCAGTAGATTTTACAAACCAAACAAACATCATGTAAAAAATATGCTAACAACCTGGTTTCAATTTAGAGTGCTTTGGCCAAACTTGCAAAATTTGGGTCCAGAATGCCCAACAGTTTTGAAAAATCCTGTGTGATCCTTGTGTACCACACATTTAACAGATGTTGTAATCTATCTCTTCTTGTAGCATTTTCTGTGTAATCCCGGCGTGTCCATACCTAGGATTAATCTTACCTTCTCTTCAGAGGAGTTGGAGAACTCCGCTAAGAGGACGAGTGTCTATGTTGGTCACATGCAGATCCTTGCTAGACAGAAAACAGTCTCAAGACGAGAAAAGGTATAAAGAAATACAAACAGGAATAGAGAACAAAAAGGTTATAAACGGTGACCATGGACAAATCTTGTTCAGAAGTTATTTGAAAATATGAACGTGGAAAAGACAAAAGTTCATAAAAGTTTACACAAATTTGCTCATATCATGTATTGACCCAATTCACCTGATGTCATTATACATTAAAACTTGGTTGCACCATTTTGGAAATCTGTTTCCCAGTGTGTTATTGTGCAGTGTGCCTCAGTATGATGCACACCATACCTTTACATGCAATTTGACTCCTAAAACAGCAAAACGTTGGCAGACAGTAGCCACCTATGACATCGGTGCAAGGGGTCAGTACCAAGTTTAGAACTTGGGAAACTGTTTCTCTCATGAATAAAGTGTGTATCTGTCATAGCGTTATCACTGACGTTGTTTTCTAATCTTCAGGAGCTTTTGGAGTTGGGGACCAGGCAGGAGTTGCTGACCAAAGCAAGGAAAGCTGCAGCAGATGAACTCAAGAGAATCCTAGGTAAATAACGCCAACGCATCCCCCTCCGTCCACCCTACCTCCTGCAGCTTGGGCTTAGATTGTATCTAAATTATCTCTGAATTAATAAGTGTAGGACAGATTTTTTGTTTTTCTCCCTACACCGATGTGTGATAAACACTGTATACTCAGTATTTCCAGCACCGCCCCCCCAAGTTCATGTTCAAATACACAGTCTTTACTACTGGGGTAGGATCAAACTAATGACCCCTGCCATTCTAGAGCAGATGACTTACCACTAGGCCAGTTTGAATCATGTACAAATTAGCAGCTGGTACCGCAACAATTTAATAGCTGTAACAATGACTAGAGCAAGCTAGTTGAAACGTTGAGACCTATTAAGAACTCACTCCGCGGCAGTGTAGTTATTAACGAGAAGTCCCCCCAATCCACATAGCGAAAGTAGTAGTCCCACCCAATTTCCTACCTCCCGCCCAGGTAGTAGTTTATAAGCAGGACATTTCTTTTCAGAACTGAGAAGTCTCCAGAATTCCGAATATTTTACTCTGCGGCAGTCGAGTAAAAAAGCAAGACAAGTTCTCAAAGAACTAAATCTACCTAGCAAGTAGTATACACATGGTGTTACCGCAAACCAAATATATATTATAACAATTTCATTGGGAATAGGGAATTATATTTTTTTTTTTGGTCAAAGATTATAGAGCGCTGAAGGCACAAGATAAGGAACTCGGATGTGAAATGTTCACTGGACGCCATTTCAGCAAGCAGCTCTTTTGATGCAACAATAGATCAGTGTAGACAATGACCATGGCTATCAATGATTTAACATTTGCTTACTGAAATGGCGGCCATGAGTATTTCACGCTCCAACAATAGATAAAGCTCCAGTTCCCTATCTTGCGCTTTCAGCACTCATTAATCTTTGGTTTTAACCCTACACCGATGTGTGGTACACACAGTGTACTCAGTACTTTCCCCCGAGTCATGTGGGAAAACAGGGTTTTTTGTTATCTACAAGGAAAGGCTTTGGGAGGGCAGGATATTGCGGAAATATTACACCTACTTTAGTCTTTGCCAGAATGATTACAAGTTGCCATGATTATTTCTGATTTCCAGATGCAATGCAGGAACAGCGTGTTGCAGAAGATGCCAGGAAGAGAGAAGCCTTCAAGGAGTTTAAAGACCAAATGCAGAGAGATCTTGTTGTGAGTATTGAAGTGAACTTGTGACTCGGGATTTCTTGAATAAAAAGGTTGATAAAAAATACAGCTGTAATAAAAACTTCAAATTACCCCTCTGTTGCTGAACTATGACTATTGAATCATCTACCATTTCACATCAGAACCCCACTAACCATTCAGTCTTTCATTAAAATCTCTCAAAACACACCTCATGTCAAAAGCATTTCCTTAACTGTTTTGTTTTTTTTCTTCCCATTGTTTCCACCCTTTGTTCTTCCCATTGTTTCACTGTTATGGTTCCCTGAGCTTCTTGTTGGTGGATTTGTGTGTGTTATAAGACTATGTTATCATTATTTCTTTAAGTTATAAGCCACAAGAGAAACTGACTGGGTAATTTTATCAACTGAATAAAGGAAAATTTGATACGCACAGGGCTTGAACCTGCTATTACACAAAAGCACACCTTCCTATAGTGTACTTCCACACCAAGCACTGCATATGATTCGCAACCCTTTTGTTTGTACTGAAAACACATTCTGACACAGTTAAAGGTTTGAGAAATTCAGACAAACAGAGCGACCAGACATGTTTTGTTTCCAGTTGTGTTTATGCCAAACTGAACAGTCCCTCTGGCAATCTTTGGAATTGCAGCAACAAAATCTTGAACAAAAACCAATTTGGCAATAAGTCGCTCTAGGATTTTTCTACATACTTGTGTTTCTGCAAGATAGGAAAAATGGAAGAAGATTGGTTCAGTTTCTCATACATGGCAAGGTGAAATTGTTGTTAGGATAATTTGTAAAATCTCCACTTCATTAAGAGTAGGTTTAAAGGTTTAAAATCTTTATTTGTATTTGTTTGTACTTAAAGGGGCACATTGCCTTCAAATCTCTAAAAATGTTGCTGTTTGGACTTACTCCTTATAGTTTTTAAGATTTGTTCATGCACAAAAATACCTACAGTGTGTTGTAATTAGTGAGTAGAGATTTATACATAAATTTGCCTCTGGAAATACAACCAGCAGAACATACGGTCCGCCATTTTGTTGAGTCAAAAATTTGGTTCTACAAAACAGGGGACCATGTTCTGTTATGAAATTACACAAAAACCACACCATTGGAAGGGATATTTATGTGAATCATTATATTCTAGAATCATTATATTCATTATATTCTACTTTAAAAATATCTTTCGAACCATGTTCATTTCATAACTAGCGCTTTTTATAGCCTAAAGCACTCAATCCAAAGGAATTTAAATAATAAGTTGTTTTGTTTCAGCGTCGAGCTCTTGCTGAGGAGACAGAGAAGCAAGAAGATATTGAAAGAATTGAAGCAGTGACTAAGAGGGAGACAGGAGAGGCTAAGATGCAGTATGATCTGGAACAGAAAGTCAGGTATGTAGGGCTCCAGATGTACACTGGACGGCAGGCCAGTAAACTCAAGACCCGACAAGTCCAGCGGTCTTGTGTGTTTCAATTGAACAATTATACCTCACTGTGTAACAACAAAATGATATTTAAGGTTGACTTTTAGTCTCATGAAATCTTTCAATTCTGTTTAGTAGCGAAGTAGTCATAAGACAAATGAGGGAAACAAAATCTGTTAGTGCTTGTTCAAATAAAAACAGTTTATTGTAGTTAAACTGTGTAGATAAAATAGTTTGGGGGGTTTTCTCATTTTAATTCTGGTCTTGCATACAAAATTCTGGCCTAGTCAAAGGTTAGAACTACAAGTCCTTCGGTCTTGTGGATTTCCCCCCAAATTAGAGCCCTGGTAGGGAACACATCTTATTCAGGACAATCTCCTGACAACAGCTATGGCACACTTATTAAAATGTTGACAACAAACCAATTTTTCAGAGCTATGAACTTTTTCAAAAGAGATCAACCTTAACAACCCAAACCCATCAAAATTAAACGGCATGTGTTTGATTCTGTCGGATTGAGGACTGCACTAGTAAACTGATTATGCTTTACATGGGACCAGGCATACCACCATAATCAGAGTCCAACAGTTTGTACCATATTATAGGCTGGCATAGTTTATCATTCAAACCCACAGCTGATAGTATTGAATGGTCAGACAGTAGGAGGGTTGTCTGTGTACTGTCTAGATGCATCAATCCACCACATGATATTATATTACATAGATTATCTATCACTCAAAACCACAGTGGATGATATTGAACGGTTAGACAGTAGGAGGGTTTATTTTTTAGTAAGGCATGACAATGAGTGTTTCTTTAAAGGGATTGTACACGTTTGGTAATTGGAACCCACTGTTTGTTTCAATCCTGTATAGTTGTAGATATATACCATAAAACTAACCTGTGAAAATTTCATTTCAAAAAGGTGGTAGCGTTTTTGAGATATTGCCGAAAATCTGGAGCAGTTGTGTCCACGCAGGATGAAAAATCTGCAATTGGAATGCATAATCTGAGAAACGTAACGTAACTGTCGGTAACGCTTCTCAGATTCAATTTTTTTGCGATAAAAAGTGATATCTTTTTCCATAACCGCAGTCCTTCTAAGTGAAAAGTTTCTCAAAATGCATTATACTATCCAAAGCTGCTGTACTTGCCAAGTAAGTTTTTATTGCCATTAATTTTCAGAGTCATTACCAAACGTATACAGACCCTTTAAGGTCATAGCAATCTACATAATTATAAACAAAATGAGTGTTTCTAATCACAATTGCTGTGTTATATTTGTGACTACAGGGAAGAGTTGACTGAGTACTACGCTAGCCTCACAGAGGAAGCCTCAGCTAGAGAACAAAGAGCACTGTGGCGTGTCCGACGCCATCAACTAGACCAGGCACGGGCAGAGTTCATCCAGAAAGAGGAGACAAGACTCCAACAGGAGCTTGTGGTAAGACAACGAGGCAGTGTCCCACTCAGCAGCTCAGTGGACACATTCAAGAGTTCAGAGGTCATACAGGGGTCAGAGAACATGGCGGGTCAATCGGTTGTGTCAGGAGGGACTCAAGATCAGGATGATGGTATCCCTGATGGGAGTCGGATTCCTTCAGCTGTACCTGAACAGGATTCCCAACAGGGTTCTCTAGGATCAGAGAGATCCTCACCAATGAAGCCAGCTACTGGGTTACAGCACCTACCTACAGTCAAGCAACTGGGAGAGCCAGAACCTGAAATGCTGATCTCAGTCGGAAGTGACTTCTTAGGAACAGGAGATTTTCCAAACGAAGATATCGAGGCTACATTGCAAATGATCAGTGGTGGAGGCAGTGATGTCGATCTTCAAGCTAAGATTGATGCAGAGAATCCTGCCACACGACGCTATCTGATTTCAGACTTTCTACCCAAGGAGCATGTTGAGGATGATGGGTTAGAACAGGCGTCATCGATTGGTGCAGATGTCGATGATGTCTTGATCCAGATTGGTTCAAGTTTACCAACAAAAGCTGACAAGCCACCGGATGTGCTGCCTCAAGACTCGAATATCATTGATGAGATTCTTGGAGTCCAAAAGGTGTCAACTGTCTCACCTCCTATTGGACATCCCTCCAATTCGACTGTCGATGGCATTCTGTATTCCCCTAAAACATCAGTGGAGCAGTCTGTTCCTGAATCTTCAAGTGTGCATGGACATCCATCTGACTCTAATTTGGGGGGAGGTGGTGAGGTGACAGGAGGGGACCTGAGACAAGTGGTGAAGAGTACATTTGGGCATGCTGGAGAATCATCACTAGGGGATTTCCTCTATTCTAAAGGAACTGATTCTCAGGCCTTAGTAAACCCATCTGGGCAAAAGGATTCTTCTTCAAAACCAAAGCCTCCTCTACCAGATGCCTTGAAGCCATCTACCCCTGTATCATCAGTGGAACCTCCTATTCTATCACCTTCAGTTGCAGATAGCAGACCATCCGACTTGAACTTGAGGGGAGGTCACATTGCTAAAAGTGCATATGGACATGCTGGGGACTCATCATTAGGGGATGTGCTGTACCCCAAAGGTGCCTTGTTGCCATCTACCCCTGTAACATCAGTGGAACCTCCTGTCTTATTACCTTCAGTCGCAGATAGCAGACCATCCGACTTGAACTTGAGGGGAGGTCACACTACTAAAAGTGCATATGGACATGCTGGGGATTCATCACTAGGGGATGTGCTGTACCCCAAAGAAAACCTTGGACAGGATTCTAGCTCCAAGGAAAATGTTTCTTCGATAGAAGAAAGTGACTTGGTCAAGGACCGGGCTATCCTTGGAAGACCCACTACTGGGGCACACCCTAGTGATTCACATCTTGGCCATATGCTTCATCCAGCAGCTGTACTACAACAAACCCTCCAGACACCAGGTGAATCAAAGGAGTCCAGCACATCACAGTCTGTCAGCCAATCACATTACATTAAACACAACATCACGTCGGGGGTTATGCAAGCAGGATCAATAGAGGGCGCTGTTATCTTCAGGCCTCCGATCGCCCACTCCTCAGATTCAACGGTACAGTCAATGCTCTATCCAGATGACAAAAACACTGTTGATAAGCAGTTGAGAGATGGCGGAGAAACCAAAATGACAGTCGTGGTTCACGGTCATCACCCGTCGGACTCAACGGCACAGCGGTTCATGTATGGTGGGCAGAAGGGAGGAGAGACTAATTGGAGAGACAAGACAGACGGTGGGGAGTCAACAGCTGAGCAGTCGGTTGTTGTCTGGTTGGCTGAGGGAGTTGAACCATTGCGGGATAACTTTGATATTCTTGGTAAGTTTCCTGGAAAAACATTTCTCTTGAATTAGATTTCTCTGTATTTCGAAATAGTTCCAATTAACTCTGAACCTAATAAGTGTTTTTTCGAAGTTTTAATGGACACGTTCTTAAAGGCACTGAACACGTTTGGTAATTGTCAAAGACCAGTGTTCTCACTTGGTGTATCCCAACATATGCATAAAATAACAAGCCTGTGAAAATTTGGGCTCAATTGGTCATTGAAGTTGCAAGAAAATGATGAAAGAAAAAACACCCTTGTACAAATTTGTGTGCTTTTCAGATAGGAATAAAAGGCTTCAGGCCTGAAGTCTTTTTATTATTTTAGTGAGAATTACCTCTTTCTCAAAAACTGCGTTGCTTCAGAGGAGTCGTTTCTCACAATGTTATATAACTATCAACAGCTCTCCACTGCTCGTTACTAAGTAACTTTTTATGCTGATATATATTTTGAGTAATTACCAAACGTAGACAGTGCCTTTAAAGGTAGGGTTCGTAGATTGGTAAATACTCCAAAAATTAATGACCATAAAAACTGCAGCTGTTGATAGTATAAACTGTTTTGAGAAAGAATTTCCCTTTTAAGTAATATGGTTTGGGTAATTTATCACCTCAAAACATTTTAATCTGAGAAACAATTCATGCATGAATCGTTCTGAGGGTTGGTGTCCGTTCGCAAATGCTGCCGCCAGAGATACGTTTGGTACTCGCTGTCAACTCGCTATAAAACGTGGATAGATTTGCCGTTCTTGTGAAAATACAGTGACAGTTTTTGGCTATTTTCTCAGCAAGTAGACACTGTATTCAGCTGAAACTTTCACATGTGACTTTCATTGTGTCTTTCTTGATATATTGCCTGTAAATCAGTATTACGTTGACAAAAACCAATCTATGACCCTACCTTTAAACATGTAACCTTATGGACGTGGTTCGTTGGGTACTTTCAATGTTGCTCTATTGTTCCCGTATCTAAAAAACTCCCTCTCCAGGGTTCAATTTGAACAAAGACAACTTTGCGGGTTAGTGTTGTTCGATTGTATGAAGAACCCTATACAATTGTAGGTGCACGGCAATAAAAGAATTAGCAAAAAAATTAGTAAGGTGTGAAATCATCACTAAAAAAAGTTCACTGACGGTAAAGTCTGACAGGCAGGAAGAGGGATCAATCACAAAGCGATTAAATCGGCCCAATTTGTTGACTTTTTATTAGCAGGGCTGAAATCAGCCCTTTTAGTAATGCAGTTGTAGTTGTCAGCTTTGTCCAAAGGTATGTTGTGAATATTTTCAATCACTTTTTGTTCTTTTGCAATGAAAGTACAGTTGGGCAAACTTCTGTGCACAACTTTCCATGTACAAATGGTTTCACCTCCATGTATTCAACAATTACTATGATAATATAATTATAAGTTTAGGACTTCAACAGAACTCTCGTTCATGTACATCATTAATAATATTAATAATAATAATAATGAGCAGGATTTATACAGTGCCCAACATCAAACCAGTCACTGAGCGCTTTACAATGTTCAAAAGGAGTCTAAAAGCATGAACACAAAACCAACAATATAGCAATAATTTACAATGATAACAGTACAAATTACAAGACAAGAACACATCACAAATAACGTATAAAAACACAGGGAGACCATTAGTGTAGAAACAAAATGATGGTAAAAGAACGGCATTCCACTTATTGTGTCCATGATAAAAAAGTCACAGAAACATGAAAAGGTTCCAAAGAAATATTTACACAATATCATTGTTAAAAAGATAGGTCTTTATTCACTAACTTTTCTTGGATTGGCTTCCCTCCAAGTAAGTCCCTCAGATGGCTTCAACTTTTAGAAGTTGTCTCTGAATAGTTATTTGGCTTGTAACGTTTCTTCAACGTCAACTTCCATGAAAGCTGTTTTTTATATTCTTCCAGACAAACCACCAATGCCTGACCTCTTGTCCAACACTGGCTTCATGCCATTGTCAACGGAGGTTGGAGACTATGGCTTACAAGCCTCAGAGTCTGAGAGCATGGAAGCAGTGGAACTCCAATCACTTCCAATCATCATGAAGAGATCTGTCACAGCACCGTTGCTTGCGCAGTAAGTTCTTAGGGTTGGTGGGATGAAGCCATCGTGGTAAAACTCTTTCTTTTTTTATTTTGTAGGTTGTTTATGATCAGTCATCGAAACCCATTGCTCAGTAAGTCCTTAGGGTGGGTGGGATGGAGACATCTTGCAAAACTCTTCCTTTTGTTATTTTGTAGGTTAGTAAGATTTGAAACTTTGCATGGTGGGAATACGATATGGAAAGGTTTGCGGTGACACCATGTACATGTAATAATCTCTCTATGTGAGTTGGGGGTGGTTCTGAAAAGAACCGTTGGTTTCAACTCGACGTTTCGATCAGTATGCTCTGATCGTCTTCTGGAGAAAGCTGGACTCTGATGCTGCATGCTGCTTAAGTACTGTGGATGGGGACTAGCTTGGTGATGCACGAAGGCGGGAAGTAGAGGCGGGAAATGGAGCTCGGTGATGCGTGGTAAAACTGTCTATACCCTCAGTCCCCTAGGCCCCACACCCTCACCATCCCCTGTGCTTGTTCCTACTGACACAGTTCAGTGAGCACACACTCCCCACACACCAGTCCAAGGCTCCAGTGCAGGATCCAGTTTTACCACGCATCACCGAGCTCCATTTCCCGCCTCTACTTCCCGCCTTCGTGCATCACCAAGCTAGTCCCCATCCACAGTACTTAAGCAGCATGCAGCATCAGAGTCCAGCTTTCTCCAGAAGACGATCAGAGCATACTGATCGAAACGTCGAGTTGAAACCAACGGTTCTTTTCAGAACCACCCCCAACTCACATAGAGAGATTATTACATGTACATGGTGTCACCGCAAACCTTTCCATATTTTGTAGGTTGTTTATGATCAGTCATCAAAACCCATTGCTCAGTAATTTCTTAAGGCGGGTGGGATGTAGCCATCGTGGCAAAACTCTTCCTTTTGTTATTTTGAAGGTTGTTTATGATCAGTCATCAAACCCACATTACAGGAAATTAAATGATCTTTCCCCGAAACCATTTCTCGATTGTTTATACCGGTACCACTCGGAACTTTCACAACCCACAAGTGTCTCGGGAGAGGTCACTGAAACAATGAAGGTAGTTCTTAAGTTTCCGAGTTGAAAGTTCATTCAAAGTTAAGGCTTTTGAATGTGGCAATACAGTTTTGATTTTTTTATTATTTTTAACTAAATTGTTAATCTCAAGTTTACTTATCTGCGCCCAAATTCAAAAAGAGCTGCTTAAAGACCTTTTTCACATGACGTCATCTGAGTAGGGCGCCCTCGACTAGAGGTCAAGAGAAGGTTGCAAGAGATAGATGTGCATTTTCCATCTTTTTACCTCTAAGATGGCGGCTTGATGACGTCAATGCATAAGATTCATTGTAGAAAATAATTGCTTGTTTTCAACAACCAGTACACATAACATAGCATTTGGGAGGGGGGGGGGCGATTTTAATGAACTTTTTCTGGTAGGCAACAAATTTCTTTTTGATTTATGGGTAACAACTGTGTGAATTTATTATCTCTTTCGGGAGAAGTGTTAGTTCTGAGACATTTCAAACAGTTTTCTCTGCTTGCTTCGAAGAACCCACACTTCTTTCCAAAATACAGTGTACCCATACACTTACTCAGTTCTCAACATTGTGAATAATTTTTTGTTTTGTTTTTCAATCCAGGATCAGTTTAGTAAATAAGGGAATACTGGACTACTTCATAGTGGAGTTGGGGATCGGCAAACACTTTGAGGCACTCAGGAGTTTCCTCTTTCTAGAAGATGGAGAATTTGGACTCTCACTCTGTGACCAGCTATTCGATAAGGTTATTATCTTCAAGCAAACTTTAATCATTTGATTCTGTTTGGTCGATTTATAGCAACAACAGTGTTGTAGTAACCTATATTGCACGGCCCATATCAAACCCTGTTCTAACGCACTGTCCTAACTCCTCCTATTAAAAAATTAGTGAATAATAAAGTTCAAAATATTAAAATACAAAACAAAAGACATACATGTACAAGAACAAATTGTAAGGCCCTTAATGTAAACAAAATATTTAAACAAAAGCAACAGCCTTAATTAAAAGAACAGTGGGACATACAGTATACAGATACAATACAGATAAACGGCAGTGACAAGGATGATGTTCTTGGCATCATTCTCCTTCACTGTCAGAGCGTATGTAATTCTACACATCCATTCCTTAAAGGCACTGGACACGTTTGGTGATTACTCGAAATATATTTTAGCATAAAAACTTACTTGGTAACAAGCAGCAGAGAGCTGTTGATAGTATAAAACATTGTGAGAAACGACTCCCTCTGAAGCAACGTAGTTTTTGAGAAAGAGGTAATTTCTCACTAAAACATCCTACCTGAAAAGCACACAAATTTGTACAACAAGGGTGTTTTTTCTTTCATTATTTTCTTGCAACTTCAATGACCAATTGAGCCCAAATTTTCACAGGTTTGTTATTTTATGCATATGTTGAAATACACCAAGTGAGAATACTGGTCTTTGACAATTACCAAACGTGTCCAGTGCCTTTAAAGACCAAATGTACAAACCAAATTGTTATACCACAGTAATAGATTGTGAATTTTATTTGTTGAGAACCAATCAGGGGATGTGCTACAGAGACACATGTCCATGGCTCAGGGGAACATGAGTGATGTACCCCACGGGGACATTACCTTGATAGTTCCCACCGTTGGTCGTTTCCACCGCCTTGTACATTATTAGAAATAGAGGTTGTATAAGGTTGTTATTATGAAGCAATATTTCTGTCAACGACCCCCACTTTTCATCTGCTTTTTAACCGTGCCAATGGCTTCGTACTGATGTTGGAAGATGACAACAGATCGTCTCCTACCATTCTATTACCATGGTATAACAAAACAGTTGGTGCACGCTGTGTGGTGTGGTCCAATGTGTTTTGTTCACCTGAGGGCAGGGTTTGCCCTTAACTTTTTCAGTGACTAGCCAGCAGGACCAGTTAGCTAGTCTTTTCACTAGTCCTCCAGCTTTTTCACTGGTCCATGATTCATATTAAATAAAGCTTTTCAGGGATGCTTATTCCACACTGAACTAGCCAGCCGGACCACTTGGAGATAATTTTGACTGGTCCTCAGGTGTTTTAACTAGCAATTAGCCAGCAGACCACTGTTAAGGGAGAAGTGGGTAAATGGCTTTGCCGAGGGTGCCATTTGCTCCTGAGTGTGTACAAAACACTATGGACCCCATCACAGAGTGTGCAACAATTGTAAACAGTCGTTCCTCGTTTAGCTAAACAGGCAACCCTGGTGCTTGATGTGGATTGAAATGAGGTAGATCGTTTAATAGATAATAGAAAATGATGTTTTGACGTCCTTTTTTGTATAAATGTTGTAATGAGATTATGAGTAGCTGATTGTTGTCTAAACTGACAGACATCTGACACATCTTAAAGAAGAGCAATTGATATCACAATTATGTCAAGACATAACACCATCAATTTCTCTTAACTTAACTGGCTTGACAGCTTGCCCAAGGTATGAGGCCTCCTGAGTTACTGACACCCATCGTGCTGAACCAGCTACTGGCAAGGGCCGTCCAGTACTCAACGAGTAGTGAGTCTGAGTACGCTCACAACCTTGGTTTTAGTCTAAAGTACCTTCCACATCACTTCAAGCCAAATGGTGAGTATGTATGATTAATCTACTTGCAACTTTTAACCACCAAAGGCTCAAAATTGTTTATTAAATTGACATTATTATTTGTGTTTTATTTACACTGATGTTTGTTAAGCACTGTGTACTCAGTGCTTTCCTGAGTCCTATGAAAAAAATCCACAGGCATAACTCGGGTGGGATTCAAACCCACGACCTTTGCCATTCTAGAGCAGATGTCATACCACTAGACCACCAAGATTGCCCAGTAATTAGAGGCCGAGTTCGATTCCTATATATTTGCAGGGATTTCCACAATGATTGACATTGATTGATATTGTTAAACATAGATGATGGTTGCTTGCTTTTTGTGAAAATGCTTACAGACTGCCGGTAGACTAGAGGTCATGCCACAATAGTCAGTTTACAGTCGACCAGTTCCAGGCAATCTCAAAGAAGCAAGAACATTCACATGTTTAAGTGTCACATAATTCTCTCTGGTACAGTAAGAAACTGTTAAAAAATGTCTCTTGTGGAACCGAAGTGTCCAATTTGAATGCAGTAGAGTTGGTTGCCTCCAAGTTGCCTGTAAAAATTGCCTCATGTAACATGACCCGAGGGTGTGTTTGACGGATGTAACAACAGAAAACAAACGTACACTTTTGGCTTTTCTTTACGGCTGACAAAACTCTTCCTTCTTTGTTTCTAAAAAATGTATAATAAGAGTGAACTTTTTTGTCTTTCACAGCTATTGATACCTTTGATTGTTTGGAATTAAGATACAGGGTAAGGAAAGGTTTGCTTTCTCCTTTTAAGAATTGAGTTTAGAAATAGAACATGAAGAAAGCTGAGCTCAATTGTCATCTGCGCTGCTGTGCGCGCCCTCTATGTCAGCTGTGGACATAGAGTATCAATATAGAAACAGAACACGAAGAACGCTGAGCTCAATTGTCATCTGCGCTGCTGTGCGCGCCCTCTATGTCAGCTGTGGACATAGAGTATCAATATAGAAACAAAACATAGAGAATGCTGAGCTCAAGTGTCGGCCGTGTCGGCTGTGCACGCCCTCTATGTCATGCAAAATCATCCTCATTAATATCCTATGACATGCCTTCCTGCATGGAAGAATTATCCAGATTAATCGATAGGAAAGCTGAAATTTTGCCTTGCAGTTAAAATGGCAGGGCGCACAAATAGCACTCTGCACCAATGACGTCACTTTTGCTCAAAATACCCGGATGTCAAACAAACATTCCACCTGTCATACTGCATCGGCGTATCAGACTGCAGTAGTACAGCACACGCGAGTAAAAATAAAACACCGACGATGGCTTGGACATGTACACACACACGTACAGCTGTGAAATTTGACACGTCCAAGATCCGGGTACTTGCATGATGTCCAATTTAATCGACCCTGCCAATACATAGTCCAAAGGTTGGGCCAATTAAATTGGCGCGGGACACATTGCATGGGTGAAAGGGTTAAAGTTTAGAGGGGGACTGTCGGCATCAACGTACAGCCACAGGCCTGCTGTATAATAATGATGACAGTCCCCATTTAACATGTACAGGAAACAAAATCGCTCACTCTAACGTTCAAACATGCAGGAGATTTGTGCAGTTTATTGTTTGGACATGGTGTGTTTAATAACACAATGATACTTGTGCTTCCTTCAGGTTGAGTGGCCCTGTAATATCGTCATCACAGACACGTGTTTAGCCAAATACAACAAGGTGTTCTCCTTCTTGCTGCAGCTGAAACGAACCTCCTGGGTCTTGAGAGACATCTACTTCCATCTTAAGAGACATGGTGGGACTCAAAATTCATTTACATGTGTCTTTTTGTTGATGGATGGTGTATTTTTGTATCTGCCTTTTTATCTTTTTGGCAGAATGCAAGCCTATGTAATACCGATTTCAGTCCGTTCGTTTGTCTGTCCGGCCAATCGCATTGAGACTTTTTGATAAAGGTTTTGCCTTGGATAGTTTGTTGTGTTATGTAATTGTTTTTGTGTGAATAGATTCACTAAGTGAAAGTGGAAATTGTGGTCAAGTTTTTCTATTGTTTAAAAATATGTTAAAGATTTCAGGTTACATTATTACTCTCTGGAAATTAAACAGCTTCTGTCCGGCCATCCGCATTGAGACTTTTTGTTAAAGTTTTTGTCTCATGGTGTTAGATAGTTTGTTGTGTAAAATAATTGTTTTTACCCTCAATTGCAGTTCATTTGTCTTACAGCCAAAATGTGGTTGGATCCACAGTGTGCAAATGGAAATTGTTTACAAATGTTAAAGTTTTCAGGGTACAGTATTACCCTCTGGAAATTAAACAGCTTCATTTGAGTAATCTTAATGGTTTCGCAATGAGCTTCGAAAGAATGCTTTTAAATGGTAATTCATGTCTTTGATGACATATATGTACCAGAGCTGAGAGCTACATGTAAGAATTTGTTTTTATTATGTGATGTATAAAACACCTACGTTTCATCGTAATCAGTCCCCACCAATCCTGAGCCTCTTTCCAACATTTCAAACCAAGTAGGCAATGGTCAACTACATACTTGTTAATTGTCCCCACCTCTTTGAACATCAGTTGATCAAATGATTGTTTTTCTTCTATTCATTGTTTCTCTATCGGGCGTTCGGCAGCTCGCCATGGCAGCTTCTGCTGTTCTAGTTAGGGTTTACTTTTTAACTTTTTATTGTAGGCCTATTATTTTACTGTTGTACTGTATCTTTTGTAATTTCGGTGTTTAGTGCGGTGTGTTTTTATGTAACAGGCCACGGCCCATACAGGGACATTAAAGTAGTCATTGTTTTGCATTGTATTGAAAGAGGATAGACTTTGAATTAGCGCACTAAAAAATCCTTTAAAAAAAACAAGTAATTTCAAAAATAATTTTTTTTAATTTTTTTAAAGGATCAATAAGCTGACATAAGTTGGACCAATTTGATTTTTAATAAATATGAAATGAACTGAAATGAAAAATGTAATTAAGTGATAAGTATTGATTTAATTTAATTTAGTACTAATTAAATTGTAAGATTAAAAAAATATATATATATATTTTCTGAGAATTTTTTTAATTTTTTTTTAATTGTTTTGTATTATTTTTTCTTTTCTATAAGGTATGGTAAACCATGCTGGTAACTCTCCCCAGTTCCGACAGTTGCAGCTATTTAGGTAAAGTACAATACAGCAGGGCTCAAATTTGATACTGGACAGCAGGCCAGTAATTTTAGTAATGGCCGGGCCAGTAAACTCAGGACTAGACAAGTTCAGCGGTCTTGTGTTTTTCAATTTAATAACAATACCTCGTTCTGTTTATGTTCAAATGTTGATTTTGAGTTCGATAAAACTTTCAATTTTGTTGAGTACTGAAGTAATGAATAATGAATACTGAATAATGGCTGTCCAAACAAATGCGCTTACAAAAAATGCATCTGTCTTTTCAAAATTTCTTTGTAGCACTTCAAATGTGGACTTTAAAATACTCTGAAATACTTATTAAAGATTTTTCTTTCCAACTCGTCAACAGCCCATGTGGTTTACCTAACTTTCCTTCCCTTTATACTTGTAGAAATTCAGTTGTCCTTCCTTTTCAGTGGAAATGTTTCATGACCATATTAGTCAGTATGCTCATTAATCAGTGTCCATTGTCCTCCACACTTCCTTATTTCCAACTACTAATAATAATAATGAACATTTATGGTGATTGCCTTGATGCCCCCTAAAATGATTTAGAGGTGTCTTTTACTATTTAGTGATAAACTGCCTTGCTCTGAGGCACAGCTCAAATCAATTCCAGGATAACTAGTGGATAAACTTTTCAACAGTTGATTTTCCAACCCGCAAGATATCCCAAGGCAGTCCAATTATATTGTGGATAAATTTGAGGGGAAAGTATTGCAACAAGACCAGGCGACTTGTTTACAAGATGACTAAACCACAGTCCTTGAAGTTCTTATCTCCTTGACACCAGCAAATGGTCCAGGCTAGGCACTTTCATTGACTTTTCAGAAGAAGATAAAGAGTGTCATTGAGCATTGAGTCAGGAACAAGACATAAACATAGTCAAGAGCTATGAGTCAAGAGCTATCAGTTGGCCAAACCACAGACTGCTCAGTGGGGAGTTTGCCAACATACTTGCAGATAAAATTAGCTTTGTACTAGGCAAACAACTTCAAATTAATCTGCAACTTATCCTCAATGGTCTTCCCTTTGTGGCTAAACTTTCCTGCAACTTATCTTGGAATAGTTTGGAGAAGGTGCCTTAACAAAATTGAGGTATCAGGCTTGTGGATCTAAAGGTCTTTCCTCTGAAATTATTTCTTGAACCTTATTTATTGCTAGGCATGAGATGCAGCATTTTGTGAACGTGATGCAGGGATATGTCGTCAACCAAATCATTCATGTAACTTGGGAGGAATTCCAGAGACAACTCAAGACTGAGGTATAAAACTAATAAGGTTATCTCACAATGCAACTAGTTTTTATGTAGCGCCTAATCTACTAATCATCATTTTTTTTCATACAGGTTTTTGAAGTTTTTGAATTATGAGAACCTCTTATGTAACACCTTGTAAGGGTTTACAAAGTCCTGCGGTGCATTCAGCAGCCACTGCCAGAAACATCGGGGCAACCCTCAGCGATAAGTGTAACTGGGTTCTTTTACGTGCAGTACACAACACACAGAATGCACTTTGAAACATTTTGAAGGAACATGGGGCAATTAGTCCAAAGTACAGAATTAAATTTGGTCTTGTAAAGAGACAAGAAGTCTTTCTTATCGTTGTACCTGGATGCTGTAGTTAATTAATGCAAACACCAAGGATAATTTGTTTTATTTTGTTTCCCTTAGGTTCACAATCTGGATGATCTTCATCAGAAACATGCTGACTATCTCAACAAGGCAGTGTTCAGGTAAGGTACTTTAAACTGTTTCAAATCTTAACCCAATAAGCCATTTGCAAGTTAGAATTGATTAATGTCTGGTACAATGACTTGCTTAGTCACAAGTATCACTTAGATTTGAATTCCTCAGACTAATGAGACAGTTGCTATGTCACATGATTCGGGGCAAGCTTTTGCGTAGTCACTTAAGAGACGACAAACACCCATACACAATTTTGAATGAATGTGTATAGCACAATGGTACCAGGGTTTGCTCATCTGGAGGTTGCTATAAAAAAGCTTGTTCCAAACCATTTGACATAGCAACCGTCACTATACTCTGAGGAATTAAAATTTAATGGGTAAATTGTGACTAAGCAAGTCATTGTACCAGATTTTATTCAAATTAAATTTGCAATTGGTTTATTTCACAGAGCCTGTGAGCAGACATTTTAGTTTTTTCCACGGAGCAACCCTTAACACAGTATTTAATAACCACTGCTTACCGTAAGCAAATCAAAAAGTTTGCTAACTTTCCAGGGGTTCTTCTAAGCATATGAGTGAGGCAACAATGCAAAACCATAATGCGCATACATTATCAAATCTTTTTGGTTTCAAGAATACTATTTGGCCTTCGCTTATTTTTCTGCTAAAGTAAGCATAGAAATTGTTCACTAATTAATATCTTTATGAAACTAGACTTTGGTACTTTTTCATTGAGTTGTTATGCAGAGAAATAGAGCGTGACAATCTTCTCTGCTTGGCAGACATTTTACTTGAAACCAGTCAAAAACAACTCATCAAATGGCAATGTGGCTGTTAGTTGTAGATGCAAGCAACACCTTTTTGAGCTCAGCAAATTTTAGTGCTTTGTAGCTCCTTGAAATTTGATACAAGTCAGTTTTTTCAGGCTGCATTTTAAAATTTCTTTCCAACTCTGGTTACTCATTAATTTCTTTAGATGTTTCTTTAATTTGCAAACTTTTGCATCATTTTTGTTTTCACATTGAGGAAATCCCTTGCTAAAGATTCCTCAAGTCCTGCACACATTCAACAACTTTTAGAAACCTTTGGTGTCGGGCACTTTAAAGCAGCCAAACGTTCTATTTTTTATAATTGATAGAACACAACAAAAGAATACAATTGTTAAGCAATATTTTCTGCTTAAGCAGCTCACTGAAATTGGGCCCAGGTAGCAGTTAAGAAGCAGGACAGTTCTGTTCAGAACTTGGTAGTCTCCATAATTCCAAAAATCTATTCTGCGGCAGTAGAATAGTCTCCCGAATTCCGAAACCTACTCTGTGGCAGTAGAATACAAAGCAAGACAAGTTCTGAAAGAAAAAAATCCACACAGCAAAGTAGATATACACATGGTTTTACCGCAAGCCGAATAAACAACAAGGTATCTGCTTTATTATTCAGGGGGTCGAGGGTTCGAGTCCCCCCAGGACTTGGGGGAAAGCAATGAGTATACAGTGCTTTATATTACACATTGTTGATAATAATTGTGTTCAAACTCAAGGTGTCTCCTGAACAAGAAAGCTTCCCCTGTCATGAAGATTATCACAGACATCTTGTGTCTCATCCTCAAAGTCCGCACCCAGCTTGTCTCAGCATCTTGGGTCTTCGATAAGGAGAAGAAGCAAGCTTCTCATCCTGGCTTCCACAACATCAAGATGTCCTTCCTTGCCTTCAAGGAGTACTCTGGATTCCTCTATAAAGGTAGAGTTTTTCGCCAACTGAGATTTAATCTGCTACCTCCGCCTTCAAGTCATGTCACTTTCCAAACCAGGGCTTGGTTTCATAAAGCACTATAGATTGATCTTAAGAGTTTTTAGACATGACACTTTGCTTAGCAATTAAGATTAATACTCATCTTATGTCTGCGAGCTTAATGATATCCAAGTACACTGCTTATCTAAAGGGTAGCTGTTGCCAACAGTCAAAACGAAAACATTTCTTGACATCTTCTTGAAGCTATTTTCTCTTCTGAGGGTCTGTAGATATGTTTTTAGGAAAAAATACTGAGCGCTTTGAGACACCCATTGGGAGTATAAAGCGCTATATAAGAACTGCGTATTATTATTATTATTATTATTATTATTATTATTTATTTACATCTCGAGAGGCTAGCTTTTTTTCCTTTTGTTTTGGACTCCCAGGGATTTGTAAACAAACCCATTGGGGTCAAGTATTCACACTGCTGAACAGGCTGAATGAAGTGTCTCAGACACGTGAACATCTTGCCTGTTTGTTTGCATTGATATGAGGATAGACTAAACACAAAAAGAAAATATTTGATAAAAAAATTAATTAGTTATTAACAATTAGTGATTTTGGGTGCGCAGCTACAGTAGGGCTGCCAATAAGGAGGGTTGAGCACTTTTATCTCTTTGTGAAATCGGCTTCAGCATTGGTAATTATCAACAACAGAAAATATTACTACCAGTCTGAAAGCTCACTGATTGTAAATTTCATACCAGGACATATCCCAGGACAAAGTATTTCCGTAGCAATTCACCATTGCTTATTTCGATTGCTGCAATCGCAGTAAGCCTTATATCAACAATCACAAAATCCCTGACAAAAAGTCCTATTGTTTGTATTCTGCAGTGGTTGCTAAGCTGGTTACCCGCGGTTACCAGCCTCACCTGGAGGAGTTCATGCTGAGACTCAACTTCAATGACTTCTACCAAGAAACCTAAAAAGAAAAACTCCATGAGAGAAGTTGGAGATTCAAGAAGCTTAGAATTCAACAATTTGCCTTCTCTACATCTGAATAAAAGAGACTGATATTTGGGGGTTTGTAGAGTTATATGTTTACATCAATCCTTAAAGAATTCATCATCAACAAGGACCAATAGACCTTATGCATTGACGTCATCCAGCCGCCATCTTAGAGGTAAAACGATGACGAAACAACCGAAATGCACAGATTTGTACGCGCTGCGCACAGGATTGGCCAATGAACAACCTCCTTTTGACCTCTAGGCGAGGGCGCCCTACTGAAATGACGTCATGTGCATAAGGTCTATTGAGAACTCACTCCGCGGCAGTGAAGTTACTAACGAGAAGTCCCCCGATCCACTAAGCGAAAGTAGTAGTCCCGACCGGCTTCCCACCTTCCGCCCAGGGCCCAATTTCATAGAGCTGCTTAAGCACAAAAAGTAGCTAAGCACAACAAAATTATGCTTACCAGACTAAGGTTACCAGCCAAACTACCATGACACATGTACAATT
The DNA here is from genome assembly GCA_021014325.1 of Plazaster borealis. NCBI lineage: Eukaryota > Metazoa > Echinodermata > Asteroidea > Forcipulatida > Labidiasteridae > Plazaster > Plazaster borealis. The sequence continues at coordinate 33,743,935 of CM037474.1, read as the reverse complement.
TGTGACTGGTATCCTGCTAATTTCTGCTAAGCAGAAAATTGTTAAGCAATATTTTCTGCATAAGCAGTTCTATGAAATTGGGCCCAGGGCTCTAAACTAACACTTGACCCGAGGCCAGTGTTTTTAGCATTGGGCCAGTAAACTCAAGACCCGACAAGCCCTTCGGTCTTTTTAAAATTTTCCCCAAATTCGAGCACTGATCAACATTTAAGATTACATTTTGTAGAAGTAATAATTGCATCAAGTATAAAGAATAATGTATGGCATGGTATTTTACCTGTACCCACATCCCATGTGTCAAGAACTGTATTCTTAATGCTTTCCGTGTCCTGGTTGAACAAACTCCACAGGCTACTTGGGTGGGATTCAAACCCAAGACCCCTGGCATTCTAGAACATATTTCTTAACCACTAGACCAATGTTTATAGTTGTTATTGATGGGTTTTATGATTTTCACAATAGCTTACATAATATTCTTGTGTTTTCTGTTTTCGGGTTACAAATGGCCATATTTTTTACTGAATGAGGGTCCCTTTCAAATGGCAATTTTCTTGCATCACAATTAAAGTTTCCTCTGATTTGAACCGCCTGTATTTTGTTTTCTTGCATCAATGTCGAAATACAACAAAATAATAATATCGATGAAAACAAAGTTGGTTTACTTATTTTGCATCACGTGAATTTGGTTCACATATGCCCTCACGCAGTCAAAAATACAGTGATTTAGGAACAGGGGTTGGGCTTTGTTTAGATCCTGAGCTACAAGTGCTGCATAGTGGTTAGCTAATAGTTGTTAGCTAATAGTGGTTAGCTAATAGTGGTTAGCTAATAGTGGTTCGCTAATAGTGGTTAGCTAATAGTGGTTAGCTAGTAGTGGTTAGCTAATAGTGGTTAGCTAATAGTGGTTAGCTTACAGTGGTTAGCTAATAGTGGTTAGCTAATAGTGGTTAGCTAATAGTGGTTAGCTAGTAGTGGTTAGCTAGTAGTGGTTAGCTAGTAGTGGTTAGCTAGTAGTGGTTAGCTAATAGTGGTTAGCTAGTAGTGGTTAGCTAGTAGTGGTTAGCTAATAGTGGTTAGCTAATAGTGGTTAGCTAATAGTGGTTAGCTAACAGTGGTTAGCTAATAGTGGTTAGCTAATACCGGTTAGCTAACAGTGGTTAGCTAATAGTGGTTAGCTAATACTGGTTAGCTAACAGTGGTTGCTAATAGTGGTTAGCTAATAGTGGTTAGCTAATAGTGGTTAGCTAATAGTGGTTAGCTAGTAGTGGTTAGCTAATAGTGGTTAGCTAATAGTGGTTAGCTAATAGTGGTTAGCTAATAGTGGTTAGCTAGTAGTGGTTAGCTAGTAGTGGTTAGCTAATAGTGGTTAGCTAATAGTGGTTAGCTTACAGTGGTTAGCTAATAGTGGTTATAGTGGTTAGCTAATAGTTTTTGCAGGGGGGGGGGGTCTTATGTGTTCCTTCTTCTTTCACTCTGCACCAATTAATTTTAATTCCAATGTCTTTTGATTCAGATTTAAATCCTGTGTACAGTGTACATATTGTTTTTGGAAATAAAAATCGCCTCAGAAAAAAAGGTCTGCTTAAAATGTTGTCTTTGCAGGAATTCTTTAACAATGTAAAAAAGAAAGATAAAATACATTAAAATCACATTTATTTGAGCCATTGCAACATTGTTGCTTTTTAAAGAGATAGAACAAACAAGTTAATTAGTTCCGCATTATTAAAGCCAGATTAAAACTAACAATTGTTATCATGGACACCAATGCCTTCTTCTGAGAAAAGCTTTAAAAAATAAATTGAATAAGTTTTAAAGATAAGGAAAAACAGTAGCTGACTGGTGGTAACGTTGATACAATAAAAGCCATCCATAGGGTATTGGGTCCTAAATCTTTTGATGAAAAAAAAGTACAGTAAACCCTTGATCTGTGAAATTGGAAAATATCTTTTACAATTCTTCAGCCTCCATTATAACACAGGCCTTTTAAATGTTAAATGAGACATAAATATATGTGGAAGGTAACAATCAAACCATGTTGTGTTGTGCAACACTTGATGGGTTTTTCTGCATTCAGTAAACATTGAAATTGATATACCCTGGGGTGATTTTTTTCAGACATAAAGTGTCAAACCCCTTTTAGAAAATAATGAGACATAAGCCACTGTAACAATAAAGCAATCTTGGGCAATAGTTTGGTGGGTGTAGGGGAATTCCCATGCAGTAAACATTGAAACTGAGTGGAGACTATAAAGGCATATGTTTGTGTAGTGTCCTTGAATTGTTAACCCGTTGCGTATTGATCAGACAATCTTGGGTCCTTTTTGGCGAGCTGCGAAGCAGAGTGAGCCTATGTAATGACAATTTCCGTCCGTCTGTCCGTCCGTGCTTACAAGAGCTACATTGAGGGGCTACTTGTAAGTAGGATCTGTACTTAGCTTTCTTTCTTACATTGTGGGTGCCCACCACAATGTTTTGAAAAGATTAAAGAAAAAGGGATCATAGTCTCAACACCTGGATGCCCCACTGTCACATGTCCGGCCGTCCGCATTCAGTGTGAAGAATGTTAAAGGTTTAGTATGAAGCTTCAACTTTTAAGTGTTCCTGTTGAGTTGTTGTGAGATCAGTATACAGTGACAGTCATGTTTTGTGGTTCTCAATCATGTTAAGGAAATGTTAAGGTTTTGGGGAATAAAACAATGCTAGGCTAAACATTGCCCCCTGGATTTTAAAGAGCCATAGTCAGAGTAAATGTTGAAGTTTTAAAACTGACATAACTTTGACTTACAACCAGGCAACATTACAACAGACATGCACATATTACACAGTCACACTAAGAATGAAACTCTTGATTGTTTCAATGGTTCCAGAGATACCTTGAATGCCCATAGCTCCTTAATGCAATGATGTATCGATTTGAAACATATATCACATTTTGCCACTGACATGCAGATTTGTATGAAGAATAAAACTCATAAGTATGATACTCGCTCCAGTTGAACGAGCTAAAACAATGAAACCTTGAGTGGCTATAACTCCTTACTGCAATGATGTATCAACTTGAAACTTATATCAAATGTTGTCATTGACATGCAGATTCATATAAAAGAATAAAACTCATAAGTATGACACCCGTTCCAGTTTATCAAGCTAAAACAATGAAAAGCTTGAGTGGCCATAACTTCTTCTTGCAATGAATTATCCACTTGAAACCTGGATCAAATATTGCCACCAACATGCTTATTCATATCAAAAGAATATAACTCATAATTATGACACTGTTTCCCGTTGAATGAGCTAAAACAACAATCTAGAAAGGTTTTAGAATATGGACGGTTCCAAAAGTGCAAACCTTTTAAATTTGTAATTATCTTAACTTGTGTTTTAATTTTTGTAAAATATCAGGCAAATCACCCCTCTGCCCTCCTTAACCAACGAGTCCCGTGGACCCATACCTATTTGTTTCTCTCCCCGGTCGACCCTCCCCGGTCGACCCTCCCCGGTCGACCCTCCCCGGTCGACCCTCCCCGGTCGACCCTCCCCGGTCGACCCTCCCCGGTCGACCCTCCCCGGTCGACCCTCCCCGGTCGACCCTCCCCGGTCGACCCTCCCCGGTCGACCCTCCCCGGTCGACCCTCCCCGGTCGACCCTCCCCGGTCGACCCTCCCCGGTCGACCCTCCCCGGTCGACCCTCCCCGGTCGACCCCCATCCTGATCCCCTGTCACTCCCATACCAAACAATAAGCAGTGTTCAAGTGCATACGAGTTTGTTAATGTACCAACCCCTATAACATGATCAAATGATTGGTTTTTCTATTAGTCCTTGTTTTTCTATCGGGCGCCCTGCAGCTCGCCATGGCAGCTTCGCTGTTCTAGTTACAGTTCAAAATGCAGTTCGAAGATTTGAAAGTTTGCTTTCAGAATTAAACTAATCAATTTCCCGATAATTGGCAATCGTGTATTTATTATTTTGAAATATAAAATTAATTGCTTTCATTCGGAAGGCCACTGATTAGCAGTGTCGATACTCAAAGAGAAATTGTTCTGTCTGAAAACATCTGTCACAGTGAAGAAACTATCATGTGAAGGCCCCAAGTCACTGTTGCTACAGGCTTATATCGATTGCAATACTCGAATTAAAGGCACTTTATTGCATGTAAAATTCATCCCTGTTAAAACATAGACCCGAACACTTTTGTCGATGCTTCTCCAAATTTTGACCACGGAATTCGGTGGCACCTTCACATCTTGGTTGTGTGGTGTGTTTTTAGTTGAAAACTAGTTGGGAAAAATGATGTATCGTACTTGAAAACTGCATCTTCCAAATGGAAGCACAATAACGTGCCTTCGGTTTTGTCTTTTTTGTCATATATTTTTGGTGATGAGGCTGGTGGAGGAAGATTTATACTGACATTCGGACATAGGCCTGAAGAAAAATCCCACTCGATCAGAAAAATATGAGTCAGCTTCTTTAATTCATCAGCCAAGTTGGATTATTGTGCATTGAATTTCTAAACGGCTTCCATTGCTTTTTATACTAGGCCTACCTATATACTTGTTCAAAGGCACGTTCCAGGAAAGGAAAATCCCCTATCTGTCCGCCCCCCCCCCTCCCCAACAGATTGATTGTCCCTTGAGTGCAATCAGAGGTTGGAAGTACATGCCCTATATACTCCTTCCAAAAACAAATTTAAAAATCGTGAAGCAAAACCATAATAACAAATCGTGAAGCAAATTATTAACAAATCGTGAAGCACACACAATTCCATTCAAGCAGAACACATTCAATCAACATACACTGAGCTATTGTAATTATGAGTAATTATGATTGCGTCAAAAACAGCACCTTAAAACGATTAATCATATAAAATAACATGTTTCAACCTTTCGCCCCGCGTTGGTCTTTTATGCCGGGTACGCGTTTCCAAGGTGATGCCCGATTGTTTGGGATTGTGCCAGGTTAGCAACGCAGTCCGCTGGATTTTGTTTATAGTCTTGGTTTATACGTCGTGCCTAGGCCTATTTGTTGTCGGTGTTGTGGGATGTGTAGGCCACGGCTCACGTCAATCAACGTAGACAACTCGATGGGGAAAATTTAAAAGCACGGTAAAGGAAGAAAGATGGAAGTTAGAGGAACTACACTGATTTATTTTTAATAACTTCAAAACGGTGCTCCAACCTTGTAAACAAATCAATTTGTATTGGGTTTGAAAACACTTCGCTCTTGAACAGTGGTGTAAACGCCCCCCCCCCCCGCTCAGAACCCTTGTGTCCCCCGCCCCTCCTCAAGATCGGGAAATTCAATAGACCCCAAAATTGCCTTTGCCCCTGCTTGCCCTGAACACACCGCAAATGAAATGTCTGGTTGCGCCACTGCCCATGAAATCTTTCAATTTACATTTACCTGGCCGAGTGTCAAGATAAAATGTGTAAATATAATTTGCGGTAAAAGAAGGCCTATAGTGTTTTAAGGGGTCTGTATACGTTTGGTAATGACTCTGAAAATTAATGGCAATAAAAAACTTAGGCCCCTTACTTGGTAAGAAGTAAAGCAGCTTTGGATAGTATAATGCATTTTGAGAAACTTTTCACTTCGAAGTACTGCGGTTATGGGAAAAAAGGTATCACTTATTATCCCCCAAAATTTGAATCTGAGAAGCGTTACTGACAGTAACGTTTGCCAGACTGTGTATTCCAATTGCAGACTATTCTTCCTGCGTGGACATAACCGCTCCAGATTTTCGGCAATATCTCAAAAACGCTACCACCTTTTGAAATGAAACTTTCACAGGTTACCGGTAGTTGTATCTACAACTATAGGTTTAAACAAACAATAGGCTCCAATTACCAAACGTGTACGATGCCTTTAAAGACATTGTACACTAACTGTCAATGTATAGACCAATTCAACGGGCTAACAAAGTCGGTCTATTTTCCCTTGCAGCTACGTCACACGCGGATAACTGCTGCAAGGCTATAATAAGGCCATTTGTACGAGTCAATATTGGTGAACGTGTACACGCAGAGCGGTCTAAATTTTACTGTCCCGACTTGATTCTGCCATCATTTCTGTTCTTGACAAACATGCGCCACTGAAAACTAAGTCTAAGTTAAGACCTAAGCAGCCATGGTATAATGGTAATATCAATGTTGAGAGACGTTTGAGAAGGAAACATGAGCGTAAATGGCGCAAACCTGGAACTGAAATTGATCGGTTGGCTTACCAAGCTCAAAGGGATAAAGTCAATGGAATGATTGATGCCAGTATAAGACTGAATTTAACAGGTCTTCTCTTGCTAATTCTGACAAGAAAGACGTTTTTAAGACTCTGAATTTTCTGCTTAACAGAAACAACAGAATTCTTCCTCAATGTGGTTCTTCCCAGGTTCTTGCAAATGACTTTGCAATGTTTTTCAAAAACAAGGTGGATAATATTCGCACTGCACTTAATGGCCAAAGGGATAGCCCAATCAAAACTGCCAGTGATTCTACTGTGCATGAAAAAAGGGCTGCACTATTTTCTAACTTTGAGCCAATATCGGAGGAAGATGTGAGTAAATTGATCAAAGGCTTTGCTAGTAAATATTGTGCCCTTGACACTATTCCTACTTGGCTTTTGAAAGAACATCTAAACATTGTGTTATACCAACTCTTACTTCAATCGTTAATGATTCTCTTTCATCTGGCTGTTTTCCAAACACACTTGGTCAAGCCATAATCTCACCAATAATAAAGAAGCCTTCATTAGACCACAATGCTTTAAGTAGTTATCGACCAGTTTCCAATATCAGATTCGTTGCAAAACTCATTGAGAAAGCTGCTGCTAAACAACTGAAGCAACACATGTCAACTCATAACCTTGATGAGCTCTATCAGTCTGCTTATAAGACACACAACAGTTCTGAAACTGCTCTCTTAAATGTTCAGGATGATGTACTTAAGGCAATGGATAAGTCTAATATTGTTTTTCTAGTGCTATTAGACTTGTCGGCTGCCTTTGACACCATAGACCATGATATTTTACTTGACAGAATGAGAGATGATAGGCGTTTCAATAATATCTCTCTGATAGACAAAGTCGGGTATCTATTCATAACCTCTACTCTGATCCAGTTGATTTGGAGTATGGGCTACCCCAGGGGTCAATATTAGGTCACTTGATGTTTGGAATTTACACCCTCCCACTTGGCAATATCATACGTCATCATAACATAGACTTTCATTTATATGCTGATGATACACAGCTGTATTGTTCCTTTGATCCTAGAATACCTGGTGCTTGGCAAGTTGCCATTGAGAAACTGCAGCTGTGTATTACTGATGTTCAAAACTGGATGACTTGTAACAAGTTAAAGCTTAATGAAAACAAAACCGAGTTCATGTGTTTGGCAGGGGCGGATCCAGGATTTTCCAAACGGGGGGGCGTGAAAATATACCAAGCAGCAAAATCTTCCCTTCCCCATTTCTCCCTCCCCTTCTCTCTCTCTCTTTTTTTCTTTTCTCCCTCTTTTTTTTTTTTTTATATGAAAAAGGGGGGGCGTGCGCCCCCACGCCCCCCCCTGGATCCGCGCCTGTTTGGTACTCCCCTAAACCTTAAGAAACTGCCAAAGATATCTTTGCATATGGGTGATACATGCATCGACCCTACTGATTCCGTCCGCAATTTAGGAATAAAATTTGATTCACATATGACAATGAGCAAGCAAGTTTCTAGCCTCTGCCAATCGACCAATTTTCAATTACGCAACATTAGGAGAATCAAACGGTACCTTGATAAGGATACTCTCCATCATGTTGTCAGAGCTTTAGTCCTCTCTCGTATTGACTATGGCAATCTCCTTTTATTTGGTGCCACGTCACATGAATTGGACAGAGTTCAAAGATTACAAAATAGTGCAGCTCGTTTAATATGTTCCACGCCCTTGAGAGAACATATTACCCCATCACTTAGGGAACTTCATTGGCTACCTATTAGAGAACGAATTCATTTTAAGATTGCTCTTCTTGTTTTTAAAGGCTTGAACAAAACTACTCCGCGATATATGTCCACTTTACTGTCACATTACACCCCACCAAGATTTCTTCGGTCCACACTTGACATCACTCGCTTGAATGTCCCTCGAGCAAACAAAGTTCTAGGTCAAAAAACTTTCAGTGTAGCTGGGACAATGATTTGGAACAATCTCCCTACTGTCATTAGGGAATCTGTTAACTTATCTACATTTCGTAAAGCTCATAAAACTCACCTTTTTCCATGTTAATTGCTTTTTAGTGCGCTATGATCTTGATGGAATAGCGCCTTATAAATTTTAATTGTTATGTTATGTTAAAGTGCGTACTACGCTGTACACAAGAGGACATTGAAGAGACGGCTGAAATGTTTGGTTCTTAAAATTAGATACCATCATAAATCAGTCAGTGGAAGGAAGATTAATACTCACAATAAGTCAATAACACTTAATTCGGTCACAAAACCAATCTTATTCCCGTAAACAGTTTACCATGTGCCATGTTTCACATTCTGTATCATAAATTGAACGTGGTCATTATTGTTTTCGATAGTGCATTTATGATTATCACGTTGTTTTCAATAGCTGCGTGAATTTTATTGATGTTTATTTTAACTGGTTGCGATGATGTCTCTATCATTTCGCAAATCACTTCCGTCAACGAAAGCTAAGGTTGTCTATATACAGACCTTTGGTCATCGCTGCTTCATCAGAATATGAAAAGGATCCCAGGGCAGCAACTTTATGATGTGTGGAACAGGATCGACCAATCAACGTGATGCTTTCCTAGACAGTGTGGCGTAGTTCTAATTGGCAAACTTGCTGCGGTAAGCACTGATATCGAAGACAGATATCAACCGATACCAGGCGTGAGGTCTGACCGGCAACTGACTTGCTGCAATTCTACCCGAAAGGGGGTCCAGTTTTAGGTGGTGATATTTGGTATTTCAAGTAGGCCCTTAGGCCTGACGGTTCGGTCCGATCCTTTTTGAGATGTATTTTTCTAGGATTCTGGTCGTCGTGTCTGTTGTCGTACTCGTCTTTTCCTCTCCTGTGGGTAAGATTGCTTTAGTTATACAGTTGACATTCTAAAACACTTTTTCATAGCAAATTATGATGCATTCATTTTTGTTTAATTATAATTATTGATGTCGTAAAAATACATTACTATCTTATGGAGAGTAATCTACGAAAGCCCATTAGTGCCATTGCAAGTATAAATTGCTTTTTTGCAAGTTATGGTTAGAGAATCTCGTTTTTTTGCAAGTTAGATTATGTTTGACGAATCTTGTTTTTTGGAAGACAGTCTATACTTAATAAATATGGTGAGTCTTGTTTTTTTGAAGTATATTTTAAACAAACTTTTTTAAGTATATATTTGGCGACTTGTTTTTTTGGAAGATATGCTTTATTCAGCAAATCTTGTTCTTTGGAAGTATACATTTGGTGAGTCTTGTTTTGAAGTAGGCCTATTTATTAAGCGAATCTTGGTTTTTTTTAAAGATACCGTATGTTTGTTGAGTCTAGTTTTTTGAAGTATATATTTAGCGGATCTTGTTTTTTGAAGTATATGTTTGGCGAGTCTTGGGTTTTTGAAAGTATATGTTTGGCGAGTCTTGGGTTTTTTTAAGTATATATTTGGTGAGTCTTGTTTTGTGAAGAATATATTTAGCGAATCTGGTTTTTTGTGAGTGTATGTTTGGCGAGTCTTGCTTTTTTGAAGTAGGCCTATATGTTTGGTGAGTCTTGTTTTTTGGAAGTAGTTGAGTAAGTCTTGTCTTTTGGAAGTATAATATGTTTGGCGAGTCTTGTTTTTTGGAAGGATATGTTTGGCGAGTCTTGTTTTTTGAAAGTATAACATGTTTGGCGAGTCTTGTTTTTTGAAGTATATATTTATCGAATCTTGGGTTTTTTTAAGTATATATTTGGTGAGTCTTGTTTTTTGTAGAATATATTTAGCGAATCTTGTTTTTTTGTGAGTGTATGTTTGGCGAGTCTTGTTTTTTGGAAGTATATGTTTGGCGAGTTTTGGTTTTTGAAAGTATATGTTTGGCGAGTCTTGTTTTTTGAAAGTTTGGTGAGTCTTGTTTTTTTAAGTATATGTTTGGCGAGTCTTGTTTTTTTAAAGTATATGTCTGGGGAGTCTTGTTTTTCGGAAGTAGGTTGAGTAAGTCTTGTCTTTTGGAAGTATAATGTTTGGCGAGTCTTGTGTTTTTTTGAAGTATTTGTTTGGCGAGTCTTGTTTTTTTTAATGCGCCATGAGCGTCATGCATGACGGATACCGGCTCTTTACAAGTGTTCATTATTATTATCATTGTTATTAATCAAGAAGCCAGGTTTAGATATAGAGATGTTGTCTATTACAGACCGGTGGCTAATTTGAAGTTTATTGGCAAGACCATTGAGTGCATTAATTGTTGCCTCCAGATTGAATACTATTATATTTGACTTTGGTCTTGCTGATAAATTTCAATCTGCATACAAGTCCAGGCATAGCACTGAATCGGCACTTTTGCGAGTGCAAAATGACATTTTATGTGCTATGGATGAAGGCCATGGGACTGCCCTGATTCTGCTTGATTTAAGTGCGGCTTTTGACACCGTGGCATGGATCACACTATTTTGCTCAAGAGACTTCGTGATATTATTTGTTTACAAGGTAATGCCCTTTGCAAAACAGACCGCAACATGTTCACATTGGCAATTCCACATCAGATCCGGTTGTTCATGATTTTTCGGTCCCTCAAGGGTCAGTTCTTGAACCGCTGTGGTTCACAGTGTACACCTACCTAATTCATAACATCATCGTGAAACACAAACTTAAAACTATCATGTATGTAGATGACACTCAGTTATATTTCTATTCTAAACCTTCCCAAAATTTTGCTGATGAGAGCATCAGTCGTGTTGAAACATGTGTTAGTGAAATTCGTGTTTGGATGCAAAATTTCCTTAAACTTAATGATAACAAAGCATAATTTATTATAATTGGTTTACGTCAACAACTCTCTAAAGTTTCTATTCCCCATATTAATATAGATGACCCCACAGTAACCGCTGTTACTAAAGCTCGTAATCTTGATATTATATTCGACTATTCCATGACACTTAGTTCGCATATTTCTAATATTGCACGTTCCACGACATTTCACATTCGTAATATCGGCAAAGTGAGAACATATTTGACACAGAATGCTACTGAGCAGATAGTCCACTCGGTCGTAGTTTCCAGACTTTACATATGCAACTCACTTTTATGTGGTCTTCCTTTTATAGTCAAATTGAACGTCTTCAGCGAATTCAGAACTCTGCTGCTCGTAATATTACCTTTACTAAAAAGTCTTCCAATGCGCCTATTTTAAAAGAGTTACACTGGTTATCAGTACAAACTTCTGCTTTTTGTGTATAAATCACTCACTTACAGTGCCCCTGCATATACTGATGTTCTTCTCAAACCATTATGATCCTCCTCGCAAACTTCGGTCTTACATAACCTCCTTATTGAGCCAATATCCAATCATTCATGGGGAGACCGATCTTTCTCACATGCTGCGCCACGCCTATGGAACAAATTGCTTAAGTTAGGCTTAAGTTACCATTTTAAACAAGATTCGCTAATTATATACTTGAAAAAAACAAGTCGCTAAATATAATATACTTTCAGAAAACAAGACTCGCAAAACATAGGCTACTTCCAAAAAACAAGACTCACCAAATGTATACTTCAACAAACAAGACTCGCCAAACATACTGTGGCGGGCACAGACCGTTATCCAGTCTATGATTATTAACTCGGACCCTTTCCCTTGCTAGCTCAAGTTAAAGTCACTAAGCGGACTTAAGGCTGAGTGACGAGATTCGTTTGGGAGGAAGTATACCGCCCGATTATAAAAGATTGTACACCTCTCTGTCAGAGTACACACAGTTCCCTAAAATAATCACACAAATAGGACACAGTTTAACAATGACCTTGACCTCAAAAGTAATTTATTGACATTCACCTTCAACTCCAGAAGTTGGGCAAAATAACCTAGCCTGTAAGCACTTAGAATGTGAGACCCCAAATTATCTACAAGTCATGTAAACAACTACCTAGCAATACTCAATACCAGTGAAAGGCAACACATACACAGAGCACCACGCCGCGGTTGCACGCCTAGCCCAGCGCAACACCAGCTGCCTTGGGCCTTGAGCACACAGCTCGGTCCCGGCAACAACACACGACCCGCTCCGCTACACAGCCCTCCCAGAATCCAGTAGTTGTCTGCCTCGCACACAGCGACGGCAACCATTGGGTCGTTGCACTTAACCCAGTTCAACTACACCGCAGTACAGCTAGCTCCGGCTGATCGTCTTGTGTATTTATCACGACGATCGCCTGCATGCGCACAGCCTTAAATAACGCTGCCTAAAATGCACAAATACCGCCAAAATTCACACAGAAAATAACACACTCACGTCTCTGTTCTAATCTTCTTCCCCACAGGCTCCTTTTACCCTCAATATTACTCCCAATTTACACAAAGTAATGAATAACTCTCATATACTTACTATACTTGCTGCACTCAAATTTCTGGAACAAGTCCCTCCCTGCAACCCAAAACAGCAGCTTTTTATCACGCTTTCCTGAAAGCCATGTGCACGCCCAACAGCGCACAATATCTTACATAAACTCAACTAACTTCTTAAAAGTTACGGGCAACTAGCCCAACTGAACTACAACTACCGCACCAATCAGAGTTCACCTGACTTCTCGTGGCGGGAACTTGCACCTTGCACCAACCCTATTGGTGCAAGCTGAACACATGACTGATGACGTCGTTCACATATCACGTGCGACGTCACATGACGAATTCAACTCATGCGATTCCATCACAAAGGCCCGAGCTTGGCCGAGTATGACCCCATACTCTTAGCCATACCTAACACAAAAATGGAATGCATGAAACTTCACAAACTTTTAAAATACAATATAACACATAAGAAAACACCTTTAAGCCAATTACGTATGCACAGAAAGTCCCCCTGAAACTTCACCTAAATTTGCTCATTAAATATGCACAAGTTTAACTCAAAGGAAATTTTCACCAATATTTGCTCGTTACGTATGCGCAAAGTTTCTAACATGACCAGGACTTTACACTTTATACAATAAAAATGGACTTACTTGATTTTACACAGAATACAACATGTGATCTTTGGCTGATTACACTTGCATAGCTTCGTTCTTTACACAAAATCAAACATTTCGTCTTAAATTACACATTTACACACTGATTCAAAATTTACCTGGGATTCCTTACACAATGATCAAAATGGACTTTTCGCTTATACATGGCAAAGATCAAGGCACTACGTTACATAAATAAACACTTATGGATATGAAAATAGACATAGAAAAATATATGATGTACTAAAACCTGTAAATGCTGGCAAAAAGGGATAAGATACCTTATGAACCATGGCAAGAAACTAATGGTAAGAAACTAATGGCAAGGGAACCCGACTGGCTTGCCCTCCTCGTCAACCTGTACTTGATGGAAGTGTTGGGTGCGCGACTCCTCTCTTGATTACCCGGCCATCTAGGATGTACTCTGCGGTGATGTGTCACTTCACTATAGCGAATCTCATCCTCTTTGGCAGTGGGGCAGCCAGGCCTCCCTCTGGGAACAACTGGGTAGGGGGTCGGTCAAGGGTTGGTGCCGTTGAGGAGGCAGACGATGAAGTGGAGGATGAGGCTGCGGCTGCAGCTTCCCTCATCTGCTCTAACATAGCCCGTGGTTTCCCACCTGTTCCCCGGGCAGGGCCGGCAACTTTTGGGATCGGGGCGGTTGGACTCATTTGCTCTTCTGTCTGAGCAGGTGGGGCAACTGTGGGGGGCCAGGCTGTGTCCTGTAGCTCTGCCATCGGGGTTGGCGACAGAGATAACACAGCTACCTCCTGCAGAGGCATCTCAACATTCTCTGAACGGGGGTCCCCAGCTGACTCCACCTCCACTCTGGCCACTGACGGTTCCCCTGTCTGCAGTGCATCGCTGGCTCTTCTGTTAGACTCTGGGTGAGCCTCTCTGAGGTGGCGCATGATGGTCCCAAGTTGACCAGCTTTGTATGAGCAAAACTCACAGGACAGGGTTCTCTCTCCATGCTGTGCCTCGATGTGCTGCCACAGGCCCGGCCTGTTGGGGTAGGAGTTCATGCACTGCCTGCATCTGTAACGCCGAGGTTTGGCGACCACCTTGCCAGCTCCTTTCTGCATCCTGACTGGTTTGATAAACTAGAAAGAAACGAGAGCAAGAGAGGGGTCATTACTCTACTGCAACCAATCTCACAACAACTCTCCCAAATAAACCACTACGTACAACAACTTCAGGGGGGAACTTTCCCTTCCCCTTCAAAACTTAATTTTTGTTACAATGCACTGTGACTTTAGCGCAACTACATATGGAATTTTCATCCTTCCCGCTCAAAACACTAAATATTTACAACGATTGGCCCTAACGATACCTAAGAGGCAACCTGTGTGTTCGCCTCGGGTTATGCCTGGCCAGCGTGTTCACTTTTTCTACTGGCAGATTACTCTGCATGTCTTCACCCAGTCCTTCGGCATCAGAGGCAGGGACCAACTCATTGTTGCTGGGGACAACCTCCTCTAGGGAGCTCTCCACCTCCAGAACCTCCTCCTGTGAGGGTGTAACCTTCTCGATGAGGGGGCTCTCTGTCACCTCCTCACGAGGGGCAGCCACCTCTCCAGCAAGGGGGCTTTCCGTCACCACCTCACTAGATGGACTGTCCCAAGGTTCAATTGCCTCCCAACATACGGCTTCAACCTGTCAACATGGACAACTTTGAGTTTGCCTCCCTTCCTCAACTGGATGCGAACAACCACATCAGACAGTTTCTTAACCACGAGCCAAGGTCCTTCCCATCGCAATTGCAGTTTGGGGGACAAGTGCTTTTTCTTGGCCGGGTTGAACAACCACACAAACTGTCCCTCTCTCAGACCATGCTCTGATGCACGCCTGTCATAGTTCTTCTTCTGTCTCTTGGCACTCTTGCCGAGACACTCCTCTGCCCTACCATGTGCTATGTGCATGTTACCCTACAACCTTTCGGCAAAGTCAGTTTTGGTGTCTTCCTGATTTTCGGGACACCCTGCCACCAAATCTACTGGAAGATAAACCTCCCGGCCAAGCATCATCATGTTTGGCGACTCTCCAGTCGATTCCTGAGGAGTACATCGATACGCAAAGGTGGCATAGGAAGGAACTCATCCCAGTCCTTCTGCCTCTTCTTTGGATCGATCATGACTGACACCATGTTGATTAGCGTCTTATTAAACCTTTCAACCATGCCATCTGATTTTGGATTATAGGCGGTCGTTCGGGTTTTGTGATTCCAAGGAGCCGGCACATCTCACTAAACACCTCAGATTCAAAATTCCGGCCCTGATCAGAATGAAGTTCTTGGGGCACCCCAAACTTACAAACAAATTCGTTCACCAGTTTCAGGGCAACCGTACCCGCAGTGGAGTCAGGAAGCGGATATGCCTCCATCCACTTGGTGCAATAGTCACCCACCACCATGATCCACAGGTTACCACTGTCTGTCTTAGGCAGTGGCCCGAGCAAGTCTATTGCTACCCGTTCCATAGGAACGCCAACACGATACTGCTGTAAAGGGCAACCCTTCTCTTTGCAGCAGACTTCCTCCTGGCACAGAGGTCACAAACCCTCAAACATGACCGAACATCCGCAGACATTCCTGGCCAAAAATACCTGTATTTGACCTTGGCGAGTGTCTTATTAACACCTAAGTGTCCACTGAGTTGCCCACCATGCAACTCACTGAGGATACCCTTCCTGAACTTCTGTGGCAAGACCAGGAGCCATCTTATCAACTTCCCATCATCCGACTCCCATCGTTTGTAGAGAAGCCCCTCCTTGACTTCTAGTTGATCCCATTGGGACCAATAGGTCTTGGAGGCTACTGAGGAGTGGGACTGCGTCTTCCACTCTGGACGACTACTACCATCCTCTTTGGACTTGAGGACCCAACTCATCGTCCCATCGCCCAGCTGTGCCTCTCGCAAAGCATCCCTCGAAATGATAGGTCTGGCCTCCAGACCCCTTACAATCAACTCCTCACCCTTAGGTTTTACCCCGGTTTCTCACCACTTGGCTGCTCATCAATGGTCATCTCTTGTCGGCCGCACTGTTTGCACTGTCTCCGCGACAACCCATCAGCGTTGCCATGCTTTCTACCAGGTCTATGCTCCACCGTCAAGTCATACTGTGAGATGACTTCCATCCATCGAGCCAGCTGACCCTCCGGGTTCTTAAAATTAAGGACCCACCGCAATGCAGCATGGTCAGTTCTTACTTTGACCTTCTGACCATACAAATACTGTTTGAAATACTTCAAATACATGACCACAGCCAACAACTCACGTCGAGTCACGCAATAGTTGCGCTCAGGTCTACTGAGCTTGCGACTTGCGTAAGCCAGACTTTTTCCTCACCATCTTGGACCTGTGAGAGTACCGCCCCGATGCCCTCTCCACTGGCATCGGTGTCCAAGACAAAATCACCTTCTGGATTGGGGTATGACAAGATTGGGGCAGACTGCATTCTGTCCTTCAACTCATCAAATGCCCCTTGGCAAGACTCCGTCCATGCAAACTCCTTGATTTCTCAGTCAAGGCATGCAACGGACTGGCAATTTCCGCAAACCTACAAATGAACTTCCGGTAATAAGAGGCGAGGCCCAAAAAGCTTCTCACATCTCTTACACACTTCGGAGTAGGCCATTCGGCTACAGCTTTCACCTTTTCCGGGTCTGTTGCTACCCTCTGAGGACACAATGTGCCCCAGATAAGCCACTGACGTTTGAAGCAAGTGACACTTGCTGGGCTTCAATTTGAGTCCTGCATGTCGCAATCTGTCCAACACAACTCTCAGACGATGTAGAGTTTCCATTACTGTTCGACCAAAAACAATGACATCGTCTAAGTAAACCAACAAGATCTCCCACTGCAACCCAGCCATGACCTTTTCCATGAGCCGTTCAAACGTTGCCGGGGCGTTGCATAACCCAAAGGGCATGCATTTCCACTTGTACAAACCATTTCTCACAACAAATGTTGACTTTTGGCTGGCGTCCTCATCAAGAGCAACTTGCCAATACCCTGATGCCAAGTCAAGTGTCGTAAACCACTTAGCCCCATTCAGAGCGTCAAAAGTTTCATCGATACGTGGCACAGGATATGCATCTTTGATGGTGACTGCGTTCAACTTTCTGTAATCCACACAGAAACGCTGAGTCCCATCCTTTTTCCGAACCAAAACAACATTTGCAGCCCACGGACTGTCTGAGGGCTCAATAACACCTCTCTTCTCGAGATCTGCCACCTGTCTCTGGATTTCTTGCTGATTGCAGTAGGGGTGCTTTCTTGGCCTTTCTTTGACTGGCCTGGCACTTCCCGTCTTAATTTGGTGTTCAACAATATTGGTTTTTCCAATGTCATGTTCTCCCCTTGAGAACACATCCTGATAGTCATGCAAGCACTTCTGAACCTCACTGTAGTACTTAGCCTCAAGGTTGGCCGTACCCCGCTCATATAAGTCGTGCAAGTGCACAGGGAGAGTATTCACTGCACTCGGTGGAGATGCTAATTCTCCATACCCAGAGTCGGCCTCAACTTCGGAGAGGGTTCCCACTGTGGTCCCCTCACGGGCCACCTTCTCTCCCCTACCAGGGTTGAACACCCTCAATGGAATAACTTCCGACTCGCTATCTACCAGGGACCTGGCCAGCACCAAGCCCTTCTTCGCCAACTCACCGCCACCCTCAATAGGTTCAACCATGGCCGGACCTATCAAAGCAGCCTTCCTTCGAGCAATAATGCCCGGGACAACAGCCTCATGGCCTGATGGAATCACTGTAGTTCTTAAAACTACCACACGCCCAATGAAGGATTCACCAGCCTTGCCAGTGCACTTTATTCGCTCACCATTGAGCCTCCATTCCTTCGACTGGAAATCTAGTGTTCCACCAGTGGGCAGTAGAAAGTCCATCCCCAGAATGCCTGGGTATTTCATTTCTGTGAAAATGGCCTTCACCATGTGTGTTGTCCTTCCAACTTGCACTTCCACAGGTGCCCTCCCCAGGGTGGGAATACGACTACCATCAACCTGTCTAACAACCACACCATCTGTCTCCAAGACGGGTCTTTGCTCCTTGGGTATTTCGTAATAGATTGAATTACTTATCAATGTGTCGGTGGACCCCGTATCGATTAAAAATCGACACTTGGTAGCCCTTACCGACCCTTCTACAAACATACCCATGCGGGGAGTAACACCAGGTCCGGGCAGAGTAACTTCTCTTTGCCCATACCCATGCTTAGACCTCTCCTCTATGTCGTCATTGTCATGTTGGCGTTTGGACCCTCTTGAACATCCAGCCTGACTGGGGATCCTGCAGGAGGCTGATTGGCGTTTCCCGACACCCGAGTCTTCGTTTTTCGGGGCTTCTTGCACTCTCGTGCGAAATGCCCCTCCAACCCACAATTATAGCACTTCCGGCCACCAGCTGGACCCGATGGGGACTTGTGCACTTGGTCTGTGGACACGTCCCTTTGTTGAACTGACTCACAGGCCTTCTGACCTGACAAGTTTTTACAAAACTCCGCCAAAGATTTCAAGCTCTGAGCCTGCTCACTAAGATGGGCCTCTAATGAACCAAGCCTCATCTCCACACTAGAGTCCAAAGCCCTTGCTAATTTAGCGGGCCTTCGGTCCACCAACCTTGCAGTTCAACACTCTCAAAATTAACAGTCTCCAAGGCTGCTTGGATGGCTTCGTCCAAGTTCTTCGGACGGGCTCTATTGATGCCCTCCCGCACCGAATGACTATCCACTGCATCTACAAAGTGATTTCTAGCCAACCGGTCACGTGCATCTTCCTGAATTTCAGGGTACGCCCGTGCCGTCAACTCATAGATCGCCTGACCCAGTTCCTGCAGTGACTCCTTCGACCTTGCCGCCTATGTCTCAATTCAACTAGGTAGTTCTCACTCTGCCTACCTGACCCGAAACGTCTCTCCAATAGTTTGACAAGTGCACTATAAGTGTACTTTTGTCCTGATTCGCCCAACATTCGGAGGGCGTTCCCCTGCAAGCCTGCAGTCAGATACTTTGCAGCTTGTTCATCAGTCCAACCATTCACCTCACGACACGATTCAAAATGGCGGTAATACTCCTTCCAGAGAACCTTGCCATTATACCGATCAGGGACTATGTTCGGGCGACGACTTTTAGTCGCTCCAAAAGGTCCTTCTGATCCGTGTCACTTCCAGCCGGGACTTCACTCTTCTGTGGCTGGGGCCTTACTGAAGGGTGGTCTCACAGCCGAACTGCTGCTTTGTGTTACTTCCACTGGGTGGGTAGCACAGCTTAGCAGTTCGCTGCTTGATTTCTTCGGGGCCATTTCCGTCGTCCAAAAATGGGTTTCGGCTTTTTGAACTATGTTCAGCGACACTATGTCCTCACAAGAAAAGTGCCCATTCGTCAACTGGAGGGTGTGTTGGGGGCTCCTTGGCGATGGGGTTAACTCAGTTGGGGAAAATTGTGCCGCACTTCCGCCCCGCAGAGGTGTACTACCCACCATGCCAACCCTTCCCGACATGGGATCCATTTCTGGTTCCTTCATGTCCGCACTCCACCAGTCAACCGGTGGACGAGAGGCATACCCTGCTGTCTCTTTCGTCACCAGTAATTCCACCTCAGAATCCACACTCTGCCTCACACGCCTTCCATCATGAGGCATGTCTTCCTTGGGCATTCCGTTCATGGACGCCTCTAATTTCTTTGCAACAAGTTCTTTTTCAAGTTGCAGGATTTGGTAATCCATGCGGAGCTTCTGTAACTCAGACTCTGTACCCGACGGGTCCATGGTAACCTTGACCCCACACTCATACTGCTATCTCTCTCTCCGCAATACCCTGTGTGGATGCCACCCAACGAGTACCACGTCTCTGTTGTTGATTTCACTCTATACACAACAAATTTCCACTGCCAAAATACACAACAATATGTACCAGAGTCAACCCAACAAAAACTGAAATCACCAGACACACGACGAGTGACCATAAGTTTGCTAGAAACTACACCGTTGCCACACTCGGCCACTGGCCACTAGGTGACTGCGTCACTTCTAGCGCAGCAGTCTGTGCTGCAATTCTTCGTTGTTCCAAACTACACAAAACTCTGGCACTGTTCGTCTGACTAGTCAAAGTGTGAATTCGGATCAGTGTCAAATTCTGGTCCCTCGCAATTCGTCGTAACCGCCTCAACTCCAAGCGAGTCTTGGCAAACTGACAAACCGCAACTAGAGCAACAATTGCAATAATCACCGACAGCACAACAACAATCCACAATCGCATTGCCAATTATTGAACCTGTGTACTATCTCCTTTCCCGGGATAGAGGAGGATTAATTTCAACAGAGAGTTTAACTTAATCAATTATAATCATCCCACTTCTGACACCATTTGTGGCGGGCACAGACCGTTATCCAGTCTATGATTATTAACTCGGACCCTTTCCCTTGCTAGCTCAAGTTAAAGTCACTAAGCGGACTTAAGGCTGAGTGACGAGATTCGTTTGGGAGGAAGTATACCGCCCGATTATAAAAGATTGTACACCTCTCTGTCAGAGTACACACAGTTCCCTAAAATAATCACACAAATAGGACACAGTTTAACAATGACCTTGACCTCAAAAGTAATTTATTGACATTCACCTTCAACTCCAGAAGTTGGGCAAAATAACCTAGCCTGTAAGCACTTAGAATGTGAGACCCCAAATTATCTACAAGTCATGTAAACAACTACCTAGCAATACTCAATACCAGTGAAAGGCAACACATACACAGAGCACCACGCCGCGGTTGCACGCCTAGCCCAGCGCAACACCAGCTGCCTTGGGCCTTGAGCACACAGCTCGGTCCCGGCAACAACACACGACCCGCTCCGCTACACAGCCCTCCCAGAATCCAGTAGTTGTCTGCCTCGCACACAGCGACGGCAACCATTGGGTCGTTGCACTTAACCCAGTTCAACTACACCGCAGTACAGCTAGCTCCGGCTGATCGTCTTGTGTATTTATCACGACGATCGCCTGCATGCGCACAGCCTTAAATAACGCTGCCTAAAATGCACAAATACCGCCAAAATTCACACAGAAAATAACACACTCACGTCTCTGTTCTAATCTTCTTCCCCACAGGCTCCTTTACCCTCAATATTACTCCCAATTTACACAAAGTAATGAATAACTCTCATATACTTACTATACTTGCTGCACTCAAATTTCTGGAACAAGTCCCTCCCTGCAACCCAAAACAGCAGCTTTTTATCACGCTTTCCTGAAAGCCATGTGCACGCCCAACAGCGCACAATATCTTACATAAACTCAACTAACTTCTTAAAAGTTACGGGCAACTAGCCCAACTGAACTACAACTACCGCACCAATCAGAGTTCACCTGACTTCTCGTGGCGGGAACTTGCACCTTGCACCAACCCTATTGGTGCAAGCTGAACACATGACTGATGACGTCGTTCACATATCACGTGCGACGTCACATGACGAATTCAACTCATGCGATTCCATCACAATACTTTCAAAAAACAAGACTCGCCAAACATAATATACTTCCAAAAAACAAGACTCGCCAAACATACTTTCACAAGACAAGACTTACTCAACCTACTTCCAAAAAAGAAGACTCAACAAACATATACTTCCAAAAAAAAAGACTCACCAACATACTTTCAAAAAACAAGACTCGCCAAACATTATACTTCCAAAAGACAAGACTTACTCAACCTACTTCCAAAAAACAAGACTCACCAAACATATACTTAAAAAAACAAGACTCACCAAACTTTCAAAAAACAAGACTCGCCAAACATACACTCACAAAAAACAAGACTCGCCAAACATCTTTCAAAAAACAAGACTCGCCAAACATATACATGTACTTCCAAAAATAAGACTCGCCAAACATATTATAGGCCCTACTTCAAAAAAAAAGACTCGCCAAACATATACGTGTACTTCCAAAAAACAAGACTCGCCAAACATATATAATCATAATAATAATATCGAAGTCTTATATAGCGCACGTATCTACCAAACAAGGTACTCAAGGCGCTTAGTATTTTTATACTTTAAACAGAAAGATGGGTTATTGAAGTTATGAGTTATGAGACCCAATTATGTAGCACCTTATAATGTTTTTTACAAGGTGCTACGGCGCATTTTAGCAGCCACAACCAGGAACACCGGGGCGAACCTCTTCTCTTTTCGATAGGTGCACTGGGTTCTGTTACATGCGTTACACAACACATGGGACCAACGGCTTTACGTCCCATCCGAAGGACGAAGCAATGGTTAAGTGTCTTGCTTAAGGACACAAGTGTCACGGCTGGGGATTCGAACCCACACTCTGCTGATCAGAAACACCAGAGTTTGAATTCGGTGCTCTTAACCGCTCGGCCACGACACTTCCATATATAGGCCCTACTTCAAAAAAAAAGACTCGCCAAACAAACACTCACAAAAACAAGATTCTCTAAATATATTATTCAAAAAACAAGACTCACCAAATACTTTAAAAAACCCCAAGATTCGCTAAATATACTTAAACAATAAAAACAATTGAACAGAAAAACGTGTAGGCCTACTGAAAAGATGAGTTTTTAGTGACGATTTGAAAGTAGACAGGGATTCTACTTGGCGCAAATGTTGAGGAAGATTGTTCCAGAGTTCAGGTGCAGCACGGGAGAAAGAGTGGTCTCCCCAAGAACGATGGGTTCTGGGGACGGACAATTGGAGAGATGTTGTAGAACGAAGAGTTCTTGCTGGGTGATATCTTGAGATGATGTCGGTAATGTAGATCGGTGAAGTGCCATGTAGAGATTGAAAAACCAGAAGGAGAATCTTGAAGGAAATGCGGTCAATGATGGGAAGCCAATGGAGGGACTTCAGTACCGGGGTTATGTGGGTTGTGCGTTTGGATAAGGTGACGAGCGAGCAGATGCATTCTGAAGACGTTGAAGTTTATCAATTAGATTTTTTGGCAGGTTGTAAAAGAGAGAATTGCACAAATCTAGACGTGATGATATGAAGGCATGCACCAGTTGCTCTGTAGCTTTGCGATTTAGGTGTTTTCTGATAAATCCTAGATTGCGTAGATGATAACGGACAGATTTGGATACGGATGTGATATGACTTATGTGTGACATATGGCAATCGAAGGTGACACCTAGGTTGCGGCATTTAGAAGAAGGCTGGATGTAGGCATCTCCGATACGGATATTAGGGATGTTGATCTTGGTAAGATGTTGCTTGGAGCCGCATATGATGAATTCAGACTTGCTATTGTTTAATTTGAGACTGTTGGCATTCATCCATGACCTGATCTCAACGATGCATGCCTCGAGCTTCTTCAATGTAGATAAAGCATTGCTCTGGGTGATTAGGAGACGAATAAAAGCTGTCTTGAGACTGTCTGGAAAAATACCTTGCTCAAAAGACTTGTTCACAATAGTAATAAGTGGTGCTAGAACATCAGTACACTTTTTTTTACAAAGATCTGTAGGTACAGTTCCAGTTCACATGATTTGGAAGGAGAACTACTTATTAATTTTACGATCTCAGACACAGGTTCAAACTCAGAAATATGTGATACGCTCTCAGGTAAATGGTTATTTGACGACATAGCAGAACAAGTTGATACATGGAAATTTATATGAATTGTTTAAATGTTGTTACTGAAATATCGTGAGAAAAACTATCTGCCAAAACCGCATCTGATGTAATACTAGGTACCGGTAATACAGGTTTCGGATGTTTTTAAATAAATGGCAATAGGCTTTAAGCTAAGATCGGCAAGTTTTCCACTTGTTCAAACATCTTTGAGTATTGGGTTAATTGCATGGCCCGATTTTGCTGAACAAAATTAATGTAAATCTAAAGAATGTTTTCCATGAACGAATTTTGACAGATAATGCTGTTTCAAAACGAAAAATATACATAAACTTGTACACATGCCGCAGACAATGCACAAAATACATAGGCCCCATATGCAAAACTGTCACGTAGCCTAGCCGGTACATTGATAGACGCGAGATCGGTATCCCGACATTAATCCATTATTTTATTTTTTAAAAAGTTATTTACCACTTCTCATTGGTGGACTTTTTCATGCAATACCTTAAAAGGTACCCGGTATACAGCTTACAACTTTCTCGAACCTTTAGAAATAGGCCGAGCTATTTAAAATTTATCTAAATTTTCGGATCAAATCGGCCCCCAAAAGGGGGGACTATAATCAGCAAAATAATAAGCAGTTAATAAAGCAGAGGAATAAAACTTGTACACATTCGCCATCATTTGCTCGGAGATTGTGGCTTCTTGTTTTATTCAGTACACATGTAGTAGGCCTAGGTCTAATTTTCTGTGGGAAAGTGCATGCCTACCTTGCGTAAAGAGCCTATCAATGTGAGAGTTTATAATTCCATGTACAGCATATAGGCCTGCTTTAGTCATGACGACACAGCTCCTATAGCAGTTTAAAAGTGACATCATCAGCAAATTGAAAACTCTACATGGACTATTTCCATTTGCTTTCTCGAAGATATGGCTACTTGTTCCAACAGTAGGCTATAGACATAACCCACGTATAGGCCTATTGAGTCGGACTATCTATATTTGTGACCCGATCGTTCTATCGCGGGGGTTGTTGTGCAAAATACTTTCTGTTTAGGCGTATAGAACGGGATGTGTCATTGGAACCAACAGTCAAAGTGGTATCAGAAAAGATTGATCATTCAGAAAGAAAACCACATAGGCCTAGGCATAATTTATGCAGTCGCTATAAACAATATTTGGGCCTATCACCATTGCACGAATGCAAAACATTCATTTTTTAAATTTTTATAATGCCCAAAGCAGATCTTTGTCATTGAGGAAAAATCAATCACCGAAATGGTCACCTACAAGATTGTGTGCGTGAAACGTTTCTCATATTTAGGTTTTTATGGCCATTAATTTTTGGTAATTACAAAAAATAGGCCTACTCTCCCTTTAAAGGCATCGTACACGTTTGGTAATTACTCAAAATATATATTAGCATAAAAACTGACTTGGTAACGAGCAACAGAGAGCTGTTGATAGTATAAAACATTGTGAGAAACGACTCCCTCTGAAGTAACGTAGTTTTTGAGAAAGAGGTAATTTCTCACTAAAATAATAAAAACTTCTTGCAAGAAGTTTTTATTCCTATATCTGAAAGCACACAAAATTTGTACAACAAGGGGGTTTTTTCTTTCATCATTTTCTTGAAACTTCGATGACCAATTGAGCCCAATTTTTCACAGGCTTGTTATTTTATGCATATGTTGGGATACACCAAGTGAGAACACTGGTCTTTGACAATATTGCCAAACGTGTACGATGCCTTTAAGAGCGAGTCACCGGAACTCTTTTATTCCCATTCATAAATGCCCTTTTTGTTAAAAAGCGTAATACTGTTGGAAAAACCGTGGGCTTAAAACATTCTGTACATAGTTTCATTTAATTTCACGTCCTCGGGCTCCGTTTTGCGAAGGGTCAAAATGCATGCGACGCTCAACCGTACGCGCGCGTGCTTAAGCAGAAAATATTGCTTAACAACTCTCTGCTAAGCAGAAATGAGCAGGATACCAGTCACAAATGGTACACGTGACATGGTAGTTCGGCTGGTAACATTATTCTGGTAAGCATACCTTTGTTGTATACTTAGCATTTAGGGCCTCCCCATTGATTTCGTTACTCGCCGTAAATTCGCACCTACACAAGCTTGCGCACCTCACGTATGTTTAATGGTTTAAACATTTCTCACCTGCTCAGATGTTCAATGGGGAGCAGAAATGCGAGGCTTGAGACATAAGCCCCTTTCACACGAGAGCAATTTAGCAAGGGTCCCTTGCTAATTGTAGCGTGGTTGTAAAATTTTACAAAATGTAGGGCCCTACCTCGTGTGAAAGGACAACAATGTGTCTGAGGTCCCTTGTAATAAAAACATGTGCTACACCGGACCTCCGACAAAATCTTCCTTGACCAAGGACGTGCGCGAAATCATCGTGTGAAGGGAACCTTTGTTTATTGAACGACGTCTCCAACACAGCGCGCGCGTCGTGACGCGTCGCAACGTGTCATCCACGGAGTCGCGTCATCTCCGTATTGCCAATATGGCGGCTCTTCCGGAGGTTTTAATATGCGCCATTGTACATGTATTTAAACAATATACAAAAAGAAAAACGACTCGTAAAGAAAGCACTCGAAACGGAAAAAGTGCTAGAGATTCGACAGAATTTTTGAATTTTCGGAGCGGGATTTGATAGCGCGACCCTTTTTTACGCGGTGACTTTTTTCTTCTTCTTTAAAGGCACTGTACACGTTTGGTAATTACTCAAAATATATATTAGCATAAAAACTGACTTGGTAACGAGCAACAGAGAGCTGTTGATAGTATAAAACATTGTGAGAAACCTCTGAAGTAACGTAGTTTTTGAGAAAGAGGTAATTTCTCACTAAAATAATAAAAACTTCTTGCAAGAAGTTTTTATTCCTAACTTAAAGCACACAAATTTGTACAACAAGGGTGTATTTTCTTTCATCATTTTCTTGCAACTTCGATGACCAATATTGAGCCCAAATTTCCACAGGCTTGTTATTTTATGCATATGTTGGGATACACCAAATGAGCTTGACAATTGCCAAACGTGTACGATGCCTCGGAAATGAACCAAGAAGAGGAGTTCGCTACTTCGACACGTGTTGGAATTTTCGACACGGATCGAGAATTCTCAACCCACCTCCCGAGCAGGGTTAGTTTCACGGATCAACACCGTGTTGAATAGTGTGAAAAGGTTAGTCCAGATTACACGGATCGGATCCATGTCAAACAAGGAGATTTTCTGTGTGAAGGAGGCCTTACATTGATACAAAATATCTGTTTCGCTGATACATCAGTTACGCGTTGGGTATCGTTGAACAGTAGGCCTAGTTCACCACAGCCATGACCACAGCACCCTTCACATAGATTTGTACACTAATTACACCGTCAATTGCAACAGCGCCCTCGTCTGAGCAAATTCCGTTTGTTTTGTTTTCTCTCGCACGCACGAGAATTAAAACCACCACAAAAAAAAGAGACGATCGACGTCCCCTGATGACGGGACGAAATAATTATTAATAACGCCAATGCAATCAAGCATGATTCAAGTGAAAGGTAACGATCATCATACTTTTATTGTCAAGGGCTAGTTTAATTATTGTTACCGAAGACGAACGTAGGTCTACTTTAAAATACTCGCATTTATTTCATCACACAGTGCAGTCCCGATCCCTCCCATCCACACCCACATGGACTCTGGAGGTCCGTACCTCTGTTCATCCCACCAACCGACCATCGGCGCTCTCCGACGGTCGGCGACCGTCGGGAGGAAGGAGGGTTACGATTATCGCCAGTTAACAGCATCCCTATGAAAATTTTGGAAGCTGAACTTTTATTTTTAAATATTTTATCAACGTAGAAATACCTTCTAGTTCTAGTCTACTCCTACTTTTTGGCGCTGATCGTAACCCTCCACCCTCCCAGTCCCAACGGTCACAGTTAGTAGACCGGAGGGTTACGATACGACGAGACGCCTAGCCCCACATTGTCGGGCTCTTTTATAAACATCGGTCTTATCATATTCATAGTCGCCATACTATGATAAAACCGATGTTAAAAGTGAGCCAAAACAGCCCATAAAGGTGGGCTACGAGACGCCGTGTGGAATTATTAGGTAGGTCAGTTTCGACCATTTCCAGTAATTTCTGTCGGACCATAAAGCATGCCCCCCTATATTGACCAGATTTGCCCAGTTGTTTCCTTAAAAAATCATTACCGGACTGTCAGGGAGCCTGATCAAACCAGAGAAAGAAATCCTGCAAATCGTATAATTGATTTTCAGAGACAATCCAAAAATCAGCTTTTATTTGAACTGAAACTCAGACCTAATATTGGGGCCCTCTACTCCTCTGAAAAAAATGTAGACATCTGCGATCGTGCTAGTACAACCGCAGATGTCAACAAATTTCTTAAAGGATTATGTAACCCGGAAAAATGGCACAGTTGAATAAATGAATAATAAATAAGAAAAACGCTTAGTGTTGGGGAACTCGCTTATGGGAAACTCAAAATCCAAGGATCGACTAGGGTAAAGACGCGAGGAAATGCAAGAAGTGGGACAGTGACTCAATTTGTAGGTTTCCTCAATAAAAAAATAATAAAAACAACTTTATTGATTATAAAGCGATGACCAAAAGCAAAACCAGTGATTGATGTACACAGCAATAAATCAAGTGAATTCTAAACCAAGACCAATAGTAACACTTTTGAACTAACATATAGAAACCACTAAAAACAACAAAACACAGTGCCAAAGAAGGTTACATTTTAAAACCAAAATGGCTTTAAAACCGAGTCCATAGCAGTGTATTACTTGACACAGGCAAAACTTAGAATTTTAAGTTGTAATACATACAAATCAATTGTGATGGTGGGAGAACACATACATGTGGAGTGTTCCCCTTGCTCTGCCAGGCTGCTATCTGAATGATTGAAACTACAGGGGTGACTAACCACTAAGGATTAAGGATTAAGCGAAATATAAAAATGTTACAAGTACAGTACAGCACACCAATTACTAGGTTTAATCGGAAACAAAGTTCACAAAATACAGGTCAACAATTTTTACTGGAAAATCTAGAAATAAACTGGATCAAACCATAATCAAACTCTCTACTGATCTGCTTTTTAAAAATCAACATCAAAAGTTGTAGGCCTAACCTTCAGTTTTGCACAAGAAACTTCAAACAAAGACCTAGGCCTATAATGAACCTTCTAAATTGGTAAATCAAAGTCATGTGAACATTTGTCAATCTTTGCAGCTTATGCCCTAGCTCACAAAACACTGTTTATAAATCTAAGACTAAAACCTTAAAAGAAATACCACTCTAGTTAGAAGTTCACGTTGAACACATCAGCTCAAAGTTGCTTGTAAATTGCTTTTATATCAAAGTAAAAAGGAAATCAAACTCACTTATAATTGCAGGACTCTTATTTCCTAACATTAACAACTGTCTGGCATAAAACAATACTTGGTTTGCTGTCATTAAATCATATTCTGTAAATACTCAGAGG
This sequence comes from Plazaster borealis, assembly GCA_021014325.1. Lineage (NCBI taxonomy): Eukaryota > Metazoa > Echinodermata > Asteroidea > Forcipulatida > Labidiasteridae > Plazaster > Plazaster borealis. The sequence continues at coordinate 33,714,632 of CM037474.1, read as the reverse complement.
TTTTTTGTCCTAAAAGAACAAAGAAACTGTTTGAGGTTTTTTGTCCTAAAAGAACAAAGAAACTGTTTGGAGAACATGGTGGATTTGTCATGTAAAGTCATACATGTACAAGTTCAACCCAAGAGGGTGCTGTTTAAGCTGTCCATGAAAGTTCTACTGTTTGCTCACTGGAACATCCTCCACCCTGATGAGAGCCTTAGTCTCATCCTCATAACCTTCAGCTGGATATAGAACTTCAACTTTAGTGATTGGTCGACAGTATTCACCATCTGTGGTCTTAACTTTGATGTTCCAAACTCTTCCGTCTGGACCAGGTTAAACTTCAATCACTTTACTAACATTCTACTTGCCTCTGACTGCATTTTAATCCACTACAGTTACTACATCATCCACTCAGATCGTATTTCAGATCTCTCTTTTTTACGGGGAACCAACAAGGGGATCACATCTCGATTCCAACATTTCCAAAATGAGTCAACAATTTTCTGTACAAACTCTACACAGTGCAGTGTCTTGGATTCTTTGTCTCTTGGAAGGGGCATTGAGAAACTTCTGCTGATGACCTTTGGAGATACTTTCCATCATCTGGGTCGTTCAGGATTCTTCCAATCGGACGTTGATTTACGCGGTTTGCTACATCAAGGAGGATAGTGTACAGCTCCAACGGACTAAGGACTTGGCCGAACTGGAGACTCAAACGGACTGAGGACTTGGCCGGACTGAGGACTCAAATAGACTGAGGACTCAAACGGACTGAGGACTTAGCTGGACTGAGGACTCAAACGGACTGAGGACTTGGCCGGATTGAGAACTCAAATGGACTGAGAACTTGGCCGGACTGAGGACTCAAATGGACTGAGGACTTGGCCGGGCTGCAATAGCTTGCTTCAGAGCAGACTCACAACTTTATACCAGTGACTCTTCACATCCATTCTGATGTGATGCTGCAGGTGTAATGAACTGTCTTTCAGCACAGTGCTCAGTGACAGTACTGTTGTTATTTGTTCTTGTTCCATCCCCGGCTCATGTCTCTGAGTTCTCATTCAGCTCCTCCAAGTTAGGTGTACCGTTATAGCTGATCATCATAGTCTATGGATATCCTCTGATTGCAAAGAATCTCTACAAGACCTCCACCGTTGAACAATCCACTGCCACCTCAAGATGCACTGCTCTTGTATTCAAACAAGTGAAAATGACTTCATAATGCTTTGTCGTCTTATTACGCCTGACTTTTACCAGATATGGACCAAAGTAATCACACAAAGAGCAGTAAAATGGTCTATGTGGTACAAGTTGCTGTTGTGGTAGGTCAGCAGTGATTTGCAACTGTAGTTTGTGCTTTCTTTCTCGGCAGGTTACACATCGGAACTTCACTCTTTTGGCTAGTCTGTGGGCTTTCAGTGTCAAGTACTTACCTCTTATCTTGTGTCGAAGCTAGTGCAACTTACGTGTTATCAGTAGTGAGACTGGATGATTATTCTGAAGCAGTGCTGGGTGTTTCATTGAATAAGACATCATGGATTTGTCTACTCTACTCTACTCGCAGTACTCACAAACTTGCATAAGATCCAGTACTTTTCTGCATTCTCCAACTCCTGTGGTGAGAGTGGACCCTTCTTGGTGTTCTCTTGACATTGCTGCTCGGTGCAGATGTGCCACGAGAAACATCATCTGCCACATTCATTTCTCTCTGAATATGTCTCCAAAGTACAAGATCTGAGTTGTCTTGTATTTCTGAGTCTCTGTTGGAGACAAACATCTTAAAACCTCTTGCCTGGCTCCTTATCCAACCTAAGACGATCATGCTATCACACAGGAATACGGTCTTCTCAATGTTGAGCTCTGTTTCTTCACTAATTGTTTTGTAGAGACGAGAGGCCATACCGCAGCGTGCCAGTCTTGGAATGGTTAATTTTTCAGTGGTGCCGTTGCTCTCTCAAACCACACCTTTTGATCATCTGTTTTCATCGTATTCTCCATCATGGTCAGCAATATGGTTGTTGTCCATATTGTGTGGTCGGCCTACTTCTATCAGGATGTTGTAGCTTCGTTTTACCAGATGAACGAGCTCACACAAGTGGCCATCTCCCTCGTTTTTCAGGGGTTAGAATTTGACATAGTTTTTGAGAAAAAGGTAATTTCTCACTAAAATAATAAAAACTTCTTGCAAGAAGTTTTTATTCACTACATCTGAAAGCACACAAATTTGTAGAACAAAGGTGTTTTTTCTTTCATCATTTTCTTGCAACTTCGATGACCAATTGAGCCCAAATTTTCACAGGCTTGTTATTTTATGCATATGTTGGGATACACCGAATGAGAACACCGGTCTTTGACAATTACCAAACGTGTACAATGCCTTTAATTAGGTCAAGGGATTTTCAAAGTAGGCAGTTATAGAAGGAGCGCTATTGAATCATGTTTATACTGTATTTCCCATCAAAAATTGAAATTATGTCTACGGTGTGCTTTTTTGTTTTATTATTTTTTATTTTATTTTATTTCATACAGCATCCAACAGCGCAAGCGCCAATTAAAGGATGGATAAAGGTTTTATAAAAATTGGGTGTTTGGTTTGTTTTAAAATGGTTAATCTGTACACTGGACTGACAATAAACCTTTGGTGAATTGTGGACCCGAAGGATAATGGTGTGTCTTATACCTGCCCTTCAGAACAGTTAGGAAAGTAGAATTATGATCATGGGCATTATCGTAAACTACAAACAAAGGTATTGCAGTAGTCGTTACGTGTATCATATAGTTATCTACCAACTAAAAAATAAGAATAAATAAATAAACAAATACAGAAGTGACAAGTCATTTTGGCGGGTAATAGTTTAGAGCAGGTAGCTCATTTTGCACTAAAATTTAAGTGTTTTTGTTTTACATTCCAGAGGGATGTCGACGACGGCGTAGACGAAGTCCACCTCCACCACCACCAGGTGAGTGAGTTTGGGACAGTATGACTACAAATAAGTAAACAAAATAGCAAAGATGGCATATATAGATGTGCTGCTTAGAGTCACTGCTCCCCATCTCTTTTTTAAAGACATAAGGCCAGTATTTTCTGGCAAGGTATGCGGAGCTACGTTGAAGTATGAGACCTATTCCTTTATAGCACCATGTAATGGTTTATAAGGTGCTGTGGCACAATATGCTGCCGATCAAACCAGGAACACCGGGGCGAACCCCTTCTCACAGACGCAGCAGTAATGGTTAAGTGTCTTGCTTCAGGACACAAGTGTCAGAAACACCAGAGCTTGAGTCCGGTGTTCTTATCCGCTCGGCCACGACACGCCACAGTAGTTGCCAGAAGGTTAGCATGCCTTTGTTAGTGCTTATGTTTAGCAGTGCTATGAAATAGAAATCGCAGGGGTTTGGACTCAAAATGTGATGAGTGACACTAGCATCTCGCATCAATCATATTTTGCCCTAAATTGCATCTACTTATGAGTTGGTCATATCAGTCTGTTTACTGCTGTTGCTGTCTCTGCTAGTCCCTGCACTGTCTATGTGTAATGCCCATGCCCTGCTAGATAATCTAGATAATTCAAATCTCTGGCACACCTAGATAATCCGTACATCCACTTCAAATGTAGGATTCAATGTTTTAATTATGCACGTAAGGTTGGCATATGGAGGTTTTGACATCATGGTATTCTATAAAGAATATAGCAGTTTCTCAATCTTCAAACCGTAACTGAAAGTAATAACATTTTTTTATTTTCAGATTATCCACCGAGATTCACAAATTGCCCCAGTGGTAAAAAATATTACGAGTACTCTACAACTGAGGCTAAGGGGAGGATAGTCTATTACGCCAAACCTACAGCAACTGATGACAGAAGAGGCTGGGTTGTCAGGTACATGTACATTGTATGAACACAACAATTTTGTTTAAAACAAAAAAAGGTTATGTCCTTAAAGGGACACACCAGCTTCGTTGGGCTATTCTGTCTACAAAAAAACTAAACAATGACTCCAAAGGTCTTCCAGAAATAGGAGAAGAACAGTTGCTAAAAGAAAACATCAAATTTGGCCGTTTTCCAGCATTTTTCAAGAAACGAAGGTCACGTGATTTATCCAAACAAAAAAGTGGTTCAGATAAATCACGTGATCTTTGGAGTTGTTTAACTTCCAGCCGTAACAGTAATTTACTGGACCAAATTTAAATCTTTTTTTACACAATTATTCGTGATTATTTGACAAAAAGGACTATATATTCAGATCAAGTTGTAAATAATGATGAAAAATCGAACGTAAGATTCGCATTCAGAGAGTCTGTGCAACGGAAGCATGTTTTACGGCGCACCAACGTGGGTGCTAGCGGATTGTAAACCTTGGGGCATGTCCCATACAGCCCCTACCGTGTCTCGTGGGGCAAGAGAGACAAACCCCGGGAGCATGAACTCCCCAACTTGCCGGTCTAGCCGTGAGCTTGTGGGAGGGGTAGGGAGCCAGACCATTAATGACGTTTTGTTTTACAAGGTTTTTTTTAGTCTGTACCATACATATGAAGACCACTTTTATGATAGTGACGGTGCAATCGTTTATTGAAAGTGTTGAAAAAGTTTTCTGACAAAAATTGCGAAAATACAGATCTTGGATATGCGATAGTAGGGAAGGGGGGAAAAGTTGAAAACAATTTAAATAAAATCTGATTTTGAGGGAACAAAATTCATTATTTGAATTAAATCTTGAATTTGTTTGTTTTGTTCAGGGGAATGAAAGCGTATTTTTAGGAAATGAAGGCGTATCTTGAGGGAACGAAAGCGTATCTCGAGGAAACGGAAGCGTATCTTGAGGGAACGAAAGCGTATCTTGAGGGAACGAAGGCGTATCTTGAGGGAACAAAAGCGTATCTTGAGGGAACGGAAGCGTATTTTCAGGGAACGAAGGCGTATCTTGAGGGAACGGAAGCAAATCTTGAGGGAACGGAAGCGTATCTTGAGGGAACGGAAGCGTATCTTGATCAGGGAACAAAAGCGTATCTTGAGGGAACGAAGGCGTTTCTTGAGGGAACGGAAGCGTATCTTGAGGGAACCGAAGCAAATCTTGAGGGAACTAAACGTCGCTAAACTACGTAAACAGTAAACCGGTGTGCCCCTTTAAAGGTATTACACAGGATTGGTAAGGATTAAAAACAATTTTAGCCTGAAAGCTTGCTGATTATGAAGTTCATACTAGAATAATTTTTTCAGTGAAATATTTCCCTCCGAAATAAAGTCATATTCAAGGAAACTGTGTCTGAAAACCTGAAAAATGCAATCAGCTGATTTCAGTTGTTCAACCAAAATTAAGGACGATGTGTTTACATGCTGAAAATTGTGCATGGTTTTTCACTATTGTCTCCTGACTCACTCATCGAATTAAGCCCAACAGGTTTGTAATTCTATGTATATGGTTGATCACACAAAACACGAACGCTGTCTGCGACTATTTTGTCAGCTCTACCGATCCTGTATAATACCTTTTTAAGACAATTTTCTTTTGCTCGTTCTTTTTCTGTTAAGCTTGATTTTCAAATGTGATGACATTAAATAGAGACCATGTCCTTACAGCAAACAGAATGTTTCCCCCCTTCTGGTATTAAACTTACTCCTAGAAACTGTACTTTTTGTTTTCAAACTTTGTTTCCAACAGTCAGAGGTCAGGGTTGCCATCAGGAAGCCGTTTCCCTGAAGGGACTAGCTGCGTTTACTTTGAAGTGAGAGACACCAGAGGGCAGAAAGCCTACTGCAGAATTACCATCAGAGTAACAGGTAGTAAACGAAAAGCTGCTTTGTAAACCAACTGGATAAGCGCCACCGCTCGCAGGGATTATCACTAAATGGCCGTCCTACCTTTGAACACTTGCTACACACCTGTAGGATTTCATAGTATGCTTGCCTTAAGTTTTCCATCCAGTATTATCTCACTCTTAGACATTATAGGTGAACAGAATTTAACTATTCTCAAAGGCAAATTGAGAGTACATACTCACTAGGAGCACTCACTCACTAGGGGCCATGTCGTACAAGGCAATTTACTGGCATCCAGTTCCCAATAAGAAACACACCAACCTATTGTCTATTAATTTTCTTGGAGATAGTAAGACACTATTAGCAAATTGGTTATTTTGCCACCAACTGTTCCTTTTGCATGTTGTGTAGTTGGATGTCTCAAAGTGGCTTGTAAAAATGTGTGTGACAAAAACAAAGCTCTTGGCGATGTATAGGCTGGCAGAAATTATTTGTTGTGCAAAGAACACTCAAAAGAATTTGAATGCTGGTTCATTTACAGTAAAAAAAAACCCTCTTGATTGTTTAAGCCTAAACACAGCAAATGCAGATTTTGTAAGCTCCTTTGACCTTTAAGTTAACCTTTTTTTTTTAATTTTGCTTTTTGTTTTTCTAGTTTACCGGTGTTCTGAGGTTTCATACAGCACAAATCGTTGGCATTACTGCACCAACAACAACTTTGTCAACTCAGTGTGTACCTTTCACTGTACCTCGGGATACAAAATCAGTGGATCTATGACCTCAACGTGCATGTATTATCGCTACTGGTCTAAGACATTTCCTACATGCCAAGGTACTATCTAATAACAATTACAATAGCTAGTTCTTATATATAGCGCATTTTACTATGATGTATCAATGCGCTTTACATTATTTCCCGGTCATTGGGCCAATAACGTTTCTGTAATCTTTCTCAGCTCCCTGGGGAGTATAAAATGCTGGACTGCCGTGGCGCTCTGAAGGCTTTTTCAAACACAATCAACCTCTACCCTCACTGGTGCCCATTTGTACCCCTGGGTGAAGAAAAGCAATTAATAGAAAAGCATCTTGCTCAAGGACGCGAGTGTCATGGACGGGATTCAAACTCACTCCCAGATGAATTATCCATCACAACTTGAGTCTGGTGCACTAGACCACTAGGCCAAGACATGCTATCTTACTTGAGTCTGGTGCACTAAACCACTCGGCCAAGACACGCTATCTTACTTGAGTCTGGTGCACTAGACCGCCAGGCCAAGACACGCTATCTTACTTGAGTCTGGCGCACTAGACCACTAGGCTAAGACACGCTGTCTTACTTGAGTCTGGTGCACTAGACCGCTAGGCCAAGACACGCTATCTTACTTGAGTCTGGTGCACTAGACCACTTGGCCAAGACACGCTATCTTACTTGTAGTAAGTTAAACCTCAAGAGTTTGTATCTTCTTATTTCTTTTCCCCTTATTTACCTCTTAGAGATTTTAAAGATTCTTAATCTGCTTTTGGGCTTGAAAAAGGACCACAGATCATACTAAAATACTTTATGACAACCAGTACAATCCATTATTTATTATTATCCTGTGTTTAAAGAGGCTGTATTTGTTTTCCCCCGACTTTTTTTAGTGAAAACCTGCAGTCCAGTTCTCCAAAGTATCCCCAATGGTGGAGTAACCTGCACCAACTCTAACCACTACAACAGCATCTGCACGTACCATTGCAACAGCGGTTATGGATTTCCTTCTGGGTCGACTGCATTGCGAGTATGCATAGAAACTTGGTCTGGAACAACTCCAACGTGTGCTGGTCAGTAACATTTCAAACTGTTGAACCCTCCTACTGTCTGACCGCTCATTATCATATCCACTGTGGTTTTGAATGATCGGTTAACTATTCCAGCCCTCAGTATGTTATCATGTAGTGAATCCGCACGACATTAAAACAATTTTTCTAAAACATAAATTAAACAGATTTTTTAAATGGTAGGTAGTCATCGTCACTCAATTTCAAACTATAAATAATGGACGCTTAACATTTTTGATGAAAGTTAAATAACCAGTGAACATTTCCGCTGTCTCACGCGAGAAGTTCTATGGTCAATTGTTTAGCCCTTGATGGGGCTCACTCATGTGCCCGGGTAAAGGTGGGGAAGCTAATCGAATGCACCCAACATCTTCATTTATATGAAGATATTGATCAACAAATGTGAAGTCACTGAACAAATCATATTAATTATTCAGTGACTTCACATCTGTCTTAGCCAATGAGATGAGTACTGTTATGAGTTTGTTATCACACATATTTTGATGTCACTTATTTTACCGCTTATCTTTAAAGGGATTGTATACGCTTGGTAATTGGAACCCACTGTTTGTTTCAATCCTATATAGTTGTAGATATATACCATAAAACTTATCTGTGTAAATTTCATTTCAAAAGGTGGTAGCGTTTTTGAGATATTGCCGAAAAGCTGGAGCGGTTATTTCCGCGCAGGAAGAATAATCTGCATTTGGAATACACAATCTGAGAAACGTTATTGCAGTGACGCTTCTCAGATTCAAATTTTTGGGGATAAAAAGTGATATATTTTTCCATAAACGCAGTACTTTGAAGTGAACAATTTCTTAAAATGCACTATACTATCCAAAGCTGCTGTACTTCTTACGAAGTAAGTTTTTATTGCCATTAATTTTCAGAGTCATTACCAAACGTATACAGACCCTTTAAAGAAGACTATTTTAAAAGCATAAATCCTACTGAAAACACAGTATGTCACTGCTATTTTTTTCAGATACCCAAGCACCAACTTTCAGCTATTGCCCCAGCAGTTTCTCAGTAGAGGCAGATGATGCACAGACCAGTGCAGTAGTCCAATGGACAACACCTACAACTACTGATAATGTCCCTAACGGTCTAACAGTATCTCAGACTTTAGGGCCACCACCTGGGAACCAACTGAGTCAAGGGTTGTATAATATCAAATATCAAGCAACTGATAAGCAGGGAAATGTTGGATATTGCAGCTTCACTGTCACTGTCATAGGTTTGTTTCAAAACTTCAAATTAAAACCTGCATTTAATTCATTTTTTTAATGTACCTCAAAACAGTTATTATCTTGACACCATGCAGGGCCAATTGTCTTGGAATTCGAACCTACATTCCAATAACACCATAGGGCTGATTGTCATGGGATTCGAACCCACACTCCAATAACACCATGCAGGGCCAATTTTCATGGGATTCAAACCCACACTCCAATATGCAGGGCCAATTTTCATGGGATTCAAACCCACATGCAGGGTCAATTGTCATGGAGCTGCTTAACTGAGCTTAAAATGAATATTGACTCCTTGCACACTGCGGAACGCACTTCTGCAAAATGCTCGTCTACCATTTCCACCATTTTGGGAGTCAATTCCTTTGTTTACATTTTGACTCCCAAAGTGGCAGACAGGATAGGGGTGTGTAAGTGCCCTGTGCTTTGTGCAAAGGGTTATACTCACAAAGAACATGTGACATTATAGCTGGTGGTCTGTTTAGTAAGCTTATTTGTTGCGCTCAGCAGATGTTTGTTCTTGAAAGGCTTTATTATAATAATACAAGACATTTATATAGCGCATAATGCAGGAGGTTTAGGAATTGAGTTTGCATCCAAGGCCAAAACCAGGGCTTGGGGCTCAGCTTGGCTTGTGGTTTATTTCCCTTTTAGCTTTCACCTCTAGTGTGAACCTTTGTTTGAATCCTGCTTCAAACCAGCGTTGCATGTGGATTGGGTTTTCAGTCCCTACCTGATTGCATGGGTTTTTTCCTATTTGGGGTTTGCCTCAAACATCTGAAATTGAACATTTTTTCACTGTCTCATGAAAAAATACTATTAATGGACATAATGTATACAAAATCCCTGACAAAACATTACGTAAAACGTAAAACATGACCATGAATTTGATGATATTTGGACAGATTGGTTGCATGGTGTGTTTATTGAACAAACTTTTTGCAAACACAAGCTGTGACAAATTGACCTTAAATCTGCTCCCACCAAACAGTCAGCCACTCAGATAAGCATCCCTCAACGGTTGAAAAGCCATTGAGGAAAAACTAGAGTGGAAATTTAAACCAGTCTTACTTTTAGTCATGAGAGCTAACCCCGGCGAAGACTACAAGGGAGTATCATTGCAAGTGTAAAGCATTTGATTGTTTATTTGATAAAATGAATTAAACTGCTATTCCAAAATACAATGATGAAATTGCTCTTTAGTATGTAGACAGACATCGTGTTCAAAGTACTCAATTATTTTATTTTTTTCAGTGATTTCTTGCGGCGGCTTTAATCCATCAGAAGGATTGGTAATCTCATGCCCCAATAACCACGTCAAGGGAGCATCATGCACATTCTTGTGTGCTACAGGGTACCAGTTAGTTGGCGAGGGTAATGTCATAACGTGTCAGTCTAGTGGATGGAGCCCATCTCAACCCCATTGCCAAAGTAAGGAAGTCATTTTAATTTCATGGTAGAGAAAATGTATGTGTTGGTTTTTTGAAAGGGATGTAGATATACATTGGTAAGATTGAAAATATAAATGTTAACAGATTTAAACACTACTTATTATAAAGATGTTCTTGGTGAGGTAACTTCTCTTGAAATATTTTGCTTGAAACGCTATAGTTTTGAGAAATGAGTAACACAATTAGTTTTGATCTGGCGAGTCCCAAAGCTGATGTTTAAAAACAGTGTTAAAACAGTGATGGGGTTTTCTTGTTTTCCCCAATGACCGATTGAGCTTAAAGTTTTAGAGGTTTGTTGTTTCTTGTATATGTTGGATCAGTGCGAATTAACCAAAATTTGACATTTACCAGTGTTTGCCGCAGGCTTTATATACAAACTTATAGGTTTTTAAAATCTGAAAGCTCAATGAGTATACAGTTTGTACCAATACAATCCTTCAGAGAAATGTTTTTGTTTGAAATGGTTGGCAAATTAAGGACTCTAGCATTTGTGAAGACTTAAAGGCATCATACACGTTTGGAAATTGTCAAAGACCAGTGTTCTCATTTGGTGTATCCCAACATATGCATAAAATAACAAGCCTGTGAAAATTTAGGGTTTATTGGTCATCGAAGTTGCAAGAAAATGATGAAAGAAAAAACACCCTTGTTGTACAAATTTGTGTGCTTTTAGATAGAATAATAAAAACTTCTTGCAAGAAGTTTTTATTATTTTAGTGAGAAATTACCTCTTTCTCAAAAACTACATTACTTCAGAGGGAGTCGTTTCTCATTATGTTTTATACCATCAACAGCTCTCTGTTGGTCGTTACCAAGTCAGTTTTATGCTAATATATATTTTGAGTAATTACCAAACGTGTACGATGCCGTTAAAACTTGCTTATTTTGATTGCTTTAATCAAAATAAGCCCATTATAAACATGCAAAAATGACAAAATCGACACAAAACATAACTGTAGTTTGTTTTTCACTAAAACCTGACCACTAAATTCATAAACACCCAGCAGGGTGGATATGTGCGCATTACAAGTCTTATTATTATTATTATTATTATTATTATTAAAGGTTGATGGAATGACCTGTTCATTAAAAAAAAAGAGGATTGACATAAATTAACTCTGTGAAGAAGAAGAAAAATACTTACCTTTTTTTTGTTTTTTTCAATTAGCACTAAAAATCTTATTGTGTTAGACACAGCTGAAGACTGCATTTCATTACCGAGTGTTTTGATTTAAACCAAGCATCGTTAGGATCGGGGTAATTAAGGAATTGTAAAAACACTGCTGGGCTAGAACTTATCATAAACAAAAAGGAAGTTCTGAAGGGAAATTTACGTCAATAATATTTATTTATTTTCTAAATTTTATTATGTATTACATATCAAACAGGCAGCAATGCAGGGGACATGGGTTCGAATCCCACCTGAGTAGCCTGTATTGGTTTCCTCGGGACTTGGAAAGCACTGGGTGTACACTGTTTATCACACTTAAGTGTCAAGAGTAAAAACCAAAACAGTATTGCACTTTTGTTTGTTTATACTTTCATGGTTGAAACTAGTCACTGATAATTCAGGGTAATCAACTATTAAAATTCATAAATTTAATACTGTGTCAGTGCTCCTTTTCTTTAGCACACACAGTTGTGAGACTTTCTATTGTTGTTCTATTATTCCCTTTTCTAAAGAATTCCCCTGTTGTGACCCAGTGTACAAAGAAAAAAGTTGTGGGGACCTTTGTTACATTGTAAAAAAATCCCCACAGCTGTGTGTATGCTAACCCTGTGGTTCTTTAGCAGTTCCAACAACAAAAGAATACATTTTGATATTGATTTTGTTCTTTTTCACCAAACTAGTTTTGACGTGTTCGACCCTTGACCCGCCTACCCATGGTGGCTTCAAAGATGGCAGCCCTTGTAGCAACACCTATTCATCATGGTGTTATTTTGAGTGTGATACCGGTTTTGGCATCACAGGCAGTTCGGCTAGACTGTGTACAGCACAGGGTGGTCAGAGTCAGAATACATTCTGGAGTGGAACTACTACTGGATGCCAACGTAAGCATGCAATCAATATTATGTATTTCTAAAGCAAATCCAGGCGTGTAATTTGTCAAGTCTTTTACTCAATTTCCCATGGACCTCAGATTTTCTTGGAAGAGGCAAACTTGTCGTCACAGAGATGAAGGACTCAACCCTTGTTATAGCCAAATTATTATTTTAAACTAATCCTGGAGTGTTCACCTGTTTGTGTTTTAGCCTACACCTGTCAGATCCCGTCAAGCACTGTGTTAAACCCAGAGGAGTCCAACACCTGCCCTGTAGGAAACCCAGTACCCTTCAACAGCATATGTAGCTTCAGTTGCACTGAAGGATACGTTATCCAAGGTGGATCATCTTCAACCTGTGGGGATGAGGGCCAGTGGTTGCAGATGCTGCCCCAGTGTCAAGGTTGGTCAAATATTATCATACGTAGATATGTTGATTGTCGATCATATTTGATGATGATATATTTAGTTGTGCTCATCATTTGTTACAGACTTCAGTTCTAGACTACGGCAAGAATAATAACAGTAAGGAACTGCCCTGGCTTTGCTGATGAAACTGCTGCTAACTGCCTTTCTTCTGTCTTAGGCCTAGGCAGTTATAGGATCTATAAAACTCAACATTTCCTCCTCTGGGTTCTCCCCAGGTTTTTTCAAAACTGGGGGGCATTTTGGACCCAAATTTGTGATGTTTGGCCGAAGTACGCAGAATTGAAACAATGTCTTTGAAATGTTTTCTACTTGGTGTTCATCTTGGTTTTAAAGACCTTACTGTGCAATCTGGAGCATTCTATATGGTTTTCTTTTGATATATATATTTTTCTGCGTATCAGCTGAAATAAACGCATATTGGCACACAATTCGCACTTATCGGCCCGAATCGCTAGCTTGTGCATGTGGAGAACCCTGCTCCTCATTGTCTTCTCTTTTGGTATCCTTAAGCCTGAAGGCCACAGTTAAGATCTGTGTTGTTTTTCTCAGGTATTCTCAACCTGCAGGCTTATTGTAAGGATCTTCAGGTTTTATTACAAAAAGGAAATTGTACAACGTATTAGAAGAAGAAATAAAAATGTCTTTAAGGTTATCAGTTGTCTACAAAAAGGGCTCTGAAAATAGCATAAGCAATAGCAAGTGCATTTGGAAATATCAGTCAGGGATATGCACAATCTCCACCTCATCTCACACAGACTGTAAAAACTGTCCAAAAGCATAGAAACTGCTAAATTAATTATGTAACAATTGTGACAGTAAAGGCGAGCACTATTTCTAAAATGTCAGCTGGATAATTATGCTGTCTGAAGTTTAGAACAATGTTAACAATGCCATGCTAACATTAGATCAATGCTTTTATACCTTAGACTCGAGCAGTTTTTTATCAATCATTTGATTTTTTTATTTGCAGAGATCACATGTGACAACAGTGATCTGCCAACCCCAAATAATGGCATGAAGAGCGGCTGTTCTGGAGACTATGAACCGTATGGTGCCACCTGTACACTGTCTTGTAATCGAGGCTACACTCCAACATCAGCAGTACAGAGAACTTGTCAGAGTAATGGGGTCAGTGGAGTGTGGTCAGGTGGAACCATTTCATGCACAGGTGAGCTACAATGGTTGTAATTATAAAAGCCTTAAAGACTCAAGATTCATCGATGCATTTTGTAGTAAGTGACTAAGTTCTTTATAAGGGTGCATGGCAATCCATGCTGACATCTCCAATAAAGGGATGTGAATGAACAGTTCTTGTTTATTATCAAAGATTTGAATGACAATTATACAGGTATACATCCTCAATTTTTGTAATAGAATGACAGAAGTAACCATCAAGAGTTTGAGTCATGCATAAATACCACTTAGTATACAGTGCTTCCATGATTGGGCAAAAACGTATGTCAAAGTTTTCTTTATCTGATTATCCCTAAAGGAAGGATTCAATCGTCGAGGTTTTACTTGATTTTTGAAGAAAAAAAATCAAGACAGTGCTAAACTTGATTGGATTCAGATTGTCTTTGTGTTCATATCCCATAAACTGTTGTCTGTCTGTTTCTTTTGTTATAGTGGTCACTTGCCCGCCACTTTCCATGCCTGCCAATGGTACTGTTTCTCGCTGTGTGCATAATGGACAAGATGGAGCTACAACTGGAAACCAACTGTTTGACACAACGTGTACTTTGGCGTGTAATGAAGGCTACACTCTCTTTGGTACAGCGAGTCGCAATTGCCTTGTGTCAGGAATTTGGGATGGTAGTAGTGTACAATGCAGAGGTAAGCTCAAATGAACAACTTGGAAGTGATATGATTTTTACAAATAGCAAAATTGGTATCTGAAGAAACAAGGTGTGTTGTTTTACAATTACTAACATTAATCGTGAATCGATTTGGGTTTGAAGTGTTTAAAATTGTAATTATATAGGTGTCAAAAGCATGTTGAATTTTAAATAAAAATTAATTTATGATGTTTTTGAGCCATGAGCAGTGAGCACACAACATATGTTGATTTAACCACTTCACATCGGATATAGTCTTTATCCACAAAAATCTTTTGGACGGCCAGACGGCTGACATTTTTATCAAAAATATGCCTTGTAAATTTTATTTCCAGGGGTTACTGTGTAACCCCCGATTCCAGACCTTTGGTCCTGTTGTTGTACAAATGTGGCATACAAGAATGGACAGGCTGCCACCATTGTTTATCATTATATTCGAGCTTCCGAGATTCCCTTATACCATGGTAGATTTTTGGCCTTTGCTCTTGGCCGAGGTTCTGCCAATCACAATGAGTGCCTACTCAATTTTCTCATACCCCAACATCCAATCCTGGAACTAATTATGAGAACCTTTGTCTTTCCTTTGTCAAGTCATTATGGCAACAATATGTTGAAGGAAAACGATTACCCAAGAAGCTTAAAAAAAATCTGAAAAATAATACCGCGGGTGGGCTTGGAACATTTTTTTTAATACCGACATGAAGTCGTTATATGGATCAGCGTTGAGAGAAATCCAATATTGTAATTCACAGAATCAACCACAGTCCCAGAGACTTAAGTAACGATGAACATTTTCTGTTAATTTCTCTTTAGATTTGACGTCACCCTTTGTGCAGTGCCCAGTGAACCAAGTCATCTTTGCTGGGATTGGTCAGATCATGGTGTCAATGTCATGGCAATGGGAACCTGTCTTGGTAACTTAGTTAAATTATCCCTCGTGAATATTAATGTGTTTATGAGTTGATGATAATATTCTACTACATATTCTACTATACAGCGTATTTAACCTGTGCATGAATACATGCATATGGCACGTGATGGTGAATGAACCAGTGGTAATTTGGGTCTCAGTCATAAATATGTATGAGGTAGAATAATTATCTTTACTCCACCAATGCCTCTAATTGTACTTTGTCTTTGTTGTGTGCATATAAGTTGAGATTATTTGAACACAGTGGAAACGGCAACTATTAAAAAAGTTCACTTTCAATCTCTCTTCTAGGGAACTGATGCTGCTGTTCAAGACATCCCAGCCAGCTTGCAGACCATCAACTCAGATCCTGTCAGTGGGTCAAGGCCTACTGCATTCAATGAAGGCACTTATACATTGGTCTATGTAGCGACAGACAGTGCAGGCAACTCAGGGTCATGCTCTATGCAAATTGAGGCTAAAGGTTAGAGGTCAACTTGTATAATCTACAGAAATAGAAGAATTTATATTTTTCCATATAGAAAAATAATTGATATTCTGTACAATTTATTTTTGAGTTCAGTTACCAGATGTATTGGTCTAACTGCTCCACTAAATGGCAAGATGGGTCTTGTGTCAGGACATGGCTCCTGTATTGAGGGCGCTGTTTATGGCTCAAGGTGTGAGGTCAGTTGTGACGATGGCCACACTTTGTCAAAAGAGGGCACTACATTGGTTAGACAGTGTCTCCGTCTGAGTGAGCAGAGTACTGTGGGTTATTGGACCCAGAATCAACCATTATGTTATGGTATGTTTAGTAATTAAAACAAAAAAGATCTTATTGATTCATTCTAATTGTGCTATGTCAGAACAGATTGTATTGAAGGTATATTACATCATTTTTGTTTTTTTGGAAGAGCAAATTCATTTCTATTCATTATTTTTCAATAAATACACCATACAACCTATACTTGTAAAAATGTCATCAAATTAGCTCATCTTGTTTATCAGATTTTTTTCGCAAGACATAAATTCATGTGTAATGTCTATTTCAATTAAAATAAGCATTTGTGTTTTTTAGGGGTCTCCATAATTTTTGTTTATATTTTCTTTATTTTCATAGTATTATGAAAATATTTATGGAAATATTTCTGGAGTGAGCTTTCACGTTGAAACGAATGGTTTTGTGTATGTGTAGATTCAATAAATTGATCAATCAAGCTCCGCCAATTAACGTAATTGTGATGGTGATCAAGCCACTGTGCCACAAACAACTCGCATTGATGGAATTATTTCTCTAGAGGATCGGTGTACTGGTGTGGGCTTTCACATTGAAACTAATCAATTTTGTTTTTGTGGATTAAAAAAATTGATAAATCCACCCTGCCCATTAATGTATACTCATATAGGCCCGCCCATTAACAATGATGCTCATGTGTCTCCCAAACTGATCATGCAGGCCACTGTGCCACAAACAACATTCACAGTGCCTGGTACTATGCTGGACAGGATTTTATTCTTGTATCAGACTTTCAGGCAGACCTTTGTGATTTGATTTGTCAATTAAGAGGAGAAGTTTAATAGTTTTTTGCCGGCATGTTTCAATGAATTACCAGCCCTTTGAAAATATATGAGTGGTAAACTTTGCTTTTCTTCTTACAGTTAATGCATGCAGCTTTCCCAATATTACCAATGGCTCAATCAAGGGTTGCAATGGTGATAGTGCTTCATATGGAGATTCCTGTGAGTTCCATTGTGACCTGGGTCAAAGGACATCTAGTGGTCAACGCTTCCAAGTACGTCAGTGTCAAGCAGATACTTCTTGGAGTGAACCGGACTTTCAATGTACAGGTAATTCTTTTTGTTTGTTGAGATGATCTTCCAGTCAAGGGAACTCGGCAAACTCCCACAAGGGTATATTTAAACACCAAGCTGGCAACAGCCAGTCTTCCTCATACAAATAATGGTTTAATGTCTATGATTATGAATTGCACAAATCAAGAAATTGTGCTTCAGTAACTAGACGACAATACTTATTCTTGTCATTGTGAAATCAGCGGTTAGCTTGGTAGGTTTCGAACCCACAACCTTGTGATTGCAAGTCCTACAGTCTAACCACCAGACCACGGAGTTGGTCATCTGTCCTGTAGGCCTATTATAAGTAGCACATAGAATTTGGTTTTCTCAGCCACATTCAGAATCATTGACTGTGTCAGTGGTCAGTATTTGGATGGTAGTAGACTCTGATTTGTTTATTTTCATAATGTTGGTTGTGTGGGATATGATATTAATGTCACCATATCGCTTTGTTATGACAGTGACAGTGACATGTCCAGGTCCCTTCTCCATCACCCATGGATCCATAGAGCCAGCCATCTGCAGCCAGGCCGCGATGCTACCATATAACACTGAGTGTCTCTTCAGCTGTAATAATGGCTTTGTTCAACAGGGTCCTTCAGTCAAGATATGCACTGATGGTGGATCTTGGGATAAGACTCAGACCACTCTGTGTACTGGTAAGAATCTCCACATCATTGTTTCCTATATAGAATATTATGTCTAAGCATTATGTCTAAGCATGGAGGCAGGCAGGCAGGCAGGCAGGCAGCCTCACAAGCAACCTTGAATGATGGATCTTGGGATAAGACTCGGACCACTCTGTGTACTGGTAAGAATCTCCACATCATTGTTTCCTATATAGAATGTTATGTCTAAGCATGGAGGCAGGCAGGCAGGCAGGCAGGCAGGCTTGCTTGCAGGCAGCCTCGCAAGCTTGGAATGGTGGATCTTGGGATAAGTACCCGGACCACTCTGTGTACCAGTAAGAATCTCCACATCATTGCTTCTTATATAGAAGGTTCAAATTATAGCCTGGTTGACAACCACACCTTGTGTCCTTGATTATGATATTTAACTATAATTGCTTCTTTTCACCCAGGAGTAAATGGGTCTGTGACTGTGATGCAGAAATGGTCATTGTTATTGTTAGCTTGATGCACTATTCTTGGCAGCACTAGGGAGCTGATATGGTCTTAGGAATTACATAAATGGCCCAACGATTAGAGTAAATGTTTGTGTGCCAAGAGTGCCAAACAGGGTAGACAAACAGCAGTATTCATTCTTATTATTTATTATTGTGTTATTTTATCCTAAAGGCATAGTATTGCATTAGTTCAAATGATTGTACATTTTTACATGTGTTCATGGCCCGTAGTCAAATTGAATTAAGGTAGTTCTTGTTGTTCATTCCTTCTCGATCACACTCTTGTAGATCAACAAGAACCCAGATTTGAAGACAGTTGTCCTGTGCGGATCACAGTAACAAGCGCCTTTGGCTCAACCTTTCAATTGTTGGATTTTGATGTGCCGACTGCCACTGATAACTCTGGCAATGTCACTGTCAGAAGGTGAGTTGTTCTGAGGGCACTAGAGACTCTTTTAAATAATGGTGGAACCATCTAATAGGTTCTTAGTTTACCTTCAAAGTAATTGCCATCAGACCTAGGGCTGGTAGTTTTGTACAAATGAACACAAGATGTAAGTATAACGCGTGAAATAAGAAGACAGTGTCACTGGAACTGGTCGGATTGTTGGACTCGGATGTAGACTTGAATAAGAACACAAGTGAGTTTTGGGGGTTTTTTGGGTGGGGGCCGACTTCACATTTTAACAATTTCTAATCTGTGTGTAAGAGACTCAGAAAACCATCAAGTCGGAAAGAAAGAAGAGAGATGGTTTATTTTCCATTTTATCCACAGTGGAATCCATTCTTAGCCAGCGCTGTACAAAATTACAGTACATCAGAACTTCTTTACTGTGTGGCTTCTGTTAACGACTGAATTTATTTGCACTAGTTGCCCAACATGGTGTGATTGGTAGTCACTTGTAGTTGCTGGATGACAGAGTGTAAATGTCTTGATGTTCCCAATAGCTGGTGACCAGGCTTTTTCTGTCTCTGCCCCTCGGCTATGGAATAAACTTCCTACTCCCGTTTGAAATTCACTCCTTTTAAAAAGGCCCTTCAGACCCATCTAATCTCTCTTTGCAAGTAATCTTGGTTTCTCCTGTCTGCCACCCCCCTTTTTATTTTTTTCCTTTTCCAGCACTTTCCATACCCTGGTAAAAGGTGCTATATAAATGTCCTGTTTACTATTATTATGAAATGAATTGATCGTACATGGTGATACATACATTCATGGCTTGGATGAATTAATCAAAATCCTGTCGATACTTATCATGAATTTGCAGCTTTGATTGTTGGAGCTAATTATAACATACTTGACTTGTAAGTTTCTCATGATTCACGGCAGGCAAAGCGGCCATCCGGCACCAGGAAGTGCGTTCCCTGAAGGAAGAACAACTGTTACTTACATCGCTACAGACCCGACTGGTAACTCTCAACCCTGTGATGTCATTGTAACGGTTGAAGGTAAAGTTTTGTGTTTCATCGTCTCAGCTCCATATGTTAAGTGTTGTCAATTTCGTGGACATAATAATAAAAAAGGCCTTAAAATAAAACTTTAAAAAAATATAACAAATACTTTCACAATAACATTTTTTTCTCTTTGCTAAGAAGAAACTTATGGAAAGACACATCACCTTAAAAACTTGTGTAATGTTTTATTTTTCTCAATCTTTCAGTTTATCGCTGTGGAAGATTACAGGCCCCTGGATCAGGCAGTGTGTATTGCAACCATACAGCTCACATCATTGGCACTCAGTGTGTGTTGGAATGTAACACTGGCTACACCCTGGGTGGATCAGATATAAGAACCTGTCGGCTAACTGGTGACAACACACCGTACTGGGATGGACAAAATACAGTATGCACAAGTGAGTTGGGCACTCTGCATGCCTTTATCATGTGCTCAATTCTTTTGCTCGGTTGCATCATTCAGAAGTTTTAAGAAGACCTCCCGTCATTCTCATTTGGAAAAACATTACTTCTTGTCAAATAGTTGGTGTGAAAATAGATACAAAGCTTGGGTTGCAGTTTATCAACTTGAACAACTTTTGTGATTTGCTCGTTTCTTTTGCACAGTTGTATCCTGTCCATCCCAAGCCATTCCTGCCAATGCCATTAAGTCTGGCTGTAGCAGCTCTCTGGATGCATATGAGACATACGGCACTGAGTGTTCCTTCTACTGCATGTATGGTTTCCAAGTAGAATCAAGCGATGGTGGGCGATCACGCTGCCGTGAAAATGGCGCATGGTCAGGAACAGATCTTGTGTGTGCCGGTAACTATACCCTTTTTAGAGACTATTCATTTTTGTATAATCACCTTCTGTCCAGACATGGCTGATTTGCTGATTCTTTTACATACTTTTTTTCACTTGAAAATATCTAGATGGAACAGAATGTTTGTTTTGTTTTTGAGAAATGTAGATGATATGTTAACATGGAAACATCAGGAAATTGTCATTTTAGGACTGTGACTTTTTCGTTTGAATTGAAAGAAGGTCATATCAGCTGCTATGGACACTTGGTACAATTCCCTTACAGCTGCTGTGATCTTTAAAGGTAGGGTCATAGATTGGTTTTTGTCAACGTAATGCAGATTTATAGGCAAAATTATAAAGAAAGATACAGTAAAAGTCACATGTGAAAGTTTCAGCTGAATACAGTGCCTACAAGCAGAGAAAACAGCAAACAAAAAAGTCCTTGTATATTAAGAACGTCAAATTCATCCTTGTTGAGCGAGATGACAGCGGGTACTAACCGCATCTCTGGCTGCAGCATTTGCAAACAGACACTTACCCTCAGAAATCTGAGAAACGATTCATGCATGAATTGTGTCTCAGATTCAAATGTTTTGGGAATCCTTTCTCAAAATAGTTTATACTATCAACAGTTGAAGTGCTTCTTACCAAGTAAAGTTTTTATGGCCATTAATTTCTGGAGTATTTACCAATGTTTGACCCTACCTTTAAAAGGTTAAAACAGTTACTTTCATCTGTGAAAAATTGTGTAAGGTGAAACATGAAGAGTGAAGACCCTCCTGAGCTCCAACACTAAGGCAGTGAAAATAAGTTTGAATCACAACCCTTAACTAGCTGTTTTCAGAGACTAGGTGTCCGATTTTTAGTCCATCTCCAGGGGTGACACTGATTCCCAATTCCTGCTACAGTCAGCCAGTGTTTGGAGATATTTCACAACTCTCTGATTGTCATTCTGTTTTCAGAGACTAGGTGTCCGATTCTTAGTCCATCTCCAGGGGTGGCTCTGATTACAAATCCCTGCTACAATCAGGCAGTGTTTGGAGACAATTCACAACTCTCTGATTGTCATTCTGTTTTCAGAGACTATATGTCCGATTCTTAGTCCATCTCCAGGGGTGACTCTGATTCCAAATCCCTGCTACAATCAGGCAGTGTTTGGAGATAATTAACAACTCTCTGATTGTCATTCTGTTTTCAGAGACTAGGTGTTCGATTCTTAGTCCATCTCCAGGGGTGACACTGATTCCCAATTCCTGCTACAGTCGGCCAGTGTTTGGAGATAACTGCCTATTGTCATGCACTAAGACTGGGTTCAATGTGATGTCTCTTGGCTCTGACTATGTTACGTGCCTTGGCAATGGACAGTGGTCACAGAATGTCTCAAGTATCCAATGTGTTGGTAAGTTGTGCATGGTATATCTCTGAAACAAATAAAAGTTAGGTGTGCACAGTATCTCAAGTATCCAATGTGTTGGTAAGTTGTGCATGGTGTGTCTCTGAAACAAATAAAAGTGAGGTATGCACAGTATCTGAAGTATCCAATGTGTTGGTAAGTTGTGCTTGGTGTGTCTCTGAAACAAATAAGAGTGAGGTGTGCACAGTATCTGAAGTATCCAATGTGTTGGTAAGTTGTGCATGGTGTGTCTCTGAAACAAATAAAAGTGTGGTATACACAGTATCTGAAGTATCCAATGTGTTGGTAAGTTGTGCATGGTGTGTCTCTGAAACAAATAAAAGTGTGGTATACACAGTATGTGAAGTATCCAATGTGTTGGTAAGTTGTGCTTGGTGTATCTCTGAAACAAATACAAGTGTGAGGTGTGTACAGTATCTCTGTACTGAAGTTATGTGATATAGGTGTCTGTGTTTTATAGTTTAGCAAGGTGTCTACTGTATCACTGGAAAAACCACTAATTATTTATTATAAAGTAAGTGTTCTTGAATCTCATCACAAGACAAGCTTTGTGGGTCACATATAAGGGATATCAAGTTGGTATATACCCATCTTAGTTGGCTATACAGGTCTGAAGCACATTTCCCTCATCCCCATAATGCAAGAATTACAGGACTTGAATTGCATGCAGTTTAAACCCACTGCTGATTCTAGAAGTTAAACTGGATGCCTCTTTTCACTGGGCAAGCATGGTGGTCTAAGTCAGATATCTGCTCTAGAATATGTGGAAGGTTGTGGGTTCAAATTCAGATCAAGGTGATTTGTTTCTTTTCACAAATTAGAAAGCACTGACTATACAGTGCTTTATTGTTCATCAGTGTAGGGAAGAAAACTCAAATAAACTTTGTCATTAATCCCTGCGGCAAGAATTGCACTTTTGAAGCATCGTTATTTGCACATTTTGTTTTTGCCAGATCAACTGAACCCTCAGTTTACAAGTTGCCCTGCGGTACAGACTGTCTATGCCTTGAATGGCTCATCCTCAGCTGAGGTGACCTGGTCCATCTCTGCTACCGACAATGATGACCTCCCTCCTACAATGACCTGTGACCCTGTGTCAGGGGACCAGTTTGTCACTGGTCTTCACTGGGTGGTGTGTACAGCACAAGATGCTGCTGGTAACACTGCAAGGTGTAACTTCAAGATTGAAGTCCGCCGTGAGTACACTTTTTGTTTGCTTTTGAAACGGAAACAAAAATACTGAATGATAATGGCTCAGACTTTGTGCTTAATTTAGACACTTCATTAACCAATTCACGTTGGATTACATGTATACATGCCAAATTTTTCTGTGGCTTATGGCGGACATTTTTTAACAACTGGAACAACTCAGTCTAGCCTTCTCCATATCTATTTTGTCTCCCTTTTGTGTGTAATTTTTATTGAACTTGTGGAGAGAAAATAATAATAATAATAACTTTGAAGCACTCTCTATTTGTTGTAGTCAGTCAGACGGCTGACGTATATATTCACCCGGATATTACATTGTGTAGCATGCACAGGCATGCACATACCGTACTATGCTTCATTTCATCTATACAAAGGAGACAGATGGTACTGGAAATTGTGCTCATAATCTCCCTTTTTCTTTGGGTTATTGTGTAACCCCCAATTCCAGTCCTTTGTCCTTCTGTTATACAAATGTAGACTACAAGAATGGACAGGTTGCCACTACTGTTTATCATTGTATTTGTCTCTATGGGAGGCTGTCCGAGCATGGAGGAAGGAAATAGACCGAGTGTTCCAAGAGTCCAGCACACCATGGCAGATTATCAGCCATGACTTACAGCTGTGGTTTTGCAATTCTTGTTGAACGCATACTCATATTTTCTTACCAGAGGACAACAAATCCCAGTGCTTAGCAATGAGAACCTTTGTTGTCTTTCCTTTGTCAAGTCAGGGTTTCATTGTGGCAACGATATTTTTAAAGGAAATTGATCACTCCAGTAGCTCCAAAAGTTATGAAAAATAATACCGCAGGTGGGCACAGATAGTTTTTTGGAATACCGAAGTGAAGTGGTTTTGTTCACTACACGCGCAAGTGCCAATAACAGGATGGTGAATTGGAAACGAGAAGAAATACTCGGTTTTAGTTGTGGGAGGAAAACCCCAAATGGGGAAAACCTACAGAATCAGGTAGATACTGAAAACCCAATCCACATGCAAGGCTCCGGTCTGAGGCAAGATTCAAACGGGGGTCCACAGAGGTTAAAAACAGGGAAAGAAACCATTGATCCAACCTGATCCCCCAAAAGTCAGCCCAAATAGCCCTAAAATGATTTCTGAAATTTTCTTACAGAGCGCAGATGTTCATTTCTTTCCCCTCCACATTTTGGTGAATTTGTTGGGGATTGTAGCAGCGTCCACGGCAGTGTGTGTCGGATCCAATGCCTTGCTGGATATGTACTCCATGGTTCTGATCGAGCTACTTGCGAATTTGACGGCACAAACACCTACTGGCAGAGAGATGAAACACCAAGCTGTAACTGTAAGTGGCTGTGGGACAAGGCGCTAAAGACCTTGAGTTTATTAAGTTGTCTGAAAGAGTTGCCCTGTGGGGACAAGGCGCTAAAGACCTTGAGTTTATTAAGTTTTGTGAAAGAGTTGCCCTGTGGGACAAAGCACTAAAGACCTTCAGTTTATTAAGTTGTCTGAAAGAGTTGCCCTGTGGGACAAGGCACTAATAAAGACCTTGAGTTTATTAAATTGTCTGAAAGAGTTGCCCTGTGGGACAAAGCACTAAAGACCTTGAGTTTATTAAATTGTCTGAAAGAGTTGCCCTGTGGGACAAGACGCTAAAGACCTTGAGTTTATTAAGTTGTCTGAAAGACTTGCCCTGTGGGGACAAGGTGCTTAAGACCTTGAGTTCATTAAATTGTCTGAAAGAGTTGCCCTGTGGGGACAAGGCGCTAAAGACCTTCAGTTCATTAAGTTGTCTGAAAGAGTTGCCCTATGGGACAAGACGCTAAAGACCTTGAGTTTATTAAGTTGTCTGAAAGAGTTGCCCTGTGGGGACAAGGCGCTAAAGACCTTGAGTTCATTAAATTGTCTGAAAGAGTTGCCTTGTGGGGACAAGGCGCTAAAGACCTTGAGTTTATTAAGTTGTCTGAAAGAGTTGCCCTGTGGGACAAGGCACTAAAGACCTTGAGTTGATTAAGTTGTGTGAAAGAGTTGCCCTGTGTGACAAGGCCCTTAAGACTGTGAGTTCCTAAAGCAGTTTAATTTCTGTGACATTTGCAGTAGTCACATGTGATGCCTTGTCACTTCCTGCTGGTGTACACATCAATCCAGCGTTCTGCGCCGTAAGTAAACTGACGGTTGGTTTCCAGTGTACCTTCTACTGCCTGAATAGCCTAAGCCTCTCCGGCAATGTTTCATCGGTGGTTTGCGAGGACGATGGGACATGGAGTGCTGAGCCGAGTGACCTGCCCACACATTGTGAAGGTAATTTAAGGCTATGTTGGAATTGAGGGCCTCAGATTCGACTACAGCTAGATCACTGAAATTGCCCAATTATTAACATTACTCCTGGGGGGCCACAGCAGCCATAGCCAAAGTCACTACATTCAGACAAAGCCATAATAAGCGATTTCAGGGATATCAGAAGCAGACAATTTTGCTCATCAAAAATACTTACTAAGTAAAATATAGTAGCAGCGAACCAGTCAAGAGCTTTGTAGATTAATGATATTTTGATTGGTAACCCATTTCTGCTAAGCATAAATTGTTTGTTCTTGGTAACTTTTTGAAAACCCAATCGACATGCAAGGCTCCGGGTCTGAAGTGGGATTCGAACTGGGGTTCACAGAGGTGAAAGGCAGGGAAAGAAACCACTGAGCCAACTTAATGCACCATAAGTCGGCCTGACAAGCTCCCAAATTACTTCAAAGTATAGATTTGTGACATGTTCTTACCGAGTGCAGATGTTCATCTCTTTCCCCTCCATTTTTTTGTGAGTTTGTTGAGGAGTGTAGCAGCGTCCACCCACCAACATAAGGGCAGGTTAGTTAGCTCAGTTGGTAGAGCACTTGCACAGTATTTGAGAGGGCACAGGTT
Organism: Plazaster borealis; assembly: GCA_021014325.1. Classification (NCBI taxonomy): domain Eukaryota; kingdom Metazoa; phylum Echinodermata; class Asteroidea; order Forcipulatida; family Labidiasteridae; genus Plazaster; species Plazaster borealis. The sequence goes on along the minus strand of CM037474.1, from coordinate 33,688,423 downwards.
TGAATCTGGCATCAGCTAATTTCTTTTGTTTGCTTCCCATGTATATAAATATTGTTTTCCTTTTCCCAATAGATCAAGCTGTTCCTACCTTAACGTTCTGCCCGGGTTCCACCCAGGCTACACTAGAAAATGAAAATACAGTGTCTGTGACTTTTGATATCCCAACCGCTAATGACAACCTCCTGTCTAGTGCCCTGACTCTGGTGACATACCCTGTGGATGTAACTTCCCCTTACCTGTTTAACGAAACAACAGATGTGTCTTATACCTTCACTGACCAGGCTGGTAACTCAGTTACATGTGTTTTTAGAGTTAGTATCTACGGTAAGTAGAAATATAAATTGTGATTTATTTATTTTAATTTTTAATTTTTATATATAATTTTTTTTAAAGATTTCATTTATATTTGGTACGGAAGCTTTAAAGGGACATTAAGAGGGAAAAAAGAAAGTCATATATGACTTATATCTCATAATTATTACTTAGTTCAAGTCATATGACTTATATATTTATGAATATGAGATATATGTCACAAATATCACTTGTAAAAGTCTGACTTAGTTGGCACAAGTCATGATTATGACTTATACTCATTCATAATTATGAGATTTAAGTCATAGTTGTGATTTATCATTATTTCCTAATTATGAGATAAGGTCATAGTTATGACTTATAATTATGACTTACTTTCTTTTCTTATTGTCCCTTTAATGTTTCCTTAAAGGTATCATACACGTTTGGTAATGACTCAAAACAAATATTAGCATAAAAACTTACTTGGAAACAAGCAACAGAGAGCTGTTGATAGCATTATACATTGTGGGAAACGACTCCTCTGAAGTATCATAGTTTTTGAGAAAGATGTAATTTCTCACAAAAATCATAAAAACTTCTTGCAAGAAGTTTTTATTCCTATCTGAAAGCACACACAAATTTGTACAACAAGGGTGTTTTTTCTTTCATCATTTTCTTGCAACTTCGATGACCAATTGAGCCCAAATTTTCACAGGCTTGTTATTTTATGCATATGTTGGGATACAGCTGTGTATTACTGATGTTCAAAACTGGATGACTTGTAACAAGCTAAAGCTAAATGAAAATAAAACCGAGTTCATTGTGCTTGGTACTCCCCAAAACCTTAAGAAACTGCCGAAGATATCTTTGCATATGGGTGATACATCGATTGACCCTACTGATTCTGTCCGCAATTTAGGAATAAAATTTTATTCTCATATGACAATGAGTAAGCAGGTTTCATGCCTCTGCCAATCAATAAATTTTCAATTACGTAACATAAGGAGAATCAAACAGTACCTTGATAAGGATACTCTCCATCATGTTGTCAGAGCTTTAGTCCTCTCTCGTATTGACTATGGCAATCTCCTTTTATTTGGTGCCACGTCATATGAATTGGACAGAGTTCAACGATTACAAAATAGTGCAGCTCGTTTAATATGTTCCACACCCTTGAGAGAACATATTACCCCATCACTTAGGGAACTTCATTGGCTACCAATTAGAGAACGTATCCATTTTAAAATTGCTCTTCTAGTTTTTAAATGCTTGAACAGAACTACACCTCGTTATATTACCACTTTACTGTCACATTACACTCCTCCACGATTCCTTCGGTCCACACTTGACATCACTGGCTTGAATTTTCCCCGAGCAAACAAAGTTCTGGGTCAAAATCTTCCTACTGTCATTAGGGAATCTAATACTCTATCTACATTTCGTAAAGTCCTTAAGACTCACCTTTTTCCATGTTAATTTCTTTCTAGTGCGCTATGATCTTGATGGAATAGCGCCTTATAAATTTTAATTGTTTTAATTGTTATATACACCAAGTGAGAACACTGGTCTTTGACAATTTCCAAACGTGTTCAGTGCCTTTAAATGAGTAGTTTGAAGAAAATATAACTTTTATAAACTTTTTACCAGTACAATAAACCTTTTACTGATACACAGAGTTCTCATTTTGATTTACTCACTTGAAAATTTGCAAATTATGAACAAGTGCAATTTGTTGACATAATAAAATGGGTATTAATAGCCTTTCACAATGCCTTACAGAAACTAGACTTAGTTTTACACATAGGTGAGAGTTTTTTGTAGAGGAGGGAATTTTAAATAATACCTTATTGATATAATGCCTTTAAACTTGATGAGGCACTGTGACATCAATCAATTGTTGGGCAGTTGTAGAGCGCCATCACTCTTTTTTCCTAATCTGAGGTGGTGAGCGAAGTAAAGAGAAATTAAAGACAAAATTTTACAGAATTTCAAGTGAAGGTGACAAGTACTACGGACTAAATGTAAGCAGATTCAAAGAGATGAGTCTTAAAAGCTGGCTGACTATGGCAATCTCCTTTTATTTGGTGCCACGTCATATGAATTGGACAGAGTTCAACGATTACAAAATAGTGCAGCTCGTTTAATATGTTCCACACCCTTGAGAGAACATATTACCCCATCACTTAGGGAACTTCATTGGCTACCAATTAGAGAACGTATCCATTTTAAAATTGCTCTTCTAGTTTTTAAATGCTTGAACAGAACTACACCTCGTTATATTACCACTTTACTGTCACATTACACTCCTCCACGATTCCTTCGGTCCACACTTGACATCACTGGCTTGAATTTTCCCTGAGCAAACAAAGTTCTGGGTCAAAATCTTCCTACTGTCATTAGGGAATCTAATACTCTATCTACATTTCGTAAAGTCCTTAAGACTCACCTTTTTCCATGTTAATTTCTTTCTAGTGCGCTATGATCTTGATGGAATAGCGCCTTATAAATTTTAATTGTTTTAATTGTTATATACACCAAGTGAGAACACTGGTCTTTGACAATTTCCAAACGTGTTCAGTGCCTTTAAATGAGTAGTTTGAAGAAAATATAACTTTTATAAACTTTTTACCAGTACAATAAACCTTTTACTGATACACAGAGTTCTCATTTTGATTTACTCACTTGAAAATTTGCAAATTATGAACAAGTGCAATTTGTTGACATAATAAAATGGGTATTAATAGCCTTTCACAATGCCTTACAGAAACTAGACTTAGTTTTACACATAGGTGAGAGTTTTTTGTAGAGGAGGGAATTTTAAATAATACCTTATTGATATAATGCCTTTAAACTTGATGAGGCACTGTGACATCAATCAATTGTTGGGCAGTTGTAGAGCGCCATCACTCTTTTTTCCTAATCTGAGGTGGTGAGTGAAGTAAAGAGAAATTAAAGACAAAATTTTACAGAATTTCAAGTGAAGGTGACAAGTACTACGGACTAAATGTAAGCAGATTCAAAGAGATGAGTCTTAAAAGCTGGCTTTTGAAGATCTGTAAGGAGTCAAGTGCATGGGGTTGATAGAGTTGAGATCATTCCATAGCTTTGGTGCACATGAAGCAAAACTGCTATCACCTGCTGAAGAGTGAGATATAGGAATGATCAACACAGACATGTGGTTTCTCAGGATTTTTTCTGATTTCAGGATTTTCTCAAAACTTTCTTGAGCCTTCAAGTTGTCTTGAAAGAAGTGAAGCAGTCAAGGGGGAAAGAAATAGTCCACATTGGTCCAGACCTGTAGTTTTGTATTTTGGGTGATGCACAGAGTCTGTAAACCTCCTGAATAGTAATTGTGCGCTGAACCAGATCTGCTGCACACGTATGTTTAATCTTCGTCTTGAATTTTTCACAATTTCTACTGTTTTTAATTATACTTCCTGAATTTCAAAGTGATCCTGTGTTAGCTGATCATCTGTAGACAGGGTTTAGCTGTACTTTGAACTGTTTTAACAGAGAGTGTGTGAGTAGTAATAGCATTTATATTGTTTGGACCCCTTTCCTGCTCTACTTTGGATTACACTGCACTCTCTATCTACCACTGTGAGTCATTTTCCATCAATGCCTGTCGAAGCTTTTCAATGTACCATTCTTTGACCGTTTGTTGTGAACAATGCTACCATTCTACTACTACAATAGTGCATTTCTTCGCTCACTTAGTAAAGTGAATAGAGGCCGCTACTCTCAGAACTCAGTATACAATATTTCCCAACTAGACGAGGTCGCCGTGCTGGCAGTCATAAGAAGGGCAAAATCTCTCTGATCATCAGGGAACGACATGCAGCATATCACCCTGTTCACCACGGTGGTGTGGATCACTCCAATTTGGCTGAAATTCCCATCAATCACAACCAGCAAAAGAGTCTGATAGCTGTTCACCTTCAGAGGGCAACTCATCGAGTGACCCAAAATGACCTCACTTGTTTCCTGGAACGCCTGTTCAATAAACAACAAGGTATCTTCAGTATGTGAACTTGTGTCTGATAATGACATCAACATTTTAGCATTGCAAGAAACCTGGCTAACTGGCACTGATCGTGACAACTTCACTATAGCTGACATCAAACAATCACTTCCCAATAATGAGGTAGTCCACAATCCCAGGCGATCTCGGCGTGGGGGTGGGGTTTGCTTCATTTTGAAATGTGGCTTTAGCACTATCATCAACAAGTATACCTCCTTCAGATCATTTGAATACATGGATGTGACCGTATCTAGAAAGTCCTCCAGCCTTAGGATGCTTAACATCTACCGTCCTCCTGTTTCCACCAAGAATAAGATGTCTCCTGCCGTATTTTTTGAGGATTTCTCAACACTACTGGAAACCAGTTCCTTTTCCTGGCCAGATCATATTGTACGGCGACTTCAACTTCCATATGAATGTGCCTGAAGATCGTCATGCCGCAAACCTTCTCCATCTGACAGAAAATGCTGGGTTTCAACAGCATGTAACGGAACCTACCCATCGATCCGATCATATGCTGGATCTAGTCTTTTCACGCAAAGACTCCTATGTGATCACTGATGGAGGCATCATTCATGGTCTCCCATCTGACCATCATGCTCTGAAGTGTCATCTCAGTATGCAGCGCCCACCTTCTCTAAAGAGAACACTACTGCGGTACTAAGTACGTGAAATCGACTTAGACAACTTAAAGTTTGATACCGAGTCGTCTTTACGTTCTACTAATCCTGCTTTTGATCCCATTGATAAATTGACAGACCAATTTGATTCCACCTTGTGCGATCTTTGACAAACATGCTCCGATGGTGAGTAAAACCATCACTATCAGGCAAAACTGTCCATGGTTCTCAAACGAGCTTTGGTGCCTGAACCAACGTAAACGGAGTGCTGAGCATCGATATTATTATTACAATCACATTTATTTCATATAAGAGCTCAGGCCTGGAGGTTCATGTTCAGATCTACTGTGAGCACTGCAAAGTCTACAAGAAAAACCTTGAAGCATCTAAACGCGACTACCACAACTCCCGAATTACTAGCAGTGGCACCAGGGAGCTATTTCACATCGTTGACTCCTTGAGCAATCCCGATACAGAGCGACGGCTACCAGCATATGACTGCTCACAGACACTTGCTGATGCCTTTGCAAACTTCTTTGAGCACAAGGTTAGCACTATTCGGAGCACGTTGGATGCAACAGCCAATCGAGGAACACCGGTGCCCTCTGGTGAGATGTGTACCTGTTCAGTTCCACAGTTTGACATGGTATCAGAGGACGAGGTACGGAAGTTGATAATGGATTCACCATCAAAGAGCTGTCAACTCGACCCGATCCCTACCACACTACTCAAGAAGTGCATTGATAGTCTACTTCCGGTCACCACTGGTATAATTAACTCATCACTCATGTCTGGGATTGTACCACTTCTTAAGAAGCATAAGCTCGATCAGAACACCCTGATGAACTACCGACGTGTGTCACTCCTTAGTTTTATGTCTAAGCTACTGGAGAGGTGCTGTATGCAACAGATAACAGGCTACTTTGCGTCTAACGATCTGTACGTAAGTGCTCAATCTGCATATCGGTCTCATCACTCTACTGAAACGGCTCTACTTCGAGTCCAAAACAATGTTCCTAGAGCCATCGATGGTCATCAGGAAGCAGCACTTATCTTACTGGACTTCAGCTCAGCCTTCGATACCATCGACCATGCAATTCTACTCAGTCACCTGGAACATCGATATGGTTTGACTGGGACAGCCTTTAAATGGTTCCGGTCGTATCTTAGTGACCGCTCTTAGTCCGTTATCATTGGGGAAGATGCATCTGCTGTTCACCAGATACAATGGGGCGTTCCTCAAGGATCCGTGGGCGGAGCACCACTGTTCACTTTCTACATGGCCCCTCTCAGTGACATAATGACCCGACTTAACTTAAACCATGTCATGTAAGCAGATGACACGCAGGTATACTTGCTCTTCAAGCCGTCGGATGCTACTGGAGCCATTCACCGCATAGAGGAATGCGTGATGGAGATCAAGGAATGAGCTATCTCCAACAAGTTACAGTTTAGTTTAATGATGAGAAAACTGAAATCCTACACTTTAGCTCTCGTTTCGTCATATCTGTGAGCCTTCCTCCAGTGCTGATTGGAGGTTTATTGGTTGACGTATGCAATGAGACTCGCAACCTCGGAGTGATTTTCGACAGTGGGCTGCACATGAAGGCTCACATAAACAACATATGTTGGACGGGATGGGCATTCATCTACAAAATCGGAAAGATTAGGAACTATCTGGACAAACCCTCAACAGAAACATTAGTGCATGCATTCATCACATTGAGAATTGATGGCTGCAGCAGCCTTCTCTTCAGTCTTCCGACCAAAGAGATCCAATGACTACAGCGCCTTCAAATTTCCGCTGCCAGATTAGTTTGTCGCTGTAAGAGAAATGAACACATAACCCCAATTCTACAATCTCTTCAGTGGCTCCCCGTCTCACATCAAATAATCTTCAAAACACTCGTCCTCATACTTCAAATCAGTGTTCGGGCCAGCATTATCATACCTCCAAGAGCTCATTCATCGACATCAACCTACTCGACACCTGCGGTCTTCATCCCTCAATCTTCTGCATCAACCTTCTCCTCCTCCTCCACGGACTTGTTCGTATGGTGGTAGAGCATTCAGCGTTGTAGCTCCTTCACTTTGGAACAGCCTGCCACCAATCATCAGGGAGTCGTCGGCCATCGAGCTGTTCAAGTCTCGCCTTAAGACTCAATTTTTTCAAACAGTATTTTTGTAACATTGCAACTTATTGAAAGGTTTGTATCTATTATTCATTTTCTAGAACTATTTTAAACTAAATCATCTTTATAGCTTACTGTGCATTTGGCTGGTCAAAACGTAATTTTTTGTAAAATTGTTTAATTATCGTTGTTTTTAATTTAAGTTATGTTGTTTAATCCATTTTTGCTTGTATTCAGCGCCTTGAGGCAGAACCAATCTGCAACTGTTTGCGCTTTATAAATCTCTCTTTATTATTTATTATTATATTAACATCTGGGAGGTTCTGGATCTAGAATAAGGGGGCACCCAGGCCTGCAAACTTTCACAGTGGTGAAATCTCATCCCTGTCCATAGTTTGTTTGATGATCTCAGATTAGGCCAAGTGTGGTATGGACACAATATAGTTTGCTTCCACTGCCAGCCGAAACACCAGCGTAACCCCCTTTCTCTTTCATAAGTGCCCTGGGTTCTTGTATGTGCATGACAAAACACATCAGAACTATGGCTTAAATGTCCAACCCGAAGGACAACAAATATGATTAAGTGTCTTAAGCTCAAGGTCACAAGTGCTGCTGCTAGGACCGGCCACCCAACACTCTGACAACATCGGAACTTGAGTCCAAAACACTAGACTGTTTATAGAGGGAAGAGTGAAATCATACATGTAGCAGTGTGCAAACAAATCAAAGGATGAGATCATGTGGCCACAAAAAACATTTTGCTGGTATTCGATATAAGCATCGTATAGAGTGGTTTTATTAATGGACATGCAGAGAAAATAATAGGACCAGAATGCACTCATAATGTTCAAAAAGCTTACAAATTTGTCAGTTATGAAGATTCTCTCCGTGATAAGTGTATTGAAAGGCAAGCTTTAAGAAATAATTGAGGCGTCAAGTATAGTTCTCTACAGAAAACAGGGGGGGGGAAGTAAGGGCAAAAATCGCCGGAAGCCCGGGGGCTGGACGGAATGGAGGGAGGGAGGGTGGTGAGAAAGAGAGAGAGAGTGGAGACCGCATAACCAGTCTGCAGCGAATTAGTGATGTGTTAATTGGAGTGCGGGAAATTGTCAACTAACTCCAGAGGTAGCCATCGAGAGATAAATGGCAGAGAAACATTGTGAAACTAATGTCCCATGGCTTCGGAGTGGTCTCGTAATCAACCATCCTATAACTGTTTGTTGTTTAGGCGCCTTGTCAAAACCTCCCGAGCGTTCCTCAGCTGACAGTCCGCGGACTGGACAGCAAATACCGCCGTTGCTAAGGACCTCGAACAGTCCGTGGAAGAACGGCCATATGCGTTGAAGCGCGGCGACGGTAATGAGCTATCCATGCCGGGCGCTATTGTTATACTAAGTCTCATGAATAAACAAGTTGTATTTTCAGGTCATGAATATCAGCGGCTTGGACGCGGACTGGCCGTGCTCTCCCAGTGGACAGGCCGCACCACAAGACCATTACACCATAAATGTTGGGTGTGACCCTCCAGCGCATAAGATAATCGCGCACTTCATAAATCAGGGAACGATTTCGCCTTTATCGCATCGCAATTTGCGATGCAATTTGGATGATTTGCTTTGCAATTCTAAAAAGTGCATCGCAAATGTTGCAATCCAATTTGCGATGCATATTTTTGCAACATTTATGCTTGATACAAAAATATTGATTTTTTATTTGAAACCATTCACATTTTAATCAATTTTCCCGCAAGAAAAACGATGCTAAATTGATAAGAAATCACCGCCGACGACTAACGTTTTCTTCCGTGATGTTGAATACTTTTACACATCGCTCTGGCAGTAGGGCAAAATCGACCAATGGAAACATTCGTTACGGGCTATATGGAAATTCAACAGCCAATAGAAACACGTGTCTCTGAGACTGTGGCTTTCTCCCCCTCAGATATTGGAGGAACCATATTATTGCTAAAATTATGATTGGTATAATTAAAGGCAATTTTCAGTTATGCTACTAATTGCATCGTACATGTACCATCTTCCCCTATGACAAATATATCATTGCCATGTTCCAAGATATTCCCGACAATAAACACTACCGTTCCCATCTTCCCTTATTAAAAAACAAATTCCCAAATTTATCGCATCCTGTCCCCTGTCACTGCTACTCTGACGCCCACTTGGAACGGAGCTTGCACGTAGCCTGAAACAATTGTCAGACGAAGCCGGGAATAAAGAAAACCATTTCTAGAATTCAAATGTTTTGGGCATGTAGGCCCAACCAAGTTTGGAGGAAATGGCTTTTTACACATCCACCATTACTTTGCTTTTCAATAAGCAAAGGTAAAACCATTGTTAACCACCTGCGTTCCTCCGCGGTTCCGCCGGTCAGCTAATAAGCTGGACCTCACAATGGCCGACCGGTTGCTCCGCGGAGCCGCCGGAATATTCATGTTTATTGACATGTAAATGAGTCGTCGTGGCCGTGGACCTGCCCGGTTGCTACGGGTTCTTTTGTTACAAAAATCAGCGGACTCCCGCAGAATGCACGCGGAATGGAACAGCTTGGAGGTTTTGACAAGGCGCCTTAAGTGGGAGACAATGGTCTATGTCTTTTGAAAAGTCAATAGGCGATGGTTAAAACAGACCTTTTCTTGGATGTTTTCAAGCCTCCATATACTAATAGAAATGATTGAACTGTTACACATAGAAAGACTCCAGATAATTTCTTTCGCACATCAATTTGATGTGGGAAAACTATTGGCTACAAGTTGACAGAACCCTCTCAAAATACTTCTTTGATTTCAGATGAGTTGGAACCAAGGATAGTTTTCTGCCCAGCTGGTTACAGCATCACTGACCAAAAGCAGCCGACTGTGGTCACATGGGACATGCCAGTCTTTGAGGATCTAAGGGGGAATGATCTACAGATCAGTCACAATCGGGGAACCGGTAACTCGGCAAGCTTCTCTTGGGGGACGCATTCTGTGGTGTATACAGCAACGGACACCGACAACGGTCAGATGGCAGTCTGTGAATTTGTCATTACTATCGCACGTGAGTACATCCTCTTCCCTTCACATCCACAGTGCTTAACTTTGCCCTTCATAAATTCCCTGCACATCCACAGTTCCTAATTTACCCCCTCATGCATTCCCTGCTCATCCACAGTGCCTAACTTTGCCCCTCATACATTCCCTGCACATCCACAGTGACTAACTTTGCCCCTCATACATTCCCTGCACATCCACAGTGCCTAACTTTGCCCCTCATACATTCTCTGCACATCCACAGTGCTTAACTTGGCCCTTCATGAATTCCCTGCACATCCACAGTTCCTAATTTACCCCCTCATGCATTCCCCTGCAAATCCACAGTGACTAACTTTGCCCCTCATACATTTCCTGCTCATCTACAGTGCCTAACTTTGCCCCTCATACATTCTTTGCACATCCACAGTGCCTAACTTTGCCCCTCATACATTCTTTGCACATCCACAGTGCCTAACTTTGCCCCTCATACATTCTTTGCACATCCACAGTGACTAACTTTGCCCCTCATACATTCCTTGCTCATCCACAGTGCCTAACTTTGCCCCACATACATTCCCTGCACATCCACAGTGCCTAACTTTGCCCCTCATACATTCCCTGCTCATCCACAGTGCCTAACTTTGCCCCACATACATTTCCTGCTCATCCACAGTGCCTACGTTTGCCCCTCATACATTCTTTGCACATCCACAGTGCCTAACTTTGCCCCTCATACATTCTTTGCACATCCACAGTGCCTAGCTTTGCCCCTCATACATTCCCTGCACATCCACGGTGCCCAACTTTGCCCCTCATACATTCCTTGCTCATCCACAGTGCCGAGCCTTGCCCCTCATACATTCCCTGCACATCCACAGTGCCTAACTTTGCCCCTCATACATTCCCTGCTCATCCACAGTGCCTAACTTTGCCCCTCATACATTCCCTGCACATCTACAGTGCCTAACTTTGCCCCTCATACATTCTTTGCACATACACAGTGACTAACTTTGCCCTTCATACAATCCCTGCACATCCACTGTGCCTAACTTTGCCCCTCATACATTCCTTGCTCATCCATAGTGACTAACTTTGCCCTTCATACAATCCCTGCACATCCACAGTGCCTAACTTTGCCCCTTATACATTCCTTGCTCATCCACAGTGACTAACTTTGCCCTTCATACAGTCCCTGCACATCCACAGTGCCTAACTTTGCCCTTCACACACATCTTCAACTTATACCTGGTCCCCTTGTGAAAGTGCATTATGATGATGGAGCTCTCTCTGTCGCTGTTCCCAAATTATGGAACCATCTTTCTCCCAAATTAAAATGCTTAATCCTTACAATCATTTAAAACTGTGTGGAAAACTCACTTATACATTCAATTTTTTTAAAATAGGTTTACCCCTATTTTGTACCACACATATTTTCTGTTAATTTCTGTTAGTGCCCTTATCTCTTTTGTTTACCTTTCTCATGTTAAATAATATACTTCTGTTAAAGTATTTATTTTGTAAATATGGGTTTTTTTCTTGTTGGTGTTGTTGACCTGTTTTTTACCTAATGTGCAGTATCTGCAAGGATGGCAGCACCATAGTGCTTAGAAGCGTAGTATTTATAAGTGCGGTATAAACGCTATTCAAGAAATTAATGCATTTGAGTGCATTGTCACAGAATATAATCACGAGGTGATATCTGGGAAAATAGAAAAGCCAGATTTCAATGAGTGCATGAGTTTGTTCTGCGACAATGCAAAAATCAAATACATTTACTATCTGTTTTAGATAAGATAGCTCACACAAAGGTCAATTATCACTTGGAATTTGGCGCAAAATAGACACAGAAACTTGTCCACCCCACACTCTGAAAACTCTATATAAAACTAGACATTAGGTGTTAGTGAACAAACACAAAGCTGTTCCGTGTTTTTTTTACATGCTCAAAGGTTTTAAACTGAAAAGAATTCGAAAATTGGCTGTGTAGTTCTTGAGATATGGTCCCACTTCCAGTTGACCCGGAAGTAAAGGTCAACAGTGGGTCACGGTAACCCAAGTTCAATCTTCAATGCTCAAAGAGTCTATAACTGAAAAGAAATTGCAAATCGGGTGTGTACTTCTTGAGATCTGGTCCCACTTCCGGTTGATCTGGGAGTAAAGGTCAACATGGGGTCATGGTAACTGAAGTTCAATGTTTAATGCTCAAAGGATATATAACTGAAAAGAAATTGAAAATCGGTTGTGTAGTTCTAGAGATATGGTCCCACTTCCTGTTGACCCAGAAGTAAAGGTCAACATGGGGTCACGGTAACCCAAGTTCAATATTCAATGCTGATAGCCGATACATTATTGGCTGAAACAGCGCCCTCTTGTGGATAAACCTCCGTCTTGAACCTACAATCACAGACTTGGGAACATTGTTCGTCGGTTTGTACACACCCTATGGCGAATTAGTCCAAAAGTGGACGGAACACTCTGATTGGTCAGAATCTCCTAGGCCCTTAATAAAATGCTCATTCAAACTTAACCGTTTATACCACGGGATAATAGTAGGAAATGCAACATTGATGCACGTCTAACTAATCTGTCTCTGCTCGGTGATTCAACTTACAGTTTGGAAACACAAAAAAACAAAGTGATTCTAGTTATTTTATTCAAAATGCGTAAAAAACGTTGGGAAAATCTTTGGACGATACCATTCAAATCAAAGGTATCATAATTTTTCGTCTAGTAAGGATCAGGTTGTTTGTCAAGTTTATTATTCAACATTTTGAGATTAAATCTTGTGTTATTTTATGTATAAATTATATATAGCGTACTGTACGTACAAAGCACTATAAAATAAAAGCAATGGCTCGATTTTACAGTAAATGCTGAAGCGATTTCATCCTATTTGGAATGGATGCAGCCAACGGGAGTTTTGTGGTCTCCTGATTGGTCATCTCTCTGGCATAGTGTTGTTATGTAAATGTCAGTGGTGAATAAATGAATATCCCGTATACACAAGAGAGTCAAGTCTGAGATTGCGAGTTAGAGTGCGTGATAGCAAATCTGCGGGGGAATTCTGCGTGGCTGATGCAGAGAAATAACCGCAAGCTCAGACTTGAAATCAAGTCTACTTGAGATATGGTCCCACTTCCGGTTGACCCAGAAGTAAAGGTCATCAAGGGGTCACGGTAGGACCGAAGTTCAATCTTTAATGCTCAAAGGATCTATAACTGAAAAGAAATTGAAAATCGGTTGTGTAGCTCTTGAGATATGGTCCCACTACCGGTTGACCCGGAGCTAAAGGTCAACATGGGGTCATGTTAACCCAAGGCTAATCTCCAATGCCCAAGGAGTCTATAAGTGAACAATTTTTGAAATTAGGCTGTGTACTTCTTCAGATATGGTGCTGCAAAGATTAACTAATTAAAGCTTTGAATTACCGTAATTTGACAACTGATGACGTCACAGTAACAAAAATGTGTTTTTCATACTAATAAATTTGATAAGGTACAAGATGGTATATAACTTATCCCAATCCAATGCCTTTTAACGAAAACCCTATTAGAACGTCTTCTCTCGGTTAGGATTCCAATATCACGGCAGTCTTTGACGCTTAGCCGTGATTGCGCAATCACGGCAAAATCCATGGGTCGGATTTGTCACTTCATCGTTAATTATCTTGGAAATACATTGTACCTTGATTAGTTTTAATGGTCTGGAATAACTCTTAGTGAAAGCATTCATGTTTTAAAATAAAATTTCTTTCTTTTAGGTAACTCTCGTAGTCTTTGTTATTTCAATACAACTTTGCGTGCAGCAATATTTGTAAGAAACATTGAACGCTAGGGGGCGTTCCACACGAATCAATTGCGCATGCTCGCTTTTGCGATGGGTGATTGCGCAAAGTCAAAATGCTGCAATGAAGAATGAAGAGATTCAATGTTTTTGATCAAATGCCGGTTGTGTAAACAGGTTTTTTTACTTGAAATGTTGTTTATGAACCTGCTGTTACACGGGTGGCCAACTGTTTCAGAAACGGTAACATGTTTAAAAAAATTACTGTGAATGTGCAGGCTTATACGTAAACGGTTGTGCAGTTAAGTGACAGATCTTACGGTTCAACGTTCACATTTGTACGGTTCGGATAAATGTTGACAAATTCACTTGAAAAGTGCTGCGAAATGCTGACCATAATAATTGCGATCACGATGCCACACACACCCATATCGTTTCCAATTTACAGGCTTAAAGCCCGGTTCATACTTCCTGCGAGTGCGAATGCGAAGCAAATTTGGTGCCGCAATAATCAGTACGCGCTGCCCTTTCAATTGTGACGCAAGAAAATTCGCTTTGCACGAAGCATTCGCAGGAAGTATGAACCGGGCTGAAGTCTTTGTTATTTCATTAATAATAATAATAATAATAACAGGTTTATATAGCGCTCTTACACTGGGTACCACAGCGCTTAACAATAAACTAAACTAAGCGAATAAATAAAGGCACTAATAATGGGAAACACAGTAGGTCCTGAGCAATCAACCATTGAATAAGAAAGTTTTGAGATGTTTCTTGAAAACTTCAAGTGACTCTGCAGAACGAATTTGATGAGGGAGACAGTTCCAAAGGCGGGGGGCATGTGCGTAAAATGCACGATCTCCAGCAGCAGAATGCACTTTTGGGACGGTCAGGAGTGTACGGTCCGAACCAGAGCGAAGGCCAGGTCGTCCGGGATGGTAAGCCTTGATGAGGCTAGTGAGGTATGCAGGAGCGGTATTGTGGAGACATTTGTATACAATGGTGAGGATCTTGAAAACAATTCGCTGATGGACTGGGAGCCAGTGGAGTTGATGGAGGAGTGGGGTAGCGTGATCGTATTTACCACACTTGAAAATCAGTTTGGCAGCCCGGTTTTGGACACGCTGAAGACGTTTGATGTCAGACGATGAGATTCCGTGGAGCAGTGCATTAGAATAGTCGAGTCTTGACGTAACGACTGCCCGAACTGCCTTCTCACATGTTGATTTGTTGATGAATGGCCTTATGCATCCTATATTGCGCAGATGGAAGTGGAGCGAGCGACAAAGGGAAGACACATGATGGTTCATCTTCAGAGTAGAGTCAAACTCCACGCCAAGGTTCCGTACAGTAGTGGAAGGTGCAATGATCTCATTGTTGATTCGAAGTGAAATATTTGCAAGTTGAGGAAGTGCACGAGGATTAGCAACAACCATGAACTGAGTTTTGCTGGAATTAAGTTTGAGCTTGTTGTAAACCATCCACTTATGTAGGTCAGTGATGCACTTTGATAATGACGATAGACCAGCTTCGATGGAATCAGGACTCCTAGGGTCGACCGCAATGAACAGTTGTACATCGTCTGCATATGAATGGTATTGATCTAAGCCATGACACAGGATTGTCAGAAAAGCCGAGTTCCATAGACAGGCGCTGAAGTAGTATGGAGTGGTCGATGGAATCGAACGCTGCAGACAGGTCAAGGAACACCATCATTACAGCTAACTCCTTATCTAGGGCATCAATGATGTAACTTTTGACTGCAATGAGCGCTGTCTCGGTGCTGTGACCACTCCGATACGCAGATTGGTGCTCGGCAATGAGATCATTATGAGCGAGGTGATCAGATAATTCATGTAGCACGACCTTCTCGAGAATCTTTGACAGGAAGGGTACGTTGGATACAGGTCTGTAGTTATTGAGATTATTTTGGTCAAGGTTTGGTTTTTTGATGAGTGGTGTCACAATGGCTACCTTCCAGGCAGAAGGAAAGACACTAGATGATAAAGATGAATTGATGATGGATGTAACGAATGGCAGTACAGTGTTTATGTTTTCCTTCAGAAGCCACGTTGGTAGTGAGTCAAGTGAACATGATTTGTTGGGCGCCGAGGATATTAGCTTACGAACATGTTCTGCAGTAACAGGCTGGAAACTGGAAAGTTCATGGACTGGTGGGGTGTTGGGTGCAGGTGTTGGAATCTCCAGGCCAACAGTAGCAAGGCCAAGCCTGATCTTCTTCACTTTGTCTTTAAAGAAGCTAGAGAATCTATCACTCAGCACCTTCGTGGAAGGAGAGACGGGTAGGACAGGTGACCCATTTAGCAGTGTATTGAGCACTCGGTATGCAGCTTTGGAATCAGCGCCACTGAGCTGATCGTTGTAGTATTTGCTTTTTTCGGCGTAAATAAGCTTGCTGACAAGGTGCACCTGATCAATATATCGTAGACGATCTGCAGCATCTCCTGACTTACTCCAGCGCCTCTCCATTCTCCTTCTAACTCGCCTGGCAGAGTGGATCACATCGGTATACCAAAGCGGGTTCAACCGAAGACGTTGGGTGCGTGTTGATGATGGACAGTGTGCATCAAGGGTAGACTGAGTGGCCTTGATGTAGTAAGCAGCTTGATCGTCAACTGGCCATCAAATGGAAATGTACTGAGGGTTTTTGCAAGATCCTTTGAGAAGGCTGCTCTATCCAGGGTACGAAAATTTCTGGATAATGAAGTGACAATTTTGGGAGGATTGTTAGCTATATTCACAGTGCAGCTCAATATGTGATGATCAGAGTACAGCTTATTATACACTCTGCAGTCACTCACCAAGCCAGATTCAGGATTTGAAATGATGAGGTCGAGGATGTGACCATGCCGATGCGTTGGAGTATGTATGTGCTGATGCAACCCGGCTTCATCCAACGATGATAAGAATCGAGCAACATCTGTTTTATGTGGCGCATCAATGTGGATGTTGAAATCTCCAAGGAGAACTAGCCCTGATGTACGAGTTGTAAGCTCATCAAGCAGATCAGGAAATTCGACCAGAAAATCTACAGTTCTTAATGCATTCCTCGTTGAAGGTGGTGGTCGATAAATGACAGCAAAGCACACATTCTTTGCAGAATCTGTGACACATGCAAGCTCAAATGTATTGTGTTTTTTACATGTAGCTTTAACATCCAAGATGGACATGTAGCAATACCACCATGAGCGTCATCACCTCCACGTGCGAAATTCATAAATACATAACCTGATGGTGTGCATTCATTAATGACAACAGGATCGTTACACCTCAACCAGGTTTCTGTTATGAACATTATGTCGACATTATTCTCAATGATATAGTCGCTGAGAAGAGTAGTTTTATTTCTCACCGAGTTAGCATTCCATAGGTGGACGTTCAACATGCCCTGTTTGAACCTGCAGATAGCTTTAATGTTACTGTGAATGCAGTCCGTGGTGGTACGTGTTCGTTTTGGCAGTAGGTTATTCCTATCACTGGATGTAATTACTGGAATTTTGTTAGGTTTGTTACTCACATCTACCAGCATAGGCTTCAGATTTTGAAAAACTCTTCTCCGAATGTGCGATCCTGCACGTCGACTTCTTGTTCGGTAAATGTTAAGATCCTTAAGGTGACAGACCGTCTGAAATGGAAGCTGTTTCTTAGCCTTACGTAGAGACAAGAGCATCTCAGAACTGTACTGTACATACGTACTATTGTTCCCATGTTTTGAAGATGGTCGCTCAACCAGTGAACCTCCATAGAAAGCTGCCGGTGCTACAAAAGCCCCATCCATTGTTGACAGGCAATTCTTCCTATGCAATGGCAATGACAGGCAACTAACACTCAGAATCAGGGCAGCAAACGACATGCCAAATATCTTGCAAAAGTTGAGTAAATGGCATCCAGCAAACTTGTCCTGCAGGAGTACTACATGGTATCAAGACAATACTCAAAAGTTGAAAGCATTTGGAATGTCAGATCCGAGTCAATTGTGGAAATTAACCCCAAAATATCAGAGCCAATATTTATAACATGGCAGCAGCACAACAGCGCCCTAAAGAAGTACTTTGCTTGCGGCATTAGTTGCAAGAAACATTGAACGCCAGAGGGCGTTGCACAACAAATCGATTGCACATAGACCTTTTCGCAAATACACAGTGTGAACAAGTTTCCGATAGAGCGGCAGTGCCTGCTGGTCTTGCTAGCGATCAAATTGATTGCTTTTGATCGCTAGCTAGACCTGCATGCTATGGTAAACTTGTGCACACCGTGTATTTGCGAAAAGGTCTACGATCGTTTATTTTTGCAGGGTAATTGCGCAAAGTCAAAATGTTGCAATGAAGACCCAATAATTCTTATTGTTTGAGTGGTTGTGTTAATGAGGGTTTTTTGTTTATGAAATGCGTGTTACAAAAATTGAGCACGGCTCAACTCTTGCGAATTATTCGTTGCGAATTTGTGACGTCAATATTTGCTTCGCATTGGCATTCGCAGGAAGTATGAACCGGGTTTACTAAAAAATAACTGTAAATGCATGTAAAGCTAAATGCTCTTGTATTAAAATCGTAAATGTAACAATTTTTCTACCCTGAAATGTTATTCTTGTTTTGGCTAAAACAGTTAATTCATATATAGGATAAGAGTGTAATGTAATTTTTGCTCTTCACACCCCCAAATCCAACACTGACCGTTAAGCCATGGAAAAGCTCATTTCTCTTTTCTACACCTAGCCCTTTCCTCAATCAGTTCTTTTTATTGCTTTATAATTGCAACCACCAGTAAGTTATTTGCTACACGGCGGTTTTCTGAAGTAATGCCTTTGCATAGGAAACCTAAAACATATTGTTTTCCAGCGAACGGGACCCAAGCACAGACGTCTACCACGCCGGCACATGGTCTCAGAACACGGCGGTCTATTTTTCACGTCCACGCTGCACTGAAACCCGAATAATGATCTGATTTGAGCGGTCACAAGAATCTGCGCTGAGAGCGAGGATTCTTTTCGATACCTAGCCTGGGACTGAACGTAGACTTGTGTCAGTCGGCGACAGGAATGATGACTCTATGTATAATTCTACAAAAAACGCAACAACACGGGTCATAGAGGGTTTAGGACTTGATCGCAAGTTGAAAAAAGCAAATAACTGCACCGTTAAACTCGTATAGCGCCCTCAATCGTTTAAAATTTTTAGATTTTGACTAATTTTCGTATATAAATACATATCAAATTCTAGGCAGTGTACCCATGGTGTTAAATTTGCCTGAGAATTTGGTTTTTTTCTCGACTGACTATGTTTTAATAAGTTTTGATGCATTTAAACTGACCTTCAATAAAATCTTTCTTGTTTTAAGAAACATTTGTGTACTCTAGGACGTTAAATTTGAGCTTAATTGAAAAATTATGTTTCTAGAAGTCAGATTTGTTTTCACAATCCCTATGTGTTTGTACACGGGTGAAAACGCCCATTTAATGACGTCAAGATGACGTCGTTCTGCATTTTAGGCCGGCAAGCACATCTACATTATCCCAGAAGTCTAATTCTAAAAAAAGTTTGACGATCGGGGGTATATTTTTTGAGATATGGTGGTAATAAGATTTGCTAATTAAATATTCATGTCATTATAACTAAGTAAACTAATTAATTAATTTAAGCTAATTCGATTTTAAAACAACTTCATGACCTAAGCTTCAATATGATATAGGATTTAAGTGTTTCATATTCATTAAAATTTGTATTAGGAATAAACAAAATCGTGTACAAATGCTATGGGTATTTAGGCAGATAGAAAGAATAATAATAAAAACAATAAAAATCTCGACGAAAACAAAACCTGTTCCGACTGTAGGTCGGAACAGCTAAAAACTTCTAAATGACGTGGATGACTCCATGTAGACACCAACCTTGTCCTTCGTGACAAGACCTTGCCTCGTTTGGACAAACCAGTGGGAACATTTGTTTTGGGAACGACATTGAGAATTAGGCATCAAAAATCAACATACACTGTCCTATATTTATTTTCATTTACGACAGTTTCAATTGTCCAACGTCGTGGCAGTAGATACATGGCAAAATAAAGAATGAAATGTGACTCTGTTCCACCAATCAAATTACAAGGATCTATGTGTGAGTTATATGAATATTATTATTTGGTTTTACCCATACACAGAGCACTCAGTACTTTCCAGAGTCCTGTGAACAAAATCCGCTGGCATATTACCTGGATGGGATTCGAACCCATGACCTTTGCCATCCTAGAGCAGATGTCGTACCACTAGACCACCGAGATTGCCCGGTACCTAGAGGCAGTTCAAATCCTATATTTGATTTGACATTTTATGAAATATATAAATATTATTATTACTATTTTATTGTTATTGTTATTATTATTATTGTTCTTCTTCTTATTATTATTAGTTATTATTAATATTAGTGCATCAGGAATAAACTTTGTATGAATGATGGATTTTGTTCCATTCAGCCTGCTTGTTATGACGCATTTCATGAAGAGCAGCCCACTTGCCTATCCTGTCCGCCATTTCGGGAGTCAAAATGTACGCAAAGGAATTGACTCCCAAAATGGCAGAAATGGTCGATGCGCACTGTGTTATTGTGCTGAGGTGCGTTCTGCATTTTGCAATGGGTCATAATGATGGATGACTCAACAGTGTGCCAATGACTGCCTGTTAGAGTTTAGACTAAGAGAAAACTCCAAGGACATTGGTTATGTATGATGATTTTTAATTTGTACAATTTTCTTTTTTCCTTTGTAAAGCTGTGGAGTGTCCATCACTGGATGCACCTCTGAATGGTGCCTTGGCTTGTAACCTTTGGCAATATGGTCGCTACTGCACACTCTTCTGTAGCGGAACCTATGACATACCTAGGGTTAGTAGTGACTCGCAGGTGGCAAAACAATATGTTTGTGGTTCATCTGGGTTGTGGACACCTAGCTCAGTAGTTCCAGATTGTTCAGGTAAAATTTAATAGTGTAATGTTACTATTGTACTAATGGCAGTACCCCATTTTTAGTTTGCTCTTCAGTCATTTGGTATACAGAACTTTCTTGAATCTTGTCTAGAAAATTGCCAAGTTAACAGTTTCTAATGTGGTTTTTTTGGTTTGCATTCACCAGAAACAAAGAAATCCGGCAGAGCAAATTTACCCTCTGAGGTGATGTATTTTTCGGGTGATTGTAGAAATCAGTCAACCCAGGATAGCATAGCACAGGGTTTTATCGACCTCTTACAGCAATCCCTCTTTGCTGATTCATGTGACCCCGGTGATCAGTGCACCATAGGTAATGTGAAAGTCACATGTGGTGCATCTTCAGGAAGACGACGGAGAAGAAGTTACGAGGAAAATGGGTTCCAACAACAGATACGTCTGCAGCGGGCAGAGGTGGGGGGGTTAAGGTTGAGGTCGATGGAGTTGCAGCGCAATAAAGGGCATGCAGAAGCTCATAATAGGCAGCGCCGAGATGGTTTTACCTTTGAAGTTTTCATCAGTTTCGAGGTCAGTAATAACGTCCAGCACTCTGAAGGAGTGGACAGTTTTGATGCAACGATTGAAGCAGAAGATAAGATGATAGTGATTGCAGAAAGTTTCTTCACTGAGCTAAAAGACACATTACCGCTTGAAGTGCCTGGGGTAGAGATGCAATTAGATGAGACTGCTTCTACTTATGACTATGCAGAGATTGATTGTGAACCAGGTTACATTGCAGACAATAATGACTATCTGTGCGGTGAGTATCAATCTTGTTATTAGACTGTGCAAGCCTCGCTCATATGCGAACTTCCGGGACCATTGTGGTCCCAACCGTATGGAGTTCTACAAATGAGAGATTTTTTGGTGTCAATTATTTCAGTTTAAAATAGTTTATGGCCTTGAAAATTAAATTTGTTGTTGGGAATGTAATACTTAGTGGCAAAATATAGGAAAGTAAAATTAATCAAAAAAGTTCTTCGTTTGATGCGTTTTTTCGTTCTGATGCGCGCGAGACTTGCAAAGTCTATTGCTAAGCAAAGTGTGATGTCACAATACAGATCACTATGGCAATAATGACAACTCATCTTCAGATGAATCTAACTGTTTTGTGAAATTGAGCCCTGGTCTAAGGTACGGCTCTAAATTTAAATCAAAGTGCATCAACAACCTGGGCCCAATTTCATGACACTGCTTAGCGCAAAATTCTGAGCTTGCAGTGCCCTGTAAAGTGCACAATTCTACAGGCTGTAAGCGTCAGTTCTGCGGTTAGACTTGTGGACAAGTCGTTAAATGTTTGTTGCGATGAAAGCGTTCCGACTCTCTCCGCGATTCTCGCGACACGAGCCATGTTCTCACGAGACTGCTGGCCCCCGCGTGATTACTGCTCATGCAACTACGGTCTCATTTATTGACTTGTGAAACCCGACAGCGCTTTTTTGCATTGCCTATGGGCTCTTCAGTCGATTTCTTACGGAAGCATCTGATTGGTCTGTGACACTTTCATTTTGTTTCTCATTGAAATCGAATATCAAATAATAAACTGACTGGGTAAATTTTAAATGATTTGGGGTTGAACAAAAACAAATTTATCTGGAGTTCGTTGGTTCAAATCCCGCTCTAGTAAATTTTTCTTTGTTCAACCCAAAATCATTTAAAATTTACCCAGTCAGTTTCCCTTGTGGTTTATTATTTGATATCTGAATTAAAAAGTCGAATCCCCTTTTAAGGTGATCCCCTGGCTGCCGCTTCCCAGGTTGTATCGTAAACTTGGATGTGCTCCCTGGCTACACGGCAGTTAACTGTTGTATGGCTTCTGACTGGCACCCCCGAACAAAGATATTGACAAAATAGGGAGACCGGAGGTCGTTGGTTCAAATACCGCTCTAGTCAATTTTTCTTTGTTCAACCCCAAATTAAAGAAATCAAACTTCAAACTCTTGTTTTTATTATAACCGTTATGAAGCTGGTATGTCAGTGGATCCATCAATTAGACTAGTCTTGCCCTCAAGGCTTCATCCCCATACCTATTCACACTGATTTTTCATCCTCAACAATATCTAGTTGCGTGTACCACTGGTTTCATGTTCAACAACTCAACCAACGAATGCCAGTCCTGTCCCAAGGGATGTTATCAGGATCAGCAGGCACAGTTATCATGCATTGATTGCCCCCCTGGTACCACAACAGCCACTTCTGGAGCCAACAATGAGACATTGTGTAAAGGTGAAGAACTAACATTACTTACAACTAGAGGTGGAAAGGAGTCAATAGGCTGAGGTCTGAAAACTCTGAAATGATGGTTTTGTCTAGGTGTATGGCCTGATCGCTACTCTACCCAATACTTTACACACTATGGCTGGAGCCAGTGCAGAAGACAGCCAAATCCTAAAACAAGATTGAAACATCGACATGATCTTTGTCAGATGTTTGCAAAATGGGTCTCATCAGTGTTTTCGGTCAATGTAGTTGTTAAGGGGCTAGGGACATGCTTTATAGATATTCTGTACCTGATTTATGTGTTTCATCATTTCGCAATAAAAATTAAATGTATTACGGATAGTGCAGTACACAACACGGATACATGGAATAATGTGCGTTGCATGCCGTGTGCTTACATTTGTTGTCTTTTCTTGATTAACTCATGGTTTCATTGTGAGAGCAACATTCTAAAAAAAAAAAGTGAACTTATTAAGTGAGAAGTGTTGGGCATAACAATCAATAGTTCTCAAGCATAATGAACTGAAATAAAGTAACATTTCTGCAGAAATATGTTAATGATTCTTGTATAATTTCTTTTAACAGAGATGTGCCCAGTTGGTCGGTACTCTGACGAGGGTTTCATCCCTTGCTTCAAATGTGATTTTGGAGAATACCAACCACAGCCTGGCCAGACGTCATGTTTACCATGCCCTGATGGCACAACCTGCCAAGGCTATGGTTCTCAGTCCATGGATCAGTGTCTAGGTAGGTATGTAGTGGGTCTGATAGATACATCAGCCAGGCCATAGCCTGACCTCATGTCTACTATGCCCTGGTGGCACAACCTGTCAAGGCTATGGTTCTCAGTCCATGGATCAGTGTCTAGGTAGGTATGTAGTAGGTTTGATAGATACATCAGCCAGGCCACAGCCAGACCTCATGTCTACCATGCCCTTGTGGCACAACATGTCAAGGCTATGGTTCTCAGTCCATAGATCAGTTTCTAGGTAGGTATGTAGTAGGTCTGATAGATACATCAGCCAGGCCACAGCCTAGACCTCATGTCTACCATGCCCTGGTGGCACAACCTGTCAAGGCTATGGTTCTCAGTCCATGGATCAGTGTGTAGGTAGGTATGTAGTAGGTCTGATAGATACATCAGCCAGGCCACAGCCAGACCTCATGTATACCATGCCCTGGTGGCACAACCTGTCAAGGCTATGGTTCTCAGTCCATGGATGAGTGTGTAGGTAGGTATGTAGTAGGTCTGATAGATACATCAGCCAGGCCATAGCCAGACCTCATGTCTACCATGCCCTGATGGCACAACCTGTCAAGGCTATGGTTCTCAGTCCATGGATCAGTGTCTGGGTAGGTATGTAGTAGGTCTGATAGATACAGCAGCCAGGCCACAGCCTAGACCTCATGTCTACCATGCCCTGGTGGCACAACCTGTCAAGGCTATGGTTCTCAGTCCATGGATCAGTGTGTAGGTAGGTATGTAGTAGGTCTGATAGATACATCAGCCAGGCCACAGCCAGACCTCATTTATACCATGCCCTGCTGGCACAACCTGTCAAGGCTATGGTTCTCAGTCCATGGATTAGTGTAGGTAGGTATGTAGTAGGTCTGATAGATACAGCAGCCAGGTCAAAGCCAGACCTCATGTCTACCATGCCCTTGTGGCACAACCTGCCAAGGCTATGGTTCTCAGTCCATGGATCAGTGTGGAGGTAGGTATGTAGTGGGTCTGATAGATACATCAGCCAGGCCACAGCCAGACGTAATGTCTACCATGCCCTGATGGCACAACCTGTCAAGGCTGTGGTTCTCAGTTCATGGATCAGTGTGTAGGTATGTATGTAGTGGGTCTGATAGATACACCAGCCAGGCCACAGCCAGACCTCATGTCTACCATGCCCTGGTGGCACAACCTGTCAAGGCTGTGATTCTCAGTCCATGGATCAGTGTGTAGGTAGGTATGTAGTAGGTCTGATAGATACATCAGCCAGGCCACAGCCAGATCTCATTTATACCATGCCCTGCTGGCACAACCTGTCAAGGCTATGGTTCTCAGTCCATGGATTAGTGTAGGTAGGTATGTAGTAGGTCTGATAGATACAGCAGCCAGGTCAAAGCCAGACCTCATGTCTACCATGCCCTTGTGGCACAACCTGCCAAGGCTATGGTTCTCAGTCCATGGATCAGTGTGGAGGTAGGTATGTAGTGGGTCTGATAGATACATCAGCCAGGCCACAGCCAGACGTAATGTCTACCATGCCCTGATGGCACAACCTGTCAAGGCTGTGGTTCTCAGTCCATGGATCAGTGTGTAGGTATGTATGTAGTGGGTCTGATAGATACACCAGCCAGGCCACAGCCAGACCTCATGTCTACCATGCCCTGGTGGCACAACCTGTCAAGGCTGTGATTCTCAGTCCATGGATTAGTGTGTAGGTAGGTATGTAGTAGGTCTGGTAGATACATCAGCCAGGCCACGGCCAGACCTCATGTCTACCATGCCCTGATGGCACAACCTGTCAAGGCTATGGTTCTCAGTCCATGGATCAGTGTCTAGGTAGGTATGTAGTAGGTCTGATAGATACATCAGCCAGGCCACAGCCTAGACCTCATGTCTACCATGCCCTGGTGGCACAACCTGTCAAGGCTATGGTTCTCAGTCCATGGATCAGTGTGTAGGTAGGTATGTAGTAGGTCTGATAGATACATCAGCCAGGCCACAGCCAGACCTCATGTATACCATGCCCTGCTGGCACAACCTGTCAAGGCTATGGTTCTCAGTCCATGGATCAGTGTAGGTAGGTATGTAGTAGGTCTGATAGATACAGCAGCCAGGTCAAAGCCAGACCTCATGTCTACCATGCCCTTGTGGCACAACCTGCCAAGGCTATGGTTCTCAGTCCATGGATCAGTGTGGAGCTAGGTATGTAGTGGGTCTGATAGATACATCAGCCAGGCCACAGCCTAGACCTCATGTCTACCATGCCCTGGTGGCACAACCTGTCAAGGCTGTGGTTCTCAGTCCATGGATCAGTGTCTAGGTAGGTATGTAGTGGGTCTGATAGATACACCAGCCAGGCCACAGCCAGACCTCATGTCTACCATGCCCTGGTGGCACAACCTGTCAAGGCTGTGATTCTCAGTCCATGGATCAGTGTGTAGGTAGGTATGTAGTAGGTCTGATAGATACATCAGCCAGGCCACAGCCAGACGTAATGTCTACCATGCCCTGATGGCACAACCTGTCAAGGCTGTGGTTCTCAGTCCATGGATCAGTGTGTAGGTATGTATGTAGTGGGTCTGATAGATACACCAGCCAGGCCACAGCCAGACCTCATGTCTACCATGCCCTTGTGGCACAACCTGCCAAGGCTATGGTTCTCAGTCCATGGATCAGTGTGGAGGTAGGTATGTAGTGGGTCTGATAGATACATCAGCCAGGCCACAGCCAGACGTAATGTCTACCATGCCCTGATGGCACAACCTGTCAAGGCTGTGGTTCTCAGTCCATGGATCAGTGTGTAGGTATGTATGTAGTGGGTCTGATAGATACACCAGCCAGGCCACAGCCAGACCTCATGTCTACCATGCCCTGGTGGCACAACCTGTCAAGGCTGTGATTTTCAGTCCATGGATTAGTGTGTAGGTAGGTATGTAGTAGGTCTGGTAGATACATCAGCCAGGCCACGGCCAGACCTCATGTCTACCATGCCCTGATGGCACAACCTGTCAAGGCTATGGTTCTCAGTCCATGGATCAGTGTCTAGGTAGGTATGTAGTAGGTCTGATAGATACATCAGCCAGGCCACAGCCTAGACCTCATGTCTACCATGCCCTGGTGGCACAACCTGTCAAGGCTATGGTTCTCAGTCCATGGATCAGTGTGTAGGTAGGTATGTAGTAGGTCTGATAGATACATCAGCCAGGCCACAGCCAGACCTCATGTATACCATGCCCTGCTGGCACAACCTGTCAAGGCTATGGTTCTCAGTCCATGGATCAGTGTAGGTAGGTATGTAGTAGGTCTGATAGATACAGCAGCCAGGTCAAAGCCAGACCTCATGTCTACCATGCCCTTGTGGCACAACCTGCCAAGGCTATGGTTCTCAGTCCATGGATCAGTGTGGAGCTAGGTATGTAGTGGGTCTGATAGATACATCAGCCAGGCCACAGCCAGACGTAATGTCTACCATGCCCTGGTGGCACAACCTGTCAAGGCTGTGGTTCTCAGTCCATGGATCAGTGTCTAGGTAGGTATGTAGTGGGTCTGATAGATACACCAGCCAGGCCACGGCCAGACCTCATGTCTACCATGCCCTGGTGGCACAATATGTCAAGGCTATGGTTCTCAGTCCATGGATCAGTGTGTAGGTAGGTATGTAGTAGGTCTGATAGATACATCAGCCAGGCCACAGCCAGACCTCATGTATACCATGCCCTGCTGGCACAACCTGTCAAGGCTATGGTTCTCAGTCCATGGATCAGTGTAGGTAGGTATGTAGTAGGTCTGATAGATACAGCAGCCAGGTCAAAGCCAGACCTCATGTCTACCATGCCCTTGTGGCACAACCTGCCAAGGCTATGGTTTTCAGTCCATGGATCAGTGTGGAGCTAGGTATGTAGTGGGTCTGATAGATACATCAGCCAGGCCACAGCCAGACGTAATGTCTACCATGCCCTGGTGGCACAACCTGTCAAGGCTGTGGTTCTTAGTCCATGGATCAGTGTCTAGGTAGGTATGTAGTGGGTCTGATAGATACACCAGCCAGGCCACAGCCAGACCTCATGTCTACCATGCCCTGGTGGCACAACCTGTCAAGGCTATGATTCTCAGTCCATGGATTAGTGTGTAGGTAGGTATGTAGTAGGTCTGATAGATACATCAGCCAGGCCACGGCCAGACCCCATGTCTACCATTCCCTGGTGGCACAACATGTCAAGGCTATGGTTCTCAGTCCATGGATCAGTGTGTAGGTAGGTATGTAGTAGGTCTGGTAGATACATCAGCCAGGCCATAGCCAGACCTCATGTCTGCCATGCCCTGATGGCACAACCTGTCAAGGCTATGGTTCTCAGTCCATGGATCAGTGTCTAGGTAGGTATGTAGTAGGTCTGATAGATACATCAGCCAGGCCACAGCCTAGACCTCATGTCTACCATGCCCTGGTGGCACAACCTGTCAAGGCTATGGTTCTCAGTCCATGGATCAGTGTGTATGTAGGTATGTAGTAGGTCTGATAGATACATCAGCCAGGCCACAGCCAGACCTCATGTATACCATGCCCTGCTGGCATAACCTGTCAAGGCTATGGTTCTCAGTCCATGGATCACTGTAGGTAGGTATGTAGTAGGTCTGATAGATACAGCAGCCAGGTCAAAGCCAGACCTCATGTCTACCATGCCCTTGTGGCACAACCTGCCAAGGCTATGGTTCTCAGTCCATGGATCAGTGAGGAGCTAGGTATGTAGTGGGTCTGATAGATACACCAGCCAGGCCACAGCCAGACCTCATGTCTACCATGCCCTGGTGGCACAACCTGTCAAGGCTATGATTCTCAGTCCATGGATCAGTGTGTAGGTAGGTATGTAGTAGGTCTGATAGATACATCAGCCAGGCCACGGCCAGACCTCATGTCTACCATGCCCTGGTGGCACAACATGTCAAGGCTATGGTTCTCAGTCCATGGATCAGTGTGTAGGTAGGTATGTAGTGGGTCTGATAGATATATCAGCCAGGCCACAGCCTAAACCTCATGTCTACCATGCCCTGGTGGCACAACCTGTCTTTGGTTTTCAGTCCATGGATCAGTGTCTGGGTAGGTATGTAGTGGGTTTGATAGATACATCAGCCAGGCCACAGCCTAGACCTCATGTCTACCATGCCCTGGTGGCACAACCTGTCAAGGCTATGGTTCTTACTCCATGGATCAGTGTGTAGGTAGGTATGTAGTAGGTTTGATAGATACATCAGCCAGGCCACGGCCAGACCTCATGTCTACCATGCCCTGGTGGCACAACATGTCAAGGCTATGGTTCTCAGTCCATGGATCAGTGTGTAGGTAGGTATGTAGTGGGTCTGATAGATATATCAGCCAGGCCACAGCCTAAACCTCATGTCTACCATGCCCTGGTGGCACAACCTGTCTTTGGTTCTCAGTCCATGGCTCAGTGTCTGGGTAGGTATGTAGTAGGTCTGATAGATACATCAGCCAGGCCACAGCCAGACGTAATGTCTACCATGCCCTAGTGGCACAACCTGTCAAGGCTGTGGTTCTTAGTCCATGGATCAGTGTCTAGGTAGGTATGTAGTGGGTTTGATAGATACACCAGCCAGGCCACAGCCAGACCTCATGTCTACCATGCCCTGGTGGCACAACCTGTCAAGGCTATGATTCTCAGTCCATGGATTAGTGTGTAGGTAGGTATGTAGTAGGTCTGATAGATACATCAGCCAGGCCACGGCCAGACCTCATGTCTACTATGCCCTGGAGGCACAACCTCTCAAGGCTATGGTTCTCAGTCCATGGATCAGTGTCTAGGTAGGTATGTAGTAGGTTTGATAGATACATCAGCCAGGCCACAGCCAGACCTCATGTCTACCATGCCCTGGTGGCACAACCTGCCAAGGATATGATTCTCAGTCCATGGATTAGTGTGTAGGTAGGTATGTAGTAGGTCTGATAGATACATCAGCCAGGCCACGGCCAGACCTCATGTCTACCATTCCCTGGTGGCACAACATGTCAAGGCTATGGTTCTCAGTCCATGGATCAGTGTGTAGGTAGGTATGTAGTAGGTCTGGTAGATACATCAGCCAGGCCATAGCCAGACCTCATGTCTGCCATGCCCTGATGGCACAACCTGTCAAGGCTATGGTTCTCAGTCCATGGATCAGTGTCTAGGTAGGTATGTAGTAGGTCTGATAGATACATCAGCCAGGCCACAGCCTAGACCTCATGTCTACCATGCCCTGGTGGCAAAACCTGTCAAGGCTATGGTTCTCAGTCCATGGATCAGTGTGTATGTAGGTATGTAGTAGGTCTGATAGATACATCAGCCAGGCCACAGCCAGACCTCATGTATACCATGCCCTGCTGGCATAACCTGTCAAGGCTATGGTTCTCAGTCCATGGATCAGTGTAGGTAGGTATGTAGTAGGTCTGATAGATACAGCAGCCAGGTCAAAGCCAGACCTCATGTCTACCATGCCCTTGTGGCACAACCTGCCAAGGCTATGGTTTTCAGTCCATGGATCAGTGAGGAGCTAGG
Organism: Plazaster borealis; assembly: GCA_021014325.1. NCBI lineage: Eukaryota > Metazoa > Echinodermata > Asteroidea > Forcipulatida > Labidiasteridae > Plazaster > Plazaster borealis. The sequence goes on along the minus strand of CM037474.1, from coordinate 33,658,061 downwards.
TATGTAGTGGGTCTGATAGATACACCAGCCAGGCCACAGCCAGACCTCATGTCTACCATGCCCTGGTGGCACAACCTGTCAAGGCTATGATTCTCAGTCCATGGATCAGTGTGTAGGTAGGTATGTAGTAGGTCTGATAGATACATCAGCCAGGCCACGGCCAGACCTCATGTCTACCATGCCCTGGTGGCACAACATGTCAAGGCTATGGTTCTCAGTCCATGGATCAGTGTGTAGGTAGGTATGTAGTGGGTCTGATAGATATATCAGCCAGGCCACAGCCTAAACCTCATGTCTACCATGCCCTGGTGGCACAACCTGTCTTTGGTTTTCAGTCCATGGATCAGTGTCTGGGTAGGTATGTAGTGGGTTTGATAGATACATCAGCCAGGCCAAAGCCTAGACCTCATGTCTACCATGCCCTGGTGGCACAACCTGTCAAGGCTATGGTTCTTAGTCCATGGATCAGTGTGTAGGTAGGTATGTAGTAGGTTTGATAGATACATCAGCCAGGCCACGGCCAGACCTCATGTCTACCATGCCCTGGTGGCACAACATGTCAAGGCTATGGTTCTCAGTCCATGGATCAGTGTGTAGGTAGGTATGTAGTGGGTCTGATAGATATATCAGCCAGGCCACAGCCTAAACCTCATGTCTACCATGCCCTGGTGGCACAACCTGTCTTTGGTTCTCAGTCCATGGCTCAGTGTCTGGGTAGGTATGTAGTGGGTCTGATAGATACATCAGCCAGGCCACAGCCTAGACCTCATGTCTACCATGCCCTGGTGGCACAACCTGTCAAGGCTATGGTTCTCAGTCCATGGATCAGTGTGTACGTAGGTATGTAGTAGGTTTGATAGATACATCAGCCAGGCCACAGCCAGACCTCATGTCTACCATGCCCTGGTGGCACAACCTGCCAAGGATATGGTTCTCAGTCCATGGATCAGTGTCTAGGTAGTTATGTAGTAGGTTTGATCGATATATCAGCAAGGCCACAGCCAGACCTCATGTCTACTATGCCCTGGTGGCACAACCTGTCAAGGCTATGGTTCTCAGTCCATGGATCAGTGTGTAGTTAGGTATGTAGTAGGTTTGATAGATACATCAGCCAGGCCACAGCCAGACCTCATGTCTACCATGCCCTGGTGGCACAACCTGCCAAGGATATGGTTCTCAGTCCATGGATCTGTATCTAGGTAGGTATGTAGTAGGTTTGATAGATATTTCAGCCAGGCCACAGCCAGACCTCATGTCTACTATGCCCTGGAGGCACAACCTGTCAAGGCTATGGTTCTCAGTCCATGGATCAGTGTCTAGGTAGGTATGTAGTAGGTTTGATAGATACATCAGCCAGGCCACAGCCAGACCTCATGTCTACCATGCCCTGGTGGCACAACCTGCCAAGGATATGGTTCTCAGTCCATGGATCAGTGTCTAGGTAGGTATGTAGTAGGTTTGATCGATATATCAGCAAGGCCACAGCCAGACCTCATGTCTACTATGCCCTGGTGGCACAACCTGTCAAGGCTATGGTTCTCAGTCCATGGATCAGTGTGTAGTTAGGTATGTAGTAGGTTTGATAGATACATCAGCCAGGCCACAGCCAGACCTCATGTCTACCATGCCCTGGTGGCACAACCTGCCAAGGATATGGTTCTCAGTCCATGGATCTGTATCTAGGTAGGTATGTAGTAGGTTTGATAGATATTTCAGCCAGGCCACAGCCAGACCTCATGTCTACCATGCCCTGGTGGCACAACCTGTCAAGGCTATGGTTCTCAGTCCATGGATCTGTATCTAGGTAGGTATGTAGTAGGTTTGATAGATATTTCAGCCAGGCCACAGCCAGACCTCATGTCTACCATGCCCTGGTGGCACAACCTGTCAAGGCTATGGTTCTCAGTCCATGGATCAGTGTCTAGGTAGGTATGTAGTAGGTTTGATAAATATATCAACCAGGCCACAGCCAGACCTCATGTCTACCATGCCCAGGTGGTACAACCTGCCAAGGCTATGGTTCCCAGTCCATAAATCAGTGTCTAGGTAGGTATGTAGTGGGTCTGATAGATACATCAGCCAGGCCACAGCCTAGACCTCATGTCTCCCATGCCCTTGTGGCACAACATGTCAAGGCTATGGTTCTCAGTCCATGGATCAGTGTCTAGGTAGGTATGTAGTAGGTCTGATAGATACATCAGCCAGGCCACGGCCAGACCTCATGTCTACCATGCCCTGGTGGCACAACATGTCAAGGCTATGGTTCTCAGTCCATGGATCAGTGTGTAGGTAGGTATGTAGTAGGTCTGGTAGATACATCAGCCAGGCCATAGCCAGACCTCATGTCTACCATGCCCTGATGGCACAACCTGTCAAGGCTATGGTTCTCAGTCCATGGATCAGTGTCTAGGTAGGTATGTAGTGGGTCTGATAGATACATCAGCCAGGTCAAAGCCAGACCTCATTTATACCATGCCCTGCTGGCACAACCTGTCAAGGCTATGGTTCTCAGTCCATGGGTCAGTGTCTAGGTAGGTATGTAGTAGGTCTGATAGATACATCAGCCAGGCCACAGCCAGACCTCATGTCTACCATGCCCTGATGGCACAACCTGCCAAGGCTATGGTTCTCAGTCCATGGATCAGTGTGTAGGTAGGTATGTAGTAGGTCTGGTAGATACATCAGCCAAGCCATAGCCAGACCTCATGTCTACCATGCCCTGATGGGACAACCTGTCAAGGCTTTGGTTCTCAGTCCATGAATCAGCAAGTAGGTAGGTATGTAGTAGGTTTGATAGATACAGCAGCCAGGCCACAGTGGTTTAAAACACTATGTGACCCAGGCATCGACAAATTTCACTACAATTATCGGTAAAAATACCTTTAAAATATGTTGGGCATGTCTCAACGTCATCTTTTGGCCCATAAAACTTGGTTGTCAGTTAAAATATTACACATTCAACGATACGCGTCACAAATTGTGGAAAAAAACGCTGATTTAAAAGAGGGCGCTGTTTAGGAATTGCGCCCTCTATGACTGTTTTAACACTTGCAATCATCACCCGTCTGCTGTGTTCGTAACATTACCCAGCGCTGACATAAAATTCAACTTGTTTCTAGTTCCAGTTGCTATACAATTTGCTAAGGTACAACAAACTTAAACTAGCTTGAAAATCATTGCAACAGTTGTAAACTTTTTAGTAAATATTAGTTAGTTTTGTTTACCTTGAGAAACTTTAAAATAGTAGTTTTTTTCCCGAGTGAACAACGTTGTTTTATGAAAAATAAATCAACTGTGGTTTGGACACTCCAATTTCCTAATCTTAGGTTTTACTTTCATCAATTATTTCGTCTGAGCTGCTGGCATGGGCCCACTTTGTCCGGCGGAATTATTTTCGGGCCAAAAAGTCCAATACTTCTGATTCATATCCTTTTTGACAAAGGGGTCCTCTTAATACCATTTCATCTCTTGAGAGAAATTTTTTCATAAAAATGTCAAGGTTTGTCTTGGACGTTTCCTTTGGCTTTTATTTGAAATAGTTATATGTATAACTGTTAAGTTTCTGTGTTCTTATCCCCCAGAAACTGTCCTCTCTTCTGTGAACCTGTTCCTTTAGGTCGTAATTTATTGCTAATAATTCCCCATACAGTTATTTAGCTCAACTTGTTGGAGCCGAGTATGTAGGCCTACATCCCCAATTACGATAATTTATTGCAAATCTCTCGATTGAAGGCGGGATCTTGACTGTTCCGAGCAGTAAACATAAACAAAAACCCTTGAATGAAAGTATCAAGACTTTGAAAAATGTATAATTTTAGGCACGCTGACACTATTGAATATATTGGTGTTTTTTCCCATTGTTTCTATAAACAATGTTTTTGTCTTGTAAATATCGGTGATCACACATGTTTATAACCTGTCTGACAGTATTTGTGAAGCTTGCAGCCTAGTGCCCGCGCCTTACATTAAGATATATATTAAAGACTTCATGTTTTTATGGGACTTTGTGTTTTGCTTCGGCCGTCTTGTATTTGCAGAAAAAATATGAATAAATAATAAAAGGACAGACCTCATGAAATTGGAACAGCCGGCCCTTTTACTGAAAGGACAGGCATTCCATACCCTCATCGAAAAGGTATTATATTATGTACCCAAACCATTATTTGAAAGAAGAATAAGCTTTTCCAAAAGTAAAAGTTTGCTATACGACAATTCATAGTTAATCACATGACATTTTGAATAAAAATTAATGTCTACCCCATACAATTTGTTTACGAACAAGTTATTTTCTTCTTCAATTTTATGAGAACACTTCAGCCCCTAGCTGTGTAACGTGAACATCTAAAATAAATACCTTTGTGAAATGTCACTTTATTTTTAAAAACCAATTCTGTAAAAGAAACTGCTTGATGTAAACGTGTAGTACGTTTACGTTATACGGACGTTAACTATAAAGGAATTCCCCTATTCATGGAGTGTCAACAGAGGGCGCTCTTTTTCGCGCTCTCCGCTGATGTTTTCTGATGACAATGCCGGCGAAAATGATCAAATTTTCAGAAAGGTGATCTTGCGGGATTTTTGCGCTATTTTGTTTTCGTTGCCAAGTAGTCACTCTGTCATGTTATGGAGAAAAATTCACAAAATATCTTGGCCGTTGGTGGCCGATTGACAAAATGTGCAACGTTTTGATTTTGTTTATTTTCCTTAATTTTGTGATAATTTTTTTAAATTTATACGCTGTTTTAACTGACCTTTCGCCATAGGTTTCAAAATAAATTGTACATCAAATGAAAGAGTAATAAAGTGGCTTTAAGGGAAATGGATTATTAGAAATACAAAGTTAAGGCTTTAGACACAGCAACTATTTTTATATCATGTCGTTAAATTAAGATTTGACTTGTTGATTAAAGAGGCTTGGTTATGAAATGTCAATTTCGATGTGAGTAAGACCTAAAAATATTTTATTTTTTATTTTAACCATTTCTTTAGACATGTCTGATAAAAGCATTAACAAAAACTGGGGACAAAAAATTGAAAGAAATGTCTGGGTCTTAAACCACTGTGCAGGCCAAAGTCAGACCTCATGTCTACTATGCACTGTTGGCACAACCTGTCAAGGCTATGGTTCTCACTCCATGGGTCAGTGTCTAGGTAGGTATGTAGCGGGTCTGATAGATACATCAGCCAGGCCATAGCTGGACCTCATGTCTACCATGCCCTGGTGGCACAACCTGTCAAGGCTATGGTTTTCTCTGTCCATGGATCAGTGTGTAGGTAGGTATGTAGTGGGTCTGATAGATACATCAGCCAGGTCATAGCTAGACCTCATGTCTACCATGCCCTGGTGGCACAACCTGTCAAGGCTATGGTTTTCTCTGTCCATGGATCAGTGTGTAGGTAGGTATGTAGTGGGTCTGATAGATACATCAGCCAGGCCAAAGCCAGACCTCATGTCTACTATGCCCTGGTGGCACAACCTGTCAAGGCTATGGTTCTCTGTCCATGGATCAGTGTGTAGGTAGGTATGTAGTAGGTCTGATAGATACATCGGCCAGGCCACAGCCAGACCTCATGTCTACCATGCCCTGGCAGCACAACCTGTCAAGGCTATGGTTCTGAGTCCATGGATCAGTTTCTAGGTAGGTATGTAGTAGGTCTGATACATACATCAGCCAGGCCATGGCCAGACATTATGTACTTCTTACTTTGTGGACAAGTGTCTAGTAATAAACTGCTTTTCTCACATAGGCATCATTGATAGACCTTCTTAAATGGGCATCATTGTTTCATTTGTCATGCAAATACAAAGTTAATTCTGCCCTTTGAAAAGTTTTGTTTGTTCATTCAGCTTTTGTTTTTTGTTTCCCAAAACATTACCTTTGATGCCATAATTTTAAGTTGAAGACACCTCAGTGTTAAGTATCAAACAGGTCTTAATGGATTCATACATTTTACCATGCAAAGCTTTGGTTCCATGGACCCACCTAAGGCAGGTTGGCTAAAGGTGCTTACCTTACTTTATTCATGAAAAACTGCTTGTGTTTGTAGCTTTGTTATCTTGAGTGTTTTTTGTTTTGCAGAAACATGCAACCAAGGGAGTGTGTCAGACACAGGCTTTGTTCCATGTACCCTGTGTGAACGTCGTAGCTACCAGCCCAAGCGCCAGCAACGACACTGTATACTCTGCCCAGGAAGCGACACAACAATCAATAATGGATCCACTAGCTTAGATGACTGTGTTTGTAAGTATTAGCAATAATAATAGCTTGCAATATAATCCATACTTCATGATGTACTGGTATTAAAGTATGTAAAAAAAACAGTCATATATGTATTATACAAATATTGGATTGGATGCATATGAGTACAATGTAGCTGAATATAATCATGAGGTGAAATGGAATAGCCACATTTCACGGAGTGATTATACTGTGCGACAACGCACGAATGAAATGCATTCAATATTTGTTTTATTTTTCTTTCACAATAAACACAAAAAACACATGGAACTCATCCACCCCATACTCTAAAACTCAAAAGAAAACTTGTAGACATCATGGAAGACTCTATGTAGACACCAGCCTTGTCCACCGTGACACGACCTTGCCTCAATTGGACAAACGGGCAGGGAATGGTTATTTTGAGACGATAATGCCAAGCGTTGCTGTGATGTGCCCCAAGCGTCCTATATTTATCAATTTAGGACTCCTAAGTTAAATTGTGGAGCGTCACACGTTGCGGCAGTAAACACATGGCAAAATCAAGTTTATCATGTGACGCGTGTTCCACCAATCAAATGACAAGGATCTATGTGTGCGGTATATAATAACGGAATCAAAGTGCGGTGAAGTGGTTTTAAACTAAATGTTTAACCACGCTGAGGCCTGGTTCTTGATAATTGTACCGAGATGAAGTCGTCTCAACAAAATGATCAACAACCGTGCCTCAGCAGGTTTACACAACTAGTTTAAAACCTATATTTTGGGGTTTTTACCCTTAATTACATCTATGTGTAGTTTAAGTTTTAGTTTAAAACCTCTTCACCGCGTTTTTGTAAATTTTTGGTTCATAGTTCTCTGTGTGATACCTTTCTTAAAAGATTTCCATTAGTCTAGCCCAGACAATACATTGAATTAGATGCACAGGCATTTTTGCTACAATTCCAATAACAGGCATACTTTCGTGTTGTTGTAAGTTTAACAATTATTCCCGTCATTTTGCCAGGAATAAAATTTCTCTGTGAAATATTGACACATTTGTAAGTGTCAAGTCCAGACAAGAAACCCAAGTCCAGACAGGAAAAACCTGCCCAACTCATTTTTCCATGGACTTCTGATAACAGTTGGAGCTGGTGAGGGTGACATGGTCCTGGATCATTTTCACAAAGAGCCAAGATTAATCTTAACTGTGAATCAATCTTAACTGCTAAGCAAAGTGTGATGTCACAATACAAATCACTACGGTGATACTGACAACTCATCTTAAGATGAATCTGCATTCAGAACTTTAATGCATATGTGGGGAACTTGACCAAAATGGCCATATTATGGCTTAGGCTCTGGCTATTGCCAGATCATGAAAAGGTCTATTCCTCTACGTTGTCTTGCTGCCAACTAACAGCCATAGCCATAGCCAAAGTCACTTGATTCCAATGCAGCCTTTATCTTCATATCAAATCCCACCATTCTACAGATATTGATGAGTGTAGAAGCTCACCCTGCAGTAATGGATCGACCTGTATTGACTTGATAGATGGCTTCAGATGTGACTGTCAACCGGGCTATGAAGGAGACCGTTGCCAGTCTGATATTGATGAATGCTTACATCACAGATGTGCCAATAATGCAACCTGTATTAATAGGCTCAATCACTACCAGTGTCTCTGTATCATCGGATTTCAAGGTTAGTTCTGTACATAAATGTTGGATTGCAGCAAGCTAGTGTAGTGATTGCATAATAAATAAACCACTCAAGCGTGTCCGCGGCTGGTCAGCGTGGGCAAGCCAGCTGCAGGCCAGTTTTGTATCCAGTTAGCAGCCAGGCGTACGTCTCTCTGTCCTGGGCCCCAAGACTCACCCTTAGCCTATACCGGTGGATTCCAACATTGGCGACGAGGCAAATCTTCATTATTATGATTATAGTCATCTTCTCATTCAGAAGGTAATGTTCAAATATTACAGAAAAGAAAAGCATCTAAAAATAGAGACAGAAATTTCAAAATAAACTAATAGTCAAATCGCCACCTCAACATAGTTTCATTAAGGTAATTATCAATAAGTCCAGGCGTTTGTTGGAATTGTCGGCAATTATTACAAAGTGTAGAATTAGAATAGTAAAATAGCATAGAATAAAACATTATTTCCCTTGTTGATAAGTCCCGGCGTTTGTTGGAACTGTCTACAAATATTTCTTAACTAGAAAGGTTTAATTTCAAGGAGAGGAGTCTGCTATAACACATTTTTTATTATCGAACATTTTTGAGGCACAAAGCTCGAAATGTGTACACCTTTCTCCTAAAATATTACTGCAAATCAGGTCAATCTGTCGCAATTTCCATCACACTTCCAAGCACTGAGTGATATGGTATTTTGCCATCCACGCTTATAGCAGATTCTTAACCCTTCGTAGCTTAAGTATTATTTTCTACTTGATAATTTGCCCATAAAACATGGACATAAATAAGGCGTCCATCAATCAACTCACATCCCTGCCAGGCATTGTGACAAAATTTGCAGAGACCATAGTGTCGTTAAAATCTAAAAAGGGGTCCGTTATTATAGATGACTTCCATGACTCCCCAACCCTTCAAACTAAACTGCATGAATTGCATGGAAAAGGTTTATTTTCAATTGATTACACTGCGGATCTTTCATCAGACAAGGCTTCTACCCAGCAAACACGTAACGTAATCGTAACGTTACTGTAAAGTTGTATTTTGGTTACACTATTTCCCAACTAAAACACAACTAACTTGCAATGTTGCAAAAAGGTTGCAGTTTCGTCTTGTTACTTAATAACATAAATACAACGTTATAACAACGTTATATTTTAACCCTCATCTAAAAACGTCTTGTGAATATTTTTTTGCAACGTTGTCTGAAGGTTGTGGTTCTGTCATGTTATTTGGTAATGCATACACAACGTTGTCCAACGTTGTAATTTGATGTCGTATACAAACGTTTGGTGAATGTTCTTTCAATACGTTATCTGAGGGTTGTGGTTTTGTCACGTTACTTAACAACATCAATACAACGTTATGACAATATATTTTCACAACGTCTTAATAAAGTCGCATTAACCTATTTTTGCAACGTTGCTTGAAGGTTGTAGTTTTGTCAGGTTACTTTGGAACGTTATGACAACGTATGACATTTATGCAAATGAGTAGATTGGGCTTAGAAGTTGTAAAATACCTACAACTAATATCAAGAAGTTTGCAAAATTTATGAAATAGGTGTACTCATTTCTTAAATTATTTGTCTAAACTATTAGAGGATTTAGTGACAAATTAAATGTAGTGACTAAACATGTAATTTTACATTCAAAAATATTATTAAAATGGAAAATATACACCCATGACTGCCAAAGTCAAGAAATTGATCCGTATATATAGTACATGCTGTACGATGTATAGTATACGGTTCAGTGAAGTCAGGCAACCGCAACGTAGAGGCGTATTGGTATGGTAAGTTTGTATTGTTGAAAGTAAGTAATTGATCATGTTGATATATCTCTAATATTTATAATCATGAAATATAAATAACTTGTATTAAATTAAAGTACGTCACAATAATGTCACAATCACGTCAAAAAATTACTTTATTTTAAGTGCAGTTTTTACGTTGTCACAACGTTATTATAAAACGTCAAAACGCAACGTCCTCTGGTCGTTGACAAAACTCCACACTTATCCGTCCATACGACGTTAAATAAAAACGTTCTCTGAACATTCAAATAACATCCTAGCGACGTCGGGTGGGTTTTGCTGGGTAATGGTTCTGACCAAGAAACACAACCAAAACACTCAAAAGAACCTATGGATCCATAACACTCCTTGCAAATCAATTAGGTGAACTGGGAAAAAATAATGCAGGCAAACACACTAGCAATAACGGGGGTCATCAACAAACTGAAGACTCAGTCCGCAAATTTAGAATACAATTTGGCAAACCTCATCCAGGGTAGTACACAATGTACAATGCCTAAAGGTGCCATGCCACAATTGCAAATTCCAGCCTCACAATGGGACACAAAGCCAGCAATGCCAACCTTCAAAGCCCCTGTTGTAGAAAATGTGTCAATACAACAAACAGGCGATCCAATGATAGATGCGACTCTACAGACCATTGAGAGTAAAGCCCCGCCTTTATCGCCCCACATTCTTAAAGGCACCTGGCAGTGGTATTTTTTCAAAATAAAGCTTTTGTCGTTAATATATACATTTTTATGAGTGGAATGTGAATAAACAATTAACTAAGGTAAACAAATTGTGTTTTTATTTTAATTACAAATTTAAAAATAGGCCCCCGTTTAGATGGCGCTGTTCGTGACGCCAATCGAGGCGCGGGATATTTGAAGAGAAAATGTGTAGTCTGGCCCTGTACATTACGTCTGGGTACCTGATCAGTATGATGCATTTTCGTATTCACCCAATGCAATCATACTAGGACAGTGTCGTTCGACTGATACGAGACGCCGGTTTATACGAGGTTTTTCACCGGTCCCGAACTGTCCCATGCGCATTTCTATGTCTTAAACAACGGAAGATACGAGCACAGTCATAACGAGAACACGGAAAATTTGAGGTAATTTAGCGGCCCCGTGGTGACAAAATGTATTGTTTTTCCTACTGTGGCGTATCGTGGCCGAGCGGATAAGAACACCGAACTCAAGCTCTGGTGTTTCTGATCAGCAGAGTGTGGGTTCGAATCCCAGTTGTGACACTTGTGTCCTTAAGCAAGACACTTAACCACATGCTTCGTCCTTCGGATGGGACGTTAAGCCGTAGGTCCCGTGTGTTGTGTAATGCACGTAAAAGAACCCAGTGCACTTATCGAAAAAAAAGGGGTTCGCCCCGGTGTTCCTGGTTTGATCAGCAGTATATTGCGCCACAGCACCTTGTAAACCATTACATGGTGCTATGTAAAGGACTTGGTCTCATACTTCAAAAACGTAGCTCCACAAAACTGCTTGCAGGAAAATAATGAACGCTAAAAGCGCCTTGAGCGTCACTGAGTAACGGATATGTGCGCTATATAAGAAGCCACTATTATTATTATTATTACTTTGCCAAACTATTTATCGGATCGGCGTGCCGCGGCCTGGCATACAGCTCAAGTCGATCCGAACACCAGAAACATGTTCGCTGCATAGCGCTGAAAACGACGTCAGACCGGACCACTTTGCCCTCGTTAGCCTGACTTTCGATGCCCGTAACTGCCTATATTTGGGATCTGCAGGAACCCCCAAACAACTTTATCTATTTTGTTTACATATAAATCGTGACAAACAATTACTCAAAAAAATTGTTTTATTGTTAATATACATATACTCTTATGTAAAAAAAAAAAAAAAACTATTTCCAGGTGACTTTAACATGCAAGATGAACAAAAGCCATCAGTTCCTCGCGGCATTTTTGCCCCAACCCTTGTGGAGCATACATTCCAAGTCCCCCATCCAATGACATCAGGGCAAACTAAACAAAATACTGGGACATCACAATTATCACAACCGCAACCGCTATTAGCATCAGCTGCAGCAATTGCAAATGCATGCCCAGCAATCCCAAAACTGGCTTCATATAATGGTTCTACTGATTTCTATGCGTTCGCGACGAAATTCGATATCATTTCAGAATGTTGCAAATGGAATGACACACTACACTAATTCAATTAGTTGGGGCCCTTACTGGAAAAGCACTAGAGGTATATGCTTGGCAAGAACCATCAATAAGGCAAAATTAAAACAGAGGTAGGGATCAGCTACTGAAGATGTTCGGCAAAAGAAAAGACCCGATCGTCTATAGGGCGGAGCTTACAGCAATCCGTCAAACCAAAGACGAGACTCTGGAGGAATTTGGGCAGCAAGTGAGGCAAATAGCCATACGAGCTTAACCCACAGAGAGCACAGACTGGTTCGAAACTCTTGCCAGAGAAGCGTTTTTGAAGGGTTGTTATAACACTGAAGCCGCAGACCTTGCGCTTTCCAGTGACCCGCAAACGCTCAATGACGCCGTGCAATACACCCAAACAGCAGCTCACAACCATAGACTATTGGCGCGACAGGGTAGATCACGGACGAGACACGTTTCCTTTAGTGACCAATCACTTGTTAACGAGAAACCAAGTGTTCGACAGGTACAGATTAACCAAACTGATAAAGACAAAGTTGACATCCATTTGGATTGGTCGGAAATGAATAGTAACATGCGAGAACTTATATCTTGCTTAAAGGAAACCAATGTCAAGCCCGTGGCTGCAACACAAAATCAAAGAAGGGACAAATCCTCACCGCGCCCAACTGCGCCAGCTTCAAATCGCCCAAACCGTACTCTTTCACCAAGGCATAGCTGGTCGCCTAATCGCGGGCGGTAACCACCTGTTTCCCCCACAAGGCAACGGTGTTTTAATTGTAATGAAGCAGGGCACTGGGCTAGGGAATGTCCAAATAAAAATTCTCCCCAAACTTCATCACCAATCCGTAAATATCAGGGTTCTTTAAACTGTTATTGACCGGTTGTGTTGGCCAACAATCGGTAAATTTCAAACCCCTCGGCCATTCAGTACATTTGCCCAATGGATATCAATCTTCTTAAACAGCAGCAATTCAGGAGATAAACCTTTCTTTAAACAACAATGGACAGTTCTCTGTACAAAGAGTGGTACTCAAAATGAAAGTAGTGGTTCCCCCCAACACCGAAATCAGAGCAAAAGTAAGATTTTCTAACCCTTAAGAAAAATCATTCATTAATCTTGGTCCAGAAAGATGTCACAAAGGGATTTTAGTCCCGTATACATTGGTAAATCTAGGCAATTCAGATACAACCACAATATGCCTTCGAAATGACAGCAACACTTCGTCAATCTTAAAAAAGGTCATGAGATAGGAAGAGCTGAGGAAATTGATTGTGTCGTTCCATTATTAATCTTGCAACAACTTTATTAAGATTGCCTAGAGCTCAAACAAGCTTGCATGTATTTCTCAGTGTTGTGGTTCAGTTCAGCTTGCAGGGTTGGTTGATAGCTTGCCACAAGCTTACAGGGTTGGTTGCTAGCTTGCCTCATCAAGCTTGCAGGGTTGGTTGCTAGCTTGCCACAAGCTTACAGGGCTGGTTGCTAGTTTGCCGGGTTGGTTGCTAGCTTGCCACAAGCTTGAAGGGTAGGTTGCTAGCCTGCAAAAATCTTGCAGGGTTGGTAAATAACTTGCCCCAAGCTTGCAGGGTTAGTTGCTAGTTTGCCTCAACCTTGTAGGGTTGGTTGCTACCTTGCCTCACGCTTGCAGGGCTGGTTACTAGTTTGCCTCAAGCTTTCAGGGTTGGTTGCTAGCTTGCCTCAAGCTTGCAGGGTTGGTTACTAGTTTATTGCCTCAAGCTTGCAGGGTTGTTCACTAGCTTGCCTCAAGCTTGCAAGGTTGTTTGCTAGTTTGCCTCAAGCTTGAAAGGTTGGTTGCAAGCTTGTGAGGTTGGTTGCTAGCTTGCCACAAGCTTGAAGGGTAGGTTGCTAGCCTGCAAAAATCTTGCAGGGTTGGTTACTAGCTTGCCCCAAGCTTGCAGGGTTAGTTGCTAGTTTGCCTCAAGCTTGTAGGGTTGGTTGCTACCTTGCCTCACGCTTGCAGGGCTGGTTACTAGTTTGCCTCAAGCTTTCAGGGTTGGTTGCTAGCTTGCCTCAAGCTTGCAGGGTTGGTTACTAGTTTATTGCCTCAAGCTTGCAGGGTTGTTCACTAGCTTGCCTCAAGCTTGCAAGGTTGTTTGCTAGTTTGCCTCAAGCTTGAAAGGTTGGTTGCAAGCTTGTGAGGTTGGTTGCTAGCTTCCTTCAAGCTTGCAGGGTTGGTTACCTACTTGCCTCAAGCTATCAGGGCTGGTTGCTAGCTTGCCATAAGCTTGCAGGGTTGGTTACTAAACTGCGCCAATAAAGTATCTAAACACTTACAAATGGTCAGATATATCGGAACCTCAAATAGTATGCACAAAATTAATTAATTAATCTGATGCACAGTTATCTTCTGCGCATTTTGATACCTCTTTTGTTGCGCTACGATGCTGTTTGGCGGATTTATGGGTACTTGAGTGGCTTAAGGTCGAATTTCAAAAGTTGCAAAAGCCCCTATTCAAGTAAGAGCGTTGTACTGTGACGAATAAGATCAGCATTATTTTTGTCCGCCTTTTAAAAATGATTTGTTTGTCGCGTGTTGGATAAATCGATTGCGATGAACATCAGCATTAATTGTGCGAATTCCCTTCTAGAATTGGGGTGAATAGGGGCTTTTAGTTTAGTTTGCCTCAAGCTGTCAGGGTTGGTTGCTAGCTTGCCTCAAGCTTGCAGGGTTGGTTACTTGTTTGCCTCAAGCTTGCTGGGTTGGTTGCTAGCTTGCCACAATCTTGCAGGGTTGGTTGCTAGCTTGCCTCAAGCTTGCAGGGTTGGTTGCTAGCTTGCCTCAAGCTTGCAGGGTTGGTTGCTAGCTTGCCTCAAGCTTGCAGGGCTGGTTGCTAGCTTGCCTCAAGCTTGCAAGGTTGGTTGCTAACTTGCCTCAAGCTTGCAGGGTTGGTTGCTAGCTTGCCAACGATGGCTTATTCGGAACAACTCTGTTGTCCAACAACCAAAGTAGTGAACAACTGCTATAAAGTCATGTCCAGTTGTCAAAGTTATGCTTACCAGAATAAGGTAACCAACCAAAATACCATGTCACATGTACCATTTGTGACTGGTATCCTGCTAATATTTGCTCAGCAGAAAATTGTAAAGCACTATTTTCTGCTGAACCAGTTCTATGAAATTGGGTCCAGATGAGCTCAAAAACATTTTTCTGCTCTAGTTTGCAGCCAACATCGGCTTTATTTGAAACAACTACATCCTCAAACAATTACCACAAAACTGCTTTTGAGGATGAGCTCAAACATATTTCTGGTCCGGGTCACCAAAACGAATCCCAGCTCTCAAGCCTCAAGAAACATGTTATTGAGGTTGCACCCTTGTAAAGCAGAATGACTTCATACTTGTCCATGCTAAATGTTAATGTTTCATGTGCAGGTGATTTATGTGATGTGAACATTGATGAATGTGACTCTTCACCCTGTGTGAATGACGGCGTGTGTCAAGATGCAATCAATGAATACAGCTGCCAATGTGCATCAAATTACACTGGAATCAACTGTGAAATCTCTAGGTAAGAATCGTTGTCAAATAATACTAGTAATTGGATTTTATGCTTGGGTCCACCGAGATGTTTCTAGTCAAGATTCACTGTCAGTCTGTCATGTTATGCTTTGATCCACTGTAATGTTTGTAGTTCAGAATCACTGTCAGTCTGTCATGTTATACTTTGATCCACTGTAATGTTTGTAGTTCAGAATCACTGTCAGTCTGTCATGTTATGCTTTGATCCACTGTAATGTTTGTAGTTCAGAATCACTGTCAGTCTGTCATGTTATGCTTTGATCCACTGTAATGTTTGTAGTTCAGAATCACTGTCAATTGATGCTTGTGACTCAATTTACAGCTGTATTCCAAGTCCATGTGAGAACGGTGGGAACTGTCAGTCTCAAGGTGGTGAATATATCTGCCTTTGTGCTCCTGGATACAATGGTGTCAACTGCTCCTTGGACATCAACGAATGTGCCAACAGCCCCTGTCAGAATGGAGGAACATGCCGTGATCTACTCAACGCCTTCAGCTGTGAGTGCGCCGCTGGATTCAATGGAGCCCGCTGTGAAACTGATCTGGACCTGTGTGCCAGTTCACCGTGTCACGAGGCATCAACCTGTGTGGATCAAGTATCAACATTCCGCTGTGTGTGTCCAGCAGATAGGGCCGGGGATCTTTGCCACACAGTCAAGACGCCCTGTGACGATGCCCCCTGTCAGAATAATGCTAGTTGTGTCTCAGGTCAGCTCAATGTATACAACTGTTCATGTGTTCCAGGCTACGCCGGGCTGAACTGTGAGGTGGACTTCAATGAATGTGCATCAGCTCCTTGCTCTAATGGAGGAACTTGCAGTGAACCTGAACTTAACTCATTCATGTGTGACTGTCTGCCAGGCTTTCAAGGTAATCAGTTCAGACAATTATGTATTAAATTATTGTATTTGATGGCAAGTTGATTTATTCTTATTTTTTAGTTTTCAATAGACAGACCTTACAACCAACCTGTGAAAATAATTTTTTTATTTTTGTTTATAAACAGTGAAAACAAGTTTTGTCAGGCAGTTATTGCAGTAGGCTGTTTCGCAGAATTTATTTGCTTAGCAAATCAACAGTCAGACACTAGTCGCAACAATGTAAACTACATGGCATGTTAGCTGGTAACCTGTTTCTGCTAAGCAAGATATTTCTGTGCTTAGCAAAGTTTTGTGCTTGTAGGCTTGATGAACTAGGACCCGAAGCTTATTGGATTGGTCTGTCTAAAGCAATGTTTATAGCACCAGGAATCAAAGATGATCAGAAAAATTTGATCAAGTTGCCAAATTGGTCTTTTTAAACAGCGATTTAATGGTGCAGAAGTTGCCGTGTGATTGTACACGTTAGTATTTTTTGGGGGTCAACTCTAACCTCTGATGATTCCAAACCATCAAACTGCATGTTTAGTTTAATTCTGTTGGTTTGAGTATTGCACTAGTAAACTGATTATGCTTTACATGGGATCAGGCAAACCACCATAATCAGAGTCCAGTAGTTTAGGTCTGTTGGGTTTTGTCAGAGTGTGGAGATGCAGCATTCTTCCTTGACAGTGGTCCGCTGGCCAAATGCTAGTTAAAATACCTGAGGACCAGTCAATCACTCCAAGTGGTCCAGCTGGCTGGTTCAGTGTTTGAAAACATTTCTATTCAATATGAAATATGAACTAGAGAAAACACCGCGCAGACTGGCTGGCTGGTCCCGCTGGCTAGTCATTAAAAAAGTTAGGGGCAAACCCTGAGAAGGGGAAGTCAGGGTTAATGTGATGTTTGTTGTGTATATATCTACAGGAGACACATGCACTGTTGACATTGATGAGTGTTCGTCCAATCCCTGTGGAGCCAATAACACATGTGAAGATGAAATCAATGGTTACTTCTGTCAATGTGAAGTGGGTTTAACCGGTGACCATTGTGAGGAGGACATTGACTACTGTATGGAGCATTCACTGTGTATGAATGGTGCAACGTGCAGTAATACTGGCACTGGGTACCAGTGTATATGCCAACCAGGATACAGGGGTACAGTTTATTTTTATAAATCAACATTTTTTGTATTTAATTTGGAGGGAGCAGATATTATACCTTTTAAAAATGAATTGTGCCACAGCCTAGAGGTTTGTTTGTTTGTTTGTTTTTTCCTGAAATATGCTGGTGGCTAACATGTGGACATTACTAAACAAAGTGAAGGTAACTGCAAACTTGACTCTGGTTTAGTTTGCACTACTCAAAAGTCCAATGTGAACACGGCATGAAGAACAGTACATGTGACTCGCTGTGAGGAGGTCATTGGCTGTGTCACGTTAACACGTCAAGTTACCTTGACTTTAAATTCATCCACATGTAAACAGCTATATTTTACAGTAAACTAGCATTGACTTATTAAAGTTAACAACACCCAGTTTAATCTGAATCAGAATGTGGCTTGATAGTACAAAAAAAGGTTAAGTTTCACTCATTAATTATTGGATTCCCACATGCTTTTTCCATTGGCCTCAGAGCCAGAGAAGATGCTGGGAGATATTCTGTTGGTTCCTTTATCCTTGAAAGGGTTACAAACTTTGCTAAACAAAACATATAGGGTTGGGGTACAGTTTATTGCTCTCCTGGAGTCAAGAAAACTGGAGGAAGTGTACGTAGGTCTTCTTTCACTAACTAAACACATGTGCCCACTGTTTTTTGTATTCTACAAATTATAAAATTCTCACAGTACTTGTATGATATCTTGAAAACCACATTGTCAGGTTTGATATGTTACCTTGTGTTTTGCTTTGTTGTTGTAGGATTGAATTGTGAGATGGATGTTAATGAGTGTATATCAATGCCATGTCAACATAGTGGAACTTGTATAGATCAAGTCAATGGTTACTTCTGTGACTGTGTAGAAGGTTTTACTGGATCTGACTGTGATGTGAACGTGGATGACTGTTATCCAGGGTAAGTATAGTATGTACAGGGCAGTCCAGTTGTCCACAGTGGATGTAGACATGCATTATTTTTCATTTCATTTATTATTTCCGGTTGTGAAGCTTGAGAACTCTCTGAAAAGCGAACTTAATCACTATACTAGCCAAGAACCCCATTGAGAGAAAACAAAGAAGGAAGTTTCAGTTTTAGATGTGGGAGAATTATTCCAGGGAAAACCCACACAATCAGGTAGGGACTGAAAACCCAATCCACATAGTGCCCCCGGTGGGATTCGAAGGGTCCTAGAGGTGGAAGGCGAGGAAAAATACCACTACACCAACCCAACCAACTAGACCAGTTGAATGTTTCATGTGTGTAACCTTATTGAAGCTTAAACCTTAATATTGAAGCTTAAAGCCTTTTTACACTATCAACCTCGATCCATGCCGAAAGCTACAAGATTCCAATCCATGCTGACTTCATAAAATTTCAGCATGGTTAAAATATGCTCTGCTTTACACATGCTCAACACGAAACAAGCTTTTTTGCACATGTAAATTTTCTTCACGGGTCAAAAACCCTCAACCCACCTCCCTTGCAGGGTTGGTTTTGACACTGATCGAACGCTCTACACGGGTCTACGCCAGATTGAAATGTCGTTGTGCGAAAAGTTTGGACAAACTTAAATGGGTCTGACCTGTGTCCAATCACAGAGGTTTTTCATAGTGTGAAAAGCCTTTGATTTCACTGGATGTGTGTGATGTGAAGGTAGATGACTGTTACCCAGGTGCAGTACTGCTCTTCACTTGTAAATAAAGATGTGGACAGACCGGTTGAATGTTTCTTCAAGAAGAAAGCTATTCATTTTTCAATTTTCACAAACGCTCTTGGGTGCCATTAAGAAGAATGTCTCATACTTAGACAGTGTTCCTCAAGTTTAACGCAGAGTGCTCACATTTTTTCTGGTATAATAGCTGTTTACACTTGTCAGTCAAATCATTATTAGGTTTCAATAGACATTTTTATGGAAATTTTTTCTTGTTTTTTGAGTGAACATTTTCTGGACAAATGTGCATTTCCTTTTGTTGCGTCTCTGACAATTCTTGTAAATTACAAACTACTCTTTCTACTTCCACAGTTTGTGTGAGAATAATGGACTCTGTGTCGATGGTATTGATGCATACATATGTCAATGCTCTGCTGGCTTCACTGGTACTCATTGCGAGGAACCAATTGATTACTGCGATGGGAATCCATGCCAAAATGGAGGTGTGTGTCAGAGTCAACACCTCAGTTACAGTTGCATGTGCCAGGAGGGATATGTCGGCCAGAACTGTGAGGAAAACTTTGACGACTGTTTATCATACCCTTGCTTATACGCATCATTCTGCATAGATGATGTCAACAACTATACCTGTGTCTGTGATGAGGGTTATGACGGCTTCAACTGCGAACATGAAATCGATGAATGCGACAGCAATCCCTGTATGAATGATGGGAGATGTTTGGACTATAATGCCCAGTTTGTGTGCCGGTGTCTGGAAGGTTTCAAAGGTAGACTCTGTGATGTCAACATTGATGATTGTCTGGAAGAGCCATGTTTGAATGGAGGAAGCTGTCTTGATGAGACTAACTCCTTTAGCTGTGTCTGCAGTCAAGGATTCACAGGTAGTTTGATAAATGTTCAGGTGTTATTTTTCAAGCACCTTTCACAAGACACCTACCCCTGAAGAATTATGAGGACTGGACATAGTAGACCTTTCTCACCACGGTTGTCTTGCTCCATGTATATAATAGCAATTTTTCGTATTTATTCTAATTTTACAAAAAGAACCAGACTTTTTCCATCCACAACCTCATTTTGGTTTCATTGATTTGAATGGGACTGAACACAAAATGGCTGATTCGTATAAAGGTAGGGGGCATCCCACCAAAAACAAACAAAATCTGAAATAGTTGTTTACTTTTAATCCGAAGAAGGTTAAGTTAGCACTGATACCAAATAAAGGATTCACAGGTACTTTGCTTAACCCTAACTCCCTAGGCCCACTTGCCTAATAGTCCAAGAGCATTAGGTCATATATGCCAAAACCCGGCTATAGCTCATAACAAGCTGATTTTTTCAGGATAGGTCCAGGAATATGTCTAGAATAACATACTAAAAGTCCCCTAAAATCCCCCTGGAGCTCTCTCCGAAATCCAAGATGGCGTCCAAAATGGCCGCCATTTTCGAAACTTATTATAACTTTGCAACCAGACATGTTGTAAATAAAAATAAAGGGTCGAAATATATGTTTTGAGGCACAAGGAATCTGATAGAATCATTTCTTTGAGATTTTAAAACTCATAGGTATCTAAAACCAAGATGGCGTCTGGATGCAGAGTGGTCCTCAGAGTCCCATTCTGGCCATGCCAGCCCTGGATGCAGAGAGGTCCTCAAAGTCCCATTCTGGCAATGCCAGCCCTGGATGCAGAGTGATCCTCATAGCCCCATTCTGGCCATACCAGCCCTTGTTGCGGATTGATCCTCATAGTCCCATTCTGGCCATGCCAGCCCTGGATGCAGAGTGATCCTCATAGCCCCATTCTGGCCATACCAGCCCTTGTTTTGCGGAATGATCCTCATAGCTCCATTCTGGCCATGCCAGCTCTGGATGCAGAGTGGTCCTCAGACTCCCATTCTGGCCATACCAGCCCTGGATGCAGAGTGGTCCACATAGCCCCATTCTGGCCATACCAGCCCTGGTTACAGAATGATCCTCATAGCCTGATTCTGGCCATGACAGCCCTGGTTTCAAAAATTTGTGTGGCTACTGATTTACCCTCTTTTGATCTGAAGTGAATGGACCTACTGTACCAAAGACATCTCAGGTTCCATACCCAGGAAGAATCCCCCACTTGCCTTGCCTGATGTTGTCAAGCAATCACACAGACTCACAGGCAGGGCTGCACTGCAAAAGCAAAATCGCATGCAGCCCTCTCTGTTGACACATTTCAAGCCAGCAGGATAGGCCTGAAGAGATGTTCTGCACTGGGAGCCCTGACCAGCTTTGATCTCTCATCTTGTTAAGTTGAATTTTTGTTTTAGAACTTCCAGTTTGGGAGAGCGCAAAGAGACCAGGGGCTGGGCTTCCCGAAGCAGTCTTATTTTTACCAGGCTCCATAGCCTCCTTCTCTCGTTGCTAATCTGCATGTACGATTAACATGTATGGGAGACCCTGTAGTGGACTCCTCAGAATCAAAGGTAATTTGAGAGTCCACAAAGTTAAACCTACCGCCATCCTTTTCCACAGAAGGGTTGATCCTTGGATGTTAACTGACACTCATGCAAAGAGAATAGAGGACGAGTCGACTGACTGAGTGGTAGACCAACTGATTGGCTCTTGAGTTCTAAACTCACAACATAATGATTATATTGGATTCATTGTGCCACAAAACATGGTTGACAGTTTATATGTGTTTGTTATTGTCTTGTTAGAAAATATGGATACAAATTGAAAATGACAATCATTTTGAACGCCATCTCTGTTTTAGATACGTATGAGTTTTAAAATCTCGAAATAATTATTTTATCAGATTCCTTGTATAACATATATTTAGACCCTTCATTTATATTTACAACACGTCTGATTGCAAAGTTATGATAAGATTAAACATGGTTGCCATTTTGGTTGCCATTTTGAACGTCATTTTGGACGCCACTTTGGATGCCATCTTGGTTTTAGATACTTATGAGTTTTAAAATCTCAAAGTAATGATTCTATCAGATTCCTTGTGCCTCAAAACATATATTTAGACCCTTCATTTATATTTACAACACGTCTGATTGCAAAGTTATGATGAGATTAAAAATGGTTGCCGTTTTGAACGCCATTTTGGACGCCACTTTGGATGCCATCTTGGTTTGAGATGCTTATGAGTTTTAAAATCTCAAAGTAATGATTCTATCAGATTCCTTGTGCCTTAAAACATATATTTTGACCCTTTATTTGTATTTACCACATGTTTGGTTGCAAAGTTATGATAAGATTCGAAAATGGCGGCCATTTTGGACGCCATCTTTGATTTCGGAGAGAGCTCCAGGGGGATTTTGCAACCCTGACGTCCACCCTCCCGCAAATAATTCATATGAATTACAAGAAACACTTGAGGATCTAATTGCCTTATTATAAACAATCCAACAACGGATACATGCCTTTGGGCACTTAAAAACCAAGACATACCCACGGCTATGTCCCCATTCCCCATATATGTGTTACAAACCCACACACATCTTTTTTCAAAAGATATTCAAAGAGATTTTACACGATTCTCTGAATCGACCTACATGCAACTGAAGAGGAAGCGAACAAGACTTCTGAAAACTAGTTATTGCTAACAAAAGGATCTGCAAAAATATCCTTAATCTCGAAAAAAACCACTCACCACTGACCAACATGGTCATAAAAGGTCATACTCATTTGGTTGAACTATTTCCCCACCATTTCCCAGTTAACATAACAAAAGTGGAAATAGTCTAGCACAGACACCATATTTGGAACTGTATTATGACAATACTCTTTTCAAATTACAACAAGTCAACAGATACAGCGTCACTGGATGGGATAGCACCAACATTTATTATCCGATTTTAGGGGACTTTCAGTATGTTATTCTAGACATATTCCTGGACCTATCCTGAAAAAATCAGCTTGTTGTGAGCTATAGCCGGGTTAAAGCTAATGCTCTTGGCCTATAAAGGGGCCTCAATCCCACACCTACAATTACACAAAGGCCACAAAGGCCATGGCCTTTGTTGCCCTGGTCTTGGCCTTGGTGCCCCTTCAATAATTTCCAAAAGGCTTTAAGATAATCCAATGGAAGTGCCCCTTGCAAAACGAAAATGGCCTTGCCCTCTCAATGATGAAATTCAAGGCCTGCAATCCTCCACAATCTTCCACTCCTATGTCACTTCACACCAACATGTTTGGACTTGAATAAGATATTGGTCTGCCTGACCCAGTCACAAGCAATTTTTTTATTTGGGGCTACAGCCCTCAATCCTCTGCAATCCTCTAATTTATGGCGAGGATTTTGGAGGATCCAGGGGGATTACTTTTATTTGGGATCAGGTTTGATTATTGATATCTTTCCCTTCCTTGCTACAAGAACAAAATTATGTATGATGCAGATGAAGTGCATATATATGTACTAAAAGGGAACGACCTGGAGTCAAATCATTGTTCTCTCATGTTGTTTTTAAAAACCTGATAGATCAAAAAGTTCATGGTTTATTTTATATTGTTTTTAGGTGATTTGTGTGACATCAGCATTGATGAGTGTGAATCTACTCCATGTATGAATGGTGCCGCATGCCAAGATCGTCTCAGTGCGTATGAGTGTGAATGTCTACCTGGATATAGTGGAGATAATTGTGATGTAAACATCGATGAATGTCAGCAAAGCAATGCTGAATGTCAGCATGGAGGCAACTGTATTGACAAGGTAAAGTCCGCCATTTTGGAAGTCAAAATGTACACAGAGGAAATGACTCCCAAAATGGCCGAAAGAGTATCGCACATTGTGCGAAGGTGCATTCGGCACCGTGCTCAGATTTGTGTATTGTCTTATAAAAATGGGTTTTTTTTACTTAACCTTTCCCAATTGTCTGCACAGAACCTCATGGCATCACAGATACCGTCTTGTTGCACAGAACCAATTCCATGTTTTTATGAATACAGGATACAACCTTTTTGCCCAACCAAGATACAGCCTTGGTGCACATCATTCTTATCCTGTGTATGGACTCTGCATATTGGACCATTGCCCATTTATCAGTCTTTGTTATCTCCCATGGTTACTTCTTAGGTAGCTGACTTTGAATGTTTTTGCCATGCTGGCTACAGAGGGCGCTTTTGTGACGAGGAAATCAACGAGTGTGATTCTGACCCTTGTAAGAATGGAGGTAGCTGTACAGATGAAGACGCTAAGTTCTCTTGTAGTTGTGCCAAAGGTATGTCTTTATAAAATTTCAGCATTTCACTATTATGTAGCAATCTAAGTTTTCTCCAATGCAAATATGTAACCAGCCGAGGCAGGAAGCACAAAAAAGTCTGAACCCTTTGTGGAGTAAAGAGAATTAGTACTCATTATTGCTTGTGTACACAGGGAACAAGACAAAGATGGAGGTAGCATGGTTAAGGTTTTAGAGCTGGTGTGTTGACTCTCTTTGATGAAATATAGGTAGATTAGATTACAAAGCATACAACCACACTTCGTTGCAACATCAACTTCCACTTACGTGATATTAGCAGAATTCAGAGATTTCTAGATTTTGACTCCTGTCATCAAGTGGCTCATTCACCGTGCTATCCAGACTTGATTATGGAAATTGTTTGCTATTTGGTGTAAATAAAATCGACTTGAACAAGCTACAACAAGTTCAGGACCAAGCAGCTGGGAATAGACCCCTTGCAATGGCCGTCATCGTTGATGAAACATGCACGCTTGAAAGGCTATCATTGGCTGAGAGTCGTGGGCAGCGCGTACACGTGTTCACATTTCCATTGTTTTTCATCAAAGATGGTGGTCATATGACATCATGTGCAATCCATCTATCGGCTACTCCTTTACTCTACACTCTGCACTAGTTTCCAGTCTGGCAATAAATAAACTTCAAATTGAACTATGCTTTAAGTGTTTTCGTGGAGTAGGTCCTAGCTATTACATCAATAAACGCTTGGGCTCTGACTGCTCTGTTCTTGTTGAACATAGAACTGTAAATTCTTCTGGTGGCAAAGCTTTCACTAATGCAGCTCCCAGACTTTGGAATGAACTGCTATCTCAAGTCAGATTGTTAGACACTATTCAGTCATTTAGGAAACACTTAAAGACGCACCTATTTTAAATTTTGTAGTATTCTTGTTTTTTTATGTTACAGATCATCCTTTTTCTGGAATGTTCCATCTGTCTGATGAGTTTTTATGCTTAATTGTCACAGAGCTATGAAATAGCACTTTATAAGAACTCACTATTTTGTTGTCAACACTCACCTGTATAAATGCTGATGTCTTTTCAACCAGATGTGGTGAACCATTACTGTGCCCAAGATCATCCTTTTTCTGGAATGTTCCATCTGTCTGATGAGTTTTTATGCTTAATTGTCACAGAGCTATGAAATAGCACTTTATAAGAACTCACTATTTTGTTGTCAACACTCACCTGTATAAATGCTGATGTCTTTTCAACCAGATGTGGTGAACCATTACTGTGCCCAATTTCATCAAGCTTAACAATTACTAAAATAGTAAAATAAAATATTTTCATTTAAAAAAAGGCACATCATTAAAAAATTATGCCATAAACTAACTGCTGTTCTTTTTCAGGATTCACTGGTGCCCGATGTGAAACCCAGATTAATTTGTGTGATGAGGTACCATGCAATAATGGAGCTACGTGCACATCAAGGCCTGGTGACTTCAGCTGTACATGCCCTCCAGGCTTCAGGTAGTTTTAAAAATTCACCAAGAACTTTAATAACATAGGCTCAGTTAATGAAGACTTGGCTAGAACGATATTCCTTGTACTACTCCATGTTACAAGAGGCATATTTAATAATAATAATAATAAACCATATTTGTAAAGCGCATATCACTGCAAAGTCCCTATGCGCTTAACCCTTTCAGCCCCAATGGCGACTTTAGTCGACTGTGTGCTATACCCTGCAAGCCCCAATGGCGACTTTAGTCGCCCAAGATAACACCAAAAAGTACTCAAGCCTGAGCACAAAGGCCATTTGTTAAAAAGCTGTAGTTTTGTCCATGTTCACCCTCCATACCCAAGCTTACCATCATTGGAAAGAGAAAGATCGGATCTTTCCAATGATGGTAAAATATAATAGGGTTGCTATTATGCAATCACTTCAAATTGGAGTGGAAAGATCCGAAATGCTAAACACCTATGGAGCGCCATATGGTTGTGTCAAAAAAAGTGTTTGAGTTAACAGAACACACTGAGGGAAACAAAGACCAATAACTTGGACATTTATTGGTTAATTTTAATGATTTGTATATTATAAGAAAGGAAATTCAATAAGTATGACAATTGTTATTACTTACTATGCTGTAAAATGAAATCTTCAAGGTAATAATAGACTTTGTAAAATCGAACTTTGAACACAAGCTTCCTGTTGTGTGAGAATGTGTGCTTCACGCTTGAGTGGTCAAACAACGTGGGCCACAGCGGTTGTTTATGTCTAAAGAACTTGGGGCTGAAAGGGTTAAGGACAAACTCATTTTGTTTTAATAAGACCTTGGTTTTTTGTAAAGCATGTGAAAGGCCAGAATTTGACAGTTTTTTAAGTTAAAGAAAAATTTGTTCAATGCATTTTCCTGTGGGCTTTTGATAATTTTTGGAGTCAAACTACTGCATCAAAAGGTACAGTGGTTTACGTCACATGAAAACATGATTATCAATTTTGTTCTCTCGTGCCTCTCCAATAAAGATTGCAGTCAAATTTTAGTTTCATTTTTAACAATAATATCAATTTTTGATTAATATGTTTTCCTAGTGGTGATTTATGTGACTCTGATGTTAATGAGTGTGTTAGTCAACCATGTCTGAATCAAGCGTCATGTGAAGATAGAATCAATGGATATCAGTGTGTCTGTCTGCCAGGCTATACCGGGATTCATTGTGAAACAGGTAAGTTTAGAATCTAGTATTGAAGTACAGTGTGTCTGTCTGCCAGGCTATACTGGGATTTATTGTGAAACGGGTAAGTTTGGAATCTAGTATTGAAGGACAGTGTATCTGTCTGCCAGGCTATACCGGGATTCATTGTAAAACAGGTAAGTTTAGAATCTAGTATTGAAGTACAGTGTGTCTGATTTATTGTGAAACGGGTAAGTTTAGAATCTAGTATTGAAGGACAGTGTATCTGTCTGCCAGGCTATACCGGGATTCATTGTGTAACAGGTAAGTTTAGAATCTAGTATTGAAGTACAGTGTGTCCGTCTGCCAGGCTATACCAGGATTCATTGTGTAACAAGTAAGTTCAGAATCTAGTATTGAAGTACAGTGTGTCTGTCTGCCAGGCTATACTGGGATTTATTGTGAAACGGGTAAGTTGAGAATCTAGTATTGAAGTACAGTGTGTCTGTCTGCCAGGCTATACCGGGATTCATTGTGTAACAGGTAAGTTTAGAATCTAGTATTGAAGTACAGTGTGTCCGTCTGCCAGGCTATACCAGGATTCATTGTGAAACAGGTAAGTTTAGAATCTAGTATTGAAGTACAGTGTGTCTGTCTGCCAGGCTATACTGGGATTTATTGTGAAACGGGTAAGTTTAGAATCTAGTATTGAAGGACAGTGTATCTGTCTGCCAGGCTATACCGGGATTCATTGTGAAACAGGTAAGTTTAGAATCTAGTATTGAAGTACAGTGTGTCTGATTTATTGTGAAACGGGTAAGTTTAGAATCTAGTATTGAAGGACAGTGTATCTGTCTGCCAGGCTATACCGGGATTCATTGTGTAACAGGTAAGTTTAGAATCTAGTATTGAAGTACAGTGTGTCCGTCTGCCAGGCTATACCAGGATTCATTGTGTAACAAGTAAGTTCAGAATCTAGTATTGAAGTACAGTGTGTCCGTCTGCCAGGCTATACCAGGATTCATTGTGTAACAGGTAAGTTTGGAATCTAGTATTGAAGTACAGTGTGTCTGTCTGCCAGGCTATACTGGGATAATGGTGATATGGGTAAGTTGAGAATCTAGTATTGAAGTACAGTGTGTCTGTCTGCCAGGCTATACTGGGATAATGGTGAAATGGGTAAGTTTAGAATCTAGTATTGAAGTACAGTGTGTCTGTCTGCCAGGCTATACTGGGATAATGGTGAAATGGGTAAGTTAAGAATCTAGTATTGAAGTACAGTGTGTCTGTCTGCCAGGCTATACCGGGATTCATTGTGAAACAGGTAAGTTTAGAATCTAGTATTGAAGTACAGTGTGTCTGTCTGCCAGGCTATACTGGGATTCATTGTGAAATGGGTAAGTTGAGAATCTAGTATTGAAGTACAGTGTGTCTGTCTGCCAGGCTATACCGGGATTCATTGTGAAACGGGTAAGTTGAGAATCTAGTATTGAAGTACAGTGTGTCTGTCTGCCAGGCTATACTGGGATTCATTGTGAAATGGGTAAGTTGAGAATCTAGTATTGAAGGACAGTGTGTCTGCCTGCCAGGCTTTACCCGGATTCATTGTGGACTACGAAGCCCTTTTACCAAAGTGACCACACCAAGGACTACCAAGCCCTTTTACCAAAGTGACCACACCAAGGACTACCAAGCCCTTTTACCAAAGTGGCCAAACCAAGGACTACCAAGCCCTTTTACCGAAGTGACCACACCAAGGACTACCGAGCCCTTTTACCAAAGAGACCACACCAAGGACTACCAAGCCCTTTTACCAAAGTGGCCATGGCACACCAAGGATTACCACGCCCTTACCAAAGTGGCCACTCCAAGGACTTGCCAGCATAAGTGACCACACCAAGGACTACCAGCATAAGTGACCACACCAAGGACTACCAAGCCCCTTTACAAAAGTGTCCAAGGATTACCACGCCCTTACCAAATGACCACACCAAGGACGTGCCAACATAAGTGACCACACCAAGTACTACCAACATAAGTGACCACAACAAGGACTACCAACATAAGTGACCACACCAAGGACTACCAACATAAGTGACCACACCAAGGACTATACCCCAACATAAGTGACCACACCAAGGACTACCAACATAAGTGACCACACCAAGGACTACCAACATAAGTGACCACACCAAGGACTACCAACATAAGTGACCACACCAAGGACTACCAACATAAGTGACCACACCAAGGACTACCAACATAAGTGACCACACCAAGGACTTGCCAACATAAGTGACCACACCAAGGACTACCAATATAAGTGACCACACCAAGGACAACCAAGCCCTTTTTCCAAAGTGGCCACACCAAGGATTACCATGCCTGTACCAACATAAACACAGAGAACAACCATGCCTATTAAGTCTATTTGACTGGCGCCTGACAGCAGCCACTCAAATCAGCTCTGTATTTGTTTGTTAATTTCTTAGTATATTGCTCATTTTGTGTTCTTGTTCTTATACAACTGGATTTGTTACTACACCTGGAATCTACAGGACTTTTTTCTGTGTGTCCTGGAGTCATCTGAGTTGTGAAAATAGTGATTTTCTGTTGGAATTTTTCACTGTCTCATTTGAAAATTCTGGTGTACAAAGCTAACACACACTTTGGTGGCTGCATGCTGTGCAGTCAGCCACCTCGTCCATGGACATTGTTCGCCCATCTGGGGACAATGGAGGTAAGTATCCTTTTTATTCTCTCCCTGCTTGCTAGACCATTGTACTGCACTGACTCATCTGTGGTCAGCTTTGTTCCATCAGCATCAGTTGTGCTTGGTGCTTGCATTCTGCCAAAGTCACAGCTAGGATTCATCCAGCATCGGAAATATTTGAAATGCCCTGTGTCATATTATGACAATTCCCCAGCCACTTTTCATTTGGAAATTGTGATCTTCGGTGACATTGCTGTAAATCCCGGCCCTGAAGCTGAAAATAACTCAAACTCAGCAGAAGCTAGTCCAAACTCTACAAATTCCTACTCACGTAACAAGCTTCTCAGTCTCCGTTATGCCCCATCCACACGTGCATCAACTCTGCCTTCCTGTAAATTTACATTGCAGAATCTTGGCCTTTTGTAAATCCCAGCACTGTTTACCGACCTACACATCGTGGTAAAAAGCTGGTCGCCGTAGAACTGTTCATAAACTCCCTATACCTGAAGTTACACCCCATCTGTTCTAGCACCAGTGACTCCTGCCAAATCTCAACTCAGCCTTTGTGTTCTGAACACACAGTCCATCTGTAACAAGTATGACGATTTTGCTGATTTTGTTCTGCAAAAAGATCTGGACCTTGTTGCCGTTTCAGAAACATGGCTTAGACCAGATGACAACTTAACATGTCGTCAGTGTACCCCTGCTGGCTACTACTTTCATCACATCCCAAGACCTCACAAGACCGGTGGAGGAGTTGCAATACTGTACAGATCTACTTTATCTGTCTCTGTGAAAAGTAATGACGTCCAATACACAACTTTTGAATCTCTTCATGCTGAGGTTTCCGGAAACTCTAAATCTGTTCGCCTTGTCATTGTATACAGACCTGAAAGAGATTCTAACGGCCAACATGTGACTTTCTCAAGTTTTCTTAAGGAATTTGAGAATTTGATTTTAGAATATCTCCTTCATCCATCGGAAATCATCATCACTGGTGACTTTAACATTCATGTTGATGACATCCACAACACCAATGCAAACCAGTTTAAGCATCTACTTCAGGCTTTCTGTCTTACCCAGCATATCAAGGAGCCGACTCATCGTCTCGGTCATTGCCTGGACCTTGTCATAACTCGTGACATCACCCCACCCATTGTCTCAAACTTTGTTATTCTACCTGGATTCTCAGACCATTATGCAGTCATGTGTAACTTGAGTCTGTGCAAGCCCAAAGTCCCAACCGTCACTATAAAGAGCCGACAGTGGAAACATGTGAATTCTCCTGAAGTGTTCCGCGACATAGGAACTCATTTAGCAAAGCTGGAAATTGATCATGACTGCTTGGATTCCTATGTCAGCCAATATGAGAGTACTATCAGTGACATCTTGGATAAATACGCACCTTGGAAAACAAGATCAGTCAAGGTCCGAACTGAAGTTTCCTGGTTCAATGATGATATTCGTACAGCAAGAAAGATCTGTTGTCAACTTGAGCGGAAATGGCAGAAAAATGGCAAGTTGGAAATACAACGACAAGAATATCGCAACCAATGTAAGGTAGTCAGGAATTTGATCAACCAGGCAAAGATCACCCATTATTCATCCCAAGTACAAGAATCCTCAGGAGATCAAAAGAAGCTCTTCAAGATAATTGGTAAGTTGTTGCTCAAACCCAAAACCCCCGTCCTTCCATCCACTTACAATGATCAGGACTTGGCAAATGAATTCCAGAAATTCTTTGTCACCAAGATTTCAGACATCCGCTCATCTTTTTCATCAGTCCCTTACAACGTGCCGCAGACATTGCCACATCTTCAACCAGAGTGTAGACTATCTGTGTTTGAGCCTGCCACTGTTGCTGAGATTCAAAGGGTTATTATGAAATCTCCTTCAAAATCCTGTGAGCTGGATCCAGTGTCAACATCCATGATGAAGCAAAACATTGATATATTTTTACCCTACATCACTAATCTTGTAAACGAATCTCTCAGTTCCGGTTGTTTCCGATAGCCTCAAAGTTTCCTACATCAGGCCGCTCATCAAGAAACCAAACCTGGACAAGGAGATATTCAAAACTACAGACCGGTTGCAAACTTAAAATATCTTGGAAAAGTCATCGAACGAGTAGTTTCATCACGCATTTCTGATCACATTCATAATTTTAACCTGTCCGACGTGTTCCAGTCAGCATACAAGCCTTTCCATGGGACAGAAGCTGCACTAGTCCGTGTGAGCAACGATATTCTTTCTGCAATGGACAATGGTAACCTAACAGCACTAGTCCTGCTAGACTTGAGTGCTGCCTTTGACACTGTTGATCACAACATCCTTCTCTCTCGGCTCCAGAATCACCTTGGCATAGAGGACACAGCCCTAGCATGGTGCAAATCGTATCTCTACAATAGAACTCAGCATGTATGTATTGGCACCGCAATATCAGACCCTGTTGTTTTGAACTACTCTGTGCCACAGGGGTTGGTACTGGGCCCGCAGTGGTTTACGCTGTACACTTTACCGATTCGTGACATCATCCTGAAATTTAATCTGAATTACCATGTGTACGCAGACGACACTCAGCTATACATCACGTTTAAATCTTCTCAAGAAAACGCCAATGCATCTATTGCAAGACTTGAGAAATGCATCCAAGAGATTCGACGTTGGACACAACAAAACTTCCTGAAGTTAAATGATGATAAGACAGAGTTCCTTCTATTTGGGTCACGTCAACAGTTAACAAAGGTTTCAGTGCCATACATTTCCATCGGTGATGCTCGGATAGCTCCTCGCTGCAAGCTCGGAACTTAGGGGTTATTTTTGATTCATCGATGACACTTCAACCACACATCAACAACATCGTTCGTCTGTCATCATATCACATCAGGAATATTGGTAAGATTCGCAAGTACTTGGACAAAAGTGCCACTGAAAAGGTCATTCATGCATTTGTTACTTCTCGTCTTGACAACGGCAATGCTCTTCTCTACAGTCTTCCTAACAACCAGATTTCCCGTCTTCAACGCCTCCAAAATACCGCTGCCCGCATTGTGACACTGTCTAGAAAATCCTGTTCTATCACCCCCATTCTGAAACAACTACATTGGCTCCCTATCTCTCAACGAATCATCTTCAAGCTGATGCTCATTGTCCACAAAGCACTTAATGGCAAGGCTCCCCACTATATCTCTGAACTACTTCAAGTTTACACTCCATCAAGGAATCTTCGATCAAGTTCCATGCTTCTCCTCGTTGAACCCAAGTCTCGACACTCATGGGGTGACAGGTCTTTTTCTTCAGCTGCGCCACGCATCTGGAACTCTCTACCGCTTAATCTTAGATCTTGTCTTTGTACCACAAAATTCAAATCTCTTCTCAAAACTTATCTTATGTCACAGGTTTCAAGGACTAATTTTGTCTTTGTTTTGTTTTGTTTTATTTTTGGGTTTTTTACTGCGCCTTGAACACCCAGCAGGGTGGATATGTGCGCATTACAAGTCTTATTATTATTATTATTATTATTATGCCCAGGTGTATCCACACATGATCATTGTGGGGTCTAGTGACCCAGATACAGTTTTAAAAAACTTGTAACGCACCTTGTCTATCAATGAGTGTTTTTAAAAGTTCCTACCCAAAATGCTATTCCCAAAGTTGGAAAACGAGGGGAAAGAATGGCCCCGGCGAAACCGCCGGGCACCCTTAATCTAACTTTAACATTAATTATAAATGATAAAAAGAAGTGTATCCCAGTCCTAGTAACACATCAGAAAGATAGCCTGACTGAAACACGGATGACATTATTGTTAAAAAAAATTACATAACCTGGGCCATTACAACTAGAAATTACGTGAAACAATTTTACCTACAAATGAAATCATAAGACCTTTAATATTTGTCTGTCATTTTGCAAAAACGCCCTTTCCCAGGTGGAGCTATAGAGGAGCTGGTGGGTTATAAAGGTTGACTTAAATCACAAGCTGTGACAAAGTTACGCTAAGCAAGAACAAATTCCCTCCAAAATGTAACAACTGCCCTGCCAATATTGTGCTCTCATTGGCTGACATATCTAACTAATGACCAATCAAATCACTTTCCCCACTACGCCATGTTGATTGGTTTTTGGCCTGATCCTGTGGATCCGTCAAACCAGTATAAATAGCTTCACACATCAAAATTGCCAGAATGGGCCAGCACGTCCAACCGTCAACACAATGACAGTACATGCACGTAAGCCTAATCCATCCTGAACGCACAACAACCGCCGATCCAAGTATGGAACTTACAAAGGAGAAATGATATGCTATGCTGAGTATAAAGCATTTGATCATAAAATTGATAAAATAAAATATTTTGATGTAATAATTCATTTAAAAATGCATGGATTGTGAATCTTTGACCAAGTAGGTTTGGATAATGGAATTCAGAAGGAACTAATATAATTGAATTAATATCAATTTTTTCTTTACAGAGTTATCAGCAGACTTTGACCTCAAGTTTTCCAACACGTTAAAAGCTGACATGGTTCATGTTACCAACCTGGACTCTCGTGACCTATATGCTCTCTCAGCCTCATTATGGATGAGATCTGTCAGTTGCCATGGTGATTTCATCCTGTTGATGATATCGACCAATGGTAACCCTGTCATCAAGATACATGATCCGAGTGACTTGAAATTAACAATCATGGGGTGAGTACCGAGCGATGCAAGATGGCATAAGATGACCGCTGCCCAATTTTATTCAGATGTTTTCAACAGTAAAATATCTCAAAACAAATTTCTGCTCAGAAAAGAGATACTGAAAAATGGCTGCTGGAAATCTTTTATTCAAAGGGAATCGGGGGAAATTTGATGTATAACATGAGGGTGAACCTTCTAAGTAAGATTTGAAGCTTTGCTTGGTGTAAGTACAATACGGAAAGAGTTTGTGGTTAGCAACTATGTGGATAAAATCTCTTGTGTGAGAAGTGGTGAATCTGAGAAGTTCCTTGGTGAATGTTTTTGCCTAAATTAAAAATGTTTTCAAAATTGTCAGCATTTCTTTTTTGACTTAAATACATGCATGTTTGCGTGTAAGCATGGACTGTCCTTATGCTGCAAACAGCGCCCTCACTGTTGGTGGTGTTGAATTGATATAGTCCAAAAAGAATCATGAGCTTTACAGGGCACCGTTATGGCAGAATTGTTTATTTTTAGCAACGTCATGAAATTGAACTGTTCTGTTGTTTTGCAGGGCACTAAAACTGTTTTATAGTATTATAAAATTTCATTTATGCCAGCTCTCAAACCATCATTGAGACATCAACCATGTTGTGTGATGGACGCTGGCACAGTGTGCTGTTAACTTGGCAAGGTACCAGTCAGGAATGGAAGGTATACATTGATCAGACTCTGGCCTCTGAGGGCGCTGTTAATGACTCGGCAACGGTAACACTACAGCGTGGGTTGATGCTCACCATTGGACCTGATGGTAGTGAAGAAGGTATTTGAGAATTTATCATAACCAAGTTGTTTGGGAGCCAGATAGTTTGTAACTTTATTCCAGTAAGGGCTAGGGGCAATCTTATCTCACTTTCCTTCAAATATCCATTAACAAAATTCTGATTCTTCAGTTGTTCAATGTTTAGTAGGTCAAAACTTCAATTATTCCAGGCCAGTTTGGTGATGGTATTCATAACATACGATTCCAACAATAAGGACAATTTTCTTTTTTCCCAAAATTGTTGGTTTTACCAAAACATCAATTTGGTGTAAAGCACTGTATACTCGGTACTTTCCCAAGTCCTGTGAACAAAATCCACAGGCAAATTACTCGGGTGGGATTGAACCATTCTAGAGCAGATGTCTTATCACTAAACCAATAAAGAAATATTTCTTCAGGTACCGCATCTTTTAAAAATTGTTAAATGAAACTTTTTCAGGTAGTTTGTTACAAACTTTTCTTGTGCTTACCTCACTCTCCTGATATTTAAAATATAAGTGTTTTGAAGGAGTGTATAGCATTTAAACCGATTTCCCAGCTTTCAAACGTTCAGTAATATATATTTGTTTTAATTCCCACTGCACAGAAACCTTTGAGCTTGACCTGAGTGGCGTCAACATATGGAGTATTGCATTGAATGAATCCAAGGTACCAGTCATTGTATCATTATGCAAACCATCATTACCTGCTGACGTGTTTGCATGGAGCCAGTTGATTATAACACCTAGTGATGCTGTTACACAAAAACTGAGGGCGCCCTCCACATGTGATGGTAGGATATCAAAATAATTAAAATTTCCCCTTATATAACCTAGCTATAAAGTACGGATAGCTGAGCTTTCCCATTAGAGGCCAGTAGTAGTAAATCAATCTTTATTGAGCAAATCAATATATACAAAATATCAATAGGCAAAGGATAAAGAAAGCACACTTAAGCCCAGGTCATTTATCATGGTCAACAAAGTTGGCCATGGTACAGTGCAGGGCAGACAAAACAAAAATAAACGCAAGACATAACAACCTTACATTTGAGAGCATGAACTACACGACCATCAGCTTTAACCATGCATCGGGCATAAGCCAGAGTATGTGATTCTATGTAAGTGTCAGAAAGACGTGGTATATTAAGCCCGTCTGGGCTATGGATCACAGCTGGGGTTGGGCCTTTTGATGGAAGACCAAGCATAGCCTTGATAGTATTGGTGTGGAAATGATCAAGTTTTTCCAACTGAGTATCAGTAAGTTCATGGACAGTCAACATGTATCTCAGAGATGGAGTGGCATACTGAGTATATACCTTTAGTTTAAACTCATCCCGAATCATACACTTATGGATGTTTTCAATAATACCTTCAAGTTTGGTTTGAAAAATGCCATGAATTTCCTTGGATTTACCCTTAAATGTAATATTACTACCGAGGAATTTTTCTGGCGCATCCTTTAGGGACTTAAGGATAACATCACCAATGGCAAAGGTACACGCTTCAGCTTTGCCACCACGGATGGAGATGGACTTGCATTTGACCGGCTTAAGCGTGAGCCCCATAGATTGAGTGATATCATGGATTTCGTTCATGATTTTTTGATGTCTTCTTTTG
Source organism: Plazaster borealis (assembly GCA_021014325.1). NCBI lineage: Eukaryota > Metazoa > Echinodermata > Asteroidea > Forcipulatida > Labidiasteridae > Plazaster > Plazaster borealis. Next base: position 33,621,339 of record CM037474.1, on the reverse strand, counting down.
TCAGACGTAATGAGACAGAAATCATCGGCAAATGGGAGGGTTATGCATACCTGCCAACCATTCCGATTTTGGCGTAATCATTAAGGAAATACGAGCTGTGTTACGGATTACGAATCACTCACCCTTTATTACGCATTTCCTCAAAATCATGTACATTGTTAATTTAATACAGTGATTTATGAATATTTTGAACGGTATTATGTATCAATTATTTATCCGTCTTGTTTTCCAAGCAATATATTTGTCGCGTAAAAAAAGGCGTAAAATGCTCCGCATTGGTCTTTCATTGGAGCCGTTGTTGTTAATTTTTCGTCTAGCGCGATTGCCATTACACATGTACTTCAATGCCATTGTTCCATTGCATCAAGAGAGGGCGCTTTACTAAAAGCTGTATTAAAAAGCCAACACCTTGAGACAAGACTAGGCGCACATGGTTTTCCCACGCGACATATGTTGTGTGTGTGTGTGTGTGTTCTTTTGCGACAAGTAAATAATATGGGCAGTCTGACCATGGGTCCGACGAGGACATCTCGCTTGTGGAATTACTCTAAGGAATGCTACAAAAATATCTTGAAAATGAGGATGCACAACACATTGTTACAATGTAAGAATTATGGCCTAAGTTTATGTGAATGTTTTGTCTACGCTGCAGTTTATTTTTTAAAGCCTTTTAACGTTTGTAATGGTGGCCCAAAATCCGGACACAATTTTTCTTGCTTTTTTAAATATTTTTTTTAGGGTGCACATTCAGGGTTCATACTTTTTGTTAGTTGCGATAATCGTAACCCTCCTCCCGACGGTCGGAACGACCGGAGGGTTACGAGCCATCCCGTTACGGAAAACGGCAATCTGGTCCAACACGTACAATTTCGACAGCTAGTCAGCAGATTTGCTCCATTTTTACCACTTTTGAAAATCATGACACAAATTCTAGGAACACGAACTTGATCCTCAATGTCTAATGGATCCTTCCATATCAATCAAAACACCATTGAGGAAATATTTTGAGGAAAAAGGACAAAAACTTACCCCGAGCGAAAGAGTAAATGTCCCAGGTTGAGAATTTGAATCTGAGTGGGGCGCGCGGAGCTTCGGCTGTGTGTGCAGGTCAACGGGGTCAACTGTCTCAGCGCTGCGCGCGTGTGGCGACTCTTTCGCTCGGGGATCTGGTAAGTTTTTGTCCTTTTTCTTCAAAATATTTCCTCAATGGTGTTTTGAGTGATATGGAAGGATGCATTAGACATCGAGAATGAAGCTCGTGTTCCTAGAATTTGTGTCATGATTTTCAAAAGTGGTAAAAATGGAGCAAATCTGCTGACTAGCTGTCGAAATTGTACGTGTTGGACCAGATTGCCGTTTTCCATAACGGGATGGCTCGTATCCCTCCGGTCGTTCCGACCGTCGGGAGGAGGGTTACGATTATCGCAACTAACTTTTTGTAAGAATCACATGATTTTGCTTGATTTTGCTTGATTCTTCTTTTTCATTTCTCAAAGTTGGCAGGTATGGTTATGTAATGACATCCCTCTAGATCATAACCATATTTTTCTTCTTGCGACTTAAGATGTTGCACAATCGGATTAAAGACCATCAAGAAGATGATTGGGGACAAAGGATCGCCTTGAAAAACTCCTCGTTTGAATGGGAAGGGATCTGACACCCACCCTGGTCCCCGTACTTGACCATTTAATCTAGAATACAGAGTCTTAACATATTTACAAATAGAGTCAGGAATACCAATATCAATTAACCACATTTCGGAGTGACTTGTTTTGGTTTGTTTTTTTATTGTTATGAGATATGGCCTAACATCACAAGGCCGGACGGCCACTTCAAGGTGAGGGGTTCACCTAACCAATTTGGGCTATCGACCCAAATTAACTGCCACCAGGGGCACGTTGCCTCCTACTCCTGGGGCTGAAACAGGGTTACCCCCTTCACAGTCAGTAAGATTGAAGGCATGGGTATCATCCACTAGGAGCCTGGCTGGTAGAGCAGAACTACCTTCCCAACTGTGTCTTGGTCTTGTAGTTAGACTTAGGCTTGTGAAATTAGAGTTGACTTAAATACAAGCCATTAAGGTGGACCAGATTAATTTTGGTTAGGTGATCAGGTTAATGATATTATAACATGTTTTTAGGTACTGCCTTGTGATTGGTTTAGAGCACGTCACATGATATGTCTTCTTTTCACTAGAAAGCTGAGCAAGCGTGATGCACTATACCTATATCAACCAATGTAATATACCCGTAGCAACCAGTGTACTACACCTATAGCAACCAGTGTACTATAACCATAGCAACCAGTGTATTATACCCATAGCAATGGCAGCTTCTTACTACCTAGATGTCTATTAAGTGTATCGTATGGGGTGTTATAAAACAATTATTGATTGCTTTTACTCGTGCTATAGTTAAAACTACCACTCTCTCGATCACTGGACCGTTCTAATATAGAATATGCTCCGGGGGTCACCTCGGGAGTCCTAGTTTTAACCAAAGCACTCGAAGAAGTCAATATTTGCGTAATATATCACAACATGCCAATCCAACAGGCACTGTTAGCCAATTAAAGTCTTTTCTTTTATGCTTTTTCCGTCACTAATTTCACAGATATTGATGAGTGCTCCAGTGACCCTTGTGAAGCTGGTCAATGTGAAGATCAATTATCAATGTTTATGTGTCACTGCCCTGAGGGATTAGAGGGAGACAGATGCCAGACCAGGACAGACTATTGCCTACAGGATGTGTGCCTTAACAACGCTACATGTCAGAGTGAGGCAGTGGGTTATATGTGCGTGTGTCCTGTGGGTTTCAATGGTTTACGGTGCCAGATCCAAATCAGTGAGTCTCTTTATTGTCTAATTGAGTGTGGAATGATTTCCCTGATCAATCCAATTACAAATAAGTCATCACAAGACCCAAGTCGGGATCGAGCAGAGTCAGAAGTTTGTTTGAAGAAGCCAAAGAGGAATTGTTAATGATTTAAAGGGATCGCCAGTTCAGCCTAGCATCTCTCATGGTCACTTGTTCTACACTTCCTTGTATTAACCTACATTGTTGTTAGTGTTTATCCTTGTCTTGTGTGTTGTATTTCAAAACATTATTCCTTCTGTAAACGAGTTCTCTTTTGGCAGTGTATGCTCTGACATCCATCTTCTACTATCTTTCTGCATTTCAGCCAGTAAGAAGACCTAGATAGCTTTAAGATAAGCATAATTAATCAAGCTATGATGAATTTAGTTGATCATGTATTTCCATTTTCCACTTTGTTCTAATCAGTTGATGGCGGTTGGGGTCCATGGACACTCTATTCAAATTGCACCGAGACCTGTGGTGGTGGGACTCAAACCCGATCACGTGTCTGCGACAATCCCCTGCCTGAAACCGGAGGAAAACCTTGCCCTGGAGAAGCCACCGAGGTGAAGGATTGCAACACCCAAGCATGTCCAGGTTGGTGATTGCCTTTAGTGCTGGTTCTCATTGCAACACCCAAGCATGTCCAGGTTGGTGATTGCCTTAGTGCTGGTTCTTATTGCAACACCCAAGCATGTCCAGGTTGGTGATTGCCTTAGTGCTGGTTCTTATTGCAACACCCAATCATGTCCAGGTTGGTGATTGCCTTAGTGCTGGTTCTGATTGCAACACCCAAGCATGTCCAGGTTGGTGATTGCCTTAGTGCTGGTTCTCATTGCAACACCCAAGCATGTCCAGGTTGGTGATTGCCTTAGTGCTGGTTGTTATTGCAACACCCAAGCATGTCCAGGTTGGTGATTGCCTTTAGTGCTGGTTCTCATTGCAACACCCAAGCATGTCCAGGTTGGTGATTACCTTAGTGCTGGTTGTTATTGCAACACCCAAGCATGTCCAGGTTGGTGATTGCCTTAGTGCTGGTTGTTATTGCAACACCCAAGCATGTCCAGGTTGGTGATTGCCTTAGTGCTGGTTGTTATTGCAACACCCAAGCATGTCCAGGTTGGTGATTGCCTTAGTGCTGGTTCTCATTGCAACACCCAAGCATGTCCAGGTTGGTGGTTGCCTTAGTGCTGGTTCTTGGACAGCAACAGCTCAACTTCACAGAGTGATGTGATTAAAACAAGAAATGTAGTTTATTGTGTCCACAGCGCAGTGTTGTCACTGTGACATTATAAAATCCTATCAAGCTTAATTCTTTCAGTGCCCGCCTTTTTATTTTGCGTTTTGAACCTTAAATGACCAGCTTTTTTAGGTTTTTCAAAATTCTGTAAATAAATAAACAAGTCTTTCTTACCAAACAACATGTATCTTGCTAATTTGTGTCGCCTTGGTACATTCCAAAGTCAGTAGTTTTTCTCATTACAGTGATAATGCCTTCTCGTGATAACATGTATATTATGGGTCGTACATGTATGATTGATGACACTTTTTGAGTACATAAAATAGATAATACATGTACAACCTTGGCACTGAAAGAGTTAATAATAGCGTAACACGTTTGTGAGGACTTTGCTTTATTGAAAAACAATGGTCGCCCACTACATATTGAATGAAGTGTTTAACTTCTTTGTATACAATCAATCTTTTTATAGCCTGCAGCAAGCTCCGTAACCCTTTAGGGGGTACGAAAGACTGTAAGGAGTTTGGTGACAAGGAAATGAACTGCACCATCTCCTGCCGTGATGAGGGATTTACCTTTGCTATGACACCCCTGAGTTTCTATCATTGTGGTCCTAGCTCTAGCTATCGTTGGAGCCATCAAAATGAAGATAATCCACTTGCAAGATTACCGCAGTGTGTCAGTAAGTGTAACCAGTGTTCATCCTAAAACCTAACCATAATTGGTTCTTAAAAAGTTGGGAAGGTATTGCATTCTGCTTTACCAGCCATGGCTCCTAGTGGATGATACCCATGCCTACATCCTTACGGACTGTGAAGTAACCCTGTTTCAGCCCCAGGAGTAGGTGGCATTGTGCCCTGGTGGCAGTTGATTTGGGTTGACAGCCCAAATCAGTTAAGTGTAGCCCTCACCTTGAAGTGGCCATCCAGACTTGTGATGATAAGCGAAATCTCATAGAAAAAAACTCAAAATCCTTTTAAATCCAACGTAATGGGAGACTTTATAGGGGATGCTAGGTAGAGAGTAGCGAGTTTGTTGTGGAACTAACAAACCTGAGAAATATAATCATCTGAAATACTGTCATTTTGGAGAACATTCTTTCTGAATCGTATCTTATCTCTATTGTTTAAATTGGAATTTAAATAAGCATCATGTACAAAACTAACTATGACATGAACTGTTACAACTGTCTTTTGTTTTGCTTCATCATAGATTTCACTGATATTTTCACAGGTTGACACTAATTTTAGTGTTTTCTGTATACTTTAGACTGAGTCCACTCCGATCCTCCCTAAACAATTGATGCTGTTTAAACTCCAGCTATTTGTATTTTGTTATTTTGCAGAGGCAAAACCTGCCACAGGTTTCACCGGGAAAATGTCTTGCAATTTCAACGGCGTTTCCTGTAGTTCTGAAGCAGACATGGCGTCCATTAAGAGCAGTACATATTCATATTTGAGTCAACAAAAATCTCTGTCTTGTATGAAAGATCAAACTTGCAAGACTGAAGTGTCTGTAAGTAGATGATGTATATTGGACAACATTTGCTGATTGAAAGCATGTTTATACCAAATCTCTACTCCTAAATAACTGTAGGCCTTTTCACACTAAGAAAAATCTCTATGTTGGATGCAGGTCCGACTGGTAAGTTTGACTGACTTTTTCATACTACAACATTTCAATCTAGCATGAACTTGTGTAGAGTGTTGAAACCCTGTTCTGGAGGTGGGTTGAGGGGATTTAAAAACCAGTGTAGAGAATTACAGTGTAGCAAATATGCTGATTTTGAGTCAGGCAGTGTGAAAGCAGAGCTGATTTTAACAGTATTAAAAGTTTATGAAATCAATATGGAATGGAACCTTGTAGCTTTCAACACGGATTAGCGCCAGTAGTGGGAAAAAGCCCTATGGGTCACCAAAATGCCCCAGGTCAGAGTGTACCCTTCCCTGTTCAATAAGGTTTCTTCCCATGGATTGGAGCCAGACAGTGTGAAAAAGCCCTATGTGTCACCAAAATGCCCCAGGTCAAAGTGTACCGTCCCCTGTTCAATAAGGTTTCTTCCCATGGATTAGAGCCAGACAGTGTGAAAAAGCCTTATTTGTCACAAAAATGCCCCAGGTCAGAGTGTACTGTCCCCTGTTCAAGAAGGTTTCTTCCCATGGATTAGAGCCAGACAGTGTGAAAAAGCCTTATTTGTCACAAAAATGCCCCAGGTCAGAGTGTACCGTCCCCTGTTCAATAAGGTTTCTTCCCATGGATTAGAGCCAGACAGTGTGAAAAAGCCTTATTTGTCACAAAAATGCCCCAGGTCAGAGTGTACTGTCCCCTGTTCAAGAAGGTTTCTTCCCATGGATTAGAGCCAGACAGTGTGAAAAAGCCCTATGGGTCACCAAAATGCCCCATGTCAGAGTGTACTGTCCCCTGTTCAATAAGGTTTCTTCCCATGGATTGGAGCCAGACAGTGTGAAAAAGCCCTATGGGTCACCAAAATGCCCCATGTCAGAGTGTACTGTCCCCTGTTCAATAAGGTTTCTTCCCACGGATTGGAACCAGACAGTGTGAAAAAGCCCTATGTGTCCCCAAAATGTCCCAGGTCAGAGTACCGTCCCCTGTTTAATAAGGTTTCTTTGCCCCAGTAGATGTCCCCACCTGAAAGCAATGTTTCTTGGTGGGTTGTGGTTTTTTAGTCAACCAAACAATGCACTTAAATAACACAGTAATCGGTATCAGAAGTTTCCTCATTCCACACACTTCCAGGTCCTTTAAACAGGCCCTGGACCCCAACATGGTTAGCTCAAAGCACTAGCTGCTTAAGATTTTCATTCTACCCAAACCCTCCAAAATATTCAAGAACCCCCTCAAAATCTCTCCACCCTTTTCTCATTGATATCCCAGGTTGGTAATTGTAACCATGGTGATCGAGTGGTCAGACAGGCAGTGTCTAGTATCCAGCTCACAGTTACTATCTTCATTAATCTAACTGCGGCAGGAAATGCAACTGGAAATGGAACAGGTTGGACAAGAAATCGTCTTCTATAAAGTCCATTCTTGAATTACCTTAAAGGAGGGAATGATGTTGGAATTGTTTGATGAATCTGATTATGTTAATAACAAATTTATTTTTTAGTTCCATGCCTAAAGCCTGGTTCATAATTAACACTTATTATGGAAGTGAAGCAAATTTGTTTTTTGTCAGAATGGGAATTGTAAATCACAGCAAATCCCTTCCCATTCTTTTTCTTGTGAAATATGAACAAAGCTTTAGTGCCAAATATCTTCTTCTTTTTTCAGTGTTGCAAAATTTAAAACTCACTCATACACCTACTAGTCACAATTTGTCTTTGAAATGTTTTATTGATGTGGTAGCTTTACAAACCTATCCATTGCAATCATCAGTCAGTAATTAAGTAAGTTTATAAAAAAAGCTGTGGTTTGAAATTTGATTGAAGCTGGACAGAAATGTACTTATAAAGTTTGTCCATCGTTGGTTTCTGATGTTAACTAACACTCTAAGCAAAGTCCATATTGTGTTCTATGGTTTTGACCTGTTTCCCTTGTTTAGTTCCAATAGAAATTTACACCTTGCCCGTTATCAGGAGGAACTTTACCCTGCACCTTCGAGAAGACAGTGAAAGGCTTTCTCTAAATAATAGGCTAGCAAGCTTGTGATTTTGTTAAATTTATTTTATTTTACAATTTTTTTAAAGATTTCCCTTTTACCTTCAATTTTCCCTAGGTGACCTTGACCGTGCAAGTCTCGATCGTATTCAGACATCTTTGGGACCACTTTGGTTCCATGTACATTGCTTTAACGCATGAAGGAAAGAAACACGCGCACTTAAACGTTTAAATACGTGCGAGACTTGCACAGTTTAGTAAGGGAAGAAAGGCAAAGCCCATTTTATGTTCGAACATCTAGGTTACAATTTTGTGGAATTTGGTTGGCATGGATGGCTAGTGCTCAAAGTGCTCGCCTCTCACTACTGTGGCTTTGGTTCGATTCCCGGCGAAGGGCCATATGTGAGTAGAGTTGTGTGTTGGTTCTCTCCTGTGCCACGAGGGTGTTTCTACGGCCCCTCCAGTTTTCCTCCCTCCGGAGAAATCAAACACTTTCTATCTCTGGCTGTGCTCCTTGGTCATAGTAATATGGGTTGCTGGCTACCAAAGGCGCCCTTGCATGCCTGCGGGTCTAACACGTAGCCGCGTCCTTCACAATTCAGCTTCTTAGCTGTAAGTAAGGATAATTAGCCTCCCAAATTATTATTATTTTTAAGAGTCTATATAATGTAACACAAGGGGGATTTCACTTATGGCCTAGGGGAGATGGTTTTTTATATCCACTAGATCTGATAACGGTAATAGAGATGTCCAAAGCAGTTGTTTATTTGTATAGTTTGATTGACTTTTTTGTTTTTACTTCAGAAAATGATGGGCTTGCTTTAGTTGAATCTGTAAGTGGCTTAGTCACTGTCGTCCAAGCTGGAGAGTTTGCGCTGGAGATCAACGGAGAGGTCAAAGTTCCTGACCTCAGCTCAATTGCCACAGATGGATATAACATGTGCCCAGAGGGCACTGCTCAAACTGAAGATGGATACTGTGGTGAGTTTTTCTTTTGTAGCCTCTAGCAGGGACCCGAGGTCAACTTAGTCTAGCCTATTATTTTCAGAAGGTGTTTCCTAAAAGTTGCGATTGAAAACTGCAATAAACTGCACGTTCCCACGATAAAGGAGAGACTACAAGTTGCTCTTTGATGTAGGTAATATAGCCACTGAAGTTACTCAATATTAGAGTGGAAATTTATCCTTCCCTTTGGAGAGTTCAAAGTGGTAATTTATTATTACTTTTAGACAGTACATGTAGCTTGAGTGACCATTCTCAAAATATGACAAATTTTAACACCTTTCTAGGTGTCACAAACTTTCATGGAAGATACACTTTGGGAGTTTGACAGTGTTTTGCAAGGTTTACAATCATATACACCAGTTTCCTGCATTACAGGGCAGTTTTTAAAATCAGTTTTGCTTTAAACTTTTGATTTTATCCACAGTGGAATGCGGGCAGGGGACGTTTCTATTCCAGAGTTCTGACACTGAATTTGAATGCATTCCTTGTCCTGTTGGTACATACCAGGATCAGGAAGGGCAGTCCTCTTGTATCAACTGCCCTCATGAGATGGTCACTTATGGCAAGGGGGCAAGTAACATCACTGAATGCTTTGGTGAGTGTAGTGTGTATATCAGTTGTACTAACATAAAGTATACAGGCATCTTCGATCACTTTGCTTCTGTGGTTATTTTTTTCTCGTGTCTGTTGCCACCTAACTATCCATCGCTTGACAGCGGGTAGTTGGAGAATAACAAAAGTATCAACTATGTCATACCGACAATGGTGTTGATGATGATGAAGTAAAGGCAATTTTGCTTGATTTTGTAATCATACAATTAAAAGAATTTCCACATCTATTTATTTATTTATTTATTTTCATTGGCTTTTGAAGCCAGAGAGTAATTTCTACATCAGCATCCTCAGAAGATTTTTGTTGAGGATTTTACAAATATTTCTGTAACAACTTTGTTGACTGTTGTGGTATTTAATATTTTCAATTTTATAAAGCTTTATGTGAGAGAGGTTCCTACCGTGTATGGAGTGATGTGATTGGTGTCAACCAATGTGATTTGTGCCCTAAAAATACATTCAGCAATGAGACTGGGATGGAGTACTGCATTGAATGCCCAGACGGAATGATTACTGATGATACTGGAGCTGTCACTTCAACAGATTGCTACCGTAAGATAATATGATTCACACAGGTTGTGGGGCAGGGATGGGGGAGGGGGAGGGGGTAAGGGAGGGAGCAGGGGAGACCTCTTTCTAAAATACATTTAGTAATGAGAATGGGATGGAGTACTGTATTGATTGCAATTTCATATAGAACAGCAAAGTTCCTCAAACCATATATATCTATATCAATACTCCACCATGCAATGCCTCAAATCACAAAGTTGTGTTTTGATCAACACCAATCTTGTAATGTACTTAATCATACACGTAGAGGTTCTTGATTGGTAGAACAAGAATCAAGTGTTCCGGTTATTTCCCTTGTTTAATTGTGTCCCCTCCTGAGTTTAAAATCTGTATTGTTGTTTTTGTCATCAGATCTGACAACAACAACAACAACAACAGCCACCACAGAGCAATTGACAACAGTGACTCCAGCAGCAAGAGGAGGTTTTAACGCCATTTTTATGATCATAGGAATTGCTGGCCTCTTTGTTTTTATCATCACCATCATACTGTTATGCCTCCTGTTGAAAAAGTAAGTCTTGAAACACTGACCCACCATCATACTGTTATGCCTCCTGTTGAAAAAGTACGTCTTGAAACACTGACCCACCATCATACTGTTATGCCTCCTGTTGAAAAAGTAACTCTTAAAACACTGACCCACCATCATACTGTTATGCCTCCTGTTGAAAAAGTAACTCTTAAAACACTGACCAACCATCATACTGTTATGCCTCCCGTTGAAAAAGTAAGTCTAGAAACACTGACCCACCATCATACTGTTATGCCTCCTGTTGAAAAAGTAACTCTTAAAACACTGACCCACCATCATACTGTTATGCCTCCTGTTGAAAAAGTAACTCTTGAAACACTGACCCACCATCATACTGTTATGCCTCCTGTTGAAAAAGTAACTCTTAAAACACTGACCCACCATCATACTGTTATGCCTCCTGTTGAAAAAGTAACTCTTGAAACACTGACCCACCATCATACTGTTATGCCTCCCGTTGAAAAAGTAAGTCTAGAAACACTGACCCACCATCATACTGTTATGCCTCCTGTTGAAAAAGTAAGTCTTGAAACACTGACCCACCATCATACTGTTATGCCTCCTGTTGAAAAAGTAACTCTTAAAACACTGACCCACCATCATACTGTTATGCCTCCTGTTGAAAAAGTAACTCTTAAAACACTGACCCACCATCATACTGTTATGCCTCCTGTTGAAAAAGTAAGTCTAGAAACACTGACCCACCATCATACTGTTATGCCTCCTATTGAAAAAGTAACTCTTAAAACACTGACCCACCATCATACTGTTATGCCTCCTGTTGAAAAAGTAAGTCTTGAAACACTGACCAACCATCATACTGTTATGCCTCCCGTTGAAAAAGTAACTCTTAAAACACTGACCCACCATCATACTGTTATGCCACCTGTTGAAAAAGTAAATCTTAAAACACTGACCCACCATCATACTGTTATGCCTCCTGTTGAAAAAGTAAATCTTAAAACACTGACCCACCATCATACTGTTATGCCTCCTGTTGAAAAAGTAACTCTTAAAACACTGACCCACCATCATACTGTTATGCCTCCTGTTGAAAAAAGGAAGTCTTGAAACACTGACCCACCATAATACTGTTATGCCTCCTGTTGAAAAAAGTAAGTCTTGAAACACTGACCCACCATCATACTGTTATGCCTCCTGTTGAAAAAGTAAGTCTAGAAACACTGACCCACCATCATACTGTTATGCCTCCTGTTGAAAAAGTAAGTCTTGAAACACTGACCCACCATCATACTGTTATGCCTCCTGTTGAAAAAGTAACTCTTAAAACACTGACCCACCATCATACTGTTATGCCTCCCGTTGAAAAAGTAAGTCTAGAAACACTGACCCACCATCATACTGTTATGCCTCCTGTTGAAAAAGTAAGTCTTGAAACACTGACCCACCATCATACTGTTATGCCTCCTGTTGAAAAAGTAAGTCTTAAAACACTGACCCACCATCATACTGTTATGCCTCCTGTTGAAAAAGTAAGTCTTAAAACACTGACCCACCATCATACTGTTATGCCTCCTGTTGAAAAAGTAATTCTTAAAACACTAACCCACCATCATACTGTTATGCCTCCTGTTGAAAAAGTAAGTCTTGAAACACTGATCCACCATCATACTGTTATGCCTCCCGTTGAAAAAGTAAGTCTAGAAACACTGACCCACCATCATACTGTTATGCCTCCTGTTGAAAAAGTAAGTCTTGAAACACTGACCAACCATCATACTGTTATGCCTCCTGTTGAAAAAGTAACTCTTAAAACACTGACCCACCATCATACTGTTATGCCTCCTGTTGAAAAAGTAAGTCTAGAAACACTGACCCACCATCATACTGTTATGCCTCCTATTGAAAAAGTAACTCTTAAAACACTGACCCACCATCATACTGTTATGCCTCCTGTTGAAAAAGTAAGTCTTGAAACACTGACCAACCATCATACTGTTATGCCTCCCGTTGAAAAAGTAACTCTTAAAACACTGACCCACCATCATACTGTTATGCCACCTGTTGAAAAAGTAAATCTTAAAACACTGACCCACCATCATACTGTTATGCCTCCTGTTGAAAAAGTAAATCTTAAAACACTGACCCACCATCATACTGTTATGCCTCCTGTTGAAAAAGTAACTCTTAAAACACTGACCCACCATCATACTGTTATGCCTCCTGTTGAAAAAGTAAGTCTAGAAACACTGACCCACCATCATACTGTTATGCCTCCTATTGAAAAAGTAACTCTTAAAACACTGACCCACCATCATACTGTTATGCCTCCTGTTGAAAAAGTAAGTCTTGAAACACTGACCAACCATCATACTGTTATGCCTCCCGTTGAAAAAGTAACTCTTAAAACACTGACCCACCATCATACTGTTATGCCACCTGTTGAAAAAGTAAATCTTAAAACACTGACCCACCATCATACTGTTATGCCTCCTGTTGAAAAAGTAAATCTTAAAACACTGACCCACCATCATACTGTTATGCCTCCTGTTGAAAAAGTAACTCTTAAAACACTGACCCACCATCATACTGTTATGCCTCCTGTTGAAAAAGTAAGTCTTGAAACACTGACCCACCATAATACTGTTATGCCTCCTGTTGAAAAAGTAAGTCTTGAAACACTGACCCACCATCATACTGTTATGCCTCCTGTTGAAAAAGTAAGTCTAGAAACACTGACCCACCATCATACTGTTATGCCTCCTGTTGAAAAAGTAAGTCTTGAAACACTGACCCACCATCATACTGTTATGCCTCCTGTTGAAAAAGTAACTCTTAAAACACTGACCCACCATCATACTGTTATGCCTCCCGTTGAAAAAGTAAGTCTAGAAACACTGACCCACCATCATACTGTTATGCCTCCTGTTGAAAAAGTAAGTCTTGAAACACTGACCCACCATCATACTGTTATGCCTCCTGTTGAAAAAAGTAAGTCTTAAAACACTGACCCACCATCATACTGTTATGCCTCCTGTTGAAAAAGTAAGTCTTAAAACACTGACCCACCATCATACTGTTATGCCTCCTGTTGAAAAAGTAATTCTTAAAACACTAACCCACCATCATACTGTTATGCCTCCTGTTGAAAAAGTAAGTCTTGAAACACTGATCCACCATCATACTGTTATGCCTCCCGTTGAAAAAGTAAGTCTAGAAACACTGACCCACCATCATACTGTTATGCCTCCTGTTGAAAAAGTAAGTCTTGAAACACTGACCAACCATCATACTGTTATGCCTCCTGTTGAAAAAGTAACTCTTAAAACACTGACCCACCATCATACTGTTATGCCTCCTGTTGAAAAAGTAAGTCTAGAAACACTGACCCACCATCATACTGTTATGCCTCCTATTGAAAAAGTAACTCTTAAAACACTGACCCACCATCATACTGTTATGCCTCCTGTTGAAAAAGTAAGTCTTGAAACACTGACCAACCATCATACTGTTATGCCTCCCGTTGAAAAAGTAACTCTTAAAACACTGACCCACCATCATACTGTTATGCCACCTGTTGAAAAAGTAAATCTTAAAACACTGACCCACCATCATACTGTTATGCCTCCTGTTGAAAAAGTAAATCTTAAAACACTGACCCACCATCATACTGTTATGCCTCCTGTTGAAAAAGTAACTCTTAAAACACTGACCCACCATCATACTGTTATGCCTCCTGTTGAAAAAAGGAAGTCTTGAAACACTGACCCACCATAATACTGTTATGCCTCCTGTTGAAAAAAGTAAGTCTTGAAACACTGACCCACCATCATACTGTTATGCCTCCTGTTGAAAAAAGTAAGTCTAGAAACACTGACCCACCATCATACTGTTATGCCTCCTGTTGAAAAAGTAAGTCTTGAAACACTGACCCACCATCATACTGTTATGCCTCCTGTTGAAAAAGTAACTCTTAAAACACTGACCCACCATCATACTGTTATGCCTCCCGTTGAAAAAGTAAGTCTAGAAACACTGACCCACCATCATACTGTTATGCCTCCTGTTGAAAAAGTAAGTCTTGAAACACTGACCCACCATCATACTGTTATGCCTCCTGTTGAAAAAGTAAGTCTTAAAACACTGACCCACCATCATACTGTTATGCCTCCTGTTGAAAAAGTAAGTCTTAAAACACTGACCCACCATCATACTGTTATGCCTCCTGTTGAAAAAGTAATTCTTAAAACACTAACCCACCATCATACTGTTATGCCTCCTGTTGAAAAAGTAAGTCTAGAAGCACTGATCCACCATCATACTGTTATGCCTCCCGTTGAAAAAGTAAGTCTAGAAACACTGACCCACCATCATACTGTTATGCCTCCTGTTGAAAAAAGTAAGTCTTGAAACACTGACCCACCATCAAACTGTTATGCCTCCTGTTGAAAAAGTAACTCTTAAAACACTGACCCACCATCATACTGTTATGCCTCCTGTTGAAAAAGTAACTCTTAAAACACTGACCCACCATCATACTGTTATGCCTCCTGTTGAAAAAAGGAAGTCTTGAAACACTGACCCACCATAATACTGTTATGCCTCCTGTTGAAAAAAGTAAGTCTTGAAACACTGACCCACCATCATACTGTTATGCCTCCTGTTGAAAAAAGTAAGTCTAGAAACACTGACCCACCATCATACTGTTATGCCTCCTGTTGAAAAAGTAAGTCTTGAAACACTGACCCACCATCATACTGTTATGCCTCCTGTTGAAAAAGTAACTCTTAAAACACTGACCCACCATCATACTGTTATGCCTCCCGTTGAAAAAGTAAGTCTAGAAACACTGACCCACCATCATACTGTTATGCCTCCTGTTGAAAAAGTAAGTCTTGAAACACTGACCCACCATCATACTGTTATGCCTCCTGTTGAAAAAAGTAAGTCTTAAAACACTGACCCACCATCATACTGTTATGCCTCCTGTTGAAAAAGTAAGTCTTAAAACACTGACCCACCATCATACTGTTATGCCTCCTGTTGAAAAAGTAATTCTTAAAACACTAACCCACCATCATACTGTTATGCCTCCTGTTGAAAAAGTAAGTCTAGAAACACTGATCCACCATCATACTGTTATGCCTCCCGTTGAAAAAGTAAGTCTAGAAACACTGACCCACCATCATACTGTTATGCCTCCTGTTGAAAAAAGTAAGTCTTGAAACACTGACCCACCATCAAACTGTTATGCCTCCTGTTGAAAAAGTAACTCTTAAAACACTGACCCACCATCATACTGTTATGCCTCCTGTTGAAAAAGTAAGTCTTGAAACACTGACCCACCATCATACTGTTATGCCTCCTATTGAAAAAGTAACTCTTAAAACATTGACCCACCATCATACTGTTATGCCTCCTGTTGAAAAAGTCAGTCTTGAAACACTGACCCACCATCATACTGTTATGCCTCCTGTTGAAAAAGTAAGTCTAGAAACACTGATCCACCATAATACTGTTATGCCTCCTGTTAAAAAAGTAAGTCTAGAAACACTGATCCACCATCATACTGTTATGCCTCCTGTTGAAAAAGTAAGTCTTGAAACACTGACCCACCATCATACTGTTATGCCTCCTGTTGAAAAGGTAAGTCTTGAAACACTGACCCACCATCATACTGTTATGCCTCCTGTTGAAAAAGTAAGTCTAGAAACACTGACCCACCATCATACTGTTATGCCTCCTGTTTAAAAAGTAAGTCTAGAAACACTGATCCACCATAATACTGTTATGCCTCCTGTTGAAAAAGTAAGTCTTGAAACACTGACCCACCATCATACTGTTATGCCTCCTGTTGAAAAAGTAAGTCTAGAAACACTGATCCACCATCATACTGTTATGCCTCCTGTTGAAAAAGTAAGTCTTGAAACACTGACCCACCATCATACTGTTATGCCTCCTATTGAAAAAGTAACTCTTAAAACACTGACCCACCATCATACTGTTATGCCTCCTGTTGAAAAAGTAACTCTTAAAACACTGACCCACCGTCATACTGTTATGCCTCCTGTTGAAAAAGTAAGTCTTGAAACACTGACCCACCATCATACTGTTATGCCTCCTATTGAAAAAGTAACTCTTAAAACACTGACCCACCATCATACTGTTATGCCTCCTGTTGAAAAAGTAAGTCTTGAAACACTGACCCACCATCATACTGTTATGCCTCCTGTTGAAAAAGTAACTCTTGAAACACTGACCCACCATCAAACTGTTATGCCTCCTGTTGAAAAAGTAACTCTTAAAACACTGACCCACCATCATACTGTTATGCCCCCTGTTGAAAAAGTAAATCTTAAAACACTGACCCACCATCATACAGTTATGCCTCCTGTTGAAAAAGTAAGTGTTGCAACACTGACCCACCATCATACTGTTATGCCTCCTGTTGAAAAAGTAACTCTTAAAACACTGACCCACCATCATACTGTTATGCCTCCTGTTGAAAAAGTAACTCTTAAAACACTGACCCACCATCATACTGTTATGCCTCCTGTTGAAAAAGTAAGTCTTGAAACACTGACCCACCATCATACTGTTATGCCTCCTGTTGAAAAAGTAAGTCTTGAAACACTTCTTCTTCTTATCATGTCCACACACTATATGTTGTGCTTCAGCCAGAACTGAACACAGCTCCTAGCAATATCATTGTTCTCTGCAAGGTCTTCAGTTCTGCATTCTTGCTCCAGTAGGGGGCATCTCAGGAGGTGGTCCATAGTTTGTGGCTCTGTCCCACATATGCAGGTCACGTCTTCATAGTCCAGATATCCCCAATTCTTGAGAGACACCTTGCACCGGCCAGTTGACGTTCTAAGTCTGTTGAGGCACTTCCATTCAGCCCAACTTGATTCAGCACCAGGGGGGAGCTCTTCTGAAGCACTCATGTCCATGGATGTTCTAGGTGGAAGTTTAGCAAGTCTCTCATCCCACATGGCAGTTCGGAGAGCCCCAGCTTCTGCACTTGGATTGACTTTGTTGAGGAAGCTTTTCCTGGACTTGAGTCGGTTTTAGCAGGTTCATGTCTGAAAAGAGGGTTTCGCTCATCTGTAGTCTGGCGATAGCGCTCTCTGCTGCTAGCCGCACTGCGTCGAACATCAGGTGGCGCTATACCAGAAAGTATGTACAGGCTGTCAGTTGGTGTTGGTCTGAGGCACCCAGTGATAAGACGGCATGTAGCATTGATGGCTGGATCAATCTTTTTAGCGTGGGTAGATCTTTCCCAGACTGGGCACGCATACTCTGCAGATGAATAACAAAGGGCTAAGGCCGTTGATCGGAGAGTGTCTGGGCTGGCATCCCATCTTGTTCCAGTGAGTTTGCTGACAATGTTGTTTCTTGCACAGACTTTGGCTTTGGTCTTCTCAACATGAGTCTTGAAGGAGAGGCAGCGGTCTAGGGTGACACCGAGATATACTGGATGGTCACAGTTTTCAAGAGGAGCCCCAGACCAGGAGACGTTCAGTTGGCGTTTGGCTTCTCGATTACGCAGATGAAAGGCACACACCTGTGTTTTTGATGGATTTGCACGGAGGTGGTTCTCTTCATAGTAAGGTGACAATGCGTCGAGAGCAAGCGAGAGTCTTTCTTCAACAGTACTGAAGTCACTGTCTTGAGCAGCTACACCAAGGTCATCTGCATAAATGAAGCGGCGTGTACCTTCACTTCTTGGTTGATCATTGGTGTAAATCTTGAAGAGTAGAGGTGCAAGTACACTGCCCTGTGGTAACCCATTCTTGAGATTTCTCCATCTACTCTTCTTACTACCAAGCTCAACATAGAAGTGCCTGTTCTCTAGCATGCTTTCAACCAGTTCTGTAAGACGGGTGTCCTTAGTGAGTTCCAATACCTTGTGGAGGAGACATCTGTGATTAACTGTGTCGTAGGCAGCCGAGAGGTCAACAAACACGACACCGGATACCTTCCCTTCCTCGAAACCATCTTCAATGTACTGAGTGAGGTTGAGTACTTGGCTCGTAGTTGATTTGCCAGGACGGAAGCCGGCTTGCTCTGGTATGAGGAGTTTATCAACAACAGGTCCAACTCGGTTGAGTATGTACAGCTGAAGTAGCCATTTCTTAGCAGCAGGGCCAAAGTTCCTAATTTGCTCTGTTGAGATGTTATCAAGGCCAATAGCTTTTCCTGGTTTCAATGAGGAGATACCCGCTTCCAACTCTTTCATGGTCATGGGTCGGGTGAATTCCTGGTCGTTGTTGTACTTTTTACGGTCCAGTTTGATCTTGTTCTTCACCTTACCACTTTTCCCATTCACGAGTAGCTGGTTAGCAACTTGGTTTGCAGTCACTTTGGGTTGTTGCGGTGGTGATTTGGGATCTCCACGGAAGTTTCGGATGGTTGACCAAGCTTTTTTGCTATTTTTGGACATATCAATTGATTCAATCAAGGCGTGCCAGAACTTACGGCGCTCTTCGGATATGCTTTCCATTGCTTTCTCGCCTGTTTGAGTTGTTTCATCAGCAAATGGGTCTTCATTAAACATGGTAACATAATCTTCGTACAGTTCTGAGCTTTCCTTGGATAGGCCAGGTACATATTGCACCCTGCATCCCCGAGGGATGTGTCTTCTTGCAGTTTTCTTCACAAGTTCTGCGAAGCGGTCGTAGTTGCATGATACAGGGGAAATATGCTTGATGTTCTGATCCAGCTTCTTGGAGAAACCTTGCCAGTCTGCTTTCCTGTTTGCTAAAACGCCTCTTAAAAGGGAGAGTGGTTGGTCTGACAACTGCATTGACTTGGATGCCAATAGGTCGGTGCTGGCTCGATGGGATAGGGTCCATCACAGTCTTCTGGCACAGGTCTGCGATGTTGTTGGTGACCATGGCCAAATCTGGGTTGTAGCCACATCTCCAGCGGGCACTGTAGAATGATGATGGTAGCTTGGAATCATGGATGAGGTTAAGTTGGTTGGAATCCATCCATTCCTCTACTGCTTCTGCATCCTTGTTGGTTTCTTTGTACCCCCATTGGGTGCTATGGCTGTTGAAATCACCGATGATGATCTGTGGTTTACCATGAATGTGTGGAACAGAATGTGGGAACTTGAAGTCAGCTGCTGGTGGTTTGTATACAGATGTTATAACTACACTGCTCAATTCTACAGTCAGGACTTCAATATTGTCATCTTCTGAAACGGACGTGCTTTCTGTAACGGAACTTGCTTTGACAAAGATAGCACTACCATACTGGCGATGAGGTCTTTCATTGACGAGTACCATACCAGGTATGGATGGGCGGTTGTTGTCGCTCCCTCTATGAGTCTCCTGCAAGCAGAGGATGTCACATTGGAGATTGCTGCAAAGTTCGGCTAAGATTTGTTGCTTGGCCGTTGAGAAGCCTTCGATGTTAACAGAGATGACTGTCAGGGCAGGCCCTAGGAAGGACCTCCTCTGTTCTTGTCTAGACATGACAATTGCTGATGTTACTGGAGGATCTTGTTGTGTGTGGTGGTGGTAGAATTAGCGTTATCCAGGACCGCGACGAGGACGCTTCTACGATGGCCCCCTTGAAACACTGACCCACCATCATACTGTTATGCCTCCTGTTGAAAAGGTAAGTCTTGAAACACTGACCCACCATCATACTGTTATGCCTCCTGTTGAAAAAGTAAGTCTAGAAACACTGACCCACCATCATACTGTTATGCCTCCTGTTGAAAAAGTAACTCTTGAAACACTGACCCACCATCAAACTGTTATGCCTCCTGTTGAAAAAGTAAGTCTTGAAACACTGACCCACCATAATACTGTTATGCCTCCTGTTGAAAAAGTAAGTCTAGAAACACTGATCCACCATCATACTGTTATGCCTCCTGTTGAAAAAGTAAGTCTTGAAACACTGACCCACCATCATACTGTTATGCCTCCTGTTGAAAAAGTAAGTCTTGAAACACTGACCCACCATCATACTGTTATGCCTCTTGTTGAAAAAGTAAGTCTTGAAACACTGACCCACCATCATACTGTTATGCCTCCTGTTGAAAAGTAAGTCTAGAAACACTGACCCACTATCATACTGTTATGCCTCCTGTTGAAAAAGTAAGTCTAGAAACACTGATCCACCATAACACTGTTATGCCTCCTGTTGAAAAAGTAAGTCTTGAAACACTGACCCACCATCATACTGTTATGCCTCCTGTTGAAAAAGTAAGTCTAGAAACACTGATCCACCATCATACTGTTATCCCTCCTGTTGAAAAAGTAAGTCTTGAAACACTGACCCACCATCATACTGTTATGCCTCCTGTTGAAAAAGTAAGTCTTGAAACACAGACCCACCATCATACTGTTATGCCTCCTATTGAAAAAGTAACTCTTGAAACTCTGACCCACCATCATACTGTTATGCCTCCTATTGAAAAAGTAACTCTTAAAACACTGACCCACCATCATACTGTTATGCCTCCTGTTGAAAAAGTAAGTCTTGAAACACTGACCCACCATCATACTGTTATGCCTCCTGTTGAAAAAGTAAGTCTTGAAACACTGACCCACCATCAAACTGTTATGCCTCCTGTTGAAAAAGTAACTCTTAAAACACTGACCCACCATCATAATGTTATGCCTCCTGTTGAAAAAGTAAATCTTAAAACACTGACCCACCATCATACAGTTATGCCTCCTGTTGAAAAAGTAAGTCTTGAAACACTGACCCACCATCATACTGTTATGCCTCCTGTTGAAAAAGTAAGTCTTGAAACACTGACCCACCATCATACTGTTATGCCTCCTGTTGAAAAAGTAACTCTTAAAACACTGACCCACCATCATACTGTTATGCCTCCTGTTGAAAAAGTAAGTCTTGAAACACTGACCCACCATAATACTGTTATGCCTCCTGTTGAAAAAGTAAGTCTAGAAACACTGATCCACCATCATACTGTTATCCCTCCTGTTGAAAAAGTAAGTATTGAAACACTGACCCACCATCATACTGTTATGCCTCCTGTTGAAAAAGTAAGTCTTGAAACACAGACCCACCATCATACTGTTATGCCTCCTATTGAAAAAGTAACTCTTGAAACACTGACCCACCATCATACTGTTATGCCTCCTATTGAAAAAGTAACTCTTAAAACACTGACCCACCATCATACTGTTATGCCTCCTGTTGAAAAAGTAAGTCTTGAAACACTGACCCACCATCATACTGTTATGCCTCCTGTTGAAAAAGTAAGTCTTGAAACACTGACCCACCATCAAACTGTTATGCCTCCTGTTGAAAAAGTAACTCTTAAAACACTGACCCACCATCATACTGTTATGCCTCCTGTTGAAAAAGTAAATCTTAAAACACTGACCCACCATCATACAGTTATGCCTCCTGTTGAAAAAGTAAGTGTTGAAACACTGACCCACCATCATACTGTTATGCCTCCTGTTGAAAAAGTAAGTCTTGAAACACTGACCCACCATCATACTGTTATGCCTCCTATTGAAAAAGTAACTCTTAAAACACTGACCCACCATCATACTGTTATGCCTCCTGTTGAAAAAGTAAGTCTTGAAACACTGACCCACCATCATACTGTTATGCCTCCTGTTGAAAAAGTAAGTCTTGAAACACTTCTTCTTCTTATCATGTCCACACACTATATGTTGTGCTTCAGCCAGAACTGTGACACAGCTCCTAGCAATATCATTGTTCTCTGCAAGGTCTTCAGTTCTGCATTCTTGCTCCAGTAGGGGGCATCTCAGGAGGTGGTCCATAGTTGGTGGCTCTGTCCCACATATGCAGGTCACGTCTTCAGAGTCCAGATATCCCCACTTCTTGAGAGACACCTTGCACCGGCCAGTTGACGTTCTAAGTCTGTTGAGGCACTTCCATTCAGCCCAACTTGATTCAGCACCAGGGGGGAGCTCTTCTGAAGCACTCATGTCCATGGATGTTCTAGGTGGAAGTTTAGCAAGTCTCTCATCCCACATGGCAGTTCGGAGAGCCCCAGCTTCTGCACTTGGATTGACTTTGTTGAGGAAGCTTTTCCTGGACTTGAGTCGGTTTTTAGCAGGTTCATGTCTGAAAAGAGGGTTTCGCTCATCTGTAGTCTGGCGATAGCGCTCTCTGCTGCTAGCCGCACTGCGTCGAACATCAGGTGGCGCTATACCAGAAAGTATGTACAGGCTGTCAGTTGGTGTTGGTCTGAGGCACCCAGTGATAAGACGGCATGTAGCATTGATGGCTGGATCAATCTTTTTAGCGTGGGTAGATCTTTCCCAGACTGGGCACGCATACTCTGCAGATGAATAACAAAGGGCTAAGGCCGTTGATCGGAGAGTGTCTGGGCTGGCATCCCATCTTGTTCCAGTGAGTTTGCTGACAATGTTGTTTCTTGCACAGACTTTGGCTTTGGTCTTCTCAACATGAGTCTTGAAAATGAGAGGCAGCGGTCTAGGGTGACACCGAGATATACTGGATGGTCACAGTTTTCAAGAGGAGCCCCAGACCAGGAGACGTTCAGTTGGCGTTTGGCTTCTCGATTACGCAGATGAAAGGCACACACCTGTGTTTTTGATGGATTTGCACGGAGGTGGTTCTCTTCATAGTAAGGTGACAATGTGTCGAGAGCAAGCGAGAGTCTTTCTTCAACAGTACTGAAGTCACTGTTTTGAGCAGCTACACCAAGGTCATCTGCATAAATGAAGCGGCGTGTACCTTCCCTTCTTGGTTGATCATTGGTGTAAATGTTGAAGAGTAGAGGTGCAAGTACACTGCCCTGTGGTAACCCATTCTTGAGATTTCTCCATCTACTCTTCTTACTACCAAGCTCAACGTAGAAGTGCCTGTTCTCTAGCATGCTTTCAACCAGTTCTGTAAGACGGGTGTCCTTAGTGAGTTCCAATACCTTGTGGAGGAGACATCTGTGATTAACTGTGTCGTAGGCAGCCGAGAGGTCAACAAACACGACACCGGATACCTTCCCTTCCTCGAAACCATCTTCAATGTACTGAGTGAGGTTGAGTACTTGGCTCGTAGTTGATTTGCCAAGATGGAAGCCGGCTTGCTCTGGTATTAGGAGTTTATCAACAACAGGTCCAACTCGGTTGAGTATGATGCGCTCGAAGAGCTTATACAAGTGACTCAGGAGTGATATAGGTCTGTAGCTCTTGGGGGTGGCTGGATCTTTCCCAGGTTTCGGGAGTGCTAGAACATGTGCTTTCTTCCAAATCTTTGGCATCTTGTTGGTGGACAGGCAATGGTTGTACAGCTGAAGTAGCCATTTCTTAGCAGCAGGGCCAAAGTTCCTAATTTGCTCTGTTGAGATGTTATCAAGGCCAATAGCTTTTCCTGGTTTCAATGAGGAGATACCCGCTTCCAACTCTTTCATGGTCATGGGTCGGGTGAATCCCTGGTCGTTGTTGTACTTTTTACGGTCCAGTTTGATCTTGTTCTTCACCTTACCACTTTTCCCATTCACAAGTAGCTGGTTAGCGACTTGGTTTGCAGTCACTTTGGGTTGTTGCGGTGGTGCTTTGGGATCTCCACGGAACTTTCGGATGGTTGACCAAGCTTTTTTGCTATTTTTGGACATATCAATTGATTCAATCAAGGCGTGCCAGGACTTACGGCGCTCTTCGAATATGCTTTCCATTACTTTCTCGCCTGTTTGAGTTGTTTCATCAACGAACGGGTCTTCATTAAACATGGTAACATAATCTTCGTACAGTTCTGAGCTTTCCTTGGATAGGCCAGGTACATATTGCACCCTGCATCCCCGAGGGATGTGTCTTCTTGCAGTTTTCTTCACAAGTTCTGCGAAGCGGTCGTAGTTGCATGATACAGGGGAAATATGCTTGATGTTCTGATCCAGCTTCTTGGAGAAACCTTGCCAGTCTGCTTTCCTGTTGCTAAAACGCCTCTTAAAAGGGACAGTGGTTGGCCTGACAACTGCATTGACTTGGATGCCAATAGGTCGGTGCTGGCTCGATGGGATAGGGTCCATCACAGTCTTCTGGCACAGGTCTGCGATGATGTTGGTGACCATGGCCAAATCTGGGTTGTAGCCACATCTCCAGCGGGCACTGTAGAATGATGATGGTAGCTTGGAATCATGGATGAGGTTAAGTTGGTTGGAATCCATCCATTCCTCTACTGCTTCTGCATCCTTGTTGGTTTCTTTGTACCCCCATTGGGTGCTATGGCTGTTGAAATCACCGATGATGATCTGTGGTTTACCATGAATGTGTGGAACAGAATGTGGGAACTTGAAGTCTGCTGCTGGTGGTTTGTATACAGAAGTTATAACTACACTGCTCAATTCTACAGTCAGGACTTCAATATTGTCATCTTCTGAAACGGACGTGCTTTCTGTAACGGAACTTGCTTTGACAAAGATAGCACTACCATACTGGCGATGAGGTCTTTCATTGACGAGTACCATACCAGGTATGGATGGGCGGTTGTTGTCGCTTTCTCTATGAGTCTCCTGCAAGCAGAGGATGTCACATTGGAGATTGCTGCAAAGTTCGGCTAAGATTTGTTGCTTGGCCGTTGAGAAGCCTTCGATGTTAACAGAGATGACTGTCAGGGCAGGCCCTAGGAAGGACCTCCTCTGTTCTTGTCTAGACATCACAATTGCTGATGTTACTGGAGGATCTTGTTGTGTGTGGTGGTGGTAGAATTAGCGTTATCCAGGACCGCGACGAGGACGCTTCTACCATGGCCCCCTTGAAACACTGACCCACCATCATACTGTTATGCCTCCTGTTGAAAAAGTAAGTCTTGAAACACTGACCCACCATCATACTGTTTTGCCTCCTGTTGAAAAAGTAAGTCTAGAAACACTGACCCACCATCATACTGTTATGCCTTCTGTTGAAAAAGTAACTCTTGAAACACTGACCCACCATCAAACTGTTATGCCTCCTGTTGAAAAAGTAAGTCTAGAAACACTGATCCACCATCATACTGTTATGCCTCCTGTTGAAAAAGTAAGTCTTAAAACACTGACCCACCATAATACTGTTATGCCTCCTGTTGAAAAAGTAAGTCTTGAAACACTGACCCACCATCATACTGTTATGCCTCCTGTTGAAAAAGTAAGTCTAGAAACACTGATCCACCATCATACTGTTATGCTTCCTGTTGAAAAAGTAACTCTTGAAACACTGACCCACCATCAAACTGTTATGCCTCCTGTTGAAAAAGTAAGTCTAGAAACACTGATCCACCATCATACTGTTATGCTTCCTGTTGAAAAAGTAACTCTTGAAACACTGACCCACCATCAAACTGTTATGCCTCCTGTTGAAAAAGTAAGTCTAGAAACACTGATCCACCATCTCACTGTTATGCCTCCTGTTGAAAAAGTAAGTCTTGAAACACTGACCCACCATCATACTGTTATGCCTCCTGTTGAAAAAGTAAGTCTTGAAACACTGACCCACCATAATACTGTTATGCCTCCTGTTGAAAAAGTAAGTCTTGAAACACTGACCCACCATAATACTGTCATGCCTCCTGTTGAAAAAGTAAGTCTAGAAACACTGATCCACTATCATACTGTTATGCCTCCTGTTGAAAAAGTAACTCTTAAAACACTGACCCACCATCATACTGTTATGCCTCCTGTTGAAAAAGTAACTCTTAAAACACTGACCCACCATCATACTGTTATGCCTCCTGTTGAAAAAGTAACTCTTAAAACACTGACCCACCATCATACTGTTATGCCTCCTGTTGAAAAAGTAAGTCTTGAAACACTGACCCACCATCATACTGTTATGCCTCCTGTTGAAAAAGTAACTCTTGAAACACTGACCCACCATCAAACTGTTATGCCTCCTGTTGAAAAAGTAAGTCTTGAAACACTGACCCACCATCATACTGTTATGCCTCCTGTTGAAAAGGTAAGTCTTGAAACACTAACCCACCATCATACTGTTATGCCTCCTGTTGAAAAAGTAAGTCTTGAAACACTGACCCACCATAATACTGTTATGCCTCCTGTTGAAAAAGTAACTCTTAAAACACTGACCCACCGTAATACTGTTATGCCTCCTGTTGAAAAAGTAACTCTTAAAACACTGACCCACCATCATACTGTTATGCCTCCTGTTGAAAAAGTAACTCTTGAAACACTGACCCACCATCATACTGTTATGCCTCCTGTTGAAAAGGTAAGTCTTGAAACACTGACCCACCATCATACTGTTATGCCTCCTGTTGAAAAAGTAAGTCTTGAAACACTGACCCACCATCATACTGTTATGCCTCCTGTTGAAAAAGTAACTCTTAAAACACTGACCCACCATCATACTGTTATGCCTCCTGTTGAAAAAGTAACTCTTAAAACACTGACCCACCATCATACTGTTATGCCTCCTGTTGAAAAAGTAACTCTTAAAACACTGACCCACCATCATACTGTTATGCCTCCTGTTGAAAAAGTAACTCTTAAAACACTGACCAACCATCATACTGTTATGCCTCCCGTTGAAAAAGTAAGTCTAGAAACACTGACCCACCATCATACTGTTATGCCTCCTGTTGAAAAAGTAAGTCTTGAAACACTGACCCACCATCATACTGTTATGCCTCCCGTTGAAAAAGTAAGTCTTGAAACACTGACCCACCATCATACTGTTATGCCTCCTGTTGAAAAAGTAAGTCTTAAAACACTGACTCACTGTAATACTGTTTTGCCTCCTTTTGAAAAAAGTAAGTCTTGAAACACTGACCCACCATCATACTGTTATGCCTCCTGTTGAAAAAGTAAGTCTTGAAACACTAACCCACCATCATACTGTTATGCCTCCTGTTGAAAAAGTAAGTCTTAAAACACTGACTCACTGTAATACTGTTTTGCCTCCTTTTGAAAAAAGTAAGTCTTGAAACACTGACCCACCATAATACTGTTATGCCTCCTGTTGAAAAAGTAAGTCTTGAAACACTGACCCACCATCATACTATTATGCCTCCTGTTGAAAAAAGTAAGTCTTGAAACACTGACCCACCATCATACTGTTATGCCTCCTGTTGAAAAAGTAAGTCTTAAAACACTGACTCACTGTAATACTGTTTTGCCTCCTTTTGAAAAAAGTAAGTCTTGAAACACTCACCCACCATCCTACTGTTATGCCTCCCGTTGAAAAAATAAGTCTAGAAACACTGACCCACCATCCTACTGTTATGCCTCCCGTTGAAAAAGTAAGTCTTGAAACACTGACCCACCATCATACTGTTATGCCTCCTGTTGAAAAAGTAACTCTTAAAACACTGACCCACCATCATACTGTTATGCCTCCTGTTGAAAAATGAACTCTTAAAACACTGACCAACCATCATACTGTTATGCCTCCCGTTGAAAAAGTAAGTCTAGAAACACTGACCCACCATCATACTGTTATGCCTCCTGTTGAAAAAGTAAGTCTTGAAACACTGACCCACCATCATACTGTTATGCCTCCCGTTGAAAAAGTAAGTCTTGAAACACTGACCCACCATCATACTGTTATGCCTCCCATTGAAAAAGTAAGTCTAGAAACACTGACCCACCATCATACTGCTATGCCTCCTGTTGAAAAGGTAACTCTTAAAACACTGACCCACCATCATACTGTTATGCCTCCTGTTGAAAAAGTAAGTCTAGAAACACTGATCCACCATCATACTGTTATGCCTCCTGTTGAAAAAGTAAGTGTTGAAACACTGACCCACCATCCTACTGTTATGCCTCCTATTGAAAAAGTAACTCTTAAAACACTGACCCACCATCATACTGTTATGCCTCCTATTGAAAAAGTAAGTGTTGAAACACTGACCCACCATCATACTGTTATGCCTTCTGTTGAAAAAGTAAGTCTTGAAACACTGACCCACCATCATACTGTTATGCCTCCTGTTGAAAAAGTAAGTCTTGAAACACTGACCCACCATCATACTGTTATGCCTCCTGTTGAAAAAGTAAGTCTTGAAACACTGACCCACCATCATACTGTTATGCCTCCTGTTGAAAAAGTAACTCTTAAAACACTGACCCACCATCATACTGTTATGCCTCCTGTTGAAAAAGTAAGTCTTGAAACACTGACCCACCATCATACTGTTATGCCTCCTGTTGAAAAGGTAAGTCTTGAAACACTGACCCACCATCATACTGTTATGCCTCCTGTTGAAAAAGTAACTCTTGAAACACTGACCCACCATCATACTGTTATGCCTCCTGTTGAAAAAGTAAGTCTTGAAACACTGACCCACCATCATACTGTTATGCCTTCTGTTGAAAAAGTAAGTCTTGAAACACTGACCCACCATCATACTGTTATGCCTCCTGTTGAAAAAGTAAGTGTTGAAACACTGACCCACCATCATACTGTTATGCCTCCTGTTGAAAAAGTAAGTCTTGAAACACTGACCCACCATCATACTGTTATGCCTCCTGTTGAAAAAGTAAGTCTTGAAACACTGACCCACCATCATACTGTTATGCCTCCTGTTGAAAAAGTAAGTCTTGAAACACTGACCCACCATCATACTGTTATGCCTCCCATTGAAAAAGTAACTCTTGAAACACTGACCCACCATCCTACTGTTATGCCTCCTGTTGAAAAAGTAAGTCTAGAAACACTGACCCACCATCATACTGTTATGCCTCCCATTGAAAAAGTAAGTCTTGAAACACTGACCCACCATCATACTGTTATGCCTCCTATTGAAAAAGTAACTCTTAAAACACTGACCCACCATCATACTGTTATGCCTCCTGTTGAAAAAGTAAGTCTTGAAACACTGACCCACCATCATACTGTTATGCCTCCTGTTGAAAAAGTAAGTCTTGAAACACTGACCCACCATCATACTGTTATGCCTCCCATTGAAAAAGTAACTCTTGAAACACTGACCCACCATCCTACTGTTATGCCTCCTGTTGAAAAAGTAAGTCTAGAAACACTGACCCACCATCATACTGTTATGCCTCCCATTGAAAAAGTAAGTCTTGAAACACTGACCCACCATCATACTGTTATGCCTCCTATTGAAAAAGTAACTCTTAAAACACTGACCCACCATCATACTGTTATGCCTCCTGTTGAAAAAGTAAGTGTTGAAACACTGACCCACCATCATACTGTTATGCCTCTTGTTGAAAAAGTAAATCGTAAAACACTGACCCACCATCATACTGTTATGCCTCCTATTGAAAAAGTAAGTGTTGAAACACTGACCCACCATCATACTGTTATGCCTCCTGTTGAAAAAGTAAATCTTAAAACACTAACCCACCATCATACTGTTATGCCTCCCGTTGAAAAAGTAAGTCTTGAAACACCGACCCACCATCATACTGTTATGCCTCCTGTTGAAAAAGTAAGTCTATAAACACTTACCCACCATCATACTGTTATGCCTCCTGTTGAAAAAGTAACTCTTAAAACACTGACCCACCATCATACTGTGACAGGCACCTTCCGTGATACACTTCGTTTCACCCGTACAAAGAGCGACAGCAGGTTCTGGAAAAATTGCCTTGTAGAATTCCTTTCCAGGTTTTTTTGTAACCCCCGATTCCAGACCTTTGTCCTGTTATACAAATGTGGCATACAAGACAACACAACAACATCAAATCCCAGATTTTAATATAAGCATGTTTTGGGCTTGTTTTTTTCAAGTCACGGTTTTCATTGCGGCAACGATATTTCCAAAGGAAAAAAATTACGCGGGTGGGCACAGAATTTTTTTAAATACCAACGTGAAGTGGTTAAACACAAAATGTAGCTAAGCACAACAAAAGTATGCTTACCAGAATAAGGTTAACAGCTACAATTTAATGTCGCAAAAACCATCTGTGACTGGTATCCTGCTCAGTTTTGCCTAGCAGAAAATTTGTAAGCAGTATTTTCTATGAAATTCGACCTTGGATTAACTTATTGTTCCGGTATGCAAAGACTCACATTGTTCTATTGAACTTTAATTTTTTTCTCTTGAAGGCAAAGTACACCTTTGGTTTTTGGAACTGTTCGATTGTTTTAATCCTATAGGAATGCAGATATATACACTAAAACTAACCTGTGAAAATTTCATTTCAAAAGCTGGTAGCGTTTTCTTTGAGATATCGTTGAATATCTGGAGCGGTTATGTTCACGCAGGAAGAATATTCCGTAATTGGAATACACAATCTGAGAAATGTCTCATGCATGAAATGTTTCTCTGATTGATTTTTTTTTTTATAAAAACCTTTTCGCTTAAACCTTATTTGTAAAAAGGAATTCATTTCTCAAAATGTTAAACATAATCAACAGCTGCAGTGCTTCTTACCAAGTTTTTATGGTCATTATTCTTTGGAGTAATTACCAAAGGTATACCCTCCCTTTAAGAATGGAACTGAACAGTGAAACACAGGACTTTAAGTCAAATTATCCACAAGGGTGTACCAGCTTTTGAGCCTGAAGTAGTAACAATTTAAAGTGCACTGAGCTATTTTTTTCCTGAGGGAGTTGTGCATAAACACATTGAAACTCAGTAATTTTGTTTAACTTATATTTTGTGAAGACTAAAGCTCTCTTTAAAAGTATTTCGTTTGTTTCTCCAGAATTGCGTCAGGTCAGTCAAAAAAAATTATATTTGTTAAGTGACTCACAAACTTATAGCAACGAAAGGTGGGTGAGACCATGTATGACATTCATTATGAACTGAGAGTACAGTAAGCTCAAAATATTGTGTTTTTGTTTTTTTATTTATTAAAGGTTAACTTTGAACAACGAAGTTTCACAATCTCCAGTCCCAGATTTACCACAACATGCCTATGAGTTGCAACCAGGAACCAGCAACCAATATAGTCTAGGTAAGCCAGAGCTTTATTATTTCATTTGAGCAGCAAAAAGTGAAATTATTATTTTTCTTTGTTCTTTATGAAAATCCTACTATTCTTTGTACACGTTCTTGAGCAAACTCAGAACTCGAATTTTACACTGGACCTCAGACCAGAGGCCAGTGATTTGGTCTTTGGGCCAGGAAACTCATGTCCGACTGTCTTGTGTTTTTCAATTGAGTAATAACACCTCTCTGTGTAATTTCGTAAAAACTAACTAAACAAAGTATGTTCAAATGTTGACTTTGAGTCTGGCAAATATCTTTCAATTCTGTCAAGTATCAAAGTACACTCGCCTATAAGATTAAAAATAAATTTTCCCTTGGTGATTGTTCAAATAGAATAGTTTATATGTTAAACTTTTCAGAAAGTTCTTTTTCGTTTTGATTCTGGTCTTGTAAATCAATTCTGGTTTAGCAAAAATTAACTACAAGGCCTGCGATCTTGTGGCATTTTACCCAAAATTCAAGCCCTGCAACTGCAATAAGCTGAATCACAAAGGTTTATCTCTCTTACCCACCCCACACCCCCCCCCAAAAAAAAAAAAAAAAATAATAATAATAATAATAATAATAAAAATAAAATAAGACATAAAAATACTAATAATAATATGATGTTTCAGGTTAAGTGCACACTGAGGTAAAGATGAACATCTTAGAAATCATCCAACTGAAGCATCTTAGAAATCATCCAACTGAAACATCTAACAAATCAGTGAACTGAAGCGTCTTTAAAAAAAACAGTTGACTTAATTATCTAAAATATCAGCCATTTGAAACATCTTAGAAATCAGTCATTTAAAACATCTTAGAGATCAGTCAACTGAAACATCTTAGAAATCACTCAACTGAAACATCTTAGAGATCAGTCCACTGAAACATCTTAGAAATCACTCAACTAAAACATCTTAGAAATCACTCAACTGAAACATCTGAGAGATCAGTCAACTGAAACATCTTAGAAATCACTCAACTGAAACATCTTAGAGATCAGTCAACTGAAACATCTTAGAAATCATCCAACCGAAACATCTTAGAAATCACTTAACTGAAACATCTTAGAAATCACTCAACTGAAACATCTAAGAAAACAGTCAACTGAAACATCTTAGAAAACATCCAACTGAAACATCTTAGAAACATCCAACCGAAACATCTTAGAAATCACAAACATCTTAGAAATCACTGCATAAACTGTTTTCATCATGAAAGTAAGACATGACAAAAATGTATATACATCTTCATTACAGAACGGGTGCAAGATTCTCCAAGTGGCTCTCCTCCTCCCTACGAAGCATGTGTCATGACCAATATGGAGAAGCCTGTTCTTGGACCAGAGTACCACTCATCAAAAATGGCTTTGATCAATCCAGACTCCTAGCAAGGGATGGCATCGTCACAAAATGTTCAACTGCTGTGTGATCAACATTTGGACACTTAAGGATCAGACACATATGAAGGAACAGTAGAGTTTGAAACTTTGCGTATTTGGAAAAACAATCTTGAAACTGAAGTTTGCGGTACATAATAATAATAAAACACTTAATTTAGCGCCCAATACCCGAAGGCCTCTGAACCCCCTAAAATAAAAACTACCACAATTCACACGCACAAAATCCACAAGAAATCTTAAAAAGGGGAAATTTGCTTATGTGCTTACCTCTCTGATGAGGTGTAATGTTCTGGAAAGAACAAGTGGCGTAACAACTCACTGTTTTGATCAGATGTCATTACCTCAATCTTAGTTTCTCAACAGAAACAAAGTGTGGAACATAAGCAACCGAGTATGTTACAATGCTAGGTATTTAGTTTTTGTTGAGTACAAGGCATTTTCAGCAGCAGCTTAAAATATTAGAAACTAAATGAAAGAACAAACAATGCTTCTATGTCTTTTTATACATCCAAGTTTATTTTTTAAACATACTTATGGGGGTCTAGTCTTCACAGTAATCACAAAGTGACAATTCCAGCCCACAGCAACGCTTCAATGTAGTGTAAATGAGCTTTAAAAGTCTAACATACGTGGACTGTTTCATTTTGTGGCTTGTGTAAAGACCAGTAATGTAGTCAAGTTCCCGTTATATTGGTGACGGGTATATTTGTGTTTTTGTGTCTGCAAACTACAACCATTGACTTTTTGTCACACCATTTGAATTTCATGAATAGCAAAAGCAAAAATTTTCAAAATTGATTGTTTTCAATGTTGAATGTTTTATATGTTATAAGTCTGAAAGTTATTGTGACAATTATTTTGCTTATTTGTCGGTGTAGGGGTGCTTTAACAAGTGCTTTAACAATGGGGTAGGAATATTTCCGTCCACACATTTCCCAGGCCATTTGATCGTGTGTATTTAAAGTTAAAGTGTTAATTTTTTACAAAGTAAGTCTGCAAATTAAGAAAACATTCTTTGTTGGGGTGTTTGGGGTGTTTGTTTGTTTGTTTGTCATTTCCATGTATTACCATATTGTGAAAATTATTTTGCTTATTTGTCGGGGTGCTTTGACAAGTTCTTTAACAAGTTTAATGGGGTAGTAATAATTCCGTCCAAACATTTCTCAGGACATTAAATCGTGTATGTTTGAAGTGTTAATTTCTTACAAAGTAAGTTTGCAAATTAAGAAACAGTTGTTTGTTGGGGTTTTGGGGTGTTTGTTTTTTACAATTCATGCATCTTACTTAAATGTAAGATATTGTAACATGTAAAGTTGGATATGTGTGTTACAAAAGTGATGACAATGACATGTAAACTTTAAAAGAGAACAACTCTCTGTTACTGGCTTGGTGTTCATCCAAAGGTTTCAACATGTTTAAGGTCATACAATAGTATTTAAAAATGCTAGTTTTTATCAATAAGTGTGTGAAGTGTGCATTATTGGCAAAAGGTATGGGGAATTAATAATCTTTTTTTTATAGCATAGTCATGTCTTTAAGTGTGGTGTAAATGGTTATTATTAATTAAACATAACTGCAGTTAACTGTAATGAACCGAGAGGTGTACCGTGTTTAGCTGAAGTTCATTCTTGAGCTCACTCCCTTTGTAGACTCTGAGTTGGTTTTATGGGTAGGGTTAAAGGGTTATGGTTAAGATGTATGTTAGGTCATAGAGTTAGAATGAAGGTTACACATTTTGGGAATTTTTTTCTATTAAAATGAAGTTCTGTTCAGGAGCTAAGTGGTCCTATGTTTTTCCTCTCAAGGGGGGGAGCTAAAGGACAGATTCCCTACCAGGGCCCACTTCGTAGAGCTGCTTGCACAAAAAGTAGCTAAGCACAGACCAATTATGCTTACCAAAATAAGGTTAACAGCTAAAACACCATGTCACATGTATCATCTATGACTGGCCTCCTGCTTATTTTGGCTTAGCAGCAAACTGTTAACAATCTTTTCTGCTTACGCAGGGCTATGAAATTGGGCCCAGGTGATTGAGCATGCACTGACTCCTTGTGCATGATTTGTCCATGATAAAACAATCTTCAGCAAGCAACACCAAGTACACATGGTGATTTCAGTTTTCATAATCTTTTCTTTCATGAAGAAAAGTTCATAGTTACAGGAATTACACTTATCAGAAAGAGTAAATCTGATATCGAATATAAACCTTTGCAAGAAATTTGGTGTGTGTGTGATCAACACACTGGAAATTACTGTAGGTAAATAGAAAAAAACAAGGGCATCATTTAATGGTCATCTCTTTGAAAAATATTCATGTATCATTCTGTTTATTTATGGCATGCTGATAGTGTCAGGTACTTTATAGTTAGCTACTCAATTAATTACTGAAAAGTTATCCTAAAAATCTAAAAGTACAGGCAAGTGCAAAAATGGATTGAGATAATAAATATTCAATTCTATTTTAAGCCATGCTGTCATGCTCCAAATAAATCCAACATGTTTTTAAAGACTCTTTTATCATGATAAAAAATAATTTTACTTTTGGCTGATTATTAAGTCTGCCAAGACAATACATAGTAACTTAATATAAATTCATAAGATACAATCGCCTTTTAAAGGTAGTTACAGAAATTAACATTTTAAATATACATCAGATCATACTGAATATAATTGCATTTAGTAAACATGCTTGACCATACAAGCTGGTCATTCATATTGACTATTAATAACACACCTCTTGCTAGTTCTGTTTTCTGGTTGGCTGAAACACGGTCACGTGGGGTTAACTAATATGGGCTAGTGCATGAAATTTGCGCCACCGTGAACTAGACGCGCATCAAGACATCGTGTACGCATAATTTGGGGGAAGTAATTCCCGAACCAGGCAATATACTGGTTACAGCGCCCTCTCATGATGCGAACAGCAACTAAAAGACTGAATCTGGGGCAACTAAAAGCATTCCTTTTATTGTTGAATTGCTAATAATTTATTAGCTCTTGACTTAATTGTTGAATTAAAACAGTCAAGTTGTAAAACCTTAAGAAAGTTTCTTTTCTTAGGCTATTTCATGTTTTAGACCGAGGTGTGTTATAAAACACATATGGACTGGCACAATTCAGCCCATGAGTGACCACTGAGAAGAGGGACCTGCTTCGGCCCCAGTCCATATGTGTATAATAAGAAGCCTCATGTATGGTTGTAGATTCATAGAGACAGATATGTATGGTTGACCAAACAAACTTCTGATGCCTCAAAAGTATCAATATTTCTTAGAATTCAACAAATATCCTGGGTCAAGTTGAATAAAGCTTAGCACCAAAACTCTGAACTAACCGTGTAAGCAAAGAATGCTTAGTAAGGTGAAGTACAAATGTGCACAAGAAAAAGCTAATCATCTCTGAAACACGCTTCTGTTTAGACTTGGAATTTTCAGGAAGAGCAAATGTTTCGTTTACGGTATTCAGCATATAATAAAATATGAAATTGGGCTAAGTTCATTTTTCCCAAATAGTTAAAGACCATGAAAAGTTGAAGATAAAGCCCATTGTTTTTGTGTAAGCATCAATTAGAAAATAAAGCACAAAAAAGTTCAGCCTATCGCTAGAGGCTTCTTCAAGGTTAAATAAACTAATGAATAACGATTTAAACACAAAAATGCTCTTAATTGTTAAATGAACACTGCAAAATCTTAAAATTTAATTCAATTTTAAAGTATAATAACTTGTCCACATTGAAACAAAATGTTACAAACAGCATCACAGATAAGACTGCAATTATGCGAGAATGAGACTACACATGTGCTCTACTGACCAAAACAGTACAAAGGCTAATCTCAATTTCAATTTCAATTTCAATTTATTCAAAACGTCATGTTAAAAAATGTGAAAATTGTTTTCCAGTGTGCAATAAAAACAAACAGAGATAAAATAGTAAGGATTAAACAAAATATAGAATTCTTATTGCAGTGACTGAGTTTCCATCATGTTGATGCACTGCGATTGCACTTTTTCTTAGGAATGCAAATCTTATGTTTCAATTTAACTAAGTTTAAACTTTTCGATAGGTGCATTCCAGGGCCCAATTTAATAGAGCTGCTTAAGCAGAAGCAAAAATGAGCAGGATACCAGTCACAGATGGTACATTTGACATGGTGTTTTGGCTGGTAACCTTTCTTTGGTAAGCATAATTTTATTGCACTTGGCCACTTTTTGTGCTTTGCAGCAGCTCTATTATATGTAATTGGGCCCAGGAAAAAAACCGGCATATTTCATAAATATACTAGATAGATTTGGTGGAATGTTATTTTTAAAACAATGTTATTATGTTGTAAAAGATATAATTATTCTGACTTAATAACTCTGGGTGGCTTGATATTGGCAGGAAAATCATAGCAGAAACAAACAAAATCATTTTTTTTAAGTGCACCTGAAAAGTTTAAAACAATAATAACAATAATAATGGAGTCTTGTAAAGCGCTGGTATCCGCCAAAAAAGGCGCCCATTGCGCTCGCTCATGTACACAAAAAACTAGTTTAAATGAAAGGGACAAAAATATATATGTTGAAAATCACTGGTCAACATTTACTTTAAAAAGATGAGTTTTGAGAGCATGATTATGTTGTATCGACAGTCCTGATGTGGTACGGAAGACTATTCCACACTTTTCCTGCAGTAACTAGGAATGAACGTGCTACCCATGTGTTCTTTGCCAGATGTTCTACCAGGAGACCTTGATCAGCTGATCTTAGGTTACTGCATGAAGGATTGTATTGAGTGACAAGATCTGAGACGTCGGATGGCGCCATGTTGTGCAAGGATTGTATACGTTTGGTAATTGGAACCCACTGTTTATTCAATCCCATATAGTTGTAGATATATACCACAAAACTAACCTGTGAAAATTTCAAATGGTGGTATCTTTTTTTTGGTATTGCCGAAAATCTGGAGCGGTTATGTCCATGCAGGAAGAATAATCTGCAATTGAAATACACAATCTGAGAAACAAATACTGTCAGTAATGCTTCTCACATTCATTTTTTGGGGGATAAAAACTGATATCTTTTTCCATAACCGCAGTACTTCTAAGTGAAAAGTTTCTCAATATGCTTTATACTATATATCCAAAGCTGCTGTACTTCTTACCAAGTAAGTTTTTATTGCCATTAAATTTATAAGTAATTATCAAACGTATACAGACCCTTTAAAGACCAGGAGACCGTCAACTGAAATCCATGGTATACGTTATCCATGGTGTACGTTATCCATGATGTCCTAGGCACAGTGTGAACATCAAGATGGTTGAACTGTCTGAGTACGGATCACAGAGAGGCTCCTCTTACACCTCACTCCTCCACTCTGGATCTTGTTGCTCTGCGACTGCACTCACTCCCAGTTCCATCTTATCTAAAGCTTGATTATCAACTACAAATTAAAGACATGGATTATACGACTTGTGATTATCAGATAAAAATCAATTAAGAAAAGGGAGGGGGAGAAAGGGGGCAATCTGAAAACCATTTTGGTTGAAAGTCAGTTCTTTATCAAATCACCCTGAAAAAAAAAATATATATATTTGGAAAATTTGTCAATTTCAGGGAAATGATTGAATCTTCATAATAATCGTAATAATCAGTTGATATATAGCGCATTATCTGCGGGCGCCTCAAAGCGCTTAAGAAAGGTATTAGCCTAAATGTTTTTGAATTATGATCCATTTATAAAGCAATTGTAAGGGTTTACAAGGTGATGTAAGGCAATCTGCTGCCAACTATACCACAAAGCGGCGGGGCAAACCCCTTCTCATAAAGCAATCTGTGTACTGGGTTCTTTTACACAGGACCTACAGCTTTAAGTTCCATCCAATCGATGAAGCAATATTATGGTTTTAAGTGTCTTGCTTAAGAACAGAAATGTCAAGACCGAGACTCAAACCCACACTCTGCTGAGCAGAAACACCAGAGCTTGAGCTACAGTATATCATTTCCCTTAATGGCTCATAAAAACTTAGGAAGGGAAGTGGATCAGGGTATTCTGTAAGGACAAATAGACTGTGCAAGTCTCGCACGTATCGGAACGAAAAAACACTTCAAACAAAGAACGTTTTTTTTCTCTGAAATCAAATCTTTGTTTTAAATGATATTTAATGATAAAATCTGAACAACAAAAATACTCAGTACATGTTTATAAAATCAGTTTTAGGTTTTATAATAAATACACAAATAATGTGTTGATTATTATTGAACCAAAATAAAACATCTGGGACAAGGATGCTTATTTGATCTTAACTTTTCAGAAACCACGTGGATTTGCGATGGTCACACAGGCGGTAAATTAACGCTTGACGCAGTTTATAGAGGACGCTGAGGCCTCAACAACCATTACTGCTATGAAAAGGCTTCACGTTTTAATTACAGCATCTGGCGATTATCATCGCGCATCCAAAACAAGCGTTAACATAAGTTTTGTGATCGGAGGTGAGCACAAAATTCTTAATTTTTTGCAGCAACCGGAAGCTGAGGTCAAGTTTAATTCTCTGGTTTTCTTCGTTATATTGTTGAATTGATTTTACTTTCCTATTTTTTATCACTAAGTATTACATTCTCAACAACATATATATATTTTTCATGGTCATAAACCACGTTTAACTAAAATAATTGACAAAACAAAATCTTGCCCACGTAAATCTCCATATGGTTGGGACCACAATGGTCCCACAAGTTCAAATATGCGCGAGACTTGCACAGTCTATTACTGACTGTTAATAAACTGACTTCAATGCACACTTTCCTCTCAACACAAACCATAATCAGCAATTCAAATATTATAGCAAAGTAGTTACACATCTGTTATTACTCGGTTTAAGGTGGCTTAGCCATCATTTCTCGTCTTAAATAAATTATTGCATTGGCGAAATCCAAATAGCATAAAGGATGACTTCAACACTCTACTGTATTTGTATCTACAAGTATTGCATATTTTGAATTATTCAGTTGTTGATCAATGTATGACTTTAAGGATGACCTTAGCTCAATAGCACTCTGCATTTATGATGTCACTTTTGCTCAAAACACCCGGATCTCAGACAAACATTCCACCTGTCACTCGATCACCGCATCGGCGTGCCAGACCGCAGGAGTAAAGTCACTGTCAGTACATACATGTGAGTAAACATAAAGCTTGGACATGTACGCACGAGTACATTGGTGAAACTTGACATGTTGAATGAGATCCGGGTACTGAGCGTAGCATTAGTGCAGAGTGCTATTTTAATACAAAAAGTTACAACACATGTTGGACAATTTATTTCATTTTTATCAGTGAAATGTTAAAATCTGTTGCCTTCACTTACATTTAAACTTCGAACAGTGAAGTTCGTTTCAAAATAAATTTTGTTTTTTTGTAACTCAACGCTCAAAAGTTTGGACTTACAACGATATCAAGTAATTGTTATTTTGGCATGCAGTACCAACGCCAGACAATTTCCTAAATAGGACTTTAAAGGAATTTAGGACTCATTGTTAGGGTATATTTTCCTTACCTAATGAAGCAGTAATTTTGACTTGATCAAGCTTCTGTATACTATTCTCCAGATCTTTCTCTTCCTCTTCGAAGTTACATCCTACCTTAGCATTGTTCTCAATGCAATACTGAAGAAACCTACAAGAATAAAAATACATTAGGATTGTTCTCAATGCAATACTGAAGAAACCTACAAGAATAAGTACACATTAGCATTGTTCTCAATGCAATACTGAAGAAACCTACAAGAATAAGAATACAATAGCATTGTTCTCAATGCAATACTGAAGAAACCTACAAGAATAAGAATACATTAGCATTGTTCTCATTGCAATACTGAAGAAACCTACAAGAATAAGAATACATTAGCATTGTTCTCATTGCAATACTGAAGAAACCTACAAGAATAAGAATACATTAACATTGTTCTCAATGCAATACTGAAGAAACCTACAAGAATAAGAATACATTAGCATTGACCTCAATGCAATACTGAAGAAACCTACAAGAATAAGAATACATCAACATTGTTCTCAATGCAATACTGAAGAAACCTATAAGAATAAGAATACATTAGCATTGACCTCAATGCAATACTGAAGAAACCTACAAGAATAAGAATACATTAGGATTGTTCTCAATGCAATACTGAAGAAACCTACAAGAATAAAAATACATTAGCATTGTTCTCAATGCAATACTGAAGAAACCTACAAGAATAAAAATACATTAGCATTGTTCTCAATGCAATACTGAAGAAACCTACAAGAATAAGTATACATTAGCATTGTTCTCAATGCAATACTGAAGAAACCTACAAGAATAAGAATACATTAGCATTGACCTCAATGCAATACTGAAGAAACCTACAAGAATAAGAATACATTAGCATTGTTGTCAATGCAATACTGAAGAAACCTACAAGAATAAGAATACATTAGCATTGACCTCAATGCAATACTGAAGAAACCTACAAGAATAAGAATACATTATCATTGTTCTCATTGCAATACTGAAGAAACCTACAAGAATAAGAATACATTAGCATTGTTCTCAATGCAATACTGAAGAAACCTACAAGAATAAGAATACAATAGCATTGACCTCAATGCAATACTGAAGAAACCTACAAGAGTAAGAAAACATTAGCATTGTTCTCAATGCAATACTGAAGAAACCTACAAGAATAAGAATACATTAGCATTGTTCTCAATGCAATACTTAAGAAACCTACAAGAATAAGTATACATTAGCATTGTTCTCATTGCAATACTGAAGAAACCTACAAGAATAAGAATACATCACCATTGTTCTCAATGCAATACTGAAGAAACCTACAAGAATAAGAATACATTAGCATTGTTCTCAATGCAATACTGAAGAAACCTACACGAATAAGAATACATTAGCATTGTTCTCAATGCAATACTGAAGAAACCTACAAGAATAAGTATACATTAGCATTGTTCTCAATGCAATACTGAAGAAACCTACAAGAATAAGAATACATTAGCATTGACCTCAATGCAATACTGAAGAAACCTACAAGAATAAGAATACATTATCATTGTTCTCAATGCAATACTGAAGAAACCTACAAGAAAAGTATAAATTAGCATTGTTCTCAATGCAATACTGAAGAAACCTACAAGAATAAGAATACATTAGCATTGTTCTCAATGCAATACTGAAGAAACCTACAAGAATAAAAATACATTAGCATTGTTCTCAATGCAATACTGAAGAAACCTACAAGAATAAGAATACATTAGTGTGACACCGGAAATATGTGACCAACAAGGATGGTGTACATTACTGTGTCTGGTTCATTTTAATGGTGAGCTGCCTCTTTTACGTGAAGCAAAATCAAAACCCTGAAAGATACAAAATATAATTTCCATATAAATACAAAGCTTTAGGAAATACCAATCCAGCAAAGTAAATTATAAAAAAGAATAATGATAATCCTCAGAGAATCCAATGCAATCAAAAGAGATAAATCAAACTCAATAACACAATTTGCCTCTAACTGTAAAGTCAAGTTAAATTTCCAAAATGAATTAATACAAGGCATGTAAATGCTTTAACTTGCAAAGACAAAATAGAAAAGAACTAAAGCAAATGTGCAATGACCTCTTAATATATGACTATGGACTTAGCAAACCATAGACTTAAATCAGTCCACTCATCATTATAACCTAAGGATCCATAAAGCAACTAACTTAGGAAAAATGAATTAATATTATAAGAACAGGATTATAAAGAAATAACATAACTAAATAAATGCTAAACAAGTATGCAGATGGCATGTTTAATTAAGTATTAAAATAGAAATATGAGTATCACATAAACTTAAGGACTAGTGTGCCAGTCTAATAAGACACTAC
This sequence comes from Plazaster borealis, assembly GCA_021014325.1. Taxonomy (NCBI): domain Eukaryota; kingdom Metazoa; phylum Echinodermata; class Asteroidea; order Forcipulatida; family Labidiasteridae; genus Plazaster; species Plazaster borealis. The sequence continues at coordinate 33,578,767 of CM037474.1, read as the reverse complement.
TGGTATCTTAGGTCACACGCTCCAACAAACACCAGACAAAAGAAATCTCTGCAGGGTAATAAACACTCTTGGCAGACTTCCTGCCTCCCTGTACTAAGGTATGGTGCCTTCCAAGAAACTGTGTGCACCTCATTATATATGCAGCAACTTAGGGGATTAAGGGTCTAAACAGTGGCTATACTACACTACACTATGGGCATCTACACAGGACAAAGGAACTATGAATTTATACACTAAAAGTATAAATCTAAGAATATGTACATCAAAAGGTGGAAAATAGATGATGAGGAATATTTTGTAAGATAAGGAAATCTATTCTTGAATTTTGTGTACTCAAGAAGTTAGCTAAATGTGAACAAGAAATAAAGTGGATGTACATGTACATGTAATCAAAGTAAGGGAAATCTAAATCCTTCAAATCCATGGAAATAGATTATATCTCTAAACACAGAAAGTCATCAAAAGGATGATCTTTCCTAAATATGCAATAATAGATACAACAACACAGTGAATCCGGGCTTCCTAAAGACCATCAATGAATGAATCCACTTTAAATTCAGTAATCAGAGTAAAGTTTAAGAATACTCAAGCAATCTTCAGAGTTAATCAGAAAGTGTTTACAAAGTCTCAGAACTTTAACAATAAGAACAATTATTAAAACAATATAAATGAAGTCTTACCCCAGTCGAGTCATCCACAAAATCTTGAGGCATTAACTAAGAACATGTATAAATGGAAGCAGGACTCTGTGTAAGGTGTTAACAGTACCAGTGCTAGTGGTGGAATGACTCACTCAAGACAAAGGATAAGTGTGAGCTTTACCTTAAGGGTCAAGCGAGGGCGCTGCGCAGGAGAAATATGTAAATGAGCTGTCACATAAGCATTGTTCTCAATGCAATACTGAAGAAACCTACAAGAATAAAAATACATTAGCATTGTTCTCAATGCAATACTGAAGAAACCTACAAGAATAAGAATACATTAGCATTGTTCTCAATGCAATACTGAAGAAACCCACAAGAATAAGAATACATTAGCATTGTTCTCAATGCAATACTGAAGAAACCTACAAGAATAAGAATACATTAGCATTGTTCTCAATGCAATACTGAAGAAACCCACAAGAATAAGAATACATTAGCATTGTTCTCAATGCAATACTGAAGAAACCTATAAGAATAAGAATACATTAGCATTGACCTCAATGCAATACTGAAGAAACCTACAAGAATAAGAAAACATTAGGATTGTTCTCAGGGCACTACTGAAGAAACCTACAAGAATAAGAATACATTAGCATTGTTGTCAATGCAATACTGAAGAAACCTACAAGAATAAGAATACATTAGCATTGTTCTCAATGCAATTCTGAAGAAACCTATAAGAATAAGAATACATTAGCATTGACCTCAATGCAATACTGAAGAAACCTACAAGAATAAGAAAACATTAGGATTGTTCTCAATGCAATACTGAAGAAACCTACAAGAAAAAGAATACATTAGCATTGTTGTCAATGCAATACTGAAGAAACCTACAAGAATAAGAATACATTAGCATTGTTCTCAGGGCACTACTGAAGAAACCTACAAGAATAAGAATACATTAGCATTGTTGTCAATGCAATACTGAAGAAACCTACAAGAATAAGAATACATTAGCATTGTTCTCAATGCAATTCTGAAGAAACCTATAAGAATAAGAATACATTAGCATTGACCTCAATGCAATACTGAAGAAACCTACAAGAATAAGAAAACATTAGGATTGTTCTCAATGCAATACTGAAGAAACCTACAAAAATAAGAATACATTAGCATTGTTGTCAATGCAATACTGAAGAAACCTACAAGAATAAGAATACATTAGCATTGTTCTCAATGCAATACTGAAGAAACCTACAAGAAAAAGTATACATTAGCATTGTTCTCAATGCAATACTGAAGAAACCTACAAGAAAAAGTATACATTAGCATTGTTCTCAATGCAATACTGAAGAAACCTACAAGAATAAGAATACATTAGCATTGTTCTCATTGCAATACTGAAGAAACCTACAAGAAAAAGTATACATTAGCATTGTTCTCAATGCAATACTGAAGAAACCTACAAGAATAAGAATACATTAGCATTGTTCTCAATGCAATACTGAAGAAACCTACAAGAAAAAGTATACATTAGCATTGTTCTCAATGCAATACTGAAGAAACCTACAAGAAAAAGTATACATTAGCATTGTTCTCAATGCAATACTGAAGAAACCTACAAGAATAAGTATACATTAGCATTGTTCTCAATGCAATACTGAAGAAACCTACAAGAATAAGAATACATTAGCATTGTTCTCAATGCAATACTGAAAAAACCTACAATGAGAATACAATAGCATTGTTCTCAATGCAATACTGAAGAAACCTGCAAGAATAAGAATACATTAGGATTGTTCTCAATGCAATACTGAAGAAACCTACAAGAAAAAGTATACATTAGCATTGTCCCAATGCAATACTGTACTACAACCAAGGCCTGGTGAACACACTTGCTCAATTATTTATTATAAGATACTAAGCTAACTTACGGTGAATAAATATACAGTGTTGAATGAGGTGTCTAACTAACCTAAACTGAAGCAATACCTATACTAAGAGAAAGACCTAATAAAATGCGTATAAAAGTCCTTATTAAAGTATTCAGACAGGACTTAAACTAAGGTGCTTGTACCAACTCTGGTAGTCTTGTAGAGAAAAGAGAGCATGTGTGTGTACACCCAGCTATATCTTTCTAGCCTCAGTGTCCTGCTTAATTATGCATGAGAATAACAATAGGCTACTTTTAGATGCACTGGGCTATCCAGGTATAAATAGGCACTGTGGACAAGAGGTGGTGACTTGATAAAAAGAGTGGTCACTATGTGTATGAATCCGGAATAAAAATGAGTCAACTCACATGCTCCAGTTTGTATCCTTGTTCAGCATGTACGGGTTACCAACCAAAATCAACAATGCCTTGGCTCGTGTGACAGCAACATTCAATCTCTGTTGAGGGAACGACATTAGAAATTTTAAAAGATAGGTCACTAGTGGAAGAATGCATTTTCAATTCATTCAGTTCATCTCACAATTAATTTAAAAGATTGGTATCTGTCAATTGATTGTGTTTGTATTTAGTTATTACACACTAATTGTTTTCAACCCTTCTGGTAATAAAACCAAGGATTCCTATAAAAAAAAGCAATCCTCAACTTTTTGAGAATTAAATAAACTACATCATGGGAAACAACCATGTAATACTCTTCTTTTTTTTATAATTGGTGGTTCTAAGAAGACACAGATGTTTTGTCTTCCAAACAGAGCACACTGTTTAAAGGTAGGAATTGATATTCCTCTTAAAACAGTTTAGATTGTAGGATGTACGGAAACATGCACCAGGCAAGGAGTTCAAAAGAGATGCAGTACAGGGAATAAAGCTGTTGGAATGGCTCTTTGTTCTACATCTCAGCAAAGCAAGAGTGCATGGGTGGGGTTTCACACTCTTAGGCCAATTAAAACTCTTTTTTAAACCTTTAACCGAAGGAAACATTTGGAACAAACCTTGGGATTCTTGACGAAGCCAAGATGAAAGTCAATATCCATCTGGATGTGTTCTGGTTTAGTGCTGCGTACCGTGGAGACGATGATGACCAATCGCTCCTGACCTTGAAACTCCTCAACTGACCCCACCTTGATGTTGCCATGGTGACGCTTCTTCAAGACCTCCTTAATTTTTTGCACCTGTCATATTTGATTTAGTGAGACAATAGATTCCTTGTCACAAAATTATTTATAAAAACAAACCTTCTTGTGAAAACAACAAAGCAGATGTAACAGTATGCTCTATTGACAATAACACAGTTGTTTCCTCTCCGATGATTATTCTTGTACATTTATGCAGCTTTCCAAGGTAACGAGGTTCGTCCCTAATTTAAATAAGATGAAATACAATCTTTTAAAAACAGAACCCAAATGAACATGAATACAACCTGAGAATTGGATTAGGTACCATATTTCTTTTTGGGGAAGAGTAAAATCATTCCACTCCTCTTAAATCAAACCATTATTAAAAACTAGCATCAAATTACAGGGTTAAAAGTGTTGTTTTCTGTACAGCTAAGTGCAGTGGCATATAGGTTTTTTTTACAACTTGCCTCCTCACATTCAAAAAAATATTTTTACTTTGATTTTGTCAAGATTGGTGCATTTTGTTGAGTTTTTTGTTTTAAATCTTGTTTGTTAAGGTTTTCTGATAAATTCACACATCGGGTTATTTTGAAATTGGGTTTTTATCCTACTTTAAGGCTTGTGACTCTTTGAACAATTGTCTATTTCTATTTTAGAAGTTTATTAAATTGAACATATTGAGAAAGCTTCTCCCACAAAACTAGCATGTTGAAAAACCACAAAAATCCAGGTGACTGAGTGACAAACCTTAAACAGTCTAAGTAGCACTCCGCACTAATGGCGTAACTTTTGCTCAAAACAACCAGCTGTTAGATAAACAATCTACCACTCAAACAATCACCGCATCATTGGCGCGCCATACCGCATTAGTACAGTTATCATCAGTGCACGTGAGTAAACATAAAGCTTGGACATGTACAGGAGGCGCGTACGTCAGTAAAAAGTTTGTCTGTCATACAGGAATTTTTTTGCAAAAGTGACGCCAAGAGTGCTGAGCACTTTTGACTTAACCTTTAATGTTATAAAATCTGTTCCATGTCTGGCTACATGCCAAACTCAGTAACATACCTGGCGACGGTATGGACTGATGATCCCAATATCCGACTCTTTGATTTTTCTTCCTCCTCTCTTGTCCAGTAGTTTCTCAACATACTCCACGACAATTTCAATCTCCTTCTTGTTGAAGAAGGAAGGGCTGTGACCCTCTCGGTCATCTATCCCTTCCACGCCATGGAATATGATGGGAAATTTCTAAAGAACACATGATACAAAATTACTGTAAGGATGATTTTTCACTATCTTTAGTATCCCCCAATAATTGTATACATCTCAACAGGTGGCCCATATCCTCTGTGCATTTCAAGGCTCACTCCCATTTCTCATCAGTAAACACTTCATACACATTCTTAGGCTATGACCTCAAGGTCCCCCAGTACTGACCATTACTCCCCTAATCTTGTTTTTGGACTGACCATGATACTCCCCTGTTGACCGATACGTCATCTAACCTTGTTTTTGGACTGACCATGATACTCCCCTGTTGACCACTACGTCATCTAACCTTGTTCTTGGAAATGACGTCACTAATCTTATGTTATTTCTCTGTGAAATTATTTCTAAATCAAGACTTCCCCCACCATCAAATTCCTATAAAACATCTCTCCACCTTTCACTCTGGGCCTCGACTACTCCTTCGACTTTCCCTTATGCCTTTAGTGCAAGAGACCCGCCTCTAACATACCTACGAGCTAGGTCCAGCACCTGTAACAATTGTATTGATAGAAGTAACCTTATAATAAATTAAGATTATGCCCATACAATTTGTTTCATGTGTACTTTTCTTCAGTCGTCATCACCTAGAATATTCCTCCCCGCTCACACGGTCAGGATTCCGTTAACCAGAGAAACTAGAGAACAGATATAATTTCCTCCTTATCTCTGCGTTACAATACCCGGATAAAAATAACTTGTCAGAAAAATAATTACATAAAATATCTCCAAGTCTTTGTCATAATTTTTAGTTTTAGATAAAAAAACGCCCTGGTCAAGATTTTAAATTTGACCAAGAGCAGCATGGATTATTTGGGACAGCCAAGAATCAGGGGACGATTTCACGAAGAACTAAGATTCATCTTAAGATGAGTTGTCAGTATTACCATAGTGATTTGTATTTTGACTTCACATCACTTTGCAGTGATAAATCTTAGCTTTGTGAAATTGAGTCCTGGCTGTCCAATAGGAGATCTGTCAATGTAACCGAATTTCCTACACTACAGAAGTTCTACTGCCTCACCTTATTGGGTAATTTTTCCCAACCGCACAATGCCTGTCTCTCCAGCTTATCAGCATATACCTCAAGTTCATTGTCATAGAACATCTCATTGGGTAGTTTGAGGATGTCTGGGTGGGATCGATAGTTACGCAAAAGCTTGGTCAAGACGCGATTGTCGTAGTGCGGCTCTTCTTTATTGCGTTTGTATATTTCGGATCTGGTCATGTGACGCTCCAAAAGTGACAGCTCTGTAGATAGGTTTGTAAACAGATAATTAAGTTACATTTTATAAAAGAAAGTTGCAAAAAAGAAAGTACAGACGAACACTTCTGGCTGGCCAAAGCTGGCTTCATTAGCGCACACAATGATGTGAAATGTAAGGCAATTCTATTAGCTGGCTACGAACACAGGGCAAACCAGCTCAAAACAGACATAAAAACAAAAATCATGTTCACAAATGCCCCACAAGCAAGTTTGTTTCTTGACAAGTTTGGAGTTGATATGCCAAGTTCTTCTCGAGTTATCGCTCGCGCTCGGACAAAATTTCTTCTTTTTTTGTAGTTGTGGAACTTGGTACTGACTTTTTAATTAAAAATTGGCACTCATTAAGTGAGCGATGGCATCACGCAGGGTATGAAATAGTGGCTGTCAGAGAAGATTTGGGCGAAGATCCCTTGCACTTTGAACTACCTCACCTAGTCCCCATTTAATTGCTATCGGTGATCTGATGATGGGGCCGAGCTGCTTGGGGTCACCGGCCAGAACCACTTGACCTCCTTTGGTGTTCTCAGAATTCAGGAGATTTGAGAGGGCTATGATGGCTTCTGGTTCAACTGCATGACCAGCCTCATCAATAAAGACATGAGTGAAATGATCTTCTGGGAAATCCGCTGCTGCAAGTCTTTTTGGAGGAGGAAAAAACATCAAATGTATTTATCATAAATACAAATTAAATTTAATTCGTTTCATATGGCAAAAGGTAAAACTTGTCTGCAACAAACACAATTTGACAGATCATTCAATTTTGTTACTGTTGGATTGTCTTCGGTACACTTCCATAAAATTTCCTTTTATAATTTTTGTGAATAAAACATGGTTTTGACACAAATTTGAAACAAAACTGAGTGAAGTTCCTGTCACAGAAACCTAAAAATGAGACTGCAAACACGCATTTGACAGCAGAAATTTGATTGTCAATTCAATGACGAATTTTACAGACCTTACACAAAAACAAACAAAAAACTGACAGACTGAATTCTATTCCTTTATTTGTAAGAAAACTAATTGTTGGTTTCTTGTCATTTACTAAGAATTTTTGTTCCACATGAAAATATGTTCATTTATCATTATTTTCCAAAAAACTGCTATTAAAATTTATATGACAAAAGTCCTAGAAAATCTGTTGGCATTAATTGTTTTTAGTCACATCCTTTTTTTCCAAGCAAATAAGTCTCTACATAAACAACCATGCCACCGTCAATAGTCTGTAGCGACATTTGCTGAAGAAGTCAAAACATGAGAAAAACTAGCATGCATTTTGACAAGGTTGAAAAATAACAAACAATGAAAGAAAATTTCTCTGAACTTTTAGAGATCGATTGACAAGAAACTAATGCTAAATTTTCATTGTAATAACTAACCGTCCAGCAGTGCAGAGTGTTGTGACTATCACACGCTTCTTCATGATGTCTTCTTTGGAGGAAAAGTAAGTCTCTCCTGCTGTCTTGTCATAGTTACAGCAATCTTTCTCCTACAGTCAATAAATTTAAGATAGGATCCACAGTAATGTTTTAAAATCAATAGATTAAATCAATAGTTTACTCCAATTTATCTGCTTAAAGGTATTGTACACTTTTGGTAACAGCTCAAAATCAGTGTCCACATTTTGTGTGATTCAACATATGCATGAACAAACAAACTTGTGAAGTTTGAGCTCAATTGGTCATCGAGATCACGAGAAAATAGTGAAAAGAGACCTTATGTGTTTTCTGTTTTTTCAAAATATCGCTCGTGATAAAAACTATTGTTTCACTTATTTCTCAGAAACGATAGCATTTTAGGCAGAAATATTTTAAGGAACCCTTACTTACTTTAAATAATGTAAGTTGTGTGTGAATCTGTGAACATTTGTGTTTTTCGATCTTACCAATAGTGTACAGGGCCTTTAAAGACCAACTGCAAATGTATCTCCTTCCAAACAATAGATGACCCTAGTGGGCTTGATTTTTACAATGCGATAAGATCTTCTAACAATTAAGTTTGAGTGTCTTAGCCAAGCGTTGTAGCGCACAGGACTCAAGTTCTGGGGGTCTGGTGTTTTTAGAATGTGGGTTCAGGCACCAGTCATGGCACCTGAGACCTTCAGCAAGACGCTTTTCCATTATTGCTTTGACCTTCGGACTGAACAGAAAGCTGGTTCTGTGCATTGTATCATGCTTGTAAAAAGACCCAATACACTTATCGCAAAGAGAATGGGTTTGCCCCAGTGTTCCTGGCATGGTTTACTGCAGATTGCGCTACATCACCTTGTGAACCCTTACAAGGTGCTATATAAATGGCTCTCCTAACTCAAATAGCGCTTCATACCTGTTGTAAAAATAATGATCGCTTTGATACGCACGTCAGATGTGATAAAGGGCTTTATAAGAACTGCATCTTTCAGTCTCATCTCAATTACCTTGAGAGTTTCATCCACTGTCTTCCAGTCTCTACTTGGTGCATTCATTCTGAGGAGGTAGGTCTTATCTATTGGTGTTCCACCAATGAGCAGACGTTTTGCAATCAGATCAGTGGCACTATTGGAAGGAGCACAGGCAAGGATGTGACACCCAGGCAAAGCATTGTAGACCTGCAACAAGATCATTATTTAGGACAGTGAAGTTAGGGAAGGATTGCCTTTTAACCTCTCTTCTTCTTTAAGAAGTCAGGACAGCATGCTTCAAGCCGAGACGCTCAGGAAAAGCATTGTAGACCTGCAACAAGATCGTTATTTAGGACAGTGGGGATTGGTTTCAACTACAACATTTCTTCCATGCCATCGATCACTGCATTAAAAAATCAAAAATTATAAAATTTTCTTTGCCATTAAATTGACAAGAATCATAACCTGGTTGAAAAGTGATCAACTTTAACATGGCGCAATCATCCAATAATTAGTATACTAATGCATGTTTCATGCACCAGTCTTTAATATATATACATACCTGTTTGATGGCCTCAACCATGGTAACTGTCTTGCCAGTGCCTGGTGGTCCAAATACTAGATAAGGTGCAGGACGGGAGGAGCCTTTTACAATATGCTGGATGGCTCTTATCTGCTCCTCGTTGCTTGCAAGCTTCCTGTCAAAAAGCTGTTTTGCAAACGCACTGCAAGAATGTTTCATGAATCAGAAAATAACACTCAGACCAACTGTTTCTCTTCGTGTTGACAATCATTCAAACAAAAGTAGCCATTTTACATAATTCTTGAAGCTCTACGATGTAAGATACATTGTATAACAAATACCAATCAAAAGAATATAAGTATAGAGGTACAGTAGGTAAGAATGAGATGGGGAAGAGATGTGGTAGAGATGGGGGTGGGGATGAGAAATGTATAGAAGGGGAGCGGAATGGGGAAGAGGGGAGGTGGAAGGGAGTTCAACAAGCAGAGTAAAGACAATCCAATCTAAGATGGCCAGGATGAACAAAAGCCTGTTCATCCAATCCTAGGTTGGTAACATGGAAAAATTTTACAAACAAAAAATATAACAATTAAATACAAGAGATATGAGAAGTTAAAAATAAAATTGGAATTTAAAAAAGCTATAATTCAGGTTAATATATATGAATAATTAAATAATTAAATAAATATTTTTTTTAATAAAAATTAATTTAAATGAAAATATAAAAGTAGCATAAATAAAATAAATCAGTAAGAAACACAATTAGTGAAACACAAGTAAGCAATGAAACATACAAACGAGCTGAAATATGCATCAAAACAAAGACAAGAACAATCAGACAAAACCATACAGAAAAACCATAACAGATACCGTACACATGCGAACAGAAAAACCATAACAGATACCGTACACATGCGAACAGAAAAACCATAACAGATACGGTTCACATGCGAACAGACAAGCAAAATAACAATTATACAAACAGTCTAATACAAACGAAACACAAACAACCATATTAACAAACAACAAAGAAACAACAAACATTCAGACAACCCATTTTAAACAAACAAATATCAAAAATTACTAACAAACTATTATATGTAACCGAAAACAACCAACCAAATTAATAGAAAGAAAAGTAACACAGACACACAAACAACCAAAGATAAATCTCTAACACGTATTCAAACACCAAATAATAAACAACAAGGGACACTGACTGGGTAAATTTTTAAATGATTTTCGGTTGAACAAAGAAAAATTGACTAGAGCGGGATTTGAACCAACGACCTCCGGTTTAACGTGCCGGCGCTCTACCAACTGAGCTATCTAGCCCTATGTTGGCAGTCTCCCTATTTTGTCAATATCTTTGTTGGGGGGGGTGCCAGTCAGAAGCCATACTCAAACACATGAGATAATGTGATAACGTAAACAAACATTTCAAAAATAAAACAAATATGCATACAACAAACAAACAAACAAACAAACAAACAAACAAACACCCCAACAAACACCCCTAAAAAACAGACAAACAAACAAACAAACACCCCTAAAAACAGACAAACAAACAAACAAACAAACAAACAAACAGTTAAATAGAGAACTCTTTAAGAATTTTATTGAAAATGATTCATGAAGGAAAGAAAACTGACTGGTATAATTTGAAATAAATATTAGTTGAGCAAAGAAACCCAACCGAACCAGGACCCGAACCCGATCCGACCCCTGGAATTCGGTTCCAGCGCTGGAACAGCAATCCAAAGGTTCCGGACCCGAATCCCGACTCAGCCAAACCTCCCTACTCAACCAATATTCAAAACACAATTTAGATCAAAAGCAACTAATAGAAAAAACATTACAGGCATTTAACCATCAAGAAAATGAGCACATAATTTACGATTAAAACACAGAAATGAATCAAGTATCAATGAGTCCTTAACGTGGGTTGGGAGATCACTCCATGTACGAGGAAAAGTATGAACAGGAGAATTCCTTAGACTTAGGGTTCTGGCGTAATGGTGATTAAAATGATACTCTATCCAGGTGACAGGTATTGACTACTGTATTGGATGTAATACTGAGACCGATGAGGCCAAACATATATTTAATGGTAAATTGAACCGTGAGTATGTGTCGTCTAGTTTCAAGGCTTAACCAGTTCAGTGTATGCAATAGTTTCTTGAAGACTTTGCGAAACAGAGGTTGTGGGGTTTTTTCAAAGGGAAAGTCCATCATAGTTTCAGGGAAGAGTAAACTCATTTGGATCCTCTAGTTTTCAATAAACGCATCATACAATTAATTCATCTGTGAAAATCTCACTTGAAATTGTTTTTTTTGTTTTTTTTAAACAAAAACAAAACAGTTTTGTCTGGGATTTTGTGCACACTCACATTGGCCAACTGCAGTAATCGAAACAAGCAACTGTGAAAATATTTCTTTGGAGGATTGGTACTTGTACGAACTGCATAATCACTGAGCTTTGAGATTGAAACTGCTGCGTTTCCTTCTTCATAATTACCAATCCTGTACTGTGACTTTGAACACAGAACCAAAACTCCTTCAAAGAAGAGATCATAAAATGAAGTCCCTTCATAACTTACAAAATGTGATTATCAAACAATGCACAACCTAAAATTTGTTTTGAAAAATCTTATAACCAGTCCTCTCTTCCGTCCCCATTAACAAATTTCTTCAAATATTTTTTCAGGTCATTGATTTTATTTTAAAAACTTCCTGATGGTATTACAAAAATATTAAATTTTACTTCCATTACAGTACCTTGTGTCTTCCTGAATTTCGCACAGAGGCATTTTAGACTCTTGGTCAGTGGACTTTGGGAAGAGAACTGGCTCCATGTGGTACTTAAATGCCTCCTCCACAGCAAAGTGCTGTCGACGAAGTGGGAACCGGTTGATTGTGAACACAATATCATACCTTTGGCCATCGATGTGACTACTCGCAAACCTAACAATGAAAATCAAGTACAGGAAATGAACACATTTTATCAAAACATAAAAATAAACAAATTGTGTTACTGAAAACCATACTAATATACCACCATGGCAAAGCCTCAAAACTTATAATAAGTTTGTTATTGTGTGACAGTAGTTCTTTGTTGCAAATGTATTTATTTATTACCAAAACAAAAAAGGCTGGCACATTGACTATTTAAAGATAGAAAATGAGACAAGAAATAATATATTAATATTCAATAACAAAAGCTACTTAATAATTACTCCTAAAGGAGATAACAAATACAAATCATAACAAAAGAAACACCAAATTCTTATATAAAGAAAGTGTAAGGCTTCTCAAGAGATTAAGAATGGACTTAATTAAAGTTTCCTTCATTCTTTATACATATTATAATCCTTTTATGTTTAGATAACTTAAACTTAACTTCAAATCACTAAAAGAAAACCTCTCTGCTGAACACTGCTTGAAAAAGGAATTCTTTGTACCACAAAATACTCAAGGCTAGTCTGTGTCTTAAACCACTAAAGCAATAAGAAAAGTAAATACCTCCAAAGAATATATAAGAGTCATTCAAGGAGTAATAAGTCAAAGACTTGCATAAAGAAAACAAAAGCTATACCACCACTTGTGGCATACAACAGAGCGAATATATAATGAGTTTACAGAGAAATGGTACTTAGTAATAAACAAAGATCCAAGGATATAGTACTGGCAATGTAGCGGTGATCACATATCGATTGCTGTACTAACCTGGAATATAACACAGTGCACCAAAAGATACTGTATATCGATAAACTATGCTGTGCAGCAACACTGATTATCGATATGCTCACTTCCTGACCACAAATACTACTCAGCATATACCCCAAGGCAATTCTACTCTCTGCCCTCTGACTGACCAGTAGGAATTAGACATTCCACACAGTGAGGCATTAAGTTGTAGCATAGTGTATGAAACAATGGCTTAAACCACGGAGCTATAAACTAATACAGGTACATAGGAAAGGTTTGACCATAGCACTGAAAATAATGTGTTTCTTGTACCAATACTGTTCCAACTTAACCAATCAATGAGAATTAAATAATAGAGGTAAAAGAAGTTCTATAAGCCAACAGTTAATAAAGGAATGAATTAAAGCACTTTCTTATATCTTAAGGCTTCTAATCAAGTAAGTAAACAAAACCTTACTTTAAATGATAGCAAATCTAAACCCAATCAAAAGTAACTTAAACTTCCTGGAAATATGCAATGAATGAAGTATAGAGAATAACCAATAGAGACAACTTCTTAAGAAATGTGGAAATAGTATGAGCTTACAATCAGTGATGTCAAGTACACAACTGATGGTGAATAAACTTATTAATATCTCTAATAATTATTAAAAGCTAATTAAACAAAGTATGAATCAAAGAACAGGTAAACAAGTACTCACCCCTTGCAATAAAACTCTCCTGGCTTAAATATAGATCACCTTAATTTCTTGATGAACATGATGAGAAGAACCGTTGACCTCATCCAAGTGAGTGTTAGCTGGCAATTAGTGGTCTGGTAATAGTGAGATGCATCCAACCCCTACAGTGCAGTGCCTGTCTGCAGGGTGGTCACTCCTTACAAAGATTGTATCTACCCGTGGTTAAAGGGGCAGTCTGATTTAAGTTATTAAATTATTCAAAGTCTTAAACAACACAAATATATTCAAAATAATTAAAGTAAATTATTTAAAGAATAACCTAAAAGACATCTGTCACATTTCTCCACTGCTAGCAAGTTGGCTTCCACGACAACTTCAGAGGGACCAAATAGACACTCTTACTAAGTTAATCAGTGACATAATAAAAAAAAATAGAAAAATGAATAGCTCAACTTTTTCTCATGCTTCAACTTAATGTCATCTAAATCTAAATGTCTCTGATCAGTTAGGGTGTTGGTTTGATGCAAGCCACCCTGCCTGTAACTGTCCTCCAAGTTGATCTGCTAACATCTGTCCCATCCCTGTAATAGCTTGACTGAACTGGGCAAAATCCGGCGGGGATGGTGGTTTGTACACTTCGGTCCGGTTGCTGGCTGCTGACACAGGTAGATGGTGCAGATTGGAATGTTTTCCAGCAGTTGCTCGTGTGGATCTTCTGGGTTGTTGCTCCTCAAGATCATCAAGTGGTACAGGGGGTTTGGGGGGCTCCACTGCTTCGCCAGAAGCATGGGGTGATTTCGGCAGTAGGCCTACTTCAGTTTGGTCAGTAGGGGTAGGCGAACCAGGTTGTAAAGTCTCTGTTTCTTTCTCAATGTCTTGATGATTAACAGATGACAATAGACTCCCCTCTGAGTGTGACTGGGATAGCTGTGGTGGCTCCACCGCTATACTAGTGCTATCGGTTTGAACCAAGGGTTTTGGTTCTGCTACTGAAGACAGAGATAGCGGTGGGGTTTCCACTGCTATATTGCTACGTTCGGGTTGAACCAATGGGCTTGGTTCTGCTACTGAAGACAGAGATAGCGGTGGGGTCTCCACTGCTATATTGCTACTTTCGGGTTGAACCAATGGGCTTGGTTCTGCTACTGAAGACAGAGATAGCGGTGGGGTCTCCACTGCTATATTGCTACTTTCGGGTTGAACCAATGGGCTTGGTTCTGCTACTGAAGACAGAGATAGCTGTGGGGTCTCCACTGCTATATTGCTACTTTCGGGTTGAACCAATGGGCTTGGTTCTGCAACTGAAGACAGAGATGGCTGTTCGGTCTTGATGATACCTTCAGACTGTTTACTACTCTGGCAAGTCTCTTCATCAAGGCAAGTATCAACAATGATTGTTATATCTTGTAATAATGCAGGGTCGTCCTCTAAATCACCTCTGGCTTCTTGGTCTGTGTCCAGGGAGGAGGGAGAAGTGGTTGCATCCTTATTGGATGTGGAGATCTCTGATGGGACTTCCTCTTTTGTATCAAACAACTCAGTCCTCGTCATCCACTTTGTCGGTCCAGTACCATCAGCTAGTTGTACTTCATATACATTTGTCTGCGGTCGTGCAATCACCTTGTACGGCACTGTTTGCCAGTAGTCCCCTATTTTGTTTCTTCCTTTGAGATGATTGCGAAGAAGAACCCTAGTGCCGAGGGCAATTCCCTTATCATTGGAGTTGAGGTTGACTTTCTCACATCGGCTTGTACTCTTCTTCTGCATGTTCTTGGCTGCGACTTCTGCTGCTTCTCTCAGTTTGCGCTGGTGAGATTCAACCCATGGGGTTAGCTGGGTGGCCGTTTTGTCGCCGTCCTCAACACTCCCTAGCAAAAGGTCGATTGGCAGCGTTGGCTCACGTCCCAGGAACACATAGAAGGGGGAAAGACCACTGGAAGAATGTGGGGTACAGTTGTACATGAAGGTTAGCTCCTGCAGATGTTCAGGCCATCGCTTCTTCTGATCGTGGGATAGGGTGCGAAGTAAGTTGTGCAGTGTGCGATTAAACCTCTCGCACTGTCCATTCCCCTGCGGGTGGTAAGCTGTGGTTCTACTCTTAGTGACGCCATACACGGAGCACAACTCTCTGACAATCTGGGATTCAAAATTCCTACCCTGGTCACTATGGATGCGACTTGGAACTCCATACTTCTGGAACCACTCCCGAACTAGGACCCTTGCTACAGTTGTAGCCTTTTGATCTCGACATGGAAATGCCTGGGTGAACTTGCTGAAAACGTCAGTCAAGACCAGTATGTTTTCTCGGCCATCGGTTGCCTTCTCCAGTACAGTGAAATCAATTGCGAGGATGTCCAGTGGCCGTTGTGCGAGAATGCTACCCATCGAGGGTCTAACAACTGGGATTGGTGCCTTCGAAACTGTACACCTTTCACACTTCTTGCACCATTTGTCAACATCTACATCCATCCCTGGCCAGTAGCATCTCTTCCGCAGCAGTGCTAGAGTGCGGTCCCGTCCCTGATGACCCGCCTGGTTGTGGAGGGCTTCAAGGACTGTTGGCTGGAGCCCCGTCGGTAACAGTAGTTGGTAGAAGTCCCCTTCAACCGGGTCATGGCTTTTGACGTAGAACACACCCTCTTTGACTGTTATCCTATCCCATCGTCTAACCAAAGCTTTTATTGCATTCGGTGCATGCCTTAGACTTCTTGGTTTAGTTCCATATCTCCACATCCTAGAGAACTGCGCAAACAAAGGGTCACTCTGCTGTTGCTTCTCCAGCTCACTTGAGGAATATCCTGGTAAAGTTGGTGCTGCTTCGACTTCTGCGGCAGTTACTTGTCGTACTCTCACTCTCCTGACATCTACCTGGTGAACTTCATGTAGTGTTGTAGACTGTGTAACATCTTGCAACGTTTCCTCTGCATGAATTTCCTGTCGGCTCAGAGCGTCAGCATTAGCATTTGACTTTCCTGATCTGTACTTTATTTGGAAGTTGAATTGGGAAAGCTGGCTGGCCCATCTCATCTCGGTTGCTCCGAGTTTTGCAGACTTCAGGTATGAAAGTGGATTGTTATCAGTGAAAACTATGAACTCGGCTCCGATCAGGTACTCCCGAAACTTCTCTGTGACTGCCCATTTTAAAGCCAACAACTCTAACTTCATGGAGCTGTAGTTGTCCATGTTCTTCTCTGCTGGCCGCAAACTTCTACTTGCATACCCAATTACGACTCTTCCTTCTTCCTGGTCCTGTGACAGGACTGCTCCAAGACCATCCAGTGATGCATCAGTTTCCACGATCAGGGGCCTGGTGAAGTCTGGGTACCCTAGCACTGGTGGTGTTGTCAGTCTCCGCTTCAGATCCTGGAATGCAAGAGAACAAGCAGGGCTCCATCTTCCCACGAATGTCTGTTGCTGCTGTAGTGTCGGATGCTGTCGCTTCCTTCCCTTCTGGCATCCTTCCTTGGAAAGTAGGCCATGTAGTGGTGCAGCCACCTTACTGAAATCCTTTACAAACCGTCTGTAATATCCTGCTAGTCCAAGGAAAGAGCGAAGCTCCTTTTCACTTCTTGGGCTCGGCCAGTTACTAATGGCTTTTGTCTTTGCTGGGTCAGTTGAGACTCCACTTGATGACACAACATGACCAAGGTAATGACACTCTTTCCTAAGAAAGTGGCACTTGCTGGGCTTGATCTTCAATCCGTTATGGCGCAGTCTCTGTAGGACTACTTCCAGCCTCTGAAGGTGCTCATCATAAGTCTTGGAGAACACCAGTATGTCGTCAAGATATAGAAGGAGTGTGTTGAAGTTCAGGTCGCCCATTACTGACTCCATCAGCCTCTGAAACGTTGCTGGAGCATTGCTGAGGCCAAAGGGCATCCTGAGGTACTCAAACAGCCCCGGTGCCGGCTCTAAAGGCTGTCTTCTTTATATCATCCTCATGAAGTGCGACTTGATGGTAACCCTGGGCAAGATCAATGGAACTGAAGAGTGTTGCTCCCTTCAGGGAGTCAAGGGCTTCCTCTATGCGGGGTAGTGGATACGCATCCTTTTGGGTCTTGTCGTTGAGCATTCTGTAGTCAACACAAAGGCGAAGACTCCCATCCTTCTTCCGGACAATGACTACAGGTGCAGCATACGGACTTGAAGATGGTCTGATAATCTGTTGATCGAGCAACTTCTGGAGATGCGCCTTCACCTCTCCCATTTGATGTGGTGGTACTCTTCGATGTGGGACACATACAGGCCGGTCATCCTTGGTAGGGATCCTGTGCTTAACAGCGTCTGTGTATCCCAGGTCGTTCTCATTTTGACAAAATACATCCTGGTATTTAAGAAGGAGTTTCATCATTTGTGCCTTCTCGTCAGGGCTCGATTCTTCCCCCAGATCGATTTCAAATGGCAAGGTTATGTCCTCATGTAGTCCAGATGTATTAACTCTGTTTGTGGTGGATTTCTTCACAGTTTCATCACAGCTTACAAAGATAGCATCGTCCGTTACACTAACCGATGAGGAACTTGAGTGTACAACATCCACTCTAGACACGACTCCAATCCTGCTTCTTGGCTGTAGCCAGACATCATCATCTCCTATGTTGGTCACGGTAACCTGCGCCAGTCCTTTCTTTGCTCTGGTGCATGTGTCGATGACTGCAATACCTTTTGGTAAATTACCAGACCCCTTCTGAATGGCCTGAATAACAACATCTTCTATCTCTGATGAGGTCTGTCTAACAGTGCAAGTAACAGTGTGAGTGCACTTGGCTGGGATGCAAACTGGACTCCGACCACCAACTTTCGCAAAGGTAACTTGATTTATATTATGTCGCTCCAAATCATAAGCAAACAGAGCCTCTTCCCACTTTCTGTTGCCCGTCTCCTCCAAAACTTCTAAATAGCTCGCCCCCTGCTCTTCTCTCATGGCAGCATGCAACTCACGAAGGACATTGGATCCTAGCAGTCCAATGTCTCCCTGACTTTTCGAAGTAGAATTGGCTTTTGAAATCAAGACTCCAACCTGGCCAAGTTGAATCCCAAGTAGGTCGATGTCAACTTCAGCGTAGCCCACGTAAGGAATCTCAATTCCATTAGCTCCGTAAACCTTCAGCCACTTCCTAATATCCGGTCTCAGTGGCTTCACGTCAGCCAATCTACTGTACACGGTCTCCGGCAGGATAGTCACCTCGCTACCTGTATCTAGAATAAATGGTACCTCTTGTCCACATATAGCGACTGCAACTTCTGGGCTGCTTGCGACTGCCCTGCCGAAGATCTCCTCTTGTGAGTACTGCATATCTGAGCCATCCCTCCCTCCACCGTGTGGCTCCTTACGATAGAGGGCTGGCGTTTGGGGAGTGCTTGCTCTGGGTGGGTTTTGTCTGGCCCTGGGGTGAAATGGTGGGGCTTGCACCCAGCCGCTATCTTGGGGATCTGTTGGGTTGACTGAGACTTACTTGGACCTGTAGGGTTTTGGTTCCAACTTCTCGTACTTGATGGACACACTCGAGCAATGTGGCCTACACCGCCACATGAGTAGCAAGTTGGACCACTCTCTCGTCGTGGCACTGTAGGGGCTTGTAGTAAAGAGACATCTGTCTACCCAGTTGCTCTACTGCTTGCTTAGTCGCTCTCAGTTGACTTGCCTGGTCGTCCAACTGTTTCTGCAGGCTAGGATCTACTGGCTTGGCAGTGCTTGCTCTTGCCTCCACTGCTTGAAGGGGTGCAGGGTCACTCTCCCAGGATAGTACCTTGTTTCGAGGTCGGTGAACGGAATCTCGGGGTTCTCCTGTATGAAGCGACGCACCTCTCTCTGTAGTGACGCATCTGATAAACCTGCAGCGAACTTTTCACAAAGGGTGGCATCTTTGTTGTGAAGTTGTTGAGGTGTATCATTTGAAGAAGCAAGCTCCACCTTCCTCAGTAACTTCATTAACTGAAGAGAAAACTCTTGGACGGACTCCCTCCTCTTTGCTTCCTGGCGTAAAAATCTTGCCATCTAGTGGAGGGTGTCTCAAAGCAGGTGTATGCTTTGAGCACGTGTGCAATGATGGTCTCTGGCTTGCCTCTTTCTGAAGGAGGACATAGTCTCACTTCATCCCTTGCTGGCCCAGTCAGGTGGTCCAGAACAAGCTGGGCTCCTTCAGCATCAGACATGTCCTTTGTCAGGCGACGCATGTCCTCTGCCCACTCTGTCACTTCGGGGTCTCTATCTGATTTGGGCCTTCCTGCAAGCTTGATCCCAGATCCCTTGGGACAACCACAATCTTAGAAGGTTTAGAATTTGTTGCAGAAGCCGCTTCCTCTTTCTTACTTTCCTCCAGCTCCTGAAGTCGGCTGGTAAGTACCTCTATCTGCTCCCTGAGCTCATCCATCTTGTTCTCCTTCTCCTCTCTGCAGGGTCAAGTACCAACCTTTTTCTTGTGTTTGGTATAGACTAACTTATTGCAATCCTGTCTACGACGCTTTGTGACAGTAGTTCTTTGTTGCAAATGTATTTATTTATTACCAAAACAAAAAAGGCTGGCACATTGACTATTTAAAGATAGAAAATGAGACAAGAAATAATATATTAATATTCAATAACAAAAGCTACTTAATAATTACTCCTAAAGGAGATAACAAATACAAATCATAACAAAAGAAACACCAAATTCTTATATAAAGAAAGTGTAAGGCTTCTCAAGAGATTAAGAATGGACTTAATTAAAGTTTCCTTCATTCTTTATACATATTATAATCCTTTTATGTTTAGATAACTTAAACTTAACTTCAAATCACTAAAAGAAAACCTCTCTGCTGAACACTGCTTGAAAAAGGAATTCTTTGTACCACAAAATACTCAAGGCTAGTCTGTGTCTTAAACCACTAAAGCAATAAGAAAAGTAAATACCTCCAAAGAATATATAAGAGTCATTCAAGGAGTAATAAGTCAAAGACTTGCATAAAGAAAAACAAAAGCTATACCACCACTTGTGGCATACAACAGAGCGAATATATAATGAGTTTACAGAGAAATGGTACTTAGTAATAAACAAAGATCCAAGGATATAGTACTGGCAATGTAGCGGTGATCACATATCGATTGCTGTACTAACCTGGAATATAACACAGTGCACCAAAAGATACTGTATATCGATAAACTATGCTGTGCAGCAACACTGATTATCGATATGCTCACTTCCTGACCACAAATACTACTCAGCATATACCCCAAGGCAATTCTACTCTCTGCCCTCTGACTGACCAGTAGGAATTAGACATTCCACACAGTGAGGCATTAAGTTGTAGCATAGTGTATGAAACAATGGCTTAAACCACGGAGCTATAAACTAATACAGGTACATAGGAAAGGTTTGACCATAGCACTGAAAATAATGTGTTTCTTGTACCAATACTGTTCCAACTTAACCAATCAATGAGAATTAAATAATAGAGGTAAAAGAAGTTCTATAAGCCAACAGTTAATAAAGGAATGAATTAAAGCACTTTCTTATATCTTAAGGCTTCTAATCAAGTAAGTAAACAAAACCTTACTTTAAATGATAGCAAATCTAAACCCAATCAAAAGTAACTTAAACTTCCTGGAAATATGCAATGAATGAAGTATAGAGAATAACCAATAGAGACAACTTCTTAAGAAATGTGGAAATAGTATGAGCTTACAATCAGTGATGTCAAGTACACAACTGATGGTGAATAAACTTATTAATATCTCTAATAATTATTAAAAGCTAATTAAACAAAGTATGAATCAAAGAACAGGTAAACAAGTACTCACCCCTTGCAATAAAACTCTCCTGGCTTAAATATAGATCACCTTAATTTCTTGATGAATATGATGAGAGGAACAGTGTATGACCTCACCCAAGTGAGTGTTAGCTGGCAAGTGGTCTGGTATATTGTGCAATGCATGCAACCCCCTGCAGTGCAGTGCCTGCCTGCAGCTGGTCACTCCTTACCAAGATTGTATCTACTCGTGGTTAAAGGGGCAGTCTGCTTTAAGTTATTAAATTATTCAAAGTCTTAAACAACACAAATATATTCAAAATAATTAAAGTAAATTATTTAAAGAATAACCTAAAAGACATCTGTCACAATTGGAAACATAATATCTTACTTTTTGTTAAAACCAAGAACCAGTTCTTCCTTTTCCACACGATGGACGTATCCCTTGTATTTTTGAACATGCTCCTGGTGTGAATTGGATCGTTCATTCGTGTATCGAGCAAAAAGATGATCTCCTTTGAGCACCGAGGGACGATTTTCAGCAAGGCCTAGGACCTGCAGAGGAAGGAGTTCAATTTCATTTCAACTGAGAAACATTTGTATGTCACCCAACAGAAAGACATAAGGCTGTTTCTCTCTCTATGGGGCAAATGTCATGAAGCTGGTTCGGAAAAAAAATTGCTAAGCACAATTACTTGGCAGAAACAGGTTACCAGCCAAAAAACCATATAGATAACATTGTTGTAATGACTTGTCTGCCATTAACTTTTTTATTTAACCACTTCTTAATTTTTTGCAGTAACCGGAAGTTGAGGTCAAGTATAATTCACGGGTTTTCTTCGTAATATTGTTGAATTGATTTTACTTTTCATATTTGTTTATCACTAAGTATTATATTCCCAACAACATATATTATTTTCATGGTCATAAATTATGTTAAACTGAAATAATTGACGAAATAAAATCTCGCCCACGTAAAACTCCATATGGTTGGGACCACAATGGTCTCGGAAGTTCAAATACGCGCGAGACTTGCATAGTCTATCGGTAGAAGATGTTTACAACGGAAGCGTGGATCTTCTTTTTATTTTCTGGAATAATGCTCCTATAGATATATTTGTAATTTGTGGACCCATCAAAAGTATAGTTATGGACATGAAGAATATATAAATGAAATTAGATCGGGTAAAAATATAAAAAAACATTAGTTGAAATTTTGTTCGCATTGTAGAGAAGCTTTATACCCAGGACGCAGGACATCAGTGCAGTGCAACGAACAATGACGTCCTACCAGGGCTATAAAATTACTACCATGGCACTCCTCGATAATGCTAGAAGTAGAAGCTCAGTCAGTCAGTACCCAACCTCGTCCCCATGGTTTACTTTATTTCCAACCATGTTTACAATAGTAAACCCTGGGAGGGAAACTCCTTACTTGGACCTTGATTGGACAACGACTGGTGCACAAAAGTCTAACCTCAACACAGCCAGACTATTCTAATTTGCATACGTATCCAATTTTGGATATGCAAATGATCCAATACCAGGGTGAGAGAGCGGTCAACCTCGTACACCTCGTACTGCTCGACACACCCATGGGGACGAGGTTGGTCAGTACCTGGATCTCGTACAACGTGTCAAAGTTCACTCACATACGCATGCTTTATGTCCAAGCTATGTTAACTCGCGTGTACCGACTACTGTTGTCTGGCGAGCCGATGCGGTGATCAAGTGAGGGCTAGTGGTAGAATGTTTGTTTGAGATCCAGGTATTTTGAGCAAAAATAACATCATTAGTGCGCAGTGCTTATGAAATACAAATATTAAAATTACTCCAAAGACAACCAATGTCAAGAAGATGACTTACTTTAAGTCGTAGGAATTTTCCGTCTTTTTTCATGAAGGTCCCCTCCAAGTCATATCTACGGATGTCCACCTCCATCTGCTTCTCCTCAATGTGAAGCAAATCTGACAGTTTGTCTACATAGTTGTCCCACTTCATAGGCATTTCATAAGTATTCCGACTGAAAAATTTCAGAAACAAGACCTTTTCTTTTATTCAATATCTTTTTTTTGTCCTGGTGTCTGCACAATCTGTTCGAGTAATTTGAAATTAGGTTTATTATAAAACATCTAAACCACTCCTTTCAATTCAAAATTTTGTGAGAAGGGAATTTACTGAATGGCTACTCATCCATAAAAAAAATTTGGAGACAGTGTTAAATTATCAGTGAAAAATAGTTAGATTTTTAAAGCCAGTTTTGTGGCTCACAGTGAAAATACATCCCACTTACAACCAGGGCCCAATTTCAAAGAGCTGCTTAAGCACAAAAAAGTAGCCAAGCAACAAAATGATGAAGTTACAATGTCAATTGTACCGAATGTGACTGGTGTTCTGCTTATTTTTGCTCAGCAGAAATGTGTTAAGCAATATTTTCTAGATAAAAGCAGCGCTATGAAAGTGGGCTATGGACTATTGCTAGATAAATTTACAAGGGGTATATCATCTTTAATATATTACTCTCTATCATCTTCTTCGTTATCAGGTCGGCCCATGTAGCGGATCCGTGCTGGTATGTTGTAAGGCTTCAGCACTCCCATCACTAGCTGACTCTTGTTGGAGCTGAGAAAAAAAGGGGGAAAAAACATTAACAGAAAAGTAGAATCGGTATAAAACTTGTTCCTGTAGTTGATTAAAAAATTTAAAAAGTTGGACCCATCATGTTTCCATAAATAACATTCTTTTTAAGAAGCTTAATTTCAAAATTTCCTGTTCATTTTATTTACACAAAAACTCCATCCACAAAATTTCAAAGTCTCCAAACTCACTGTATATTGGCAGGCAAGTTGAATTGATGTAAAACAAGCTTGAATGTTTTAGTTATTGTTTTGATCTTTCAATGTGTTGCATAATAAAATGCAATGTTTGTTATATGAGTGAATGGTTTAAATACAGATGATATGCAATATATAGTGCGCCCTCTACAGTTTACCCCCAATAAGCAATTTTTCCCCAAAACAGTCGACTAAAAACAATCACACTCGCAGTTTCGGACCTTCAAATGGCCAACATGAATGTGAAAAACATTCACAAGCCTCAACAAAAATACCATCTTAAGCCGTTAACACAGAAAAATACACCCTTGCTACTTTGAAAACCAAGAACGAACTTAAACAATCTTGGTCATGCAATGGACGTGCTTTGAAAACCAAGAACAAACTTAAACAATCTTGGTCATGCAATGGACGTGCTTTGAAAACCAAGAACAAACTTAAACAATCAGGGTCATTCAATGGAAGTTGCTAGATGACTATAAACTTGTCAACCTTTTCCAAAGATGAACTGCAAAAATGAGCTCCCTCGACATATTACGAATCGACCATATGGATAGGAGAATCCTAATATTATCAAATTACAGCCACTGAGGTTTGGAGAATGGGTATAGGCACAATTCTGTATGGAGCGCTCATCAGAAATTGAGATAATTGAGTTAAATGATTCTTACCTAAAGGGTCACTTTGATAAATGCATCATGCGTAATACGACTATGTTACTTCTCATGAACAAATTTAAAAAAAAAAAAAAAAAAAAAAAAAAAAAGGGTTTTTTGAAACTGCATTCAGTAAGAAGCTTACGTTGGTGGACGTTCACCCTCCACAATATTTCCACTTAGATCTTTCATCAACTTTTTAGCGGGGCGTTGGTAGGGTATGGTAGGAGGTAGATACTTTGCTATCTCACTCACAACGTCTATCTTCAGAAAACGCAAAATCTGAAAAACCTTTTGAAAGAGATAAATTCATTCACAATTGTCTTGCCCAATCAACTTTCAAAATGAGACACAGCAATTCCTGCCGAATGCAAAAATAAATATGTTTGTAACTGTCTTGGTACACATAGAAACAGACAAATTATATACAGGAAACACAACAGCCCAGATTAAAACAGATACCAGCCAGGGTCAAAACAACCCCAATTATAACCCTTTATTGGTCTAAGATTTTCTCCTAATACATTTTAACGAAAGTGTCTATTTGTTCTTTTCTTGAAATAAGTTTCCTTCTAGATATCTTCTGGGAAAAAAATACACTCATTTATTGGTCTTTTAAGTTTTTATTCAGATTGTCTTATGGAAGTTCCCAGTTGTTTATAAGCCTTTGAATTTGTACCCGATTCAGATATCCTGATGGAGGTGCCCATTCTCTTGTTGGTTTTAAGTTTCCTTTCAGATATCCATCTGCAAGTAACCAATTTTTGCCACTCTAGGTTTTCCATTCAGAGACTCTTATGGCAGTTCTCATTCATTTTTTCAGCAAAGAGTTTTCCCAGAAACTTTACAGATACCCTTAATGAAGTGTACATTCCCAGTCGGATACCATAATATGTAAACTTCCATTCCTTTTCTTGGCCTTGGATTTTCCAGTCGGCCATTTTTTGGAAGTTCTCATTCCTTTCTTAAGCTTTTAAGTTCTCTATTCAGATAATGAAATGGAAGTGCCCATTAGTTTTTTAGTCATAGATTTTCCCTGGCCAATAAATGACCAGACATACATCTGTTCAGTTTAATTGACAAGAGCTTTACATTGAAAGTCTCTCCACCTTTCTTTGTAATACATAAACAAACTACAAAATATTTCTTTTCATTCTAAATAAATTAAAACAGCACCTAAAGGGATTGTATACGTTTGGTAATTGGAAACCACTGTTTGTTTCAATCATATATAGTTGTAGATATATACCGTAAAACTAACCTGTGAAAATCTCATTTCAAAAATCAAAAGGTGGTAGCATTTTTGAGATATTGCCGAAAATCTGAAGTGGTTATGTCCACGCAGGAAGAATAATCTGCAATTGGAATACACTATCTGAGAAACGTTACTGCAGTAACGCTTCTCAGATTCAAGTTTTTGGGGATAAAAAGTGATATATTTTTCCACACCAACAGTACTTCGAAGTGAAAAGTTTCTCAAAATGCATTATACTATCCAAAGCTGCTGTATTTCTTACCAAGTAAGTTTTTATTGCCATTGTTTTCAGAATCATTACCAAACGTATGGATACAAACCTTTAAAGAAAAATGGCAACATTGAAGGGATAATGTTTTTAAACACCAAGAACAATATGATACCTCAACAGAACTGGAACTCTTAAAGGCTAAGAGAAGTGGACTTTGAAGAACAGTGACGGACTCTGTTGTGACACTGACTTTCAAAGCGGACTCCGTTCCTGCACTCAAAGTAAAATACAAAGATTTCAGATATATTTGAATAGAAAAGGGAAGAATAATAACATGGTACTATCTGACAGCTGGTGGTGCCAAAACAAAATTGCACTCAACATTCTTCTAGGTAAATGAAACTTTGTATGGCTAATTGTTGTAAGGCGTTGCAGCAGTAAATCCTCAAATGTGGTTACAAGTGGATGTGAAATTTATTTCAGTTATACTGATTTTGATGCCCATCATGGAATTACAAAAATGTGTCGATTTGTTTTCTTTTATAGTGTTTCACAAGTTTGTCAATAAATTTCCCTGGTTTTCACTGTTTTGTTTCAGGTTTACATGTTATTTGATATTATTTGAAACGTGTGCAGTTCATCCTGGTTCAAAAATTTAACCCATCTTATTTGTAATAATAATAAATGAGTAAATAGAATTAGCTTTTGCAAAATGCTTACCAAACAAAAAAGACCTTATGGTATAAATGCAAATCAAATAGTTAATGGCCTGATGTTTCGACCCTAGCATAGTCTTTCTCGGAGGCTAAAATGAAAACACAACACACATAAACAGGTATACTGCAGTGGTGTAATAATAACAACATTCTTTGTCACCAAGATTTCAGACATCCGCTCATCTTTTTCATCAGTCCCTTACAACGTGCCGCAGACATTGCCACATCTTCAACCAGAGTGTAGACTATCTGTGTTTGAGCCTGCCACTGTTGCTGAGATTCAAAGGGTTATTATGAAATCTCCTTCAAAATCCTGTGAGCTGGATCCAGTGTCAACATCCATGATGAAGCAAAACATTGATATATTTTTACCCTACATCACTAATCTTGTAAACGAATGTCTCAGTTCCGGTTGTTTCCCCGATAGCCTCAAAGTTTCCTACATCAGGCCGCTCATCAAGAAACCAAACCTGGACAAGGAGATATTCAAAAACTACAGACCGGTTGCAAACTTAAAATATCTTGGAAAAGTCATCGAACGAGTAGTTTCATCACGCATTTCTGATCACATTCATAATTTTAACCTGTCCGACGTGTTCCAGTCAGCATACAAGCCTTTCCATGGGACAGAAGCTGCACTAGTCCGTGTGAGCAACGATATTCTTTCTGCAATGGACAATGGTAACCTAACAGCACTAGTCCTGCTAGACTTGAGTGCTGCCTTTGACACTGTTGATCACAACATCCTTCTCTCTCGGCTCCAGAATCACCTTGGCATAGAGGACACAGCCCTAGCATGGTGCAAATCGTATCTCTACAATAGAACTCAGCATGTATGTATTGGCACCGCAATATCAGACCCTGTTGTTTTGAACTACTCTGTGCCACAGGGGTCGGTACTGGGCCCGCAGTGGTTTACGCTGTACACTTTACCGATTCGTGACATCATCCTGAAATTTAATCTGAATTACCATGTGTACGCAGACGACACTCAGCTATACATCACGTTTAAATCTTCTCAAGAAAACGCCAATGCATCTATTGCAAGACTTGAGAAATGCATCCAAGAGATTCGACGTTGGACACAACAAAACTTCCTGAAGTTAAATGATGATAAGACAGAGTTCCTTCTATTTGGGTCACGTCAACAGTTAACAAAGGTTTCAGTGCCATACATTTCCATCGGTGATGCTCGGATAGCTCCTCGCTGCAAGCTCGGAACTTAGGGTTATTTTTGATTCATCGATGACACTTCAACCACACATCAACAACATCGTTCGTCTGTCATCATATCACATCAGGAATATTGGTAAGATTCGCAAGTACTTGGACAAAAGTGCCACTGAAAAGGTCATTCATGCATTTGTTACTTCTCGTCTTGACAACGGCAATGCTCTTCTCTACAGTCTTCCTAACAACCAGATTTCCCGTCTTCAACGCCTCCAAAATACCGCTGCCCGCATTGTGACACTGTCTAGAAAATCCTGTTCTATCACCCCCATTCTGAAACAACTACATTGGCTCCCTATCTCTCAACGAATCATCTTCAAGCTGATGCTCATTGTCCACAAAGCACTTAATGGCAAGGCTCCCACTATATTTCTGAACTACTTCAAGTTTACACTCCATCAAGGAATCTTCGATCAAGTTCCATGCTTCTCCTCGTTGAACCCAAGTCTCGACACTCATGGGGTGACAGGTCTTTTTCTTCAGCTGCGCCACGCATCTGGAACTCTCTACCGCTTAATCTTAGATCTTGTCTTTGTACCACAAAATTCAAATCTCTTCTCAAAACTTATCTTATGTCACAGGTTTTCAAGGACTAATTTTGTTGTGTCTGTTTTGTCTTTGTTTTGTTTTGTTTTATTTTTGGGTTTTTTACTGCGCCTTGAACACCCAGCAGGGTGGATATGTGCGCATTACAAGTCTTATTATTATTATTATTATTATTATTATTAACATTTAGTTTCTTCTAGTTGAGCCTATCCTTTTACATAAAACAAGCACTACCCTGAAAAGAGATTCCATTCAAATCATACTGGCCTACCTGGCAAAAGAAGATCATCTAGCTCCGACTGAACGGTGATGGCTGGCTGTAGCTTCAGCATCACACAAGCTATGAAATTTATCTCAGAACGACTGCGTTAAACAAGGACAGAAAAAAAAATTATAAGTAATGAATAATTTTGATTTGATTTGATTTGAATTTATTCGGATAAAACACAGTAAGAACATGGCAAAAATACATACACAGTAACAGGAGGATAAGAAGGGAAATAAATAAACAAAAGTAGAAAACAAGACAGAAAAACTGCCCAAAATTATCCAAGACTAGCCCCAAAAAGCCAATAACTTAGACTTATTTCCATTGGGGTCCTTACAGAAAAAGACCAAAAACATGAAAACAAGAATGAAATACAAATACAAAAAACAAACAGACCTAGAGAGTAAAATAATGGATAGATATACAAAGCAATAAAAACCTAACAAAAGTAAATTAATTAACAAATAGATAGACAGCTGTTAATTTATGTCACCCAACTAGATTCTAGGTGACAAACATGTAATAAATCACAAATGAAAAAGCGGTGGTTCTGAGAAGAGCTGATATGGTCAAGTCTTACTACTGGCTCTTCCCACAATTTAATAGATGTTAAACTTGCATCAGGGATAATTCTTTTCACAGGACTCAGGAAAGTATACAGTGCTTTACACACATCGGTGTAAGGGTAAAACCAAATAATATTTATTATCACAATGCAAATTTAACATCTATTAAATCATAAAAACAATTTTACTTGGCAAGCGATTGCTTCCGCATCCAAACAAGATGGGCAGCATCCATGAAAAAATGCAGAAAGTAGCAGTGCCACCAGCAGGGAACTACCACTACTTTTTTATATTTTATTAACAAATCTAACTTACCCATAAAAAGGCAAAGAACACACATTGCCTTTATTGTGTCACAAAAAGTAATTAAGGGAATTGCAATGACTGTGAGTGCAACACCAGCATGCAATAGAAATTAGTTTTTGAAAATTCAATTATCCTCCACTTTCGAAGCACGGTGTCATTAGTTACATCAGGCAAAATAGTGTATGACATTGACAAATGTTCCTCCAATTTGGTTCGAACTCTGTGGTCACAGTCGGACAATTACATCATTATCTTGTTCCTTTTTTAACAAACTTTGCTGGGAAAAAAAAAGACTTTTGTTATTATAAGTTATCACACAAGCGCGAGTAGAATACGGAAAAATGTAGCGCTTCTGCGTCCCATATCCAACGAGGCCGAAGGCCGAGTTGGATATGGGACGCAGACGCGCTATATTTTTCCATATTCCACAAGCATCTAGTATAAGTCAACCAACCTCATAAAGAAACAAAAACGCGCAAAGTTTAGAATGTAATTTTTGCACTGACCGTATGCGGAGCGTGACGCATTGACACTCTCAATACGCAGAGTGCAATATAAAAACTGGGAGTAGGTTATCGCTTGATATCACACTCCGGTTCGAGCATCTGATTGGAGGATTAGCGCGTACTGGAAGATAAATGTAAATATTTATTGCTCTCCCCCGATCAAATTTGTATTTCCCCTCACTTCCCCCCCCCCCCATCCCCCTAAAATTGTGGAGTCTGACACCAGCACTGCCTGAAGTTCTTCAAGCAGGACCTAGTAATTTTGAAATTTGAAATAGTATACCTTTACCTGTTGTTTTTGATGGTAATGTTGAATTCTTGTGTGCAGTTTCTTTCCATAGTTAATTCTATAGTTCCCTTCCCATTGTAGTAATCGCAGGCAACTGTAATTCCTTTACGACTCTCTATGAAAACAGGTCTGAATAAAATTGACAACATTACTATTTATAAAACCAAATTGAACCTGGCTTGAAGGGGTGTAATGCAAGATTGATTTGATTCCTTGTAAGTGAGCATCACAGTTACTGGTTAATTGAGAGGAGTACACACAAAAACCTACTAAAGTTGATCAATTTCTAAATGTAAGTTTTCTTGATTCTGTTTATTCAGGGGATAGTTGAATGGGAAAAGTTAAAGTTGCATGACCAGATTTTTGCAGAAATAATTTGTATTTCAAGAATTTGATATCTGAACAAATTCGACAAATGCTGCCATTTTTCAAAACGAAAAACATTCAAAAACTTTCACATTTACCACAGACACAAAATTGTTTGTACATGGGTAATGGACGTGAATTAGTGTTTGTATCTCAACAATAATTCATTTTTAGTTTTTAATTAACTACCACTTATCATTGGCAGATTTTTTCATGCAAAACCTGAAATGGAAGTTTGTAACTTTCTCGAAACATACAAATATCTAGTGAAAATTTAAATCAGAATTTTCGGGTCAATTTGGCAAAAAATCAGACCTCGCATCTTTAAATTTAGTTGACATGTTCTAACTTTTTCCTAGACTCTGAAGGATTACCTTTTGTCCTCCAAATACTTCCAGCTCATCTGTTGGCGATGCTTTTTTCCGTTCAAATGGGCTGTGAAAGATTTCTTGGAATTTCCCTTTATGTTACAATGCTCGCAGTGGTAAGGGTGCCCACTGGAAAGGGATGCATCAATAATTTCTGATGGATATAGTCCAAGATCAAGTTTTTGAAGCTGGACATCAGTGAATCTATTCTTTGCAAAGCTTGGGATAAATATGTCTTTCATCTTGCCTTTTACATTCAACTCATTGTTCGATCGAAGCACATAGATGATATTGCTGAAAGAGCATCCTAGAAAAGAAAAAAAATGACCGTGAAAGTATTTGATTAGTCATTCTGAAACTAGAACAAAGGAAAAAACAAATCCTGTGCCAGACAGATATCATATCAGATACGATAGACTGATCAATTAATGCACCATTTATATTTTCAATAGACCCCTGGCAAAGGCTTCCAAACAATGGAACATGCAAGTGCTTTTTATATCGTAAGTATTCCTGAGCTCTGTGAGGGCGCTGTTTGAGCTTGTGCCGTCATATGCAAGGGGTCTAAAGATCAGTATAATGCAGATAGGATACCAGTAAACTCTAGAATAATGGTCCACACTATATTATACGATACTATACTACAAAAGCATTTTACAGCATTCTTTTACAAAAGAAAACTGTATCACAGCAATGTGTTAATTGACTAAAGTAAAGTAGAATCAGGGGAAAGACCTTCACACAGAGATAAAAAGAGCAGTAAGACCACTTTTGTATTGCATAGAAATAACTCACTAGCTTTTCCAATTAAACATGGACCTAGTGACCATTGTGTTAATGCAGCTCACAAAATCACCCTATTGAGGGTTCTGGAGCTCACCTGGTATGTACACAAGGGGCATGGTTTTACGCTCTTTGGCCCCTGGGTTTGTTGACAGCGTTTTAGCTAGCGAGCCGTGCAGCCGTGTTTTGCACGGCCAGTTTTCTGAAAACACGGCCTATTTTTTCTAGCACGGCTTTTGTGCTGCAAATCAAGCCGTGCACCACATTATTTTGTATAAAATATGGTCTGAATTGAATGTATTTCCCTTCAAAAAACATGACAAAAATATTTCTAAAATTTAATAATGTTGGAGAAAGACATGAAAACATCGTTGACTCCGATGCAATTAATATTAATATACCCCAAATAAAGACGCAAGTTGGAGCATGTGTTAGTCGGATACCCCGTGTTTAGTTTTGGTAAACGTTTTCGTGTGTAATTCTAAACACCGAGAGGCGAAATAAAGTCTAGGAACCATACCACTCCCTTTGTAATATCTTATGGACGCCCGGGTGATTAGCTGTAGCTGTTTCGTTTCAACCATAGAGCAAGCAAGTGTTTCAACGGACGAAACAAAGTGGGGAAATGACAGAAAAGAAACGAAAGTTACCGGAACAGATTTTGTCAAAAGGTAAAGGTTGACTCAAATTTCTCTCATTCTGTTTTTCATAATTAGACAGTCGTCAAATGCGATTCAAAACATCAGCGGGCGAGTCAAAACTTTATTATTACCAACAATTCTGCTCTGGTCCTGAGAAAACATTATTTTCCTTGAGGCCTAGTCTCCGGTGGTCAAGTCTCCGGTATTTTAAGCTCATGAAATGGTTCGAAATGTCGGAACATTTGTTCTGCAATCACGGCCGCGATCGTTGTTGATGCTCACTTGCTAGCTCACTGTCGATGTCAACCACTGTCCTTTCTCTTCACATGCACCGTGCTTGCGGCGATGGCACAGCTAGACCGATACATACATGTTTGTATGATGGTGCATGAAGCCACATGGCGCAAAATCCATCTATCAGCACGCTGTGATTGGCTGTAGATTATATCCATATTCATGTAGAAAGCTTGGCTAGACTCCAACTCGGTACACGTTCACAGTGTATGTAGTGGAGGCTGTGGATTTCTGTACTACACATGCCCTTGTACTGAGGCTAACTAAAACATCGAGAACAGACCCTGTTTTAACGTTGCCTCCGCGCGATGCCACCGAAGTGCGTTATCGTCGGACGTGGCACTTCGTTAATTTGTCATCAATGTTGAACCTTAGAGTCTCTGTCCTTTCTCTTTGGATGAACATTTACTGCTTATTGAATTGCGAAGATGCCGTTGCAAAAAAGGTTCTGATGTACTATATCTTCAAATTAGAAATCTATTGAAATGGTTGTTGATGAAAAACACCATGAAGCAAGGTTAGGCGATAATAAAAATTATTCAAAAAAAAAATTCACAATGACAGCCAATCATTATAAGGTAATCTGAAATTATTTGCCAAAAGGTTAAACAAATAATTGTGAAGTTTTAAAGATTCTTTGGCCTATATATTACATTCTTTCTTTACAATTTTTTAATTGTAATTCTTGTGTTATTAATTTTTGTGGTCAAAACAAAAGTTTCATCCTAAAGGACAAACAAGTTATTTTCTGAGAATGAACTCCACAACTTAAAAAAAGTATTTATAGGAACCTACATTGCAACCCAAATTCAAGGCACAGAATACATCAGCGAATAAGAGCGTATACAACCAGCAAATTAAGCTTCCCGCTGGGCCTTAAGACAATTGATAAACAAAGTTACGTTTTCAAGGTAATTTGAGAGAGTTTGTGCGCTCTGTGTGGATTTTCGGTGAAAAAAGTTGCACACCCTGTTTTTCAATTTGCACACCCACTTTTCAAATCCTAGCTAAAACACTGTTTGTTGATTTGAGACTGTTCCATTATTAATGATAATAATAATAACAGTGGCTTTTTATATAGCGCTCAAATCCGTCACTCAGTGACGCTCATGGCGCTCCAACATTCAGTGTTTTTTTCCTGCAAGGTATATGGAGCTTTGTCTTTGAAGTACGGGACCTTTTTCCTTTACATAGCACCATGTAATGGTTTACAAGGTGCTGAGGTGCAATAGGAAGCCAATCAAACCAGGAACACCAGGGTGAACCCCTTCTCCTTACGATAAGTGCACTGGGTTCTTTTACGTACATTACACAACACACAGGACCTATGGCTTTACGTCCCATCCGAAGGACCCAGCAATAATGGTTAAGTGTCTTGCAAAAAATCGCCAAAAGGAAGGGAGGGTTAAGGACACAAGTGTCATAACCAGGACTTGAACCCACACTCTGCTGATCAGAAACACCAAAGCTTGAGTCCGGTGTTCTTATCCTCCCGGCCACGGCACGCTACATTCAGTATAGGAAAGTCCGCTGAGGCATAAATATGTGGGTCTGGAATGAACTACAGCTTATTGAGAAGTTCTTGAAAATGTTCTGCCCAATTAATATTATTACACTCTTTCCAATCAGCAAGTTTGATTTGCATTAACGTCTGGTACAATGACTTGCTTAGTCACAAGTTACCGCTTAAATTTGAATTTCTCAGACTATAAAAACAGTTGCCAAGTCAAATGGTTCGGGGCAAGCTTTTGTATTAGCAACCTCCAGATGAGCAAACCCTGGTACCAATGTGCCATAGTATACATTCATTCAAAATTATGCATGGGTGTTCACCGTCTCTTATGTAACTATGCATAACTTATCATGTGACATAGCAACTGTCTCATTGGTCTGAGGAATTCAAATTACTAACCATTACTCAAATCTACTCGCAAATGGCTTATTGGTGAGAGTAATTCAGTCTATGGATTTGTTGAAGCTGTTCATGATCAGTTTTATACATGATACCGCTATATTGTTGCAGGCCCTCTACGTCAACGTGCATAAATGAGTATGTTCACCTTGCAGAGTGCACCCAATGCAACCTCTATAGATTGCTGCTTTTGAATGTCCACAAGTGTTGTAATCATGGGGTGACACACCTGACCTAATTGAATGATGTATGCTGTCAGGTGACTAGCTCACACTGATAGCAATTGAGTGAAATGGTAGCATGGTATTCCTGTGAATTTGTGAATTTGTTATGCGCAAGTTAGAGTATACTTGGGCTGGTTTGCACATAGCTAGTATTGTGAAATTAAGTTAATGTCATCTATATTTCTGTGCGTTTCTATGCCTGCAAAATGCAGGCTTTTTGGTGGAGGATTTAATATTTATTCCTGCCAGTTTTCAGTCTACTCACCTGTAGCGGATGGATGAGAAGGCTTGAAGCTATTCCTGAAGATTTCCCCCATCTCTCCTCTATCAGTAATATTGCACTGATCATTTTTTTGGAGGAACTTTAAGAAGTTCCGACCAACAGCCAAAGTTTGATGTGTTGTCTTTCTTTTCTGTGGCATGATTCAAGCGACTTTCATTAACTGCCATGGAGAAAAATTTAAATTTAAAAGATGTTATCTTAAATATCTGTTGAATATGTTGAATATTATCTAAACAAAAAAATTATCTTGTGCCCACAATATAATTTGGGATTTCCCGGAAGATCACCTTGCTGCTCATGAACATGTAAAATAATGCACATGAACCCAACACCATTGTGGTGACCCAACACCCAAACTGTTGCACTCTAGTTACGGCAGGGTTCCTGCTCTCATTCCAATGTAATGCAAAATCAGTTTACTGAGTGCAGTCTTCAGTCCAACATAACAGTGGCGTTAGAGGGGGGGGGGGGCATTGCTTTCCAGTGGAGGATCCCATGGGCCATGTTTCTCCTTTTTTTTAGGGCACTACATGTATTTTTTCTTGAGGGGGGGGGGGTGGGGGGCACTTGAAAAGGGTGGGGCGAGGGGGGGCGCACATTGCTATGGGTATTTTTATTTTCAAGAATAAATAGCATTAACAAAAAATATTTGATTTCATAGAAGAATATACTTTGTTCGAGTTGTTTTCTCGTTTTGGCTATGCGCAAGACTTGCACAGTCTATATTGGCACAAACAAACACGACCAAACACTGACCAACGAGGCCTAAATTAATCAAGCTTTCATAGCAGATTTCCTGACTAAGCAAGAAACTAGCAGGGCGCTGGTTGCAGTAACGTTACTGCATTTTAGCTGGTAACCTGTTTCCCTGCTGAGCAAAATATTTCATGTTTACCAGCTTGATCTAAGGGTCCAGCTTGTATGCTTAGAATTCTGAGCATTGAAGTGACGTTTTGTAGAATGACATTACATTACATTTCCCCCCAAATTCAAGTATTACAAAATATCTGAAGAAAGGTTCCTGCTTCTAAACATAACAGGGACAGGGTCAGTAGTGGTGTTCTCCTAAACAGTGGTCCGCTGGCCAAACTCTACTTAAAACACCTGAGAACCAATCAAAATACGACCCAATTCCAAGTGGTCCAGCTGGCTAGTTCAGTGTTAAGAATAAGAGGCTTCCCTATTTAATTTGGAATATGGACTATAGTGAAAAAAGCTGATGGACTTGTGAAATGAGCTTACTGGTCCCACTGGCTAGTCACTGTTAAAGTTACAGGCAAACCCTGTGTAAAGGACACACAGTTCTTCCCCGAGGATTTTTCAATATTGTGGGGCACAGTCGACTCAAATTCCGAATGTTTGGCCTAGCTATAGATAGAATACTGAAAATGGCTACCAGGAAATCCCCAATTAGGTCGTGTGCATGAGATAATATATTTTATATTATGTATTTTTGATGTCCCTTTTAGAGCTCCAGAATTGAAGGATTGGTTATTGAAAAATAGTACTATAATCCGCGTAGTCAGGTCGGGACTGAAAACCCCAATTCACATGCAAGGCTCCAGTCCGGAAATCGAACCGGTCTCCCACAGCACAGGGCGCTAAACTTAGGCAGGGAAGAAACCACTGACTCACACATACACACCATGGAGGTAGAATTCGAAATAGACCTCCATGCTTACACACTGACACTGGGCCAACACACGTCTCCATGAAATAAGTAACCAAATTCACGCAGGTAAATCACCTGTGTGCATTGAACCCTACCTTTGCGGACCAAGTCAAATGTAGAAAAAGAACTCTGATTGTCGTGTCACGAGCTAGATCGACTCAATAATACAGTAGGTAACAGGATGCCTGTTTCCGCTGCCATTTCTCATCCTGCCACGTTATTTCGGGGGAATTCCCGTTTGATATGACGGGTGCGCGCGCATGTCTACGCACATCTAAACGTGACGTCATTGTTTTGTTGTAATGGGTATCCTCGAACCTAGCGCGGTGGGTTAATTTGTTTTAAACTAAAAACTGCCTGGGCCGGGTATATCTGCCTTAAAACAAACAAGTTGTTTGAAACAAATATATGCACTGTTGGAATAGGGAGTGCAAGCAACTTTGGTATACTCAAGATATCTTTTTGAGAAAATCACACTTATAGTTTTCCTAGTTTTACTACATTTGTGTACAAGATAAAAGATTGACTCTACTGGCATGGTATGTCAATATGATAATGAAAATAATTTTTTTGAATACATCTGCCACTTCGGATCAAATTTGGTGCCATATCAAAAAAAAGAGCTTATTTGACCTTTGACCTCCATAGTTTGCATATTCTGCTAGTTTTAAAATGTGACAACCCCCCTTGAAAGGCATCGTACACGTTTGGAAATTGTCAAAGACGGTGTTCTCACTTGGTGTATCCCAACATAGGCCTATGGATAAAAAAACAAGCCTCTGAAAATTTGGGCTCAATTGGTCATCGAAGTTGCAAGAAAATGATGAAAGAAAAAACACCCTTGTTGTACAAATTTGTGTGCTTTCAGATAGAAAAATCAAAACTTCTTGCAAGAAGTTTTTATTATTTTAGTGAGAAATTACTTCAAAGGGAGTCGTTTCTCACAATGTTTTATACTATCAACAGCTCTCTGTTGCTCGTTACCGAGTCAGTTTTTAGGCTAATATATATTTTGAGTTATTACCAAACGTGTACGATGCCTTACAAGGTATCGTACACATTTTGTAATGACTGAAAACAAACAAATATTAGCATAAATTTAAAACTTAGTTGGGAACAAGCAACGGAGAGCAGTTGATAGTATAAAACATTGTAAGAAACGACTCCCTCTGAAGTAACGTAGTTTTTGAGAAAGAGGTAATTTCTCACTAAAATAATAAAAACTTCTTGTACAACAAGGTTGTTTTTTCTTTCATCATTTTCTTGCAACTTCGATGACCAATTGAGCCCAAATTTTCACAGGCTTGTTATTTCATGTATATGTTGGGATACACCAAGTGAGAACACTGGTCTTTGACAATTACCAAACGTATACAAACGTGCCTTTAAATGAAAGCTTACATTAGGAGTGCACTGTAGGATTTGAGTGTTTATACAGACAAATTTACCCAAACCAAACAGTGTTATATAGTAACGTGTCCACCATATCTCA
Organism: Plazaster borealis; assembly: GCA_021014325.1. Lineage (NCBI taxonomy): Eukaryota > Metazoa > Echinodermata > Asteroidea > Forcipulatida > Labidiasteridae > Plazaster > Plazaster borealis. The sequence continues at coordinate 33,540,084 of CM037474.1, read as the reverse complement.
TAGTGGCTTATTGACTTTTTGTCACACCATTTGAATTGCATGAGTAGCAAAAGCAATAATTTAAAAAAAATTAACTGTTTTTTGTGTTATAAGTGTGAAAGTTATTGTGACAATTATTTTGCTTATTTGTTAGTGTATAAGGTGCTTGACAAGTGCTTTAACAAGTGCTTTAACAATGGGGTAGGAATTTTGGGGTAGGAATATTTCCGTCCAAACATTTCCCAGTACATTTGATCCTGTGTAAAGTGTTAATTTTTTACAAAGTAAGTCTGTAAATTAAGAAAATACTTTTTTGTTGGGGTGTTGGGGTATTTGTTTGTTTGTTTGTCATTACCATGTAATACAATAGTATTTACAAATGCTAGTTTCTATCAATAAATGTGTGAAGTGTGCATTATTGGCAAAAGGTTTTGGTAATTAATTGTCCATTTTGTGCATAGTCATGACTTTAAGTGTGATGTAAATGGTTATTATTATTTAAACATGACTGTAATGAACTGAGAGGTGTTCCCTGTTTAGCTTGTTCATTCTTGAGCTCACTCCCTTTGTAGACTCCGAGTTGGTTTTATGGGCTTAAGGGTTAGGGTTAAGATGTAAGGTTAAGGTTTACGCCATAGAGTTAGAATGAAGGTTACACATTTTGGGATATTAAAAGGAACTTACTGTTCAGGAGCCAAGTGGTCATATGTTTTTCTCTAGGGGGGGGGGGGCTAAAGGACATATTTGCTACCAGGGCCCACTTCATGAAGCTGCTTATGCACAAGTAGATAACAACAGACCAATTATGCTTACAAAAATAAGGTTACCAGCTAAAACACCATGTCACATGTATCATCTATGACTGGCCTCCTGCTCATTTTGGCTTAGCAGCAAACTGTTAACAATCTTTTCTGCTTAAGCAGGGCTATGAAATTGGGCCCAGGTGATTGAGCATGCACTGACTCCTTGTGCATGATTTGTCCATCATAAAACAATCTTCAGCAAGCAACACCAAGTAAACATGGTGATTTCAGTTTTTATAATCTTTTATTTCATGAAGAAAAGTTCATAGTTACAGGAATTACACTTATCAGAAAGAGTAAATTTGATATGGAATATAAACCTTTGCAAGAAATTTGGTGTGTTTGTGATCAACACACTGTAAATTACTGTAGGTAAATAGAAAAAAACAAGAGCATCATTTAATGGTCATCTCTTTGAAAAATATTTCATGTATCAATCTGTTTATTTATGGCATGCTGATAGTGTCAGGTACTTTATAGTTAGCTGCTCAATTAATTACTGAAGAGTTTTCCTAAAAATCCAAAAGTACAGGCAAGTGCAAAAATGTTCTTGAATGACTGAAATTATGGATTGACATAATCAATATTCAATTCTAAGCCATGCTGTCATGCTCCAAATAAATCCAACATATTTTTAGAGACTCTTTTATCATAATAAAAACTAAGTTTACCCTAAAAATATTGGCTGATTATTAATTCTACAAAGACAATACATAGTAACTTAATATAAATTCATAAGATACTGTATTGTCCTTAGTCTGACAACTTTAGTAACGTAAACAGAATGAAGAATAACAGACTGGGACTGGAGATAAAGTTAACTTTCCTGCTTCACATTTACTGTGTATCTTTTTTTTGTACAAACCAAGGTACAAACTTCTCATGTGCTATTTCCCATGATGCACCTGTGGAGTGTGGGTGTTAGAAATTATACTGCACTCAGGCCATTACATCCCTCCTTAAGTTGAATTGAAAATAACACATGTTGATCAAAGGCGCTTAACAATTAACAGTTAACAATAAAACGATTTGCGCAAACAAGCAAAGCTCAAATAAGAGTTTAAGTTCTTTCAGTTCTTCCAGTTTTGTCTTTGTCTACATGTATACACAGTTAGCTGTGGATCAGTCTATTTGACCACATAGTCCTCAAGATATTTGGGGGTTTTGCGAATGCGAGTTGGTCGAGTGTGCGGTGGTTGAGTAGTAGTTTGTGTTGGCAAGGTATATGGCAATGAAGTAGGTGTTGCTTCTGTGGTTTGGGTGCTGGGTGGAGTATAATCCTTTTCCTCTTCATCTTCAATGTAATCGCGTTGGTAGCTGTCGTTGGAGTCCGAGGGGATGCCCTTAAAACGTGAGGAGTTCCGAGTGATGTTGTGGCCATTCGCAGAGGCGGTGATCATACTGCCTTTCCTGGCGGTGACACTGTATGGCTGGGGGTCAAATGGTGTGGAGAGTTTGGACGGTTTGGTGTCATGTTTTACAAGGACAGTGTCACCGACCATGATGTCGTTTTGTCGGGCATTCAAACGAATGTCGGCGTAGCGTTTCTGCTTGGATTTGGCCTGTTCATCATTTGCTCGAGCTTGACGATCCAATGTGGATGGATTGTTGTGGTCGATCTGTGGGAGTCGAGTGCGTGGCTCGCGTCCAAACATTAGTTGGTATGGCGTGGCCCCAGTGGATGGGTGTGGTGTGGCGCGATACTGCCGAAGGTATTTATGGAGCTCCTGCCTCCAAGATTTGTGTTCAAGATGAGCAGTACGAACAAGTTTCATCAGCGGTTTATTGAATGCCTCAGCCTGTGCGTTGGCCCGTGGCCAGTGAGGCGTGATGCGGCGATGTTTGAAACCGCTGTGTTCTGCGAATTTCGCGAAGGCGTGCGAGTTGAATGGGCTGCCATTGTCGGATTTGATTACTTTGCAACAGCCGAACGTTGACAGTACTTTGTCCAAGACAGGTATAACTGTGTTTGCGGACACGGATTTCACAATTTCAACGTTTGGGTACCTGGAGTACTCGTCCATGATGACCATGAGGTATTCGCCTGTTGGTAGCGGTCCACAGAAGTCCATGCTCAGATTTTGCCATGCTCCTGGTGGCAAATCTGACATGCGAAGTGGCTCAAAGGGCCCTGGTTTGCTGTAGACGGATTGACATGCAAGGCATTTGTGTATTGTCTGTTCGACTCTCTCATTGATTCCTGGAAACCAGACCTTTGATCGTATCATAGCTTTTGTTCGTGCCATGCCTTGGTGACCTTCATGTGCGAGAGAGACTGCCAGGTCACGTAGTGATTGTGGAATAACAATCTTGTCGTTGCGTAGTAGAATGTTATTTACATGGCATGTAAGTTCATCCTTGCTGTTGTGGTACTGACGAAGTTCGTTCATGTTAATAGCGGGGTCAGTGATCTTTGCGATCTCGAACCAGCGGCCTGTGCATACGAGGTCAATGGCTTTCATCAGGGTTGGATCATGTAAAGTCGCTGTCTGGATGTCGTTGATGTTCATTGCACGAGGCACTGATGTTGTTGTAACAAAGTTGACATATTGCTCCGCGATTTTCTGTTCGCGTGAAGTGTTCTTTGAGTTGGCAGGCGGGTGACGCGATAAGTAGTCTGCTGGATTTGCGTGTCCGGGACTGTACTTGACTGTGAGTTTGTAGGGTTGTAGTCGGAGACCCCACCGTTCGATGCGTAGCGGCGGGTGTGGCTTCTGCCATATGTTCACGAGGGGTTTGTGATCAGTGGTGACTACGAAGTGTGGTGTTCCTCGAACATACATGTCATAGTGTTCACACGCCCATACAATAGCAAGGGCTTGGCGTTCTGTTTGACTGTATCGGGATTCGACGGGAGTCAAGGCACGGCTCGCGTAAGCTACAACGCGTCCGTCCTGTGTCAGTATGGCCCCTAGGCCAACAGGGCTAGCATCCACTGCGATTTCAATGTTGTAATATATTGGGGGTTCAAGTCAATTACACGAGATACAAAGATGGCTACCATTTATAAGAACGCTTTTATTCGTCAACTACTCATTAGCATAATCTCACCAACAGAGGGCTCACTTTAAGTATTACAGTGTCTCATTACAAAGTTGCTGTGTATACTACACTCCTCCCCCCTTAAACATACTGTCACCCCGTGAGTGAATAGTGCAAGACATTTAAAAGAAACCATATCCAGGTATTTTGTCGTTATGCAATAAGTATGTTATTATTACTGTTTACCGGAGCACCTTCTAAAGTTAGCTGTTTACTACAACATAAACTATCATCAAATTAACTTAAATCAAATGCCTTGATTTTGTTTTCTTTCTTCCTTTTGTGTAAACTTAACAATCAAAAATAAAATGTAGCCTGTGCTTGTTTTAATCTGATACTGCTTTATCACTGACTGATTTGTTTACTTTTAACTTGGCTTACAAATTAAGTTTAACTGGTGCCTTCCGTGCCCTCATAGGATAGCGTCTCCCCAGTGGAACGTCTGGGCTCGATACGGGTGTGAGTACAGGTACAGGTGAACTTGTAGGTTGGGAATCACCTTTACCCTGTGAATCAGGATTTGGTCGAAATTGATTGTTCTCAAAATGCGCCTGTTTTTGTTCACCCCTTTCGTGTTGGCCACTGCGGTGCACCAAACCTGTATCACTCTGTACTGGATACTCAACCGGTACCTGTAAGTCTGGATAAGTGCTGTTACTGTTGTTAGGAACACCCCTTTCATGTGAACCCAAAATGTGATCAATGTGTACAAACCGAGTTCTGCCATTGTTGTACATATGTACCAAATATGTTCTTGAACCACAGACTTTTGTAACCTTACCAGGCAACCACTTAATCAACCCATTTAGGTTACTCTTAACCCGGACTCTCTGATCAAGTTGCAATGCTCGCTCCTGAACTCGGCCCCTATCATGGTACTCTTTTTGCTTCTCCTGCTTTTTGTCCACTGTTTGTGCCAAATTAGGCTTCAGTAAAGAAAACCTTGTCCTAGGTTGTCTTTTCAAAAATAACTCAGCAGGTGTTCTACCGGTTGTAGTGTGTGGAGTATTCCGATACGTAATCAGAAAATTTGCCAATTTGTGATGTACTGACAACTCCCGTTTCCGAGGTTCAGGATCAAGCATTTGCTTAATGAGCGCTTTTTTCACCACTTGAACAGTCCGCTCAGCGGCTCCATTTGAGGCTGGGTGATATGGTGCCACACGTTTGTGCTTTATACCATTTTTGGTCATGAACTCTGCAAACTCTTTGGAAGTAAATTGAGGACCATTATCTGATACTATCTCCTCAGGTAACCCATACGCACTAAACGATCTCCTCAATATGTCCAAGGTTTGACCTGCCGTCGTAGTTCTCATGGGATAAACTTCTACCCATTTTGAGTGGCTGTCTATGACAATAAACAAATGTTGACCCTTCAACTCTGCATAATCTATGTGCAGTCTCTCCCACACCCTACTTGGCCACGTCCATGTTTGAAGCGGTGCCAAGGGTGGTGTATTTCTTACTGATTGACATGTTTCACACTGGTTAACTACATTTTCTATGCCTTGGTCGAACCCCGGCCACCACAAGTAGCTACGAGCCAGCCCTTTCATTCTACAAATGCCAAGGTGCTGCTCATGTAGATCATTCAATAATGTACGCCTAAATTTGTCAGGAATTACAACCCGCAACCCCCACAAAATACATCCCTTGTCCACAGACAGTTCATTTTTACGAGAAAAATAGGGTTGCATGTCTTTGTCTGAAACATAGTTAGGCCATCCATTCATCACATTGTCATAGACTCTTGCTAAGACTGGGTTTTTGAGTGTTTCCTTCCCAATGTCTTCTGCTGTTATGGGTAACTCATCAACATATGAGAAGTAATTCACTTCTCTGTCATCTGTATCACCTTGCTTAACTGGCAACCTTGACAGCATATCTGCATTACAGTGTTCTGCAGATTTCCTGTACTCAATCTTATACTTATATGCTGACAATATCAAGGCCCATCGCTGCATACGTGCCGCAGCCAAGGTAGGTATAGGGGACTCAGGATTTAGAATCGCAGTAAGCGGCTTGTGATCTGTGAGTAAAGAAAAGTTCCTACCATACAAGTATTTGTGGAATTTCTTCACTCCAAAAATGATTGCTAACGCCTCGCGTTCAATCTGTGCATAGTTTTGTTCACTTTTAGAAAGTGTACGTGATGCAAACGCAATTGGTCTCTCATCACCATTTGGCATGATGTGTGAGATGACTGCCCCTACTCCATACGGAGAGGCATCACAAGCTAGCCTGAGTTCCCTATTTACATCATAATGTACTAGTAATGAACTATCTAACAACAATTTCTTGCTGTTTTGGAAAGCCGTTTCACATGCCTTGGTCCAGCGCCACGTTGTCTCTTTGCGTAACAATGCATTCAGTGCATTTATCACAGTTGCTATGTTTGGGAGAAACTTCCCATAGTAATTTAGCAAACCCAAATATGAGCGCAGCTCACTGATGTTCGTGGGGCTGGGCGCTTGCATGATAGCTTCTACTTTGTCCAAGGTTGGGTGGAGGCCATCTCCATCCACCTTATGCCCTAAGTAAACCACTGATGTTCGACAAAATTCACATTTCTGTGATTTAACTTTTACTCCATACTTCTCTAACTGCCTCATTACTTGATGTAGTCTCACCAAGTGTACCGACTCATTTGGAGCAGATATTAAAATATCATCAAGGTAGCACACTACCCTGGAATCCCCAATAGTATTTGATCCATCACATTTTGGAATATACCCGGTGCCGAGGATACCCCAAACGGCAGACGATTGAACTGATACAATCCCAGGTGAGTATTGATAGTTAGATACTTCTTTGACTCATCGTCTAGTCCTAACTGTAAGTATGCATTAGTAAGGTCTAATGTGGTAAAAATCTTCCCTCCTTCTAGGGTTGCAAACAAATCATCCGCAGTGGGTAAGGTATGATGTGTTTCTTCCAACACCCTATTTACTGTCACCTTATAATCCCCACATAGCCTTATTTTTCCATCTGGCTTAGGTACAACTACAATGGGAGAAGCCCATACACTACGATCTACCTTAGATATTACTCCATTATCTTGTAATCGTTTAAGTTCGAGTTCAACCTTGTCTCTCAATGCATATGGAACAGGCCGTGCCTTGTAGTACATTGGTTTGGTTCCTTCTGGAATTCTCACTGAAGCAGTGAAATCCTTGATGGGGTCTCCACACTCTGCAAACACTTCTTTGTGCTTTGACAAAATATCTTCAACTGACTTGGCGGTGGGAGCTGCTGTCGTCTCAACTTTGAAGATACTGTTCCAATCTACCTTGATTGTTTCTAGCCACTGACGTCCAAAGAGAGCTGGTTTGTCCCCAGACACAACAAACAATGGCAGTTGGCACTTTGGTTGATCCTTGTACTGCACTGGTACTGTGGCACAACCTAACACTTTAATGGCCTCCCCTGCGTATGTACGTAGTTTCACAGAAGACTCATGTAAAGGCCACGACTTTAGATACTTCTGGTATACAGTGTCCGATAAAATAGACACAGCCGCACCAGTGTCCAACTCCATCTGGATGGGTGTACCTCCAACCTGTACATCCAGAATTATACCCGATTTTGATGGAAACTCCTTAATCGTGTATAATTCAAATTCATCATCCTCACTAGCAGTGGTAGAGACAAGTTTTACCGTTTTTGGTTTCTGTTGTCGTTTCTTTCTACATGCTCTGGCTATGTGACCCACCTTCTTGCAGTTATAGCAAGTGGATGACTTGTGAGGACATTGGCTTGCATCATGATCCTCTGCGGAACAGCGGTAGCAAGTGTAACTACCCTTTGGTTTGTTGAAAGATTTGGACGGATTTTGCTTGGGAGCTGATCCATCTTGACCACTCTTCGCCTTACCCAGATAACTTTTATAAGGTTTGGACCTTATCTTGTTAACAGTCACTGGCTTACTTCCCGATGTGTCTGCCACATGCGAAGAATGTATATCTCTTGCTTGTTTGCTGGCCATTTCCATTGCAGTCGCAATTCCTACTGCCTTCTCCAGTGTAAGGTTTTTCTCAGCCAACAACTTCCTTTGACATGTTGAATTTTCCAGGCCACAAACTAGGCGATCTCTTATAGCTTCATTGAGAAAAGCCTGAAACTTGCATGTACTTGCAAGACGTTTTAATTCTATCAGATACGTGGCTACTGTTTCACCTACTTTCTGATCTCGTTTGTGGAACTTAAATCTTTCGGCTATAACCAGCGGTTCGGGAGTGTAGTGGTTCTTTAGTAGCAGTTTTAAATCTTCAAATGACTTATCACTTGGTTTTCCTGGTGATACTAAATTCTTGAGCAGACCATATGACTTCGGTCCAATAACCGTCAAGAATACGCTTACCGCACGGTCGTCTGCAATTGCGTTAGCGACGAAGAACTGCTCTAGTCGTTCCAGGTAGTATTCAAACTGTTCTTCTCCCTCCTGATATTCACCTATCTTGCCTATCAGCGCTGCCATCGTGTTCCCTAGATGTTCCTTATACTTAGCTGGAACTATTAAACACTGTTTAAAAATTTGTATCCCATCCTCGTCGCCAAATATGTAATATATTGGGGGTTCAAGTCAATTACACGAGATACAAAGATGGCTACCATTTATAAGAACGCTTTTATTCGTCAACTACTCATTAGCATAATCTCACCAACAGAGGGCTCACTTTAAGTATTACAGTGTCTCATTACAAAGTTGCTGTGTATACTACAAATGTCTTTGCGTATGTCGAAGTAAGCGATGCTCGCGTCTTCAGACAGGGTGTTCTTGAGTGTTTTGAAGGCGTCCTGTTGTTCTTGAGACCAAACCCATGGCATATTGTTTTTCGTGAGTCGTCTCAACGGCTCTGTGATTGTGGCATAGTTGCGGATGAAACGTGAGCTGTAGTTGGTCATTCCGAGGAAGCTGCGTAACGCTTGTGCAGTCTGCGGTGGTGGTGTGTTGCGTATGGCGTCCACTTTCTCTGGGTCTGGTGATACGCCTTTCGGGCTGAATACAAGGCCGAAGAACTTTATAGTGTGTGAGTTGAACTCACATTTGTCCCAATTCACTGTGAGGCCGTGGTCATGGAGACGTGTGAGCGTTGCCTCTAGTGCTGCGTCATGGTCGCGTTGCGCGTTGGGACCTGCTCCAAAACAGATGATGTCGTCACTGATATTTCGGGCTCCCGCGATGCCAGAGATGACGTTGCGAATGTTCTCTTGGAAGATTTCACTCGCTGAGGAGATTCCAAAACTCATGCGTTTATAGCGATAGAGCCCCATGTGTGTGTGGAACGTAGTAATGTATCGCGAACTTGGTTCGAGTTCAAGTTGGTGGTAACCTGATCGAAGATCAAGCTTGCTGAAAACCGATGCACCATTGAGATCATGGATCAGTTCGTTTACTGTTGGCGTGCTGTGGCGTTCACGCATAATGGCTTTGTTGGGTTCTTGCATGTCAACACAGAGGCGTATTGAGCCGTCTTTCTTGGGGGGCGTTACGATTGGGGATACCCAGGGGGTTGGTTCCCCAAGTACATGTTCGATGATGTCTTGCTGTTCAAGGCGTTTGAGCTCTGTTTCCACCTTTGTTCTGAGGTGAAAGGGTGTACAGCGGTTAGTAATTGCCTTGGGTTTCACTGTTTTGTCCACATGGAGTTTCACTTGTGTATCTTTCAACTTGCCTATGTCATGGAAAAGCCCAGGATATTTCTCCCGGCACTTGTCTTTGTATGTTGCGGTGTGTACAACGTGGATAAGTTTGAGCTTGGTTGCTGTCTCGTAGCCAAGCAGAGAACCGTGATTGCCTTGCGCGATCAAGAATCGGTGAGTCTGTATCAAGGATGCTGTTTCCACTGTAAGGATGCACTCACCGAGTATGTGTATTGGATTATCCTCACCGTAAGCATGAACCTTTGACTGTTTGTGGCGTTTGATGGGTGGACTACCCACATTTGCGTATGTGCGTTGGTCGAGAATGTTCACAGTAGACCCCGTGTCAAGCAAAAGTTGGACGTCGTGGTTGTTCACTTTGACAGGGGCAGTGGGCAGTGACAGTGTGTACAATGTATGTTGTTTGGCATGCACCATATAGCTGTACTCGTCTCCACTGGAGTCTGACTGTTGTGCACAAGTGTTTTGTGCTAGGTCATCATGCTCTTGTATGTTATGGATGGCCTTGTCTTTCTTGCGTTTGATGCAGGCCCGCTGGAAGTGATTTGGTTTACCACAATAGTTACAAGTTTGCCCCTGTGCTGGGCATGAACCGCTGTGGGGGTAGCTACCACCACAATAAATACAGAGCTTACCCGGTTGTTGCGTAGCTTTTGGGTTGTGCTGTGTCGAGCGTGTAGGGCCACTGGTATTGTTAGTATTTCTGGCTTGGGGTCGTTTTCCGTTGTTGTTGTTGTACTTTGGCTTCACTGCATGGACGGTCTCGACGGTCTCGCGCTCCATAGCAGAGGCCTGTGTGTCAGCCATCTCAAGTGTGCGACCGATGTCAATGATTTGTGTGAGGGTCTTGTCCGGTTCCCGAAGAGCCCTACGGCGTAGTCGGTTGGAGGTGCAGTGCTGTATGATTTGTGTGAGGATTTCCTTATCGGTAGATGTGAACTCACATGTCTTGGATAGTGTTCGCAATTCCGTCACATATTCATCCAGTGTCTGTCCTTCCTTTTGCTTGCAAGATCTGAAGGTGTAAATCTCCATTTGCGTGTTCTTCTTTGGCCAAAAATATTTGTCTAGTACTGTCTTAGTGTCGACGTAGTTGTCGCTTGTGTCATCAGTGTCTGTCTGCTTCTCTGCCTCGTAGATTTCATGTACTTGTTCGCCGGCGTAGTGAAGTAAGAGTGCTCGCTGTCTCTCCCCATTCGTGATGTCCATGGCAACAAATAAATTCTCCAGGCGTTTCACCCATTTATCCCAACGGATGGCCACGTTGGTTTTGTCTGATTCGTACTCGAAGGATGGGAATGGTGGGAGGTAGTTTGCCATAGCGATATTGGCAAGAGAAAACGCTGCGTTTACACTTACTAGAGTTCAGTTCAATTCAGTTCACTACGAAGTGAAGTCCAAAACGACTTGAAATTTCACCAAATTGTAGTTGGAAAAACCAGTATGATGGGTCAATACGTGTTAAATACTGTACTCCTCGTCGCCAGTGTATTGTCCTTAGTCTGACAACTTTAGTAACGTAAACAGAATGAAGAATAACAGACTGGGACTGGAGATAAAGTTAACTTTCCTGCTTCACATTTACTGTGTATCTTTTTTTTGTACAAACCAAGGTACAAACTTCTCATGTGCTATTTCCCATGATGCACCTGTGGAGTGTGGGTGTTAGAAATTATATTGCACTCAGGCCATTACAGATACAATCACCTTTTAAAGGTAGTTACAGAAGTTAACATTTTAAATATACATCAGATCATACTGAATATAATTGTATTTAGTAAACATGCTTGACTATACAAGCTGGTTGTTCATATTGACTATTATAACACACCTCTTGCTAGTTCTGTATTCCGGTTGGCTGAAACAGGGGGTTAACTAATATAGGCTATAGTGCATGAGATTTGCGTGAAAAAAGTCCCCAAACCGGGGAATATACTGGTTACAGCGCCCTCTCATGATGTGAACAGCAACTAAAATACTGAATCTGGGGCAACTAAAAGCATTCCTTTTATTGTTGAATTACTTATGATTTAATTGCTCACTACTTAATTGTTGAATTAAAATAGTTAAGTTATAAAACCCTGAAAATTTTCCTTTCTTAGGCCATTTCATATAGACCGACGGTGTGTTATAAAACACATCATGCACTGTCATAATTCAGTCACTAGTGCAAGTCTATCCCCCCTCTGGCCTGTGACCAGAAGAGGGACCTATTTCCCTCGGCCTTCGGCCCCAGTCCATATGTGTATAATAAGATGTATGGTTGTAGATTCATAGAGACCAGTGTAACGGTATTGCCATCAGAGTGGGGACAGCAGAACAAAGGAACACAAAAGGGACAATGCTGTCCTCACTATGGAATCCTTTGTATATAATTATGTCCTCACATTTTTTCATGCGCTTAGTCTATGGAGAGTGTTAACTTAGAGGGACAAAGGAAAGTCCTCACATTGATAGCAAAAAATTGATGACTGTATGGTTGACCATGCCTCAAAGTATCAATATGTCCTAGAATACAACAAATATCCTGGGTCAAGTTCAATAACAAGCTTAGCACCAAAACTCTGAACTAACCGTGTAAGCAAAGAATGCTTAGTAAGGTGAAGTACAAATGTGCACAAGAAAAAGCTAATCATCTCTGAAACACGCTTCTGTTTAGACTTGGAATTTTCAGGAAGAGCAAATGTTTAGCTTACGGTCTTCAGCATATAATTATATGAAATTGGGCTAAGTTCAGTTTTCCCACATAGTTAAGACCATGAAAAATTGAAGATAAAGCCCATTGTTTTTGTGTCAGCATCAATCAGAAAATAAAGCACAAAAAAGTTCAGCCTATCGCTAGAGGCTTCGTCAAGGTTAAATAACCTAATGAATACCGATTTAAACACAAAAATGCTCTTAATTGTTAAATGAACACTGCAAAATTCACAATTTCTTTCTTGTTAATTTCAGTTACTTCAGTCTCCTTTTCTTAAAATTTAATTGAATTTTAAAGTATAATAACTTGTTCACATTGAAACAAAATGTTACAACAGCATCAGAGATAAGACTGCATTTATGCGAGAATGAGACTACACACGAGCTCTACTGACCAAAACAGTACAAAGGCTAAAAATTGTTTTCCAGTGTGTATCTTACAATAAAAACATAAAGAGATATTTTTGTAAAATAGAAAGAAGTAAACAAATTCTTGTTGCAGTGACTAAGTTTCCATCATGTTGATGCACTGCGATTGCACTGTCTTTAGGAATGCAAACCTTATATTTCAATCAAACGTATGGAAACTAATTTTTTTAAACTTTTCGGCAGGTGCATTCCAGGGCCCAATTTCATACAGCTGCTTAAGCAGAAAATATTGCTCAACCATTTTTCTATTGAGCAAAAATGAGCAGGATAACAGTCACAGATGGTACATTTGACATGGTGTTTTGGCTGGTTACCTTTCTTTGGTAAGCATATTTTTATTGCACTTGGCCACTTTTTGTGCTTCAGCAGCTCTATTATATGAAATTGGGCCAAGGAAAAAAAACGGCATATTTCATATTAACATACTAGATAGATTTGGTGGAATGTTATTTGTATTGTAAAAAATAAAATTATTCTGACTTACCACTCTGGGTGGCTTGATATTGGCAGGAAAATTATAGCAAAAACAAACAAAATAATTTTACAAAAATGCACCTGAAAAGTTTAAAACAAATAATAATAATAATGGAATCTTGTAAACTGCCGGTATCCACCAAAAAAGGCGCTCATTGTGCTCACTCATGATACACAAAAAAAAGTTCAAAAGAAAGGGACAAAAATATATATGTTGAAAATCAATGGTCAACATTTACTTTAAAAAGATGAGTTTTGAGAGCAGTTTTAAATGATTATGTTGTATCAGCAGTCCTGATGTGGTACGGAAAACTATTCCACACTTTTCCTGCAGTAGGAATGAACGTGCTCCCCATGTGTTCTTTGCCAGATGTTCTACCAGGAGACCTTGATCAGCTGATCTTAGGTTACTGCATGAAGGATTGTATTGAGTGACAAGATCTGAGATGTAGGATGGCGCCATGTTGTGCAATGATTTAAAGACCATGAGACCGTCAACTGAAATCCATGGCGTACGTTATCCATGGTGTACGTTGTCCATGGTGTACGTCTAGACTATCTGTGTTTGAGCCTGCCACTGTTGCTGAGATTCAAAGGGTTATTATGAAATCTCCTTCAAAATCCTGTGAGCTGGATCCAGTGTCAACATCCATGATGAAGCAAAACATTGATATATTTTTACCCTACATCACTAATCTTGTAAACGAATCTCTCAGTTCCGGTTGTTTCCCCGATAGCCTCAAAGTTTCCTACATCAGGCCGCTCATCAAGAAACCAAACCTGGACAAGGAGATATTCAAAAACTACAGACCGGTTGCTAACTTAAAATATCTTCGAAAAGTCATCGAACGAGTAGTTTCATCACGCATTTCTGATCACATTCATCATTTCAACCTGTCCGACGTGTTCCAGTCAGCATACAAGCCTTTCCATGGGACAGAAGCTGCACTAGTCCGTGTGAGCAACGATATTCTTTCTGCAATGGACAATGGTAACCTAACAGCACTAGTCCTGCTAGATTTGAGTGCTGCCTTTGACACTGTTGATCACAACATCCTTCTCTCTCGGCTCCAGAATCACCTTGGCATAGAGGACACAGCCCTAGCATGGTGCAAATCGTATCTCTACAATAGAACTCAGCATGTATGTATTGGCACCGCAATATCAGACCCTCTTGTTTTGAACTACTCTGTGCCACAGGGGTCGGTACTGGGCCCGCAGTGGTTTACGCTGTACACTTTACCGATTCGTGACATCATCCTGAAATTTAATCTGAATTACCATGTGTACGCAGATGACACTCAGCTATACATCACGTTTAAATCTTCTCAAGAAAACGCCAATGCATCTATTGCAAGACTTGAGAAATGCATCCAAGAGATTCGACGTTGGACACAACAAAACTTCCTGAAGTTAAATGATGATAAGACAAAGTTCCTTCTATTTGGGTCACGTCAACAGTTAACAAAGGTTTCAGTTCCATACATTTCCATCGGTGATGCTCGGATAGCTCCCTCGCTGCAAGCTCGGAACTTAGGGGTTATTTTTGATTCATCGATGACACTTCAACCACACATCAACAACATCGTTCGTCTGTCATCATATCACATCAGGAATATTGGTAAGATTCGCAAGTACTTGGACAAAAGTGCCACTGAAAAGGTCATTCATGCATTTGTTACTTCTCGTCTTGACAACGGCAATGCTCTTCTCTACAGTCTTCCTAACAACCAGATTTCCGTCTTCAACGCCTCCAAAATACCGCTGCCCGCATTGTGACACTGTCTAGAAAATCCTGTTCTATCACCCCCATTCTGAAACAACTACATTGGCTCCCTATCTCTCAACGAATCATCTTCAAGCTGATGCTCATTGTCCACAAAGCACTTAATGGCAAGGCTCCCCACTATATTTCTGAACTACTTCAAGTTTACACTCCATCAAGGAATCTTCGATCAAGTTCCATGCTTCTCCTCGTTGAACCCAAGTCTCGACACTCATGGGGTGACAGGTCTTTTTCTTCAGCTGCGCCACGCATCTGGAACTCTCTACCGCTTAATCTTAGATCTTGTTTTTGTACCACAAAATTCAAATCTCTTCTCAAAACTTATCTTATGTCACAGGTTTTCAAGGACTAATTTTGTTGTGTCTGTTTTTTTGTCTTTGTTTTGTTTTGTTTTGTTTTTTTGGTTTTTTACTGCGCCTTGAACACCCAGCAGGGTGGATATGTGCGCATTACAAGTCTTATTATTATTATTATTGTTATCCATGGTGTACGTTATCCATGGTGTCCTAGGCACAGTGTGAACATCAAGATGGTTGCTCTGTCCGATACGGATCACAGAGAGTCTCCTCTTACACCTCACTCCGCCACTCTGGATCTTGTTGCTCTGCAACCGCACTCACTCCTAGTCCCATCATATCTAAAGCTTGATTATCAACTACAAATTAAAGACATGGATTATACGACTTGTGATTATCAGATGAAAACCAATTGGGAAGATGGAGGGGGTAATCTGAAAACCATTTTGGTTGAAAGTCAGTTCTTTAACAAATCACCCTGAAAAAAAAATATATATATATTTGGAAAATTTGTCAATTTCAAGGAAATGATTGAATCTTAATAATAATTATAATAATCAGTTGATATGAAGCGCATTATCGAAGCGCCTAAAAAAGGTATTAGCCTAAATGTTTTTGAATTATGACCATTTTATATAGCAATTGTAAGGGTTAACAAGGTGATGCAACGCAATCTGCTGCCAATTATGCCAGAAAGCGACGGGGCAAACCCCTTCTCATAAAGCAATATGTGTACTGGGTTCTTTTACACAGGACCTACAGCTTTAAGTCCCGTCTGGACGAAGCAATATTATGCTTAAGTATCTTGTTTAAGGACACAGAGTTCTTCCCATGCACAAGCTAGCGTATCGGGCAGATAATAATAATTAAATATATATATATTTTTTCACAAGAATCATCAAGAGAAATCATATAGAATGCTCCAGATTGCACAGTAGGGCTTTTAAAACCAAGATAAACACCAAGTAGAAAATATTCTGAAGACCTTGTTTGAATTCAGCATGCTTTGGCCAAACTTCTAAAATTTGGGTCCAGAATGCCCCCCAGTTTTTGTGTACGCACGAGTACAATAGTGAAATTTGACATGTTGAATGAGATCCGGGTACTGAGCGTAGCATTAGTGCAGAGTGCTATTTTAATACAAAAAGTTACAACACATGTTAGACAATTTATTTCGTTTTTATAAGTGAAATGTTAAAATCTGTTGCCTTTACTTTCATTTAAACTTTTGAACAGTGAAGTTCGTTTTGAATTATTATTTTTTTGGAAACTTAAGTTTGGACTTAAAGGTATTGTACACTTTTGGTAACAGCTCAAAATCAGTGTCCACATTTTGTGTGATTCAACATATGCATGAACAAACAAACCTGTGAAAGTTTAAGCTCAATTGGTCATCGAGATCATGAGAAAATAGTGAAAAGAGACCTTATGTGTTTTCTGTTTTTTCAAAATATCACGCGTGATAAAAACTATTGTTTTACTAATTTCTCAGAAACAATAGCATTTTAGGCAGAAATATTTTAAGGAACCCTTTCGACTACCATTACTTACTTTAAATCATGTAATTTGAATGTGAATCTGTGAACATTTGTGTTTTTCGATCTTACCAATAGTGTACAGTGCCTTTAAGATTGCTATGCCTGTTACACCAATGTTGTTATTTGGGCCTGCAGTACCAAAGTCAGATAATTACCTGAATAGGATTTTGAAGGAATTTAGGACTCAATGTTTGGGTAGATTTCCTTACCTAATGAAGCAGTAATTTTAACTTGATCAAGCTTCTGTATACTCTCCTCCAATTCGTCTTCTTCTTCTTCAAAGTTACATCCTACATTAGCATTGTTCTCAATGCAATACTGAAGAAACCTACAAGAATAAGAATACATTAGCATTGATCTCAATGCAATACTGAAGAAACCTACAAGAATAAGAATACATTAGCATTGTTCTCATTGCAATACTGAAGAAACCTACAAGAATAAGAATACATTAGCATTGTTCTCATTGCAATACTGAAGAAACCTACAAGAATAAGAATACATTAGCATTGTTCTCATTGCAATACTGAAAAAACCTACAATGAGAATACAATAACATTGTTCTCAATGCAATACTGAAGAAACCTACAAGAGTAAGAAAACATTAGCATTGTTCTCAATGCAAAACTAAAGAAACCTACAAGAATAAGAATACAATAGCATTGATCTCAATGCAATACTGAAGAAACCTACAAGAGTAAGAATACATCAGCATTGTTCTCAATGCAATACTGAAGAAACCTACAAGAATAAGAATAAAATAGCATTGTTCTCAATGCAATACTGAAGAAACCTACAAGAATAAGAATACATTAGCATTGTTCTCAATGCAATACTGAAGAAACCTACAAGAATAAGAATACATTAGCATTGTTCTCATTGCAATACTGAAGAAACCTACAAGAATAAGAATACATCACCATTGTTCTCAATGCAATACTGAAGAAACCTACAAGAATAAGAAAACATTAGGATTGTTCTCAATGCAATACTAATGAAACCTACAAGAATAAGAATACATTAGCATTGTTCTCAATGCAATACTGAAGAAACCTACAAGAATAAGAATACATTAGCATTGTTCTCAATGCAATACTGAAGAAATCTACAAGAATAAGAATACATCACCATTGTTCTCAATGCAATACTGAAGAAACCTACAAGAATAAGAATACATTAGCATTGTTCTCAAAGCAATACTGAAGAAACCTACAAGAATAAGAATACATCAACATTGTTCTCAATGCAATACTGAAGAAACCTACAAGAATAAGAATACATTAGCATTGTTCTCAATGCAATACTGAAGAAACCTACAAGAATAAGAAAACATTAGCATTGTTCTCAATGCAATACTGAAGAAACCTACAAGAAAAAGTATACATTGGCATTGTTCTCAATGCAATACTGAAGAAACATACAAGAACATACAACAAACACTAGGCGGCAGCAGACTTACCAAGTAAGTTTCTATTGTTTATTATTGTTTACCTAGAACAATGCATTTACCCCCATTTTTACTGTTGCTTGATATGAATCCATAAAAAAAATGAGTCAACTCACATGCTCCAGTTTTGATCCTTGTTCAGCATGTACGGGTTACCAACCAAAATCAACAATGCCTTGGCTCGTGTGACAGCAACATTCAGTCTCTGTTGAGGGAATGACATTAGACATTTAAAATAATAGGTCACTATGCATTTTCAATTCATTTAGTTCATCTCAAATAAGAGAAACATTCACATGTTGGTATCTGTCTATTTTTGTGTTTGTATTTAGTTATATCACTCTTATTGTTTTACTACTTCAATCTTTCTGGTAATGAAACCAAAGAATCCTCAAAAGAAACAAGCACTGTAGCCCCCAAAGATACATGCACAAAGAAGACTTTGAAGAGGTGTTCAGTTTTAGTTGTCGGAGGAAACACCAAGAGCACATAATCCAGAATGGTCCGGAAAAAAAACAATCCACATGCAAGGCACCAGTTCGAGGCAGAACTCAAATCATGTCAACAGAGGTAAAAGGCTGGGAAAGAAACCAGCCAATTTGATCCCTATTGAACTTAACCCAAATAAGGAAAATGGTTTATTTAACTTCACCTTGGTTTTTAAAGCGGTCTCAAGGAGATGGTTTACAAATGGTGGTAAGGGTATATCTTTGGAGATTCAAATTTGTTGACATACTTTTATTGATATCTACAATGTTATTCTGCTGTGTAAAAAAACGTTGTGTAAACTGTTTTCAAACAACTTGTGTGATTTTTACACAACGTTGTGTACTCTTTTCCAAGTTGTGTAAATGCTAGGTTGTGTAATGTTATTTGATGTTATAAATCAATAAATCCTCCCAAACTGAATTTTACACAACTTGGTGTGTAAACTTTGAAGCACGTGATCAGAAAGCAACCAATCACGAAGTACCATTGTTTGGCAAAAGTTTTACGCAAAAACAAAAATGGCTGACGTGCTTTGCCCGCTACTGTCGACTGAAGCAGTGAGGATTTGAAGATTTTGTTCAATATGGCGGTAAATAAATAACAATTCAATTATTTTAACAAAAAATACGAAGAAATACTGTAATAGAGGCCCACTGTGTTCGGGATTCTATCAGTTGGCTTTCGGTAAATTAGCCCAAAATGATGTTTTTACCGTGGCGATGACGGCGCGGGTCGCAATGGCCATGTTGCAACACTGCACTGTGCAGCGAAAGTTTAGAGTTTGCATGTAACTATAAGATTTTCAACCCTCCATAGTCAGACCAATATTAGGCCCAAGAGAGACAAACGACCCATGAGAAGTTTGGTCATACAATGCAGACACCTTGAACCTTAAGTTTTGTAATTTGGACGATAGTTTTTCAAACATTTTTTGCTGTTTTTTCCGACTAGAAATGAGAGTTCTGTTCCGTCAACTCGGCCTATCTCCACTTCATTGTACATGTACATCGTACATACATAGTACGTTGTGTAGTCGTCCCCCGAGCACCATGCACAGACCACCCGCGTGTGATTGCTCCATGGTCTCACCATGGAGGTCTCACCATGCACAGCGTGCAGTGTGTGAATTGAAGGCTTGAAGATTTTCCATTGACATTTTTTTCGTGTATATTTCTGATGACTGGAGATAGATTTTTCATCCAAAACACTGTTTAGCTGGAATAGTATTTCTTTAGAATTCATATAATTATTTGTGTTTGGAATGATTTGGGGGATGATACAAAAAAGTATAACTGCAAAACTTGGAAGAGATCTTGGCATCATTCATTGCGAAAAAAGTGAAAAGCAACTCAGAGATTTACGCTCATGCTTCAGCACTAACCAACCTCAAGTGTTGGGAACTATGGACCCCTTATATTTTTCTAGAAGCCTACTCTCAGCTACTTTGTGTTAAGTGTCTGTTCATCTATTTTGAAACTGGCTTTCTTTTTAAACAGGATGGTACGTGACAGATATCCAACACTACATGGTCAGCATTCCTGCAAGGGAACATTCACAGCCTTTCATCCTTCTACTTGGTGGAATCTGATTCAGCCCAAACTAGGTCTTCACGATAATAGTTGAATTCTGTACTTCAAGCTATGGACACGTGCATGAAGATCATTTATGTGTTGGATGTAGACTTATCAGCCACAATGCTAGTACAAGCATGTATTGTTAGATGATGCTAGGAGAATGGCAAAAACCAGCTGCCTTGAAGTACCGACATCACTGACTGGAGTAGATGAACAATACTTATTTCATTGGAGAGTTGAAAATGAACAATTGACTGCAAAACAGTATTTTTCAAGGGGAGCTGGATGTTTAAAAAGCGGACAGTTTGCTTCACCTGTTGTATTGCTTTTTGTGTTCTAGGTGTGCGTCATTTTATCAAAAAAATACAGTTTGTCTCAGTGACGAGACCCAGCGTGCAATGCTTTTGAAATTCCCACTTGTCTCATAAAAACAGATAAGTTCTAAAAATACATTTTTAAAAACCTGCTTGCGCATAGCACTAATTTAAAAAAAAAAATTTTTTAAATCGTATTACAGTTTAATGCATGTTGCAAAAGACACTGTGACAGCCCTGGCCAAGTTCTCTCCTGGACCATTTTGTCGACAAGAGGCCGATATTGCCTGGTGCCCAACACATTTTTTTAATCATAAAGACCAGTTAATATTGACCACTGGTTGACAATAAAATGGTCATTGGGCAAACTTGGCCCTATTTGTTGCTGTTGTTGTAGTTGCTTGCTCTTGACTTGTGATGATTGAATATGTATTTTGGTGTAGTTGTGGCCAATAAAACTCACATAAAAATTATTTAAAACAAGTTGCTGAATTGTATGCTTATTATGTGTCTATACTTCACTTAAAAAATGGGCATTCCACAACTAAATAGTAATATTCAACTATTGTAAAGAAAAGTTTACCGATTGCTCTGTAAGCCGTTAACACAACTAATTGGGTACTTTTAAACATAATTTTGTAAAATTGTAAACCAATTATTGTGTAAACCGTTTACACAACTAGTTGGGTAAATTAATTTTACACATAATTGTGTAAAATTGTAAACCAATTATTGTGTAAACCGTTTACACAACTAGTTGGGTAAAATAATTTTACACATAATTGTGTAAAATTATCACACAACTGTTGTTTACAAATTACACAACTGGGGTTGTGTAAGCTGTTTACACAACAGTTGCTAGGTTCATATAGTAAACAGGGGTTGTGTAAAATTTTACACAACTTGTGCAAGATTTTACACAACCGAAATAACAGTGTAATCAACGGGGGCACGTCAGACAAAATAATTTTGCGGAACGCTTACTACCATTACCAATCTTAACAAGTGGGCTTTCGGATAAAAAATACCAAAAGAATAATTCTGGGTCGTTATCAAAGTATGACCCCACCTTTAAATAACTTTCTACACCATGCAAAGCTTCAAATCTTACCTCTCATTTTGTTAATATTTTTTATTTAAGCATGGCTTTGAAAAATTGATCACAGGCTAGTGTTTTCTAAAACAAACAAAAACAAAATGAAGTTCCAACATTTTTGCCTAAAAAAAAAAGTCTAGTTATTACAGATAAAATATCAAAAGGTCGACCTCTAAGCATAATCTTGGAAGACGGATGAAATTTTTTACTTTTTTTTGTTATGCAAGTTCGCCCCAAACGAGGCTAAAAGCCATTCATGGTAAGGGACTAAAAGAAGAAAACATTTAAAACGAAAATAACTTAGGGGAGCTGAAGGTAGGAATTGATATTCCTCTTAAAACAGTCTAGATTGTAGGATGGAGGGAAAAACGCACCAGGCAAGGAGTTCTAAAGAGATGCAGAATGTGGAATAAAGCTGTTGGAATGGTTCTTTGTTCTGCATCTCAGCATGTATGGGTGAGAATAATCAGAAAGCCTGGTTTCACACTCTTAGGCCAATTAAAACTCTTTTTTAAACCTTTAACCGAAGGAAAAGTTTGGAACAAACCTTGGGATTCTTAACGAAGCCAAGATGAAAGTCAATGTCCATCTGGATGTGTTCTGGTTTAGTGCTGCGTACCGTGGAGACGATGATGATCAATCGCTCCTGACCTTGAAACTCCTCAACTGACCCCACCTTGATGTCACCATGGTGATGCTTCTTCAAGACCTCCTTAATTTTTTGCACCTGTCATATTTGGTTTAGTAAGACAATAGATTCCTTGTCACAAAATGATACATAAACAAAACACTCACTATTTAAAAATAAAAATAAAAGTGTAACAGTTTGCTCTATTGACAGTAACAAAACATTTTCTCTCTAATGATTATTTTTTCAAAGGCTTGTGGCTCTTAGAACAATTTCATGGACCATATGCACACGATATCATTTGAGTACGGCACCTTTGGCTAGAGGTCAAAAGAAGGTTGCTCATTGGCCCATCTTGTGTGTTGCGCATACATATATGTGCGTTTTCCATTGTTTCATCACCGTTTTACCACTAAGATGGCAGCATGACGACCTCAATGCAGAAGGTCCATTTCTATTTTTTGTAGTTGATTAAGGTGAACAAATTAAAAAAGTCTCTCCCACAAAACTAGCATGTTGAAAAACCACAAAAACCCAGGTGATTGTATAACAAACTTACTAACAGTCTAATTTAATTACAGTTACATCACTATATATATTGCTAAGAGTCTTCCAACATTCTGATTAGTTAAAGGTATCGTACACGTTTGGTAATTACTCAAAACAAATATTAGCATAAAAACTTACTTGGTAACAAGCAACGGAGAGCTGTTGATAGTATAAAACATTGTAGGAAACGACTCCCTCTGAAGTAACGTAGTTTTTGAGAAAGAGGCAACTTCTCACTAAAATAATAAAAACTTCTTGCAAGAAGTTGTTATTCCTATCTGAAAGCACACAATTGTACAACAAGGGTGTTTTTTCTTTCATCATTTTCTTGCAACTTTGATGACCAATTGAGCCAAAATTTTCACAGGCTTAATATTTTATGCATATGTTGGGATACACCAAGTAAGAACACTGGTCTTTGACAATTTCCAAACGTGTTCAGTGCCTTTAAAGTTTGATCATGTGGTCATATTTAACAGGTCTTTACATCCCTGATTAATACATGGCCAGAGTGTTTTAAGACCAGCTTGTAAGCGCACATCAAAAGGTCATCAAACATTATTTGCGCCCAGGTGTGAAGATTTTAAATGGCGAAGGGAAGACGCATTTCAATTTCAATGATGACTGTTTTTGAAAGGTTTTGGTGTATTTAGGAACTAAATACATTGATAAATGGTAATAAAAGGGTAATTACTCATCTCAGTTTATTGTCCAAGCTTTATATTTACTTGCATGACAGACTGTACTACTGTGGTCTGGTGCACCGATGTGGTGACTGCGTGAGAGCAAGGTAGTGGAAAGTTCGTCTGACATACAGGCATTTTGAGCAAAATTGACGTCATTAGTGCGGAGCACTATATTGACTTAACCTTCAATGTTATAAAATCTGTTCCATGTCTGGCTACATGCCAAACTCAGTGACATACCTGGCGACGGTATGGACTGATGATCCCAATATCCGACTCTTTGATTTTTTTTCCTCCTCTCTTGTCCAGTAGGTTCTTAACATATTCCACGACAATTTCAATCTCCTTCTTGTTGAAGAAGGAAGGGCTGCGACCCTCTCGCTCATCTATCCCTTCCACACCATGGAATATGATGGGGAATTTCTAAAGAACACAAAATACCATAAAATTTAATTTGTCAGAAAAATAATTACATAAAAATCAAGGGTATAATCACAATTTCTATTTCAAATAAAAACATGCCCCATGTCAAGATTTTGAGGCCAACAAAGAACAGCATGCATTATTTGAGACAGCCTTGAATCAGCCCCGGTGAAATGAAGTTCATGATCTCATTGACATTTGATCTGTTCATGAACCAATGCGGTCAACTGTTCATGAACCAATGCAGTCAACTGTTCATGAACCAATGCGGTCAACTGTTCATGAACCAATGCGGTCAACTGTTCATGAACCAATGCAGTCAACTGTTCATGAACCAATGCAGTCAACTGTTCATGAACCAATGCGGTCAACTGTTCATGAACCAATGCAGTCAACTGTTCATGAACCAATGCGGTCAACTGTTCATGAACCAATGCGGTCAACTGTTCATGAACCAATGCAGTCAACTGTTCATGAACCAATGTGGTCAACTGTTCATGAACCATGGCATCAATTGTTCATTAACCAATGTGATCCACTGTGAACCATGGCAGTCAACTGTTCATGAACCACTGATGTTCATGATAATTCTTCAACTGTGATTGTTCCAATTGTTATTTAAGTACATTCATGAACTGTTCATGAATATTTTGAATAACTTTCATGATCTTTCAAGAACGACTGCCAGTAAATAATGATGACTAGTTCATGAACATTCAAGAAAAGTCCACGGTCAGATCACAGGGGGGGGGGGGCTGATTTCACAAAGCACTAAGATTCATCTTAAGATGAGTTGTCAGTATTACCATAGCAATTTGTATTGTGACATCACACTTTGCTTAGCAATTAATAGAGATTCGGAGTTGAGATAAATCTGAGCTCTTTGTGAAATTGAGTCCTGGCTGTCCAATATGGACGTAGGAGATCAATGTAACCACATTGCCTACAGACTGATTTGTTATGAAGTTCTACTGCCTCACCTTATTGGGTAATTTTTCCCAATCGCACAATGACTGTCGCTCCAGCTCATCAGCACATGCCTCAAGTTCATCGTCATAGAACATCTGATTAGGTAGTTTGAGGATCACCGGGTGGGATCGATAGTTACGCAAAAGCTTGGTCAAGACGCGATTGTTGTAGTGCGGCTCTTCTTCATTGCGTTTGTATATTTTAGATCTGCACATGTGACGCTCCAAAAGTGACAGCCCTGTTAGGTTTGGAAATATATGATTCAGTTACATTTTATAAAAAACAGTTGCAAGAAATACTGCCAAATTGAAGAACAGTTAACTTAAAATAAAAGAAAAACACTTTTGGGTGACATATTATTGATATATAATTCATAATTTTACTCGAAAATGGTAGGTGTGGCAGACAGTAGCTGTTTGTGACATTGGTGCAAGGGGTCAGTAGTCTACATATAAAAGTGCTGATTTATTTTTCTCTTGCACTTCCATCTGTCTCACCTAATCCATTCTCAATTGCTATCGGTGATCTGATGATGGGGCCGAGCTGCTTGGGGTCACCGGCCAGAACCACTTGACCTCCTTTGGTGTTCTCAGAATTTAGGAGATTTGAGAGGGCTATGATGGCTTCTGGTTCAACTGCATGACCAGCCTCATCAATAAAGACATGAGTGAAATGATCTTCGGGGAAATTCGCTGCTGCAAGTCTTTTTAAAGGAGGAAAAAAACATCAAATCATAAATACAAATTAAATTTAATTACTTTCAAATCACAAAAGGTAAAACTTGTAAGCAATGAATACAAGTATTAAACAATTTGAAGTTGAACAACAACAAAATTTACTCAAGCGGGATTTGAACCAACGACCTCCGGATTAACCAACTGAGCTATCTAACCATAATGTTGACAGTCTCCATATTAGTCCATATCTTTGTTCGCGGGCACCGCTCAGAAGCCTAACCTGTAACTGCCGTGAAGCCAGGGATCACACCCAAGTTTATGATACAACATGGGAAGCGGCAGCTATGGGATCACCTCAACGGGATATCAGCTTTTTTATTTCAAATATCAAGTAATAAACAACAAGGGAAACTGACTGGGTAAATTTTAAATAATAATACAAAATTAACAATGAAATATTTTAAATAATAATTGTTTTTCTTTGGACTGTCTTTGGTTTTCTTTCAAAATTTTGTGAAATAATTAGAGTTGTGCATTCCATTTTTGTCCTCAACGGTTAAATGGAACTTGTGACGTCCGTTTAACCATTTTTACCATTTCCAATCAGAAATGAGCCCCTCTGTAAAAGGAGCAGGTGTCAACACAATTTCAAGGATTAAAAATAGAACACTGTAACCAAGTCTTTACAGTCACCAAACCACAAACCACAGTGGGGCGGTGTACACACCAAAATGTGTAACAAATTGTAGGGGATTGAAAATAGTGTATTATATTTTTAGGGGATTAAGATAAGAAACATTCCACCAACACTTTAAATGAAGGGATGTCAATCATTCTCCCTGTCTGGGGCTAACATTTTTTGTAAATGGAAGATTTCCGAATTTCTTTACCGTTTGCTTTGTTTAACCATTATGGAAATGTTGACACGGATTTCAACATTGGTTACGGTAAAACCGTAAACTAACCCAAAATATAAAAATAAAACTCTCTTTTAAAACAAATTTGAAACAAACTTGAGTGAAGTTCAAGTCAAGGAAACCCTAATTCGAGACTCCTGATAGCAAACACACATTTGACAGCAGAATTTTGATTATCCTAACACAAAGACAAAGCCAAAATTGACAGACTGAATTCTATTCAAGGAAAATGGATTGCTAGCTTCTTGTCATCAGCATGAAATTTTGGCTCCATAAGGAAATAGGTTCATTATTCATTACTTTAAAAGAAACTGCATATTGACCCAATTTACCTGACGTCATCATCACAATAATGTTGGTTGCGCAACTTTTTGGGAGTCAATGTCCCCATGTGTTGTACAGTGTTGTACTGCACATCTTAGGTGTTGCCACGTTTGACTCCCAAAATGGCAAGCGTGGCAGACAGGAGCCAAGTGTCATGTTGGTGCAAGGGATCAATCAAACTTATATAAAAAAAAGGTGCCAGAAAATCTGCTGGCGATAATAAATTTTTCCTGTCAAGTCCTTCCCCCCCCCAGTAAATTCATCTATCATCAGGGACAACCATGAGTATAAGGGGTGACTAAGAGTTATGATAAACCCACTGTCACTCAAAAGCTGCGTAGTTTGATTAGCTAGTCCAACTGGATCAACCTAGCCCTGGAGCACTGTTTCTCTAGTCGCCTCACAAAGTTATGTCACAGTTTCAAGATGTCGTTTATGGTACATAACGGAGAAATATTTGTAAAGTTTTGTAATCACATGCACACTTGCACAAGTTAATTTTCAACAATTATCAATTTTAAACAATATGCCAATTAGTATTATACTAATTAATTATTACACTATACTATGCAAGTTATTTAGAAAAAGAAAAACAAAATGAACATGACGGGCCAACACATTTTATTTGAATCTGCCAAATATTTCATCGCCTCGTTACGTTGGGCTGTAAACTACATTTAACGAGTCATTTAACTAGACATGTTCAAGAGAAACACAAACCAAGCATGCATGATTTAAATTGCTCCACGTAGTTATCTAAAATCTGTAGCATGACTTTTGAAACCCAAGAAAAACAAGCAGGAAAACAGGCATGCATTTTGACAATGTTGTAAAATAATCCCAAAATTGTTAGAAATGGGCTGATGATGAGACATTAGCACTTAATTTTCATTGTAATAACTAACCGTCCAGCAGTGCAGAGTGTTGTGACTATCACACGCTTCTTCATGATGTCTTCTTTGGAGGAAAAGTAAGTCTCTCCTTCCATCTTGTCATAGTTACAGCAATCTTTCTCCTACAGTCAATGAATGTAAAAATAGGATCAAACAGTAAAACAAATTTAATCAATAGTTTACTCCAATCCATCTGCTTACAGACCTATTGCAAATGCTTTTCCTTCCAAATGGTAGAAGACTTGAGTGGGCTTGTTTGTCATAAAGCACTAACAGATAAATCTTATCAATTTGTGTTTTGACATCACATTTTACTTCCAAAAATTAAGAATGAGTGTCGTGGCTGAGCAATCTAGTGCATCGGGCCGGCCTCAAATAATGTTGTTATCAGAATGTGGGTTTGGGTACATCATGCAAGACACTTAACCATAATCGGACAGGACTAAAAGTGGTGTCCCGTGCTTATAAAAGAACCCAAAACACTTATTGCTAAGATAAGGTGTTCTGGTATGGTTGGCTGCAGATTGGGCCGCATCACCAAGTAAACCCCTTATAGGAGGTGCTTTAATGTGAATTAAATATCAAAAAAATGAGCATCAGACTTTTTACAGTCTTTCAGTATCATACCTTGAGAGTTTCATCCACTGTCTTCCAGTCTCTACTTGTTGCATTCATTCTGAGGAGGTAGGTCTTATCTATAGGTGTTCCACCAATGAGCAGACGTTTTGCAATCAGATCAGTGGCACTATTGGAAGGAGCACAGGCAAGGATGTGACACCCTGGCAAAGCATTGTAGACCTGCAACGAGATAATTATTTAGGACAGTGAAGTTAGGTAGGATTGCCTTTTGACATCTTCTTCCTATCTTTAAGAAGTCAGGAGAAAACAGCATGCCTCAAGCTGATACACTCAGGCAGAGCACTGTATACCTGCAGCAAGATAATTATTTGGGACAGTGAAGTTGAAAATCCCTTTTTTTAACCTCCCTTCTTCATATCTCCGCAAAGTGTTTGGGTTTTGGGGTTTTGGGGTGTTTTTTTTTGGAAGGGGCGTAAAATAGCATGCCTTGGAGATGGAACTTAAAACATTTTTGAATCAGATCAGCGGCACCATCAGAAGAAGCCCAAGCATTATATACCTGCAACAAGATAATTATTTGGGACAATGCAGTTGGGCCAAAAATCCGTTTTTGTTTTTTTTTGTTTTTTGGGGGGGGGGGGGGACACGCAAACAGCATGCCTCAGAGTTGGACCTTAAAAATAAAATGTGCAATCAGATCAGTGGCACTAATTAAAGGAGCACATGCAACTAGGATATGACACTCAGGTTGTACACCTGCAACAAAATAAATATTTTAGGACAGTGAGGGATATTTTTGTTTTGCTTTTACCACAATAATGCAACTAAGAAATTTCCGAGGCCAAATCAATTGCCATGCCATTAGTTACTGCAATGAAAAAAACCTCTTCGCCATGAAATGGACAAGAATCATGCCTTGGTTGAAATGTGTTCAACTTTTATGTATGGTGTGATCATCCAATAAATAATAGACCAATGTAATCTGCTTCACATCATGAAACATGTACCAGTCTTTAACCACTTCAAGTTGGTATTCAAAGAAATTTTCTGTGCCTCGACGCTTTTTTTAGAACTTTTCGGAGCTTCCGGAGTAATCATTTTCAAATGAAAATATCGTTGTCACCATGAAACCCTGGCTTGACAAAGGAAAGACAACAAAGGTTCTCATAATAAGCACCAGGATTTGTTGTTCTCTTGTGAGAAAATATGAGTATGCGTTCACCATGAATCGTGAAACCTCGGCCATTAGCCACGATTGATAATCTACTATGGTATGCTGGAATTTTGGAACGCTCCGACTAATAATAACTATTTCTTATATAGCGCATTTTACAATACCGTCAATGTGCTTTACATTAGTGCCCTTTACATTAGAATAACTCCCATTGATGGCAGCTTCTCTATTCTTTTGAGCCCAAAATTTGTATACAAAAGGACAAAGGTCTGGAATCGGGGATTACACAACAAACCCCTGAAAAAGGGACATTCCGAGCACAATTTCCAGTATCTTCTGTCTCTCTAACAAAGCATATAGCACGGTAGGTGCTTGCATGTGCAACTATCACAATGGAATGTCCAGGTGATTATTCATGTCAGCCGTCCGACAGACTGCAACAAAACTGAGGGCACTCAAAAGTTGTTCCGGGCAGTAAAAACTGTCTTGAAAGTTTTGAAAGATTTGGTGGATATACACACCATCCGACTTGAAGCGGTTAATATATATATACATACCTGTTTGATGGCCTCAACCATAGTCACAGTCTTGCCAGTGCCTGGTGGTCCAAATACTAGATAAGGTGCCGGACGGGAGGAGCCTTTTACAATATGCTGGATGGCTCTTATCTGCTCTTCGTTGCTTGCAAGCTTCCTGTCAAACAGCTGTCTTGCAAACGCACTGCAAGAATGTTTCATGAATCAGAAAATTACACTCAGACCAACTCTTTCTCTTCATAAAGAGAAACATTCACACAAAAAAGTAGCCATTTTGCAAAAGGTTTACAATGTAACAATCTTTCTTTGAAGAAGTTGTGACTCTATAAACAAAGCTTTATTCAAACCACCAAACACTACAGCACTCTGCACTAATGCTAAAAATAAATACCCGGATCTTCAGCAACATATCAAATTTAAATAACATACGCACGCAAACATGTCAAAGCTTTATGTTGACCGACAGTGACTGTACTACTGCAGTCTGGCATGCAGATGCGGTGATTGCGTGAGTGGTGGAAAGTTTGTCTGCCATCTGGGTATTTTGAGCAAAAGTGGCGCCATTAGTGCGGAGTGGTTTTTATTGCAGGATTCAAACTGGCCTGTCATCACCGAACACACTTGGTGGTCTAGCAATGAATAACCTATAGAATGCAGGGGTCATGGGTTGAAGTACCACCACCTAAGTAGCCTGTGGAGTTTTGTTCTACAGGACTCAGGAAAGCACTGAGCAATGCTTATCACACGACGCTGTAAGGTTATAACCAAAGTAATATTATAGTTGTCTTCCATTACAATACCTTGTGTCTTCCTTTATTTCGCACAGATCCGTTTTAGACTCTTGGTCAGTGGACTTTGGGAAGAGAACTGGCTCCATGTGGTACTTAAATGCCTCCTCCACAGCAAAGTGCTGATGACGAAGTGGGAACCGGTTGAAGGTAAACTCAATGTCATATTTTTGCCCAGTGATGTGACTACTCACAAATCTAAAAATAAAAATCTGGTTAAGGAGAAGACATATTTTGTCGAAACATTAAACAAAATTAGAAGATGTCTCATGTGTGACAAAAGATGTTGAAAAGTTAACCTTAGTGTTCATGATCAACCTTGTATTTTTGTAAATCATCAAAAGTTTCATTCAAAAGAGATGCAATACAAAACAACAGATAAAAGAAAAGTTAATCAAAGCAAGCAATGTATTTTGTAATGCGACCCTCACACAATTTTAGTGAAGGTTTGGTGTACTTGTTGTGCAGTTTTGGTGTGGATTTGTAGTGTACACCAAAAGTACACTATACAATCTAAATTGGTGTAGTGTGTTCCAATTATTTACTTCAGCACCGAAACTACACCATGCATTAATTACAATATTCACAAGCTTCAACGCCGTGTCAAATTTCCCTGACAAATGCGCGAGTACAAGTCCAACCTTTTTACTTATGTGTACTGACTATTACTACTAGTGCATGTTTGGCGCGTTGATGATGTGGTGATTGTGTAAGTGGGGGAATGTTTGTCTGACAGCCAGGTATTTCATTATTTTGAGCAAAAATGATGTCTTCGGTGTGGAGTGCTATTAAAGATGAAGAAATCTTACAGTGTTTATTTGATATAAAAGTGATATTTAAGAGGTGGGCATCGTCCTCAAATTCCAACAGGGATTTTGATTTTGTGAGAAACAAATTATTTTCATGAAGTCCATGCATTCTGGGAAAACAAAACAATACATTTGATAGCGTGAAACATTATCTTCAAGCATATTTGCTTGAAGATCAGTTGTTTATCACACGCAAATTCGTGGAATACGGAAAAATATAGTTTGTCTGCGTCTCATATCCACGGCCTTGCTGGATATGGGACGCAGAAGTGCTTTCATTTTTCCATATTCCACTCATGTTTGTGTGATAACTAATAATATCTTACTCTTTGTTAAAACCAAGGACCAGTTCTTCCAGTTCCACACGGTGGACGTATCCCTTGTATTTTTTAGCATGCTCCTGATTGGATCGATCACCCGAGTAACGAGCGAAAAGATGATCTCCCTTGAGCACCGAAGGACGATTCTCAGCAAGGCCTAGGACCTGCAGAGAAAGGAGTTCAATTTCATTGCAACAGAAGTATGTAAGGCTTTGTCAACTGGGCCCACTTCCATAAAGCTAATTAATTTAGCAAACAAATTTGCTAGGCACAGAAGACAAATCTTGTTAGCAGAACCAGTTTGGCTGCCAAAATACTATAAAGTTAAAACTGTTGTAACTACAGTCTGCCGCTTATTTCTTTGCTCAACAACACCTGCTAAGCATGATTTTCTGCGTAACAGTTTATGAAAATTGGCGCTACTGGGAAGGCTCTGCATAACTTTCATACAAGAACAAGGTTAACTAAATAAGTGATAATACTGAAAATGAAATACAAATATTGAAGTTATTCTAAAGAAAAAGGCCCCAATGTCATGAAGATGACTTACTTTAAGTCGGAGGAATCTTCCGTCTTTTTTCATGAAGGTCCCCTCCAAGTCATATCTACGGATGTCCACCTCCATCTGCTTCTCCTCAATGTGAAGCAAATCTGACAGTTTGTCTACATAGTTGTCCCATGTCAAAGGCATCTCATAAGTATTCCGCCTGAAAATATTTATCAAGTAATAAACCACAAGGGAAACTGACTGGGTAAATTTGAAATAATTTTGGGTTGAAAAGGGCAAAATTGACTACAGTGGGACTTGAACCTGCAACCTCCGGATGAATGTGCCGGTGCTCTACCAACTGAGCTATCTAGCCCTAATGTTGGCGTTCTCCCTATTTTGTCAATAGCTTTGTTCGGGGGTGCCAGTCAGAAGCCATTCAACCTGTAAATGCCATGTAGCCAGAGATCACAACCGAGCTTACGATTTATCCTGGGAAGCAGCAGCAGGGACCACCTACTGCAGCGGCTTCCCAGGTTGTATCGTAATATTGGGTGTGATCTCTGGCCATATGGCAGTTTCAGATTAAGCTTCTGACTGTGGCACCCCCGAACAAAGAAATTGACAAAATAGGGAGAACGCCAACATTAAGGGTACACAGCTCAGTTGGTAGATCCCCTTTAACGTTAATCAGGTCACACGTTCAAGTACCACTCTAGCCAATTTTGCTCTGTTCAACCCCAAATTATTGAAAATAATTGTAAACAAGTAGGCCTAGGTGTTTATACTATTTTGAACTTACTACTTTTCAAAACTAGCAGTAAATTTATTGGGAAATCATGCTTTGTTATATTTCCTATTCATTTGTATATTTATTTAGATATTTATTTCTGATCTTTAATCAGGGTAACTCATTCACATACAATTCAGTATCCCACAGAAGATAAAATGAAAAAGAAAAATTAACAAATCAATGGTCTTTAAAAAGTATTTTAAAAATATCAAACTGGAGATATAAAAAAATTAAATCATTCCAAATATATGTCATTAAATAAAAATGAAACCTGAACAGAATCTAAAATAAATAATAGAAATGTTTTTGTGAATAAAACAATCATAGTAAGTAAATTTAAGACGTACCGGTATCATTTCAGCAATTTGAGAAAATGTATACAAATTTAAAATGAGCAAAGAAAATTTGGCTGATGCCAGACCCAAACCCGCAACCTCTCAATTACCGTGCGAGTGCTCTTCCAGCTAAGCTAACCAGCCCAATGTTGGTGGGCGGTCATGTGCAATGCCAAACCTGTTTGCTCAATCGAATTGGGTTTCTTTGTCTTTTCTTTTGTTTCTTTCTTTTTTATCTTTATGCCACAAGTAGCTGTAAAAAAGGCAACATGGCTTCATGTAGCAATTTCAGACAGGGACAAAACCATAGCTTACTCTTTATCATCTTCTTTGTCGTCAGTTCGGCCAATGTAGCGGAGTCGTGCTGGTATGTTGTAATGCTTCAGCTCTCCCATAACTAGCTTACTCTTGTTGGAGCTAAATTGTGAAAAAGAGAAAGCAGAATTGGATGTTTTTTTTAAACTTCATTTTGAATATTGTCAAACAGTGTGGCACCCTCTCATGGTACATGTGGTGATGGCAAAAATGTCAGTGTGTTTCCATTTTTTTCTAAGGAAACAAAATCCAAAGTCTAGTCAAACTCTGCATTATACTCTGATTTGCTTTGAACAAGTTGGTCATTTAATCGAAATGAGTTTGATATGG
The DNA here is from genome assembly GCA_021014325.1 of Plazaster borealis. Taxonomy (NCBI): domain Eukaryota; kingdom Metazoa; phylum Echinodermata; class Asteroidea; order Forcipulatida; family Labidiasteridae; genus Plazaster; species Plazaster borealis. The sequence continues at coordinate 33,505,921 of CM037474.1, read as the reverse complement.
CAAGGGACTCGAAGTGAAATGTTTGTTACAATTACACCAGTTTTTAAAAAGAAACCTACAGCTTTCAAGTATTATAATTGGAGTGCAAAGTAATTTCTTTACTATTGCCAGTATATGTTTTTATTCAAAAACATTGCTTTATTTACAAAAATTCCTTTAGTTTCATTGCTGAAACTGCCTTTTGGGCAAATGCCAGCCACTATTTATACATGATGCCACACGCCAAAATCAGGCAATTCTCGTAAATAGTGAAATTGCATTAAAAGTGCAAACAACTGAAATATGAGCTATTATGTCAATATAATGTCATGTCATAGACAATTGATATGTTGAGAAATACATGCCTTATAATAATATATTCATAAATACCCCAGACAATTTTGCTATTCCTATTGGTGGAGAGCACGTCACGTGGGGGTGTTTAAACGACTGATAAAGACATAGCTGGAGCTGTTTAAGACCAGCTGGCTTCAATAGTTGGGCACGCAAGCTCATTTACGCCAATTTACTTACGCGGAACGCAATATATAGCTGTTAGTACCCGCGCGTAATCTTTTTGTACATGCGCGTACACACAACCCAACGCGCACAAAACAGAATTTTACAAAAGTTTTTGAAAATGTACAAACTTCGAAAATTCGCTAAATAAACAGATCGTCACAGATTGTCCTACTTGCAATTTTTTTCTTTTTTTAAAAAGGGCATTTATGAATGGGAATAAAAGAGGGACTTGTTCTTAAATGGCCGTTTACAACCTTGCAGAGTTGTGGCCGTGCGAACCACGATCCTGCCGGTTTTAAATGTCCGTTTAAGAACTCGTCGCCAATTCCCTTAATAATAGCTACCTTGGTGGACGTTCACCCTCCACAATATCTCCCCACAGCTCCTTCATTGTTTTTCTCTTTGGGCGTTCATAGGGTATGGTAGGAGGTAGGTCTTTCGCTATCTCACTCACAACTTCAATCTTCAGAAAACGCAAAATCTGGAAAGCCTTTTTGAGAAAGCAAAATTGATTTTATGTTTACTCACTGAACAGGCTATTAAGTTCAGTTTATTAAATTCATTCATCAGTGCCTTCTTTTTCAATTGTATTCTAAAATAATGAAGACAAAAAGACAATAATTGGGAAATAGCCTACAGGCGGATAAACGGGTAAAATAATTTGTCATGTCGTTGAAAGTCAACGATTCCATTCCCTTCCCCTATTTAAAATCTGGACTTCCGAGACTAAAAACTAGAATGTTACATTTTATAGGCTTCTACTTAATAATTTAAAAGTCTCAAAGGGCAGGAGGTACCTGGGTTTCCTTGGCAAGCTTAAAGGCCAAGAGAAGTGGGCTTTGGAGAACGGTGAGCGAATCTGTCTTGACACTGACCTTCAAACTGAACTCCATCCCTAAAGTCAGAATAAAATATGGAAAAAGTGCAATCCATCGAAAGTTAAAGAAAGGTTTCTGAAGGGCAAAAATAAACAAATTTCTTATGCACAAAGTGATTTAGTTTCCTTCTACACTGATGTAAGGTAAGCATTGTATAACTCGGTTCTGTTTTGAGTCCAGCAGAAACCAAATCTACAGACACCTCAGGTTGGATTGGTAGAGCAAAAATACTGTTTAAAGGTAGGGTCATAGATTGATAAATACACCAACAATTTATGACCATAAAAACTTACTTGGTGAAAAGCACTGCAGCTGTTGATAGTATAACCCTTAGAAGTAATATGATCAAGATAATTTTTCACCCAAAACATTTGAATCTGAGAAACGATTAATCTGAGGGTTGGTGTCCATTCGTGTATGCTGCGGCCAGAGATGCGGTTGGTATCCGCTTTCACGACACTTAATGTGGATGGATTTGACATTCTTGTAAAAATACAGTGACAGTTTTTTGCTGTTTTCTCAGCAAGTAGACACTGTATTCAGTTGAAACTTTCACAAGTGACTTTTATTGTATTTTTCTCTGTAAAATTATGTCTATAAATCTTTTTGTATAGTTTTGTCTATAAATCAGCATTATGTGACAAAAATCAAACCCTACCTTCAAGCTGAAACTAATTCATGTTGTTTTTTATCCTTACCCAAAAGTCTAACATTAGAGCAGCCAAATAAAAACATCATATTTCAATTTAAATTCATCAAAACTTGGTTTTTGTTATTTCCACGTAGTATTTGAAATTTAGAAAAACTGACTATATTCACCTTTTACATATATGAACAATAATCCATTTATACACTTCTATTCAAAAATGTGACTTAAAGATCTCAAACACATAATACAGGATTGGTAGTTAATTAAAACAGAATTGATAAACTTTTCATCTAAAGCTCACTAATTATAAAGTTCACAACTGAAACACACATCAAAATTTAGAAAATATAAGTAAGCCTGATATGTAATGCATAAAATCCCCCCAAAACAATATGTTCTTATTTTTTTCACTTAAATGTGACTGTTATATTTGATTTGATGAAATCTGCACAGGTTGATTGGGTGCAGGTGTTTATTAAAAATACAGGACTTAATCAACTTATACACTTGTAAAAACTTTGATTGGCTAATGAAGGATGCCAGAGACTGGACAGTCATATTTAGCCCTGTTTACAGTAACAAGTCAATTCTAAGGAAATCAAACTTGTTTCACATTTGATGCAATTTCTCTGGGAAAAATGAGCACTCAGTTCGCAAACCCTGGAATATCTTGCTTAAACCTACTCTCAGGCTCGCCATTTCTCAGGAGTTTGCCAGGGTTTGAAGTGTGACAACGCCAACCAAGTTTTCTTGAGAGTTTCCTGTCTAGTATTGAAATGGGCGCTGTTTTATTTCTGACAAAAGGGAAGCATTAACTGCTTACTCTCACTGCATTAGCTGGTACCCAAAAAGCCTTTACTTGTTTGGTATCCATTTGAATGTCTGTGGCATCGTGGCCAAGCAGTCAAGTACTCTGGACTCAAGATTTTTTTTTTTTAAACTTATAATTTCTCAAACAGCCAGGGAAGGGGGCTTTCCTTATTTTGGCCGGTAACTATCCATAAGGGTCTGTAGAATTGGTATCTGGACAACATCAGGCCAATCAATTCATTTTAGTATAAATTCTACCAAATGAAAAAAATAAAATAAAAATGATAAAAACAATTTCTATCCTTAAAGATTCATCTCCTCCAGTTTCTTAAAAACTCGGTCATTTACCTTTCTTCCAGCCGATATCCTCATGTACCTTTGAATGTACACAGACAAAAATAAACGACAACATACTTCATTTTGTTATAACTATCCCATGTTCCCCTCCCATGTCACACTTCTGTGCCCATTAGTGTGGAATTGCCCATTTCCGTGGTATGTCATGACTGAGCGGATAAGAGCACTAAACTCAAGCTCTGGTGTTTCTGATCAGCAGAGTGTGGGTTCGAGTCCCGGTCTTGACACTTGTGTCTTTAAGCAAGACACTTAACCATTATTGCTTCGTCTTTCGGATGGGACGTAAAGCCATAGGTCCCATGCACGTAAAAGAACTCAGTACACTTATTGTTAAGAAAAGGGGTTTGCCCCGGTGATTTCTGGTATGGTTGGCTGCAGATTGCACCACAGCACCTTGTAAACCGTTACATGGTGCTATGTAAATAAATGGGTCTTATATTTCGAACATACAGTTCGGCATACCTTGAAGAAAAAAATAATAAGCGCTTTGAGACACCCTCGGGTGTGATAAAGCGCTATATAAGATCTGCGTATTATTATTTGGTACTACCTGGCAACAGAAGTTCATCTTGCACAGACTGGTTGACGGTGATGTCTGGCTGTCGTTTCAACATTACCCAGGCTAAGAATTGTATTTCCTCGAACACACTGAACAAAACAATAACAGAAGTGTAATGATGTTTAGTAATGGTGACTGCATTGCGATGGCCAACTATTATAACCTTAGATTGACATTTTAAAATAACATTCTGTCTTTATGAAGATTGTTAGGGCACTGTTGATGACTGTGCATTCAGCTTTTTGGATTCTCTATCCTTCTTTGGGAATCAGCAAATTTCTAAAAAGGTCCAAAATGAAAACTTTTTGTTATTTCATCTTTCTGGCACTGAAGCAAAAGGAATCCTTCATCATAACTCCAGGCCAGAAGATACCCGTGTAGAGAAGGCGACGAATAATATCACTTTAAGATGTGGGAGGAAAACCCCAATCAGCTAGGGACTGAAAAGCTAGGCTTTAAGTCCAGGGTGGAATTTTTTAACCAGGGTCCACAGAGATGAAAGGCTAGGAATGAAACCATCCAGCCAACCTGATCCCCTGATCAGCAGGGTTAAAACTGTAGGTGTACAACCCATGCAGGGGGGCATGGTGGAAACTGCCCTCCCAAATACGAATAAAAAAAACTGGAGGATAAATTTGGGCACAGTAAAAAGAAAAACAAATTGGCCAGAGAAAGCAAAAAAGGACTTTTTATCCAGTATCAGAAATTGGTACTTATGTTTTTAGCTGTGTAAAATTTCAGGCAAAAAAACCCCTCTGCCTGGCTTAACCATATGCCCATGATTACAAACATTTACCTGTTATTTCGGACAGTAATGTTGAATTCTTTTTTGCAGTTTCTTTCCATACTGAATTCTATAACTCCATCCCCATCGTAGTGTTCGCAGTAAACTGTGATACCTTTACGACTCTCTATCAACTCGGGCCTATAAAAGTAAAGAAAAAGATAGTTTAATTGTGAAAAAAGTGATGTTTTAAGCTTTGTGTGAAAAATAAGATAGTAAACTTGCGGGTACAACCATGTGTAAAATCTCTTTTGGGAGGAGTGTTGGCTCTGAAAAGAGCCGGTTTGGTCTCAATGTTTCGAAGAGTATACTCTGCTCATCATGAGGTTTCTCACGCTTCTCCTGAAGACGAGTAGAGTATACTGTTCGAAACATTGAGACCATATCGGCTCTTTTCACAGCCAAAACTCCTTCCAAAAGAGATTTTACACATGGTTGTACCCGCAAGTTTTCTATTTATAGTTACTTCTTAATTGAAAAATGTTTCACTATATAAACCCTGTTTTTTCTAGTTTTTGATACATTTAGTACTGGCAATCATGCTTGGCAAAGGGCCAGGCATACCAATTTAACACAGTTCATAGGTTCCCAGGATTAAGATGAGTATAACACAATTCGTTAATACTAAAACAACTTTTGGACTAAGTGCCATTTAAAAATAACTCACATTGAGTGAGATATTTTTAACTGTCAATTTTCATTTGTGTGTGCGATGGATTAAGTGGAGCCGTTTCGATGTGTTCCATAATTTACATGTTGGTAAATTGTTATTTTTAAATTTTAAACTGAACAAAAAAAAAATAGCTATTCCCTTCCTCATCACACAGTTTTTTCCTCCAGTTTAAACCTCCATAGCAGGATTAAATAATCAAGCCTAATGCCTCAATGTTGTAAGGGCAAAGCAGTTTTTTCTTAGTAAAGTGCACCTCTATGAGGGCAAGTGAAATTTCTGCTTGAACATTTCAAGGGGCACCTGGAGCCAATTATTTACATAAAAGACCTTTTAAAGAAATACATCTCAATTAGACAAATATATACACAAAAGTAAAAGAGAGAGAGTCATAGTCATACAACAAGTTATCTGATAAAACTACTATTGTTAGAACTGTGGATGGGACTGGGTAGAGGAGTTTTTAAACCTGTTTGTTTTAAGGCCTAGTTGTCGAATCCTACCTGGGCCCAATTTCATGGCTCTGCTTACCGCCAAATTCTGCGCTTGCGATCACCATTCTTCGCTTACAGGGCAAGCGCTGAGTTTCTGCGCTAGTGTAAGCAAAGAATGCCTAGTAACGTGGACTATGCACGCGCACAAGCAGAAATTCCCAGCTAACCTGTGAAATAAGCTTGACGTAAGCGCGGAGCTCCCTGCTTCCGTAAGCGTCGATTCTTCGCTTACGGTAAGCAGATCCATGAAATTGGGACCTGATCTATTGGTTACCCCAATGAGTGAAGAGGATGTGTGCTGTCAGACATAACACAATTGAATTTGTTCAGAAGACTACTATCTGCCCACTTCTGAAGGCTTTCCATGTCAGCACCTATTAATCTGCTGGCGTGTTTGACTGTATGTTTAAGTGGCTTACGGTTGCGTACAGTGAGAGAATTAAACCAAAGGTTTGAACAGAAAAGTTAATAATGATTGAATAGTGAAGTATCAAGGGTGAACCACTTCTTTTTTCCTGAGTTAACAACAACAATAATATTTTCTTTACAAAGTACCTCTGATTCTTCATACACTTGTAGTACATCTGCTGAAGATGTTTTTTCCCTCTAAGATGTTCTGTGAACCTTTCTTTAGAAGTTCCGCGCACATTGCAGTCTGCACAGAAGTAAGGGTGCCCACTGGTACGAGGTGATGCAACTATAGTGGCCTTTGAAAATAGATCCAGGCAGAGTAGTTGCTCTGCACTAAACTGACCCTTGGCAAAGTTTGCAATGATCACTTGGTTATTCTCACCCGTGACTTTCACTTTGCCTTTCATCCGAAGCGTGTAGATGATGCGACTAAAAGAACACCCTAGGAAAATACAGTAAACCTTAGTAAACCTTTGGTAATATCTTTGCTATTACAGTTAAAGGTAGGATCACAGATTGGTAAATACTCCACAAATTAATGACCATAAAAACTTACTTGAATGAATCGTTTTTCAGATTTCTTAGGGTTGGTGTCCGTTCGCAAATGCTGTGGCCAGGGGGCAGTTGGTACCTGCTGTCACCTCGCTAAATGTGGATGGACTCGACGTTCTTGTGAAAATACCATTAAAGTTTGTTGCTGTTTTTTCAGATTCAGCTGAAACTTTCATACTTGACTTAGCTTTTAACGTATCTTTCTTTATAATTTTGGCTATAAATCAGAATTACATTGACAAAAACCAATCTATGACCCTGGCTTTAAAGGGTCTGTATACAGTTGGTAATTACTCATAAAATTAATGGCAATAACAACTTTCTTAGTAAGAAGTACAGCAGCTTCTGATAGTATAAAGCATTTTGAGAACTTTTCATTTTGAAGTAATGTGGTTATGGAAAAAGATATCAGTTTTTTATAATAAACAAAATGAATTTGAGAAGTGTTTCTGTCAGAAACGATTCTCAGTTTGTGTATTCCAACTGCATGGACATAACCGCTCCAGATTTTCACTATCAAAAACTCTAGCACCTTTTGAAATGAAAGTTTCACACTCACAGGTTAGTTTTATGGTATATATCCACAACTACATAGGATTTAAACAAACAGTTGGTTCCAATTAGCAAACGTATTCAATCCCTAGGGAAAAGAACAACCTTTTTTGTCAGAGAAGTAAATTTATTCCAATCTTCAAATTTTTCACTAAAAACACCAAACAACCATCTTGTGAAAATGTCTTCAAATGCAATTGTCTTGTTGCAGTGACTGTTATTGGTTTGTTTTTAGTGGGTTTTGTTTCTCCAAGGGCCCTTGCAGTGCTTAGTATCTTATACATTATAACTTTTAAAAATACCTCTCGGCTCAATGTACATGCAAGCTCAGCGGCCTATACAAGCTGTGTGTCTTTATGAGGCCCACCGCAGTATCACCCATTTTCCATACTTATTCTTTATCTTAACTCATTTATAAATTCTCTATCTCTTATTCTCCCAATAAATTTTAACTGATATTTGATAGAAGTGGTAAAATATATTGAAGTTGAAGTTGAATAGAATGTATTCATACTGTTGGGCATGGTCACTCATAGAATCTCTTGCACATAAAGTGCCAGTATTGTCAATTAATCAATGTGTAAAGTGGAGCTACATTTTTCTTCCCAAACCATCCACCCTCTACTCTTGTCAGCTAGCTACAGTCAGTGGCATAACTAGACATGTACATTTGGGTGGGGGGCAGGTTGGGCTTTATAAACATATAATTACAATGAATGTTAGTTGATGTACTGAGCTATTTATGCATTACATAGCTGATGGTCTAGGTTATAGCACGCAATGCCTAACCGCAGCACTCACAAACAGGAAATACTGGAAATTCAGATCTTACTCCCTTTTCCTTCCATCATTTGTGATTGGGTTGTAAAGGTCAAAGACTGATATGAATAAAAGTATTGTTTTTTTTCCGTCATATGATTTATACAGTTCTAATCGGTACTCATAGTTTATTTTTCTTTGATCTCATTTGGGGGTTGGGTTGGAGGGGTGTAAGAGTTTGATCCCTGTCCTGCCCCCATTCTCTTATAAACGCAACTTGCTATCTCCAAAGTCCACACACTCACCTCTACTTGCAAATGCATGTAAAGGTTTGTACTCATTCCTGTAGATGTCAGACATCTCTGACTTGGTGGTGACGTCATGCTTGCCCGTTTCTTCAAGGAACTTCAAGAAGTCCTTGCCAACAGTCAATACTTGAGCGTGTGTCTTCCTCACCCTCGGCATGATGAAAGATGTATACCAAGCAACTGTTCTGAAAACAAACTGAACTTTGTTTTTCTCTGGACTTGTTTTGCAGTGTTGACCAATAAATAAAACCAAGAGGAAGTGAGTACAAAATGACATCCAGATGATTTGAAATTGAAATTGGAGTGCAATTCCAAAATTTGATTTGCTCTCAACTTTTTCCCACATAGTTGCGACAATTGTACCCCTTTTCCCTCCCGACGGTCGTAGACCAGAGAGTAAACAAACCATGAGTGCAAATTTGACAAATTTTGTTGATGTTTTTATTGTCAACATTTTTTTATGTAATCAATTTAGTACACTTAAAAATGTTGAAATAAAAGGTCAACAAAAATTGCCAAATTTGTACACATGGATCAGCATAACCCGGTTTACAACCGTTGGGAGGATCGAGGGTTACGATTATCACAACTATATTGTCAAGAACTGTGCAACAAATAATAGCATCTGTCTCGATCAAGAATAAAACAGCTCAGTCCTTCCATGCCTGACTGAACCATGGCGGGAGGAGTGCCTGAACTGTGTGTGAAAGTCATGCAGATGAGCAAATTCGCAATCGACCTCCATCCTAAAATAAATGTGGAGGTTCTGTTCTATTCTTTTATGATGTACTTCCACACCGTTCACTAATCAATCACAAGCATTGCAAAAATGTACATATTGAACAGAAAAGTGAAACAGTAAATGCCCGGCCTATATTTTATAGCAACTCCACGGTAGTGAAGAATAGTAACGAGAAGTCCCTATAGTATTATAAGCAAAAGTAGTACTAGTAGTCCCGGCTGATTTCGGTACGATCGAAGAAGTCAAAATTTGTTAAAATTAAGGACTGAAGAATTTGTTAAAGCTCAACTATAGAATGCAGGGCCACTTCAGAGCTGTATATAAGAACACACTGGTGAATAGGGATTGTTTAACAAAGGGAAATATAGTCCCCACACCAAGTGGCCCTGCATTCTATAGTTACTCCTTTGTTAAAAAGGAGTACAGCCACGCCCCAGTTACTGGGTCTATATTTCAGAACTAGTAGAATTCCGAAATCTACTCCGCGGCTGTGGAATAAATAGCAAGACAGGTTCTCAAAAAACAAATCTACACAGCAAAGTAACAAAGCAGACACATCGCAAACTCTGAACGATACCTCACCATCTGACCATGTGGTTCAAAACCCATGTTAGAACTAAGTACAGTATACTAGAATAGAAGTGACATTTCTTTAGCTGAAAATTAGAGGATGAAATTCAACGATAAGCACTTAAACCTACCTCTACGAAGCAAGGCTAATGTAGATAGAAGAGCGGGAGAAACTGTTCTCCTTTACACCAGACTAAATTGAGTTTGTTTTCTCAGAAGAAGTAATAACCCGTGCTGCTGACGACGTCCACAACTAATGAGAAATATCCAATTTCTCAGTCGGGAAATCCCCGATTGAGAAATCTCTATCGTCGTGTGCGCATGCCTTGAACTCAATAAAATGACGTCATTGATAAGTAGGCGGGGATTCCCCAAAAGCAGACTACGCGGGCCTTATGAAAAGGCGATTGCAGGATAGGAATTGAAGCAGTGAACCATTTTAAGACCCGTTTTCAGGGTTCAGCTGTCCCAACCAAGGCCATGTCCCAACTTACTATAGTTTTGACTGTAATCTAAAATTTAAATTATCACCTGCACTGTGTTTAGTGTATAACATTACACTTTACCTGAATGATGAACCATTGGGTTTATTGACACTACAGTTGTATTCATTCTTTGCATGTTCTGACTGCATGATTCCATTCCAAATCAGGAATTGGATAAAAGGAGTGAGTTCAAGACTGGACATTACTTAAAGGGATTGCTTACGTTTGGTAATTGGAACCCACTGTTTGTTTAAATCCTATATAGTTGTAGATATATACCATAAAACTAATCTGCGAAAATTTCATTTAAAATGATGGCAGCGTTTTTGAGATATTGCCGAAAATGTGGAGCGGTTATGTCCATGCAGGAAGAATAATCTGCAATTGGAATACACAATCTGAGAAACGTTACTGTCAGTAACGCTTCTCAGATTCAAATTTTTGGGGACAAAAACTGATATCTTTTTCCATAACCGCATTACTCGTAGTGAAAAGTTTCTCAAAATGTATTATACTATCCAAAGCTGCTGTACTTCTTACCAAGTAAGTTTTTATTGCCATTAATTTTCAGAGTCATTACCAAACGTACACAGACCCTTTAACAGGAAACAAATCTGAGTTTAAACATGCATCGCCTGATTTTTGTTCGCACCATTCATATCAGGGCACCATTCATATCAGTGTAAATGACATGGCATTTACGCTAGTAACCTGTTTCTACTTGGCAATATTTGTTCTATACTCGGCAAAAATTTCTGTTTACAAGCTTTATGTTGTTGTACCACCTTGTAATAGTAGGCCTACGTATAAATAATCAACAAACAGACATACACCCCCAACAAACAAACAAACACCCCTAGACAACTTATTGAGATACTTCTTGCACTTTTAATAAACAGGCGTTCTCAAGTTTTGGCTCACATACTTGTTTATCTTAACCTAAGGGGGGAAAATAAAATAAACCACGAAGAAGAAAACATCGTCACACTGACTTAAAGTTTATTTCAATAAAAGTTTGTTTTTATTGATATCATTAAAGAATCTCTGCAAAGATATAATTTTAGGCAGACTTGGATACTTTTCCTCTCCACAAGTTTTATGTACAAAAACAATATGTACACTTTACACAGGACTAATCAGCAGACATTGAAATTAAAATGAATTGTTGTTGTATGTATTGTTTAAAAAACAAAAAAATAACCAGCACCAATCAATGCTGCAGCGTCTATGGGCATTTTCTAGACCTGGGACAAAGTTCAAAAAGCTGTTAAGCAGAAAATGAAAATATTGCTAAGCCACATATGACAAGGCACTACACAGAACACTGTGAATGACATGGTATTCAGACTGATAACCGGCTTAGCAATATATTTTTCTGTGCCAGCGAAAATTTGAACCTAAAAAGTTTTATGAAATCGGGCCCTTCTTCATCAAGTTGTAATAAGCAGAAAATACTGCTAGAAAAATTATTTGGTAAGCAAAATTAACAGTTTATTTTCGGTAAGCAAGATTTTCCAGTGGTTTCTCAAATGTTTGTGTTTACATGTTTATGAAATTGGTGAAGCACGGAAATTAACTTAGCATAAAACATTTTGGTTTACCAGAGAAAAAAAGGGTTACCGGTACGTCTTGTGTAGGCCTACTTTTTGTGAATGTTTTTTGTTTATTTTCCCCTGAGGCAGAAATTTTCATATTAAAGAAAGTGATAAAATTAAAACTTATCATTTAAAATGGTAATTTACATTTCAGCGATTATTTAAGCTTATGGGCAGTGAAAAACAATTTTAAAATTTCTATTTGAAACAGAGAGCTTCAACCAGCTACTTGTGAGTAATAGATTTGAGTTGGAGTGCAATAAATTGCTTGGTCATAAAAATCTGGAACACAAAAATTCAAATAAAGACACATTGCTATGCCCCTGTCACATAAAATACAGCGCAGGCCAATACATCACCAAAGAATACAAGCACTGGGGTACATGGGTTAATACCACAGTCCTTAATCTACTGTATTCAAATTTGAGTGTTATTAACAATGGGGAGCATAAATTTGCAGACCAAGGCCCAATTTCATAGAGCTGCTTAAGCAGAAAATATTGCTTAACAAATTTCTGCTTAGCAAAAATTAGCAGGAAACCAGGTGAAAATTGTACATATGAAATGGCATTTTGGCTGGTAACCTATTTCTAATCAGCACTGTTGTTTTTTTGCTTGGCAATTTTTTGTGTTTAAAGCAGCTCTATGAAAATGGGCCCAGTTACTTTTTTGGTTGTTGTAAGGGCAAGCAATATTTCCTTAGTTTAAGGTCACCAATATGAGGGAAACTTACATTTTTATTGGAACATTTCAAGGGGAACCATGGCAGTCACAAAGAGCAATGAGGCAACTTACTTTGTGAAGTATAAACCTTTACCATGGTGTCGCCATCTTGTTTATCTTCCACACAAATCAGTGAGACCAAATTGAGGCTGGAAGGGAGAAATAGTCTGGTACTCTTTGGTGACATGAGAATTAGAACTATTTTTGCCATTGGGTACTCAGGGAACCTGACAAAGATTGTTCAGGGTGATAAAATCAATCATGAATAAACCTCATGAATATTTAAATTCAAATTAGTGGAATGGCAATGACTTCTGCACAAGTAACACCCAAAAGATTTGAAACAAACAGATTTTAAAATGTTCCAGTAAAGGAATACACAGCATCACTAAAGGTTTTTTTTTTTAAAGAAAAAGTACAATTTTTCCCCTTTTAAAGTTCCAGATATCAACTTTTGTGTACATTTTCTGATTTAAGTTAAAAGTAGGTTACTTCATTTGCAGACATGAAAAATATGTACTTCCAAGTTACTACAAAATAACTTACTTGACTTAAAGTACATATTATTCCCAAGTATCTAGTGAAATCGTTTCGCCGGGTGTTATTTCATTTGAAAGAAAAATGCAATTTGGTATCATTTTGAAGCGATGGTCGGCCAACCATCCTTTCAGCATGTGAGTTTTTATACAACATGGTCTGTCTGACAGCTTAAAATCATCACCATTTGTTCTTGTATTTCTCGGCAGTCAAAGACGCACAAATAAACAGGTCAGTGGAACGATATTTTATATTAAACCTAACCCCACAAATCCACATTTTCTTAAAAAATACAACAATTACCAATGACGTAATTTCCCTGTAAACTGACCCAAAGTACACCTGTTTGGACATCAAATAAATCCATAGACTGGTGCAACAAATCTTTTACCAATGTGCTCAGGAAGCTCTTTCAAAGAAGACTCCATTTCACTCTACCTGTACCAAATTTATACAAAATCTACAACTGTACACAACAAAGATGTCATTTACAAAACGATTGAAGACATAAAAAGTTCACTACTGCATCAGAGACTTCCCCCCTGCTGCAAATAAATTAGGACGACCCGAAGATCTTCTGTATTTACAGTATTTTGAAAAAAGTATAGGAAACTGCCTGTGTGAAACCTACAAGAATGTGATCCCATTGGAGTGATTTTAACACACAGACTCTCTCGATAATAAAACACACGTTGTATTTTGTTGGAAGCTTTACAATAACTCAAACACTCAAATGAAACTTTTTTTTAAAAAACTTGGAAAAATAAACGCAATTAGTTTCAATAAAACCTTCAGACTTTGTTTTACCCCCCCCCCCCCACCCCCATGGCAGTGTAGACTTTTGATGAATACAAGTATTGTAATTTCCTTCTAGTGCGGGAAGACGTTTAAAAAAATGTGAAATTTGTCAAATGTTTATAAAGCTACCTCTGTTGTTAACAGAGCCAATCATCTTGGTCCATGAGGTTACTAGGGCCATGTCCAAATTGGGGGCTGCGGCTGTCGCTAAACGTCACCAGTGAAGCCACGCGGAGGCACCTCCCCCCCCCCATGAACAAATCCAGATACATGTAGTGCCCCCCATGAATGCCAGGGTCTTGTTACTAAGACTGTCCATGTCACTGTACATTTTCAGAACTGTACAAAACAAATACCTCATACTTTCACGTAAACTTTTGAAAGTTTTGAATAAATTACATTTCGAGCTGTGGACAACAAGATGTTGGGTCATAAAATTAATTTTCTATTTGTGGTTTAATTTTTAAATAACATTTCAAAATTTCTGAAATATCCCATCACTGGTATACACTGCCATTTGGTTAGAGTAAACTCGACAAGTTCAGAAGAAAAGAGTAGAAACCATTGGTGAAATGGAAAACTGGGAATTGACAAATTAAAAAATATCTCCAAAAAACACAAAATGCACAAACACACCCGAGGACAAAAACAACTTTACACAGACAAATTTGTCAAACACACAAAATGCACAAATAAACAGAGGGACAAAAACAACTTCACAGTAGCAAACAGGGGTCAGAGGTCAATCTTTCACACATCGCGGTCACATGATCAATCTCCCTCCTTTTTGCAGCTTCAGAATCTTACTGAGTCTCTGCTTAGCCGTGGCCATTCCCTTCTTTGGTTTCTTCACTGTTGCAGAAAAGAAAAAAACAATACAAAAAATAAATTGGTCAATCTCTTGTTGTAGACCCCTTGCACTGAAGTTCCACCCAACGACTGTTTGCCCATGGTCTGCCATTTTGTGAGACATATTGAACGTATACATATGGTGCAGGTTTCCTTAAAACACTGATCAGCTGAAAAGTTGCATGCCTGTAAATGTGCACTGCAAAGTGACACACAGGGATTCCAACTCCAAAAATGGAGCAATCAAGACTCCTTGTGGGTGATGGCAGCAGGTGATTTTGGTCACAACACAAATTTAAAGAGGGCCCTCAATAATAATATAATAATACATAGTTTATACAGCGCACGTATCTACCAATAAGGTACTCAAGGCGCTTGAACAGACAGAAACATTCTAAGACAGGTTTTTGAATTTTTTGAATTATGACACCATATTTATGTAGCACCTTATAAGGGTTTACAAGGTGCTGTGGCACATTCAGCAGCCACTGCCAGAATCACCGGGGCAAACCCCTTCTCTTAGTGATGGGTTCTTTTACATGCATTACACAACACACAGGACCTAAGGCTTCACGTCCCATCCAAAGGATGAAGCAATAATGGAAGGGCACAAGTGTCAAGATCTGTACTCCAACCAGCATTCTGCTGAACCGAAACACCAGAGCTCGAGTCCGGTGCTCTTAACTGCTCGGCCACGACACAACAAGAAGTAGGGTTAGTCTCAATGTTTCTGGCACACATACGATATATGACATATGACATATGATCAGCTTCCCTTTAACAGGTTTCCTCTTGATTTTGTTTGAATATTTCTATCTATTATTGTTCAAATTTTTCTTGTTATGAAACCAAGAGACCCACAAAAAGCAACGAGCACTTTCATATTTTTTAATGCGCCCTCTACTGTTTCTCCAGGAGAGGCCATTTCTGCAGTGCATCATGGGAAAAAAGGTTGACAGTGCCTGTGTTTGTGGTTTTTGTGAGGCTGGTTAATGTTTTTCACATTCAAGTCAGCCATGTAAAGGTCCCAAACTGCCCAGGGGTGACGAGTTGCGCCTCTGAAAATGGCCTTTCCGTGGTAAACTGTAGAGGAATCGGCCATAGTACATGTGGAAATACATGTTGAATTGAATTATACAAGGACTAGCTGTTGCTGGCTTTGTTTTATATCCCATTGTAGGAGACATTGCCGAGTTAACTTGAACTGAAGGTCCATCTGCACAACCAACACAACCAACAAATACTCACATCCTTTTGAAGCGTCAGGCGTCTTTGGGGTATTGCTTAATACTGAGGTTGGGGCACTCTGTGTCAGATCCAGAAGATCGTTCTCTGTTTTCATTTGCAATGGACCCAGTGATTGTGACAGCGTGCTGGTGGAGGGTTCATCGTCATCCTCAAAGTCATATGGGTCTGGTGACTTTGGCGGAGGGGCCAGAGGTTTCCGCCTGATGTATTGTCTCTTTGGTCGTGGCTGTTTGGAGATAAGGGAGAAAAGACAAAAAAACACATTTTCTAGTTAACCATTTTTTAATAGTACAATTAAATATGCACTTTTAGTAAAGAAACCATTATCAGAACAAAGTAGCAGTTTGGACAGTTATTATTAATTACCCTGAAAATGTTTCTGTTTAAAGCTTGTATTATCTTTACAAGCTATTACAATCATTTTACAGAAAGAAACAAATCCTCCAAACATTGTAGAAAGCATACACTACTTAGGCCTTAACAAAAATGTGTATGTTTGGCGTTACCTGACCAACCCTTAAAATGCGGCTAGTCGGCTACCCAAATTTTTGAAATAAATTTTACAGGGAAAAGACACGAAAATGTCCACACAAATATACTGTAAAAAGGTTTAAAATTTGATGCTGACCTTTATCATTACATAATACAAAGACATAACACAAGAGCGTGGTTATACTTTTGTTAAAATTCATTTTGAAGCATGTTAACAACACCGTCGCAGTGCATATTTCTGAGAGACTAAAAGCATTTAAGAATATTAAAATAATATCAATAACAAAAACACAAAATCAAAAACCTGACCTATTACCTGCCCTAATTTTTGGAGCCTATTATATCAGACAAATAATTTTTTAAGGCCTTGTTGAAAATCATTTCTTCTTCTAAAAACCTACCTTTGTGGCGAGTCTAGCCGCTGCATCAGCGAGACCTGTCTCGATGTTGGGTCTCTTAGCGTTATCCCTTGACGGTACCCGGGCACGGGGTGTCAGGCTACACACCTTAGCCTTGGGGTTCCAGGGGGCGTCTTTGGGTAACTTCTTAGGGTTCTTGCTGCGGGACTTGAAGAGGGGGCCGTCTCCATCATCATCAAGGGAGGGATAAACTAAAATGTTTGGGGGAAAAGGAAAGACAGTTTAATAATCTAGAAAGCTGGGGTTGGAGGTTCGAATCTCACTCGAGTTCTCTGTGGATTTTTGTCCTGCAGGATCAAGAAAGCACGAGTAATTACTGCTTATCACGTATTGGAGTAACAGTAAAACAAAAAATACTAGCATAAATTTTGCCACGTTAAAGGCACTGAACACGTTTGGAAATTGTCAAAGACCAGTGTATCCCAACATATGCATAAAATAACAAGCCTGTACAAATTTGGGTTTAATTGGTCATCGAAGTTGCAAGAAAATGATGAAAGAAAAAACACCCTTGTTGTACAAATGTGTGTGTTTTTAGATAGGAATAAAAACTTCTTGCAAGAAGTTTTGATTATTTTAGTGAGAAATTACCTCTTTCTCAAAAACTACGTTACTTCAGAGGGAGTCATTTCCTACAATGTTTTATACTTTTAACAGCTCTCCGTTGCTTGTTACCAAGTAAGTTTTTATGCTAATATTTGTTTTGAGTCATTACCAAACGTGTACGATACCTTTAAAGATAGGGTCATAGAATGGTAAATACTCCAAAAGTTAATGACCACAAAAATTATTTTGGGAAAGGATTCCCTTCGAAATAATATGGTTTGAATTGTTCACCCCAAAACATTTGAATCTGAGAATTAATCGTTTCTCAAATTTATGAGGGCTGGTGTCCGTTCACGATTGCTGAGGCCAGAGATGCGGTTGGTACCCGCTGTCACCTCACTAAACAAGGATGGATTCGATGCTCTTGAAAAAATACCACTTATCATTGGCAGATTATTTCATGCAGTACCTTAAATGAAAGCTTATAACTTTCTAATTAAAATATAAATTTACAGTTCAAATTGACAAAAAATCGGACGTAGCATCTTTAAATTACCTTCATAAGGGTCAACAACCCCAGAAGTTTTTGGTTTTTTTAACCACAGACCCCCAACCCCACTTCTTTGCTCCAATCATCCAAGCAAAGTCTTGGCTTTTTGGGTTGGAGAAAGAAGACACTTACCATACTTGGCATCCTGGAAGCAGTTTGGGAGGTCCTCCTCAGTTTCAGCAGAGGAGTTCTCTCTCTTCCTCTTGCTGCCTGGCTGAACGAACGGCGACGAGGACGAGGATAGAGAGGACTGTCTGTTAACGGCAAGATTGGAAGTTGGCATGGAGATCGACAACATGCCCTGGATTGCATCCTGGGTACCTGGAGATGCTGGCTGATGCCTGGGCGCAGATTTGGGAGTGGCGAGGGGGGAGACAAAATAAAAATATAAATTAATTGTGAAAAGGAGATGGGTAATATTTAAAAACTCCATCCTATATTTCCCAACTATGCATCTTAACAGATTGATCCAATCTCCAATAGATTAAGTGCGATATTCAATATCAATCCCTAGGAAACTTATCGTCACCATTTCTAGAAGTGGCGACTCTGCACCACAGCGTTTGAGGTTGAATTAATTTTCAAACTGCTGGTTATGAGACTGCTAAATGTTTGTCTTTACATTTTACCACTAAAATAAAGCTGACACCTCAATCATACAGAACAGTCAATATGTTTTCAATCTTGCAACTATTTTGATGAGTTCTTAATTCCTAAAAACATCCACCACTTCGTGAAAACTAAAAAAGAAAACAAAGTGCGCACAAAGTGCTGTGTACAAACCAATGTATATTGAGATTCGCAGGTTTGTGAAAATGCTAAAATGAACAAAAGTCAGATCACCCTGTTTGGCACTGTGCCAGTGCTATGTAATTCAATGGAGAAAAAGGCAAATCTTTGTGAAAATGCGAAATAGCGAATCTCATGATCCATTGGTCATGTTAATTAGTGTAATTACAAAACTATTACTTGTTAGGTCCTGAAGCGTGATGTATGTCCAGAATTTGTACAAAAAAAGATTTACAAAATTCTGTGATTTTTCACACATTCGTCGCTTAGTGAAAATCGATGACGATAAGGTTTTGAGTGATAGATGCACCATGTCTATGCCAGTCTGCAATATGGTATTATGTGGTGAATGCATCTACACAGAAGGTTCTTTGCACAGCTGTGCCATCATACAAAACCTGTGTAGTTGAATGGTTTGGAGTGGTTGGGCAACTCGCTGGAAACACAGTTCCAAGAGTGAAAAGGTTGAAGTCTAATTATGTTGATCCGGTCACCCTTAACACTAGCCTGGTGTACATTGTCTAGTAAAAACTGCTATGGGCTACTAAACACCACTTCTCAACTTGCCCTGTGGGCAAGTAAAAACTGTGCAACCTACCCGTTCAAAATGCTCATATTTCTTCCTTTTCAGATTAAAAAAATGTATTTCATGTATTTCCACTTGACTGCTTCTGTTACACTTGTATACCTTTTTATGTGTGTTGTGTTGTCATTTAATCTTCCAGAAAAACTCTGCTAGGGTCGAAACGTCAGGCCATTAAAAAAAAAATTTGCATTTATACCATAGGTCCTTTTGGTTGTGAGCTGTTTGTTTGCAGCAGCTATTCTATTTTCTCATTTAAAAAATGTGTTAATTTCAGTGTGTGAATGCAACTTCATTCAACCAATATACCGGTCATGATTACTACCATTAACACATCAAGACAGACACATTTATGACAATAGAATGTGCAAGTCTCGTGCGCATTCGAACTTCCGTGACCATTGTGGGCCCAACCATATGGAGTTTTACGTGGGCGAGATTTTGTTTTGTCAATTATTTTATTTTAATGTAGTTTATGACCATGAAAATTATATATGTTGTTGAGAATGTAATACTTAGTGATAACAAATATGAAAGTAAAATCAATTCAACAATATAACGAAGAAAACCTGAGAATTAAACTTGACCTCAGCTTCCGGTTACTGCAAAAAATTAAGAATTTTGTGCTCACCTCCGATCACAAAACCTATGTAAACGTTGTTTTGGATCGCGATGATAATCGCCAGATGCTGTAATTGCGACGCAAAGCCTTTTCATTGCAGTCTATGGTTGTTGAGGCGTCAACGTCCTCTACAAACTGCATCAAGCGTTAATTTTACGCCCATGTGACCATCATGACCGCGTATGGGGTTTCTTAAAAGTTAAGATCAAACAAGCATCCTTGTCCCAGATTAATTTTGTAATTAACACATTATTTGTGTATTTATTATAAAAGCTAAAACTAATTTTATAAAAAATTTAATGAGTATTTTTGTTGTTCAGATTTTGTCATTAGATATAATTTAAAACAAAATTTGATTTCAGAAAACAAAGTTCTTTGTTTGACGTGTTTTCTCGTTCCGATATGCGCGAGACTTGCACAGTCTATACATAGACAAAATCTGGGCTACTAAAACTTCCTGGGGCAAGTAAATCAAACTGTTGATCATATATTATCATCCTTACTTGAGTTCTGCTTCAATATCAGCCAGACTGATTGTAGGCAGCGGTCTTGACTGATCCCATTGGCTAGCCTGCAATAGGGCATCCATGTTGTTGAATGGTGATGATTGCTGATAGTGTGTGAATCAGGTTAAATCAATTAACGTTTTTTATGTCATCTAATACGGGAAATACTAGAAAGGGTCTTTCAAATTGTGTCATCATATTCAACACTTCTCAAATCATCAAATGGGAATTCTTTTGATCCAACACTTGGCATTCGTAAGAGTAATTTCAATGAAACGGAGTAGTTTTAATGAAAATATAGTTAACAAACTGTCAACAAACTAACCTCAAGAATAACATTGAATGAGGCAATCACAGGATAGAGAGACTGATTAAAGCTATTGTCGATCATTTGGATTTAGGAAGCATACATTAATTCTATCCTATAAATATCAATAAATATACAATATAACCCATCTGTTAAAATCTCACCTAATTAGGTGGTGGTCACAATTTGAATAATAGAAAATAATTGAAAATTTTGTTATCTCAATTAAGCTTATCATTTCATCCAAGAGAAAATAATGTAACAAATCAAAAAATAAAGTAAAATAACAAATTAATGAAATCAATTTAAACAGTATAGTAGAAAGAGAAGTATATGGAGGCTGATTAAGGAAGCCAAAACTTGTAGAAATCAGCCATAGGACAAGACAGACGGCCAAAGAGACAAAAGACTAAATAATAGAGAGGCATTGCATAGTGAGGTATCAATGTATATTTGGTTTGCGGTAACACCATGTGTATATCTACTTTGCTGTGTAGATTTTGTTGTTTGAGAACTTGTCTTGCTATTTATTCTATTACCGCAAACTGAATATACAAGATAATAGAGATGTCTAAACAATTACAGAGTAGACAATGAGAAGACTGAGAAGCAGCTTAAAGGGATCGTACACGTTTGGCAATTGGAACCCACTGTTTGTTTCAATCCTATATAGTTGTAGATATATACCATAAAACTAACCTGTGAAAATTTCATTTCAAAATGTGGTAGCATTTTTGAGATATTGCTGAAAATCTGGAGCGATTATGTCCACGCGGGAAGAATAATCTGCAATTGGAATACACAATCTGAGAAACGCTACTGCAGTAACGCTTCTCATTTTGGGGGATAAAAAGTGATATCTTTTTCCATAACCGAAGTACTACAAAGTGAAAAGTTTCTCAAAATGCTTTATACTATCGAAAGCTGCTGTAATTCTTAACATAAGTTTTTATTGCCATAAATTTTCAGAGTCATTACCAAACGTATACAGACCCTAGGCACTGAACACGTTTGGTAATTGTCAAAGACCAGTGTTCTCACTTGGTGTACCTTAACATATATGCATAAAATAACAAGCCTGTAAAAATTTGGGCTCAATTGGTCATCGAAGTTGCAAGAAAATGATGAAAGAAAAAACACCCTGTTGTACAAATTTGTGTGCTTTCAGATAGGAATAAAAACTTCTTGCAAGAAGTTTTTATTATTTTAGTGAGAAATTACCTCTTTTTCAAAAACTACGTTACTTCAGAGGGAGTCACTTCCTACAATGTTTTATACTATCAACAGCTCTCCGTTGCTTGTTACCAAGTAAGTTTTAATGCTAATATATATTTTGAGTAATTACCAAACATGTACAGTGCCTTTAAGGAGAGAAAGCTATGGCAAATATTAAATTAGAAGGACTTTCTTGCGGAGGATTTACGGAGCTATGGAGTAAGGGTTCTAATTAAGAAGATAAATTGGTACATACTCTTGGGCTTCTATCAGATGGAAGAACATCTCCACTGTCCGAGTCTGAATCTGAACTAGAACCCAACTCTTTGACACTCTGCGTCGTGTTCTGAGTGGAGCTGTCCTGTGAGGAGGAGGATTCAATGGGTAGAACAGGCTTGCCGTTGACTGAAAGAAAACGGGGGGAAATACATATTTGAAGTGAATGGAGTACATCATGTTTTGGAAGAGTAAATTAATTCCCATCCTCTAGTTTGCAATGAACACACCACACAGCCAACCTTTGTGGCATGCCATGGCCGAGCAGTTTAAGGCAACAGACTCAAGTTCTGGTGGTTAAGTCATCAGGGTGTGGGTTCGAATCCCGGCCATGACACTTGTGTCTTTCAGCATGACACCTAACTAATAGAGACTCTCCCATATCCTCCAAAATACTGCACTCTATGGTAACTCAACACACAAGTATTTGGACTTAATAACAACATAGTTATACCAGTTCCAATCATAAGCAATTGTTATTTGGGCCTGCAGTACGATCTCCTATAAAGTCTGGTATTCCCGAATAGGATTTTTGAGGATTTGGGACCGTTAGGGCTAAAGGCAGTGAAGACTTACATGATAGTTTGAGTTTCAATGGAGCTTTAGATGTCAGCATCTCTCTACCCCTCAGTAGACCTTGCGGCATCATCTTGTCCCTGAGCGACGTCGCATCGTCGTCATCCACGATGACGTCTTCTCCCTCGCTGATATCTTGGCTTGATGAGCGTCTCAGGCTGCTGTTCCCAGCTTTGAATAGAGGCTGGAAACCATCCAGGTGGCTGCCATCATGGAGCGGTGACCCTCCCCTGCTGTTTGGTAAATACATTGTTTGAACGAGTTCATCAATTTCTATTGTTGTCAATAAGTACACTACAGACCACTTGCATGACCACTAATGTAACATGCTCAAACAGCGCCCTCACTGTTAATTGTGTATTATTTGCAAAAGAAATTTAATGGCCTGACGTTTCGACCCTAGCAGAGTCATTCTCTGGAAGCCTTCGAGAGAAACTCTGGGTCGAAAGGTCAGGTCATTAACTATTTTTTGCATTTATACTAAAGGTCCTTTTTGTCGGTAAGCAGTTTGCAACAGAGCTACCAATTGGACAGACAAAAACAAGAGCACAGAACAAATGATACGTCTAACTCAAGACCCAAGACAGACGGGTGAACAGACAATTACTGGAATATGTCTTTAGCAAGAGGATGGTTAAGACAAAGAACTGAATAGATAATTACAAAAAGGAAGATAATGCAGTCATCATATTTGTCCCTAGAAAAAAAGTAGGACTATTTGATGATGATGACAAGGGCTGACCTACATGTACACACACCATATAGGCTATTTAATCACAATTTTTCTGATTTTTCCAATGTCAACAAAAATCAGAAATCAGACTCAGTAGGAAAAGTATCACGCCTGATAATGGAAGAAGATGTGTCACATAGTGGGATAATATGAACGAGACTCTTACCTAATGATTTTTCCATTGGACAAGACGAGTTTCAACCTCTTAGAAATGCTCTTGCTCTTTTCATCTTCACTCTCAGTTCCCGACGTATCCCCAAGACCCTTCTTGGGAAAAATCATCTTCAGAGACGGCTTATGATTACTGGATTCTGCACTACAGGGTTGCTGTCAACAGATAACAAGAATAATAAGAATAAGAATAAGAATACCAAATATATTGTGCGTTTTCACCATAAACATGTTCAAAAGCACATTACAATAAGATACAAACGTAAAAAGTCAGCATAATGAAGTAAAACAATCAGGAAAAAAACCCATAAAACCAGAGTAAAAACAACAAAGATACAAAAAAATAATAACATAAGGAATTCAGAAGAGATTACCAAGTAAAATGCTGGCTCAGGTGAAAAGTTGTACTCAATTACATCAAAGTTTTAATTTGTTACAAATAGACCTTCTTAAGGGTGCAGTTATCATGTGTTAATAAAATTTACATCAAAATTACATCAATCTCTCCGCACCATTTTTTTCCCAGCACATGCTGCTCGCTCATCACCCTTGGTATTGGTTAATTAAAATTGCCCGTGGCCAATCCAGTATACACACGCTCAAATATGGTAGCCCGCAAAAGAGGTATCAAGTCAAAGAACAACTGGTCCCCTTTCATTCTTCTTTGATCTTGTAACATGTCTCTAACTGCATGCAGTTTAGGGTGACCATGTAAAAACATCATTCATTTCTTTGGAATCAGGTAAACATTTTGACACGCGAGTACTAAGCGTCCTACAAGTGTCATACAAGCACTTGAAAGTTGTTCAACAATTGTGCGGACAAAGAAGTCACTTTTGGGAGCCAATCAGCATTGTTTTTCAGCACAACCCTAAAAGAGGTTTGTGACGAGAGGTATCGATACAAATGTTCTTATCATAATTAGTAATAATACTAGCTTTTATTTTCCACATGATAATGAAGTTCCAAAGTACCTTAGGCTGTGCAAACAGTTGTGCAAAACAAAAACAGAAATCATTATAAAGCCAAAAATGAAAGTTACCGTGCTCACATTTTTCAGGAGGGGATGTGCGATAAGGGCTGGTAACCGCTGACCTGCCTTTTCTTGCTTCCTGTCTGAGTCTCCCTCTGTCGACCCAGACCCAGACTTGGATGAGGTACCCGCTGAACCTTTTTTCTTTTTCTTGGTCTTCTTGGCCTTTCCATTATTCTCCTTTTGAAGGGCTGCTCGGCT
The DNA here is from genome assembly GCA_021014325.1 of Plazaster borealis. NCBI lineage: Eukaryota > Metazoa > Echinodermata > Asteroidea > Forcipulatida > Labidiasteridae > Plazaster > Plazaster borealis. Next base: position 33,481,071 of record CM037474.1, on the reverse strand, counting down.
CGCCTTGCTGCCTTTCCTCTTCTTGTCCTTGTCCTTTGTTGACTTTGAGGGGCTGGATTTCTTGTCAGACGTGACCTTCTTGGGTTTTAGATCTTTGCCCTTCTTGTCTTTCTTGTTCTTCTTGTGTTTGCCTTTACTTTTGAGCTTCCCCGTGGGTGGTTTCTGCATGTAAACAAAGGTTTTAGAGAGAAAGAAATCATTGAATTATCCCCTTTGATTGATCAAACTAGCTGTTGCAAATTGCCAAAATGCAAAACATGGTAATGTCAATTTGAGAGACACTCTGTTAGGGTAGAAACTTGAGGCTATTTGCATAAGATTCTTCACAATGTCCACCTGATTTGGTAACGCAGTGCCAGCAAAGCTGCCAGCATCTACACAACAATCAGGGAGATATTTCAAATTACATTCAACATAATAGGGACAAAGTTTCCATAATCAGGGAGATTTTCAAATCTGTTCATCAGAACATGGAAAGATTGGTTGATTTTCAGGGAACTTTTTGCAGAGTTGGCAGCTCTGGGCCAGAACTAGGAGCACTTGATTTGATAATTCAGGGACATGGCACATTTTCACAAGTGAGTCAGAAAGATATGAAAGGAACTTTGTAAAAAATGGATCTTGGACACGACATATCTCCCTATAATACCAGCAGGAGGTAGAAGAAGCCAACTCCATTTCCTAAGCCTCGTCCTTGGTACCTCTTACAAATCTTCCCAAAGAGAAACTTCTAGATCTGAAAATGATCAGTGTCTTACCTCGAGGAGTTTGATTTCTTTGTTGAGATCCTTAAGGAGTTGTGAGTGCTGTATGCTCTCAGGTATCTCCTGCTGATGAACCTTCAAATTCTGCAAAACAAATTGTTAAAACGATTGTAATTTTGATGAGTTTGGTTGCAGTGGAGGATATCCTGTCCATAAGTGTGACATAATTGCACTGTAAGCCACGCCCACTTCACACAAACTTTCTCCACTGATTACCAGAAGCCCATAGACAACACTTAGCTAGTTTTTCTTTGAAAAATGAATAATTGGACTTTTACATACGTTCTTCAAAGACTAAGGTCTTCTCAGAATTATAAGAATCTGTCATAAGAAATGCTTTTGATTGATGAAATCGGTGAATTTTTGTAAAATTACACATAAACGCAAGCCAGCTTTGGAGCCACAAGTAGCAGAAGCTTTGGGCAGATACGCAGGCATGTGACGTAATGACTTACTAACAGGATAAATTGTACAAGTCTCCTGCATATTCAAACATTGCTTGAACATATGAAGGAAACAAAGTGACACATTGGTGGGTCCAAATATTCAAATATACACCAGACTTTCACACTCTATGGTGCTACTTCAACGCAAATACAGAGTGAAATTTTCATACAGTTCGTATTGCACGTGTGACATTTAAAGACTTGCAACAAATATTTAGCCAAAATGTGCCTACATTTTATATTTTGTTGAACTTTCATGTGAATCTTTATAATTGGTGGTATGGAATTCATTTCAGAAAATTATCTGCAACAAACAGTCTGCCTTTTTGGAGTATGCAATGTGGATATTTTCCTGATCCATTTTCAGGGCTCGAAATTAACACTGGACTGCAGGCCTGAGGCCCAAGGCCAGTAAACTCATGACCAGACAAGCCTGGTAGTCTTGTTTTTTTCTAATGAATAGTAATATTTCACTGTCTTATATTTTGGTGAAAAATGTTGGCTATGACTCTGATAAATATCTTTCAATTATGTTGAGTATAGCTCATTAAAGACAAATGAGATAAATCTTCTCTAAATGTTTGTTCAACTCATTTTGATTCTGGTATTGTAATATAAATTCCAATCCTGTAAAAATGTTGAGCTACATGCCCCGTGATCTTGTGGATCCCCCCCCCCAAAAAAAAACACCACCCCAAAAACACAAAAACAATAAAAACAATAAAAACCCTGATTTTGGTGGCATAAAATTTGCTGAAACTTGGTCTTCAAAACTTTGACCTTTTTTCTGAGAGAGAAGTTGGACAGATGAATAAATAAATAAATTACTTTCAAGTTTGCTACATACAATGCATGAAACACTTGTAACTTGCAACTTGTTTTGTACATGGCTGCTTGTAAACGTGAGATAACATCGGGTCCCAACACTAACTCTCTTGTATCTTGTTTCTAATCGATGACAGCTTTTCTGTTCAGTGTCTCAAATGAAAGTTTATAACTACCTGGACTTAACCAAAATAGCTATCTAACATTTAAATCATTTTGTTACCATCAAATCAGTGAAAAACATTTACCATCTACATTTGATGTGGTACAAATTTTAAATAATAACAAATTAACACATTTTTTCACATAGCTTTATAACACATCCTGAGTGAAGATTACAGAAATGAAGGGTTTTGAAATGTAAAATCAAATGAAAAAAAAAAAAGGTTTCTTCACTTTCTCATACAACCAGCACAAGTGACTAACACAACAACCAGACACCAATTAACACTAACTGAGTGGAGTGACAAGGTGAAATACTAGGGTAGCTTTTATAACAGTTATTGTAGACATGTGATGCTGTTACAAACATGTATCAGATACACTCGTACAATGTTAGTTTTAATCACACAAGCGTAATTGGAATACGGAGATGCTTCTGCGTCCAATATCAAACGAGGCTGTGGATATGGGACGCAGACGCACTATATTTGTCCGTATTTCACTGGCGAGAGTGTGATAACAAATTTATCTTCAAGCAAACTTGATGCGCAGCTTAAAATAGCGCAATACGCGGAGTTAGAACAGCACAACATGCAGGGTGTGATATGGACCATGCAATATGGTATAATATAACTGTTGTTGTCATGGATCGACCAATCAGGATCAAGGATTCAAGTTTGCTTGAAGATACTTAATCATATATAACCATGGTATTAACACAATGGTTAGTGGCTTGCTGATGTAAGTGATCATACATAGCCAACTAAGTATACAGAAAGTGATGAATGGGATAACTGTACATGACAAATTTAATATTGAAAATGTACCACATTGAGAGACTACTTTACCGAGTTGAATCAATGTGAACTGACTTTAACCCTCCTACTGTGCGACCATTCAATATCATCCACTTTGGTTTTGAATGATAGATAAACTATGCCAGCCTGCAATATGATATCATGTGGTGAATGATACACTACAGTCAACCCTCCTACTGTTTGACCATTCAATATTATCCACTGTGGTTTTGAATGATAAACTATGCCAGCCTGCAATATGATGTCATGTGGTAAATGATACACTACAGCCAACCCTCCTACTGTCTGACCATACAATATCATCAATTGTGGTTTTGAAAGATAGATCAGGCCTGGAATTTCAGCTTTGAGAGCACAAAGGCATGGAAAACAATTGAAGGGGCAACAAGGCCAAGATCAGGGCATCAGTAACTATGGCCTCCAGGCCTGATGGATACACTAGATGCCAACCTACAATATGATGTGATGTGGTGTATGGATCTACTACGTGTACACAGATAGTTTTGAGCATAGTTTGTGCCACCATACACAACCTGTGCAGTTGAATGGTTTTGACTTGTCAACTTACTATGTAACATTCTCCAGTATGCTGACCAACCAGTTAAAACCAATCAAGTTTTCATGTTGCGTATGGTGGAACAACTGTGCACAAAACTGTCTGTGTACCTGTATATGTACTGTGTAGATGCATTCACCACATAATATCCTAATCGCAGGCTGGCATAAGATCATTCAAAACTGATATTGTGATATTAAATTGTCATGACAGTGGGAGGGTTGACTGTATACAATGTAGGTGCATTCACCACATGACATCATATTGCAGGCAGGCATAGTTTATCTACCATTCAAAACCACAGTACATGATATTGAATGGTCAGACATTAAAGGGTTGATTGTGTACTGTGTATGAAGTCACCACATGATATCATACTGCAGGCTGGTATAAATAGTTTATCTATCCTTATCACCACAGTGGAATGATATAGAATGGTGAGACAGTGGGAGAGTTTTAATAAACACGTATAGTGCTTGTGATGGTTCATGCAGGGCAGTGCAAAGACCAATATGACTGGGTGAACTCCTTGTACAGTGCTATGAAAACAAAGTTTGTGAAGAACACCACAGGGCATTGAGTTACCTCCAAAATAAATACTTGCAATAACATTCACCATAATAATCCCTTTACACATGTCCTAATCAATATTGTGCACAACTTTATTTCACTCCTTCAAACTAAACTTTAAACTTCTAATTATCGCATTAAGGAAGTGGATGCTTTCATTATCATCAGTAAGAAAACACCAAATATCAGGCGATACTTGGTAAACGAAGTAAAGGCTTCAATAGTCTCTTAGCATAGTCCGCCATTGCTGAGGTCAAACATTGGAAAACGTGCATGTGTGTATGCACCATGCACATATCTCAGCCATTGACAGGTCTTCCTTTGACCTCAGTGAGGGCGCTGTTTGAGATTGTGACACCATAGGTTTTGTGACATCAAAGGTTTTGTGACATCATAGGTTTTGTGACATCATAGGCTTTGTGACATCATAGGTTTTGTGACATCATAGGCTTTGTGACATCATAGGCTTTGTGACATCATAGGCTTTGTGACATCATAGGCTTTGTGACATCATAGGCTTCGTGCTTGAGGCAACATCATGGTGATCCGATGCATACAGGCCTGATACTTCATGGAAGTATTGGAGGCAGTTGCCGCCTCCATGCCCCCTGGTCATTGCCTTTGTGCCCCTTGAGAAGTGTCCTTTACTATAAGGAAAAACTGCCTTGCCCTTCACAATGTAAGCATCTGGCCTATAATAAAACACCTCCCCGGGCACCAATGCCAGCAAATGAAAGGAATGAAGTAGTAGTTCTAATGATGAAAGCAAACTGAACTTCTATGGGCAATAAAATCATAAATCCAATTAAAATCAGACATCAATTCCACATGCTCCGTAAAAAGTTTTTCTCAACTCGGTGCACACTTTGTGAAAGTAGGTGTCAACAATTAGTTTCTTTGAAATCTTAAATGTTACGACCAAAACTTAACCAAAGGGAAAACCAAACCAAAGCATGCATTCACAAGATATACTTGATGACTTATAATACGATTATCTCTAAAGACAACAGAGTAAATTATCCAATGTTTATCTGTCATCATGCACACATCAATATATGCCACTTCTTGTTTCAATACACCCCCTGCATAGGCCGCCATCGCTGCTGTCAAACAACGGAAACGTTTACGTGTGTACGCGCTACGCACAACTCTCAGCCAATGATAGGCCTTCCTCTGACCTTACTGAGGGCGCTGTTTGAGCTTGTGGCGTCATATGCAGGGGGTCTATAATTCCAAGGCACTTACGGGTAAGTCACCCTTATATCTTTGTTGCTTTGGAATCCAGCAAAGATAGAGAAAGACAAACGTGTTAGTCTTTAGTAGGAATTGATGTAAAACGTCCTTCCACACAATCAAATAGCCCCTACACTGACAGAAGCACAATCTCTCATCAGTGTATTATCTTTGTGTACAATGTATAAAATTGCGGTCTTTGTTTGAATCAGTGATGTGTGTACACATAAGGAGACCAGGGTAAATATTGCCATAGTGATTTGAACAATGACTTAACACCTTTGCTTAGAAAGTAAGATCAAGTAATAAACCACTTGTTAACTAATACAGCTATTATTAGATTAATCTTAGCTCTTTGTGAAATCGAGACCAGTCTCGGTTTGAAACTGTCTAGCGAACGCCTTCAAATAAATGCTGCTTTAGTCTTGACACCATCTGGTCCCCTAGCTTTAAAGGTCTCAGAACTGAGATCTCAAATATTTCAACTGTTCCTTGATACTGTATCTTACCATAAACTCATTACACAAAATGCTCAATAAACACCAGAGACCTAATTTGCGTATTGATCATGTGCCAATGTTACACAATGGTAAAAAAATGGCATGGTGAACTTTTTTTTTTTTTTTTAAGCCAGATTTCAAGCCAATTTTATTGAATTTAACCTACATGAGCAACCTCGGTCATCAAGTAGGTTTCCATACTGATAATCTCTGAAATTACATTTTCAAGTTTATAAACTTCTGTAGCCAATAATAACGTTGACTTTTTATGTTTACGCGAGAATGTTTTACATGGTTTAATTGGCAAACGTTTAGTTTGTGATAAATGCATGGTGTCATTGACTTCAACTGTCCGTTAGATATTGCGTTAAAAGTTCTGGTAGAATTTGGTAGCCAATAGAACACCGCGCTTCATGACCGCTCATTCAAGTTCCGTAATATTCAACCAAACAAAAGGAGGTTTCTTTACCCTTTTTCCTAACATAAGGTGTGTGTTTTTCTGGGAGCTTTGATTATTGCTCTCTGTCTTTACTTCAACACATGCAGTTAAAGCGGCACAAAATCTCACGATCTATCAAAATAGTGTTATCTAAAATATGGTTGATGCACAAGAAACAGTTAGGTTGTTGCTGGTCATCAGCATATCTCTAGTTAATGTGTACAACAACTCCAAATTCAATCTTAAGGACATGTCATACGAGGCAATTTACAGGCAACCACTTTGAGGTAATCTTCAAGAAGGAAAAAAATAAACATTTCCATTTCAATGTTTGTTGAATTTTTGGGGGGATAGCTGGAAACTGTAAGAAAAACATCTCATGTGCTACCGATGTGTTCCTTTTGTGCATGCAGTGCAGTTGGTTGCCTCCAAGTTGCCTGTAAACAACGCCCTTATAAAGTTTACTGAGTTTTGCTCAATGAAAAAAAGGTTAGTGTCAAAAAGATAATTTTGGAGGTCAATAGGGTTAAGTGCCAATGTTTTACATCTGTATTAGAATATAACAAATATAAGATCTCAAAAGCATTGTAAGTACCTCTCTCTTCCTTGTCCAGTTCTTGAGGGCTTCACTGAGTGCTTTGGCTCCTAGTATAAGATACGGCGCTGGCTTCTTAGAGTCCTCGTTGTAGTCTGAGAGAGCACAGAAAGACAAACAAAACTATCACATCTTATACAATAAATAATTCCCAAACAGACAAAAGATTATTACAACTTATTTAAAATCTCCTTCAAAAAAGGGGTGGGGGAAAGCAACAGAATAAGAAACAATAGGTCAGAGAAGAAAGAGGGGGGAGGAGCGATGGGTTGTGATATTGCCTGAGGTCCCTATCACGCTAGACAAATTTCTGGGAAAATTTTGATGAATTTTTCATACTCTAATTGCTAACCCTGACACACACCCAAGAAATATCAATTTTTCTGGAAAATAGCTACCTCTACTTGGGAGTAGGGTTAAGCAAGATAACCCCAGGTTTTGCATACTGACTGTTCATTTGTTTTGTGTGAAATGAACGCAGGGTTGGGGTGGGCTTAAAATTCCCCTGGAATCCTGGAGTTTGATTTCCTTTGAATTGACTCGGTATTGTAAAAAAGGGCTTTCGAAAACCAACTTGCCGAACCAAACTGACTATGAAACACACGACCCAAACATGCTGTTCTTCAATTTTGCTTTACCTCTGAAAATTTCAAAAAGATGTTTTGCAGCAAACCACATTGTTGTCTCAAACCAAGGGAACTGAAACCTAGACGGTGTTTGTAACCTTCTCTCCAGGTTATAGATCCTATACAAGCAAAAAACAAAAGCAATAATAATAATAATAATGAAGATTTATATTGTATTCCAGAGACGTGGAGCCGCAACTGAAAAGGCCCTATCACCCCATGTGTGTTTGGATCTAGGTTCACAGAGAAGAGACATATTGCTGGAGCGGAGTGTACTGTGGCGTGTCGTGGCCGAGCGGATAAGAACACCGAACTCAAGCTCTGGTGTTTCTGATCAGCAGAGTGTGGGTTCGAATCCCAGTCGTGACACTTGTGTCCTTAAGCAAGACACTTAACCACATGCTTCGTCCTTCGGATGGGATGTTAAGCCGTAGGTCCCGTGTGTTGTGCAATGCACGTAAAAGAACCCAGGGCACTTATCGAAAAGAGAAGGGGTTCGCCCCGGTGTTCCTGGTTTGATCGGCAGCATATTGCGCCACAGCACCTTGTAAACCATTACATGGTGCTATGTAAAGGACTTGGTCTCATACTTCAAAAACGTAGCTCCACAATACCTTAATGAAAATAATGAACGTTAAAAGCGCCTTGAGCGTCACTCAGTGACGGAAATGTGCGCTATATAAGAAGCCACTATTATTATTATTATTATTATTACAATTATTACGATGAGGTGTATATGGAGTGAGAAACAACAATTTCAAGTTGCTGTTTTACACATTGTAAATAAGGAGGGAACAACACTTATAAAAGACTTGGGTTCATTTTGGCAACCCTCACCAGAAACGCGTTTGGCTTTCGGTCATTTGTTATGTGTTCTGCGCGACTTTGGTTGTGCTGATATGACATAATTGTTCCGACTAAACTGCAACAGAGTATTGGATCAGTTACACCTGGTTTCAAGATGGTGGATTTTAAAAAGTAATGGAAAATTTCTACAGAGTTAATTACAAAATTGAGTACTCACTGAATTTGTAACGGAATATTAAAACTATGTAGAAAATTGCCACCAAATACAAGAGAGTCTACCGGCGTTAAAACTGCATGAATCCAACCTGAGTAAATAGAGAAAACAAAAGGAAATAATTCATACTTAAATCAAAACATGTGAGTATCAGACATATCAGATATTCAATATCATCCACTGTGGTTTTGACAGATAAACTACACCAGCATGCAATATGTTATCATGTGATGAATGTACTATACAGTATAATACATGTAGTTAATTTCACCTACTGTCTGACCATTCAATGTCATCCACTGTGGTTTTGAATGAAAGATGCAAAATGCCAGCCTGCAATATGATATCATGTGGTAAATGTACTACGATACACAGTCAACCCTCCTACTGTCTTGACCATTCAACGTCATCCACTGTGGTATCATGAGGTGAGTTCAATGTCATCCACTGTGGTATCATGAGGTGAATGCATCTATTCGGTACAAACATGTGCACAGTTGTTCCACCACAACAACCCAAGCATTTGAATGGTCTCCAATGGTCAACTCACTACAAAATGTTACCAAGCATAGGGTTGTTAAGAGACCAAAAAAGTTCCCTAAATGAGGCTGCAAGTATAAGATTTGAGCTATACAAAGTCCCATTCTGATGTAAGTTGTGTCCAAAAAAGTTGACAACTTTTTTACAGTTCCCATCGATAACATACAAAAACTGTCACTTCAAAAGCAAGCCCCATGAAGTCTGGCTTTGATAATGACAAAGGTGAGCTGTGTGGCCATGGACAGCAACAATGCATCTTATGGGAGACCCTGCCACTGAGTACTGGGTTTACCTGTAGGAATGAGAAGTGTATTGCCTTGTTTGACAACACACTTATAGCAACAGTCCACCCTATCTGAGTACTGGGTTTACCTGTAGGAATGAGAAGTGTATGGCCTTGTTTGACAACACACTTATAGCAACAGTCCACCCTATCTGAGTACTGGGTTTACCTGTAGGAATGAGAAGTGTATGGCCTTGTTTGACAACACACTTATAGCAACAGTCCACCCTATCTGAGTACTGGGTTTACCTGTAGGAATGAGAAGTGTATGGCCTTGTTTGACAACACACTTATAGCAACAGTCCACCTTATCTGAGTACCGGGTTTACCTGTAGGAATGAGAAGTGTATGGCCTTGTTTGACAACACACTTATAGCAACAGTCCACCCTATCTGAGTACTGGGTTTACCTGTAGGAATGAGAAGTGTATGGCCTTGTTTGACAACACACTTATAGCAACAGTCCACCCTATCTGAGTACTGGGCTTACCTGTAGGAATGAGAAGTGTATGGCCTTGTTTGACAACACACTTATAGCAACAGTCCACCCTATCTGAGTACTGGGTTTACCTGTAGGAATGAGAAGTGTATGGCCTTGTTTGACAACACACTTATAGCAACAGTCCACCCTATCCCCAAGGAAGACTTCACTCTGCCGTGGAGAGGAGTTCCACTCTTCGTATATCTTCAGATTCTCCGGTGTCGGTCTGATCATGAAGAAGACTTTCTCTCCCTAGCACAAAATAACATGAAAGACACAATGATAAAATGCTTACAGATACTGTACAGGAATGTGTCCTTAGTCGTTCATTAGTTGTTCCACCAAACATATCTATGGTGGCTTGGTTGCACTATCATCCATAAAGTGAAATACTACCCAGGTCTTGAATGATCCTACTGCACCTATGGAGATTGCCATGGGTGCCCCTAGGGCTTGCTGAGGTTTGAAGACGTGTCACTTTTAAATGTTTCAAAAAAGCTTTCATTTTCCCCTTACTGTAACTCCCTTTATACTAAGATTCTTCCTCATTCTGACAAAATCCAACTTCATGTGGTAACTCAACACCAACTGAAGGATTATACGGTGTCTGATCCCATGTAAAGCACAATCAGTTTACTAGTGCAGTCCTCAGTCCAGCATAATCAAACAAAACAAGGTGAATTTTGAAGGATTGAGGAGTGAGGGTAGATGGTTGAGGGTTAAGGGTAGACCGTCGCGGGTTAAGGGTTGAGGGTTGAGGTAGAGGGTTGAGGGTGTTTACGGTGTCTTTTAACTCTTTCACGCTGACCGGTCGCTAGCGAGCGGTTTAAATCCCTTCAAAAAAATAGTTGTAAAACACAAAATAAAGATCGCACGACCACACAGTTTTCAGAATGGGAAAGAGGACTCGTGAGGGTGCAATTTTGACCTGTTTTTTGGGGGGTCGACATTTGCATAAACCGAGTAAACAATTAATATGTCAATGTGATCAATTTATTACTAAAATAAATGGTGCATGAAAGGGTTACATGTAAAAGAGAAAGTTTACAGTGGACATTTCAATACCCACTATTGAGGTTTCTACCTCTTCTTTGAATAACTTTCTGGAATCCTCCTTTCCCACTTCCTACACCAGTTCAACATAATATTGATAAAACCAATGAAGTTTAATTATATCATGACCAACATGTTATCTTGTAACTTCATCTCTTTCTCATTCAATCTTGTTTTAATTTTCTCTGGTAGGTACTTGTTTACATAGCATAACAATCTTGATGGTTCTTAAGAAATCTGGTATAAATAATCTTTCAAATGTCTTTAACTCCTAACATCTGTCCATTCAACATGATCCACATAGTTTTGATAGGCACAGTATGCCACCTGGAAAATGACATCATGTTAAATGGATCTAAAGACTAGTCCAGTGCACAGCTGTGCTACCTTACAAAACCTGCGCAGTTAAATGTTTTCAAATGGTCAGTCAACTCACTGGAAATATGTTACTATTTTCTTTATTTATTTGTTGTTATGCAAGTTTGCCCCAAGCAAGGCAAAAGCCACTCTTGATAAGGGGCTACAAGAAGAACAATATTAAAGATGAAAAAAACTCAGGGGAGCTGAAGGTAGGAATTGATATTCTTCTTAAAACAGTCTAGATTGTAGGATAGAGGGAAACATGCACCAGGCAAGGAGTTCCAAAGAGATGCAGTATGTGGAATAAAGCTGTTGGAATGGCTCTTTGTTCTATTCAGCAAAGCAAGAGTGTATGGGTGAGAAGAAGCAGATAGCCTGGTTTCACACTCAAACATCCTGATAGGAGGAACCAGGTCGGACACACTGGTGGCACATTTACCATGAAAATATCTGTAGAAAAGATAGCGGCTGGCTACAGACGTACGGTGGCAAAGAGGATGTAATGTAAAGCAGCTTTACTTATTTTGGTACTCACCCTTAACACGTGGTACCAGACAGACGTTCCCCCAAAGTCAGCATGGAAGTCTGTGTAGCTGTCTTTGACGCCCATCAAGCAATACTTGGATACCTCTGGCTTCCCATAATGGCAATCCTCAGGGAGCTGGTCAGGCCAGATGTTTTCCACCCAGCTGATATCTCGGACTATTGACGGGGCTTGCACCAGATTTGAGAGTCTGAGAGAATAGGGGAGATAAATGAGTAGGATTTGAAACTTTTTTCTCTGTATGGATAAAGGAGGAATGGAACGAAGAAATGGGATGATTAGGTCCCTTTCAGATAGAAACCAATGCAAATAAAGAAGCTGGGAAAGAAAGCACAAAATAAAACTGAAGGCAGAGTCCTTAAATATTAACGCCTTAAAATTGATGGAAACACAAATATTTCTTCAAAGAAAATCTTGAGGGAAAATGATTATCCCTTTATGTATTTCATCAATATCACACGTTTCAGATCACATTCCCTTTCCATATCTAATATGCAAATAGTTTTCTACATTCCTACACGTGTTATTTGCAATGTTATACTTGTGTCATTCCTTTACCAGGCATCAGAATTGAAGTAAGCCATGCAGCTACTTTTAAGCTGTACATTTCAATTTCTATGCTGGTACTCATTGAAAGCCTTTTCAGCAACTTAACAGGGATTGAGGTGTGGTGCCTTTAAACGGTGGACACTTGTGCAAGGTGCTCTATACATATATTATGCAGGTAAAAAGCTTGATGGCTCCCTTGAAGTGCTCCACTGTGGGCAGTTCAATGATTTCCTGGGGGAGCCCATCCCAATCACATAGAGTTCTTGTGAAAAAACTTTGTTTGTAGCTGATTTGGAGCCGAGTTGCACAAATCTGTGTTGTTGCTGTTGGTGGGTTCTGCGGTGTCTTGGCTGTATATAGTCTCAGATTGGTATGGCAATACAATACTATGCTGACAATAAATTCAATATCATTCACATGGTTTTGAATGATACATTAACTTCATGTAGTGAATGCATCTATGCAGTGCACAATCAACCCTCCTAATGTCTGACCATCCGAAATAAACCACATGGTTTTGAATGGTAGACAAACTATGCCAGCCTGCAATATGATATCATGTGGTAACCGCATCTACACAGTACACAGTTAACTGTGTACTATGTAGATGCAATTATCACATGGTATCATATTGCAGGCTGGCATAGTTTATGATCCTTCACATTTGGTAATATTAAATGGTCAGACAGTAGGAGGGTTAACCCTCCTACTGTCTGACCATTCAATATCATCCACTGTGGTTTTGAATGATATATAAACTATGCCAGCCAACAATATGATATCATGTGGTGAATGCACTACACAGTATACAGTCAATTTCCCCTACTGTCTGACCATTCAATTTCACCCACTGTGGTAAATGCATCTACACAGTACACAGTTAACCCTCCAACTGTCTGACCATTCATCATTACCAAATGTGAAAGATCATAAACTATGCCAGCCTGCAATATGATACCATGTGATAAATGCATCTACACAGTACACAGTCAACCCTCCTACTGTCTGACCATTAAATATTACCAAATGTGAACGATCATAAACTATGCCAGCCTGCAATATGATACCATGTGGTGAATGGATCTAGACAGTATACAGTCAACCCTCCTACTCTCTGACCATTAAATATCATTCACTGTGGTTTTGAATGATAGATAAACTATGCCAGCCAGCAACATGATACCATGTGATAAATGCATCTACACAGTACACAGTCAACCCTCCTACTGTCTGACCATTCAATATCTTTCACTGTGGTTTTGAATGATAGATAAACTATGCCAGCCAGCAATATGACTTAATGTGGTGAACACATACAAGTACGCAATTAGTTATGTGCACAGTTGTGCCACCATACAAAACCCTTGCAGCTGAATGGTTTCAGATGATTGGTCAACTCACTAGCAAGTGTTATTACGGAGAGTAGCTTACAAAAGATGTTTTCTCTCTCCAAACTGTGATAATTGTTATTTGACCACAAAGAAAAAGTTGAAAAATTCTACTTACTTGGTGCCTGAGAACTCCAAGCTGATAACATTAAGGACTTTATCCCTATTGGGACTGTTGTAGTATTCTACCCACTGCCTCATTGGCATCTTGCACTCATTCTGACGAGGGACATCTATTGCATCAATATCTTTCATTGAACCTGCCAAGATAACATATATACCCTAATAATGTTACAATTTCTGCAGGACCCCAAAAGTACAGAGCAGGGTTCTCCCCAGGTTTTTTTCAAAACTGGGGGGGGGGGCATTGTGGACCAATTTTTTTAAAAGTTTGGTCGAAGCGCGAAACAAGGTCTTCAAAATGTTTTCTACTTGGTGTTTATCTTGGTTTTTAAGCCTGTGCAATCTGGAGCATTCTTTTTGGTTTTCCCTTGATGCTTTTTGTGAAATTATAAAATTATAAAATAAAATATAAAAATAAATTATTATTATAAAAAAACTTGTTGGCGTTTTGGTTGAAATTTGCGAGTATCGGCAAGCAATTCCCATATATCGGCCCGATATGCTAGCTTATGCATGGGGAGAACCCTGCAGAGTAAACAGTGCTTAATATAAATAATAATAATAATACAGAACATTTATATAGAGCTCTAAATAACCAGAGAAAGCAACGCAAAAAGCAAAAAGAGGAATATAAACACAATAAGCATAACACATTAATTAAACAAGTGAGTAACATGTATGAGAGATTTTTTTAAAGCTGCTAGTGAGTTAAGAGTTGCAGATACTGTACAGTAAATTGTTCTCGAGTTTTGGGACAACAGTGTAGAAGCTTTTGTCGTCAGTGCGGTGGTAGTACGGGTTTTGGGCACAATGAATAATCTGGTATAGATGATCGGAGGCTTCTGCTTATCACATAGCGGTGTAAAGGTAGAACCAAAATAATATTATTTTATCCCTGATGCCATTATTACATCGTTTAAACTGTTTGCAATGCCTGCTACTAATTATAGGTTCCAATTGGCCTCTCGTCCCCAGGCATGATCAGTGGTCTATCGGTTAAGACATCTGGTCTAGAAAGTTGGGATGTTGGTAGCCCTAGAGGTCTTTCACTTTCGTATAAATACTACAGTGATGCCGGGATATGAGGGTCCATTTCTGGGTCGGAATATTTTCACAGCTCCATAATTAAAATCTTACCTGCAAGATACCTTTTGGACGTCAGATATTCTTCACAAATCCAACATTTTCATGAAATAATTCAGCTTTATTACACATATAAAGATTCATCAAATAACTTACCAACGTATCTTTCAACATCAGCCACTGTGAATGACTGAGCAGGTACATGGAGCCCGAGGCCCTCTTTGCTCTCAACAAGGATCGGTTGCGTGAAGCCGTGTTTCTCAAAGTAAGACTCTTTCAGTTCTGAGCCATGTAATCTTAGGAGGATGTCGTCTCCCTCGCAGAATGTCCGGTTCTTCAGACCCTTGATGAAGATGAGTGTGCCAGACTGTACGGCCTGAAAGGTAAAGGGAACAAAATTAGCTACAAAATAGGCCGAAGGGAGTGGGATGGGGATGCAGAGGTGCTGGTTTCTGTTCAGGCATATTGTTCAGGCATAGACCACAAGGTCTAAAACTGGCATCTAAATTTCAGGAGGTATGTTTAAATGATGACATTTGTCTACCCCTTTTGGATATTTCAAAAATGGTGGTGATTTTACTTGTTTGTTATTCACCAGACAGAGCGGAAAAAACCCAGTCTGAATTCAGATAAAAGTCTGAAATTTGTCTTCCCTGTTCCTAACAAAAGTGTTACAAGTAAACAACTTGGACAACCTTTTTTTAAATGTTGATGGCCCCTGGATGTATTTCTAGACCCTGGCATAAACCAAGTTTCTCTAGATCCTTGTAATGTTTTCTAAAGACTGAAGAGCAAGAAATGCATAAATGTCAAAAAATAATTGATAAACTTTTTGAATGACACAATATAAATTTCCTCAAAAGGCTATTTTGTACTTTAACTTATAAGCCTGCACATGTTGAAAACACGTTCGGTTGGTTTCAGACCCTACTTAAAAAAGTTACAACCATTGCAAAAACATGTTTGGAATTGTACCTTACTGAAGTTGCTTTCCTCTGTGTAATCATGCCTGTGCCAATTCCGTCTCTTTTTTACTAGAATGAAACAAACAAAGAACATGTCAATAATATTTTAACAAAGACTGCACTATGAACTGACTCAGAACATAAAATTCAAGTTTGATACCTCCATGCCCCTGAGCATTGCCTTGGTGCCCGTTTGGCCTGCTGATTGCTCCAGTAGAAATTTACATTGTTCTTCTTGAGGTGTCCCTTACTAATGAAAAATTTGCCTTGCTATCACAAGAATGAAATATCAGGCGTACAAATTAACATACTCAGAGGTATGTAAGCAAGTGGTTAACTATAATCAAAAACCATTATAGTAACAAGTAGGTTTTATGTGAGAGTTTATTCTTCTTGAAATTAATGTTACCAAGAGTAGGATGGTTAAACAGAAAGTAAGCTCAGCAGAAAATGGTTGTCATTTAAAAATCTCTGACACAATCAAAAAAATATGTTCTCCTTCAAAGTTTGATTCTTTTACTATAACCAGTGTTTTCAATTTACCAGCAGAGCTCTCCAAAATGTAGAGGAACAATTTTAAGAAAATCACACAATTTTAAGATTAAAGTTTTGTCCAACAACTGATATGTATGACAAAACTGAAGTTTAAGGGACATTAAAGTACTAGTCTGACAAACTACACTTACAAATGAGAGGCCCTTGTTTGTCTTCACAGTTTGGGCAATGATATTCCTCTATGTCGGCGGACTGGTCCTCTCTGATTCCAACACAACTATAAATAAAAAGTACATGTTCACATGTCAAAAACAGCCCTAGTATTTCAAGTTTACTTCGCAAAACATGTGTGATTTATGTTTGTTAAATAAATACACATGCAGGAATGATGTTGTTATGATCAAAGCAACCAGTACAAGCAAAATTGCCCAAAGCTAAATTTAAAATATTAAGCTTATTTTTAAAACTTTAAAAGAAATTTAAACAGAACCTTGTAGAACATGCATTGCTGTCTGTGACTCGGCACTTGAACTTCCAAGCACCTTTCAGACAGGTGCGTGAATTTCAAGCGCCGATTTGCAGGCAGCAACGAGTGTTCAAAAATAAAAATAAAGGCCTCTTGATTTTGTAGTTTGGTTGGTAAATTTTCTCTCTGTCTGTAAACTGTTGTTAGCAGTTTTAAATTGCACATTACATTTTATGTAACGTGCAGTGTAAAACTGCATGACATTTGCCAGAAGTGATCAAGTGTGACACTCATCCTATCATTGACCGTGACTTTTTTTGTAAGAGACATTTACTAGATTTCACAAAGCACTTAGATTCATCTCAACATGAGCTGTCAGTATTACCATAGTGATTTGTATTGTGACATCACACTTTGCTCAGCAGTTAAGATTGAGTCACAGTTAAGAATGATCAATCTTAGCTCTTTGTGGAATCAAGCCCTGGTTCTCCAAGAGCTGTAGACGGTAACCGGCATGATGAAGGTGGATTATTGTAATGATGAGTGTACAGTATGTACTGCAATTGTGCCTATAGAATATCCTATTCCCACGGTACTAAGCACATTTCTCAATCAGAAAAAAACCCACTTTTCAATTAATTCCGTACAAGTAGGCCTACAACAGTCATACTTTTTTTAGCCACTTGTTCACGGGCCCAAATTTCTGCTTGTCACAACCCAACTACATGTACATTGGAGGATTTGCACATACTGAGGGTATAATTCATCTCGCCCACTGCACCCCAAACTTTTTCTGTCCTTATTTGGATGCCGCCCAATATTTTACCTATTTAGGTGAAACTACATTTTTACATCATCAATGGGATCCAAACACAAGTATTTCAAAAGACAGAACAACAATTAAGGTAAAAATTTAGATGATTGTGATACTAGTTTTTACAGATATGGTCAACGAAAATTTGCGAAAATTTATCATGCTAATTGAACACACTTCATAATACAACACATGTATGTAGGCCCAAGAAAGTACTAGGTTGGTATTCTACCCAGGCAGGGGTCGAAATTGCCGGTAGCCCGCTAGCCCGGGACTACCAGATTGACAGCCGGGCTACCGTTTCCCCCAGTTTTAGTAGACCGGCGGGCTAGTGGAAAAATAAACAAATTCACATCTTAACAAACATAATTATTTCTGTGTTAACAATAAGTTGTATATTTTTCTCTTGTTTTTATTTCGTTATCGGATGATAATAAATATTTTGATATCAGATCACTGTCGCGTTAGCGCTGTCATAACAAAAAGGGCAAGTCTCATCATGTTGCCTGCAATAAATAACTATACTTACATGACATACACGCACACACTCACACTCACACTGTACACACACACCCATAATGGCATGTAAAAAAAAAAACGCAGCGTCTGGTTAACTGGTTGATTGTGCTAACGTAACGTCCGCGGCAAGACCACAAATCTGATTCGACATGACAACAAGTATTGCACTGCCACAAAAATACTTCCACTGTACAGTGTGTGCACAGCAGAATCTTAGTTGTGCTTAACTCAGTGTCAATATAAAATGACACACCGGCACGCACGTGCAGAATCAACTGGTTCCCGCAGTCATTCAACTGGAACCTGATTATTGTGGTGAGAACCAACCAAACACAATACAACAAATTTCAGACGGTGCCGCGGCCGGTGATTGATAGCGGGAGGAAAACGAAACAGACGACCAACCCACATAACGGATCCGATCTGAGATCATCAGCTCATCAGATGAGGACGAGGACGACCACCAGCCAGCTGGGCAACGGATCGAGATCATCAGCTCATTAGCTGATGAGGACGAGGATGACAGTGATTTCTAAATCAACTACAATCAAATAGACTGTTTTTTTCGACCCCTGATTCTACCCCATGCCTCATAAACTTGACACTACACACACTACTGTTTTACAATTCAAGTTGAATTTGTTGTGTACTTTACTTGATCATCTTAGCCACTTGCCATTGGCATTGCACTATCAATGTTAAAGAGGGGCTCCAAGGTTAAATTCAGTTTTGTAATTCACTCATTTTCCAATAGCTATAGGACAGAGTCCTTATGAAAATGGGAAACAAATTCAAGTCTCTAACCGGTAACCTCAGGTAAAAAAAACGGTGAAAAATGCCACTGTGTTTGATAATGATACCATACCCTTTAAGTCACAGTGCAATTTTTGTCAAAATCTCAAAACATTCCATGACAATCAATTTTTTAATTAGTTCATCCAAGAATTTTGATGACATTCAATCAAAACGGCAATGGATTTTTTGAAAGTGACTGGTGAAAAAAACTCCTCTCGGACTGAACTCTTGCGCACTCATGCCCAAAGGAACTAAAATGGAGAGTAGCGAGCAGCATTGTCAAGACTACCGTAGACCTGAAAGTGGCTTATTTTTCAAGATTTTGACACCCCGTGACTTTGTAATATACACATCACACGGGCACTTCAAGTAATGCAGTTCAAAGTATTGTCAAGTCTCATATTATCGTGGGTCTCTAGTCTTATTATCGTTGTACCAGATATTTCACTTTTTTCGTTGTCAATACGTCATCTACTGTACACACGACTTTCATACGGTGAATTGATAGCCAAGAACCCTTTACCGATCTGGTAAAAACAAAAAAAATGAAACGATGCGAAAATGTTTTAAATTATATAATTTGGAACATTAAACAACTGCTATTTTCCTGACTGGACACTTTTTTGCTGACCATGTCTGTCAAAAGTGCCATTATATCATTAACATTTTTACCTTAAATGTTGTTCTGTGCATTGAAATATCAGTGCCCAGATCCTGTTTCACGTTTAAAAAAAGATTGACATCGAAAGTACATATTTTCACCTCAAATATGTAAACCAATGTCTGGCGTCCAAATAGGGACAGGAAACTAAAAAGCCAAAAAATTCAGCATCTTTGCAAAGTGCGCCCTCAATATGTAAGTTAAACACACAAATTAAATAACTCGCTCAAATTACAGACATGCTTGCGCAAGTATCAAACTTGTAGCAGGCGATAGCGAGCAATTTCCAAACTTGCGCAGTAATGTTTTGACTTGCGTGGATTACTAGTTTGCACTTGAAATCTACATCATCGGATTGGTCCAAAACTGAGCACAGGGGTGTCTAAGGAAATTGTCAGAACTAGGTATTTAAAAAGCCTAAAACATCGAAATCCCAATGTAAGGTAAATATTGGAATATTATTGGGATTTACAGGTAGCTCCTTTAATACAGAGATAGTTCATTTAAAAAAAATTGTTTCTGATGACCATGATAATAGGAGGCTCACCTCCAGAATAGAGAGGTTTTGCAAGGCTACGGATATGTTGGGCGCAAACAAGCCGCCCAATCTTCAAGATGGGCCGCGCAAACTTCAAGCTTGCGGGATTGAAATTTGCGTGCGGCAAATTTGCGTGTGCGGATGAAGTTTGCGCGCTTCGTTTGTTAAGCTCGACATGAACTGCACGGCATAAAATGACCTGATAGCGTCGCTGCGTGGTTGCATGCACGCTGCAGATTCAACGGCAACATGGCAGCTGTCAGTTCAGAAGAATTTGTCCATTGTATACTTTTATTTCTATTTAAAGGGACCATATACATTTGGTTTTGGGAATGCATTTATTTCAACCATCAAGTTTTCAAAATATACACCCTAAAATAATTTTTTTAAATTCCACCAAAATCCGTCGTAATGTTTTTGAGAAATCAGTAAACAACAGTTCTTGTTAAGTCAAGTTTGTACACATTCTTATGGCTAAGAAACGTTACGGCATACAATTTTTAAGATTCAACTTTGGAGGGGTGAAAATGGCCTCATTCTTTGCAACCAAATGACTTCAAAGGGAATCATTTCTCAAAATGCTTTTATACTTGTCAACAGCTGCAGTGCATCTCAATTAATTTCTGAAGTAATTACTTCTTACTGAAATTTAAGAAACCAGCATAACTTTCATATCTTTTCTATGAACTACTTGCAAAAGCACCAAATTTGCACAGGGCCTGAAATTTGTGTGGAATATCTGGTGCGCAGGCTTAAACCTGCGCGCGCAAAGTTAAATCGGGCCGTCAAGTTTGCGCGCTCAGCGGAGGCTGAAGTTTGCGCGAGGATTGAAGTTTGCGCCCAACAGATACACTTATACGAATACGGATACGTCAACACTTTGTGTGTTCACGTGACGCGTAACCGCGACTTCCGTGTTTTGCATGTTCGTTAACAACGGATACGGGAGCTCATACACGTACATTAAAAATGGATACTGTTTTGCTGATTTTAGTTTCATTCTTGCCCTAGATTAACATTTTCCCCAGTATCGCTTTTAAAGGTGTCATTCATGATTTAGAAAAAATGTGTTAATCATTGTAAGCAAAATATGGGGGAAAATGCAGTATAAACAGGGGTTTCTATTTTGCCGTGCTTGCTTGTTGAAACTTTCTTTACACGCGTTTAACGTGTGGGTCCTAAAACGAACAGTTAAACACAATTATTATTCAAACAAATTATTCAAACAAAATATTTGTTTTGCTCGCAAAGATGCCAAAGTGTGTCTATTGGTCTAGGCCTGAAACATTACTGTATGATTGCGAAACAAAATCTGACATGTCTGACACGCATCCGACGTGAACGGATACAGTTATCGTATCTGTATCTGTATCTGTATCCGTACGCTTGCGAAACCTCTCTCTCCGGGCACATGCACATATTCACAGACTTTGTGGACGAATTTAATCAGACAAACGATGCATTTTTTTGTATGTCAAAGTGGAAAGTAGCCTAATACTTCAAAATAATAATAACACTACAGGACACAAACTTTTTATAGGTTGCTGATCATTTTTTAATCTACGTCCCGAGCCCCACCGGTATTAGGGTAACCCATCCTACCCGTGTGCTGGGGTACCGGTGTGCTGTGCCTCTTTTTTTTAGTCTTTGACAGTCTGTCAACCCTTAAATTAAGGCCTTACTCACCCATGTCACCTGGACAGGTTGGTAAGGATATAATTTGACCTAAATTAAGGGAGATAAAGTAGCGGCCGGATACGGAATTTTAGCCTTACATTTTTCCTCACTTTCATGAGGACTCTATCCATTGAAAAATGAGAGCATCTCTGATCACAAAACTGAATTTGACCTTGGATTGGAGCCCTTACTTCAGTAAATAAATAAATTAGACAAAGTTCAATGCAATAAACAACCAATTTGAAAGTCATGTTTCTTCCAAATTAACGGTTCGAATGACCTAATGTTTGTCCCACAACCTGGTAAAACTTCTCACCTTCCATGAAACCAATCCTGGCATGTGTCACATTCTATCATAAACCGTGCGGCGTCATAAGGTTGTCTGCAAATGCAATACACGGGAGCTCGAATTGTCGACGCCATTTTGCTGAAAGAAGATCGCAGTGCATGCTGGGATGTTTTGTGCGGTCAATGTCCTCTCCTCATACTTGCATACGGTGGCCTCTGTCTGTAGAACCATAGACATAAAACTTAAATAAAACCCTGCCAATGGATCTGACTTAAAAAGTGTAAAATGACAAATCCATCGAAATCTCTAAACTACACAAATTGTTGTGACGTTACTTCTCCCATTAATGTGTCCCATATAGGTATTTTACTAAAACCTGTGGAGGTACAAATCGTCTACACAAACCCTCCCCCCCATGCACAAACTAACTGGACAGACTGGATCGAATATTCATCGCTAGAGGGCGCACTTTGATGTTTTCATTAAAGAGCTGTGTAATTTGTTTGCGGGTGTAATTCAAATCACAGTCATATCCATGTATATGATCTTGGCAGGGTAAAACTTAAAGTAAAACAATACAATTGTCTTTGAACTAAGACTAAGTGTTTCAAAACTTAAAAGTGGGGATTACCAGAATCCTCTTTTACATGTCTTCATGCATGAATTTATTATCAAGTAAATTCCACCAGGGACGGGGTGGGGTATTTAGATGGTATAGGCCCAAAACTTCTAAAAGTCATCTATAAATTAAATGTAAACACCATATAATTATAGACCGTATATGTATTTTTTAATTTTTATTAAGTGTCCTTGTACATTCCAGGGCATTTCCAGACACTGGTCTTATGTGTTTTTTTTACATTTTATCACAATTTCTACATCAATTCAAGAATTGTAAACAGAACAGCTGAGGTTTGTTTTTAGATGTGCCCCCTTTCTTCATTAAAAGTTGATAAAAATCAGACAGTGCAACCTCAAAAAAAATTAAAATTTAAAACTTTCTTCCATTGGACTGTGTACAAATTGTGCCTGCAGGAAGTCCAAGCTACGATGCTGTTTTGCAACAATTATGTGATGTCATACAAGTAGGTTACATGGACAATGACGTATAATAATACTTGGACACAAGCACCAAAAAGCCAGATGGGCAATGATCCTCTGAAAACATACACAACAACAAAAACAAAATCAATCACATACGAAAAGAATTAATGCTCAATAAATTTATTACAGAACAATATATCTCTTATAACAATATAACAATATTTAACCTAAATATTATGCCTTGGAAATTTTTGTAATTAACATTTTAATCATCAGCCAAAATGCCGCAGACCATTAATAAAATTAACTTGAACAACAAAGATATTTCATAAAGCCTGTGTGGATGTGAACCTCGTGAATCAGGTTGTTTGTGGTGTCCTTCCTGCCTTTCCGTTCAGTGGATACCGGTTCGAATCCAAACTTGGGCCTCGGCATTGCGTGTGGATTGGGATGGTTTTCACTCCTGAACTGTGGGTTTTCCCCATTCGAGTTTTCCTCAAACTTCAAAAACTGACATTTCTTCAACATTTTCTCTTCTCGTATCTTCAAATAATGATAGCTTTGAAGAGACATGAAGAGAAGATGTTGAAGAAATGTTATAGTGCATCACACTTTTGATGATTCCTTGGATTTTGTTTACCAGAAATATACAACACACTGATATTGAATAACTTTCGTCTTGTCACCCTAGGTGGAAAGAGGTTGATTCTGATTATAAAATTTGCAGCGTGCTATAATGGTGGAAAGGGGAAGAAATTAAAAGTACAATTGTTATAACATGTTAAACAAAATAAATTTAAACATTATTTTAAACAAAAACCCAGCCTCTATTGATGAAATGGTTATGGCACAAACCATGGTAACAAGTTTATTCCATTTGACTTTACAAATATTTAAGCCTGTTGCTGCTTTTTATTAAAGGATAAACTTTTGCTGCTTTTCTAGCAGCTCAATTTTGCAAAGATATTTCATAAGTTGTATAAAGTTTGATACAAAATAATTTTATGTTCAGAGGATAAGACTTCAGGAGACAGATCGTTGGAAGGAGTAACCATTCACCTTAAAGGCAGTGGACACTATTGGTAATTACTCAAAATAATTATTAGCACAAAACCTTACTTGGTATCAAGTAATGGGGAGAGGTTGGTAGTATAAAACATTGTGAGAAACGGCTCCCTCTGAAGTGGAGTAGTTTTCGAGAAAGAAGTAATTTTCCACGAATTTGATTTCGAGACCTCAAGTTTAGAACTTGAGGTCTCGAAATCAAGCATCTGAAAGCACACAACTTCGTGTGACGGGTGTTTTTTCTTTCATAGTTATCTTGCAACTCCGACGACCGATCGAGCTCAAATTTTCACAGGTTTGTTATTTTATGCATATGTTGAGATACACCAAGTGCGAAGACTGGTCTTTGACAATTACCAATAGTGTACACTGTCTTTAAGTCATGATAATATAAGTGGGTTTATGATCAAATGCTTTATACTCAGCATACCATAAATCACATTCTCCTACGTGTGTTACATGCTTGGGTCGGCAGTTGCCGTGCATACGTGATAGATAAGGCTTAATATGTGCATGTACTGTCATTGTGTTGACGGTTGGACATGCTGGCCCATTATGGCAATTGTGATGTGTGAAGCTATTTACACCGTGGTTTGGCGGATCCAGATGATCGGGCCAACAACCAATCAGCATAGGCGTAGTGGAAAAACGATTTGATTGGTCCTAAAGTTACATAGGTAAGCCAATGAGAGCACAATATCGGCAGGTCGTTTGTATCTTTTTTTGAGGGAAACAGCTTGTGATTTAGGTCAAACTTTATAACCCGCCTTCTCCCCTATAGCTCCACCTTTGAAAGGGCAGATTTTTGAAGAAAATGACAGAAAAATAGTAAAGGTCTTATAATTTCATTTGTAGGTAAAATTGTATCACGTAAACGGCCAAGGTTATGTAAACAAAATTACGGTAGTGCCATCCGTGTTTCGGTCGGGCTATCTTACCTGTCCCCATTGTTTTCCAACTTGGGGGATTTCTATTGTGTTTCTAGGACTGGGATACACTTCTCTCTTTTTATCGTTTATAATTAATGGTAAAGTAAGATTTGGGGTGTCCGCGGCGGCCGGATTTTTTTTCCTACGAACCTTTTGTCCCCATACGGGAAATGAACATGGCCTGGAGGAGGAGGATTCAAAAGAGGGCGCTATCAAAAGAAGTTTGTACACAGTTCGCCGTATGGGGGGACAAAAAGTTCATAGGAAAACAAATCTCGCTGCCCGGCGGTTCCGCCGGGGCCACCCCCCCCCCCCCCCCCCGTTTTCTAACTTGGGGAATAGCATTTTTGGGTAGAACTTTTTAAATTGATAGGTGCACAGTGTGCCTAGGTGAATGGTTCGGGCAGGTCCGCTTGCTCCTGCTTGGAGGAAGCCGTCACAGCTGCAACTGAATTTGATGCCATTAAGTCAGCTGGAAGGGACCTGATGGGACCGCAAAGGGTCAGACTTCTTGAAAGGGAGACAAAACAAGATATGATGTCTGACAATGGTATTGAGTCTTTGTCAATGACGAAATTAGAAACATGTGTACAAGACATGAACAAGCTGCCTCAAGCAAAGTCAGCACAGAACGCCCAGTTTGCTACGAAGAAGACAGGGTGTTTTTCATACGGCGAGTATGGTCATTTCAAACGGGACTGCCCAAAGGAGGAAGAGAAGAAACGATCACAAGTTAAAAATGTGAACCAGTAAAACTCCTAAGGGCTGGGTCCAAGGACCAGGGGTCAGCTCAGAAGGAAGGGTCCATCCAGAAGTTGTATCATCATGGCACAGTTGCTCACGTCGGCGCTGGGATCCACATACTTGGGAAGACAAACTGGATAGAAGCAGAAATGTTGATAGATACGGGGCAACAACATCAATTATTTACCGAGCACTGATTAGTTCAATGAGTGAATGCTCCTTGCCAGAAGTCATACCGAGTAATATACAAGTATTTTTGGCAAATAACGCAAAGCTTAAGGTTTACGGACATGCCACTGTAGAGATGCAATTAGGTGGCAAGGTAACTCAGCACGAGGTCATGGTGGCAGATATTCACAATGATGTCTTGCTGGGGCTGGATTTCATGGATCATCAAGACTGTATTATTGACATTGCGGGTAAAAGTCTACGGATGAGAGGTCTAGAGTTGCCTCTCAGAAAGACAGGAGAAAGGGAACAAAGCTGCAGGGTGACCATTAAGGAAGCTGTAGCTATTCCGCCAGGCTCAGAAATGATTGTCGAGGGTAGTATGAGTCATCACAATTTTGCCACAGGTTACGGCATGGTGGAACCGGTCCTAAGCCTTATTATGAAGAATACGGTGTTACTGGCACCGACACTGACTTTATCAGATTCACCGGAAGCTGCGAGTCTTGAATCCTACGGAGGAAACGGTTGTTCTGTACAAATTTGCATCAGCAGGCCTATTTCGGGTATAATAGATGCAGTTGGACCGCATGGCATCCGAAGAGGATTACAGATGTAACGCAAAGGATGAACACGTCAACCAAATAAAGACAAGGGAAAGGAAGGCATCCAACCCAGTCAATCATGAGCTCCCCCAGAGCCTACATGAAATGCTGCAGCATGGGTCTACCCAACTGAACAGCGACGAGAGCTCACAACTGACACAGCTTATACGGTAAAATCAGTGTCTCTTCTCTCTATCAAAGGACGACATTGGACTTACTTCTCTGACAGAACACTCAATTAATACCGGTCATGCAAGTCCAATCAGGCAGGCAGCACGACTATTGCCAATATTCCAGAAGGAAGCAGCGGAGAGAGAAATCCACAAGATGATGAAGGCCTACATCATAGAACCAGCATCAGGACTCTGGGCCTCGCCCATTGTGCTTGTACGGAAAAAGGATGGCTCTGTTCGCTTCTGCGTGGATTACCGCCACCTAAATGCTATAACCAGAAAAGATGCTTATAATTCCTCGCATCGACGACTCTATTGATATCCTTGCCGAATCCAAATATTTTACAACGTTGGATTTGGCATCTGGTTATTGGCAGGTGCCAATGGACAATGAAGACACGGAGAAAACTGTTTTGCAAGCCACTGTGGACTCTTTCAGTTCCGCGTCATTCCATTCGAGCTATGCAATGCCCCTTCAACTTTTGAGCGCTTGATGGAAAAAATACTACATGGGCTTCAATGGCAAATCTGTCTTGTTTACTTGGACGACATAATTATTTTCTCCAAGACCTTCGAAGAACACATCATACGACTCCGAGTAGTGCTCGAACGTATCAGAGGAGCAAGCCTAAAGCTGAAGCCAGAAAAGTGTCACCTGCTACAACCAGGAATTGTTGTTTTGGGGGCACATTGTTTCTGACCAGGGTGTCCGAACTGATCCTAGTAAGGCACGTCAAAATAGAAGACCGGCCAGTCCCTAAAAATACACAAGAAGTCAGGAGCTTTTTGGGCCTCTCTTCCTACTACAGGAGGTTTGTGGCTCTGGCAAGACCGCTGCATATACTCACAGAGAAAGGAAGCACTTTTTAATGGACGAAAGAATGTCAGTCGGCCTTTGAACAACTGAGGCACAACCTCCACGCCCATTCTTTCATATCCGATGCTTCATGGCAAATGTATAATTGACACTGATGCAAGCAACTACGGGATCGGAGCAGTGCTTAGCCAGGAACAGAATGGGCATGTGTGTGTCATTGCATATGCTAACCGTGCTTTGACACGACCAGAGATAAATTATTGCGTCACAAGAAAGGAGTTACTGCCGTGATACACTTCACCGGTTTTTGCTTCGACGGTTAACATCACATTGGTTCACGTTGGTAAACTTCTTCTGCTGGCCAGGCAAGTCGTAGTTGATACGTTTTTGATGTATGGCTGCTTTCTTGAGGTGTACCCTTGCCCTGTCATGCGCGGTACGAAACTTTTCCCTTAATTCAAAGGCGTAATCCGGGGTCCCCCTTGGCTCTTCTGGAGAGCCGAAGATGAAATCAACTGGTAACTCCACCTTTTTACCCAAAGTCATGTTGTTTGGAGTTTCACCGGTGCTACTGTGTTCCGAAGCCCGATATGCCATTATGACCAATGGTACGTGAAGGTCCCAGTCCCTCTGGTTAGCAGCTATATAGGCGCATTTTTTTAGCATGTCTTTGAGGGTTCGATTAAACCGCTCGACCGTCCCTTTGGGGATGGTATGCACTTGTCCACTTGTGCACTTGGGGTATCAATGTCCGTGTTCGTCGCCGCAAGATTGTAGAGGTGTTTAATGAGGGCAACCTCGTTATGAAAACCACCACAGAGGACCCGTAGTCAACCAGATAGCTATATTTTTTTTTAGACGAATGCGGGACCATTCTTCACTATGAGAGAGGTTGATGTAGAGTTTATCATAAGGTGGCGCTGTCTGTCAGGTTGATGGGGCTTGGTGCGCGCCGGCAGGAAACAGCCGCATGCTGTAGATGGCCGGATGCGCGGCAGCGTGTGTTCCCGCGCTTTGAGCGGAGTTGCCGTTTGGAGTTGGAAGCAGAGAGACCTAACTAAAAGAAGCCTCTTGTAAACTCGTAGTTACGGACAGCAAGATCCAAGGTAGATTGAGTTAATGAAGCCTAATTATTGGTGTGTTACCTGATTAAAAAACGATTATGTGTTAATAAAAAGATTGTTAAACAGAGACAAAGCCTCCCGTGCATTATTTATGTCCAGGCCCGTACATAGACCACACGACGAAAAGCGTTACATAATTATAAATTAAAATCTAATTAAGTTTTTAGAAAGTGAGACTGAAATAACTGAAATTAACAATAATGAAATTGAGGATTTTGCAGTGTTCATTCAACAACTAAGAGCATTCCAGTGTTTAATTAGTTGTAACGGAAATGCATGTGGCTAACATGTAATTGCTGAAATAAACGATCTTGTGATCAGTACACCAACAGTCAACTTGTAAAGGTGTCTGTGTGTTTGAGTAACTGTGTATTAACAGGGAGTTAGACGATCATTACGCAATCGGCGGTATATTTCCTCCAAAACGGACCTTGTCCCTTAGCCTCTAGATCTCTCGATGATCTTTAAGCCTGAGGAATAACTGGGCCCAGGATCAGATTGTAATTTGCCTGTAATAGTTGCAATTTCTGCCACAAATGGTGTCAGAAGTGGGATAATTGCGAATGATTAAGTTTAATTCTTGTTAAGGCCTCCTTCTGTGGAAAGGCGAGTACACACGTTACATAGGTTGACAATGCTATCGTGGATTGTTGTAGTACTGTTGTTGATTGTGGCCATTGTTGTTCTGGTTGCGATTTGCCAGTTTGCCAAGACTCACTTTTGAGGCGATTACGACGAAGTGCAATGGAACAGAGCTTGATACTGTGGCGAATTCAAAGTTTGACTGGTCAGGCATGCAGTGCCAGAGTTTCGCAAAGTTTGGAATTGCAGAGAAATGCAACACCGACTGCTGTGTTAGAAGTGACTCAGTCATCTAGTGGTCAGTTGCCGAGTGTGGCAACTTTGTAAGTTCTAGCAAACTTAATGCGAATGAGGGAAATTGTCTTGTTGTGTCTTATACTGGCTTGTCTGGGTCTGGTGATTGTGCTTTACTTTTGTGGTTGGCGCTTGATCCAAGATCAGAGGCGGGGCGTTCATTGGTTGGCTTCGACTACGCGGGGTGCAAGCCGAACATGTATGAGACAACAGTATGAATGAAGAAGCGAAGGGTAGGATAGGCACCTTATGGTGTGGAAGTAGAAATACAGAGGCTCCGCATGGAAGCCCAATTTCTGCAGTGGGAAGGAGTTGGAAGCTGCCATGAAGGGTTCGTCTGAAGGGTACATGCCCAGTGAGGATAGGCAAGTGAGGCATCAGGTAGATTCCGATGTGGAATTTCTGTTGGGAGAAGAGACAACTGGGTATGTCTCCCCCTCGTTGGGGAACCTTACAGGTTCCCCCTCGATGCTTGATTTGGCCCCCAAGGTGAGGAAGGAGGTTAGCTTTGAGGAAAGTACACCTCTGAGGCACGGGGGCTCAGGGATGTTTTCCCGAACACTAGAGGTAACTCCCATTGCTTAAGCATCGAACAGACAGGCTCTTGATGATTTGTCGTTGTTCCTTTCGGGACAGGATGTTGCGGACCAGGGTAGGAGAAATACCAACCCATTCCTGGAAAAAAAGCCGGTAGTCCAACCCAAGCCGACCAACAGTGAACTGTTAGGTAGCATGACTGTCCCAGTCCAGGCAGCATGTAACAGCAGTTCAGCTACAGAGTTAAATGACACTCCGGTGAGGCCCCGGCCACCGAGGAGTATGTCAGTCAACGGGGAAGAAGATCAGAGGGGAAGTGTGGATCGAGTGAATAAACGACCATACATAACCCCTGATCGCTACAATGGCAAGGTTCTCTGGAAGAAGTACTACCGCCATTTTGAGTCATGCCATGAGTTTAACAGCTGGAGTGACGGACAGGCTGCAAGGTACTAGACCGCAAGCTTGCAGGGTAATGTACTCTGATTGTTGGGTGAGACAGGGCAAACGTATAAGTACCGTGCCCTTGTGAAGTTGTTTGAGCAAAGATTTGGTTCTGGTCGACAAAGGGAAAATTATATTGTCGAATTGCGACACAGGCAGCAGGGGACGAGGGAAACCCTGCAAGAGTTGGGTCAGGCAATTCAGGAGCAGACGGCTCGAGCATACCCTGAGATTGAGGAAGTTGCTCGTGACCGGTTAGCAAAGAAGCATTTTGTTGATGCGGTGGATAATCCTTCCATTCGGGAAGGCATCAACAGGGACCGGCCGAAGAATTTAGACGAGGCTATTCAGGTGGCCTTAGAGGCGGAGAACCTTGACAAGGTCGAATGTCAAAGGTTACTGGATCGAAAGCCCGCCAAGTTGGCGAGGGCTGCAGACTCTGTTGGTATGGAGCACAGGCTGGGTAGTTTGGAAGCAAACCTCAGTGAACAAGCCCGTACTTTGCAGACGATGGCAGAGATGTTGAAGTCGTTGGGTAGAGGGAGTTCCACTGAGGGCATGCCTTCAGGGAAGCACAAGCCCCAGGGGACGGAACCTGGTCCGAGGAGGTGTTTCTATTGTGGGGGTGTTGGGCATTTCGCCCGTGAGTGTAAGAAACCCCGAAGACAGTCTACCCCGATCCAGGGAAACGACAACCAGCCTCAAGAAGGACCCACGGACAGGCTGGTTTTACAAGAGGGTCAAAAAGACAAAACAGCATCAGTGGTGGTAGTGGGGGCAAGAGGTCAAAGCAAGGGGACGGAATAGTAATGCCTGCGTCAAGTCTTGGTACCCGCTTTGGACTGTTTGTTACTGGATTGGTAATGACTGCTAAGTGTCAATTTTTAATTGACACGGGGTCCACTAATACTTTATAAGTAGTGCCATTATGTAGTGCCATATACCACCAAATACCAAAAGAGCAGAGACCCGTCTTAGAGACGGAAGGTTTCCGGGTTAAACAGATTGATGGTAGCCCATTGGCAGTGTTGGGCGATGCTTTGGTGGAGGTACAAGTTGGTCGACTGATTCAGTTGGTAAAGGCGACGTTTATAAAAATGAAGTACCCAGGCATCCTGGGGATGGATTTTCTTATACCACTGGGGGAAATTTTGATTTCAAATTGAAAGAACTAAAGCACAATGGAGAGGGGGTCAAGTGTACCAGTGAAGCTGGTGAATAGTTGGTTATGGGTCTGGTGGCCCAACCATTGATTTCAGGAGGGGAGACAAGGGAAGCTCAGCTGGAAGATGGGACAATGAGTTGGCTCATCAATTCAAAGGAGAAGGGAAATGATCGGCCCGAGTGGAAGACTCTGTCCTGCTCTTCCGCAGCCTCCAAGACCTATTGGTCTCAGTGGAACCAGTTAGAGGTCAAGGAAGGACTGTTGTGTCGGCGTTGGGAGTCCGACAATGGGAAATCTGTGAGGTGGCTTTTGGTCTTACCACAGAAGTTGAGAACATGTGTCATCGAGGAGTTGCATGGTAGTCAACTCGGTGTTTATTTGGGAGTCAGTAAGACTTCGGCCAAGGCAAAGTTCAGGTACTTCTGGGAAGGTATGTTGGCAGGTGTGCGGTCGTCTCTAAGGGCTTGCGACCTCTGCGCCAGAAGGAAATCTGCTACTAAGAGAAGGGTTGCCCCTTTAAGGCAGTACAAGGTCAGCGTTCCAATGGAGCGGGTGGCCAAAGATTTACTTGGGCCACTGCCCACAGACTGCCTCGGGAAGAGTGCCTGTGGAAGGAAGAGAAATGGCCGACATGCATCGAGTCATGAACTGCAGGAGGGCCAATTTGTTTGGTTGCATAGTCTTTCCAGGAAAAAGCATGTGTCCCCCAAGCTACAATTGCGTTGGGAGTAACCATGGCTGATGGTAAAGAAATTGTCAGACAAGGTGGTGCGCATCCAGCTTCGGCGAGGAGGCAAACTAAAAGTGGTCCACGTCGACGGACTAAAGCCATATGTTGGTGAGGAGTTGGAACCTTGGGTCAGTTAGCTGAGCGAGCCCTTCTTTGAAGGAGCAACTAGCCCACAGTTGGAGGTTCAAGAGGTTGAGGTTGGAGGGAGGTAGTGAAGGTCCCGTAATGGTTGACACCATCAACGGTGACCCAGAGGTCGAGGGTCAGAGTTCACCAGAGGTCACTTGTGAAACACCGCCGAGGCGGTACCCAAGGAGAAGCCACAGAGTACCCATGTGGTTTTGTTAGGCAGTAAAGCAAATTTTGTTGCTTGGGAGAGAATTAATCTTTCTAAAGGAGGGGGTGAGAGCAGTTCCCCCAGTCGCTCCCAATAGAAGGGATATGACAGTTGAGAGAAGGGGCGTGACCAGTTTCCCCATACCGAGGACGAAGAGAAAAGTAACTCTTTAAAAGTGTATGTAGGGAAAAAAGTACTAGATGTGATTTTGTGATTTTTTAAGACATTCCTTAAATCTGTATAAATCTTGTGATATGTAATTACCTTTAAATTTAGGCGGATCATGGTACGAACTGCATTTCTTAAAACTCAGTCCCTTTCTAACTGTTTAAAGTTTATGAACATTTAATGAGGTCAAAAACAGCCCCCTTAAGTGTTATATTGTTTTTTTAAAGAAACACTTAAGAATTGTTGCATTTCCTTATTTAGTAGTCATGGCTGACAAGTCGGGGACGACTCGGACATTGCTTGGGCCTTTGAAACGGAAATGCATTTGGCTAACATGTGATTGCTGAAATAAACAATCTTGTGATCAGTACACCGACAGTCAACTTGGTATCTGTGTGTTTGAGTAACTGTGTATTAACATTAACAGGGAGTTAGACGATCATTACGCAATCGGCAGTATATTTCCTCCAAAACAGACCTTGTCCCTTAGCCTCTAGATCTCTCGATGATCTTTAAGCCTGAGGAATAATTGGGCCCAGGTTCAAATTGTAATTTGCCTGTAATAGTTGCAATTTCCGCCACACAGTTATTCATTAGTTTATTTAACTATGACAAAGCCTCTAGCGATAGGCTGAACTTTTCGCATAACATTTTATTTGTTGTGTTTATTTTATAATTGATGCTTAAACAAAAACAGTGGGCTTTATCTTCAATTTGTCATGGTCTAAACTGTTGGGGAAAAATTAACTTAGTCCAATTTCATATTTATGCTTATACCGTATTTCATATTTATGCTTATACCGTAAACGAAACATTTGCTCTTCCTGAAAAATCCATGGCTAAACAGAAGCTTATTTCAGAGATAGGTAATTAGCTTTTTTCTTGTGCACATTTGTACTTCACCTTACCATGGAGCTAGCTCCATGACCTTACTAAGCATTCTTTGCTTACACAGTTAGTTCAGAGTTTTGGTGCTAAGCTTGTTATTTAACTTGACCCAGGATATTTGTTGTATTCTAAGAAATATTGATACTTTGAGGCATCAGAAGTGTGTATGGTCAACCATACATATCTGTCTCTATGAATCTACATGTATACATTAAGGATTCCTATTATACACATATATGGCCTGAAGGCCGAAGGTCGAGGTAAATAGGTCCCTCTTCTGGTCACAGGCCCGAGGGGGGGGGGGGGGGATAGACTTGCACTAGTGACTGAATTGTGCCAGTCCATATGTGTTTTATAACACACCTCGGTCTACCATAAAATACGAAATAAGAGAAGAAACATTTCAGGGTTTTATAACTTGACTATTTTGATTCAACAATTAAGTCATGAGCAATTAAATCATAAGCATTTCAACAATAAGGAACGCTTTTCACTGTTCACATCATGAGGGGGTGCTGTAACCAGTATATTGCCCGGTTTCGGGAACTATTTCCTGCCATATGGAAAGGTTTGCGGTGACACCATGTACATGTAATAATCTCTCTATGTGAGTTGGGGGTGGTTCTGAAAAGAACCGTTGGTTTCAGAACCACCCCCAACTCACATAGAGAGATTATTACATGTACATGGTGTCACCGCAAACCTTTCCATATCGTATTCCCACCATGCAAAGTTTCAAATCTTACTTATTTCCTGCCAATTATGCACACACGATGTCTTGATGCACGTCTAGTTCATGGTGGCGCTAATCTCATTCACTAGCCCATATTAGTTAACCCCACATGACCGTGTTCCAGCCAACCAGAATACAGAACTAGCAAGAGGTGTGTTATTAATAGTCAATATGAATGACCAGCTTGTATGGTGAAGTATGTTTACTAAATGATCTGACGTATATGTTAATTTCTGTAACTACCTTTAAAAGGTGATAGTATCTTATGAAATTATATTAAGTTACAATGTATTGTCTTTGCAGACTTAATAATCAGCCAATATTTTTAAAGTAAAATTAGTTTTTATCATAATACACAAAAGAGTCTTTAAAAATAGTTGGATTTATTTGTAGTTCTGTAGTTTTTTAGTCACAATGATCATGGGAATCTTGTGGATCAATAGGAATATGAATGAGAAGACTTTTTGTTGTGCATTGTCTGTTGCAGGCCGTGGGCAGGGGTTTCCCTTAACTTTGTTGTTCACTCGCCGTTCGGACGAGTTAACCAAATGTTAGGTTCCAAGATTTTTCACTAGCCCACATGTAATAATGCACACAATTTTTGAAGCGTAAAAAAACCTGATGTTATCCCCTAATTTCTGCCCTTAATAATACTTTTTTCAGGATTTGAGGATCAGTTGTATCAGAACTTCTTTTGCAATGAAATCTTCGTAATTTAACGACCAGTCGACGTCGAACATTGGGATTTTACCACCGAACCACTCATTAATGGTGAAAAGTTAAAATTTGGTTGAAGTTTTATTAAAAAGTTTAAAATAAAGGTAGTGGTTAGAAAAAGAAAAAATATTTTAGTTTTGTGTGAAAGTATTTTATTTTAATATGAAGAAACGTATTATCGTACTTTACTAGTTTTATTGTTCGAAATACAACAAAATCGTACTGGTTGGCATCTGAGCAGAAAACAGTTAGTTTGCTGCTAAGCCAATATAAGCAGGATGCCAGTCATAGATGGTACATGTGACATGGTGTTTTAGCTGTTAACCTTATTTTTGTAAGCATAATTGGTCTGTGCTTAGCTACTTTTTATGCATAAGCAGCTCTACGAAGTGGGCCCTGGTAGGGAATCTGTCCTTTAGCCACTGCCCCCCCCCCTTGAGAGGAAAAACATAGGACCACTTAGCTCCTGAACAGAACTTCATTTTAATAGAAATAATTCCCAAAATGTGTAACCTTCATTCTAACTCTATGACCTAACATACATCTTAACCCTAACCCTTTAACCCTACCCATAAAACCAACTCAGAGTCTACAAAGGGAGTGAGCTCAAGAATGAATATAAACTAAACAGGGAACACCTCTCAGTTCATTACAGATATGTTTAATTAACAATAACCATTTACACCACAATTAAAGACTTTGCACAAAATGGACTACTAATTCCCAATACCTTTTGCCAATAATGCACACTTCACACACATTTTTTGATAAAAAATAGCATTTGTAAATACTATTGTATGACCTTAAAAATGTTGGATGAACACCGAGCCAGTAACAGAAAGTTGTTCTCTTTTCAAGTTTACATGTCATTGTCATAACTTTGTAACACACATATCCAATATGCATGAATGGTGACAATAAACAACATCCAAAACCACAACACCCCAACAAACAAACAAACAACTGTTTTCTTGATTTTCAGACTTACTAAGTAAAAAATTATCTCTTTAACTTTAAACACACTCGATCAAATGGCCTGAGAAATGTTTGGACGGAAATACTCCTACCCCATTAAACTTGTTAAAGAACTTGTCAAACACCCCTACACCGACAAATAAACAAAATAATTGTCACAATATGGTAATACATGGTAATGACAAACAAATAAATAAAACAAAAAAACCAAACACCCCAACAAAGAAATATTTTCTTTATTTTCAGACTTACTTTGTAAAAAAATAACACTTTAACTTTAAACACACACGATCAATTGTCCTGAGAAATGATTGGACGGAATTATTACTACCCCATTAAACTTGTTAAAGAACTTGTCAAAGCACCCCTACACCGACAAATAAGCAAAATAATTGACACAATAACTTTCACACTTAAAACACATAAAACATTCAATACTGAAAACAATAAATTTTTGAAATGATTGCTTTTGCTATTCATTCCATTCAAATGGTGTGGCAAAAAGTCAATGGTTGTCTTTTGCAGACACAGAAACAAAAATACCCGTTACCAATGTATACAAAAATGAAATTTTAAACAAACTGAATCCATTACAAATGCAATCCTAAGTTAGCGTTTTGTGAGCAATCTATGGTCTTAGATTGACGGGTCCTTACCAGTGCTGGAGGACTTAAGGCCGGACTTGGACTCAAGACCTGTCTTGAGTCCATTTTTTTGTGGACTCGGACTCCCCCTCAGTCTCGGAGCACCGTGACTCAGACTCGGACAACGGGAACTTGACTACAGCACTGGTCTTGACACAAGCCACAAAATGAAACGGTCCACGTGTGTTAGACTTTTAAAGCTCATTTACACTACATTGAAGCCTTGCTGTGGGCTGGAATTGTCACTTTGTGATTACTGTGAAGACTAAACCCCCATTTTAATTATGTTTAAAAAATAAACTTGGATGTATAGAAAGACATCAAAGCATTAATTGTTCTTTCATTTAGTTTCTAATATTTTAAGCTGCTGCTGAAAATGCCCTGTACTCTACAAAAATCAAATACCTAGCATTATAATATACTTGGTTGCTTATGTTCCACACTTTGTTTCTGTTGAGAAACTACCCAGATAGCAAATACATGTTGGGCCGACACTGGTTATTGAATGGTGGCCCAATGTTGGCAACCCTAGTTGGCCCCGCTTGGAGCTGCTCATCGGCGCAACGTTGGCCCCTTCAGTCTTTTTTTCGCTGGCCCAACAATTGTAAATTAACGTTGGGCCAATGTGGGCTGTCAACGTTGGCCCATAGAATAAAATAAATTACATTTATTTAATACGTTATTGATTCATTATTCCTACTATTATCTAAATACCCTAAGTACATTATGATTAGTTAAGTCTACTGTTAATTACTTACACGCATACATACATAGTCTACTACCTAATTTAACTAATACCCATATACTGTATAATACACAGCGTGTGTTATATATATACTTCAACTTCTACTGACTTAGTACTCATGGTTGTGATATTAATTATTGATTATTCTTTGTTATTATACTTTTGCAATAAAAAATAAATGGGTTTTTTTTACTTAAAATAATCTCAACATTTTCCCCGGATAATTTATAACAAAAAAACGCAACAAGTTACATTTAATTGTTGGATTTCATAAATTTGTCAAAATTTTATTGCACTATTTAGAACAACTTGAACGCCCTGCCTTCAAATTTGCATAATGATCAACATCGGTCCAATGCCGGCCCAACGTCGGCATGTTAGTGTTTTGACATAGACAAATTCAAAACGTACATTGGCAAGACACCCACAGCCCCCATTGCCAAGACGAAACTTAACTTGTCCCTATACGCGTTAATTGTTTAGCGTAAGAACTGTTGGCGGGAAACAAATAACTACTACGTGGTGTAACATAAATTACAAGTTGTTCATCACTCTTTGTTAGGCCAAATCCATGTCAGTTATAGAATCCCAAAAGCACGTCAACAATTAAATTCAGATCACAATGTTTGTAACATACGAGCCATGGGCTGCCTAAGAGGAGTTATACATTTGGACAATCTAACCTCATCCGATAGTGCGCCGCACTATAGGGCCAAAGAATAGCTATCACAGGCCCAACGTGGTACCAATATTGAATGTGTTTGGTCATCATGGGCCAACATTGAGCCAATATAATTTCATGTAACGGGCCAACATTGTGCCAATTTTCACCATAACCTCCAATAGTGCGCCACTATAGGGCCAACGAATAACCATCACAGGCCCAACGTGGTACCAATATTGAATGTGTTTGGTGGGCCAACATTGAGCCAAAATATAATTTCATGTAATGGGCCAACATTGTCCCAATTTTCCCCATAACCTCATCCGATAGTGCGCCACTATAGGGCCAACGAATAACTACCACTGGCCCAACGTGGTACCAATATTGAATGTGTTTGGTGGGCCAACATTGAGCCAAAATATAATTTCATGTAATGGGCCAACATTGTCCCAATTTTCCCCATAACCTCATCCGATAGTGCGCCACTATAGGGCCAACGAATAACTACCACTGGCCCAACGTGGTACCAATATTGAATGTGTTTGGTCAACATGGGCCAACATTGAGCCAATAATAATTTCATGTAACGGGCCAACATTGTGCCAATTTTCCCCATAACCTCATCCGGTATTGCGCCACTACAGGGCCAACGAATAACTATCACAGGCCCAACGTGGTGCCGATGTGGTGTACGTTGATGATAAGGGCCCAATATTGGGCCGATTATAAAACAACGCCGACATAGGGCCAACCTTATTGGGACATTGTCGGGCCACCGTAAGCTAATCGACCCAACCATTTGCCAATCTATCATATGCTGTGCCAACATTGGCCCAACATGTTCTTGCTATCTGGGTAAGATTTGAGGTAATGACATCTGATCAAAACGTTGGGTTGCTACGCCACCTGTTCTTTCCAGAACCTCCACACCTCACCTCATAAGAGAGATAAGCACATAAGCAAATTTCCCCTTTTTTAGATTTCTTGTGTATTTTGTGCTTGTGAATTGTGGTATTTTAGATTTTTTGGGGGTTCTTCTTATGTAAAGTGCTAAAAGGCCTTCGGGCATTGAGCTATATTAAGTGTTTTATTATTATTATCGTACCGCAAACTTCAGTTTCAAGATTGTTTTTCCCAATATGCAAAGTTTAAAAAGCTACTGACCATTCAATATGTGTCTGATCCCTAAGGGTCTGAATGTTGATCACACAGCAGTTGATCATTTTGTGACGATGGCATCCCATGCTAGGAGTCTGGATTGATCAAAGCCATTTTTGATGAGTGGTACTCTGATGCAAGAACAGGCTTCTCCATATTGGTCACGCCAAAGGCTTCATAGGGAGGAGGAGAGCCGCTTGGAGAAGCTTGCACCCGTTCTGTAATGAAGATGTATATACATATTTGTCAAGTCTTACTTTCATGATGAAAACAGTTTATGCAGTGATTTCTGAGATGTTTGTGATTTCTAAGATGTTTCAGTCGGATGATTTCTAAGATGTTTCGGTTGGATGATTTCTAAGATGTTTGACTGATTTCTAGATGTTTTAGTTGACTGATTTCTGAGATGTTTGTGATTTCTAAGATGTTTCAGTTGACTGATATCTTAGATGTTTCAATTGAGTGTTCTCAAGATGTTTCAATTGGATGATTTCTAAGATGTTTCAGTTATATGATTTCTAAGATGTTTTAGTTGACTGGTTTCCTAGATGTTTCAGTTGCTTGTTTTTCAGATATTTCAGTTGGAAGATTTCTAAGATGTTTCAGTTGGATGATTTCTAAGATGTTTCAGTTGGATGATTTCTAAGATGTTTCAGTTATATGATTTTTAAGATGCTTCAGTTGGATGATTTCTAAGATGTTCAATTCGTTTAGGAGGGGATGGGTAGCTCATTGTAGTTGGCTCAAAAACATGTACAAAGAATAGTAGGATTTACACAAAGACCAAACAAACATTTGACGTCATCATGACGTCATCATTTCTCAGGTTATATTATCTTAAAAGTACAGTTTTACAAGATATATATGTAGACAATGAATTCGATCTCACAAGGCATTAAATATTGTATTATTAAGTTGATTATGTACACGCTACAACACTTTCATATTCACTTGATTAATTTGAAAAAATTATAAACGAAACAGCTTTGCATTTGTGCACAAATGCAATTATGTCTAGTTTCACTTTTAGTTGATCAAATAAAATGATAAATCTTTGGCTTACCTATAAAAGATTTATCGCTGGTTCCTGGGTGCATCTCATAGGCAGCTAATGGTAAATCCGGGACCGGGGATTGTGAAACTTCATTTTTCACAGTTAACCTTTAATAAATAAATATATATATATATATATATATGATTTTGGGTTGAACAAAGAAAAATTGACTAGAGTGGGATTTGAACCAACGACCTCCGGTTTAACGTGCCGGCGCTCTACCAACTGAGCTATCTAGCCCTATGTTGGCGGTCTCCCTATTTTGTCAATATCTTTGTTCGGGGGGTGTCAGTCAGAAAGCCATTAAACCGCAAACTGCCGTGTAGCCGGGGATCACACCCATACGATACAACCTGGGAAGCGGCAGCTGGGGATCACCTTAAGGGGATGCGACTTTTTTTTATATATCATATAATTCAAGTAATGGACCACAAGGGAAACTGACTGGGTAAATATTAAATGATTTTGGGTTGAACAAAGAAAAATTGACTAGAGTGGGATTTGAACCAACGACCTCCGGTTTAACGTGCCGGCGCTCTACCAACTGAGCTATCTAGCCCTATGTTGGCGGTCTCCCTATTTTGTCAATATCTTTGTTCGGGGGGTGCCAGTCAGAAAGCCATTAAACCGCAAACTGCCGTGTAGCCGGGGATCACACCCATACGATACAACCTGGGAAGCGGCAGCTGGGGATCACCTTAAGGGGATGCGACTTTTTTTTATATATCATATAATTCAAGTAATGGACCACAAGGGAAACTGACTGGGTAAATATATATATATATATATAACAAATTGAGCTCACTGTACTGTACGTTCATAATGAATGTCATACATGGGCTCACACACCTTTCGTTGCTATAAATTTGTGTGTCACTTAACAAATATTCTTTCTTTTTTTACTGCTCTGATGCAATTCTTGAGAAACAATCATTACACAAAAGAGAGCTCTAGTCTTCACAAAATATAAGTGAAACGAAATTACTGAGTTTCAACATGTTTTTGCACAACTCCTTCAGGAAAATAATAGCTCAGTGCACTTTAAATTGTTACTACTTCAGGCTCAAAGCTGGTACACCCTTGTGGATAATTCGACTTAAAGTCCTGTGTTTCACTGTTCTGTTCCATTCTTAAAGGGAGGGTATACCTTTGGTAATTACTCCAAAAAATAATGACCATAAAACTTGGTAAGAAGCACTGCAGCTGTTGATAATGTATAACATGTCTAGAAACGATTCCCTTCTTAGAAATGTGGTTTCAGAGAAAGTTCAATCTTGGAAATGTTTCATGCAGGAAACATTGCTCAGATGTGTATTGCAATTACGGATTATTCTTCCTGTGTGGACATAACTGCTCAAGATATTCGTCAACTAAAAAACGCTACCACCTTTTGAAATGAAATTTTCACAGGTTAGTTTTAGTGTATATATCTACATTTATATAGGATTAAAACAATCGTACAATTCCAAAAAACAAAGGTGTACTTTGCCTTCAAGAGAAAAAAATTATGAGTTTAACAGAGTCTGTGCATACCGGAACTATATTTTCATAGAAAACATTGCTTACAAATTTTCTGCTAGGCAAAATTGAGCAAGATACAAGTCAGATGGTTTATTGTATTGTGGCTGGTAACCGTATTCTGTTAAGCATACTTTTGTTGTGCTTAGCTACATTTTGTGTTTAACCACGCATGTATAGACACCATCCGACATGAAGTGGTTAAGCAGCGGTATGGAATTGGGCCCTGGCCTTTAAAGGTTTTCACATAGATCCTTCAACAATAGACCGTGGATGTCTCGCTCGTAAAGGAACATTTTGGGGACCACTTTGGTCCCACACACATTGCTTCAACACGTAAAGGAAACAAACTCGCGCCCTTTAATGGATCCCAATGTTCAAATATTTACGTGACTTGCACAGTCTATAGCCATGCACTCCTTGAATGGAAAAAATGAAATTCTTACAACAGTATAGTCTGTGGTATTCTTTGAGT
Source organism: Plazaster borealis (assembly GCA_021014325.1). Lineage (NCBI taxonomy): Eukaryota > Metazoa > Echinodermata > Asteroidea > Forcipulatida > Labidiasteridae > Plazaster > Plazaster borealis. The sequence continues at coordinate 33,438,397 of CM037474.1, read as the reverse complement.
TAAAATGGATGCAACAACAGTTTTAAACCAACAGAAAGAGAACAACCTATAAACACTTTGACAACTGTGAAGAAAAGGTTTTGTAATGGTATCCATATTCTCGGTCTTTACCACTGCATGCAGCTTTTGTAAGTGTTTCAAGACTTACTTTTTCAACAGGAGACATAACAGTATGATGGTGGATCAGTGTTTCAAGACTTACTTTTTCCACAGGAGGCATAACAGTATGATGGTAGGTCAGTGTTTTAAGAGTTACTTTTTCAACAGGAGGCATAACAGTATGATGGTGGGTCAGTGTTTCAAGACTTACTTTTTCAACAGGAGGCATAACAGTATGATGGTGGATCAGTGTTTCAAGACTTACTTTTTCAACAGGAGGCATAACAGTATGATGGTGTGTCAGTGTTTCAAGACTTACTTTTTCAACAGGAGGCATAACAGTATGATGGTGGGTCAGTGTTTGAAGACTTACTTTTTCAACAGGAGGCATAACAGTATGATGGTGGGTCAGTGTTTCGAGATTTACTTTTTCAACAGGAGGCATAACTGTATGATGGTGGGTCAGTGTTTCAAGACTTACTTTTTCAACAGGAGGCATAACAGTATAATGGTGATGATAAAAACAAAGAGGCCAGCAATTCCGATGATCACAAAAATGGCGTTAAAACCTCCTCCTGCTGCTGGAGTCACTGTTGTCAATTGCTCTGTGGTTGTTGTTGTCGTTGTTGGTGTTGTTGTTGTTGTTGTTGTTGTTGTTGTTGTTGTTGTTGTTGTTGTTGTTGTTGCTGGACCTGATGACAAAAACAACAATAAAGCTTTTAAACTCAGGAGGGGACACAATTATAGCAAATAAGGGAACGCAGGATTCTTGTTCTACCAATCAAGATCCCCTGTGTGCATTAATAAGTACATTACAAGATCGGTGTTGATCAAAAAACAACTTCGTGATTTGAGGCATTTCATGGCGGAGTATCGATAATGGTTTGAGGATATCTACTTTGCTGTGTAAAACTGTTCGATATGAAATTGCAATCAATACAGTACTCCATCCCAGTCTCATTACTAAATGTATTTCAGAAGGGTCTCTCCATTTCCTCCTCCCTTACTCCCCTCCTATCATTTCTCCCCCCTCCCCCAACTTGTGTGAATCTTATTTTCTTACGGTAGCAATCTGTTGAAGTGACAGCTCCAGTATCATCAGTAATCATTCCTTCTGGGCATTCAATGCAGTACTCCATCCCAGTCTCATTGCTGAATGTATTTTGAGGGCACTGATCACATTGGTTGACACCAATCACATCACTCCATACACGGTAGGAACCTCTCTCACATAAAGCTTTATATAATTGAAAATATTAAATACCACAACATTCAACAAAGTTGTTACTAGAAATATTTGTAAAATCCTCAACAAAAATCTTCTGAGGATGCTGGTGTAGATTTTACTCTCTGGCTTCAAAAGCAAATGAAAATAAATAAATGAATAAATAGATGTGGAAATTCTTTTAATTGTCTGATTACAAAATCAAGCAAAATTGCCTTTACTTCATCATCATCAACACCATTGTCGGTATGACATAGTTGATACTTTTGTAATTCTCCAACTACCCACTCTCAAGCGACGGATAGTTAGGTGGCAACAGACACGAGGAAAAAATAACCACAGAAGCAAAGTGATCTAAGATGCCTGTATACTTTATGTTAGTACGACTGATATACACACTACACTCACCAAAGCATTCAGTGATGTTACTTGCCCCCTTGCCATAAGTGACCATCTCATGAGGGCAGTTGATACAGGAGGACTGCCCTTCCTGATCCTGGTATGTACCAACAGGACAAGGAATGCATTCAAATTCAGTGTCAGAACTCTGGAATAGAAACGTCCCCTGCCCGCATTCCACTGTGGATAAAATCAAAAGTTTAAAGCAAAACTGATTTTCTTTCTCTTATTCTTATTGCATGGCTAGAAAAAGATGGAGATAGCCACGTTTGTCTGGTAGACAAACAAAAAGAAGGTGATGGTAGCTTTTAAAGACTAAAACTTTAAATACTGCATGAACTTTCAAAACAACAGCTACTCCATCAGATGAAATGAAGGGGGCAATCTAAGTACAGTCTTCATATACAAAAATCAAGGTCAGAAAAACATTTAAAGGCGAGGAAAGAAGCAGAATGAAAAAAACAAAACAAACAAACAAACAAACAATTGCTTCAACCAAACAAATTGCCCTAGATGCAGGAAACTGGTGTGTATGATTATAGACTTTGTAAAACACTGTCAAACTGTCCCTGACTGCATTCTACTGCCAGAGTGTAACATCCATGAGGTTTGGTGACAGAAAAATAAGACACCTCGAGTGGTGTTGCAAATTGTCATAATTTAAGAATGTTCACTCAATATTCACAACCAAGCTGCTGTCTTATAGTAAAGTACCACTTTGAACTGTCTAAAAGTAAAGATAAATTACCACTTTGAACTGTATTGAACTCCTTTATTAAAGGTCTTTGAAAAGTATTTTAATACTAACAACTGTTCAACTAACAAGATTTTATGTTGGTGAGCTACGAGCTGATGAGTGCATAGCACTTCTGCAGTATTGAAATTTCACCAGAATAAAAAGTCAGAAATGTATAAACATCGTGGGTTGGTAAACTGCTTTATATTCAATATTTATTTTGTTCCTGTTTTAACCTTTTTATGACAAATGTTTTGAGAATTTTAATGAAAATTTAGAAAAAAAGAAAAACAAGAAAAACAATTCGGTCACGACGCAAATGACGGTCAGTCGGACGAGGACAAACAATTTTTTTTTGGCCTTAAACTGCAGGGAACGTGCAGTTTTTTACAGTTTTCAATCACAACTTTTAGGAAACACCTTCTGAAAATGATAGGCTAGACTGAGGTGACCTCGGGTCCCTGCTAGAGGCTACAAAAGAAAAACTCACCACAGTATCCATCTTCAGTTTGAGCAGTTCCCTCTGGGCACATGTTATATCCATCTGTCACAATTGAGCTGAGGTCAGGAACTTTGACCTCTCCATTGATCTCCAGCGCAAACTCTCCAGCTTGGACGACAGTGACTAAGCCACTTACAGATTCAACTAAAGCAAGCCCATCATTTTCTGAAGTAAAAAATTTAAGTCAATGAAACTATACAAATAAACAACTGCTTAACACATTGGACATCTCTACTGACGTTATCAGATCTAGTGGCTATATGAAATCCACCTGAACTTCCATGGTGTTACATTATATAGACTCTTAAAAATAATAATAATTTAGGAGGCTAATCATCCATACTCACAGCTAAGAAGGTGAATTGTGAAGGGCGCCTTTGGTTGCTAGCCACATCAACCCATAAATTAGCTTTGCATTTTTTCCCTTAATATTTTTATTATTCTATTATTCTTCCCTTAATAATAAACTGTGCAAGTCTCGCACATATTTGAACGTTTAAGTGCGCATGTTTGTTTCCTTCATGCATTAAAGCAATGTGCGTGGAACCAAAGTGGTCCTAAAGATGTCCGAATACACGTGAGATTTGCATGGTCTATGGTCATTTAGGAAAAATTGAAGGTAAAAGGGAGATCTTTGAAAAAATTCCTAAAACAAAATAAATCTTAAAAAATCACAAGCTTGCTAGCCTATTATTTAGAGAAAGCCTTGCACTTCCTTCTCAAAGGTGCAGGGTAAAGTTCCTCCTGATAACGGGCAAGGTGTAAATTTCTATTGGAACTAAACAAGGGAAACAGGTCAAAACCATAGAACACAATATGGACTTTGCTGAGAGTATTAGTTAACATCAGAAACCAACAATGGACAAACTTTATACGTACATTTCTGTCCAGCTTCAATCAAATTTCAAACCACAGATTTTTTTATGTACTGACTTGATTACTGACTGATGATTGCAATGGATACGTTTGTAAAGCTACCACATCAATAAAACATTTTAAAAACGAATAGGGACTAGTAGGTGAATGAGTGAGTTTTAAATTTTGGAACAATTTGGGGTTGAACAAAGAAAAATTGGCTTGTGGTTTATCACTTGAAATTTTGCAACACTTAAAGATATTGGCATTATACAGCTTCGTTCATAGTTCACGCGAAAAAGAATGTGAAGGGAATTGCTGTGACACAAACAATTCCCATTCTGACAAACAACACAGTTGCTTCACTGCCATAATAATAGTATGAATTATGAACCAGGCTTTAGGCATGGAACTAAAAATACATTTGATTATTCAAATTAGTAGATTTATCAAACAATTCCAACATCATTCCCTCCTTTAAAGGGTCTGTATACATTTGGTAATTACTCAAATGGCAATAAAAACTTACTTGGTTAGAAGTACAGCAGCTTCTGATAATATAAAGCATTTTGAGAAACATTTCACTTTGAAGTAATGTGGTTATGGAAAAATATGTCAGTTTTTATCCCACAAAATTTGAATCTCAGAAGCGTTTCTGTTGATACGTTCCTCAGATTGTGTATTCCAATTGCAGATTATTCTTCCTGCATGGACATAACCGCTCAAGATTTTTGGCAATATCTCAAAAACGCTACCACCTTTTGAAATGAAATTGTCACAGGTTAGTTTTATGGTATATATCTACATCTATATAGGATTGAAACAAACCGTGTGTTCCAATTACCAAACGTATACAATCCCTTTAAGGTGTCTCAAGAATGGACTTTATAGAAGACGATTTCTTATCCAACCTGTTCCATTTCCAGTTGCATTTCCAGTTGCATTTCCTGTGTCCGTTAGATTAATGAAGATCGTAACTGTGAGCTGGATACTAGACACTGCCTGTCTGACCACTCGATCACCATGGTTACAGTTACCAATCTGGGATATCAATGAGAAAAGGGTGGACAGATTTTGTGGGGATTCTTGAATATTTTGAAGGGTTTGGGTAGAATGAAAATAATATGCATCTCTAGTGCTTTGAGCTAACCTTGTGGGAGCCCTGTAGTGCCTGTTTAAAGAACCTGGAAGTGTGTGGAATGAGGAAACCATTATTGTGTTATTTTATGTTTAAGTGCATTGTTTGGTTGACTAAAATAACACTTGACCAACAACCCACCAAGAAACATTGCTTTCAAGTGGGGACATCTACTGGGAAAAGAAACCTCATTGAACAGGGGATGGTACACTCTGACCTGGGGCATTTTGGGGACACACAGGGCTTTTTCATACTGTCTGGTTCCAATCCATGGGACAGTACACTCTGACCTGGGGCATTTTGGTGACCCATAGGGCTTTTTCATACTGTCTGGTTCCAATCCATGGTAAGAAACCTTATTGAACAGGGGGCGGTATACTCTGACCTGGGGCATTTCGGTGATCCATAGGGCTTTTTCATACTGTCTGGTTCCAATCTGTGGGAAGAAATTCTCTACACAGGGTCATAATCCCCTCAACCCACCTCCAGAACAGGGTTTTGACACAAATCGACTGCTCTCCACAAGTCAATACTAGATTGAAATGTTGTAGTGTGAAAAGGCCAGTCAAACCTACCAGTCAGACCTGCGTCCAACATGGAGATTTTTCGTAGTGTGAAAAGGCTTACAGTTTATTAGGAGTAGAGATTTGGTATAAACATGCTCCCAATCAGCAAATGTCGTCCAATATACATCATCTACTTACAGACACTTCAGTCTTGCAAGTTTGATCTTTTATACAAGACAGAGATTTTTGTTGACTCAAAGATGAATATGTACTGCTCTTAATGGACGCCATGTCTGCTTCAGAGCTACAGGAAACGCCGTTGAAACTGCAAGACATTTTCCCGGTGAAACCTGTTGCAGGTTTTGCCTCTGCAAAATAACAAAATACAAACAGCTGGACTTTAAACAGCATCAATTGTTTAGGGAGGAGTGTACTCATTCTAAAGTACTGAACAGTATGGAACAGTCGTTGTTGGCAACATAACTGTCTTCTTACATAAATCAGTGTTTCCTTGATACCATATATTTGTTGGGTTATTGTTCACATTTGCTCTATATATAAAAAATTTAAAAAATAAAATAAAGGTATGCAGGAAACACTAAAGTTATTGTTAACCAGTGAAGTATCAGTGAAAATTTGTGATGAAGTACTCAAGAACAAAAATGGAAAAACCGTTCATTTGAGTTTGTTTTGTACATGCTATAACAAGGGAATAAGCGAGTAGGCAATGAGGTCTTAAACAGCAGCAGGGTCGTGGCTGTGCGATAAAGGACCGAGTCGAAGGTGATGTCCTTTAATGCACGGCCACGACCCTGGCCAATTTTAAACGAACGGTCCAGACCGAGTCGCCACTCTTTTACTCCTTTCATAAATACCTTCCCATTAAAAACATCAAAAAAACCTTAAAAATTGAGAATATATCTGACAGTTTTGTAGCCCCTCGCGTAAGACTCGAAATTGTGCGCTTAACTTTCAAACTAACACATGCAAGTGCTCCGCGCAATCATCTGATCAGGCCCTCTTTCAACTAAATTTCCTCAGGCCTTGTTTATAAACACGCCTCAACGTATTTATACAGCACGTTTAAATATAGCCATGTGATCCCCTTTTGACAAATAAGAATGGATAAACTGGCCCTGGTAAAAATAATGCTTGTTTAAATTTCAAGATTAAAGCAATAGAAATAAGACTTGTTTCAGAAACAATGTTCTCCAAACAGTATTTCAGATTTTTATATTTCTCTGGTTTGTTTCGCCATAGACTCCTTACTCTCCACCTAGCATCCATGGGTTTTCGTCATGATTTCTCAAAACTGTGAGGCATTTTGGACCCAAATATTTATACTTTATGTTTGGGTAATAAAAGCTCTACTTTGCATTCTGGCGCACTTTAAAATGGTTTATTTTATAATTTTTTAAAAATTTGATCTTAAATCTCAAATTGTTTTAAAGAATTTTATTATTTTTTGTTGAGTATTTACCCGTAATTTGTGCAATTCGGCCCATAACCCACTGCTTCACTCTGACCCAATGCGCTAGCCTTCCCTTAAAGTCTCCTTTAAAGTCTCCATTGGATTTGACAGAATTAACACTGGTTACACTTACTGACACACTGCGGTAATCTTGCAAGTGGATTATCTTCATTTTGATGGCTCCAAAGATAGCTAGAGCTTGGACCACAATGATAGAAACTCAGGGGCGTCATACCAAAGGTATATCCATCACGGCAGGAGATGGTGCAGTTCATTTCCTTGTCACCTGTCTCCTTACAGTCTTTCTTACCCCGTAAAGGGTTACGGAGTCTGATGCAGGCTGTAAAGAGATTTATCGTATACAAAGAAGTTAAACACTTCATTCAATATGTAGTGAACGACCATTGTTGTCCTCACAAACCTGTTACGATATTATTAAACTTGATAGGATTTTATGTCACAGTGAACCACACTGCACTGTGGACACAATCAACCACATTTCTTGTTTTAATCACATCACTCTGTGAAGTTGAACTTTTGCTGTCCAAGAACCAGCACTAAGGCAATCACCAACCTGGACATGATTGGGTGTTGCAATGAGAACCAGCACTAAGGCAATCACCAACCTGGACATGCTTGGGTGTTGCAATAACAACCAGCACTATATAAGGCAATCACCAACCTGGACATGCTTGCCAATTGGGTGTTGCAATGAGAACCAGCACTAAGGCAATCACCAACCTGGACATGCTTGGGTGTTGCAATGAGAACCAGCACTAAGGCAATCACCAACCTGGACATGCTTGGGTGTTGCAATAACAACCAGCACTAAGGCAATCACCAACCTGGACATGCTTGGGTGTTGCAATGAGAACCAGCACTAAGGCAATCACCAACCTGGACATGCTTGGGTGTTGCAATAAGAACCAGCACTAAGGCAATCACCAACCTGGACATGCTTGGGTGTTGCAATCCTTCACCTCGGTGGCTTCTCCAGGGCAAGGTTTTCCTCCATTTTCAGGCAGGGGATTGTCGCAGACACGAGATCGGGTTTGAGTCCCACCATCACACGTCTCGGTGCAATTTGAATAGAGTGTCCAAGGACTCCAACCGCCATCAACTGATTAGAACAAAGTGGAAAATGGATTTACATGATCAACTAAAATCATCATAGCTTGATAATATGCCTATCTTAAAGCAATCTAGCTCTTCTTACTGGTTGAAATATCATCCCCAGTAAGATAGTAGAATTAGATGGGTGTAAGAACATACACTGCCAAAATAGAACATGTTTTCAGAAGAAATAATGTTTTTAATGCAAAAAATAGGCAAGGATAAACACTAACAACAATGAAGGTTAATACAAGGCTGTGTAGAACAAGCGACCACAAGAGGTGGCTAGGCTCGATCCCTTTAAAGTTTTGACAATTCCTCTTTGGCTTCTTCAAACAATCTTCTGACTCTGCTCGATTCCGATTTGGGTCTTACTATGATGACTTATTTGTAATCGGATTAACAGGGAAATCATTCCACACTCAACTAGACAATAAAGAGACTCACTGATTTGGATCTGGCACCGTGAGCCATTGAAACCCACAGGACACACGCACATATAACCCACTGCCTCACTCTGACATGTAGCCTTGTTAAGGCACACATTCTGTAGGCAATAGTCTGTCCTGGTCTGGCATCTGTCTCCCTCTAATCCCTCAGGGCAGTGACACATAAACATTGTTAATTGATCTTCACATTGACCAGCTTCACAAGGGTCACTGGAACACTCATCAATATCTGTGAAATTAGTGACGGGAAAAGCATAAAAGAAAAGACTTTAATTGGCTAACAGTGCCTGTTGGATTGGCATATGTGTTGATATGTTTAACAAATAACTGACTGCTTCGAGTGTTATGGTTAAAACGAGGACTATACCGGAGTGACCCCTGGATAGCAGCATTCTATTTCAGAACTGTCCAGGGATCGAGAGAGCTAGTGGTAGTTTTAAGTATAGCACAAGTAAAAGCTGTAAATATTTGTAACACGTACCCCATACGATACACAGACGTCTACTGAGGTACCAAGAAGCTGCCATTGTTGCGGGTATAGTACCCTGGTTGGTTGTATTATTGTTTGTATTAGCGCCATGAGCACTTTTGTGGATTTGTGCGCTTTATAAGTTTTCATTATTATTATTATTATTTTTATTATAGGTATAGTACATTGGTTGCTATGGGTATAGCACATTGGTTACTATGGGTATAGTACACTGTTGCTATGGGTATAGTGCACTGGTTGCTAAGGGTATAGTACACTGGTTTCTACAGGTATATACATTGGTTGATAAAAGAAGAAATATCATGTGACACGCTCTAAACCAATCAAGGCAGTATCTAAAAAGATGTTATAATAAATCTGGTCCACCTTATGTGGCTTTTATTTGAATCAACTCTAATTTCACAAGCCTAGTCAAGCTACAAGACCAAGACACAATTTGTCACTCCAAAGCGTTGCATCTACAACAGCCGGCCTCTAATGGGAAAGCTCAGCTATCTAAGTACTTTATAGCTAGGTTATATTAAAAATTTAAATTCTGTTGATATCCTACCATCACATGAGGAGGGCGCCCTCAGTAATTGTGTGACAGCATCACTGGGTGTTATAATCAACTGGCTCCATGCAAACACGTCAGCAGGCAATGATGGTTTGCATAATGATACAATGACTGGTACCTTGGATTCATTCAATGCATTACTCCATATGTTGACACCACTCAGGTCAAGCTCAAAGGTTTGAAAATCTGTACAGTGAGAATTAAAATTATGACTGAACTTATGAGAGCTGGAAAAAGGGACATCAGCAAAGACGAAGTTTTTAACGTTGTGGTACAAGCTGCTAAAATATAGGATTGAAACTGCCTCTCTAGCTACCGGGCAATCTCGGTGGTCTAGTGGTAAGACATCTGCTCTAGAATGGCAAAGGTCATGGGATCAAATCTCATCCGAGTACTATGCCTGTGAATTTGTTTCACAGGACTCGGGAAAGTATACTGAGTATACAGTGCTCTACACACATCGGTGTATGGGTAAAACCAACAAATTTTTGAAAAAATGTAATTTTCCTTACTGTTGGAATCATATTTTATCAATGCCATCACCAAACTGGCCTGGAAAAATTGAAGTTTTGACCTAATAAACAGTGAACTGAAGAATCCAAATTTTGTTAATGGAAATTTGAGGGAAAGTGAGATAAGATTGCCCCTAGCCTTTACTGGAATAAAGTTACTAAACTATCTGGCTCCCAAACAACTTGGTTATGATAAATTCTCAAATACCTTCTTCACTACCATCAGGTCCAATGGTGAGCATCAACCCACGCTGTAGTTTTATCGTTGCCGAGTCATTAACAGCGCCCTCAGAGGCCAGAGTCTGATCAATGTATACCTTCCACTCCTGACTGGTACCTTGCCAAGTTAACAGCACACTATGCCAACGTCCATCACATAACGTGGTTGACGTCTCAATGATGGTTTCAGAGCTGGCATAAATTAAATTTTCTAATATTAATTTCATGACGTTGCTATAATAAAAAAAATCTGCAATAACGGTGGCCTGTAAAGCTCATAAAACCCTTGGGACTGTATCATTTCAGTACCATAAAACTGGGCATAGATTTTTAAAAAAAATTCTCTAATTATTTCAGGTCAAAATGAACTATCGATAAGGATATCAACTTTACCCCTCACCCTAACCCATCAAAATCTAACAGCATGTTTTGTTTGATTGTCAGACTAAGGACTGAACTAGTACACTGCTTCACATGGGAGTCAAACAGTTTGGTGTTCAGTTGCCGTATGGTGTTGGATTTTGTTAGAGTAAGGAAGCCTTCCTCGTAAATAACTAGCAGTTATTTTGCCTGTAATCACAAAATTATATCACTCTTCAGGAATGTTAATTGTCACTATGGTCATGGAGGTGACCAAACTAGAAGAGACTTCATCATAACTGTGTATTCAGACGCTGTTGTTTTTACGGTAACTGCACCTGATTTATTGAAGAAGGGTGCCCTGCCCATTTGCCACAAGGAACCCCATAAAAAACCCTGAGAAAATATGTGCGAGGTCACAAAAAGACCAACTTCATGGACAGGGTTTAAAAAGCCCACCCAACATGACCAAACAAGCCAAAGTGGCACCACAAGGGTTGTGGGTGTCCATTGAATAATGTATTTTATCCGCAAGTGATAAAATGAACATTCTATATTAAAACTGTAGCCCCCTTGCATTGGCCGCCATCGCTGAGGTCAAACAATGGAAACATGTACGCGTGTCGCGCTGCGCCAACTCTCAGCCAATGATAGGTCTTCATTTACCTCAGTGAGGGCGCCATTTTTAATATCTCTTTTCTGAGCTAATTTGTTAAGGGATATTTTACTGTTGAAAACATCTGAATAAAATTTGGCAGCGGTCATCTTACACCATCTTGCATCTCTCGGTACTCACCCCATGATTGTTAATTTCAAGTCACTCGGATCATGCATCTTGATGACAGGGTTACCCTTGGTCGATATCATCAACAGGATGAAATCACCATGGCAACTGACAGATCTCATCCATAATGAGGCTGAGAGAGCATATAGGTCACGTGAGGTTAGGTTGGTGACATGTACCATGTCAGCTTTTGACGTGTTGGAAAACTTGAGGTCAAAGTCTGCTGGTAACTCTATAAGAAAAATTTGATATTAATTTAATTATATTAGTTCCTTTATCAAAACCTACTTGGTCAAAGATTCACAATCCATGCATTTTTAAATGAATTATAACATCAAAATATTTTATTTTATCAACTTTATGATCAAATGCTTTATAATCAGCATAGCATATCACATTTCTCCTTTGGATCGGCGATTGCCGTGCGTTCGAGATGGATTAGGCTTACGTGCATATGTACTGTCATTGTGTTGACGTGCTGGCTCATTCTGGCAATTTTGATGTGTGAAGCTATTTATACTGGTTCGACGGATCCACAGGATCAGGCCAACAATCAATCAACATGGCGTAGTGGGGAAAGTGATTTGATTGGTCATAATAAGTATAGCCTTGAAAACACATATCTGTTTCAAAATGAATCCCTGTATAGCCTGGCACACAGACACACTGTTCTTCAATACTAGATTCTAAACTTACCCGTTTCACAATGAAGCCCGGTATAGCCTGGCACACAGACACACTGTTCTTCAATACTAGATTCTAAACTTATCTGTTACACAATGAATCCCAGTATAGCCTGGCAGACAGATACACTGTACTTCAATACTAGATTCTCAACTTACTTGTTTCGCAATGAATCCCAGTATAGCCTGGCAGACAGACACACTGTCCTTCAATACTAGATTCTAAACTTACCTGTTACACAATGAATCCCGATATAGCCTGGCACACAGACACACTGTACTTCAATACTAGATTCTAAACTTACCCGTTTCACAATAAATCCCAGTATAGCCTGGCAGACAGACACACTGTCCTTCAATACTAGATTCTAAACTTACCTGTTACAAAATGAATACCGGTATAGCCTGGCAGACAGACACACTGTCCTTCAATACTAGATTCTAAACTTACCCGTTTCACAATGAAGCCCGGTATAGCCTGGCAGACAGACACACTGTACTTCAATACTAGATTCTCAACTTACCTGTTTCACAATTAATCCCAGTATAGCCTGGCAGGCAGACACACTGTACTTCAATACTAGATTCTCAACTTACCTGTTTCACAATGAATCCCGGTATAGCCTGGCAGACATCTACACTGTCCTTCAATACTAGATTCTAAACTTACCCGTTTCACAATGAATCCCGGTATAGCCTGGCAGACAGACACACTGTACTTCAATACTAGATTCTAAACTTACCCCTTGCACAATGAATCCCAGTATAGCCTGGCACACAGACACACTGTCCTTCAATACTAGATTCTCAACTAACCTGTTTCAAAATGAATCCCAGTATAGCCTGGCAGACAGACACACTGTCCTTCAATACTAGATTCTAAACTTACCCGTTTCACAATGAATCCCGGTATAGCCTGGCAGACAGACACACTGTACTTCAATACTAGATTCTATAGTTACCTGTTTCACAATGAATCTTGGTATAGCCTGGCAGACAGACACTGTACTTCAACACTAGATTCTAAACTTCCCTGTTTCACAATGAATCTTGGTATAGCCTGGCAGACAGACACTGTACTTCAATACTAGATTCTCAACTTACCTGTTTCACAATGAATCCCGGTATAGCCTGGCAGACAGACACTGTACTTCAATACTAGATTCTAAACTTACCCCTTGCACAATGAATCCCAGTATAGCCTTGCAGACATCTACACTGTCCTTCAATACTAGATTCTAAACTTACCTGTTTCACAATGAATCCCAGTATAGCCTGGCAGACAGACACACTGTCCTTCAATACTAGATTCTAAACTTACCTGTTTCACAATGAATCCCAGTATAGCCTGGCAGACAGACACACTGTACTTCAATACTAGATTCTAAACTTACCTTTTACACAATGAATCCCTGTATAGCCTGGCACACAGACACACTGTTCTTCAATACTAGATTCTAAACTTACCCGTTTCACAATGAAGCCCGGTATAGCCTGGCACACAGACACACTGTTCTTCAATACTAGATTCTAAACTTACCTGTTTCACAATGAATCCCAGTATAGCCTGGCAGACAGATACACTGTACTTCAATACTAGATTCCCAACTTACTTGTTTCGCAATGAATCCCAGTATAGCCTGGCAGACAGACACACTGTCCTTCAATACTAGATTCTCAACTTACTTGTTTCGCAATGAATCCCAGTATAGCCTGGCAGACAGACACACTGTCCTTCAATACTAGATTCTCAACTTACTTGTTTCGCAATGAATCCCAGTATAGCCTGGCAGACAGACACACTGTCCTTCAATACTAGATTCTCAACTTACTTGTTTCGCAATGAATCCCAGTATAGCCTGGCAGACAGACACACTGTCCTTCAATACTAGATTCTCAACTTACTTGTTTCGCAATGAATCCCAGTATAGCCTGGCAGACAGACACACTGTCCTTCAATACTAGATTCTCAACTTACTTGTTTCGCAATGAATCCCAGTATAGCCTGGCAGACAGACACACTGTCCTTCAATACTAGATTCTCAACTTACTTGTTTCGCAATGAATCCCAGTATAGCCTGGCAGACAGACACACTGTACTTCAATACTAGATTCTCAACTTACTTGTTTCGCAATGAATCCCAGTATAGCCTGGCAGACAGACACACTGTCCTTCAATACTAGATTCTAAACTTACCTGTTACACAATGAATCCCAGTATAGCCTGGCAGACAGACACACTGTACTTCAATACTAGATTCTAAACTTACCCGTTTCACAATAAATCCCAGTATAGCCTGGCAGACAGACACACTGTCCTTCAATACTAGATTCTAAACTTACCTGTTACAAAATGAATACCGGTATAGCCTGGCAGACAGACACACTGTCCTTCAATACTAGATTCTAAACTTACCCGTTTCACAATGAAGCCCGGTATAGCCTGGCAGACAGACACACTGTACTTCAATACTAGAATCTCAACTTACCTGTTTCACAATTAATCCCAGTATAGCCTGGCAGGCAGACACACTGTACTTCAATACTAGATTCTCAACTTACCTGTTTCACAATGAATCCCGGTATAGCCTGGCAGACATCTACACTGTCCTTCAATACTAGATTCTAAACTTACCCGTTTCACAATGAATCCCGGTATAGCCTGGCAGACAGACACACTGTACTTCAATACTAGATTCAAACTTACCCCTTGCACAATGAATCCCAGTATAGCCTGGCACACAGACACACTGTCCTTCAATACTAGATTCTCAACTAACCTGTTTCAAAATGAATCCCAGTATAGCCTGGCAGACAGACACACTGTCCTTCAATACTAGATTCTAAACTTACCCGTTTCACAATGAATCCCGGTATAGCCTGGCAGACAGACACACTGTACTTCAATACTAGATTCTATAGTTACCTGTTTCACAATGAATCTTGGTATAGCCTGGCAGACAGACACTGTACTTCAACACTAGATTCTAAACTTCCCTGTTTCACAATGAATCTTGGTATAGCCTGGCAGACAGACACTGTACTTCAATACTAGATTCTAAACTTATCTGTTACACAATGAATCCCAGTATAGCCTGGCAGACAGACGCTGTACTTCAATACTAGATTCTAAACTTACCTGTTTCACAATGAATCCCGGTATAGCCTGGCAGACAGACACTGTACTTCAATACTAGATTCTAAACTTACCTGTTACACAATGAATCCCAGTATAGCCTTGCAGACAGACACACTGTCCTTCAATACTAGATTCTAAACTTACCTGTTTCACAATAAATCCCAGTATAGCCTGGCAGACAGACACACTGTCCTTCAATACTAGATTCTATAGTTACCTGTTTCACAATGAATCTTGGTATAGCCTGGCAGACAGACACTGTACTTCAACACTAGATTCTAAACTTCCCTGTTCACAATGAATCTTGGTATAGCCTGGCAGACAGACACACTGTCCTTCAATACTAGATTCTCAACTTACTTGTTTCGCAATGAATCCCAGTATAGCCTGGCAGACAGACACACTGTCCTTCAATACTAGATTCTCAACTTACTTGTTTCGCAATGAATCCCAGTATAGCCTGGCAGACAGACACACTGTACTTCAATACTAGATTCTCAACTTACTTGTTTCGCAATGAATCCCAGTATAGCCTGGCAGACAGACACACTGTCCTTCAATACTAGATTCTAAACTTACCTGTTACACAATGAATCCCAGTATAGCCTGGCAGACAGACACACTGTACTTCAATACTAGATTCTAAACTTACCCGTTTCACAATAAATCCCAGTATAGCCTGGCAGACAGACACACTGTCCTTCAATACTAGATTCTAAACTTACCTGTTACAAAATGAATACCGGTATAGCCTGGCAGACAGACACACTGTCCTTCAATACTAGATTCTAAACTTACCCGTTTCACAATGAAGCCCGGTATAGCCTGGCAGACAGACACACTGTACTTCAATACTAGAATCTCAACTTACCTGTTTCACAATTAATCCCAGTATAGCCTGGCAGGCAGACACACTGTACTTCAATACTAGATTCTCAACTTACCTGTTTCACAATGAATCCCAGTATAGCCTGGCAGACATCTACACTGTCCTTCAATACTAGATTCTAAACTTACCCGTTTCACAATGAATCCCGGTATAGCCTGGCAGACAGACACACTGTACTTCAATACTAGATTCAAACTTACCCCTTCCCTTGCACAATGAATCCCAGTATAGCCTGGCACACAGACACACTGTCCTTCAATACTAGATTCTCAACTAACCTGTTTCAAAATGAATCCCAGTATAGCCTGGCAGACAGACACACTGTCCTTCAATACTAGATTCTAAACTTACCCGTTTCACAATGAATCCCGGTATAGCCTGGCAGACAGACACACTGTACTTCAATACTAGATTCTATAGTTACCTGTTTCACAATGAATCTTGGTATAGCCTGGCAGACAGACACTGTACTTCAACACTAGATTCTAAACTTCCCTGTTTCACAATGAATCTTGGTATAGCCTGGCAGACAGACACTGTACTTCAATACTAGATTCTAAACTTATCTGTTACACAATGAATCCCGGTATAGCCTGGCAGACAGACACTGTACTTCAATACTAGATTCTAAACTTACCTGTTTCACAATGAATCCCGGTATAGCCTGGCAGACAGACACTGTACTTCAATACTAGATTCTAAACTTACCCCTTGCACAATGAATCCCAGTATAGCCTTGCAGACAGACACACTGTCCTTCAATACTAGATTCTAAACTTACCTGTTTCACAATAAATCCCAGTATAGCCTGGCAGACAGACACACTGTCCTTCAATACTAGATTCTATAGTTACCTGTTTCACAATGAATCTTGGTATAGCCTGGCAGACAGACACTGTACTTCAACACTAGATTCTAAACTTCCCTGTTTCACAATGAATCTTGGTATAGCCTGGCAGACAGACACTGTACTTCAATACTAGATTCTAAACTTACCTGTTACACAATGAAGCCCGGTATAGCCTGGCAGACAGACACACTGTCCTTCAATACTAGATTCTAAACTTACCTGTTTCACAATGAATCCCAGTATAGCCTGGCAGACAGACACACTGTACTTCAATACTAGATTCTAAACTTACCTGTTTCACAATGAATCCCAGTATAGCCTGGCAGACAGACACACAGTACTTCAATACTAGATTCTAAACTTACCTGTTTCACAATGAATCCCAGTACAATGTATAGCCTGGCAGACAGACACACTGTACTAACAATACTAGATTCTAAACTTACCTGTTTCACAATGAATCCCAGTATAGCCTGGCAGACAGACACACAGTACTTCAATACTAGATTCTAAACTTACCTGTTTCACAATGAATCCCAGTAAAGCCTGGCAGACAGACACACTGATATCCATTGATTCTATCTTCACATGACGCTTGATTCAGACATGGTTGACTAACACACTCATTAACATCAGAGTCACATAAATCACCACTAGAAAAAAATATTAATCAAATATTGATGTAATTGTTAAAAATGAAATTAATATTTGACTGCAGTTTTTATTGGAGAGGTACACACAATGGACAAAACAAAATTAGTTTGTTATTAAACTGGCCTCTTGTAACATGGAGCATTACGTGGAATGTGATTCAAGCCAAGGCTTACATTAACACATACAGAAACATCAAAGAACCTGTCTCTCAGCTTATCACCTGGTCACCAAAACATGGAAGGAGAAATAGGGGAAGACAAAAGCTCAGCTATACAGATGTAGTTGCCAGGGTCATCAGGATGCTTCCAATTGATCTTCACAACTTAGTGAGGGATGACAAGAATCGGCAAGTCTCAACATGATTCCGACCTCCGTCAACTAGAGAGAGAGACATTTACTGAGCCTATGTTATTAAAGTTACCTGAAGCCTGGAGGGCATGTACAGTTAAAGTCACCAGGCCTTGATGTGCAGGTAGCTCCATTACTGCATGGTACCTCATCACACAAATTAATCTGGGTTTCACATCGGGCACCAGTGAATCCTGAAAAAACAACAGCAGTTAGTTTATGGCATCATATTTAATGATGTACCTAAAAGTTCTGTAAATGAAATTATAATTTATTTTACAAATTAACTGATTGTTAAGCTTGATAAAATTGGGCACAATAATGCTTCACAAAATCTAGATAAAAAGACATCAGATTTATACTGGTGAGCATTGCCAACAAAATAATAAGTTTTCAACCTCATAAGACAGATGGAACATTCCAGAAAAAGGATGGTCATCACTCCATGAAAACCCTTGAAAGCATATAAGTTCATTCCGGTCTGGAAATTAGTGAAGAGTGCAGAGTAAAGGAGTAGTCGATTCCCAGCTGCTTGGTCCTGAACTTGTTGTAGCTTGTTCAAGTTGGTTTCCTTTACAACAGCAAACAATTTCCATAATCAAGTCTGGATAGCACAAGTGAATGAATCTCTGAATTCTGCTAATATGACGAAAGTGGAAGTTGATGTTGCAACGAAGTGTGGTTATATGATTTGATTATACGAGATTGTGCAAGTACCGTTTTTGTAATATATTTCATCAAAGAGAGTCAACACACCAGCTCTAGAACCATACCATGATACCACCTTGTTCCCTGTGTACAGAAGCAATAATGAGTACTAATTCTCTTGACTCCAATCTACTTCTCTAATTCTCTGCTTCCTGTTTCAGGCTATATATTTGCATTAGAGAGAGCTTAGATTGTTACACAATAGTAAAAACGCTGAAACTTTATAAAGACATACCTTTCGCACAACTACAAGAGAACTTAGCGTTTTCATCTGTACAGCTACCTCCATTCTTACAAGGGTCAGAATCACACTCGTTGATTTCCTCATCACAAAAGCGCCCTCTGTAGCCAGCATGGCATGAACACTCAAAGTCAGCTACCTAAGAAGTAACCATAGGAGATAACAAAGAGATATAAATGGGCAATGGTCCAATATGCAGAGTCCATACACAGGATAAGAATGATGTGCACCAAGGCTGTATCTTGCTTGGGCAAAAAGGTTGTATCCCATATTCTTGAAAACATGGAATTGGTTCTGTGCAACAAGATGGTATCTGTGATGCCATGAGGTTCTGTGCAGACAATTGGGAAAGGTTAAGAAAAAAACAAAACCCATTGTTATAAGACAATACACAAATCTGAGCACGGTGCCGAATGAACCTTTGCATAATGTGCGTATACTCGGCCATTTTGGGAGTCAATTCCTCTGTGTACATTTTGACTTCCAAAATGGCGGACAGGATAGGCGTGTGTGCGTTGCGCGTTGTGAATTGGGTCCATATAGGCACTATTTCATACAACACATCTCTTTTGTTTTGTTCTTTCGTATTATTTGCATCTTTGTCCAATGACGCGTATGAAACTTCACAAAGCGTGAGTGTGACCAAGTGAAAGCCTGCATGCCACGAGTGCACCAGCATATGAGGGCCCTAGAACTGTCAATTGTACAGGACATATGAGAATGACTCGTCATTACAGTTGCCTCCATGTTGACATTGCGTATTGCTTTGCTGATGATTTTCATACAATAATTCTAGCATTTTTGGGGGGTCTTCTTTGACAAAGTCATTCTTGACCAAAAGCCTGCGTCCCATAATTGCGCCAGTGTAAATACGTCCCAATGTCGGAAAACACTGGCACAGGAAGTATAACATGATTGGTCTTTACCTTGTCAATGCAGCTGCCTCCATGTTGACATTCAGCATCACTTTGCTGACATTCATTGATGTTTACGTCACAATTATCTCCACTATATCCAGGTAGACATTCACACTCATACTCACTGAGACGATCTTGGCACACGGCACCGTTCATACATGGAGTAGACTCACACTCATCAATGTTGACGTCACACAAATCACCTACAAACAATATAAAATGAACCATGAACTTGTTGATCTATCAGGTTTTTAAAAACAACATGAGAGAACAATGATCTGGCTCCACTGGTCTTTCACTTCTAGTACAGCCATACATTTGTTTTTCTTGTAGCAAGGAAGGTAAAGATATCAATAATCAAACCTGATTCCCAAATAACAGTAATCCTCCTGGATCCTCCAAAATCCTCGACATGAATTAGAGGATTGCAGAGGATTGAGGGCTGTAGCCCCAAATAAAAATAAAACATTGCTTGTGACTGGGTCAGGCATACCAATCTTATCCAAGTCCAAACATGTTGGTGTGAAGTGACATAGGAGTGGAAGATTGTGGAGGATTGTAGGCCTGGAATTTCATCATTGAGAGGGCAAGGCCATTTTCGTTTTGCAAGGGGCACTTCCATTGGATTATCTTAAAGCCTTTTTGGAAATTTTTGAAGGGGCACGAAGGCCAAGACCAGGTCAACAAAGGCCATGG
This sequence comes from Plazaster borealis, assembly GCA_021014325.1. Classification (NCBI taxonomy): domain Eukaryota; kingdom Metazoa; phylum Echinodermata; class Asteroidea; order Forcipulatida; family Labidiasteridae; genus Plazaster; species Plazaster borealis. The sequence goes on along the minus strand of CM037474.1, from coordinate 33,417,858 downwards.
CCTGTGCGGCCTTTGTGTAATTCTAGGCCTGGAATTTAGGTTACCTGAAGGCAAGTGGGGCCTGGGGAGTTGGGGTTAAGCAAAGTACCTGTGAATCGTTTATAAGGTCAGTGCTATTTTAACCTTCTCAGATTTAAAGTAAACAATTATTTCAGTTTTTGTTTGTTTTTGGTAGGATAACCACTTCCTTTAAACGGATCAGCCATCTTGTGTTCACTCCTATTCAACTCAATGAAACCATGAGGTTATGGACAAAAGTCTGGTTCTTTTTGTAAAATTAGAATAAATACAAAAAATTGCTATTGAATACATGGAGCAAGACAACCGTGATGAGAAAGGTATACTTCAGTCCTCATAATTTTTTAGGGGTAAGTGTCTTGTGAAAGGCGTCTTGAAAAAGAACACCTGAACATTTATCAAACTACCTGTGAATCCTTGACTGCAGACACAGCTGAAGGAGTTAGTCTCATCAAGACAGCTTCCTCCATTCAAACATGGCTCTTCCAGACAATCATCAATGTTGACATCACAGAGTGTACCGTTGAAACCTTCCAGACACCGGCACACAAACCGGGCAATATAGTCCCAACATCCCCCATCATTCATACAGGGATTGCTGTCGCATTCATTGACTTCATGCTTGCAGTTGAAGCCGTCATAACCCTCATCACAGATACAGGTATAGTTGTTGACATGATCTACGCAGGACGATGCGTATAAGCAAGGGTATGATGAACAGTCGTCAAAGTTTTCCTCACAGTTCTGGCCGACATATCCCTCCAGGCACATGCAACTGTAACTGAGGTGTTGACTCTGACACACAGCTCCATTTTGGCATGGATTCCCATCGCAGTAATCAATTGGTTCCTCGCAATGAGTACCAGTGAAGCCAGCAGAGCATCGACATGTGTATGCAGCAATACCATCAATGCAGGTTCCATTATTCTCACACAAGCTGTAGAAGTAGAGAGAGTAGCTTGTAATTTACCAAAATTATTAAGAGACACAACAAAAGGAAATGCAAATTTGTCCAGAAAATATTCACTCAATAAACAAACAAAAATAAGAGCGTGTAATGTGATAGAATAAAAAGCAAACACAAAAAGAAATTTCCATCAAAATGTCTTTTGAAAACCTAAACAATGATTTGACTGACAAGTGTAAACAACTATTATACCAGACTAGCTGTGAGCACTCTGCGTTAAACTTGAGGAAGGCTGTCCAAGTATGAGACATTCTTCTTAATGGCACCCAAGAGTGTTTGTGAAAATTTAAAACTGAATAGCTTTTCTTCTTGAAGAATCGTTCAACCGGTCTATATCCACATCTTAATTTACAAAGTGGAGAGCAGTACTGCACCTGGGTAACAGTCGTCTACCTTCACATCACACACATCCAGCGAAATCAAAGGCATTTTCACACTATGAAAAACATCTGTGATTGGATACGGGTCCGACCCATGTAAGTTGGTCCAAACTTTTTGCACTACGACATGTCAATCCGGCATTGACCCGTGTAGAGCATTCGATCAGTGTCAAAATCAACCCTGCTGGGGTGGTCGGGTTGGTTACACCCCTATGTTCCGACACCCCTATGTTCCGACACCCCTATGTTCCGACAACCCTGGTGTATTTTCCTATTCCTAACCATAACCCTAACCCTAACCCTAACCCTATGTAAATCATGAGGGGGTTGTCGGAACATAGGGGTGTCGGAATATAGGGGTGAGAGAGTCCTCAGGCTTACACAACCAGAATCAATAATTAAAATGAAAAATAATGCCTGTCTACATCCACTGTGGACAGCTGTACTGCCCTGTACATACTATACTTACCCTGGATAACAGTCATCCACGTTCACATCACAGTCAGATCCAGTAAAACCTTCTACACAGTCACACAAGTAACCATTTACTTGATCTATACAAGTTCCACTATGCTGACATGGCATTGATATACACTCATTAATATCCATCTCACAATTCACTCCTACAACAACAAAGCAAAACACAAGGTAATATATCAAACCTGACAATGTGGTTTTCAAGATATCATACAAATACTTTGAGAATTTTATAATGCTCCTAAATTTGTATAATACAAAAACCAGTGGGCACATGTGTTTAGTTAGTGAAAGAAGAAATAAGAACACTTCCTCCAGCTTTCTTGACTCCAGGCCCAACACTCAAGGTTTTAGCCAGGATTTGGTAAAAGGGTGTCCAAATTTGCTGGAAATTAATAACTGGGTGTCCAAATTTTTCACTTGCAAAACATTTACAAATGACAGATAAAACAGGGTGTCAAAATTTAATACAGGGTGTCCAAAAAACACGCAGACATCCCTCTGGCTATTAACACTATGCCAACTCTATGTGTTTTGTTTCGCAAAGTTTGCAACCCTTTCAAAGATAAAGGAACCAACAGAATTTCTCCCAGCATGTTCTCTGGCTCTGAAGCCAATGGACAAAGCATGAGAGAATCCAATCATTAATGAGTGAAACCTTACCTTTTTTTGTACTATGCCACATTCTGATTCAGATTAAACTGGGTGTTGTTAAATTTAGCAAGTCAATGCTAGTTCACTGTAAAATATAGCTGTTTACATGTGGATAAATTCCAGGTCAAGCTAACTTTAACGTGTTAACTTGACACAGCCAACTTGTGGGTGCACCCCACTAAATAGAGAGAAAACAGAGCATCAGCCTTATTAATATTTTGTAGGCCCTCAAAATATTCTATATTTACAGTGTAAACATTTTACAAATTTGTGACCAAATGACTTCCAACTTGAGGTATTTTGGATGACATAGGCACTGACAAAACTTGTCATATTTCAGGAAAAAACAAACAAACCTCAAGGCTGTGGCAAAATTCATTTCTAAAAGTAAACTGTAACTTCCAAATTAAATACCAAAAATGCTGATTTTTAAAAATAAACTGTACCCCTGTATCCTGGTTGGCATGTACACTGGTACCCAGTGCCAGTATTACTGCACGTTGCACCATTCATACACAGTGAAAGCTCCACACAGTAGTCAATGTCCTCCTCACAATGGTCACCGGTTAAACCCACTTCACATTGACAGAAGTAACCATTGATTTCATCTTCACATGTGTTATTGACTCCACAGGGATTGGACAAACACTCATCAACGTCAACAGTGCATGTGTCTCCTGTAGATATGTACACAACAAACATCACATTAACCCTGACTTCCCCTTCTCAGGGTTTGCCCCTAACTTCTTTAATGACTAGCGAGCAGGACCAGCCAGCTAGTCTGCGCGGTGTTTTCTCTAGTTCATATTTCATATTGAATAGAGATGTTTTCCAACACTGAACCAGCCAGCCGGACCACTCGGAGTGAATATTGACTGGTCCTCAGGTGTTTTAACTAGCATTTGGCCAGCGGACCACTGTTAAGGGAGAATGCTGCATCCACACTCTGAAAAAAACCCAACAGACCTAAACTGTTGGCCTCTGATTATGGTGGTGTGCCTGCATGATCCCATGTAAAGCATAATCAGTTTACTAGTGCAGTACTCAATCCAACAGAATCAGACGAAACATGCAGTTGGAGGATGAAAAGAGGTTAAAGTTAAACCCAAAAATGGTTTTAAAGTTTCAAACAAAACTAACCTGCACAATCACACGGCAACTTCTGCACCATTAAATCACTGTTTAAAAAGACCAATTTGGCAAATTGATCAAATTTTTCAGATCATCTTTGATTCCTGGTGCTGTAAACATTGCTTTAGACAGACCGATCCAATAAGCTAGTTCATCAAGCTTAACACAAGCACAAAACTTTGCTAAGCACAAAAATATCTTGCTTAGCAGAAACAGGTTACTAGCCAACATGCCATATAGTTTATATTGTTGCAACTGGTGTCCGAATGTTAATTTGCTTAGCAAATAAATTCTTCGAAACAGCCCACTGCAGTAACTGCCTGACAAAACTTTTTTCACTGTTTTCACTAAAAACAATTTCAATTTTCACAGGTTAGTTGTAAGGTCTGTTTATTGAAAACTAAAAGATGGAAGTGAATTAACTTGCCATCAAATACAATAATATAATACACAATTGTCTGAACTGATTACCTTGAAAGCCTGGCAGACAGTCACACATGAATGAGTTAAGTTCAGGTTCACTGCAAGTTCCTCCATTAGAGCAAGGAGCTGATGCACATTCATTGAAGTCCACCTCACAGTTCAGCCCGGCGTAGCCTGGAACACATGAACAGTTGTATACATTGAGCTCACCTGAGACACAACTAGCATTATTCTGACAGGGGGCATCATCACAGGGCGTCTTGACCGTGTGGCAAAGATCCCCGGCCCTATCTGCTGGACACACGCACCGGAATGTTGATACTTGATCCACACAGGTTGATGCTTCATGACACGGTGAACTGGCACACAGGTCCAGATCAGTTTCACAGTGGGTTCCGTTGAATCCAGCAGCGCACTCACAACTGAAGGCGTTGAGTAGATCACGGCATGTTCCTCCATTCTTACAGGGGCTGTTGGCACATTCGTTGATGTCCAAGGAGCAGTTGACACCATTGTATCCAGGAGCACAAAGGCAGAGATATTCACCACCTTGAGACTGACAGCTCCCACCGTTCTCACATGGACTTGGAATACAGCTGTAAATTGAGTCACAAGCATCAATTGACTGAATTTGACAGTGATTCTGAACTACAAACATTACAGAGGATCAAAGTATAACATGACAGACTGACAGTGAATCTTGACTAGAAACATCTCGGTGGACCCAAGCATAAAATCCAATTAATAGTATTATTTGACAACGATTCTTACCTAGAGATTTCACAGTTGATTCCAGTGTAACTTGATGCACATTGGCAGCTGTATTCATTGATTGTATCTTGACACACGCCATCATTCACACAGGGTGAAGACTCACATTCATCAATGTTCACATCACATAAATCACCTGCACATGAAACATCAAGATTTAGAATGGATGAGTATAAAGTGATTCTGCTTAAGGGTGCAACCTCGTTTACATGTTTCCTGCGGCTTGAGAGCTGGAATCCGTTTTGGTGCCCGGACCAGAAACATGTTTTTGTTCATCCTCAAAAAGCAGTTTTTGGGTGGTTGTTTGAAGATGTAATTATTTCAAGAAAGCTGATGTTGGCTGAACAATTTTAGAGCAGAAACGTGTTTGAGCTCATCTGGGCCCATATTCATAGAGCTGATTCAGCATAAAATATTGCTTAACAATTTTCTGCTTAGCAAAAATGAGCCGGATACCAGTCACAAATGGTACATGTGACATGATATTTGGTTGGTAACCTTATTCTGGTAAGCATAACTTTGACATCTTGACAGTACTTGAAAGCAGTTTTTTACCTCTTTGGTTGTTAGACAACAGAGTTGTTCCGCATAAGCCATCGTTGGCTAAAAATTAGAGCATACTGTAACGAAATTGGCCTGAGTGCTTGCAGGTTTCGCGCGCTATAGCGCTTAGGCGTGCCATACTTGCTGAGCATGCGCAGTGGGCAGCTTAGGGTGCTTTTAGCTGCGTGCGCCTCGTGCGTGCAGCAGTTGCTGTGGAGCTAGCGGACAGGAGAGACATGTGACGGGCGGAGCTCTGAAGATAGTTGTTGTTGAGCTCCAGGCTTGTGTGCGTCAGCGTTGCTGTTAATGCTTAATAGTGGAAGCTGGTAGCAGCGAGGCGGAACGGTAAGCGCCTGACCGCCGGATCCCAGAGCAGCGTAAGAGAGGGTTGATCAGAGTGTCCGTGATAGCGGGGCTGTCGGAGCGGTGTTGGATAGTCCGGGCGAAGCAGCAGCTCACAGCGGCAGCAGCTCACAGCGTAGGTTAGGTTAGGCTGACTTACGCCTTTTAGATAAAGTTGTCTCATTCAGTAATATTTATAAAGTGCCTTCTTTAACAAACCTATATCAGTAACTCTCCGATTCAGTGGCAAACTCAAGTATATCCCTTAAGGATAAGGGAAACCCTTAAGGACTCTCAAGTATATAACTTAAGGAATCAGCAGCCCCTTAAGGCACCTTTAACTTAACTGCAGTAATTGAGGTGGTTGATCTATAATAAAGGGTTAAAACTTGTGGCTCTTGAATAATCTCTCTTTGTCAAATCATTGGATCATTGCTGCTCTGATTGTAGCTAAGCTCCCGTCCATAAGGACCCCAGAATAGTGTTGCGCGCAGCGATATACGGTTGCTCAACGACCTCCCCACAGTGCTGCAGGGCTGCCACTCGCCTGTGCGGTACCGAGTCTAACTTGACCCGGACGGGATTCGCCACAATACTGATAAAACCTTGACTTGCTGAGCCACCGGTTCTTTACAGGACCACCACATGTCAGATGAGGTAACTCCATGATGTTAATCTATCTACAACACAGGCATGGTATTAGCCCCTTGGGAACACACATAACTTTATAGTTGGTTTTGATAGGCTTTGTGCTTATGAGCAACATCTTGGGTCACACAGTAAATATCTGTTAAATACAGTTAGGTTGGCTGGTAAACTTACTTGATAGTGCTTATTTTGTAATGAGAAAACTCACTTCAATTCAAAAGTCGATGCAAACAAACATAGTCTTACTGATTCTTTAAGAGGAAACAATAGAAATGAAAATATAATCGAAAGGATAACAGGCTTAAAACATGTCGCTTGCTGGACCTTTACAAAATAGTGGAGTGCAATCCAAATACAAAAAGCATGTTAAAAAGTTGAAGGCAGCATCTGCTTGCAATCCACACAGCAAGCTGGCGAACAAACCCACAAGCTTGTTGCAAGCTAGAAAAAAACCTGCAAGCTAAAGGCAAGCTAGCAACCAACCCTACAAGCTTAAGGCAAGCTAGCAACCAACCCTGATAGCTTGAGGCAAGCTAGCAACCAACCCTGCAAGCTTGAAGGAAGCTAGCAACCAACCTCGCAAGCTTGCAATCAACCCTGATAGCTTGAGGCAAGCTAGCAACCAACCCTGCAAGCTTAAGGCAAGGCAACCAACTCTGCAAGCTTAAGGCAAGCTAGCAACCAACCCTACAAGCTTGAGTCAAGCTAGCAACCAATACTTCAAGCTTAAGGCAAGCTAGCAACAAAGCTAGCAACTAACCCTGCAAGCTTGAGGCAAGCTAGCAACCAACCCTACAAGCTTAAGGCAAGCTAGCAACCAACCCTGCAAGATTGTTGCAAGCTAGCAATCAACCCTGCAAGCTTAAGGCAAGCTAGAAACCAACCCTGCAAGCTTGAGGCACACTAGCAACCCTGAAAGCTTAAGGCAAGGCAACCAACCCTGCAGGCTTAAGGCAAGCTAGCAACCAACCCTGCAAGCTTGGGGCAAGCTAGCAACCAATCCTGCAAGCTTGAGGCAAGCTAGCAACCAACCCTGCAAGCTTGAAGGAAGCTAGCAACCAACCTCGCAAGCTTGCAATCAACCCTGATAGCTTGAGGCAAGCTGGCAACCAACCCTGCAAGCTTAAGGCAAGGCAACCAACTCTGCAAGCTTAAGGCAAGCTAGCAACCAACCCTGCAAGCTTGAGTCAAGCTAGCAACCAATACTTCAAGCTTAAGGCAAGCTAGCAACAAAGCTAGCAACTAACCCTGCAAGCTTGAGGCAAGCTAGCAACCAACCCAACAAGCTTAAGGCAAGCTAGCAACCAACCCTGCAAGATTGTTGCAAGCTAGCAATCAACCCTGCAAGCTTAAGGCAAGCTAGAAACCAACCCTGCAAGCTTGAGGCACACTAGCAACCCTGAAAGCTTAAGGCAAGGCAACCAACCCTGCAGGCTTAAGGCAAGCTAGCAACCAACCCTGCAAGCTTGGGGCAAGCTAGCAACCAATCCTGCAAGCTTGAGGCAAGCTAGCAACCAACCCTGCAAGCTTAAGGCAAGCTAGCAACCAACCCTGCAAGCCTGAGGCAAGCTAGCAAACAACCCTGCAAGCTTGGGGCAAGCTAGCAACCAACCCTGCAAGCTTGAGGCAAGCTAGCAACCAACCCTGCAAGCCTGAGGCAAGCTAGCAACCAACCCTGCAAGCTTGGGGCAAGATAGCAACCAACCCTGCAAGCTTGCGGCAAGCTAGCAACCAACCCTGCATGCTTGGGGCAAGCTAGCAACCAACCCTGCAAGCTTGAGGCCAGCTAGCAACCAACCCTGCAAGCTTGAGGCAAGCATAGCAACCAACCCTGCAAGCTTGAGGCAAGCTAGCAACCAACCCTGCAAGCTTGAGGCAAGCTAGCATACAACCCTGCAAGCTTGAGGCAAGCTAGCAACCAACCCTGCCACCTTGAGGCAAGCTAGCAACCAACCCTGCAAGCTTGAGGGAAGCTAGCAACCAACCCTGCAAGCTTGTGGAGATCCAAGTACTTGGTACTTGGCTGTTGGACTCCGTACTGGAATATCAGAATATTCGGTACTCAATCACTTGTACTTCTCGTACTAAATGGCCTACGTACTCATGCTTGTCCTTGAGTACTACTCGGCCACCCTAGTTCTTGGCAGTACTTAAACTACAACACTGAGAAATATGTGCAAGCTTGTTTGAGCTCTAGGTAATCTTAATAAAGTTGTTGCAAGATTAATACTATTCATTCATTGATTTCTTTATTTTTTTCCAACACACAAAGAATGTATTATAATTTACATTATATTATAATAATAAGAAAACATAAGGACATTTGGATAATTGTGTGAGGATGGAGGTCTCCAAAAAGCATTAGCTTGTCGAGTAGAGACCCCTACTAGCTTGCTGAAATCTAACATTTCTGTACTGAACTAACCTTGAAATCCGATGATACAGAGACACTGGTAGTGATTGAGCCTATTAATACAGGTTGCATTATTGGCACATCTGTGATGTAAGCATTCATCAATATCAGACTGGCAACGGTCTCCTTCATAGCCCGGTTGACAGTCACATCTGAAGCCATCTATCAAGTCAATACAGGTCGATCCATTACTGCAGGGTGAGCTTCTACACTCATCAATATCTGTAGAATGATGGGATTTGATATGAAGATAACATAAGGCTGTGTTTGAATCAAGTGACTTTGGCTGTGGCTATGGCTGTTAATTAGCAGCAAGGCAACTTTGTAGAATAGACCTTTTCATGATCTGGCAATAGACTGCGCGAGTCTTGCGCATTTTGAAAACGAAAAAAGAACTCGAACAATATTTTTCTTTTAAATTATATTTAAAGAATTATATTTATACCAAATTCTAGAAAATAAAACTGTTTAATCTGCCATGATGGAAATATACCGCCCTCTATTGGCGAATGACATCCCCCTTTTGAAAAAAAGCTTTAAAATCCAGAACAGGGTGTTATCACCAGGATTTATACAAACAAAAGTTAGAATGTGGAACACAGGTTTTTGTGCTCACTGATTAAACAATTACAATGATGTATCAACTGCGCTCATCAGTAACCAAAATTGTAGGTTATTATATTGATCCTTTAAAACATTACACTGGGTATTTTTTCCAGTCGACAATGTAGGGTTCAAAAATAAACAGATTTCTTTGAGATGAACTTTTCTTTAATTAAATTTTTGTTGTACTGTCAAAAAGAAGAATTTGGATACAAAACGGAGTATCAAAATTTAGTATGGAATGTTCGGTGTTCAATGTTCAATGTTTAATTTCACAAAGAAAGTCTCTCAGGTTTCCGCACAAGTCGTCCGGAGCGGGTTCTGTACACTGGTTGTTGATCCATTGGTTGAAGGAGTGGTGGTGTGTTGACTTGTTGGGGAGTGAAGGCTGGGATGGTGGCTGGGATGGTGGCTGGAGAGGTGGCTGGAATGGTGGCTGGAGTCCGGATCGGTGACTTGGAGGGTGTCTAAGGGTTAATGTCAAAGGTCACTTGCTTCCTGACTGGTTCCAAGTCACGAATGTGTCTGCAGTTGAGACGAAGAGTACGTCCATTGGGGGTGCGGACTATGTATGACCTGGGTTCATGACATTTCTCAGCTACAGTGGCTGGTGTCCAACGGCCAGTGTTGGGGTCACGAATGAAGATGGTTTGACTGGATCTGAGGGGAGGGAGATCTCTGGCTTGTCTGTCATGGTACTGTTTCTGGGTACTCTGACTCTCATACAGACGACCTTGGATCTCGTCACAAGCTCTGAGGGAGTTGCGGATTTTCGCAGGTATTTTCGCCTCTGATTTTCCTGTTGTAGAGGAGTTGTGCAGGGCATGGAATAGTATGGTCGACAGGAGTCGTTCGAAGACATAGGTTCACATCACTGCCACTGGATCGAGCCTTTCATAGGGTTTTCTTAACTGTTTGGATTGTGCGCTCGATGAATCCATTGGATCTGGGGTAGTGGGGTGAAGAGGTGATATGGTCAAAGCACCAGGAGATGGAGAAATCTTTGTACTGTTTTGGTTCGTCTGGCATTGTCACTGACAACTCTCTCAGGGATACCTTGTTCGGCAAAGATTTGTTTGGTGGCATTTACAACTGCTTGGCTTGTGTATGGCACTGGTAGCTTCCGGATAAGTGGAAACTTTGAGTAGTAGTCAGCCACGATGAGGAAGTTATCACCTTCAAAGAAGAACAGGTCAGTACCGACAACTAGCCATGGGCAAGTGGGGAGAGTGTGTTGAAGAAGAGTTTCTCCTGGTTGTGCTGTCTGAAACCGCTGACAAGTTGGGCAATTCTTCACAAGTGTGTCAATGTCCTTGGTTATGCCTACCCAAAAAACACACTCTTTGGCTCTCAGCTTGGTTTTTTCGATACCCTGGTGGCCTACATGGAGCTGGAGGAGGACATGTTGCTGCTGTGAAGCGGGAATGATGATGCACTCACCCTTGATGATGAGTCCGCCTTCCACTGCAAGCTCGTCGTGAAATGGCCAGTATTGATGGAGAGCTTTGGGGACATCATGACGTCGCTCTGGCCATCCTTTGATGATGATATCTTTGAGTGTCATGAGGGTTGCATCCAAGGCTGTTTCATGTTGGAGAGTGCAGATGTGTGGTTGTGTAAACTGGACAAATGTCACATGCAGGTCAAGGTCTATGTAATTGCCGTCTGGTACAGGGAGACGAGATAAGCCGTCAGGCAGGAGCATTCTTTCCCTGGTCTGTAGGTTACTGTGACGTCATAGGGTTGGAGATGGAGAAGCATTCGCTGCAGTCTCGGAGGGGCAGCTTTCAGTGATTTGCACTTAATCATCTCCAGGGGCTTGTGGTCACTTTCTACAGTGAAGTGATCGCCATATGTGTGTGTGTGAAAACGTTCACACCCAAAGACAACTGCAAGGAGTTCACGTTCGATGTTGGCATACTGTTGTTCTGTCGAACTTAAGGAAAGGCGACCGGTTTGCCGTCTTGGGTTAGAGCTGCACCAAGGTCTTTCATGGATGCATCTACTTGGATGGTCATCTTTTTGGAAGGGTCGAAGTAAGTGAGGATCGTCTCAGCACAGATGAGGTCTTTGACTTTCTCAAAGGCCTTCTGATGTGAAGGAGACCAGATGAAGTCAATGTCTTTCTTCAGTAGTGCCCTCAGGTCGGACGTATGGTCAGACAGGTTGGGGATGAAGGGACTCAGATAGGTCACCAGGCCAAGGAATTGTTGGAGTCCTGACTTATCCTGGGTAGGATTGATCTGTTTGATGGCTGTAACCTTCGCTGGGTCGGGTGTACACCATGCTTGTCGTAGATACATACATACATACATATCAGCATTTATATCATTTATATTCCTAAGGTTACAAAGCGCCTACAGAAGATGCGATAAAAAGTCCAAACTCAAGATGTTCCAATATGTAATCAAATAAAACAGTCAAGTATTTCGATATAAATGAGTCTTAAGTAGTTTCTTGAATTGTCCAAGTGTACTTGCATGGCAAAGATGTGATGGTAATGAGTTCCATACATTTGGAGCAGCAGCAGAAAATGCACTTGAAACAGCTCTAGAGACGGTGCGATGTTCGGCCAAGAGGTTCTCCGAGGAAGAGCGTAGGGAACGCGGTGGGACATATGGATGTAGAATGTCAGATATGTATGATGGTGACTGGTGAGCAAGGGATTTGAAGACCTGTAGACAAAGTTTGAAATCAATTCTGTTTGTGATAGGCAGCCAGTGCAATTTCTGAAGTAATGGTGAAATGTTGTCATGACGACCTGTCTTAAAGATCATACCGAAGAACTTAATCTGTGGGGTTTTGATCGTACACTTTGAGCTATTGAACATCAGTCCGTACTGGTTGGCGGTTTTTATTAGTTGATGAAGATTTTTGTCATGTTCTGCTTCAGTCGCGCCAAAAACAACAATGGCGTCTGCAATGCCAATTGTACCAGGGCAATTTTCAAGGAATTGGTCCATGCATAGCTGAAACACGTCTTGGCTCATCACTAGGCCAAAGGGTAATCTCAAGTAGCAATAGCAACCAAAAAGGCTGTTGAATGTTGTGAGTAGGGCGCTTTTGTCATCCAGTTTCACCGACCAGTAGCCATTATTCGCATCTAGCTTGCTGAAGAATTTGGCACCAGAGAATTTATGGGTGATTTCCACTATGGTCGGAGTTTTGTGGTGACACCTTTTGATTGGATTGTTCAGATCTTTCGGATCAAGGCAGACTCGCAGTTGCCCATTCTCTGGAGACTGTCAAACTGCTTACCCAATCAGTCAGCTCAGTGATGCGTCTGATCACTCCTTGTTGCTCCATGTTTTCTAGCTCGGACCTCAGTTCATCTTTGAGCTTTATGGGGCACTTGCGGGGAGCACTGATTGTAGGGTGTGCGTTTTCATCAAGGACAATGTGGTGTTTGCCAGGGAAGTTACCAATCTTGTCAAACTGGTCATGGTATTGGCGTTGTAGATTCTCGGTGCAGCTGATAGGTGGCACTGTGGTGTCGTTATTGCACAGTGCAGAGTCACAAGCTGCCGTTTGCAAGAAGTGGGCAGGTCAAGGATTGCTGGTCTGTCAGAGTCCACGACGAAGAAATCTGCTGTCGCCCAGGCACTTCCATCGTACCAGCAGGGAAGGGAAGTAGAACCATACTGCTTTATTTTAGTGTTGTTGTCTAGTATTTGTTGACTTCTCCAAGGCTTTCGATAGCGTAAATCGAAAAGTCCTACTTCGAACTACGGTATCCCAGAAGAGACTATCAGGGCCATTGCTACTATGTAGGAGAACCCCACCTGCTTTATTCAAAGCATGGATGGACCAACCAAAGAGTTTCTCACCACAACAGGCATCTTGCAAGGTGATACACTAGCCCCGTTTTTATTTGTCATCATGGTGGATTACATTCTACGGCAGTCCCTGGACCTCAACAACTCTAAAGGTCTCACTATCACACCTAAGCAATCCAGACCAGTACCTGTTCGTCACCGACCTCGACTTTGCAGATGACCTTGCTCTTACTGTCGATCTACTTGATGACGCTCAGAGTCTGCTGTACTCCCTTGAGGATGCTGCTTCCAAAGTTGGACTGTTCTTGAATGGCAAGAAAATTGAGCTGATGACCATTAATGAGGCACCAAACCACTCCCCTGTCCTCTCTACAGATGGCACTCAACTCAAAGAGGTGTCAGTCTTCAAGTACCTAGGCTCTTACATAGCCCGACAGCAAGAAGGACTTTCTCACAAGGAAAGGTCAAGCATGGAACGCATATAACAAACTCCACTCTATCTGGAAATCCAACATATCACGACCTACTAAGCTTGCTTTCTTCCGAGCCTCTGTCGAAAGCATTGTGTTTTATGGTGCTGAGACATGGACTATGAAAAAGCAGCTCAAACAGAGACTAGACGGTACCTACACTCGCCTCCTCATGAGAGTGCAAAACATTTCCTGGAGGGAACATAAGACAAAAGCAGAAATATACGGCAGTATCCCACCTATCTCAACTACAGTAGCACAACGCAGAGCCTGCTTTGCCGGCCACTGCTATAGAGCAAAAGAGCAAGTTGTCTCCGACCTCATCTGCTGGAGATTGCCTTGCCCCAACAGAGGGAGGAGACCCCTTAACTACGTTGACATTGTATGCAACGATGTGAGCCAGCACGTTGATGACATCACCACGGCCATGGCGGACAAGGGATTCTGGAAGAGTTTGGTTGCGTGCATCTCGGCTGTGGCCGCCCGATGATGATGATGATGTATAAGCGGTCAGTATGACATTGTGGTTGGATGTAGAGTCCGGCCTTGGAAATCTGCCAGAGTCAAGTCTATCTGGGAACATGCGGCGGTACATTCGCAGGGGTATTGTGTTGCCCTGGGCTCAAGTATCGACTTTGATGTGGAGCTTCACCAGCATCTTTCGGTCACGTTTCAGGTCTATGAAAGTGAAGACCTCATCTCTTTTGTCGGGGCTGTCGTACTGCTTAGCATTGTGTATGGCACTGATGTTGGAGACAAGGATTGGACTTATGACCATCTCGTTAAAGTCGTCTTCAAATTCGCTTTCATAATCTCGCTCAGAGATGTAGTGCACTTTCGGATTGGACATCTGTCGCACTCTGGAGGGAAGACGGGAATTACGACAAGAGGGCAGTCTAACCTGTGATCTGGGCTGCTATCATTTGAGCCAGTGGAACGGCATATGTTTGCCAGTGGTTCTTCTTGCCACACTTACGGCAAGTTGAGTTGCTGGGCAACAGTTTCTCGGGCAGAAGGGGCGTGTGCCTCCACAGTTACTGCAATGTCGTTTGGACATGTTGGAGTGGACAGCATCAACTGTCGCAGCATCGAGTGGTATTGTCAGTTGAACTTGGGCAAGCTGACGCATGTGGTTGATCCAGGCTTCATCTGTGCGTCCTAGGTCAAGGGTTTGCTGTATTGTTAGCGTTTTGTCCTTGCCAAGAAGTTCTTTCTGGACTTCAGTGTACTTCACACCTGCTATAAACTGTTCAATGATTCGGTCCTGGAACTCATCATCATCTCTGAACTGGCACTTCTGGGCATGGAGTTTGAGTCAAGAGAGAAAAATCATCTATTGTCTCACTATCACGTTGAGCAAACTTCTGTAGGTATAGCCTAGCCACACGAAAATTCTCTTTAGGCTGAATTTGTGCCAGAAATTTTGACCAAACAACTTTAGGGTCTTTTGCCTCAGGCTCTGTGAGGCTCCATGAGTTGTAGATCTTTATGCCTGTGGTTCCCATGAACAATAGAATGTGATCAACTTGTTTGTCGACGGGTGTATCTTTGACAGAAAAGTATAAGGCACACTGCTGCTGAAATAACTGTATTGAGTTTGCTTGGTCAGCATCTTCCCAGTTCATTCTGGGGGTTAATCTAGTATTCCCAGGCATGTACTTTAATGGAGACACTGTGGTTATAATATGAAGGAGATGGCACGGCTTACCAAGTGGGCAGGAGCTTGAAAGCGATGTTGAGGTCGCCACTGGATGGTTTATGCACGTCTGTCTGTGACTGTGTGTATGTATGTGGTGTACACATCACACGCTGCAATGTTGGCTCCGTGAGATTTGGTGCAAAGGAACGATGTCAAAAATTTCGCCAGAAAGTGTCTGTAGGTAGGCCTACTGTATATACTATATATTTTTAGATACAGTAGTTTACCGCTGCCACCATGTAAGCATGTGGCCTTAAAAGGATGAGGAAACTTCTGTAACTTCTACTTTACTGTTTAATCTGCCATGATGGAAATATACCGCCCTCTAGTGGCGGGTGGAGATGTGACACATAGGATTCAAACTGCCTCTAGCCACCGGGCTAGCTCGGTGGTCTAGTGGCAAGACATCTGCTCTAGCAATGCAAAGGTCTTGGGCTTGAATCCCACCTGAGTGATTTGCCTGTGGATTTCTTTTTCACAGAACTCGGGAAAGTACTGAGTATACAGTGCTTAATACACATCGGTGTAAGGGTGAAAACCAATTATATTCTTTATCCTTGATGCGAAATTAACATCTATTAAATAGGTCCTTTTGGTTGGTAAGCAGTTTGCAACGGCTAATTCTATTTTCTCAGTTAAAATTGATTCAGTTAAGATAAATCTTGGCTCTTTGTGAAACTGATCCCAGACCATGTCACCCTCACCAGCTCCAATGGTTATCAGAAGTCCATAGCAAAATTAATTGTGTAGGTTTTTCCTGTCAGGACTTAGGTTTCTTGTCTGGACTTGACACTTTCAAATGTGTCAATATTTAACAGAGAACTTTTATTCCTGGTAAAATGGCGGGAATAATGGTTAAACTTACAAAACATGAAAGTATATGCCTGTCATTGGAATCGTAGCAAAAATGCCTGTGCATCTAATTCAATGTATTGTCTAGGCTAGACTAATGAAAATCACTTTGGAAAGGTATCACAAAGAAAATTATGAACTGAAAATTTACAAGAACGTGGTGAAGAGGTTTTAAACTAAAACTTAAACTGCACATCAGTCTAAGGGTACAACTATAGGTTTTAAACTAGTTGTTTATACATGCTGAGGCCTGGTTCTTGATCATTTTATTGAGACAACTTTGTTTCGGTACAATTATCATGAACCAGGCATCAGTGTGTTTAAACAACTAGTTTAACAACACTTCACTGCACTTTGATCCCTTATTATATACAGGGATGAGATTCTTCGAAAATGAAAAGGTCGGAAATTTATCGTAGGTCTTGTTCGACATGACTGCCTAGTTAACGCTGCAAAAGATACGATCGAGAAATAGCGAAGATAACAACTCAGTGTACACACATTGTGCACACACACATAGCATCCGATCCAGCGCACGACTTCCAGTCCATACGGAGTCGTGGTTCACTGACGATCATTGGTCCAAAGCTGCCGAAGTCTTCACAACAAACCAATGGAAAGTGCTGATACAGATCGCTCTATTATTGTCTGGTTCCTAGTGTCCAAATAGTCTTAATAGTCGGTAACACGGCTCACGTAGCGCAGTTGAAACCTGCGTATCTGTGTGGACGCGCATTATGTGTATGTATGTGCCAGCAGTATGTGCCAAACGGTCAGGGAACGCTGGATGGGCCGATCGTGTGACAACAACACGCATGCACTGATGATGATGTTACCCACGAACGCAGCCGAGATACCGCACGGGACGGCCGGCCCGTGCCCCGTGGTGTAAAAATCAAAAACAAAGACACGGACGTGACAAAAGTAAGCAGAAAAATAAAAATACAACTGTTTCAAATAATTCTTTTATTTCTTAAAATAAAACAGATAAAAAGACGGAAAGTCGGAAGGTTGGAAGTGGAAAAAAAGGTCTGATTTTCAAAATTAAAAGGTCGGATTTCCGACAAAGGTCGGAAGAATCTCATCCCTGTATATACCGCACACATAGATACTTGTCATTTGACTGGTGCACGTGTTAAACTTAATTTTGCCATGTGTTTACTGCCCCAACATGTGACGCTCCACAATTTAACTTAGCAGTCCTAAATTGATAAATATGACGCTTGGGGCACATCACAGCAACGCTTGGCAGCATCGTTTCAAAAATAATCGTTCCCCGCCCGTTTGTCCAAATGAGGCAAGGTCGTGTCACGGTGGACAGGCTGGTGTTTACATGGAGTCTTCCACGTTGTGTACAAGTTTTCTTTTTGAGTTTTAGAGTGTGGGATGGATGAGTTCCATATGAGTATTTTGTGTTTATTGTGAAAAATTGTTCAAATGACAAGGATCTATGTGTGAAGAAAAATAAAACAAATATTGAGTGCATTTCGTTCGTGCATTGTCGCACAGTATAATCACTCGGTGAAATGTGGCTATTCCATTTCACCTCATGATTATATTCAGCTACATTGTACTCATATGCATCCAATCCAATATTTGTATAATACATGACTGTTTTTTACATACTTTAATAGTACATCATGAAGTATGGATTATATTGCAAGCTATTATTATTGTTAATACTTACAAACACAGTCATCTAAGCTAGTGGATCCATTATTGATTGTTATGTTGCTTCCTGGGCAGAGTAGGCAGTGTCGTTGCTGGCGCTTGGGCTGGTAGCTACGACGTTCACACAGAGTACATGGAGCATAGCCTGTGTCTGACACGCTGCCTGCATTGCATGTTTCTGCAAACAAAAAAAACTCAAGATAATCAAGCTACAAAACCAAGCAGTTGTTTTAATGAATAAATTAAGGTAAGCACCCTTGGTCAACCTGTTTTAGGTGGGTCCATGGAACCAAAGCTTTGCATGGTGAAATGTATGAATCCATTAAAGGCCTGTTTGATACTTCACATTAAGGCTTCTTCAACTTAAAAATATGCCATCAAAGGTAATGTTTTGGGAAAGAAAAACAAAAGCTGAGTGAACCAACAACACTTTGCAAAGAGCAGAATTAAGCTAGTGTTAGCATCACAAATAAAAAATTCTCAATAAACTAATTCAAACAGCACCATCTACAAAATCAACTGTCTATCGTTGATGCCCATGTGAGTATAAGTCTATCAATGATATCTCAGTAGGTCTATCAATGATGTCTATGTGAGTAGGTCTATCAATAATACCTACGTGAGTAGGTCTATCAATGATGCCTATGTGAGTAGGTCTAATAATAATAATAATAATAAGACTTGTAATGTGCACATATCCACCCTGCTGGGTGTTCAAGGCGCAGTAAAAACCAAAAACAAAACAAAACAAAACAAAGAAAAACAGACACGACAAAATTAGTCCTTGAAAACCTGTGACATAAGATAAGATTTGAGAAGAGATTTGTATTTTGTGGTACAAAGACAAGATCTAAGACTAGGTGGTAGAGAGTTCCAGATGCGTGGCGCAGCTGAAGAAAAAGACCTGTCACCCCATGAGTGTCGAGACTTGGGTTCAATGAGGAGAAGCATGGAACTTGATCGAAGATTCCTTGATGGAGTGTTAACTTGAAGTAGTTCAGAAATATAGTGGGGAGCCTTGCCATTAAGTGCTTTGTGGACAATGAGCATCAGCTTGAAGATGATTCCTTGAGAGATAGGGGGCCAGTGTAGTTGTTTCAGAATGGGGGTGATAGAACAGGATTTTCTAGACAGTGTCACAATGCGGGCAGCGGTATTTTGGAGGCGTTGAAGACGGGAAATCTGATTGTTAGGAAGACTGTAGAGAAGCATTGCCGTTGTCAAGACGAGAAGTAACAAATGCATCTATGGTCTATCAATTATACCTATGTGAGTAGGTCTATCAATGATGCCTATGTGAGTAGGTCTATCAATGATGCCTATGTGAGTAGGTCTATCAATGATGCCTATGTGAGTAGGTCTATCAATAATATGTGAGTAGGTCTATCAATGATGTCTATGTAAGCAGGTCTACCAAGGAAAAATATGTGAGTAGGTCTATCAATGATGCCTATGTAAGTAGGTCTAACAATGATGCCTATAAATGTGAGTAGGTCTATCAATGATGCCTATGTGAGTAGGTCTATCAATAATACGTGAGTAGGTCTATCAATGATGTCTATGTAAGCAGGTCTACCAAGGAAAAATATGTGAGTAGGTCTATCAATGATGCCTATGTGAGTAGGTCTATCAATGATGCCTATGTGAGTAGGCCTATCAAAGATGCCTATGAGTAGGTCTATCAATTATGCCTGTGTGGGTAGGTCTATCAATTATGCCTATGTGAGTAGGTCTATCAATGATACCTATGTGAGTAGGTATATCAATGATACCTATGTGAGTAGGTCTATCGATGATGCCTATGTAAGTAAGTCTATCAATGATGCCTATGTGAGTAGGTCTATGATGCATATGTGGTCTATCAATGATGCCTAAGGTCTATCAATGATACCTATGTGAGTAGGTCTATCAATGATACCAATGTGAGTAGGTCTATCAATGATGCCTATATGAGTAGGTCTATCAATGATGCCTATATGAGTAGGTCTATCAATGATACCTATGTGAGTAGGTCTATCAATGATACCTATGGAAAGTAGGTCTATCAATGATGCCTATGTGAGTAGGTCTATCGATGATGCCTATGTAAGTAAGTCTATCAATGATGCCTATGTGAGTAGGTCTATGATGCATATGTAGCCTATCAATGATGCCTATGTCAGTAGGTCTATCAATGAACCCTATGTTAGTAGGTCTATCAATGATGTCTATGTGAGTAGGTCTATCAATGATACCTATGTGAGTAGTTCTATCAATTATGCCTATGTGAGTAGGTCTATCAATGATGCCTATGTGAGTAGGTATATCAATGATGCCTATGTGAGTAGGTCTATCAATTATACCTTTTTGGGTAGGTTTATCAATGATGCCTATGTGAGTAAAGCAGTTTACTAGACACTTGTCCACAAAGTAAGAAGTACATGTCTGGCCGTGGCCTGGTTGATGTATCTTTTAGACCCACTTAATACCTACCTAGACACTGATCTATGGACTGAGAACCATAGTCTTGGCAGGTTGTGCCATCAGGGCATTGTACACATGACGTCTGGCCAGGCTCTGGTTGGTATTCTCCTAGATCACATTTGAAGCAAGGGATGAAACCACTGTCAGAGTACTGACCAACTGGGCACATCTCTGTTAAAAGAAATTGGACAAGAATCATTAACATATTTCTGAAGAAATATTTCTTTATTTCAATTCATTATGCTTGACAAACTATTGATTATTTTGCCAAACACTTCTCACTTCTCACTTAATAAGTTCACTCCATTTTTCTCAAGATTTCTCAGAGCACCCAAACACCCAAAACAGAATTTCTTTTTTTAGAAACCATGACTAAATCAAGAAAAGACAACAAATGTTCGGCCATGGCATGCTGGAAACTTGGCCTTTACCTCCCGTACTGAGTGCAATAGGAAACAATCAGTTGCAACCTACATCGATCTTTCGTAATCCTCGTTTGTCAGACAAAAGGATGACGGGCTGGAAATGGGGACAACACAATAACCGCCGGTAAAAGGGAGATTTCAAGCATGAATTCCACTACCTTTTGCCCCTTTTTGTACAGGGCAAACAATGCATAACAGCGCGAGTGCATGCAAGGTGTACGCTGCACAATGAAATGTTCAGACTTGCACACATCCTCCGCTGTTGACCTTGTACCACACAGAATAATCCATGTGTATTATCACTTCAAACAGCTGCAGCCAAAGGACATTTTGAAAAACAAAATTACCAGTCCTACGCAACCATGACAGAAAATTGTGTGTGTATACATCTCTAATGACATTACGTGGTACTTTTTCAAAATGTGTAACAATATCTAGTGACCGTTTTATTGATACAATGTCTAAAAGAAACAATGTCGTATCTTTGCATACATGGAGATACACAGATCGAGGTTGTTTTTGTCTGCTAGCGGGGTACCATGAATTTGCGGGTCATTTTTAATTATTTGCAAGAACTTCGGCAACAAGTAGAACAAGTATGACAGAAAGAGGGCAACATTGTCGTAGTTGAACAGTCTAGTTCACCGGACCAAAGCTCTGGTGTTGTCAGCAGCAGAGTGTGGGTTTGAATCCCGGTCATAACACTTGTGCCCTTGAGCAAGGCACTTAACCATAATTGCTTCGTAAAAAGTTGGGAAGGTATAGTGCATTCTGCTCTACAAGCCACGTAACTTAAAATAATAATTGCAGTTTAGAAAAAGTTAGGCGTATGGTCCAAATAGGAACAATTGCCAAATGGTTGAAGGTAGAAACGGTTCAACAGCATTTGACAATAGGTTGGGAGGATCCTTTGTGTAGCGTTTCAACGCGCTCAGCTTATCTGGTCCTCCGCAGTCAGAACAAAGGGGCTATCATCGGATTACCGTAATTATTTGAGGATTATAGCTTCTGTAATTGAAGGAGCTGACTATTATTATGAATTTCAAAACTAAAACACACAAACCTTTTTCCAGCCATTCTCTATTTGATAATTGCCAAAGTGCTTGCAAAATTTTGTTATACATTTTACTTTGAATCATAAAAAACGACCAAGTATGACCTGAGATAGCTTATTGCTGCATCAGCCCCAGCGCCACCGCCAACACCATCATCAACACGAGCATGGAAACACATTTTACCTTTACACAATGTCTCATTGTTGGTTCCAGAAGTGGCTGTTGTGGTACCAGGGGGGCAATCAATGCATGATAACTGTGCCTGCTGATCCTGATAATACCCCTTGGGACAGGACTGGCATTCGTTGGTTGAGTTGTTGAACATGAAACCAGTGGTACACGCAACTAGATATTGATGAGGATGAAAAATCAATGTGAATAAAGGTATTGGGATGAGGCCTTGAGGACAAGACTAGTCTAATTGCTGGATCCACTGGCATACCAGCTTCACAACACTTATAATAAAAACAAGAGTTTGAAGTTTGATCTCTTAATTTTGGGTTGAACAAAGAAAAATTGACTAGAGCGGGATTTGAACCAACGACCTACGAATTAACATGCCGGCACATTAACTGTAGTAAAACTACTGTAATCCTACGTTACTTTCTCTTTTTTAATACTGCATTTTGACTACATTTTTAATAAAGTTTTCAATGTAGTAAAATTTTAGTAGTACTGCAGTATTCGTTACTGTAGTGTTACTATAATATAACTAAAGTTAGTGAACACTATATAAATAGTGTAGTAATATTACAGGGGAGCGAAGTTGTAATAAAACTACGATATAATTACAGTGAATGAAAGTAAGTTAAGACTGCAGATTAGGTTACTACAGAATGGCACTTTATTTATTTTTAAGGAGTTATGCATTTATATATAAACAATGCAATATATGTAAAAGAAAGAAATGATCAGAAAAACTCATTGTACATGGATATTTATTTTAATCCATGTTAATGCATGATCAAGATTGCATACCTACAAAGTGAAAGAGTGGCGCAAGTTTAGTTAAGATCAGCACCCTGACTTCGCGCATTAAGCTGAACACCAATGTGGTTGGAGCCCCTTCTCTTTGATGATTAGTCATCAGTTTGAAATGAAGACTCAACACTGTTCCAACGTCTCATTCAGAGCCACCAAATACATGATATACATCTTATTTATGGAAAAAAAAAAGTTTTTATTTTATCACTGGTAAATTCAACAATCATATTGAGAGAATAACACCACAGTTTTAATGGAATTTTTTTGTTTATTTTCCATTGACTTGTTAAAAAAAAATGTTTTTAAGCGAGTGGTTCTAGGATGCTCCGAAATATTTAGTTTTAACGTTATTCCAATAGATGCAGTCCCCAAGAAATAGAAAAAAGTATTATGAGTCCCTTACCTCACGCTAAAACAGGGTAAAAATGCCTTTTCCTCAAAACACTCCCAGCCCAAAATCTGAAAAAAGCAAGGTCAAACAAACTGCGCGATGAAGGACTCATGACGTCATTGGTAGCTAGTTAGTTTGGACTTGCCTATATGAATCTACGGAGCTAACGCAAATACACCACCAAACTTCACCATTTGCAATCAATACGGCCAGAAATGTGACTCTTTAATGGATGACCCAACAGGTAAAAAAATCAGCAAGCCAATTTACAATGGATTGTGATGTGGGGATTTTTGTTCTTTGAGTAGGAAGGCGATTTCGCAGCTCGGCTTGATTTTTAGGACATCGATCTACAATGTTGCAGGTAGACTGGTGCTCTGTTTATGTAATGTTATTACTATGGCGAGGCATGAAGATCCAGTCTACATATGCTCAAAGGCGTGTATAAACAATGGACATAATACACGCGTTAGTCCAATCATAGCGCTAGGTGTACCGACTGACAAACCTGCAATGACAAAAAGGTACTCAGTAGTCTAGCTGGCTCGATCCCTACCCCTCCCACATGTTCATGACATTGCAGTAATCATCACTGCTTGCGCACGTTAAAACCATACACAGCACTGTCCTTCGGATGGGACGTTAAGCCATTGGTCCCGTGTGTTATGTAATGCACGTAAAAGAACCCAGTGCACTTATCGAAAAGAGAAGGGGTTCGCCCCGGTGTTCCTGGTTTGAATGGCTGCATATTGCGCCACAGCACCTTGTAAACCATTACATGGTGCTATGTAAAGGAGTAGGTCTCATACGTAGCCCCACATACCTTGCAGGAAAATACTGAATGTTGAAGCGCCTTGAGCGTCACTGAGTGACGGATATGAGCGCTATATAAGAAGCCATTATTATTATTATTACTGTCGTCGCTGGTCTGCACGCACACGGTCTGTGGAGCATGCATTGATCCTTGGAAGACTTGCACAGTCTATTAAGATACTTACCGCACACATAGTCATAATTGTTTGCAATGCAACCTGGTTCACAGTCAATCTCTGCATAGCCATAAGTAGAAGCAGTCTCTTGCAATTGCATCTCTATCCCAGGCACTTCAAACGTGCCGTTGGTTAGCTCAGTGAAGAAACTTTCTGCAATCACTATCATCTTTTCTTCTGCTTCAATTGTTGCATCAAAACTGTCTACTCCTTCAGAGTGCTGGATGTTAATACTGACCTCAAACCAGATGAAAACTTCAAAGGTCAAACCTTCTCGGCGCTGCCTATTATGAGCTTGTGCATGCCCCTTATTGCGCTGCAACTCCATTGACCTCGACCTTAACCCCTCGACCTCTGCCCGCTGCAGACGTATCTGTTGTTGGAACCCATTTTCCTCGTAACTTCTCCTCCGTCGTCTTCCTGAAGATGCACCACATGTGACTTGCACATTACCTATGGTGCACTGATCATTGGGGTCACATGACTCGGCAAAGAGAGATTGCTGTAAGAGGTCGATAAAAGCCTCTGCTATGCTGTCCTGGGTTGACTGACTTCTACAATCACCCGAATAATACATCACCTCAGAGGGTAAATTTGCTCTTCTGGATTTCTTTGTTTCTGGTGAATGCAAACCAAAATAACACATTAGAAACTATTAGTTTTGCAATTTTCTAGACAAGATTCAAGACAGTTCAGTATACCAAATGACTGAAGAGCAAACTTAAAATGGGTACGTGCCCACTGGTACAATAGTGACCTATTGTGGTTAGTAGCATTACACTAATAAAATTTACCTGAACAATCTGGAACTATTGAGCTTGGTGTCCAAAACGCAGATGAGCCACAAACATATTGTTTTGCCACTGTCAAGTCACTACGAACCCTAGGTATGTCATAGTTACCGCTACAAAAGATTGTGCACAGGTGACCATATTGCCAAAGGTCACAAGCCAAGGCACCATTCAGAGGTGCATCCAGTGATGGACACTCCACAGCTTTACAAAGGAAAAAAGAAAATTGTTCAAGTTAAAAATCATCATACATAACAATTGTCCTTGGAGTTTTCTCTTAGTCTAAACTCTAACAGGCGTCAACATGAGGGGCAAAGTTAGGCACTGTGGATGTGCAGGGAATGTATGAGGGGCAAAGTTAGGAACTGTGGATGTGCAGGGAATGTATGAAGGGAAAAGTTAGGCACTGTGGATGTGCAGGAAATGTATGAGGGGCAAAGTTAGGCACTGTGGATGAGCAGGGAATGTATGAGGGGCAAAGTTAGGCACTGTGGATGAGCAGGGATTGTATAAGGGGCAAAGTTAGGAACTGTGGATGTGCAGGGAATGTATGTGGGGCAAAGTTAGGAGCTGTGGATGTGCAGGGAATGTGTGAAGCAGTTAGTCACTGTGGATGTGCAGGGAATGTATGAGGGGCAAAGTTAGGCACTGTGGATGAGCAGGGCTAGGGGCAAAGTTAGGCACTGCGGGTGTGCAGGGAATGTATGAGGGGCAAAGTTAGGAACTGTGGATGAGCAGGGAATGTATGAGGGGCAAAGTTAGGCACTGTGGATGTGCAGGGAATGTATGAGGGGCAAAGTTAGGAACTGTGGATGTGCAGGGAATGTATGAAGGGCAAAGTTAGGCACTGTGGATGAGCAGGGAATGTATGAGGGGCAAAGTTAGGAACTGTGGATGTGCAGGAAATGTATGAGGGGCAAAGTTAGGCACTGTGGGTGTGCAGGGAATGTATGAGGGGCAAAGTTAGGCACTGTGGCTGTGCAGGGAATGTATGAGGGGCAAAGTTAGGCACTGTGGATGAGCAGGGAATGTATGAGGGGCAAAGTTAGGCACTGTGGATGTGCAGGGAATGTATGAGGGGCAAAGTTAGGCACTGTGGATGTGCAGGGAATGTACTCACGGGTGACAGTAATGGCAAATTCACAGACTGCCATCTGACCGTTGTCGGTGTCCGTTGCTGTATACACCACAGAATGCGTCCCCCAAGAGAAGCTTGCCGAGTTACCGGTTCCCCGGTTGTGACTGATCTGTAGATCATTCCCCCTTAGATCCTCAAAGACTGGCATGTCCCATGTGACCACAGTCGGCTGCTTTTGGCCAGTGATGTTGTAACCAGCTGGGCAGAAAATTATCTTTGGTTTCAACTCATCTGAAATCAAAGAAGTACTTTGAGAGAGTTCTGTCAACTTGTAGCCATTAGTTTTCTCACATCAAATTGATGTGCACAGGAAATTATCTGGAGTCTTTCTGTGTGTAACAGTTCATCATTTGTCTTTGACTGTCGTGGCTGAGCAGTCTAGTGTATTGGACTCAAGTTCCGATGTTGTCAGAGTGTTGGGTGGCCAGTCCTGGCAGCAGCACTTGTGACCTTGAGCAAAAGACACTTAATCGTATTTGTTGTCCTTCGGATGGACATTAAGCTGTAGTTGACATGTGTTTTGTCATGCACATAAAAGAACCCAGGGCACTTATGAAAGAGAAAGGGGGTTATCCCTGGTGTTTCGGCTGGCAATGGAAGCAAATTATGTTGTGTCCATACCACACTCGGCCTAATCTGAGATCATCAAACAAACTATGGACAGGGATGAGATTTGACGACTGTGAAAGTTTGCTGGCCTGGGTGCCCCCTTATTCTAGATCCAGAACCTCCCAGATGTGACAATTCAGGAGGTTTACAGACTCTGTGCATCACCCAAAATACAAAACTACAGGTTTGGACACAATGTGGACTATTTCTTTCCCCCTTTGGTGACTGCTTGACTTCTTTCAAGACAATTTGAAGGCTCAAGAAAGTTTTGATAAAATCCTGAAATCAGAAAAAATCCCGAGAAACCACACGTCTGTGTTGATCATTCCTATATCTCACTCTTCAGCAGGTGATAGCAGCTTTGCTTCATGTGCGCCAAAGCTATGGAATGATCTCAACTCTATCAACTCCGTACACTTGACTCCTTACAGATCTTCAAAAGCCAGCTTTTAAGACTCATCTCGTTGAAACTGCTTACATTTAGTCCGTAGTACTTGTCACCTTCACATAACATTCTGTAAAATTTTGTCTTTAATTTCTCTTTACTTTGCAAACCACCTCAGACTAGGAAATCAGAGTGATGGCGCTCTACAACTGCCCAATAATTGATTGATGTCACAGTGCCTCATCAAGTTTAAAGGCATTATATCAATAAGATATTATTTAAAATTCCCCCTCCTTCACAAAAAACTCTCACCTATGTGTAAAACTAAGTCTAGTAAAGGCATTGTGAAAGGCTATGAATACCCATTTTATTATGTCAACAAATTTGCACTTGTTCATAATTTGCAAATTTTCAACTGAGTAAATCAAAATGAGAACTCTGTGCTTCAGTAAAAAGTTTACGGTACTGGTAAAAGTTTATAAAAGTTATATCTCCTTCAAATTACTCGTTTAAGGAAACATTAAAGGCACAATGAGAACAAAAAGTCATAATTATAAGTCATAACTATGACATCTCAAAATTAGGAAAAATGGATAAATCTCAACTATGACTTAAACCTCATAATTATGAATTAGTATAAGTCATAATTATGACTTGTGCCAACTAAGTCATACTTATACAAGTCATATTTTGGACATATATCTCATATTCATAAATGTATAAGTCATATGACTTGTACTAAATAATAATTATGAGATATAAGTCATATTTATGACTTTCTTTTTTCCCTCTCAATGTCCCTTTTACGCTACCGTACCAATTATAAATGATGCCTTAAAAATATATATATATATAAATACAAAACAAAAATAAATGAATCACAATTTCATTTTCTACTTACCATAGATACTAACTCTAAAAATACATGTAACCGAGTTACCAGCCTGGTCAGTGAAGGTATAAGACACATCTGTTGTTTCGTTAAACAGGTAGGGGGATGTTACATCCGCAGGGTATGTCACCAGAGTCAGGGCACTAGACGGGAGGTTGTCATGTGCAGTTGGGATGTCAAAAGTCACAGACACTGTATTTTCAATTTCTAGTGTAGCCTGGGTGGAACCCGGGCAGAACGTTAAGGTAGGAACAGCTTGATCTGTGGGGAAAAGGAAACAAATATTTATATACATGGGAAGCAAACAAAACAAATTAGCTGATGCCAGACTCGAACCCGTGCACTCTCAAATACTGTGCGAGTGCCAGTGCCACTACCAACTGAGCTAACTAACCTGCCCTTATGTTGGTGGGTGGACGCTGCTACACTCCTCAACAAACTCACCAAAAATTGGAGGGGAAAAGAGATGAACATCTGCGCTCAGTAAGAACATGTCACAAAGCTATACTTTGCAGTGAATTGGGAGCTTTTCAAGCTGATTTATGGGGCATTATAGGTTGGCTCAGTGTTTTCTTTCTCTGCCTTTAACCTCTGTGGACCCCAGTTCGAATCCCACTTTGACATCCCTGAAATCACTTATTATGGCTTTGTCTGAATGAAGTGACTTTGGCTATGGCTGCTGTGGCTGCAGTAATGTTAATGATTGGGCATTTTCAGTGATCTAGCCGTAGTTGAATCTGAGGCCATCAATTCCAACATAGCCTAAAATTACCTTCACAATGTGTGGGCAGGTCACTCAGCTCAGCACTCCATGTCCCGTCATCCTCACAAACCACCGATGAAACATTGCCGGAGAGGCTTAGGCTGTTGATGCAGTAGAAGGTACACTGGGAACCAACCGTCAGATTACTAACAGCACAGAACGCTGGATTGATTTGTACACCAGCAGGAAGTGACAAGGCATCACATGTGACTACTGCAAATGTCACAGAAATTAAACTGCTTTAGGAACTCACAGTCTTAAGGGCCTTGTCCCACAGGGCAACTCTTTCACAAAACTTAATAAACTCAAGGTCTTTAGTGCCTTGTCCCAAAGGGCAACTCTTTCACACAACTTAAAAAAATTAAGATCTTTGATGTCTTGTCCCACAGGGCAACTCTTTCACATAACTGAATAAACTCAAGGTCTTTAGTGTCTCGTCCCACAGGGCAAATCTTTCACACAACTTAATAAACACAAGGTCTTTATTAGAGCCTTGTCCCACAAGGCAATTCTTTCACACAACTTAATAAACTCAAGGTCTTTAGCGCCTTGTCCCCACAGGGCAACTCTTTCAGACAACTTAATAAACTCAAGATGTTTAGAGCCTTGTCCCACAGGGCAACACTTTCACACAACTTAATAAACTCAAGGTCTTTAGCACCTTGTCCCCACAGGACAACTCTTTCACACAACCTAATAAACTCACAGTCTTTAGCGTCTTGTCTCACAGGGCAACTCTTTCACACAACCTAATAAACTCACAGTCTTTAGCGCCTTGTCCCACAGGGCAACTCTTTCAGACAACTTAGTAAACTCAAGGTCTTTAGCGCCTTGTCCCACAGCGACTTACAGTTACAGCTTGGTGTTTCATCTCTCTGCCAGTAGGTGTTTGTGCCGTCAAATTCGCAAGTAGTTCGATCAGAACCATGGAGTACATATCCAGCAAGGCATTGGATCCGACACACACTGCCTTGGACGCTGCTACAATCCCCAACAAACTCACCAAAATGTGGAGGGGAAAAAAATGAACATCTGCGCTCTGTTAGAAAATTTCAGAAATAATTTTGGGGCTATTTGGACTGACTTTTTGGGGGATCAGGTTGGCTCAGTGGTTTCTTTCCCTGCTATGCACCTCTGTGGACCCCGGTTCAAATCCCACCTCAGACCTAAAAGTCTAAAACTGTACATTTTAATTTCTTCTCATTTCCTATTCACCATCCTGTTATTGGTGCTTGTGTGTGTAATGAAAAAAATTAAAACAAATAAAAAACCATTTCAAAAATGCAATAATTAAGAAGAAATAGTGCCTATTTTAAAGGCCTAGATTAAAAATTACCCAATGAATAGTTTAGATATCTTTTGTTTCTAGTATTAATCTTTCCTTTTGTCTTCTTTCTTTGTTAAAGATCAATATATATAGTTTAATGAATTTAATAAATATGTATCCAGTCAGTTTATTTACAATTTACCCAGTCAGTTTCCCTTGTGATTTATTACTTTAATGAACATCCATGACAAAAATAAATTCTGATTTCTTATTCCTTTTTGTACCAGATTCCAGATTACACAAAAAATATTTTTTTACTCAACGATATTTAACCACTTCACTTGGATTCCAGAAAACTGTCTTTGCCCATGCGCTGTATTATTTTTCATTACTTTTAGAGCTTCTGGAGTGATCAATTTCTTTTGAAAATATCGTTGCCACAATGAAACCCTGACTTGATGAAGGAAACACAACAAAAAGTGCACTCACGGCGGACTTCAATTTTGAAGTTACACCTTGCAGTGTTGCCAGCAGCATCTTGTGCTGTACACACCACCCAGTGAAGACCAATGTCAAACTGGTCCCCTGACACAGGGTCACAGGTCATTGTAGGAGGGAGGTCATCATTGTCGCTAGCAGAGATGGACCAGGTCACCTCAGCTGAGGATGAGCCATTCAAGGCATAGACAGTCTGTACCGCAGGGCAACTTGTAAACTGAGGATTCTGTTGATCTGGCAAAAACAAAATGTGCAGATAGCGATGCTTCAATAATGCAATTCTTGCCGCAGGGATTAAAGACAAAGTTTACTTTGAGTTTTCTTCCCTACACTAATGAAAAATAAAGCACTGTATACTCAGTGCTTTCTAAGGCCTGTAATAGAAACAAATCACCTTGATCTGAATTCGAACCCACAACCTTCCACATTCTAGAGCAGATGTTCGACTTAGACCACCCAAGCTTGCCCAGTGAAAAGAGGCAGCCAGTTCAACTTCTAGAATTAGCAGTGGGTTTAAACTGCATGCAATTCAAGTTCTGTAATTTTTGCATTATAGGAATGAGGAAAATATTCTTTAGACCTGTATAGCCATCTAAGGTGGATTCATACCTACTTGACTGCATGCCTTCCATGGTGATGTCTTATCTATACACCCACAAAGCTTGCCTCGTGATAAGATCAAGAACACTTGACTTTATACTTAGTACTTCTTTCAATGGTACAGAAGACACCTTACTAAACTTTATAACAAAAATACACCTTACACAATGGTGTAACTAGAGGGGTGGGGGCAGCAGCCCCCTGTTCTGAACTGTTGCCCCACTTCTTGCCTCCCCCAAATGAGATCGAAAAAATGCACAAATGAATGGTTTGATACATTAAATAGTCCCCTAAATTATGCACTCCCCCCCCCCCAATGAAAATGTTTCAGAGATACTGTGCTACAAGATTGTTTAGAGCTAATAAGTTGAAAGTCCATCCTGATAAAACTCACTATATTTGTTATCCTTTGCAGCAAAGAGAGCGATTTTTACCAGATGTCTCACTTTATCTAGAAAATGTTATTGTCAATAAGGTTTCCTCTACTACTTTTCTTGGCCTTAAGAATATGCTATGGAAGGAGCAAATTAACCTTGTATGTAATAAAATTTCTAAATGTAATTACATTATCAACAGAACTAAGAATACTTTAAGATTGAAAGACAGTTTGGCTGTTTATAAGAGTTTAGTTAATCCATATTTAAACTATGGCCTCCTGGCTTGGGGGGGGGGGGGCATTATAAAGGTGTACCCCTCCTTGTTCAAAAGACTTACAACTCTTCAGAAAGCCAACAGGCTTTCCCTTAACGTAAAGAAATGTAACTTTATGATCTTTCACAGTAAAAGGAAGCGTTGTAATTGTTCAAACCTCACTGTTAAACTGCTAAATGAGCCTATTCAATGTGTTGATAAA
Organism: Plazaster borealis; assembly: GCA_021014325.1. Lineage (NCBI taxonomy): Eukaryota > Metazoa > Echinodermata > Asteroidea > Forcipulatida > Labidiasteridae > Plazaster > Plazaster borealis. The sequence continues at coordinate 33,385,917 of CM037474.1, read as the reverse complement.
ACTAAGTTCCTTGGTGTGATGCTTGACAGTAAATTGAATTGGTCTTACCACATAAATGAAATTGCTGGTAAGGTCTCAAAATTCATCGGCATCATGCGCAGATTTAAACACTTGTTTCCAACCAGAGTTCTCCGTATACTTTATTGCTCTCTTATTCTCCCCTACTTGAGTTATTGTAATGTAGTCTGGGGAAACACGTTTCGTACACACACCAACAAACTGCTTATCCTTCAAAAGAAAGCCGTTCGCCTAGTTTCAAAAGCTCATTACACTGCTCATACGGATCCTCTATTCAAAGAGCTCAATTACTTAACCTCGATAACATCAATAAATATCAGCAGAACATCTTCATGTACAAATTCTTCAATAAAGAACTTCCCACTCACCTCCAACCACTCTTTAAATTTAATAACAACATTCACGACTATAACACCCAGAACTTCAACAAACATTCATATTCCTAAGCACAGGACACAAGTTTTCAAACACACGATTCGGTACTCTGGTGCAGCCAACTGGAACAATCTTCCTAGTGATATCAAAAGCTCATCTACACTGCACGTATTTAAACGTAAAGTTAAAGCCTACCTGTAAATCTGCTCTTTGTTAGCTATTTTTATGTAATTTATTAATGCATATTATTATTATCATTATCTACCATAGTAATTTATGTATTCATGTAAATTCTTGCAGTAATTCCTGATAGTGTTTTTTTTTTTTCTTCTTTTGTCTGTCTGTCCGTATGTTTTTGTCTGTCTGTCTTTTTTTGTCCGTTGTCCGTCTTGTATTGTATGACATTCGCAAATCAAGCAAACGCTTACCTGGGCTTGCCTCCATTTCACTAACTCTGCCCTACTCCTACTATTATATATCATTAATTAGTGTATTCTGTTTTGATGTAAATCATCATTTTGTATGATACCGGCACATGAGATATGTGAAATGGAAATAAATGTTATTGAATTGATTTGAATTGAATTGAGAAAAAATGTATTCATAATGCGTGTCATGTCCAGTACAATGCACATACCACTCCTCTTTGTTTTAAATATAAACTTCTGAAGCTGGAAGATATTTTTAATGTACAAATTGCCATTCATTACTTTGATTATAAAAACAGTTTGCTCCCGGTTAATTCATATTTTCCTTTAAATCAGGATTTTCATCCTTTTGCTACAAGACAAGATAATCTTATCCGTCTTTCTGATATTTGTAGAGTGGATGTGGTTTCTTCCAATTATCGTAAGCTTCTACCAAAAATTGTTAACTCCATTCCTGTTTGCCTGAGAAATGAATTTTCAAGTGTATCTAGGAAGCTTTTCCTTACCCATCTTAAAAAGTTTTATTCGGACAAGTATAAAAGTTTTCTTTGCACTAACTTATCATGTCATACCTGTTCAAAATCAGCAGGGCATTATTAGTATTTCTATTTAAAAAAATTGTTAAATAATTTTTAATTTTAATTTAGAAAATATATTTAGTCTTATTATTATCTTTTTTAAATTTTCATTAGGCATTTTTTGCATGCAATTAATATATTAATTTGCCAATAGCAGTCTGGGTACTCCACTACAGGAGGGTTATACCTCCTCTGGATGTTACCCCCATTTGTACCTTAATTAATTTCTTTTTCATTACTGTTATAACTGTTGTTATTTAATAGTTTTGGATTTTTGTTCAAGTTGTGCAAATGGAAATAACCCAAACAAACAAACAAACAAACCTTACTTTTATTTGTTTCAGAGATATACCATGCACAACTTACCAACACATTGGATACTCGAGACATTCTGTGACCACTGTCCATTGCCAAGGCACGTCACATAGTCAGAGCCAAGAGACATCACATTGAACCCAGTCTTAGCGCATAACAATAGGCAGTTATCTCCAAACACTGGCTGACTGTAGCAGGAATTGGGAATCAGAGTCACCCCTGGAGATGGACTAAGAATCGGACATCTAGTCTCTGCAAACAGAATGACAATCAGAGAGTTGTGGTGAAACAATTTGATTTCTACTTTGTAAATATTTGTCTCTCCCTAACCAAAAATTTCTTAAATTTGTAATAGTGTGATTTTTTTTCTTCGAATTTTAATCTTTGTATATTTTCCTGTAATTCGACCTCCGGTCGCCATGGGAATTTGTTTTTTAAAGAATAAACCAATAATGAATGAATGAATGAATTATCTCCAAACACTGCCTGATTGTAGCAGGAATTGGGAATCAGTGTCACCCCTGGAGATGGACTAAGAATCGGACACCTAGTCTCTGAAAACAGAATGACAATCAGAGAGTTGTGAATTATCTCCAAACACTGGCTCATCACCTAGTTCAGTCGCCTATATTAAGGAAAAGGTTTATTAAGTTTCGTTTTTCAATTATCCCAAAATATCGGCTACTTGCATCGTTTCTTTTTAGCTAGTTAAGAGTTGTGATTCAAACTGATTCACTGCCTCAGTGTTGGAGCTCAGGAGGGTCTTCACTCTTCATGTTTCACCTTACACAATTTTTCACAGGTGAAAGTAACTGTTTTAACCTTTTAAAGGTAGGGTCAAACATTGGTAAATACTCCAGAAATTAATGGCCATAAAAACTTACTTGGTGAGAAGCACTGCAACTGTTGATAGTATAAACTATTTTGAGAAAGGATTCCCTTTGAAGTAATATTACCCACCTCCTTTTGTTCATTCTTTACCTCTGTCCGTGACACTCATGGGTATTCCACCAGATCACATGACAAATCACACCTTTATGTGCCATTCACCAGCTCATCATTCCACTTAAAAACACTTCGTTTCTTTGGGCCGCGTCTTTGGAATGGTTTAAGCCAGTCGATTAGATCACAATCATCTGTGGGTCGATTTAAACGCGCCTATAAAAGAGCTCTCCTCTCCCAGTATTTGACATAGTTTGCCTTCTCACTCCCATTTTACTATTGCCTAGTTGTCAGCAAACGCTTTTTTATTATTACTTGATTTCTTATTATTTTTGTTATTATTGGTATTATTATTGTTGTGCAATTATTATTCTCATCATTGTTGTCTTCATCATGTCAGTCTTGTTCTAATTGTCTGTCCGTACGTTCTTGTCCCCATTTATTGTCTGTCCCCATCCCTACATAAGCCTCGGCTTCCAGATGATGCCTCCATACTCTATTTATTTATTTTACCCTGCCTCATTAAATAGCTTTGTTTATTGGTTATTCCTTTATAAAAAAAATTGTTTGTACTCTGTTTTCATGAAGTATGGAAATAAATATAAGTTTGAATGAATGAATATGGTTTGGAAAATATTTTACCCACAAATATTTGAATCCGAGACACAATTCATGCATGAATTGTTTCTCAGACTTCTGGGGGTTGGCATGTCCATTCGCTAATGCTGCGGCCAGAGATGCGGTTGGTACTCGCTGTCATCTCATCAAACAAGGATGGATTTGACATTCTTGTGAAAATACCATGACAGTTTGTTTGCTATTTTCTCAGCTTGTAGGCACTGTATTAAGCTGTAACTTTCACAAGTGATTTTTATTGTATCTTTCTTTATAATTTGGACCCTGACTATGACCCTACCTTGAAAGATCACAGCATCTGCAGGTGAATTGTACCAAATGCCCATAGCAGCTGAAAACAGCTGCAAAATATGACCTTCTTTCAATTCAAACAAAAAGGTCAGTCTTAAAATGACAATTTCCTGATGTTCCCATGTCAACATATCATGTACATCTCTCAAAAACAAAACAAATTTTCTGTTCCATGTCTTTTTTTCCCAGACATTTTCAAGTGAAAAAAGTATGTAAAAGAATCAGCAAAATCAGCCATGTCTGGACAGAAGGTGATTATACAAAAATGAATGGTCACTAAAAAGGGTAAAGTTACCGGTACACACAAGATCTGTTCCTGACCATGTGCCATTTTCACGGCAGCGTGATCGCCCACCATCGCTTGATTCTACTTGGAAACCATACATGCAGTAGAAGGAACACTCAGTGCCGTATGTCTCATAAGCATCCAGAGAGCTGCTACAGCCAGACTTAATGGCATTAGCAGGAATGGCTTGGGATGGACAGGATACAACTGTGCAAAAGAAACAAGCAAATCACAAAAGTTGTACAAGTTGATAAACTGCAACCCAAGCTTCGTATCTGTTTTCACACCAACTATTTGACAAGAAGTAATGTTTTTCCAAATGAGAATGACGGGAGGTCTTCTTAAAACTTCTGAATGATGCAACCGAGCAAAAGAATTGAGCACATGATAAAGGCATGCAGAGTGCCCAACTCACTTGTGCATACTGTATTTTGTCCATCCCAGTACGGTGTGTTGTCACCAGTTAGCCGACAGGTTCTTATATCTGATCCACCCAGGGTGTAGCCAGTGTTACATTCCAACACACACTGAGTGCCAATGATGTGAGCTGTATGGTTGCAATACACACTGCCTGATCCAGGGGCCTGTAATCTTCCACAGCGATAAACTGAAAGATTGAGAAAAATAAAACATTACACAAGTTTTGGGGGTGATGTATCTTTCCATATAAGTATCTGCTTGGCAAAGAGGAAAAAATACACGTTGTTTATGTGAAAGTATTTTTTTGAGTTTTTTTTTCAAAGTTTCTGATTATTATGTCCACAAAATTGACAACAATAAACATATAGAGCTGAGACGATGAAACACAAAACTTTACCTTCAACCATTACAATGACATCACAGGGTTGAGAGTTACCAATCGGGTCTGTAGCGATGTAAGTAACAGTTGTTCTTCCTTCAGGGAACGCACTTCCTGGTGCTGGATGGCCGCTTTGCCTGCCGTGAATCATGAGAAACTTACAGCAAGTCAAGTATGTTATAATTAGCTCCAACAATCAAAGCTGCAAATTCATGATGAGTATCGACAGGATTTTGATTAATTCATCCAAGCCATGAATGTATGATCACCATGTACGATCAATTCATTTCATAATAATAGTAAACAGGACATTTATAAAGCGCCTTTTATCAGAGTATGCAAAGCGCTGCACAGTGGTTTAAGACCCAGACATTTCTTTCAATTTTTTGTCCCCAGTTTTTGTTAATGCTTTTATCAGACATGTCTAAAGAAATGGTTAAAATAAAAAATAAAATATTTTTAGGTCTTACTCACATCGAAATTGACATTTCATAACCAAGCCTCTTTAATCAACAAGTCAAATCTTAATTTGACGACATGATATAAAAATAGTTGCTGTGTCTAAAGCCTTAACTTTGTATTTCTAATAATCTATTTCCCTTGAAGCCACTTTATTACTCTTTCATTTGATGTACAATTTATTTTGAAAACTATGGCGAAAGGTCAGTTAAAACAGCGTATAAGTTAAAAAAAATTATCACAAAATTAAGGAAAATAAACAAAATCAAAACGTTGCACATTTTGTCAATCGGCCACCAACAGCCACGATATTTTGTGAATTTTTTTCCATAACATGATAGAGTGACTACTTGGCAACGAAAACAAAATAGCGCAAAAATCCCGCAAGATCACCTTTCTGAAAATTTGATCATTTTCGCCAGCATTGTCATCAGAAAACATCAGCTGAGAGCGCGAAAAAGAGCGCCCTCTGTTGACACTCCATGAATAGGGGAATTCCCTTATAGTCAACGTCCGTATAACGTAAACGTACTACACGTTTACATCAAGCAGTTTCTTTTACAGAATTGGTTTTTAAAAATAAAGTGACATTTCACAAAGGTATTTATTTTAGATGTTCACGTTACACAGCTAGGGGCTGAAGTGTTCTCATAAAATTGAAGAAGAAAATAACTTCTTCGTAAACAAATTGTATGGGGGTACACATTAATTTTTATTCAAAATGTCATGTGATTAACTATGAATTGTTGTATAGCAAACTTTTACTTTTGGAAAAGCTTATTCTTCTGTCAAATAATGGTTTGGGTACATAATATAATACCTTTTCGATGAGGGTATGGAATGCCTGTCCTTTCAGTAAAAGGGCCGGCTGTTCCAATTTCATGAGGTCTGTCCTTTTATTATTTATTCATATTTTTTCTGTAAATACAAGACGGCCGAAGCAAAACACAAAGTCCCATAAAAACATGAAGTCTTTAATATATATCTTAATGTAAAGCGCGGGCACTAGGCTGCAAGCTTCACAAATACTGTCAGACAGGTTATAAACATGTGTGATCACCGATATTTACAAGACAAAAACATTGTTTATAGAAACAAAGGGAAAAAAACACCAATATATTCAATAGCGTCAGCGTGCCTAAAATTATACATTTTTCAAAGTCTTGATACTTTCATTCAAGGGTTTTTGTTTATGTTTACTGCTCGGAACAGTCAAGATCCCGCCTTCAATCGAGAGATTTGCAATAAATTATCGTAATTGGGGATGTAGGCCTACATACTCGGCTCCAACAAGTTGAGCTAAATAACTGTGTGGGGAATTATTAGCAATAAATTACGACCTAAAGGAACAGGTTCACAGAAGAGAGGACAGTTTGTGGGGGATAAGAACACAGAAACTCAACAGTTATACATATAACTATTTCAAATAAAAGCCAAAGGAAACGTCCAAGACGAACCTTGACATTTTTATGAAAAAATTTCTCTCAAGAGATGAAATGGTATTAAGAGGACCCCTTTGTCAAAAAGGATCTGAAGCAGAAGTATTGGACTTTTTGGCCCGAAAATAATTCCGCCGGATGAAGTGGGCCCATGCCAGCAGCTCAGACGAAATAATTATTGGTGAAAGTAAAACCTAAGATTAGGAAATTGGAGTGTCCAAACCACAGTTGATTTATTTTTCATAAAACAACGTTGTTCACTCGGGAAAAAACTACTATTTTAAAGTTTCTCAAGGTAAACAAAACTAACTAATATTTACTAAAAGTTTACAACTGTTGCAATGATTTTCAAGCTAGTTTTAGTTTGTTGTACCTTAGCAAATTGTATAGCAACTGGAACTAGAAACAAGTTGAATTTTATGTCAGCGCTGGGTAATGTTACGAACACAGCAGACGGGTGATGATTGCAAGTGTAAAAACAGTCATACAGGGCGCAATTCCTAAACAGCGCCCTCTTTTAAATCAGCGTTTTTTCCCACAATTTGTTACGCGTATCGTTGAATGTGTAATATTTTAACTGACAACCAAGTTTTATGGGCCAAAAGATGACGTTGAGACATGCCCGACATATTTTAAAGGTATTTTTACCGATTATTGTAGTGAAATCTGTCGATGTCTGGGTCACATAGTGTTTTAAACCACTGTGCGCTGGAAAAGGAAAAAAATAAATAGGGGGAGGCAGACAGGAGAAACCCAGATTACTCACAGAGAGATAAGATGGGTCTGAAGGGCCTTTTTAAAAGGAGTGAATTTCAAACGGGAGTAGGAAGTTTATTCCATAGCCGAAGGGCAGAGGCAGAAAAAGCCCGGCCACCAGCCTGAATGCGAGATTTGGGAACATCAAGACATTTACACTCATCCAGCAACTACAAGTGACTACCAATCACACCATGTTGGGCAACTAGTGCAAACAAATTCAGTCGTTAACAGAAACCACCAGTCTAACTACCATGTCACATGGACATTTTGTGGCTGGTATTCTGCTCGATCTGCTTAGCAGAAAATTGTTAAGCAATATTTTCTGCTTAAGCAGCTCTATGAAATTAGGCCCGGTTTTCATCTGTACAAAATTGACCCATTGCATCTTCAAGCCTTGCTCTAATGGCAATTACTTTGAAGGTAAACTAAGAACCTATTAGATGGTTCCACCATTATTTAAAAGAGTCTCTAGTGCCCTCAGAACAACTCACCTTCTGACAGTGACATTGCCAGAGTTATCAGTGGCAGTCGGCACATCAAAATCCACCAATTGAAAGGTTGAGCCAAAGGCGCTTGTTACTGTGATCCGCATGGGACAACTGTCTTTAAATCTGGGTTCTTGTTGATCTGCAAGAGTGTGATCAAGAAGGAATGAACAACAAAAAAAGATTACAAAACTACCTTAATTCAATTTGACTACGTGCCATGAACACATGTAAAAATGTACAATCATTTGAACTAATGCAATACTATGCCTTTAGGATAAAATAACACAATAATAAATAATAAGAATGAATACTGCTGTTTGTCTACCCTGTTTGGCACTCTTGGCACACAAACATTTACTCTAATCGTTGGGCCATTTATGTAATTCCTAAGACCATATCAGCTCCCTAGTGCTGCCAAGAATAGTGCATCAAGCTAACAATAACAAGGACCATTTCTGCCTCACAGTCACAGACCCATTTACTCCTGGGTGAAAAGAAGCAATTATAGTTAAATATCATAATCAAGGACACAAGGTGTGGTTGTCAATAATTAGAATGGTTGTCATAATTAGAACCTTCTATATAAGAAGCAATGATGTGGAGATTCTTACTAGTACCCAGAGTGGTCCGAGTCTTATCCCAAGATCCACCATTCCAAGTTTGCGAGGCTGCCTGCAAGCAAGCCTGCCTGCCTGCAAGCTTGCGCGGCTGCCTACAAGCAAGCCTGCAAGCCTGCCTGCCTGCCTTCCTGCCTCCATGCTTAGACATAACATTCTATATAAGAAACAATGATGTGGAGATTCTTACTCGTACACAGAGTGGTCCGAGTCTTATCCCAAGATCCATCATTCAAGGTTGCTTGCGAGGCTGCCTGCATGCTTGCAAGCCTGCCTGCAAGCTTGCGAGGCTGCCTGCAAGCTTGCAAGCAGGCTTGCAAGCTTGCGAGGCTGCCTGCAAGCTCGCAAGCCTGCCTGCAAGCTTGCGAGGCTGCCTGCATGCTTGCAAGCCTGCCTGCAAGCTTGAGAGGCTGCCTGCAAGCTTGCAAGCAGGCTTGCAAGCTTGCGAGGATGCCTGCAAGCTCGCAAGCCTGCCTGCAAGCTTGCGAGGCTGCCTGCAAGCAAGCCTGCCTGCCTGCCTCCATGCTTAGACATAACATTCTATATAGGAAACAATGATGTGGAGATTCTTACCAGTACACAGAGTGGTCTGAGGCTTATCCCAAGATCCATCATCAGTGCATATCTTGACTGAAGGACCTTGTTGAACAAAGCCATTATTACAGCTGAAGAGACACTCAGTGTTATATGGTAGCATCGAGGCCTGGCTGCAGATGGCTGGCTCTATGGATCCATGGGTGATGGAGAAGGGACCTGGACATGTCACTGTCACTGTCATAACAAAGCGATATGGTGACATTAATATCATATCCCACACAACCAACATTATGAAAATAAACAAATCAGAGTCTACTACCATCCAAATACTGACCACTGACACAGTCAATGATTCTGAATGTGGCTGAGAAAACCAAATTCTATGTACTACTTATAATAGGCCTACAGGACAGATGACCAACTCTGTGGTCCGGTGGTTAGACTGTAGGACTTGCAATCACAAGGTTGTGGGTTCGAAACCTACCAAGCTAACCGCTGATTTCACAATGACTAGAATAAGTATTGTCGTCTAGTTACTGAAGCACAATTTCTTGATTTGTGCAATTCATAATCATAGACATTAAACCATTGTTTGTATGAGGGAGATTGGCTGTTGCCAGCTTGGTGTTTAAATATCCCCTTGTGGGAGTTTGCCGAGTTCCCTTGTGACTGGAAGATCATCTCAACAAACAAAAAAACTATAGATCTGACAACCTGTTCCCAATTTCACAGAGCTACTTAGCAGAAACTATTGCATAGGAAATTTAACTTCTAAGCAAAATATGGCAGGCCACCAGTTACATATAATGTCCATTTCTTGGTATTTTGGCTGGAAACCTGTTTCTGCTAAGCGTGTCTCTTCTATACTTATTACATTTGTGTGTTGAGACATTTTTGACTTGCCCCCTTGATACAGTCCTACACAGTAACTGTATAACATTAAAGCAATAATTTCCAAAGGCAGAATTACCTGTACATTGAAAGTCCGGTTCACTCCAAGAAGTATCTGCTTGACACTGACGTACTTGGGAGCGTTGACCACTAGATGTCCTTTGACCCAGGTCACAATGGAACTCACAGGAATCTCCATATGAAGCACTATCACCATTGCAACCCTTGATTGAGCCATTGGTAATATTGGGAAAGCTGCATGCATTAACTGTAAGAAGAAAAGCAAAGTTTACCACTCAAATATTTTCAAAGGGCTGGTAATTCATTGAAACATGTCGGCAAATAGACTATTAAACTTCACCTCTTAATTGACAAATCAAATCACAAAGGTCTGCCTGAAAGTCTGATACATGAATAAAATCCTGTCCAGCATAGTACCAGGCACTGTGAATGTTGTTTGTGGCACAGTGGCCTGCATGATCAGTTTGGGGCAGAGAGACACATGAGCATCATTGTTAATGGGCGGGCCTATATGAGCATACATTAATGGGCAGGGTGGATTTATCAATTTATTTAATCCATAAAAACAAAATTGATTAGTTTCAATGTGAAAGCCCACACCAGTATACCAATCCTCTAGAGAAATAATTCCATCAATGCGAGTTGTTTGTGGCACAGTGGCTTGATCACCATCATAACTACATTAATTGGCGGAGCTTGATTGATTAATTTATTGAATCCACACATACACAAAACCATTCGTTTCAATGTGAAAGCTCACACCAGAAATATTTCCATAAATATTTTCATAATGCTGACTATGAAAGTAAAGAAAATATAAACAAAAACTATGGAGACCCCTAAAAAACACGAATGCTTATTTTAATTGAAACAAACATTAGGCCTATACATGAATTTATGTCTTGCAAAACAAATCTGATAAACAAGATGACCTAATTTGATGACATTTTTACAAGTATAGGTTGTATGGTGTATTTATTGAAAAATAAAGAATAGAAATTAATTTGCTCTTCCAAAAAAACAAAATGATATAATATACCTTCAATACAATCTGTTCTGATATAGCACAATTAGAATGAATCAATAAGATCTTTTTTGTTGTAATTACTAAACATACCATTACATAATGGTTGATTCTGGGTCCAATAACCCACAGTACTCTGCTCACTCAGACGGAGACACTGTCTAACCAATGTAGTGCCCTCTGTTGACAAAGTGTGGCCATCGTCACAACTGACCTCACACCTTGAGCCGTAAACAGCGCCCTCAATACAGGAGCCATGTCCTGACACAAGACCCATCTTGCCATTTAGTGGAGTAGTTAGGCCAATACACCTGGTCACTGTATTCAATACAAATTTGCAAAGAAAATCAACTATTTTTCTAGATGGAAAAATATAAATTCTTCTATTTCTGTAGATTATACAAGTTGACCTCTAACCTTTAGCCTCAATTTGCATAGAGCATGACCCTGAGATGCCTGCACTGTCTGTCGCTACATAGACCAATGTATAAGTGCCTTCATTGAATGCAGTAGGCCTTGACCCACTGACAGGATCTGAGTTGATGGTCTGCAAGCTGGCTGGGATGTCTTGAACAGCAGCATCAGTTCCCTAGAAGAGAGATTGAAAGTGAACTTTTTTTGTTTCCATGGTGTTCAAACAGTCTCAACTTATAACTGCACACAACAAAGACAAAGTGCAATTGGAGGCATTGTATGGTGGAGTATGGATAATTACTTTTTATACCTTTTGTTTTCTTATTTTCATTGTTAGCGCCTTGAGCAACTTTGTTATTATTACTATTATAATCATTGTTATATAAGAAAATCTAGATTATGCAAATAATGAAGTATATCCACCTCCAATTGAACCCAAATTATCATCAACTCATACACATAAATATTCATGAGGAATAATTAAATTAAGTTACCACGACAGGTTCCCATTGCCATGACAATGACACCATGATCTGACCAATCCCAGCAAAGATGACTTGGTTCACTGGGCACTGCACTAAGGGGGGCGTCACATCTAAAGAGAAATGAACAGAACATGTTCATCATTACTTAAGTCTCTGGGACTGTGGTTGATTCTGTGAATTAGAATATGGGATTTCTCTCAACGCTGATCCATATGCGACAAACAATCCTTAACCACTTTGAATCTGTATTTTAAAAGAAATTCCAAGCCCAGCCGCGATATGATTTTTCGGAACCTTTTGGAGATTCCTGAGTAATTGTTTTCCTTGAAAATATTGTTTACCACAATGAAACCCTGACTTGAAAAAGGAAAGACAAAGGTTCTCATAGTTGTTCCAGGGTTTGATGTTGGCGTACGAGAAAACTGTGTTGGCATGCCGTGATTCGCAGAACCTCGGCCATGAGCCAGGGCCAAAAATCTGCACGGTATGCTGGAAACTCGGAATGCTCGGACTTTACCTCCCATTGAGCCGAATATAATGACAAACAATGGTGGCAGCCTGTCCATTCTTGTATGCCACATTTGTACAACAACAGGACAAAGGTCTGGAATCGGAGGTTACACATTAACCCCCCGAAAGGTATTTTTATTTTACAAGGCATATTTTTGATAAAAATGTCAGCATGTACTTGGCTGTCATAAAAATATTGAGGAAAATCCGAAGTTGTTCTGAGCATTAAAAAACTGCCGTAGTGTGTAATATACTAAGCTATAATTCTGTATGCAATTATTACCTTAAAACTACACACGTCATGGGGGTCTCTACTCGACAAGTTCTGCTTTTTGGAGACCCTCACTACTAAATCACCCTGTATTGTGTATTTATTAATATTGTATGGGGTCCAAAACTCATGTGCTAAGCTTGTTTGTAATGAAAATAGATATTGCCATATCACGCCTTTGCTAGTTGATTTACATTGGCTACCTGTCAGATTTAGGATCAATTTTAAAATTTTGCTGTTTGTGTATAAAGCCCTAAATGGGCAAGCGCCTTCATATTTGTGTAATCTTTTAACTAAAAGGTCTTTGTCTAAATATGTCTTCGTAGTTTTAATGACACTTTCATTCTCAGTTACCAACTTTGTAAACTAAAAGTACTCTGGGAGATCGCGCTTTTGAGTGTGTTGCCCCTAAACTTTGGAATGCTCTCCCACATGCCATCAGGATCACCAATAATACAGGTAGCTTCAAAGCATTGCTCAAGACCCATTTATTTCGGCAGGCTTTTCATTAGTTTTTTATGCAACCTTTGGCCGGCTGATGTTTAATTTCTGTTCATAGTTTTTAACTATTGTTCTTGTATTTTTCAGTGTACCGGTATATTCTATTTTTAAATATTCTTAAATGACTGTTAACATCTGTTCTTTTTTACCATTGTAATGCGCATCTGTACATATTTTTTTATGAAACTTGCGCATAATAAATGAATAAATTATTATTATTATTATTATTATTTATCCATAAATTGATTGATTAAGTGGAAATAAAGTATTGAAAGTAAAACAAAAAAGTAAGTATATCCACAGAACATTGGTGGATAAAGACTTCAGCCGAAGTGAAGTGGTTTAATGGTTGACACCTACATAATTACAATTTTAAACACTTCTAACCCAAAACGATTCACGATTAATGTTAGTAATTGTAAAACAACACACCTTGTTTCTTCAGATACCAATTTTGCTATTTGTAAAAATCATATCACTTCCAAGTTGTTCATTTGAGCTTACCATTGCACTGTACACTACTACCATCCCAAATTCCTGACACAAGGCAATTGCGACTCGCTGTACCAAAGAGAGTGTAGCCTTCATTACACGCCAAAGTACACGTTGTGTCAAACAGTTGGTTTCCAGTTGTAGCTCCATCTTGTCCATTATGCACACAGCGAGAAACAGTAGCATTGGCAGGCATGGAAAGTGGCAGGCAAGTGACCACTATAACAAAAGAAACAGACAGACAACAGTTTATGGGATATGAACACAAAGACAATCTGAATCCAATCAAGTTTAGCACTGTCTTGAAAAAAATTATCAAAAATCAAGTAAAACCTCGATGATTGAATCCTTCCTTTAGGGATAATCAGATAAAGAAAACTTTGACATACGTTTTTGCCCAATCATGGAAGCATTGTATACTAAGTGGTATTTATGCATGACTAAACTCTTGATGGTTATATAGTTCTGTCATTCTATTGTAAAAATTGAGGATGTATGTATAATTGTCATTCAAATCTTTGACAATAAACAGGAACTGAAATTCACATCCCTTTATTGGAGATGTCAGCATGGATTGCCATGCACCCTTATAAAGAACTTAGTCACTTACTACAAAATGCAATCTTGAGTCTTTAAGGGCTTTTATAGTTACAACCATTGTAGCTCACCTGTGCATGAAATGGTTCCACCCGACCACACTCCACTGACTCCATTACTCTGACAAGTTCTCTGTACTGCTGATGTTGGAGTGTAGCCTCGATTACAAGATAGTGTACAGGTGGCACCATACGGTTCATAGTCTCCAGAACAGCCGCTCTTCATGCCATTATTTGGGGTTGGCAGATCACTGTTGTCACATGTGACCTCTGCAAATCAGAAATCAACTGATTGAAAAGAAACTGCTTAAATCTAAGGTATACAAGCTAAATGTCAGACATATATATATATATAGCTGCCATTGTATAGTGCAAATTTCTGACATAATGTCTATCTTTTGCTCGGTTTTCATTTTTCTACGAATACTGTCTCAATTGTTACATAATTTAGCAGTTATCTATTGTTACATAATTTAGCAGTTATCTATGCTTCTTGACAGTTTTACAGTTTGTGTGAGATGAGGTGGAGATTGTGCATTTTATTTATTTCTCATTAACCCTGGGGAGACCTCTCAGCGAAAAACTGTTTTTCAGAGGTGCCCAGCAGCTACAAACAAATATTAAAAGATACTGACTGATATTTCCAAATGCACTTGCTATTGCTTATGCTATTTTCAGAGCCCTTTTTGTAGACAACTGATAACCTTAAAGACGTTTTTATTTCTTCTTCTAATACATTGTACAATTTCCTTTTTGTAATAAAACCTGAAGATCCTTACAATAAGCCTGCAGGTTGAGAATATCTGAAAAAAAACCCATCTTAACTGTGGCCTTCAGGCTTAAGGATCTCAATAGAGAAGACAAATACGATACGTGCGAATTGCTAGCCAATATGCGCACATTTCTGCTGATTCCATACAATTTTTTAAAAAATTATTACTATTAATTATTTTTGTTTTCACAAAAATTATCAAGAGAAAATCATACAGAATGCTCCAGATTGCACAGTAGGGCTTTAAAACCAAGATAAACACCAAGTAGAAAACATTCCAAAGACCTTGTTACAATTCTGCGTGCTTTGGCCAAACATCACAAATTTGGGTCCAAAATGCCCCCCAGTTTTGAAAAAACCTGGGGAGAACCCCCGAGGAGGTAATGTTGAGTTTTATAGATCCTACAACTGCCTAGGCCTAAGACAGAAGAAAGGCAGTTAGCAGCAGTTTCATCAGCAAAGCCAGGGCAGTTCCTTATACTGTTATTATTCTTGCCGTAGTCTAGAACTGAAGTCTGTAGTCACTTGCGAACACACAACAAATGATGAGCACAACTAAATATATCATCATCAAATATGATCGACAATCAACATATCCACATTTAATAATATTTGACCAACCTTGACACTGGGGCAGCATCTGCAACCACTGACCCTCATCTCCACAGGTTGAAGATGATCCACCTTGGATAACGTATCCTTCAGTGCAATTGAAGCGACATGTGCTGTTGTAGGGTACTGGGTTTCCTACAGGGCAGGTGTTGGACTCCTCTGGGTTTAACACAGTGCTTGATGGGATCTGACAGGTGGAGGCTAAAACACAAACAGGTGAACACTCCAGGATTAGTTTAAAATAATAATTTGGCTATAACAAGGGTTGAGTCCTTCATCTCTGTGACGACAAGTTTGCCTCTTCCAAGAAAATCTGAGGCCCGTAAAAGACTTGAGAACAGAAAAACAATCTTGACAAATTAAGCCCTTTTCACACTGCAGCCCAGCTGAGGCCCACACTAATTTTTTTTACCCCACGGTAACCCCGGTGCACTTTCACATTTTTCCCGCATAGGTCCTTGTTCCATGGGGTTCCGGTTGCACATTTCATAGTGTAACAGGTGTTGGTTTTGTTTTCCCCATGATTTTACTCTCTTATAAATAATTACTTTTCTTTTCAGTCACTTCGAAGTACAGTGTATCACATCTGTGGGAAAATTCTACAGCCAATCTTATTAATGCCCCCAGAGACTCCAGGGTCATTGTTTATTGGAGCTCAGAGTCAAGAAACCACCAGTAGCACTAGTCTCATTAACATATTCCTTTGTTTTTATAGTTGTTACATGTTTATCCATTCTACACGATCTAACAGGTGTGACGACCAACGCTGTCTATATTCCAGTCCCTGACAATGGACATTTCAGTAACTTTGACCAATAATCACTATCATCAGCCATCAAATGATCGTCTTTCTGTGTTCGTTGAATTTGTACTACCACTGGTTTCAGACAAGCAGTGGAGACCCACAACCACCTCACCATTTTGAACTATATTCACCATGAATTTTGGACAGGTTTTCTTGCTCATATTCAACAAAGCGTCTTGATCTATGTTATAATATCATCATTATGTTGATTGTTGTAATATGGCCTGTTATGCTTTTTGTTGCGTTTCTCTATAAAGAATTTGATTGAATTGAATAGGCCTTAGGAGAAGTTATTTAACCTTTTTGCTGGATTTTTCCTGGAAGTTGAAGTTTTTCCTTGCTGAAAGAGTAATGTTTTTGTTGATTTCTTTATTCACGCGGTTATCATTTATCATAGGTTATCATTTATAAGTAACTGTAATATATGACAGTTTGTCAATTCAGTTAAATGAGCAAATATTTTTGTTTTTGGTTCAGTTACATTGATGCGAACGTTTGTGGTTCACAATGTACTTAAGACAAGTTTTTGTTCTTGCATTTTTCATTGTTTTTTACTGTAACAAGTTTGTTTTCTTGTCTGATTGGCCAGTTCCGTTCGATGGGTTGGCTGGTCAATAGCCAATAAGAACTTTCCTTTGGGGGAAGAACTTTTTGTTGGGCGCCAAGTTGTTCACTTTTGTTGCAGCTTTATTAAAGAACAGTTCATTTCATCCCGCTTCCTCCCCTGCACCTACCACTCTTTTACTTTTTATTTCAAAAGAGTTCTTCACATCTGGGTGACCGTTGATTTCGGTCTTCATGTAAAATCAAAGCCATAGTTTTGGTCTCGTTTTGGCTTCCACGCATGGGTTTGGGTAGGGTTACTAAAGCAGTTGGTGCAAGCGGTGGACTGTAACAGTGCACCTATTTCTGTGAAATGGACTTGTAATTCGTGTGTCTTTTTACTGTAAACAGAGAATGTATACAAGGGCATGGTTCTGGAATTTGATTTTTTAAAGGAAAACATAACTTACAATAACTCTTGTAAGCATGGTATATGGGCACCCATCGGTTCAGGTGGGGCTGTTCCAACCTTTGGTTCAAGTGCTAACCTTAATTGTTTTGTTTTTTGGACTGTGGTATTGGAATGTGCTGTAATTTCCTAAGATTTCGTAATAAAATGCTGGAACGTTTAGGTAATGATGGGCGGAAATTATGGGATAAGGACTTTCACTGCCACATTTTGTGAGTCTTTTAATCATAAAGCCGAATTTGTAAGCAGAGTTTTGGCTCCCGCTCGTTCAGGTGGGGCTGCTATTCCAACCGTCGGTTCAGGCGGTGTATTTCCACTTTGCATTTCCGGCTGTATTGTGAGTTAGGTTACTGGATTTTCAACCATCATGTAACCATGGCATTATTCAATGTGTATTTGATAAGTTGGCAAGCTGCCAGGTTCGTGACTTGTTTGCAAGCGTGCCATGGTCAGTGAAGATCAGCGTGGAATGATCAGCCCGTTGCAAGTCGATTTATATGTATGTGGGCAAGCTGCCCACTTGTGTTTGTAATACCCGAGTACTGTGTGTGAGCAAGCTGTTCACAACATGTATGTAATACTCGGGTAATGGGGGAAGCGTGTCCTTGTTTGTTTATGTCATTGGGGGGAAAATCTGCTCGTGTTTGGTTTTATTTACAATGTCTTGGGCAAGTTTGCTCAAGTTTCTGGCAGCATGGTTTTGGACAGACTTATGGCCAAGTTTTTTTTCTTGGAAACAAAAGCAGTTTATAGCTGTGACAAAAATGTCAATACTGTGTCATTACAGTTGTGTTATTATGTGTGTATTGTCTGAGTACAATTTCCGGGGTATGCCCATTTGCAGGGGAGATCAGGAGTAAAGCGATCCAAGTGTGAAAGGGCCGGCCGTTATTCCCCAGGGTTGTCCTCGGGGAATAGAATATAGTGTGAAAAGGGCTTATACATGCCTTGATTTGCTTTTATCATGCTTACGTTGGCATCCAGTAGTAGTTCCACTCCAGAATGTATTCTGATTCTTCCCACCCTGCACCATACAATGTCTAGCTGAACTGCCTGTGATGCCAAAACCGGTATCACACTCAAAATAGCACCATGATGAATAGGTGTTACTACAAGGGCTGCCATCTTTGAAGCCACCATGGGTAGGTGGGTCAAGGGTCGGACACGTCAAAACTAGTAGGGTGAAAAAGAACCAAATCAATATCAAAATGTGGCTCTTTGTTGTTGGAACTTCTAGTGTCTTGGAGGTATAAAGGGTTTTGGTTCTTAAAGGAACCACAGCACTGACACAGTATTTCAACTGTACATTTTAATGCTATTAGTTGAATACCCTGAACCATCAGTGACTATGTGTCAACTGTGAAAGTATAAACAAACAAAAGTGCAATATTATTTTACTCTTGACACTTATGTGTGACAAGCACTGTGTATACCCAGTGCCTTCCAAATCCCGAGGGAAACCAATATTCAAAGGCTACTCGGATGGGATTCGAACCCATGTCCCCCGCAATGCTGCTTGCTACCATTTTGATATGTAATACATAATAAAATTAATAAATCAATATTATTGACATAAATTTTCCTTCAAAAATTCCTTTTGGTTTGTGACTAGTTCTAGCCCTACGCTGTTTTCACAATTCCTTAATAACCACGATCCTAACGGGCTATGCTTGGTTTAAAACGTAACACTGGGTAATGAAATGCATTTTTCAGTTAATTTCTCAAAACTATAGTGTTTCAGGCAAAACATTTTAAAAGAATTTTTCCAGATCATCTTTATAATATGTAGGTAATTTGTAAATCTGTTAACATTCATATTTTCAATCTTACCACTGTTTATTTACATCCCTTTAAAAAAACCAACACATACATTTTCTCTACCATGAAATTAAAATGACTTCCTTACTTTGGCAATGGGGTTGAGATGGGCTCCATCCACTAGACTGACACGTTATGACATTACCCTCGCCAACTAACTGGTACCCTGTAGCACACAAGAATGTGCATGATGCTCCCTTGCCGTGGTTATTGGGGCATGAGATTAACAATCCTTCTGATGAAATTAAGCCGCCGCAAGAAATCACTGAAAAAAAAAATAATAATTGAGTACTCAGATTTCTGAGGGTTGATTTCCGCTGGTGTCACGAATGCTGCAGCCAGAGTTGCGGTTGGTACCCGCTGTCACCTCGCTAACCGTGGTACATTCTTTTGAAAATACCATGACAGTTTTTCACATTTTTCTCAGCAAGCAAACACTGCATTCAGCTGAAACTTTCACATGTGACTATTTTTAATTTTTTTTATTATTTTGCCAAAATATCAGCATTATGTTGACAGAGACCAATCTATGACCCTACCTTTAATTCCAGACACAGTAGTGGCCCTTTTTGACTTAGGCTCTGGTTTAGGGCCTGTCTGTCTTTTTGAAGCGCCTTACCAGGAACATATTTTCAAAATAACTGATGGAACCTCAGCCTGATGAACTCAAGCCCAAATTGTGGTTTAGAAAAGGCAAATGTTTACATATCACCATTATTATCCTGAAGCATTTAACAACTTCAGAAACAATCTTCTGAAAATAACAGCTGTCAAGATAATAACTGTTTTGAGGTACATGAACAAAAAATAATTAAATGCAGGTTTTAATTTGAATTTTTGAAACAAACCTATGACAGTGACAGTGAAGCTGCAATATCCAACATTTCCCTGCTTATCAGTTGCTTGATATTTGATATTATAGAACCCTTGACTCAGTTGGTTCCCAGGTGGTGGCCCTACAGTCTGAGATACTGTTAGACCGTTAGGGACATTATCAGTAGCTGTAGGTGTTGTCCATTGGACGGCTGCACTGGTCTGGGCATCATCTGCCTCTACTGAGAAACTGCTGGGGCAATAGCTGAAAGTTGGTGCTTGGGTATCTGAAAAAAATAGCAGTGACATACTGGGTTTTCAGTAGGATTTGAGCTTTTAAAATAATCTACCTTAAAATTAAGCTGTAAAATAAGTGACCTCAAATGATGTGTGATAACAAACTCATAACGGTACTCATTTCATTGGCTAAGACAGATGTGAAATCACTGAATCATTAATAATGATTTGTTCAGTGACTTCACATTTGTTGATCAATATCTTCATATAAATGAAGATGTTGGGTGCATTCGATAAGCTTCCCCACCTTTACCCGGGCACATGAGTGAGCCCCATCAAGGGCTAAACAATTTTGACCATAGAACTTCTCGCGTGAGACAGCGGAAATGTTGATGGTCGTTAATGTTCACTGGTTATTT
The DNA here is from genome assembly GCA_021014325.1 of Plazaster borealis. Lineage (NCBI taxonomy): Eukaryota > Metazoa > Echinodermata > Asteroidea > Forcipulatida > Labidiasteridae > Plazaster > Plazaster borealis. The sequence goes on along the minus strand of CM037474.1, from coordinate 33,365,257 downwards.
AACTTTCATCAAAAATGTTAAGCATTCATTATTTATAGTTTGAAATTGAGTGACGATGACTACCTACCATTTCAAAAATCTGTTTAATTTATGTTTTACAAAAACTGTTTTAATGTCGCTGCTCATTCACCACATGATATCATATTGAGGGCTAGCCCTATACAGGACTCTTCCTCAATGCTGTACACAGATACAGAGTCATAGATATCAGGGCCCATTTCTGGGGCAGAAAAATGTCAAAGCTTCATAACTCAAATCTTACCTGCAAGAAGACACTAACTTCACCGGATTCACATTCCATGGCAGCATACAATTTTTTGTGGTGGGTTTTGGACGTCATATTTTCCTCATCAATTTGTAATTTTCGTGAAATAATGCAGCTCTCAACTTTAAACATTTCTGAAAACTTTAACCACAGTTTATTACGAAAACCTAAGACGCGTGTGTTTAGGTGTGTTCGCGTATGTCTGCGCAGGCACCGTTTACGCATACCACAAAATGCGCCCCCCAAAAAAGTTATGTGAACGTGATGATTGAGCATACGGTGTCCTCAAGTCACAATGGCTGAAAAGTGTGTAATTGTGGGGCGGTTTTTACAAGGAAACTAAGGGCTACAAATGGTATTCGATGTATGCCATTTTGAATGATGAGTTCCCTAAATGTTTCGAGGACATTACAGATGACGAGTTTCAAACATGTGAAGATAATAAAAACAAATTTATGTACAACATATCACACTTCTTGGTCACCGTATCTTGACTGCACAGCGCTAACTTACAATAGAGGTGCACGATATATGCGTCATGCGTCCTGCGCCTTAAACGCGAATGTACGCTTACGCACTACAGACAACCGTGAGAATACAACAAATGGGTATTTTTTAACGTTGAGAGCTGCATTATTTTACCAAAATTACAAATTTATGAGGAACATATGTACCAAAACCCACCGCAGAAAAATGTATGCTGCCATAGAATGTGAATCCAGTGAAATTAGTGGCTTCTGCAGGTAAGACTAGTTATGAAGCTTTGAAAATTTTCCGCCCCAGAAACGGACCCTGATATCCAGGATGTCATTGTAGTATAATACAAAAGTAAAAGACCGCTAGGGCTAATTGAGGGCTGGAATAGTTAACCGATCATTCAAAAACCACAGTGGATATGATAATGAGCGGTCAGGCAGTAGGAGGGTTCAACATTTTGAAATGTTACTGACCAACACACGTTGGAGTTGTTCCAGACCAAGTCTCTCTGCATACTCGCAATGCAGTCGACCCAGAAGGAAATCCATAACCGCTGTTGCAATGGTACGTGCAGATGCTGTTGTAGTGGTTAGAGTTGGTGCAGGTTACTCCCCCATTGGGGATACTTTGGAGAACCGGACTGCAGGTTTTCACTAAAAAAAGTCGGGGGAAAACAAATACAGCCTCTTTAAACTCAGAATAATAATAAATAATGGATTGTACTGGTTGTCATAAAGTATTTCAGCGTGATCTGTGGTCCTTTTTCAAGCCCAAAAGCAGATTAAGAATCTTTAAAATCTCTAAGAGGTAAATAAGGGGAAAAGAAATAAGAAGATACAAACTCTTGAGGTGTAACTTACTACAAACAACTGTCAAAAACAGTCATGACTGCATAAACATAACCTTGAAACTCACAAAGCCAACTGTTAAAATCTATAACAATGAAATTTACCCTTTGGTTTTAGAGACGAAATGTATTGGGGTTTTTTTTTACTCAGTTGCTTTTCAGTAAATATCTCTGGAAAGGAGAACATAATACTTACATTCAGAAATGTGGATACCATGTTAACATGGAAAACATTGGAAAAGTTAATTGAGACAGTCTCTAAAGAAATAATACAATAAATCAATTCGATAGCACATCACAAAAATGCCCAAAGCACTGAACAAAGTTGAACGAAAAATAAAATCTGGGAAGAGGATTTCAAAGGAATTTCAGATGTTTATGCTAGGTGCAGTTCTAATAATGGTGAAAGCTGTTCCAAACTGAGAAATAAATAAACTACTTTATGGGAGATAACCATGTAATAATCTCTTCTTGACATAAATGTAGGTTATGAGAAGATTCAGAGGTGAGATTAAGTCTTGATGTTTCAAACAGTATGCTCTGTTCATTTTGAGGAGTGGAAGATAGCATGTCTTGGCCAAGCGGTCTAGTGCACAAGCATCAAGTAAGATAGCATGTTTTAGCCTAGTGGTCTAGTGCACCAGACTCAAGTAAGATAGCGTGTCTTGGCCGAGCGGTGTAGTGCACCAGACTCAAGTAAGATAGCGTGTCTTGGCCTAGTGGTCTAGTGCACCAGAATCAAGTAAGATAGCGTGTCTTGGCTGAGCGGTCTAGTGCACCAGACTCAAGTAAGATAGCGTGCCTTGGCCGAGTGGTCTAGTGCACCAGACTCAAGTAAGATAGCATGTCTTGGCCGAGTGGTCTAGTGCACCAGTTTCAAGTAAGATAGCGTGTCTTGGCCTAGCGGTCTAGTGCACCAGACTCAAGTAAGATAGCATGTCTCGGCCGAACGGTCTAGTGCACCAGACTCAAGTAAGAAAGCATGTCTTGGCCTAGTGGTCTAGTGCACCAGACTCAAGTTGTGATGGATAATTCATCTGGGAGTGAGTTTGAATCCCGGCCATGACACTCGCGTCCTTGAGCAAGATGCTTTTCTATTAATTGCTTTTCTTCACCCAGGGGTACAAATGGGCACCTGTGAGGGTAGAGGTTGATTGTGTTTGAAAAAGCTTTCAGAGCGCCACGGCAGCCCAGGGGCTTTATACTCCCCAGGGAGCTGAGAAAGATTACAGGAATGTTATTGGCCCAATGACCGGGCAATAATGTAAAGCGCATTGATACATCATTGTAAAATGCGCTATATATAAGAACTAGCTATTCTAATTGTTATTAGATAGTACCTTGGCATGTAGGAAATGTCTTAGACCAGTAGCGATAATAAATGCACGTTGAGGTCATAGATCCACTGATTTTGTATCCCGAGGTACAGAGAAAGGTACACACCGAGTTGAGAAAGTTGTTGTTGGTGCAGTAATGCCAACGATGTGCGCTGTATGGAACCTCAGAACACCGGTAAACTAGAAAAACAAAAAGCAAAAGTTTAAGAAAAAGGTTAACTTAAAGGTCAAAGGAGCTTTCAAAATCTGCATTTGCTGTGTCTAGGCTTAAACAATCCAAAGTTTTGTTTTTGATGTAAATGAACCAGCATTCAAATTCTTTTAAGTGTTCTTTGCACAACAAATAATTTCTTCCAGCCTGTACATGTATCCAAGAGCTTTGTTTTTGTCACACACATTTTTACAAGCCACTTTGAGGCTTCCAACTACACAACATGCAAAATAACCAATTTGCTAATAGTGTCTCACTATCTCCAAGAAAATTAATAGACAAATTGAATAGGTTGGTGTGTTTCTTCTTGGGAACTGGATGCCTGTAAATTGACTTGTACGACATGGCCCCTAGTGAGTGAGTGCTCCTAGTGAGTATGTACTCTCAATTTGCCTTTGAGAATAGTTAAATTCTGTTCACCTATAATGTCTAAGAGTGAGATGATACTGGATGGAAAACTTAAGCCAAGGCACACTATGACATCCAACAGGCATGTAGCAAGGCGTTTAAAAGAGGGGCAGCCATTTAGTTATGATCCCTGCGAGCAGTGGCGCTTATCCGTATAAAAATGTTGAGGGGATGACAATAAAATGACTATCCATCAATCGCGGTAGTGATCCCTTCCCAAGAACAATTTATGAATTTATAGCCCGTGTTATATGCAAAAAAGTCGGCCGACCAGTGGGGATACAAACCAGCTTTTCGTTTACTACCTGTTACTCTGAAGGCAATTCTGCAGTAGGCTTTCTGTCCTCTGGTGTCTCTCACTTCAAAGTAAACTAAACTAGTACCTTCAGGGAAACGGCTTCCAGATGGGAGCCCTGATGTCCGTCTGATGGCAACAAAGTTTGAAAACAAAATGTATATTTTCGAGGAGTACATTTTTTACTAGAAAAGGGAAACATTCTGTTTGAGGTAAGGACATTGTTTCTATATAAATACATCACATTTGAAAATCAAGCATAACAGAAAAAGAACGAGCAAAAGCAAAACTGTCATTACAGGATTTGTAGAGCTGACAAAATAGTCGCAGACAGTGTTCATGTTTTGTGTGATCAACCATTATACATAAAATTACAAACCTGTGAAAATTTGGGCTTAATTCGTTGAGAAAGTCAGGAGAAAATAGTGAAAACCTTGCACATTTTTCAACATGTAAACATATTGTACTTAATTTTGGTTGAACAATAGAAATCAGCTGTTGCATTCAGATACAGTTTTCTTGAATATGACTTCATTTCAGAGGGAAATATTTCACACACAAAATTGTTGTAGTTTTCACTTTATAAACCAGCAAGCTTTCAGGCTAAAATTAAGCAATGATGTTTTTTGTCCTTACCAATCCTGTATATACCTTTAAGGACACAACTTCTTTTGTTTTGAATGAAATTGTTTTGTTCATACATGTAGTAGATGTAGTCATGTACCTGACAACCCAGCCTCTTCTGTCATCAGTTGCTGTAGGTTTGGCGTAATAGACTATCCTCCCCTTAGCCTCAGTTGTAGAATAATACTTTTTTATTATACCATTAGGGCAATTTGTGAATCTCGGTGGATAATCTGAAAACAAAATAAGTTATTACTGGCTTCTGTAACTTTCAGTTACGGTTTGAAGATTGAGGAACTGCTACTGTACATATATGTACATTCTTTATAGAATATCATGTCAAAACCTCCATATAGACTGAAAACGAGAAAAAAAACTCGAACAACTCGAACAAGGCTATAATTATATAAATCAAATCTTCTTTTTAAGTTATATTTATACAAAATTCTTGAAAATAAAAACACTAATAGCAAGTTGTTATAAATATATTTACAATTTTTGTATAATACAAATAATTTGTTCAAATTAACGTTGAAACAAAATAAAATCTTGGGACGAGGATGCTTATAATTAGAAACCCCATTTGCCAATCATGCCCAAATGTGTGCATCTATTACATAAGTTAAATGACAACATGACCGTCAGTTGGGCAAAATTCTTTTTTTTTGACAAGTAACCGGAAACGGGGGTCAAGTCTTATCATCAGGTTTTCTTCGTTATTTTGTTGAATTGATTTTACTTTCATATTGTTAATCACTTAGTATTACATTCCCACAACATATATAATCATAGCTGAAACTAAACTATGGACGAAACAAAATCCCGCCCACGTAAAACTCCATATGGTTGGGGCCACAATGGTCCCGGAAGTTCAAATATGCGCGAGACTTGCACACAGTCAATTCTGAGTGCATAATCATAATATTGAATCCTACATTTGAAGTGGATGTACAGATTATCTAGGAGTGCCAGAGATTAGGATTATCTACATTATCTAGCAGGGCATGGGCATTACACATAGACAGTGCAGGGACTAGCAGAGACAGCAACAGCAGTAAACAGACTGATGACCAACTCATAAGTAGATGCAATTTAGGGCAAAATATGATTGATGTGAGATGTTAATTAAATCATGTCACTCATCACTTTTTAGTCCATTAACCCCTGAGATTTCTAAGCACTAGAAAAGGCATAGGCCTACTAACCTTCTGGTGCTTATGTAAGCAAAATGAACGACGTCACAATGCAAATCCATGTGAACGCGCAAACTGGCTGCCTAACTTTTTAGCCTGTGAAATACGCCTACGCTTAAGCATAATGTCTGCTATAGTTGGCATACAAATTTGCTTACAGCTAAGCAGCTCTATGAATATGGCCCCAGGTCTTTCAAAAAGAGAGGGGCCGGGAGCAGTGACACTAAGCAGAACATCTTTATATGCCATCTTTGCTATTTTTTGTTGCTTATTTGTAGTCATACTGTCCCAAACTCGATCACTCACCTGGTGGTGGTGGAGGTGGACTTCGTCTACGTCGTCGTCGACATCCCTCTGGAATGTAAAACAAAAACACTTAAATTTTAGTGCAAAATGAGCTACCTGCTCTAAACTATTACCCGCCAAAATGACTAGTAACTTCTGTATCTGTTTATTTATTTATTCTTATTTTTTAGTTGGTAGATAACTATATGATACACGTAACGACTACTGTAATACCTTTGTTTGTAGTTTACGATAATGCCCATGATCATAATTCTACTTTCCTAACTGTTCTGAAGGGTAGGTATAAGACACACCATTCATTATCCTTTGGGTCCACAATTCACCAAAGTTTTATTGTCAGTCTAGTGTACAGCTTTAGCATTTAAACAAACCAAACACCCATAAAAAGCATATCGTAGACATCATTTCAATTTTTGATAGGAAATACAGTGGAACGTGATTCATTCAGCACTCCTTTTATAACTGCCTACTTGGAAAACCCCTTGACCTAATTAAAGGATTAGGATCTGACTACAATTCTGCAATGGAATATCTTATAGTTCCATTTAGGGGTCCTAGATTCGTGGAGATATCATCATGCAAGATTTCTTCAAATTCAAACCCCTGAAGAACGAGGAAGATGGCCACTTTTGTGAGCTCGTTCAGACTGAGCTCGTTCATCTGGTAAAACGTAGCTACAACATCCTGAAGTAGGCCAACCACACAATATGGACAAATGACCATCTGCTGACCATGATTGAGAATACGATGAACACAGATGACCGAAATGTGTGGTTTGAGAGAGTAACGGCACCACTGAAAAAGTTAAGCATTCCAAGACTGGCAAGCTGTGGTGGCATCTCATCACTATATAAAATAATTTGTGAAGAACCAGAGCTCAACATTGAGAAGACCTTATTCCTGTGTGATAGCATGATCGTCTTAGGTTGGATAAGGAACCAAGCAAGAGGTTTTAAGATGTTTGTCTCCAAAAGAGTCTTAGAAATACAAGACAACTCAGATCTTGTACTGTGGAGAAATGAATGTGGCAGATGATGTTTCCGCTGGCATATCAGCACCGAGCAGCAATCTAGAAAACACCAAGAAGGGTCCACTCTCACCACAGGAGTTGGAGAATGCAGAAAAGTACTGGATCCTATGCGAGTTTGTTAGTACTGCGAGTTGGGGGTAGAGTAGACAAATCCAGGTCTTATTCAATGAAACACCCAGCACTGATTCAGAGTAATCATCCAGACTCACTCTCACTACTGATAACACGTAAGTTGCACTAGCTTTGACACTCAGGAGTTGCTACCACAGTGGCAAAGATAAGAGGTACCGTAAGTATACTTGACACTGAAGGCACACTAGCCAAAAAAGTGAAGTTCCGATGTGTAACCTGCCGAGAAAGAGACCGCAAACTAGAGTCACAAATCATGGCTGACCTACCGCAACAGCGACTTGTACATAATCCACCATTTTACTGCTCTTCATGTGATTTCTTTGGTCTAGACCCAGTAACTGGGGCGCTGTACCCCTTTAAAAAAGATTTTGACTCGACCGAAGAAGTAAACATCTTTTTTGAAGGAGTTCAGTGCCCCAGGTACTGATACTGGGTCTAACTTTCCTCCATATCTGGTGAAAGTCAGGCGTAATAAGACGACAAAGCATCATGGAGTCATTTTCACTTGTTTGAATACGAGCAGTGCATCTTGAGATGGCTGTGGATTATTCAGCAAGAAGTTCTTGCAAGACTTGCAATCAGAGGATATCCATCTATGATGATCAGCGATAACTTCACACAAGTTTATAACTTGTAGGAGCTGAACGAGAACTCAGAGACATGATCCGGGGATGGAACAAGAACAAATTACAACAGTACTGTCACTGAGTACTGTGCAGAAAGACAGTTCATTACCCCTGCAGCATCACATCAAAATGGATGCGCAGAGTCATTGGTAAAATGCTGTAAGTCTGCTCTGAAGCAAGCTATTGCAGCTCGGTCAAGTCCTCAGTCCATATGAGCTGTACACTATCCTCCTTGGAGTGGGAAACCTTGTAAGTCGATCAATGTCCGATTGGAAGAATCCTGAACGACCCAGATGATGGAAATTATCTCCAAGGGTCATCAGCAGAAGTTCCTCAATGCCCCTTCCAAGAGACAAAGAATCCAAAACACTGTGTAGAGTTTGTCAGAAAATTTTTGTCTCATTTTGGAAATGTTGGAAACGAGATGACCTCCCCTTGTTGTTCCCTGTAAGAAATGGAGATCTGAAATATGATCCGAGTGGATGACGTAGTGGATCAGAATGCGGTCAGGTGGAAGCCTAGAAGGTTGGTAAAGTGATTGAAGTTTAACTTGGTCCAGACGGAAGAGTTTGGAACATCAAAGTCAAGACCACAGATGATGAATACTGTCGACCAATCACTAAAGTTGAAGTTCTATATCTAGCTGAAGGTTATGAGGATGAGACCAAGTCTCTCAAAAGGGTGGAGGATGTTCCAGTGAGCAAACAGTAGAACTTTCATAGAAAGCTTTTAAAACAGCACCCTCTTGTGTTGAACTTGTATAACTTTACATGACAAATCCACCATGTTTTCCAAACAGTTTCTTTGTACTTAAGGCACTGAAAACCTTTGGAAATCGTCAAAGGCCAGTGTTCTCACTTGGTGTATCCCAACATACGCATAAAATAACAAGCCTGTGAAAGTTTGGGCTCATTGGTCATCGAAGTTGCAAGAAAATGATGAAAGAAAATACACCATTGTTGTACAAATTTGTGTGCTTTCAGATAGGAATAAAAACTTCTTGCAAGAAGTTTTTATTATTTTAGTGAGAAATTACCTCTTTCTCAAAAACTACGTTACTTCAGAGGAAGTCATTTCCTACAATGTTTTATACTATCAACAGCTCTCCGTTGCTTGTTACCAAGTAACTTTTTATGCTAATTATTGTTTTGAGTCATTACCAAACGTGTACTGTTTTGAGTTATTACCAAACGTGTACAAATACAATACCTTTAAGGACAGAAAATCGCTCAGTATTTACAGCGTATATGATTTAATGCCAGCTAACCATTGTAGTAATAGTATACAAGGTAGGAGACTTGTAGTTATAAGTAGAAACACAGTTATTTATAATGAGCAACTTGAGAACGTTGGTTGTGAGACATACACTAGCTAGTATAATATGAATAAACATAAACTTGTAGACTTGTACCAGTCCTATGTGCAGTATTATCACAACACCTTCCCTCTTGAGTGTCAAGACTATCCGCTATTTGCGAATAATCGAGATGGGAAAAGGAACACTTCTCAAAGAAAATACAGAACAATTCTTTGGTTAAACTTCACTTATATTATTATTAAAATCAACTTCATCTTTCAACTTGTGCACAATACTACAATCAGTCCAGTTGGAACTTGATAAAATTAATCCAAAATAACCATATTTCTTCTCAACCCACAAAACGTCAAAATCTTCAAATGTAAATCCTTGTTAGGGCCAACCGTACATAATACAAAAACAATGTATGTACAAATCAATTAATCGATTCGAAAAGTTCACAAAGCCGTTGTCACGTAAAATCCCTCTTCGAAGTTCTCGATTGTACAAATCGCTTCATCTGCTTCTGAGAATTCGTTGTCCCATAAAATCACTCTTCAAAGTCATCCTTCAAATTCCGGCCTCTGCTGCTCCATCGGTGGCCTGTCAGTCGTGGCCCAAGAGTTCACTCTTCAATAATCTCCTGCACAGCCATCTTGTGTACATTCACTAATTGGCCATAGCCTTTCTCCACAATGTAGCTCTTTTGCTCTCCACTCAGCCTGGTTTAAAATATCACCATAAAATGGTGTTGCACACAGCAAATAATTTAGATTGCCACACAGGCAAAACACACAGCTTTCTCAGGCTATGCTGGTCCTCTTGAGCCTTCCTTGTCAGCACACATTGCTATCACAAACTTCAGCAGCCCACAGAGTGGGGGAAAAAGACGTCTTGCCTCAATGCTGTCTCATGGTGATCTGCTGGACTACGCCCCAAAACCTGTATACCTCTTCCTTGCTATTTGCATAAGATCCTGCCTCACTTTCAAAACTTAAAGCCATAAGAATAAACTTGCATAAGTTACAGCCTTGCTATCTAGAACTCATTAAACTCTAACTGAGAAAAGCTATGGCCCCTATTGTACTTTACATTCCACATGTCTATTATGGGACTCAACTGAAAGCACAAAACCAAAACTATGTTGCCCCATACATTGGTGACCAGTATTCCAACTACTTCTACTGATGGAATTCAAGCTATTTACAGTAAATCACAATAAACTCAAATAAATCATGACATTTCACCCCCTTCTTCGAGCAAAATGTATCACATTTCGCTTAAAATTATGCCAACTCAAATCTCATCCAGATCAACAACTTCTGCTGAGGTAGTCTGCGCCGACATTGTCTACACCCTTGATAGCTTCGACTCTGATGTGGTATGGTTGCAATGCCAAGGCCCACCTCATCACTCGACTATTTATAATTCGTGCCTTCTGCATGTACACCAGTGGCTCGTGATCCGTTTGCAAAACAAACTCTTTACCATAAAGAAACCGTTGGAACTTCTTGATGCCCCAGACAACAGCCAAACATTCTCTTTCTATCACCGCATAGTTTACCTCTCGTGGCAGCAACTTCTTGCTTGCGTATGCTACTGGGAATAACCTTTCGTTATCCAGTTGAAGAAGAACTGCACCTAATCCTGTGCTGGATGCATCTGTTCTTAGCACGAATGGTTTCTCGATATCTGCAAGATGGAGAATCGGTGTGCTGGTGAGTCTATCTTTCAGCGTCTGAAAAGCTCGTTCCTGGTTTTCGCCCCATTCAACCTGGTTGGGCTCTTTACTTTTCGTTTTGTCTGTTAGTGGGCAGGCGATAGCAGCAAAGTTTGGGATGAACTGTCTGTAGTAGCCTGCCAAACCTAGAAATGATCTGAGTTGTTTCTTGGTTTGAGGTTGCTTGGCTTTCTGTATCTTTTCAAGCTTCTCTTCATGGGGTGCTAGCTCTCCCTTTCCTACCATGTGCCCAAGGAATTCTATCTTTTCATAGCACATCATGCATTTACTTGGTCTGGCTGTTAATTTCGCATCTCTTAGGTTTCGGAGAACAATGTTAATGACATGGAGGTGCTCTTCAAAGCTTGGGTGTGAATCAAGATGTCATCTATATAGTTATCAACGTGTTGGATGTCCCGTAGTATGGTTCTCATTAGCCGACTAAATGTCGCCGGCGCGTTAATCAGGCCGAATGGCATCTTAAGAAATTGGTACAGTCCATCTGGTGTTGCAAATGCAGTCTTAGCTCTGTCTCCTCTCTTCACCGGTATCTGCCAGTAACCTTTGGTTAGGTCTATTTTGGTGAAAAAGTTATCTTTTGCCAGCTTGACGAAGATTTCCTCTGAACTAGGCATGGGTTCAGCGTCAAACACCGTTATCTTGTTTAACCGCCGGAAATCAATACAGAACCTTGTACTTCCATCTTTCTTACCAACTAGTACCACTGGGCTGGAATATGGAGAATCCGATGGTTCGATAATGTTCATGTCAAGCATACTCTTGACTTCGGACTTGACCGTGTCTCGTAGTGCGTGGGGAAGTGGATATGGTTTCAATCGGAGAGGATGGTACGAGGTGAGGCTGATTTCATGCTCTGCTACATCTGTAGTGCCTGGTAGGTCTGTCAGAATGTCTTTGTAGTTACACAAGATTCTTTTCAGCTGATGTTGTTGCGTTTGAGACAGTTCTTTGTTTATCTTTATGTCATCAATTGTTTCTGTGCTTGTCATAACAGGCAATTCAATTCTCTCGATGCTGGTTCGAAATGGTGCACCCTCTGATTCGTCGTCTTGGATGACGGCAACTGACACACAATCAATAACACCACTGGCTGAAATAGTATCATTGTTTGAAGAAGATTCTGTCTGGTCATCCCTGTCTATGTACTTCTTCAGCATGTTGACATGAAAGGTCTTGTTTCCTCCACCCATTTCTATGTTGAAGTCTAACTGTCCTCGCTTTTCTAGAACCGTGAATGGCCCCTTCCATTGCATAAGCAATTTGTTCTGATCAGTTGGAAGAAGAAGCAAAACTTCATCTCCGACCTTGATGTTTCTTGGGCTGGTCTTGCGGTTATAGTATTTCCGTGTTCTATCTGTGGCATCTTTCAGTGAATCTTGGGCTAATTTGCATGTGCTCGCCAGTCTTTCTCTTAAGTCCAGGATATACTGGTATGTAGACCTGACTTCCTGCGTGTTTACTTCTCCAGACCATAACTCCCGCAGTATCATCATAGGCCCTCGGACAGCTCTGCCATACAATAATTCAAAAGGTGAGAACCCCAGGCTTGCTTGTAGTACTTCTCGGTAAGCGAATAACAATGGACCAATGAACCTGTCCCAGTCTCTGGGTTTCTCTGAGCACATCCTTTTGAGCATCTGTTTGAGTGTCCCATTGAATCTCTCAACTAGCCCGTTGCATGCTGGGTGATAGGGGGTGGTTGTGAGTTGTTTGATGGATAGTAGTCGGCTAAGTTCTCTCATAAGACCCGATGTAAATTGCGACCCCTGGTCTGTGAGTATCTCCCGCGGTATGCCCACTCTACTGAAAACATTCACCATGGCTTCTGCAACACGTGTTGTTTCAATACTCAACAACGGTACTGCCTCCGGGTATCTGGTTGCGTAGTCTACAAATGTGAGTATAAATCGGTGCCCCCTCTCAGTGGATGGTTTAATTGGTCCTATGATGTCTATTGCAACCCGATCAAATGGCACTTCAATCAATGGCATACTCCCCAGTGGAGCTTTACTCACTCTGCCCTTGTAGGATGTCCGCTGACAGATGTCACATGACTTGCAAAATCTCTTCACGTCTGCCTGAATCCCTGGCCAATAGAAGTTGGTGGCGATCTTGTCAGTTGTTCGTTTGATACCTTGATGGCCTCCGAGACTGGACTCATGGGCTATCTTCATAACATGCGGGCGTTGTTGTCTTGGCACAACCAGTTGAAGAAAGACATTGCCATGCTCGACTTGTGGAGATGCAAACTCACGATAAATCAAATCTTTGGATTCAAGGAACCTTGACCTTCCTCCTCTTTTGGTGGTTCTCTCTCCTTCAATGAAATTAACTCACGTATCCTGTTTAGACTTGGATCACTCTGTTGGGCTCTCATGAAGTCGTCTTTCTGTATATCGGGTATTGCTTCCGGTATCTTAAGTTTCTTGAGTGGCTTCTCTGTGGCCTGTTGTTGTGCTCGTGTCTGTACTGCTTGAGTCTGCACAACTGTTTGCTGGTCTTGTGGTTCATGATGGTTACTGTAACTCCACTGCCGGTCGGGATCTCCTGGTGACCTTGCTCCAGCTATGTTGCCTACAATGACATCGTACAAGGTATTCTGCATGCAAAGAGCTTCAGTTTGACCAACAAAGAAAGGAGTGTTCAGGTATACGTTAGCAACTGGGGCTTTTCTAACAGAACCATCAATTAAAACACACATCCTATTCTGCCCTGTCAAGCTGCTTGCTTCAACTAAATCTTGACGAACTACTACGCCACTACAGCCACTGTCCCTTAATACGCTAACTGCTCTATCTCCTATTTGTCCCTTCACTACAGGCATACGTTGAGATAACTCCTTACATGCTGCACTCATAAGAGGCAACACGTGTCCGCAGTTCAAAGTGACCTGATTGTCCCTTATACAGCAATCGAATAGTCTTTCTTTGGGTGTTAATACACAAGCTACTGTTTCCGCTGCCATGGGTACCTGACTATTACCTCTAGAACGACTCAATCTGATCCTGACCTCGTTCGAATGTCTGAGAGTTATCCTGGCTACCATTACCTACTGGTGTCTGTCCTTGCCTAGAGCAACTATCATTTACCATACCTGCTACCTTGGTGAAGTTGTAACTGTTCCCAGGGTTACCATAGTTATGACTCATAGGCCTAGTACTTCTACAGGTCCTAGCAATATGCCCAGTTTTACCACATACGTAGCATGTCCTACTCTGGTAGTGAGAATGATTAGTTGTTTGGAGGTTATGGTGTGTTTCTTTAGGCACATTCTTGCTGGCATCTGCTTGACTTCGGTTGGTTGAAGGCTGTGATAGCTGTTGATGAGATCGTCGTAAAGGGGCCTGATGACCTGGTGTCGCAAAGAGACCTGCATGTGCTTCCGTATACTGCTCTGCCAACTTTGACATTTCTCCGATGCTCGTGGGTTTTCTTTCCTTGAGGAACAGACTCAACTCCCTATTACATCCATTAATGTATTGTTCCCGAAGTAGTAAGTCTGATAATGCTTCGTATGACCGTTTAATGTTAGCTAAATCAACCCATCGCGTCATTAAATTATCTATTCTAACAGCAAACTGTGTTGGGGTCTCACCTGGTTCTGGTCTAGCTGTACGAAATTTTAGTCTAAACCCATCTTCTGTCATCCTGTATCTCTTAAGGAGAGCAGTCTTGAGTACCTGATAATCTTCCGCTTCTTCTACATCTAGTCTAGCATACACCTCTAGCGCCTTACCCTTCAACAAAGCACTTAAATTTATCGCCCAGTCTGTCGTTGGCCAGCCCTGACTAACTGCGTACCTTTCATATCGCTGTAAGTATGCATCTACTTTGGGTAGTAGGCCCCTAATGCATTTTGAAAAAACTTCTCACTTCGAAGTAGGCCTAGCCTACTGCGGTTATGGAAAAAGATATCACTTTCTATCCCCAAAAAAATTGAATCTGAGAAGCGTTACTGATACACGTTTGCATATGCAAAAGTGTCCGGAGCGGACAGTATTGCATGGCGGACACAATTGCATCTGACACCGGTCTAAGCTTATACCCAGCTAACACAATACGTTGTTCAACGTTAATGCACAACGTTGTTATAAGGTTGCGATTTGGTCGATGGGATTACAACGCTTGACTACGTTGCAAGAACGTCAGATCTTAACATGATCATGTTGGTAATTTATGCAAAGTTACCGAAAGGTTTTATACATGCACGTGCCCCCCCCCTTAGATCCAAGGGAGGGGGCTATTTTGGGATCCAATTTATATCCCGTTATATTCCAATCGATAAGTTTATGACGAGATGAGTTCCTTGTTTACTTGTTTCTATCGAGTAAACTTGATTTGTAATTTGGTTATAAACAAAAAGCTGCAGTTTGGTATTTTCTTAAAAATTAATTACCATGAAAGCTTACCAGGAGAGCTGTTCAGAATATAAAACATCGTTATGAAACGGCCCCCTTTGAAGTAATGTAGTTTTAGAGTAAGATGCAATTTTTCACCAGACATGAAGCCTTTCTCAGGCATCTGAAAGCACACAATTCTGTGCAACGGGGTGGGTTTTTTTTCTGTCATTATTTTCTTGCAGCTTCGATGACCAATTGAACCCAATATTGTTTATAGGTTTGTTATTTTATGCATATGTTGGGATACACCAAGTATGGATACTGGTTTTTGACAATTACCAAAGTATACCCTGCCTTAAAGAGGACTCTTCTTAAACTTTAAAGCCAGCGAACTAGCTTTTTTTTTCTTTCTCACAGGCAGGACCAATGTTCAGGATTCAGAAATTCACTATTATCCAGATTAGCTATTTCTCTTACTCTTCTCCTTAACTAACGATTTCTTCTTCTGGGTTGGAGTTTTGAATAACGTAATCCACAACCAGGCCTCGATGATTTCCATGTATCCCTCTAATATCAGACGTCGCTCTTGATTATTTACAGGTAATCAGACTTACATTCATACGTTGGGCCAACGTTGGTATCGGGTCGGCAATGTTGGCGTTGGTATTGTGTCAGTTTTTGGCGTTGGCCCCATGTTGGCACTACGTCGCCATGATCGGCATTGGCATTATGTTTGTTTCTGATGTTGGGCCAATGTTGGCTCTAGGTCGGCAGAACCACACTGGTTTTACATTGGCAATCAACGTTAAGCCCATGTTGGTTTTTAGTGAAAAGACAACAATTGGCATTGTGTTGTGGTTCTAATGTTGGGCCAATGTTGGCTCTAGGTTGGCATTACCACATTGGTTTTACGTTGGCGATCAATGATGAGATAACGTTGGATATAAGTGGGAAAGCAATATCGGCATTATGTTGTTGCTGTGTTGTTGGGCAAATGTTGGCTCTCGGTCGGCATTACCACATTGGTTTTACGTCGGCGATGAATGACGAACCAACGTTGGTTATTGGTGGAAAAGCAAAATTTATATACTTTATCCCCGATGCAAAATTAACATCTATTATAATCGTTGCGGTACCCGCTGCCAAAACATAGGATTCGAACTGCCTCTAGCTACCGGGCAATCTCGGTAGTCTAGTTGGTAAGACACTGCTCTAGAATTGCAAGGGTCGTGGGTTCGAATCCCACCCGAGTAATAAGCCTGTGATATTTTTTCACAGGACTCGGGAAAGTACTGAGTATACAGTGCTAACACACATCGGTGTATGGGTAAAAAACCCAAAATTTAAATATCGGCATTGTGTTGGTTTCCGACGTAGGACCAAGCTCTAGGTCGGCATTATCACATTGGTTTTACGTCGGCACTCGATGTTGGGCCAGCATTGGTTATTGGTGGGAATATCAGCATTGTGTTGGTTTCCGACGTAGGACCAATGTTGGCTCTAGGTCGGCATTATCACATTGGTTTTACGTCGGTACTCGATGTTGAGCCAACATTGGTTATTGGTTAGAAAAGCAATATCAGCATTGTGTTGGTTTCCGACGTAAATGTTTACGTTGGCCCAACGTTGGGCCAATTTTAACATTGGCCCAACGTAACTCCAATAAGCAAAAGTATGTTGGGCCAATGTTGACAGCAAACGTTGGCCCAATGAAACTGTTCTGTTGGCAGAATGTAGTCTCAACGTTGGCCCTATGTTCGATTGTGTTGGCCCAATGTCGGTTTAATGTTTTAACAT
Organism: Plazaster borealis; assembly: GCA_021014325.1. Taxonomy (NCBI): domain Eukaryota; kingdom Metazoa; phylum Echinodermata; class Asteroidea; order Forcipulatida; family Labidiasteridae; genus Plazaster; species Plazaster borealis. Next base: position 33,348,331 of record CM037474.1, on the reverse strand, counting down.
ACATGGGCAAGATATTGGCCCAATGTTGAGCCAATGTTTACGTTGGGCCAACGTTGGGCCAACTTTTACATTGGCCCAACATAAAACCGATGAGCAAAAGTACGTTGGGCCAATGTTAACCGTTGGGCCAATGAAAGTGTTCCGTGGGCCCAATGTTGGTCCAACGTAGTGATGCTATCTGGGTTGTTTCTTGGTCTCACCATAGAGCAAGGTGTCATTGCTCTAGGCTCACAGACATAGACAGGTACGAGTCTTCCGTTAACCTAGACGAGAGCATGTGCATTGACTTATCTACATAATATGGAAGGTTATAGACGTACCTAAAGGATTGGGAGTCTTTTCAAATGATACGTCGTCTGTACAATGTAACATGGCGTACGATGGAATGATATCTTTCGAAAAACTCGACTTTACAAGCGTAAATCGTTCATATAAAAGGGACTAACTGGTGTTCAAGCAGTAAACTGTTGGGGCCCAAACGGAAACTAGATTTTACTGTTTCGCCGAGCCCAAGTTGGACTCCTCCATTTTGTACACAACTGCAATGAAGACGACGTCCAAACTGGGCTATTCTTTAGTATGCACTGGGTAAAGACATGTAATAGTAACAATAAAATGGAAGATGTTTACCTTCATTCAACTTTCCCATTGTTTACAATAACACGGTTTCAGCACTGTTAAAAATGTAAGTTGATTTCAAACCATCAGAAGCTTGAGTAGAAGGTTACTGGACTGTCATTATTGACTTATTTCTACAATACTAAATTTATTTCAGTACTTTAAAGCAACCAAAAGCACTAATTAATATCACAAATTAATATTTAAAAAATATTAAAAGCTTCAGCCACGACTTGAAAAAAATGCAGGATAAAAAACTTCAATAAAAACTTTTAAAAACCCACACACAAAATAATAATAAATATAATAAACATAATCAATTTTAGTTTGAAATTCCACTTATCATGGCATTCAGGTAGGTTCACCCCTGCCTTTCACATCCCGTGACGCCGGTTCGACTTGAATCCCGGACCGGAGCCTTGTATTGGGATTTTAGTCCGGTACCGGTACGTGACTGCACGGGTTTTCCTCCCACATGCACAAGTGATCTTCAGGCCTGTGACAGTGCCAGTCACTTTGAGGGTTTATTGATTTCATCGCAAAAAAAATTGAATAAATATAAACAGATATAGCCTATGATGAAAATAACGAAAACAACTTTTCGTTGTTTTCATACGCGTTATACAAAAATTGTTTCATGGAAACTAGATAAAGACGGATTACTCTCCATAAGACAGTAATGTATTTTTACGACATCAATAAATAGATTTAAACATAAATTAATGGTTCATATTAAAAAGTGTTTTAGAATGTCAACTGTATAACTAAATTAATCTTACCCACAGGAGAGGAAAAGACGAGTACGACAACAGACACGACGACCAGAATCCTAGAAAAATACATCTCAAAAAGGATCGGACCGAACCGTCGGGCCTGCTTGAAATACCAATTTAATATCACCACCTAAAACTGGACCCCCTTTCGGGTAGATTGCAGCATAGAGAAAGGACCTCTATGATTGCAGCAAGTCAGTTGCCTGCCAGACCTCACGCCTGGTATCGGTTGACATCTGCCTTTGATATCAGCGCTTACCGCAACAAATTTGCCAATGAGAACTACGCCACACTGTCTGGGAAAGCATCACGTTGATTGGTCGATCCTGTTCCACGCATCATAAAGTTGCTGCCCTGGGATCCTTTTCATATTCTAGTGAATGAGCGACGACCAAAGGTCTGTATATAGACAACCTTAGCTTTCGTTGACGGAAGTGATTGAGAAAATGATAGAAACATCATCGCAAACTAAAAAATAAACATTTATATTTCTTGAAAATTTACGCATGCTATTGAAAACAATGTGATAATCGTACAAGCACTATCAAAAACAATAATGACCACGTTCAATTTATGATATAGAAGAATGTGAAACATGGTAAACTGTTTACGGGAAGATTGGTTTAGGCCCTATGTGACCGAATTAAAGGGTCTGTATACGTTTGGTAAGAAGTACAGCAGCTTTCGATAGTATAATGCATTTTGAGAAACTTTTCATTTCGAAGTACTGCGGTTATGGAAAAAGATGTCACTTTTTATCCCCAAAAATTTGAATCTGAGAGGCGTTACTGACAGTCACGTTTCTCAGGTGTAACATTTGTATGGTCTAAAGAATGTGACAATGTATTTCAGTTATTGAAGCAACATCTCCTTCAACCACCAATCTTGGCTTACCCACAGTTTGATGGTTCGCAATTCATTGTACAAACTGATGCCAGTTCTAAGGGCCTTGGATTTGTATTGTCTCAAGAACAGGATGGAAAAACAAGAGTAATTGCATATGGTGGACAATCAGTAATTCCAGCAGAACGAAATTACACAGCAACTGAGTTAGATGCATTAGCTGTCGTAGAAGGAGTGAAGAAATTTTCGTAATATCTGATTGGTTCTCGGAAATTTAAAATCTTCACTGACCACCGAAGCATTGAAGTGGTTATTTAATGAAAATCATTTATCTGGTCGTTTAGCCCGTTGGACTTTGTACTTACAGTCATTTAATTATGATGTTGAGTAGGCCTACAGACCAGGAAAGAAACAAGCGAATGTTGATGCATTAAGTAGAGTTCAGAACCACAAAACAGAGACTGATATGGGTCTTGACACCTCAAAATCTACTAAGAGTTTACTTACTTGTTTTTCCGATCTTTCATGTGATTTGGTAACCAGTTGTAATGTAGATCACTCAAGTCAAACAAAGGACCCTCGAAATGTTAAGTATCAGTATGGTAAACGTGTGTATTCACAGACAGACAAGAGTATATACCACGGGTGCATGAAAGTATTGGTATGAATGATATGAGAAAAGAGCAAAGGAAAGATGATTTTGCTAAATCAATCAAAGACTTGCTCGAAAACCATGTAATCCCAGATAACGACAAACACGCAAGGATATTGTTGTTAGAAGCTAATCAGTATATGATTTATGATTGTATTTTGTATCATGTATGGCATATTCCCCGCAAAGGAAAAATGCCAGAGCAAGACATTGTTCAGGTATATATACCAGGAACCTTAGTAGATACGATTCTTTATCACTGTCATGACAATGTATTATCAGCTCATTTTGGATTCCATAAAACTTACAGCAAAGTGAAACAAAGATACTATTGGAAATGTATGCACAGAGATATAGATAACTGGGTAAGGTCATGTGATTCATGTGCTAAAAGGAATTCACCAAACATAAGGTTATTGCACCTTTTCTTTATATGAATGTAGTTGGACCATTTGAAAGAGTGAGTGTCGATATCCTGGGTCCACTTCCGGTCACAACCTCCGGAAATCGTTATGTGTTATAGTTACAGACCATTGTACTAGGTGGCCCATGTTAGTTCCTATACCAGTTACGGATGCTGCCACCATTGTCACTGCCTTTTTTTAGAGATGTTATATGCAATCATGGTTGTCCTCGTGTTCTCCTTAGTGACAGAGGCACTAATTTTCTCAGTTAAATTGTCAATGAATTAGTATGCTAACATTAATGAAAACGGACAAAGTTAATACAAGTCCTTATCACCCCCAGTGTAACGCTGTACAGGAACGATTCAATGCAGTTATTCCTGATACAATAAGTCACTACGTGAAGTAAATTCCACACCAATTGGGATAAGTTTATACCAGCAATTCAGTTTGCGTACCGAAGCACACCAACAGACAACTCTGTAGGGTTTTTAGCCCGTTTTTCTTGCTTTCGGGTCGTGAAGCAGTGTTACCTAATGTATCATTATGTCCAAAGCCTCAGTATAAAGATCGTAATGTCAGAGATTATTTATATGATCTTATTTCACAGTTAGAAGTAACAAGAGAAATATCTAAACGACATCTCCAGATTAATGAAATGTCAAGGAAGAGACGATGACTCTCGCGCTTAAAGTGTTCCCTATCATATAGGTGATGTTGTGAATGTATATATTCCTGTTACTCAGCAAGGGCTGTCAAGAAAACTTCAACAATTTTGGTGTGGTCCATATTTGTTGGTAGAAAAGACTGGTCCGGTCAATTTTAGACTCAGGAATCTTGAAAATCACAAACTGATAAAGACACCTATTCATGTGAACCGATTTAAATTTGCATACGACCGATTTCTACGACCACCGAACAGTCAAAAACCAGAAGATCCTATACGCAACAAAATCCAATTGAGGATTTAGAGGACGCGCAGATTGTCCTACATGCTCATTTGAACCACTCAAAGCAACGCAAAGTGTGAGAGATAAACCCTCGCTAGTACCAGGATTGCCTATCCAACTATATAGTACGAAGTACAAAAAGTACTACGAGGAAAGTTTGTCAATAACAAACTGTATTATCTGATCAAATGGAAAGGTTTTGAAAGTACGTGGGAACCTGAAACTTGAATCAAACCCTTCGGGATTATTTACAAGAGAATCCAGTAAGGATTTCCGGTAAATCGAGACGATATTAGATTGATATTGTATTAAAACTTAATATTATTGTAGTGATGTAATTAATGTAATCTTCCATGGAAGTGATGTCCACCACTCCAGGTAGCAAAGGCGATTTTAAGGGCTATTGAATTTTCCGATCTTACGGGGAAGAGGAGGGGTGGGGGACGGGGGGTTCTGAGCGGGGGCGAGGTGAGCGTTTACACCACTGTAAGAGCGAAGTGTTTTTAAATCCAATACAAATTGTTTTGTTTAACAAGGTTATGGAGAACCGTTTTTAAGTTAAACCAAAACAAATGACAAAATCAGTATAGTACAATTTTTCTTCATTTTCCGTGCTTTTAATTTTCCCCATAGAGTTGTCTATACGTTGATTGGCGTGAACCGTGGTCTGCTCAGATCAGCATCCCACAAAACGACATCACCGACAACAAAAAAGGGCCTAGGCCCAAGGCCAACGTATACGTAACAACCCACACAGAACAAAATCCAGTGGACTGCTTTGATAACTTGGCACGAACCCAAACAATCGGGTATCACCATGGAAACGCGTATCCGGCATAAAAGACCAACCCGGGGCGAACGGTTGAAACATGTTATTGGCCATGGCTGGGGGGACAGATAGGGGAAAGTACCTTTGAACAAAGGTAGTATAAAAAGCAATTGTTGGAGGGACAGATAGGGTTTGAAAGTACCTTTGAAAAAAGGTAGTATAAAAAGCAATGACAGCCGTTTAATGCACATTCCAACTTGGTGAATCAAAGTACTGATTCATTTTTTTCTGAACGAGTGGGATTTTCCTTCAGGCCTTTGTCCGAATGTCAGTTTAAATATTCCTCCACCAGCCTCATCACCAAAAAGAACAAGAAAGGCAAATCGAAGGCTTTTTTTGTGCTTCCCTTTGGCAGATGAAGTTTTCAAGTACGATACATCATTTTCCCAACTAGTTTTTAACTAAAAAAGTTCCACCGAATTCCGTGGTCAACATTTTGAGAAGCATCGACAAAAGTATATTATGCTGTGCTGTGCTGTGGGTGCTGCAGCACCCCCAACATTTTGGATGGGTGTGCTGGAATTAAAGCCCGAACGCGTACCAATTACTACATAGTTTTATTTTGATGTAACGGGTTTTTTTCTTTCTAACAAACACAAGCTGGTGAGCGTTTCCTCCTACCACATCTATCATTGGGCGGGCTGTCCATTGGCTAAAAGGTAGCCACTGGACCGCCCAGCCGCCCAAAGTGAGAGGACGTAGAGGCTTGTTATTTACTACAATTATCGTCCTTTCCGTTAATATTGTCATTGAATAACATATTATTTCAGGTTCAGAAGTTATAAGTCCCTATATAGGGAACAATAAGTGCATCTCGTTAACGGCTACCGGTAATTTTTATGGCGATCATTTTTTATACGGATGTTCCCCCTTCACAGTTGACTTTTAAAATGATAATAACGATGAAATTATTTGGCTTTAATTTTCTTTCATGTTCGTGATAATGTCAAAAACTTATGACTTAGCAATTAATCAGTAAGAGCATTTGATGCCAGGTAAAAGCCTTCAAAAACCGTTGTCCTAGTTTCGCGCATGTAACAGCTTGCTCGAGTTTGCATTGGTGTACATCAAGGATCACGACGATCGGCTTTTATTGCAAGTTCTTTATGGCCAAACGTGAAGCAAAAATTAAGGTCTGCTTTAAAAAAAAAACACCAATAAAAATAATAATGATAATAATCTAAAACTTGCGATATTTGTTACAACTTACAATATTACTTAATCAAGCTTTTTTTATTCAATAAACCATATTCAATTAAAACATCACAATACGAGTTCTTTTTTTAAACAATTGCCTATACAAGCTGTAGCTGCTTTTCGAGCTGCAGCACCGTAACAATTAGTGTAACATTTTAGGGGGCACAAGGGGGTGCACCATTTTTTAGGGGGCACTTCTGGCCCCCTTTTTCTTAAACAAGCCCCTTTTCAGCGACTTTCTTTAATGTAATTTACTAGGGTTTTTTACAAGATAATCTGGCGTTAGTGTAAAAACAAAGTTTATACAGCCCATGGGGCCATCAATTTTGGCGACGCACCAAAATTTAAAGGCATTGTACACGTTTGGTAATTACTCAAAATATATATTAGCATAAAAACTGACTTGGTAACGAGCAACAGAGAGCTGTTGATAGTATAAAACATTGTGAGAAACGACTCCCTCTGAAGTAACGTAGTTTTTGAGAAAGAGGTTATTTCTCACTAAAATAATAAAAACTTCTTGCAAGAGGTTTTTATTCCTATCGGAAAGCACACAAATTTGTACAACAAGGGTGTTTTTTAATAACATCCCCCCCAAACAGAGACGATAAGTTCCAAATAGTGGCTCAGATTGCACGACAGAGCATTTACAGGACCCGAAAGCTTCCGGGGCCCTCACCCCACGCCGTAAAACTGTTTATTGTCGCACTTTTTTATCGGCTTCACTAAAACACCTGGATTTTGCATTTTACCCACTTTCACCTCGTGAAAATAAGTCATTGTTGGGTAATCATTTTGCAAATTACACTATTAATAATGCCACCCAAAAAGGGACATTTATGTGCCAACCCATGTGCCAAATAGTCTCTGATTGCACAACAGAGCATCTAGGAACCAAAAGCTTCCACGGGCCCTGTGGACCCCACGCCGTAATGGCTTTGAGCTCCCCGCACGCCAGTTGTCTTTGGAAAACCAGCACCTCTTTGCGAAGATGTGTTCTCGCGGGCCTGATTATATTTGGTTTTACCATAGAGTAAGGACTACTCTATGGTTTTACCCGTACACTGATGTATCGATACATCGGTGTAAGGGTAAAACCAATTATAATATTCTTTATCCCCGATGCAAATTTAATCCAAAGGGCGGTACTGCACTTTATAGTAAGATTTTGCTTTTTTCTCCATAATTCCGCCCATGGACTTTCAAAAATTTTAATCTTTGAGTCATCCATTATCATACCCTAACAAACACACCAGAAAAGCTCTTGGACCTGAGGGGTTAAGGTCACATTGGAAATCTCGTGACAACTTCAGCAGTTGGGCAATAATGCATACGTTTGTACATGGTCCATTGACTCTATGTACAATGCCTTGATCTGTGCAGTATTTCAGTCTCTATCGCTGATAAGCATTATGGTTTGTGACCTTGTTTCAATAAACATCACTCATCATATTAGCTAGGGGCAGCCTGTAGACGTCACAATAGCCTGGGCAATACAGTGTGGTGTTCTATATGGACACTTATCTGTTTTCTCGTGCCCTTGGAGAGGTCCCTCGTGCCTGTGAGCAAAACCCTCGTGCCTTTGAGCAAAACCCTCGTGCCTGTGAGCAAACCCTCGTGCCGGTGAGCAAAACCCTTGTGCCTGTGAGCAAACCCTCGTGCCTGTGAGCAAAACCCTTGTGCCTGTGAGCAAACCCTCGTGCCTGTGAGCAAAACCCTCGTGCCTGCGAGCAAAACCCTCGTGCCTGTGAGCAAAACCTCGTGCGTGTGAGCAAAACCCTCGTGCCTGTGAGCAAATCCTCGTGCCTGTGAGCAAAACCCTCGTGCCTGTGAGCAAAACCCTCATGCCTGTGAGCAAACCCTCGTGCCTGAGAGCAAAACCATTGTGCCTGTGAGCAAAACACTCGTACCTGTGAGACCCTCGCATGTGAGCAAAACCCTCGTACCTGTGAGCAAACCCTCGTGTGTGTGAACAAACCTGTTCTTGTGCCTTCATATTCACTACCTTATGGAGACCGAGAACAAAACAGAAAAGGGAAAACAAAAGGTCTCCATAGGGGAATTCTAAAGACTTGGGTGCTCCACAAGGAATTTTGTGTACAAAGTCTATGGGAGGTTCTTAACTACAGGGACAAAGGAAAGAACAAAAGATGTCTCCACAGGGATGTAAAAAATAGAATGTGTGTGTGTGTGTGTGTGCGTGTGTGTGAGCAAAACCCTTGTGCCTGTGAGCAAATCTATGGGCGGCCAAAAGGGCTAAAAACTAATAATTTTGCTCACAGGCACGAGGGTTTTGCTCACACACACGAGGGTTTGCTCACAGGCACGAGGGTTTGCTGACACACACAAGGGTTTTGCTCACAGGCACGAGGCCTTGCTCACGGGCACGAGGGACCTCTCCACAGGCACGAGAAAACAGATAAGTGCCTTCATATTCACTACCTTATGGAGACCGAGAACAAAACAGAAAAGGGAAAACAAAAGGTCTCCATTGGGGAATTCTAAAGACTTGGGTGCTCCACAAGGAATTTTGTGTACAAAGTCTATGGGAGGTTCTTAACTACAGGGACAAAGGAAAGAACAAAAGATGTCTCCACAGGGATGTAAAAAATAGAATGTGTGTCCTTAATAAAACCATGAAACCAGGAATATTCCTACCTCCATGATAAAACACAATAATACAGGGTGTGATCTTTATTCCAGAGTTTGTGTATTTTGAACCATAGGTTTGTGCATTGGAATGCTAAGGGGGCGGGGCTTCACGGCAATTCTGCCGGTCATCATCAACCATTCGTAAACAACAAGCATGGGGCAAAAGAACACGATTATTCCACTTTTTATAGGGAATAAGCTTCTCTAGCCCCTCTGAGGGGTATTAGGCTTGATAATGATGAGAAAAAAGCTTCATACCCCGGGCGTAATACGATTTCCCAGACTACTATAAACTGCAGTATTGTTCTTTGGATAGTGTCAGGATTACGAACTTTGTGGTTAAGGGTTAAATTGTAGCGGTCCTCGCTGGTAAAATATAGGATTCGAACTGCCTCTAGCTACTAGGAAATCTCGGTGGACTAGTTGGCAAGGCATCTGCAGTGCTGTAGATTGGCAAAGGTCGTGGGTTCGAATCCCACCCGAGTAATATGCCTGTGATTTTGTTCACAGGACTTGGGGAAAGTACTGAGTATACAGTGCTTTACATACATCGGTGTACAAACCAAATATAATATTCTTTATCCCCGATGCAAATTTAACATCTTAAATCGACAAAAGTGTTCGGGTCTATATACAGATGTTTTCAGACAGAACAATTACTCTTTGAGTATTGACACTGCTAATCAGTGGCCTTCCGAATGAAAGTAATTAATTTCATAATTCAAAATAATTAATACACGATTCGCAGTTATCGGGATATTTAATTCTGAAAGCAAACTTCCAAACTTTGAACTTTACTTCCAACTGTAAAAAGGACCCGAGATTGTCTGATCAATCTGGCGACGGGTAAAAAGTTCAAGGACACTACACAAACAAGCCTTAAAAAGTCTCCGGTCAATTTCAATTACTGAATGGAGAATCCCCCACACCCCACTAACTATTGCCCAATATAACTTTATTGTTACAGTGGCTCACGTCAAATTATTTTCTAAAGGGCTTTGATATTTCATGTCTGGAAAAAAATTCCCCCCAAGGTATATCAATTTAAATGTTTACTGAATGCAGAAAAACCCATCAAGTGTTGCACAACACAACATGGTTTGATTGTTACCTTCCACATATTTATGTCTCATTTAACAAAGGTCTTGTGTTATATTGGAGGCTGAATAATTGTAACAGATATTTTCCAATTTCACAGATCAAGGGTTTACTGTACTTTTTTTTCATCAAAAGATTTAGGACTCAATACCCTATGGATGGATCTTATTGTATCAACATTACCACCATTGAACTACTGTTTTCCTTATCTTTAAAACTAATTCAATTTTCCTTCTTTGTTAAAGCTGAACCGCAGAAGAAGGCATTGGCATCCATGAAGAAATTGCTAATTTTAATCTGGCTTTAATAATTGGGAATTTATTAACTTGTTTGTTCTTTCTCTTTAAAAAGCAACAATGCCGCAACGGCTCAAATAAATGTGATATTAAGATAATTGATTTTTAATGTATTTGTTTTCTTTTTTACATTGTTAAAGAATTCCTGCTAAGACAACATTTTAAGCAGACTTAATTTTTTTTTTTCCAAAAACAATTTGTACACTGTACACAGGATTTAAATCCGAATCAACAGGCATTGGAATTAAAATTAATTGGTGCAGAGTGACAGAAAAGGGAACAACAAAGACCCCCCCCCACACTACAACTTGAGCTAACCACTATTAGCTAACCACTATGAGCTAACCACTATGAGCTAACCACTATTAGCTAACCACTATGAGCTAACCACTATTAGCTAACCACTATGAGCTAACCACTATGAGCTAACCACTATGAGCTAACCACTATTAGCTAACCACTATGAGCTAACCACTATGAGCTAACCACTATGAGCTAACCACTATGAGCTAACCACTATTAGCTAACCACTATTAGCTAACCACTATGAGCTAACCACTATTAGCTAACCACTATGAGCTAACCACTATGAGCTAACCACTATGAGCTAACCACTATGAGCTAACCACTATGAGCTAACCACTATTAGCTAACCACTATGAGCTAACCACTATGAGCTAACCACTATGAGCTAACCACTATTAGCTAACCACTATGAGCTAACCACTATTAGCTAACCACTATGAGCTAACCACTATGAGCTAACCACTATGAGCTAACCACTATTAGCTAACCACTATGAGCTAACCACTATGAGCTAACCACTATGAGCTAACCACTATGAGCTAACCACTATTAGCTAACCACTATTAGCTAACCACTATGAGCTAACCACTATTAGCTAACCACTATGAGCTAACCACTATGAGCTAACCACTATGAGCTAACCACTATGAGCTAACCACTATGAGCTAACCACTATGAGCTAACCACTATGAGCTAACCACTATGAGCTAACCACTATGAGCTAACCACTGAGCTAACCACTATTAGCTAACCACTATTAGCTAACCACTATGAGCTAACCACTATTAGCTAACCACTATGAGCTAACCACTATGAGCTAACCACTATGAGCTAACCACTATGAGCTAACCACTATGAGCTAACCACTATGAGCTAACCACTATGAGCTAACCACTATGAGCTAACCACTATTAGCTAACCACTATTAGCTAACCACTATGAGCTAACCACTATTAGCTAACCACTATGAGCTAACCACTATGAGCTAACCACTATTAGCTAACCACTATTAGCTAACCACTATGCAGCACTTAAATGTAGCTCATGATCTAAGCAAAGCCCCACCCCTATTCCTAATTCGTTGTATTTTTGACTGCGTGAGGGCATATGTGAACTGAATTCATGTGATGCAAAATAAGTAAACTAACTTTTTTTCATCGTTATTATTGTTTTTCTGTATTTTGTCACTGATACAAGAAAACAACATACAGGCGATTCAAATCAGACGAAACTTTAATTGTGATGCAAGAATATTGCCTGTTGAAAGGGACCCTCATTCGGTCAAAAATATGGCCATTTGCAACCCGAAAACAGAAAAACATAAGAATATTATGTAAACCATTGTGAAAATCATAAAACCCATCCATTACAACCACAAATGGTGGTATAGTGGTTAAGACATGTACTCTAGACTACTAGAAGTCATGGGTTTATTCATGGTTTATTAAAAATCCAAACTTGTTGCCAGAGGCAAAATTGTACATACAAAATTACATGATTTAAAACGGAAAAAATTGCAAAAAAAAATTACAAAAATATCTACAAGCAGAATAATTAAAAAATACAACATTGAAAAAGGGATAACAAAACTGCTGGAAATACAGTTAGATGATAAACAATCATAAGGCAAAATAAAATATAAACAAAACTAAAAGAAAATTCCAACACACAAAGCTGAATCCCACTCAAGTAGCCTGTGGAGTTTGTTCAACCAGGACACGGAAAGCATCAAGAATACAGTTCTTGACATATGGGGTGTGGGTACAGGTAAAATACCATTCCATACATTATTCTTTATACTTGATGCAATTATTACTTCTATATAAAAATGCAATCATAAATGTTGATCAGTGCTCGAATTTGAGAAAAATATCCACAAGACCGAAAGGGCTTACCCGGTCTTGAGTTTACTTGCCCGTTGCTAAAAACACTGGCCTAAGGCCTGCGGTCCAGTGTAAATTTGGAGCCCTAGGCCCAATTTCATAGAGCTGCTTAAGCAGAAAATATTGCTTAACAGAAATGAGCAGGATACCCGTCACAAATTGTACATGTGAGATGGTAGTTTGGCTGGTAACCTTAGTCTGGTAAGCATAATTTTGTTGTGCTTAGCTACTTTTTGTGCTTAAGCAGCTCTATGAAATTTCAGCGTCATATCACTAATTCCGAGAAGTGCCTGATTTTGGCAAGTGGGCATTACAAATAAACATGTCATAGTAATGGCAGTGTATACATGCTCAAATTTAAAATATACCTTTTCAGAATTAGACTGTTGCAGTCAGTTTGTCAGAGATTTATGACAAAGAAAATGTATATTCTTGTCACCTTCAACATCAGAAAGGGTTGTTATTGTAAAGCCGCTTTCCTGAAGCATTAAAGTTGCTTTCTCTTGACCCCATGATGCCCCAAGTCCCTCACTTCCATCGTAGCTGAGTGACACTGGTAAGCAGTTCATAAGGCTGAATGCATACAAGCTTGGAGCACCAGTTAAGTTTATGTTATCACCAATACTAGAGTGGCAATTTGGCTCTAATACCGACATGATGCCATCGTCTGATAAGACTCGATTTAGCTCCTTGAGACCCAGACTCGCCTGTGGCTGATCATGGATACCAGACCGACTGAAGATGTACTGGAACTTTCCTGTCCAGTCTGCTGGCAGGGCTGCACCGTCACAGCATACCATCTGGATATTAGTCAGATTTGACTTGCTTATATTCTCTTGGCCCGTACGTATCGCAGAATCATCAATGTCAAAGGCCAAGAACTGAGAGTTAGGGAAGTGTTTGGCCATAGTGATAGCTGCTGCTCCTTCACCACATGCAACATCCAAGACAAATATCCCATGCTCTGAAAAAAAATCAAATGTTTTTTTTGTTTAAAGTACATATCCAACGAGACATAAAAACCTTGAACATACACAAGTTTACTGTATCTGGCTGGAACTTTTAAAATATTGCCTTAGTTTGTATTTTTTTTCTTCTTTTTCTATTACTCATGTAATACGGCAATTCAAACGGTGTTAAAACAAACATCCCCCTGAAATTGGGCTGTGAAATTTGTGCACTCCGCGCAATCATCTAATAGCATGCGAAGTTTTAAACTTGCAAGAGGAGCTACTAGCGCTCAACACATGCATGGAAATTCAACTCAGAGTCTAGAGGTGAGTTGAGCCTCAATTGTCAGATTCTTCTTAACTTTTAAAGGTTTTTTGAGTTTTTAACGGAAAGGTATTTATGAATGGGAATTAAAGAGTGATAACTCAGTCTTAAACGGGTGTTTCAAACTTGCAGGTTTGTGGCTGTGGGATAAAGGACCTCGCACAGCCTTGACCCTGCAAGGTTTCAAACGGGCATTTCAAACCTCACCACCACTCTTTTATTCCCTTATAACAGCATGATAGTCTCACGACTTTACCCATTTTCTTTTGTAGCCCAGGAACTTTTGCAATGAAGGAGTTGACCAGAAAGTGGTTGAACCAAACTGAATTCTTGCCGTTGATGTAATGAGTGCTCCGACTGTATATCCCTGGAGAAACACCTGAGGACATAAAACAGATTCAAACCTTTGTCAGAGAGATTATATCTTTAATGTAATATAGCATAGTTTAGGATTGGCAGCTTTTACAGAGACTGGTATGTGTAATACCCAGTGTCTACTGTAGGTAACAGAAAATTTTAATCCACTTGTAAAATAAAATGGTATACAAACCATACATATAGGGTAAACACATAAAAACAACATACCAAAAACATTCAACAGTCAAAAGCCATTTTATCAAAGAGAACTTCCACAGTTATTTAAAAACAGCCTGTTCGTGAAGACTAGATAGTTTATCCAAATTAAAGGACTCTTCAAACAATCAATGGCGAACCATCCCTTTAATAATAGACCTAGAGCATTGATGTCCGGGGAATAGAAGGCCCTCTCATGTATGTCAAAATACCATGGGCAGCACGCCGTATCGATACCTCTCGTCACTAACCCCTGGAAGGGAAGCACTGAACTCTGATTGGCATACCAAAAGTGACTGCTTTGCGTGCACGCTTGCTAAAAACATTCGAGTGCTTGTAGGGCGCTTGTTCGGGCGATTAGAATGCGTGTGTCAAAATGCAGGTATTTCGACGCAATACATTTCAAATGAATCATGTTTTTATATGGTCACCCTAAACTGCATAGTTAGAATATCACAAGATCGAAAAAGAAAGAGAGGGGGCCTGTTGCTCTATGACTTGATGCGTCTTTTGACAGCGCGCTTTGCGTAGTCTCTTAACACAGAATGGATCCACCACATATATATTTGGATGTTTCAAAGTCACACTTCCAGAGGTTATGATCGAGCAAGGCATCTGGGAAAGAAGAAAAAAAGGTGCGGCGAGATCGTACACCACTGGGAACGAGGCTGCATTAGCCAATCCTGTCCGCAGTGAATGCATAGCTGTGCACAACCATTGTTTCATCACTGTTTGGCCACTAAGATGACATTGTAATGAAGTCAAAGCATTTAAGGTCTTTTGCTATCTTTTCTCTTTTGGATTCTTCATCTAGAGATGAAGAGTGTCGCATAGAGTGTCGTGGCCGAGCAGTTAAGAGCATCGAAATCAAGTTCTGATGGTTAGTCATCAGGTTGTGGGTTCGAATCCCGGTCATGGCACTTGTGTCCTTGAGCAAGACACTTATAACTATAATTGCTTGTCTTCACCCAGGGGTATAAATGGGAACCTGCAAGGGTAGAGGTTGATATTGTGTTTGAAAAAGCTTTCGGAGCGCTACGGCAGCTCGGGGCTGTACTCCCCAGGGAGCTGATAAAGGTTAAAGGAATGTTATTGGCCTAATGATCAGGGTACTAATGTAAAGCGCATTGATACGTTTATTGTAAAATGCGCTATATAAGAACTTGTTATTTATTTATGGAAGCAACTGAGGCAATTGCCTCAATGCCTCTTGTCATTGCACTGGGGCCCCTTGAAATGTCCCAGTAGAAAGTTACATCTCCCCCAATAGAGGTGCTTTATTTTACCAAGGAAAAAATGCCTTGCCCTTTGAAGAACTCAGCTTCAGGCCTAAAAGCAGTACATTAATAAGCACCTTGTTGGCCATCCAGCTTGAAGCACTCAATCACATTCCTATATCCCTCAGACAGCATGGGGATGCACAGCGTTTGCATAGCCGTCCTACTCAACTTGCCTCCCCTCTGTAGAACGGGGACATGGTGCTCTGATACCCAGAACTTCCCTTGAGATGTATCCATGTTGACAAGTCCAGACGAGGCCATGGCTCCGAGCCATTCTCGTACATACCTGCAAAAGGGTCATCACAACTTATAGAATTACAATGTAGTACTTGGTTCTGATTTCAAGGTGTCTATGACTTCAGGTCAACAATTATTATTATTATTATTATTATTATTATATATTTCTGGCAAGGTTTTAGCCAGGATTTGGTAAAAGGGTGTCCACATTTGCTGGAAATTTAAAAACTGGGTGTCCAAATTGTTCACTTACAATACATTTACATGTAGATGAAAGATAAAACAGGGTGTCCAAATTTAAAACAGGGTGTCCAAAAGACACACAGACACCCCTCTGGCTAACACTATGATTTCTGGTATTGAAACCAAGGATGCCTCATAAGTGAATTTAATCAATGTAACGCATAAGCCTGAGGAAACCTGTAAACAAGGGTGCTTGCTATGCGAACCAGAAACACCGGGTTAACTCCTACTCTTCCACGATAAGTGTTCTGGGTTCTTTTACGTGCACTACAATATTAGTACACGGGACCTACGTCTTAAAGTCCCATCCGAAGGACAAAGCAATTATGGTAAAGCATCTTGCTCAAGGATACAAGTGTCATGACCGGGACTCAAGCCCACACTCTGCTGATCAGAAACACCAGAGCTCGAGTCCGGTGCTCTTAACGACACACCACAAGCACATTGTTCAGCACACAAGTTTGCTAAGCTTGTTAAATTGCTGCTAAACCAATTACTATCAGTTATACTCTCCTGCCCAACTGGCCCTTGCCACAAATTCCACAGGAGACCGTGGAGACAAGGTCCACAATACACAAGCCATTGGGTTTTCACGCCAGCTGTACAAAAAAAAGAAACCCATGCACCAAATGCTAGCCTTATTGTATGTGTGCTTAAAGGGACACGTTGCCTTGGATCGGACGAGTTGGTCTTAAAAAAAGCGTTTGTAACCGTTTGTTATAAAATGCATATGGCTAGAAAGACGTTATAAAAGTAGAATACAATGATCCACACAAATATGCCTCGAAATTGCGTGGTTTTTCTTTTACTTTGCGAACTAACACGGTCGGCCATTTTGTGGAGTCAAAAATTTGAAGGCAATGTGTCCCTTTAAGCTTTGTGCGTGCAGGCGAAACAGAAGACGATCAGCTGGAGTCAGTCCTGGGGTGTAGTGGTACCAGGTTAAGTTGGACTATACATGTACGACCCGCAAGTTACAAACAACCCATTGTTATTGAGTACTCAAACACCCTCAAATACTGCCAAGAGTATATAATTAACAAAGTTGACTCCACAAAATGGCCGCCCGTGTTTGATCACGATGTAAAAGGAAAACCCCGCAATTTCGAGACATATTTGTGTGGATCATTGTATTCTACTTTTAAAACATCTTTCTAACCATATGCATTTTATAACAAACGGTTACAAATGCTTTTTATAGACCAACTCGCCCGATCCAAGGCAACGTGTCCCTTTAAAATGTCCCCTATACACTGGTACCACAGTACCAGTGTCTAGGAGGGACATTGTAAGAGCTAACAAAAGTGTGTTCCACTGGTTGGAAAGGAAATACTTTTGGTGTGCATTGGGATGAGATTTGCCTGATGTGAAAATTCCTGAAACGTGACTTGCGGGCCTCGGTTCCTCCTTATCCTACACCAAGAACCTCCCAGATGTTACAATTCAGGAGGTTTTCAGACTCTGTGCATCACCAAAAATACAAAACTACAGGTTTGGACACCATGTGGACTATTTCTTTTTCCCTTTGGTGACTGCTTTACTTCTTTCAAGAAAATTTGAATTGGCTCAAGTAGATTTCGAGAAAATCCTGAAATCAGGAAAAATCCTGAGAAATCACATTCCTGAATAGTAACTTCCTAACATTTTCAGCAGGTGTGCGAGTATATGTGGCAACAGTGTGTTTTTGTCCATTCAGGATTCATGTGTACCTCTCTTTGAAGTTGCCAGCATCTGCAATCTCCTGACACGTCTTAGGCTGACCCAGGGCAATCATGACATCAAATAGACCAGTGTCCACCCCGAGAGCGATGGCCAGGCAGACATAAGCACCAGATGACTTGGCACTGATGAGAGAGGAAAGCTCTTTTGCTTCTTCATCTTGGTAATCCTCATTCACATCTTGAGTTTTGTTAGATTCATCCTCGTCAGTGCCTGTTGGATTCGCCTGAGAAAGCAAAGAATCCAAAGATGAGGGACTCTAAAGCGATGCCCGATTGCTTCAACAATTATTTTATTCTGTGCACAAAAAAACACACATTACTAGTACTGACACACATTACTAGTACTTTGTTCGGTACCTTTTGTGCGTTAATACTCTGTTATATTTTATGGCGTATCGTGGCCGAGTGGTTAACAATACTGGACTCAAGCTATGGTGTTTCTGATCAGCAAAGTGTGGGTTGGAGTCCCAGTCTTGACACTTGTGTCCTTAAGCAAGACACTTTAAACCATTATTGCTTCGTCCTTCGAATGGGATGCAAAGCCATAAGTCCCATGTGTTGTTTAATGCACGTAAAAGAACCCAGTTAACCCAGTTACACTTATCACTAAGAGAAGGGGTTTGCCCCAGCGTTTATGGCAGTGGCTGCTGATTGCACCACAGCACCTTGTAAAGCCTTATAATTATGGTACTACATAAATGGGTCTCATAATTAAAAAAAGAAAAAAAGAAAAGAAACTGTCTTAAAATGTTTCTCTTTGTTCAAGCGCCTTGAGTACCTTATTGGTAGATATGTTAGCTTTATAAGACTATATATTACATTTTTTGATATTTATATTAAAACAAAATAATAATAATAAATCATAATCAAAAATCAAAATCACAAGCAAATACTTCAGAGTTGCATCCACGATAGTTACCTCATCTTTCTGGCAATACATATGCATCATGCCATCACCCTTGACATCAGTGACAGATTTAACCACAAAACCACTCTCCTGTACCAGGGAGGTTGCGACCTCTATCCCAAAGGCTGCTCCTAGCCCCTCACTCCCTTCATAGTTTAGTGACACAGGTAAGCAGTTCATCAAGCTGAATGCATACAACCCTGAGGCATCATCCATGTTGATATTATCTGCAATATTGGAGTGACACTTTGGTTCTAATATTGACATAGCGCCATCTTTGGCTAAGACTCGGTTGAGCTCCTTGAGACCCAGACTCGCTCGTGGCTGATCATGGACACCAGACCGACTGAAGATGTACTGGAACTTTCCCGTCCAATCTACCGGCAGGGCTGCACCGTCACAGCATACCATCTGGATATTGGTCAAATTCTCTTGGCTTACTCTAACCTGTGCTGTGCGTATCGCAGAATCATCAAGGTCAAAGGCGAAGAACTGAGAGTTTGGGAAGTGTTTAGCCATAGTGATGGCTGCTGCTCCTTCACCACATGCAACATCCAAGGCAAATATCCCATGCTCTGGAATAATAAACAAATGTATGGACTTGAAAACAATTGTCAAAAATAATTCTTAGGTCATCCACACTCGTATTACTGTCCGCATACGGAGGCCGTACATACAGAAATCTCACACCACGCACTTAAGCACGCACACCCATTTTGTATGTACAGTTATGATACAGTTCATACAATTTAGCGGGTATACATGTAGCGTGATGCAAATAAAAAATAAATAAAAGAAAAAATAAATACATAAATGAAAACAAAACTCCAATGCCTTGCTCAAGGCTAAGCCGTACCAAGTTTCTTTACCAGTCCAGGAACACTTGGGATGAGGCTGCCAACAAGGAAGTGGTTGAACCATATGGAGTTCCGTCCATTAATGTAGTCATTAAACTGGCTGTATTTATCAGGGGGAACACCTGAAAAGTAAATAGAAAAACATAACATTTTGCAACTTAAAATGTTGTTTATATATATTCATTAAATATGTCAAGACACATATATGAAGGCTCACATAGACAACATATGTCGGACGGGATGGGCATTCATCTACAAAATCGGAAAGATTAGGAACTATCTGGACAAACCCTCAACAGAAAAATTAGTGCATGCATTCATCACATCGAGAATTGATGGCTGCAACAGCTTTCTCTTCGGTCTTCCTACCAAAGAGATACAACCACTACAGCGCCTTCAAAATTCCGCTGCCAGATTAGTTTGTCCCTGTAAGAGAAATGAACACATAACCCCCAATCCTACAATCTCTTCACTGGCTCCCCGTCTCACATCAAATTATTTTCAAAACACTCGTCCTCACTTTCAAATCAGTGTTCGGGCTAGCACCGTCATACCTCCAAGAGCTCGTTCATCGACATCAGCCTACTCGACACCTGCGGTCTTCATCCCTCAATCTTCTGCATCAACCTTCCCCTCCTCCACGGACTTGTTCGTATGGTGGTAGAGCATTCAGCGTTGTAGCTCCTTCACTTTGAAACAGCCTGCCACCGATCATCAGGGAGTCGTCGACCATTGAGTTGTTCAAGTCTCGCCTTAAGACTCATCTTTTCAAGCAGTATTTTAATAACATTGCAACTTATTGAAAGGTTTGTATCTAGTATTCATTTTCTACAACTATTTTTAACTGGTTCATCTTTTTAGCTTACTGTGTATTTTGGCTGGTCAAGACGTAATTGTTTGTAAAATTGTTTAATTATCATTGTTTTTAATTTAATTTATGTCGTTTAATCCATTTTTGTTTGCTTGTATTTCAGCGCCTTGAGGCGGAACCGATCTGCAACTGTTTGCAGTTTATAAATCTCTCTTTATTTATTATTATTATATAATTTGGATGACACTACTTGCGTAGAGTCTCCATACAGTCAGTGAAACAGTCATTAAATGGGACCGTAGTCGCGAAAGCAGTAGTCGCAAGCGGAGCAGTAGTCTTGCAAGATAGTTGTGAGAGAGCTGTTTCGATATCACTGCGACAGACATTTAACGCTTTGTCCACAAGTCTAGTGGACACTAATAATGACTTTTAAAAAAACAACCTGACAATTACAATGGAAACAATTACAATGGAAACCTCTGGATCAGCAAAGGCGTTCAAAGGCATTCAAACTTAACTCGCAAACTGTTTAACTATTGAAGTGTCTCAAACAGTCTCAAGTATTATGTTTCGAAGTAAAAATTTAGAAAGTGTGTTACTAACTCAACCCTAACCCCCTAAGCATTTCTACTAGAAAGCTTCCACAACCCATCATACTCCAAAAGTTTACTTATTGGAACAGTACACAACCCATCATACTCCAACAGTTTATGTACTGGAACAGTACTGGATCATACTCCAACAGGTCCTGTGCTTCTGGACTGTGATTTAGTGGGTACTTTTCACATTACCAGACCATCCAAATTTCAACAAATCATCTGTTTGATTTTGGCAGGCCTGGGTTAATATAGCAGAATGTGCATGGCACTATGGAGGGTGGTTGAGCTCAGTCTAGCAGACTGGACTAAAGTTCTGTCAGAGTGTGGGTTTGAATCTTATTCCTGGAGCTTGTGCCCTCAAGCAAAAAGGCCCAACTGTTTTGTCTGTTCTATTTGATATTAAACCAAAGGTCCTATGGGTTGTGTGATGCATGCAGCACTGAGACTAGGGTACAATTTTTTTTGGGGGGAGGGGCAAAAGGATGTGCACCTTTCTTTCTACGGGGGCATTTCTGGCCAATTAAAACTTTAGTTTCCGTTTGCATTTATCATAAACAAGCCCCTCTTCAGTGCTCTTGTTATGCCATTTACTATTTTTTTAAAGATAATCTGACTTGAGTTTAAAACCAAATACAATGTCTGCGTGTAAATGGAAAAATAGTTTTAAAAACATTGAAATTATCAGACTAAAGCTGTCACATTTTACTCTGGTAATTTATAATCTCAAAAGTCAAGATTTCAAATGGTTATTAAAGCCACTGGATGCATGTTTAAGAGCTTAGAAACACCTACTGTGGAAGAGAAGAGGCTCCTACCCCCAACCCCTTATTTTTTAACCCTTCGCCATGCATGGCATCTTTAGGACCTTGTAAAAACAATTATCACCATGTGAAGTATAAATCTGCCGTATTGTGCAGGAGAAGCATACCTTTGGGTCCGCTGTGCTTAAAGCACTCAGTCAGGTCATAAAATGCCTCAGACAACATCGGTACACCTAGAGTTTCTGCAACTGCCTTATACAGTCTACTTCCTTTCTGAAAGACGCACTTGTGGTGATCAGGTATCCAGTATTTCTCTTCGGAGACATCCATGGAGACAATCTTTGCTGATACCATTGCTCCTAGCCATTCTCGGACATACCTGACCACAAAGCAAGAAAGAAAGACATTTTTTGAATATATGCCGAGAAAGAAATGTTTTGAATATATGCCGAGTCCATCCACTACATTTGCACACACTAAAAATATCAAGTATTAAAACCACAAGGGAAACTGACTGGGTAAACTTTATCTAAATTATTTCAGGTGAACTGTGAACAAAGAACAAATTGAATAGAACAAGATTTGAACCTGCGACCTCCACATTAACAAGCCAGTGCTCTAGATAGCTCAGTTGATAGAGCGCCCCCTGTTCTGGAGGTCGCAGGTTCTTGTTCTAGCAAATTTGTCTTTGTTCACCCCAAAAATGTTAGAATTTATTATATCACAAAACAGTACATAGGTTATTATTTCTGGTCAAATGAGTGACAAAGTGGCGGTCAGATTCAGCATCTTTTTCCTTAATGTTTAGAGGCCCCTATGTCACGGTCAACACCAACTAAATTTTGAAATTCAATGAAAACTCAACATTGCAAATATAGCAAAAAGGCTAAAAGTCGCCTTCTGCTGAGTCCAGTAGAAACTTATAACATTTCAGTTCTTGGGAGATTTAAAGGTATTACACAGGATTGGCAAGGATAAAAACATCATTGCTTAATTTTAGTCTGAAAGCTTACTGATTATGAAGTTCATACTAGAACCATTTTTTCTGTAAAATCTTTCCCTCGAGAAAACTGCATCTGAAAACCCCTCAAAAAAGCAACAGCTGATTTTGGTTATTACAACCAAAGTTAAGGACAATGTGTTTACATGCTGAAAAGTATGATTTTTCACTATTTTCTCCTGACTCACACAGCGGATTAAGCCCAAATTGTCATAGGTTTGTTATTTCATGTAGATGGTTGATCACACAAAACATGAATACTGTCTGCGACTGTTTTGTTAGCTCTACCAATCCTGTATAATACCTTTAAATGCTGTCTCTCAGAGAAAGATGTCAAATCTGACTGCTACTTTTTCAAAAATGTAAACTCATTCGGGTAAATAAGATACTGTTTTTTGTCATGATTTATGAGTGAAAAAATGGTGGTCGGATTTGGCATCTTTTTCTTCCTTTATTTTGCATTAATTTTGACATTCAATGTAGAAAACTAAAAGTATGTTATTTGGAACTCAAGCTAAACTTCGCCGTATTGAAGAAAGTTTACATGTGAAGATCGGTGACAATATCATTGACAATGTTGATCATTTTAAGTACTTGGGTGTCTGGCTAGATCAATCTTTATCTTGGAGTGTGCACATTGAGAAAATTACTAAGACTGTTAATAAACGTGTGGGGGTTCTCCGAAGGATAAGAAGTGTTCTTCCCCAACATACTTTAAACCTGTTGTACAAAACTCTGATTCTCCCTCACTTTGATTATTGTGATGCTGTTTGGGGCAACTCAGCCAAAGTTTTTCTTTCCAAACTTGATACAATCCAAAACAGTGCTGGTAAAGCTATCCTTTTCCTCCCCGGAGAACTTCCACACACACTATTTTATCTACTCTTGGCTGGGAGTCTTTAAGTGTCAGGAGAAATTTTCACTTAAACATTTTAGTATATAAAAGTCTTACTTCCACACTGCCTCCTCAACTTTGTAATGTTTTTAATTATGCCGCCACTGCCCACTCATACAACACCAGATCGGGCTCACAAGGTAATTTAGTTCCCCCACTTCCTAAAACCAACTCAGGTAAACGAACATTTTCTGCTCGTGGGGTCAACTCATTCAACCAACTCCCCCTTACACTTAAAAATCCCTTGCCATGCACTATGGCAAGTTTTAAAGTTCAATACAAAAATTTGAGTTTTTAATTTAATTATGGGGCTTGTGGTGTTTTTCCTGGCTGGACCAGAACTTTAACCTTTGTCTCTATTGTATATTTTGCTTGTTGTAAAGTTTTTGTGCTGTTGTGGTATATCCGTAGTCTTTATTTAACTCTGGCTGTTTTTCTATTTTTAATATTAATTAATGCTTTTTATAAATATATTTTTATATTAATACTATTTTAAAATTTTAATGTGTATGTAGTTGCTGGGCACCTCTGAAAAACAGAGTTTCACTGAGAGGTCTCCCCAGGGTAAATAAGAAATAAATAAATAAAATATGAAAATAGTACTGGCCCTTTTTATTAGGCCCTATCATAGTCTCACTGGCTACAATGATTGACATCTTGAGACCATTCATTTATAATCATCAGCATACCCCAGAAATGGCTAATATAACAAAAGATAACAACAAATGATAATAATCTCAGGCTGTAAAAAAGTATGGGAAAAAATATGAAAAAAGAAATTGGGTTTTGTTCCAGTAGAATATTATGCAGATACATACATGTACACTGTGCTACGTTAACACAGGACATGTTGGAAAATACCAATTCAAGAAATGACCAATTGACCTCTATATTCACCTTTTTGGTTTGAGTAAATGTAGGTCAAATAATGCGACCTTTTGGGACTGCTATTTGATTTTGTGTAAGCTGCTTCCACAGGCCTATAGTCCATACTTCATGGAGACAATGTTGGCGTCCCTTGAAATGTGCGAGTAAAAATTTACAATTCCTTCATAGAGGTATATCAAAAATAATAATAACTGTATTTATATAGCGCCTAACACCTTCAGAAGAAAGTCTCTAAGCGCTCAGAAAAACAAAAAAGAAGAATAAAAAAGAAAAAAACTACATGTTCGATGAATTGAACAGAAATGTTTTGAGAAGAGTCTTGAAATGTGAGACGGTGGTAGCTTTTTTGATGTGAAGAGGGAGATTGTTCCATATGAGGTCCAGCAAACTGAAAACTTCGTTCACCATACATGTATGTTTTGGTTGGTAATAGTTGGAATAAAAAGGGTGCCATTGTTGGCTGAATGGAAGTTTCTTGCAGGCATGTATGCGGTGAGCAGATCCTTCAAGTAAATTGGACCACTTCCATGACAGCATTGAAATGTTAGGAGGAGAATCTTTAAAATAAAGGTACCCTCTACTAACAAAAAACCTACTGGTACCTTGATCCTACATGAGCATAGTAGCAGGCCTGCCACTGCAGCCGCTTTGATCTCTGTAGGGTAAGGCATTTAGAATGTTGGACTCGCTCTTCTACCTCTTTTTATACTTGCCAGCATCTGCAATCTCCTGACAGGTTTTGGGTTGATGGAAAGAAATCATGACATCAAATAGTCCAGTGTCCTTCCCAACTGCAACGGCCAGGCAGAGCAGACCATCTGATACTCTGGCACCAACCAGTGATGAGAATGCCAATGCTGTTTTATCTGCTGCCATGATGTTAGGGCAGTTTGCAGTATTTCTATAGTCTGTTGTGAAATAAGAATGAGTTGATGTTTTTTGTTAGGATTTTTTTAATGAAAAGTCGCCCAACACAAGGCCAAAGGGCCACTTAAGGTGAAGGCTATAACAAAAATAAGAAAAAATAAAATTTAAAGGGTCTGTATCGTAGGAGGTCCTGCGTTCGGGGTGCCCCTGAAATCGGGGCAAATCTTTTACCTCTCTGCATGCGATGTAAACAGTCCCTAGATACAATTTTTGTGGTTTGACTTGCCAAGCAAAGAGTCTCCTCTCCTTCGACCAAAACTTAGAAACATGTAAGGCTCCACTGGTTAGTTGCACTTGTAAATGCAAAAAGTTGTGGTATTTTAGGCATTTCTACAAGGTACAAAAGTATGTCATACTGTCGGGGCCATAAAAAAAAAATTGCCCACCGAAAAAGTTTCATCAAACACTTTTTCAGTTCACAATTCACGATGATCAAATCATGTGACTGAACATTCTGCTGAGGATTCTGGGGGAAAAATACAGAGGCTTAAAGAAGCCATGTGCCTTATATCAAATTTTGTTGTGTAACCCTCATGTGTCATTATTATTATTAATGTCAAAATTTAAACATCGGATTGTTGATTCAATTATCACTGTTTATTTGTATGCTTTTTTATAAATGTTAAGAAACATAAAACGACACAAAACTGAATAAAAATCAGATTAGAAAGCCAAGAATTATTTACACTTTTTTTTAGTTTTTTTTAAAGTTTTTGCAAATTACCATGGTAATTTTTAAAATTAAATAAACAATATTTTGAATAAAATGAAGACAACTGCTGGCTATAGAGTCATACACAAAGTCTCACAGAACACTTGTAGTCACTGCAGATGTTTCTTCCACGTATGGCTTCACCGGGACACCATACTTTCTTGTTTACCTTGAAAACAGGTAAAACTCAAACCAACAATGACCAAATGGGACGCTATTGAAGTCATCGAAGATCGGTGCGTGGTGTGAAAGTTTCAATGTCTATCAAGTTTTAATGTATGTTTGCATACTTCTTATAAACAAAGGAAGCCAATTAGGGCATCAGTTGATATATGGCATTTTTTTTTGTTTTTTTTTTTATTCAAAGAAAAAGCTATAGTACAGTCGTTTGACCAGTTCCGGATCACTTTTTGAATCCACGTTGTTTTTGTTGCAATCTCTTTGACATCTTAAATGAAAAAGAGTCAAACAGTTTACCTAAACATGTCATGAAACTCACCAAGTATCCATTGGCAAAAAAATAGTAATACTCTTGGAGAGGCTTCGAGAAAAGTAACGTCACCCGTTTGACCAGTTCCGGATCGGTTGATTCTATTCCGGATCAGTAGCGCACCCTCTATTGCAAACCCATACTCGAGCCTCCCATTCATAAAACTGTTTCACGAGCACAAACTTCAGAAGTGCGCCACCAATTGACGTAGCGAGACGTTGAGTGATCCGGAACTGGTCAAGGGTACGATGCCCCCCAAAAAACGATTTCGGTAATTTTATTTCCTCACAAAAACAAGACAACTGCTCAGTATTTACGTGAAATATTTTTTACTTATTCTTAGCATTTTACATAAATGTTACTTACCCTGGCGTTCCAATTTGAAAGGTGAGAAGTTTTATATAGCGTTTTTCAAGCAAGATTAAAAAAGAAAAGATCATTATTATCGCAGACAAACTTTGGAAAAAAGTTCATAATTTATTTGTCGATGATGTTTGGTACTTTATTTTTTGTCTGTTGGTTTATTGGATGTTATACTTCACATGTATCTACAAAAATTGGTCATGTGAGCAGTAATTTAATTATGTGGTTAGTGCAAAGTTGAAGTGATCCGGAACTGGTCAATGATCCGGAACTGGTCAAACGACTGTACCCCGAAAACCGGTCACTGTAGGATATAAACAACTCGTTGGTTGAATACCTTTTAAATATCTGCATTCACTTTCCGTGAAAATGTATAGGCCTACTTTAGTTAAAATTAAACGAGCTGTGTGGCAGTTAGGCCACCTTGTTGAGCTGTAATGGCTCTCTTTTAACATCGGTCTCATAATGAGAGAGATCATCAAGAGAGCCATATTACCGCAGCGCTCAACAAGGTGGGCCAGTATGCAGTACGTCCGTACACGTTCCACTACTACACTGCACTGGCACACCACTGGCACTGTTAGTTTAGCACCAGGCGCTACCCACAGCCCCAGCCTATCCAGGGCTACTTTACTTAATCGGATAAATTGTCCCCAGCCATACATGTACTCTTGTTTAGAAAAAGACATTGAATGAGGAGATATTATTGTGTATTACCTTACTCAACTTGTTGTTTCAAATTCAAGTACAGTGGAAAACACACAATTTTGCCTGTGGACTCGAACCCCTCCCCCCGTCGTAGCAAATCATCACGGGTGGCTGGATGGGGAAGGGCGCCACCACGCGGTAGATAGGTAAAGAAAAAAAGAAGAAGCAGACGACGTTTGTTATAATGGTCATCAGTTCAATTTTCCCCGTGATTTCAATCACTATCGGATTCACAATCATGGTTTTCCCAAAGGTGCCATCATCTTACTACACATCATTTGGTTCAAAGCTGCTTCGAACTCATAGCTACATTGGGTTCTCTATGCCATCCTCTGCTTCTTGGAATCTAGAATAAGTTCTCAAGACAATCTTGGTTCAGCCTATTTTGTCAGAGAAAAAGGGAAGTGTTCCCCAGAGGTTAACTTGACTAAAATTCCGCATCCGGCCACCACTATATCTCCCTTAATTTAGGCCTAGGTCAAATTATATTCTTACCTTTCCAGAAGGATTGACAGAATGTATACAGAGAGGCACAGGCACTTTGAACTATTACAAAGTGTCAAAATCATGAAAAAAAAAAAAATAAAAGAACAATTGGGTCTATGGTGGTCTTGACAATGCTGCTCGCTACACTCCATTTTAGTT
Source organism: Plazaster borealis (assembly GCA_021014325.1). Lineage (NCBI taxonomy): Eukaryota > Metazoa > Echinodermata > Asteroidea > Forcipulatida > Labidiasteridae > Plazaster > Plazaster borealis. The sequence continues at coordinate 33,319,938 of CM037474.1, read as the reverse complement.
CCTTTGGGCATGAGCGTGTGAAATATCGGCTTGAATTTTCCTTTTTGAATGTCAAAATTTTGCGTTTCAGCTACCAATTCCTCAAGAGGAATATTTTTAAAAGGGAAATAAAGTCCAACATTCATTAAAAACATCAAATAAATCCCCTAAAAAGCGGTGGCCTGATACATAACTTTTTCTGTTAACTCATTAGCACTCCCTCCACTCCTGGAGTTAAGTTTAGGATCAAAACATTTCTTGAAAATTGTTATGGATGATTATTTATACTCAATAATTATACTACCCCTTTAAAGGTTAAGAAATGAGTGAATAGATTCAATCTAGTATTTATTCTTGCAATAATAAATGTCAAGTCCACCATCTGAGAATCTGTGAATTGGATGGAATATTTCCCTATACTATTCCCTCTCCCTTGTTTTGTAAATAGTTAAAAACTCGCCAAATAAATCATTGTTTAAAATGGAAACATTTTGTCTGGAAGGAAGTAACTTGGGGTTTAATTTTGTTAATTGGCAAAGGTTGATGGCATTATGACTGGCAGTAATAACACAGGAGCTTTTTGATAAAGTTCATATAGCACACATGAGCAGATATGACATATGAAAAGTCACACATAAAAAGTAATAAACAAAACAATGGTTACGACTTAAGACATTCTTTTTTAATACAGCTCTTTCGTAAGTACTAATCTTTGAATTTAGTTAATTGACAAATTGCGTTTAATACGATAAATTTGTAGGAAAAGTTATATCATAAAAATGCAGAGAGTAATTTTTGTCTGTTCATTAAGTAATTTGTTTTCTGTTCATTACAATCAATGTACGTATTGTGTATTTATATATATATTTCCTCTAAGAATGGATATTATTCGCAAGAACATGGCATTATTATCAGAGCTGCCAACATTTGCATCTTGGAATCAGGGAGAATTTGTACAACAATCAGGGAGATATTCAACATAATAAGGAAAAAGTTTTCATAATCAAGGAGATTTTCGAATTGGTTCATCAGAACATGAAAAGATTGGTTTATTTTCAGAAAACTTTCTGCAGAATTAGGGAGAGTTGGCAGCTCTGTATCAAGCCTCCCAGTTTCCAACCTACCAACAAGTATATAATTTTAAAAAGGTTTTAAATATAGGTTGTTATAGGTTCTCTCTGAAACATGGAAGGGTTACAATGTATATTGAAACTGTTTGTAAAGTGCCTACAGGATGTCCTGCTTTCTCCTTTGGAGATTTGGAGACTAGTACAAAACAGAATAGAATGGGGGAAAGCTTGTGTCTTCCTGCTGTGCAAATCAAAGTGCACACATTTACTTTTTGGGTACTTTTTGCAACAAAGTACAGAATGAGTAATTAGTACACATTTAAAGCCCGGGATTCTCATAACTCATGTTGGTTGACTCCCCCACCCCAACCCCCAACCCAAAAGAAAAAATTTAAACAAATGGATTTCTAGACGATTTCAAATAATCGCTTTCCAGCAAATTGAGCATACACTTGCGACCGAATAAAGCATTGTACCAGACGTCTTTCAAATCTAACTCACAAATGGCTTTTATGCATTTACACCATAGGTCATTTTGGTTGGTAAGCAGTTTGCAACAGCTCATTCTATTTCACAAATGGCTTATTAAAAATATTAAACCTCCACAAAGTAAACCCTTGTAACAGTTTTAACAGAAAAAGCTTTAGTGTGTGACCAGTGGGACTTATATGACGCTGATTTACCAACAGGATAGCTAGTAATAAACATTGTGTTCATTTGAAAGCTTACTCAAACACACCACAGTCGAAGATGCTCAGTACAAACAAGGCATTTTGAATTCTTAGTAGCTCCAAGACATCATTCCAGGACTGATAAGTTTTATTTCCTCTTTTCAACGGTAACCCATATTTCTTCTTCAGGGGAGGTCACAAGAGCGTAACGTGGTACAACTACTTGCCCCTCTACAAGATTAAACTTCAAGGTCCGACACAGGAGAGCCAGAAAGATGGTCAGCTTAGCATAAGCAAAGTGCTGTCCCGGGCAAATGCGCTTCCCGGCGAAACCAAAAGGCTGGAATCCTGTCTTCTGTCGTTGGGTGAAGTTATCCTCGCTAAAACGTTCAGGATCAAACCTTGAAAGAGGAAACAGGATTAGTTCAAGAAATCAGAAGCCAATTTTAAACTAACATAGTATTCAAACTTCCACTGTTTACCGGGCAAGCTCAGCGGTATTATGACAAGACATCTGCTCCAGAATGAGAAAGGTCTTTGGTTTGAATCCCACCTGAGTTATATGTCTGTGGATGATTTTTTTTGCATAGGACTTGGGAAAGCACCGAGTATACAGTGCTTAACACACATTGGTGTATGGGGTAAAACAAAAATAGTATTCTTTATCGCTGATGCAAATTTAACATCTATTAAATGTCACACAGTTACTACTACACAAATCTTGCTTTAGGGGAAAACAGGTTACCAACCAAAATGGCAAATATAATATTCATTGTTTTGACTGTTTTTGACCATCTATATTTCCTTTTGAAGCACCTAATTATTGGAGCGCAAATCAAAGTGATCCCTTCATCAGAGTCAACTTTTAATTTTGTTTTATGGAACTAAAAAAAACACCATTGCAGATATTTTACTCACTTTTGGGGCTCTGGCCAAAGTTCCGGATCCTCCAGCACTACTCCAAGAGCATGGTAAACTGAAGTCTAGAAAAAGTACATTTCTAAATGTTAATTATCTATGTACATATTTGATATGGTTTAAACACAGACAGACAGTATTAGTAATTAGCATTACATGAATTTACCCTGGGTAATAGAAGCTGACAACTCCGTCTGGTTTAAAACATGGAGACAGAAAAATACCGTAATAACAAAACATATATAACTCGTTCAGTTTTGTTGAACAAAAATAAATTGACTAGAGCGGGATTAAAACAGAGGCACCGCTAAAAATGGTATTGTTGAAATAAGAAAACAAAATCTTATTTTAAGAAAATATTTCATGTGTCATTAGAAAGATATTCTAATAAGATTTTTGGGAGTGACACAATAAAAAAATTCCTAAACTAAACTAAGATTTGTTCTTATTTCAAGAATACCATTTTTAGCAGTGAGGGGTTTATTCTTACCCCTGCCGGGATGACATGACCCCCTAGCTCGGTGTCACTATCCTGAAAACGAGCAGCATAAGGGGTCAATATGGACAGGCGTAGACTCTCATTGATCACTCGATGCAGATACCTTTTGAGAAACAACAAGAAATTATCTTTGAATAAAGTTTGAATCTCAATCAACAAATAGTGCAAATGTTATTGCAAAATGTTCAGAGTTGATAAGCACAAAGAAGTTGCTTAACGTAAAAATGTCTTGCTTTAGAAGGAACAGATTACCAGCCAAACTGCCATGTAATTCAGATTGTTGCGACTGGTGACTCATGGTGGTTATACAATGTAAACAAACCAAGCAAGCAAAACGCAGTGTGCATGGAAAAGCATGGCTACTTTCCACCTTACGGCAGAAGCACTCAGAGGCCGCCATGCTTTTCCATGCACACACACACACACTGCGTGTCACTTGCTTGGTTTGTTGACATTGTATACTCGCTATAAGTCACGCGTCTCCGGTCGTCGATTGTGTTTATTTGATAGATTTCCCCCTGTACTGCATGCAGTATTTACTCACGACGCACCCTTAATATGCTCTTAAAACAATGACTATCATTGCCTGTAAAGATTGCCGTTTTTACACCATCTACACTCACTTGAGTTTATCAAAGTGTGATTGCTCCACTTGACCCTTGCCTATGACCTCCATGATCTCTTGGTGTAGTTTCTCCTGACAATCCTGGTGTGTAGCCAGGAAGTATATCGTCCAAGCCATCACTATCAACAAATAAAATGCCACAAGAAATGATCAGATCAATCTGAAGATTCTTCACCTTTTTGTTGTGTCTGGTACGAAAGAGGCCCAGTGCAAAAATATTGAATCACAGTCCCTAGGGTTTTTGTGTGTACATGCGGGATTATTTTAGCCAGATAAAATGTTTCTGCACTTGGCCTTTTAAGGATAGTTTTGGAAATGTGACGTTCTGGCAGAGCTGCCAACATTTGCATCTTGCAATCAGGGAGATTTTGTACAACAATCAGAGAGATATTTAGAATTACACTCAACATAATAGGGCAAAAGTTTCCATAATCAGGGAGATTTTTAAAAATTTGTTTATTAGAACATGGAAAGATTGGTTTATTTTCAGGGAACTTTCTGCAGAATCAGGGAGACTTTTTGAGGTTTTTTTAGAAAGAAAAAAAAGTACTACAATTAAGCATTTTATACCAGTGTTAAAAGTTGGACAGAAATAGTGTTTGTACGTAAAAATGAACGAGATATTGTTGGGCCTGTTTTTGTGGCTGGGTGGGGCTGATAACAAATAACCTTTTCAACAAGTTCAAGCAAGAATGCTCTACTGTGACGACTTACTGCAGAAAACTGCAGAAATATCTCAAAATGTTCAGGTATAGTCAAAGAGCATATGTATGGACTAGAGCACTAACTTGACCTGCATTTTGAAGCCATGTCATCCCATTCATGTTTGTGAACAAGTCCATGTAAAAGCTTGAAAGTTTGTACGACTATTTGGATGTCATTGCTTTTATTTTGTCTGTGTTTCATAGAATCTATGAATTAATCAGTAATTATGTATATTTTTGCACACGCAACACAAGCCCACACATATGCATGTTCTTCAGTTTCAACACAAGCGTAAGTTTTTTTAAAAAATAAATATGTTTCTCAGACACGAACATGCCTCAAACAATGTCTATCTCCAGGAGGCTTAGGCTGTGTCAGAATTGGCGGCTACAGCAACGACAACGGCATGATTGCCTTGTCATCATTCGTTGATGTATAGGACATCCTTAGCAACACCCTTAGCAACAGTTGTAGCCGTAGCCTTCAATTCGTATACGGCCGTACCAAAAATTTTGCCTGTAGAATCAAGAGTTTGGACTCCGTGAATAAACAAAGCTCCACGGGGACAGTACTCACAATTTCCAGATGTGTGAAATCCACCCATCATGTAGCTTATACAGTCATCTAGTACCTGCTCTTCTGGTAGCTCATTCTCAAGGAGAACGTCGATAAACAATTTGGGCCCGACTACAGGCTTTGCTTTACGCTTCTTAATAATGGCTCTTACATTATCGTGCATGAAACCTAAAGCTGTTGGGCAAACAAAATCAGAGCATTATTATAAAATTCTTGTTTTTAATCTATTGTTAAAGACATCGTACACGTTTGGCAATTGTCAAAGACCAGTGTTCTCATTTGGTGTATCCCAACATATGCATAAAATAACAAGCCTGTGAACATTTGGGCTCAATTGGTCATCGAAGTTGCAAGAAAATGATGAAAGAAAATACACCCTTGTTGTACAAATTTATGTGCTTTCAGTTAGGAATAAAAACTTCTTGCAAGAAGTTTTTATTATTTTAGTGAGAAATTACCTCTTTCTCAAAAACTACGTTACTTCAGAGGGAGTCGTTTCTCACAATGTTTTATACTATCAACAGCTCTCTGTTGCTCGTTACCAAGTCAGTTTTTATGCTAATATATGTTTTGAGTAATTACAAAATGTGTACAGTGCCTTTAATGTTGTTATAATTGATTAAGAACTTAATGCACTGGATCAGTAATTGAAAAATAGACAACTTTCACAACACCTAATAAGTTTTCATAATATTGTATTTAGTGTGTATTATATCATCACAAGAGAATAAGTAGAAGATAGGTCTAACTGCTTGTCTAATCGTTTGTGAACTCTAATAATACTGTTCATAAAATTATCTCAACTCCTTAGGAGTAAGCAGCACCAGCACAAAGGTTTATAATCATTGACAACAACAGTATCTACCCTTACAGGTAACCATTTAATCCTGGGTGATTAGAAGCAGTTAGTAATAAGTGTCTTGCCGAGGGAAACTTAAGTGTCATAACCAGTTTTGGAACTCATACTCCAATGACTCTGCCATCTGAACTCGAGTCCGATGCTCTAGACCCCTCAACCACTACAAAATCACTGCTAGTTTGTGACTCAAAAAGTGCTTCCTAATCAAATGTTTAAGCATGGTGAAACTTTTGTTATGCAGGGTCAAAATATGATTAAACTTCTCAGCGTTAAAGGCAGGGTATACTTTTGGTAATTGTCAAAGACCAGTATCCTCACTTGGTGTATCCCAACATATGCATTTAAAATAACAAACCTGTGAACATTTGGGCTCAATTGGTCATATTGAAGTTGCAAGTAAAAAGAAAAAGAAAAAACCCTTCTTGCACTGAATTGTGTGCTTGCAGATGCCTGCGTAAGGCTTCATGCCTGAAGCCTTTCTCAGATTCACATTTGTTAATGAAAAATTACCTCTTTTTCTAAAACTACAATACTTCAAAGTGGGCTGTTTCTAACAATGCTTTATAATAACAACAGCTCTCCAGTGCTCTTTACCAAGTAAGTTTTTATGGTCATTAATTTTTTAAGTAATTACCAAAGGTATACCCTCCCTTTAATTAGTATTTCCCATAAAAATATGGTAACTATATTCACACATGTGCCCAGACACTATTGGTTGGCAAATGTCATAGTGTTGTGCAGCAGACAGATGCACAAACGTGTATGCATCACGCCACCATCAGCCCCATACAAAAAGGCACAATGCTGCCTCATTTTGCCAATCATATTTAATGGGAAGGGTCTATTGCCATTTGCCCAAGGAAGTAGTCTGGATTCATCTTGTTCTGCGACAATTATTTTTCTTTTCTTGTGACATCACAGTGAAGCGCCCTCACTTGTCAGTGCATATTCAAGAATTCAACCATTTGAGTTGATCTTCATCAAATGGAAAGAAGTGACTTTGAAGTTTTTATTGACTCTCCAGAAGCATGTACCGCTGTGAATATCCATTAAAGAAATGGAACAGATCCATCTAAAAAGCAGGCACATGCTTCTTGATAGTTCTTCCAACTCACCTTCCTTGAACTTCTTTTCCCTGTCACTCCCTTCCTCTGCAGGGCCCTGAGTTAGACTCGTTTCCATTTCAGACCAACACTAAAATAAAACATAATAGATGTTAAATTTGCATCGGGGATAAAGAATATTTATTTTTGGTTTTTACCCATACACCGATATTTGTTAGTACTGTATACTCAGTACTTTCCCGAGTCCTGTGAAAAAATATCACAGGCATATTACTCGGGTGGGATGCGACCCGAGTAATCCCACCCGAGTAATATGCCTGTGATATTTTTTCACAGGACTCGGGAAAGTACTGAGTATACAGTGCTAACAAACATCGGTGTATGGGTAAAAACAAAAAAAATAAAAAAAAATAAAATAAAACAGGTAAACACATCAATAAAATTTATGTTCAAGTCTTTTGCTGTTACGAAAAAAAAAGGAAAAAACAAATACATTTAGAATCTTCATTCTGCATTCTTCTGAAGACGAGCAGAGTATACTGTTCGAAAGACAACAAGGGCTCTTTTTTAGAGCCAACAATCCTCCCAAAAGAGATTTATACGTAGTTGTACCCGCAAGTTTACTATTTACAGTTACTTCCCATTCACCACATGATTGTCATGTTGCAGGCTGGCATGGTAGAAGTGTTAGCCAGAGGGGTGTTTGGGTGTCTTTTGGAAACCCTGTTTTAAATTTGGACACCCTGTTTTATCTGTCATTTACATGTCAATGTATTGTAAGTGAACAATTTGGACTCCCAGCGTGTCATTGCAGAGCGGTTTAGAGCTTCGGACTCAAGTTCTGCTGGCTGTGTCATCAGGGTGTGGATTCGAACCCTGGTCATGACACTTGTGTCCTTGAGCAAGACACTTAACTATAATTCCTTAAAAGAACCCAGTGCACTTATCGTCAAGAGAAGGGGTTCACCCCGGTGTTCCTGGTTTGATTGGCTGCATATTGCGCCACAGCACCTTGCAAATCATTACATGGTGCTATGTAAAGGAAAAAGGTCTCATACTTCAACACGTAACCCCACTTACCTTGTAGGAAAAATACTGAGCGCTTTGAGACACCCATCGGGAGTATAAAACGCTATATTAGAACTGCGTATTATTATTATTATTATCAATTACAGAGAAGTAAGTGGTCAATGGCTAACATCCATTTGACCAATGTATTTGCTGTAAACTCACAATTTCAAATGAGTGACGAAACTTGAGAATGCTGCCTTCGTCTTTGAAATCGTCTCCAAAGAATATACGGGTGAGTGCCTTGATGATGAGGGCGTGGCAGTATTGCATCAATGGGAGGTGTTCGTCCTTTGGAACGCCCAAAAGTTTCTTCTCCAGCTCACGTGCCAACTGAAACATCAAGCGGATGATAGGATATAAAAGTTCTCTCAGCATTTGCCAAACTTAGCTGTTTCAACTCATATGATAGGATAACAAGCTTTATAGGGGATGGCTGTACTATTGATAAAGAATTATTACCTCATTGAATGTACCACAGTAGTTTCTGAGGTTTACGTGTGAGAAGGGCGGGTCATACATGCTGCGTCTCCTCCGTCCATCAGCCTTATTAGCATAATGAATAGAACTTCGGCCAATCAGAGGCTTAAATAAGGCAAACAGTTCAGCTGAAAGAAATAAATAATGTAATCAAAAGCATTGTTAAAGACATGATCTTATTTTTGTATGATTATGAGAAATCAAGTTGGCGTTTTTTCCCCCTACGAAAACCATTCAAAACAACAAATGATAACAGTAGGAGGGTTGACTGTGTACTGTGTACATACATCCACCACATGATTTCATATTGCAGGATGGTATAGCTATATCTAAACATTGCAAACCACAGTGGATGATATTGAATGGTCAGACAGTAGGGGGGTAATAAAACAAATTGTACTTTATTACAAGCATCTTGGAACATTCTCCATAACGTGACTTTTTTTATTTTGTTCACTATCTTGTTGCTATTTACCTCTGTTCAACGTGTTTTATGCTACATTTATGCTTGTGGTATCCTGTCATGTGTGCCACTTGATGCACAATTTTCGCTACTTCCAACTCCAAAGCTGGCATAAATTTGTACGTAATTTTTTTTTTAAAGCACCCATTTCATATCCATCGTTCAAAGGCATTTCTTATGACAGAAACCTATTATTCCGAGAAGATCTTGAGTGTTTGAAGACCGTATGTAAAAGCAAAGTCCAATTATTAAACTAAAACGACAGAAATTTAAATTTTGTGAAGGATCAGGCCTGGAAGTTGGAAGTTGGTTTCTGAAACCTATCTCCAGTGATGAATAAAAGGATGCTGCAAATCAAACTTTAACTCAAAAATTTGAGTTGACTTGTAAGCAAGGCTCTAGCAAGCAGTTTCCTTTCACCAAAGCCTCATGCTGTGAGCCAGGAATGGTTGGAAGTTTGTGAGATAACCATTGCACTTACGTGGACGATCAAACACTCCAATGTGCTCCTTGAAGAGCTCTGGTGAAGCGATACTAACAGTGAACTTTGTACCAAACCAGAAGGATGCTATTGTCCCATAAGTCTCATGTAAATTCACAAGAAACTCATGCATGCTACCTGCAGCACCAATATCCGGGAAGTTACCCTCTCTGTACAAGAAATGATAAGAATACACACAATGTTTAAAGCACTTTATCTACAGGCGTCTCAACCAACTCATTATACTCAGACTCCAATAATAACAAAATACCAATTATGTTGTGAATTAATGCCACAGTCGAAAACAACTGTTTTTATTTTTTGTGCCGGATACTGCATGTTTTGGCAAACCGGACACACACAAAAATGGTGGGTACACCAGACCCTGAAAGGGGGTACACCAGACCCCAACACAGCGGGTACACCAGACCCTGAAAAATGGGTACACCAGACCCAAAACAATTGCTGGATGTATGCCAGCTACAATAAACCAAATATATTGTGTAGGCCTACACCATGTTAACTTTACCTCCATGTTGTTTGTATAATAAATACAATATTACTTGAAAACCTGTTTAATAATATAGTCAAAGGAAACAGTTGCGCTTCCACTGATGAAACATTGAGTCGGAATCATAGCCTCATGAAACTTGCGAGCGCTATGGCAACCGTACCAAATAAATACAACAAATTAAATCATTATGTTATACAGGTTAATCACAACCAACAAAAAATGGAATTGTTGGCTGTCTGAACCCTTAAAAATGCCCATATATTTTCAAATATTAGCCAAGGATTTAAGCAAATTACCATCCTAAAATTAGGGGGAGCCTGTGGGATGGCGGTGGGAAAAAATTGTGTACGTCTTCATCAAAGAAGTGACTATGACAAAGTGAAAGATAGAATTTGAGCCCAAAAAACTTGTTATGTTCTGACGCTTTAAGCAGAAGCGTAAGAACATAACAATTTTGCATTATCTGCAACGCCCGAGTGAGGGCGCGTGCAGCAATCGCAAGCTAATGACATTTTGCTGTGCAATGTTAATCGGTGACAGATTAGTATTACGCTGAGTATAAGGCCTTTTATAGGGTGATAAAAGGAATTATTTTACGAAAGGTACACAGAACTATGTTGAATGATGAGACCCATTTATATGGCGCTTTGCAAAGGTTGACAAGATGCTGCAGCACAATCTGCAACCGAGCACGTCAGTTAAACAAGGTTGATAAGGTTAATGATAAGTATACTGGGTTCTTAATGTGCATTATGCAACTCATGGGATCTTTAGTTTGATGTCCAATTCCCATTTGGTGCTCGATATGTGGCATGGTGTAACTCCCTTCCATTTGTGTCTTGTGTTCTAGGAATCTCAGGATTTTTTTTTTTTTTTTTTTTTTTTTTTGGGGGGGGGGGCACTTGTGTACAAGAGAGAAAGAGTGTGTTATGAGTATAGGAACATTCGGGGAGACTCTCTCTGCCACATATTGGGCACGGTATATACCCATCTTAAGGACGAGAAGGACGAAGCACTTATGATTATGATATATTGCTTTAAGGGCAAAACACCAAAGCCCAGTTTTCAGAATCTAAGTACAAAACGATTATGCTTACCAGATTTAGGTTACCAGCCAAAAATACCATGTTACATGTTCCATTGCGACTGGTATCATGCTCATTTTCCCATAACAGAAATTTGTTAAGTATGACTTTCTGCTATGAAATTGCGCCCACAGCTTGAGCTCGGTTCACTTGACTGCTAGACACCCTTTCTAAAAATCAGTCTAGTCTACATCTACTGTGCTAGATGGTCAGGATTTAAATTTACAGTGGGCAAGATTATGTTTTCGCTCCGAGAAATGTTGCACATGTTGCCAAGATGAGAATTACTCCATCATTCTTACCTTGGATCCGTTGGATCCATTCCAGGGATAGTACTTGTCTTAGTAGAGCCCTGAAATGAAATAAATAGGGACATTTAAATAATACAAATTCACTGTGCATTTCAACAAGACAACACACTTATCTTGAACAAAACAAAAAATTGCCAATTCACGAAACAGTTCATCCCTCTACAGTTTATCCACAAGAGGCAATTTTTTACAAAAGTGGTCAACTAAAGAAAAAATGAAATCGCATCTTGGCGCCACACGGGCAGATTGGGACCTTAATTGAAAGGGTTGACTCAAATTAATGAGAAAAACATTTACCAGCCTTACAAATTTACATTCATAAATACCCCAGACAGTTTCGCTATTCCTATTGGTGGAGAGCACGTCACGTGGGGGTGTTTAAACGGATGATAATGCACATTGGACGCGCAAGCTCCGCCAATTTACTTATGCGGAACGCAATACATGGCTATAGTTCCCGCGCGTATAGCCTAATCTTTTTTTACACGCGCGTACACACAACCCAACGCGCACAAAACAGAATTTTACAAAAGTTTTTGAAAATGTACAAACTTCGATGTCAGAGATTGTCTTTTTACCACCGATTTTCCTTATTCTTTCACTTTTTAACAAAAAGGCATTTATGAATGGGAATAAATGAGTAGTGACTCGTTCTTAAACGGCCGTTTAAAACCTTGCAGGGTCGTGGCCATGCGATAAAGGCCCTCGCCTTCGGCTCAGGCCTTTATCGCTAAGGCCACGACCCTGCCGGTTTTAAACGGCCGTTTAAGAACTCGTCGCGACTCTTTTATTCCCTTAATCATATACAGTAAGCACAGCAGAAAAACAGTGTGTTTAGGGTTTGCCCTCAACTTTTTCAATGACTGTCCAGTACAGGACCAGTTAACTTGTTGTTTCACTATAGTCTGCCAGCTTTTTCACTGGTCCATGGTTCCTATTAAATATGGCTTTTAGGGATACTTTTTAAAACTTAACTAGCCAGCCGGACCACTTGGAGATAATTTTGACTGGTCCTCAGGTGTTTTAACTGGCATTTGGCCAGAGGACCAGTGTTAAGGGAGAACCCTGGTGTTACTACATTGTAGGTTAGCGTATGAAATTCCCACCAGGCTGATGGCCCTACCAGTGACAGGCCCGGAATTTCAGATCTTTAGTACTGACGCCATTGCAGATGTTGCATTTGTCATAACCCTGGTAAACCTTAACAAGTTTCCTGTAGACTTTCTTGCTGTGGTAATTCAGATTTATCACTTGAATATTTTCTTCCCGCCAAATTCAATGTTGCAGCTGTTTTTTTTTACTTTTTCATATAAATGTATCTTTAATATTATACGTCAAATAGGGCATGCACTTTTTAAAAGTAACGGCTTTACATTTGTTAAATTAAAGTGTATGTTGGGCAAAAGAATTTGATAGGTTTGACAAACCCGGGAAACCCTAACTTACAGGGTACAAGTAGATCACTGCTGCTATCAAAACGACCACAAAGGTCACAGCAAAGATTGCAAAGGCAAGCATCCTGGAGATGATGTGCTGTTTGTAGCTGTGTGCTATGCTGTCGAGAAAATGTAAACCAAAGAGTTAGCACTAGGTGGTAGAGTATTGGTTTCCATTTCCCTATGTCTGTTTGTCATTGTGAAGGGATCGACTGTCACTGTCCGTGTCATTGTGGAGGGATCGACTGTCACTGTCAGTGTCATTGTGAAGGGATCGACTGTCACTGTCAGTGTCATTGTGAAGAGATCGACTGTCACTGTCCGTGTCATCATGGAGGGATCGACTGTCACTGTCAGTGTCATTGTGAAGGGATCGACTGTCACTGTCCGTGTCATTGTGAAGGGATCGACTGTCACTGTCAGTGTCATTGTGAAGGGATTGACTGTCACTGTCAGTGTCATTGTGAAGGGATTGACTGTCACTGTCAGTGTCATTGTGAAAAGATCGCTCTATGTCCGAACAACCAGCAGGCCGTCTCAACCAGCCAACCAGGCATCTCACACCACGGCAGTTCGGCAGGTGACCGTTTACCGCATCCGGTACCCCAGAGGCCAGGGCGACCACACCGAAGACACCAAGGAATTTCCCATACCAACAAGATGGCACAATTCTAATCCAAGATGGTGCGCTTCAAATCCAAGATGGTGCAGGTTCAGCTTTTATAGCATAGACTAGATATAGACCAAGTAACTGGGGCGCTGTACTCTGTTTTTTAAAATTTTGACATCTGCGGTCGTACAGCTAGTTCTAGCTCATGTAGCTCGTACAGCTAGTACGACCGCAGATGTCAACACTTTCGAAAAAACGGAGTACAGCGCCCCAGTCCTTGCTCTAGTCTATGGTCTAGCATAGTGATAATTTTCTACGTGTGGTAAGCCTCTGTAAATTTTCTATTTTTATCTTGATATATACATGGATTGTCTCAATTTAGCCTTTTGGCTACAAATAGGCCTACAAGTGCAGTGTTTTTTATAAACCAGAATATTCTTGAGTGAAAAAGTGTCAGTCGGATTCCCTCATCTTTTCTGTTTCGGATTCACTAGTTGTAATAATCACAACCCTCCATCCTCCCAACAGTTTTTAAGTTTTTAAGTTCTTTTTCCTTCCTGAATCTTGTAAGTTATATGGTTGAAATTTTAATTAAAATGTTTGAAGTCGTGAAATTAAATTGTCCATGTTTAACTTTAAATATCACCAGAAATTAACACCAGACAAGTTCGGTGGCTATCCTGTCATTGTTTTAGTACTTTAAATGTATTCAGTTTTCAATGCATAATCTGAAAACACTCCCAAAACTTACCTGTTTTGTTGTCAACAGTGAACAAATGCCTCAATCATAAAGGTAGAATTCGCCTCAATACACTCGTCCACCTGCTGAAACGTCAACACTCTTCTGTTCTGTTTTTTAACCCACCCACAGACCCAGACACAAGAGCGCCACCAAGCGCCTGTTTACACATACAATACACAACAAGCTCACGACGAACTCTAAACGATGAATGAGTGGTCTCTAGCAAAGATTGGTCTCTAGTTAGTCTACAGTATAGTGAAATACAATGGTGTCGCCCGGATCTTTTGCCGTGACTTTGTGCTTCACAATGTTCTTTTCAGTATTAACCTGTCAGAGGTCGTGTGTCCTGGCTTGAGCCACATGGATGGGTAGGCAGATTGTAAACGCTAGACACAACACAGGCAAACTTTTGTATCGGCCATTGTTTATGACATTTTTAAAATTGTTGATCGCTGCATGCATGCGCCTCCACCACACAGTCACACACTGCATGCATTGAGAAAAGTGGATGCAGTTTCTTCTTCCTACTCCTTGTTCGGTTCGGGCTCTTCAACTGAAGTTCGGTCGTCTTCTCGGTAACCCTGCCCCTCTGATCAAGGAATTCGATCTGCACTCCAAACAGCCGAACCAGCAGCAGCACAGTTCTCTTAATCTACAGTGAGAGTGAGTGTAGATTTTATTCGTTTTTCATGTAAACTGAAATATTGATAAATAAATAAGAAGAAACACTGTATTCCTGTATGTTGATTTAAGATTTATTTTGCCCTGTATATTTTCCCCTTCCTCCATGCATGCTCCATGCAAGAGCCAAAAGAGGCAGTCCCAAGTGTTTGGCACTATTCATTAATCATGATGGGGTAAAGCACATAGGACATGTGTTTTTGAATTTTAAAAAGCTTTAAGTTTTAACTTACCTGCCATAATCTAGTCATAATAATAGTATTATAATACTGTGGCTCACTAGATTTGTGAAAAAGTTGTGATCAATGTTAATATTTTTATTTTTTTTGCAGGCCTGATGCTTCAAGGAGGCAATAGAGGCAATTGCCTCCATTGCCTTGGTGCCCCTTGAAACATTCCAATAGAAATTAACAATTTCCTAATGTCATAATAAGGTGCCCTTTACAAAAGAGAAAACGCCTTGGTGCCCTTGCCCCTTCAACTTCAAGAACGAAGGCCTATTTTTGAATGGCTACAAAACTACACTTACTCTACGCACTACTGGAATAGAACTGAGAACTTACTCCTGCTCTTTGATCTATTTCTTTAGTGTTGAGGATACTGTTCCCAGAAACTCCTTGAACCCTTCCACTCCAAAGCTTAACCCTAACCCCCATCAGGGTCCCTCCACATACCCTGCCAAATACAACAGAATGCAACACAGTTGAAATGAGAACCATGCCAAATGCAACAAAATGCAACAAGGGATTTTGTTGCATTGTGCAGGCATGTTGTTTGTGTTAGGACTGAGCAAGGGGGTTTGCCCTGCTAATGCAACAGTATGCACATAAGTGTAGTGGTGACTACAACAAAATGCAACACCAATATGAAGTCACTTCACTGCTAAATGCAACAAATTCAGTCATAGAATGACATCTGAGTTGACTGCCAAATGCAACAGATTACCACAACTTTTACCATTTGGTGCATATTGTTGCATATTAGCATGGTTAGGGTCTTAAGGTGGAAATGTCATTCATCTTTGGCAGCAGACCATTTTTTCAGTAATGGTTCTTACCTCTGGTTATTAACCCAAATAAATAAAAAAGGCCTAGTAATTGTGGAAGTGTGATATTTGAACTGTTTCCTTCCTCAGTGTTGTAACCTTGAAAGTATCTAGGATTTGATTTATGCCAGCCAAGGGCCATCCTGTTGATTGGCTTCTCAAATGTGCATGAGCAGGCCTTGCACATTGTCAAAGCCCACCGGGCTAGTGAACTGTGCATTTTACTTTTGCATCAGACTCAAGTTCTGCTGGCTGAATTTTCAGGGTGTGGATTCGACCCCGGTCATGTCACTTGTGTTCTTGAGCAAGAGACTTGACTACAATTGCTTCTCTTCACCCAGGGGTAAATGGGTACCTGTGAGGGCAGAGATGGTTCTTGTGATTGATTACGCTTGGACTTGGAGCGCTACATATTTGGCAGGCTGTATACTCTATAAGGAATGACATAAATGGCCCAGTGATCAGGGGTAATAATGTTGGAGCGTCAATGAGTGACGGAATTGAGCACTATATTATAAGAAGCCACTATTATTATTTAAAACTGAAAATAAATTGTGTATTTGTGTGTTGTATTTCTAGCTGCTTGGGAGTAGTATAAACCAGTGTAACTGAGGTGAGGGAGACTAGACTTCATGCAATGGCTAACGGGTACGATCCTACAAATAATGGGGGGGACCCCTGCTCAGTCTTCTTCAATGGATTCGCTAACGACATCAAACCATCTGATGTCAGGTATGTAGAGACTGTAGAGAGAATTGGTTTACTGCTCAGAGTTTCAAGGAATTTCCCATAATAATTGGGCAATAACAGTAAGGAGCTGGGCCCAATTTCATAGAACTGCTTTTTAAGCAGAAAAAGTAGCATCTAACAAAATCATGCTTACCAGAATAAGGTTACCAGCCAAAATACCATGTGACATGCACCATTTTTGACTGGTATCCTGCTAGTTTTTGCTATGCACAAAATTTGTAAGCACAATTGTCTGCTTAAGCAGCTCTATGAAATTTGGCCTTGGTCTTCACTGTGTGGTAATGACCGGGTTAAAGGACCGAATCGAAGGTGAGGTCCATAACAGCGGCCAGCCACCAACCAAGGTCATTACCACGCAGTGAAGACCCGCCCCTTACACTGGTAATGCCATTTATAAGTACCTTAAATTAATTCTATGTATTTGGATATTTGGATTATGGAAATAAGCAATGATTTGTGGGGTCTTTCGATGCTACTAAACTTTAAAAGCTGACAGAAATATTTTTATGGAGGATTATTACTTTTGGTATGTTTTTTTGGCATGCCATGGCCGATCAGTCTAGTGCATAGGACTCAAGTTCTGATGGCTGAATCATCGGAGTGGAGGTTCGATTCCTGGTCATGACACTTATGTCCTTGAGCAAGGGACTGTACCATAATTGCTTCTCTAAATGGGAACCTGAGAGGGCTGATATAGTATTGTGTTTGATTAATCACTTAGTGCTAATTTAAGCAAGTTTCCCCTTAGACTTTAAAGTTTTGCAAAGGAAGTGCACTTTGCAAAATGAAAATGGCCTTGCCCTCTCAAAGATGAAATTCTAGGACTGTTACTATTATTATGTGAGCTTTCACATTAAAACTAATCAAATAATTTTGATCTACAATTCCTGTACTTTGTCTTTTAATGTTATCTGATCCCACACCATTTTGATATGAGTTTCCCCAGCATTAATGTAATTGGCAAAACTACTCAATTGTACTGTCAAGGTCCCTGAAATCATTTGTAAATTAACTCGCGTCGAGTCAGGCGTATGATTCAGCCCTCAACCCTTGCGTGTACAAGAAAGAAGTACCTGGCCTGCTTGCAATTTTTTTAAGTATGTGCCAGTTGGGCTACCCTAAAAAGTAAGTCTAACAAGCCCTCAGCACTCTTGACTGGTGTTTGGACGCTGGGCTAGTTACTGAATTGAGCCATTGTAATAAATATAATGTATTCTTCCAAAGACCAAATTGTTATATGAACCATCCATTCATAACAAACTGTGTAGATTCATGAAGCCTTACTTACAACTAAGATTCTTTAAAATTTGTGTTTTTTCTTGAGACACAAATCTTTAGAGACCAGTCAGAATTTAATCAGTGTTTAAAAATCTAGATTTTTCCCCCTAAGTTGCCCTAGTTGCATTGAATTGTGTGCCTTATACCTGAGAAAGGCTTTCTCAGATTCAAGTTTTGCGTGAAAAATCACCTCCTTCTCTAAAACTACATTACTTCAAAGGGTGTCATTTTTAACAATGTTTTATAATATTAACAGCTCTCCAGTGCTCTTTACCAAGTAAGTTTTTATTGTTTTGTGGAGTGATTACCAAAAGTACACCCTGCTATTAATGATACATGTAGTTTAAAACAGTTTTGTGTGTTTGGCAATTTCTTCTTCAGTTTTAGTTTCAACTACAAAGTTGCATGTTGGAAGCCAGGAAAAGCCACTGAAAACGCCTGATCTGGGAGAACTTTGACTTAAAATATCTACTTTAATTGAGGCATTACTTTGTTCTTTGAATAGGCCCAGTCAATCAATATAAAAAATTAAAAAATGGTTTGGGTGGGTGTAATGGGTGAAAAACCTATTCTGAATTGCCCCTCACCATGAACTATATTCATCATGATTTATTTTTCTTAATTTGACAGTACGTACTTCCACGAAAAGGGTTACAATAACCGAATCCTGTACCAACGTCTTCACCCGCAGCAGTTTCGGTTATACTTGGCACTGAAGTTTGAAAACTCTGAATCTGCGAAGGAAGTCTGTGAAAAGTGAGTTACCACTTTTGATGTTAATAGGGAAAAGTTTGTTAATTATTTTAGTTCGGATAATGTCTATATCCACCAATTTTTCTGAACTGGCTTACAGCGGATGTTTTTTGTCGCCCGGAACAACTTTGGAACGCCCTAATTTTTTTGCAGTCAGTCGGACGGCTGACGTATTCAATTGGACATGCCATTGTGTAGCGTGCACAGGTATGCTCCTAGTGTGCTATGCTTCGGTTTCCCCAAACAAAGAGGGACAGAAGGTTCTGAAACTGACTGGGTAATTTTAAATCAAAGAAAACTTGACGTGAACTGGATTTGAACCTGCGACCTCCGGGTTTATGTGCTGGTGCTCTACCAACTCAGCTATCTAGCCCTATGTTGGGGATCTCTATTTAGTCAATATCTTTGTTCACTTTTTCATTTCTATTTATAGAATATTAAAGAAATTCAGGTTTGACATTAAACTCTGATACATATGAACATTTCTATGTTACGATGGGGGGCAAACAACTTTGATAATAATAATAATACTTTACATTCAGGCATACATGTACATATGTATCACAAGAAATACAAATTTTGTAAAATAGTTTAAAGTATAGAATACAAAATAAAATTACCCCCAAATACAGCCATAAATGCAAATAAACGATTAAATCTACGACTGAATTTTGTTTGGTTTTAAATGATTATAAAAATCCACCTTTGGAGGGAGGTTCAATTTTATTGTGACTTGGAACAAGTTTGGATTTATGTGAAGATATTGCTTTGAACGCAATTTTGTGCTAAGCAAAACTAAACAGGATACCAGTCATGTGACATGGTACTTTGGCTAGTAACCTTATTCTGGTAAGCATAATTTTGTTTGGCTTAGCTTTTTTATGTAAATTGGTCCATGATGATGAGATAGGCTGTTGCCATTGTATTACTTTGGTGGCTGTTGTGTGTGACATTTCACCACAAAAGTAGGGTCATGATTTTGCCACACAAAATCTACACAGCAAAGTAGATTTCACATGGTGTTACCGCAAACTGAATATACACTGAATCTCATTGCACAATACCAGATACTCAAAAGGGAATTCCCCTGTTTGTAGTTTGTGTCATGTGTGTACCCTGTACACATGGAGCAAGTTCGAGTGCGCACCATGGTTAACTAAAGGTTGACCATTTGCACTCGAACCCAGGCTGGTCGACCATAGGTTGACTGCTGTGGTCCACCATTTGGAACCAGCCTCGAGCCCATGGTTTCTTCACTGGTCCCAATAGCCTTGTTCTATGTTAAGTCGTGTAAACGGAGAAGGGAACCAGTGACACTGTAGCAAAATGGCGGAAGGGATAGGAGCTGCACGGATCGGTGCCGACCAATGGTTGACTGGACTTCCAAATGAGTCGTTCGCGTGTGTACGTCACTGAACATGTGCGTTGCTAGTCTGTGGTCGACAGTGGGTCGACTGAATGTGCGCACTCGAACTTGCTCATGGATGGAAGGATTGATTGTTGGCGGGCTCCCTCAAACTCTACCACCAGCAACAGTCCTATCCTGTTGGTAAGTCAATACGTCACACGCGTGCGCATCCGCTGTACACACAAGGTTTTAGCTACTTCCAGCTCAGCTCCAAAGCGGGCATACGTTGTTGGGTATTTTGGCCCCCAAAAATCAATCATTTCATTGTTCAAAGGCATTTCTTATGACAGAAACTGATAATTCTGACAAGACCTTGAGACTCTGCAAAACATAAATGGAAGGAAAGTTTAAAAACTATTTTTTGAATGTCACATTCTCAAAGAAACCCTTTTCAATGCAATTCCTATGGGCTTCTGGTAATCATTAGAGGCAATTCGTGTGAAGTGGGCTTGGCTTAAAGTGGAGCTGTTTTACTCACATATAGGATTGGAAATACATAAATTATTAATAAAATTCAAACTGAAATGTAAGATACTTATGTCATGTATTAAGTTACACTTAGTATTGAAACAAGGGTGTAGTGAATGGCATTCAGGGAGGGGTTGCAGTTTGCAGGATTTGCCCTTAACGTTTTTAGTGACTGGCTAGCTGGACCAGTTAGCTTGGCATTTCACTAGTCCACTACCTTTTTCACTAGTCCATATTTCAAATGAAGTACGGAAGATTTTCAACACTGAACTAGCCAGCTGGACCACTTGGAGTAAATTTTGACTGGTCCTCTTGTATTTTAACTGGCGTTTGGCCAGTGGACCACTGTTAAGGGAGAACTCTGGGTTGGGGGGGGGGTGTGATATATATGTTTTCTCAGTTGGTATTAAAGTCTTAGGCAGTCAGGGTTCCAAAACAAGGAGAATCAGGGCATCCTGGCAAAAATTCAGTCAATTTGCTGACTTAAAAAAACACACACTTTGGAATTTTAATTTTTGTTTACTTTGACGTAGAACAGTGGGGTTGTGTGCTAGGTGCAGTAGTCAAGACTATTTGTTCCAGTTTTCAGTTGAATTTCTACTACCTATTTTACAAATATTGAAATTGAATGGTTGACCAGCCTCCTGCTGCTGGCTTTTTTCGAAGTTGAATGATCTCTGCAACCTAATGATTTTATTTAACTAGTGAATGGCTTTCAATGCTAAACTATTGAAATTTAATTACTCCCTTTGACTGATGATGATTATTATTATCCTGGTAATGAAACCAAGGATGCTTCATTTGTGAACTTAATCACTGTAGCTCGCAAGCCTGAGGAAACCTTTAAACTACAAAATGTAGGTTGCTTGCTATGTGAACCAGAAACACCGGGGTAAGCCCCTACTCTTCCACGATAAGTGTTCTGGGTTCTTTTGAATGCTGAATGCAACGGAACATTCATTTTCAAATGAAATTGAATGAGCCGGGTGTTAAATTGAATGAATTTTTGTTGAAATAGGCCAAAACCCATAGTAAAGTATTTATGCTTAAATTTGTTTTGGAAAAAAAATACCTTTCTGGTTTATCGATGTCCACAAATATCAAGTTATAAACCACAAGGGAAACTGCCTGGGTAAATTTTAAAATAATTTTGGGTTGAACAAAGAAAAATTGACCAGAGCTAGATTTGAACCAACGACCTCCGGTATAACGTGCCGGCGCTCTACCAACTGAGCTATCTAGCCCTATGTTGGCGGTCTCCCAAACAAAGATATTGACAAAATATTGAGATTGCCAACATAGGGCTAGATAGCACAGTTGGTAGAGCGCCGGCACATTAAACCGGAGGTCATTGGTTCAAATCTCGCTCTAGTAAATTTTTCCTTGTTCAACCCAAAATTAAGGTATGTACAAAAATGTTACATCCAGCCAGTTACAGAATATGCCACACAGGCTTGGAGTACATGGTTAACTAAAAGCTCAACAGGACAAACTGAAGTCAGTTGAAAAATGTGCCCTTAGTTTCGCTACAAAATCAGTGAAGGGATTTATGCTTAAATTTTGTCACTTCACTTAAAAACTCTCATTCATTTAGGAACTTGTTACCAAAACCAAGAAATACCAACATGCAATACCAACTCAGACAGGCCAACAAATTATCACAAGTAAAGTGTAAGACTAAACATTTATAACTAGTCATATTCCTTATTTTGTCAACATTTTAAATGTCAACAGTTCTGCGTCTTAGCTACATTTTTGTACGCATTTGTTTTGTATTGTTTTTGTTGTCGGTGATTTTGATATTTTTTCGCTATATAATGAGAGTGCTTGTAATTTAATGTTTAGCCCTTAGCTACATGTACAAGTGCACTGTTTTTAATAAACAAGTATAATAATAATAACAAAGAAGTAGTCTTACCTCAAAATATATCAAGATTTTGCCATCATATTTTTCTCCCATTTAAAGGTAGGGTCACCAATTGGATTTTGTCAACGTAATACTGATTTATAGGCAAAATTATCAAGAAAGATACAATAAAAGTCACATGTGAAAATTGCAGCTGAATACAGTGTCTACTTGCTGAGAAAACATCAACAAACTGTCTCAGTATTTTCACAAGAGCGTTGAATCAATCCGCGTTTAGCAGGATGACAGCGGGTACCAACCGCATCTCTGGTCGCAGCATTTGCCAACAGACACCAATCCCCAGAAATCTGAGAAACGATTCATGCATGAATCATTTCTCAGATCCAAATGCTTCTAATCAATGGCGGCATTTCAGACAAAACTAGACCTGAATTTGTTACGAACAAATACTGGGGTTTCGGCTTTAACAAGGCGAACTATTAAGAATTGAATAATGTCTTGGTGATGTAATGTAGTTTGTTCATTAGTCCCGATGATGGCGATTGATTGTCCACCAGACGTGAAAGAGTCAACGAAAATGGAACCTATCGCTTTTATGATGCAATTTCTATCACACAACCTTGACATTGTGATGGACCAAAACCAATAAATATCCCTTTGACGCTTCCGTATTTAATTATCTTTACTTATCTTCATAGCCCTTGGATTTAAACGCTTCCATATTTATTAGTTCGCGCAGACCCATATTCTATCTAGCGCCCTCTCTGTGGAGGGCAGAAGAGGTGATCGAACTGGTGACGTCATCATCCTTAGCTTGTGCCATCGTTAGATCAACCATGCATGAATGGAAGGTCCAAAGGTCGGAACGATGCCGTGCGTGTGACACAGCTGTCTGTGTAGGTACGGACGTACACAGACACGGGCGTTTTTAAATCGGTCATATCGTCAAGAAAGGAATGAAAAACACTCGAAACAACTGCTGCTTGATCTGAGTTAGAGCCCAGGCTTTCATTTGATGTATTGTTTGTGTCTTATAAGACTGTAATTCCTGAGATCGAACGACGACAAATTTCACTGGTTAATGCTATGAGAATTTTTCGAATGGTAAAATAATAATAAAAATAAAAATAAAAATCTCGACGAAAACAAAGGTGGTTTCGGCGGCAAGGCCGAAACCCCCCAATAATTTCACAGGATGCTTACAGCATACAGCATTACCATCTTTATAACAAGTAAGCTTTCGGATAGAAATAACACAACTTTTTTCAGGGGTCATTACCAAACAATGACCCTACCTTTAAACTAAACCGAAAGGAAATTTAGTCAGGTCCTTTTTTGTTTCAATAATATTATGATTAGGATCAGTATCCAGGATTGAGTATGCACACGAGGAACTTGACATAAATGGTGGTAGAATTATAAAATATCAACCGCTTCCAGAAACGACACTGCATCGTTCGTCTTCGTAAAAAAACAAACCACTGGACATGTAATGTATGTAAATTACATACCGTCCATCGTGCAAAATTGACAGATAAACTGTGGTCTTGCAATCATTTTTGTCCATGTGTGTTGGTTATTGTCTTGTGTTTGTGTCAACAATTGTCCCCACGTGTCTGCCAACAGACAAACGCAAGACTTGTCAATGTGTGCAGTGAGGCGTGAAGGCATAAACACGTACTTAATAGGCTCTCCCAACGGTGGAAACTGTTTCGAGGGGGGGGGGGGTGGGAGGAGCAGGGAGGCAGCAGTGAACCTCCAATGAGCACAGCCAACGTGTCTTTACCACTGCCTGCTTGCTTTACTTGTGATATCACATGCGTGATTTTCTCAGTTGATGTGGAGCATCTTGGAGATTACGTTGGCTTTTTTTTGATCAACTCATTCAAGACAGCTTCTGTTACCTTGCATTGTGTGTGTGATGGCTCTCAAGACATTTGATATTAAAAACAATGGTGAGTTTACAGCACTACAGCGTAGTCATGGTAGTACGTGATGCATGAAATCAATGAATACATCATTCTGTACTGGAATTCTTGTAATCATATTCAATGTGTCAATTGCTGTATTTGTCGTGAAATGAAACAAATTTTGCAATTCTTTCAATGGGGGAATTTTATTGCGAATCTAAACCTACACAGACTGATTGCACTAACATCATGTAATTTATTATAGGAAAATGATCAATAAAAATGAGATACATTGTGATGTGCTATTGTGAATCATGAATCATGTTTGCATGGATGAGGATTAGGTCCTCTCCTAATTCTGTATTGAACTGTACATGTACAGACAGTGTCTGGTGGAACATACGTGCACTGGGTACATCGGTGAACTCCTCTCTGCCTCCATGTTAGCTTTTATTCTCACCAGTCATTCTTTATCTATTTAGGGCTAGTATTTTAGTAAATGGCCGTCCAAAGGCTAGATGGGAACAGAATTGCCAATAAACTGCAACTATCCAGCTAGAGGGCACCATAATCCTTAAAGTAGGCATAAAATCGCATGTATTGGCCCAATACATAGCTTGTGCATGGGGAGAACCCTGGAACAACATTGTTGAGTTTATCCTAAATGCTTTTATTAATTAAGTACATGTAATGTAAGTAATTAATATACATTTGGGGCGATTCTTAAATCTTATATATTTTGACGGTTTTTAAAAGTATGGTTAAAATGCAAACAATTTAAAATGCCAGAATTATTTTAGCTTTGAAGTGTACATGTACATACACAGAGCCTGGACTTCCTGCAGGCACAATTTGTATACAGCCCAATGGAAGAAAACATTAAATCTGATACTTTATAGAATTTTTTTTTATAAACTTTTGAAATGAAGAAAGGGGGTTACATCTCAAAACTTGTTCAGCTGTTACTTTTAAAACTCAAAAATTTATGCGGAAATTATGACACAGAACGTAACATTTACCATATGGCCAGTGTAGTATCTTGCCTGCCAGGAAATGCCCTGGAATGTACAAGATCACTCTTTTTGGTAAACAAAGGTTGCATGGTCTAGAAGCCATGAAAAAGCTACATGTAGTGTAAGACGGTACATGTATTATCATAATTTTATGAATTAATTAATTAATAATAATAGTTGGTTGTTATGGCGCATATCACCGTGAGGTCTTTGATGCGCTGAAGTAAAAGAGGATGAAAGACAAGAAAGGAGAAACCAAGTTTGCATTTCATGTCTTCACAACACTGAAAAATTAGAGAATAAAAGTCGCTGAAAAGGCAAGGGAAACAAAATAATTAAATTAACTATGATAAAATTGATTGAACAGACATGTTTTAACGACGGTCTTAAATTTATTATTAGTTAAGTACATTGAGTACATGTAAATAATTCCTTGGGGTGACTATTAGCCTTGAAATTTGTTTTACGCAGAAATTGTTAATGGCCTGATGTTTCGAACCCAGCAGAATCTTTTGTCAAAATTGTGTACAATATTGTTTGAGTTTTGAAAAGTTTTGTTCAATACAGAAGATCTAAAATACAGTATTTTTTGGAGCGTTGAAGTGTAAGTAGGATTCTTGATATATCTGCTGATATAAATGAGATACGGACCTTATATAATGCAATGTAAATTTATTCAACAATATTAAATATGGTCGTACCTTAATCATGACATTTGCAAATGTACATTGTGCATGCACCTACCTGCTTGTACTTGTGTAAATGCACACATAAACATTTAAAAACATGATTGTGCAATTTAACGGATGCTGACTTAGCGCAACATTCAGGATGTATTATACTGCAAGCAGCTTCATGTTTATGTTAATGTCAGCTAAAATGAGACACACTGGAGGATATGTAGGCAAGGCAAACTGTACCTCCAGACTGTGTTTTTATAATAATGGTCCAAAACCCGGCATAAATTAGGCCCCTCTCAATATTTCAAACCCAGAAGAAGATTCTGAGTGCATTATCTCTTTGTCTGAATTCCTTTTGTTATATTTCACAGTGCTCGACATGTAGAATTAATTGACATTTCTTTTTAAGTGCTGGATGCAGTGAGCCTTCTGCTTGACCTTGTTTCTAGCACAGTGCTGTATCTTGACGTTTTAATCAAGTGTACTAGAGTGCATTCATTGTTTACTACCTTGGGCTGCCTGCTGAGACGGACCTTCTGCAAATGGACTGTGGAGGTTATTTTGATTTGATAAATGTGTTGGTGGGGATCGTTTCAATACAGTGATTCACTACACCACAGCCAAATGCGCTGACAATTCACATCTTATAATGACTAATGCGGTGTTTGATATGTTGCTGTTGCTGACAAAAATCAAAATTTATATCTGTTCCCCTTTAATATGTTTTTAACCACAGAATGTCCTCTTTCACGGGCCGACCGGTCGCTAGCGACTGGTTTAAATCCGTTAAATAGTTGTATACGAAAAGTAAAGATCGCACGGTCCCACAGTTTCCAGAATGGGAAAGAGGACTTTTGAGGGTGCTATTGTAACTGGGTTTTGGTTGTTGTTGTTGTTGTTGTTGTTTTTTTTTGGGGGGGGGGTCACCATTTGCAAGAAAAAGAGTAAACAAGCAGTGTGTCCATATGATCAGTTTATCACTAAAATAAATGGTGCATAAAAGGGCTGGTATGTACAGGTACTTCACCTTTAAAATGTATCCCCTTTTCTTTCTGAAAATAAATATGTGAAATTCCGGGAAACATCGATAATGTCTTAATCAAATTTCAAACAATGGAAAATTACAAGGAAATACACTGTACATATGTACAGTATAAGCACCATGTGGTTTTATGTAGTCCATAAACAACAATATGCACAATTTTGATTAACTATAAAGCTAACCCGAAACCAATTTAATTCATGTTGTATTGTGTTGCACACAAAGTCAAATAAACCAAACATGTGAACAAGAGCTTTCAGGTTGGCTCATGGTTTCTCCCGTGCCTTTCACCTCTGTGGTCCCCGGTTTGAATCCCGCCTCAGACCGGAGACTTCATGTGGATTGTGTTTTCAGTCCCTACCTGATTGCATGGGTTTTCCTATTGGGGTTTTCCTCCTGCATCTAAAACTGTCATTTCTACATTGTTGTCTCTACACAGGTTTATTTAGACCTGCGGGTTACAGTGCTTTCATTACCATTATATAGGTTGATTGTTTCTGTAAAGACCCAAACCATAATTTCTCATGCATTTAAAGCGAGAAGTTTCCAGGAAATCTTGAATGATAACAAATATTGTACATTAATTATTTATCCTTTTTCTTTGTTTACTTTCTTTCTTCAGGTTTAACAAAAAGATAATTTTTGGCTACAAGATTTTGCTCTCATTCTTCAAGAAGAGCTTTTTGAGGCCGAACTACTCATCGTGTGAGTATTGTAGCAACTTTTCTTTCATACTGCACATTCTAATGGTGGAATATTACTAAAACAAAATTCAGACAATAATCGAGGACTGGATTTGACTCAATATATCTCTATTGAGGTTTGCAGTACACTGCGTACGAGAAATCTCTCTTAAAGTCGTGGTGATTTTGAAAAGATTATGCCGGTGTGACAACATGATGTTCCAATCAGTATCAAATAACTGTTGGGAGGATTGGTACTGGCATAAACTAACAGATTGGAACTAATCAAATGCATTAGTGATAATAAACAAGCCTGGTATTTTTTCGTATTTTTTTTAATTACACTCCTTCACTGGCACATATTAGACAGATACAAATTACAGGGAATAAATAGAATGATTTTTGTTGTAATGTAGTAAAAACAATAACAGACAGTAAATAAAGAATGTTAGAAAAAATATATAAAAAAATAACAACAAGTCGCCAGTGAGTGGCAAGATGGAACAGGTGACCAGCACCTCTACATAGCCATCCTACCACAGTTAAAGGGGAGGGGAAAGGGTTGGGGAAGGGGAAAGGGGAAGGGGAAAGGGGGAGGGGGAGGAACAAAAAAAAGGACCCTCAACCCTGGTAAATTGTCTTTACGCTGCCTTTTCCAAACCTGGGCTCTGGCTCCGGCTTGGGTTCCGCCATCAATCTAGTAGCAGTGTAAATTTCACATGGAGCGGTTCTAACATCAAACCCAGAGCTGGAGACTGAGCCTAAGCAAAGGTTGGAAAAAGCCCCTAAGCCATCAGGATGAAAATACTATATACATTGTAGGTTCTAATTCCAGTCATGGCATCTGTGTCATTGAGCAAGAGACTTGCATTGTCTTTCCTCCATGCTTACATATCGGGACTCATTTTATTCATTTAGATTGATGTGCAAATACTAGTGTAACACACAAAATTGGTGTCACTGAGCTGGCCGATAATCATAGAGCTACAATGTATTAGTAGACAGGAATACAATGAAGATGAAATATATGTCTTTTATGGTTGGGCTTTACAGGATATTTATTTAATATTCCTGGGCTGAATTTCCAAACAGAGAAGTAGAAGAAAAGACTGGATCTGCCCACAGTGCACAATGTAGCACTGGGCTAACCAGGATGGTCTGTCTTTTAGTACAGAACAGCGAAGAATAAACTAAGGATGAAACTACATGTAGTGGGGACAGACTAGGTGGTCATTTTGGTCACTGCACATGGTTGGGGGAGCAAGGGAAGGAACTGTGGGAGTGGAATGTGCTGGTTGGGTGTTCAGAGGATGAGACAAGTGCAGGACTTTGCCATGGGGGTATTGATGAGATTTATGGGGGAAGGGTGGTTAACTAACAATGTAGGACCCATGTGGAGCAATTGTAGACAGAATCTTAGCTTACACTAGTCAAGAAAGATGCGAGTTACATTACAGTCAAACCTGTATCTTATGGTATTGGGGAAGGGTGGTAAACTAACAATGTAAGACCCATGTGGAGCAATTGTAGACAGAATCTTAGCTTACACTAGTCAAGAAAGATTTGAGTATATACATAACAGTCAAACCAGCTTCTTATGGTTTTGGGGAAGGGTGGCTAACCAACAACTTGGGACCCATGTGGAGCAGTTGTAGACAGAATCTTAGCTTACACTAGTCAAGAAAGATGTGAGTTACATGGTTACACTTAGTCAAACCTGCATCTTGGTAGCCCAGCAGGGGTTAGTCAAAAATTAAACCCTGCCTGAAGCTTAGCTATGTTTATTTTATATGACAATCATGCCAGGCTAATCTGAGTCAGTGTGATCATTGCACTAACAACTGACAAGCCCTAGGGCTTGCCCCCTTAGGGCTTGCCAGGGGGAAATCATCATTGCAAAGCCTTGATATTATTTTATGACTGGACTGGTGTAAAAGGCGTTGCATTTTGTTAAACCAATATCCATTTTTTGTTGGTATTTCAGTATGTATGTTATCTGTGGTTTTTTTAAGGCCCCCTGTGGTTTATTATACCATTGTTTAGCTGGTCATAAATATGGATTAGTTTATTAACTCTTTAGATACATGCAGTAGCAGTCTAAGCAATGAAGACATTGGGTCTCCACTTCATACTAATTAATTCAATCCTTCTTTACTGCCAGGGCATAATCAGACCATGGTCAGACCAGACCATTCAATATATCCACTGTGGGTTTGAGTGCAGTGATGGGATGAATGCATGATAAACACAACACACCTACTGTCTGACCATTCAATTAATTACATTCAATATCATCTACTGTAGGTTTGAATGATCTGTACCAGCCTGCACTATGTATGATATCATTGTAGTTGTAGGTGAATAAATACAGTACAGAAAATGTACACGTTTTTGTCACCATACACAACCTGTGCAATTGAATGATTTCAGATGGTAGGTCAACTCACTGGAAAATGGTCACCAAGAATTAACCTGGATTTCAAGTCTGTGCAACCTGAATGCGATGCAACCCCAGCCGCCGGACAGACTCTATAGAACACCATGCTCTTGTACATGCTCGCGTTCTAGAACTGTTGGTGCAAGAAGTGTGTTATGGGGGGAGGGGGGCTCGCAGGTGGAGCTAGCGCTGCGTGAGTACATGGTGAAAGCATTATGTGCTGTCTTCAAGTCTGTCGGGCGGCTGGGGTTGCATCGTATTCGGGCGGCTGGGGTTATATTGTGTAAGCAAAGCTACGCACAGCCTTGAAATCAAGGTTACCAAGAATAGGTCCATCTAAAGGAAAGTGTTGATATAGATCTCATTTTGAAACTGTTTTGGCACTTTGTTGGTGTACAGTTTTTTGTTTTTATTTAAGTTTTTCAGCTTTATCAGTCATTGTGTTCTCTTTATTTATAATCCATTATTGTTAATGCGTTAAATTATTGGTTTTATGTATATTTGTTTTTCTGCCGAAACTTACATTTTGAGTCAATTTGTCACCGTTTTCCTGAAGAGCCTCATAAAATGACCAAGTATTGATTAATACAACAAGGGGTGTATATATTAATAATTGCATTTTGTGTTTTCACAAAGAGCCACACATACCCAAAGATCCTTGCAATACATTGCAACAGAAGAGCGTAGATGTTGGTAAAATCTTTTTTATGATTTCATGAAGAACCACTAATGTCAGTGTGTGCCCGTAATCGCGTGACATGCGTGTCCCTTTCCTATACGTAGAAACTCTTTATTCAGATTGACGTATAAGTAGGTCATCTCACTTTTGAGGTTTCATGAAGAGACACACGTCTTTGACTATGTAATTACTTATGGCAATTAGCCAATATTTTAAAAGAAAGTAGTCAGTAATTGGAGAGATTAAACTGGTACAGAATCATGTACAGTGTAAGAGGTCATAAACTGCAAACTGTGGCTTTAGTATTGCAGTTTTGCAGTTTGAAGCTAAGTACAGTGTAAAATGTGATTCTAAATCACGCCTGTTGACATTACTCTTCATGAAAACATTGACGACTTGTCCTGCTTTCATTTCCTTATGTCATTCTCCGATAGGAAAACCTGCTGGATTGAATAGATTCAATCCAGCAGTATTATATTCATTTTACTATTTTTAGTTAAAATACAAGTATTAGTTCACATAGGCCATTTTATGTCATTCACTCAAGTGGAACTTTTTGCAGCTCTGCTTACAAAAAGGTAGCAATTAACCTTTGTGATTCATGATTTGTTGTTTTAGTAGTTTGTATATGAGCTGGAATCCATGGGAGATCAGTGAGTTTTTCTTACTGAATGGATCACCCAGGATAAATAAGAAATAAAGAAAAAAAAAAAAAAATGTACATAATTTTGGTTACCAGTACTATTAATGTTATTATATATTTCTGGTGATGAAACCAAGGATGCCTCATAAGTGAACTTAATCACTGTAGCTCATAAAGCCTGAGGAAACCTGTAAGCAAGGGTGCTTGCTATGTGGACCAGAAACACTAGGGTTAACCCCTACTCTTCCATGATAAGTGTTCTGGGTTCTTTTATGTGCACTACCAATCATAGGACACACCTGTGGGTTGATGTCCCATCCGAAGGACAAAGCAATTAAGGTAAGGTATCTTGCGCTAGGACACAAGTGCCCCCAACCCAAGGCACTGAACAGCTGATCAATGTGCCGTTGCCTTGAAAAATGGCTGTACAAAAAAGGCGTGTCGTGGCTGACCGGTTAAGAGGGCCGGACTCAAGCTCTGGTGTTTCTGGTCAGCAGAGTGTTGGATTGAGTCGCGGTCATGACACCTGTATTTACCATAATTGCTTCATCCTTCAGAAGGGACGTAAAGCCGTAGGTCCCAAGTGTTGTGCAATGCACGTAAATGAGCCCAGTTACACTTATCGCAAAGAGATCGCTAAGTTTGCCCCGGTGTTTCTGGCAGTGGCTGGTGAAAGCGCAACAGCACCTTTTAAACCCTTATGAGGTGCTATATAAAAGGTTCTCATAATTTAAAACAAAAACCTATTATAAAACAATAGTGATTAGAGCTTTGAGACGCCCGTAAATACACTGCTATATAAAACTAGTAATTATTATTATTATTAAAAGCATATTAGTGGAGATTTAGACATAATGATAGCTTTTGCGAGATTATTAATCAGTGTGTGATAAACTAATCTCTGATCAAGCAAGGATATGCAATGCTATTAAATTTTCTAAAGAGGTCTGCTATGCATAACAAATAGGCCTTTAGGAAAACCCCTTAATCATACTGTAATAGACTGTACAAGTCTTGCGCTTATTCGAACTTCTGGGACCAAGTTGGTCCGAACGATATTGAGTTGAACGTGAATGTGATTCTGTTTCTGCAAATACTTCAGTTTAACACAGAGTATGGCTATAAAAACTATATTATATTGTTGGTAAAGTAAAATTTAGCGATGAAATATATGAGAGTAAAATAAATTTAACAAATCAACAAAGAAAACCTGAAAATAAGACTTCAGTTTTCAGTTACTTGTAAAGCTGATGTTTGTTACCATTAAAACTATGTAATGATTGCACAAATTATGCCGTGATTCGCAATTCGTACTGCATGTAGTCTAGAATAATCAAGGTCGAATAAGCATTCACGTCCCAAATTTTAATTTGGTTTCAATGTAAATTTGAACAACTTATTTGAATTATGAAAAAGTTGATTGATTTTATAAAACAATTGCTATGAATACTTTTTTTTCAAGAATTTTTTAGAAATTGAATTTGATAAGAAGGTTTGATTTCATAAACAAAATACTTTCCTCGTTCGACTTGTTTTCTCGTTTCCGATACACGCAAGACATGCACAGTCTATTAAAACAGATATAAATTGTGCTGCTTGCAGTTTTGTCACAATGCATATAATTCTTTGTTGAGCCTGTCAGCGAAGCATACATTAGATAATGCATTAAAGAGAATTTTTGATGGCTTGCTGAGTTG
Source organism: Plazaster borealis (assembly GCA_021014325.1). NCBI lineage: Eukaryota > Metazoa > Echinodermata > Asteroidea > Forcipulatida > Labidiasteridae > Plazaster > Plazaster borealis. Next base: position 33,286,748 of record CM037474.1, on the reverse strand, counting down.
ACGGAGTCAGAGTGTCATGCATCGCTGCAATAGTGGGAGGACAAAAGACAGATTGACAGTCAGCTTCTGACTTGACATTTAGTCCCATGTGGCATATGCTGGATACAAGAGCTTAATTGACATGACTGATGAGTTTTTGTATTTATTTTTTCAATTGTTTTTTAAAGATCCCTTTATGCAGGATAGGATTCGGAAGATGCGAGCTCAGGCTGCCAGGAGGCCATTTTTCTTCAAAAAACGGGTAAAATTATAAGTATTCATCGCAGGGGCTAATTTTTTTATATGCTTAAAAATAGGGTCATAGATTGGTAAGTATTCCAAAGATTAATGACCATAAAAACTTGATGATCTGTTGATAGTATAAACTATTTTGAGAAAGGATTCCCTGCGAAGAAATATGGTTTGGATAATTTTTCACCCCAAAACATTTGAATCAGAAAAACAATTCATGCATGAAACAGTTATCAGATTTCTGAGGGCTGGTGTCCGTTTGCAAATGCCGGGGCCAGAGATGTGGGTGGTACCCGCTGTCACCTCGCTAAACATGGATGGATTCGACGTTTGTTTGGAAATACAGTGACAGTTTTTGCTGTTTTCTCAGCAAGTAGATACTGTATTCAGCTGAAACTTTAACATGTGACTTATCAGCATTACGTTGCCAAAAACCAATCTATGACCCTTCCTTTATAAGTGTTTGTATTTTTTCTTTATTTTAAGTTTTATTTAAGACAGGGTAGCCTTATCAATATTAATGCAACTGCTCTATGCAAATAGTAAAATAGTAAAGTACAGACCATTTGAGAAAAGAATATCATTCAAAAACAAAAAAGTTTTATGTATTGGATAGAAAACATCCTGGTTAAAAGTAAACAAAGAAGCCGCCTAAAATATGTACAAGAGAAAAACAAGTAAAATAGCTGATATATTTTGTCCAGTTTGCCCACATGTATACATTTGAATTTCAAGTGCACACCTAGGCTAGGAGAGTAACTTCGACTTTTATCTAAAAATTGTGAGTTAGCAAATTGAATTTGATAACAGAAGTGTACAATAACATTTCAGTTGCAAATTTTCGTACCAAGAACTAATGAATCTATTGAATCTATCCAAACACAGACAATAAAACATTTAGCTCACTTAAACTTTTCCCAGCGAGGCTCTACCACAATCCACGGAATAGTTGAACCACTTTTGCCAAGGCTAGAAAGCATTGTTAGTTATCACACAAGCACGAGTGGAATATGGAAAACTATAGTGCTTGAGTTGGATATGGGACACAGGCGTATTGCATTTTTCCGCATTTCACGAGCGCAGATGTGATAAGGAGTTTATCTTCAAGCAAACTTGACGCATAGCTTAAAATAGCGCAATACGCAGAGTTAGAACTGCGTTAGAACAGGGTTTGATGTGGGCCTTGCAATATAGGTTAATATCACACTCGTGTTGCTATGGATCGACCAATCAGAATTGGGATTCAAGTTTTCTGAAATACACAATATCTGCCTTCCAGCAGCAACTAAACATGCATGTCTACTCTTGCATTCCTATCATTGGACTATTTGTGTCATCTTGACTCTCTCTCTCAGCAAACAGGTTTAAGTATTGTGTACTATTGCTATTATCGTGTTTACCCACCCATCCTTATTATTATTATTATTATAAGATTATTTTATCCTTGATCTTGTTTCAACAACTTCGCTGCAATCTTTTTCCCAATATTTTCCCAAGCAGAACAATTTCCTCTGTCTTATCAGCACTTCCTTTGGCCCAATGCCAAGATGTATGTTTATTGCAATCAGGGAAAACCCCAACCCATGTATAGTGAAGGTAAATCAAACATTGAAAGTAAGATTTATTTACCGAGTGTACCATACACAAGCCACCCTCTGAGCAACAAGATGTTTAGAAAGGTAAAATTGTAAACAGCACAATCACTGCAATGTGATATGGGCCCGATTTTATAGAGTTACTTAAGCCCGATTTTATGGAGTTACTTAAGCACACAAAGGAGCTAAGCACAACAAAATTATGCTTACTAGAATAAGATTACCAGCCAAAATATAATTCCTCATGTACCATCTGTGACTGGTATTCTGCTCATTGTTGCTTAGCACTATTTCCTGGGAAAGCTAGTAATAACGCTTGATTCGGATTACACAGAACAATACAAAACATTCATCCTATATTTCTTGCTCTTCAGTTCTACAGCCACCTCTCCCCAGCCCGGAATTTCAGGTCTCGATCAAGACGACGCAGTCGCTCCTCCTCCAGCAACTCGGACAGAAGCATCAGTCCCAAGAGAAAGGTAGACAAGCAGAAATTAGGAAGGATGCATTACATTTTGACCCATTGGTGTAGAAGTGATTTTAGTTTATTAGTTTAGTTGTTGCCCTACCCCTTACCCCAACATTCTGGAGTAGATGTTGGAATCCCACCTAGTCTAGTTGTAAGATATCTGCTGTAGGATGGCTTGGTCGTTGGTTCGAATCCCACTTGAGAACAAAACAAAAACGGTTACTGTTTTGGGATTTTAATGCATAATTCGTATTTGGCTTATCTTGATTGCGGCAATCGAAATATGCAACAGTGATTTGGGGTTCTTGAAAAGCTGTTTCCTCAAACTTAACAGTATTTTAAACAGAAATTTTTCTCCTATTTGGTACTACTGGTATCAAATTTATAATTGGTGAGCTTTCAGATTAAAAACTTATTCTTCGTTTTTATTATTACCAATTCTGTACTTTGTCTGTAATGAATCAAATGTGACACAAAATATTTCCTGTACTTTTTGTTTTGTCTTTATAATTTTTTTTTAAATGGCATTAAGATTTGAAGGGAAAAAAGCAGGAAATCCCCTTTTTAGAGCCAAGATCCCAAATACAAGTAATCATTATCAAACTTAAAACAAAACGTATACCAGGGCTCGAATTTGTGGAAAAAATTCACAAGACCGCTTGTAGCTTAAAACTTTTGCTGAACCAGAAAATTTGTCACAAGACGGGAATCAAAATGAGAAAGAAACTATCTACACAGTGTCACGATTAAACTGTTTTTATATGTACTTATGGGTACAACTTTCATAAATAATCAACAGAATGGAAAGATACTTATCCGACTCAAAGTCAACATTTGAACATGATTTTTTTAAATAAGGTGAGGTGAGGTTTTATTATTCAATCACACAAGACAGCCGGACTTTTCCAGTCATAAGTTTACTGGCCCAATGCTAAAAACACTGGCCTTGGGCCTGCAGTCCAGTGTTCATTTCGAGCCCTGGTAGCGAATATTATTCCATCAACTATGGCCTTTGTTATGGATCACCACCACCACCACCATAATTTTATCTGTATCTAGCTATCTCAATGGCGCACAAAAATACTTATTTTTGTTTCTGGTTTGTTTCATTTGATACAGAGAAGAACAAGAAGCAGAGAGAAAGTCAGCAGTAAAAGAAGAGTGAGTTTTATTGGCGCGCACATTACGGTATATTTATTTTAGATTTTCTCTTTCTCTCATTGGCTGAGAACAGTTCATCGTCATGGTCACCGTTCATCACATGATCACGATGCGCCTGCAAGTTTGATCCAGGACAACCGGGAATCATTTTAATTAATCGCAAGTCCAGAATTAGACTTGTCAGGAAGTACTATTAGATGTAAAAATCTAAGCAAATATAGACATCATGTTGGGCCTGGTTTCCTGTCTTTGAAAAGATCACTTCCAGTGCAAATACAAAATTTCATTTCAAGGAGCACCAAAGCCAAGATCTGAGAAACACTGGAAATATTCTCTTACTTGCTAAACAAATCCATTTGCCAAGCAAAATAAGCGGGGCACCAGTCACAAGTAATGTATATTATTACAAGGCATTTTGGCTGGTGACCTGTTTCTGCTACTCAAGATTTTTCTGTGCCTAGCAAATTTTTGTGCTTAAGCTTTGTGAAATTTTGCCCATTCTATAATTTATAACTATGTGGCTCAGAAGTCAAATATCGACCCAATATACTCAACGTCATCATCACAATAATCTTGTTTGCGCCATGTTGGGAATCAATGTCCCCGTGTATTTTACAGTGTAGTGCACATTTTAGGCGATGCAGAATTTTGAATCCCAAAATGGCAAACGTGGCAGACGGTAGTGTGTGATGTTGGCACAATAGGGCCCAATTTCAGTAATAGGATACCAGTCAAAATATCATGTACATGAATGTGTGACTGGTTCCCTGCTAATTTTTGCTGAGCAGAAACATTTTCTAAGCACCATTTGCTGTGTAATGGCTTCTTGAAATTAGGGACAGGTCCCCTGGTACACATGATTTGTGTTGTGTACTTCAACATACTGTTTGTGCGGATAGTTTGTGCTGATGGCAAAAGAATACAGACCATAATGGTAGAATAAGGGTATGGTATATTTAGCAATGCCCCCTTTGCACCAACATCACACACTACCGTCTGCTATCGCCTAAAATGCGCACCACATTGTATAACACATCGGGATAAATCTAAAATCCTGTCACATCAACAATGTTAGGCTGTATCCGAAAATGGCGGCTACGGCTAGGGCTACCACTGTTGCCGAGGGTGTTGCTAAGGGCGGCCTATACTTCAACGCATGATGACGTGGTGATCAAGCTGTAGCCGTAGCCGCCAATTTGAACACTGCCTTACACTCTGTTGAGAAGCCAAAATGTTGGGTTTTTGTTGTTTTGTACTGATTTTTTAGGAGGTTAATCTCAAATTTACCATTGGTGCATTATTAATGCAAACCATATACCATATCAATGCTCATTGTTAGATCATACTTTGCCCAACCTCAGCACTATGTCATCATGGTGTCATCCAGTTATGCCTAAATTCAAGCTTTCTAAAACTCATATTCTCACTGTCCACAACAGATAAACTTAAAATCTTTACTACATCTGAATTAGATAATTACAGCAAAAACTCCTGTTTGTTCGATTCATAATGAGCTCATGTGAATATTTTTGACTCAACATTTTTGCTCACTCATTCTATAGATCTGCCCCTACAGGTGTTAAAGACTGGCTCTAAGTTCAAATTCAGTTTTGTGACACTCAGTTTCCCAATGAATAGAGTCCTTATAAAAGTGGACACAATAACTACAAGTCTTTGTAACCTCACATTAAAATGGTGTAAAATGCCATTGTTTTTGATACCCTTCCAGTGCGAAACATCCCAAAGCATCAAATGACGCCACATTTCAAACGTCTTTACATATTTGTACAGTGAATTTCCATGATACTCCATCAAAGTGGCAATGAATATAATCAACAACAACAATTCCAGTGCGGATATACAGACCCATTTAGTAGACAGTGAAATAGGCAAACACAATTTACAGCCAACTGTTCACCCAATGTATTTTGTCAACTTATTGTTAGTTTTATTTGTTTTTCACCACCAGGACCGTTCCCATTCACGCTCCCGATCATCAAGGTCCTCAAGGTCTTCCTCAAGATCTCGGACACCAAACAGGTTCTCTCTCAGTCCAAGCAGCTCCAAAAGATCAAACTCAAGCGTTGACCGCTTCAGTGATAAAACAAGTTATTCAAACAAGCGGAAAGTTCAGTCCAAAGTATCCGTTGTGGAATCAAAGAAGTACAGTAACAAAAGATCAAGGTCTATGTCTGAAACGCAGGAAGAGAGTTCCCCTACTAAAGGGAAACAGGTGTCCCCATCACCGCATAAGGAACGATTCTTGAATAACTTTTCTCCCGTGTCTTGTACAAGCGACGATGATGTCATGTTAGCAAGTACGTCGCTGAATCCCGCCGTCTGCATGAGGACAATGACAGCCAAGCATGCCACGGTGTCCATTCACCCTGAGTTGAAGGTTCAGACAGATGTGAGTAATCACACTGCCAACTTATTCTCCCCCAAGTCTAGTTCTCACAGTAAAAGGGAGGACTGGGGCACCTCTGAAGGGGACTCGACACCCCTTGAGGGAACCCCTTCACCAAGGGGCCCAGGACTGGGACCACTATCCCAGCTGTCCCCTAAACCAAGCTACAGCGTCTACGGTAAAGTGGGTACCTTCAAGGAAATTAAAACAATGGACCGCCCCTGGCAGCTCAAACCACTAACAATTAGGGATGAGGGTTCAACAAACGCCTCAAATCAGGTCGAAATGCAATCCTTCACTATTTCCGTATCGAACACAAACGCCCCGTTTGACGGCAGCAACAACGCCCAGGCGGGAAATCGCATCGTCGTCCAGAGCAATCGGACAGAGTCGCCTTATGGTGTCACTGCAGGTGGTGGGGCCGCGGCAAACGGACAACAAACCCTGACCTCCCCAACAAGACCACAATCCCATCCAAGCAGCCATGAAGGGGGTTGGTCACCCAGCACAGGTCAACGAATACAGAGTCCAACTGCATCATCAACTATAAAGGTCAACGGCCTGAAGAAGCCGCTGGGACAGCCCGACTTCAACCAAGACAAGCTGGAGAAGCTGAAATCAAAGAAGGAGGAGATAATCAAGGTAAGTCTTTCACTCAAACTACCCTAAATGGAGACTTAATTATACCTCGATTTGAGCCCTCGTCTCCCATATTTCCTAATCGGGGAACCTGTGGGTACGTGACAACAGTGCTTTTCCATTTGGTACTCGATATGTGGCTCGGTGTACCCCCCTCCCTTCTATTGTGTCTTCATTATGTTCTGGGAATCTCTGGAATTCTTTAGAGGATTTTAGGGGGGGGGGGTTAATTCTGTAATAGAGGAAAATAGTGTGTTCAAGTATGGGAACTTTTGGCGGAAACACCATCAGCCACATATCAGGCATGGTATATGCTTTTCATTTGATGTAATAATTGCATCTGGAATAAAGAAGAATATTTGGGTTATCGTTTCATGGTGTGTGATATGCACTGTATACTGTCTAGAGCAGATGTCTTATCCACAAGACCACCATCGAGTGTGGCTGGTATTGAGGGGCAAGGTTCAAACCTGTAATTAGCAGAATCCTGTACTCGGAGTGAGACGGTTGTGGGTTCAAATCCTCCCCAAGTAGCGTGGTGTTGTTTTCTTCAGGACTTGATCAGTAAGCACTGAGTATACACAGTGTGCATCACACTTCGGTTTTGGGGTAAAACCAACTCAATCAGGCATGATATTCTTCCTACTCTAGTCTAATTTCCAATTTATTTGCCCTTGGAAAAATCAGACAAATTGTGATTAAATAGCCTGAATGTCCCCTAAAGCATACACATTTGCACATGTTGGTTAGCCCTTGTACTTGATAAAATGTTCCTTCTTTTTTCCAAGGACCAAATATCCTGCCTGCTTAATACAACAGTACTGTTGTTTTGGTCAAGAATGTTCTGACCTTCTTTGGGATTTTCATTTGATATGTATCTAAAATGTTAGTTAGACTTTCTTAGCTTCATGATTTGGTTATTTTGTGTATGCAGGCATACAAGCAAGACTGTGACACGTTTGCAACTGTAGTCAGGATGTTGATCAGGTAAAGAAGTTATTCTTCATTTGAAATTCTGTTACAAGTCTGTTTTTTTATACTTTCAAATTTCAAAGACAAAGTCTGCGATTTGTAGTTGTGCACAAAAATTGGCAAGTTTGAATCATTCATTGATTGTAAAGTTTATACAAATACAAATAGTTGTTGTTTAAACTGAACCCAAATGATGCCACATGTTCCAATAGACTGTGCAAATCTTGCGCGTGTCGTTAACAAAATAGCAACTCGGCTATATTTTTATATGAAATCAAATCTTATTAAAGGCAGGGTGTACTTTGGTAATTATCAAAGACCAGTATCCTCACATAAAACTCAATATGATTGGGACCAACTTGGTCTAGGAAGTTCGAATATGCTTGAGAATTGTGAAGTCTATTGAAAAGGCAGTTCTACAAAAGCAAGGTTACTTTCTCTGTAACATCTTGTCACATTCCTTCCTTCTTCACACTCATAGGAAAGATGCTGGACTGGAACAACGCCTGCAACAAGCCTTGAGAGAAAACCTGACGGAGATCGGCCAACGATGCGTACAAGAATTACAGGATGTTGTGGATCAAATGAAAGACTAGATTAGACGTTTCTACAAGACTTTCGTTTTGTTGCGGCCGTTCATTCACTATATCAGGCGTGGTACTCGGTTCTTGTGGGGTCAAGGCTAGTTCTGGATAAAGGGCACCTCCATGAGGAAATTATGTAATTTGTATTGGAACATTTCGAGAGACACCAAGGAAATGGCCAGGGGGCAACTGAGGCAATTGCATCCATTGCCTCTGTGATGTATCAGGCCAGCTGTTACTGTAGTAGGTTCTGTTATGAAATACACCAGGCATTAAAGAACCCAGTACACTTATCATTAGGAGAAGGGGTTTGGCTGCAGCACCACATCACCTTGTAAACCATCACATGGTGCTATGTAAATAAATGGGCAGACCTGCCAACCTGTACGCATTTTGCGTATCATGTACGCATTTTCACATCTGGGTACGGCGGTACAAGATTTATTCAGAAAATACGCAAAACACGCAAAATCTAAATCGCGGTGTTTTTAAACTGCAGCTCGAACGGACAATTTTGTTCTCAATTTCTTCAACTGTCATTCGTTCAACCCCAAGTGCAAAAACAACTGAACAAAGACACCCTGCATCTGAGTGATTATTATGTGCTTCGATAAAAAAGAGGTTGTGGTTAGAACTATATTTTAAATTCTTACTCCCGCTGGAACACAAATAAACCAATGCGTAACAAAGGGGGTGGGAATGGCGCAATCCAGTTTCGGTCAATCTGGTACAGTACATTGTACATGTATATCGGTATGCATGGATGTACGTGCACACAACGCACGTGTTCGGCATCGCCGTGTGATTATACTTGAGTGTGTACAACATGGACGCCGATCGAAGTGTCAGATTAATACATCGTTTCTGTTAGTTTTACTTTTATTAGGGGAGAATAGTGGGAATTTCATGGCCTGTGATCTTTGTATAAGAGAAACAAATGATGAATTGAAGTGGAACTGGAAAATTCTACTATAGGCTTTCGTTTGTCCGTTTACTGGGCAACCAAAGATGGAACCTTTCGCATTATTAATATTGTTGTCAAGTTATTTGCATACCGAGTAAGTTACTAATAATTTAGGAACATTGTTGAACAGTGCTTTTCATATAAATTAATATATGTTATTGGAATATAAATCAGTCAAAATGGGCTCACCGCCCGAAGGGGAACCCCTGGCCAATTTTTGGTGAAAAGTACTTTTTGCATATTATTGAATTGTGTTTTTCATTGAGATTTATACATGATATTGGAACAGAAATCAGTCAAAATGGGCTTACCGCCCGTAGGGGGACCCCTGGCCGATTTTTTTTTTTTTTTTCCTCCCAACAATTTTTTTGCCCCTTGAGTGACATCTATGATCTAGGCAATTGGAACATACAGTGCCAACAGTGCATGCAGTTGGGCTTCTGGGTTATGGCGCCGTGCACAGGCTTCTGGTTTTAATGCCGCTGCGCTAAATTGGTACTCAATTTTTTTTTACAAGGTTGGCAGGTCTGAATGGGTCTTATAAATCAAACATAGCTGTGCATGACTGTTGAACAAAATAATGAAGCGAGTATGAAGCGCTGTATTATTGTTGATTAGAATATTAGTAGAACAGTCCATAGTCCAACAGAATCAAACAAATCATGCCGTTAGACTTTGATGGGTTTGGGTTGGTTAGGGATAATTTCCACAGAAATTGAAGAATCAACCTCTTATAGCAAAAGTTGATAAAATCATGGACAATGACATCTTCATATAATTTTTTTCCCCTCTATATATCTGTGTGAACTGTCTGCAAGTCATAACCAGGCTTTGGGATTCACTTGTACATATTTGGTGTTACATGTTGTATTGCCTATGGGGTTACATCTTATGTTAATGTTTTTGTCACTGTGTACAGTTTTTTGTATTTGTAGTAGGGACACAGTTTCTGTAGGTTACGTTACGTTCACTTGGTAAAACCAAGATTAGTCAGTCTAAAGTAGAGTCTAGATACATCTTTTTGATAAAGAAATAATAATGAGAATTTAGTCAGGTGCCCATGTAAATTATTGAATGTTTCTAACAATACTGAAATTTGACTCAATATTTTATTTTTGTAACAGTGTTTAAAAATAAATTGTATATAATGAAGAAAATAAAGATCAATTGAGAAATTCATAGTGAAAAGTATAAAGAGGTAAATCTCAATTTGAAAAAACGCTTAACAGAACATACTTACTGCATTGTTTGTTAGTTAGCAAATGTCAATTCTGACATTTTTGTAGGTAGTGGGAATATAGTACTCTCTAACTTAGTTGTTCTGTGGGATGTATTTCAACTTTTGAGTTGGCCTTTTCATCCACTTTAGGGGCCATTCAGAATTATCAATGTTTACAAATTCCAATTGGGTTTTTTTCTCTCAAAATTGTGGGTGGGTGGGTCGAAGGAAGTAACTGAAAATCTGAATTAATTTTCAATTAAAATTATAGAAATAAAATCAAGTAATAAACCACAAGGGAAATTGACTGGGTAAATTTTAAATAATTTTGGGTTGAACAAAGAAAAATTTACTAGTGCAAGACTTGAACCTACTATGACCTCCGGATTAACGTGCCACCGCTCTACCAACTGAGCTGTCTAGCACTATGTTGGCGGTCTCCCTATTTTGTCAATATCTATTGTTCGGGGGTGCCAGTCTGAAGCCATTCAACCTGTAACAGCCCTGCAGCCAGTGATCACACCCAATATTACAATACAACCTGGGAAGCGGCAGCAGAGGGATCACCTTAACCCAAAATTAAAAGAAAAACCCTACATTTTGTTTGTGCGTTTGGCTATTTCCTCTTCTTTTTCAGCTACATGGTAGAAGCTAGGAAAAGCCATTGAAAAGTCCTGAGCTTGATTTAAAATATCTGCTTCATTTCAGGCATTACTTTGTTCTTCGGTGTATAGGGTCTATTGAACAATCAATCAATATTCAAAAATCTAAATTTAGGGTAGGTGGGTGGGTCAAGACATTTTTGAAAAGAAAACAAAATTGAAATTGTTCATCATTGATTAATCTGAATGCCCCCTTTAATCGCCAATAAAAAGCTTGTTTTTCTCCCTTTTTCCGTTCTTTTTTTTCTCTTGTTAAAAGAACTGCTCACTCTTGTCAAATTATAACATTAACAATTTTGCTATGAGAATTTGATATTTGTATATATATGTATAGATTTTGTACATTAATGTTTTTATAGGGGTCCTAAATGTTTTTAAAAACATAATTTTAAAATCAATGATCAATTTTGATTGCATTATTGGGGAAAAGTGTTTTCTGTAAAATGGTTGAACATCTACATTTAAATCAAAATGATAGCAACAAAATATTTTAGTTTTATCCTACACTGATGTTTGGGCGCCTTGGTTGGGGTTCGAACCAAAGACTAGGGCAAGATAGGGAACTGGAGCTCTGTCTATTGTTGAAATACGCACGGGCGCCATTGTCTGCACTGATCTATTGTTACATCGAGAGTTGCTTGCTGAAATGGCGTCCAGTGCACGTTTCCCATTTCAGCCCGAGTTCCCGATTTTTCGCCTTCGGCGCCCTACAATCATTGTTTCAAACAATCGAGTTCACACTAGACCCGGAGACACGTAGAGAAAAACTAAATCATTTATCCATCTTCCCTCTTACTGGTTGACCATTCAATATCAACCATTTTGGTTACTATGCAATATGATATCATGTGGTGAATGTTCACTTGTACACAGATTCCATGCACAGTAGTGCCGCCAATACACAACCGGTGCTGTTTAATGGTTTCAAATGATTGGTCAACTTACTGGAAAAATTTCTCACAAGCAGGAGGGTCAAGCAATAGTTATCAAGTTGAAGATAACGGGAGGTAGTTTGATTTTGCCTCCAGCAATGCAGCTGAGCATTATATCGCAAACACTTTCAATCTCTGGCTGTGTGCTCTGTGGTCATTTATGGGTCGATGTGGCTGGCTGCCAAAAGGCGCCTTGACGTGCCTGCGGCTTGAACAAGTTGTAGCCGCATCCTTTGCAATTCAGCTTCTCAGCTGCGAGTAAGGATGATTAGCCTCCCATATAATGATTATATTCAATAGTCACCATACAGCCGTTCTCCTAGGATCTCTTTGCAGATACAGTATTCATGATTTGTTAGGGTACAGGGAAACATATCTCCATTTTTAAAAAGTGGACGAATTAGCCCTGCAACCAAAAATATGTATTTTTAGAAAATCATGTTTGAAATTGAACTTTTTTTCAACTATTGTTTTGGAGACTGCTGACTATTTTTTTCTTTTAAAGTTTACTACCAAAATAAAGTTGAATTCTTCAGTCATACAGAACTGTCAGTATTTTTAAAATCTTGAAGCTGTTTTGATTATTAATTCCTTTATTAATACACTTTCCACTTCATAAACAGCAGCAAACCAATGCATATTAGGTTTGTCACTTTGTAAAAATGCCAAGTGAACGGATTTGGTACTGTTTCAGCAATATATATGGCTAAATTGGCAAATTTTGGTTTTTCACTAAACAAAAAAAAATGATTTGTCAGTTATGCTAATTAGTGTAATTACAAAAAAGTATAACAAATTTGGTTCCGACACTTGGTGAAAATGTTAATAGCATCAAATTCATCAAAAATATGTAGGCTACAATAACTGATTTGCAAAATGTTGTGATTTTTGACACATTTGTCACTTCGTAAAAATGATGACGATAAGATGTCAGGGATAATGGCAGTGTGGTACAGGTCGTTGAGAACTGCCATTCAAATTTAGAATGTAGGAGAGTGCTCTTATAATCATTGTAAAAGGATTATTAGCAATAAATTTACTTCCATTTAAGTTGTAATCCCTGCATCAGCCAAAAATCAAATAAGTGGAGTTTCATTTGCACCTCCATTTTGTCTTCTAATTTTTTTTACAAATAAAAGTTGACCTATGTGTTAATTACTTGTAGAGCATACAGTACTTTATATTACAGTATTCAAGACATACTGGGCTAGAAACCAGCCTAGTTTTCACTAATTTACTAATTGAAATATTAATGTCTGCAACAACCCACTGTAACCTTATTCTCTTGCAGGCAAGAGCATCTTCTTAGGCGATTTTGTTGAATGTTGATTTTTTATTATTACACTGTACACTCCATGTAAGGGGACCCAACTGGAAACTTTTGGGACACTAGGTGGCAGCAGATTTACCAGGTAAATCAATTATTCTCAGAAATGTGCATATGCTCAAAATTATGCAAACAATGGAAAATTACCTGGTGCCACCTTGCATCCCAAAGTCCCCCATTTCATAGAGCTGCTTTAGAGCACAAATTTGCTTAGCACACACACATTTTCATTTACTTAAACCAAAGATTATAGAGCGCCGAAGGCGCAAGATGCGGAACTCGGGCTGAAATGTGAAATCCCACTGGACGCCATTTCGGCAAGTAACTCTTTTGATACAACAATAGATCAGTGCCGATCAGCGCAGACAATGACCATTCCTATCAATGGGAAACAAAACATTTACTTGCTGAAATGGCGCCCATGCGTATTTCACGTTTAACAATAGATAAAGCTTCAGTTCCCTATCTTGCGCCTTCGGCGCTCTATAATCTTTGCTTAAACTGATTACCTACCTAAATACCATGTAATGTATATCAAGTGTTACAGGTTCCCTGCAAATTGTTGCTTGTCGGGCAAGTTAAGTAAGCAACGTAACTGATTTGCAGCTCTTTGACCACAATGCTCTGCTTTACAATGTCTCGCTGTGTCAGGCCCATATTTAACAAAATACTATTGATTGCCCACTGCATTCATCTTCTTCTTTTTAAGCTGCATTCTTTTTTTCTTTCTTTTTTTAATTGTAAAAAGAAAGTACAGATATTGCTGAATAAGGCCCATATTTAACAAAATACTATTGGTTGCCCACTGCATTCATTTTCTTCTTTTTAAGCTGCATTCTTTTTTCTTTCTTTTTTTAATTGTAAAAAGAAAGTACATACAGGGTGTCCCAAAAAAAATGGTGCAAGTGAAACGCGCCATCTTGGCCAAAAAATGTCCAATATTTGCTACAGATGTTTATACCAACTTCAAGATTATAGTATTGGCTTTAGAATACCCTTTGTCTCATCGTTTTTGCTTTTGTCAATCCAGAGCTATGTTTAATTAACCACAGACGCATGAAATCCACTTTGTGCCACTTTCCAGACAGTAGTACTAGTTGATCAGTAGGCTTATTCACAGTACTGGCATTGTTTGGGGCTTAGAAGCGTAGGTTCTCTAAAAGTGGCACAAAGTGGATTTCATGCGCTTGTGGTTAATTAAACATAGTTCTTGATTGACAAAAGCCAAAACGACGAGACAAAGGGTATTCTAAAGCCAATACTATAATCTTGCAGTTGGTATAAACATCTGTGGCAAATATTGGACATTTTTTGGCCAAGATGGTGCGTTTCACTTGCACCATTTTTTTTGGGACACCCTGTATATTGCTTCAAATCATGACACCATGTGAAATAAAATTGATTTAATTTTAACTCATGAACTTCGTGCTGTACAAATTTGGTGACCATATTTAATCTAAAAGGTATGGGCAGCCATCTTGGAAAAGAAATCAAAGTCAACAGGCCTGCTTCCTCTTCTTTTTGTAAAAATCTTGATTTTAAACTGGTATGTTCATTTGGCCTGCTATATGATATCATGTGGTGAATGCCAACACAGACACAGTACACAGTCAACCCTCCTACTGTCTGACCTTTCAATATCATCCACTGTGGTCTTTTAATGATAGATCATGGAGGATATCTAATTATTTGTCTGCTAATTTTTTTACAAGTTTGAGCATAAAGTAAGGATTTTAAAAATGTATAATACTTAAAGATTTGACATTTGAATATGCTGGCATTTAGGTGTTAGAACTCCTAAAATTATGTATGTTTGAATTTTAATAAAAAGTACAAAATAAAGAACAATAATGACTAAACAAAAGCTTTCAAAGTGCTGTTAATTTTAGGGATAGAAGTCAGAAAAGTAAATTAGTTCTAGCTCTTGTTCTGACACTATAAACGTTCCATGTAATGGAGAAAGTTTTCAGGCCAAGGAAGCAACACATGTTGGTATCACCCTAGATAAGTACTGTGTAAAACCAACTAAATAGAAAAAAAGGACGGCCAAATACATACATGGTGAACAATAATCAATGTTGGTAGTGACTTTATCCTATATAATCATGGCCTTTTGAGCAAATTGTCCTTATCTACAACTTGGATACAGCAGTCATTCTTTTGGCTGCACTGGGGCAAAAACCTGCACAGCCCTATACACCATGTCTCATTTAATTTTATTAAATTGTATTTAAATTATTTATTCTGGTTGTGAAGCCAAGGACTCTCAGAAAAGTGAACTTAATCACTGTACTAGCCAAGAACCCCATGGAGAGAAGACAAGGAAGGAAGTTTCAGTTTTAGATGTGGGAGGAAATCCACAGAGAATTATTCCAAGGAAAACCCATGCAGTCAGGTAGGGACTGAAAACCCAATCCACGTACTACCCCTGGCGTGATTCGAACTGGGGTCCTAGAGGTGGACGGCGAGGAAAGATACCACTACGCCAACCCGACCAACAACCTTTAACTCTAGCACAGAAACGGACTGACCCCTTGCACCAATGTCACACACAGCTAACGTCTGCCACGCTCCTCACTTTGGGAATCTGATCGCACATACATATTTCAGTAACCGTAAAAATGCACACTACACTGCGCAACACACAGAGACATAGACTCCCAATATGGTGCAACCAAGGTTATTGTGATGAGGACGTAAGGTGAATTGGATCAAATTTAAATTTTCCTACAAGAGGGTTACTGAAGGGGGCTGATGTACACCTTGTCACAGGGTGTGATTAAAGCAAAGGGCAGTGGTTATAGCAACATCAAGCAAGAGGGGCAGAAGAAAGACCGAGGGGCTGTTAAACTCCTGCACGTGCCGACCGGTCACTAGCGACTGGTATAAATCCCTTCAGAAAAATAGTTGTACATGAAAAATAAAGATCGCACAGCCTCACAGTTTTCAGAATGGGAAAGAGGAATCTTGAGGGTGCTATTGTGACCTGTTTTTTAAGGGGTCACCATTTGCATCAAACGAGTAAACAATTAATGTATCCATAATGATCAATTCATCACCAAATAAAATGGTGCATGAAAGGGTTAAACAACACAATCAGACACTTTGACCAATATAACGACTTTGTTACAATCAACATCTGTTTTATTGCAGCATACTTACAATAAAAATGTATTTCATCAAGTCATCTCAACCAACCAAACAATATAATTTGTGCCTTGAATGCCCAGCAGGGTGGATATGTGCGCATTACAAGTAGTGTAGGTTTATTCAAGAAAAGTGAAAAGAAAACAAACTGCCATGTTGGGTTACAAAAAAAAGAATTGCATGATTTGTTGGGAAAGTTTTCCAGTTCTGTTTACTACAAATATTATTTCCTATTCAGTGATGTTTTTATGCT
Source organism: Plazaster borealis (assembly GCA_021014325.1). Taxonomy (NCBI): domain Eukaryota; kingdom Metazoa; phylum Echinodermata; class Asteroidea; order Forcipulatida; family Labidiasteridae; genus Plazaster; species Plazaster borealis. The sequence goes on along the minus strand of CM037474.1, from coordinate 33,270,186 downwards.
TCTTCTTCTTCTTCTTTGGGGTTTCTTCGGAAGTTTTCTCCACTTCGATGTCTTCTCTCTGTAGGAACAAAACAATAAAGAAATAAGTTAAACGGAAGGTTCATCATGAACTTTTGTAAGAGCATGTTAAATTAAACTCCTGTAGTTTTCAAGAATTTAAGACCAAAGCGAAAAAGCTTCATTTAAAAATTTATTCAGATATTAAGAAATGGTTTGTAAAGACCATATACATTGAACATGGAGAATGCCAAGCTCAATGTGTCACTGGTGTGTGCTGTGTACGCCTTCTATGTCAGCATTAGACATTGTAGTAATACCATGTGCTGTGCCTATATTGTAAAATTATCCGATAAACCGGTGTGAAAGCTGAAATTTGCCATACAGCTAAGAAAACATGGCAGAACGCATGAATTGCCTACAATCAGACATGCATAGATAACTACACACACAGCCTAGTTCTCATTCTATGGTAAAGACATGCTCAGCCACGTATTTTTGTTTTCTGTGGTCAGTTTTTTTTTTTAAACAATTCCTTTTATCACCTTATATAAAAGGCCATACTCAGCGTAGTACTAACCTGTCACCATTTAATGTTATACAGCAAGTCAAAGCAAATTGTCACTTGCGATTACCGCGCACGCCCTCACTCGGGCGTTGCAGATAATGCAAAATTTGTTGTGATCTTACGCTTCTGCTTGGAGCGTCAGAACATTTTATGTTTTGGGGCTCAAATTTTATCCTACACTTTGTCGCAGTCTCTTCATTTATGAAGACGTACAAAAATGTTGTACCTCCTTTTGTTGAACCTCACAAAAAGGATGACAAACCTGTTGGTGTTTCCTCTTCTTGCTCCTCTTGTGTTTCTTCCTTCCTCCTGTATCGTCATCATCATCATCGCCTCTTTCCTCTTCTCCCCTTCCACAGGGCAGCCTCTCCTCAGCCCCTTTATCATCACCGTCTCTACTAGCCAAGTCTTCATTAGTTTGGCTTGCCACAAGTGGCATTTCTTTTTGAGATTTCTTGTGCTTGTGTGACTTTTTCTTCTTGGTCTTTTGGACACTGCTGTCAGCCAGGTCTGATGATTTGTTGGCTCTCAAGTCACATTTTTTAGGTTCCTCTGTAAGGTTGTTAGAAATTGTTTGGTCATGTGAATTGGAACAGGATACAAAACTGAATCTAAAATATCAAACTTCTCTCAAATTTTCACGAGTGTTTCCAGTAGCTTTTATCCATGAGGAAAGTTTTGGTTCTGAGGAGTGCAGAGAACTTTCCTCAATAATCCAAGGAGAGCAGTTTATTACTCTCTTCGTATTTCTTCAAATGAAGGACTGTGGCAGATATGGTAGCTGGCATATATACGTATATTCACAGGAGAAACACAAAACTTAAAATAACTTTACATTTGAGTTTACTCTTATTGTATATATCAGGCACTTTCTGCCAAAACTCACAACTGGGTTTATTTTCTCATCATATAAGAATATGAGCTTTCAAATAACATACAGAGCCAACATATGCAAATAGACAGACTAGACAGACTACATTTAATGTCCACATTTCAAAAACACAAATTTGATTTCCACTTGCAATACAGTAAAATCAATAATACAGTATTTACACATCATAAAAACAGTAACATAAAAGAAAAACACCATAAAATACAGCATGAACTGGAATAATACACAAGAAGGTAAAACAGTAATGAGGATTTTCATTGATTAATTCTGGTTGTGAAGTAAAGGTCTCTCAGAAATGTGAACTTAATCACTGTACAAGCCAAGAACCCAATGGAGAGAAGACAGGGAAGAAAGTTTCAGTTTTAGATGTGGGAGGAAAACCCCCAGAGACTTCTTCCAGGGAAAACCCACGCAATCAGGTAGGGACTGAAAACCCAATCCACATAGTGCCCCAAGTGGGATTTGAACCGGGGTCATAGAGGTGGAAGGCAAGGAAAGATACCACTACGCCAACCTGAGAGGATGTATAAGGTAAGAGTTTCCTAACATTGTTATCATGGCTCATGATTCGGTTGTCTTCATTTTAATGCCATTTCAGTATTTCAGAAATGCTTAGTTTTTGCATTGGACGTCACATATGGCTATTGCCAGATGGGTGTTTAGGTGTCTGTGGGACACCAAACTTTATCTGTTATTGACAGCAAAGTTAAGTGAACCCAATTTCATGACTCTGCTTACTGCGGAATTCTGCACTTACAGCCCATAGAATAAAATGCTTCTACAGGACGTGGTAAAAGCAAACTTCTGCGTTAAGCAGCACCATGAAATTGGGCTGAGATTTTTTTGATTTACAAAACTAGACACCAACAAATTTCAGCTGAATTCCTGACACATATTATAGATCTTCATCTTCGTTAAGCAGCACCATGAAATTGGGCTGAGATTTTTTTGATTTACAAAACTAGACACCAACAAATTTCAGCTGAATTCCTGACACATATTATAGATCTTCATCGACTGTGAATATACAAGACTATCAATAATACACACCCCATCCAAAAGGCCTGAACCTCTGCTTGAGTCCTGGTGGCAGTTCATGGGATCTCTTTGGAGGAGAGGGAGGAAGTAGGACTGGTGGAATGGCTACCGTTTCCATAACAGCAAGATTACCTTTGAACGCAGGAGCTGTGTAGGGTGTGAATAAATCACTTTAAATCAACAACAAAATGGAGACCCGAGCTTGTAGTAAATTGACTGCTATCGAAATAATAATACTGGATTCTTATATTATAAGTTATCATACAAGCGCGAGTGGAATACGGACAATATAGTGTTTCTGCATCCCATATCCAACGAGGCCAAAGGCCGAGTCGGATATGGGACGCAGACGCGCAATATTTTTCAGTAATTCCACGAGCGCGCGTGTGATACTGAATTTATCTTCAAGCAAACTTGACGCGCAGTAAAGATGGAAAAAAAGTGCCAAACACGTACACGTCAAAATACAGTTCCTGACATTTCCTTATTGCAAACTACGCCCTGAAGAAGACACAACTAGTGCGAAAAATCTGCGATTCACCAGAGTTATATATTTCCTTATGTCAATAAACAAGACAGTACACCAAGGATTGAAATGTTCAACTTTTTTAATTAAACAAATTATCATTCTCAACTTCAACTTATCTACGTTTTGCGTATAGCTTATAAAAGCGCAATACGCAAAGTTAGAACACACAAGACGCAGGGTAAGATATTGACCACCGATATAAGTTTATATGACACTCCTTGTTGCTATGGATCGACCAATCAGAATCGAGGATCCAAGCCTGCTTGAAGATAAAGCGCTTTATCACACCCCTAGGGGCGTATCAAAGCGCTCATTATTTGTTTTTCAACAGGATAAGCAGAGCTATGTTTTGAATTATGAGACCCATTTATGTAACCCTTGTAAGGGTTTACAAGGTGCTGCGGCGCATTCAGCAGGGACTGCCAGAAACACCGGGCCAAACCCCTTCTCTTAGCGATAAGTGCAATTGGGTTCTTTTACATACATTACACAACACACAGAACCTACAGCTTTACATCCCATCAGAAGGACGAAGCAATAATGGTTAAGTATCTTACTTAAGGACACAAGAGCCAAGACCAGGACTTGAACCCCACTCTGCTGATCAGAAACACCCAAGCTTGTCATTTTTCATGTCGGGTATATATTTATTGTTTTAAAGGGAAAGTAAATGGTTGTTTTTGGAAGTGTTTTAGGAAGGTTAGTGAATGATTTCGTCCAGCAATTTTGCATAGCAAAATATTTTGACTCAACATGTTTTGTACACATTGAATACTAACATTGAGAAGTAAATAGTGATTTTTGAGCAGAAACTGATACAATTTGTGTAGCATTTTGCTATACAAAGGAAATCAGTCACTGAAGGTGGTCATGAAAACAACAACAAAATATTTATTTTTTGGGATGGATTTTGTGAACATCGATATCGGTCTTATTTTGATTGCACCAATCAAAATAAGCTATGACAATCAGTGAGCCTTCAAAATGTATTTTCGTGAATTACACAGTTATTCAGATATAAATGTTTCTCTGGAGGATTGGTACTGGCACGAAACTTAACATGCAAGGTGTAATAAATCGGACTAGAATTCATCATTTAAAAAAAATAATTACCAATCCTGGGCTATGTCTTTAAAACCACTTACCTGGAACTAGCCTGGCCCTTTTGCCACTTTGGGAAGGCAGAAGGAGGTGTGGCAATCTCTGTGGAAAAACAAGAATTTTATTATATTTTCATTTTCAAAAACATTTCTTTCCATTTCACAAATTTTAAGTCACATACATAATAATGATTGATTTTCATAATATCATAGCACGCCAGAGAGATATAACCGTATAGGAACAAGACAAATAAGTAAAATAGAGGCAAGCCCCGGTAAGTGTTTGCTTGAGTTGGGGATGCTATACAAGACAAGACAGATGAAAAAATCAAAACACCTCTCAGAAAGCTGTGTTTGAACGTGATCTTATTTGAACTTTTTGGGCCAAGCAATGACTATGCATTACAAAAGAAATGAAGATTGTTTAAGCGATACACCTTGTGTAATATAACATAAGAAATGTTCAGTGTAAAGTTGAATCAGAGTTACGTAGTCCGCAAGGCATCATAAGGGAAAAATCACACCAACTTCTTTTTGAAAAGAAGACGATGAAACAATTTCAGTTTTAGACATGGGAGGAAAACCCAAACAGATAAAACCCATACAATCAATTAGGGACTGAAAACCCATTCCACATGCAAAGCTCCGGTCTGAGTTGGGATTCGAACCGAGGTCCACAGAGGTATAAGGCAGGGAAAAAACCACTGAGCCAATCCAAATGCAAAAGTGAGTTTTTCTGAGGTTTCTTAAGACCTGAAAGTTTGGAATGATACATGAGCCATTAAAACTGAAGTCTTGGATCTATTTGATTAGATTGAATGGCAATTCTGATTAGTAAAAGTAACCCTTGAGCGCTCACCATATCAGAGGCTGTGTTCTTGGATGCATGTAGTTCATATGAAATCTCGGAGTCATCATCCTCATCCAAAAACTGTCTGCCACTCAGCGAAACATTTACGCCATTGAGCCTTTTTGCATCAAACTGGGAGGAAAAGGTGAAATATTTGGTTGGAATTACTTAAAACACAACTCCACAAAATAATAATAATAAAAGCGCTCAGTATTTTTTCCTGCAAGGTATGTGGAGCTACGTTTTGAAGTATGAGACCTATTCCTTTTCATAGCACCATGTAATGGTTTACAAGATGCTGTGGTGCAATATGCTGCCATTCAAACCAGGAACACCGGGGCGAACCCCTTCTCTTTACGATAAGTGCATGGGGTTTCAATTACGTGCATTACACAACACACGGGATCTTTGGCTTTACGACCCATTCGAAGGACACAGCAATAATGGTTAAGTGTCTTGCTTAAGGACACAAGTGTCAATACCAATTATGCATCTAATTGTTATAAAATCACAAACTGTTGATATTCATCAGCACAGCAGTCTCAAATACTACCTTTAAGCAAGTTCAACCTTTTCAAGAATATAACATTCTGAAAATCATGTTGTTTGAAGTCGTTTGATGTTGCTATTTGTGCAAACATTCAAAAACAATGTAAATGAGGTCGAAAACTTGACCGACATTTAAATACAACGCCACTGTTCTGTGTCGTTCTTTTCTTTTGAAGTTTGATGCAGGATAAAAACATTGTCCCATGTGAGCTTGTGAGTGGGAAGTAAGGAAAAAATAGTGAGTCTGCGTCCCATATACATCGTGCAACTCAGCCTTGGGCGTGGTACCCAGATTCGGTACTACTTGGATTTATGTAGAAGGAAACAAGATGGCCGAGGAGCCTTTATTTACATCATGTGGTGCCTTAATGAGCCACAGTTCGGTCGATCCTTGTATGTCATCAAGGTAAATTGGCTCGTCCTCTGTAGAGATCTCAACTTGCTGGAAACCTGGTGGGCACTCAAAGCTGCAAATGGGAACACAACTTTGGAAAGTCAAACCAGTATCCTTAAGAATTGAATTTCTAGAAAAAAAATCATTGGAGACTCAGATTACCAGAAACTTAGCAGCCGATTGCTGCGATATCCGCATATTGGAATGGGTGTTTCATGTGCAAAACTTGCTGATTGGAGTCTGGGCCAAATTTCATAGAGCTGCTTAAGCAAAACTAGTTTGCCTAAGAAATTTCTGCTTAGCAAAAATTAGCAGGAAACCAGTGACAAATTGCACATATGAAATGGCATTTTGGCTGGTAACCTATTTCTGGTAAGCACAATCATTTTTAGCCCAGCTAATTTTTGTGCTTAAGCAATTTCATGGAGCTGCTTAAGCAGACAATATTGCTTAACATTTTTCTGCTGAGCAAAAATGATCAGGATACCAGTTACAAATGGTGCATATAAAATGGTATTTTGGCTGGTAACCTTATTCTGGTAAGCATATTTTTGTTGTGATTAGCTAGTTTTTGTGCTTTTAAGCAACTCTATGAAATTGGGCCCTGGTGGGAGTGGGATTGAAGCAAATGTTTTATAGGCCTAATGTTTTCCAATATCAATGATTATGGTTTTGTTAGTTACCTGTTGGTTGTGTCATCGTTGTCGGTATCGTTGTCATTATTGTTGTCTTTATTGTTGTCACTGCCCTTCCCAGAGTCTGAGTCTGAATCTGATTCCTCGACAGTGGCTGCTGACTTGAATGAACCTCCCTTCACTTTCATTGTCTCTGCTTGATTTTCCATTAAGATTCTTTGAAAAACAAAATAAAATGATGTTATGTGAGTTATGAGAAATGCAAACTTTTATCAATCATTCTCTGGTTTATGAATTGACTGCATCCCCAGCCAGCCATGCCTCCCAGCATCCCCTAACAACCTTCCATATCAAGGATCTCCAACCATGGATGACAGAAACATTGAGGGCGCTCCATGCTCCGATATTCATCACATTTATAAAACATATGCACTAACTTTGTATTAATTAGTCCCAACTCCCAAATCTTTCTATTGACCCTTGAACAATGCGCGGCACACTTACACGCGACTATCCTGTACGCCATTTTGGAAGTCAAAATGTACAGAGAAATTTACTCCCAAAAATGGTGGATTTGGTAGATGCACATTGTGCGGAGGTGCATTCCACATTGTGCAAGGGGTCATTATCCAACTACCAAAGTGAAGGATTCAGAAGGACTGGGGCCAGTAGGACAAAATATCACAATTTGGAGTGGGCTGACTTAGGAGAAGAGGATATTAGGCAATTGAGGCCACACGCTAGCCAAAGTGTTCTAAATTGATACATTACACATTGAAGATCAAATCCGTGTTCTTAGAATGTGTGTCATGATTTTTGAAAGTGGTAATAATTGGGCAAATCTGGTCACTATTCTGACAGAAATGGCCGAAGTTGCACATTATATGGGTGATTCATATTACACGAGTTGTCTCGTAACCCTACGGTCTTGGACGGGAGGATGGAGGTGTGAGAGGACGGACCCTTTGCTTGGGGAAGTGGGCCTGAGTCTACGCCGAACAAGGGACACACAGGTTCAAAAATGGCTCTCTGGATTTATTCTCTGTAAACACCTGCACAAACTGTTGAGAGTTGTGCAGGGGGTTGAATAAAATACATACATGTACATCTTATACAATGCAAGTATGTCAATATGTCAATAAAAACAAAGGCAACTCCTAAATATTCCGTCTCTACTTATTACATTATTGTCTCAAATACAGCAAATACATGAATGCGTGAGGACCATGGAATAGTGTGACACTGGGCAAATAGGCATTTGCCAACATAACGTTTTTGTTTTTTAGGCCTTGGTTAACTTAACACACAGGGCCCACAAATCATCATCATTAACACAAGAAACTCACAAACCCATGCCTCCAAGTCCAATCCCACCAGCCAAACCCACCCATGCATTCCATTCAAGATAATACTACACACAATTTATCATTTACTTCATGGAACAGCCGTCCATGCGGTCGCACCAATATACACACACAACAAAACTACGTGCACAGTATAAAGGTACGACACCATGGCGGCTAACCATGACATTGATACATAAAAAAGATACAAAACACGGTAATCCCCGACAGACTTCTACATTTTTAAAGACAAAAATCTCTCTTTACACTAATCAATATTTATCAAAATGACCCCTAGAATAATCACAAGACAATTGCGGTTACTTTGACAATCTTTTAAAGCAATACATAAATTATATAGAATATATAAAAATCAGAGATTTAAAAGTAAGATTAGAATGAGTGTGTTTATCTGTTGAGACTGAGAGTTGTGCAGGCTAGGCGGTGAGGTGAAAGGGTCACGCCACCCCAAAGTCCGCGAAACCAGTAAGTTGAAACAATGGAATGTGTAGACTGTAGTAGATGTTGGATTACAAGCAGATTATAATTAATGGAACTTTTAACATGAACTATAACGAGGACAGTAGAGGTATTCTCAAGTAGACACACATTGTAAACAAACATCCTAGGGCTCGCGCGCGAGGCCGGGCGCACAGATCTTTCGTCAGAGCAACGAAGCCCCCACACAGTACAGGGATACGATTATCGCAACTACAATAATTGTAACCGTTGGGAGGATGGAGGGTTACGAATCGATTAATTATCCCAACTAAGGCTAAGCGTTAGCCATCTACTATTGTATGTTACTAGTTAGGAATAACAATTACTTCCGTAATGAAATGTGTCTGTCTTTTAAAAAACTTGCAAAAAATAGTTAATAATAATATTAATGGCCTGACGTTTCGACCCTAGCAGAGTCTTTCTCGAAGGCTAAATAACAAGACAACACACATAAACAGGTATAAGTGTAACAAAAGCATTCAAGTGGAAATACATGAATAGAGGCAGAGAGCAAACAGACCATAGGCAAGGGGAAAAAAAACTTCATAAAATCAAGATGGCGTCGGGAGCAAGAAGCAAAACAAGCAAAAATCGCAAGGCTACAGTGAGTACAATCGATAACCAGTTACAAGGTGCTAGCCTTAATGATGAGAATACAATATCCCCATCGCAGTCACTAAGTTACCCATGTGGAAGTTGCAACCAAACTGTTTTGGACAGCGATTTAGGGATTGAATGTGAGCTGTGTAAATACTGGTTTCATTGTCAGTGTCAAGATGTTCCAAAGAAGTTATATGAAACTTTGAACGAAATAAACAGCCGAAACATCCACTGGTATTGCAGAACATGCAATGTAACTGCAGAGAATATGCTCAGTTTCATGACATCCCTTCAGACTCAGCAAAGCAAAATGGAACATGACATCAAAGCACTGCAGTCAGATTTAAAAGGACATAGTGATGATTGTTTGCTAAGATCTCGTAAGCTAGAAGCAAGCATTGAGAAAATCAAGAACCAACACACACAAAACACGGTGGATCCAAATGCAAAGTCAGTAACTGACAAGTTGGAAGAACTTGTGTCCTCCAAGCTAGAAGATATGGAAGAAAGGGAAAGAAGGAAAAAGAACCTTATATTTTTTGGTCTTCCCGAATCTGAATCAGGCGAGCCTAATGTTAGAAAATCGCACGATATTGATACGATCAACGACCTAATCAGTCATACTTTTAACATCGACTTATTTGAAGTTAAGACAGCATACCGCCTTGGCAAGAAATTACCAGATGCAATAAGACCTCTGAAAGTAATACTTAACAGCGAAGAAACCAGAGATACTATTCTTCATAAAGCTGTTTCACAGAAAGAAATTCAGGTTGCCAGAGACAGAACCCAACTACAGAGGGAAGAATATAAAAGACTCAGATGCAAATTGCAGTCCCGGACAGCAAATGGGGAAGAGAACCTGATTATTAGAAACGGCAGGATAATCAAGCGTAGATTTCGTGAAGTCTCCAGTACTTAAGAACAAGTCTGTTCAACCCAGCACTGCAGTACCTAATTTACACACCGCACACGTTCAACCTGATACTGTGGAGTTACATGTAAATGGACTGCACACCGCACAATGTAAAGCACCATTTAAAGCTCAAGATGAGGCCTTGGGAGACTCTGAAGAAATTGTCTCCGAATCACTGAAAGATAATGTAAATAAGACAGTTTACAAAGAAGTAGAAGATAATGTAAACAAGACAGTTTACCAAGAAGTAGAAGATAATGTAAACAAGACAGTTTACCAAGAAGTAGAAGATAATGTAAACAAGACAGTTTACCAAGAAGTAGAAGATAATGTAAACAAGACAGTTTACCAAGAAGTAGAAGATAATGTAAACAAGACAGTTTACAAAGAAGTAGAAGATACAGCAAGGGATGATTTTAAATTTCTGTACACAAACTGTGATTCTTTGCTGAATAAACGGGAAGAGCTACACGCCCACATCAACTCACGTAACCCAACCATTATTGCACTTACAGAAGTTCTCCCCAAGCATTCACATGACGAAATCCAACTCAGCGAGCTACACATTGAAGGCTACCAATTGTTTACTTCACGTAAAATGAAAAGAGGAGTAGCAATATTCGTTAAAGACAGTATATCAGCATCTCAACTTTTTATTGATAATGAAGGATTTGAAGAATCAGTATGGATTGAGATTAATCTTAACCGTGACAACCAAAACCTACTTGTAGGGTGTGTGTACCGTAGTCCGTCAAGTACACAAGACAACAACACTGCCCTACATAGACTTTTAAATCTTGCTAATGACCTCAAGTACAACAGTGTTGTAGTCGTTGGAGATTTCAACTATAAAAACATTAACTGGGACCTTCTTGAAACATGCACGAGCGAACACAGTGAAAGCAGTAAATTTTTAGACACCGTGAATGATCTCTTCATGTTCCAGCATGTCCAGAACCCGACACGATTTCGTGAAGGCCAAGAACCCAGCTTGCTGGACCTTATTCTCACTAACAAAGAAGACATCATCTGCAGTGTTGAAATTAGTGCACCACTGGGCAAGAGCGACCATGCAATTTTGACTTTTAAACTGTCTGCGTATCACAACACATCCACTAGTTCCCCAATTTTCACAAGAAAGTACTACAAAGGAGACTACTCGTCCATGAGGAAGTTCCTCAACAAGATTGATTGGGAAAAATCTGTCAACGACGTCCCACTTGATGAAGGATGGTCATTTTTTGAGAAGGCTTTAAAGAACAGCATCGAAAAATTTATTCCCCTGCAGCCGAAACTTGATAAACGAGGGCCACAGTGGATGAATAGTGACACTAAAAGAACTGTAAGAGAAAAACACAAAAAATGGAACAGATACCAAAAGATAAGGTCGGCCCCTACATGGAAAGACTATACTTTGGCAAGAAACATGGCAACATCAGAAGTGAGAAAAGCCAAAGCTACTTTCGAGCAGAAAATTGCAAGTGAAGTCAAGGAAAACCCCAAAAGCTTTTGGAGCTATGTAAAAAGCCAAACCAAAACAAAAAGTGGAATTGCTGACCTAAAGAAATCAGACGACACAGTTATCTCTACCGACATAGGAAAAGCAGAGGTACTAAATCAATTCTTTGCTAGTGTTTTCACAAATGAAGATGTCTCATCCACACCAATCTGCGACAAGAAAATCCAAGACCCTGCATGTAACTTGGTCAATGTAGAATTTACTTCACACAAAGTTGATAAACTTTTAGCCAAGCTTGACATCACCAAATCAACAGGCCCTGACGAAATCCACTCGCATTCTTAACGAGAACCACGAAGAGTTAAGTAAACCACTCAAATCAATATTTACGAAGTCAATGAAGGAGGGAAAACTACCATCAGTATGGAAACAAGCACATGTCGTACCCATTTTCAAGAAGGGAGCCAAACATAACCCTGCCAACTATCGGCCAATCAGCCTCACCTCGGTGGTCTGCAAGACAATGGAAAAGATAGTCAGGGATGCGTTAGTTGAACACTTGGAAAAAAACAAACTCTTGTCCAACCAACAACATGGCTTCCGCTCTGGCAGGTCTTGCGCAACCCAACTGTTGGAAGTCATAGATCACTGGACTACACTCCTGGATGATGGCCACAACATTGACTGTATATATCTTGACTACAAGAAAGCGTTTGACAGTGTTCCGCACCAACGTCTGTTAATCAAGCTTCAAGCTTATGGAGTCGGAGGTCATCTGCTGAACTGGATTGAAGCTTTTCTAACAGAGCGTACCCAGAGAGTCGTTGTCAACGGTGAAAAATCAACATGGGAACCAGTTAAAAGTGGTATTCCACAAGGTAGTGTCCTCGGCCCGGTGTTATTTATTGTTTTCATCAACGACCTTCCAGAGCTGATCCAGTCTGAAGCCAAGCTCTTTGCAGATGACACCAAGATTTACAGAACAGTAGACACTGCCGAAGATGTAACTGCCCTGCAGCATGATATCAACACTCTGCATGAATGGTCTGTTAAATGGCAACTCCCATTTAACAGAGATAAGTGTAAAGTGATGCATTACGGCAAATCCAACCAGAAATCTTCATACCAACTGGGTAGCCGCCAAAGTCAGCCTGAGATAACACCGGTAACTGAAGAGAAAGATCTGGGAGTAACATTTGATAATAACCTCAAATTCAGCCCTCACATTGCAACTATAGCTAAAAGTGCCAACATCAAACTGGGTATCATCAAGAGATCTTTTTCAGGACTGGACGGCCGCAGCTTAGTACAACTCTACAAATCTATTGTTCGCCCAACGTTGGAATACTGCAACACTGTCTGGTCCCCACGTTTTAGAAAAGACGTAAACTTGCTCGAAAAAGTCCAACAGAGAGCAACAAGGTTAATCCCCGAACTACGACAATATGAATATCATGAGCGACTGAAACAACTGGGAATTCCAACACTGATCTACAGAAGACAACGAGCAGACCTGATACAGATCTTCAAATTAATCAACGGTATTGACAAAGTCGACTACACCCAGTTTTTCACTCTCGATGATTCATCAATCACAAGGGGTCACTCCAAGAAAATCAAGAAGTTCCATGTCAAAACAAACCTTAGGCAAAATTCCTTCTCAGTTAGAAGCATAAACAACTGGAATTCACTACCCAATACAGTCATTTGTTCAACTACAGTTAACCAATTCAAATCCCGACTCAACACTCACTGGTCTGTACCACCACAATTACAGTTCTGCAGTCAAGAGGAGCAAATAAGCAAAAGCTTTAACGCTCTACATCCAGGTAAATCCAGGTAAATCCAGGTAAAAACAATCATTGAGTTAACATCACACAGTCATGGACTTCTTGGCGCGGCATGCATGTCATTGTCAATTGTGGTATTTGCAATGAACACATACATATTTATGTTCCATGATCTGCAAATCAACGGGACAAACTCCACGCAAAAACTTACAATTTTACATACCTGTTCTGACAGAACTCCAAAATACACAGCCAAGCTGAATCTCTGTCCTTGATCTGTGAAAACGAATGCACAGTACGACACGTGGGCTATGTAAGAGCAAAATATACCGCCCGCTAGCGGCTGTTTCACCATACTTGTATTAAAGTATTTTCCATTGGTCGAAATACTAAAATCTGTGTTATGTGGCCAATCAAAAGCTTCTTTGTATTTTGCATCAGTCTTTAGTCGGTATTTGACTTGCGAGCGAAATCATCTAAATGCTATGACGTTGAGATGGGTACCGCACAAGTTGATAGCAGACGATGCCATCACCACAGAAACGCTGTGCATCGAAGAAATTTTCAAACGCAAAGATAAAATGGCACAATGCTTAATTCGATGGAAACATTTTGCAGAGCAAAGTGCGAGATATGGTTCTGGTCTACTTAATAGATCGTCTTGGGCCAGCCAGAAATATGATAACAATTTCAGATTCAGGGGAGTAAGATCGCTGACCGACACTGGATTCGGTGCACATTGTGTAAGTTACGTGGTTGGCAATGAATTAGCCCCATAAATTGGGCCAATCACTTCGTATCCTTGGATACGAAGTGATTGGCCAAGGATACGAAGTGATTGGCCCAATTTATGGGGCTAGCAATGAATTACATTTGACAGTTTGAATGTCATGTTTTTGTTGGCCATCCTGTGTTGACGTACTCCTACTAGAACTATGAGGTTCATTCCACTATCTTGGAGACGAAAGCGGAGACGAAAGTTCTACATGTTCTAGGAGTAGCCCCACTTTTTGTTTTTAATTTTTTCTAATTCTAGGACAGAACCTCTGGCGAATGAAGACCAATGGTGCAATGGTTCCACTAAAAATAACTAAGTTCTAGCTACTCAGACTAACTCAGAGAATGATCGGATTCTGAATAACTTAGTCAATAATGCATTGCAATGTTTGCGAACAGTTGTGCTTCAATTAATATCTGGTTGTTGGATTGTTTTTTGGTTTTTTGTGTGTTCTTCTGTTATTGTGATGTAATCATTTTAAGAAAAGAGTCACTAGTTTGGGGTTGCAGTTTTCATCAATTCATTTGTGTTGATCATTATTATTTGTATTAATTTAAAATTAACTTTATCCAGGCCATGTTGATCGTAATGTAGAAACCTTCGCAAGTTTAAAACTCAAGTTTAAAACTTATGCAGGTTTGTACATTGGGCTCAAGAAACATCCACACTGACCATGACACATCTTTGGTCAATAGGGAAAGTGTTTTGGCAGGGCTCACCAATGAGCATTAACACCAGGCTGTAAAGCATTCACTTAATCAATTAGACTCCCTTCTTATTAATCTCTGCATCCTCAGAAATCTCTATCCAAGGATTGGGATGAACTTGAGAAAGTCCCTTAGATTGGCTATGTCTTTAAAAAAAGAAAACTTTATTTAACTTAATGAGATAAAAAGAATCAGCTGTTGCAAACTGCTTACTAACCAAAAGGACCTATACGGTATTAATTAAATGAGTGAGATTTGAGGGTAGAGGAGCACTTGTAAACATTGTTACATTGTGTGTATGTTGGGCACAATCGATCGATCTGCACAATCAGGCGATTGTAATGTTGCGCTACTATCGGTCAATCATGTCCCTATATCGATCGATCCTGCTGCCACCAGTTGAGCACCTTTTCTTTGAGAATCACCACTCCAAAGGTATAAGTAAAGTCCCAGATATCCTACAGAATCGACCCATCGTGCAACGCGAACGACCGATCCCGCAGATCGACTGATTGCGCCTATTGTGTATATTTCAAATATCATAATTTGATTTGATTTGATTTGAATCGGTTTATTAGGAAACATTCCATGGCGGCCAAGGGCCAAATTGCAAAATCTTTAATAATATGAAAAACAGATTATTAACAACAAGCAAATACAAAATCAAATACAAGAATGCAAATAAATAAACATGAAGTATCAACAGCATGTGAATACAGAAAATCTGAAAAAAAGAGGAGATACGTTTTCAACAATTATGCTCTTAACGCATAATTTTCATTTTTGGCAGGAGAAGAGTAACATCATCTTAATGGGGAGCCCAGGCTGTGGAAAGACCACCGTGGGTAGAATTCTGGCCCGGAAACTTGGCTGGCCTGTCCTTGACTTTGACAATGACTACTTGGAGAGATACTGGAATATGACCGTGGCTGAAAAGGTAGGGAAAAACAATGCCACACTAGTGTGATACTGTTTATGGCAATCTGGAAACTGTGCCACACCTCACTAGATGGGCTCGACAAACTTGTAACTTGAAAGCCAAAAGATGTAAACCAAAGTTGGAAATGTGGTTAAATATTGAGGGAAGTTCTAATTTTGATCGGTAAACCGAGATTTCTTTTTGAGTCTGATTTATTTTCCTCAAAATTTAATTTTTTGAATTTCTCTACCTCTGTGGAGTAGACTATGACCAACAAAAAGAAGACTGCACTCATTGTGTAGTAATGCAGAAAACAAGAAGTAGATGGTAAAACCTCTCCATTTTCAAGTATGTGTACTCAATATTTTATATTTAAGCTTCAATAAGCATTTGGAGTAAAAACGTAAGACCGATTTTCTTTTAAGTTGTAACTTTTGTTCTGAGACATACAGTCCTAATAGAGTAAACAAATCAGCTGTCATAGCTGAATGAATTGTCATTCTGGCAGTTTGTGAATCTCTGTACTGCCATTTATAGGTATCGAGTTGGCCTCTTGTTATAAGATATTCGCTCTAGAATACAGAGGGTCATGGGTTCACAATTCCAACCTGCAATGCAACCCTACTCTCTGATTGTCCCAGACTGTCGGGGTGGAGGGTTACAATCATCGCAACTACCGATGTGCTTGTTTGGTTTCTCCTCAGAATTCAGAGAGCACTGAGTATACAAACACTGCTTTATCATGAAAAATAACATTTGTGAACTAAATATAAATGTTTGTATTTGTTTTTCATCCTTGAAGCTGACTGAAGTTGGTCCTGATAACTTTGTGGCTGCAGAAGGAGAAGCCTTGTTGAATTTGGACCTGAGTGGCAGCATCCTCTCCCTAAGTGGTTCGGTTCCCATGCACAGACAGTCACTGCAACATGCCGCCCAAACGGGACTCGTCGTCTTCCTGGACGTTGATGAGTACGACATCGCAGAGCGTCTGAACCGGATGAAGGTTGACCGCATCGTCGGCCAATCACCAGGAGCCTCGATGCTGGACTTGCTCAGATTCAGACAACAGTTCTATGAGGGTGTCTACGACATCAGGATCATCTGTGAGAGATTTGAAGACCCTGAGAAAGTCACTGAGAAAGTCCTACTCGCTCTCAAGGACTACCAGAAAAGCTACCGATACATTTCCACTCGGAACCAACGCGATGAATCATCGACTTCTCCTGAACCTGATTTCAAGGATGTGGTCTTGCAAGGTCTAGCTGGGGATGGAGGGTTGTATGTTCCAGATAGGGATTTCCCATGTTTCAGTGTGAGACAGTGGGAACGGATTCTCAGATGCACCTATCAGGAGAGAGCCCAGCGGATTCTTGAACGGTGGATTCATCCTCTGGACCTTCACCCAGCGTCCCTTGCTGATGCAGTCGATCAGGCATATTCTTCGGAGACGTTTGAGAGTGACAGTATCGTTCCAGTTTTCCATCTTCAAGACAATCAGTACGTCATGGAGGTATTTCACGGACCGACAGCTTCTTTTAAGGATTCAGCACTTCAGATAATGCCACAGTTCTTCTCACAGGCTGTATTAAGAAAAGAAGAAAGAGAAAGGTTTGAGAAAATGTTTGTGAAAACGTTTGTTAAAAGTTATACCTAGACTTGTTTTTTCAATCTGGTTTGATGGCATTGAAATTGATGTATTTTTAAGTTGTGTATTTTGCCGAAGTGCTTCGGGGTTGTTTAAGCATAAAGTGACTTTGCAAAACCAAAGTCCCTCCTCCCTCCCCCATGATCAGTCAAATAAACTGACTCAAGTCTTCCAGATCTTCTTCATCACTGATACTCTCCGTTCCCCAAACTCGCCGCTCCTCAAACTCGCCTGGCAACCTAAGGAGACCAAGCATTTTCCAGCTGCTGACCACATCTCTGGAACTCCTTGCCAGACGAAATGAGGAATTTAAACGATATTTCATTATCCAAGCACCATCTTAAGAATCGTCTCATCAATCTCTCATTCAATAGACATAGTTTTTGACCAACACCTTTGAATCGGCCACAAGATACTATAGCGCCTGATAAATACTCTGCAGTTATTATTTTTTGTCATAATTACATTTTTGTTCTGTTGATTAGCTCTCTGGAGTGGTATCTTTTGTATTTTGTATTTTAGATATCTAATTCTTGTCGCAACATCTGGTGATACTGGTAGTGCAGTGCTGGATGGATTCAGCAAGTTTGCCGGTAAGTCAAGACGCCCAAAATCTTTTAACATACAGACCTCCTGTAAATGAGTCATGAAGCTACCCTTGGGTTCATGACAATTACATTATGCTGTTTAGACTGAAATTAACACAGCAATTTTCACCCAAAAATATCCAGCGAAGTTTGACGTCGCTGTAGTTGCCTACCCTAATGAGTTATTACATTATCAACTATTTATTTATTTACTTATTTCATTACACATCCAACAGTACAAGCCAATAACAAGATGGTGATTAAGAAAAGAGAAGAAATTTTCAGTTTTCACATGTGGGAGGAAAACCCCAAATGGGGAAACCCACGAGAAAAGGTAGGGACTGAAAACCCAAACCACATGCAAGGCTCCGGGTTTGAGGTGGGATTCAAACCAGGGTCCATAGAGGTGAAAAGCAGGGAAAGAAACCCCTAAGCCAACCTGATCCCACGTTTTAACAATAATCATTTCATTCACTCTCTTAGAATCTCATGGCAAGTAAAAGGAAAGTTACAATTCAAGACAAAGCAGTTGTATGAAATCCAGCCATGTTGGTTTATCATATTTCTACTCACTTGCTAGTGACGACTGGGGTAAGGACATAATAGGATAACACTTTCAAAAATATGGTCAATTAATAGCAATCATGTGTATTTATTATGTGCTTTTTCAAGCGAAGAAGCCCTTTTCAAAGCATCACTTTTATTACCACCGTTCATCAAGGCCTAAGCATTCTTGAAAACCATTTTGACTCCTTAGGAGTATGCAGCACCGTCAGCGAAATGGGTGCACAGGTTGCTAATCATTCACCATTCAACATTCTCTACCATCAAGGCTACCCATTTACCCCATGGTGATATCCTTCCAAAGACACACAAAACTCAATGTGGCAAATCCCTCTCTTTCAAGTTTCCCTGTGGCGACCTTTGATTCCTTTTGTCTTCAGTCTTGTCAAGTAACGAGTAGTTACATTTTGATTTCATAGTGATTTCTTGGTGTGGTTAATTATTGGTGTAGGTTCAAGTGGTAGTATGGTGATGGTCTTATACCCAGAGGATGGTATCAGTGAAGTGCAGAAATCACTCATGACAGCAGCCACTGGGACCAATGTACATGTTGTAGGTAAGTTCATCCAAAAACTGACTAATTTCACATCAACAGACGTTTCTTCAGCAAGACAGCTTGCAATATCCTTGTGTGGTCATCTCATTAAAGACGATACAACAATTTAATTTTTGTATTACTTACTTTTCACTCATTTTTAAATCGTTTTAAGTGTTTGTCGGTCATGATTTAAATTCCAAATTTTAGTCAATAAAATTTGTAGTATTTTTGACCATGTGAGGGTGTGTGTGATCAAATTTACGTGATGCTGAACAAGTAAAGAGAACTGGGGTTTTTTCATAGTTGTTATTATATTTATCATTTATTTGTCCATTGATACAAGAAGACAACATACAGGCAGTCAAAATAAGATAAAACTGTAATTTGTCATTCAAGAAATTCACTGTTGAAAGCGCCCTTATGCGGTCAAATTATGGTCGATTGATAAGAACAAGATCGTTTTATGGTATTAAGCAAATTCAACTCAACAGGTGTGGAGAGTGACTTTGATTTCTGCCAGACGGCCATCAAAGGAATCTTCAATGACGTCACTGTAAATGACAATCTACTTGCCAGTCATGGAGTGCGATTGAGCGCAGCCAATTCCATCAACTGGGGGCGCTTAGTACCCCAAGTAGTGCACCACGCATCTGCGTATCTGGACCTAGCTCAACAAGGGGTGATATCGGTGGGTGAGGAGTGCGACATCTGTATCCCTACAGGGAACTTCGGGAATATACTAGCTGCCATTTATGCCAAGGTAAGACGATAAAAAGAGGATAATCTGAGGTCATGCTTTTTGCTCAATCCTGGTTGTGTCATAGGCATGCACGTTATTATTATTATGATGATTGATTAAAAATACTGCAATACGGCGGCTAAAAAGCCCAAAAGCACAGTTTACAAAAACAGTCATTAAAATTACATAATAAACATCAACAATACATTACACAAAAACATTTCATTCACCCATTACTTTCTTGTTTGTATAACATGTACTTGGCTTGTCCCCTTCATTGCATCTGACGAAGTAGTTGTTGCTACGAAAGTTTATGCAGTTTTTTATGTAATTAGTTAGGCGCACAGTCCTGGTTACATCTGGCGCCAAAGCTAGCGTGTGCTTGTGTGTAACTTTACAAAAACACTCATTTTGTTGTTCAAAGGCATTTCTTACGACAGAAAATGATAATTCTGAGAGGACCTTGAGACTCTGTAAAACATGTGTGAAAGGCAAGTCCACAAACAATTTATTTCATGCATAAATCCTCAACAAACCAAAACTAGCTCAATGCATTTCCTTTGGACTTCTGGTAAACATCTGAGTCAGTTTTAGAGCGTGGCTTACAGTGGAATTATGTCATGCAGGATTAAATAAGGATGTTAAATTCCCAGAGTATGTGTAATGATTAGCACTGAACAACAAAATGCATTGTGAGGAACCAGACTATTCATACACTTCCTTTTTGCTGCATTTTATTTAAAACTTTCTTTCTAGTTTCTGAAAAATCCATTCGTTATATTCTCAAAGTGAAGGAAGGAATTCAACTAGAAATGAGTAACAATGTAACTGTATGCATCTTGTGTTATTAGTCAATGGGAATTCCCTTCCGCAAGTTCATCTGTGCATCAAATGAAAACAACGTCTTGACTGAGTTTATTCAGACAGGCTGCTATGACCTTCGACACCGTCATTTGCATGTTACCATGGCACCTGCCATTGATATCCTCAAGTCCTCCAATCTAGAAAGGTAAGTTGTCATGGTAACCATAACTTTTGTACAAGTTTTTACACACTTTATAAAAGGGAATCTCTCAACTGAATTTTGAAATTGTCGTTCAATGGTAGCACTGTTAAAATGGTCACACAGTTGTGACATTTTATTGAGGTAATAATTACACAGAGTATAAAAAATGTACACCGTGCAAAGTGTTTTTACCCGTACACTGATGTGTGATAAGCACTGTATACTCAGTGCTTTCAAAATCCTGTGAGAAAAAATCTACTGGCAACTCGGGTGGGATTCGAACCCATGACCCTCCACATTGGAAAATTGGAAAAATTGAAAAAATCCAGATTTCAACGGCTGATTTGTGGCGTGTCATGGCCAAGCGGATAAGAACACTGAACTCAAGCTCTGGTGTTTCTGATCAGCAGAGTGTGGGTTCGAATCCCAGTCGTGACACTTGTGTCCTTAAGCAAGACACTTAACCACATGCTTCGTCCTTCGGATGGGACGTTAAGCCGTAGGTCCCGTGTGTTGTGTAATGCACGTAAAAGAACCCAGTGCACTTATCGTAAAGAGAAGGGGTTCGCCCCGGTGTTCCTGGTTTGATTAGCTGCAATATTGCGCCACAGCACCTTGTAAACCATTACATGGTGCTATGCAAAGGAATAGGTCTCATACTTCAACACGTAACTCCACTTACCTTGTAGGAAAAAATACCGAGCGCTTTGAGACACCCATCGGGAGTATAAAGCGCTGTATAAGAACTGCGTATTATTATTATTTATTATTATATTCTGGGACAATGCATGAACAAAATGCATTCAATGTTTGTATCAGATAAGTCACACATAGATCATTGTCAATTTTTTTTCTCAAAATGAACACAAAATAGACATAGATACTTGTCCACCCAACAGTCTGAAAACTCTATACAAAAATCCTTCTAAACAACGTAGATGACTCCATGTAGACATCAACCTTGTTCGTGACATGACCTTGCCTCGTATGGACAAACAGGCGTGGAAAGATTATATTGGAAACAGCGCTGCAAAGCCTCCTATAATTATCCATACAGGACTTTTCTATTGAATTTGGGAGCGTCGGGCAGTACACATGGCAAAAATAAAGGATGACATGTGACGCGTGTTCCACCAATCAAATGACAAGGATCTATGTGCGTGCGGTATTGATGTATCATAAGTTGGTAACAACTTGTCATGTAACACAGTGGAAGTTTTTCTCCCGTTTGGGCGCAGGTTTTTGTATCTTGTTACTGATGGTGATAGTGCAGAGGTTAACCGATGTTATGAGCAGCTGGGAAAACAAAATTACTTCAGAGTTTCTCCTCGGGTACGTACTCCATGACCACTCTAAGCATAATGCATTTCTTGTTAAACTGATGTCATAATTCCCCTGTAAGTAACCCAAAAGGTGAAAAATACCACACAATGCTGAGCCACACATTCTATGTTTTACATCCCTGTGGAGACATCTTTTATTCTTTCCTTTGTCCCTGTACTTATACTTAAAATGTGCACACAAAATTCCTTGTAGAACATCTTAAGAATTCCCCTGTAGAGACCAAATGTTTCTATTGTCTTCAGTCTCCATAAGGCAGAAAATACGTGCCAAGTTTGGTTTGTGTGTGTTTATTATTCTCATATTAATGGAGGGATTTCTTTTTTAAATTGTTTTAGTTAAACGCAATTTAGAGGGGGAAAAAAAATAAAATAAAAAATAAAACCATTTTACCATAAAATGTTCAAAAGTGCATTACAAAAATCTACAATATCATCAAAAGTCAACACAATGGAGTAAAACAACAAAGAGTAACAATAACAATATTACACACACATAAAACAAATTAGCCAAAAACTTGTTTGTAAAGAAACGTCTTTAAGCTTAATCTTAAAAACAGAAAGGGACTGTATTGATTGAATATGAGAGTGCAGCTTGAATAAATAACTTGTCCCCAGTGGATTTTTGCATTTGACCTTTTGAGTAATTTAAGAGTAACCTGTTATTAGAACGCAAAGAATAGTTGGAATGGTCTTCTATCTGGAGCAATATGTGGTATGACCTACACAGAATCTGCTGTGGAGATGAAAATAAGTAGAACTTTTTTCTTCTTTTTACTTCAATTGTACCAACAGATTTTAGAGCGAATCCAAGATGAGTTTGGACTTGTCGCAGATTGCTGCAAAGAAGCCGAGTATTCAGCCACCATTAAGAAGACTTTCACACAAACAGGTATAATGCCATTATCAGAATCTGATTTCCTCAGAAAAATAAAGTAGCTAGCTACTAATAGAAAGATTTCTCAGGTTGTTTTGATTTTTATAAAAGCTTTAGCCTCTGTATTTTGTCCACAAGACTCGGAAAGCACTGAGTTATTACACAGTAGGGTAAAACCAAAACAGTATTCTTTATCCTTGATGCAATTTTTACACCAATTAATTTGTGGATCCTGCAACTAAAAGAACTTCCAAGCCTCATGTGTATTTGAAAGTTGGCCTCGTTTTAGTGCCTTATTTTGTTTCCTTCACACATTAAACCCATGTACACAGGAACCCAAAGTTTCCCAAAATGTTTGAATAGACGAAAGACTTGCACAGTTTATTACAGGATTGAAACTGAGCCCACCAACCATAGTACTCCTTTCAGAAGAACCAATCAGAGCAGTGACTGACTCTACACTTTAAATAGACTAACATGACTCACACTCTTCAGTCTCCTGACGATGACTAGAGCAAGCTAGTTGAAATGTTAAGATCAATTAAGAACTCACTCCGCAACAGTGAAGATAATAACGAGAAGTCCCCTCGATCCACTTAGCGTAAGTAGTAGTCCGAGCCAATTTCGTACCTTCCGCCCAGGTAGTAGTTAACAATGCCTCAAATTCCGTATAGGATTGGCACTGGCATCTCACCACCAGACCACTCTGTTATCTAGCGGTTAAGACATCTGGGTAGGCTCTGCTTACTGTGGAATTCTGCGCTTACAGCACCCTGTAAAGCCGAATTCTATGGGCCGAAAGCAGTGAATTCTGTGGGAAGCAGAGCCATGAAATTGGTCCTGCTCTAGAATTCAGGGGTCATGAGTTAAAATCCCACCTGACTAGCCTGTGCATTTTTTCTTTTTGACAGGACTTGGGAAAGTTCCAAGTGCTTATCACACACCCGTGTAAGGGTAAAACCAAAATAATAACAGATTATTGTGAATTTTTTGAAGTTTCATACATGTATGTATTTGTACTCTTAAATCAGTCCTTGCAACACAGTGGTATCTAACCCCATTAGTTTTGTGCATACTCCTGGGAATTGTTAACAAATGTACGATTTTGTCGCAGCCGCAGAACAAATTTGATTGCAACAAATTCTCATGTCATTATATGAACTCATCGTTCTGACAAGACGTTTTTTTATCTTCTCATCAGGGTATCTAATGGATCCCCACACAGCAGTAGCCAAGACGGTTGCCGACCGCCTCAAACCCCGAGATCACCCTCTCATCCTCTGCTCCACGGCTCACTAAGGCAAATTCCCTAGCGACGTCTTGAGATCTCTCGGATGCCCAACCTCTTCCTCAGATCACCCACTGAAGAATATAGAGGACCTGGAGAAGCTAGACCCCCAGCCGGGAATGCATAGACAGTTGAAACAGTCATTGACGAGACCCAGGCAGCATCACACGGTGCTTGGTGCATCCAGCGAGGAGATTGTCAATGAAATGAGAGATTTTGTCTCCAGGGCTTCCCATTGATTGATCATTCTTGGGCTCCGAACTCTTCAGCGCTTGACTAGGTTTATTGTTTCTTGAGACCGAGGGTGCCGAGTACATCTCTTAGGAAAAGATTTGCATATATCATCTGTATTGGTGTTCAGTGCAGTCCAAAGACAGTTTTGGTTGCCATTGTTCAGTGCGTGACATTCTCATAACATCGAATCCATGCCAGAAATACACACCAACAGGCCTGGAGTTACATGCCCCTGGTCTTGGCCTTGGTGCCCCTTCAAAAGTTTCCCATAGACTTTCAAGATTTTAAAACTGAAGTGCACTTTGCAACATGAAACTGGTCCTGCCCTCTCAAAGCTGAAATTCAAAGCCTGCACAAACTGATGACAGTAAGGTTTCATTACAGTGCAAATTGTACATTCCGGTGCCCTGGGGCATGGTTTACTGTTCCGGTGCCCTTGGGCATGGTTTACTGTGGAACTACTTACTAAGAGGGTAGAGAGTGAATTGAGCGATTCTTTGCCAGGATTAAATCATCAGACAAGAAGAGGACCAAAAGAGTGTGTCCCACAGTGGTAAGTATATCCTGATCTAAATGTGTGTGACAAATGTAATGTATCATCAGTGAGTTAAGGTGTATTCTAATTGGCGGCTACAGCTACGGCTAAGGCCGATGCTAAAGGTGTTGCTAAGGACGTCCTATACTTCAACCCATGATGATGGGCCGATCCAGCCATAGCCGTAGTTATAGCCGCCAATTCAGCCACAGCCTTATATCAGTCTGAAGGTGACTGATTACATATCAGTATTAGTACACGTTACTGTAAATGTATTAGTTACAATAAAACTCACGATTGACTTGTAAACACACTTGTACATAATATATAAAGCCAAATGATGCCTTGTATTGATCATATTTATGTACATAGATATTAAATCTATGGAATATTACACAAACAAACAAACCAAAACACATATGTTCAAATAATATAATCATTGAGCAAAACTAAAGGTGACATATTGCAATATTCTCATACATCAATTGTTTGATGTATTTAATATGTAATCTGGGTGCAATTCGGTTCTTGGTTGCTATTGTCAAATATTAATTAGCCATTTGGAATAATAAAATAAAAATTATTACAGAACTCGGGAAAGTACTGAGTATACAGTGCTTAATACACATCGGTGTAAGGGTAAAACCAAATTATATTATTTATCCTTGACGTGATGCAAAATTAATATCTATTAAATCGTTGCGGTACCCGGCCCGCTGCTAAAACATAGGATTCAAACTGCCTCTAGCCACCGGCTAGCTTCATGGTCTAGTAGTAACACATCTGCTCTAGCAATGCAAAGGTCGTGGGGTCAAATCCCACCTGAGTGATTTGCCTGTGGTTTCTTTTCACAGAACTCGGGAAAGTACTGAGTATACAGTGCTTAATACACATCGCTGTAAGGGTAAAAACAAATTATATCCTTTATCCCTAATGCAAAATTAACATCTATCCAAAATATTATCAGTTGTTAACACATTTGAGAAGCAATCATAGTTGTGGTTTAGATGTTCTCAGATTAAGAGATTACTAATAATTTTATGGAGTTTTTATTTCTTTAAACATAAATTCATGAAAATATTAATTTAATGCTTTTGGAGGAGTTATGCATGTATTTAAGATAGTTCACTCTTCAAACCCTGACTTTGAACTTTTCCTTGACGACAAGCTTTAAAACTACATAAATATGTGACGGTTCATGCCCAAAACAGGCAGTTCCTGCAGAAACTAAAAACTGGAATTATTTGCTCATCAAATAGATAAGAATTAATGTTTTTATAAATATATTTTTATATTAATACATTTATAAAATTTTAATGTGTATGTAGTTGCTGGGCACCTCTGAAAAACAGTGTTTCACTGAGAGGTTTCCCCAGGGTAAATAAGAAATAAATAAAATAAAATAAATAAGAATTAGAGCTTTCAGCTTTTAAATGACACCTAATTAGGGCCTACAAGGGAAGTATTTCTTAACATATAGAATGTTTAAGACATCACATCACATTAATATCAAGGCTGATATTTAGGTTGACTTCACTTTTAATGCCATTTCACTGTTTCCGAGAAGTGCCTGATTATAGCGTAGGGCGTCACATGTTTGAGGTATATTTATTTGGTATAATTATTGGGTATACTTATTTGGTATTTTATTTGGTATATATATATATTTTGTTTAACAGAAAGAATACCTTTATAAGAAACACAAAAGTGTAATGATATCAATCAGTATTAGCAAATGTTCTCAAAGTCAGGGTACCTTTTTGGAATATTTAAAATATTCAAGTTTACTAACCTTTTATGATCCATTTTTGTGCTTGGTAATATTGGAAAGAACATTTTCTACTGAATTCAGATTGCTACATATTTAATCTTCCCTTACATATCTGTCAACTACACCATTGTTTTCTTGAAGCTGGTCTAAAAGGATTTGTATTACTTTAAAAAAAAAGGGGGGGACAAAACAAGTACAATAATTGTTATTTTATATCAAAACTGCTGCAGACTTGAATAAAAAAACTAGAAGTACAATGTTAATTTAAAGGCACTGGACATGTTTGGTAATTGTCAAAGACCAGTATTCTCACTTGGTGTATCCCAACATATGCATAAAATAACAAACCTGTGAAAATTTGGGCTCAATTGGTCATCGAAGTTGCAAGAAAATAATGAAAGAAAAAACAACCTTCTTGCACAAATTTGTGTGCTTTCTGAAGTCTTTTTCAGATTCAAATATTTTAGTGAGAAATTACCTCTTTCTCAAAAACTACATTACTTCAGAGGGAGTCATTTCAACAGCTCTCCGTTGCTCATTACAAGTAAGTTTTTATGCTAATATATATGTTGAGTAATTACCAAAATGTGTCCAGTGCCTTTAAAAAACAAACTATAGATTAGTGGATTGTTTGGTACTACATTAAAATGAGTTGAATAATTAGTACTCAATAAAAACTACTCCTTGGAAAAGTACATATCATGTGAATTTACCTTGTCTGCTTTAAGTGTTTAGACTAAACACATGTATGATTAAGTGTTAAAATGACTTATACATGTGCATGTACAATGACTGACTCATAGAGTAAAATAAAATATTTATCTTACACTTTTGGGCTGAACATTATTTCCTAAAAATAGTTGGAATATCTCATCTATAACCCTTTTGTAAGTTACTTTTGAGATATATTTTCCTGAGGAACTGTCTGATGGAAAGTTGCATATACTTCTTTTTAATATTCCACCCTTCTGGGCTAGATTATTACAAGAATGCGGGTTCACATACTTTGTGACAATAAACTCGTAGGTCAACGCTCTTGCTTTTGTTGGTTTGCTTTGTACTGGTTGACAATTTGACACTGGTATAGAATAATCAGTGACTGTGAATTTTTACATGTGCGGTGGGAGCAGTTCATTTCAAAAGATTAAAATTTGTTTGGTTCTCTTAGCTAGGAGCCAAATTTCATAGAGCTGCTTAAAGGGTCTGTATACGTTTGGTAATGACTCTGAAAGTTAAAGGCAATAAAAACTTATTTGTAAGAAGTACAGCAGCTTTGGATAGTATAATGCATTTTGAGAAACTTTTTTTTTTGAAGTACTGTGGTTATGTAAAAAAAAAAATCACTTTTTATCCCCCAAAATTTGAATCAGAGAAGCTTACTGCAGTAAGGTTTCTCAGATAGTGTATTCCAATTGCAACTTATTCATCTGCGTGGACATGAACGCTCCAGGTTTTCGGCAATATCTCAAAAATGCTACCACCTTTTTAAACTAAATTTTCACAGGTTAGTTTGTTTGGTATATATCTATGATTGAAACAAACAGTGGGTTCCAATTACCAAATTATACAATCCCTTTAAGCAAAACAGTAGCTATGCACAACAAAATTATGCTTATCAGCCAAAATACCATGTCACTCGTACCATCCTTGACTGGTACCCTGCTTAGTTTTGCTGAGCAGAAAATTGTTAAGCATCATTTGCTGCTTGGTCTGCTCTATGACAACAGGCCCAGCATGCGTTAAAAAAGGTTTTCTTTGTAAACAAATGTGTGTGTGCTGTTTATTTGTTTATTTTTTGTTGGTGTAGTAGATTTTCCTTGGTTCGTGAAGCGTGTAGTTTTATGACTCAACACAGAACTGACTTTGCCAGTTGAATGAAGTGACAAGGTCATGTCCATTTGACTGTTCAATTTGTTTGTATGCTGTGAAAATTATGAAGGCAGTGATAGCTGTGAGAATTTTACACTTTGGGAAACTACACGAGTAAGCATATTTTTTTTTCAATTCCAAGACTGTTTAGAATATTGAATTATAATTTCTCTGCAGCTAGTTATTACTATTAGGAACGTTAACTTGACACTTTTTTATAATATTTTTGCTTTCCAATATTTCAAAACATTTACAGTATTAGCAACTATCGGGAAAAACAAATATTACAATCTGAAAGCACACTGATTACGAAGTTCATACCAGTACCAATCCTCCAGTGAAATATTTCCATCTGAAAGCTGACTGACTCTAAAGTTCATACCAGTACCAATCCTCCAGAGAAACATTTCCATCTGAAAGCTCACTGATTTTTAAGTTCATACCAGTACCAATCCTCTAGAGAAATATTTCCATCTGAAAGCTCACTGATTCTAAAGTTCATACCAGTACCAATCCTTTTGAGAAATATTTCCATATGAAAGCTCAATGATTACAAAGTTCATATCAGTACCAATCCTCCAGAGAAACATTTCTGTCTGAAATACTTTCAAGGATGTCACGGATGAAATCCCTAAAAAATGCTTAATTCGATTGCCACAATCAAAATAAGCACCCATGACTATACACTTAATCTCTGAAAAAATGAAAGTGTTTTCAGTAAAACGGCGTTCTTGTATGGTTCGTTTATAAAAACTGTTATGAGTCTACTTTTCCAAAACCAAAAGAATAATGGCAATCTGTTGTGCTTAGGTCGAGGGGTTTAGTGCATCGGACTCAAGTTATGGACTCATCAGGGTGTGGGTTTGAATCCCAGTCATGATCCATGATGATACTAACTTGTGTCCTTGAGCAAGACACTTGACTATAACTGCTTCTCTTCACCCAGGGGTCAGGGGTAAATGGGTACCTGTGAGGGCAGAGATGGTTCTTGTGATTGAAGAAAGCTGAGATGGTTTATGGAATGAAAAAATGGCCATTGAGCATGAGCATCACAGAGTGATGGATTTGCGCAATATAAGAGAAGCCACTATTATTATACTAACCTTTAATGGGCTGAGTATTTGTGGGGCCTAACTACTCGTCAAACCATTATCTCTGAGCCTCTCTGAGAAAAAAAAAAAAAAAAAAAAAATATTAGCAACTTATATTATTAAATATTAGCAATGTAAACATCGACTTTACATACAGCTAAACTGTACATTGTGAAAGATCCAGCTTGTATGTCATCACAATTGTGTCATTCACTTTCCCCAAATCTCAAGCAAACGTGATTTTGGGCATCATTACAAGTTTAGCCTACGCCCCTTTCAAATGGAACAGCCCATTCACCACCAACTCATAACCATTATTAAAAACAGGGTGTACCACTCCATAGAGAAAACTGCTATGCACTGAAGTGTCAATGCATACTTGCGAACAAAAGCATTTCCGGCCGAATGATTTCAGCTTTAGAATTTCTTTCAGGGCTTTGAAGGACATTGTTAGTTGGAGTTTATTAAATACCTGTACACCATGGGAATACTTGGAATGAAATGAATCTAGTTCTGGCTCGCCCAAAGGGGTAAAACAAATCTAGCACATTTTGTTTCTTTGGATACAAAGTCCAGACAGAAAAGTGTTTATTCTGACAGCTGTTAAGGTGATTTTCATCACAGGTGGGACTTGGAAGACTTTTAAAGCTGAACAGAAGGAACTAATTATCAAAAGTGTTGTTCATTTCTAGTCTTTACCAGACTGGGGATTTAGGCAGCTGGCTCGAAGACAACTGAGTGGTTTTAATTCGCAGAGAG
This sequence comes from Plazaster borealis, assembly GCA_021014325.1. NCBI lineage: Eukaryota > Metazoa > Echinodermata > Asteroidea > Forcipulatida > Labidiasteridae > Plazaster > Plazaster borealis. Next base: position 33,239,778 of record CM037474.1, on the reverse strand, counting down.
TTGATTCACATGTACTAATTCTGTGGTGCTGGCATTTCGGGTAAGTGAGTGACTTTTCATCAGTTTGTTTACATAATAAATTTTGGGTTGACGAAGAAAATTTGACTAGAGCAGGATATGAACCTGGGACCTCCGAATAAACATGAAAGCGCTCTACCCAAATGAGCCATCTAGCCCTAATGTTGGCGGTCTCCATAATGTTGACAGTCAGATAATAAGTACCATTTCTTGCCTGGAATTCTTTGCGCTGGTGTCGGCTTTAACGCCCCTTAATTTAGACGTGGCGGTATTAAATATGCTCTTTCCTCAGTTAGTGACCAATAGTCCCTACAGGAACAAAATTCCTGATTGAATTTCTCGGAAGTTTGAGTAGTTCATATAATAATTGTAAGTGCACAATCAATGTCGAGGATTAAAATGTCGGTTAAGTACTATTTAAAGGTCCTTATATAGGGATGTCGGCACTTTAGAAGACTCCAATTGTTTAATTTTGTTTTCTTTAATTCCTAAGAAGACCAAGCTTTGCCTTCACATTTCTGTACTATATTGCCTTTAAACGATTCAATCCCAATCCAATGGGTATTAAAACACACAGTTACACACCTATGTTCCAACACCCTCTATGTTCCGACACCCCTAGTGTATTTTCCTATTCCTAACCCTATCCATAACCCTAAAACCTAGCATGTAAATCAAAAAGAGGTTTTCGGAACATAGGGTTGTTGGAACATAGGGTTGTCGAATATAGAGCAAGTCACCAAACACCAGATTGCATGAATTTTTCACCCAGAATTGACACAATATACTCTAATAATTTTACACAACATTTTTCAAATCACAGAGTAGAGGGGCCCCAGAAGGTAAACGTATGCAGTTTCTTTTCACGTATTGTTACTTCTTCACCCAAATGATTCTGAATCGAATGTAACGCAACCCTATAAACCTGCCCTCATGTTTATGGCTAAACCTTCGCTTTTGTGCGATCAAGTGCCTATTGTAAACATGGGCAGTGTTTGCATCATGTTGGCAAGCACATAGTACAGTGTTGACACACTAGGAACTTGTTTCTCCGGCTCGATAGAAATGAAGCCGACATGTTTGGTTTAGTAGGGAGTGTTACTCAATGTGAAGGTGACCTAATGAACTGAATGGTTTGTGTGTGCCCCCCCCCAAAAAAAGGGTATTTTTTTTGACATCTACAACGCTACTTCTATATCTTCCCTGAAACATGGTGGTTAAGGTTTAAGTCTGCATTTTTTAATCATTATTTACCATGGACTTGTAAAAATTAATATCCTTATACCCACATTAAAAAATTAGATTAAGATATGTTTTGGTAAATGCAGTGAAAAGTTAAGTGAAAGAACAGCCAGTGGAATTGGAAGTAAATTGGCATGATTGAAAATTGAAAACAATCAAAGGTTTCTATCATGACATCATGAGATTTCCCACAATTCTTTCAGGTTGGCTCAGTGGTTTCTTTCCCTATCTTTCACCTCTGTGGACCCGGTTCCAATCCCACCTTAGACTTAAATGTGGCCATGCACGTGGATTTGCTTTTTTAGATGTTGTGGGTTTTCCCCCAACATCTAAAACTGATAATTTCTTCACCTTCTTCTCCAAACATCTTCAGGCCTAGGGGTTGCATTGCACTCTTGAAAAAAGTCCTTGGTTTTATTATGAAAAAGATGGAGTATTAATTGAATGTTTAAAAATAATGTTGAGTGCAAGAATTCTTGTAGGTTTCAAATATGATAAATAATGGTTGATTTACAGTAAGTTGCAGTCCTGCTAAGATGATGCAAGCTGAAGGGGCTTCCAGGAGATCAGCTCATCACAATGGCACCCGATCGCCATCCCCATCTCGACGACGAGCTCACTCCCCATCATCCCGACATAAAGCCCGAACACCATCGCCACACCGACGGTCAGCCCGATCACCGTCCCCGACCCGACGGTCAGCCCGATCACCATCCCCGACCCGACGGTCAGCCCGATCATCGTCCCCGACCCGACGGTCAGCCCGATCACCGTCCCCGACCCGAAAAAGGGCCACATCGCCACCACGAGGTCGAAAGGGGGGTTGGGCACCAGCCCCAGTTCGCAACGGTAGCGTTTCAAATGGGATCCACACCCTTGAACACTTTGCAAAGTTGAACTTCAACAAGGCTGTGAAACGGCCCTCCATTGTCAAAGGGAACTCTAATGTGGAGGTGTGGCAGCATTCAACAGAGCCCATTCAGAGATCCTTGTTGAAACACTTAAATGGCAACCAACAGCTGTCCGGTCAGGCTTGTACAGCCTTCAAAGATATCCTTTTTGATATTTTGTTTAATTTTGTTTTGATCAACTTTAAGTACCAACAACTCAGGGACTCAGACTTATCAGTCCTTGGACTCCGAATACAGCTCAATGTTTTACCAATGAAAATATAATTTAGTGTCAAAAACACATATTATCTTTAGTTTTGTTTTTAATGAAAAATCTTGCCATTAATTAAAGTTCTAACATTCAACAGGTTTAATAAAAATTCTAATTACGTACATAACAAACTATGAAAGTCATCAAGCACATCATCCTTTTCTCTGAAAATCTTTGATCACAGAAACTTTGGCTGACCGTTATGTGCACCAGCTTGTAGTGTACTGTCCACAAGGATAGGGGTGTTTTTGTTTTAGTCATTTTGATTCACGATTGGGTTTTTAAAAAATTCTTTATTGGTCTTTTTGATTCTTTATTGGTCTTTTTGCTTCTTGACTGGTCATTTTGGTTCATAGTAGGTCATTTTGTTTCATGGTTGGTCATTTGTTGTCATTTTGATTCATGATTGGTCATGTTGATTCATGACTTGTCTTTCTGATTCTTGATTGGTCATGTTGGTTCATGGTTGGTCATGTTGATTCATAATTGGTAATTTTGATTTACGATTGGTCATGTTGATTTATGATTGATGGATTATCAATAAATGAAGAGAAGCCCAACAATGATGTATCTATCCCCCCCCCCACCCACCTCGATCCACCTCCTTCCCCCGACAGGTCTGCAAACTACTTCCCCAGACATAAATACATTTTTCCCTTAACTTTTCACACCAATCATGAAGTACATGGGCGACTTCCCAACAAAGAAGTCCAACCTTCAGGGTAACTTTGTCACAGATAAGATCTTCCAAAGTGCCATGAGATATGAGGAGCTCAAGGATGAGATATTCTGCCAAATTATGAAGCAGTTGACTGATAATAAACTCAGGCAAGTCTAGGAATTCATCTGGGTTGACAACATTTGTATCGGTGGAAAGTTCTTGTATGATTGAATGTACAGATCATTTTTATTGTCAGCATCTTTTATAAAACATGACTAAGAAATTTTCTCTTCACTGGTATTTGCTTCATAGAGTTATTTTACTTTGTGTTTATATTGGAATTTTCTTTTTAAATAATGGCATATGAAACTAAAAACATTTAAAACACAAGATTTGTCGAAGTTATGAGGTAATTGGATAATAAATTATGCACATGTGTATGGAAGGCATTTTTGTCACAACGCAATTCAGCTCTTCAGTTCAAATTTACATTTACACATTAAAAACACAACAATTTGTTTTTAATGAGAGGAAATAGTAAACTAACAAGAATATCATCCCAATCAGAGAAAAAGATGTATTGGCAATTCAAATAAAAAGTATTTTATGGTATGGACAAATGTCAAACAATATCAATGAACAAAGAGATAAAAAAAAAACATTTTTGCACTCATTCTGATTAAATAAATGTATCATATAAATAACTGTACCTGATGATGATTTTGCAGTGTCAGTGAGGAGCGAGGATGGGAGCTGATGTGGCTAGCTACCGGTATCTTCACAAGCAGTCGCATCCTGCAGCCAGAAATCACCAAGTTCCTCCGTTCCGCTCGGCACAAGCTGGCCCAGGACTGCTTACGGCGGCAGCACGCCATCGCCCAGTGTCCACGACAGCGCAAGTATCCACCTCACTGGGTGGAGGTGGAGACTATACAGCATACTTACACTCAGATCTTTCATTTTGTCTTCTTCCCTGATGACAAGTCAAATGCGGTAAGATGTTATTGGTAATGCCCACTTGTACTCTTTAGAGACCATAGCAGCCCCAAACAACCACAAGATTTGCCCTACTTCAATTCAATAGAAAGGATCCAACAACTAGAGTCATGTCCTGAATTGACAATGTCCTATGCCAACCTCACATAACAGACAATCTCTACAAAGTAAACTTTCAACTTCATTTAAATCCATTAATTCCCAATTAATAGATTTCTTTCATCTATAGCCACTCGAGTTTGCAAAGACAGTATTTATTCGATGTAAGTTTTAGAATATAAGCAGCACCTTGTCGGCTTGAAAATCAATGTACGGTAAAAACAATTACGGGAAATGTTATGTCTTAAATTTCTAGTTCTGAGCCAGGTAACAGAGTCACAGTTGCCTTGGTGTTTGCTGGAGAAGGAGGAAGGGGGGGTCAGAACTAGTGCAAAGAATGGTTTTTGCCAGCAGTGTTCACAGTTTATAATACAATGACATACAACTCTGGGGGGGGGGGGGGTTTGGGGGGGAATAGGAAACTGCACAAAACGTTGTACAGTTTGTGTTCCAGTTTCCCATTGCACTTTCAAAAGAAGACGACAGACGAAATAAGCTGATCAGCTGATAATTTGCATTCCTGTACATTGTTTGCATAACTCATGAATGGTTCATGTCTAATATTTTGCTTAGCACGATGGGATATAAACTTGCTGAGCAATTTCAGGAAACTGAGAATGACATTGTTTTTTTGTTTTTTCTTCTTCCAGTCATTTCAGGTCTCGTCCTCCATGACTGTTGGGGAATTAAGCAGAAGTATCATTGGTCGACTTGGACTCAAGTCAACGAAGGGATTTGGCCTATTCCTTATCATGAGTAAAAAAAGTAGGGAAAAAAACAACAAGTTGTTGGATTGTTTGTTTGTTTTTTGAATGGCCATTATTAGCCAGGGCTCATTTGGTTTGTTTGTTTATTTGTTTGTTTTAATGATTTTTTGGGGGGTGCCATCATGTTTTTATTCTCATTAACCTTTTGGTGTACTGGTCAGTTGTCCATAAGAAAACAAACAGTGGTAGGGTTTTGTTTAAATTTGCTAATAACATAATGTTAAAATGCCTGCAAAAATCTATTTAAACAATCAAAATATTCGATTTGAAAACAAAAACCTACCGGTAAGTCAATCGAAAGTGTAAAGCTTTACCATTCTCTGTATATATTGTATTTATGACAAAGTATGCCACAAAAGTCAATCAAGGATGTTTTTTTTCTTCACATTTTGTATTTCTGAAGATGTCCTGGCAGTAACTTATCCTTACTATCAAAAATTACCCCAAATCAATCCCCTAGTTTGTTCCCGAGTTTGATAAATTCAGTAAAACACCGCAAAACAAATTGTGCTTGCTTGATACGGGACAGTTTCCAGCCAAAATGGGTTAAGAATAATGATATGATACATTTCATTCTTCCCAGCATTAATTTATCTCATTGGTACAGGCTGCCATCATCAATTCGTCGGCTCAGTGCTATAAGGTCGGTAATTGCAATTTCACATCCACAATGATCAAAAGGCAATGAATGAAAAATGCATATAAATTTGAAAAACTACATCAAAATCTACAAGTGACTGTTTTTCTTACAAAATTAATGCTTCTTTTTGCTAAACAATTCTTTTGGAGACCACTCTTGATCAATAAACCCCATTTAAGAGCACTTTTATGAAAACCATACCAACCTGCTCTAATGACCTTATAGTCCTGAGCTGACGATTCTTAGTCTCCCTGAACTCAACCAGTTTAATATTACAGAAGCTGAATTTGTCTGCAATGCTCCCTCGCGTAGCTCCTCCAGCCCTGAGTACACCACTTCAGCGGGATGCTGATTCGCTGGAGTAGCGAATACAGAAACAAATATTTTAACACAAATCTGGGCCCAATTTCATGGCTCTGCTTACCGTAAGCAAAGAATCGGCACTTACGGAAGCAGGGAATTCCACGCTTACGTCAAGCGTATTTCACAGGTTAGCAGGGAATTTCTGCTTGTGTGCTTGCGTAGTCCACGCTACTAGGCATTCTTTGCTTACACAGCTATAGCGCAGAAATTTGGCGCTTGCCCTGTAAGCAAAGAATGGTGATCGCAAGCGCAGAATTCGGCGGTAAGCAGAACCATGAAATCGGCCCTGATCACTTCCAATTGTCTTTGTTTGTGTAACACGTTGTTCTTCTGTTTGAATTCAGTTATTGCCTTTCATGATGAGAGCGAATTCTTCTTTGATGCCTTGAGGAGGCAGATTGACTGGGAAGAGGAAGGTATCAAGTCAACCAAAAGTGAGGGTATGCGTTGGAACATTTGCTCGCTTCTCTTGTAGCAGTATAATAGGCCCCTTTGAGTTATCTTATCTCTGTATAGTTTTAGGTAGTTGTCGTTTCAGTACATTACAGATGATTGAGTAAAGTAGCAAATAGATCCCTTGCACCGACGTCACACTTGTGGCTACTGCCATGCCCATAGTCTGCCATCTTGGGAGTCCAATTGCTCGTAAAGATATGGGCCAAATTTCACAGTTCTGCTTACAGCGGAATTCTGCGCTTACAGCCCATAGAACTTTGTGCTTTTACAGCACAGAATGCTGCACAGGCATTGGACCATGGTGTTCATGTAACCACTTGCATCACTTAAAGGCATCGTACACGTTTAGCATAAAAACCGACTTGGTAATAAGCAACAGAGAGCTGTTGATAGTATAAAACATTGTGAGAAACGACTCCCTCTGAAGTAACATAGTTTTTGAGAAAGAGGTAATTTCTCACTAAAATAATAAAAACTTCTTACAAGAAGTTGTTGTTATTATTCTATCTGAAAGCACACAAATTTGTACAACAAGGGTGTTTTTTCTTTCATCATTTTCTTGCAACTTCGATGACCAATTGAGCCCAAATTTTCACAGGCTTATTATTTTATGCATATGTTGGGATACACCAAGTGAGAAACTGGTCTTTGACAATTTCCAAACGTGTACGATGCCTTTAAAGGGTCTGTATACATTTGGTAATTACTCATAAAATTAAAGGCAATAACAACAAGTACAGCAAGTACAGCAGCTTCTGACAGTATAAAGCATTTTGAGAAACATTTCACTTTGAAGTAATGTGGTTATTGAAAAAAATATCAGATTTTATCCAAACAAATTTGAATCTGAGAAGCATGTCTGTCAGAAACGTTTCTCAGATTGTGTATTCCAATGCAGATTATTCTTCCTGCATGGAAATAACCGCTCCCGATTTTCAGCAATATCTCAAAAATGCTACCACCTTTTGAAATGAAATCTTCACAGGTTAGTTTTATGGTATATATATCCACAACTATATAGGATTGAAACAAACAGTGTGGGTTCCAATTACCAAACGTATACACTCCCTTTAAAATAAGCTCGTCTGCACACAGTATCCTATGGGGAATTTGACTCCCAAATGGCAAAACTAATAGCCCCTAAAAGCACATACCAATAGATGCAGTAATAATCAACAGTGTCTGCCAATTTGACAATTGTCTTTAGGAAACCTTTAAAAAATGTACCCATATTATTGTATTTGGCCTTCTGTGACGATTGTGGAAATGCCCCTCCTTTCTCCACATTATCGGGAATGAGCATAAGATGCAGATGTCACCTTGAGTGCCATAGTATACAAATATTGACTGCTTCGAGTGCTATGGTTAAAACTACGACTCCCGAGGTGATCCCCGGAGCGTTCTATTTTTCCCGAGGCGCAGCCGAGGGAAAATGGAATGGTCCGGGGATCACCGAGGGAGTCGGAGTTTTAACCATAGCACGAGTAAAAGCAGTCAATATTTGTTTTATAACACCCCAACAGACTATTTATCATCCTCGTACACGTAACGTTCGTACGCGCATTTCAGATAAACAGATGCACAACTGATTGGGTTCGAGGTTGGTAAAAAAGACGTCTGGGTACAGCGTGCGCCATGTAATAGTCTTTTGACTATTGCATGGCAAACGACTATCACACGGCCACCGGGTTTCTAGTAAAACTAAGACATATCATGTGACGCGCTCCAAACCAATGAAAAGGCAGAATTTTTGTAAGGGGTGTTATAAAAGGGGCTACAACCTCACCCCAAAAACTCTGTACTCAGGCCATAAAAATTGTTAACTTTCCAAAACGCAACCACATTTGTAGATGCTTAGTCCAAGCACAAGTTAGCTTAGTTATTTCACCTTAGTTATTAGATGTTTATTAAGTTATTTATTCTATCGAGTTAGTGGACATGTTTTACTCTCAGCACAAATTCACTTCTGATTTCATCTTCAAGCTCACAAATAGCCCTTACAAAAAAGTTCTATCTATAGGCGAAATTCTTATAGTATCCTATATGATTTAAATAGGATTCCTATAGGATTCTTATAGATATTTTGTCACTTCCTCGATTCCTTTAAGATTCCTATAAGATTCTTATAGTTTTTTTTGTAAGGGAGTGCACAGTAATTGCTAATACCACAGATGCAGATAAACCACAACTCCCTGCAATTGCCATCAATTATATTTTGAATGCATTACTTTTAAGTTATTGTAACTTGACCATGTAGAATTTTAATCATAATATTAATATATAATAATAATAATAGGAATAATATTGGTACTATATGGCGCACAAACCCACCAAGGTGCTCAAGGCGCTTGAACAAAGAGAGATAATTTTTAAGATAGCTTTTGAAGGTTTTATGAATTATGAGACCTATTTATGTAGCACCTTATAAGGGTTTACAAGGTGCTGCAGTGCACTCAGCAGCCACTGCCAGAAACACCAGGGCAAACCCCTTCTCTTAGTGATAAGTGTAACTGGGTTCATTTACATGCATTAAACAACACACGGGACCTAAAGCTTTACGTACCATCCAAAGGACGCAGCAATAATGGTTAAGTGCCTTTTGCTTAAGGACACAAGTGTCACGACCGGGACTCGAGCCCACACTCTGCTGATCAGAAACATCAGAGTTTTAGTCCGGTGCTCTTGACCGCTCGGCCTAGACACACCATAACCTCCCCCAATCAAAATCCAACTGCATTTTTAAAACTTTTGTTGGAATGAGGACTGTACTTGTAAACTGATTGTGCTTTACATGGGATCAGGCCTACCACCATAATCAGAGTCCAACGGTTTGGGAGCTGAGTAACAATATATTGTTGGATTATGTTAGAGTGAGGAAGGATATCCTAGTAAATCACTCTAGGGAGATAGTTATAGCTTATTTTCATGCTGAAGCTATTTTTAACACTTAATAAAACAGAAAGCGATATGCCAGTTCTTGCCTACCAAATGTACTTCCTGCGGAAAATCTGGACAGATGTTGTCCCGGGTGAGGATCCACAAGCTGACACAATCTTCCACTACAACCAGGAGCGCCCAAAGTTTCTCCGGGGCTATCACCAATGCCAGAGGGATGACGCTGTCAAGTTGGCAGCCCTGCAGTTTCGCGCTCGTCACGGCAATGACAAATCAGAGTTACAGAACCTTCCCCAAACTTTGTCAGAGTTTCTGCCAACAGAACTGATGACATCTTCATCTGTGGAGGATTGGAAAAGGGTGAGTGGACGGTAAAAAAAAACTAATGCACTGCATAGAGACAATTTCTCTGAGTAAAGTGGAAGATATGCACATTGAAAAAGAGCAAGAAGTGGTAGGCCCTAATGGCCTCACGTTTCAGTGGAGTCCGTCTCAAAAGTTGAATAAAAACAACCTCAAAATACAGCCAGTGAAATGTGTAGTTCTCCCTTTTACCCACAGTGGTCATACATATAGTATGGGCCTACAAGTTCTTACAGAAAGCTGACTTGTGGTTAAATATTGGTCAAATTGCTTGTAAAATATTACCCAGTCAGTTTCCTTGTGGTTTATTACTTGACATTTGAAATGAAAGTTGCATCCCCTTAAGGTGATTCCTCTCCTGCCGCTTCCCAGGTTGTACCGTAAACTTGGGTGTGATCCCTGGCTATCGGCAGTTACAGGTTGTAAGGCTGCTAACTGATGCCACCCCCGAAAAATGATATTGACAAAATAAAGAGACTGCCAACATTAGGGCTACATAGCTCAGTTGTTAGAGCGCCAGCACTTAATCCAGAGGTTGCAGGTTCAAGTTGTTCAACCCCAAAAAAATTCTTTGTTAAAACAGGCTATAATTTCCATGTACAACCAACCTGCACTGACCGGCATGTCCAAGGAAGCGGCTAAGATTGCATTCCTTAAGATAGTGTATCGCTGGCCCACGTTTGGCTCCTCATTCTTTGAAGCAGAGGTAAGAAGCATTTTGTTTTCTTTCTTTGCCGAAGACGCCATTGAGAGTTAGATTTGAATGATGTCTGGTACAATACTTTGCTCACAGTAACCTCCAGGGGCACAATTTCACACCGCTGCTAAAAAGTAGCTAAGCACAGCATTATTATGCCTACCAGATTAAGGTTATCAGCCAAAATATTGTGCAACATGTATCATTTTTGACTGGTATCCTGCACATTTTTGCTAAGCAGAAAACTGTTAAGCAATATTTTCTGCTTAAGAAGCTCTATGAAATTGGGCCCTGCCTGTAAGCACAAAACCTTGCTAAAGCACAGAAAAATCTTGCTTAGCTAAAACAGGTTACCATGCCAAAATTTCATGAAGTTTACATTGTTGCCACTGGTTCACAAATCAATTTTTGCTTTTTGCTAAGCAGCATTTTCTGCTTAACAGATCAGCAACAACTGGTATCTTTGCCCCACACTTTTCATCGGAAATTGTGTAAGGGCGTTCACTATCTCTACCAGATGCAAAAGCATTCATGTGACATAGCAATACTGGATCTATTCTGGGGAGTTCAAATTGCATTGACATTGTGACTAAACGAGGTATTGTACCAGACATCATTGATATCCAAGGCCATGTCTGAATTAATGGCTTTGGCAGTGGATATGGCTTGAATGCTAGAAAATCCTATTCTTCAACATTGTCACTGCAGCAAATGGCCATAGCCGTAAGCCAATGTCACTTGATTCAGACGCGGCTTCTCTCACAAATGGCTTAAGCCTGATGCTAACTATTGTCATTCCAAGTTACATCCTTATCAAGCTGCTATACCCTTGCTCTATGGTTATACTAAGAATTTTCTTTTCTAAAAACCTCAGTTTGTGTAAATCTGTCTACCTTGTTGTTGAAAATGTATACATTCAAGTTTTTACACAAATTTCTCTTGGTGAGACAGTAGTGCATGCTCTTAATTGTTAATACTGTACAAGTCTGAATTGAGAGGTGTATATGTAACTCAGTAGTCGTTCAGAAGTATTTTGAAATATATAAAACTAATAAGTCAAACCAAAATCTAAAATTTATCTGCAGAAAGTCACCAGATCTGACAACACAGAGAGAGTGTTAATTGCAATCAACAAACGAGGAGTGCTCGTCATTGAGGCCCAGTCTAAGGTACAGTCATCAACAACAAGAATTACAAACCCTCACAAATTACTCCTTTCAATTGCAACATTACATATCAAATGTAGGGAAGAATTAGCTGCATATTTGTGAAGCCCCATTCCACACCAATATCCAACAGTTCACGGAAATAGCACAATGGTATCAAAAGTGAAAAAGACCAAACCACCAGGTGTCACTGATGTCTTAAACATTATATGTTGAGAAATACTTTTCTAACAAGCCCTGACAAGGTGTTATTTGAACGCTCTTCTTCTCATCTATTTGTAACAAATAAACCCAGTTTTGAGTTTTGGCAGAAAGTGCCTGGTTTTGACATGTAGCAACCGATTCTCTTAAATAGTGAAATGGCCCCCAAAAGTGAAAAAAGATCAAAATACCTGGCATAAAAAACTATGTGATGTGATTTCTTAAGTTGGGAAATACTTAGCCCTAATTAGTTGTGTTGTTTGTAAGTTCTTCTTTTTATCTATTTGATGAGAAAATAAACCTGGTTTTCAGTTATGGCAGGAAGTGCCTGGTTTTGGCAAGGAGCACCCCCCTTTGCCATGTCAAAATTGGCTCAACTTTACTCTCCTTAATCTGTGATCCAGAATTCAATGATTTGTGATCACATGTTTTTCCCAATTAACACCAATGTGAAAAGAAACAAGTGCTGTTTTGACCCAATTCACGTCACCAGTTCAATCAACTCTATAAATCCTGGAAGCGCCACTTAGGGAGTCCGATTTTCCAGTGTGTTATAACTGTGCAGTGCACATTTTTGGAGACGTGCGCATTAAGGCCCCTTTCGTATCTTTACATGCAATTTGACTTCCAAAATGGCAGACCCATGCCAAGAGAGTAAACATGTGACATAAGTGCAAGGGGGCAAATACCCAGTGCTTGTCAAAGTTCAGTGAAAACAAAATCAGAGGAAACCAAGCTTTTTCATACAATAGAGCAAAACAAACATTATAGTTCATATCCTGATTCAAGTTTACGTCTTTTAAATTCAAAGAAGTGCTTGAAGGAAAAACAAATAAACAAACGTTTATTTTGTTATTGATGTAGGACATCTTAAAGACTTACCCGTACAATGAAATCCAGGGATGGGCAGGATCCGACAGTGATGACTTCTTCCTTACTGTTGGAAACGAAAAGACAGGAGCCATGAAACTGCACTTCAGAACCAAAATGGTAAGTTAACATTGTTGTATCAAATTTAGAAATTTGAAATACTGTATGAGCTATTTATAGCACACTGCTTAGACCGTTGAGCAGGAAGACTGTGACACTTACTTGACGTCACACCACAGTGTGAAGTCGGGCAATGATAAATCAATTTTTGTACATACGACTATGCGTAAATACTGCATGCGACGCACAGAGTTTTATCAAATTCCTTGCATGATTGGTCAGTGAACCACTTTGCTGCATAGACAAATAGACCCTTTGCATTGGTTGCCACTGCTGAGGTCAAACAATGGAAACGTGCACGTGTGTGACCTGTCGGGTTCAACTTTCAGCCAACGATAGGTCTTCATTTACCTCATAGTGAGGGCGCTGTTTGAGCTTGTGACATCATATGCAAGAGGTCCATTAAAATTGATGCAGCTTAAAGCCAAAACTCAAGTTCCCTGTGAAGATGGTGTGTGTGTTAGGAACTATCTATAGGGAAAATACACACACAAAAATGTTCAGAAGAACAAATTAATTCCTACTGTCTATTTTTCAATAAACACATCGTACAACCAACCTGAGAAAAATTCCTTGGTCACGTTATTGTGAAAATACTAAAAATGTTCAATGTCTCAAGCATGATATTTGGCCCTTGGGAAAAAGTAAGGACACTTTATTGAGTACCAGTGATTTTGTGCACATGTTAATATTGGCTTATTTCTATTGCAAAAATTGAAATAAGCAAACAGTGGCTTATGGGTTATTCAAATGCTGTTTCCTCAACTTTGACAGAATTTCAGATGGAAGCATTTCTCTGGCGGATTGGTACTAGTATGAACTTTATGATCAGTGAGATTTCAGACTGAAATTATCCTAATTTTTTGAATGAAACCTGTACTTTGTCATTAAGTTTTTCATCGAAAAGAAACAACAAATATTTTTATTTCCAATTGCAGGGCTACAAGATGGATGACCTTTTGACCTCATATTCTCGCTACATGAAGAGAAGAAGACCCTCCTCTTCGACTTCAGGTTCGCTGTAACCACAGCCACGATTAACTCTGATTTTGATTTTCTTACGCTGACGACTGCCTGAAGTGGGTATACAAAAGGACAGTTTACGAATCACTGTGAACAATCAACTGTAAAACTATCTTACAAGAATCAAGTCTGAAGCCACCAGCACCTTGCTAGAGATGCCTTTTGAATGGCATACAGTCAAATGTAAATCAACAGATATGATAACTTACTTTTACCTCATTAATTGCTTGTATTAAAAGTTTGTATAGTATGTATTTTGTAGCCAATTCAAGGTAACTATGAACTAAGTACCGAGCTAATCCCTTGATGGGATCTGAAGTGCATAGATGAACAAAAGTGAGCACAGTTATCCAAATAAAAATTTGTTTTGTTAAGCCTTGCTCCCTCGGCCTTTTTGCCTACAGGCAACTTCACTCCTCCAATATCCTCCTCTCCTATGCCAATCCATATCAAATCGTTTGGACTTGGATAGGATTGGAATACCTGCCCCAGTGATAAGCAATTGTTATTTGGCCCATCAGCCCTCAGTCCTTCTGAATCCTTCATATTGGCAAAGAGGATACAGAAGGACTTGGGAGGGTAAGGGTTTTAAGGGTCAAGTTTCATAGTGTAAAAGTAAGGATAGAATTGACTTGACTTTTAGCCGAATTGAAGGTAATTAATCAACTTTAATTTCCTTCACTCAGAGCCAATCAGAGGGAGATTTTGTCCCACTAATTAAGACCCCCTTGCATTGACCGCTATCGCTGAGGTCAAACTATGGAAACGTGCATGTGTGCCACACACAACTCTCAGCCAATGATGGGTCTTTATTGACCTCAATGAGGGCGCTGTTTGGCAAGGGGTCTATTACCTTGATATACGCTGTAGTAGAGAAAATAGAGAAAAATACACTGAGTGATGTTTGGTGCTAAATTGGAGATTAATGTGTTTGCTTCAAATCTGACATACGACAATCAAAAGTAGGACAACAAAATGTCCAGCCTCCCAAAAAGAAATAACTCATAGTGCCGTATCGATACCTCTCGTCACTAACCACTGGTAGGGATGTGCTGAAAAACAACACTGATTCGCTCCCCAAAAACCTGCTTTGCGCACGCGCTTGTAAACATTTTTGAGCGCTTGCATGGTGCTTATAGGACGCTTAGTAAGCATGTGACAAAATGTAAGTATTTTGACCGATTCCATTTCAAATGAATCATGTTTTTACACGGACACTCACCCTAGGCCTAAACTGCATACAGTTGGACATATCAAAAGATCAAAGAATAATGAGAGGGAACCAGTTGCTCTTTGACTTGATGCCTCTTTTGCAGGCTACCATACTTGAGCGCTTCCGTAGAGTGAATCAACCACAGGCTTTAATAAAATAAGTGATATTTTAGCACATTTGAAGTAACTAATACCAGGGGTTATGAGCGAGCAAGGCATGCTGGAAAAAATTGATGCGGCGAGATTGATCACCCCTGAGAACGAGGTTGGGTATTCTTGCCCTTAAGTGGTGAAAAGCATAGGGGATGCTTGACATGCAATGATACAATGATTCCCAACTCCTATGGCAACAGAAGACAGTTGGCAAGTGGCATCATTCACAATGTATCCTTCAGGGGTTTTTGAAAAGAAAAAAAATATTGACGATTATTTCAAGATGTTTATAAAGTAAAAGACACTCACAAATATTTCCCAAACTTATAAACATGGATATCAAACATGAAGAAGGAAAAGTTCAAAGTAGTTGAAAACAAAAAGGACTCGATGAAGTTTACACATACATACCAACCGTCCACCCTTTTTAAAACTCTGCCCTGCATTTGGGATTTTGAAGGCCCTTTCTCCCTTTTTCCTTTCAACTGCAGTTTTGTTATTGTTTACTCTTGTATTTATTCATTTCTGGGCTTACTTTCACGGCGCTATTTCCTGTAGAACTGTGTGCGCTCTAGAGGATCTGTCAGCGCTGTAGAGGATGCTGTGCGCTCCGAAGAGGATGCTGTACGCGCAGAATTCCGCGGTAAGCAGCGCCGTGAAATTGGACCTGGGTTTAAAGTATGCATCAGTTATATTCATTGCAACTCATAGATTGTATTAAGTTCATGCCATAAATATGTGCCATAATAATCATTGTCAAAAAGCGATAAAGATTTCTTAAGCCTAGAAAGTATTTATTCACATTAACAGTTTTTGTATCAGATGTAGCGTTGTCGTGTAATCTGTTACAACGTAATAGCACTTACTCCATTAAAAACGCTGAAGTTTTGGATTTTCAACTTGAAAGAGGTCTTGGATACTAGACAGTCATACCACTTCATCCAAATATACGTGTATTAAAAATGTTGAGTTATTTACACAGGGACTGTTGGACTATGATTGAATTTGTACAGTTCCTAGTTTAGAATGCCAGGCAGTGTTTGGTATAACACGTGAGGCAATATGCATTCTTCTAAATCTTCAGCATTTATACATTAACCCTTTAGAGACCATTCATTTCTGAGAAAATAGAATTAGCTGTTGAAAACTGCTTACCGACCAAAAGGACCTATGGTACAAATGCAAAAAAATAGTTAATGGTCTGACGTTTTTTACCCTAGCAGAGTCTTTCTCGAAGGCATTCATTTCTGTGTAATCATCACAGTACGTCCGTACATGGCTAGCATTGTTGATTTATGTACCTAAAACAAAACCAATATGGAACAGAACTTCTGTTTTACAAATGTAAATAGTACCTCAACATGGAAAACATTCTGGTCAAGCCGCTTGTAGCCGCTATGGTCTCTAAAGGGTTAATTAAACAAGACTTTATATTCAACCCTCCCACAACGATACAACCAGTTAATAAATTTATGCAGGCCAACCCCAACATGAAGTAGAACCACAGCTACATGGAAGTAACATTTTTGCAAGAGACGGCACAAGAAGACTGTTATTATTAAACATTATGAACAAATAATAAACCACAAAAGGTCTTGGATCCAAGACAGTCAAACCACTTCTTGTATCCAATCTATTGTTTAAACCCCAAATCACATAATGAATAATGTACATTGAATCTAATTCTTGAGGCATTTTAGTGAGGAGCTGTCCCAAAGTCATTCAAACCCTTCAGAAAGGTAGCTCAAGGCCCCACTTTTGGACATAACATGAGTGTCAGGTAGATATTGTGGGCTAGGGGACCATCCAAACTTTCCAACATTCTCAAAGCCGTGCACAGAGTACCCTTCCCTAAAGTATTACAGAAGCCATGTCTGAATTAACGATTGTGGCTATGGCTGCGGCTGTTGCTAAAGGTGTTTCTAAGGGCAACCAATGCACATTAATGAGGTGACCAAGCTGTAGCCGCTATTTCAGAAACAACCATATCATCTTTTATTTAAGTACATGTCAGCAGTATCAGTTTGCATTTATCAAAATATTCATTGTCTTCCCTAAGACTCACAGCATAATCAGTATGGCTTCTAAATTGTTTTATGTCCCCCAAATTGTTGTATTTCCTCTGTTGATTCTACTGCAGAAATATCAAGGCTTAATTGCTTTTTAAAGTAGTACATATGGCCTCTAACCCCCCTCCCCCAACTGATCTCTGTCAATGACGTTCACCATCTTTTTGACCTGCAGCTTCTGACCCCAACCTCTGGCATGTGAAAATCGTCTTAATGATATAGCGCCCTCTATTTCAGGAGGTGTATGACTCAGACTGTTGTTTTTATTTTGTTCCTATTTTATTTACATACTTTAAAAATATACATATTTCTTCCGGGAAAATCATAAATCGGGACATCAAGAGTTTGAGGTGTTTTTCAACTTGAATTCAGCCAGTCCTGGGAAAAAAATAGAACAGTTGGCAGGTACACTCTTTGTAAAAAGAGAAAATGACAACTATGGACGCCCCCCTAAAAACCAAAAAATGTTTTTGTTTGACGAGTATTGAATTCATAAAATTTAGACAAAACCAGAGTAGGGTTAAGGCCAAGTCTGTTCTACCAGAATGATGAAAGATTTTGATGGATGTGGGAAGCATCCAAACCAAAATGCCTTTGTATTCTTTATTATTGAATATCACATAAATATAATTCTTTGTAAATCAAAATTGTAACTCAATAACTTCTCAACCGTATATGGAGTTCATTGAGGTTCTTCAATCAATCAATCGACAATTGATTGATTGATTGATTGATTGATTGATTGATTGATTGGTTTAATTCAACCTCACTGAATTTTCCATAACTCTTTTCCATAGTTCTTACATTTTCATTTTATGTATTAAGTTACATACCTGGTCCCAACTTCATAGACCTGCTTAAGCAGGAAATATTGCTTAACCACTTAACGTCAGATAACGTTGTAGACACAAAATATTTTTGGACAGACTTATGGCAGGCGTTTTTTAACGCCTGGAACAACTTCAAATTTCCTCAATTTTTGATGGCAAGTGGACAGCTGCCATTTTTATCCATCCAGACTTTAAAGTGTATAGTATATTGAGGCAGGCACCTATCGTAATATGCTTTGTTTTACATACAAAGAGCAGCAACAGGTTCTGGAAAACATGCCTTGTAAAATCCCTTTCCAGGGGTGATTGTGTAACCCCGGATTCCAGACCTTTGTCCCGTTGTTATACAAATGTGGCATACAAGAATGGACAGGCTGCCACCATTGTTCATCATTATATTCGGCTCAATGGGACGTAAGTCTGAGCGTTCTGAGATTCCAGCATACCGTGGCAGATTTTCAGACGTGGCTCACGGCCGAGGTTCTGCAAATCATGGTTAGTACCTACTAAATTTTCCCACACAACATTAAATCCCGGAAATCATTCTAGTCAGCAAAATGATTATGTGCTGAGCTACTTTTTGTGCTAAAGCAGCTCTATGAAATTGGGGCCTGTATAGTCTACATTACAGATACCTTAACCAGAACAATATTACACAATTTTTGTTTCTGCAAATTTCCATTTAAGTCACAGATGTACACTAAATATGCAATAATTATAAAATTTCTCTTAAAAATATAATTAACAAAAATAAAAATACACAATCACAACTTAATGGAACAAATGCTCCTAGGCAGTTAAACTGTCAAGCAAAAAATACTGGTACTAGGCAAAAACCAGTTGTTAAAATATATGCAAAACCTGTTTCTTCTCTCAGTGTCACAAAAACAGAACTCAGAGAACACTAAGCTTGACTGCCCTCTGTGTCCACTGTGGGACGCTGGGTACCAACACCATGTAGCATGCGTGTATGCCAGAATGATTTTATGTGACAAGCATGTAGGGAATAGTGTTGCCATACAAGCATGTCAAGTGATATTGCTTCAAGACAGCACTCAACATATTGTAGGACAACTGACTAGCCCGGAGGATTTGTCCAAAGAAAAAGTTAGCCCAAGGTCTGTGTGGTCCCACTAGGTTACATTCAGAATGGTGTGTTGCAACATCTTAATAATAATAATAATAATATGAACATTTATAATGCGCCGGTATCCATCACAAAAGATGCTCATGGCGCAATAACCGGAAAAATTAACTGAAAGAAAATAAGTAAATATATACATAGCTACTACATGAACCTGAGAGAAAAAACAGAACAATACTTTATGGGCTATAAGCTTGAGTGAACAACCATGTTTTGAGAGTATCCTTAAAACTACTCACAGAAGTTATGTTGCGAATTTTTTGAGGAAGTTTATTCCAAAGAAGAGGACGGGCATTAGAGAATGATCGATCACCCCAGGTATTGTGAGTGAGAGAAACAACAAGCAAGGACAAATCTGAAGATCTAAGGCTCCTAGCAGGCTTATACTGAGTCATTAGAGCAGAATTATATATTGGGGCGGAACCTCGTAATGAATAAAAAACAAGTAAGAGCAACTTGAAAATAATACGATAACGAACAGGGAGCCAATGAAGGGAATTTAGAATTGGAGTAATGTGGCATCTTAGTGTGTCGGTCCCATCGATCTTGCTGGTGTGGGACCAAGACTCACACCAATACAGTAGAATGGACTCCATCAACGCTTCAAAAGTCTTACTTTTTTAGCATTTTCAGATTGAAGAATGTCAAATTGTTTACAATCCACACAAATGCCATGGAACTTGAAGTGATGAACACCTGTGTCACACCAATGTGACGCAATGCTTTGACAAATGTTTCACGTCAAAACAATGTGACGCAATAACTTAGCAATATTCCGGTCTAACACATCTTTCAACAGACCTTACCGGACTCTCCCATTGGCAGCTCACGAACTATCAAAACTTTCATCGCTCTTTGTGCTTGATGTGAGAGACTGTACTTCTTGCGCCGGGACAGGATCCTCAACCTTGTAGTGGCCATTGATGTATTTACTCAACTCCTTCTGCCAGGCCGATTCACAATCCTCCTCTAGTAGACACCGCACTCGCTCGACCTCCTTGTGCTCCCGACTATGTCTCAGCCAATCAGACACTGCAAACAAGCAAATTTAATTTCATGGAATATTATTGTTTTTAAATAGTTAATGGCCTGACGTTTGGAACCTAGCAGAGCCTTTCTCAAAGGCTAAATGACAGCACAACACACATAAACAGGTATACTGTGTAACAGAAGCAGTCAAGTAAAAAGAAATGAAAAGAGTCGCCAATAGACTGTGCACGTCTCGCGCACATCGAAAACAAGAAAAAACTTGAACAAAAGCTATAGTTTTCTATGAAATCAAATTTTCTTTTAAAAATGTATATATACAAAACTCTTGAAAATAAACATACCCATAGCAAGTTGATATAAAGAAATTTTCAATTTTTGTATAATACAAATAATTAACATTGAAACAAAATTAAAACTTAGGACAAGGATGCTTATTGTTAGAAACCCCATTTGCCAATCACAACGGAATATGTGCGTCAATCACATAGGTTTAATGACAACATGCCCGTCAGTTGGGCAGCATTCTTATTTCTTTACAAGTAACCGGAAACGGAGGTCAAGTCTTGTTCTCAGGTTTTCTTCGTTATTTTGTTGAATTGGTTTTACTTTCATATTGTTTATCACTTAGTATTACATTCCCAACATCATATATAATTTTACTACGTTAAACTAAAACAAAATTGACAAAACAAAATCACGCCCACGTAAAACTCCATATGGTTGGGACCACAGTGGTCCTGGAAGTTCAAATATGCGTGAGACTTACAGTCTATTCGGACCTGGCCTCACCTTGGCAATCTCTGCTGCAGTAGAACCGAAATCGCACCTGAACTCTATCATAACAGCTGCAAATGAAAGTAACAACACTGAATTATACACCATCGTACTGTTTCCAACAGTACCTTTTATATTAGCAAGTAACAAACATTTTTGGGGTGAACAAACTGACTAAACCATCAGATAAGAGCCTTCAGACTCAATACAAACAATTCCAACCCAGCAAGCCATCTGGCGAAAACATGATTGATTTCAGCCAGGAGTGGCTAATAGCAGGGGCTAAGAGATTTATTTATGATTCCTGTGGGAATTCTTAATTTCCTTTTAATAGACCGTGCAATTCTCCCACGTATTTGAACATTTTTGGGACCACTTTGATCCCCTGTGCATTGCTTTAACGTGTGTAGGAAACAAACTTGCGCACTTTAACGGGTCCCAATGTTCAAAATATGCACAAGACTTGCACAATCTATTCGGTAATCTTTTGATACTTACATTTTACAGATTTTAAATGTCCTCTTTTCCTTTTCGATTTGATTGCACTTTGAACATCTTTTTAGCACCTTCTTCATATCACCTGCAGGATGGCAGAGCTCATACAGTAAAGCTGCACAAGTTTAAAGACAAAATGAAAAAGAAAACCATGATAAGTTTGCATAGTCAAAACTAGGCTTGGTCCGAGTTGTCGTTGGTCACTATCACATTACTGACAATTAAAAATAATATACAATATTTATATTGCGCCAAAATCCACCAAAAAAGATGCTCAAGGTACTTTACGTAACAATAAAACATACTAAAAAGCCAATGAAAATGTACTAAAAATTTAACAACTGGTAAATGATTTTAAAGTTTAAGTTTTGTAAGGACCAAGCCTAGATGATAATTTCAACATTTTGTTCAGTGATTTAAAAATAATGCACAAAATATTGCCATAATTGGTTTATATATTTACTATAGACTGTGCAGGTCTTGCGCGTATCGGAATGAGAAAACACGTCAAACGAAGAACATTTTTTGTCTGAAATCAAATCTTTGTTTTAAATTATATTCAATGATAAAATCTGAACAACAAAAATTCTCATTCCATGTTTATAAAATCAATTTTAGTTTTTATAATAAATACACAAATATTTTGTTAATTATTATTGAAGCAAATTTAAAACTCAAGGATGCTTATTTGATCTTAACTTTTCAGAAACCACTTACGTGGATTCGCGATGGTCACACGGGCGTAAAATTAACACTTTACGCAGTTTATAGAACACGCTAAAGCCTCAACAACCATAGACTGATGAAAAGGCTTCGCGTTTTAATTACAGCATCTGGCGATTATCATCGCGCATCCAAAACATGCGTTTACATAAGTTTTGTGATCGGAGGTGAGCACAAAATTCTTAATTATGTGCAGCAACTGGAAGCTGAGGTCAAGTTTATTTCTCGGGTTTTCTTTGTTATATTGTTGAATTGATTTTACGTTCCTATTTTTTATCACTAAGTATTACATTTCTAACAACATATATATTTTTCATGGTCATAAACCACGTTAACTAAAAAAATTGACAAAACAAAATCTTGCCCACGTAAATCTCCATATGGTTGGGACCACAATGGTCCCGGAAGTTCAAATATGCGCGAGACTTGCACAGTCTATTAACCAATAACTTTGATTTTTCAAAGGAGCTGAACTTGTTAAAGCATAAGCTTTTGAATATCAAAGATCAAAGTAATGACTTTAATCATAATCTATAATAAATATACTTGTCGGTCGTGCCACGAACTGATGTATGGTGCACCATATCCAAAACTACGTTTTAGAGAAAATCCCAGTTGAAGCTGAACTAGTTTGGAGAAAATCGTGGTTGAAGTTCAACTATTGTTCAAATGCTGTTTCAGCGACTGCTTACTATTTTTCAAAAAAATTAATACCACAATAAAGCTGACTTCTTTATTAGTACAAAACTGTCAATGGTTTTTCATCTTGCGACTGTTTTAATGAGTTATCAATTCCTATAAACACATTATGTCACTGCATGAAAATGAAACATGCACGCAGAACGCTGTGTCCAAACCAATGCATACGTCGCTTCGTGAAAACACTTAAAGGGAAACGTTGCCTTGGATCGGGCAAGTTGGTCTATAAAAAGCATTTGTAACCGTTTGTTATAAAATTCACACAGTTAGAAAGATGTTTTAAAAGTAGAATACAATGATCCACACAAATATGTCTCGAAATTGCGTGGTTTTCCTTTTACATCGTGAACAAACACGGTCGGCCATTTTGTAGAGTCAACATTTTGACTCCACAAAATGGCCGACCGTGTTTGTTCGCAAAGTAAAAGGAAAACCACGCAATTTCGAGGCATACTTGTGTGGATCATTGTATTCTACTTTTATAACGTCTTTCTAACCATATGCATTTTATAACAAACGGTTTAAAACGCTTTTTTTTAGACCAACTCGTCCAATCCAAGGCAACGTGTCCCTTTAACTTGCAGAAGTCGTACTATGCATGTTTGGCAACATGCCAGCACTATGTGTTTCAAAGGAATATCGTGAATGCGCTTTACATTAGTGCCATGGTCATTGTGCTAATAACATTCCTTTAATCTTACTCAGCTCCCTGGGGAGCATACAGCCCCGAGCTGCCGTGGCGCTCCGAAGGCTTTATAGAGAAGCAATTATAGTTAAGTGTCTTGCTCAAGGACACAAGTGTCATGACCGGGATTCGAACCCACACGCTGATGACTTAACCACCAGAACTTGAAGTCGATGCTCTAAATTGCTCGGCCACGACACCCTACAACACTAGATGCACTATGCCAGCCTGCAATATGATATCATGTGGTGAATGCATCCACACAGTGCACAGATACACCTGTGTACAGTTCAGGTATGATGTTCTTCCTACTTTAGTTTGATTTCCTACTTTAGTTTGATTTCCGATTTTGTTCTCCTTGGAAAAATCTGGAAAATTGTGATTAAATAGCCTGAAATGTCTATTAAGGCCTACACCATGTGTACATGTGGGTCAGCCCCTGTACTCGATAAATTGTTCCTACCAAATATCATGCCTGGTACAGTTGCTCCACCATACAGACTTGGTAAACTTATTGGGCAAATAGTAGGAGGGTTAAAACAGTTTTCATTCCCGATATGAACTACTCACGAACGCCTGGTTTGCAGCCATCCCAAAGGAGCTCCATCACAAAGTGTTCTTGCAATGGATCCTGAGACTTTTTCCTTCGATCCTTCTCTGTCAAGAGTCCATGGAGATATCGTTTCCTCTCCTCACTCGTCAAAAGTTCCATGATGGAGAATATCATGTCTTCAACCTTTTCACAAGCAAAGTGTATGTACATTAGAAATTGATTTTCCCTTCTTGTATTTATAAAGAAATGGGTTTTGAGGCATTGCATGGTGAGGTATCAATGTATATTTAGTTTGCCGTAACACCATGTATACACCTACTTTGCTGCGTAGATTTAGATTTGTTCTATGAGAACTTGCCTTGCTATTTATTCTTCTGCCGCGGAGTAGATTTTGAGCGTATCTACGCAATAACCTCAGCATGAAGAGCGTACATGTGAATAGACCCTTCAAGTCTTGCACGCAATCAAACAGTTTTGGGAACTGTTTGATCCCGCAGTATAGTCAATAATTTGCTGCACAAGCTTGGGAGGAGCAAGATTAGGGCACTGTGAAACGTGCATCCCCTTAAGTTTTGCAGTCCCGATGTTCAATCAGCAAATTGACGAGTACTGTTTTGAGATGTGATCTCCCCACATTTGTCTTGGAAACAGCCAAACAAAAAGAATGCATACAGATGAAAGCCCGATCTCGCAAAACAGGAACTTGCATTTCCTCCAAACTAGATGCGAGTATTAAAAAAAACAAATTTATGGAAGTTCACCCCAAACAAGGCAGAAAGCCACTCTTGGTAAGGGGCTACAAGAAGAAAACATTTAAGATGAAAATAACTCTTGAGAGCTGAAGGTAAAAATTGATATTCCTCTTGAACAGTCTAGATCGTAGGATGGAGGGAAACATGCACCAGGCAAGGAGTTCCAAAGAGTAAAGCTGTTGGTTTGGCTCTTTGTTCTACATCTCAGAAAAGGCGAGAGTGTATGGGCGAGACCAAGCAGAAAGCCTGATGTAGCTGTCCCCGAGATCGGATTGAGTTTACGCAATAAAACAAAGTTCAACAGATGTTCTCACTGAAGTGTCTGGATTTCTTATTTATTTCAGAATGTCAGGGATCAGTCGCAACAGTTTACAGGTTTCCTCAGGCTTGCGAGCTACAGTGATTAAGTTCACTTATGAGGCATCCTTGGTTTCATCACCAGAAATATTTAATAATAAAAAGTAATGTAGGAAGGAAACAAAAATTTTGCCTACCTGTTTGTCAGTCTCCTGCTCGTCTTTATAAAACGGTCTCCAGTGGATACAAGGCCCACTGTGAGAATGCCGCACTAGTTTGAAGGACACAATGCCGTAGTTATTATTTTTGAAGAGGAGATCAGGAGCAGTACTCACTTCTAATGTCATACAGCTGTCTGGTTTGGTGACTTTGATTATCTATGGAAGAAATCAGACAACTGTGTAAACCTACGCAGCAGGCGTTGACTTTTTTCCTCCATAGACCATTATCATGCTGCCACCATCTTGGTCATGTTCCTTGTATCCAATAACAGTACTGAAAGCTAAGATTTATTGGGACAAAAGGAACCAGACTGTTTCTCCTTCCAGCCTCGGTTTGGTTACATTGATTTGAATGGGAGAATATTAAGATGGCCGCACCATGATAACAGTCTATTCAGTTCTATAACTAGTCATGTTTGAAGTTGTTTTAAGTTGACAGTCCATGTGAAAATGATGGACTTTAGAAAATGTTACATCTTTTTTGTTTGCTTTTTTTTAACTTAATAATCGCCCAACACCGGGCCTACAAGGAAAATATAGAAAAGTTTAAATGGATAAAATATATATGTTCACATTTCTCTTGAACTGGAATAAATAAGATGGTGAAAACAAGTACAATTATACACATTCAAACCCGGGACCTATAACAAAAGTGGACAGTTTGGTGAAGGTCCCTATTTGGAGAGTGTGTACAAAACCGGGACCTTTTGCCAAATTGTACAAACAAAAGAGGGTCAATATGAGGTCCCAAACTGCAGGTGTTTACACAATAGACCTTTATCACGGTGCAGCCATCTTGATTTTCTCACATTCAAATCAATGTAACCAAACGGAGGCTGGACGGGCAAATAGTCTGGTTCCTTGTTGTACAATGAATATCAGCATTCATTACTGTTATTGGATACAGGGAGCACGACCAAGATGGTGGCAGCATGATAAAGGTCTATTGTGCATGTGGAGGGGGTCGGGGGTTGTTTTGATTATTAACTAAGTGGCAATCTCCAAAGAGTTTCTACGAGTGTCATACCTTTAAATCCTTTGGTCTCCCCTTGGTTTTATCCTTATCTGAACAGAAAGTCATGCAAGAACAAAACAACAAATGACTAAAACATGCATCAAATTAAAACACAGAAAGTTTGAATTGGTAAAAGACGCGTTGTTCCTTCATATTGGGTAGGAGTAAACAGAGATCTATTCCTGATAATGGAGGACTTCAGGACACTAGGTGGCAGCAAACATACAACGTAACGTCACACTGTTATGTAATTTTATAACACCCTTTACAAGAATTCTTTCTGCCTTTTGATTGGTTTAGATCATGTCACATGATCTGTCTTATCTTTACTAGAAAGCCGCGAGAATGTGACGCGCTATATATGCAGCAAACAATGTACTATACCTGTGACAACCAATGTGCTATAACCATAGCAACCAGCATACTACACCAAGAGCAACAGCGCTGCCATAGTGCTGGGGTGCTGACAGTGCAAAGTTTTGTTACACAAAGACATGGAAAGGTCATTGTCTTGTTCACATGACATAATGATGCAGAGTACAATTATTTAATATTTGCAACTTAGTTCGCATAACAAGTTAAAATGAAAACAATTTTGTCCATGTCTTTCTTTACAATAACATTGGGCTGCGAGTACCCCAGCAATGGCGGCGCGGCGTGCAGCAATGGTGGCGCGGCCTGCAGCAATGGAGGCGCAACGTGCAGCACTTGCGCGGCGTGCAGCGCTTACAGATTGGTTTATGTGGATGTACGCAACATCCAATCACTGTCGGACACTTGAATTTTCAGCGTCACACAGAACATGAAAAACTTATAAGTGAGCAAACATTTGTGTACAGTTTGACATCAGACATAGCATGCAGGGAAAACTAAAAAGATGATCACAATTATGCACATCTTTTGTGTAAATGAATAATTTTTGACATTGTAAATGGTCTTAGATTCATACATACACATACGATAAATATGAAAAGGCTTTCTGGATATCAAAGCAATTATAGGCGCAATTTTATGGCGGTGCTTGCCTTGACATTCTGCACTTACGATGCCTTGAAAGGGTCTGTATACGTTTGGTAATTACTCATAGAATTAATAGCAATAAAAACTTACTTGGTAAGAAGTACAGCAGCTTCTGATAGTATAAAGCATTTTCAGAAACATTTCAATTTTGAAGTAACGTGATTATGGAAAAAGATATCAGTTTTTATCAAAAAAGATTTGAATCAGAGAAGTGTTTCTGTCAGAAACATTTCTCAGATTGTGTATTCCAATTGCAGATTATTCTTCCTGCGTGGACATAACCGCTCCAGATTTTTGGCAATATCTCAAAAACGCTACCACCTTTTGAAATGAAATTTTCACAGGTTAGTTTTATGGTATATATCTACAACTAAATAGGATTGAAACAAACAGTGGGTTCCAATTACCAAACGTACACAATCCCTTTAAACTAAGAATTCTGTAGATTTGAAAGCAGAGAATTCCACAGGGCACTTCACCTAACCATGTTGCAACTATTGCCAATATAGAGTCAAATGTCGATAGATTTTTTATAATAACAGTGGCTTCTTATATAGCGCTCATATCCGTCACTCAGTGAAGCTCAAGGCGCTTCAATATTCAGTATTTTCCTGCAAGGTATTGTGGAGCTACGTTTTTGAAGTATGAGACCAATTCCTTAACATAGCACCATGTAATGGTTACAAGATGCTGTGGGGCAATATGCTGCCGATCAAACCAGGAACACCGGGGCGAACCCCTTCTCTTTTTGATAAGTGCACTGGGTTCTTTTACACAACACACGGGACCAATGGCTTTACGTCCCATCCGAAGGACGAAGCAATAATGGTCAAGTGTCTTGCTTAAGGACACAAGTGTCACGACCGGGACTCGAACCCACACTCTGCTGAACAGAAACACCAGAGCTTGAGTCCGGTGCTCTTATCCACTCGGGCACACCCAGTTACAATACACAGACCACTGTTGTGTTTATGTCGGTTAAGTTGTGAGACTGCTTTTAACAATTACCTGGACGCTTGGGCCTGAACTTGTCAATTGCTCCAACCCCAAAATACTGATAGTCCTTCTTTGTGATCTCTTGCCGGCTGATCTTTGGAGATGTATGAGTCGTCTGGCTCGGTAGAAGTTTGAAGACTTCGTCAGAGAAGGAGTAAAAGAGGAAAATGTCACAGGGTGGGGGTGCCCAATAGTCGGGGTTGTTTTGATCGATAGTGACTGTTGAGTCCATCCAACGACGCAACGTCACGATAAGAGCTCCAGCTGCCCGTAGATAGATTGATATGAATATCCATGCCTTGGTAAACACAAACAA
Organism: Plazaster borealis; assembly: GCA_021014325.1. NCBI lineage: Eukaryota > Metazoa > Echinodermata > Asteroidea > Forcipulatida > Labidiasteridae > Plazaster > Plazaster borealis. The sequence continues at coordinate 33,211,096 of CM037474.1, read as the reverse complement.
ATAATGTTCATTCAAATAATGTGTATTCGATTGTGGAGCTAACTAAAAGAGCTTAGCCCAAATTCATAAAGCTGTTAAGCAGATTAAGGTGCTTCGTAAATATTTTAGTTGCAGGGAATAAGTCACAAACAATATACATTACAATGTATTTGACTACAACACCCTGGTCCAGTGGTTAGACTGACTTGCAATCACAGGGTTGTGGGTTCTAATCCTAACAAGCTAACCGCTGATTTCACAATGACTAGTATTGTCATCTAGTTACTGAATGACAATTTCTTGATTTATGCAATTCACAACCAAAGTCGTTAAACCAATGTTTGTATAAGAGAAATTGGCTGTTGCCAGCTTGGTGTTTATACCCCCTTGTGGGAGTTTGCGAAACAAACAAACACATCAAATAATTTTCTTAATATCCGGAAAAATTCAAAGAAAGTATTTCAAAATTGACCACAAACCTTGACTTTGGTGAAAGGTCCTTTGCTGGGTTCACCGAATACTTTCTTGAATACGTCCCTGCATTCTCTCACACAAAAAGGATCTTTGGCTATAAAAAGATAAAAACAATTTAACTGATTAAATATTTTGCATCAGGTCAGCGATAAACAACAATCAATTAATTGATTGTTGAATTTATAAGACGTGATTCCAACATGCTCTCAGCAACATACAGTAAGCTCTCAAAAATATGATTTAGTTTTGCCTTACACCACAATTGCTCAGTGGTAAGCTTGGGCGATATCGCTTTTTTTCATCCACGATGCATCGTCAAGAATATATCGCGATATTCGATATTATTACGATTAATTATTGATGACGTCAATCTTCTACAAATCTCACAGAGCAAGTTGTAGCTAAACGCAACAGTCTATATAATAGCTCCAATGACCTATTCTTCAGGTTTTACTCTAAACCTATGGGGTGAAAACCTGGCCTATTACTTACACACATTTAATGTGTGTTAACTACTGCGCATGACAGACTGTTCTATATGTGTGCATAACTAATTAGATCACGCTACTCGCATGTATGCAACACGTGATAACACCTGGAACGATGTCATAGTTTTTCGGTAGTCTGTGTGAGACCGCCTGATCGCTAAAGGCTTTGATGATGTTTTTTTCGAAGAAACCCGGTCGGGTCGGATCTGTTGGGGAATCTTGCGGTTGCGGTCTGTGACTTGCAGCTCTTTGTTGTTGCAAGATCGTCTCCACTAGGAGATTTATTGTTGCAAGATCGTCTCGACTAGGAGATTTATTGTTGCAAGATCGTCTCGGCTAGAAAATGCATCGCGATACTTAATTGAAATTGCGATTTACCGATATCACGATAAAAAAAAAAATCTACCTGATATCGTAATCGTTTCAGAACTAGTATCGCGATATTCGATAATATCGTGGTATCGCCCAAGCTTACTCAGTGGTATCTTGCCCTACCTAAGTTCACCTATGCATTCACCACATGATATCATATTGCAAGCTGGCATGGTTTATCTATCATCCAAAATCACAGTGAATGACATTAGATGGTAAGGCAGTAGGAGGGTTGACTGTGTACTGTGTATATGCTTTCTCCACATTATATCATATTGCAGGCTGGCATAATTTATCTATCATCCAAAACCACAGTGGATGACATTAGATGGTAAGGCAGTAGGAGGGTTGACTGTGTATATTTTTTCACCACATGATATCACATTGCAGGCTGGCATTTTATCTATTATCCAAAACCACAGTGGATGATATTAGATGGTAAGGCAGTAGGAGGGTTGACTGTGTATTGTGTATATGCTTTCACCACATGATATCATGTTGCAGGCTGGCAATTTATCTATCATCCATAACCACAGTGGATGACATTGAATGGTCAAACAGTAGGAGGAATAACACAATAAAAAGCTGAGAGTAAGTGACTTACAGTGCGACTTTACATCTAGATTATTCATTAGGTGTCTGTAGGAAGCCAACACAGCTGCATCTTCAATAAACTCTTGAGTCCTCAATGCAGCCTCTTCACCTTTATCCAAGAAGAAAAATTCAAGTAAATAATACATAACCTAAGCCATTGGCTAACAGAAAATAAAACCTGAAAGCCAAATCAAAACCTAGCAACCTATACTGTTAGTGAGTCATTATGCAGAGGTGAGATTTGACGAATGTGAACATTCCTGAAAGTGGCTTGCTGGCATGGGTTCCCCCTTTTCTAGACCCAGAACCTCCCAGATGTTACGAGTGATAAAGTAGACTCTGTGCATTCAGAAATACAAAACTAAGGCTTGGACACAATGCAGATTATTTCTTTCTCCCTTTTGTGAATTTAAAGGATCAACTGTGTATTTATCTTAATTGCTAAGCAAACTGTGATGTCACAATTAGGCCTATAGTCACAATAGAAATCAATAAGGTGATATTGACAAATGAATCTTAATGTTTTGTGAAATTGAGCCCAGGCTTTCTGCCTGTTCTGAGACATACACTCTAACTTTGTAGAACAAACAGTCATTCTAACAGCTTTTCACCATGTACTGTGTCTCTTTGGAACTCCCTGCCTGTTGCATGTTTCCCTTCATCCTACAATCTAGCCCGTTTTCAATTCCTACCTTCAGCTTTCCCAGGTATTTTTATCTTCCATTTCTTTTTTGTAGTCCCTCACCAAGAATGACTTTTAGCTTAATGTTAGGGGCGAACTTGCATAAAAACAAAAACTACAACAAATCTGCCGCACACGCAAGGTTTTCGTGTTAAAGGCACAGTACGTTTGGAAATTGTCAAAGACCAGTGTTCTCACTTGGTATATCCCAACATATGCATAAAATAACAAGTCTGTGAAAATTTGGGCTCAATTGGTCATCGAAGTTGCAAGAAAATGATGAAAGAAAAAACACGCTTGTTATACAAATTTGTGTGCTTTCAGATAGGAATAAAAACCTCTTGCAAGAAGTTTTTATTTTAGTGAGAAATTACCTCTTTCTCAAAAACTACGTTACTTCATATCGAGCATGGTATATATCTCCAGATCAACAAAGACTGGTATCCAAATGCCACACATTTCATTGAAAACTAAAGCCGTGTTAGAATTAGCAGCTATGGCTACAGCTGCAGCTTGATCGCCACGGAGACATGCATTGAAGCATAGGATGCCATAGCAACACTCTTAGCAACAGCCACAACCGCAGCTGCTAATTCGACGTGGTATAACGCAATTAAAATGTTGATAAATCTACAAATCGTGTACCTTGTCTTGATCTACTTACCAATCAAAAGCTGCATGTCTAAGTAGTTAAATCCTTCAATGATCACATTTCTGTAGGATGAACCCTGTGTTCAGTGCAAAATCAAATTTAAGAAAAAAGATTCAAGGCAGAGAATGGATTTGGAAGAGCATTCGTTGCACCTAATACTGAAGGGGGCAATGTTTCCCCTGGATGATGAACTGAGCGAGGTGGTTAAAATTCAAATTGGTAAGTGAAGAAAAACTTTGGCAGTCTGCAAACTGATCCGAATGCAACACTCCCAAAAATGCATGATGATTCCATACAACACATCCAGATTGAGAGTTCTTAACCCGTTAGAGACATTCATTTCTGTATAAACATCACCAAAACATGGCTACATTTATTGTACTGTATTTTCTTTCAGTAAAAAGCAATATGAAACAGAAATCATGGTGGTTTTTTTACAAATGTATAGTATTTCAACATGGGAAACATTGGTAAAATGTCAATTCTGGACATGACATTTCACTATGACCTCTTTCTGTGAATGGAAGTAGATCAAATCCTGCGCCCGTTTGCAGCCGCTATGGGTGTTTTGTTGGCCGCTATGGTCTCTAAACATCCTAAAGGGTTAAGTAAGGTTTGAAACTTAGCATGGTGGGAATACAATCCAGTGAGGTCTGTGGAGATACCATGTACATAAATCTCTCTATGAGTTCTGGAGGTTCTGAAAAGAACCGGTGGTCGAGAACTCAACGTTTCAATCAGTATGCTCCGAGTGTCTTCAAGAGAATGCTGGACTCTGTTACTGTCAATGGGGTTTACATTATACTTTAATAGCTGAGCCTGCATGAGCTCAGCCTGCATGAGCTCAGCCTATTGGTTCCTTTCAGAACCACCACAACTCTAGAAAGATTTATGTACATGGTGTCTCTGAAAACCTCACTAAATTGTGAATTATTGATGCATAGAGGTCAAGAAAAAAGCTCATAAATGATACAAATATTCTTTATGGCAAATCTTTACAGCGAGATGTTGTTATTGGCAAGAAATTAGAGAAGTAGTCACTGGAAGTACCATTGTGGGCCGCCTCACATTTGAATGAGCAAAGGAAACACTGGACGAGTAAGTAATTTTTCCCTAGTAGTATAACTATTAAAAAAGGCATATTTCTACTGAAACTTTAAAATAATGGGACTCAAAACCATGACAAAGACCCCTCGCATATGATGTCACAAGCCCAAACAGCGCCCTAACTGTCAATGAAAGTTGTGCGCGGCATGTACATGCGTGCACATTTTCCATTGTTTGACATCAGCGATGGCAGCCAATGCAAGGGGTCTATAACGAGGACAAAGAGTGTCAACTGACCACAACATCGAGGGGGGAGGAGGGGGCTTGGGGAGGCAGGGTGGCAGGACAAAGTGTTCTTACTGCCCACAACCTTTGGGGGGGGGGGCTTCAGAACGCAGGGCGGCAGGAGACATACCGGGTAATTTCCCTTTGTTTCTAAGCAGGTGCACATTTCCAACAAATTATAGATTTACCTGGTAACTCTGCTGCCACCTAGCACCTTGAAAAACTAAGGCTCTTATCGAGTCAGGTGTTTTTGAATACTTTAAGACCTGTGGTAGTTGCGATGATTGTAACTCTCCATCCTCTGCAACCATAGGGAGGATGGAGGGTTACGATTATTGCAACTAGACCTCTGGTAGGTGGGGCTTAAGGGATCGATAAATTACTTTTCAACTAACCAGGTCAAAAGGGTTTACAATCAGTTCAATGTCCATACAGTGCGCTTTTAAAGTCACCAAAAATCTCCTCCAGTATAGATGGCCCTGAAAAGAAATAAGTAATAGAAAAATGGCGTCGTGGTCTTTGTCTTTTTTTAAAACTTAGCAGGAGCGAGATTTTAAGCTAAATTGAATTCAACTCAATTGCTTCAGTCATGGCTGCCGAGGGTCTTATTTCGGCTACTGATAATCTGATCTGTGGAATTATATTCGTTAGGGAATAATGCAAAATTAAACAGGTGGTAACTCAACGTTAGCCTCAAGGGTTTTTTAGGTTTTCCGGGGTTATCCTTGGTTCAACTTCTAGTTACCGCTTGTTTAATTCTGCAATTCTTCCAAGTATGTTGCAGTTACACACATTTTGGTGTTGGAATGGGTATTTTTGTGCAGTTTGTGACACTTGTAGGTGTCATACAGTCAATGACTTCAACTGTCTGATTACATTTTGCTTCAATAGTTTGATATATTTTGTTAGCGAATTGACTACCGAGCTTCGTAACGGCCCGCTCCCATTCGCTGATGTTTGGTCATTGATCTTACCAGATCGTTAAACATATGTCTAAATGTAGGTGTATTTCTATTGAAGAAGCAGTACATTATGGACTGGATCTCCTCCCCAAACATACATAAGTCCCTGTGGTCCAGTCTCAGTTGCCTCATGGTTGCAGCATTTCATCAAGGCTCTGCAAAGCAAAATATCAGCAAATTTCAAAATTAATTCACTATTGAACCATGGATGAAACAAAAGGAGTTGGAAACTCTAAGCTCTGGTATCGTGGTCATCACAGGCGCATTGATTTAGACCACACGCAACAGGAAGACCTTAAGGGCTTCGCGTTTGCGCATTCGTTGACATCTTACTGTCATACGGGCCAGCAGCATGCCACATCAACATACACATTAAAGCATGGAAGTGCAACAGGTTATTGCTGATGTTTACATTTTGAAATGGCCGATAAAAAGATTGATTTTAAGATCTGGACTTAAGTATATAAAATCACTTCATGACCTAGCACCTGATTACATCAAGGAATTGCTCAAGATAAAGCAGGGCAACTAATCGCTTCGTTCTGGCTCCTTCCTTCCTTCCTTCCTGTAAAGTGCAGCCTCACCAGTCCTAGTTGTTCCCAGGTCCAGGACAGTACGCTATGGTGTCCTGGGCCTTTTCACACATTGGACTAGTTGCGATAATCGTAACCCTCCGGTCGTTCCGACTGTCGGGAGGAGGGTTACGATTATCGCAACTAACATTGGACTTGTTCTCTGGAATGAACTACCTGATTCTATCTGCAACATTGTTTCTCTGGAAACTTTCAAAACAGAACTGAAAACACTGCTCCTTTACTTAGACCATACACAACTTACAAGACAAGCATGTCTAATTTCTCATGTTTCTTCGCTCAATGTTTTCAGTTTTCGCAATGTGTAATCATTTTTGTGCAGCAATAATTAGTAGAGGGATACGGGATAATAAAACCAGTAAAGAAATAAAATTATAATGTAATGTAGTGATATTCTGTTTGTTTAAAACTGCTGAAAATCTAAACTTATAATGTAAAGCATTTGCTTTACATTAAAAAGTTTGAGCGCAATCTGGCGAGCATCAAGAACCGGGCACAATCTCAAGATTGAGCCCTCCTATTGGGCATGAAAACACACAAGGCCAAATATCCAGAGATTGCGTTGCTCAATTTCGAGATTGGGCAAATCCCAAGATTGCGCTCAACATAAACAAATTTCTGGAGTGGAACCACCTATCAAATAAGGTCATTGAGGTTACCTACCTGTTAACAATAAATCCTTTTGAAACAGGGCTTAGTTCACTACACACCTCTTCTCTTCGATGCGACTTCTACTCAAATCTCAGGACGGCTTTTTATCCTGGGACGAAGTTTTCTTTAGAAGTTGGGATCCAGATCCAGAACTAGACACTCAGAACGAACTGTTTCCGCAAAATTTTTAAACTAGGTAGGCCCCCATTTTCATCTTTTTCAATGACGCGATAAAGAGTGCAAACTGAGTCAGGGGTCCAGACATAACTGATTGACAGGCGTGTGTGACCTTCATTCATCCCACAAAAGTAGGTCAACGTTGTTAACTATCGAACTATCGAACTATCATTGACTGTAGTGTTACGTTAGTGTTACCAGCTGTTTATTGTCACTAAAAATTGTTTAATAGTTCAAAATGGCCTGTGATGAATGTAGAATATAGGGTATTAGTTAGTTTACCCTCAAGTTTCAGGCCAGAAAAAAAGGGAATCCTGTCTGGTGTCGGCCCATCGGAAAGTGAACAGAAAGTAGAAACATCGAAAATACGAATATGGGGATGAAAGGTAAGGCAAAGGCCAGCGACCGTACGCTGCCCACGATTGCCTTGTGCTCGTGGGCAGTTGTGTAGGTTACTGTTAGTAAGTGTATTTTGTGTAACCCTAGGCAGACATGATCACCTTGTTGGACTTTTAATGTTAATATCGGTCTTATCACAGTTGCCATAGACTGTGAATGTGATAAGATCGATGTCTAGAGATACCTCTAGTCCTAGAACTATGAGGTTCGTTTCGCTATAAACGATAGCGAAACGAACCTCATATACTAGTTCTAGGAGTATAGAGAGCTATAAGTATAACACATAACAGCCCAACACGGTGGGCTGGACGAATGAACTCTAGCCAGAAAAGTGTGGTGAAGAAGGGTTCACCTTCACCACACTCATTCATTGGGGCTGTGTTCCATCCCAACTTGACAATCGTCCCAACTATAGTTGGGACTGGTCCCAACTTGAGTGTTCAAGTTGGGGCGTCCCAACTGTAGTTGGGATCGCCCATAGAACTCTACAGTACAGTCTGTACAGGATACATCATCGAATGCCAGTCATCTCGCCCCCCCAGCAAAGTCGCCCCCTACAAAGTCGCCCCCCAGCAAGCTCGCCCCCGCCGTGTACAAACTCGCCCCCTCACAATGTCGCCCCCTACAAAGTCGCCCCCCGACACAGTCGCCCCCCGACAAAGTCACCCCCTCAACAAAGTCGCCCCCCAACACAGTCGCCCCCTACGCATTTTTGGCTACTGTTTCAATGATTTTCTAAGGGGAATTTTTTATTGTTTTTAACTTGATTCAAGAAAAGGAACCCTTAAAGACTTTATACATTTTTGCTGAGGATAACTTATTGAAAGAGAGGATCTGAAAAAATATCCTCGTGGTCTTTTCATAAATATCCTTTTATTGACACATCTGTCAATCGGTTCCTCTGGTCCTTTTTATGCTTGTCAACTAACCCGGTCAACCTGACAAAATTACAAACATAATACCCAGAAGTCGACCCTACCCATAAAACTTGTAAAAAATTAAGTTACAGTTTTTTGTGTATATCTCAAGTCAACAGTGTTGGAGCGTCACTGAATGGGACAGCGCCATCATTTATCTATCTTTATTTATCTATCAACATGTCATTAGAAAAACATATCAATAAAATAAATAAACGTAATAAATAATTTAACTTAAACAAATGTCATTAGAAAAACATATCATTAGAAAAACTAATTGTTTCTTCAAATGTAATGTCCATAAATAATTTAACTTAAACAAATGTAATGAACAAATCAAGGATAAAAAAAGCACTGACTAAAGATAAAAAAAACAGACGAATGTCCAATAAAATAAATAAACGTAATGTCCATAAATAATTTAACTTAAACAAATGTAATGAACAAATCAAGGATAAAAAAGCACTGAATGTGTCGGGGGGCGACTTTGTTAGGGGGCGACTGTGTCGGGGGGCGACTTTGTCGGGGGCGACTGTGTCGGGGGGCGACTTTGTAGGGGGCGACATTGTGAGGGGGCGAGTTTGTACACGGAGGGGACGAGCTTGCTAGGGGGCGACTTTGCAGAAGGCGACTTTGTAGGGGCGACTTTGCGGGGGGGGGCGAGATGACTGGTTTCCACATCATCCGCGAAAGGAACCGTGATCGATTGTGGGGACTGCAACATGCGGGCGCGGAGCTCCCCTCCACAACTTGTTCATTAATTATGTGGGTATTGAGCCCAGTTTTGGCTTTAGAATAGTAGATGAGTGTGGTTTTGGTGCCAACCTTGTCAAAAAAACAAAACCAAAAGGAGGTGGGAATAATTACTCCACCTTATTTACCCTGAAAAAGTTTACTGTTTTGATCGACCTTAATTTTGTTTTCTTTCTGGGATTCTGCTTGTGCTATCACAAACAACAACCTGCAATTAATGAAGATGAGATATCTCCCCTGCATGCTTGCTTCTAGTTCTAGTCCTAGAGCCCTGTACAATTATTACTGTCCCAACTACAGTTGGTACGCCCCAACTTGAACACTCAAGTTGGGACCAGTCCCAACTATAGTTGGTGCGATTGTCAAGTTGGGGCGGAACAGCTAGACTAAGGCCGGTTCATACTCGCTGCGTTTCCACTGTGGGTACGCAGCGTACTATTTCAACTATTTTCTCAACTTTGACAATGACAGTATTTCTGACAGAATTTTTAAGGAATGGTACTTCATAATCACTGAGGTTTCATATTGAAACTATCATCAATCATTTTGTTTTACATAAATTACCGACCCTGTAGTTTGTGAACAACACATGAATCTCGCTCTGAAAAACAGCCCACTGCGCCAAACAAAAAATGCACAAAGCATCAAAATGTTCCATCCCAACTGTAAAATCAAGTACATGGCCGTAGGAAGCGGTATGGCCGGTACGGCCATGGCCGTACCTTTATTTTAGGTTTGGGTTGGGTTTTTGTCCCGTTTTTTTAAGGGAAAAGTGACCAGGAATTACGTCAAATTGCACCACAGAGTGAAAAATTTCCGGGGCCCTTAAGTGGACCCCGGACCCCACGCAGTAATGGCTTTGCACTTTGCACTCGCATTGACTCCTAAGTCCTAACTCCACTTCTCAAATGGGCCTGACCAATGTTTATGAGCTTCCTACGGGCCTGAAGTAAATATGGTGTAAAAGTTGGGACAGCCTCAAGTACTAAGTATCTATGGCTTGGATCCAGAACTTACAGAACCAAGCATAGGATCAGTGGGTTCAGTCTCAGGTACAGTCTCCTCTTAGATGAGATGAGAAAGACCAGATCAAAAGGTTGTGAGTTTGAACCCTACCAAGCTAATCACTGAACTCAAAATGACTAGAATAAGTATTGTCGTCTAGTTACTGAATCACAATTTCTTGATTTGTGCAATTCATAAATCATAGACGATATAAACAAATGTTTGCAATGAGAGAGATTGGCTGTAGCCAGCTTGGTGTTTATATCCCCTTGTGGGAGTTTGCCGAGTTCCCTCGACGTGAAGATCATCTAAACAAACAAACAAACAAACAAACAAAAGAAGACGAGATTTTTGTAAATTCTTACCTAAGTGAATACCACTTATGGAGAATACTGATTAACTTAAGGGATATAGCTTAATGGATCCATCTGTTGCATTATTCATGATATTGTTTATCCCATCAAAATCCCACAGAGTGATGACCAATAATGATCCATTAAAGACAGTGAGATTGAAAAAACAGAATGTAGCAACGTGACCGTCAGTATTATGTATGAGATGACAGACTCTTTGAAAGAACCAAACATGGACAGTGACGACAACCCGGACAGGAGAGATGCCGGCCATACAACAAATCCACTGCTCCAGCACCCTGATACTCAACCCGAACTTACCACATTCACAAAAGCGCTGGTCGCCTTTGCAGCTATTGGGGGTTTTCTCTTTGGATATGACACTGGAGTTGTCTCCGGGGCTATGATCCTCATCAAAGAAGAGTTCAATTTGTCAACTCTTTGGCAAGAATTAGTGGTATGTAGTTGAAACAATAATTGTTTACTCTTTTATTTTTTTTTATGAGAGATCGCCTAACATCACAAGGCCGGACAGCCACTTTAAGGTGAGGGCTACACTTAACCGATGTGGGCTGTCGACCCAAATCAACTGCCATCAGGGGCTCGTTGCCACCTAGCCCAAATCACCCAATCCAAGGCAACTTGTCCCATTAATTGCTTAGCAGAGTGTAGTGTCGCACTACAAATCACTATGGTGGTATTGACAGTGCTTTGTGAAATTGTGCTCAGGGGCTTTGACAGTAGAGTGGTGTCAGAGCAAGATCCGAAGGTCAGGGCTTGAGACTGATCTTAAGATGTGTACCAATTAATAAGCAAAGTGTGCAAGATTTTTTATTTTAACTTTTATGAGAGATCGCCTAACATCACAAGTATGGACGGCCACTATAAGGTGAGGGCTACACTTAACTGATTTGGGCTATCGACCCAAATCAACTGTCACCAGGGGCATGTTGCCACCTACTCCTGGGGCTGAAACAGGGTTACCCCCTTCTTCACAGTCCGTAAGGATATAGGCATGGGTATCATCCACTAGGAGCCTGGCTGGTAGAGCAGAATGCACTACCTGCCCAACCTTTTACGAAGCAAGTATGGTTAATTATCTTGCTCAAGGGCAGTGTCATGACCGGGACTCAAACCCACACTCTGCTGCTAACAACACCAGAGCTTAGGTCCGCTGAACTAGACCGCTTGCTTGGCAATGACACGCCATTAAATATTCCAAAATAATTGGTCATGGCATCTATGCCCTTGAGCAAAATACACAACCAAAATTGCTTCATCCTTCAGATGGGACGTAAAGCAGTTCTGTGTGTTGTGTAATGCAGGTAAAAGGAGCCCAGTTACACTAATCGTAAAGGGGGTTTGCCCGTGGTGTTCTTGGCATGGTTAGTTGCAAACTGCACTGAATCGCCTTGCAAATCCTTCCCTTGACTGTGTTTAATTTTCACATCAGAGCATTTAACATGGTTCATAAAGAGTGGCCATTTAGTTTATATTTTTCTGATATTCGTGTAATGTTGTCCTTCAGGTGAGTGTGACTATTGGGGCAGCCGCAGTGTCAGCCCTAGCCGGGGGTATATTAAATGATGTCATGGGCAGGAGGCCTATGATTATTCTAGCGAGTATACTATTCATGGCAGGGGCAATCATCATGTGCATCTCACCTAGCAAGGAAGTGCTTGTCGCTGGCAGGCTTGTTGTGGGTCTTGGCGTAGGTAAGGCTTTAAGACCCTCTTGATACTAAGAAATTCCTGATGGTAAAAGCGAACCTACAGACCAGTCATTTGTTTACGTCAGTTGTTAGTTTGTTGTTGGGAGTGTTTTGTGTTAGGTAACTATTTTCTTTCTTAGTAGTAGGTGCATTGAGCCCTACCTGGTCATCGGTTCCTCCAGAGACCTGTCACTACGTACTTAAAATAATAATAACAGCGGGTTCTTATATAGCGCTTTATCAGACCCGATGGTCGTATCAAAGCGCTCAGTATTTTTTTTCCTGCGAGGTATGCGGAGCTACGTTTTTGAAGTATGAGACCTGTATAACAAACACTATATGACTCCCAAAATGGTACAACCGAGATTGTTTTAATGATGACGTCGGGGTGAATTGGGTCAGAAAAGTATTAGTACATCTATTCTAGGATGTTAACAAAGTGAATATACTTGTGTTAAAGGACTTGCATCTATGACCGTGCCGATGTACATTGCCGAAGCATCGCCCACTCACCTTAGGGGTAGACTGGTCACAGTCAACCAGCTCTTTATAACTGGAGGCCAGGTCATTGCTAGTGTGATTGACGGGGCACTGTCTTATTGGCCATGGGGATGGAGGTGAGTTTAAAAGGAGGGAGGCTCCAATAAGCCATTTGTGAGTTAGATTTGAATAAAGTCTGGTACAATGACTTTCTTAGTCACAAGTTACTGCTTAAATTTGAATTCCTCAGACTATAGAGACAGTTGCTATGTCAAATGGTTCAGGGAAAGCTTTTGTATAGCAACCTCCAGATGTGCGAATCCTGGTACCGTTTTGCCATACACTTTCATTCAGAATTGTGTATGGGCCTTCACTGTCTCTTACGTAACTATGCAAAAGCTTGCCCCGAATCATGTGACATAGCAACTGTCTCAATAGTTTGAGGAAATCAAATTTAAGCGGTAACTTGTGATCAAGCAAGTCATTGTACCAGACGTTAGTCAAATCTAACTCGCAAATGGCTTATTACTGGGGCTGTGCGTTCGAATCCCACCCAAGTCGCCTGTTGGGAAAGCACTGAGTATACAGCGCTTATCGCACATCTGTGTAAGGGTAAAATCAAAGTGAGAATAGCCATTGGTTCAATTACAAAGAATATTCCTAGGTCTAATCACGGTTCTCCTCATGCACAAGCTAGCCTATCAGGCAGATACGTGCGAATTGCATGCCGATACGTGCAATTTTCAGCCAAGAAAAACATCAAGAGAAAAACATATAGAATGCTCCAGATTGCACAGTAGGGCTTTTAAAACCAAGATAAACACCAAGTAGAAAACATTCTGAAGACCTTGTTTCAATTCAGCGTGCTTCGGAAAAACATCCAAAAATTTGGGGTCAAGAATGCCCCACAGTTTTGAAAAATCCTGGGGAGAACCCTGCTAAAACAATGGTAACTCATGTCCAATTCCCATGGACTTATTGTACACCTAACATCATATCATTTTGTGGCATGTCGTGGCCGAGCGGTCTAGTTCACCGAACCCAAGCTTTGGTGCTGTCAGCAGCAGAGTGTGGGTTCGAATCCCGGTCATGACACTTGTGCCCAATTTCATAAAGATGTTAAGCTGTTAAAATACTGCTTGACAAATTTCTTTGCTAAGCAAAAATTGAGCAGGGCACCAGTTGCAACAATGCAAACTTAATGTAATTTTGGCCAGTAACCCATTTTTGCTAAGCAATACTTTTCTGTGCTCAGCGAGTTTTTGTGCTTACAGGCTTTCTGAAACTGGGTCCAGGTAGCTTATAAGTGCCTCTTCATTTTTGGGAAAGTAACCAATGATGAATCTTCTCTTTAAATTCATGATTCTTGTGTCATTTCTGTAGGGTGATGTTAGGATTAGGGGCTGTACCAGCTGCCATACAGTTAGTTGGTTTCATCTTTCTGCCTGAGAGCCCCCGATGGCTCATTCTGCACCATCGTCACGAGAAGGCAAGGAAGGTCCTGACGCTGGTATACGGCAAGGGTAGCCCCTACATCAACAGCGAGTACGAGAACATAAACAGAAGCACAGTACAACAAGATGAAGGTGAAGAGATGACAATGAAGATATCATCCACTTAGCAGGGAGAGGGACCCTAAGCCTAACCCTAAACCTAACCCCATCCCTAACCCAATCCCTAACCCTGCATTGACAGGGAGCATAACAACAAAAGCAGAAGCACAGCACAAGATGAAGGTGAAGAGATGATGATAAAGCAATATCCACTTAGCAGGGAGAGGAATCCTTAAAGAATAAACAGTTGAAGGGAAAGTACCCAATCCTAACCCTAAACTTAACCCCATCCCTAACCCTGCATTAACAGGGAGCCTAACAACAAAAGCAGAAGCGCAACACAACCAAAGGAAGGTGAACAAAATGCGCGAGCACAACATCATCCACAGGGAGAGAGATCCTTGTTCAATTTGATTTATTTATTCATCATGTCAAAACACATGAAATTTGTCTTCCATTGTACAGCAGTAAACATTACCGGTACATAAAAACCTTCAAATATACATTGGAAATTTACACAATCGATTACACACAAAAAGCAAGACAAACATATAGGTTGTACACATAAAAAGCTATCTGATAAAACTACACTTAAAACTGTGGACTGCACTGGGTAGGAAGGAGTTTTTAAACCTGTTTGTTTTAAGGCCTTGCTTTGTTGAATCCTACCTGATCTGTTGGTTACAATCCCCAACCCTATTCCTAATCCTAACCCTAATCCTAACCCTAATCCTAACCCTAATCCTAACCCTAATCCTAACCCTAATCCTAACCCTAATCCTAACCCTAATTCTAACCCTAATCCTAACCCTAATCCTAACCCTACAGTGACAGTGAGTATGACAATAGGCAGAAGAGGAAAGTGAAGAGATCTGGGCCCAATTTCATAGAGCTGCTTAAGCACAAAAAGTAGCTAAGCACAACAAAATTATGCTCACCAGAATAAGGTTACCAGCCAAACTACCATGTCACATGTACAATTTGTGACTGGTATCCTGCGCATTTATGCTTAGCAGAAAATTTGCAAGTAATATTTAAGCAGCTCTATGCAAATGGGCCCAGGATGATGACATAATCCACTTAGTGATTCTGAGCTATTCTAATTTGTTTCTTAGGTAAGCAATCGGTGATTCTAAGGATTTTAAGAACCCCAGCAGTTGTACGAGCCTTGATTGTTGGCTGTGGTCTACAGATGTTTCAACAGTTAGTGGGAATAAATACAGTCATGTAAGAGCTCAAGACGTTTTTCTCAACAACCTGTTATTGATAACTAAAATAAATAGTAAACTTGCGGGTACAAACATGTGTAAAAACTCTTTTGTGGGAGTGTTGACTCTCTGAAGACGAGCAGAGTATACTGTTCGAAACGTTGAGACCCCACCGGCTCTTTTCAGAGCCAACACTCCCACAAAAGAGTTTTTACACATGGTTGTACCCGCAAGTTTACTATTTATTTTAGTTACCTCTTATTTGTCCACACCATGCAAAGCTTCAAACAACACTTAACCTGTTATTGCTCTCTTTGCTTACAAGTTGAGACTGTTAATCCAAGACCCTGTATAAGTTTGGTAATGACTCTGAAATTTTATGGCAATAAAAACTTACTTGGTGAGAAGTACAGCAGCTTTGGATAGTATAATGCATTTTGAGAAACTTTTCACCTCGAAGTACTGCGGTTATAGAAAAAGATATCACTTTTTATCCCCCAAAAATTTGAATCTGAGAATCGTTACTGCAGTAACGTTTCACAGATTGTGTATTCCTATTGCAGATTATTCTTCCTGGGTGGAAATAACCGTTCCAGATTTTCTGCAATATCTCAAAAACGCTACCACCTTTTGAAAACAAGTTAGTTTTATGGTATATATCTACAACTATATAGGATTGAAACAAACAGTGGATTCCAATTACCAAACGTATACAATCCCTTTAACCCAATTGTTGTCCTACTGTATTTTGTTCAGTTATTGTGTACTCTTGTTATTGTATTGGTAAATATGTATCTATTCATTTCAAAGAGGACATCAATAATATGAAAAAACAGAAAAACAAAGATGGTTAGGTACTGAAAGCTATACTTTTATAAAGGGGGATTATTTTTTCCCACTTTGTTAAAAGTCTCCATTTTTATTTCATTAGTTGAATAACATTTATCTTTTAAAAAACAAGTAACATCTGCCACATTGCATACTAAAAACAGTTTGTGAAAAGTTTGTGAAAACATTCTGCTCTCATTATTTTGTTACAACTTAAACTTTTGGTCCCAGGTGTTTCTCAAAAATGAGACACTTGAATAAATGTAATAATCATTTTAAAGTGCAGTGGAATGTTGACATCACTCTGTTATGTTTGTTTCATGGGTTCATGAGTTTAGAGAATAGTAAAGTGTAGAGTCTTATAACTGAAGCAAAATGCAAAATGATGACGTTATTTGTCCATGTAAACTACCGCTGGCTATTTTTTTATCCCACCACTGCCACCATGTTATGTTTGTTTCATGGGTTCATGAGCTTAGAGAATAGTAATTGGAACGGACTCACCAGTGTCAACTGTCAAGTGGGTCGCCATGTTTGCATATGCTTTGTTACCAACGTGCACCAACTACACGTTCACATATGATGAACAGGTTATGACATGTACTTCGTGCATATTACAACACACTCTTCTCTATCTAGTTTTTTAACAGGGCTGTTTTGTACATTTTTGATTTGCATTGTTCGCTTTTTTCTATGCAATTTTTCTTGTTTTTATTGTAATTGTTTGTCTTCGTGTGTTTTAAGGACCCCGATGGAAATAAACCCTGTTAAATCACCTTTTAGGGCTATCTTTGGCTTTTAATCTGTTTACTTGTTATGTATTTTCTCTGTATGCTTGTTTTTAATGCTGAATAAAATAATAATAAGTCATAAATAATAATTGCAGGTACTACAGTGCAACAATCATCCGTATGTCTGGAGTAAAGGATAACTCTACAGTGATCTGGCTGGCTGCTGTGGTAGCTTTCTGCAACTTCCTCTTCTCACTAGTTGGTGTTTATTTGGTGGAGAAAGTGGGAAGGCGCATTCTTACTCTTGGAAGTCTCTTAGGTTTGTCAAAAAAAACAATAATAATAATAAAAAAGAGAAATTTATAAAGCGCAAAGAGTTGCAGATCGGCTGCGCCTCAAGGCGCTGAATACAAGCAAAAGGATTAAACAAAATAAATTAAAAACAAGGATATTAAAACAATTTTTTAAAAATTACGTCTGGACCAACCAAATACACAGTAAGCTAAAAAGATGAACTAGTTAAAAAATCGTTGTAGAAATTGAATAATAGATAAAAACCTTTAATAAGTTACAATGTTACAAAAAAAGCTGTTTGAAAAGAGGGATTTGTTTGACCTCAGTCCCTTGTGTAATTTGTACTAAATATCATTCAGCTGATGTGCGTGCAATTTCGGGTTTTAAATTTACAATACATGCAAGATCATGATGTTGGATTGTCGTTTTGAGAAAAATATAATTGTTTTAGTTGTTCGGCCATTCATTTGGTGATGTAAACTTTTAAGAGTGTTTGCAGGCATATTTAGTGGCGGCAAATTTTTTCCTGTAGAGTGCCTGATTGAATATGCAAGTAAAATAGTTGATTATTAGTATTTTGTGTTTAAAGCCCACGGACAACATTGGTAATTCTCAAATACCAGTATTCAGAAATGTGACCCAACAAATAATAGACCATGCAAGTCTCGCGCAATGAAAACAAGAAAAAAACTGGAATGAAGACTATATTTTTCTATGAAAAAAATGTTTTCTTCAAATTAATATTTATGCAAATTTCTTGAAAATATAAATACCAATTGCAATTTGTTATAAACACAATTAATTATTTTTATGTCAAACAAATAATTTGTTAAAATTAACATCGAAACAAAATCAATACTTAGGACGAGGATGCTTATTGTTAGAAACTCCAATTGCCAATCAGTCCTAATTTTCTTTTACGGAAATTTGAGGGTGATTTTACCCCTCCAAAAATGTTTAAACCAACAAATGAATCAACTTGAATTATTTTCATTATAAATATAAGCCTGCATGCCCATTCACATGTTGAAACAATATTTGGGTGGTTTCAGGTACAGCCGATGCAACCATTTGAAAAACTACTAACGTACTGGATTCAAAGTGATCCCCAATATTATATTCCTCTTTATTGTTTTTTAATACAAAAAAATGCTTTTGCATTTCTATTGCAATACACTAACGCTTCCAACTTGATATTTTACATGTAGGTGTTGCGTTCAGCCTGGCATTTCTCGGTGTAGGATTCCTGTTAATGTCCATCAACTCGCCTGTTGTTTCTCAAACATACCCACAAGCCGGTGTCTGTAACA
Organism: Plazaster borealis; assembly: GCA_021014325.1. Lineage (NCBI taxonomy): Eukaryota > Metazoa > Echinodermata > Asteroidea > Forcipulatida > Labidiasteridae > Plazaster > Plazaster borealis. The sequence continues at coordinate 33,192,598 of CM037474.1, read as the reverse complement.
CATACCAGTAAGTAGAGATTTATTTGGTATAGATTCTGTTTATTATGGTATCTTTCTGGTAATGAAATGTGACTAGCATTGCAACCCATAGACTTAAAGATACCTGTGCTGAGAAGATCGGTAGAATGATAACCAGCGAGGGGGCTGAACCGTTGCCCCCCTCCCTCCCTCCCTCAGGAACATTTTGGTTCTCACTTATCAGTGTATCCATGGCATTGCCCCTGTTTATCTTCCAAGTTTCGGGAGTAGTTTAGTTCGGGAGTATAAAACAGCTAGAAATCTGCGATCTTCACATAAATCCCTTCTGACTCCCCCAGTTATCAAAACCAAGTCGTATGGTTCCCGCTCTTTCCAATATGCAGCAGTTTAGTTATGGAACAGTCTTCCAGAGGTTGTTAAACAAGCTGGGACAACAGAACAATTCAAAACCCGGGTGAAAACATATCTGTTTACTTTGTACAATTGTTGATTTCCCTTTACAGCGCATAGGGACCTCACGGTGATATGCGCTATGCAAAAATGGTTTATTTTTATTGTTATTATTATTCCCCCAAAATGAGATCGGGAAAAAATGCACAAATGAATGGTTTGATACATTAAAAAGGCCCCCCTCCCCCAATTATGTCTGGGAAAAGACTCGTTGTCAGAAAAACTTTCATCTTCAAGGAAAATAATTTTTTACTTTATTTTTAAAACATTTAATCCTGATGTGTACAAAAACCCAAATCAAGCAGTCCTGATGTCCAGTGTTAATATTTCATACAAAAGACAGATTACCAGGGTCAAATTTCATGGCTTTGTTTACCGCGGAATTCAACGCTTGCCTCCCATAAAATGATGTGCTTTCTCTGTAATTGGACCCATGGTATACATGAATATGTAACTTTTACAAAAATTTACAAACAACTCTCTGAAGAATTATGTATTTGCCATCCTTCCCCCTTGTCGACCTACTAATATTTGCGTCCATCCCTCATTGTACTACAGTGACTGTGAGCAGTGCATCTTGCAAGACCAATGCGGATTCTGTTTTGAGCTGGACCAGAAGAAAGCGGTGAACAACAGCTCTTGTCTACCAGTGAATGGCTCCGACTTAAACTATGCAACCTTGGGTCCCTGCTCGGTGAGGGAGAAGGGCCCCAAAGCTCCAGAATGGGCTGTGGATTACTGCCCAACGTCATTCGGTCCCATGGCAATAATTGGACTTGTTATTTATTTGATGTCATTCGCTCCAGGTGAGTGTGGCATGGAAGTTTTGGTACAAAAATTTTAATGCAAATCACAAATTAGAAGAGAACCCTTCACAATTAGTATGCATGACATAGCATCCTGGCTGGTAACCTCATCCTGATAAGCAAATATTTTAAAATGTCAAGCTCAAGTGGGATAAGGCAGAGGACAGCTCTTGGGATTCATAGAGATGCTAAGCCAAAACTTTCACTCTTTAATGCTAGGCAAAATTAAGTGGGAGCCAGTCACAAACAGTAAGCACAACATATCATTCTGGCTGGTAACCTTAAGTCAAGCTTGCGTTACATTCTACGCATCATTCGTCTTCACAATTAATTTTAAAGTAAGGCTGCCATGTAAGGAAGCTCCCTCTGTAGCTAACAACCTACTTACGCTTTACACGCACGAATTATGCCCCACACACCAACAGGATTGCATGCATACAAACCTTTGTAGTCGGGGGAACAAGAGATAAGATGGGAATCTTGGAAATAGTCTGTGCAAATCTCGTGCGTATTGGAACATTGGGACCTGTTAAAGTGGGCGAGTTTGTTTCCTTTCATGCGTTAAAGCAATGTACATGGTCCCAAACATGTTTGAATACGCGCGAGACTTGCACACTCTATAAGGCCCATTAGGAAGAACTAAGTCCAAAAATAACTTCAGTGCCTTTTCTGTCTGAGTAATCACTTCTGCACACCCAGCTACACAGGATAGCTTCAGCTATGTTACTAATCTGATTTGAATTTTAGGTATGGGTCCAATGCCGTGGACTGTCAATTCAGAGATCTACCCCCAGTGGGCTCGTAGTACAGGCAACTCATTATCCGCGATGACCAACTGGCTCTTCAACCTTCTTATCTCTATGACGTTCTTAAGTTTGACTGAGCAAATCACCAGGCAAGGTGGGTTCATCCAGGTCCAAATTTTATGTTTCTGCATACCGTGGAGCTCTTCGTACCGTGGAGCTCGGCGTACCGCGGAGCTCTGCGTACCGTCGAGCTCTGCGTACCGTCGAGCTCTGCGTACCGTCGAGCTCTGCGTACCGTGGAGCTCTGCGTACGGTGGAGCTCTGCGTACGGTGGAGCTCTGCGTACCGTGGAGCCTTGTGTATTGTGGAGCTCTGCGTACCGTGGAGCTCTGCGTACGGTGGAGCTCTGCGTACCCTGGAGCTCTGCGTACCGTGTAGCTCTGCCTACCGTGGAGCTCTGCATACCGTGGAGCTCTGCGTACGGTGGAGCTCTGCGTACGGTGGAGCTCTGCGTACCTTGGAGCTCTGCATACCGTGGAGCCTCGTGTACTGTGGAGCTCTGCGCACCGTGGAACTCTGCGTTTGTGGTTACTATTTTTTCATTTTCAGAGTTAGTGTAAATTTCTGCGCTTGCTGTATTAGCGAAGAATGCTTGGTAATAACAAAGTATGCATTGGCAGAAGCAAAGTGACTTGGTAACCTGTGAAATATGCTTACGCTAAGGGCAGATTTTGTTGTTAGCATCAATGCAGATTTGTTCACTTGCATTTGAAAGCGTTTGTTATGAAATGAATATAATTGGAAAGATGTTTTTAGAGTAGAATATAATGATCCACACAAATATGCCTCGATATTGTGTGGTTTTCCTTTTACTTTGTGAACTGAACACGGTCCGCCATTCAGTAGAACGAAATTGTTTGACTCCAAAAAATGCCAGACACTGTCAAATGCTTTTTATAGCGCAAAGCGCCCAATTCAAGGCAACGTGTCCCTTTAATATATAATCTTGCAGTTTGTTTTTAACGGATGGTCGGAATTGTTGAAATTGACAAAACTCTTTGGGGGTCGTTTTCAAAATGCAGGAACGTTTTTTATGTACAGCGGTATCGCGGTAGTGGGTCTTGTGCTCATCTACTGGCTACTGCCCGAGACAAAGGGAAGACCCCTAGAAGAAGTCATTGATGTGTTTAGGAAGCCTTGGTGTTGTGCAGGCCAGTATGAAACGGACTCCCCCTACAGTCCAATAAGAGGCTCCACCCACTCCAGCGACGATCAAGGTAATTATCTTTAGCCTAAATAATTATAAAAAATAAAATTCCATTACTTCTATAGTGTTTGTAACGGAAAGACATATCAAATACAAGAAAAATAGTGAAACGGCCTACGAGATGGTAGCGAAACAGCCTACAAGGCAAGTTTTGAGTGATGTTTATATTCCGTATAAAAAGCAAATGGCATGATGGATTTCAGAATTGATGTGAATTTTAGACCAGCAGATGAACCCAATAAAAAATGTTATATTATTGTAAAAACAACAAGAAACATTTGTATGTTTTAAGTCTAAACAAAACAAAGGACAATGACATAAACAAACAAGGTACACACAATTTTTTGCCAGAGTTATGATATGGGAAACACAATATTTGTTTTGTATGGTCTTACAAATTATGATACAAATAAAAAGTACCTGAAATGGTTTCTATCAAAACATTGAAAGATCTACATTGAAGATAACACACTCCCCTCCCTGGTTATCTCCCAAGCTGAAACAGAGTTAAATGGCTACCAGACTCAGGGGTAACTCATTTTCAAGTTTCTTGTTTCAGATCAACCCAACCCTTTTCTTAATCCCCTCTCTTAATCCATTCTCTTAATCCAATCCCATCAGCTTTACAAACTGGCTTGATTGAAACCACTCAAGGGAAAGAATTACAGAATGACATTTCACTGCGCTCTGATGTGTTTCAGGGCTTTATAATTAACCACAAGGCTAGTAAACTCATAAATGATCGAACAAGTACAGAAGTCTACTTTTCTTAAAAAAATGTACAGTTGTCCAATTTAACAAAAGTTCCTAATATTTATGTGGAGATTTGCTGCTTAGGTTTTAAAAGTCAAACCTACAAAAATAAACATGACAGTTCTGAGTTGCATGACCTTTTTGGAAAAGTGGATGCATGGATTTCCAAAACTTTAAAAAATTGCAAAAACTTTGTTGATGGTCGTAGAGATAATCGGATTGCTTTAATCCTCCTACAATCTGGTAGATTAATAATCTCTCAGGATTTTTCCTCCGAGACAGTTGCCATGCTGACCTTGCCCGATTCCAGAATAAGTGTACAGAGGGATAAACAAACATTTCACAGTTTGAGAGCGCTGGGTCTACTTTTACCCAACATGTGCACTCTTGGTAAACATTGACAACAGTTGGTGGTGTCCCTTAGATCCCTGTTTTTGCTTTGATCTAATTCATATTGTCGTGGTGTAGGCATTTGGGTGTAGACCTATTTGCGGGGCAGCTTTTATCTCTGCCATGTTTGTTGTGGCAGGGACTACCTGTGATAGGGTTTGGTGTATTTGGATAACTTGCTTTGGGTTTTTGTTTGGGTTTTTGTTTGTTTTTCCAATCCTGTGCTACCCAATTTTAAGATATGCCAAAATAGTAGTAATTATAAATATTGTTATTATTATTATTCTCAACAGAACTACTACTTCTTACAGACGCGTACAGGGTCGGATCAAAAGCAAACATTTATTAGTTTCAATCTGAAAGCTCACTGTACAATTCCCCCAGAGAATTTATCTCCCTGTGAAATACTGTCAAAGTTGAAGAAATAGCATTTGATAAACCCACAACAAATCACCGTTGATTATTTCGATTGCAGCAACCAAAATAAGCTCAGTATTGAACATTTACAAGATCCCTTACAAACCATTGTCCACTCTTTTTACTAAAACTTAACCATCAATATTGATGAAAGTTTCACAGGTTGGTATGCTATCGAAAAAACATCTCAAAAAGAAAATATGGTTTTCTTGCTCAAGCAAAACGTTTCTACGCTATGCAATTTTTTGTTTGTAACAGTTTTATCAAATTCAAGGTATTTTTGTCATTGTTGTTATTATTATTATTATTTATTTGGCCATTGATACAAGGAAACATACAGGCAGTCGAAGTAAGATAAAACTGTAATTGTGGTAAAGCGCCCTCATGCGGTTAATTGGATCCAGGTTATTGTGTTACTGTGTCCTCTCTGTATTTGTTATTGTGTAATAATTTATAACACTTTTAATGTGGTTTTATGTATTTTTATATATACTTTTCACTCTGGGAAAAGGAATTTCATGTACTTTTTAACATTTAACATGACTAACAAAATATTATATTTAACTGAATAGTTTTGATTGAACTACCAAGCAAATTGCAACTTTCATAATTAGGGTTGTGCATTAAGGAAGCCCATCAGTGCCACGTTGGTTTCTCTTTCACCTGATACGGTTTCTCTTTCACCTGGTACGGTTTCTCTTTCACCTGGTATGGTTTCTCTTTCACCTGATACGGTTTCTCTTTCACCTGGTACGGTATCTCTTTCACCTGGTACAGTTTCTCTTTCACCTGGTACAGTTTCTCTTTCACCTGGTACGGTATCTCTTTCACCTGGTATGGTTTCTCTTTCACCTGATACGGTTTCTCTTTCACCTGGTACGGTATCTCTTTCACCTGGTACGGTTTCTCTTTCACCTGGTATGGTTTCTCTTTCACCTGATACGGTTTCTCTTTCACCTGGTACAGTTTCTCTTTCACCTGGTACAGTTTCTCTTTCACCTGGTACGGTATCTCTTTCACCTGGTACAGTTTCTCTTTCACCTGGTACAGTTTCTCTTTCACCTGATACGGTTTCTCTTTCACCTGGTACGGTATCTCTTTCACCTGGTACAGTTTCTCTTTCACCTGGTACAGTTTCTCTTTCACCTGGTACGGTTTCTCTTTCACCTGGTACAGTTTCTCTTTCACCTGGTACAGTTTCTCTTTCACCTGGTACGGTATCTCTTTCACCTGGTACGGTTTCTCTTTCACCTGGTATGGTTTCTCTTTCACCTGATACGGTTTCTCTTTCACCTGGTACAGTTTCTCTTTCACCTGGTACAGTTTCTCTTTCACCTGGTACGGTATCTCTTACCTGGTACAGTTTCTCTTTCACCTGGTACGGTATCTCTTTCACCTGGTACAGTTTCTCTTTCACCTGGTACGGTTGGGTTTTTTTCACCTGAAACAGTTTCTTTTTCACCTGGTACGGTATCTCTTTCACCTGGTACGGTTTCTCTTTCACCAGGTACGGTTTCTCTTTCACCTGGTACCGTTTCTCTTTCACTTGGTACGGTTTCTCGTTAAACTGGTACAGTTTCTCTTACACCTGGTACGGTTTCTCTTACACATGGTACGGTTTCTCTTTCACCTGGTACGGTTTCTTTTTCACCAGGTAGTGTTAGTCTTTCACAGCATTTCTATTTCACCTGGTTTCTCTTTCACCTGGTACGGTTTCTTTTTCACCTTGTATGGTCTTTCACCTGGTACGGTTTCTCTATCACCTGGTATGGTTTCTCTTTCACCAGGTAGTGTTACTCTTTCATCTGGTACGGTTTCTCTTGTACTTGTCAATTTATGTCTTAAAATTTAGCGTAAGAGCTATTCTTCAAAATACGATCAAAGCTGATGAAATTTGACAAATTTATGCCCATGCCTGTCATACTACAATAGTGCTGAACAACTTTCTGCTAAGCAACAAAAGCACTCACCAACAATACATTTGACACACATTTATTTAAACCTCTAGTGTCTTTCGCTAGAGCTCCTGAATCCTCCAAAATACATTTGTAATCCACTCTTAGGTAACCCCACACCAAAACGTTTGGACGTTTATTTGATTCGTATGCCTGATCCAATGATCAGCAATTGTAACTTGGGCCTGCAGTCCCAAATCTTACCAAGTCAGACAACTTTCTGAATGGGATTTTGATGGATTTTTGACTTTTCAAGGTTTCAACTTAAGTCATTGCCAAATTTCGAATGACAAATAACACACTGTATGTTTTGGTCTTTGTTTAACAGCCAACTAACCCTTCTTCTTTCTTTTTGTCTCTTGTCTCACACAGATCAAAGGAGGCAACTTCTAAATGATGTGGATTGACGAGGAAATACAATAAAATGTTCCTCTTTTAATTAGTATAACAGCAATTTCTACTTCTGAATAACAATTACTTTATTTTATTACAAATTAATCTTATTCTACACTATGTGCATTTGTTTTTAGAGTGAAATGAGGGAAAAACGAATTTAACAGCTATGACCAAAGTCAATTTCCATGTATTAACTGATTTGTTAATCATAGGCCAAATGACATAATGTCAGCTTTCTATTTGGTAAGTGCCTTTAAAAAAACAACTTGACATTTTTTTTAAAGACAAAGCACATCAAACCATCAGTGATTTACATTTGAACAATGTCTTTACTCTTGGTAATTACTCCACAAGTTAATGACCATAAAAAGTTACTTGGTAAAGAGCGCTGGAGAGCTCTAGATATTTTAAACCATTGGTAGAAACTATGGTAGAAATGACCCCCTTTGAAGTGATGTAGCTTTCGAGAAAGTACCAAAAGTATATATACTGCCTTTAAACTAAAGGGATTGTATACGTTTGGTAATTGAAACCCAATGTTTGTTTCAATCCTACATAGTTGTAGATATATACCATAAAACTAACCTGTGAAAATTTCATTTCAAAAGGTGGTAGCGTTTTTGAGATATTGCCGAAAATCTCAAGCGGTTATGTCCACGCAGGAGGAATAATCTGCAATTGAAATACACAATCTGAGAAACGGTACTGTCAGTATTAAACGCTTCTCAGATTCAAATTTGTAGGGATACAAAACGATATCTTTTTCCATAAACGCAGTACTTCGAAGTGAAAAGTTCCTCAAAATACAATATACTACCCAAAGCTGCTGTACTTCTTACCTAGTAAGTTTTTATTGCCATTACTTTTCAGAGTCATTACCAGGGTTTCTTCTAAAGAGCTGTCATTGAAAAAAAAGAAAACAACATGTATTTAAAATGCCTACTTCAAAATGACTTTATATATTTTTTGATAAATGGTGTATCTATGGTGAATAAAAATATGGAAATTAATCTAAAATTCGTTGACTCAAAGCATGTTTTCTGTTTGACAGGTTACAAGTTAGTGGCCGATTTCATAAAGAGCTTAGATTAATCTTAACTGCAAATCAATTTTAATTGCTAAGAAAGTGTGACGTCACAGTACAAATCACTATGGCAATACTGACAACTCATCTCAAGATCTGGGCTCCTTATTAATAGACCATATAAACTGTGACACCACATGGTTACAAACGTAAGAGATAAAGTCTCGACTTCCTAATGGCACAATTTGTAAACAGCTCAATGACAAGAAAACTTCATCTTACATTATTTTGTGGAATTGCACTGTACGATTTTTATCTCTATTTTTTTATTAATAAAGAGCAAGGGGTGCATCTCATACACTTCAACTTAGCTGGGGTTTATCTTGTGGTACTTGCGGCACAAAATGACACTTTTTCTGAACAAGGTGACATGGTGGAGGGCGATGAGATATACTTAATATTGAGTTGATGACTGCTCTTATGTGAACAAATTGGTATTAATAGACAGCATCAACAGTTACTACGACTCATTAGTTTTTATATTCCGAATTAAATACCATGCACAATATGTGGCAGAGAGTGTCCCCAAATGTTCCTATACTTTAACGAACTGTTGAGCTTATGTTTCTGTTATCAAATATTTTATAATCACACCGGCATTGACAATTCTTTGTTTCAAATCAACCAACGTCGAGTTTTTCCTAATTTCAAAATTCCGTTTTTTAGATGTAATAGTTTAAAGTATTATTTTGTTCATAGTGTGCCTGCCTTGTGGAACTCATTGCCAATCGATATCCGTTGTTTGACATACTCTTCATTTAAAGGCATCGTACACGTTTGGTAATTGTCAAAGACCAGTGTTCTCATTTGGTGTATCCCAACATGTGCATAAAATAACAAGCCTGTGAAAATTTGGGCTCAATTGGTCATCGAAGTTGCAAGATAATGATGAAAGAAAAAACACCCTTGTTGTGCAAATTTGTGTGCTTTCAGATAGGAATAAAAACTTCTTGCAAGAAGTTTTTATTATTTTAGCGAGAAGTTACCTCTTTCTCAAAAACTACGTTACTTCAGAGGGAGTCGTTTCTCACAATGTTTTGTACTATCAACAGCTCTCTGCTGCTTGTTACCAAGTAAGTTTTTATGCTAATATATATTTTGAGTAATTACCAAACGTGTACGATGCCTTTAAAGCAGCAGTCAAAAGTTTTCTCCTTGATTCAACCCATGCTACTCAAAGTTTTTAGCTGTTTATATCTTTGAAAACGTTAAAGTAACTAGTTGAAAAATGTGAATGTAACATTGTTTCTACGTTTACAATGTAATGTTGATTAAACATTACAGAATTACGTTGAATCTATACGTTCAGGCCTATTAATGTTTAAGTAATGTTCAGTGTAAACGTTATCAAAACGTTGTTTCAACGTCTCAATGCTATCTGGGACATCAAATCTGATATTTTATGGAGAATTACACTGTCTGATTTATATCAATTTTTTTTATGAAGAAGGGGCACATCCCAAAACTTGTTCAGCTGTTACTTTTATAACACTCTAATTTATTTTGAAATTATGACACAAAATGGTTGAATTTCCCATGTGACTGCAGTGCCTGCCAGAATAGCCCAAGAATGTACAGAGTATAACTCTTCTGGTATACAAACAATGGTTACATTGTTTATCTAAGACAGTTGTTAGAGTTCATTTGTAACTCAAGTTGTATATACATGCTCCATATTAATGCATCTAGACTAATAAAATGAGGCATTTTAAAGTCTTTTACTCGGCCCCTTTCTCCACTTCCTGTTCCGAAACGTTTTACATTAAAAAGGTATTAAATTCTATTTGGTAGTTTATATGCGTCTTAAAGGCACTGGACACGTTTGGTAATTGTCAAAGACCAGTATTCTCACTTGGTGTATCCCAACATATGCATAAAATAACAAACCTGTGAAAATTTGGGCTAATTGGTCATCGAAGTTGCAAGAAAATAATGAAAGACAAAAACCCCTTGTGGAATAAATTTGTGTGCTTTCAGATGCCTGAGAAAAGCTTCAGGCCTGAAGTCTTCAGAATCTTCAGATTCAAATATTTAGTTGAGAAATTACATCTTTCTCGAAAACTACGTTACTTCACGCAGGGAGTCGTTTCTCACAATGTTTGATACTATCAACAGCTCTCCGTTGCTCGTTACCAAGTAAGTTTTTATGCTAATATATATCATTTGAGTAGTTACCAAACGTGTCCAGTGCCTTTAGTTAAAGGTATTGTACACTTTTGGTAACAGCTCAAAATCAGTGTCCACATTTTGTGTGATTCCACATATGCATGAACAAACAAACATGTGAAAGTTTGAGCTCAATTGGTCATTGAGATCACGAGAAAATAGTGAAAAGAGACCTTGTTTTCTGTTTTTTCAAAATATCACGCGTGATAAAAACTATTGTTTTACTCATTTCTCAGAAACGATAGCATTTTAGGCAGAAATATTTTAAGGAACCCTTTCTACCATTACTTACTTTAAATCATGTATGTTATGTGTGAAACTGTGAACATTTGTGTTTTTCGATCTTACTAATATAGTGTACAGGGCCTTTAACGTTTTGGTAAAAAATACCCATAATTCGAAGCTTGTTTGCAGTTTCGGAGGTCTTTTAACAGTACCATGTCAAAATCACAAGTGGGCCTACTGGAGGGGACAGTGAATAGTTCACCCTAATCAACGGATTCCGTGGGTGTAATGAGGTGATATAAAAGATTGGGTGCCGAAGACGCCATTTCAGCAAGAAACCCTTTTGATGCAACAATAGATCAGTACAGACAATGACTATTGCTTTTGAGGATTTAAAGGTATTGTACACTTTTGGTAACAGCTCAAAATCAGTGTCTTCATTTTGTGTGATTCAACATATGCATGAACAAACAAACCTGTGAAAGTTTGAGCTCAATTGGTCATCGAGATCACGAGAAAATAGTGAAAAGAGACCTTATGTGTTTTCTGTTTTTTCAAAATATCGCGCGTGATAAAAACTATTGTTTTACTCATTTCTCAGAAACGATAACATTTTAGGCAGAAATATTTTAAGGAACCCTTTCTACCATTACTTACTTTAAATCATGTAAGTTGTGTGTGAATCTGTGAACATTTGTGTTTTTCGATCTTACCAATAATGTACAGGGCCTTTAACAAAACATTTGCGAGCTGAAATGGCGCTCATTCGTATTTCCATATTAATTGCTCCATGGTATTTCACGTTCCAACAATAGATAGAGCTGCTGTTCCCCCATCTCACGGTGCCTTCGGCACTCTTGCTGATACTTTTCTCGGTACTTTCTCAAGCTGTTAAAAGCAGCTTATTATATAATAAGTCTGAGAAGCGGCCATGAATCATGTTTGGACATTGCTATTGGTTGCTTCTTTTGTACCATGGAATGCTTGGATGAGCTGAGTGGGTTGTGAGGTTGGTTTGTGCTTGCCTCAAATCAAGCCTTGCACACAACACATCCATAAGCTCTCTATGAGATACCAAAGACGGATGCACGAAAGACTCTCACGTCCGTAAAGTTATCTGGAATTGCGAGTCAAAAAAGGTAAGTCTATTTCTCATGGAACGTTCATATCAAGACAATTTCCACATAAAGAAAACGCACAAGGAGGTTTTTGCCTTGCATTCTTTTGTAAAGGTGTAGCGGGTACTTTCTCGTCCAACCCATTTTTAACCATAGCGAGTATGCCAATAAAACTTATCTGTTGAGTTGAGACCACACAGTTTGTCATTCCACTTGGTTTTATTCTTGGATGAAAGAAACATAGTTTGAGGGTGGTCTGCATGGTTCGTTTTTCTTACGGCATGGTTACGTTAGCATATACACATGTCTCTGTACCTGTAGCAAGATATGTGCAAAAAAAGAGTGTTTTGTAGGAGGAAGTTGAATGAGAGTGTTCAACTATCCATGAAAACTACACAATGTAATGAAGAACAAAACATGAAGAAAGTAGCTAAAAACAATATGTTTACTAAAATGTTTTCACTAAAATGTTTTGCAGGAGGAAGTTGAATAAGAGTTCACATCGCATGAAACTACACAATGTAATGAAAAAAATGGGAAAAGGAACTCAACACAATGTTCACTAAAATGTTTTGGTGATGGTAAACTAAAGTAAACAAACAATCAATTTGAGAATGTTGTCTTTGGTATACTTTTGGTAATTGTCAAATACCAGTATTCTCACTTGGTGTATCCCAACATTGTATGCATAAAATAACAAACCTGTGAAAAGTTGGGCTGAATTGCTCATCGAAGTTGCAAGAAAATAATAAAAGAAAAAAACACCATTGTTGCAACAGAATTGTGTGCTAGTGTCAGATGCCTGAGATAAAGAAGCCTTTCTCATATTCAAATTGTGGGAGCACAATCACCTCTTTCTCTTAAACTACATTACTTCAAAGGGGTCGTACAATGTTTTATAATATTAACAGCTCTCCAGTGCTCATTCCCAATTACGTTTTTATGGTCATTCATTTTTTGAGTTATTACAAAGGTATAACCTCCATTTTGAAGACTTGTCCAGTTAGTACTGAACATTTAAATGGATGTAAATAAAAAGCTATAGGGCCTCCTAGTGGGAAAATTGCAAACTCGATTGGTTAAGTTTGAACACTGACAAAAATATATTATGTATTTTTTTATATTTAATTTTATATTTTATTTTTAACAAAAACTACATCGATGTGCATCAATTCCCCATTCAAACTGATATGACCAAACCGAGGCTGCACTGGGTGATATAGTCTGGGAACTTGTCGATATTGTTGAGAATCAGTATTCATTTTGTTGAAAGGGAACGTTTGGGGGACAGATGAAATAGAAAGTAAGATGTGAAAAGCTAAACAGAATTAACAGTTTCATTCTCAGTCAGAGCTGGTTTCGTGTTTCCTGGATTTTACACATCTTATTCTCTATAAGTAATCCGATCATCGCATCTATCCGATCATCTCATACGAAGCTTAAAGGCATCGTACACGTTTGGTAATTGGAGCCTATTGTTTGTTTCAAACCTATATAGTTGTAGATATATACCATAAAACTAACCTGTGAAAATTTCATTTCAAAAGGTGGTAGCGTTTTTGAGATATTGCCGAAAATCTAGAGCGGTTATGTCCACGCAGGAAGAATAGTCTGCATTGGAATACACACTCCGAGAAGCGTTACGCCTTCTCAGATTCAAATGTTTGGGGGATAAAAAGTGATATATTTTCCATAACCGCAGTACTTTGAAGTGAAAAGTTTCTCAAATTGCATTATACTATCCAAAGCTGCTGTACTATACTTATTGAGTAAGTTTGTATTGCCATTAATTATCAGAGTCGTTACCAAACGTGTACGATGCCTTTAACAGCATCTTACCTGAACCCACAGATCAGCTTTTCTTGTGAGTGTATTGTAAGCTAAAAAGAACAGACATTTACAAAGACGAGGAAGTATAGTGGATTTGGGGTTTCAAGCCAGGGTTTTGGGAGAACAACAAAATGCCCATGGGTTGACTTATGAACAGAGGATGAGGACAATTTCCCATTGAGCCACATTTTGTATTATGCTTTCACTCAACGCCCGAAATGTTTGATAAAAAGCTTGGCATACCAAGAGTAGGTGGCGTCTCCCCCACCCAACGGACATGCACACGGAAACCAGTCATCTCGCCCCCCAGCAAAGTCGCCCACCACAAAGTCGCCCCCCAGCAAAGTCGCCCACTACAAAGTCGCCCCCTCACTTACAAAGTCGCCCCTGTCAAAGTCGCCCCTCACAAAGTCGCCCCCTGACAGAGTCGCCCCCAACAAAGTCGCCACCCACCCACACACACAACCTTAGGGATCGGGTTTGTAGGGTCCCGCAAATGTTGTTCTATTATTCCCTTTTCTGAAGAATTCCTCTGTGGGATCCAAGTTGAACAAAGAAAACCTTTGAGGGGTTCCAGTTGAGTAAAAGACCCACAAGGGCTTGTGCATAAGCCCACAGCTCTGTGTTGCGTACACACTGCGGACATTCCTTTTTTCTATAAGGAAAATCATATTCTTCAACTCTGTAAAAACAAAAAACTATGGTCGACCCAAATAAATAATTGTTGGTTGGAAAGTGCAGACGCCCTCACAGAAATTTATAACTCCTTTTAGTACACATATTTGCGTTTTACAAACATACTTTTGTTTGTTAGTCAGGCCTAGGACTGGAAAAACATCAGTCGTTGAACCAGATGAACACATTTACCTTTAGGGTTTTACTTCAAAGTTTGATAAATGGGTCATAAAGCAGATGTTCGTACCATTTTAACCCCTACTTATGCGAACAAAAGAAGAACCTTCCCATTGATGCTTTTACCTTCCCTTATTTTCAGATAAACATGAAGACCCTCGCAATCTGTGGTTTTGTAGCGGTGCTTTGTGTCGTTCAGATTACAGGTAATTGTATTTATTGTGGAACTTTTTTTCCCCTTCTGTTGCCAGCACAGTTCACGGAAAGTGGCCCTTGAATAATAAGGGGGCGACAATTAAGTTGAACAGGACTTAAATGGTGTATTGAAGATATTTTCGGAGTTCGGCAACGTAAAACCACAATAAATTTAGAAAATCTGTTTTTATTTATTTTATTATATTTATTTGATTACAAATACAACAGCACAATTAGCAAAAATAACAGGATGAATAGGAAATGAGAAGAAATACTCAGTTTTAGATGTGAGAGGAAACCCCCATGGGAAGTATTTGAGAAGTGCTAGTGATAATACTATAAATGACTGATAAATTGGAGGAGCGCTCCAGTCATTGTAAATTGTTGCTTCTTTTCGAAACGTTATTTCCCGTTTTGAACAGTGGTTATTATTTCTAAACCATCTTCCTACAGCTTTGCCTGGGCAGCGTGAGCTAGAAGAAGCCGATGAGTTGGAAGAGCGCTCCAGTTCTTGTATGAGGCTGATAATAGACTCCAATAACTGCAATGGTCACGGTTGGTGCCGGGAAGGTCGCAACGGCTACTCGTGTAGCTGCTACGAAGGATGGGGAGGCCGTGACTGTGTGGATGGTAGGCCCTCTACGTTCATTAAAATCTCATTTATTTGTTTCTACCTTAATGCTATCACATTTTAGTGTTATTCCTTGATGATACCGGGACTGTATTCAAATACTGACATAATCATGTCTGCCTATGTGTCATTGTTAACAAAAATGTCCTAAACCACAAATATTTTTTGCGATTTGGGGGGGGGGGGTGGCACACCAAAAGTCATAGAAAGTGCACCTTGGGTCAGAGTTTTGACAGAAAATTGATGATGATAACAAGTATTGCACATACCTTTGAACTTACACTACGTTGCTTGTTGTTATCACAGCAAGTTCGTTTGTCTTACCCTACGAACGTAATCTAAATTAAATTTGAAAGCTACATTTAAAAAAATGAATTGCCCGTCAGAATTGACTTGGAGAAGGTCCGCACTCGGTGCCGGGTGCAGAATGATAATTTGTGCATTTCTGCCAATGGTTGGTAAGAAGTTATTAAACATCAGTAAACAACATACATTTCATGATTTTTGGGCTAGCAGTTGCGCTAATCGCAATCCTCTATACGCAAACCGTCGGAGGCCGAAGCAACTAATTTGCAGCTGTGCAGCTCAACGAAACTGTGCACACACAAACTCAATGTGCTTTTAACTACAAATATGTGTGACAAATTATATTCCCGCCATGAACAACATGAATTTAAACTTACATTGAGTCAACGTGACATTAATAGCCTCAATGCAATGTGCAGAAATCTTCATGGATTTGCATGGAGAGAAAAACCCCACCAATGGATTGTCCACGGTGTCTTTTAATGTGAGAAATCTTGTCGTGCACGTTGTGCTCGGTTGATGGGTGAGACAGAATAAACCATTATCATGCTGCCGTCTTGGTCATGTTCCTTGTATCAAATAACAGTATAGTAAACGGCGATATTCATTGTACAAAAAAGGAACCAGACCATTCTCCTTCCAGCCTCAGTTCGATTACATTGATTTGAATGGGGGAAATCAAAACTGTATTAAACCAATTCGCCTGACGTCATCATCACAATAATCATGGATCAATATCCCGTGTGTTATACAGTGTAGTGCGCCGGCACTTTAGGCGATGCATGCGCTTACGCGTTTAGACTAACATCATGGCGAGCGTCAGTGGTTCCAGTAGTATTAAAACACTGCATTGCAGTACTATTTTAAGACAACAAAAGTTGCAATATGACATTCTTTGTATCGCGTTATACTCTGTGTAGGCCTATAAACACAGGACACGAACTAGATACTACTGAGTGATATCAATAAAGGTAAAGTTGTATGTCGTAGAAATCGGATTGAATTCAAGGTTGGGTACGCATCGAAGTTAAAAAACTGTCAGCATCTTCAATTTGTTTGTGACAACATGCTCTTTCCTCCATGCTATGTAATTGATATGTTGCTTGATGTTGTCTGACGCGTGCGGGTTCATGGTTATGTTATTTTTTACTTACAAATGTGTTTCTCCTGGCATTGTTCCGACTTCTGGTTCTATTTGAGAAGTGCCAGTGATAATAATAAATGACTGATAAATTGGAGGAGCGCTCCTTTCATTATAAATTGTTGCTTCTTTTCGAAACGTTATTTCCCGTTTTGAACAGTGGTTATTATTTCTAAACCATCTTCCTACAGCTTTGCCAGGGCAGCGTGAGCTAGAAGAAGCCGATGAGTTGGAAGAGCGCTCCAGTTCTTGTATGAGGCTGATGCTAGACTCCAATAACTGCAATGGTCATGGTTGGTGCCGGGAAGGTCGCAACGGCTACTCGTGTAGCTGCTACGAAGGATGGGGAGGCCGTGACTGTGTGGATGGTAGGCCCCTACGTTCGTTAAAATCTCATTTAAGTTTGTTTCCACCTTAAAGACACTGGACACCTTTGGTAATTGTCAAAGACCAGTCTTCTCACTTGGTGTACCTCAACATATGCACAAAATAACAAACCTGTGAAAATTTGAATTCAATTGGTCATCGAAGTTGCGAGATAATAATGGAAGAAAAAACACCCTTGTCACACGAAGTTGTGTGCTTTCAGATGCTTGATTTCGAGACCTCGCGCGTGAGGTCTCGAAATAAATTCAAATATTTTACTGAGAAATGTATTTTTTCTCAAAAACGACGTTACTTCAGAGGGAGCCGTTTCTCACAGTGTTTTATACTATCAACAGCTCTCCATTGATCGTTACCAAGTAAGTTTTTATGCTTTTGAGTAATTACCAATAGTGTCCAGTGCCTTGCTATCACATTTTAGTGTTATTCCTTGATAGTACCGGGACTGTATTCAAATACTGACATAATCATGTCTGCCTATGTGTCATTGTTAACAAAAAATGTCCTAAACCACAAATATTTGCGATTTGTTTTGGGGGGCACGCCAAAAGTCATAGAAAGTGCACCTTGGGTTAGCCCCGTGCCAATACTCTGGACTTCCTCCGATCCTTCCAAGGTCCTCCGATCCTTCCAAGGATCGGAGGAAGTTACTTCTAGAACTATGAGGTTTGTTTCGCTATGGAGACGATAGCGAAACGAACCTCATAGTTCTAGGAGTAGGAGGAAGTCCAGAGTATTGGCACTATTATATTAATGGGGCTAACCATGGGTCAGAGTTTTGACAGAAAATTGATGATGATAAAAAGTATTGCACATACCTTTGAACTTACACTGCGTTGCTTGTTGTTATCACAGCAAGTTCGTTTGTCTTACCCTACGAACGTAATCTAAATTAACTTTGAAAGCTACATTTAAAAAATTGAATTGCCCGTCAGAATTGACTTGGAGAAGGTCCGCACTCGGTGCCGGGTGCAGCATGGCCTGTTTCGTTTGGGAGTCAACTCGACCCAGAAAATGAGTCAGTGTTTTTGACTCAGGTTCACACTGGTCATGTCAACTTCCAAAACAGGTCATCCCCAACCTCGTCCCCATGGTGTGTCGAGCAGTACGAGGTTGACCGCTCTCTCACCCTGGTATTGGATCATTTGCATATCCAAATTTTTTGGATACGTATGCAAATTAGAATAGTCTGGCTCTGAACATGTTGAATACTGAATGAGTCCAACTTAACATGTTTACGTTAGACTTTTGTACACCAGTCGTTGTCCAATCAGGATCCAAGTAAGGAGTTTCCCTTCCAGGGTTTACTATTGTAAACATGGTTGGAAATAAAGTTAACCATGGAGACGAGGTTGGGTCATCCCTGGAAATGCGTGTGATCTAGACCCTTTTATACTATGTCAATTCTAACCCAAATCCTCACACAGAGTTCCCCATCAATATTTACTGACACTAAATTTGTTTGAAACGTCTGTCCTTTTACAGCCTTGAAACCTAAGCTTGCTCAGAGTGAACGAGAGGTAAATGCTGAAGAGCCGATGTCAAAGAGAGCTAAAGTGTTGGAGTTACTACGAAGACTTCTTGAATAAGTTCAACGTTTGTACTTTCAGAAAAACAAATCCTTGATTGTTTCCTCTGAACTCCTACTTATCAAACTTTAGTGATTGTGTGCTTTAGTTTACTGGAAGAACATCAGAACATCAATTAAAACAAAATTCGCTTTAAAGTATTTTAATCAGGACTGGATGACTTTTGAGACGATATAGCGGGCGGAAAGTCACGATATAGAGGGCGTCCTACTCACTGGTCCTTGCCATTCAGCATAAAATTCAACTTAGATCCCCGTAAAACAAGAAATATTTCAAGGGCTGTTTTGGTTTGCCTGTTTTGATCTATTTGTTTTTTAATCAATTTGGTGTAGGCCTATATGGATAAAACCAAATAATATTCTTTATCCCAGATGCAAAATGAACATCTATTAATTTAGTTATTTTTATTTTTCTATATATTTTTTTCAAAACCAGATATTTATGTTTGTTACGCATGATGTAGTATTAAGGATATCGGACCAAGAATACAAATAAAAACGCATAAATACAATAGTAATGTGATTGCTACAATGTGTAGTGTTTTCCATTTCAATGTTTGTGTCGATACTGTAATGTTCTACCTGTAATATTTTGGGGGTTCAAGTCACTCACACGAGATGCAAAGATGACTGCCATTATACAAGAACACCTTTCTATTGCAACATCACATCCCGAGTTTTTGCCAACCAAGGTTGGAAAACTAAGGGAAGCCATAAGCAGAAACATATAGCCAAAATTTGTAACATTGTTACACATTCAAAAATAGTGTTGAGTTTGTTGGAAACAAAGCAACCAATCATGGGATGTATTTTATGTTAATTGAAAGTTTGCAGAAATGTTGAATTTGAACACATTTGTTAACACGATTGCATGTTTTGCTAACATTCGGCCATCTATGCCAACCAGCGCGGTTTGTTTACAATGGAAAAGTCTATTAGTCAACATCTCATTAGCATAAATCCCAACAACAGAGGTCTCACCTTAAGTTTTACAGTCTATCCTTGCAAAGTTCTACTACACTACCAATTAACCCTGGGTGGTGAACCCACGACCACGGTCACGCTATTGTTCTGTTTGAGTAGGTGTGAGTAGTGTGCAATTTGGTTAACACAATCCCTTTTCTAATGGTCTAAACATGAGTCCCCCGATTCAATTAAACGCTATAAATCGCAACAATAATTTCATACATGCCAGATTATTATTATTATTTATATTTTATTTGCCATGACAGTACAAAACAAAATACAAGACAATATATCCCAAGATGGGCGAGGGACAGCAAAAGCAAATACAATGTACATACTATGATCCATAGATCTGGTGCCCCACATCTGGGGGTACACAAAGATATAAATAAAGATACAAATTATTGTACATTATTGTACGCGATTTCACTTCGAATGGTTTCAAACATTAATTGAGCGACATCAAGTTTTCAAACTAAAATATTTATAATAAACTGCAACATAGGCCCCTTATATTAAACAAAATAAAGTGAGACAAATCTCATGTTTTTTGTTTATGAATTATCAATGGTTTTAACAACATTGAATACTTGGTTCTTGAATCATGAGAATTATTTGTGTTTTGGCTGCAAGTTGCCAACCACGGCGTTTAAAGGCATCGTACACGTTTGGTAATGACTCTGATAATAATGGCAATAAAAACTTACTCGGTAAGAAGTTTTTTTTCAGGAAATTTGTTCACCAACTTACCGAATGTGGCGTGTCGTGGTCAAGCGGTCTAGTTCACCGAACCAAAGCTTTGGCGTTGTCTTTTGCCAGCAGCAGAGTGTGGGTTCGAATCCCGGTCATGGCACTAATTTTGTGCCCTTGAGCAAGGCACTTAACCATAATTGCTTCGTAAAAAGTTGGGAAGGTAGTGCATTCTGCTAGACCAGCCAGGTTCCTAGTGGATGATACCCTTGCCTACATCCTTACGGACTGTAAAGGGGGTAACCCTGTTTCAGCCCTAGGAGTAGGTGGCAACATGCCCCTAGTGACAGTTGATTTGTCTCGATAGCCCAAATTGGTAAGGTGAACCCCTCACCTTGAAGTGGCCGTCCGGCCTTGTGATTTAAGGCGATATCTCATAACAATAAATTTTAAAAAAATACAAAATAGGCTAGGCCTGCTATGAATTGGAAAAACTGAAATGGCGGATGAATTTTGTTCGCACAATATTCTTGCGAAATATTTCAAACAATATCAAGCATATCAAAAAGCAAGCCTAACTAAAAAGCAAGCTTGCGGATTAATATGTTCTATCTTTAGTTACAACAATCAGTACGGCAAGGATTGCTCTCTGGTGATTGCTTGAGCACGGACCCTTAAAAACGCCCTCTATTGACCAATTATAGTTTATGGACCCGCAATGCCCACACAAGCGGCGAGGCCGAATCCTAATTATTAAAAACTTGCTCACAATAAACTTGTTTTAAGCCATCGGTTCAAGACAAACCTGGTTCTTAAGCTTATTGACTGAATTTGCAGTTGTAAATAATGGGAGAAATAATATCCAACAACCCAGTATTTCGGTGGCTGATGAACTGAGCGAGGTGGGAAAATAAATTCAAATTGGTGATGATTGGAGGAACCTTCCGCCCGACTGAAGCAACTATTCAGTCTGCAAACCGACAAGAATGCCTATACCATGCCCGATGTGGGGCAGAGGGTATCATTTCCTCTTGTACAGAAGTACCCCTTTAAAATCCTCTAAAGAATTCTTGAGATTCCAAGCACACAATGAAAACACAATAGTGGTTGGGTGGTACCACCATGCCCCATATCGAGCGCCACATAGGAATAGAATGATCACACAAAAGCGCAATTATGTCATCTACACATACACACTGTGAGTTATTGATACGGAGAAGTCAAGGTAAAATATTTTAAATGAAAAAAACCCCTCCTTTTTTTATAAGTCTTTCCTGTATGGAAAGGTTGTGGATAGTGGCAAAGTTTAAAGCAAATGTACAACATTGGTAATTGTCAAAGACCAGTATCCACACTTGATGTGACCCAACATATACATGAAATAACAAACCTGTGAAAGTTCAAGCTAAATCGGTCTTCGGAGTCATGAGAAAAACAGCGAAAAACCCCATGATATATTTTCACTGTTTTCAAACATCGGATTTTATCACCAGTGATAAAGACTAATTGTTTTACTAATTTCCTAAAAACTATAGCATTTCAAGCAAAACTATTTTAAGGGAAGTTTTCCACTATGACCATCTTTATACCATGTAAAATCTGTGAACATTTATATTTTTAACCTTACCAATGTTGTACACTGAAAGTGGCGAGGTGGGCTGCCTCATGTTTGAACGGGCAGGGGAAATATTACCAACTTCTTCACCCATTAAAATTAAGAAAACAAAAGTAATATATTGAAGAAAGAAATACACAACAGCATTGTTTTATTTGAAATAAATAACTGCTTTTATTATTTAACATAAGTTCTGCATATACTACACATGTGTCACTTATGTGCACTTTATGTACATATAAGGTTGCAGGGTTATGGACGGAATTAAGGTATAAAAATACAAATTAGTAATAATTCATAACTCATAAAATTACAACCATCAGCTGTCAAAAATGTACAAGTGGAAAAACCGCTAAAAGTATTTATCAAAAATAGTGATTGAGGGAAAACGATAACTGGCGTCAACAATTTTACTCTTTCTGCCATCACTTTAAATGACCATACTGGTATTTTGGAGAGTAGATGCATGAGGCTAAAGGCATCGTACACGTTTGGTAATGACTCAAAACAAATATTAGCATAAAAACTTACTTGGTAACAAGCAACGGAGAGCTGTTGATAGTATAAAACATTGAAGGAAACGACTACCTCTGAAGTAACGTAGTTTTTGAGAAAGAGGTAATTTCTCACTAAAATAATAAAAACTTCTTGCAAGAAATTTTTATTCCTATATCTGAAAGCACACAAATTTGTACAACAAGGGTAATTTTTCTTTCATCATTTTCTTGCAACTTCGATGACCAATTGAGCCCAAAGTTTCACAGGCTTGTTATTTTATGCATATGTGGGGATACACCAAGTGAGAACACTGGTCGTTGACAATTTCCAAACGTGTTCAGTGCCTTTTAGGAAATTGTCAAAGAGCAAACTTTCAAAGAGTAGTATCCACACTTTTAGTGACTCACATACATGAATTAACAAACCTGTGATCTTGTAGTCACAAGAAAATAGGGAAAAACTCCATTATAGGTTTGTACTGCTTTCAAACATGGTGTTTTGGACTCACAAGATAAGATCAAAACTAATTGTTTTACTCATTTCTCAAAACTTAGTATTTCAAGCAAAACTATTTCAAGTAAAGCTTATCACCATGACTATCTTCCATTTAAGTTATGTGGAAATCTGTGAACATCTCTATTTCCAATCTTACTAGTGCTGGGCACACCCATTAAAGTGGTGAAACAATGGAATGCAAAGTGTCGTTAAAGGGATTGTATATGTTTGGTAATTGGAACCCACTGTTTGTTTCAATCCTACATAGTTGTAGATATACACCATTAAACTAAACTGTGAAAATTTCATTTCAAAAGGTGGTGGCGTTTTTGAGATATTGCCGATTGCCGAAAATCTGGAGCGGTATGTCCACGCAGGAAGAATAATCTGCAATTGGAATACACAATCTGAGAAACAGTTCTCAGATTGAAATGTTTTTGAATCCCTCTCTCTAAAACCACATTCCTTTGTAGGGAACTGTTTCTCAAAATGTTACATTATCAACAGCTGCAGTGCTTCTTACCAAGTGAGTTCTTATGGTTATTTAGTTTTGGAGTAATTACCAATGATTGATCAATGAAGTAGCCTACATGTGTTCCCAACTTTAGAATCATCCAAACTATATAGTTGGGACCAGTCCCAGCTCGAGTGTTACAGTTGGGACTGCCCAATTAAAGCTGGGATCCAGAGATCTGTCACCAATAATGTGCTCCCTTTCTTCATATCCAAAGTTGATAAATATCGTATGGTGCAATTTCCATAAAATTTCCTCCATTGTGCTGTGTACGAATAGTACCTGCAGGAAGTCAAGGCTCTGTGACTCTTTTGTAAACAAAAAGATGATGCCACTGGTTACGCTTTTTTTTATACCTAACTGGGAAATCAGAAAACAATAAAAACGCACAAATAAATTAAACAAACCATGTACAATATTTGGGCTGTTCTTGGTAACAAAATACCAAAGGTTGCACACGTTACTCATTATTCATTCAAATTTATGCGCAAAATCAAGCATTCAAATTTATGCGCAAAATCAAGCTCACTCATATCTGTAAAAGCTTTTTTTGTAATGATATAAAACACAGACTTTTAAAAAGTTAGTACATTGTAAATGGTTCATTTAGAAAGTCAATACGAAAATATCTTACAATGAATTGATTAAAAAAATAAATTGCTGTTAAATTATCCAAAAGCACCAAGTACAAGTATTGACATTGTTCACTAAAATAACAAAATAATAACTGAGATGATAGAGAAAAAGGTTTTCATATTATATTGAATAACATAATCACTCAGGCATATGAATACTTTGTTTTATTTCGCCGTTCCGACATTTCATTTCATTTAATTTATTCTGGTTGTGAAGCCAAGGACTCTCAGAAAAGCGAGCTTAATCACTATACTAGCCAAGAACCCCATGGAGAGAAGACAAGGAAGGAAGTTTAAGTTTTAGATGTGGGAGGAAAACCCCAGAGAATTATTCTCGGGAAAACCCACGCAGTCAGGTATAGGGACTGAAAACCCAATCCACGTAGTGCCCCCGGTGTGATTCGAACCGGGGTCCTAGAGGTGGAAGGCGAGGAAATATACCATTTCGCCAACCCGGCCACATGATTAACAAATTTAGGTTGCTGTTCACCGATGTATAAATAAAAATAAATTTGTATTACCAGGGCCCAATTTCATAGAGCTGCTTAAGCACAAAAACTAGCTAAGCACAATAAAAATATGCTTACCAGAATAAGGTTACCAGCCAAAATAGTATTCCGCACGTACCATTTGTGGTTGGTATCCTGCTTATTTTTGCTTAGCAGAAAATTTCTAAGCAATATTTGCTGTTAAGCAGCCCAATGAAACTGGGCCCAGGTAATAATCTCTTCTCTTTTGGATGAAGTGGTGGCTGTGAAAAGTGCTGCTTGGTTGTTCTCAACGTGTGGACTAGTGCAAAAATATAACATGGTCTGAGGGTGGACAGTCCATAGTACTCCTCAAGGTATTGAAAGTTGATTAACTAGTTCCCGAGGCAAAGCTGAAGGACTTAGTTTGTTAATTTCCAATACCGAGGGGAGCCATTATCAAATGTCCACCTAAAATAAACCATGCAATATTTGCTTTACTGTAATATCTCATACATATTCAGATGTCCACAATATTCTCTAGTTCGGCATCCTTGAGCTCGGAAAATGCAGATTGACATTTACGTGAACCGCCATGTTCATGTACATCATGTGTATGTAGCTAGGGCCATGTAAATGATCAGAACTAAACAATAGAACCTTGGTGCAAACTATTGGCTGAATCACTCTGTACTTGCACAGGAGATAAGCTCGGACAACTATCTTGACCCCCCCCCCCCACAAAACAACAAACAATAACCCTACAACATTTTAAAGTCTGTACATTCCGAAGGCCCTCTGTTGCTCTGTACATCACTGCTTCCCAGCAGTGGCCGTAGCTACAATCGGCTTCCACATGAACTCCTGACCCTGGGCAAAGTCGCCTTGTCCCACCATGTGAACAGCCGGCTTGTAGTCTTCTAAGGCCGTCAGACTAAGCGGCTGCCAGTCCTTCCTGGCAGTCTGGACTTTACGCTCCGAGCGTTGCCGGCCTTCACTGCTGGGTTGAGATGTTAGGGATGATGAGACCGCTGGGGCTGTGCTTGAGCGGATCTTCCTTAGACTTAGAGCTGGAATTTGAGAAAGAATAAAAAAAACCCATTAAACTGCAATCTCTAAAGGGACCATACTAAACATGAACGATGAATCATTCTCTACAAATTGCATGGAAACATTTGTAACACTACACCCTCCCCATAAAAAAAAAAAAAAAAAAAAAAAAATTATGAACATTTAAATTATGCTGTTTACAAGGTTTTTACAATTGTTACTTTTGTTGAAATAATCATTGGTTTATACATACATATACACTTATAACAAATTCTATTCTCAAAAACACAAGAATCAAATCTTTTTACGATGAACTTCAATACAATTATTGGAATGTTAAAGCAGTGCTTTTTCAAAAAGTCAACAACTTGAAAACTAACATATACATATTTGTACATCAAGAAGATGGCCTTAACTTTGGATCTAATTGGGACCTTCATCAGAGGCATTGACAAGATACAAACATTAAAACACTTCCATTTATATGGGGAAAAGGGAAAGAAAAGAATTATAGGAAGGTATCCAAAATAGAGCGGGAAAATAGAAGCCAATTAATAATGGCACCAATCTGGCATAACTCCATGGCTCAGTATACAAATAATTAATGTTTATGAGTGCAATGGTGATTTTCACGAGTTGAAAGATGGAATGTTCCATTCAACGAGGCAAAGCCGAGATGAAAATATTCTCACCATTGCATGAATGCAAAACATTCAGTATTTGTTTTATATAACACCCATGTAGATCTTTGTCATTTTGGAGGAAAGACAATCCCAAAATGTACGAGATTGTACTCTGGCAACCACTACGAGACTGTTTTGTACAGCTGTGACAGGCCGGGTTTGTAGTCGGTCGCGCAATGATAATCGTTGAACGCTGAAGGGCACCAGAAGATGAAGCCGACTTCGATAACAGCTATAAATTGTGTTTTTCATGATCGCACGTCAAGTTTTCAGCCGTGTGGACATCGCGCAACCAATCGGCCATCGCCTGCACATACATGGTGGTCTAGCATGCAATAGTGCAAAAAAGGATGGAATAAAAATGCACGCTGAATTATACCAAAATGCACGCTTAATGACGTAGGCTGTGAAATGGTGTAAATAATGACTGCCGCGTGACCTTCAATCCTCCAATCAAATAACAAGGATCTACTTGGGTGTTATAAAACTACATAAACCATAGACTTTTTCGCAAATACCCAGTACGCGGTCATTTGCCGTGGAATGAGGTGCATGCTGGTCTATTAGCAACACATTTTGATCGCTAACTAGACCAGCATGCACCTCATTCCACGGCTAACGCATGCGTACGGAGTATTTGCGAAGTAGTCTATGGAATACTATTGGGTGTGACTGCTGCCCTCTAGTGTCTCCAAGTCACCAACTCAATGCATGTTCATATTAATCTTAAGATACATCCCCTGAAACCTCTTCCAAGAATCAATGTTATACCATTTTATACCTTTAAGAGAAAGGTTAATAGAGCTTTAGTTTTAAATTTGTAATTTCTAGGCAAGATTGATCATTTACCTGGTTTAGTCTCCGGCTCACCATCTCCTAGAGACGCCCTTGTCATTACTTCCTTCCCAGGTATAAACCTTCCAGTAGCATCCCGCTTCTGCTCCCACCTCTTGCGGAACTGTCCTGGGACAGTGGCCGCCTCTTCTGTGAGAAACGACAGAGGTTTTGCTTTCTCTTTGGCAGCCTTTGGTTGATCATCTTTAGGGATGTCCGGCAGTGAATCCCAGCTCATCGAGTCATCATCGTCGTCCGCATCGTTGTCACCATGTCCTCCTCGTTGAGGTCTGCCGGGGGTTGCTGGAAGGTTCTCTAAGGGAGGAAGCTGCTGAGGCCAGGGGGAGGGAACCTCTCGAAGCCACTTTTTGTAAGTAGGTTCGTCTTCATCAGAGTTGTCCTGTGCACAAATAATTTAATATGTTATTCAGTTGAGCTTTTAATTCTGATCAACTTATAAGGGAATAAAAGAATGGTGAGGAGGTCTTAAACAGTGTTTAAACTGTCTGAACGTACAACAAAAGCTCAGCATACATTTATTTGACCAAAACATCACAAAATGTACAAGGAATAAAAGTACAAAGTAAACTAGCTAAAATAAAGCAATAGAGTAAAGAAAAATCAAGATATTAAGCAAACAATTAATACATAAATAATCAATTGAACAAGATAGACAAGAAAGAAAACTTTAGAGGGCCATCATAAAATAAATAATAATAACAATTAAACATGAACGAAAATAACGAATAACCATAGCAACAACAGTTATTTGGGTCAGGGGCCACAAAAGTAAAAACTACTACTGCAGCCCCGCACATAACAAGAGATGTTGACATAACAGAATTGCAAAATTATTATTATTTTTATATCTTTCTGGTAATGAAACCAAGGGACCCTCAAAATCTGATCCGTAGGCCTGGGGATACATGAATACAGAAGATGATGAAGAAATGTCTGTATTTGATGTGGGAGGAAAACCCCAAATAGGGAAAACACATGCAATCAGGGAGGGACTGAAAACCCAATCCACATGCAAGGCTCCAGTCCGTGATTCGAACTGGGGTCCAGAGGTGAAAGACATGGAATAAACCACTAAGCCAACCTGAACGAATACAGAAAGGTTTTTTTGTTTAAACAACCTAAAGGCACATCGCACATGACCAAAAGGCACTGAAAACACTTGGAAAATAATTATGAAAAACTACGCAACATAATTGGCATGAAAACCCAAACTTGTAACAGACTGCTGTAAGATTTTTACCTCTTCAATCCAAGATGGATGATATCGAAGCGGTCCCTCCGTTCCCTTTAGATTATTATAGTCTGGTATCGGATTATTGAAGAGTAAAACCGCTGCTTTGTCCTCGTTGGTCATGGCCGCTCGATACATGAGCTCCACTTTCTTCTGGATGTCTTTGACCCGTTGGTGGTAGCTGCCATCTTGAAGCTTCTCTCCATCTGGAATCTGAATGACAAGAACACAACATTTGATTTCATTTCTTAAAAGGGAAAAGTACATCAGTGCTCTTAGTGGAAGAGTAAATAAATTCCTGTCATCCAGCTTTCAATAAACACAAGGGCCCTGCATGAAACTTGTTTTAAAAAAATTGTAACAAACACAAAAAAACCCAAAGGCTATAAAATTACAAAACAGTTTAAAAAAAAAATCAGCCAACAATAATTGTTTTCCATCAATTCCTTATTTTCCAGCACTTTAACTACACACAGACAACATGTAGTCATCCATGAATGGTTCCCACTTGACGTCACACAGTGTACAGTCGGCCATCGTTATTGGCAATGAAATCATTCTTTGAACGCACAACTATGCTTTTTGCATAAATACCCCATGCGGCATGCAGGATTTTTTATCAAATTGGTCGAGGAACCACTTGGCTGCATAGAAAAATTAGAAAAAATTTGATGCGGCTCAAAGCCAGAACAAGAAAGTTTAGATGGACAAAAGTTCTTTAAATCAGGAGATCTAAAGACTATGACATACAAATTATAGCCAACCAGTTCAAGCAGTCTCCATGAAGAACAGCAATTTCAGTTCGGCAATTAACTAACTAATTAACAAATAAACTATCTACAGTCTCTAGCGTAATTTTTTGAAGCCCAAGAAAAACAAATACAGTAATGAAAATCAGGGTGAAAAATAATTAATGACGCGTAATGAAAAAAAAATCGTCAACTTTAAGGAATGGGTCGACGAGAAACTAATAATAAAATTCTGTTGGCCTTATCTTTAAAAACCCATCATTTGATCTCACCCCTTCCTCGCTGTAGAAGCTCCTCTTGGCCACTGTCTTATTGTGTGTCAGACACTCCCTAACGAAGGCACCGTAGGCTGCCTTGAGCTCCTGGGGGATCTTGGAATCTGCCTTCTGCAGCTTCACCGTCGAGTCATCTCTCAGGGTACCCCACAGGGCATTGACACCTGCGCGACCTGCACACAAGTACAAATTCAGCATTAACAGTAATTCCCTGACACTTGCTTATGATTTCATTTTAATCTTTTTGTCTTAATTTCCTGGCAGTGCTTACCACGGAATGCTACGCTAAAAGCCCATAGAATTGCGCGCTTAACAGGGCGCAGTAAGTGCAGAATTCTGTGGTGAGCAGAGTTATGAAATTGGGCCCTGTTCAGCAGTGGCGTAAATAGACATTTTCATAAAGGGAAGGGGGGTGGCAAGTGGGCGCAATTTTTTTTGTGAGGAGCTTTTGATAAATTGAACCAACTATTTTTGCATTTTGTCAATCTCATTGCAACTGAGCAGGGGGGGGGTGGTCCCCTTTAAATTGCCTTGTGTGGCATAACATGGCCTAAAGAGTCAGTGTTGATAAGATTTTCACAAGTAAGTGTTTTGTCTTTCTTTAAAACAAGAAGATTAAAATGAATGATTTATATCCAAAAACCCTAAAAGTATCATCAATTTTCAGGATTATCTCCACAGGTTCTGTAGCTCAAAATGTATACTGGCCTGAAAAATACAAGACCCTTAACAATTTCTTTCTCCTTTATTAGAGGCATAGACTTGAAAAACTAAAGCACTATTTAGTCAGTCTTAAAAAGTATAAAAATATGTGTTGGGGAAAAAACCTAGACTGCCGGACTTGTTCAGTTATTAAATTGTTGGCCCAATGTAAAAAATAACTGGACTCTGGCTGGTGGTCCAAATTTTAAAATTTTATCTAAACATATTTTTGTATTTTTATCCCGCCAATGGAAACTAAACTTCCGTATTTACATGAAACGAGAAAAACATTTCTACTTCAAATTCCAATTCTAATATTTTGAGCCCCGATCAGTACTATTAATTTAGGGTTTAAAGTACCTCCTTGTTTTTGAAGTGACTGAGGTACTGGAACCACTTTCTTCTGTTCCGGCTCAAACCGCGGTCTCAGGAAGTAGGCAGCTTGCTTTGAGCCAAAAATCTTCTGAAGGTCTTGTTGATAAAGAAGTGGCTCTGCTCCTTCACCATCTTCCTCCATGTGCCTGTGTGGAAATATAATCTTTTACTACAATTCTCCAAAATTTTGTTTTACAGATGTTTAACAAAGTGCCAAGGAGAACCTATTCAATGGTATCATATGGCACTCTGACTTGACTTTAAGCTAGTGAGCTCTTCTGACACTATTAGTTATCAAACAAGCGTGAGTGGAGTATGGAAAATATAGCGCTTCTGTGTCCCATATCCAACGAGGCGCTATATTTTCTGTATTCCACGAGCGTGCATGTAATAACAAATTTATCTTCAAGCTAACTTGATGCGCAGCTTAACGTAAGATGCGGTGTTGGAACAGCTGTACTTTTTGTGTATAGCTTAAAATAGCACAATGCATGGAGTTAGAACAGCGCAATACGCAGGAAGTAATGGGCTGTGCAAGGTTTATATCACACCTCTTGTTGCTATGGGGTGGCCAATAAGAATCTGGGATTCAAGTTTGCTTGAAGATAATATTTCTTAACTGCTGAAGAAAGCCCAACCACATCTACAGATGAGGCAGTGATAAACTGCTCCCACATTTGACTTCAATTTACATCGATTGACAGGATCATAATCTTCAATAATTCTATAGAAATATCAAGGAATGCTAATTCTTCTTTTTCTCCTTTCCTTGTACTAAAAAAGTCTACAATAGGAGCACTTAAATTCTAGTAAATACTCGATGCATGGACAGAAATGATAAGGCTGTGCACCTTTTAATAAAAGAAGAAGTATGTTAAGTACCCCCTCAATGTCATCCAGCCATAAAATATTCTCTCAGAATAACATGCCTCTGAGTGGTTCAACCACAAAGATCACATATTCGCCTGTCACCTTCAAGCCAATGTGTGTTTGCATAAAGTCTAGGAATAAGACAAGAACGTCTGATAATCAACTGACCTATCCCCATTCCCTTCTTCTTCCTCCTCGTCGCTGCTAGACACGACAGACAACCGGCCGTGAGCTTCCCCTCTCTGAGGTAGGACGCTGTGCTTTCTGCCCAGAGCTACAGTTCTCTCTTGTTTGCCCACGGCGGGTTCCAGAGACGTTTGTTGCAGTTTGGCTGCGAGCTTTCGTTCGGCACGGCGTTTTGTTTGGGCTTCTTTTCTTTCACTTTCTGCGTAGAAAATAAAATCCAGATGTTCCATGACAATTATGAAAACAGTATCATATAAAAAAAATTAAATGTACATTTAAAAATGCATCCCACCTTTCCTTTTTGTCACATGAAGTTAAATTTTAACATCTCTTCTTTATCTTCTTAAAGATTTGAAAGAACTTTTTTACTTTTACAGTGGCTAAAGATTATTTGAAGAAATAAAGATCTTAATTTTGGGTCGAACAAAGAAAAATTGACAAAAGCGGGACTTGAACCTGCAACCTCCAGATTAACATTCTGGCGCTCTATCAACTGAGCTTTCTAGCCCTATGTTGGCGGTCTCCCTATTTTGTCAATATCTAATTTGTTCGGGGGTGCCAGTCAGAAGCCATTAAACCTTTAACAGCCGTATAGACAGGGAGCACACCCAAGTTTACAAAACAAACTATTTTTGATTATAAGACTGCACTTCAAATGCCAGTCTCTCTTGTGGTTTATTACTTACAGAAAGATCTTAATACAACACATATCAGGATGGATGACTATTAATTGTCTGAACATTACAACTTTGGTACTATTAATAACTCTGCATTACCATATCAGTATTCAGAACCCCCACCAGGAGAAAATTATGTTTTCATGAACACAATTCAGATAAATCTTTCAGATAAATCTTTTCAGCTTTGAGTGCTTTAAAGATTTCGTCACAAGCCTGGCATGAAAACACTAGTCAAGAACGCTATGTGCTAGTCAAGCTTGCTCCTTAGGTAGCATATGGCAGCTTGTCAGAATTAGCTACCTACTTGGAAATATCATATCATGTATAATTTTCAAGGTTGGATTTTTAATTGTTGTCGTATAGATACCGACTTAAAACAAGTTGCTTTGTTAATGGCTGCAACGAAAAATTAACAAATAGACTGAAGGGTCAGTCAATATTAAGGGGGGGGGGTAGTCAAACACACAGCCGACTAGCGCACAGGGGGTAGCCAAGAGAAAACGTTAGCAATAGACCTGGGCCCAATTTCATGGCACTGCTTACCAAATAATTATGCGCTTACGCGCATTGTAGCATGTGTATTACTATGGGACGCAGCTGGGCATAAGCGCAGAGTTCCGCGGTAAGCAGAGCCAAGAAATTGGGCCCTGCTTTTCAGTTTTTCTATGGTGTCACACTATTGAGGAAAGTGTAGAGAGTTTTTACAAATCTAAATGTTATCAGTAGATTTTTTTTATAAATCCACAGTTTACAAACAAATCTACAGAAAACTGCTCAATTAGAAAAGACCAGTTGTTAAAATATACACTTCATGTAGAAATACAGTTGGATTTGTTTATTTTTTGAACGAGGGAAAATTTGAAGCAATAACATTGCATGCAGCACAAAAATACGTTTTGTGAAATATACAATCAAAATCTACAGAAGAACAAATGAAGTCAATGGTTTTGGGAAAATAGCTAATGTCAGAGATTAGATTTGTAAAAGTATTAGATAGATAAGGTAGATAGATTTGTGCAAACAAAGTTCTTGGCTAACATAATCAAAGAGGCTGTTAAAAAAACACTCGGATAGAAAACCCCCCAACATTGCAGCATTATGATACCATGAACAAACATGGCGGCCTTATGCATGGTTTCCTTAATGAGGCTACCTTTCGTGAAACACTCCGTCTCATGACAGACCTTGAAAACAAGTGAGTATTCATAACCGAATTGCTTCCACCTTCCCTCTAAATAAATATGTACAAGGTCAATCAAATCAACATTGTCAGAATAAAATTAAGCACTACTTTAAATTACCCAGGTCAATTTTGCCTCTCTTTGTCAAAGCTTCCTGTAGTTGCCTTCGTTCCTGAAGTTCGGCCTCGCGGATCTACAAAGGGGGAAAAAAAGAAGGGAATATTTGTTTAAAATCCATCGGTCAAATTGGTGCTGTCTGAGAGACGTTCTTCCGCATGAGTTGAACAATTACATATATAATACGCATCACCCTACGGTGGGCCTTTTCTGCAATATGACGATGGGCGTTTTCACTGCCGTCAAGTGAGCGGCAAATAAAATGTGAGCTTATGACACCGGAAGAGGCACATGCTTCCATCAAGGCTGTGTTTTAGTTTTTGATTCAAGGTGGCAATATTTCTTTATGATATGATATTCTTTGAATATTTCTGTATATTTTAATTTGTTGATCGTTAGGAAATTAATTTTCAGTACACACCTCTCAACAATAGTTCAAAGTTACAAGTTTCCTGTTTGTTTTCAGATTTCAAACATTAATACTTCCTTTTTGGGGTACCATGCATTATGTTAAATCTTGATAAATAAAAATGGTTAAAGGCAGTGGACACTATTGGTAATTACTCAAAATATTTATTAGCATAAAACCTAACTTGGTAACAAGTATTGGGGAGAGGTTGATAGTATAAAACATTGTGAGAAACGGCTCCCTCTGAAGTGGAGTAGTTTTCGAGAAAGAAGTAATTTTCCACGAATTTGATTTCGAGACCTCAGAATTAGATGAGGTCTCGAAATCAACTTGCATCTGAAAGCACAGAACTTCGTGTGACAAGGTTGTTTTTTTCTTTCAATGTTATCTCGCAACCTCGATGACCAATTGAGCTCAAATTTTCACAGGCTTGTTATTTTATGCATATGTTGAGATACACCAAGTGAGAAGACTGGTCTTTGACAATTACCAACAGTGTCCACTGTCTTTAACACTTGATTTAGCACAGTTTGAGCAAAATTAATTAAGTCAACAATTGTTTCCACATGTATTGTTGAATACTCCGAAGTGACCTTTATCAACTTTTACTGGAGCAGAGTTTATTAATTTTCTTAAGTTATTTAACAAAAAATAATTTCCCTCTTGTCCTGATTTTCATTTAGGAAAATTTAGTTTAAATAGTTTATATTTCCTAGATTTTTAGGAGGGGGGGGGGATTTCAGATGTTGACCTCTCAGCTTGATACCCGACTGATACAAAATCATTATTTTTGATCTGCCCTTGAACTACATCTTGCTCCATCTCAAATGCTAGCGACTTTCATCCAGTAGATTACACAGCCAACGCTACCGTAAAACAAGCCTCACAAGATGCCGACGCTTAAATGCATCAGGCTCCCCACGAGACAGGTCTTTGTGTGTGCCAGAGTCAGATTTTGATATTGTGTATCAAAAGAACACTCTCCCGACCCCCCCAATCCCCTCTGCAGACGGCAATTTTATGACCTAATCAAATTGAATATGCATTTCTTATAAACAAGAATATATACATGCCAAAGTATGACTATGGAAATTTAATGCATACTGTATCCCAATACTATCCAAGTCAACTCCATCTCATGATGTTTCACCCTTTTCCCGCCTCCAGGTCCCCTCCCTCCCCTCCCCCTCAACACCCCTCCTCCTCAACACCACACCCCACTCAACACCCCACCCCACCCCACTCAAGGCACAACAAAGAAGCCAAAACCTAATCCTACATAATTTTTAAGTGTTTTAGAGGTCTAAAAATGGTATGCAGTTGATACTAATAAGCGGACAGAAAAATCCTACGTAATTTCTAAGTGTTTTAGAGGTCTAAAAATGGCATGCAGTTGGTACTAATAAGTGGACAGACACTTAAAAGATCTGAGGTTTTAAGGAGTGAAGGTTACGCAGTGTTTGCTCACTATAAAGCAGCCTGGTACATTATACGGTTGTTAGAGGCAATTAACCCTCAGTGTGGTTTCATCCAGAAGGTGCAGTGAGTGCACAGCAAACAACTAACAACTAAAATATTTTCTTTGAGGTGATATTGTGCAAAGCCGGATGGAAACCATTCAGAGAAGATGAATGGAAGTGCAGTTAGGTAAGCAGATGAACAAAAAGACAATTACTCCTTCCCAGGAAATATGCTAATTACATTCACGCAGACGTACAGACACTATCGGTTGGCAAACGCCATAGGTTGTGCACTAGGTAGACGCACAAATGCGTACACATCATGCTTGTGATAAACCCTCATTTTGCCAACCAGTAGAGTTAGTGCGCGCATGCGACGTGCAATTTACATTTTCCATTGTAAGGGTTTATTATGCCATGACTCCTGGTGGATTAGTGATATTATCAAAAGTGCACACTGCAAATTAGACTATGAAAAATAGCCTAACATTTAATTTGCTAAAACAATTTTAATGTGACATTTTCTGATATTCCCCTTTTAGATTTGGAAACTAATGCTGATAGGACTGAGCAACACAACAGAAAATGACAGAATGCCAGTGCCAGGAGGTTTCAACCAGCCCTATCCAGTTACCCTCTCCACTATTTTGGTGTTCAAGTCACGCATTATTGGTTCCATCCAAGATGCCCAACTCAACAATCCTTCCCCCCACCCCAAGAGAAAAGGAAATAAATCAATCTGCAGAAGGGAGGTCTACATAAATGTAGGTGTAGCACTCCACCAAACATGACAGTGCAATTCAAACGTACAATATGTTTTCAATGGTTTTAAAGACATTCTCAACTTCATTTCTGGTCAGAATTGATGGATCGGATCTGAATGAGACGTGGCTGAGACTCTGTCTTGATGCCACTCTTCAAGCAAAATGTTTCGTGGGCACGAAACTATTGACTCAACCATTCGATAATAGACCGAGTAAGTCTTGTGCGTAGTTGGAACATTTGTGGTAACCTTAGTTCTTCAGTACGAAAAAGGAAACAAATCAGGCACTCTAACGTTCAAACGTGCGCAACTCTTAAACAGTCTACACTACCCAGAACTGTTTTACAAACTTTGATATGAGATAAATCTGTGCCAATTGAATGATAAGTGCATTAACACCACACATTATACACTTACTTCTGGTTGGTTATCTATGTCCATCTTCAGATGTTTGCATGTTAAAATGGTAAGTACAGATGTTAATTTTTTTACAATAACACACATTAAAAATGTTCAGATCTGAAACCCACAAAGTCAACCTTATCAGTTTAAGAAACAGCAATATGATTAAAATTCCTTCTAGGAAAATATTGGTGGTTCTGAGAAGGACTCAGAAATGAAAAAGTCTTTATTTATCCTTAAGAAAAATTGAGACACTTTTAAAAAGCTGGGAATTATCTTTCTTTCAACTAACAATCTTTGATTCCATCTGTACACGTGTTTAGGTTTCCTGAACAGCAAAAGAAACCTCCACATAACCAAAACAGTCAATTAATTACAAACTTCTTCTTACAGACTTTCTTGTTTTTAATGAACCACAGCGATTACTCTCTGCGGCAAATAAACAGTATTGCATCATAGGTGTGTATTTTATATTCTGAATGAAAGTTCAGGCACAAGTCCATAAAAGTGTTACTTTTAACGCTAACCATCCCCAACCCTTCAAAATCCAACAGCATGTTCTGTTTGATTCTGTTGGGACTGAGGACCCACTAGTAAACTTGTTATGTTGTACATGGCATCAGGCATACCACAATCAGAGTCCAACGGTTTGGGTGTTGAGTAACCAGAGATGGTGTTGGGTAAAGAGTGAGGCGAGATCCTCGTAAGTGACTCAAGGGAGTTAGGGTCGAGAGACAATTCTTGATAAATGCGCACAAAAGTTGATATAAAAACATGATGGCTGACTGACTGACCACAAAGACTGCTTTTTCATGGTGCTAGACGAGAAAAAGAAGGACTCTAAGCGCCAAGAAAAAACAGTTTCTGGAATCAGTTCCATTTCAAACATAAGCTCCCATGGGTTTGTCTGGCAGATTATTTGACAGAGAACACCCTGGCTATTCCTGAGGTGTGGTCCTTGGGCAGTGGGAGTTCACAGTGGTTTGAATCCTTCATAACGCTGCATCACTCTTCGTTGGGTTCCCTGCTCTGCCGCTTTTATCAAGCACTGAAAGTGCATACAGGGAGCCATACTAATCCTCCAGCAGCTGATTTCACGAAACGCTAGGATTAATCATATCTCGAGTAGGACGAGTAACTCGTCCTAACTTAGGATTAATCTTAAGGTTTACATGTTACTGTGCAAGGCTGGGACTCGTCCTAAGTCCTAAGATTAATCATAAGTTTAGGAAGAGTTTGGTGAAATTGACGGCAGCAACCTGAAGCCCTTTCTCATGAGATGAATTTTTTTGGGAAATTACAGAGAGAATTTGGTTGACCTTAAGACACTTGAATTGCTCACCCTGGCAAACTCCTGGGAAATAGCTATTTCTGGGGAGGGGGAGAGGGTGGGTGGGGAGGGGAGGGGAGGGGGAGAGGGTGGGTGGGGAGGGGAGGGGAGGGGGAGAGGGTGGGGAGGGGAGGGGGAATAGCTATCCTGCTTGGGAGTGTATAGAAAACAAGATAATCCCAGGGTTAGCATAACAAGTGTTTATATTTCCCTGGAAAATAGCAGCAAATACTAAATGAATTTGGGGTGGCAGTTGGGATAAAATTTCCAAAAAAAATCCTGGGAGTTTTATCTCCAGGGACTCAGCTTTGTTTTCAGTGTGAAAAGGGCTTCAGAACAATATTACATTTTCTCTTTCTGCTCTAGATATAAGGCCACTTCACAGACAACTGTTTGTTTTCCCTGATAGAATCTAACGCCACTGTCTCGGCAAATGTATGTTCACCGTCCTCAGAGCTGGAATTACATGTAAACTGAGGAGGAAAGATTCAATAAACAGGACAACAAGATCTTGTCACATTTACTTTTACAAGTGTTCTTGAGATGAAACAGGGGCCCAATTTCATGGCTGGTTACCACAGAATACTGTGCGTACAGCGCCCTGTAAACTGCATGATTCAATGGGCCATAAACGCAGAATTCCCCGGTAAGCAGTGCCATGAAAGTGGGCCCAGATTATTTCATAGCACACAAAATATCTTGCCCCAGTTTGCAAAAAACTGTGTCCTCCCCCCCCCCACCCCCCCGGCCAATTTTAGCTGTTTCAATATTCAGAAAGTATCCACTGACACCTTGTTCTCTTCAAGTACCAAGTCTTGAAATGCCTTGTTTTTTTTAAGAGGGTCATTTATTGTAACAAAAATGGATTGTAAATTGAACATTGCTAGACTCAATATTGTGCAACCGTGCATGGATCCTGTGCACCACAAACGCATAACAGTCACTCCACACTTACAATGCTGTGTGATTTCTACAAAGTGACAAGAACATACAAGGAACATCTCATGATAGTAGGCCATTTTTTCCCGACACAAATTGATTGTTTACAGTTCCTTTCTTGTAAAAAAAACCCCATACAATAACACATCAATGGTGAATTCCCATTTCTTACAATGTTTATTAATGATTTCAGAGACTTACAAAAGTAACAATGTAAAATGGCAAATGTTAAAAAAGATTTTTCTTGGTCATTTTCGGCAAATAAGTGGCCAATTTGAACATTGTGTGGTTCTATTTTGCATGGAATTGAAAGCTCCTCAAAACAGTCATTCAATTTCACTGTGTAAGCAATTCTTCTTTTACGTCATGCGATTAAAAAAGATTATTGTTCAATTTAACTATCCACTGGAACAGCATTAAAATCCACAGCAGCTTTTTGCAGAAATCTCTAATTACGACTATCTGCTAAATTGAACGCTGATTTCACATGGCTAAAATGGATGCCTTATCAGTTTAATTGAATTTAATGCTGCATAAATTTGCATGCCTCAAAGTGAAATTGAATGACAGTTTCTCAAATGCAGAGACAAAATTGCTTTATTACGAATACATGAAAAGAGAAATAGGATGGTTCTTTGGCAAAAAATGGCCGGGAAACCTACACGCACCTGTTTTGCTTAAAAAAAAGCATCAAAAAAATATCACGCATAATGCACATGTAATTTACAGAACTAATCCCTCAAAAACTATCCAAGTGCCACATGCCACACAAGCCTTACAAGAAAGTATATCTTTGGTTTTTGGATCAGTTCGATTGTTTTAATCCTATTTAGATGTAGATACATGTATATACAAAAAACTAACTTGTGAAAATTTCATTTCAAAAGGTGGTAATATTTTTGAGATATTGCCAACAATCTGTAGCGGTTATGTCCACACAGCAAGAACAATCTGTAATTGGAATACACAATCCGAGAAACGTTTCATGCATGCAACAATTCTCAGACTTACATTTTTTTAAAATCCCTTTCTCTAAAACCATATACATTATCAACAGCTGTAGTGCTTCTTACCAGGTAAGTTTTTATGGTCGTTAATTTTTGGAGTAATTACCAAAGGTATACCCTCCCTTCAAGAAGATGAATACGTCGGAATCAAGTTCATGATTATGCAAGTATGTCAAACCTCGCGAGGATCATCTTTCTCCACGGAATCACAAAATTATCAACGAAAAAATTCTACTTTGATTTGACGCTCTGAAGCGGCTTGATTTAGGATAATCCAGCCATGGGGCAGATTATTTAGGAGAGCTCAATCCAAATCCAGCTATAATCCCTTAACAATAATTGCTATTTCCGACAGAGCTTCCTTTGTGGGGATCAACTTTCTGACTGACTTGGATGTATGAGATGCACTGTCTCTGGACTGTTTTGATGTAAGAAGTTGATGTGAATGCAGGGTTCTCCCCATGCACAAGCTAGCGTATCGGGCCTATACACGTGAATTGCGTGAGATTAGCGCACATTTCGGCCGATACAAGAAGAAGAAAAAATCGGCTGATACGCAACCAAAAAACAATAAAAATATTTTTTATATATTTTTTTATACGGTAGTTTCACAAAAAAACATGAAAAGAAAACCATATAAAATGCTCCAAATTGCACAGTAGGGCTTTGGAAACCATAAAACATTCTGAGAACCTCGTTTCAATTCAGCGCGCTTCGGCAAAACATCCCAAAGTTTTGGCCCAGAACGCCCCACAGTTTTGAAAATCCTGGGGAGAACCCTGGTATGGTTTATTTTATCAAATCTGAATCAAATGTTAACTGCTCTAAGGGGTTGCATAACATTGGTAGATTTAAAAAATAAATATTCACAGATTTGCACCGAGTCTTTTCAATTTCAAACCTCCTCCTAAAAGAGGAAACAAAAATACTTTAGGTCTTGTAAAAAATATTTCTCATCAAGTGAAAGTGCTAAGATTCTACTGAAGATTTCCCTGAACCTCCACGTCTTTTTTTTTCATATTTATCAATTGTTCATAATGGTGTAAGAGTAGCCTGTCTGAAAAAGCTCCTAGCTTAGGAGTGAAACGTAACTAAAATATTGTAAGTAACATCTACATTTTTGTTGGATTCAAAAAAACGAATCTCTTAATCCAGTAGCCAAGATTGTTGCAGTGCACATTTCATGTTGACCCACACACCAAGCATCAATAAAGTGAAATTGTGTATGACTGCCATTAATGGAAAAGACACTAAACACACATCATGAGAGTAATTCATTTTGTTGAATCCATCTGCTAAGACAATTTTCCCGGAAACAGGACCTTGCTGCGAAGGACCATACAGAGGCTCTGATTTCAACTGGTGCTTAGATCTTTCCATAATGGGCACTATCCACCAGCTGGAACCAGACCTCAGAATGGCATGATGGCGGAGATGATATTCTTGCATCTTCATCTCAAAGGCTCCCAGTACCGTTGGCTAGATGGGGTACAACATATACAACATATACAACACATCAAAATGAAACCCTACCCCACCCCTA
Source organism: Plazaster borealis (assembly GCA_021014325.1). Lineage (NCBI taxonomy): Eukaryota > Metazoa > Echinodermata > Asteroidea > Forcipulatida > Labidiasteridae > Plazaster > Plazaster borealis. The sequence goes on along the minus strand of CM037474.1, from coordinate 33,151,232 downwards.
GTAACAAAATACAAAAAAAACCCAAAACACACCCCAAAACCTATCCATGCCTTATTTCATAAAGCTGTTAAGCAGAAAAAAGTGCTTAGCAAAATGAACTGCTAAGCCAAAATATCCTCTGAGCAAAATTTTGCAGGGAACCTGCTAATAGCAATGTAAGCAATTTGGTCGTGCAAAAGTAAAAAAATTCTGTGTAGAAAATTTTGCTTACGCCTATAGAAGCTATATGCAATCAATCCCTTGCGAATGACGTCACAAGCTCAAACAGCGCCCTCATTGAGGTCAAAGGAAGAACGTTGATAGTAGTTCGCAAGTTATTGCAATTTGGCAGGTCACCCACTCCTGCAAAAGTAAACATTTTCTGTACCTGGAAATTTTGTTTGCATAAAACCTTAAGCAGCTACATGCAATAGATCACTTGCATATGACATCACATGCTCAAACAGCGCCCTCAATGAAGTCAAAGGAAGAACTTTGATTGGCCGATAGTTGTTCATGCCACGTATGCGTTTCCATTGTTTGTCCTCGGCAATGGTGGTATATGTACGGGTTCTTTCTACTGATCAAGCCTAAAATCCAACTACATACATTTGTTGATACTGCTGTACTAGTCAATAAAGACATGCCATACTCTTTTGCATCTATTTTATAGAATCCAACACAGTTCCTTTCGGAAACAGTTTAGAATTCTAAAGCAAAGAAAACCACACACAAAGTATTGAAAGGAAAACATCAAACATTTTGCTTTCACGCCTTGAAGAGAACTGCTGAGAATCCCATCAAATGGTGAATCAAATTGTGTTGACAGACTCTAGCTAGACGATGTCACTGCCCCTACTACACAATGTCCTTAAATCCAACAGTCTGTGATAAAGAGACATGCTAAATAATTACCTCAAAAAAGAAAGAAAAAAGCCGCTTACAAACATGATCTGAATAATTCCCTATCTAAATAATAAAAGCCTTTATTTCACTATCTGTCCATAGTCCTTCTGACCATAGAATTCCATTCTTCTGGGTGTACAAATTGAACAGACAATATGATTCTTTTTCTCTAAAGTGCCTGGCAAATCCTATTACCTATAAGCCTGGACCCAAAATGAGATAAAAATGTAGTTCCAATGGAGTCACTGAACAGTCAACAGACACTGCAGCAAATGCCAACAAAGGGAAATTAAATTTAAAAAACCACACTCCAACCAATCGTCTTGTCTTAATTACTTATAATAAGAAGATCCAACTAAGGAACAATTTTACACGGAGCCGCTAGAAAAAACATAAAATTACGCATGTCATGTGGAAAGGAATATAAATTTATAAAATGCCAACTGTAAATAATTCTTGGAGTTATTTTTATTTTAAAGATGCTTTGATCCTCAAATCTTTTCTTTTCTCTTGTAGACACAAGAAGTATATTTTTAGCCTTTAAAAAACCCCATGAAACTCAATTTCAATGAAATTACTACGGATTCAGATTGGTTACCAGGGGAACTTTTGCGAAAATTGAATCTTTATCGTGGTGCAACTGTCTGTTTTTCTTTCATTCAAATCAAAGTCGAACGAAGAAAGAAAAACAAAAATGGCAGCTGAAGAGGCAAATTAGTCTGGTCCTTATTTGGACCATTCAAAATCACCACCCATTATTGCATCTGCGCATGGGGAACAGGACAAAGACTGTGACAGCATGAAGATACTTTAGAATGAGTGTAATCATCAAAAAACCCATTGCTGTACCTTTCTCCGGAGGGAAAATACACTGCTGATTTTGAATGACTTTATTAAATTAACTAACGAACAAGAAAAGCTTGTTAGAAACAAAATCATCTGGGGCTAGAGGAATTTCTGAAGTGCTTTACAGTATTCAGTCAATACAAAAGTTGTATTATATCAATTTTAATTTACAGAGTTCAATGGTAGTGCTCAGAGCTCAATGGTAGTGCTCAGAGATTTTTCTCACTTTAAAGGTGAAATACAGGATTGGTAAGAGAAGAAAATTGAATCGTTTCAATCTGAGAGATTACTATTGTTTAAGTTCATACTGGTATCAATCCTCCAGAGAAATAGTTCTGATTGAACTACTGTCAATATCTAATAGATGAAAAAATTGCATCAGGGATAAAGAATGCTAGTTTTGTTTACCCTTAACCCAGGCACGATATTTGACCCTTGGGGGAAAAAAAATAAGAAAATTTGATTGCGTACAAGGGCTGACCTACATGTACGAAAAAGCTTTTAGTCTCATGTTGGACTTTCCAGGCTTTTTAATAGCAATTTCTCCAATTCTTCACAAGCTCCAACTGATTTGATAATTCGGCATCAAAGGAGCGTCATTTATGACAGACATAGCGCATTATAAATGTTCACTCTTATACATTATTTCTTCTCGTTTCCTATTCATCCTAATAATGGCGCTAATTGTGCTTTTAGATGTGTAATAAAATAAATTACTATTTTAATTATATAATTTGGGGTCGTACAACGAAAATTCACTGGTGCAAGATTTGAACCTGCAACCTCCGCATTAATGCGCCGGTGATCTACCAACTGAGCTATCTAGCCCTAACGTCGGCGTCTCCTTATTTTGTCAATATCTTTGTTCGGGGTGCCAGTCAGAAGCCATTCAACCTTTAACAGCCGTATAACCAGGGATCACACCCAAGTTTACGATACAAACTATTTTTGATTATAAGAGACAAAGATGTACTTTCCCTTAACTGAAAAAAAAAACACTTGAAAGATGCAGCACATTTTATTATTTTGTTGTTTACAGGGACCGGTTTCAAGCCAACATTCATTGAAATCACCTCGAGACGAAGCCCTACAAACATTTCATTGAATCACAAGACTGCAATTCAAATGGAAATATTCCCAAGGATTGATATCAATGCTAACTTTAAACCAAGTAAACTTTCAGATTGAAAAACCCCAAACCCATCAACTTATTGTCCTTATGCTCCATCAAATTGCTGCTACAAATTTGGGGATGAATTTATGTGCTTATTATCATTGTTGTATCAAGTAAATAACAACATTGTATCTTGTCTTCAGAAACTAACCAAGACAATCTAGCTCTGTAAAAGGACAGCGAGTATACCTGTGTTTGGGGGTGGGGGCCTTAGGTTGTCTCATGTCTCAAAGATTTACCAGATCAGCTTCCAAAACACTACACAAAAACCGATACCGGAATAAAAAAACCCATTCAAAGATCGCTATCCCATTCAAAGATTGCTATTATTAATGTATCTAATAGACTGGTAAGGTTTTCAGCAGACTGCATTAAGATATACAGTCAACTGTTCAGAATGTCCTTCAGCATGTACAACGCTACAATGCCACAATGGGGCGAGCTCTAAACCTTGCAAATACAGAGTGGCTGCCTTTGTGGTTGTCTGCTAGAGTTAAAATCTTCACAAGTGGTTCTTGTTTGTGTTGGGAAATCCAAAAGAGCTCCTTCTTCGGGAAAGAGACATCATTCTGCTTTCTGTGGAATCATCCTCTCAGAAATTGACCATAATTCGAGAGATGGTTTAAAGCAAGGTAAATGTTTGGTCATCGCTTACTAGATTGTATCTCCACCATGCAAAGTTTAAAATCCTACTCATGTACATGGTGTTACTGCAAACCTTACTAGATTGTATCTCTACCATGCAAAGTTTCAAATCCTACTCATGTACATGGTGTTACTGCAAACCTTACTAGATTGTATCTCCACCATGCAAAGTTTCAAATCCTACTCATGTACATGGTGTTACTGCAAACCTTACTAGATTGTATCTCTACCATGCAAAGTTTCAAATCCTACTCATGTACATGGTGTTACTGCAAACCTCACTAGATTGTATCTCCACCATGCAGTTTCAAATCCTAATCATGTACATGGTGTTACTGCAAACCTCACTAGATTGTATCTCCACCATGCAGTTTCAAATCCTAATCATGTACATGGTGTTACTGCAAACCTTACTAGATTGTATCTCCACTATGCAAAGTTTCAAATCCTACTCATGTACTATGCAAAGTTTCAAATCCTACTCATGTACATGGTGTTACTGCAAACCTTGCTAGATTGTATCTCCACTATGCAAAGTTTCAAATCCTACTCATGTACATGGTGTTACTGCAAACCTTACTAGATTGTATCTCCACTATGCGAAGTTTCAAATCCTACTCATGTACATGGTGTTACTGCAAACCTTACTAGATTGTATCTCCACTATGCGAAGTTTCAAATCCTACTCATGTACATGGTGTTACTGCAAACCTTACTAGATTGTATCTCCACCATGCAAAGTTTCAAATCCTACTCATGTATGGTGTTACAGCAAACCTTGCTTGATTGTATCTCCACCATGCAAAGTTTCAAATCCTACTCATGTACATGGTGTTACAGCAAACCTTACTAGATTGTATCTCCACCATGCAAAGTTTCAATTCCTACTCATGTACACGGTGTTACTGCAAACCTCACTTGATTGTATTCCCACCGTGCAAAGTTTCAAATCCTACTCATGTACATGGTGTTACTGCAAACCTTACTAGATTGTATCTCCACCATGCAAAGTTTCAAATCCTACTCATGTACATGGTGTTACTGCAAACCTTACTAGATTGTATCTCCACCATGCAAAGTTTCAAATCCTACTCATGTACATGGTGTTACTGCAAACCTTACTAGATTGTATCTCCACCATGCAAAGTTTCAAATCCTACTCATGTACATGGTGTTACTTCAAACCTTACTAGATTGTATCTCCACCATGCAAAGTTTCAAATCCTACTCATGTACATGGTGTTACTGCAAACCTTACTAGATTGTATCTCCACCATGCAAAGTTTCAAATCCTACTCATGTATATGGTGTTACTGCAAATCTTACTACTGTATTTCCACCTTGCACAGTTTCAAATCCTAATTAATTGATACAGGAGATGATGACGGTATAGAACAAGAATGAAATTTTCATGCTGGTCATGATTATTAAAATAAATTGAATTGAATTGAATTGAATGATATGGCCTAATTACGCACCTGAAACGTTCGCTGTTAAATGTATAGACCTTTCTTTTATTTACAAACATTCATGACCATTTTGTGTGGGAGGCCTGGAGTGTCAAAATGTATAAACTGACTTGGCAAAAATATTCCCTTTTTAGTCAAACATTTCAACTTTTTTTAAATGAAGTATAAGGTTACTTTGTGCTTTGGATAGTAAATTATATTTACCAGTAATATGGGTATTAATTTGAAAGCATTATTGGTAAAATAATAAACTTGTATTTTTTGCACTGAAGGCCGATCATGCTTTCGCCAACCGCTGGATGGCAAAACTTGCGTCTGTAACGTCGCAAAAGAAAAGGTAAATTTTTATATAAAATGCAGGTAACCTGAGTTGATGAAACTATTTTGCCAACATACAGCTATCTTTATCTTCAATACAAGGTAAGATGCGCCACATCAATAATACATTTGCACCTACACTTTACACCATCATGGAGATGTGTATTCAGAAATCTCATTTATTGTTGAGGTCATCTGAAATTTTCAATCAGACATTAAAATCTTGGAGGTCAGTAAACAGTAGGGCCTATGCCCTAAAGACAACAAGTTATCTTAGCAAGCCTTACAAAAACAATTGTCTTTCTCTCTTTTCACCAAGCCTTTTTTTCTTCATGGAATTGAGGGAGGTTAAATATTGTATATTGTCAAGAAGAGAAGGAAGTCCTGTGTAGAAATATTTCACTTGACATCTCGTTCAATTGTTTTAATCCTATATATAAATGTAGATATACAACAAAACTACCCTTTAACAAATTAATTTCAAAACGTGGTCGCGTTTTTGAATGAACGGCGAAAATCCGGAGCGGATATGTCCACGCAGGAAGAACAATCCGTATTGGAATACTGACAGTAACCTTTCTCAGATTCAAGTTTTTGGGGATAAAAACTGATATCTTTTTCAATAACCACATTACTTCAAAGTGAAATGATTCTTAAAATGCTAATACTATCGAAAGCTGCTGTACTTCTAACCAAGTAAGTTTTTATTGCCATAATAAGAGTGATTACCAAACGTATACCTTCCCTTTAAGCAAATCCCATGCACTTTTGAGAAATAATCACTGTGAATATCGCAAGTGCCGTAACGCTTTATCATTTCTTTTTCCTTTGAACCCCCCCCCCCCAAAACAAAACACACACACTAAACCCCTCCTCAGCAGAAGAAAAACAGGAAAAGATGTCTGCCTCTGAAAGACAGCTGAAACAGCACACATCACCTCCGACGATGACGTGTGTCAAATACTGCCTGATTTACAATTCAAAGTGGGAATAAATATCCATCAGTACATGGCAAAAGGTGTGAGAATGAAGGGGGGAGTAGGGATGAGGGTTTCTTCATGTTTATGTCCTATAACTGGTCCCTAAGTTTGATTTGCATTGTTGCTCATGAACTTAATGCAAGCTGACAAAACATAATATCTACGACAGGAAGAATTGGAATGGATATCTGGAGATATATGTACCATAAGGTGTTAGCGGGAGCTCAGAAAGAGGGGAGGGGGGGGGGTCAATCAACATATCTTCATCACTGGTACCCACCTCTGACTGGCGTCGCTGCTCTTGCACCTGCCGCTGAAAGTGCAGTTCGTCGTTGGCTTGAATGAGCTCGTGCTGTAGAGCTAGCTTCTTCTTCAGGGTGGCATGTTTCTCGTTGCGCTGGTTGACCTTGAAATTCTGCCACTTCCGGTACTGCTCCTCTTTCTTCTGTTAACACACACAGAGAGAAGAAAGGAGGAACGAAGGTTAATTCTATTCAGTCCAGTAAGCCCTGTCAGGCCTCTCTTCATATTTCACTGAGTTTCTCAGACGTAAACAAAACATTTGGTGAAAGGGCTCTTTTCTTCTGAGATGACTGCCTGAAATTCTTGGATAACAAATTCTCCTCCTGTACTGTGGCAGGAAGGCTGGATCGTGCCACATTTTCAAAATAATATCAAGTTTGATTTCCATAAGACTTAACATGCAGTGATACAGTCTTGTAATCCCTGCATGTGTGATGGGGATTTAATTTGAAAGTCAAATGCAAGCACTCATACATGTGTTGTACATGCAGCTGAAAATCCAATCGGTTTCCACACAAGTAAATACAGAGTAACGACGGGGCGTTGTTTACATGAAGGTAAAAATACTAAAGAGGTAATTTGTCTCATAAAAGCCTCCAACAACAAAAAACAAACAAACAAACCCCACAAAAAAAAGCAAGGACACAAAATGTGATTTAAATATTCTCCTTTTTCAATTTGTACTCATTTAAAACCTTTTATACTGTACAACTCTTATATTTTGTTTAAGTCTTTATCAATGTGAAGTCAGAATTGTTTGAAATGAAGGCCCTTGGGTAATATTCATTAAGGTTAACTTCTTCTTTTCCTAGTATATGCCACTGACTTTATTTACTGTATTTTTGAAAGTGTACCGTTGCTGTTTTTGTATTGTTTATATGCCAAATAAATAACAACGATAAAAACAATATAAGTATTAATAATAATGACGAAACATTAGGAAAGAAAAGGAAGCTCTTCCTTAGTGGTCCGCTGGCCAAATGCTAAAACACCTCAGGACTGCTAAAAAATCTCTCCAATTAGTCCGACAGGGTAGTTCAGTGTTGAAAAGCATCCCTATTGGTATAAATATGAACTGACGGACTAGTGAAATGACAAGCTAAACGGTGGCTATAGACAAATGTTATAGGCAAACCCAGGAATGATCCACGAAGTAGCTTCTGTGCAGTAAGTTGCCTCTGGACGAATCAAAACATCATTGGACAAACCTTCTAGGAAAACGCAATCAATCAATACGCTATCGACTAACAGATTGCGTACATGTTACATATATAGTAGTGTTACATGAAGGTACAGGTACAAACCAAATGAGAGCCCTACATTAAAAGAATCACCAATACCGTGATGAAATTGAAGCCCAGACACTTTATTGTGACCACATTAAATATCTAGAGCAGCCCTAGAAACATTTTTCCCTTTCAATTTATTGTATGTTGTGCCAATTTAGTTGATAAAAAAAACCCCACTGAAATGACATCTTATTGTAGGTTATTTCATGCAACATTGTTTCCTTAGTTGTGACATACACAAGGCAGCCAGTAATTTGAATCTTCTTGAAAATGAAAGTTTGCTGTACAGGTATTTGCAAGCAAAATGTTTCAACAGAGTTCACTATAAAAAATATGGGCTGTTCACATGAAAAGAGAAAAAAACAATTAAAATTGTCAATAAGCTGACAAATAAATGGTGGCAAGATCTATTAAATTGTTGTCTAGCTTTAACTGAAATACGGATCAAGAAAATTGTCAAAAGACGATTCAAGTGTTTTGAAAGGAAAACAACTTATAGGTTTCTTGGCAACCACCAAATTCTCAACACTCTTCCTTCCTCTGCTGTACAAACTCCATGGAAAAGTGAAAAGGTCAAGTGTTGTACATCAATAACTGCCAGTGTCTTTGTCCATGGATCCTACTCAAGCTACAATACAAGCTTGTTTAAAATGTGGAGAAACTAAGGGGGCATTTACCAAACTATTTGTCACGTTCCCTATGTACAATAGGCGATGTACTAAGATTCTCCTATTACCAAAAAGTGATCTGACTATTTGGGCCTCTCAGCCCTCAGTTTGATTTCATTGATTGTGAATCAGAGAAAACCAAGATGGCTGCCAACTATTACGGGTACCAATACGATTCGCCTTTTGAATGAAAAACATGCTTATTTTGTGTCAAGTCAATAAATGTTCAGAGTTTAATTATTTTCTTATTACAACTTAAAACTGTTATTATGCATCTGTATAATTGCAAAGGTTTGCAGCATCTGACAAAATGATGTACCATAGGTTTGAAAGACTTGTGTTGCATGACAATTGACATCTGTGTATTTCTCAGAGGTGTACAAAAAACCCTTGGTAGCGATCTCCTTCCTGGAGATGAAACCATTTGAACTTCCAGGGTATTACAGTTGTGGATTTACAGACTCTCTACATCCATACAAAAATAAAAATAAGAGCTATTGACACAAATTCATATCTCCAGGGAAATTAAACAGAATATCGAGTCCCCAAAAATCCTGAAATCAGGAATAAATCCCGACAAATCTCAGACCCGATTTCACTTTCTTCCCCCCCCTTGTTCAGTTCATCAAGCCATTATCAGACATGCACAACAATGATGCATCTTGCCTGACGACCAAATACAACATCAACACACTCCTACTCCTTTGCTCTTATGCTCCTACCCAACCCTGGCAGTTTGCCTCCTCGGGTCAAGGTCATGCTAATGAGAACCAGGAATCGCTCGCTTCCGGATACACTGAAATTCAGCGATACATCCATGGCCTGCTGCAGCTGCATCTCACGCTAGATACCCCCTGACTCCGTCAGTCAGTAACACCATACCTGGGCTGTAAGTGCTTTCACACTTTACACCAACATAGAGCAGATGTATACTCATGATTTGAGCAGACTAGTCTCCACTTAAAGGGAATGTATACTTTTGGTTTTTGGATCCGTTCAATTGTTTTAATCCTATTTAAATAAAAATATATACAACAAAATTAACTTGTGAAAATTTCATTTCAAAAGGTGGTAGCGTTTTTGAGATATCGCCGAAAATCCGGAGCAGTTATGTCCACACAGGAAGAATAATCCGTAACTGGAATGCACAATCTGAGAAACAATACTGTCAGTAACGTTTATCAGATTCAAATTTTGGGGGATAAAAACTGATATCTTTTTCCATAACCAAATTACTTCGAAGAGAAATGATTTACAAAATGCATTATACTATCGAAAGCTGCTGTACTTCTAACCAAATAAGTTTTTATTGCCATTAATTTTAAGAGTTATTACCAAATGTATACCTTCCCTTAAAAGGAAAGGTACAAACAGTTTTTTTGGGGAAAGATAGATTGATTACTTAGATCTATCCATCTTTTAAAACCATATCACAAAATTACTGCCAACAACTTAAATGAAAGGTAAATTACAGCATCGGTAATCATTAAAAACAATTAAAATGATTACTTTCAAATCTGAAAAACTTACTGATTATAAAGTTTCTACCAGTCCCAATCCTCCAGAGAACTATTTCTGTCTCAAAGACTGTCAATTTATCGATGAATTTGCCAGGATGATCATTAGCAACAAACTTGTCAAGCACACCTACTTGGGTGAATTGTACATCCAACTCAAGTACAGTCACTGTGCTGGTTTGGGTACGATCCACTATCAACGCAAATCCCTCGACACTCAAGATGATTGTCACGAAATTCACTTGTGGAAACTGTTCTCTATTTTGCAAATAAACCGTACACCAGCACATAAAAAACAATATTCACGTAAATCCATTGGGAAACGTACTTAATTTTCAATTTTTGTTATAAATGAAATCATCAGAGAAGAATATTTCAAAGCTACTGTCAATTAACAAGTGAAATTTTTATGATTTACATGACTGTGATAAAAAAACACCCTGTTTTTAGAATACCAGAGTTCAAATAAAATTCTAAAATAAAAAAAAATAAAAAAGCATGTACACCAGCTACGCACTGACTCCATCCGACCATCTGGTTTCTCATCCATCACCATTGCAGCATCGTTTTAGATGTCAGTCGCTACACCATTATGTACACGCACAACGATATCAAATTAATTTGACTTGATAATGGCCGGGAGAGCCATTGTGTATACAGTAGGGATGATCCTGGGCCCCTTGCCCGTAGTATGAATTGCAATGATTGATTATTTATGAGTTGTGGAACGTGGGTGGTTAGCAAGGAGGGGATGGAACTTGAGCTAGCCGTAGTGTATCGCGATGTATTTATCAGGACAAGGCTATCACAATTAATGACACAAGGCATATATTTATCGTAACCCCCCCCCGTCAGTGAGTGGGGAGGCCATGTTGTATAATAATACAGCCATAATTGGAGACGATCAATACCGGTACTCGGCGGAGTGGTTGCCAACCATGCGCTTTCACCAGTCAGTCATTCCTGTCAACGGCCAGATTGCTCATTGGGCATTACGTAACCATGGCAACAGTATTGGTACACTTTTGTTTGCCTCCTCATGATCAAATGATACTCAAGTGATGTTCAGAGGAAAGTGAACAAATATTTGTCAACTCTCTACACATAGATACCGATCATTCAAATAAGTAATGTGATACCAACTTTTTTTGTGTCTAGACTGTATTTTAGAAAATACTTTCATTCTAAATTCACTCTTGCAATTCCAAATTCCAAAATCTGCAGACCATGACGAAGCAGACCTTTGTTGATATCAGAGTAATTTATGTTTATAAGAAGCTCAAAAGTAAAAAATCTTTAAAGGTGAAAGTATCAGAAACCCCTTTATTACCAACGGCTTTACATCCCATCCACAGGATGAAGTTAGTTAAGTGTCTTGCTTAAGGACACAAGTGTCACGACTAGGACTCGAACCCACACTCTGCTGATCAGAAACACCAGAGCTTGAGTCTAGTGCCCTTAACCGCTCGGCAATGACACGCCACAAAACCTGCTTCCAAAGTTTCACTTTTAACGACACCATATCAACATGAATGCAATAGGTTTAAATTCATCATTGACCAAAACATTTTACAGAAAGATGATTGAGCATTTCGAGAGTGACGATACCAAAGTAATTTGGCTGTTTAGGTATTAAGATCATGCATTCCACTAATAGTGTGGTTGATCTCATCTTGTGGCGATGTTGTCTCACATACCCCCCCAGGAGACAATCCCCGGTAATGATTTAGTGTCCGAGTACACATGTTTCGGGCTGAGGACTTGCAGCGGATAGGAACTATCACAACAAACCGGATTTTGATTCACAACAGTCTATTAGCGCAGTCAGCAGAAGCCAGTTCATTGTAAGAGGATCCCAGATGATTGATTCCTAGTATCCACACAGCCCAAGGATTCAGTTACAATAGCAGAGGAGGTATTCCTTTCCTCAATGGTATTAAGAAAACTCAATGTCTAACATCGGCCGGGGATGAGGCTGTCGGTTTACCTTCCTCTTTTTGTTAACCTGAAAGCAGGAGGATGTGGGGGAGGGTAAGGAGGAATGAAACACATTTAGGCATTGTATAGGCGTTCAACTGTCTAACAAAGTCCAATCAATAAACTTCTTTCAGTTTCTTTGCACCTAAGGCCCTGTCCGAATTGGCGGCTAAGGCTATGGCTACAGCTGGATTGCTGCATCATCATGCGTTGGATGTGAGGAAGGGTGGAGATAAGGAAAGGAGATTTATACTGCTGAGCTATTGAAGGTGGAGAAAGAGGAGGGCTTGGGATGTGTTGTAGTTTGTAGCTTGTCGTGTCGAGTAGTCATGTGTATCGGACCCAATCTCTGATGGTGGAGTCATCGGAATGAGGGTTTGAATCCCGGTCGTGACACTTATGTCCCTGGGCAAGACACTTAACTACAATTGCTTCTTATTACCAAGGAGTAAATTAGTTCCTGCTAGGGTAGAGATTATTCGTGCGAATGACTATTTAGCAACCTGTATGTCCGTTTGTGCAAATCTGTTGATTATAAAAGATCACCCATCAAGTGTCCACCATGATATATACTGATGCTACCAATCTATCAAACATTTTGTGCAAACTTGGTATAGGCATCAGTTGTTCTAAAACCATTTCTGCTAAAAGTTCTTCCCATTCTTTAAGAAGCTTAAAGCCAATAAAGTGAATGAAAATCAACTGTGATCTGTTCCCTAAAATGATTCTGATGCAAAAATAGTTGATGGCCCGACGTTTCGACCCTAGCGGAGTCTTTCTCGAAGGCTAAAAAAAGGGGAAAAAAGAAAAAAGATTCAATAGCTTTGAGTCCACACACAATAAATTAAGAAAATAACAAAATAAATCAAGTACCTTGTTAAACCTACAATATTTTGGTCATTTTTAAGAACTATAATCCTATAAAATGCTACCTATGTATCTTTAATCTAAACACTTGCAATACGTGCATTCTGTTGTGTTTGTCTTCACCGTAACTGGCCAAACCAATTAGTTAACATGTGTAATAAATTTTACACACTTGCCAGATATTTATTTTATTATGATTGTACATCACGCTCCAATCATTTAAACTTTCTTTTTTCGTTCATTTCTTTCTGTTAATTAAGATCTCCAGTCTGCAACCTCAGTAAGTGTCAATTTCATGCATAAATCATAGGGCCGTGCCCCGTGGGGACAAGATAGCGTGGTCGAACACTAAATGAGTTTGACACTCGTCTCTTAGCTGTAGCCCACATCAAACTTGCCTTAAGTATGATAAAAAAAGTCATAACATCATTACGGCAATAGAGTTTAGTGCAGGGGAAATGTGGGTTTTTTCATCATCACCACTGACACCAGACAATATTAAAGGCAGGCTTCTCCATGGGATTTGTAGCAATTTTAAGACATCTTTAGCCAGGTTATGGTTTTGGTTAGGATCAACTACTTAAGGTCAGGGTTAGGGTCAATATTTAAACTATGGCTGGTGGTCCAGTGCAAATTCTGGATCCGAAGACTTGCATTTGGATCTGGCTTTCCAGTCCATACCTGATTGTGTGTGGGTTTCCACAAGTTGGGGTTTTCCTCCCACATCTGAAACTTACACTTCTTCATCATTTTCTCTACACAGGTATCTTCAGGCCTACTGCTCACAGCTCTAGTTGCTTTTGAGGAACATAACCAGAAAGATAATACTAACAATGTGGCTTAAGTGCACATCTTACACAACTGATGCTGCGGGTCATTTAGTTAATAGATGCCTCTGTAATTAAAATGTTGCAGTTAAAATAATCCCCACTCATTATCCCCACCTCCATAAAATCGATCAGCGGAATATTTCCACCAATCAAATGCCTCCTTGAATTTATCGTCTTCCATGATGGCCCCAGAATCATCAGATGTTATCGGGGAAAATACAACGCTGGTATTTTAACACATCCCATTATTTTTGAGACTTTGTTCAAAGTCTATGAGTGCGTTTTGGCGACCCCAACCAATAATCGGTTCGGTTGTTGGTCGTTGGTTCTGCTGTTCAGACTGAACGATAACCGAGTTGTGAGCTTGGTTACCGTTTCGGTTATGACGTCAGAAACAGTTATTGGTTACAGCCGCCAAAACGCACTCTATATCCCCGGCATAATCACACGCGAAGGATTCTGGGTGAAATCCAAGCCCAAGCAACATCGGCAACCATCATGGGGAACTGATTTTGAAGTAATGCAGTACACAACTATAAAACCTGGCATAGCTATAAACAACAGCATGGCATCCATCTTGGCAGCTTGATTTATTTTTTAACTGTACCCAGTTTCCCAAGGTGCATTGCGGTATATTTTTATGATGGCGCTTGTGCATACGGACTATTGCTACATTGATTAAATTTGTTACTCAGATTCATACAGATGAAGCCACTGTAACTATGTTCCAGTTTCCTTTCAATTCAAACTTTAAAGCGAAGTGAAATAAAACATTGGCATAAGATTTGGTATTTATGACTTGCGTTCTGGCAAAATATCTAAGTGTAAACACAAGCAGACAGGATACTCAGTTCTAGGGTCTTGTTTCCCTTAAGAGCGATCCCGGTTAAATCCCTCGTCATAAATGTTTCAAGCCTGCCGCATTCGGGCCTTTATGACTGGAGCGGATCTACAATTCATCAACAAACCTAACAGACATTTTATTACTAGTAGATATGCTAAAATGAAAGGTAGGGTCAATGTCTAAATAATGCTAGAATTGTGACAATCACTGGAGGACATCTAGGGAATATGATGTATGATTAAAGTAAGGTAGGTTTTAAACGTGTACAGCATCCCAATAAATCAAACGTTGATATCATAAGATGGTATCTGTAACAAACACCGTTTATATGCGGCTGTTTACTTTGAAGCGCTTAAGTGCACTAATAAAATAAGTCATGTAGGTTATGATAGTATCTTTAAAAACTAGTTTCCAAGACAATAAAGACACAATTAAATACAACTAAAAATGCTTTCACTGGTTCAAATGAAAGTTGTTCCCAACTGCTTTTATCCAATGATTGTTTTGTTTGCAAAGTATCACTTGTTTGTAGACATGTATGGTCTGCAGATTATGCTTGATTTAAAAAACCATCAAAATAAGTTTTAAAAAACTCTCGGCATCTTGGACTGATATAATAAATTGCATCAAGTTGTTAACAATTTACCATGGTTGTCAGTGACTGCTGAATGCTCTGCAACACCTTGTAAACCCTATAGGTGCAACATACATGGGTCTCATAGTTCAAAAACCTCAAAACCTGTCTTTAAAATAAAAAACAATAAATACAAAATAAGCACTTTCAGACACCCGCAGATAAAGCGCTATATAAAAACTATACTAATTATTAATACAGACACCTCAATACATAAGGTATGCCAAACTAAATAAAAATTTAAACATTACATATTAAGTGCTTTCACACTTCAAAATGAACCCAGAGAAAAAAACAAATCTGGGGGGGGGGGGGGAGATTCTGTTGCGAAAGTTCCCTACACAGGTTATTCAATGTCTTGTACTTTGACATGCTATCACACCAAGTGAATCCAAACACCCCCACAAAACAAATTCTGAAAATCAGAGTAATTTTGACAGCACTGGGGCTAGAGCTTTGCTGCATCGCTTCGGGATATTTAGACAACTTTGGCCTGCCTCAAAAATGCCATGAATGAAACTGTTATTTTTGTTAACGTTTCCCAAAGGTTAGGGGTGGCCTGATTCACTTCTACCACTGAGCGGATTATGGGAAAGAAGATCAGGACTGCTGCATGTGGGAAAGATTTTGTGTAAAAAAAATAATCTCACTATTTCTTGCAGGATGCTGATGTAAATGCCCCTCTTGCACAATACTTCTGCAATTTTGAATAAGAGTGTTACTCTCTAATATTAGCAATTGTGTGTTAATTATCGGCTGTTTTGTCGGCCTTTGCTATGATGTACCTTTCTCTTGATTCACAGGGAGTAAAGGGGATTGTATACATTTGGTAATTGGAACCCACTGTTTGTTTCAATCCTACATAGTTGTAGATATATACCATAAAACTAACCTATGAAAATTTCATTTCAAAAGGTGGTAGAATTTTTGAGATATTGTCGAAAATCTGGAGCGGTTATCTCCACGCAGGAAGAATAATCTGCAATTGGAATACACAATCTGAGAAACGTTACTCTCAGATTCAAACTTGTTGGGATAAAGAGGGATATCTTTTTCCATAACCGCAGTACTTTGAAATGAAAAAGTTTCTCAAAATGCATTATACTATCCAAAGCTACTGTACTTCTTACCAAGTAGGTTTTAATTGCCATTAATTTTCAGAGTCATTACCAAACGTATACAGACCCTTTAAAGTTACAATAAGCAGCAGTCATCTCGCACGACCTCTGCATTTTATCTTTAAACCTTTTTGTGCTTTAATGAAATCTGAATTATACATGAACGTCAATAATGGAGAGTGCACTGTGCATCCACTGAATCAATGCTTCGATACATTTTACTTAATTCTGAGAATGTCACTTCCTAATTGAAATTTTCATTCAGTGCAACGATCAAAGCATGGGGTTCTTTATCTCATACACAGCTGGGTATCAGGGATATATTTTAATTTGCTTTATAAGAATGTATTTATTCTCATATTTTGTAAAATACATCTTTCACCTTCTCTGTCACACGATCTGTAAAATAATTTCTCTACAAAAATGTCAAAGGAATCCTGGAGTTAGGTTCATGTAAATCATCTCTCAAAATGGCCAAGATGAAGTTACTGCAGTAGCTCATCGCACACAACAAAATCATGTCAGACAATACTTTTGGTTAATTAACAAATGGACGATTTTTCAGACACTAGGTGGCTGCAGACTTATCGATTCAAGCCATTGCTCGACTTAATGTTAGCGATGAAAAATCACCTGGTATGTCTCCTGCCGCCTACTGTCTTTAAGTCTCCTTTTACTTAATTAATGAATTAATTACTTATTACTTTTTCATTGGCGGATAGGGCCATATCCGTCACAAACGTTTAAGATGATTTCTCTTCCAGATCTACCATTGATGTTTTTCTTGGACTTGATAGTGTAAAGGGAATAAGCTCTTATTTGCTTTTGTGTAGTTAATTCAAGTCAGGACATCCAGCACCTCACTTATCGGACAAAAGAAGAGGCTTGCCCGGTGTTGCTGCACCAGCTGCAAGGCAACATCAAAGTACTATCTTTGAGAACCTCATCGCGGTGAACTGAACAGAGCAGACAACTTCGTTCATTCACAAAAACTAAAAGGTTCACCTCAACCGCCCCTCCACTATTAACCCTGTTGGAATCCCTTTGTCTCCATCGAAACGGTCTAGTAATTAATACGACTACTCTTAATTACCTCTAACTCATAGTAACTTCAGCTTTAACATGCGGTGCCACGGATGACCGTAAAAATTGTAACAAACTTCTCGGCCTTTCTGCTGATGCATCATGATGATTGGTTCTTTTTCCCCCCTTCTTCTTCTTTGCGAATACTGTGGCAATCGGAGATATGACTTAATTATCTGTCAGAATGGGTCAATAAAACTTGACTGGATGAACGTCTGTAATTAGCTCGATGCAAATGGCACCTGCTAAAATAAAAATGGCCCGGTGTTCAAAATAAAAGTACAAAGACCTTTAGGTCGCCCCTATAGTGCTCCTATATGCCTTGTATTCATTAATTTATTGCATTTTTTTTGTAACAACAATTCATACTTATTCTTGACATTCTTAATATTTTTAATTAAATGAACTGCTCTATCCTGTTGGAGAGCGAGACATAATACCACAGTAAGCCACGCCCACTACACACAAACTGGCTCCAACGATTGCCAGAAACCCACAGGAGTTGTATTGAGTTACATTTTTCTTTGAGGATTTATGTAAGAAAAAAATCAACATTGGACTTCACTTTTACATATATTTTGCAAAGACTCAAGGTCTTGGCATAAATTGGAAGTTTCTGTCCTAAGAAATGCCTTTGAATGGTGAAATGGATAATGTTTAGTCAAATTACAGACAAATGTTTGCCAGCTTTGGAGCTGAAATTGGGAAAACTTTGCCGCAGAAGTAATGCAATGACTTACTATAGTAATAGACCCCTAGTATGGGTCACCATCGCTGAGGCCAAACAATGTGTACGTGGCACCCACAACTCTCAGCCAATGATAGGTCTTCCTTTGACCTCAGTGAGGGCGCTGTTTGACCTCGTGACATCATATGCATGGTCCATAGTACACCCTTCCATATACTGTAAGATGAGGTACAACATTGGTAATATTGGCAAAGCTCTGCAGTCTTTGAATCATAATATAGGGTTATCCTTGGATAATTTTGTGAAGTTTTTCTTTCCTGTTTTCTACTTCTGTTTATTTATTTCTATGGTTAGCGTGTATGTATTTTTGCCATGTTCTTGCTGTGTTTTATCCGAATAAGATCAGATCAAATCAAATAAAGCAATTTTCTTCGTTGAAGCACTGTACACAGGAACACAGGACTTGCACGGTCTATCCCTCCTTTCTGTATTTTCAACAAGAGCGTTAAATTAAAAAAAATGTACTCCAAAGAGGTTGGCCCACTTCTGTTAACGTTATCGCAAATACCTCCAAGTACCAGTAACACCTCCTATTACAAGTTGAACTTTGCTTGTCACTCAAACCAGCGACCAGGTACTTGAGTTTTGCCTAGGTGATACAAACAATGACCCTTAGGGCCCAATTTTAACAAGACCTATCTCAAAAGAGGAGTGTTAAATGCACACTGAGCTAGAGTGGTTTACTGAATCAACTGGTATACATGTACAACATCGGCAATAAAAGTTCAATAGATAAAAGTGGGGTTCTACAACTACCTTCACAGTCTTTGGACAGCTGCATGGAGTATTATGTTTTTCCAGATTGACTTGAAGAAGGATTATTACACAAAAATGACCGTTGATTGTTTCCCCCAGGAACAATTTAATAATTTAAAGAGGGGCTCCAAGGTCGAATTCAGTTTTGAAATGCACTCATTTCCCCAATAGATAGAGTCATTGTGAAAGTAGGAAAAACATATTACAAGTCTCTGACCTCGGTCTAAAATGCCATTGTATTTGATGCCCTTCCACATCAAATTTTGTCAAATTCTAAAAACATCCAATGATGTCACATTTCAAATGGGTCTGAACATTTGTGAACGAAATGTTTTAAATCATTCCTGAATTTCGTCGATATTCAATCAAAACGGCATTGAATTTAACCCTTTGACTGAGGCAAAAATTCCGCTTTGGAACGTACCTACCATTTGTTGTTGGTATCCAATGACATCACATTTTAAATTTCGCTCTGAAAGTGAGTTGATATATGTCACACTTGTGAACAGGGCCCATTTTATAGAGCTGTTTAAGCAGAAAAAAATGCTTAAAAATTTGCTGCTAAGGAAAAAAAAGTAGGTTACCAGTCACAGATTGTACATATGACATGGTATTTTGGCTGGTAACCTTACTCTTGTAAGCATAATTTTGTTGTGCTTAGCTACTTTTTGTGCTTAAGCAGCTCTATAAAATTGAGCCCAGGTAACTGTAGATTTGGAAGTTGATAAAATGGAAGTTTCTGTGCCATGTACATGAATGTAGTCGTCCTGTCCCGCTGCGCACATAAGCCTCTACATTGTACATGCCAGCTTCCTCAAGTGATAATATGTGGGTTAAAAATTAACCCGAAAGCAACAATGAAAATGAACACAATGGTGCCATGACAAAAAAAAAATCCACTCTAAATAAACTTGTTAATGGCAACAGGATAAAGGGTTATGATTGTGAAAAGATGTGAAACTACAGGTTTGGGTTATCAAGAATCCAAGGGAAACCCCCAACTCTAGCAACTGAAAATATGGCAGTTTTACAATTTAATGGTGGGTGCCTCTTGTATGGTTAATCAGGAAATTCCTACTGTCCAAAAAAATGAAGGAGATTTGCACAATACCTAGATCTACCAAACCATATTGCAGAGAAACACTTCAAATAGCATTGCAGAAAATGGTTACAGGCCTGATGTTTCTACCCTAGCAGAGTCTTTCTTGAAGGCTAAAAAGACAACACAACTCACATAAAACAAGTATACTGACATTTAGCATAATGTAACCAACCAGCTCAGAACTTTTGCCCTCCCCCCTCCAAATGAGATTGAAAAAGAATGCACAAATTAATGGTCCGATACACCGATCAAACCCCCACCCCCCCTCCCCAACAAAAATGTCTGATTACACCACTGTAACCAACCATATCATGTTCCAAGTCTCCATAGGATTACATTCATTTAAATGAGAGTGAAACAAGATGGTTTTAACAATGTGTCAAAGCCTAAAGATTAATTTACTGATGTAATAATTGCATTGGTGTAAGGGTAAAGAGTACTGATCCAATTCACCTGACATCATCACTGCCGATAAATTTTGGGACTACCAATTGTGCCTGTGGATGGGAGGCCCAGTTCGAATCACATCGGTGTAAGGGTGTAACTAAATAATGATCTTAATTCTATTAAGTGAGTGTTTCAGAAGTCTGGCACGTTCTAGGCACAAAAGAGCATGCCTGTGGGCATATGCCCGCAATCCATTGAACCGCCAGAACATTGCACGAGACCGCAGGAACAGTTCTACACGAGTCTATGCAGTAGTATTTTGAACGCAGTCCAACGCAGTCCAACGGTCCATGTGCATACGCTCCGATCCACTGAAAAGGTTCCTACCATTCAAACTTTTGAGATGC
Source organism: Plazaster borealis (assembly GCA_021014325.1). Taxonomy (NCBI): domain Eukaryota; kingdom Metazoa; phylum Echinodermata; class Asteroidea; order Forcipulatida; family Labidiasteridae; genus Plazaster; species Plazaster borealis. The sequence goes on along the minus strand of CM037474.1, from coordinate 33,130,385 downwards.
ACCCCAAAAAGAATTTTGTTGTGAATGATTTCTTGTTCTGTCATATTCTTAGCAACAGCAGTAAATTAGCTAAGCCACAATTTCTAGCACAGGTTGTGTCTGAATTTGTGGCTACGGCTATGACCGCATCACCATGTCAACATGCGTTGAAGCATAGGCAGCCCTTAGCAACACCCTTAGCAACAGCCGCAGCCATAGCCACCAATTGGAAACAGCTTTAGCAGCTCCAAGACTAAAAATACGGGCTCTGGCTCTCTTGAAGCTCAGAGGTGTTTTGTTTGTTAATTTGTTTGAAATAGTTTTTGGACATTCAGATTTTTCATAAATTCAACAATGCTATATTTAGTAAGCTCCTTGTAAGATGGCAAGTTACTAAAGTGACGAATAGCCTAACATATTTTGAAGAACAATAACAACTTACATGTACTACGTGAATGCTCCGTTATTTCCACTGATCCTGACTGCATGCACAGAAACAAAGTACAGACAAATTCGCTATCCTTGCACAGCGTATATTTCTAAAGTCCACGATTTCAACCCATAATTATTTATGGATCATCCAAAAACACACATCAGGGAAACAGATTGTGGATAACCACTTCCCAAACATGTCCCCCACGGTAAACAGCTAATACGGGTTGGCCCAGCTGCCTCAACTATGTTGATAATGCCGAGTGGATCCCTCCGAAAAAACATAAACGGGATGGCGGCAATGACTGTGCCTGACCCATAATGCAGTTATCCAAATGCCGGTTAGCAAACAAATCAGATTATCCATCACACCCAGTCCTTATAGTGTCAAAACGCTGACTGCTGACCATATTGTTTGCACTGTGGTTGTATGCAGATTCGACAGAGTGATAGCACAACATTTAATGTCAATACTATCAGCTTGTATTGGTTATACCATACAGGAAAAGTGTGTCAATTGGGATAGCGAGGAACCAGGTTTATCTCCACTGCGTGAAACTACGAATGGCGGATACGGAAGTGTTGAGAGAAGAAATTCGGTGCACAAAACTGTTAACCAGATTGCAGAACCGAAGCTTTAAAAAATGACAAAAATTGATAAAAGAAACAAATAAACCAACATGAAGTGGACTGCATTCAAAGCGTTTGTTATCTTTTTGGTAAGGGTGATGTAGGTTTACTGCAAACCACACCCACTTTACAGTTCCACTCCCAAACAATGATCAGAAGTTATCAATTTTTTTTTAAATAGAATTTACACTGAAACCTCTGAATCCTTATAAATAGACCAACATGTCTCACACTCTTCAGTCTCCTGTCAATGGCTAGAGCAAGCTAGTCGAAACGTTGAGACCAATTAAGAACTCACTCCACGCCAGTGTAGTTATTAACGAGAAGTGCCCACAATCCACTTGGCGAAAGTAGTAGTCCCGACCGATTTCCTACCTCCCGCCCAGGTAGTAGTTAAGAAGCAGGACAGTTCTTTTCAGAACTTGGTAGTCTCCTGAATTCCGAAAAAATCTACTCTGCGGCAGTAGAATAGTCTCCTGAATTCTGAAATCTACTCCGCAGCAGTAGAATATAGCAAGACAAGTTCTCAAAGAACAAAAATCTACACATCAAAGTAGATATAAACATGGTGTTACCGCAAACCAAATGTACATTGATACCCACCATGCAATGCCTCAATTCCTATATGAAAACATAAGTAATGGTCTTGAATTTGGCAAACTGTAAACAAAGGGGACAGCTAAATGTTAAAACTTCATTAAAAAAAAAAAATTATAAAAAAAGAAAGGATGAAACACAACAAGGCAGAATCAAAAGTGGGAAAGGTAGAAAAGTGTTTCCAATTTGTGACCAAGAACAAAATAACTAAAATAAACAGCAGTGTAATGCTATGCGACCCTTGCATACACACATACAAGTAACACAATTGTGCTTAAAAGTCATGGCCACATCACATTCACGATGTTACGCAGTCCGACAAAACAATTCTCATTAAGCATGACTAATCTGTCCCTGATTATATTTATAGGTTGCCTATGCTCAAGCCAGCCTTGTAGAATAATAATACTGTTCCATAAAAAACCCAAGGCTTCTTATTAATAGAAAGGTACCAAATGGGGAGTGGTTATTTATTCAATTCCTGTTGTTTTGTACCATGTACATCATAGTTTTATATGAAACAATCTCATTCTTAATAGATGTTAAATTTGCATCGGGGATAAAGAATATTGTTATTTGGTTGCACCCGTACACCGATGTGTGTAAAGTACTGAGTATAAACTCGGGAAAGTACTGAGTATACAGTGCTTTACACACATCGGTGTACGGGTGCAACCAAATAACAATAATCTCATTCTTGCAAAGGGGATTTCGAATTGATAAATCTTGGCTATAACAAGATTATTACCAGTTTAAAAATGACAGCATCAAATATCGCTTTTGTGGATGGCTCAAATCGTTATGCACTGCTTGTTACAAGGTCATCATAATTAACAGCAGAGAAACCAACTTTGCTCTTACAATCAGTAAAATTCTTTGTGATACCCGCTGCTAACTACAGGATTCTTCGCCCGGCATGCTCTGTGGTCTAGTGGTTAAAACACCTGCTTTAGAATGCGGGTTTGAAGGTTCAAATCCCACCAGAGTAGCATCTGGATTGTTTTCTTTCTGCAGGACTTGGACAGCACTGTGTTTGAAATGCTTATCACACAGTTCTCATTGGTGTTTGGCTAAAACCAAAATAGCAACCGTCAATATGTACTCTTATCTGACAAAGAGCTGTTCAATGATTTGTCAAACTATCATTCCATTGTCAGTTTTACATCCATTGTTTGGCAACAGGACACCAATAAAAAGTTGTACAAATGCTTGGAGCAATACACCTTAATGTTATGTCTGTCTTATTTTCACTTTTCCTAATGATGCCGTAAAACAAAAAACCAAACAACACATTACCGCCCTACAATAATGACGAATATGAAAACCAAATATCCGCCATTAAAATGACTTGTATTCATTGATAAATCTGATGATTAAAAGAAACCATTGGATTTTTAAAACCACAGCATAGACTTCGGCTACGGCTAGTGCTCAATCCATTTTTGACGTCCATGCCAAAAACACATGGCTTTCAAAATTGCTGACGGGACTTAAGCCGGAGGCAAATCCATGATTTTGAAGAGAGAGAAGGAAAAGAATTTTTTTTATAGTACTTGGTAAAGCTGGTTGGTATGAAAGGATTAGAGCCTACAGGATGTATGTAATAGGATTACAAACACTAAGAACTTGGCCTATCTGATCGGGACGCTAATCAAATTTGTACTTACTGATTGATTCACTGGTCAGGCAGATAATAAAATATGAGATTTTTCAATTTGTAATTTACAAATTTTAACTGGTTTTTGGTTGGGTCGGGGAATTCAAATTGGAGGTGGATTTGGGGATTCTGTACATGTGTCACAAAGGCACCTTGTTTGTGTTTTGGGCGGTTCAATTGTACAAGAGTTAATATGTCCTTTAGATTGAGTTTCCTACTTGAAATGCGGGCAGACACTGGCTGGGCCGTTTTGACCCCTAAGCAGACCCAGTGATTGACATCACATAATGTCTCGGTAAAAGGTGAACAGATCCCAAAATACGTGCCGATGCTAATTAACAATTAGAATTTCTAGAACTGATTATTTCTGTCAATTCCATTTGAATTCAGGAGGTGTCTTATCTCTGGGGGAAACAAAACAAGTGTAGAAAAAAAAATAACAAAATCAATTGTCATCGCTAATATTCCCAAGTGAACCAATTATTTAGCAGATAACTTTTAACGCTACAAAGTAGGACATTAAAACATACCTAAATCTTTTGTCAAGTTTCTTTGTGAGGGTGTATGAAAGCCAATTTTCCAACTTGCTGATTACCAATACTCTCCAATATTTAAGAAAGAAATATCATAAATGAAATTGAAAATCTGCTTATAGCCGCTCCGTAAGCAGAAAACGTTTGCTACAGGCTCTATGAAACTGGTCCCTGGTCTTGCCAACACTATGACAAATGTCACGCTTTCCACTTCAAGACCATTCTGATAATTTCTCTAACTCCTCCTCTTCAGACTAAATGTTCCCCTAATTGGAACTCCTCCAACCAATTACCATAAATTAACCGTAGCAGGAGGCTTAATTATGACACATTATCAGGTCTAAGCAGACCTTACTCTAGTGGGATCTCAGGCAGCATAAAAATAATAAGAAAAACTATAGTAATAAACTTGCGGGTACAGCCATGTATAAAACTCTTTTAGGAGAAGTGTTGGTTCTGAAAAGAAACAATGTGGTCTCAACGTTTCAAACAGTACACTCTACTTGTCTTCAGAAGAATAAACTTCACTGATAAGACGAGTAGAGTATACTGTTTGAAACGTCGAGACCACATCGGTTCTTCTCAGAACCAATATTTCTCCCAAAAGAGTTTTATACATGGTTGTACGCCCAAGTCTTCTTACTATAGTTTTTCTTATAATCCACACCATGCAAAGCTTCAAACATCACTCATAAAAATAAAAACAAAATATCAATATTTAATAACAAATAAGCAGGGAGTTGTGCTTGAATCATGAAGTGCCTCAAAAACAAAATTCCTCTTGAACTTTAATTGTGACGCCCCATGCCAAAAGCAGGAAGTTCTCGGAAATCCTAAAATGGCATTTAAAAAGGAAGACAACTGAAACATCAGACATGATATGAATGTGTTGTGATATATTATACATTCTATAGACCATGTGACCGCTGTTTACAAGAAGAGTCACCATGTACATTCAAGGTCATTTCCTGGCAGGCGAGATACTACCCTGGTTATATGGAAAATTTTACCTTTCGTGTCATAATTTCAACATCAATTCAAGGTTGAAATAACGGCTGAGCAAGTTTGGAGATGTGCCTCCTTTCTCCATATCAAAGTTAATAAAAATCAGACAGTGCAATCTACAAGGATTTTTCTTTAATTTTTTTTACAATGCCGCCTACCATACCATATTATTGATGTCGTACATGAATAATTAGAAACAGAAATTTGAAATGCCACATAGGCCTAGTAAAGAGAAAACTGTCTTGGTACAGGTCTACTTTTGTGAGTTTATTTTTTCCTTGATTTGGGAAAATATGTTTGCAGACAACCTAAAGCTGCACGGTGCTTAAAGCCAAATAAAAGGAAGGAGAAGGGCCTTGTTTTTCCCGACACATTTTTCGAGACAACCGGCCAGGCTATTTTCCAAGATGGTTGCCAGCTTTTTATGGTGTGCTTTTTTCAGTTTGCTAAGTCTAAAATACAATCTTATTTATTTTAAAATTTATTTTTTTCGTCTGGGATCGTTGGAAATGTATCATTTTTTTCAAAAAGAAAAAAAGAAAAAAAAGGAGGCGCCCTCTAAAAAGGAAGCGGGCGGGGACACTAAACATGTTTTTATTTTTATTTGGCCTAATACATGGACTACAACCATACAGCAGTCAGCTGAAGCTCAATAGTGTAACTCAGGAGATTCTACATAGAGGAGAATCAGAAGATTTGCTCTGCAGTGAAAGTTATCGCAAAACGTGTCCTTTACAAAATTCGGAAATACGGTCTGATTTTCCTTTCTCCAATTTCTGAATTGAGCCCAAAGTTCAGGACATCAAAGCTGTTTAAGGTGGATTTTTAATCTAACGTCTTCAAGAAGGAGATCCACTACTAAAGCTAAAAATTCAAGACCATTGGTTGAAAATTGAATGTGGTTTATACGTTTTGTCGAGTGTAAAAATGGTAGCTTTTAATTAAATGACAGCACCTACAACTAACCTCATTTCAAAGTTTGGTAGAGCTGCTGGTTTTGATCTTGTCATCACTGAATGCGAGGAAAGTTGACATTTTAAAACTGAAGGAATTCTAAATTCAGTAAAGGTAAGATATTTCCTGTGACACCCAACACTGGGGGATACAAATATCAACGCAAGCTGAAGCTGATATAAAAAGAAGCATTCATCTGCATTTAAATTTTCATTTGGTTGAACTTTGTAAGGCCATACATGCCATATCTGCTTAGAAACGTGTGAAGTGCGACTCTTGATTCTTGGAAGAGTAGCCAATGCAATCAATTTTTTTATTTTGCTAAGCAGTAATTGGCAGGGGACCAGTCACTGCCGATAAACAACACATTGCAGACAACACATAAAGGAGTAACACCCCCACCTAAAATCCTCTGAAGAATTTATGAGATTCCCAGAACACAGTGAAGACATAATAGGAAGGGGGTATGCACCAAATAGGCTTTCAAATTATCAGTGGATAATATGGGCAGCCCTTAAGTACACTACAGTTATATTCTAATCATTGGTCAATTAATGAGTTTACATGTAACTGTATAAGATAATCCCTTCAGCTTGACACAAACACCCTGTAATCTCTCATCAAGAAACCAAACTGTGGCTAACCACAAAACCCACCCATGCACAACCCTGGGCACACTTAACTGAACCTGTTTACACAAGACCACATGTAACACAACACTGAAGCCTCTGACTTGAAAATATACCACCAATAGACCGTGCAAGTCTCTCGTGTATTCAAACATTTTCATACATTGCTTTAACACGTGAAGGAAACAAACTCGTGCACTTTAACGGGTTCCAAGCTTCGAATACGCTAGAATTGCACAGTCTGTCACTAGACCAAGAGTTTGGAGTAATTTTTTTTATGTCACTTAGTTGTTGAAGAGGAAACCATTGCTTGACATTAAGCTAAACCAATCAAATGATTATAGATAATCGGAAAGCTTGAAATTCCTCATGATGATGATACTGAATAATATTCTACCATGACGGGAAAAATCCATGCTCATTAAATTTGTGCTTGTGCATGAAATACTACGCCATTACCACTCAGACAGACTGTTTGAATCCTGATGATGCGGGATGCTGTAATAATTAATACAAAAATGCAACTCACCAGGCGTTAGGCTTCAACGCTCTATGATGAATAACACTCAACGCTTTAACCACTGTACACTATTTGTAGACTGCATATTGAGCACTGGAGCATGGCCCCCATGTTGCCTTCAGGCGTATACTACACAAGAATAACGGTCTAGCATTGGACCAATTCAACGCTCTACTACCAATTGTATACAAACAGAAAATAAAAACGTTGACTGGGACTCCAGCCAAAAAATAGAGATCCTTTCTTACCTGGTACATGTAATAACTCCATGTCCAGCATCCTGCAGATACAGTTTAAATGGAAGTGGTTGATGGTAGTACATGTTCACACCGATGACGTCTATGTATGTGTGTGTGTGCGTGCGTGTATCACGACAACTGATGATGACAATACTGATGTCACACAGAGTGGACGTGTATAACTCCCCAACGCATCCAGAAAGCAACTGGCCAGTAACTGCCTACTGTATCCGCCGTCTCTACTAACCCTGCACACATGTTCGTCATTGGACTACGGTCAAACAATAGGCCAAGTCGCTCGGAAAATTGGAGCTGAATAGGGGGAAACGCAGAGGCAGCACGTACCACTATGTGATAGTAAGGTCTCTCATGTAGTAGTGAGCTACACTACCTGGCACGTTGTGAGGTGCACTGGATTTCTCCAAGGCATCCTTTGATGACATCCTGAGGGGGTAGCTGATGGTGGCCCCCTTTGTATTCTTATGCAAGGCTGTTAAGCTTGTGAAGAATGTGTCAGCTTGTAAATACAGGGCAGGCTTGTTGAACTGTCCCCTATAACAATGTACTGGTTTTTATGTTGTGTGTCTTTCCATTGGTCTGTTCCATGTAAACACTGTTTAACTCCTACATTACACTCCCCTTAATAGTATAATGGCACATGCTCACAGTCGCTCGCTCGCAACGGCTCACGGTTACAGCAAAGAATACAATCCGACAGCTGATAAGGTTTTTCCTCTTTCAAATTGGTGTCAAATTATCGTGATATTAAAATCAGAAGAACAATTGAACACAGCAAAAATCTATCGGGATGCTCCAAGAGCATTTGTGGGTAGGGTTTACGTTTGGGTACAGGCCAATGCAAGTAGAGATGTTGTATTGATTTTGTCAGAGGCTTAAGTAAGGTTTACAGTACAACGAATTAAAAATAGTACAGTGGTGAAAAGCACTTAATGTGAGTCAATAATGCTTTCTGAGTTAAATGCTTACACAGGTAGTACTACTACTGCCTGTTGTACTTGAATGAACACTTTCTCTCACAGTTTTTGTGTGCTTCAATCCTTTGATTAAAATTGTCTTTTCCCCGCAATAATCATCTACTTTTTTTTCCTTTTTAATTAAGAGCCTGTGTATGTAAAGCATGCCTTTGAGAGAAGGTATATGCAAGTATCAAATGAGTTCAACATCCAGCCCTCTAAGCGTCTTGTAGCCATCGGGGACCAATTTCATGGGATTGCTTACTGTGGAATTCTTCACTTTCGACCCACAGAATTATGCGCTTTACAGAGCTCCGTACAAGTGCAGAATTCTGTGGTAGCCAGCTGCAGTGTCATGTGACTGAGACTAGATTCCTTCAACATTGATACTTCACACAAGCAAAAAACACTGACTTAACCTATACAAATAAACTAAGTAAGCCTAACTGATCTGGGACCAAGCTGTTAAGCAGAAAATACTGCTTAGAAAATGTTTTCACTACAAAAAAATGAGTTGGGTACCAGTTGCAATAATGTGAACTTTATGGCATTTTGACTGGTAACCTGGTTCTGCTAAGTAGGATTTTTCTGTGCTTAGCAAGTTTTTGTGCATATATGCTTTATAAAATTGGGCCCAGGGCCCAATTTCATTGAGCTGTTAAGCAGAAAACTTGGCTTAGCAAATTTTTTTGCCAAGCAAAAAGTGAATGGGGGCACCAGTTGTAACGGTGTAAACTTCATGGCATTTTGGCTGGTTACCTGTTTCTGCTAAGCAAGATTTTTCTGTGCTTAGCAAGTTTTTGTACTGACAGGTTTTATGAAATTTGGCCCTGTATAAAACTCATGCAACTCAGGCAAATCAATGTGAAGGATTTGGGATTTCAGTTTACGTTCAATTTACTTTTTCTGTTCAAGATGAAAAAGCTTTGCAACAAACAACCAACAACAATTTATTTGTAGTTTACAAATTCTCTCTTCTACCTCTAACCTGTTTAGTTCTGCAATGACGCCTGTAAACAGAGAACCACCCTCAGTTTTAAAAATGCCAGAATTTCACCCTCCAATTAAGCCTTGTGTGTCCCAGACACCGACGGACAATGGCCGCCAATCTATACTTTACATTCATTTCCTTGTTACAGTGTGTCCGCCCTTTTGTTGGCATTTGTACAATTCGAAAGACTGATTGTCTGCCGGTTGGTCTCTGATGGGGGAGGGGAGTAGCTGCAACAGCTGCAGGTACACACTATAATCCCAAACAAACCCCAAACGGCAGCATCTGTGTTGAAAACATCGCCCTTGTAATATTGCAGCTTTATTGATCTGAACTGGTTGCCCTGTCAAACGTCCTTGGGTGTCCAGGGAGACAAGGAAGAAGTTAAAAACAAAATTGCTACTGATGATGCCACGAGAACACCCAAGTCCAATATTGATGATAACCATGCTAATAATTATTGTTTTCCCCTGGTTTTTAATTAGAGCTGCTAACGATTTATTGGAAGTTTGCTGTCAGACGTCAAGAAAGTCTTATGGTATAGTAATAAAACAAGGATACAGAATATGCTGACTTTGAGTACACTGCATGGAATATACTGATCCTATTAAAATTATAATATTTCTTACTCCTACTTCCTTCTTGCCAAAACTCAAAACTGGGTTTATTTGCTCATCAAACAGATGAGAACAAGAGCTTTCAAATTTCACCTCTTTAATAGATGTTAAATTTGCATCGGGGATAAAGAATATTATATTTGGTTTTACCCGTACACTGATGTGTGTAAAGCACTGTATACTCAGTACTTTACCCAGGACTCGGGAAAGTACTGAGTATACAGTGCTTTACACACATCGGTGTACGGGTAAAACCAAATATAACATTCTTTATCCCCGATGCAAATTTAACATCTATTAAATTGTCGCGGTCCCCGCTGCTAAAATATAGGATTCGAACTGCCTCTAGCTACCGGGCAATCTCGGTGGTCTAGTTGGTAAGACATCTGCTCTAGATGCAAAGGTCGTGGGTTCGAATCCCACCCGAGTAATACGCCTGTGATTTTTTTTTCAGGACTCGGGAATGTACTGAGTATACAGTGCTTTACACACATCGGTGTACGGGTAAAACCACATACAATAAATTTCACCTCATCAAGGCAAATATTAGGACAGTATTTCTCAACATATAAAACGTTTAAGACATCACATCACAATACGTCATCATGGCTGATGTTCGAGTTGTCTTCACCATTAAGGCCATTCCACCATTTCAAAAAGTGTCTGATCTTCATGTGGGGCATCACATATTCCTGACTATATTCTTTCCATATATTTCTTATAGTTGTGGGGCCATTGAAATCTACTTCTAGCAAGCCACCGCAAAATGTTTGTGTTTAGTACAACGTATCTGCTACACATTTTAACTTTGAAAAGGCTTTTTACTTCAAACTATATTTTGAAGCTTCCTCAGTGAAAAAGGTTTCCACATTACATACATACAAAGACACTGCTATATGCACCACCTGGCGGAAATAGGGGAAAAAGACAAAAGACAAGTTTGCGCAAGCACTAATTATGATTGGCAGGTACGACAACTCCACTCCCTGCTGCGCTTATTTGCATAACAATGCTTTCATTGTCACTTATGGTTAGAGCATACAGTATTGCGGGGCTATAAATCCAAAGGTGCTCATTATGGAGAAGATTAAATATTCATTATTTGAAGATCGTTCGGTTGATCAAAATACCTTCAATTTATAATTTGCAATTACGCATAATGATGGTTACAAAATGTATATCTATGGAGGAGAAACCATTCTTCATCCGTGGAATAGTAGGGGCTTAAAACCGTTTTTTTCCCCTCCCTATTAACATCTATAGAGAAGCATCCAATATAATTAGTACATTTAAATTATAAATTGTTGGTCTTAAGATGGAAAATTCTTTGGTCAGATAAAATGAAAAAATTTGTTCAACATAAAATTTATGCAGACTAAATATTTTCTGAAGAAAACAATTATTTCAGTATTGATAAATATTCAGTTTGTAGAATTAAAACAATGCGTGAAATTTGGTTCATGTTGAAATACAAAATTACAACACAATAATAATACCAAACTGTTCAATTTTTGTGATGTTTCTGAATTTGTCTGAATAAAAAAAAGGAAGCAGGCAGATTCTTATATACAGAGAGCATTGAAAAGAAAAATGCTGATGAGGGATAAGACATCACTGAAAGACCGAATACCAAATCAAACAATTGGAGATTTAACAAAAAATGAAAAGACATCACAAGATTCACAACAAAGTGGAAATGGGCAGGTCATGTAGCCAGGATGATAGACAACATATGGATAATGAGAAACACAGAATGGCAACTCAGAGTAAGAGGAGAAAAAAAATCCAGCGCCAGACCAAAGAAAAGATGGATGGATGAAATATCAAAGCTGGCTGGGGTGACCTGGACAAGGGTCGTAAAAGAAAGAACATCGTGGAGGAGTCTGAGAGAGGGCTACATTGGATCATTGGATAAACATTTATTTGTAAACCACAAACAAGAGCAACTATTCCCAAAGACACATTCCTAGCTAAACAATGATGCGGGTATTCTGCACTGCACACCGGGAAAAAGAGACGACTTACAGGTTTTCTTTCTCAAGGACATGTGTGGTACGAGTAACATCATAAGCTTTGTCTTTCTTAGAACAAAGGAAATGCATTTGTAGAAAACAACAGTGATTATTTTCTGTAATATAGAATTCAACTTCCCTAAACAAAAATACTGCGCCCCCAGTACCAAGTGTTGTACTGTCCAAAGAAATTCAATGAACCAATATCCCCCCAAGGCTTTGTACAAATCAGCCCTATCCCGTTGCAATATCCCATAGAATTTAATTCTCTGGACACCATCTCCAGGCAGAAGCAGCAAACTATAGCCAGCCCACTGAGGGTTTCTCCCCTCATCAGATCAAAGGCCACTATCTCCCCAGATATATCGCTATTCATACTTGATGAAGGAAGTTTAAAGGCAATTTTAAGGACAGTGTACACTGCCGGCTGATAAAGAGTACAGCACTTGATGAGATGCTTACAAGATATTAAATGTGAAATTTGCACTGCAACCAAACTGTTTAAAAAGCGTATTGAATTTTGTTTGTACACACAAGAGTTGATGCTTCTTGTTCTACCTGCATTTTATACTTTAAACAAATATCAATATACGTGAAAACAAAACAAAAAACATACACAATAAAATATCATACAAACATAATTTCTAGCCGCAGAAAAAGACTCTACTGAGGTCAAAAGGCCATTATCATTTTGGGAAAGAAAGAACTTTCACTGCTTTTGGTACCAATGCTATATCTCAGTAGCCATACAAGCATTTAGCTGAAAATTCCTCTCTTTGGTAATTATAAATGATGTAAAGCCCTCCAAGAAATCACTGACATGCAATACAAGACAAGCTTCATATTCTTGATCTGTCTGTTCGCTTATTTAATTTCCTGTCTCAGTGTCTCTAATATTCATTTTGTCACCAAGTATACGTTTTGGAAAAAAAAATTAAACAAAAACAAACCTCCATATTAAATTGAATTTCAGATTATTTTGTTAGATGTAACCTACTTGGTTACCCAATAGCTAACCATCACTATCATCCTCATATCAGACATCTTTCCTCTCTCTATCTTACTATCATCCTGCTCGCCTTTTTCCGACCTCCCGTCTCCTCAGGCACATCTCTTTCTCATCAGTGGTTGCCACGAAGGAAAAGCCCAGGAGCTCTTTTTGAAATGAACCAAATTAAATAACATCCACATAATGGTTTGAACCACCAGTGAGGGAAAGAGTGGGGATGGACTGTGTGAATACACCTACATCTGTGGATCATGCAATATTATGCTCACTGATTTAAATCCTAATTAGATATGGGGGGGGGGGTGAAAGTAAACTAACCCCCACAATGTCAGTCAATTGCCTTCTCAAACATGAAGTCCTCATGATATTTTAGGCAAAGTGAGAGAAAGATTTAGGGGTCGGAATCAATAAAGCAGATCTATATGAACACAGTATAATAATAGCCGAAACAAATTGTCTACTGACGATGACTAGAGCATACTAGTCAAAATGCAGAGAACAGCCATCCGTCTCTTTTCACAGCCAACGACTCTATTTTAAGAGATTTTGGACAAGATATAGACTGTACCAGTCTTGCATGTATTTGAACTTCTGGGACCACGTTGGTCCCAACCATATTGAGTTTTACGTGCGTGCAAGATTCTGTGTCTTCAAATACTTTATTTTAATGTAGTTTATGTGGTTAACCTGTATCTGCTAAGCAAGTATTTTCTGCATAAACTAACTTTTCTGCTCACCAGGTTGATGAAATTGGGCACAGGAATCAAACTGGCCACTTTGGTCATTGCTTACTGATTGAGATAAATCTATAAAACAATAACACCCGTGATTTCAGAGAAATAAACAACTTGGACAAACAACCTAAGAAATGTCAGTCTGTTTCTTATCATGAAGATCTTTAAGAGCTTCTTATTTGGTGTACGGAGCATCAAGAGATACCTGTGTGAGGTACAGCCTGTACATTGATGCAATATCACGTACACTAGCTTAAGTGCGCTTTCCCCTTGAAGAGGTTACTGATTCATTTCACAGATCACACCGCACCATTTATCTTTGTCCAGTTCTCCATATATGCAAAATGGGATCAGAAGTATAGGCTTGAAATTTCATCTTTGGGAGGGCGAGGACATTTTTAATTATGCAAAGGGTACTTTCATTGAAAATCTTTTAATCTATGGGAAACTTTTGAAAGTGCACCAAAGCCAAGAGCAGGGGCAAATTTCATATAGCAGCAAGTATTGCTTTAAAAAAAATTGCCAGAAAAAAGAGCAGGAAACCAGTCACAAATGGTACATGTGACATGGCATTTTGGCTGGTGACCTTATGCTGGAAAGCAATATGGCTTGGACCATGGCCTCTTAGTATTCAAGGCCTGGTTGAATGGTAGGGCAACAAGATGGTAACACCATGATGAATATGAGCGATTCACATTAAAGTGCGCCCTCTTCAGTTTACCTCAGAAAGGACATTTTCCCTAAAAGCGGTAGACTAAAAACAATCACACTTGCAGTTTGAGACCTTTAATTGGCTGACATGAATGTGAAAAACATTCACAAGCCTCAAACAAAATCTTGTCACATCATTTGAAACTAATTTGAACATCTGAGGTACGTGTAAGTTAATTGAAATTTTGCGCCAATAGCCCATAGAAATATGCAATTTACAGTGCATTGTGCGTCGTACAGAATTCTGTAAGCACTGCCATGAAATTCGGCCCAAGTTAAAGGAGAAACCACTTTGATTATAATTTCCACATACAATCATCTACGAGCACAATTATCACACATGGTAATAACTAAAAATCCATAATTCAAGTGAATGGTTTCATTATAGATACACATTCTGCACATATTTTAGTCAAAGCTTTAAAAACAAAAACCTTGAAACTGGTAAAACCTGGGTGTAATTAACTTTTCAAGAACAAAAACATGTGAAATTGATATATAGGTCTGGGCCTCACTTTGATCTCTGAACCTCCTGGGTAGTAACATTTCAGAGTTACAGACTCTCACAAAATGACCACAAGTGGAGAAGAAAATAAAATTGAGAAGCTTCTGCTCACTTAAAAAACAAAACCCCAAGTATTTATTTTGTTTTGTGATACAGTTAAAGGTAGGGTCATACTTTGGAAATGACTTCGAAAAAGATTTGTGTAATTTACATCCACAAGCCTCCTTGTTATAAAGATGAAAGTGGTAGTAAGCATCCAACAAAATTATTTTGTCTGAAATGCCCCCGTTGGTTAGAAATGAATCAAAGAATGTTGACAAATTTGAATCTCCAAAACTCACCTGAGTTTTGGAGATTCAAATTTCTGCAGTGTCCGTTTGTGAATGCTACGGCCAGAGATGTGGTTGGTACCCGCTGTCACCTCGCTAAACACGGATGGATTCAATGCTCTTGATGAAAATACAGTGACAGTTTTTTGCTGTTTTTTCAACAAGTAGACACTGTATTCAGCTGAAACTTTCACAAGTGACTTTTATTGCATCTTTCTTGATAATATGGCCTTTAAATCAGCATTACGTTGACAAAAGCCAAACAATGACCCTACTTTTAAATTGTAAAACAAAGTCTCCAGAAGTCACAGGCTTTGACAGGTAAATCGATTTGGGTTTTACAGTAAATTTCAAACATAATACCATTAAGCCTACATCAATCATAGTTTACTTGGTATCATCCTTTGGGATAACGTTTTCTTTGGTTAGATTTCAGAAAAAATTCTCAGAGTTACATTAAAAAAGATTTAACTATACAAACTTTAATAATTGAAAACCAGTGTTATTGCTTCATTCTTAAGATGGAATGTAAAGACGTAGATCCTGTTTGTTGTTTAAATGCTCGTAAATGAACCCAGTTACGCTTATCGCTATGGGAAGGGGTTTGCCTCGGTGTTCCTTGCAGTGGCTGCTGAATGCGCCTTGTAAAAACCAATATAAGATGCTCGAAAATGGGTCTCAAAATACAAAAACTTCAAAAACCTGTCTTAAAATAATAATAAGTGCTTTGAGACACCCGTAGTTAAAGTGCTGTATAAAAACTAGTTATTTTTATTATCATAGTATTGTATCCTTGGAACTAGAACCATCGTATATTATGATCCTTTTCAAAAAACTACATCCTGGTTATGATTATAATGGGCTCTTATAAAAACCATTAAACGAATGATGCATGGTCGGCGGACAGACTAATAACACAGTCCATCATTCACTGATAAACAATGACACTAGTTAATATAATCCGATCTGGGGATTGAATTAAAGGTAACAAGTAAGTAATGATTAACCATGGTACACTAGGTTCGGGGTTAAATACGAAAAACCCCTGGATGTACTATCGTAAATGTCATCACTGGTTAGATGTATGGGAGTTTTGTGTTATTACTTTTTACGGTGACACGGCAATGCATAATGATACAGCTGATGCATGTCATGATGGAATCGCCTGAATTGACATTACTATGGACCACTCTATGGGGGGAGAATAATCAGGTTTCAAATGTGACCATGAATATAAAATTTCATATTGAAGTTGGGTATGCATCCTATGAAAATGCCAAATTGATCAATTTCATTGAATATATCAAAAGCACCCAAAGAACCTACGCCCAATTTCATAAACCCGTTTAGCAGAAAATTCTGCTCAGCAAATTTCTTTGCTAAGCAAGAAATGTGGGGTACCTAGTCACAGCAATGGTAACTGTAAGGCATTTTGGCTGGTAATCTATTTTTCTTAAGCAAGAGTTTTCTGTGCTTAGCAAGTTTTTTTGCTTACATGCTTTATGAAATTGGGCCTTACATGCTTTATGAAATTGGGCCCTGAGGAGTTGTCAATTTGACTCCCAACAATGGTGTGTGAAATCCACCCCCCCCCCCCCCACACACAACCTTTAAATCATACTTTGGTTTATTGCAAAACTAATATTAATTATTCTTCATCCTTGATGCAGGAATGACAATAAATCAACTGTTGGACCAACCTTGTTCCCAGGGGTGATCGATCTCGCCGCGCCATTTTTGTTCAGCACGCGCTGCTCGCTCATAACCCCTGGTATTGTTTAATTAAAATGTTCCAGTATACGGCACGTGCTCAAGTATGGTAGCCCACAAAAGAAGCATCAAGACATAGAGCAACTGGTCCCCTCTCATTCTTCTTTGATCTTGTGACATGTCTTTAGGATGACCGTGTTAAAAAACATGATTCATTGAGGAATTGCATTGAGGAATTGCATCGAAATACTTGCATTTTGACACGCGCGTACTAAGCACACCACAAAGCACCATACAAGCACTCACACGTTTTTAACAAGTGTGTGCAAAGCAGTCACATTTGGTGGCTAATCAGCGTTGTTTTTCAGCACATCCCTACCAGGGGTTAGTGACGAGAGGTATTGATACGACGTGCTGCCCATGGTAGCCAGGCTGCTACCAGGGGTTAGTGACGAGAGGTATTGATACGACGTGCTGCCCATGGTAGCAAGGCTGCTACCAGGGGTTAGTGATGAGAGGTATTGATACGACGTGCTGCCCATGGTAGCGAGGCTGATACCAGGGGTTAGTGATGAGATGTATCGATACAGCACGCTGCCCACGGTAGCGAGGCTGCTCGACCCCTTGAATTATGAGAGGGATCTTTTATCTCCTAAATTAAGAAATATAATAAGCTCATCTCAGCTCCCCACCCCACCCCCATCAAAGATAACTGTTTAAGGCAGCCTCTTGAATTACAGTTCATTCTCAGTTTGTTAACACTAGCAAGAATGTCTGGGGTCAGATCATTTGCATTTAACTGTTACCTTTTCAGGAAAGAGATTTACTGGTTTTCTTTTCAAATGCCTGAATTAAGAATGGGACATTAGGTGCACGTGTAACCGCACCTTCCGAGCAGCTGCTACACTAACTACACAATGTACAACGAGTTGGTATTATCAAATCCAGCTGGTGTCCGCCCGTCCTTGGATGTTGTTTTACATGCGTGAGTTATCTGGAACCATCTGTACTGGTTCCCAGGAGTGGCAACGATTTTTGTATCGATGTAACTGCACCTCCTTCCAGAATCGAAAACTGTCGCTGGTAAAGTTTTTCTTTGCGTCGATTTTCTGAATTGAAAACGGTTGAACCTTTTAGAAGAGGAAAACACTATAAAATATACTTACAAGTTCCCAATTCTTGTTGTACCCAAGGTCAGAAATCTGCAGGCAAGTGCTTTTTGGTGCTGAATTTACAACTCTTAGTCAAGTCTGTAAGGCCTCAATTGAACTTGTGGCCACATTGGATTGTGGTAACTAGTTACTAACACCATGACGTGCAGCGTTCTGCTTTTGTCCGTGCCGAGCCACACAATGGGCTCACGGGTCTGGAAGTAATCCGCTCTTTCATAGTCCCCTGCCTCATAGGAGATTAAAACGCAAACGTCCATGTGAACCATTACACTTTTTTTCCCCTCTCTCTCTTTTTCTTAGCACTTTGAGTTGGGACTGCATTCGCTATTGACGTCTGCATTCACAGGGCTTTGTTCTTCCCCACGGACAGGAGGGCGGGCACCGCAAAGGGGGGATTGATATATTGATCAGAGTCCAGCTCTGAGCTCATGTCACTATGTGATAGTACGGGACCACGGATGATACAAATATGTCCACCGTTGAGATAAACACTTCATTGTGTTTAGCCAACCACAGCATCCCTCGATTTTATGCTTGGAAACAAATGCCATGTACACAAGATCCTTACAGCATGTATGAATGCTCACTCCAGTTATCTTCAATGGGATTAAATAATTGACAGGCCAAGGCAACTTAAGTGGTAGAACAGTTTAAGCGAATCATGTTAAAGTGTCTTGAAAAGCTCTTAGTGAAAGTAATGTGCACCAGACCAACTGGAAAGTATTGAGCCTAATGTCACAGAATGCTTTTCTCCCACAGACGCCATCTTGGTTTTTATCTAATGTGTGCCAAATGGAATGAAATTTAGGCATTTCCTTTTGAAGGATGTCAGCGTTAGTAACGTGACTGAAATTTACCATCCTATCTTCCTAACATAACACATATCTTTATGAGATTCAAAACGAGGTTAAAGACTCCTATAGACTGGTGCTTTTTAGAGCCAACTTCTGGTTAAATTTTTTGTATTGACCCAATAGACCTGATGCACGTGATGTCATTTGAGTAGGGCGCCCTCGCCTAGAGATCAAATGGAGGTTGCTCATTGGCCCAGGCGTACAGTGCGTTTCCATTGTCTCCTCATCAGTTTACCTCTAAGATGGCGGCTGGATGACTTCAATGCATAAGATCTATTCACCTAACATCATCATTACAATAATCTTGTTTGCACCATTTTGAGAGTCAACCCATTTTGGGAGTCAATGGGAGTCAATGTCCCCATGTGTTATACAATGATATCATAGCCGAGATTTGGTCATCTTCACTTTTCATCTTCACTTTTCATGTCATTTCTGGTTGGGGGGGGGGGGGTCACATTTATAACAATATATTGTCATACAGTGTGCATTATTTCATCACATGACTGTGAGCATTGACCAAACAGAAACAAAATGAGGGATAGCTGCACGTGGCACTTTTCACCCCAGTCATAACTCAAAAGGATTTAAACCTTGGGGGGGGGGGGGGGAACGTCACAATGTTATTGTAACGTGAGTCTAATCATAATGTAGCCATTGATTCTAACTATTAAATATAGATGTATTTACAAGGCTATGTAAACCCTACATGAGTGGAGTGGCCTGTGGCAAATTGATGACAACTGAAGGTTTACGTTTACATTAAAGCTATTTTTCTTCAAGCTTAGGTAAAAAAAAGCTTCAACTTGACAGTTTTTGCTTTTTTACAGCAAAGAAAGGAATCCTATGTATCCTAAAATAGATATCCTGCAATTTTAAAAAACAATATGAATCAAATAAAAATGTTTTTGTTTTGTTGATTTCTTGACTTTATTGTTGTTTTTCAGCCACATTTATTACAATGTAAATTGTACAGTATCTGTTCAAAGAAACTTGTCTTGACAATCTTAGGGCTGGAATTGATTTAATGTTACAACCACTTGGTGGGGAACGGAGCTCCGCCGGCCCTGAACGCCTCCAACTTCGTACTCTGCCGTCTTTACGCAGACAAATAATGATGTCAAGTACACTTAAACATTCATTAATAACATAATATAAAGTCTGGGCAAGTTATTCTCCCGCCCCAATGGCCCTTGCCCCTCCCCCCCCAAACCCCCCAAAACAACACAAAAACACACAAGGAAAACAAAACCCCAAAACTCGCAAATAGCAATTAAACATACTAACAAATACAGAAGCTATGAAATCAAAAGAGGCGTTGTGTTTTGGGATTATGTGGCAAAGCGTGATGAATTTTTGATGATGGCTAATCAGCCTCATCACATACTCACCTGCCGTTCGTATCTCTCCTCATCTTGGACGTGTGACTGACGCGACTTGCCTTGTCTCTGCGAGGCTCTCCCCGACACCTTCTCAGGGTGACCTTTGCTGACGGGAGCATCGCCCCTCTGAGTGACGGACCTGGTGACGTGGCGTCCGTTTTGTGAAGTGCTGCCAAAGTGACAATACAAAAGACAACTTGATTATAATTTCGGCGCAATTACGCAGAGCTTTTGTTGCCACACACTCGGGTCTCACAACTGCGTTTATAATTGAATTGTGAGTGTCTTTCAGCTCTGTTGGTTGAATGTGATGATAAGGCCTTGTTATTCATGATGCTGTTACTTCAACACATCTTCCTTAACATAATCTGCAAGTTATACAGACTACTCAGCGTTCTGTTTGTAGTCAGCGGTAATTGTGCAGAAAAAAAGACTTGGATTGTTCAGGAAAGGCAACCTGCACTTCTTGCTGACTGTCTTCGCGAAAACAAGAAATACAACTCGCACGTTCCATATGTTTATCTTTTCCCATCGGAAATGTTCTTTGATTTAGCCCCATATTTCTTTCAAAAATGAAATATGAAGTGCACATAAAATAACCCACTGAATCAAAATGAGAATAAAAACATGTTTGGAATAGTTCCAGTCCAAAATATCAATAAGTATATCACACAATTTCTTATTAAACATGAACTGTAAAAAATATAAATTTCATTTTATGCTAATTTTACACTAGTGTGACAAGTAGAACAGAAACAAGACCAAATTACTGCAGTTAGCTCGATTCTTCATGAGCATACACGTCTTATTAAACTGACCTTCAGTAAATATCAGATCATATCTGGTTGTCATGGCAACCAAAGGCAACAAGCTCACACCGCACATACTAGTTTCACCACGCGGCAATAACAAGATAATAAAAGGGCAAACCCCACTATGCATGGTAATATGAAACAGCTTCAGGGTGTGGTCCATTAAAGAGAAATCCATTAACAGTCGCTATATTTTTATCAACCATTAAAAAACCTCTCAGTGTCTTTGGCTAGCCTGTTCTTAAGAGGGCGTAAATACAGTGTAAGCCCTGCCCAACTTCACATATCCCCTAAAATATTCCACTCTATGGTAACTCAATACCCAAATGTTGGACTTTGATAAGATTTTTATTGATTAGTACCACATTCTACACGGTCAGATGACTTCCTAAATAGGATTTTGGAAGATTTGGCACTGTGTTAGGGTTTTAGTGCCCGCCAACATTACAGCAAAATGATTGTCTTTCGTGCAGTAGGCATTTATCAGTAGGATTTGAAACTTTGAATGGTGGAGATACAATCTAGCAAGGTTTGCAGTAACACCATGTACATTGAGTAGGATTTGAAACTTTGAATGGTGGAGATACAATCTAGCAAGGTTTGCGGTAACACCATGTACATGAGTAGGATTTGAAACTTTGCATAGTGGAGATACAATCTAGTAAGGTTTGCGGTAACACCATGTACATGAGTAGGATTTGAAACTTTGAATGGTGGAGATACAATCTAGCAAGGTTTGCGGTAACACCATGTACATTGAGTAGGATTTGAAACTTTGCATGGTGGAGATACAATCTAGCAAGGTTTGCAGTAACACCGTACACAAGTAGGATTTGACACTTTGAATGGTGGAGATACAATCTAGTAAGGTTTGCAGTAACACCATGTACATGAGTAGGATTTGAAACTTTGAATGGTGGAGATACAATCTAGCAAGGTTTGCGGTAACACCATGTACATTGAGTAGGATTTGAAACTTTGCATGGTGGAGATACAATCTAGCAAGTTTTGCGGTAACACCATACATGAGTAGGATTTGAAACTTTGCATGGTGGAGATACAATCTAGCAAGGTTTGCAGTAACACCGTACACAAGTAGGATTTGACACTTTGAATGGTGGAGATACAATCTAGCAAGGTTTGCGGTAACACCATGTACATGAGTAGGATTTGAAACTTTGCATGGTGGAGATAAAATCTAGCAAGGTTTGCGGTAACACCATGTACATGAGTAGGATTTGAAACTTTGCATGGTGGAGA
This sequence comes from Plazaster borealis, assembly GCA_021014325.1. Taxonomy (NCBI): domain Eukaryota; kingdom Metazoa; phylum Echinodermata; class Asteroidea; order Forcipulatida; family Labidiasteridae; genus Plazaster; species Plazaster borealis. The sequence continues at coordinate 33,108,138 of CM037474.1, read as the reverse complement.
TAAAATCTAGCAAGGTTTGTGATAACACCATGTACATGAGTAGGATTTGAAACTTTGCATGGTGGAAATACAATCTACAATAGTAAGGTTTGCAGTAACACCATGGTACATGAGTAGGATTTGAAACTTTGCAAGGTGGAGATAAAATCTAAAGGTTTGTGATAACACCATGTAGACCTGCATTCATGAAATCTCTCTTTGAGCTGTGGTGGTTCTGAAAAGAACTAGTAGTGTAACAACTTGACGTTTTGAGTTATGATAGGCATGTTTAGGCTTTTACCAATTGTTACAGTTCAAGGTATAATACATGAATGGTAGTGATAACAATTTTGTTTTTGAAAATTCTTTAATCTGAAAGCTTACTTCATAAAATGTCGACACTATATTTATAGTCCTAAACAATATTTCCATGTGAAATACTGCAAAGTCCAGTGAAATACTGAGCTACAAATCCTTTGTAGAGATTTCCTTGAAATTCCAACCCATGAATTGGACTTTGACCTTTGCTCCCCAATAAGAGGCACTGTGATGTTCCCCTCGAAAGGGGGCACTTCTATGAGAAAGTTTTCTTTCTATTTACGCTTTTAAAGACTGAACACTGCATGAAAACCAAGGGCATCAAAGGCATTTGACGAAAGTGCAATAGGTTGATTCAAAACCTGTTTAAAAGGTATCGTACACGTTTGGTAATGACTCAAAACAAATATTAGCATAAAAACTTACTTGGTAACAAGCAACAGAGAGCTGTTGATCGGAAACAACTCCCTCTGAAGTAACGTAGTTTGTGAGAAAGAGGTAATTTCTCACTAAAATAGTAAAAACTTCTTGCAAGAAGTTTTTATTCCTATCTGAAAGCACACAAATTTGTACAACAAGGGTGTTTTCTCTTTCATTATTTTCTTGCAACTTCGATGCTTTTTATGCATATGTTGGGATACACCAAGTGAGAACACTGGTATTTGACAATTTCCAAACGTGTTCAGTGCCTTTAATGTAATAAGTACTCTTACCTACACAGTACCAGTTATGTCATTATGATTAAAAACTCAACCCAAGTTTATCACCTATTGTCCAGCGGGAATGCGAATTTCAAGATAAACTTTACAAAGATTCATCCTGTCAATTATTGATTGAGCCTCGTCTTTGATTTCACCAGCCTCCCGGCACGCAATCTCACCCATCTTCAAATTGTCCAGCACCGCAGCGTGGATACATGCATCAAGATCCGTCCTAACCTACACGAGCTTAAAAAAAACCACTGGCAACATCCTTCCCTCAGAGGTATCCCAATAAACTCCCTCAGTGCCCACTGAAATTAATTCCATCCATAATGGCTGGTGGCAGTTTCCTCAACAAAACGGAAAGGCCCTGCATTAAGACATTACTCCTCCTACACACACACGGTACATCCCTCTCTCCTCTCTCTCACACACACACACACACACAGACAGCATTTCAAAACAAGCTCCCACCACATATTTGTACATGTATAAAGCGTTATCATCAGGAAAATTACCATTCGGCACGTTATGGAGAAGGGATAAAACATTTGGGTCAAGAGCATTGTGTACCTAGTCTAGTAAACGACAGGTCTTATTACTTGTAAACAGCTCGCCTATTGACTCTAGTTCAGACCTTTAAACCGGTGAGAAATTGCATTTTCACAGCTTGGGGACCAATCAGCCGAGTGGATTCGTGTTGTCAAAACATCGAGGGGGGGGGCCTCTTCATAAGAAAGACAAAGGTCATCTCAATCACTGTCTCTTCAGGTGATGTGACCTTGCGTGTTGCGCGTCAATTATTGCGTGGGTAAGAGCAGGGTAGTCATGAATGCCATCTCGGTACGATATTGGATTATGTGCATTGCACAACCCTTTTGAACAGTGGTGGCGTATCACATACCTTCATGGACACATGCATTTGTGCATGTCGTTTCTCAAATAGATTTGATTCCTTTAATACTGAGCTTTGGTTATGAAATCGTGTCTAAAGTAATAGATGTGCCCTTGCTATGTAAATTATTTAAAAGTCCATTTGTATAGTACAAGTTGCACAAATAAGGCAGAAAATGATTCAGTTTCTGTAGGTACTTGGGTGGACAGAAAATCTACGATTAGATGTGGACATTAATTTGTAATCAACTCAAAGTGACGAGGACTTGGAAAGCACCGAGTATACATCGACTTCCAAAATCTTAAAAGATTTGTGTGCAAAAGCAAAAATTCCTTGCTATCTGTGAAATGTGCTTTAGTTAAGCATGGAATTTTCCAAAGACAAAGATTTGGAAAAGAACCCAAGTGCATGTTCACTCATGTAAGTTTTCCTGACAATTATCCTATTATGAGCGAACCCATTTCATGAGCTTTAACTAACATCTTTTTTACTCCCCTTCATGAATTGTCTAACCCTAAATGACCCTTATTTCCCTTTTTTGACAAGTGTAGTTTGTCTACCCTACCCTTTTAAAGTCTATTTCCTTAATCAGATATACAAAACTAGGCTAAAATTTGAGGGGGGGGGGGGGGGCATATGGGGTTGCACTCTTACTTTTCTAGGGTTGCACTTCAGCTACTAAACAAGCTCTTAAACAGGCACCTTTTCGGTGCTGTCTTTAAGTCACGGTAATTTTTATAAGATAACCTGGAAGGTAAAAACAAATACATTGTCTTTGTGTAAAAAGAAAAATAGTTTTAAAAACAATAAAATTACCACATACAAGTTTACAAAATATTACATTTTATTCTGGTAATTCTCAAAAGTCCAGATTTTAAATGGGTGGTACCTTGGGGGGGGGGTTCATCCCCAGCCCCTATTAGTTACATGACTGTCCTTAAAGGCACCGTACACGTTTGATAATTACTCAAAATATATACTAGCATAGAAACTTACTTGGTAACGAACAATGGAGAGCTGTTGATAGTATTAAACATTGTGAGAAACAACTCCCTCTGAGGTAACATAGTTTTTGAGAAAGAGGTAATTTCTCACTAAAATAATAAAAGACTTCTTGCAAGAAGCCTTTTATTCCTATCTGAGAGCACACAAATTTGTACAAACAGGGTGTTTTTTCTTTCATCATTTTCTTGCAACTTTTTCAATGACCAATTGAGCCCAAATTTTCACAGGCTTGTTATTTTATGCATATGTTGGGATACACCAAGTGAGAACACTCGTCTTTGACAATTACCAAACGTGTTCAGTGCCTTTAATTGCTTTGTATCCTACACGTAATTTTTGAATAGATTATTAATTGACTCATTATCAACTTAGATGCAATTCAATCTTGTGATTGTGGTGTCTTTTTAATTTTGAAATAAATAAACCATTTATCAATCAATCAATCAATCAATCAATGTCACTCTTGACATTTGACATGGTATGCATTTTATATATGTTGAGTCTTTTAGCACTATTATGGACATTTTTGTCGTTTTCTGCTAATGATTTTAACAAATGATTTTAAAACTAATTTTTGTCCATAGAACGTACGTTTTGCGTGTGTATGCATATTTGGTGGCATCCACTTTTTTCCATATGAGCAATCTCATTCTCAAAGTAGATATAAAGTGTTGTTTTCAGCAAAATACATGCAAAAAAAAGTTCCCCGCCATTTCTGATGGGGGTCACGTTTATCTGAATGTCCCCTAAAGATCTCAAGAGAATCTCCCACGAGGCTGCTCAAGTCTCCACTTTATCCCCTCTTTCTTTCGGCACATTGTTTCCTCCGTGGCTCCAAAGCTCAAGTCCAACATCTAACCCCCAGCTCCCAAAGGCAGCATACATGAATACGCATGTGATTTACGGACCCCCACAAATAGCGTGGCTTAAGATTTTTCGAAAAAACATTACGGTAAATTGCCCTTTTCTTCTCTCTTTTTATTTGTTGGCGTCGCATCAATTTGCAACCGCAGGTATTTTATTAGTGAGCATGTGACGCAGCGCAGATCGGATTAAAGATGAAGAGTGTATGGGGATATCAGATGACACACATCCACGGTGGGTTTGGCGATACGAGAACGGGGCGTGAGTGTACAGGACCCCATGATTTCTTAAAGATGGGGAAAATTGTGAACTTCCCGTCGGCAATTGCTTATAAAAAATAATGAGATTTTGCCTGAGAAGGAATACAGTGTCAGGGGAGGAGTGACCCTAATTGGAATGGGGTGATCACCATGTTGAGAATCAGGATGTTAGTCTTGAGAGTATTGGGCAATTTTGAAAATGCGGTTAGGCTTTGAACTTTGGCTTTGTCCTAACTAAACTGAACCTAAAAATGCAGCTGACCCTAATTTTTTAAAATTAATTTCAGAAGATAAATAAAACATTTCCACCAAAGTATATTTGTTAAAAAGTTTAAAATATGAATCTGCCCTTAACTATCTCATAGACAAATCGCAAACAAATGTGTGTTTAAAATTGCAAACAAAACTTTGCTAAAGTTTTATCTAAACACTGTTTGAATTATTTTACCACACCATCTCAGTGCAGATGTCTGAGAATGCCCCTTTGTTTACAAAGTTGACAATAATTTTCTTTTGTTTACTTAAAGGGTGTGCATAACATTAGTAACAGTAAAAATATAAATGTTCACAGATTTGCACACAACTTTCATGGTATAAAGATGGTCATGGTGGGATATTCCCTTTTAAGACATTTTTGCTTGAAATGCAATAGTTTTGAGAAATGAGTAAAACAATTAGTTTTGGTCTTGCAAGTCCAAAACTCATTGTTTGAAAACAGTGAAAACATTTAAGGGTTTTCCCCCCGCTTTTTTCTTGTGACTCCAATGACCGATTGAGCTTAAACGTTCACAGGTTTGTTTTTCATATGTACGTTGGGTCACATCAAATGTGGATACTGGCTCTAGAAAATTACCACATGTGCTTTAAATACTACAAAAAAAGAAGTTTGATTAAAAGCATATACACTGGAAGAAGGCAACAACACCAAAAACACAACAGTTTGTAAAAAAACAACAACCCCAAAACAGATGCACAATGAAAACATTTTGTTGCTGTTAACACAATATTACAAATGCAGTTGGAAAGCCTGTAGATGAGCTTTTAGCTTTTAGGGCAATCCTTCAGGCCTGTATTTGTTTAGGGTGTGTGTGTGTGCTTAATGTCTTATTTACCATAGGTCCAGTCTCACCTGACTATTTCTTTCTCCGACTCTTTGTTTGTCTGTTGGCTATTTCTCTCTCTTGATTTGTTTTTTAGTCGTTTATCTTCACACTCAACTGCGATGCTATGGTAAATTTGTATATTTCTTATCGGTCTGTATTTCTTAAATGCATAATCTTTTCATAGTTTAATATATCTTACTATTTGCTGTATACTTTGCCTGAAATATAATCTAATGATAATAAGATAAAACTACCCCTCCCCCCAAAAAAAATCAATCTCCTTGTTTTAAAACTTGTACTGCATAGTATATAGGAATCCATCCAACTGTGATCTCCACATGAGGGAAGGCATGCTGGGCCCAATTTCATGTCTCTGCTTCTCACGGAATTCTGCGCTTACGGAGCCCTTGTAACACATAAATTCCATGATACGTAAGCGCAGAATTCTGCGGTAAGCAGAGCGATGAAATTGCAGATCTCAGTCCAAACCTTGGGTATTCAGTTACATTTGTACCATATGCTGTTGGATTTTGTTAGACTCCATGAAGATCGCTTTAAAAAAATGTAATTAATTCAACAACCGCTGGCCATATTGCTTGTAAGATTCGGGTGTGGTCAGATAGAAGAACCATGTACAAAACTGAGGGGAAAAAACCCCGCAATGCCATTAGCATTAGGAGTAAAACGTTTGGAGCGAGTGACATTAAGATGTGCAAGAGTTAATGCTATACAGTGTATCATGGCCCGTATATTGTTCAAATTTACTTCTGAGCTGTTTGAGAAAAATGCGAGAGGACGTGTGCTACTGTATAACCCCGGAGGATTTTCCTCCACAAGAACCAATCAGAGTTACCGCACATGGTAAGATGAGTGGCTCGACAAATGTTTTTGCTGGGCTCAAGTGCCTGATTCAAAAGGCAAAGAGGTGATGCCCGGCAGGTGGGGAGGACGAGCACTGCTGTCATTTGCATGCACAAATGCCCACAGCAACAGTGCTGGGTACCAGTGACGCCTTGAAATAGACGAGTATGATATCGGAGCATCACATGAAGTCAACTTTTCATGAATTGATATTCAGAGTTTTAAGATTTTTTTTCTGGTATTGACCGTGGACCGTGGAAAATGAACAGATTCACGCTCAATTATTCATCCTTTCTTTACATGTTTCTTAAAGACAAGCTTGAACGAAAACGGCAACAAGTGATCGTTACTGAAATTCGTTTAAAATGTTTGCAATCAATAAGGAAATTGAGTTGACATGAGAGTAAACAGATTTTAATTGTAAAAAGAGCAATAATTTTGAGTACCCTTCTCCAGTGCTTTTCAGAAACATTTACAAAAAGCCCCATTACGTCATCACCCATTTGTGAGAGCTCCATTTTGTATAGCCGCTTTGTTGAAACTTGGAGGTATAACAAAGCAACATCCCACAAATGACGTCAACAAATATAAATAAATAAATTTTTAAAATAACAAAACAAATCTGACCTAACCTACCTAATTGTGTTAGTCTATTATGCAATACAAACATTTTAAGGCCCTAAAGCAGAACTATTCATGTCTAACAATTCTTCTGAAAGAAAATTCAAACTCACTTTACCCCACAAAGAAAAGAAGGGTTTTTTTGTTGTCAAACACCTGAACATTCATATGAGTTTCCATTGAGAATTATACACACTATGAGATAATTCCTCAATAAATTCTGTTTGAACTTCCACTGACAACTTTGACAAAAAGGTTCCATGAACAAAAACCAAACGATGACCCTACCTTTAATAGTAACAATACCAGCACGTACATCGCGTAAGTCCAAACCAGTTATTATCGCACTTTACATTATAAACAAAACACACAAAAGAAATAATTTTCGGAAAAACATGGAAGAAAATGCCCCAATCCAACAGGTGGGATTTTAGGTGCAGTTGGGTTTTGGAGTCAATATGGGCCCAATTTCAGATATTTCTGTGCTTACAGTGCCCTGTAAAGCGCATGATTCTATCGGTGATAAGCGCATAGTTTCTGCAGTAAGCAGAGCTATGATGGTCACTGGGAGGTCATTCCACAGTCTGGGGGTCTACAGAATACCTCTCCCCAACCATCCTTTGAGCCTGAGGCACCACGAAGCATGTAGTATCTGTGGCTGAGTATAGACCCTGTCATGACGATCTGTGATGTGAGATGCTATCTAAAAGGTATTGGAGTCAGACCATTGAGAGATTTGTACACATACATAGGAATTCTGAAAACAATGCACTTGTGTCATGCACACTATTTCACTCAAACATTTTATATACTGTGCCGACTCCAAAATTCCTGCCTCAAAATGGAAACCGTTATCTGAACAAAAGTTCTATAAATCCAATGGCTCCAATTCAACAAAACCTCATTCCCAGAGCTGATAGATCTCACTGCACCATTTTCCCCCAAGCATGCCTTGCTAACTCATAACCCCCGGAATTGGTTAATTTAAATGTGCAAATATATGGCACATTTTAATTAGGCCTGCGGCTGATCAACTACGCGTGCACTCAAGTATGGGGCATCAAGTCATAAAGCAACTGGTCCCCTCTCATTCTTATTTGATTTTGTGATATGTCTAACTGTATGCAGTTTAGAGTGACCGTGTAAAAAAATGATTTATTTGAAGTAGGATCGCGTCAAAATATTTCCATTTTGAAACGCGCATACCAAGTGCCATCCCCTTTTTAACAAGCGTGCGCGCAAAGAAATCACTTTTGGGAGCCAATCTGCATTGTCAAGAGGTATCGATACGATGCATTGCCCATGGTTGCAAGGCTGCGTTCAACAGTATTTTACCAAATAATTGGGTCTTCACTTATTCCCAACAAAACCCGCTCCTAAAAACGAACTGAGAATACTGTTAAAATGGTCAGTGTCCTTATCCACTCATCACTGGTTCAGGGATGATATTGTATGAAAATGAAAAATCCTGAAAATTTGATAAGCATTCCCTCTTTGTGTGGAGATAAAGCCAATAGAATTGCAAAATGTTTAATTGTAAAGGTTGACAGACGCTCTACATAATTTTAATTCAATATCTGAAGGTCGAGTCATAACAAGGGCCAAGTCTTTTATCATCTCTGAAAAAACCTGAAATCAGGAAAAAATCATGATAAATCAAATGCCGCTGACTCTTTTCAGAAGCACCACTTCTTCATGGACGAGATCTTTCACATTGTTGTCACCCATAAACTAGTTACTTCGCCCCTCCCTCCAAAAGAACAGAACAAATTGTTTGCATAATTCTCTGAAACTGAAACTCAATTTTAGGGTTTGAAACAAAATAAATATTAGGGTTGGTTGTCGGGTTGACAGTGCTCCACCAAAATCGCCCCCGAAGCAAGACACTGAAGTCTGTTTGAGATCTTACAACTTAATACTCCCATCCTAATATCCATGACGGAATGGGGCTTTGAAAGGGGAGGGAATGATCTTGTGACTCAATAGACCGTTTCTGCAACTGAAAGCGGAGGGAGAGGGTGGTTTTAAAATTTCGAAATTTTAGTCAGCGCCGACCCTGAAAAAAATCTGTGGTTGCTCAATCATGGCTGCTCCATCTGTAAAGTGCAATTGCACTTAACGTTTGGTAATTTTAGCCTGACCCATCACTAATAGCAGGTTGGTTCCCCTAACATGCTGGCATAATATCATCATTACAACAGTCGTTATCTCAATTAACGACTTAAACATGTACTTCATTTAACCTGCAGTGTACTTGGACTCATGTTCTGCATTTAAAGACACTACGTTGCAGCATCAGTAACAACTGCTGCTTCTTGCATACTTTTATTTATTTATTCTGGTTTATTGGTAAAACAAACACAGGGTTGGCAGCCACTGGGGTGACTCAAATAACTAAAGGTATTATACAGGATTGGTAAGGATAACAAACATCATTGTTTAATTTAGTCTGAAAGCTTACTGGTTATGAAGTTCATACTAGAACAATTTTTTCTGTGAAATATTTCCCTCTCAAATGAAGTCATATTCCAGAAAACTGTATCTGAAAACCTAAACAAACGCAACAGCTGATTTCGTTTGTTACAACCAAAATCAAAGGAAAATGTGTTTACATGCTGAAAATTGTGCATGGTTTTTCACTATTTTCTCCTGACTCACACAACGGATTAAGCCCAAATTTGTACAGGTTTGTTATTTCATGTATATAAGGCTGATCACACAAAACATGAGCACTCTCTGCAACTACTTTGTCAACTCTACCAATCCTGTGTAATACCTTTGAATTTTGAAAATGAGGACAGATTTGTAAAGATTTCCGCTACTGATGCACTAATGTTCTCATTGATAAGGTAATGTTGTGGAAGAGATAGCAAAAGTGCTGCTTCTTTTAGTTACTCTGAAACTACTGGTCTTGATGTGCTCTCATGTATTGCACTCCTTTTTTAATTATTCAATATTCTTAGGCAAGTTTGAATAAGGGAATCATCTGAACAATTTTTACTTGTGTATACATCACATTTAAGTTCTTCTCCTATTCATCTAATATTGACTACATTTTCTGAAATTGGACTTAATTTCAAATGGAAATTTTTCTTTAAGAGATTTTTACACATCTTTACAATTTATTTCAATTTCTGTAATATGGAGAGTGCAAACCTGATGAGCACAAGTTTCTTTTTCTTGAAATGACAAAAATTCCTACTAACTATTTTTGAGGGGGACCAATATTAGTAATTACCATCAACTGAAAATTTGTAGAAAACTGGCGTGAAAAAATAGAAGATTTTTTTTCTTTGAACAAAACCTTATAAAGCATGCAATACACTGACTTTACATTTTGACCCATTTTCCATCTATCTGATGGAAAATGGGTCAAAATAAACTTTGCAGCAAACATGAACCTTTCCCCTACATGCGGGGAAATTCTTCACGTGTTCGGGGTAAGTTACGTCGTGCTTTGTTCAGATGCGCATGGTGGCTCGATCGCCTCTTGCTCTTCAATTGATTTCAAATGCTTGAAATGCAATTAGGGGATCTCGTTTTGCAAAATACATGTGGTGCATTATGCCTGCCTTCATTATTAACCACATTTAACACAGTGTGAGTCCAAGTGTGACAGACAAGCTGCCAAACATATGCCACGTCTGCAGTTAGGACACGGTAGGTAGGAGTCTGGTACATTCTCATTACACTTTAAAGAGATGGACTAACATCAGTTTAGCGTATTGCCACCTTCTACGCCTTGTATCCGAGTGTACTGTAGCAAGCGTGACTGATAAGTTTGATTATTAAAAACAATGCTAGAGTATATCTCCTCCACCCTCATTTCACTTAAATTAAATTTTGATTGGTTAGACAACTTCATAGAGCTGCTTAAAACAGAAAATATTGCTTAACAATTTTCTGATTAGCAAGAATGAGCAGGATACCAGTCCCAGTACATGTGACATGGTATTTTGGCTGGTAACCTTATTCTGGTAAGCATATTGAGCGCTGATGGCAGCACAGCAGGCCTAGGCCCAATTTCAAAAAAGCATGTAAGCACAAAAACTTGCTAAGCACAGAACACTCTTGCTTAAGAAAAATTGGTTACCAGCCAAAATACCATACAGTTAACCTTTGCTGTGACTGGTACCCCACTCATTTCTTGCTTAGCAAAGACATTTGCTGAGCAGAATTTTCAGCTAAACAGCTTTATGAAATTGGGCCCAGAAGGTTTTCATTTATGATTCATAGCATAACAATTAACTTATATTTACAACAAACAGACTACTGCAGAACCTGCACACATTATTATACAAAAGTCTTCTATTTTTACATTCACACAGAAACGTACTTGACTACTCATCTAGATTGCATTACATGTACTCAAGAACTTTGGAATGATTGGCCTCCACATGCCAGAAAGAAACATCAAGTTAGAAAAAAAAGCACCCAATCTCTTCTCCCTGTTGTTGTGAAACACTAGTCTCGGCACACACAGAAAAACAGAAGAAAAAAGTCACAGATGGGAAAAAACTGGGTCGTTGTTTTGACTAGTGGTTCAATTGCCATCAATCCAGGTGTGCCTATTGGTGGCTAAAGGCCTCACTCTTAATACACATTTAGAGGACAGGAATCCTAAGAGGCTCTCTTGTATGTTTGGATTGTCACAAGGATGAGCGTCCATACAGCAGAGGGAAGAGAATTACCATGGTAATTGATGACATTCATCAGATTGGACAGCTTTCTCCATCCTACTTTTATATATATTTTTCCACATCCGCACGTGGTTCATGATTTCCCTAAAATCACTGCCTGTGGGCTTCATACTGGGGAATTGAATTCGGACAGGCCGAGGTTAAGTTTTGAGGATACCTGCAAGCCAATCAGTGGATATTAATACACTCCTGTGGTTAACCCTTTTACAGACCATTCATTTCTGTGTAATCATCACCATACGCACAGACATGGCTAAAATAGTGGATTTTGTTGACACAATTTTATTTGTCAGTAAAAATGTCTCTAAGGAAATACTACGAGACAGAAATTTGGTTTGATCTTTATAAATTTAGATACTGGCAAACAAGGTCAATCCAGAACATCACTTTTACTTTGACCTTTTTGGTTGGGTGGATTAGGTCGTAGGTCAAATCCTGCGACCGTTTGCATCTTTATGGACATTTTGATACAAGCTGCTCGTGGCCACAAGGGTTAATAATAGTACTAGCATTTATAAAGCACATTTTTTTCTAATGGTTGCAATGCCCCAAGAATAATTATTTGTATTGTAAAATATTGTATTGAGCAGGAACCTTAAGATGAAAATGAGGAATGACTTGAGTTAACGTTTGAATTTGATAAACAGAGTTAGTTGGAAGTACGAATGTTGAGAGGAAGCTAGTTCCAGCATCTGGGTCCAGCTACTGAGAAGGCCTTGTCACCTGCATGTTTGAATGTGCGACCTATTTTCAAACCAAGCTCAAAGCTCCTTTTTTGTAGTTCGTACGTTTATAAGAAGACAACAAATTTAGATCTGCTTCAACCAAGGACAGTATACAGTTTGATTCTTTTTTTTAAAGTCTGGTTGTAAGTTTTTAATTACCCCTCTGACCCATTATGATGTTATTCTTCATTTTTGAAGCAAAAAACAAACTGCGATAATTTTCATTAAAGAATGTTAATTAGCTGTGGCATACTTAAGCAATTTCATTTGGGAGGGGGGGGGGGCAACAACATAATTTAGGAGAGGACTGTTCTATTTAATGTATTGAACCATTCATTTGTGCATTTTTAAAATCTCATTTGGGGGGACAAGGGGGGGTGTCAAGGGTTCTGAAGGGGGGAAGTTACGTCATTGTTAATTAGTAGTGTAGGTCAGTGACATCGCTGGGGTTTGGTGGGACCAGGGGCCAATTTCATAGAGCTGCTCAACGGCTGATTTTGTGCTTACTGTACGAGTTTCCATTTCATAGCGCTGCTAACCGTAAGTACACGAAAGGATATGCTAACCTTCCAGTGCTTATTGTATGGAAAGGAAGGATGTACCGGTAACAATGCAAATCCATGGTGAATGTGCAAGTTGGCTGCCTAATTTTCTTGCTAACCTGTGAAATACGCTTACGCTTAAGCAAATTTTTCTGCTATAGTTATAACGTACAAAAATTTGCTTACCGTTAAGCAGTGCTATGAAATTGACCCCAGGTGAGTCATATCTTGATGATTTTCAGGGAGTTCAAAGAGAGGCTTGATGGACTATTAGTCTGGGCCCTATTCAGTTAAGTACAACAGGCAACAAGAATGAGTATTCATTACTCTAAAGGGGGGATGGGGAATATGACATCGGAGTGAGAAAGCTCTATTAGGCTTGTTTGTTTGCCTTGTGAGCTGTGTTGAAATCATCATAATTGTATGACTCTTCAAAAGTGCACACTATCAACACAGCCACAACGAGCCTGGGGCAGTCAATCTATCAAACTGCTCCACAAAAACCCACAAAAAACCTTCAACTATTATTAAGAAATAAGTACAGCACAGGGTGATAGGGGATATTAACAAAAAAACATACATCATTCATAGTTGATGAAATTTTCAATGAAAAAACTATTTTTCCGAACACCATATCTGTCTGTACAATTCTGAAAATATAAATCATTTCTATTTTGAACACAAATTTGAAAACGTATAATTATCACTTGTCCCCATCTCAAACACGATACGCACAAACTTTCCAAGTTAATCTGTCATGATGTAGATCTCAAGTCACAGAGAGAGACGGACAGCAGCATGAAGCGATTATTTTCCCCATTGGAATTTCAAACACAGTATCTTCTCCTGTGAAACTTACCCTGTCTGTTAGGAATAACATCCACAAATCTTGTCCAAATCTGCATCTTGGAGAAACAATATGTCAACTTCCCCCCCCCACACCAACCACCGAGGAGAAAAGACTGTCCTCAATAAACAGCTGCTGTAGGTTTCTATGCACACACGCATGTGCAAAAGCTGCCGTGTTATTATATGCTAGATCCGTGAATTCAAAACACAGCCTTCACGTGTACAGTTCGACTCACATAATGTCAACGCTAACACACAGTGGTATCAAGTATGCTGTGGGTCTGTGTTTGGCAGTGTACATGTGCATGGAGTCACATGTTCAACAGTCACACGTACCTGCCTGAACAATACTCCAGAGTGCAAGTGGCCGTACATGCCACACTGCAAAGAGAAAGTGAAAGAGGAAAAAAATATAAAGAATGTGGGGCTTGATTCACTCTTGAAGAATACCACCAAACAAATAGACTCCATGGAAAGATTTACCGCTTAGAGCGGGATTGTATGGAGGTAACTCGAGGACTTCTCTTTTACAATACTAGGAATTTATCACATTCTCCTATTGTGTGTCATACCATCGAGGCAGAAAATAACAAGGTGGTGACTGCCCAAAATTATGACCACTTCACAGAGGACTAAACAATGTAAGACTTCAGACACTCAGAACAAACTATGGACCAACCTTGTTCAAAGGCACAACAAATCTAAAAACAAAACAAAAAAAAACACGTTGAGTTTTGATACAAAAACAAAATAATTACATAAGTTTTATGTTCCTCTTGCTTATTTTTAAATAGGTAGTTTCATCATGGACCTTAATTTATAGAGCTGGTTAAAGGCACTGGACACGTTTGGTAATTACTAAAAAAATATATTTGCATAAAAGCTTACTTGGTAACGAGCAACGGAGAGCTGTTAATAGTATAAAACATTGTGAGAAACAACTCCCTCTGAAGTAATGTAGTTGTTGAGAAAGAGGTAATTTCTCACTAAAATATTTGAATCTGAGAAAGACATCCGGCCTGAAGCCTTTCTCGGGTATCTGAAAGCACACAAATTTATGCAACAATGTTTTTTTTCTTTCATCAATTTCTTGCAACTTTGATGACCAATTAAGCCCAAATTTTCACAGGTTTGTTATTTGATGCATATGTTGGGATACACCAAGTGAGAATACTGGTCTTTGACAATTGCCAAAAGTAAATCCTGCCTTTAAGCACATAAAAATAGCTGAGCGCAAAACAAATTGTTCATACTAGAATAAGGTTACCAGCTAAAATACAATATCACACATACCGTCTTTGAATGGTTTCTTGCTTAGTTTCGCCAAGGGAAAAATTGTTAAGCAAAATTGTCTGCTTGGCAACTGTGTAATTGAGCCCTCATTGATTGTAACTTGATTGTGTTTTAAAATGTAAGTTGTTAACAAAATGTTGAACTCTTCCTCTAGTAGAATATGTTGGAAATTCCAATGGAACTGTTTAATGTTGCGCAATAAATTATTTATGTTAATAGAATGAAAATATAGAGCATCAGTTACAGTTCCACGTAAAAATCTATATCTTGTCAATACCCTTCCTGTTTGATCAACAGCTATGTACACAGCGACTCTCAAGGGCCAGCCAACTTCTTCTCAGCGGAATTCTAAGACAAATAGATTTAATTGTTCAAATAACTCGCAGTTGTTCAATGGACACCATTTTTTCAGCTATGAGAATGGCTGCATTTACTTTTTGGATCATCATACATGCTGTATAATGTGTATACAAGTACATCATTCCTTTCTCTGAAAAAGTTTGTTCAATTCTTATTTCCTCATAGAAAGGAAGTTAAATTTACCAATAAAATAGCAAACCATTCACAGTGCATAATAGAAAAGGCCGTGTATACATGCATTAACTCTATTTAAACATATGTTTTCCCGCCATTTTTCTTTATCCCTCCCCAAGTCCATGATTGTTCACGCTTTTTTCCCCCTGTAAATTGTTCTGTTTTTCATAAGACCTCTTATCATTGAGTACTTGGGGTGAAGCATGGGTATTTTCTTGGAAAGGAAAGTTAGTCCGCTCGCCGACTACAAATATTCTCCACTATTTTGAGAAAGACTCGCTTTCCTAGCTCTCCATCAATGTCAAAGCAACAAACTTGTCTTTTTGCAAATTAGTTCGCTTGAAGGACAACAATGAAGGTCAGCAAAGTGACTGAATTTGAGTATGGATGCCTATGAGTGCTCCACTTACTTATTGAGGAGCAAAATGCAGACTAAGAAAAATTAATGGGCGGGGGGGCCACACACCCCTACACCCTCCCGGTCGCTACAACCCCTGTGAGTACAGAGATATGAACTGGAGGGAAAAACAATTTTTAATGGCAGCATCAAGTCAACTTCACCACACAAGATTGGAAGCTCATCCACTAACCCTCTACCTCACCCAATACTTTATGCACACGGATATGAAGTGGCCCTCACTCTGTCTTTCCTAATGGCTTTCCAATTTGACTTTGCAATTAGTAATTCAATCCCATCAAGGTTGAGCAAATCACTCTATGTGTTCATTATTGCACATAGTGCACTCCGATAATTCCACATTTATCCATGCGTTTAAACGAACCTAATTAAAATAACTGCAATATAGCGAGGGGAATAAAAATTAAATAAATAGGAGACACGCAGTGAAAAAACAAACAAAAACAAAACAAACAAAAACTAACCACAACTTTTGATGGATTTAAATGCAAAGTTTACACAATTTCTTTTAATTGCACTTTGTTTCAAGGCTGACTAAATTGGGAGTTAAATTCAACATCTGTAAATTAATTTCTAAAAATATGGTTATATATAGATTATTTAATTGAAACTAAGAACTCAGAGTCATGACACAGCACAGCAATGTATAAACTTATTCAATACCAAAGCCCATGTTTGGATCAACAACATTGGAATAATCTAAACACAAATGTAAAATATTTGGCTTTTAACATGAAAATTCTTATGAAGCTTTCTTAAGCACTTTAGAAACAAATTGTTTTTACAGTTTGTTTTATCAGTTATGTAGACAAAGTACAGACTTCAAAATTATCAAGAAAAAATAGCATTAATTCCAATCTGAAAGCTCACTGATTAAAAAATTAAGTACCAGTACCAGTTCGCTATCACAAAATAATCTGATAAAAAGGTGTACAAATTCCCTGATAAACACTCCACTTCCGTTATTTTCACTAAAAAAAAAAAAAAAACCAAAACACAAAGAATTTGCGGAAATGTTCACAAGTTAGTTGTCCGATGTGTTTATTGAAAACTAGAGGTAGGGGATAACAAAAATAAAAATAACAATATTAACACAGCGCTTCAGACGCAGTGTTTCTAAGCACTTTACAAATAGTTACAAAAACTTGAGTTAATGTATACGGTTAAGGAAAAGTGGTAATCATGTTACTAAGTTGGGATAAATAGGTAAGTTTTAAACCTATTTTTGAGAGGGTTCAGCAGTGGGAATCATGTTTGACAGATGGGGAAATGCTCGATCGGCGTAGTCTTAGAACGTGTTCAAGTAAAAACAGTGTAGAATGTTTTTTTCTCATTTGGAGAAAGAGATTCAAAAGATTGTCAATCTGAGACCGTTTCTGCATTACTGCATGAAACTTTTCTCAGACTGTGTATTCCAATTACGGATTATTCTTCCTGCGTGGACATAACCGCTCCAGATTTTCGGCAATATCTCAAAAACGCTACCACCTTTTGAAATGAAATTTTCACAGGTTAGTTTTATTGTATATATCTACATTTATATAGGATTAAATTTAAGAATGGAACGGATCCAAAAACCAAAGGTATACTTTGCATTTAAGTGCACTCTAATGTATCCGGATGATACCATTTGTAGATCTACGTGTTTGAACAAGGATCACATGTACACATACAGCAGCTCTGTATTCAAGCATAATGCATTACAGCTAATAATAGATTTAACCAATGCTTCACCAGTTCATCTATTGCTTTGTATTGACTTGGCATTTCCTGACTATACAGCCGTAGCAATGTGCCCAGTCAAATGATTCACACGATTTCTTGCTGCAGACATCACTTTATTTACGCTCCCGTATATAATTAAAAAATAAAATTAAATAAAATCAATCTTTTCTGCCAAGAAATTCATTTTCCAAAAGATTCCCTGCATGAAAATATTAAACTACACAATCAAATGAACCCCCTGCCCAGTTCCAGACCATTGAAACAGCTGGTGTGTTTCACTGCAAAAGCATAAATTGGAAAATTTGCCTATCATTTTCTTTGTTTGGTTGCATTCCAACATACCCTACGTACCCCCATGGGAATTGAAAGTTAATACTCCTCAGCATGCCATAGGTGCACAGAAACCCTCAAAATGCTTTCTATTTCATCCCAAACCACTTTCTTTTCTTTAACAACTTTGTTTGGACTCTTTCCAAGTTCAGTAGAGCAACAACAAATTTTGAACCATGCTACTGTACATGTTTAGAAAAATACAGAAAAAAGAAGCTGTGCAAAAAAAAAAGACTGATTAAATACAGCACTCAGTAAACATCCAAGACCTAATTTGCATATTGGTTACGTGCCCGAGTTGAGAAAGTTTGCCAGCATCGATAAAAAATGCCATCCGGATCAAACAGGTAGTAGCCAGATTTCCAGCTAAACTGACAGAATCCAATGTGTATGTACACCAGACGGTCTCATCTCTGCAACCGAGTCTGAGGAATTATGTTTTAAATTTTGTTGGCTTTGCAAAAGCGACGATGCTTTAGGTGATTCAATTAATGAACATGCAGTTTGTGATAATTGTAGGGGTCATGCAGTCATTGACTTCAACTGTATGTTACATCACACAGTGTAAAGTCGGCCATCTTTACTGGAAAATCAATATCTTTTTGCACGCACAACTGTGCGTTATGCGTAAATACCACGTGCCGCAATCTAGAGTTTGATTAAATTCCTTGCATGACTGGTCGCTGAACCACTTGGCTGCGTAGAACAGTTAGAACGCTTGGAGGCAGCACAAAGCCGAAACTCAAGTTGCCTGTAAAGATGGCGTCTATCGGGAACTATCTATTGCTGAATAGTTTTGGTTGACCTTGGTAGTCAATCGAATACTGAGCTTGGTAACCGCTCTTTCCCATTCCGTGATGTCCGGTCATGTAAATGGTCTATTACAATTGGAGACTTTCTCCTTGAACGAAGATAAAACTTTTAATGACTCGAAAAAGTCTTCAGATTGGATCTTAGAAAAAATGTACCCCAGGTTAGAAGATAATAGCATTTCAATATTTGAACCCTGTTAGTGTACATATAAGTATTTGTGATGTATTAACTTCCAGAAGATTGGGGAAAATCACTTTTGGAAATTGCCACAGTTGAAGTATCCTCGCCTAGTTTTCACAAAATAACATTAAAGAAAAAGTAAATGTTGGTGTGGTTAACTATCAAAACATAAAGCGCATTGTGACGAACCATCGCTATATAAGCGCTATATAAGAACTGCATTATTATTATTATTATTATTATTATTATTAAAACAAATTTTTGGATTAGTTCAATTCTGATCATTCAGTACCAATCTGCTGGAGAAATGTTTCCTTCTGAAATACTGTCAAAACTGAGTAGCATTTAAAAGACCCCACAAATCAACATTTCTTATTTTGATTACGGCAGTAAAAATAAGCCAGATATGAATGTCTATAAAATCCCTGAAGGAACAAACTTGTTTATAAATCACTATCCTCTCTAAATCATTGATGACATTTTCAAAGGTTGCATGTTTATTATTACAAGGATTCTCACAAAACCTCAAACCAGATACTCTTCATCTGCCAAAGGTTTTATGCAGCTGCTAGAAACCTTTGGAACAATCTTCCTTATCAAATATGTCATGCCACTCACTGAATTCAAAACATTGCCTAAAACTCACCTTTTCCAGACTTATTTTGCTTAGGCAATTTATTTCATTCTCATTCCTTAAGTGTTGTTGATTGTTGTATTATTAATTTGTTGTAAATATATTTATCAGACTGAAAGTCAACATTTGAACAAAAACACAAAATTACTGGCCTCCAGTCCTGTGGGACAGTGTAAAGTTTGAGCCCTGATTATTATTATTATTATTATTATTATTATTATTATTATTATCATCATCTTTGAGAGGGCACGGCCATATTCATTTTGCAAGGGGCACTTCCATTGGAAAACTTAAAGTCTACGGGTAACTTTAGAAGGGGCACCAAGGCCAAGACCAGGGCATCAGAGGCCACTACCTCTATGGCCTCCGTTTAATTCCAGGGCTGTCATTGAAAACTAGAGGATGGGAATGACTTTACTATTGATGTGTTTTTCCTTCGACCTGCTTCATCAAGATGTAATACGATTGTCATCAGAATGTGCGATCATGGGGAATGGCTGCGATGGTTCGTCACAATGCGATTACAGGGAAAAGGGTCAGGGAAATGTACTTGCAGAGGTAAAGAGGTTATTACACAATCAAAGAGAGAGGAGGGGGGTTATTACAGAATCAAAGAGGGGGGGGGGGTGGGGTTATTACAGCATCAAAGAGAGGGGTTATTACAGAACCAAAGAGGGGGGTGGGGTTATTACAGCATCAAAGAGAGGGGTTATTACAGAATCAAAGAGGGGGGGGTGGGATTATTACAGCATCAAAGAGAGGGGGGGTGGGGTTATTACAGCATCAAAGAGAGAGAGGGGGATCAACATTCAACTTCTTGGCAATTTCATAAGCTTTTCTCCTTACCATGGAGATCTTTGCTTAGTAGACCCTAATATCTCTACTCATAGGGTTACAGGGTAAGTGCCAAAGCAAAAACTTTGTTGCTAACCTGTGAAATATGCTTTATGTTAAGCTGAGATTTTTCTGCTTCCGTTATAAGCTATGATTTTTCGGTTACTAAATAATAATAATAATAATATTAATAATAATAATAATTTAAGATTTATATTGCGCCCATTAAATAAAAATGATCAAAGTGTATAATATGATTTAAAATGCACAGAATGGAAGAAAAAGATAAAGAAACAAGACTGGTCACCAGGCCAGTGCCCAAAACCACAGTATGGGGATACGTCTGTCCCGCCAACAGAAAACTAAAAGTTACTTATTACATAAGCCTAACCCTGCTGGCATGGGTAATGTTTTGATCTTTTCAGCTGACGGACACCTCTAACCTTACATATGTAAAAAATCTCAACTAACTGGCAAAGTGACCACAGAATAAAAGCAAACACCCATTAAAAACACTTTAAAGTATGACATCAAACAAATTAAAAAGATGGGCTTTTATCTCACATTTAAAAATTTAAAAAGCAGAGCCTTGAAATTGGTTGCTGGAGGGAAAACTTCAATGTGAGCTTATAGGTGTGGGTGGTGTGGGGGGAGGGGATTTACCCAAATTTAGGAAGGAGGATTATCACAGAGTGCAGAGCTGCCACCATTTGCATCTTGCAATTAGGGAGATTTTGTCCAACAATCAGGGAGGTATTTAGAATTACATTCAACATAATAGGGACAAAGTTTCCACAACCAGAGAGATTTTTAAATTTGTTCATCAGGAAATGGAAAGATTGGTTTATTTTCAGGAAGCTTTCTGCAGAATCATCAGGGAGAGCTGGCAGCTCGGAGTGTGATCATAGATAAAGGAAAAGGCGTTATTGCAATGAGATTATGAGGGTATAGTGGAAATCAAAATCTGTCTGCAGAATCAGATTGTGGAGGGTGGGGGTGGTTATCGGAATAAGATCTTGCAGACGGTTATCACAAGGGACATGTAGGTGATCCTCACAGTTTGGGCATAGATTGGGGGGTGGGGGGTGCTCATCAAAATCCAACCCTGACTGTAGGAGTCAAAATCTGGCCATGGGTTGAGGGGGGGGGGGGGTGTTGGAGGATGGTGGCGTCATTGACAAAGCGTGGGATAGAGTAGGTGGTTATCAAAATCTGATCCTGGCAGTTGGGAATCTTGAAAACAAATCTGGTCATGGAGCATAGCGTTAGCCAGAGGAGTGTCTGGCTGTCTTTTGGACACCCCGTTTTAAATTTGGACACCCTATTTTTATCTGTCATTAACATGCAAATATTTTGTAAGTGAACAATTTGGACACCTGGTTTTTAAATTTCCAGCAAATTTGGACACCCTTTTATAAAACCTTTTCTAGGAGGGAGTGGGTCATTGTCAAAATGTGATCAGGGGGGGGGGGTGGGGCGAGGAATTACTGTGAAAAGTGATTTTGTTAGTTATGTACTTAGCCCCACAGTCTTAATGTCAAAAGATGTTAAAATCAATGGCTGTAACATTTTTGTATCTAGCTACACAGAGCAATCAGTCCACATGAACAGATATGAGTGCCACCATGGCCCACTGATTACATCAGGTCCTCATTTCTATGTTCTTGTCAATTCATTTCCAATAATTGTTACTGACTAACTCCAAAAACTAATTACCATAAAAAACTTACTTGGTAAGAAGCACTGCAGCTGTTGATAGTTGACTGTTTTGAGAAAGGATTCCCTTCGAAGTAATATGGTTTGGATAATTTTTAACCCCAAAACATTTGAATCAGAGAAACAATTCATGCATGAACCATTTCTCAGACTGGTGTCCGTTCGCGAATGCTGTGGCCAGAGATGCAGTCGGTACCCGCTGTCGCCTCACTAAATGTGGATGGAGTCTACGCTCTTGTGAAAATACAGTGACGTTTTTTGCAGTTTTCTCAGCAAGTAAACAATGTTATCAGCTGAAACTTTCACATGTGACTTTTATTGTATCTTTCTTTATAATCTTGCCTATAAATCAGCATTACATTGACAAAAAACAACCTATGACCCTACCTTTAAATGGGTAGCAAATACATAAAAAACAAAATTGTTGCTGGCCCCCCCCCCCACCCCCGAGAGTTTAAAGTTGCTCCTACGATGATAACATTCAGTTTACGATTAAGGAATCTCCCAAACTGAACTTGAACATGTAATTCTCCAGGACTACCCACTCTTGACTGTTTTAATAATCATCATAAACTATACCATCCAAACCAATCTTGCAGTACATGCCACTGAGATTAACCGTCTCCATAAAACTGCAAGCCTCAAAAGTACACGGCAGAAATGCAATTCGGGCCTGCAATAACATATGCGGGGAGATTTTCTCCAGAGAGCAGTTAAACACGCATTTGCTCAATCCTTTCACACTCCTAAGCTTAATGTGGAGTGCCCTGCAGGCAAACAAAATCGTGGGAGGCAGAGGTCTGTTTCTTTTGCCGAGCCGATTTTCATGATTCTCCTCTCTCTCGCTCTATCCCCATCGTGCGTGGAGGAAGTGTCAAATTTAGGCCCAGCATCTCACCGCATAGACGGTGCTGTTTATGTCAGGTGTGACAGGGTGCGGGTTATAATGAGGCTTATTATGCCCCTTGATGGGCACGGCAGGAGAACGTTAAAATTGACTCAGAAATAATCAGCGTTTTTCACAGGAAACATATTGTGTATTGTATTTCAATGTTTTGAGGGCTACTTGAAGAGCTATTTACAGAGTGTTCTGCAATGGTGCACAGCTCAAATCATGGTTACACTGTTGGTTATCAATATGACTATCACTGCTATTATTTATTTGACTATTAAGTCAAACAACATACAAATTAACATGAAAAGGCAGATAACAGGAAATACAATAAATGGTAGAACTTTGTATATGTCAAGTTAGCAATTTTTCCAATAGTTGTAACTACCCAAAAGTGTTTCAACACCTGAATGGACATGCAGGCTTTTACTGAACATAATTTAAGTAGATTCATTTGATGTTTAAAAAAAGTCATCCTCAAATTTTCATTAAAAAAATTTACGGAAAAAGTTACCTGCCTTTTCCGTCCTTTAAAAAAAAAGGGGTAACTACCAAGTAAATAATTCTAATCAACTCAAACTATTTTCAGCATAAGCCTGTATGTCCATTCAGACGTTGAAAGCACTTATGGGTGGTTTCAGGAACTTTAACAAAAGTTACAACCATTGTAATATCTGCTAATGTGACGGTAGATAAGTGGTACCAGTTAGTGTGTATTCTATCAAACACAAAATAGCATCAAGGTAAGGGCCCAATTTCATAAAGCTGTTTAGCAGAAAATTCTGCTAAACAAGTTTCTTTGCTAGGCAAGAAATTAGTGGGGTACCAGTCACAGCAATGGTAACTGTATGGTATTTTGGCTGGTAATCTATTTTTCCTAAGCAAGTGTTTTTTGTGCTTAGCAAGTTATGTGCTTACATGCTATATTCCACAAGGGAAACTGACTGGGTAAATGTTAAACACATTTGGTTTGGATGGGACTTGACTAGAGCGGGACTTGAACCTGAGACCTCCGGATTAATGTGCCAGCGCTCTACCAACTGAGCTTTCTAGCCCTATTTTGTCAATATCTTTTTGGGGGCTGCCAGTCAGAGGCCATTTAAAGAAATAAACCACATGGGAAAGGCTACCATAGAATAACATTGCTCTTCAACAAAGTACACACACGGTTGGATTGACTCTACAGACTCATTATCATGGTGCAACACAAACAAAATTGTGATTCATTTGGCTGTTCATTGTTGATGGACCACTGCATTGGTACATGCAGGACGTGCACTCCATATTGCGTTTACATTTACACACTGATCGCTACCCTCCAGTCAAACAGCATCTAGCTCGCCATGCTTGTATTAGCGCCACGCTCTGGTCACATGATCAAACACAGATTTGTTATTGCACCTCTGAGGCAAGCTCTGGTTGTGAGGCGCATACAGGAACATCATCATTTTCCATTTTCACTCTCTTGTCTTTCTGGTGTTTTTTTTTGTACCATGCCATCTTAAAAGTACTACTGCCACTGCGACTGATTGAATTACACAAAACAGCCACGGAATCGATGAATAGAGCCTTACGCAGTTTCATCATGTCTCAGGTATATGCCTGGCCATTTCATCGTGTCTATACATGTAAGCATTCTCTGTTAGTGACCAAAAAATAAAAGCACTTTGTCGCACGCCCATTTTTCATCACCTTTATATTATCTCGTCGTCATGTCCTTGTCCTATACTGTATGCAATAAATTATCATACTTCGAAAGTCACTGTACTTTCACCTGCATGAAGTCTACATGTAACACACATGTATCTGGCACTTGTCCTTTTAAAAGGTAATAAATGTTCACCTCTCCAGTGAAAGAGATTGGGAATCCCATGCAATGCATGTATGCAGAAAATTTGAAAGGGAAAGTATAGAATGTGTGCACTTTGTTTACAACTAAAACCGCGCTCTATTTAAATTTGCAGGACTCAAAATTTACACTGAATCACTGGCCTCGTCTCGGGCCAGTAAACTCACTTCTGGACAGGGACTGCAGCCTTATATTTTTCAATTGAATAGTAATACCTCACTGTGTTGTGTTGTAGATTTTACTTTTATCCGTTTCATTTTTTATTTTTATGATTTAGCTTTGCATTTTCTTTTTGGGGTTGAGGGGTGGAAGGGAGGGGGAGGATGTGATTTTTTTTTCCTCTTGGAAAGACTTCCATTTTGAGGATGCCACTTAACAGCAAGCGGTTTATCAGATGTTAGAATACTCAATGTCTTGGTGCCATCTTGGAGGATCATCCCATTATCCCATAATATCCTCTTCAGTCCACTGATTGGCTGATGGATGGGCTGGTCAACTAAACCCGACAAACCCTCAGGGGTGCTAATCTCTCCAATTAAAGGGCGTGGATACCAAGTTAGAGATTGCCTGGTGCCCCCTCAAAAACAGTTTAATAGCAAAAGATCTTCTGCAGAGGATTTGCTTTTTAGATCATGGAGCCACAAAGTCACTGATAGAGAAAAAAGACACACAATAATATCACCTAAGGTTTACTTAATTATATAGGGTCCATTGATTTCCTCCTGGGGGGGGGGGGAATAAGGGTGTTCTGATCGGAGCAGAAGTAAATCCAAAACAGGGTAGCTTATTTGCTGTAGTCAGCCCCTAAATTGGATACTATTAATTTTTATTGTATGACACAGATCCTTGTCATTTGATTATTGGAACATGCATCACCTGCATCTGTTTTTTTGCCATGTATTTACTACCATGATGTTGAACTGTTGTAACTGTCGGATATGGAAATAAATATATAAGATGGTGTATATTGATTTGATGCTTAATTCTCAGCATCGTCCGAACAAGGCAAGGTTGTGTCAAGTTGGACAAGGTTTGGTGTCATGGAGTCGGCCACATTATTAAGAAGTTTTTTTAAAGAGTTTCAGAGTGTGGGGAGTGTGGGGATAAAAAGTGATTTTTTTTTCAAAACCGCAGTACTTCGAAGTGAAAAGTTTTTCAAAATGCATTATACTATCCAAAGCTGCTGTACTTCTTACCAAGTCAGTTTTTATTGCCATTAATTTTCAGAGTCATTACCAAACATATACAGACCCTTTTAAGTATGCACATGTTTCCTTTAAAGTGACCTTAACTGACCCATGCAATGACCCTGGTGCACAGATGATATTACTTCTAAGAAAATATGTGGAGTTTCTATTCTCACAACACAGACCATGGTAATACCAATAAACCATAGTCCACTGATAGCAGCCATACATTTTAATGAATGTAGGGAATTATAGCAATTAAAACTAAGTGCTCTACAACTTTTGAGTAAAAAAAAGGCCATTCACAAATAATGATCTCTACATAGTTAGGGAATGGTCAATGAAATTAACGGCTTAGGATTCTGATCTGTGGGTCCAATTTCATTACATAAATGATGGGCAGAAAATACTGGCCTGCAAATTGGTAAGCTTAACAACAATAGGGGTTTAAAAACCACAAGGGAAACTGACTGGGTAAATTTTAAACAATTTTGGGTTGAACAGACACATAGAAACCTATAGTCTGTAGCGTCAGTTTCAAGCCATAGAAAGAAGAAAGAGAACAAGAAACCCTGAAAAATTAGCCTATAAATTGGGCTTGCATTTTGACAAGGTGAAAAATAATGAATAATGAATAATGAACTATTTCCCTCATCAATTCTTTTAGAGATAAGTTGACAAGAATCTAACAATAAATTTTATTGGCCTAAGCAAAAACAATTTTCAGTGCTTAGCGTTTCTGTACACTATTTGGGGCTGTGAAACTGGCCCCCGCCTGACCGAATTCAAAGAAAATAATATTGAAAAGAACACGTCATACATACCTTTATATCTTTAAAGACAACATTTTGACCGGTTTGCGATCAGGTTACTCGCCATAATACGGTATCTTTGATCCAATCTATGCAGATGTGGAATGAATTGTGGAGAAAAGTATTTAAGTCGCACTCGCTGGCATTTTCATCAGTTCCAATTCAATGCCTGAGTAAATATGAACTACCGCGAGAGACAGGAATGGACACGACAATTCTTAAAGCGTTAGAGTCACATGCTTCGCTTAAATGGTTCAGACCTTAATATTAGAAGCGCGAGTTCCACTCAAGCCAACTAAACTAAACCATGCATAAATTCAAACATGCTTAAAAATGTGTAATATTTTCTTCGGTTAATTATCATATGGAAGCTATCTATGATTTGATCTAAATTTGTTTTGAGAAGCATACAATCAATCCAATCCAATAATGGTATTTGGAAAAACAACTAGACAGTAATTTAGTTTACTTTTTTTGTAATCCTTCAGGTGTGCCATTGTCCTGTCTTTGGAATGTATTTTGTAATCTGCTGTTTATATCTCGTGCCTTTTGTATATTATGTATATTTTGTAATAATTATTTTGTGATGTTTTTACTTGTGAAATTAATAAATGAAATGAACTGAAATCCAGTTGTTTTACAGAACATTTTTTTGAAACAAAATTGAATAAATACTAAAGAGGCACTTTGGTTGTTCATGGGTTTTAAGAAACAATGTATTTGACAATTTCAGTTTCTTCATGAATAGTATACAATAATGTTTAAAATAATCTTACTTATTTGATATCAAGGCGAACTCAAAATTATTGACAGGTTCTAAAGTTTATTTTTATTTACTTATTTATTTATTTATTATTATTATAATTTGTTTTTGGGTTTTTTTGGGGGACTAATGCAAGGAACATTTCTATTTTAGGGTCTTAAAATTGCCTCTCTTCTGCATTTTAACTCCTCCTGCGCCGACTGGTCACTATAGCGACAGGTTTAAATCCCTTCAGAAAAACATTTGTAAAACAAAAAATAAAGATCGCACGGCCACACAGTTTTCAGAATGGGAAAGAGGACTCTTGAGGGTGCTATTGTGACATGTTTTTTTTGGGGGGGTCGCCATTTGCAAAAAACGAATAAACAATTAATGTGTCCAAGTGATCAATTTATCACTAAAATAAATGGTGCATGAAAGGGTTAAACTTTTTTCTTTTTTTTTCAATTGTGCACAGGCAGCAATGGTATAAATTTCATGGATTAAATACTTACAAATATGCCTAGACCGACATTATATTTCCCTTTTTAGAACTTGTTTTATCTGCCACAGTTATTTACTATAGCTCCCCTGCATTGGCCGCCATCGCTGAGGTCAAACAATACGAACCACGCAGCCCTCTCAGCCAGTGATAGGTCTTCATTGACCTCAGTGAGGGCGCTGTTTGTGCTTCTAATGTTATATGCAAGGGGTCTGTTGTTTCTAAATCAATATATTTCACACTATTACAAATATCCTAATCCTATCTGATTAATTGAGGGCTCACGGAAGTTATGGATGAGCTTCAGTTCACAAAAGTGCCCCAGTAGAACCACGCCTTTTTATTGTGATGGTCGGCTGTTTGAATTTCCGCAGAATTTTTCAAAGTTACTCGTTTGATCAATTTTAAAATAAGTCATTTACCGCCGTACTGCTTTATGGGCTTGGGCAGAAACATCCTGTAACATCCTCGCCTTTTCCTTATAAAAATATTGTATTATTCCTAAGACCCTGAACATGGCGCAGTCATCATTTCCCCCCCTTCAACTCAATGTTATCAAAACAAGAATGGAAGTGAAAAACACTTGGATCTCTTTATGATGGTTCAGTATCCAAGGTTGCAATTGCACAAAAGGGAAAAACAGCAAGGATGCTGGAAGCATGAAAATTGTCTTTGGACCACACCAAAACTAAACGACAGTTTGCAGAAGCGTCCTGAAATCAGGAGGAGGGAGAACAAAAACAGGTTTTAAAAGATATTCAACACGCTCCAGTATTGTGTGTGTTTATCTATGTAAGGCCATACCATGTGTCTGTACTCTAACGTGCTTTGTTTTGGGGCCCAAGTCACGTCCAATGTGACATTATGAAGTCTAGGCTGAAGAAACGTTTGAAGAACGTGCCTATTAAACAAGTCATGGTAAATCTTATGCTGTTTTCTCTAAAGGGAGGTCAGAGCAATCAAGTGAGTTGAACATTCCTTGGGTTATTTATAACAAGTTGCCACTTTCTAATTAAAGGTATATCAACGCAAGTTCATGAATTCAAGATCAACAAATTCCAAAAGCTCAATTCAAAAGTTTCCTGATTGATTGAAGTTGATAATAATCAACTGTGCAAGTGTCTATGAACGCGTACACAATGTTAAAACAACGTGCCATGGGTACCCTAATACGTTTGAATATGAGTAAGACTTGCACGGTCTTTAGACCCCCCCCCCCATGTATAGTCCATCACCGCTGAGTTCAAACAACATTCACAAGTTTCAGCCAATGAAAAGTCTTCCTATTAACCTCAGTGAGGGCGCTATTTCAGCTTGTGATGTCACATGTAAGGGGCCTATAGAGCACAGCCTCCTGATGATGTCACAATCACTACAGCATCATTTCAACATGTTACAAATTTTTAGCTGTCTTTGTGCATTTGGCTTATAGAGAACAGTACCTTGTGCATCATTCATCCTGATAATGTATGTAGTTTGAAGAGCTCAGATGGTGTCAGTCACTGTCTGTTAATAATAATGATAATAATTATAACAACATTTATAAAGCGCCTTTTCCTATGGTTGCAAAGCGCTCAGAGAATGACCAAGAAAATACAACAAAGGGACTCATATCAGAAACCAAGTGGAAAACCACTTTTGAACCTCAAAAAGTTGGCATTAGTGACAACATTCTGCAATCTTCATTCAAAGCATTATCATAAAATGTGATTATTTATTTACTTTTGGTATCCTGCAAAAAGAAGAAGCTGTTTTTTTACAAGTCGATTGAAAACATAGTAAACATACTTTCTAAAACCCAGGTGTATGAAGGCCATTTTCATTTTGCAAAAGGCATTTCCTTGAAAGAATCTTAAAGTCTACAATGAGGATTTCAAGGTGTCCAAGGACCAGGGCATTGACGACCAATATTCTCTGTGGCCTCTGTGAAATTGCGGGCTTTATTCATAACATACTTTCTAAAACCCAGGTGCATGAAGGCCATTTTCATTTTGCAGAGGGCATTTCCTTGAGAGAATCTTAAAGTCTACAATGAGGATTTCAAGGTGTCCAAGGACCAGGGCATTGACGACCAATATTCTCTGTGGCCTCTGTGAAATTGCGGGTCTCTCTCATCCCTCAAGTGGAAAAACCAATGCTGCGCATTTTCCTTAAATATACAGACCAAATACATCACCAACCAGGCATGAGCAGTCATGAAACTCAGTATTCGATTGGCTACCGAAGTCTACCCAAACTGTTAATATGTAACAGACAGTTGAAGTCAATGACTGTATGACACCTACAATTATCACGAACTGCACATTAATTAATTGAACCACACGAAACATCCTCACGTAAAAACAAAATGTGTGCAACATTTCTGTCGACAAAAGTCAACAAACTTGGAAGATATAATTCCATTCTAGATCATCGGCTGCAGAGACGAGACCCTGCATCGTGACTCATAAAGTAAGTTCTAGACAGGTTGAATTCAAGTCAGTTTTGCATGAAACCTGGATTCTACCAGTTTGAAAAATGACAAAGATCAGGACACCATTTTTCTACCAGTTCAGGTAAACTTTTGCAACACAGGCATGTGATCAATATGCGAATTAGGTTCCCGATATTTACCGAGCTCTTTGTGAGTAATATTCTATAGCAACCATTAAACACTGCTTTAATACTATTTTGAACCCATTTTGCAGTTGGTTCAAGTACTAGTCCAACATACAATTTTTTTTCCTTTCTTTTGAGCGAGTGACTACATGTACTTGTACATTTTCGTACACATATTAGGCGCTTTCAAATTTCAAAGTCTGGAGCCTGCGGCCATACAAAAACCTTTCAGATTTATACATTAACAAGCACAGCGTTCAATGGCGATTGTGCTATTCACAATGTCGGCCTACTGGACACATGGAAGTGCACTTTGCTGCTGTTAATTTGATAATCTGTTCTCTTTCAGCCTTTTCCAAAATAATTAAATCTCTTTGAGTCATTTTAAGGCTTCATACATGAAGGGGTACTATACATTTAAGTGTCAAAAAATATAAATGCAGTTTGCAGTTTATTTCCTGTTTGTGTGGAGTATTCTTTATGTCACAATTATTGATGCTTAAAAACAAACAGACAGGTCAGTTTGTCCTCCTACATCACTTAAATAACATTTTCTTTTTTGAACAATAACCTCACCATCCTTTTCAAAACCTATAGACACACCATCTCCAATTTCCCTTTTCAAACATTTTTCTGTTTTTCTAAATTTCATTTTAAAGTTAAAATCAAATTTAGATTTACATTTATTTTCTTGAACTCACCCACATTTTCAGGTAGAAAAGATTATGTGTATTTTTTAAAACCCAGAACATTTTGAGTCGCCCACGTATGTTGTCTGTAGACAATCAATTCCCAGTATCTGTACAGTCCATCCAATGTGCTCACAAATTAAAGAAAGATTTTTTTCCAGTCAAGGTCCCTTGTACATGTA
Source organism: Plazaster borealis (assembly GCA_021014325.1). Classification (NCBI taxonomy): domain Eukaryota; kingdom Metazoa; phylum Echinodermata; class Asteroidea; order Forcipulatida; family Labidiasteridae; genus Plazaster; species Plazaster borealis. The sequence goes on along the minus strand of CM037474.1, from coordinate 33,076,785 downwards.
TTTCAGGACAATGTTATTCAAACAAAATGAAGTGAAGCAATTTTACCAACCATCACTGTCAATTAGGCAAGAAAAAACTTACAAGAAAAAGAAAAAAAATGAATGAATGACGCTAGATGAAAAAAAGGGAAGAAACAAAAGGAAAATAATGACCCATGTTCAATCTGGAAAAAACCACCTCAAATGAAGGATGCTGGGTGAAAACAATTTGAAAGAAACGATAGGAAAATAATGACCCGTGTTCAATCTGAAAAGAAAAAAACACCTTAAAATGAATGATGCTGGGTGAAATAAGCAAAGAAACGAAAGGAAAATAATGACCTGAAAAAAACAAAAAACATAAATGAATGGTGCTGGTTAAAAAAAAGGGAAGAAACGACAGGAAAATAATGACCTGTATTCAATCTGAAAAAAAAGAAGCTTAAATGAATGATGCTGGATGAAAAAAAGGGTAGAAACGACAGGAAAATAATGACTCGTATTCAATCTGGAAAAAAACACCTTAAATGAATGATGCTGGGTGAAAAAAAGGAAAAGAATCGACAAGAAAATAATGACCAATATTCAATCTGAACAAAAACAAATACTGCCTTAATATGGTAAATACAAACCATAATATAAGCAGCCTCCAATTCGTCATAGTGATGACATATTAGGGGCTGGAGTGGAAAGTCCCCCAGGGACTCTTTATACATGTGCGGCAATTCCACTGAATTAAATATACCACCTTGAGGCCACAATGAGGATATAAAAAGGTTACTATTAAGTTTCTGAATCTAGTGGAGTAGGGGGTGGCCCCTGGGTACGGAGTATTTCACTTCAATACACACATCAGGGACACACTGCTACTTTTCTTTGCTAAGTGCGCCTTATGAACAGTCACTGTAAAAGGGGAGATTTTTTAAAGAAATAGTTCAGGGATTTCCTGAGTAGAAATTCCTCAGGCAAGAGCTTTTCACTTCTTCTTTTTTGTGCTGTACCATTTTTCCTTTTTTATTTATGTTTTATTTTTACTGTTTGTAATTGGTTGTAGGAATTTTAAAAGCAGGTATCTAATGAATTCGAGGAGTTTTTTTCTGGAGCAATAAATGAAAGACTTGCTGAGATTTGTGAGCCAAAGGTTTATGACGGGGAACTGTATAATTTTTCATGATTTAAAATATTTTAGTTTTATTATGAATCCTGGGGTGAACGAAGAAGAATTGACTAGAATAGGATTTGAACCTGCGACCTCTGGATTTACATGCCAGTGCTATCTGGCCCTTTGCTGTCAGCCATTTACTAATTTATTATGATTGAGCTGGAAAAGTTAAGCTGATAATTTCAAACGTCAGATTTAATTTTGTAATGGATTGCATTAGGCCTATATTCCTCCGGAAGAATTCTACTTGGATGGAAATGCCATATTAAAGGTGTGGTACATGATTGGCAATGACATTTTTCTAAAAATAAAAAGACAAAAAACAACAAGAAATGAAACGATTTCTTATCTGAAAGCCTCCTTTATATAAAATTAACATTCCTACCGTTCAACCTTGTAAGTCTTGCGCATATTCAAGCCCTTTTTTTGAACTTTGTGTTCCTACAAACTTTGCTTCATTGTGAAAAAAAAATAAAATACCGCACTTTAACATGTTCTACCATTCAAATAGGCTCAAGACTTACGCAGTCTATTGACATGTAAAATATTTGTCATGCAAGAGAACACTGTCTCTCCCCAAAACTAAGATAAAGTTTCTATTTACTAAATGGAAATAAATAAATACATGAACATGCACAAATTCCAAATCTCGTTATTTGCCATTTTCTCAGAAACAGAAACATAAAAATGGGTGTGATCCTTGGCTATACGGCAGTTACAGGTTGAATGTCTTCTGTCTGGCACCCCCGTACAAAGATATTGACAAAACAGAGACACCGCCGACATAGGGCTAGATAGAACAGTTGGTAGAGCGCCGACACATAAATCCGGAGGTCGCAGGTTCCAGTCCCACTATAGTCAATTTGTATTTGTTCAACCCCAAATTATTTAAAATGTACCCCGTCAGTTTCACTTGTGGTTTACTACTTGATAAAGCATTAGAGAATACATAGTGTCAACATAATACATAGAGAGAGCTATTCATGCCATGCAATACACTCCATGCTTGAGGCCCTGCCAAACGTACTCTGAATGTATTTTGCTGCTAGCATTTGTGACATTTTTTATCAAATATTAACTCAATGTCAAAGCACTCCCCATCACATTAATACGCCGATAGATTTTATGCCACATGGCGACGTAAAAGCATTAAAAATGCCAATACATCAACCAAGTGCGCTGCATGTATTACTCTTAAAGGGGAATGTTTGACTAATCACTTTTCAACCACTGCCTTATATACAGACATCATCTGCAATAGACTGTGCAAGTCTCATGCATATTTGAACTTCCGGGACCAGTGTGATCCCAAACCATATGGAGATTTACTTGGGCAAGATTTTGTTTTGTCAATTATTTTAGTTTAATGTGATTTATGACCATGAAAAATATATATGTTGTTGGGAATGTAATACTTAGTGATACGAAATATGAAAGTAAAATCAATTCAACAATATAAAAAAAAAAAACAAGAATAAAACTCGACCTCAGCTTGTGGTTGCTACAAAAATTTAAGAATCTTGTGCTAACCTCCAATCACAAAACTTATGTAAACGCTTGTTTTGGATGCACGATGATAATCGCCAGATGCTGTAATTGCAACGCGAAGCCTTTTCACTGCAGTCTATGGTTGTTGAGGCGTCAGCGTCCTCTATAAACTGCGTAAAGTGTTAATGTGGTACATTGATATATATTGACATAATGCAGCAAAATACACACTTTGCATGTTGCAATTAAAACAAATTCTTAAATATGTAAAGAGAAAAAGTAGCCTACTCCTCTAAAGAGAGAGAGAAAATGGTCTTTTTATACAATAACAAAACCAGCTACTTTTAAAATAGGTACAACAAAATGAACTGGACACTAAACATAAGTTCTAAATATATAAATACTAGTGGCAGCATTTTCTTTTAACAAATTGGAGGCACTACCCAAACACCGAAGATGGACTGCAGTTTTACTTAGGCTTAATACTCTCAGAGTAATACAGTCATTAACAATTTAGTGTTTTGAGGCAGTGTGTTCAAAGTAAACGTTGTATTTAGTTTTTATGAAATTGGTAATTAGCAATTAAGTTTATGATAATAACAGTATTTTAACTGGGAACTATTGGCCGCTGCAATTGATCCCCCCCCCCCCCCCGCATCATTAATTTATTTTTGGGTCATGCTTAGCATCTTAAAGGCCTCTGTAACTGACGTTAATCGCTAAACTGTCACCAAATATTTTAAACTACGCCAACAAAGTCTCTGAAGGATAGCCTGTGCTCCATTGAACAAGTACAGTTTTCTTTGCACTAACTTATCACGTCATTCATGTTCTAAATCAGCAGGGCAATACTACTTTATTTTTCTTTATCATATTTTAAGTATTATTATTAGTTGACCTAGGGATATCTTGTATTATTATCATGCATTTTCACAGGCAAATTAGTATAGTTTTGAACCAATCGCAGTCTGGGTACTCCACTATAGGAGGGTTATACCACCTCTGGATGTTACCTCCATTTTGTACCTTATTGCATTATTAAGATATTAACAAAATAGGGAGACTGCCAACACAGGGCTACGGTAGATAGCTCAGTTGGTTGAGTGCCGGCACGTTAGTCCAGAGGTCGTTGGTTCAAATCCTGCTCTAGTCAGTTTTTCTTTGTTCAAGCCCAAATCATTAAAAATTTCCCCAGTCAGTTTCCCTTGTGGTTTATTGTTTTATTACATACTCATAAACAATTATAACTGTTGTTATTTTCATGTATTTTCAAGTTTGTTGTGCAGATGGAAATAAACCAAACAAACAAACAATTTCAAGAAAGCGTCTAAACCATCATTTGGAAAAAGCCTCATGTAATACACCGCCTTTAACAAGCATTCCATGAATCCAATGAACTTAACGCTTCATCGGTGCTAAGCACTGCAACGACTCTCCAAGGATCATCTACATTATTAGGGTCTGTTGATAAACTGACACTGAGTGCATCTTAACAGACATCAGTAGTGAGATGGCATCATGGCTTTGTGTTATCTAAGATCGTTTAAATATGGAATTTTTTCAAAGTTCAGTTCAGTTCCTGGTCAGTTAATCTCTGTCTTTCTGAATCTAAATTTACAAAAACAAAAATTAGACGCAGGAGTTAGAATAGAAAGACTTAGTCATGCATTCGATGCACACTGCACAATAGAATGTTAAAAATCAACAACACGATGGAAAATCGAGTTTTGTTTTTGAAAATCAAAACCTTGTTCTTACCATGAAATTTCATACTTTCAAAGAGTGAACAATTTTGTAGATCAGAACGATTGATATTCAAACATCTTTACAAAAGAAGAAAAATATTTTTTCCAAGTTGCGAATCGCGCGTTGATCCCGTGCATAATTTCTGTCTTGATTAACTAACACAAGCATAGACCTCGTTTCACTTCATTTTGCCAGAAAAAGTTACAGAAATAAAAGTTACATAAACATGACCATTTCACCAGGTCTTTAAAACAAAAAATGTAGCCTATGATTATAAATTTGATTTTGTTTTGCCAGTTGAAATTACTATTAGAGAAAGGCAAGGTTGTATAAGGGTGCAGTGAGTGCATGACTTATTTTAAAAATCGAATACAAGGTTTGAAGATTCTAGTTCAATGCACCATAGCACAATCCAATCATGCAAAACTATAAGTTACTATAAGTATAACTGTTCCAATGTGATAGACAAGGAAGTAAGTTATGTCTCAACCTGTTTTACTTCAATACTACACTTCGAAATACTGTTGACAACGGGGACTGCTCTATATTCCGACACCCCTATGTTCCGACACCCCTATGTTCCGACAACCTCATGATTTACATAGGGTTAGGGTTAGGGTTAAGAATAGGAAAATACACCAGGGTTGTCGGAACATAGGGGTGTCGGAACATAGGGGTGTCAGAACATAGGGGTGTAACCGTTGACAACATATAATAAATAAGTTGACAACACAGCAATTGAAGACCCCACAAATAGACCTTTGTCATGGTGCGGACATCTTTATTTTTCCCCATTCAAATCAATGTAATCAAACCGAGGCTGGAACGAGAAATAGCCAGGTTCCTTTATATTAGCATTCATTAATGTTATTGGATACAAGGAACATGACCAAGATAGTGGCAGTTTGATAATGGTATTACCAATTTTGATACATACAACAGGCATTTATATAATAATAATAGTGTTTACAAGGTGCTGTGGCGCATTATGTAGCCAATCAAACCAGAAACACCAGGTGAACCCCTTCTCTTTACGATAAGTGCACTGGGTTCTTTTACGTGCATTACACAACACCTGGGACCACTACTTCATCAAGATCACAACCGTTTAAACACCACAACACAACACCACCATAACAACATCATGCCTTTTGTGTACAGGAGATAAATTTTCATAGGTTGACAGGCATCCCAATTACACCACAAAAATTAATTCATTAGTTCCCAGATCCAGCGTAAGAAATCAATAAATAGTGTTCATAGAATCAGCTTACCAGATGCTCTGTCCGCTGTCTACAACAGATCAAAACACCCACATACAAACAAGTCCACCGAATCCCTGACAATGTCACACCATGTACTATGTACGCAACAAGGCTTTACCCATGATGCACAAACCACAAAAAGCTTTGAACCGGGCCACTATGTGAAGAAAAAAACCCTGATATACCTTTTTTTTTTTACACAAACACACACACACAAACACATGTAAATTGCTATGTACAAACCATTTTCCTTTTTTTTTTACGAAACTGTTTACATACTGTAGGGCGATGCTTGATTGACATTTTGGTAGCCCCACCTATAATTCTAACAAATTTTCTGCCTTTTGTGCCGCTCGAAGTTGAAGGTTATTGAGTTACCTGAATTGTTAATTGGGAGTTAACCTTCAAAATGCACCAGCTGGGGGTGCACCAGGATGCATTTTATAAAGGAGTGAAAGGTGGAGGGATTATGTTTAGTGTTGCGTTGTTGTGCGGTGGATGCTGGATATTTCTGGTGACATTTTTTTTTTTTTCAAAGCTTAACCTCTGCAGGAGTGTTGCCTTTAATGGTCTGTTTTGGGTTTTAGGCTTATTCCTTCCCCAGCCCTATGAAAGTTGTTAATGGTTTGCCTCCAAGGCCAGAACACTTAATTCATTCAAACCCTTGAAACCTTTGATCGAGGAAACTGTCTCATTTTTTTTGGTGTCCGAATTGGCGGCTACGGCTACGGCTGGATTGCCATGTCATCATGCGTTGAAGTATAGGGCATTCTTAGCAACACTCTTAGCAACAGTTGTAGCCATAGCTGTAGCCACTGATTCGGATACGGCCTATTCAACACAAAATTACTTGCTGTTCAGCTGTACATACACGTACCAGCAGACGTACCAAAGTTGTCACACTTGTGCAAAATGAGGGGATCAATTATGGGAAATTGTTTGTGTTATGGTTTGGCTATTCTAAAATTGAATTTTCAAATGTCTAACCCTTCGATGCCGATCGTAATATATTAAGTACGATCATAATATGTATTCAAATAGTTATTTGACAAATGAACAAATTTGCCAATTCCAATGTTGTAACTGCCTCTTCACGAGAACCCTTTACAAATAACAAACTACCGAAGTAAACTAATAAGTTATCAAGCAAACTACAATAATGAAAAGACGGATTCTAACGAAACCAGCCCGGGGGATGCTTTGACCTTTTTCTACCGACAATGCTAAATGTATGGGGACCAGATTGTGCATAAACTAATAATACAAACTGAAGAATTCAGGCATGTTTGACTGTTTGCAATTTTATAGGTGTACCAACACACCTGGAGGCTAGAAACAGGTTTATATGTGAGTGAGAAATTAAAGGGCAGGACACGAATCCGTTTGACGGCAATCGTAAATTTCAAATTGATGTTTTGTTTTGTGTTCCTGGTTTCTCTTGGAATAGACTGTGAAAGTCTCGCTCGTATTCAAACATTTTTGGGACCACTTTGGTCCAACGTACATTGCTTTGAAGGGAATGTATATGTTTGGTAATCACTCTTAGAAATAATGGCAACAAAATCCCACTTCGTTAGAAGTACAGTGGCTTTCGATAGTATAAAGCATTTTTAGAAACATTCCATATAGAAGTAATGTTGTTATGGCTAAAGATATCAGTTTTTATCCCCCAAAATTTGAATCTGAGAACGTTACTGTCAGATACGTTTCTCAGATTGTGCATTCCAATTACGGGTTATTCTTCCTGCGTGGACATATTCACTCCGAGATTTTCGGCGATATCTCAAAAACGCGACCACCTTTTGAAATGAAATTTTCGCAGGTTAGTTTTATTATATATATCTATATTTATATAGGATTAAAACAATCAAACGGTTCCAAATACCAAAGGTATACTTTCCCTTTAATGCATGAAGGTAACAAGCTCGCGCACTTTAAAGGGTCCAAATGTTCGAATAGTGTGAGCCTTGCACAGTCCATGTCTGATATGGTTATAATTCTCTGTAAAATGTCACGTCCTTTTAAAATTTGATGTTGTATGAATGGTGTGAAGTATAGACCACTTGCTTAGGAAGCCATCCCCGAGGACGAACAATGGAAGAGCGCACATGGGTACACGTCACCCGTAACTATCAGCCAATGAGAAGCCTTTCTTTAACCTCGGCGAGGGCACTGTTTGAGCTTGTGATGTCATATGCAAGGGGTCTATTTGAATATATTGCGTTTAAGGGGGGAAAGTACATTGTCTTTTGGAAAATTAATTTCATTCACATCCTCTAGTTTTCAGTCAAACCAACCTTAGTCATCACATTTACATTGAAGTGAAAATAACAACAAATGAGATGTCTTTTTCAGGAGGTTTTTTGTACACATTTATATATGCTTTTTTTGTATTGCTGCAATTGAAACAAGCATTGGGGGTATGGGGACTCTTAAAAATGATATTTCCTTTAACTTGACAGTATTTCAGATGGAAGCGTATCTTTGGAGGATTGGTACTGGTATGAACTTTATAGTCAGTGAGCTTTCAGATGGAAATATTTCTCTGGAGGATTGGTACTTGTATGAACTTTATAGTCAGTGAGCTTTCAGATTGAAACTAATCATGGATAAATATACTTTATTAAGATTAACAATTCTGTACTTTTTCATTAAATATGAAGATAATGTGCGTAATACTTCTCGAACACAGAAAAAAAGAAATATCCAAATCATATCACATACTGAGCCCTTTTTCACATAGCAACAAAAGGGTGAGGCACCAGTTAACAATGTAAACTTCATGACAACTTAGCCGGTAATCTATTTTTGGTAAGTAGTTTTTTTTCTGAGCTGAGCAAGCTTCAGTGCTTGTAAAAAGGCTTTTTGAAATTGAGTTCTGTTCAATTCGTAAACAGTTTGCCGAGAATGATTTCATGCAGTAACGGGGCATTGCCATCTCTTTTGGAGGTGAACCAATAGAAAATATACCGCCTATTCTGATGTCATTCGTCTTTTGTAAACAGTTTAAGCACAAAAGCGTTTGCATCGCCCATCGTCAATGGCTGACATTCGTTCTCACTACCGAAGGGACAACAATAAAGCAAAGAATAACAACAAAATCCATGGATGTGTCTGACTATTCAATTATTACAGAATTAGGTTGAGAGGTTCATGCCTTTAGAGAAGTCAAGGATCCAGTCTTGTGGGTAGTGTTCTGAAGTGTGGATTTAACCCTCACCCTGGTTAACTTGTGTGTGAAGTTGTGGTTATGCTGGTTTCAATCACTGACAAATTGGTGTTACGGATAGACTGTCAGTTTGTGGTTGGAGAAGCATGCCATCATGTAATCATTTCATACAGTGTCTTTCAGAAGGACTTACAGCTTAACAACCTTCTGCCAGGTACATTTCGCCCAGGCTACATTTGAAAGACACTGGTGCATAGTTGTTCCATGTTTTCTTTTCATAGAATTACTCTGAAGTCATTGGGGTACATTTTCGCAGTCATAACCAATAACTGTTCCGATTGAATTGGCCATTGGTTAAACACTGGCCAATAACCAAGACAGTATTGGTTACCATCGCCAAAACGCACCCCTGGTTTGTTTTTTCCTTTTCTGAATTTAACTTTCCTAATACGACCTCTGATTTTCAGAAAAAGAGAAAATAGAATTAACTGTTGCAAACTGCTTACCAACCAAAAGGACCTATGGTATAAATGCAAAAAATATTTAATGGCCTGACGTTTCGATCCTTTCAGAAAAAGGATCAAACTTTCACATTTAGTTTTCTTGAAATTCTTTTGCAACCTTTTTCTGGGCAAACTTTTGTTTTGTCCTGCCAGTTAACACTTTGTCCCAGCAATGGCTATAAAAAATATTTAAAAAAACACAAACAAAAACTGATGGATAGTGTTCCATGTTTTTTTTACTAGAACTACTCCAAAGTCACGGTTTGCCTTTCCTTTTCGGAATTTAACATTCCTACAACGATCTCCAAATTAAAGAAAAACTATCAATTATTAATTTTTTCTGTTACATTCTTCTCCCAGGTACACGATACATTCATCTTAACGATGATTGTTAGTGACACAAATAAAGTCTACAAAAACAACGTAAGTTGTTTTCTAATTTAAGACAATTTGAAATGTAGGCCTACACAATTTTTCCATGAAAAACATGTAACACTTGTTGCGACATCTGCAAGGATGTAATGGATTTCTTATACACCTTCCCAGGGCTCGGATTTAACACTGGATCACAGGACCAAGATTTTAGCCTCGGGCCAGTAAACTAAACTGGACAAGTCTAGTGGTCTTGTGTTTTTCAATGACTAAAAGTAACTCACTTTGTAATAAAAAGAAAAGAAAATGATGTTCAATGTTGACTTTGAGTCTGGTAAATATCTTTAAATTATGTTGGGTATTAAAGCATACTTAATTCTTTAAGACAAAATTAATGAGATTTACTCATAGTGCTTGTTCAAATAAAAATTGTTTAAATGTACATTTTAAACTGTAAAGAAAATTCTCTCTCATTACATTCTGGTCTTGAACAATAAATACTGGTCCAGTAAATACTGCAAGCTACAAGCCCTGTGGTCTTGTGGATTTTTCCTCTAAATTCAAGCCCCGCTTCCCCCCAAATAAAATTCCCTCCCACGCCACCGTTCTTTGTTTTTGTTTTATTGTGTGATGTGTGGTGCCTACATTAGCTTCATTCTGAACCCTTCTAGACTATCTCACCACGGATCTTCTTCACGGACATACCAAGTACAATTCATGCATAAAACTCAGACAGCGTACGGGCGTGGTTGATGGTAAAGACATAACAATAATATATGAAATAACCATTGAACCAAACTCCTGGCCAGTGTAATTAGGCAATCAACTGACCATAGAAGCCACTGCGGCTGGCTCCTGACTGTGTCTCAGCTTGCAACCATCCAGTCTATCCTTCACTCACAGTTTCAAGGTTTGCCCCCAAAAAAGATTTCAACACTAAAAATATTATTCAGTTGAATAGATCATGCAGGTCTCATGTGTAGTTATGACCAAAAAAAGTGGAGAGGAGGTCTTAAATGGCAGTTTAAAAACAGCAGGGATGTGGCCATGTAATAAGCCAGGACACCGCCGCAACTTAAATGACTTCTTACTCCCATTCATAAATAGCCTTTTTGTTATAGGAAAATCGGTCAAACTTTTTTGTTTTGTACATTTTCATCGCAAGGGGTCAAACTGCACGAGACGCAAAACAGTTGTGCGTACGTGCCTGTACTAATATATTTTCCATTGAATACCAGAATGTATTGATTGCAGTGCGCGTTTTTAGCGCAAGCGTGTGCGTACGTGCCTGTTCTAATATATTTTACATTGAATACCGGAATGTATTGATTGCAGTGCGCGTTTTTAGCGCAAGCGTGTGCGTACGTGCCTGTTCTAATATATTTTACATTGAATACCGGAATGTTTTGATTGCAGTGCGCGTTTTTAGCGCAACCGTAAGCTTGCGCTCCAACATGCGTATGGCTATGAACGTCAAATGCACTGTAATGTAATGTTTACATTGATGCAAAAGAGACAACTTTTCATAAACGAAATTTAAGGTGCATACAGTATTAAAATTCACAATAAGTAAAAAGTCACTATTGTTAGCAGAAATATGGCCTTACAGAAACAGACTTTAACTATTTTCCCAGCTTTGGCAGTAATGGTATATTACATAATATTTCCCGACTAAATCCAGAAACTGTCACGTTATAAGGGTCTGTATACGTTTGGTAATGACTCTGAAAATTAATGGCAATAAAAACTTACTTGGTAAAAAGTACAGCAGCTTTGGATAGTATTAATGCATTTTGAGAAACATTTCACTTTGAAGTACTGCGATTATGGAAAAAGATATCACTTTTTATCCCCAAAAATTTGAATCTGAGAAGCGTTACTGAAAGTAATGTTTATTCTTCCTGCGTGGACATAACCTCTAAAGATTTTTGGCAATATTTCAAAATCGCTACCCTCTTTTGAAATGAAATGTTCACATGTTAGTTTTATGGTATATATCTACAACTATATAGGATTGAAACAAACGGTGGGTTTCAATTACCAAACGTATACAATCCCTTTAAGTTTGTGTGTATGAGCAGTTTGCGATAATGATTTATTCTTTTTGATTTGGAGGCAAACTGCCAAATGTTTTCTTTTTAGGAGCAGAGTGACTTACATGTATTTCCTGTAGTTGCGACAAACAAAATTGCTGAATTTTGCTTTAATAGCAGGTTCTCAAGAGTCCAAAAGTTATGTCACGCAAATATCTGCTCAGAAACTGAAGTGAGCTTTTGTTCTCACCTAAAACCTTTACATGCCTAAAATATGGACTGAGTGACATAGGTCTCTCCACACCAATGCACACAATTTAGAACTCTGTGAAATGAGGCAAAGGAGAGTCAGTTAAAAGCAAGTATTTAGGAATTTTTTCCAGTTCATTCCAGTGTTGTTAATGAGTGTTCTTACCCATTAATGAGGAAAGTGGTTGCAGCTTGGCAGCAAGAGAAGCTCTCATTCAGTCTCTCAAACGAAATAACCTTCAATTTTGGACGGGAAAGTATTTAACAAACAAACTTGAACCCCTGCGGTTTTTACTATGTGGAGCCTTTGAAAGAAAAAAGACAAATTATCGACGCCACAAAAGATTTAGATTGCGTAGTTTGCATTTAGACCAAATGGCTAGTCAAATTTCATGGTACAGTGTACATGTATTCAAAGTGGGCACTTTTAGTGACCATTGTCTGCAAGCAGGCTTAACTTCTGTATAGGTACAGTCGGCATCTGCAAAAGCATCTGTGTAGAGAAGGGTGCATGATGTGCCATCATCTATGAATGTAAACTTGTACTCTTCTTCATACACAGAATTGCAATGGTTTGCTGTAGCAAAAACACAGTAACTCACTGTAAACTATCAGACCCTCTTTTGTAAATGATTCCCACTCAAATGTTTATCTTACATAGCGGCGTAACCAGAGGAGAGGGGAGGGAACCCACCTCAAAACACTTGCCCCCCCCAATGAGATAGAAAACATGCAGAAATGAATGGTTTGATACATTAAATAGCCCCCTTGAATTATGTCTTTTCCCCCGCTTGAAACCCCAAAATGAAAATGTCTGGTTGTGCAACTTAAGGCCTACTCAACACTAATACAAAACTGGTCCTTGGAAATTATTGGAGTGTCACGGCCGACTGGTCTAGCGCAACAGACTCAAGTTCAGAGCCAAATTTCATGGCACTGTTGACCACAGAATTCGTGCAGCACTCTGTATTAAATAAAGCGTTTGATTCTGTGGGCCATCCCTAAGAGCAGGATTCCACAGTGTGCCGTGATATAGGACCTTGGTGTTGCCAGATTGTGCGTTTAGGTTCAGGGCCCAATTTCATAAAGCATGTAAGCACAAAAACTTGCTAAGCGTAGAAAACTCTTGCTTAAGAAAAATAGGTTACCAGCCAAAATACGATAAAGTTACCATTGCTATGACTGGTACCCCACTCATTTCTTGCTTGGCACGTAAATTTGCTTAGCAGAATTTTCTGCTAAACAGCTTTATGAAATTGGGCCCTGGTAGTGTTGTGTTCCTAACATAGAGAGCTGCTTAAGCACAAAATTGTTAAGCAATATTTGCTGCTTAAGCAGTTCTATGAAATTTGGCCCAGGGCTTGCCCTTAACACTAGCCTGGCATACAGTAAAAACTGCTATGGACCAGTAAACACCACTTCTCAACTTGCCCTATAGACTACTAAAAAGGTGTGCAACCAACTTGTTTAAAATATTCAATACAATTGTTACTAGGCCTATATATTTTATTTGTTTGAGTGTGTGAGTGCAACTTCATTTGACCAATAAACAACAACAGCCACTATTAATACATCAGAAAGATGAAGTCTGGGCTCATCAAAAGTCCCAGGTCAAGTAAAAGAGCTAGTTTAGTCCAGTGGTTATTTTACAAAAAGCTTAACCACAAATCCTACTTAATTGCTTAGAATGTCACTTGGATTGGACAGTAGGAGTTTCCATGTGTTATGTAATGCATGTAACAGAACCCAGGGGCCAATTTCACAAGGAGTTAAGGTTGATCTTAACTGTGTATCACTCCTAAATGCTAAGCAAGGTGATGTCACAATACAAATCACCATGGCAAAATTGACAACTCATCTTTTAAAGATGAATCTTAGTGCTTTGTGAAATCGAGCCCTGGACACTTGTCATGAGAGAGAAAGTGGCTTGCCAAGATGTTTCTGAAAATGGAAGCAAATAATTGCATCATGGCCCCTCGCCTCTAACATTAAAAGGTGCATATCATTCAATATTGTTTACAAAAAAACCCTCACCTAGGCTACATGTAAAAATAAGTGGGCCCTATTACACACAATGCTTCACAGAAAGGCTATACATGCCCACATTTATATCGGTAAAGAAAAAAATACTAATGAGTATGCCTTTAAGCACAAAAGCTTGCTAAGCAAAAACAAAATCTTGCTTAGCAGAAACAAGTTACCAGCCAAAATTCCATAAAGTTTACATTCTTGCCACTGGTGCCCCACTTATTTTTTGCTTAGCACAGAAATTTGCTAAGCAGTATTTTCTGCTTAACAGCTTTATGAAATGGGACCCAGAAAGCTTACAAGAACTTGATATCTGTTCCAATTGGCCTGAGAAATATTTCCATCTGATACACCACAATGTGCAAGAAAATTGGCCAAAAACATTCCATTTCTTATTTCAAATTGCAAAATCAAAATATTACTTGTCACTTGGTGTTTTTTCAGAAGTGTTGCCACCTTATTGAAAATATTTCCACAGGTTGGTGAAAACATGGTGTGATTGAAAACGGGAGGATAGGAATGAATGTACTATTCAAGATCAAGGCAAATAGATGTGTTCTACCTTTAACCCCCCCCCCCCCCCTAATGTCAGATTGCCCCTAAGGTTGGAGAAGCAGCCATGCACAGCCAGCTTGTCCTTGAGTGCCCTCAACTGAGGACAACCTGCCAACCTACGAGGGGGTCATTGCACTTCTTGGTAATCATCCAGGGTAGAGGATATCCTATGGTATGCGAATTGGTAACCACAAAAACCACAGCAATTTGCCACACATCCTCTGTGTGGTAATAGACACTTATAACAAGTGCAAGTGCAAATCTCAGACTTGAGCTACTGTTCAACCACAGTTTACCACTGACTGGAAGGGAGTGATCAGCCAACAGTGTTGAAAAAGGGACTTCAAGGGCCATCAGGATAACATTCCTGTCATTCCTGAAACTTTCTTTCAGTCAATTATCTGATAAAGATGTACAGGTGGATAATATGTACACAGGAACCAGAAAAATGGTTCTTGTTTGTAAAATATTCCCCACTGAATGGTAATAGCCTCAAAAAGAAGAATCATCAGTACCTTTATGGTTTGTCAAATGTGAGATATTGCCGAAAATCTGGAGCGGTGTATGTCCACGATGGAAGAATAATCTGCAATTGGAATACACAATCTGAGAAATGTTGCTGCAGTAACGCTTCTCAGATTCAAATTATAACTGCAGTACTTCGAAGTGAAAAGTTTTTCAAAATGCATTGTACTATTTAAAGCTGCTGTACTTCTTACCAAGTAAGTTTTTAATGCCATTAATTTTCAGAGTCATTACCAAACGTATACAGACCCTTTAAAGGATCTGCACTTGAGAGAGCTCTTCTTAATGCTTGGAAGACAACTCAAGTGATGTTGCTAGAATGTCTATATTGATGGAGAGTGGTCAAGAATTAAGAAAGATTACGAATCCAATTTTTCTGAACTCGTTCAAATCATGGATCCAACTGTTTGTTTCAATCCTATAACATAAAACTAACCTGTGAAAAAATTTAATTTCAAAAAGTGGCAGCGTTTTTGAGATATTTATTGCTGAAAATCTGGAGCGGTTATGTCCCTGTCGGAAGAATTATCTGGAATTGTCTCAGATTTAAATTTTGGGGGATAAAAAGTGATATATCTTTCCATAACCGCAGTACTTCAAAGTGAAAAGTTTCTCAAAATACATTATACTATCCAAAGCTGCTGTACTTCTTACCAAGTAAGTTTTTAATGCCATTAATTTTCAGAGTCATTACCAAACGTATACAGACCCTTTAAAGGATCTGCATCTGAGAGAGCTCTTCTTAATGCTTGGAAGACAACTCAAGTGATGTTGCTAGAATGTCTATATTGGTGGAGAGTGGTCAAGAATTTAGAAAGATTACAAAGAATCCGATTTTTCAGTACTTATCCACAAAGAGGATACGTGTTCAAATTCTTGGAGGATGATTGCCGAGTGCTCCCTGGAATTCCATCTTTGAAGGGGCAAGGATGTTTTCATTTTGCAAAGGGTCTTAAAGTAAGTCTGAAATATGTTTGTCTGTAAATCTGTACACTATACATCTCAGCGTAAGTTTCTTTAACAAAGTAATTTAACCAGATAACCCCCCTTTAACCATCATTTTCCCCCACACAGTAACTTATTTCCACCTCAAAACATAACCATTAACCAGAGCCCAAATGAAAACTAATGGAATGTCAACAGCAGTAAAAACACTGGCAAACATCTTGAATCACTTCCCTCAAAATTTCTTAATATATAATTTTTGTTTCATATTATTAAGGTAAGGTAGTAAAGAGATGAAGGTCCCTAAGGTAAAATAGAAGGTAATGCATGCCTGGAGTCACGGCTGTGCTACAACCGTGTTGACTCTGCTAAAATGCTATATGCAGTCCCTCCAACCTGCCGTCGTCTTAATCAAACGCGATGTCGGCTTACGTGCGTCGCGAAGGACGACATGACGGTCAATATCACCCTCAATAATCAGTTCAGTTACAAAATTAAACAGCGCAGCGGTGGAAGTGACTGTCAAGGTCATGTCGCATTACAAAGCGTGGTGGACAGAAGGAAACGGACAATTTCTAAAAAAGGAATTGAAGAGAAGTATGAAAACTTAATGAAAATGGCATGGCGTGGGATTCTTAATTAGGCCAGGATGGAATAATGAATAGTTTATGGGAGTGTAATGCATTCAAATAAAAGAGGGTTTTTATTTTATTTGTTTATATTTCAAGTTTATGTTTATGAGACAAACATTTATCACAGGAATGTACCCCTAGCGTTTTAAAACAAAAGGAAAGAGGAAAATATATTTTGAAATCTTTTAAAATGTGGTGTTTTTTTCTTTGACTAAAAAAACCACAATTCTGGTGGTTTAGAGTATACAAAATACTGTTAAAGAATTTGTATTTTTGATCATTATTCTAATGATAGTTTTGATAATACTCATAAGAAGCCATGATAAACAAAGAGCAATTAGATATGTTCTGAAAATTATATATTCCCTTTTTCAAAGTTGTTGTTGCTCGTTTAAATGTTCCTTAAAGGCACTGTACACGTTTGGTAATTACTCAAAATATATATTAGCATAAAAACTTACTTGGTAACAAGCAGCAGAGAGCTGTTGATAGTATAAAACATTGTGAGAAACGACTACCTCTGAAGTAACGTAGTTTATAAGAAAGAGGTAATTTCTCACTGAAATAATAAAAACTTCCTGCAAGAAGTTTTTATTCCTATCTGAAAGCACACAAATTTGTACAACAAGGGTGTTTTTTCTTTCATCATTTTCTTGCAACTTCGATGACCAATTGAGCCCAAATTTTCACAGGCTTGTTATTTTATGCATATGTTGGGATACACCAAGTGAGAACACTGGTCTTTGACAATTACCAAACGTGTTCAGGCGCGGATCCAGGGGGCGTGGGCGCACGCCCTTTTTCATATAAAAAAACAAAAAAAAAGAGGGAAAAAAGAAAAAAAGAGGGAGAGAGAGAGAAGGGGAGGGAGAAATGGGGAAGCTTTGTGTTACGCAGGCGCAACAAACTTCATTTATCATTTTGCTGCTTGGTATTATTTTCACGCCCCCCCGTTTGGAAAATCCTGGATCCGCCCCTGGTGTTCAGTGCCTTTAAATCACATTGGAACATCAGTGTTCCTGAACCACCCCCAAGTGTCATCGTCGAATTCAACCAGACAAGAAGAACCAGGGTTCTCCCCAGGTTTTCTCAAAACTGTGGGGCAATCTGGACCCAAATTTCTGAAGTTTGGCTGAAGCACGCTGAATTGAAACAAGGTCTTCAGAATGTTTTCTACTTGGTGTTTATCTTGGTTTTAAAAGCCCTGTGCAATCTGGAGCATTCTCTATATGGTTTTCTCATCAGCCGAAATTTGCGCGTATCGGCACGCAAATCACGCGTATCGGCGCGATACTCTAGCTTGTGCATGGGGAGAACCCTGAGAACCATGAGAGAAGAACGTATAAGAGAAGGTTTCTCTACCTACTGATTATTATTAATTTAATTATTTATGATAATGAAACTAAGGAACCCTTAAAGACGCCTTGCACTGTATTCCGTTGGCCTGAAGATACCTGTGAAGATTATGAAGAAATCTCCATCTTAGATGTAGGAGGAAAACCCTCAACGAGGGTTAACACAAGACATAAACCCAAGACATATGAAAGGCTACAGTTTGAAGAGGGAGTCAAATTGGGCGGGATTCGAACCTTCCACAGGAATGAAAGGCAGGGAAGAAACCAGTCAGCCGACCTGAATGTCTAATGAGTCTAATCCAAGTAAACAAATCAATCAATCAATCAATCAATCAATCAATCAATCAATCAATCAATCATTAAAAACGAGGAAGAAGGAAAATAGGGAGAAAAAGAAAAGAAAAAATGTGAATTTTAAGGGTACAGTTTTTTATGCTGGTTTTCAGTTTGTAGTGTAAATTATAAAATTTACTAGCCTACAGTGTACATTTGTACCACCAGTAAATAACTTGTAAGTGTACGTCATAATTTTAATGATGATGCTAACTGCATATTAAAATATACATAAGCAAGCAAAAAAAATTTAAAATGACATTTTTTAAAACCCGACATAACCTATTTTATAGACAGATCTCTTCTTTCTACTTATTTTATGAAATTACCAGACCAACATTTTCCGAAGTGTAAAACACAGAAGCAATATATATCTATTTTTATAGTTGACCTCAAAGTCAACCCCTAAATGTGTTGGTAGCCATCTTTACAGGTAACTTTGACTGTGCTTATAAACAAATGACAACAGCAGATGTCATAGAGCTTTAAGCATAAAAAGTAGCTAAGCAAAACAAAAATATATCAACCAGAAAAAAGATTATCAATCTTATTTATTGTTAGTTTAAACCGCCAGTCAAAAATCAAGTCTTTTCTGATTTCCTATTGGTGTAAGGGCCATGTCACATGAGGCAATTGTCAGGTCTTTTCTGATTTCCTACTAGTGTAAGGGCCATGTCACTCGAGGCAATTTACAGGCAACCAGTTCCAGGCAATCTCCAAGAAGAAGAAACATTCACATGTTAATTTCCACATCATTTTCTTGAGGACAGTAAGATAGTATTAGAAAAATGTCTGTTGTAGTTCAAAGTGTTCCTTTTTGCATGCAGTATTGATGGTTGCCTCCAAGTTGCCTGAAAAATTTGCTCTGTGTGACATTTAAAATTATATACTTCAAGCCCGCACCTATAAATCTATTATCATTTACCCAACTAAGTATTGTAAATAAAATCTGCAAACAATAAAATATTTGTTCAAAAGAAGACCTTGTGAATATTTGTCAACCCCTCCCGCTATTTTGCTGTCATTCCTACATTTATTTGTAATGTATAAAAATAATCTCTCTACAAGCTGTGGTGGTTCTGAGAAGGAACCAGTGGTGTAACAACTCAACATTTTGATCAGTATGCTCTGATCGTCTTCAGACATTAGAATGAGTCCCCCGAGTTGGCACAGATAAATTGGCTGGCTCATGAACTAATTACCTTGAAGGCATGCACAAATAACCTGTGCACCAGTGTTTTTCTAGTTTAGTAAACAGCTGTACAGCAAAGGACAAATTATTGTACTGTAACAGTACAATATTTTGATTTATCTAAAGCATTTCCAAGCCCATGCACAAATAACCTGTGCATCAGTGTTTTTCTAGTTTTGTAATAGTAAACAGCTGTACAGCAAAGTACAAATTATTGTACTGTAACAGTACAATATTTTGATTTATCTAAAGCATTTCCAAGCCCACATGCACAAATAACCTGTGCACCAGTGTTTGTCTAGTTTAGTAAACTGCTGTACAGCAAAGGACAAACTATTGTACTGTAACAGTACAATAATTTGATTTCTCTAAAGCATTTCCAAGCCCACATTTCGTAAAGTCATTCAGCAGAAAACATAACTGATTCCTGACAAATTTGTTCTTTTGAAAAATAGCAAGGCACCAGTCAAGAGTTATTTTAATCAAATCGTACTCCAGCTGGTAACTGTTTGCTTAGCAAGATTCATCTGTACTTAGCAAAATTGTGTTCCAAGTACATGTAAATCTATGGAATTGGGTCTCGTTGATCAGTGTCAGTGATCAACTGTTGAGGGCACAATTGTTGGTAGTGATGGTGCACAGTAAGTTTGTTCACAGACATGGGTTTCCTAACTACACAATGTACACTGTACATAAACATGATATTCATTGTGCATGAAGGCATAACCACAAATGTTCGCTGAAGATATTCAATGGACACTGACAGGGACAATTTATTTACATGTGTTTTAAAAACTAAGTTATTCCAAAGGACATAACTTTGCAGACATATGAATTGAAAAGATTATTGTTCCAGGTCTTTGAGTTACCCCCCTCCTCTTCTCTTTTTAGAAGCTACTAACTGCCCAACCTTTAAAAATGCCCTTTACAATAAATGTAGTTAGTTGAGATACTACTGTCGGTCCCTTCACAAATGAGTATCAGGGTTGAAGATCTGTGCACAGTACAGAGGGAACAGTTGGCAGTCTCCCAAGTTTATCGTCTTCCAGGAAGGCATTAAAGGTTACATGGATGATGCCTGAGGCAACTTGAAGTGAACCAGGGCATCCATGTGGACAGCCCAATAGAGCACATTCAATTCTTAGTCATGCATGCATTTGTATCTCAATTCTCAAGTTAAAAATGCACAACTGTCTTCTTTCCATTAAGTTGCAAAATTAATAGCTCAAAAGCTATATCAGGTAAAACTATTTGAACGGAAGTTTTCCACCATGTTCATTTTTTTTTACCATGTAAGTTACGTATAATCTACAGGCCTGGAATTTTATTTTTGATAGGGCAAGGCCATTTTCATTTAACAAAGGGCACTTCCATTGGAAAATCTTAAAGTCTATGGGAAACTTTTGAAGGGGCACCAAGGCCAAGACCAGGGGCAGCAGAGGCCATGCCCTCGATGTAATTCAAGGCCTGCATGTAATTCAAGCCCTGAATCTGTGATCATTGATATTTTCAGTCTTATAAATGTTGTGCACGCCCTTAATCCCCCCTCCCAAGGGGTCAGCTATTTCTCAGGAAATAATGAATTCCCTGGAGTTTGCCAGGATAAGCAACTGAAGTGCAAAGTGGTCAACAAAATCTTCCCTGGAGTTTCCTGGGAAATATTTATAAGTGTGAAAGGGGGCTCTAGAGGAACTGAACAAAAATGACAAGTACATTAAATTAAAAAAGTCACCTTCAATTAAAATTCCTTCATATGGTCTCCTTACATTGTGCATTAACAGAGACATCCATATGAACAAATCTTATGGTAATTGCATACAGGCAAACAACATGTTTACTAAAGATACTAGTGTCATGTAACAACCCTGACACCATCTATTTGAGCCATCATCCTCTTTTCGGTACTCGCGCAATAAATTAGCAATATATCTCCGTTAAATGAAGCATAGGGGTGGGAAGAATGAGGGCTTCTCACAGGTGGGCAGAGTCCTTGGTTACGTGCCTTCCTCTGATTGGTCAACTCAGCAATTACTAACGCGGATACCTTTGTCAAACGCCATAATTTTGTCTCTCTTCATCTTCTTCTTCATCTTTGTCAGGTGAAGCCTTGTTAATTGAGAAGTGGTGTGGGGGGGGGGGTTAGATGACAAGAGTACTGTGGCAGAAATGACCTGATTGTCTATGAGCCTCTATGATCAATACTACACTATAACATCTAACCTTGGCCAAGAGGGTAGTTGAAGTACATGTAAGTTCTTAATTAAGCCTCTTGTGCGTTCAGTTGTACACATATTAAAGGTATCCTACACGTTTGGTAATGACTCAAAACAAATATTAGCATAAAAACTTACTTGAAGCAACAGAGAGCTGTTGATAGTATAAAACATTGTAGGAAACGACTCCCTCTGAAGTAACGTAGAAAGAGGTAATTTCTCACTAAATAATAAAAACTTCTTGCAAGAAGTTTTTATTCCTATCTGAAAGCACACAAATTTGTACAACAAGGGTGTTTTTTCTTTCATCATTTTCTTGCAACTTCGATGACCAATTGAGCCCAAATTTTCACAGGCTTGTTATTTTATGCATATGTTGGGATACACTAAGTGAGAACACTAGTCTTTGACAATTTCCAAACGTGTTCAGTGCCTTTAACAAGAAATTGTTGCAGTTAAAGATGTATAACACTACGGTATACAGAATGGGGTTTTATTTTTTCACACCGTATCCAACAGCTCGGATTTTGGTATCCTTCGTATAAACTTCCAAACTTGAAATGGGGGTTTCGTTTTAATAACATGTGCAGGGCTCAAAATTTACACTGGACTTCAGGCCATTCAAAGCCAGTGATTTTAGCATTGGGCTAGTCAACTTACTACCATACAAGTCTGGCGGTGTTGTGTTTTTGAATAAAAATACCTGACTTCCATTTTTAATTTTAAAAACTATGTTAAAATGTTGACTTTGGATCTGATAAATATCTTTCAATTTTGTTGAGTATTGAAGTATTACCCATAAAATTTTAGGCATTGCATGGTGAGGTATCAACATATATTTGGTTTGCAGTAACACCATGTGTATGTATATCTACTTGCTAGGTAGATTCGAACCATTACACAAATGAGATAATTCTTCTATTAGTGCTTGTTCAAATAAAGATCAGTTAACATGTGAAACTGTGTAAATGGTTTTTTCTCATTTTCATTCTGGTCTTATAAAAGAATTCTGGTCTAGTAAAAATGTTGAGCTACAAGCCCTGCAGTCTTGTGGATTTGTCTCCCCAAATTTGAGCCCCGAATGCGCATGAGAGATTTTAAACTATGAACTAATTTAAATATAATGGGTGCAGATGGTGTGTTTACTTGGTAATATTTAGGCTCTACTAACAAAATGATGCAGAACTTGAAGAGATACATGCAATAGTCAGGGGCTTAGACATACCAAACATAGAATAGTCCACACTTAAAGGGAAACGTTACCTTTGGTTTGGGGAACCGTTCGATTGTATTAATCCTAAATATAAATGTAGATAGATAAAATAAAACTAACCTGTGGTCACGTTTTTTAGATATCGCCGAAAATCCAGAGCGGTCATGTCCACGCATCTTGAGTATACCATAATTTGAATAGGCCTACACAATCTGAAAAATGTATCTCACACTAACGATTCTCAGATTCAAACTTTTGGGGATAAAAAATGATATCTTTTCCCACAACCACATTATTTCAAAGAGAAATGATTCTCAAAATGCTTTATACTATCGAAAGCTGCTGTACTTCTAACCAAAGGGTTTTTTATCGCCATTAACTTTAAGAGTGATTACCAATCGTATACCTTCCCTTTAATGTGTAATATTTCAAACCTCAACAAAGTAAATTTTGATTTTTCATAATACACTAAGTGTAGAACAATCTCTTGCCTGATAAGATATAATTATTTATTCCATCTCCCAAATAGAACACAAATTGAACTCTGACATTTGGATGAGCAGTTGGCATTTAATTACATTATGTTCAAATCTGCCCGAGGTTTTCATAATGTTAGTTTCCCAGTCAAATATGAAACGTGTTCTGATGCATGAGTAATTGAATAGCGACACACAATTGTGTAGGAATATAATGCCCAAGGCCACGCCGCATAGAAAATAAAAATGCAAATTATGGAAAAGTATGAACACATCTCCGTTCGAAATCAAATTTGTCGAGAATATGCCCTGAGAAATTTTAAATGGAGACAAGATATCTTAATGGAGAAAATATACAGCACAGTTACATGATGATTTATAATGGTACACAAATGTATAAAAAGAAAGCGGTGTGACTTTTTTTTTTGTATAGAATTTTTTCCCCTCTCTTCTTCAATGAATAAAATCCATTATGGGATTATTAAAATGATTAATGCCCTCCGTGTTTTGATGAAGGTTGTTTGATTAAAAGAAACCGCAAGATGAATGCCTTGGGGCTACCAGACATCTAGTTCAATCCCAAGGATAACCTTGTAACATTCAGTTTGTCTTGGGGGGTGGGGGTGGTAAAAAGAAAATGTGGTTAGCTCTCAGATTGGTTCAGGCTTATTGTAAAGTTACAAAATCTCAATCCCCACTTGAAAACAAAATGTTGCAATCCATTGAGAGGACAGCAAATAGGGGGATCAGGTCGGCTTAGTGATATCTTGCCCTGCCTTTCACCTTTACAATCCCAGGTCAAACTTCAAATCCCACCTCGGATGGAGCGTCGCATCTGTGGACTGGGTCTTCAACCCTAACTGATTACACAGGTTTTTCTTGTGTTTTTACACCCAAATACTTTTTAAACGATTCACACTTAAACTGTTCAAATCCAAACTTGAGGCTCAGCAAACATAATAAAGAAACACGTACATTTATGATCTTGTAAACTGCCACGGAAAATGAGGTGAATAGATGAGTTGTTACGAACAGAGAAACACGGCCTAAGGTTACTATTTGAAAAAAAGATCCAATCCCCAACTCCCGAGTACATAATTTGGCTAAAGACCCTCCTCAATCCTCCGATATCTTAAGCATTTGTTATTTGGGCCTATATATCCACCAAAATCAAACAACTCCTGAATAAGACTTTGGAAGATTTGGGATGGGTATGGTTTTAAATAATTATTAGCCAATGTGTGCATGCATGGTCCGGAATGAACAATGATAACTATCCACTAAACTAAACTACACCTAACAAAAACTCCAGCTTGTTAGTAAATTGTATGAGAAAACATACCACGAGATGCTGAGTTACTTCAAGCAAGTCGAAATATCAAAAATGTCATCACGTAAGTTTTTCCCACAGAGTGTAAAAACCATTGAACGTGTTCTCAGTGTTTCACCAACAGAGGGAGCTGTCTCTGTACATGGACAGACCATACCTTCCTCTATGGACAGACTTTGCCAACATGCTTTGGAAATGGGTTACCGATTCTGCCTTCAGTAAAACCACTGGACTGTTTTTCCAGCAAATTCCAATAAATTCACAATGTGTTTGGAGATTTAACTGATTTGAAGAGATTCCCAAAAACTGTTCTTGTAATTTGCACTGAGTACCGCAGTATTTCAATTTTCTTATAACCCTCTGTTAAATGGTCAGACAGGAAGGGCTTGCTTCACTGATGAATTCACTGCACAATTTCAAGTTTCAGGCTTGCATCTATCATTCAAAACCATAGTGGATGATATTGAATGGTCAGAGAGTAGGAGGGAATGGTTATGGCTGACAGACATTAGGATAATGGCCATGATGAATCAAATTAATCAAATTTCATGAAGCACAATGACAATTTCAGACCTTGGATTTCCATCTTTGAATAGCAAGGCCACTCTCATTTTGCAATTAGGGTAACTTCCACTAGATATTCTTCAAGTCTTGGAATCTGTTTTGAAATTTTTTAGGGCAGACACTAAGCAAATATCCCCAGTTGGCATGGTCTGTATATAAGAGCCTACCCATTTCCCTTTTTTCTTAAACTATGTGAGGAATGTCAAACGTAATTGAGAAGCTTTAAAGGGATTGTATACGTCTGGTAATTGGAACCCATTGTTTGTTTCAATCCTACATAGTTGTAGATATAAACCATAAAACTAACCTGTACAAATTTCATTTCAAAAGGTGTTAGTGTTTTTGAGATATTGCCAAAAAATTGGAGCGGTTCGCCGGTTATGCCCACGCAGAAAGAATAATCTGCAATTGGAATACACAATCTGAGAAACGTTACTGCAGTAACGCTTCTCAGATTCAAATTTGGGGGGGTAAAAAGTGATATCTTTTTCCATAACCGCAGTACTTCAAAGTGAAAAGTTTCTCAAAATGCAATAAACTATCCAAAGCAGCTGTACTTTTTACCAAGTAAGTTTTTATTGCCAATAATTTTCAGAGTCATCACCAAACGTATACAGACCCTTTCACATAACATAACAGGTGTTAGTTGTGATGCTCTATGCCCAAACCAGGCACTTCTTGCCGAAACTAAAACCTGGGTTTATTTACTTATAAATCAAATAGATGAGAATGGGAGCTTAGGGCCTATAAAGTAAGTAATTCTGAAGATATTAAATATTTGAGACATCACATCACATTAAAAATCAAAGATGGTTTTTCGATTTTTTTTTTCTTTTTTTTTTTCACTTTTAATGCATCCTATTTTTGAGAAATGCCTGATTTTGGTGTGGCGTCAAATTTATTTGTTTGTTTAGTCATTGTGCGTCCCTGGCGGAACATACAGGAATTCATGCCTGATGCTTCTTTCATGAAAGGGCAAGGGCAATAAGGCGGTTTCTCCTTGGCGGTAAAGGGCACCTCTATGAGGAAATTGTAAATTTCTATTAGAACATTTCAAGGGGCACCAAGGCAATGACCAGGGGCATGGAGGTGATTGCCTCTGTTGCCTCCACGAAGCATCAGACCTGGGAATTACTTTTGTACAAAACACTGGACTAAAATCTTGATGCACTTCTCTCTAACCAGTGGCAAGGAAATAAAACACCTCAGTCTCTGTATTATAAGTTTTACTCAAGTATTTGTTTCGGTAATCATTTCCAGGAGGAAACCCATTTTATCCCATATGCTCATCCTTGTTATCAAATTATATTTGATTTGAGTTTATTCAGATAAAAGAAACACCAAAATTGCCTTACAAAGTAATAAAGTAGAGCATTGCATATAATTCATCCAAAGATAAATCCCCAAAAGCCAATAACTGAGGCTTGTTTCCATTGGGGCTCTAATTTCATACAAATTGCAAATTTAAATGATTTACATTTTGACAGAGATTGCAGAATATTGTCTACTGCAGACACAGTGACTTTTTTGGCAGTTTTTAATAAATAATAATAAAACAGCATTTATATAGTGCATTATGGATCACAGTTCCCTCAATGCACTTTAACAAAGGTTATATATTATACAAAGACACACTAGAGACCAGCTGTATACAGGGAACAGCTGTATACAGGGATTAAAAATGTAAAACACTTACACTGATTAGGATAAACTCAAAACTTAAGAAAATGTCGGCCCCTATAGTAAAAACCCTGGCTGGTTAACACCAACAGGGGGATCAGGTTGGCTCAGTGGTTTCTTTTCCTGCCTTTCACCTCTGTGAACGAATCCCACCTCAGACCGGAGCATTGCATGTGGATTGGGTTTTCAGTCCCTACCTGATTGCGTGGGTTTTCCCCCATTGGGGTTTTCCTCCCACATCTAAAACTGAGCATTTCTTCTCGTTTCCTATTCATCCTGTTATTGGCGCTAATTGTGCTATTGGAGGTGTAATCAAATAAATTAACAAGGCAACAGTATACAAATAAATGACACAATACCATACACCACCAGGAAAAGTAACAAATCAAGAAATAAAAATGAAGGACACTGAAAAAAAAGAGTATAATTAATACACTAGAAACTTAGTAAATAAACACACTGGGAATGCCTTAAAACATGAGATCAGCTGTATCCTAACAGTGTAGTTTTCCTGAATGTTTTGAAGCAGACTGGTCCACTGTCCTTATATCAGAATAAAGACTGGCATTGGTTTAGAATGTTATAATTTTATATTGCTTGCACGCAATGTGCATGAAGTGTAGTGTGTACAATTTGAACTTCTATGAGTGTGCTATGCACGCATGCACACTAGGCCCCACACACACACTTTGTACATTTATTATTTTGGACACAGTTGTTATTTATGTTTCACCATCAAATGTCAATTGAGGACACCAAGCAAAAGGTCAAAGGTACATAACAATTAATCACTGGTACTACGTATGGTACAGTTGCATTGACGGTTTGGAACGCTGATATCTGGCATATTCCCAAGCTTCAAAGTGAAGATGTCAGATGTTGGGGCTAGTTTTGAATCTTTGAAGGAAGACAGTGTCAGGATTCTTCCCAGGATTTTTCAAAACTTTGGGGCATTCAGGACCTACATTTTCGAAGTTTTGCCAAAGCACGCTGAATTTAAACGGTCCTCGGAATGTTTTCTACTTGGTGTTTATCTTGGTTTTAAAAGCCTTCTGTACAATCTGGAGCATTCTACATGTAAATGGTATTATCTTTATGTTTTTTGTGAATTTGATCTGAAGTCAAAATACTTTTTTGTGTGGTTTTTTGGGGGGTGGGGGGGGGCGTACCGGCCACAATTCCTGCATTGTGTATATCGGCCCAATACGCTAGCATGTGATTGGGAGAACCCTGAGTGTAGCGATACTATACAAGGGCATTGTCCATGGACTTTCTGGGCCATCATTGAAGATTCATACAGGTACATCATTGACATCATTCATGCATGCATCACATACTTGGTACCTAAATTTTTGACAGCAGTTGGAGAAGTCAAAAGCGATGAGAATTCTCATTCTTTGTAATAATAATCAGGGATAATAATAATGTTTGATTTTTTTTATTTTTTTTATCATAGTCCCTTGCTCATTGAGAAAAACACTGGCTTGTATTTATGACGGCCGATGGACTTAATAGTACAGATTGAACACAATCTGCAGATTGGGCAAAATTCGTGTGCAATCTTCGGATTGCACAAATCCGTAGAATACGCTCAACATCCAGATCCCATAATGCATCAGAGAGGCACAGTGTCCTCTTTGACCCCAAAACAGAGAAATAATTAATATACCGTTGCATGATTTTGGTCCTAAAAATGTTGATTTGAAGCACATAAAATGACCCCGAGTACAATGAAATCCCTGGTATTCACCTTTGACATTAATGAGAAGCCAAAGGGCGATTCTCCAGCTATTTTGTCATGTCTTTTACGTCATTTTGGTAATTTGTGGAAGGAGATGTACGGAAATTCATAGCAAATCACAGGGGAGACACGTATGTTTGCCTGGGGTGCTGCTAGTATGTAAGATCCAACCGTCAAAGTCAAAATTTCAAAAAGAGGAGTCCAGTGTCCCAGTTACTGGGTTTAGGCAACAATGCAGATGACTTTGTTAGAAGAGGTTTGTAGAGCCTCATTGTGTTCTTTGAGTAGACTATAAAACAAACCATAGAGCAGTAAAATTAATATTTTAGTTAATTAATTTCTTTATACATTTCTTTACCCAGAGTATACCCACAAATGTCCATTGTGGCCCTGTATACCATTTAACACTTCGATGACCATCCATGCCATTTGCGGCCTACTGGTAAAGAGACCAGAGCAGTTGATTCGTGGCAAACTTCTAGAACTTAGAAGAGTAGGACAAGCATAGGGGAATAACGTTTAGTGGCTGATATAGGGATACAGTACTTCTGATAGTGAGTGAGCAAGTCAATGTTTCTAACTTCTACGACTAACACCAGTCATCGGTTGGCTCAGTGGTTTCTTTCCCTGCCTTTCACCTCTGTGAGCCCCAGTTCGAATCCAACCTCAGACCGGAGCCTTGCATGTGGATTGGCTTTTTCAGTTCCTACTTGATTACGTGGTACTAAATTGTGCTGTTGGAATAAATGTGAAATGAAACATAAACTGAACATTTCTTTTTGTTTCTTATTCAACCTGTTATTTGTTAAGTGTTAATTGGCGCTCATTGTGCTCTTGGGGGGAGTGTTGGATGTGAAATAATTAAAACATATAAAAAGTTAACTGTTCACTACACTTTTTACTAGACCCAGTAACCCGGGCACTGAACTCCTTTATTGAAAACAAAATTGTACTAGCAGTAGTGTAGTAATACAGTTAGACCGCAGATGTCAAATTTATTTTTAAATAAAGGAGTACATAGGCCTATACAGTACACGGGAAATTCAGTACACGGTACATGTACAGCGCCCGGTTACCTGCAATGCATTACTAAAATTCTTACCGTTCAGCAGATTGCTTGGTAGGCGTATCACCAGTCCCTTCACCTGGTTTGTTTCCTGACCCCGACATAATGATTGGAGTTACTGGTGGGTCTCTCGTGCGATACGACCGACCCGACAAACGCTTTCACTTGCAGGGTGGCTGTATTCCTTTGCGCGGGTCTCAGTTGTTTTTATAGTTTAAATCTGCGGTCAGTTGCCACCACAATGCATGATACACAGATTTATAACTTAATTGTCAATGTCAGATCATCTTCGGTCAATATTGTGCCTTGGCCACCTCAGTTATAAACACGCATTCCAGTCATAAACACGCATTCTTAAAAGGTGGGATCCGAAAGGTGGCCTTGTTTGTTTGATAAGTTTGTCAAAGAAGTTACACACCAAATGAATCATTCATAGAATGATTTGCAAAAACACTTTAGGCCCAACTGTCAAATTGTCAATCCTCCATGTGTACGTGTGTAACGATGGGCCATTCGAGTCTGGTACCCCACTCTGTTATAAACCATTCCGTACGCGGCGGCGGCAAGACTGCAATCTTCACGCACTTTGTTTATCACGTGTTACATGGAAACAAATGTCATGTGATTTCCAATGAAAAGTCGAAGAAAAGTGATTGAATCCGATATTGGACATGGTTGAACGCAAGGTGGCGCTGTTTTTAATGTCCAAAACGTAAATTTCCAGGCGCTTTGTTATAAAAAAGTATTCTATAATCTCATTCTGATTAAATTGGCAGACTTTTGAGTCACAGTGTTTGTATACTTTTGTTAATCCTGGCCAACTTGACTTTTTAAAAATATTTTTAAAAAATGTATTCCCATTATTTTTTATTTTATTTTTCATGTCCTGGATGTGCAATGAGACAATTTGTATATTGCATGTTTGTACCATGGAGGAAGAAAATGTATTTTCTTCCTCCATGTTTGTACTTTGAGAAATAGCTGAATAAATAATAATAATAGTTCTTCTCAATTTTGTCCATAAACAGGATGAGGCCAACACAAAACAAAAAATTTGTTTCAGCTATTTGACCAAGTTCACGTGACATAATCACATTTACATAACCTTTAGTTGTGTCATTTTGGGAGTTAAAGGGTGGGTCTGTATACGTTTGGTAACGACTCTGAAAAATAATGGCAATAAACACTTACTTGGTAAGAAGTACAGCAGCTTTGGATAGTATAATGCATTTTGAGAAACTTTTCACCTCAAACTACTGCGGTTATGGAAAAAGATATCACTTTTTATCCCCAAAAATTTGAATCCGAGTGCAGTAACGTTTCTCAGATATTGTATTCCAATTGCAGATTAGTCTTCCTGCGTGGACATAAACCGCTCCAAATTTTCGGCAATATCTCAAAAACGCTACCACCTTTTGAAATGAAATTTTCAAAGGTTAGTTTTATGGTCCTACAACTGTAGGATTGAAACAAACAGTGGGTTCCAATTACCAAACGTATAGTAAAGTCTGTCCTGAGCCATCAGACCGGTGTTTATATCCGGTTCCTTGGCATAACTGAGAATATTCCATTCCCCTGGACAGGCTGCCAATCCATCGCAGGTAACTCCCCAGCTCTCGCCGGTACCCATTTGTACTCCGGGGTGAAGAGAAGCAATAATGGTTAAGTGTCTTGCTTATTGGACACAAGTGTCATGACCGGATCAGAAACACCAGAGCTTGAGTCCCGTGCTCTTTTTATCGCTTGGCCATGACACGCCACAATCAAACATATACAATCTCTTTAATGTCCCCATGTGTTTTAGGCGATGCAGTGTTTAACGTGTTCCATAATTTGTACATGTGCAATTCGACTCCCAAAATAGCAAACGTGGCAGACAGTATCCGTGTAAACTGTTGGTGCACAAGGGGTCAATATTAAGGGAATCAATGTGTGGTGAAGCGGTTTTAAACTGGTGGTTTAAACCCGCCGAGGCCTGGTTCTTGATAATGTTACCGAGACAAAGTTTGCATTAATCAAATAAATGAATCATAATTTTTTTAAATTGTCGCGGTCCCCGCTGCTAAAATATAGGATTCGAACTGCCTCTAGCTACCGGGCAATCTCGGTGGTCTAGTTGGTAAGACATCTGCTCTAGATTGGCAAAAGTCGTGGGTTCGAATCCCACCCGAGTAATATGCCTGTGATTTTTTTCACAGGACTTGGGAAAGTACTGAGTATACAGTGCTTTACACACATCGATGTACGGGTAAAACCAAATAACAATAGAATCATAATTTCAAATAAAGTTCTGAATAAAATTCTAAATAAAATTTATGAATTTTAACTTTATTAAGCCAGTATCAAATGTGGAAACAAATAGATGAAATCACCATTAAAGGCATCGTACACGTTTGGAAATTGTCAAAGACCAGTGTTCTCACTTGGTGTATCCCAACATATGCATAAAATAACAAGCCTGTGAAAATTTGGACTCAATTGATCATCGAAGTTGCAAGAAAATGATGAAAGAAAAAACACCCTTGTTGTACAAATTTGTGTGCTTTTAGATAGAATAATAAAATCTTCTTGCAAGAAGTTTTTATTATTTTAGTGAGAAATTACCTCTTTCTCAAAAACGACGTTACTTCAGAGGGAGTCGTTTCTCACAATGTTTTATACTATCAACAGCTCTCTGTTGGTCGTTACCAAGTCAGTTTTTATGCTAATATATATTTTGAGTAATTACCAAAAGTGTACGATGCCTTTAAGTTACTTCTAATAATAAGGGCTCTTATTGTATATATTATTTTTACAATTTCAGTTAGAGAATCATCCTTTTCACTTGGTTTCAACTACCGCACAAAACAAAATCATTTTAGCTTTACCCACAGAAATAGAACCAGGAAAACCCTTAGAAATTTTGCAATTTGTGTATCATGTGATATCATTTTGCTATACAGGCATAAAAATGAGGCATAATAAAATGTCCGCAGGCCTCCATGAATTACCCTCACAACTGAATCACATGGACCGAGTCACAACTGAGTCCCCTTCAGCTAATCACCCATCCGCACACAAAATGCTGAAATAAATAACTGCTTTTTCTTGCACATGCGTATCTGTTTTTTATGGTTTGAGTTTTGTCTGCACCTGCTTGTTTGTACCTCAACCATTGTGTGAGAATATTCCGGAGGAGGTTTCTGCACAGTACAGGAAGATGATAATAATACTAATAATAATAGTTGCTTCTTATATAGTGCTCAAATCCGTTACTCGGAGTCGCTCATTGCGCTCCAACATTGTTACCTTGATCACTGGGCCATATATTTCATTCCTTAAACCATCTCAGCTCCCTTGGGAGTAGACAGCGTGTGCTGCCAAATATGTAGCGCACCAAGCTAAATCAATCACAAGAACCATATCTGCCCCCACATGTACCCATTTACCCCTGGGTGAAGAGAAGGAGAATTAAAGTTAAGTGTCTTGCTCAAGGACACAAGTGTTATGACCGGGGTTCGAACCCACACCCTGATGACTCAGCAACCAGAACTTGAGTCCGATGCTCTAAGCCGCTCGGCCACGACAGACTATATGGTTGATGATGATGAATGTCTGATTATGTTATGCAAACCCAGCGCATCCAAGAAAGTCATATTAAAACACTTAACAGTCCACTGTCACACTGTGTTTTGGAAATAATTAAAATTACTTCTTCATTTTTCCTGATATAAGAACTACTTCCAAGTAAAACAAATTATTGATTTACAATAAATTCGATGAATCACAGGAACTTGTAGAATGCAGCATTATTTAAGATACAATTATATAGATCAAGGCTTTTTCAAAACCTCCGCTTAGGCTCAATCTGGCTCTGTTTGATATTGAAAACACCATGCAAAATGTACATCACCACATAAAATAGAGTATTCAAAAATAACGGCTGAACAAGTTTTGAGATGCGCACCCTTTCTCCATATAAACAAAATTATTAAAATTGTACAGTGCATACATTTCCATAAAATGCAAGACTTTATATTTTCTACCATTGGGCAGCATACAATTTGTGCCTGCAGGAAGTCCAGTCACTGTGTCACTGTAAACATGTGATGTCACAGGTTACAAGGTCTTTGCAGCACCTATCGAAGACGTCAAACTTCCATCCAATAAGAATTTGCCCTACTGTATCTCTGTAAGCTATTTAACTTTTTGGTCAGTGAGTTTCGTTTCATTTTATTTCATTTCAATTATTCTGGTTATTAAGCCAAGGACTCTCAGAAAAGCGAACTTAATCACTGTACTAGCCAAGAACCCAATGGA
Source organism: Plazaster borealis (assembly GCA_021014325.1). NCBI lineage: Eukaryota > Metazoa > Echinodermata > Asteroidea > Forcipulatida > Labidiasteridae > Plazaster > Plazaster borealis. The sequence goes on along the minus strand of CM037474.1, from coordinate 33,042,672 downwards.
GAGAAGACAAGGAAGGAAGTTTCAGTTTTAGATGTGGGAGGAAAACCCCAAAGAATTATTCCAGGGAAAACCCACAAAGTCAGATAGGGACTGAAAACCCAATCCACGTAGTGACCACTGCGCCAACCCGACCGCCCACATTTGCGTAGTATTTTCCCTTCTGACTTTGAAGTGGGCGATTAATGATTGACCCAAGCACCACACTTCTGACTTTGGGGTACAAGAAAGGTCAAAAGAAGGGTGACTAATATTGTTTTTTTGTTTTTTGTTCAACCTACCTCAGGCATATAGACTTGATTTCAACTCTGAGATCACAGTTACTTCTGTCTGTGTGTACCACACAAACAGTCACTTGCCTACTGGCCACAACATGCCTAGACTGGTTCCCTGTCTTTGTCCGCAAGGATAAAGACAGGTACTGGTTTTACATACCCAATGATTTCATTGGATACAAGGATTTCATTGGATAAACGTGCAGTGATGTAAGCTATCCATATCTGTGTCATAATTGGTCCGCTCCGAAGTGACGTGTTTGTCAGCTCCACCATACAGCATGAACTTGTCTGCTGCTGCGCGCGTGTACATAATGTTTGTATGTTGTTTTCACACAATGTAATGCGTGTACACGTGTGTGTGACTGCGAATATCTGCTGTGTGAATGGATGCATGGTCAAAGGTGCACTTTCCAGGATTCTGCCCTTCGCTCAAGGCAGGTATCTGGCGTTATTCACGAGCCTTGAAGTGTGATGTCAGATGTTCGGGCTACAACATGCCGTACTAAAGATTAATGTCGGAGGTTAATCCACAAGAGGGCACTATTTCAGGCCTTTTAAAAAGTATTGGCTATCAGACAGAAAAAAACAAATCACAGACCTGGAACCAAGTCTATCTGGCATATGGAGTTAAAGAGTTGGGACAAAATAAATTATAAACTTTCAATAAAAACAGATGAACTAAAACTAGCCTAATAAACACCATGTGGACATCAGTTCAAGATTGATAAAAAATGTAAGTTTGAACGATGTGGTTTCCTTGGCTTAAATCCCTTTAATAAAGTGAAACAAAATTTATTGAAAATCAATAAAATTATTGATTGCTTTAGGTAAATTAAACATTTTCTTATATTAAGAACCTTCTTTCCCACAAATTCTTTTCAGGAATGCAAATGTACATAAATGTTTTTCCCAGATTAAAACAGTTCAAATGATATTAAAGTATCACATAGCACATGTTACTCCTTCCAAATGCGTAGATTTTCAAACCTCTATTATTTTACACAATTATTACGAAAATACCCTCGGTGGTTATGAAGAAATACTGCAAGGTTAACCTCACTACTGGTTCCCCAAGTGTCCATACAGGTCATGTCTGCGGTGTTGCATTACAGACATCATCACTACTGGTTTCCCAAGTGTCAGTAGAGGTCATGTCTGCGGTGTTGCATTACAGACATCATCACTACTGGTTTCCCAAGTGTCAGTAGAGGTCATGTCTGCGGTGTTGCATTACAGACATCATCACTACTAGTTCCCCAAGTGTCCGTAGAGGTCATGTCTGCGGTGTTGCATTACAGATATCATCACTACTGGTTCCCCAAGTGTCCATACAGGTCATGTCTGCTGTGTTGCATTACAGACATCTGGTTTCCCAAGTGTCCATACAGGTCATGTCTGCGGTGTTGCATTACAGATATCATCACTACTGGTTCCCCAAGTGTCCGTAGAGGTCATGTCTGCGGTGTTGCATTACAGACATCATCACTACTGGTTTCCCAAGTGTCCATACAGGTCATGTCTGCGGTGTTGCATTACAGACATCATCACTACTGGTTTCCCAAGTGTCCGTAGAGGTCATGTCTGCGGTGTTGCATTACAGACATCATCACTACTGGTTCCCCAAGTGTCCGTAGAGGTCATGTCTGCGGTGTTGCATTACAGACATCATCACTACTGGTTTCCCAAGTGTCCGTAGAGGTCATGTCTGCGTGCTTACAAGAGCTACAGTGAGGGGCTACTTGTAAGTAGGATCTGTACTTGTGGGCTTTTCTCGTGTTGTGGGCTCATGCCCACAATGTTTAAAACAGAAAAGATTAAAGAAAAGGGATCATAGTCACAACCTGTGGAATGCCCACTATGTCACTCTCCTAAACATATGAGGTGTTGCAGTACAGACATCATCACTACTGGTTTCCCAAGTGTCCGTAGAGGTCATGTCTGCTGTGTTGCATTACACACATCATCACTACTGGTTCCCCAAGTGTCCGTAGAGGTCATGTCTGCGGTGTTGCATTACAGACATCATCACTACTGGTTCCCCAAGTTTCCGTAGAGGTCATTTCTGCAGTGTTGCATTACAGACATCATCACTACTGGTTCCCCAAGTTTCCGTAAAGGTCATTTCTGCAGTGTTGCATTACAGACATCATCACTACTGGTTCCCAAGTTTCCGTAGAGGTCATGTCTGCGGTGTTGCATTACAGACATCATCACTACTGGTTCCCCAAGCGTCAGTAGAGGTCATGTCTGCGGTGTTGCAGTACAGATATCATCACTACTGGTTTCCCAAGTGTCCGTAGAGGTCATGTCTGCTGTGTTGCATTACACACATCATCACTACTGGTTCCCCAAGTGTCCATACAGGTCATGTCTGCTGTGTTGCACTACAGACATCATCACTACTGGTTCCCCAAGTGTCCGTAGAGGTCATGTCTGCGGTGTTGCATTACAGACATCATCACTACTGGTTCCCAAGTGTCCATACAGGTCATGTCTGCGGTGTTGCATTACAGACATCCCACTGCGTACTTTCTGTAGGTAAGTGAGGTCGATATTAGCAACAGCGAGATCAAGGCCTTCATGACAGCAAGCAACGACACAGCCCCACGGATCTACTATCTGAAAAAATAAAATAAAAATAAAACTTTTTTTTAAAAAATATTTCAACTGAAGTCAAATTCTTACTCACTCCTTTTTCAAATAAGTTTTTAAAAAGCTTATAGATTGTGCAAGTCTAGTGCGTATTTGAACATTGGGACAGTGACTGATTGTTTCATTACTCTGGTCTCGTTATTTTAATTTAAATAGACCGTCCAAGTCTCGCACGTATTCAAACATTTTTGGGACACTGTACATTGCTTTAACGTGTGAAGAAAACAAGCTCGCACACTTTAACAGGTTCCAATGTTCCAATACGCGCGAGACTTGCATAGTCTTTACCCAATTTCCACCTTTGATGACCACCATCATTTAAGCAATGTACATCGAAATTCAAGGTTTATTAAATGTTACACTACGCCTTGTGACTTGCATGATGTATAGCCCCTTTAATGGTAGGGTCAACATTTGGTTTTTGTCAACATAATGCTGATTTATAGGCAAAATTATCAAGAAAGATACAATAAAAGTCACAACAGATCCTTGCAATTTGAATTTTCTTTTTACCAATAAACACAAAATAGATACAGAAACTTGTCCAGCCCATACTCTGAAACTTCTAAAAACCCTCTTCTAAACAATGTGAACAACTCCATGTAGACACCAACCTTGTCCCCTTGACACACCTTGCCTTGTTTGGACAAACAGGCAGGAATGATTATTTTTGAAGCGTCACTTCAAAGTGCCTATATCTATCCATATAGGATTCCTATATTCAGTTTTGGAGCGTCATGACGCATTTTCCACCAATCAAATGACAAGGATCTGTGTGTCGTGACACAACCTTGCCTTGTTTGGACAAACGGGAACGATTATTTTGGAAAACGTCACTGCAAAGTGTCCTATAATTAGCCATATAGGATTCCTATATTCAGTTTTGGAGCGTCATGACGCATTTTCCATCAATCAAATGACAAGGATCTGTGTGTCGTGACACAACCTTGCCTTGTTTGGACAAACGGGCGGGAACGATTATTTTGGAAAACGTCACTGCGAAGCGTCCTATAATTAGCCATATTGGTTATCCTATATTCAGTTTATATATATATGGAGCATCGTGATGCATTTTCCACCAAACAAATGACAAGGATCTGTGTGTGTGGTATATAAAGACAAATATCAGATGGTGTCTACACTGTTCAGAGTGAGGGAGTAGGTTAAAATGTACCTACCATTGCTCTTCCAAAGGAGTTCCTATCATAATGCTTGCCGGTTTGGGCTGCAGCTATCACATAGCACTGGTTCTCAATGGCTCTGCTTCGAAGTAAAACCTTGATAGGGGACCAAAATCAAACTAGATAGGTCAAACAATCATTCAGGCCTTGATTTCTTTAGCAGAAGTGGACAATTTCAAGTAAACCAAAATGGAAACTGATTGGGGTTGCTTCTGTGCATTGTAAAGCTTGATTCGGAGTGACTGAACAGTACAGAAAAGAACGCTTGGAAATACACATACTCTTTTTGAAACTACGGCTTGGCTTGTGCTCCGGCTTATGCTCCGACAGCCGGTTTGAAGGCTCGCACTGAAAGCATGTGTTTTCAAAATAACTGACCGCACCCAAGCTCAAGCTGTGGTTTTGAAAATGGCCAGTGACTCTGCAAGATTCAAGCGTGTTGGAAAATGTTGAGGAGAATTAGGTTCTCATTCATGTTTGAAAGGGTGAAGGAAACAAACACTATTCTAATACATGCGAGACTTGCCCAGTCTAATGCACTGTATACTCAGGATTGTACTCAATTTACCAGATAAAATACCATTTCACACGCAGCATCTGTAAATGGTATCCTGCTTATTTTTGCTTAGCAGAAACAGGGAACACCACGTAATTAGGCCCTTGAGTTTGAGTTTGAGTTTACCCTTAATATTGTGCTCCAAAAAAGTTGAGTTTTCTGGAAAAAAAAACCCCAAACAAATTTTCTTGCAGTTGCTAGTTGTGTCTGTAATAGACACAATCGGCGATTGGAGTCACTTGACTCATAATGGGTATACAATGTAAACAAACCAAGCAAGCAATGAGCAGTGTGCGTAGAAAAACATGGCTGCTTCTGAGTGCTTCTGTCATAGGTGCGGAAAAAAGCCATGCTTGACCACGCAACCTGCTCATTGCTTGCTTGGTTTGTTTACATTGTATACCCACTATAAGTCAAGCGACTCCGGTCGATTGTGTCTATTGGTCTCAGTAAACCTACCTCCCAATGTGCCATTCCAGTTAGTAGCATAAACGCTGATGGGTAGGCAAGAATTTCAGCTCCTCGCTGGGTGAGTGCTGTGGACATCTCTGGAAATCGGACGTCATAACACTGATGATCAAACTGGTCAAGGAAAACATTTGTGGATGATTAATTACAAAACAAAACAAGTGGATATAAGTTCGTTCCCACCTGGGCCCAATTTCATAAACCCTGTAAGCAAAAAAACTTGCTAAGCACAGAAAAATCTTGCTTAACAGAAACTGGTTACCAGCCAAAATTCCATAAGGTTTACATCGTTGCAACTGGTGCCCCACTCATTTTTTGCTAAGCAGAATTTGGTTCTTAACGGCTTTATGAAATTGGGCCCTGATTACTTTGGTTCTACGAACAAAAGGTGTGGGATCATCTTACCAGTTTACTTGTTTGTTTGTTTTGTGTTATCATTTAGCCTTTGAAAAAACTTCTGCTAAGGTGGAAATGTGGATGTATCATACCATAAGTCATTTTGGTTGGTAAGCAGTTTGCAACAGCTAAATCTATTTGTTCAAACTAAACAAATCCTGAAAAACTTATTGCAGGTCTCCTCTTGATCTGGAGATTAAACCCTTGAATGTACAGATTGTTGCATTTCAGTGGTTTACAGACCCTCTGCATCATCACCGCAGATACAAATCTGTTGTTGATCCCGAGTTGATCTTAACACGGGTTAAATATTTTTTTCTTGTAACGACAACTTCACCTCTTTGAAGAAAATCTGAATTCCTTAAGCCAGGAAAAATCCTGACAAGTTACAGGTTTGTATGTCATGGTACAGCAGTGCGATATGACAGCATTTGAACACAGCCTGATGTCCTATCAACCGCTTCACGTCGGATGACGTGTTTATCCGCAATTTCTTTCGGACAGATTTACGGGGTAAGTTTTTTTTAACGCTTGAAACAACGTTGGATTTTCCTCAATTTTTTGCTGAGACAGACGACTGTCATTAATACCCACCTGGACTTTCTACGGTGTAGGGTGCACAGGCAGGCACCTACCGTGATATGCTTTGTTTCACCCATACAAAGTTTGACAACAGCAGGGCTCGAATTTGACACTGGACCACAGGCCCGAGGCCAGTGATTTTAGTGTCGGGCCAGTAAACTCATGACCTGACAAGTCCGACGGTCTTGTGTTTTTTTCACATTGAATGACAATACCTCACTGTGTAATATCTGAACAGAAACAAATTATGTTCAAATGTCAACTTTGGGTCTGATAAATTACCTTTCAATTCAATGAGTAATCAAATATACTTATTACCATTAAGACAAATGAGATAAATCTTCTCTTACATGTCTAAGTGCTTGTTCATATCAAAGGAATTAAATGTGTGTAAAACTGTGTCAGCAATGTTTTGTTTCTTATTTTGAATCTGGTCTTGTAAAAAAATGTCTGGTCCAGTAAATATTTTGAGCTACAAGCCCTGTGGTCTTGTGAATTTACCCCTAAATTCGAGCCCTGAACAGGTTCTGGAAGACATGCCTTGTAAAATCCATTTCCAGGGGTTATTGTGTAACCCCCACCCCCCAGATTCCAGACCTTTGTCCTGTTGTTATACAAATGTGGCATACAAGAATGGACAGGTTGCCCACATTATTCATCAGAATAGTTGGCTCAATGGGAGGTAAGTCTGAGCGTTCAAAGATTCCAGCATAGTAATCAAGGTTCCATGATTCACGGTGAGTGCCTACTCAATTTTCTCACACGACAACATCAAATCTCGGAACTAATTATGAGAACCTTTGTTGTCTTTCTTTTATCAAGCCAGGGTTTCATTGTGGCAACGATATTTTCAAAGGAAACGATTACTCAAGATGTTCCAAAATAACACCACTGGTTGGCACAACAAATTTGTAAAAATACCGGCGTGATGTGGTTAAAAGGAAAAACCTTGGCATTACTTTTTCAAGGATACAATCATGGGTGCTAATTTCCCAATCGGTGTGTCAACAATTTCACTCATTTTTTGGCCATGGAGAACATAGCTGGACTCCTGTAGGTTAAGTTCTCCCTCGATTTGTGCTCCAAAGAGATGGGCTTTGTGGTAAACTGAAACAATTTTTCCTTCTGGATTCAGGATCACATGAGAGCAGTGTATTTTACCTCCTTCGACTTCAGCTGGTGCCTGAGGAACAATGGATAGAACCTCTCAAATGTTTTGTTTTTTAAGCTGTGCAAACCTATAGATTATACTGGTGTTTTACACCACTGTGCAAGTTTCTTTCATTTCATTTTTAATTTCACAGGTCAAAACATTACAATTATATTACAAAAATATACAGAACATACAAAATGCAAGAGATATAAAACAATAAACAGCTGATTACAAAATACGTTCCAAAGACAGGACAATGGCACACCGGAAGGATTACAAAAAAGTAAACTTAATTACTGTCTAGTTGTTTTCCAAATGCCATTAGACAAAAATCACATCCAAAAAGAAAACAATAACAATCATGCATGAGAATAATATGTTTTTAACTAAAGCAAAAAGAGTAAACAAAACCCCCAAAACCGCTACAGAGGACATAGCCAATTATAAGAGAAAACAAGTTCTCTACAACCCCTTGTTTAATTTCTGTCAGGGGAACCCCAGAACCCGGCACCAGTAGATGATTTCTTGGTAATTTGGAAAAAGAATGAAGGCTCAAAACAATAGTGTATTTTCCTTTAGAGAGGATCGCATCCCACAGCTTGGGAAAACGATTAACAAGAAAGTAATGGGCATAATTTGTTCTCGCCCTTTTGTGTTGAAATATCACTCTGATTTCTACTTGACCATTAATTTCTTTCTCTTCATCCAGGAGTACCAATGGGTACTCTTACTACTCTCACAGGCCAATGTGGCAAACAGTTTGATCTCTGTAATCTCAGAAAGTTGTTAACCCTAGCCGAGTCCCGAGCCAACTAAATCGGCCAAATTTTTGGATTGTGTATTGGCAGGGCCGATTAAATCGGTCCGATTTCTAACACATTTTGTATTGGTTACAACCACATGACCATAAAATGACCTTTGTGAAAGTTCAAGTTGTGACCAAAGTAAAGTATGGAAAGTCTGCTTTGAACTTGTGTATGTTGTGACTTCAGTCAATGTTTATAGAACTTCAGTTTTTGTTTCAATTTCTAAAAGAAGGAGAAGTTTACAGTTTAAAATGCATGGCATTACACGCACTTAATACAGGGCACTGCGACGATTAAAGTCAGGAGACTTGATTCAACCAATAACCAGCTAATAACAGTTTATAAACCATCGCAGATACTACTGAAATCCCTTCCAAATATTTGCTTAAATTCAACAATATTATGAAGAATTCTTTAGACCATCAGGATCAGGATCTTCTCCAACAACAATCTAAATTTAATTTGTTTTTACCCTTACACCGATGTGTATTAAGCACTATATACTCAGTATTTTCCTGGCAAATCACTCGGGCAGGATTCGAACCCACTACCTTTTCTATTGCTAGAGCAGATGTCTTACCACTAGACCACCGAGCTGGCCCGGTGGCTACAGAGGCAGTTCGAATCCTATGTGTTTGCAGTGGGTACTGCAACGATTTAATAGATGCTAACTTTGCATCGAGGATAAAGAATATAATTTGTTTTTACCATTACACCGATGTGTATTAAAGACACTGTACACGTTTGGTACTTGTCAAAGACCAGTGTTCTCACTTGGTGTATCCCAACATATGCATAAAATAACAAGCCTGTGAAAATTTGGGCTCAATTGGTCATCAAAGTTGCAAGAAAATGATGAAAGAAAAAACACCCTTGTTGTACAAATTTGTGTGCTTCAGATAGGAATAAAAACTTCTTGCAAGAAGTTTTTATTATTTTAGTGAGAACTTACCTCTTTCTCAAAAACTACGTTACTTCAGAGGGAGTAGTTTCTCACAATGTTTTATACTATCAACAGCTCTCCATTGCTTGTTACCAAGTAAATTTTTATGCTAATATTTGTTTTGAGTCATACTCATTACCAAAACGTGTACGATACCTTTAAGCACTGTATACTCAGTACATTCCAAAGTTCCTTGAAAAAAACATTTCAATATCACTCACAGATTCATGTATACCTCCAAGTGAGATCCAGACTTGATGGCGTTTGGCAAGCTTGGCATAGCTTGATACTGTTTTTCCTGTCAGGGGTTCTGCCATGCTGATTGACTTCTCTTTTGTAGAGGCAATATAATCCACCGCTTCCGGTAGAAAAACTATCTATAAAGAGATAATAATTATTACTATTATTGTTATCGTGGTTAATATCATTTCTTTCTGGTTTATGACAATGAAAGAATCCTCAAAAGTGCCTCGCACTGTAACCAGTAAGCCTGAAGATACTAGTGAAGAGCAGATCGTTGAAGAATCGTCAACTTCAGATGTGGGAGGGAAACTCCAGGTGAAGGGAACCCACAGAAAACCCAATCTACATGCAAGGCTATGGTCTGCGGTTCAATTCTAACCGTAGTATGAAGAGCTAGAGGAAAGGCAGAGGAACCCCCCCTACCTCCCCTGACAACAAGATAATAATATTTAAAAAAAAAAACCCACTGGGCCAACCTGATTAAAAGGGATGTTACAATTTGACTTAAGGGAAGAATAATAAAAAGCCTATGTCTGAATTGAAGGCTGTAGCTGTTGCTAAGGGTGTTGTCAGGGCAGCCTGTGCTTCAATGTATGTTTTAGCAAGTTGATCCAGCCACAGCAGGCTATTTGGAATTTATTGTCCTATTTTGATTTTATAGAAGCCAGCCTTTTGTGCACTTTTCTCATTTTCTATAAAACAAGGAAGATAGTGGAATCACTTAAAGATGACTAACAATTTTTTGTATTAGTCTTTAAGTGCTACCACTTCAGTCCTTTGTTTATCTATCAGACTAACACGGCTGTCTCTAGCATTCTCATTTTCTTAGCGTAGTTGCAAGAAGCATGGGGTTGATTGTGTAGTACAAAAGTAAATAATTTTGACAAATTGGTAGAGGTCATTAGGAGACTCCCAAATTTACACAGTGTTACATTTTAAATGATTTACAGAGACTCTCTACATCACCACAAATGTACCAACTAAACGTTTGGACACAACCTAGCCATGAAGGTGCATTTATAAAATCCTAAAATTAGGAAAACTCCTGACAAATTACAGGCCTGAGGAAGATACCTTAGCACCCATCTTGACTGCTCTTTCAATAAGATGCGAGCCCTGCTGGAAGTTGGCCTCTTTGTCTTCCATTGAGGTCATCTGGCAAACGGCAGCTAGGTTCAACTGCTGTCCAAATCCTGCCTGTGGACCATCCATGATAAATACTTTCCTCTACTGTCAGCGACATCAACCTCAGAATGTTTGATATCTGTAGAGTAAAACAAATTCCACATTTTCATTTCATTTCATTCAATTTATTCTGGTTGTGAAGCCATGGACTCTCAGAAAAGCGAACTTACTGTACTAGCCAAGAACCCAATGGAGAGAAGACAAGGAAGGAACTTTCAGTTTTAGATGTGGGAGGAAAACCCCAGAGAATTATTCCGGAGAAAACCCACGCAGTCAGGTAGGGACTGAAAACCCAATCCACGTAGTGCCCCCGGCGTGATTCAAACCAGGGTCCTAGAGGTGGAAGGCGAGGAAAGATACCACTACACTAACCCGACCCTTTAAAGGATTGGTATAGGCCTAGTTGAAAAAATAGTCACAGACTAGACTGGGGTGCTGTACTCCTTTTTACAAAATGTTGACATCTTTGGTCATACAATAATCATATATGTTGCATCTTGGACATATCGACAAGCCATCAGGCAATTTTGAAGCTATTTTGTTTGGTCTTTTTGTCATTTTGGGACGCTTTTTTTGTGGCTGGGTGTTATTTTAATCATAGAAAATCACCATATCAGAGTCGACACCCAATGGTTCTGGGGCGGAAGTAGTATGACCGAAGTTGTCAAAATTTTGAAAAAAGGAGTACAGCGCCCCAGTTACTGGGTCTAGTCGCAGACAGTGTTAATGTTTTGTGTGATCAATGCATGAAATAAGAAACCTGTGAAATTTGGGCTTAATCCGTATGTGAGTCAGGAGAAAATTGTGAAAAACCAAGCCAAGGCAAGCTGCAAGCATTATATTTTTTTATAAATAATACATTCTGTCCTTATTTTGTTTAACTCAAATCAGCTGATTGTGTTTTTTGGGGTTTTTCACTCAGATACTTTTTTATTCTGGCATCCTTACCAATCCTGTATACCTATTATTTAATTGCATTTTCAAAAAAATATTTCAACTAGCCCTAGCTGTTTAATTTAAAATATGGTCTGCAGTGCAGGACCTCTGAACATGCTGAAGTTAATCATATCCTCCCGTGTCCGGTTTTCGATGTACTATGCCTTTTTCTTTGAATTGAAAAAACATAATGATGCCATATATCAACTGATGCCCTAATTACCTTCCTTTGTTTATAAGAAATATGTAAAAATATATTAAAACTTGATAGACATTGAAACTTTCACACCACTCACCGATCTTCGATGACTTCAATAGCGTCCCCGTGTTTTGAGTTTGACCTGTTTTCGAGGCAAACAAGAAAGTATGGTGTCCTGGTGAAGCCATATGCAGAAGAAACATCTGCAGTGACTTCAAGTGTTCTGTGAGACGTTGTGTATGACTCTATAGCCAGCAGTTGTCTTCATTTTATTCAAAATATTTGTTATTTAATTTTAAAAATTACGATGGTAATTTGCAAAAACTAAAAAAGAAAAAAGAAAAGAAAAAAAGTGTCAATAAGTCTTGGCTTTCAAATCTGATTTTTAAAAAAGTTTTGAATCTTTTTATGTTTCTTAACATTTATAATAAAGCATATCAATAAACAGTGATATTTGAATCACCAAGCCAATGTTTAAATTTTAATGTTATTAATAATAAATGATATGAGGGTTTAAAAAAAATGATATAAGGCACATGGCTTCTTTAAGCCTCTGTATTTTTTTCCCCAGAATGCTCAGCAGAATTTTAAGTCACATGATTTTATCATCGTGAATTGTGAATTGAAAAATTGTTCGATGAAACTTTTTCGGCGGGCAAATTTTTTTTTTATGGCCCCGACAGTATGACATATTTTTGTACCTTGTAGAAATGCCTAAAATACCACAATTTTTTGCAATATAAGTGCAACTTGCCAATGGAGCGCCACATAATTCTAAGTTTTGGTCAAAGGAGAGGAGACTCTTTGCTTGGCAAGTCAAACCACAAAAATTGTATCTAGGGACTGTTTACATCGCGCGCAGAGAGGTAAAAGATTTGCATCGATTTCAGGGACGCCCTGAAAACAGGACCTCCTACGATAACCCAAAAGACAAGTCAAAACAAATAAAATAAGTATCGTAGGAGGTCCTGTTTTCAGGGCGTCCCTGAAATCGATGCAAATCTTTTACCTCTCTGCACGCGATGTAAACAGTCCCTAGATACAATTTTTGTGGTTTGACTTGCCAAGCAAAGAGTCTCCTCTCCTTTGACCAAAACTTAGAATTATGTGAGGCTCCACTGGCAAGTTGCACTTGTATTACAAAAATTTGTCGTATTTTAGGCATTTCTACAAGGTACAAAAATATGTCATACTGTCGGGGCCATAACAAAAATTTGCCCGCCGAAAAAGTTTCATCGAACAATTTTTCAATTCACAATTCACGATGATAAAATCATGTGACTTAAAATTCTGCTGAGCATTCTGGGGAAAAAAATACAGAGGCTTAAAGAAGCAATGTGCCTTATATCATTTTCTAACAGTCTGGAGAATTTTTTTTTAAACCCTCATATCATTTATTATTAATAACATTAAAATTTAAACATTGGCTTGGTGATTCAAATATCACTGTTTATTGATATGCTTTATTATAAATGTTAAGAAACATAAAAAGATTCAAAACTTTTTTAAAAATCAAATTTGAAAGCCAAGACTTATTGACACTTTAAAAAAAAAATTTTTTTTAAAAACGTTTTTGCAAATTACCATCGTAATTTTTAAAATTAAATAAAAAATATTTTGAATAAAATGAAGACAACTGCTGGCTATAGAGTCATACACAACGTCTCACAGAACACTTGAAGTCACTGCAGATGTTTCTTCTGCGTATGGCTTCACCAGGACACCATACTTTCTTGTTTGCCTCGAAAACAGGTCAAACTCAAAACACGGGGACGCTATTGAAGTCATCGAAGATCGGTGCGTGGTGTGAAAGTTTCAATGTCTATCAAGTTTTAATATATTTTTACATACTTCTTATAAACAAAGGAAGGTAATTAGGGCATCAGTTGATATATGGCATCATTATTTTTTTTTCAATTCAAAGAAAAAGGCATAGTACATCGAAAACCGGACACGGGAGGATACATAAAACAGTTCATTTAAGTTGTAGTTAGGCCTAGGTCATTCATCTTTAGAAAAAAAACCCAAACAAACAAACAAACAAACAAACAAACTTACAAAGAACGTCAGAACCTTTCTTTGCTTGAGCTTGCAACACGCAAAATCCATCTGGGTGGATTTTTGAGAAAAGTTCATTAACTGTGAATAGCGCCCTCAATAGACATTTAAAAAGTTTGAGTACAAATTTTACAGAAATGGTCAAAAGGGAATCTTCCAGTGTTAATGCTGCCATTCTTGGGAGAAAGCTGTTTCTCCTTCAGTCACCTGAAAAATAATGAACATGGAAACATATACAGGACAAATGAACAATAAATTGATGCACATTTTCAGCTCAAACAGGATGATAATATAACCATGGAGGAAGGAAAATACAAAATTATCTCAATGCATTATTTTGCGCAATCTACATATTAGGTTGCTCAATCTCGTGATTGAGCAAATCCCAAGCAAATTGCACTTGACACAAACAAACGAACGTCAAACCTCAGAAGATGAAAATTCAAAGCGAGGCTGTCGCGTTCATAAGGACGCTGCTTTGAATCTAAGGGACGGATACGGGTCTTAATATCGGTTAAATATGCTGAAATTATGAAGAAAATATTTAAGGGTAACAAACTGAAGGGAAAAGCTCCTTCTCCTAGTCCTGCTGGAGATGCAGAGTTTGCCTCCCCTGGTTATTCGCTGAAAGAAAAGGATTTACCGAAGCTGCACAAGGCGGCCTGGAATGGTGACTTGGTGAAGTTGCAGCAACTAAGCAAAAAAGGAGATGTCAATCAACTTGACAAGGAAAACAGGTTGGCCTACAATCTTCCTGGTTTTGTCTTTATATTCTAGCATAGAGTAAGGATAAGGCTCTGTTACACTAGCTTGGTGTCATGTAAAACATAATCCATGTACTCAAAAAGGCAGCCGTTTTAAAAGGACAGTGGGAGGTGTTTTTGTTTTAAATAAATCATGCCTTCAAACAATTCATGAAATGAATGTGTAACTGCTGTGTTGTTTTACTTTTTAATAGTGTTATATATTTTATATTTTAAAGGCACCTGGCAGTGGTATTTTGTCAAAATAAAGCTTTTGTCGTTAATATATAAATTTTTATGAGTGGAATGTGAATGAACAGTTAACTAAGGTTAAAAAATTGTGTTTTTATTTTAATTACAAATTTAAAAATAGGCCCCCGTTTACATGGCGCTGTTCGTGACGTCAATCGAGGCGCGGGATATTTGAAGAGAAAATGTGTAGTCTGGCCCTGTACATTACGTCTGGGTACCTGATCAGTATTATGCGCTTTCGTATTCGGACGTCACCCAATGCAATCCTAGGACAGTGTACAGTCGACGTTTATACGAGGTTTTTCACCGGTCCCGAACTGTCCATGTGCGTTTCTATGTCTTAAAAAACGGAAGATACGAGCACGATCATAATGAGAACACGGATAATACGAGGTAATTTAGCGGCCCCGTGATGACAAATCGGATCGGCGCGCCGTGGCGCGGCATGCAGCTCAAGTCGATCCGAACACCAGAAACATGTTCGCTGCAGCGCTGAAAACGATGTCGGACCGGACCACTTTGCCCTCGTTAGCCTGACTTTCGATGCCCGTAACTGCCCGTAACTGGGATCTGCAGGAAACAAATGCTAACTGACCCCATCTTTAGTCGTTTTGCTGCATCCAGCAGCAATACACCTGGAAAAATTGCCGGAAAATGCACAAAAAATCCTTTTTTTTGGGATAACCAAACGAAACGTACAAGCTCACTACTTGCACGTAAATGCAGGCAAGTTAGAGGGGGGTCGATGTTCGATCGCGGCGAAGTCTGCCTCGATTGACGTCACAAAAAGGGATGGGCGGAGTCACACTCAAACAACTTTATCAATTTTATTAACATATAAATCGTGACAAACAATTACTGACAAAATTGTTTTATTGTTATTAATAAATATACTCTTCTGTAAAAAAAACAAAAAAACCTATTTCCAGGTGACTTTAAAGTTATTTCAGATTTTGTTTTTTAAAGATCAGCTGAAGGTTATTGGCTACTGATTCACCTGTGAAAGTAGTTGCGATAATCGTAACCCTCCTCCCAACGGACCCTGCGACCGTCGGGAGGAGGGTCACGATTATCGCAACTACTTTGAAAGTATGTCGTTGGCCGCGCTGTGCGTGAAAGGTAAACGAGAAACGTCTTGCACCAAGACTAGCGCATTAGCCAACATCACGGATGCCGGGCAGTCAAACCGTGTCAGTAACGCCGCCGATTTTCTTCATAAATTACACCAAAATGAGCGTGCTCTTTTTCAACTTAATGTGCTGTCCACAAATGAGCTACAATAAGTGACAACTGGGGAAAAAATCTCGGCATAAAAACGTGAGTTTTTTTTTGAAAAACAAATGTCACCTCCTGGAGGTACATGGGCATAGGGCCAAGGATCGAAGGAAGTCCAGAGTATTGACACTATTAATGGGGCTAGCATACATGTAGACTTAGGTCCATTTTTTAAGAGACTGGGGTTGAGAGGTTTCACTGAAAACCGTTTAACCATAATAAACGAACGTTGAAATCCAAACGAAGCTGACAGTAAAAAAAAAAGAGACCTGAAGTCCTTTACTTTAAAATGTTAGCCCCAGACACTATCCAGGGAGAATGATTGACATAATTTGTTGGTTGAATGTTTATCTTAATCCCCTACAAGAGTAATACATTACTTTCAGTGTCCTATAATTTGTTATACATTTTTCTTTGTACGTCGCCCCCGACTGTGGTTTATGGTTTTGTGACTGTTTTGTTGACATACTGCTCTATTTACAGGTGGGCTCATAGTTCTGATTTGAATGGATAGAAACAGTTAAATAGTTAAACGGAAGTCACTCACAAGTTCTGTTTAACCACTTTGGAAAATATGTATGCACAACTCTAAAAAAGACGAGGGCTTATTAGACCCGTCTTGTCAAATACAGAAATGAACTGGTACTAAAAGACGGGCAGTGGATGAGAACTCTAATTTGGGGGTAGGGCTCCACATGATATAGATTAGCACGTTAATTGAAGCTCATGGTTGCATCCCCTAACACCGTCAGGAGGATCATGGGTTTTGATTATCGCACTAATAATATACTTTTTTGATGTTTAGGCTAGTTTTAAAAGTAAAAATTGTCAATAATTGATTTGATAATTGAAATTAATTTGATAACATGTTTTATCTGCAGGACTGCGCTTCATTTGGCTTGCGCTCAGGGCCACAAGGAGCTTGTAGCTTTCTTGATTTCCAGTAAAGCAAAGCTGAACCTGTGTGACAATGATCAACGGTCACCTCTTATGAAGGTAATTTATGAGAAAAAAACACATATTTTTTTTATCTTAAAATTCAGGTGTTAAAGGGAGGGTATACCTTTGGTAATTACTCCAAAAATTAATGACCATAAAAACTTACTTGGTAAAGAGCACTGGAGAACTGTTGGTACCATAAAACATTGTTAGAAATGACACCCTTTGAAGTAATGTAGTTTTAGCGAAGGAGTTAATTTTTCACCAAATAATTTGAATCTGAGAAAGGCTTCAGGTGAAAGCGCGCAATTTTATGCAACAAGTTTTTTCTTTCATTATTTTCTTGCAACTTCGATGACCAAATGAGCCCAAATTTTCACTGGTTTGTTATTGTATGCATATTTTGGGATACACCAAGTGAGAACACTGGTCTTTGACAATTACCAAAAGTATACCCTGCCTTCAAAATCCATGCAAGAACTAATTACACTCGGAACTTTTCAATTCCTGCGAACAAAAACCACAGGCTACTCGGGTGGGATTCGAACCTACAACCCCTGCATCCCACAGCAGATGTTTTAACTGCAAGACCGTCAAGCTTCAGTCGTGTTCAACAATGTTGTGTTTAGCACCGCTGGTTATTAGAATAGGCCTATGTGATTAATTTATTTGGGACAAAGTGTTCCTGTCTTTAGGATGCATAATTATTGGAATGGATTATCTGCTTTAAAATGCCTTTTCTCTAATATCAGTTTATAATTTTGTTTGTTACTATGAACTTTACTGTGAGTCAGGGCTCCAATTGTACACTGGACCGCCGGCCCGAGGCCAGTGGTTCTAGTGTCAGGCCGGTAAACTTATGACCAGACAAGTCCGGCTGTCTTGTGTTTTACAATTGAATAACAATACATATTGTGTAATGTCTTGAATAGAAACAGATTATGTTCAAATGTTGACCTTGAGTCTGGAATATGCCTTTCAATTCTGTTGAGTAATGAAGTGTACTAAATACCCCCCAAAACAGATGAGACAAGTCTTCTCCTACATATCTTTCTTTAGTGCTTAATTGTTAAAATATAAACAGTTAAATGCATGTTAAACTGTGTCAGGACTCAGGAAGTTATTTCATTTTGATTATGGTCTTGTACAAAAATTTCTGGTCCGGTAAAAATGTTGAGCTACAAGCCCTGCAGTCTTGTGGATTTTTCTCCCAATATCGTGCCCTGTGAGTGTGAGTACAGGCCTGATACTTCACAGATTTAACAGAGGCAATTGCCTCCATACCTCTAGTTATTGTCTTGGTGCTCCTTAAAATCTTCCAGCGGCAATGTTAATTCCCCTCATAGAGGTGCCTTTTACAAAGGAAAAACTGCCTTGCCCTTACAAGAATGAAGCATGTGGCCTGTGAGTGTATTGTGTTTGTTCTATTTTTCATTTGAATATTTTTTATTCCCTAAGGCTGCCCAAGGCAACCAGATCCGATGTGTGGAGACACTTCTCAAAAACAATGCCGATCCAAACCTTGTGGATAAGGATGGAAACACCACCCTTCACCTCGGTGCCCATGGGGGCTTTGTGGATGTGGTCCTCCTCCTGTTGAAAGGTGGAGCCATGGTCAATGCACCAAACAAAGTGAGTATAACAAAAATGCCAGCTGGATGCAAGTAGGATTTGAAAATTAAAATGGTGAGAATTATGGGATGTGGTCTAGTGAGGTTTGCATAATTGTGAAAAATCTCTCAAATTTATGCCACAATTTATAGACAATGTAGTCTGTGATAACACATGTTTACAAAAGAGCCACATAGCATGTACTTCCTGAAGGCACCATTTGTACGCAGCTCAATTGGAGGAAATTGTAAAAGCTTACATTTTATGGAGATTTAGGTAACATACAGACTCTCTCACATTGGGACTTCTTGGTAAATGCGCTATATAAGAACCGTCATCATTATTATTATTATATAAACCCTAAAAGGAAAGACCTTAGACAATCAGCTTGTTTGGTATTAAATGTTATAGAATGGCAGCACGGCCCTTCACCTGTGTACAGATGCCAAGCAAGATGTAATGGTTGAGGTTCTTTTAGACAACGATGCTGACGTCAATGCAACTGATAACACTAACAGGTAAAATCTTTTTTTTTTTTGAAGAGTTCATTCATTCCCAAACCCTTATTTTCAATTTAACACACCATGCATTTCAAACAACTTGTAAAACCTCTGCCGAATTAGTGGTTACATTTTTGAGGAAATGGCAAGTAAAAGTAATTGTTTTTATAAATTTGTTGTACCCTTACACTATATACAGTGCTTTCCACAGGCTAATGAGATGGGACTCTAACCCATGATCCCTGCATTCTAGAGTCAGATGTTTTAACCACCACACCACCGAGTGTGCCTTGTGTTGAGAGGTCAGCTCAAATCCTCTAATTAGCAGTGGGTACCGCAATTAATTTAACTAATAATAATAATAATAACAATAACAGTAAGTTTTCGGCTGATGGCCGGACACCTAATAACACTTAACACTTATACCGCGCTTAATACTACAATTCTAAGCGCGACAGTATTTATCTTGCAAGGTATGCAGCTACTTTTTGAAGTATGAGACCTGTTCCTTTACATAGCACCATGTAATGGTTTACAAGGTGATGTGGTGTAATATGCAGCCAAACAAACCAGGAGCAGCCGGGGCGAACCCCTTCTCTTTACGATAAGTGCACTGGGTTCTTTTACATGTATTACACAACACACAGGACCAACGGCTATACGTCCCATCCGAAGGACGAAGCAATAATGGTTAAGTGTCATGCTTAAGGATAAAAGTGTCACGACCGGAACTCGACCCACACTCTGCTGATCAGAAACACCAGAGCTTGAGTCCGGTGTTCTTATCCGCTCGGCCACGACACGCCACTAATGTAATAATTGCATCAGAGTAAAGAATACGGATTGCTTTATAAGTCCTGCAGACAATAAGCTACAGGCGTATCAGGGCCTAGTGGTTTAGCGCACTGGACTCAAGCTCTGGTGTTTCTGATCAGCAGAGTGTGGGTTCGAGTCCCGGTCTTGACACTTTTCATTTCATTTATTCTGGTTGTGAAGCCAAGGACTCTCAGAAAAGCGAACTTATTCACTATACTAGCCAATAACCCAATGGATAGAAGACAAGGAGGGAAGTTTCAGTTTTAGATGTGGGAGGAAAACCCTAGAGAATTATTCGAGGGAAAACCCACGCAGTCAGGTAGGGACTGAAACCCAATGGATAGAAGACAAGGAGGGAAGTTTCAGTTTTAGATGTGGGAGGAAAACCCTAGAGAATTATTCGAGGGAAAACCCACGCAGTCAGGTAGGGACTGAAAACCCAATCCACATCGTGCCCCCGGCGTGATTCGAACCGGGGTTCTAGAGGTGGAGGCGAGGAAAGATACCACTACGCCAACTCGACCACCCAATGTGTCCTTGTGTCCTTAAGCAAGACACTGCTTCGTCCTTCGGATGGTACGTAAAAGGTCCCGTGAGCTGTGCACCTACAACCCTGCTCGGTTTACTCCAACTGCAAACGCAACAAGGAGTGTAGAGCAGTACTTCACCACATGCAGTACACAGATGCTACGTGGTTGGGATTTGAACCCACCACCTTGTCATACATCAGTGTAAGAGTCAAATCAAAATGATTGTCTTTATCCCTGATGCATTATACACTCAATCAAAAAGGTCTTTGTTTTGTCAAGAGACTTTAACTTAATTTTCCCTCTCTCCTCCCCCCATGATTAGGACTGCCCTGATGCTTGCATCTCAATCAGACCAGATTGGACTGGTGAAGTTACTTTTGGATCGTAAAGCAGACACAGAAATCAAGGACAGTAAAGGATGGACGGCCAACGATCATGCCATCATGGGAGGATTCCATGGGTAATGTTTAGGGTTCAAGTTGGCACCGGGACATTATTGTTGCCTGGAAGAGTAAATTGGTTCCAATCCTGTCGCCCTCATTAAAGAATGTTAATATAATTGTATTGTATTAATTTTTATTCAAAAAAACGGAACAAACCCCATACCCTGGGGAAGGGTTACAACAAATAAATAAATAACTAAGCTTTAAAATATGGCAAAGAAGGAGGGATAAGCGTGAACATAAATATCAAATTATAATGCGTTTTCTTTTAACTTAACAGCAGAGAATATGTATTTGGCAACACAATTCATAATGGTTTTATCATGAGAACTCATAAGGAAAATAAACTTTCATGTGGATTTTCCAAATGGATTAAAATGACAATTTCAAAAGTTTGTATATTTAAAAGCAACAAAAATGTAGTGCCATTTCAGAAAACTAATTATGTACTTTCCAGCTTCTTTCAGGTTTTTTATTTAAAGTGAAATTTGTTTTATTACTAATCTAGATCCTAATTCCCTTGAGTGATTTACTAGGATCGTTCCTCACTCTAACAAAATCAAACACCATTATGGTAACTCAACACCCAGACTGTTGGACTCTGATTATAGTGGTATGCCTGATCCCATGTAAAGCATAATCAGTTTACTAGTGCAGTCCTCGGTCCAACACCATTCAGTAACTCAACACCCAAACTGTTGGACTCTGATTTTGGTGGTATGCCTGATCCCATGTAAAGCATAATCAGTTTACTAGTGCAGTCCTCAGTCCAACACCATACAGTAACTCAACACCCAAACTGTTGGACTCTGATTATGGTGGTATGCCTGATTCCATGTACAGCATAATCAGTTTACTAGTGCAGTCCTCGGTCCAACACCATTCAGTAACTCAACATCCTAACAGTTGTACTCTGATTATGGTGGTATGCCTGATCCCATGTAAAGCATACTCAGTTTACTAGTGCAGTCCTCAGTCAAACACCATACAGTAACTCAACACCCAAACTGTTGGACTCTGATTATGGTGGTATGCCTGATTTCATGTAAAGCATAATCAGTTTACTAGTGCAGTCCTCAGTCAAACACCATTCACAACACCCAAACTGTTGGACTCTGATTATGGTGGTATGCCTGATCCCATGTAAAGCATAGTCAGTTTACTAGTGCAGTCCTCAGTCCAACATCATTCAGTAACTCAACATCCAAACAGTTGGACTCTGATTATGGTGGTAAGCCTGTGCCTGATCCCATGTAAAGCATAATAAGTTTACTACTGCAGTCCTAAGTCCAACAGAATCAAACAAAACATGCAGTCGGAGTTTCAGGCCTGGAAATTACCGACGGCACCGACGGCAATTGCCGTCGGTGCCCTATGCCATTGCCGCGATGCCCTCGAAATCACAGACAATTCAATATATTGCCGTGCCCTTTTTTTTCAACTGCCGTTGGTTGCCTTTAGTAAAATTGTAAGATGCATACTAAATGTCCAGTTGTATGTTTACATTTTTACGTCAAAAAATTCACTTGAAAGTTCTGCAAAACTCATACCACATTGCGATCTCAACGCACTTAGTCACAACGTTTCTAATTACAGGCTCTTAGTCTTCGTTATCTCGTTACTTTGGGTTCTGCAATAAAGGCAGGAAACATTGAACGCTAGAGGGCTTTTCAGAACATTGGATAGAATAATAATAAACTCCCACAATTGGCAAAATATCGCAATGCATTACGCGATAGATACAACTAACGCCTTGACGAAAGACTTTACGTGTCTGCGCATGCTCGGGAAAAGGGGTTTTCCCCCCGAATTGCAATAATCACTATCGCTGGTGTGCGCGCTAAAACCGTGCAATAGCAGTGTTGTCGCTGGTATGCACGCAAAAGCCGCCGACAGCATGGTCTGCAAAGCACAATTCCTCGGAAATGTTATCTTGTTTACGAAAACTACATAATGTGTAGACTTTAGTTTACAAAAATGACACCAATTCGGATACCTTGGATTGACAGAAAGATTATTTTACTGTATAACGTAAGATTTGTTTCTTCTTTATTTTGTTTGGTTTTGTTGTTTGGGGGAATTTTTTGCGGGGTGTTTGCCCAAAGTCAAAATGCTGTGATGAAGACGCATTGTTTTTTATCACATGCACGGATATAATATGTAAACGATTTTTTTTTTAACCTTAGACTTTGTTTCTGAAACAAATGGTCACACAATGTTTCACTGACTGTTTCAGAAACGGGGTACATGGGGTACATGGAATGGTCAATACACCACCTGAGCAATCCACTGGAATGTTAAAAAAGTAATGCACTTGTACTCTTGTGTAGGAATTGTCCCGTACTTTGGCACAATGTTGCAGCCAAGCAGAACCTTCTGGTGGTCCACTGGATTGTGGGCGAATGCCTTTAGGACCATTCCTTCATGCCTACAATGCGCTCGTCTTTTGAGACACTCCTTTAGTAAAGTAAGACGCTTCAAGACATGTTTCAAAGATTGCCTAATAAGTGCCTATTTGTTCACAACAGGTGCTCTCATCTAATAGATGAGTTCAACTCAAACAGACGCCCTAGAGCAGCTGTTGTGAGGCCGGGGTCTAGCATGTTTGGCTCAACAGCAGGATCTGAAGGGATTGGACTTGGGTTCAGTCTTGGAGGAGGTGGTGCTGCTGATGAATATGGTGAGTGGAAGGGTTGACTACAAAGATGGTAACTTGGTGCACATGGTTTTGAAATGGTGGAAGTTCTTTGAGAGATTTCTTTTTCCACCGAAAAATGTTGTTTCTAAATGCTCTACTAAAGAAGGATGCAGTTTTACCGGAGTGATACTACCTATAGCCTTTCTTAAGTCCGTACAAAAAGGTTGTGAATAGATATACTTTTAATTAATTGTACATGTACGTCAAATAGGTTAAGTGAATAATTGTGCATACATACTTGAAGAAACAGACGGGACACTGTTGACAAAATATTTTCTTTCTCTTTGGCGACAGATGATGAAGAGGATGACATATCCGTTGGAAAGTAAGTTTATTTTTACAGTCTATGTTGTTGTAATTATTTTCAACTGTTGTCAAGTTGACATGCCATCCGATTTCATAGAGCTGCTTAG
Source organism: Plazaster borealis (assembly GCA_021014325.1). NCBI lineage: Eukaryota > Metazoa > Echinodermata > Asteroidea > Forcipulatida > Labidiasteridae > Plazaster > Plazaster borealis. The sequence goes on along the minus strand of CM037474.1, from coordinate 33,018,819 downwards.
GCATAAAAAGTAGCCAAGCACAAAATAATTATGCTTGCCAGAATACGGTCACCAGCTAAAATGAAATGTCACATGTTCCATCTGTGACTGGTATCCTGCTCATTTTTGCTCAGCAAGAATATGTTAAACGGTATTTTCTGCTTTAAAGCAGAGCTATGAAATTAGGCCTAGGTGATTGTAATAATTGAGAAGAAAAGAAAAATAATAGGCCTTTTCGGCAATCCGGCCACGACCGAAGCCGCAAGGCAAAGCCCTATAGTGGTCACACACTCATGCAATTCTTGTACATGTAAGCAGTCCTCCCAATACATATAATATGGTAATAATATCTCTGTCATGGTCCTGGGTCCAATTTCATTGCTCTGCTTACCACAGCATTCTGCACTTTACGGCGCCCTGTAAAGCTCGTGTTTCTGTGGGCCATAAGCGCAGAATTGCAAGGTAACCAGAGCCATGAAATTGGGCCCTGGTGTGTTACTATAGAATCTCCTGGAACAGGATGTAAACATGCATTGATTATGAAAATACAACATGTCCCCCCCCCTTAACATCATTCTATGAATTGGTTTTCCAGAAGATTTCAAATCCTCTAGTTTTTTAATAAGAGCATCATTCAACAAACCCGTGAACATTTCCTGAGAAAAAAATGAATAGTGATATGATAGCGATTTTTATGCATGTTCATAAAACTGAGGTTTTAGGAGACACAGAATTATTCATTATTTAGGTCATTATTAATCATGTATCATATCAGTTCCAATCATTGGCTTGGCACTTGTGTCTTTGAGCAAGACACTGACACCAAGACACTTAACGATAAACTGCATCTCTTAACCCAGGTGTATAAAAGGAAACATGTGAGGGTTGTGACGGTATTATGTTGGAGAGAAAGGAAACTTCCTTCAACACATTCAAGAACCAACTCAAAAGCCATCTCTTCTAATTCAGCTGCTTCTCCTTCTGTTTTTTGTTTAATTAGTTCCTAGTTGTTAGCTTTGTTAGGGTTCCTGCGCCAGGAGTGTAACCTGTGACAGACATGGCGCATTATAAGTTTCCTTTATTATTATTATTATTATTAACCCCTCAGCGCTAATATTAAGCAGCTTGAGGTTTTTGCTCCCCAGGGAACTTAGCAAGTTTTGGGCTTAGTTAAAGCATTCCTGATGAACAGGGATAGTGGTGTATAGCGCCTTGATCTAACTACTAGGATATCATGTGCTATTGAACCATTTCACAACGCACAGCGCACTTACATGGGCCTATCCTGTTTGCCATTTTGGGAGCCAAATTACACGCAAAGAAATTGACTCCCAAAATGTCAGAAATGGTAGACCTGCATTGTTTGGAGGTGCGTTCCAAGGCATGGGGTCAATATGTCAGACCCAAGTTTTGTAACTGTTATTATAGTAAAATTAATGCTGAATAATTATGATTATTTGAAGGGACTCATTTGGCGATGATTCATGGGCAGCTTCAGCATCCGAGGCGGATGAACCTGTCAAACCGAAGCCCAAGGTTAGTCACAATGAAAGCCATTCAATAGATAGTAGTTTCTTGAACTAGTTAACCATGTTGGGTGTGGGGTGCCAGATGATGCAGGGGCCGGCTTGAAGGGTTTCTTGAACTAAGCTTGGGCGATACCACGATATTATCGAATATCGCGATACTAGTTCTGAAACGATTACGATATCGGGTAGATTTTTTTTTGATCGTGATATCGGTAAATCGCGATATCGTCTAAGTATCGCGATGCATTTCCTAACCGAGACGATCTTGCAACAAAAAATCTCCTAGTGGAGACAATCTTGCAACAACAAAGAGCCGCAAGTCACAGACCGCAACCGCAAGATTCCCCAACAGATCCGACCCGACCGGGTTTCTTCGAAAAAAACAACATCAAAGCCTTATTAGCGATCAGGCGGTCTCACACAGACTACCGAAAAACTACGACATCGCCCTTCCGGGTGTTATCACGTGTTGCATCAACCTCGTCCCCATGGTTTACTTTATTTCCAACCATGTTTACAATAGTACCTCGTACTGCTCGACACACCTTGGGGACGAGGTTGGTGATCTAATTAGTTATGCACACATATAGAACAGTCTGTCATGCGCAGTAGACACATTAAATGTGTGTAATAGGCCCAGGTTTTCACCCCATAGGTTTAGAGTAAAACCCGAAGAATAGCTCATTGGAGAAAAGTAGAAATAAAATGGCTGCTTCTACAACTGAAACTTGCACAGCGAGTTTCGTGTTGGAGATTGACGTCATCAAAAAATTAATCGCAATATTATCGAATATCGCGATATATTCTTGACGATACATCGTGGATGAAAAAAAGCGATATCGCCCAAGCTTATCTTGAACTAGTTAACCGTGTTGGGTGTGGGGTGCCAGATGATGCAGGGGCCGGCATGAAGGGTTTCTTGAACTAGTTAACCGTGTTGGGTGTGGGGTGCCAGATGATGCAGGGGCTGGCATGAAGGGTTTCTTGAACTAGTTAACCGTGTTGGGTGTGGGGTGCCAGATGATGCAGGGGCTGGCATGAAGGGTTTCTTGAACTAGTTAACCGTGTTGGGTGTGGGGTGCCAGATGATGCAGAGGCCGGCATGGAGGGTTTCTTGAACTAGTTGACCATGTTGGGTGTGGGGTGCCAGATGATGCAGGGGCCGGCATGAAGGGTTTCTTGAACTAGTTAACCGTGTTGGGTGTGGGGTGCCAGATGATGCAGGGGCTGGCATGAAGGGTTTCTTGAACTAGTTAACCGTGTTGGGTGTGGGGTGCCAGATGATGCAGAGGCCGGCATGGAGGGTTTCTTGAACTAGTTGACCATGTTGGGTGTGGGGTGCCAGATGATGCAGAGGCCGGCATGAAGGGTTTCTTGAACTAGTTAACCGTGTTGGGTGTGGGGTGCCAGATGATGCAGGGGCTGGCATGAAGGGTTTCTTGAACTAGTTAACCGTGTTGGGTGTGGGGTGCCAGATGATGCAGAGGCCGGCATGGAGGGTTTCTTGAACTAGTTGACCATGTTGGGTGTGGGGTGCCAGATGATGCAGGGGCTGGCATGAAGGGTTTCTTGAACTAGTTAACCGTGTTGGGTGTGGGGTGCCAGATGATGCAGGGGCTGGCATGAAGGGTTTCTTGAACTAGTTAACCGTGTTGGGTGTGGGATGCCAGATGATGCAGAGGCCGGCATGGAGGGTTTCTTGAACTAGTTGACCATGTTGGGTGTGGGGTGCCAGATGATGCAGGGGCCGGCATGAAGGGAATCCTGAGTTTCCTAATTCCACTGAAAACCACTCTTCACACAAACTGGCTTCAACGATTTTGTGAAGCCCTTAAGAAATGCATTGAATATGGAGCTAGTTTTCCTTTGATGATTTATGTGTAAAATAAATTATTTTTGAACTTGCCTCTCACATTTCTTTTTTGCAAAGTGTCAAGGTCCTCTCAGAATTATCTTTTTTTTGTTAAAAGAAATGCCACAAAAGGAAACTTTGTTTTGTTTGGAAAATTACACACAAACTTATGCCAGCTCTGAAGCTGGATGTAGCCCAAATCTTTTGTGTACAGTAGATGCACACACGTGTGACCTAACGACCTATCAACAGGATAGATACATGTACATGTATGGTGATGTGATGAGCTCATCTACACACTGGTTGCTCAGCATGGAGGCAATAGCCCAGGTTAAATTCAAGGCACGGGTTACATAATGTATGCTCTGACTTTTTTCCAGGTGTCTAAGGCAGTGAAACTGAGCAAGTTTGTTGTGGAATCGGACAATGAATCTATTCAAAGCTTTGATGGTAAGATTTTATTAACAAATAGAAAGAAAAAAAACCAGCCAGTGTAGAGTCACAACATAATAAGCTTGTTTCACACTAGACAAAGTGCCCAGGATATTCTTGGTTAAAGTTGGTTGACCTTTTCACATTTGATTTGCTAACCCTGGCAAACTCCCAGAAAATGACAATTTCTTAAAAAATTGCCATTTACCAGGAAAAATCTACCCTTGCGTAACACTGGGGAAAGCATAATAATTTTAAATCTTCCGGGGAAAACTGCATCAAGTTTGAATGGAACATGGGGTGGCAGTGGGGTTGAAATTCCCCCAAAAATTTCCTTGGGTTTTATTTCCGGGGAATTTGCTCTCTAGTATGAAAAGAATTAGTATGAAAAGAAAGCAATTTCTGAATATGAAATTAAAGCTATGTTGAACAAACAAACCAAAGACCCATTTCTCCTGTTAGGAAAGCCAATTGGAGACGTATCAGAACTAGTGCTAGGTGGCAGCAGATGTGGTAAATTTCACAAAGCCCAAAGATTTATCTTGAGCTGAGCTGTCAGTATTACCATAGTGATTTGTATTGTGACATCATACTTTGTGTAGCAATTATGATTGAAGCGCACTTAAGATCAATCTTGGCTCTTTGAGAAATCGGCCCCTGGTAATTCCATTGTTTTCGGAAGTGTGCACAGGGTCAGAACTACACAGACAGGTGAAAATTATGTGGTATTTCTGCTGCTACCTGGCATCACAAAGTCTTACATTGATAGTTTACTGTACTGCTAGCATTCATGGAAGGATCTGTAGATAGTATGGATATGTGCGCAATAAGCCCTAAAATGTTGCGTAAATAGTTTTTTGTTGGAAAATTAGATTCATCTTTAGTTCCTTTTGAGATTACACATTTAACTTGTTGTTATTTTGTATTATCATGACATCGATATCTGATAAACACTGCATACTGAGTGCTTTCCAAACTAACATTCTTTATTCAAAATGCAAATATTGCATTGATTAAAAACATTCAACATGGTTACCTTGCATTTTCCTCAGCATCCCAAAGGTCAACGGCCTCCAAGTCCCGCATTCCTCGAGCAGTCTCCAAGGACAGTCTGGCCAGTGCAGGCAGCGCCCGCTCTTCCGCACGGACCAACCAAGAAGTCAGCAAGATCCCACGCAAGTCTAAATTGGGAGATCCCACTCCTGCCACCAAGTTGACTCCAGCTAAACACCCATCTGGACAGGCCAAGGGGAGAGGTCACTCTGTTAGTGAGACTGATCCATGGGACTCTCCGACCCCAACACCCAGAGATAGTGTTCCTCCCGTTGATAGCTATACAGCAACACCCAGAGGGCCTCCACTCTCAGCAAGGAGCAGCATCATTTCTGTTGGAGAGGTAAAATCACAATTCATTTTGTTTTCAAAGATTTTCCCATTTTGGAAAGTAGTTTTTCACTTTGACTGTTTTTGTGTACCTTCTTTTACCCAGAAGTCATCAGGGAAAATTAGAGTTTGATATATTTTCTCCAAAGGCGTGTCTTGGCCGAACGGTCTAGTTCACCAGACACAAGCTCTTGTGTTGTCAACAGCAGAGCATCGGTTCGAATCCTGGTCATGACACTTGTGCCCTTGAGCAAGGCACTTAACCATAATTGCTTTGTAAAATGTAAGGAAGGCAGTGTATTCTGCGCTACTAGCCAGGCTCCTAGTGGATGATACCCATGCCTACATCCTTACTTACTGTGAAGGGGGTAACCCTGTTTCAGCCCCAGGAGTAGGTGGCAACGTGCCCCTGGTGACAGCTGATTTGGGTCGACAGCCCAAATCAGTTAAGTGTAGCCCTCACCTTGAAGTGGCCATCCGGCCTTGTGATGTTAGGCGATACCTCATAATAAAAAAATTCTTAAATAGGACTTTGCACAATTTTTGTTTTGTTTTGTTTAAAGTTTACATGTTTACTCATTCAAAAGAACATTTTAGAAAAGCTATTAAACAGTTTTTAAGAAACATTTAAAAACATTTAAAAATTAAAAAAACCTTTAAGCAGAAGTTTTTGCTAAGGGGTGATCTAGTTCATATTTTGTTGTTGATAAAACAGCATAAATAATGATTTTGTTTTTTTATAATGTCTATTGTGCATCAACATTATTTCTGGTCATGTTGCAGAGTGTCAGTGAATGGGACGATGACGATGTGTTAGGTGCTCTTGAAGGAATTCCTTCGCAGAAGATGCCAAATGTGAGTGACAAAGCCTTGTTTCCAAACCCAGTTATAATTAACATACAGCAGTAGGATCTGAGGCTTGGAATGGATGAGATATTGTAAAAGTATCGTACAGGTTTGGTAATGACTCAAAACAAATATTAGCATAAAAACTTACTTGGTAACAAGCAACGGAAAGCTGTTGATAGTATAAAACATTGTAGGTTGTAGGAAACGACTCCCTTTGAAGTAACGTAGTTTTTGAGAAAGAGGCAATTTCTCACTAAGATAATAAAAACTTCTTGCAGTAAGTTTTATTCCTATCTAAAAGCACACAAATTTGTACAACAAGGGTGTTTTTTCTTTCATCATTTTCTCGCAACTTCGATGACTAATTGAGCCCAAATTTTCACAGGCTTGTTATTTTATGCATATGTTGGGATACACCAAGTGAGAACACTGGTCTTTGACAATTACCAAACGTGTTCAGTGCCTTTAAAGGCTGTGCAAGTCTCATAGGTGTTTGAACATTTCGGCGACCTTGCTCCGATGTACATTGCAAAATCGCATACTTGAAGACCCAGCGTTCAAATATGGACGACACTTGCAGGGTGTATTTCTTTGGGTATACCATGCATTAATCTCTTCTAGAAGTGTTGGTTTGTTCTCTAGAGAGAAAGACATGAACAACTTTATGCATTTTAGTTGATGCTTAACAGCAAATTTGACAAATAACATAACATTTATTGCAATATTGTTTTCTTTATTTGTTTTGATTAGATATCAGAAGAGAAGAATGACCATCGGATCACAGGTAACTAGAAATATATGTAGGATTTCCAACTTTGTTAGTCGGAAAAACAATCTTCAGAGGTTTGAGATTTGACCAATAGTATTCACACTGCATAGCCAACTCTTTGAATTAACCCTTCACTATTAGTCCCCCCAACCCCCTTACCAAATGTTCATTTCAACTGACCGAGAAGAAACCTTGTCCCCATGGGTAGTGCTCCATATTGTCCGCTCTTGTCACTAAGTCCTGATCTAGATCTGATTAATCATAAAAAGTTGCTAAGCACAACAAAATACTAGTAACCAGAATAAGGTTACCAGCTAAAATACTATTTTACATGTACAAAATGTAACTGGTATCCTGCTTAATTTTGCTTAGCAGAAAAATGTTAAGCAATATTTTCTGCTTAAGCAGCTCTATGAAATTGAGCCTTGTATGGGAGATGCTGACAACTAATGCTGACTAGTTTCCGGAAGTGACTTCTTTGCAAATAGGTAAATCCAGGGGTCATGGTTGAACAAGGCATGCTTTGCAAAAATGGCAAGATCAGCCACTCATTGGGATGAGGTTGATCCAGTAGATGTTAACACAATACTCCACACATACCTAACAAGGTTCTGTTGAAGTTGCTTGTATTCTTAATTTGTCGTATGTTTTTGTGTTCTGCAGCCAAGCGTGATAATGAGGGAGAGAAACGCCCACTCAGCTCACAGGACAAGCAGCAAAGGAAAGGTAAACTATCAGGAGTGGGAATTGGGCTTTGAAGGGGCAAGGACATTTGCAATGAGGGTGCTTTGATTGCAGGGGAACCAAGGCAAAGATCAGGGGTCAATTTCATGGCACTGTTGACCACTGAATTCTGTAAAGCACAGGATTCTATGGGCCATAAGTGTAGAATTCCTTGGTAAGCAGAGCCATGACTCTTGGGCCCAGAGGCAACAGAGGTAGTGTCCTCCATGGACTCTGTATAGTTCCAGGCCTGAAATAATTGGCTTTTCCGGCACTCTTGCCGGAAAAGCCTTTGTTTGTTGTTATTTTTAATTTGTTTTTATTCTTATTTTAGTTCTATTCCAAATCCCATGACTTTGTGCACAGATTGCCATCAAACAACCTCAGATATTGATCAAACTTGGCATACACATAGACCTTATAGAGATGTTGTGTCTCGAAGAGTGATGTCATCATGACGTCATCATGTGTCATGTGGCGTCACATTAAACGTACACTTTCTGAAGTAGTATATCAGCGAAAGCACAAGTCTGATTGTGTTGAATCTTTATATGTCCATAGACAGAGACGCGTAACAGATGAAAATCGAGGTGACGTCATGATGACGTCATCATGGTCGCGTGACATCACATTAAAGGTGCACTTTTTGAATTCATATATCTACAGGAGTACAAATCCCATTGAGTTGAATCTTGTCCATAAATAAGGAAATGTAATAGGTGAAAAACATGATATGAAGTCCTGTTTTTAGTCTGATTTTGTGCTGAATATTTTTTTTGGGGGGGAAAAGAAATATCAAGGTGTTTAGTACAGTTCTTGCGCCAACTGTTATCAGTGGATTGATTTGCAAATGGTTCGCCAAGGCTGTTTTCCCAAGCCTTTTTCTGGCGTTACTAAAGAAGTCTGTATTTATATTTCTTTTTAAATCTTAGATGTTCTGAATAAACTGGGGATAAGTGACGTGGAGGATGAGGAGGAGGATTCCAGTCTCCATTTTTCTGATGAGAATGACAAGAAAGACTCCACTGTCAAACGAGGTCTCCAGGTAGGTCTGCTTGCTAATTATCATGGTTATTTATTTATTGTCTAAGGGTTTTTAGACATTGCATGGTGAGGTATCAATGTACCGTAATTTTTGGATTATAAGCCGCCCGGCGTATAAACCGCAATGCCCCAAAAAATAAAGAATAAGATTTAGGTGTCAGCGTATAAGCCGCCCGGCATATAAACCGCAGTCGCGAGCGCACACAGGAGAGAGGCCGTGCGTATTTGCGGTCCTTTGTGGCGATGTGCAGTCACTGGCGGGCGGCACATCAGTCATTGTACGTCGCCACAAAGTGCGAGTTGCGTCGCAATAAAGTCAAAATGTATTAAAGTTAACACCATTGATCGTTTTTGTAACGGTCTATTAGGATGGTCTACAGCAAGTGGGCATATTTCTTTTTTATTTGTATCATTATTGTGACAACTGCAACGTTGTAGTTACCACGGTCGGCACCGGTCGGTCCTGACCGGCCCCAGCTTTAAATGACCGGGGATCGAATTAAAAGTTAACAAACTCCGACCGGCATAAATTTATATATTATAATTATTAAAATTTTCCTTGAAATAAGAGAAAAATAAAGAAAAAACTCATTGTAAACTCCTAATTATAGTGTGTATTTATTTCCCTTAAAACAATCAAAACAATTTTCTTCTCCAAAACCTGCAATTATTGCTTACATGGGCCGCTTGAAGCTGTGTGAGTTGGCAGCGGCAGCACACACGAGTTGTATCAAAGTCTGCTCTAAAAAGCATGCACCCATCTCCGGCGTGCGTTTATTATTCAGAACGATGTCTGTACACGCATTTACTATGGCAGCCGGTACCCAGAAGTAAGCCATTTTGCAATGATGTTTAGCGTGTGATTTTTCTCTGTGTGGAAGGGCAACCCGACTATATTTCTTTTGCAGCTATCTCGTACCTCGTACTCACGATCGTGCCTTGTGATCGACCCAACTATATTGTGAGACATTATGGATTATATGATGGGTCCGAGGATGACAATTATTTTCAAAAGCCGCTGGACTAACATCATTTTGATGTTCAAAGTGTTCATAAATATGGACAAAAAAACGGTCTTGTTGAACAGACAGATTTCCTAAAAAAAATGGGACTTTTTGTGACCCATTCATCTAGGAATAAAAACGAGGCAAGGCCTTGTAACGGCGGACAAGGTTGGTGGTGCATTAAAATGTTTTTTTTTTAAAGAATTTTCAGAGTGAGTTTGGCGGTGTATGATTTTTCCTGTCTGTTTTGTATTTGTTTTTAGAATATTTTACAAACGATCTTTCTTAAAAAAATGTACGCTATTTTTTTTCTTTCTTCAATATTAATAAGTCGGCATATAAGCCGCCCGGCGCATAAACCGCATGAGTTCAAAAAAAGGTCAAAATCAACGTATAAACCGCGGTTTATAATCCGAAAATTACGGTATATATAATTCGGTTTGTGGTAACACCATGTGTATATCTACTTTGCTGTGTAAATTATGTTCTTTGAGAACTTGTCTTGCTATTTATTCAACTGCCGCGGAGTAGAATTTGGAATTTGGGAGACTGCTAAGTTCTGAAACTGTCCTGTCCTGCTTATTTATTGTCGTTATCATTATTATTGATAAGACCAGCTTATCCTGTTTCTGTTCTCCGCCTTCGCGCACCATTGAGCCAAGCCGACATACCAGTTAATTCCTTCGGCTGTACTTAAGCAGCAGGCAGCAACAGAGAGTCCAGCATTCTCCTGAAGATGCTCGGAGCATACTGATCGAAACGTCGAGATGTCAAACCACCGGTTCTTCTCAGAACCATCACTACTCACAAGAGATGTATGCACATACTGCACAGCAAACCTCAGTTGATTATTATTATTATTATTCCTACTTTATTAAAAATCAGATTTTTAAATAAAATGAAATGAGTTAAAATACAGATAACAAGGAACTGGGCTGTTGTTGAATCAGGATAATATACATGACAGTTGACAAAGTGCTCTTTTAGATCTAAGATTCATACTCGTAGAGATTTTCAACTTGAAGAACCATTATTAGATCTTTGTGAGTTGTATGATTTCAATGCAAAAGTGGTACTGAGGGTTGTTCTTCTAAAAACAAAGGACAAATCGTGATGATAGCGTAATGTGAACTGCTGCACTCACAATAAACTTGCTGCCAGCAGAAGCTCAGATATGTTTTATTTCTTTTGTAAGCAGGCTTACCGTTGATCGTTTCTTTTAATTTTCTTTCCAGAACCCCATCATCAGAGCTAACAGTAACCCCTTGACCTCCAAAGAACCTGAGGCTGAAGGGAATGACGATGGAGGTATGTTTCTCATTTATAAATGTAAGGGAACTAAACCCTGACTTTTGCTTCGGTTTGCTTTCATCCATCACATGAAGTACCTAGATAACTTTATGTAAGAAATGGTGATGGTCTTGCGTTTTGACCCTGACAGTGTCTGTCTCAAGGGCTGGTAAACCTGTGCGTTTTGATCCTGACAGTGACTCTCATAGGCTGGTAAACCTCTGTGTTTTGACCCTGACAGTGTCTGTCTCAAGGGCTGGTAAACCTTTGCGTTTTGACCCTGACAGTGTCTGTCTTAAGGGCTGGTAAACCTTTGTGTTTTGACCCTGACAGTGTCTGTCTTAAGGGCTGTTTAATCTTTGCGTTTTGACCCTGACAGTGTCTGTCTCAAGGGCTGGTAAACCTCTGTGTTTTGACCCTGACAGTGTCTGTCTTAAGGGCTGGTAAACCTTTGCATTTTGACCCTGACAGTGTCTGTCTCATAAGCTGGTAAACCTTTGTGTTTTGACCCTGACAGTGTCTGTCTTAAGGGCTGGTAAACCTCTGTGTTTTGACCCTGACAGTGTCTGTCTCAAGGGCTGGTAAACCTTTGCGTTTTGACCCTGACAGTGTCTGTCTCGAGGGCTGGTAAACCTCTGAGTTTTGACCCTGACAGTGTCTGTCTCGAGGGCTGGTAAACCTCTGTGTTTTGACCCTGACAGTGTCTGTCTCAAGGGGCTGGTAAACCTTTGTGTTTTGACCCTGACAGTGTCTGTCTCAAGGGCTGGTAAACCTTTGTGTTTTGACCCTGGCAGTGTCTGTCTCAAGGGCTGGTAAACCTCTGTGTTTTTACCCTGACAGTGTCTGTCTCAAGGGCTGGTAAACCTTTGTTTTTTGACCCTGACAGTGTCCGTCTCGAGGGCTGGTAAACCATTGAGAAAGACCCCTCTAGGCACAGAATGTAAGGTCATTGTCACTTGTTACATTTATATTACAGGTCATTTTGGTTTGTGAGCAATTGGCAACAGCTATTTATTTTTTGTTTAGTTGACAGTCTTCGAAAGTTATTATTACAAAAATTGAAGTAGTTTGTGCTCAGTGGAACTGCAAAATGTGAGCGCAAAACTCACTTGACCGATGTCAGTATAGCGGCCCATAATCATGCTGTTTTCTTTCAATTTCATAGTTCCTACCTATTTTTCATATACAAAAAGAAACTTCACCCCAAACCCACTGCGAATATCCACCACTGAAAAGTACATTCGACATTGCTACTGACTGGCACCCCCGAACAAATTTATTGACAAAATAGGGAGACTGCCAACATAGGACTAGATAGCTCAGTTGGTAGAGCGCCGACACGTTAATCCGGAGGTCATTGGTTCAAATCCCGCTCTAGTAAACATTTCTTTGTTCAACCCCAAATCATCTAGTTATTTTTGTGCCAACTAAAAGATATCGTCCATGTACCTTTCTGACATCTTAAAAACGTACGACCATTTGCAAACACCTCATAAATATGTTCGCCGTCTGTCGCTTATACTCGGCAACATTAGTGGCGCACAACTCAATCCACTAAAAATTGTTTACAAGTCATCTAGTTATTTTTGTGCCAACTAAAATACATCGTCTATGTACCTTTTTGACATCTTAAAAACGTACGACCATTTGCAAACACCTCATAAATATGTTCGCCGTCTGTCGCTTATACTCGGCAACATTAGTGGGGCACAACTCAATCCACTAAAAATTGTTTACAATTTTCGCAAAAAGCGGAAACACTACCATTTTCTTTTTAAAAGATTTCGATTTTGTTTTGCTTTCTTTATTGATTCGCAACCTTCTTTTTTCCTCTGCATGCAAACAGATTCAGACTGGGACTCCGACGTAAGTCTTCACCAATTCCTTTCTTTACTTTGTTATCTGCCATTGTTGTTTTATTAACCTTCTTTGCTTCATTTAACATTTATTTTGTTTTTGTTTTGTTGAATGGGCAGGTGAGGGGAACAAAAAACAAATATTTCTTGCTGGAAAAATAAGAGATTTTTCTTAGCAGAAATACTTAAAACCCTTGAAAATGTAACAGTTTCGCTTTCTCATGATTTAGAATTTTCATTGATATGCATCCCTCAGTACTAGATCGCTCTTTTCCTACTAAATCAAAGTAATGTCAGTAATATAAAAAACATGATTTTACTCACATTTTTCTGAGCTGGGCCCAATTTTATAGATCTGTTTAAGCACAAGAAGTCACCAAGCACAAAACAATTTTTCTTACCAGAAGAAGGTTACCAGCCAAAGTACCATGTCACAAGTACCTTTTGTGTGGTTTCCTGTTTATTTGTACTTTATTGCAGAAAAATTAATAGGAGTTTCAGGAAGTTTGTATATATTTTTTATATTTTTAATTTATTTTTAATATGAATTGTGCTTAAAGTTGCATGGCCCAATTTTAGCCAAAAGAATTGTATTTGAAGAATTTTTTTCTCTGGACGAATTTTGACAGATGATGCTGTTTCAAAATGAAAAACATACAAAAACTTCTGCATATGTCACTGAAAATGCACAAAATACATGTAGCATGTAAAATTGTTTGTACATGGCTGATGGGCATGAGATTATGTTAGGATTTCGCAAATAATTCATTTTTAGTTTCTAATTAACAACCACTGATCATTGGCGGATTTTTTCGTGCAATACCTTATGAAAGCTTTTAACATTTCCTGAATCTATAGAAATAGAGCTGTTTAAAATGGTAATCTAAATTTATGGGTCAAATGTACACAAAAATTGACCTAGCATCTTTATATGAATCTTTAGAATTGTAAGTGGAAAATAAATTAAACTTTTTGCTTTAAGTGGCTACAATTTGAACTTCTTAAGAGCAAGATGTATTTGTCCATAGTAAAAGGATGAAATATACAAACTTGTTATTAGTGCCTCGTTAACCTTCTTTGTTAATTTAAACCAAAAGTGTGCAAGGCCTTTGTGATTTTTTTCTTCTAAAGGGCCACTAAGGTCAAATTAAGTTTTGTGATGCACTGATTTTCCAATAGATAGACTCCTTATGAAAGTGAAAAACAAAACAAAAAGTCTCTAAGCTCAAGTTCAAATGGTGTAAAATTGTATTTTATTTGATACTCTCTCAGAGCAAAATTTCAAACATGTCATTGGATATCAACAACAGATTGGTCTGTACTTTCTAAAAAGGAATGTTTGCATCAGTCAAAACGTCAAATTCAATGCCATGTTGATTAAATATCATCAAAATTTAGGAGTTAACTTAAAAATGTGTACGAAAATGTACAGACCCATATATTTGAAATGTGACGTCATCGGATGTTTTTGGATGTTGAACAAATTCACACTGGAAGGGTATAAAATACAAAGGCATTTTACACTGTTTTAACGTGAGGTTAGAAACTAGATTTGTTTCCCTTCTTTCATAATGACTCTATTAACAAATGAGTGCATCGCAAAATTGGAGAGGACCTTATAGACCCTCTTGATGGCGTGTCGTGGCCGAGCGGATAAGAACACCGAACTCAAGCTCTGGTGTTTCTAATCAGCAGAGTGTGGGTTCGAATCCCAGTCGTTACACTTGTGTCCTTAAGCAAGACACTTAACCACATGCTTCGTCCTTCGGATGGGACGTAAAGCCGTTGGTCCCGTGTGTTGTGTAATGCACGTAAAAGAACCCAGTGCACTTATCGTAAAGAGAAGGGGTTCGCCCCAGTGTTCCTGGTCTGATCGGCAGCATATGTTGCGCCACAGCACCTTGTAAACCATTGCATGGTGCTATAAATGACTAGGCCTCATACTTCAAACGTAGCTCCACATATACCTTGCAGGAAAAATGTGTAGTCTCACGCCAGGAGTGTCAAGTCTGACAGACATGGGGTGTCAAGTCTGACAGACATGGGGCGTTATAATTGTTCGCTATTTTTATTATTGATGCAGCATCTGTAATTGGTTTGTGTTGATTTAAAACGAGTAAGTTAGAGAATATTTTGATCATTTCAGGCTGACCTTCTTCCATCCAATGCGTCTAACCACACTGGAGGTAAGATTACTATTCATAACAAAAAAATTGTATTGATCTTAATTTCTTGATATTTTGTTATTATTCTAAATTTTAAATGTAAAACGAGTAGTTTGTTTCTTTTAACTGTAAATTGTAATGATTTTGTATATTAATCAGGCCTGGTCGTCTAGTTTGACTAGTGTTGAAGTCGCGACTATTGACTGCTGTTTCTAGTCGCGAATGCCCCTTTTCAACTACCTGGTTAAACGCGCCGCAACCACTACTAAAAAATAGTCGCAACTAGTGTCAAAGTCGTGACTAATTGAAGCATGACTAGTCGGGTAGTGAATTTCACTAGTTGCCCAGGCCTAATTGTCATTGTCTGCTTGTTGCATCAAAAGAGTTGCTTACTGCAATGGCGTCCATTACGATGCATACTTCACATTTCAGCCTGAATTTTACCTGTGAATTTCACTAGTGGCCCAAGCCTAATATTAATCATATTATTGTTGCAATTCAGCTTCATGGCTGGCAAGAACACATTGGATGAATAAACCACTCGGTAATTAATCTTTAAAAAATTGAATGAAATCTATTTTGTGGAGATTGTCTGCGTTTGCTTATTCATAACTGAGAAATTACAAATCCCTCTGTCAGTAAACGGGAAAAATTGCACTTAATTATTTTATTCAACATACAAACAAAAAAACCTCAAATAGTGAACAAATTATAATGATTGTAAAGATTTGTTTACGTTTCCAGTA
The DNA here is from genome assembly GCA_021014325.1 of Plazaster borealis. NCBI lineage: Eukaryota > Metazoa > Echinodermata > Asteroidea > Forcipulatida > Labidiasteridae > Plazaster > Plazaster borealis. The sequence goes on along the minus strand of CM037474.1, from coordinate 33,003,198 downwards.
TTTTGTTTGTCCTTAAGCAACATAAATGTGATGAGATTGCTTCTCTTGTGTTCTGCATTTAGATTACAAAAAATATTTCATTGGCTGCCATTGCTGAGGTCTAACAATGGAAACGTGCATGCGTTTATGCGCTCACACAACTCTCGGCTAATGAGTGGTCTTCAGTGACCTCAGTGAGGGTGCTGTTTGGGTCTTATGGCGTCATATGCAAAGGGTCTATTGAAAAATAAACCACTTTTATTATAATTCTTTTTTAGATGTGGCAGCTGTGAAACCTACTGACTTAAGGATCCAAACCAACTCAGATAGTCTGGTCTCCAAGACCAAACCCACCCAATCAGCGGTTCTATCTTCACCACGGTCCCCTGTTCCAGGTGTCTCACCCCGAATCGAGAGGAAGTTACCTCCGACCCCAAACCAGGAGAGTAAAGAACAGGCAGCAGGGCTGTCTGGCAGACCGGGGGAGAGCCCTAAGACTGATACAGGAACAACGGAGGAGGATGAAGAAGGAGATGCTGAGGAGGAGGAGGAGGAGGATGGGGATAATTGGGATTCTGAGGAGGATGATGTTGAAGAGGAGAGTGAGTGGGAAAAGGCAAGGAAGATGCAACGAAGGGTGAGTCAAGTCTTTTGTTTTAGTCTTGTTTTTTTATCTTAAGCTTAAAGGGATTGTATATGTTTGGTAATTGGAACCCACTGTTTGTTTCAATCCTATATAGTTGTAGATATATACTTTAAAACTAACCTGTGAAAATTTCATTTCAAAAGATGGTAGCGGTTTTGAGATATTGCCAAAAATCTGGAGCGGTTATGACCACGCAGGAAGAATAATCTGCAATTGAAATACACAATCTGAGAAGCGTTTCTTGCAGTATCGCTTCTCAGGTTCAAATTTTTGGGGATAAAAAGTGATATCTTTTTCCTTAACCGCAGTACTTTGAAGTGAAAAGGTTCTCAAAATGCATTATACTATCAGAAGCTGCTGTACTTCTTACCAAGTAAGTTTTTATTGCCATTAATTTTCAGAGTCATTACCAAACATATACAGACCCTTTAAAGGTTGTGCACAACACCGGTAAGAGTGAAAATAGGAAAGATCACAGATTTTCACATTTCCTTACTTGGTATAAAGAAGGTCTTTTAAATGCTTGAATATTTTTGTTTGAAATTCTTGTAGTTTTGAGAAATGAAGTAAAAAATTAGTTTTGATCTTGTGAGTCCAAAATCCATTGTTTGAAAACATTGAAAGCAGTGATGTTTTTTCCCCACTATTTTCTTGTGACTCCGATGAGCGATTGAGCTTTAACTTTCACAGGTTTGTTATTTATTTGTCATGTATATGAGGGGTCACATCAAGTGCGGATACTGGTCTTTGACAATTACCAATGTTGTTGCATGCTTTGACTTTGAAAATTCTTCAACCCGATTACAAATTATATTTACTTAATAGCTTTTGGTAAATATATATTTCTTTTAAAAACCAAGAAAGCCTCCAAAGTGAATTTAGTCACAGTTTGCTTGCTCAGAAGCCTGACGAATCCTTCAAACTCTGAGACCATTCATCTCTGTTTAATCATCACCACACGCCAAGACAAATCCAATGTTGTGGATTTTCTGACACAACTTGTAATAATATCAATAATAATAATAATAATAATATATTCTTATATATAGCGCACATATCTACCAATAATGTACTCAAGGCGCTTGAACAGTTAGACAGTAATTTTTTCCTGCAAGGTATGCGGAGCTACGTTTTTGAAGTACATGTATGAGACATATTCCTTTACATAGCACCATGTAATGGTTTACACGGTGCTGTAATGGTTTACGCGGTGCTGTAATGGTTTACGCGGTGCTGTGGCGCAACATGCTGCCAAACAAACCAGAAACACCGGGGCGAACCTCTTCTCTTTATGATAAGTGCACTGGGTTCTTTTATGTGCATTACACAACACACGGGACCTATGGCTTTACATACCATCTGAAGGACGCAGCAATAATGGTTAAGTGTCTTGCTTAAGGACACAAGTGTCATGACCGGGACTCGAACCCACACTCTGCTGATCAGAAACACCAGACTTTGAGTCTGATGTTCTTATCCGCTCGGCCATGACACTTGTTCCAGTAAAAATAATATTAATCAGAAATAATTTGTTTCTTTTTATGAAATATGGATAATATGTCAACATGGAAACAATTGGAAAATGTCACGACATGACCTTTAGTACTACGACCTTTTTGGTTGAATGGAAATAGGTCAAATTCTTTAGCAATTTGCCGCTGTTTTTGGCTGCTGTGGTCTCTAAAGAGTTAAACAGGGCTGTTTGATGTGAACAAGAAGCATTAGATTAAACTAAATAAAAGGGTTACAGCAAACGTACTCATCCAAAAAGCATCACTCAGTAAACATCGGAGACCTTATATTATGTATTGATCGTTTGCCCCTGTTTATTACAAAAGTTTAACTGAACTGGTAGTAAATCGGCGTGGTAATCTTTTTCATTTGCAAAGCTATTCAAAGCTAGATTTTAAACTAAATTGATAGAACTCAACGTAGGATCTGATGACTGCTACCAATACTTTGCAAAATAATATGTTTGAAGTTGGCAGGAATTTGTTGCTAAAATGTTGAACAAATTAGGTGTTCATGGGAGAATGTTATGAGATTGAAATAGTGAAACAGCAGTTTGTGATAATTGTAGGTGTCAGCAGTCATTTAACTTCAACTGTTTGTTACATATTGCTTATAGTTTTAGTAGACCTTGGTGGTAACCAGTTGACTATAGAATTTGTGACCGCTGGTTGTTGGTCTATACTGACCCTTAAAGGTATCGTACACGTTTGGTAATGACTCAAAGCAAACTAATTAGCATAAAAACTGACTTGGTAACAAGCAACGGAGAGCTGTTGATAGTATAAAACATTGTAGGAAACAACTCCCGCTGAAGTAACATAGTTTTTGAGAAAGAGGTAATTTCTCACTAAAATAATAAAAACTTCTTGCAAGAAGCCTTTTATTCCTATGTGAAAGCACACAAATTTGTACAACAAGGGTGTTTTTTCTTTCATCATTTTCTTGCAACTTTGATGACCAATTGAGCCCAAATTTTCACAAGCTTGTTATTTTATGCATATGTTGGGATACACCAAGTGAGAACACTGGTCTTTGACAATTTCCAAACGTGTTCAGTGCCTTTAAAGAGGGTCCCCATAGTCAAATTCAGTTTTGTGATGCACTCATTTTCCAATAGATAGAGTTCCTCATGAAAGTGGGGGAAAAATTACAAGTCTGTAACCTCACGTTAAAATGGTGTAAAATGTCTTTTTATTTATACTCTTTTAGAGTGAAATTTGAAAACCTTACATCATCGGACATCAAAAACAAATGGGTATACACTCCAAAGAGAATTTTTTGCTCCAGTCAAAAGGTCAAATTCAAAGGCCTTTTAATTGAATATCATATAAGTTCAGGAATGAACTATAATTTCTCTGTACAAAAATGTACAGACCATATATTTGAAATGTGACCTCATCAAAAGTTTTTTTGGTTTTGACAAAAATTGCACTTGAAGGGAATCAAACAGTGGCATTTTACACCATTTTAATGTGAGGTTAGAGAGTTGTATTCCCAGTTTCCTTATAAGGACTCTATCTAATGGAAATTGAGTGGGTCAAAAACTGAATTTGACCTTGGAGCCCCTCTTTAACAAGCCATATTTCCCTATTGATACACAATAGTTATCAATGGAAATAATAGACAGAATTAAACACCGAGCTACAAGATTTCCTTTTGTTACTTCAAAATTGATTGTGGGTATCATCAATACACGTATCCAACTATCATGGAATCATAGCAAAATAGTAGTTGAGAAAATAGCATCAGCTGTTGCAAACTGCTTCCACCAAAAGGACCTAAGCGGGCCTGATGCTTCACAGAACAAGCGTAGGCAATTGCCTCCATGCCCCTGGTCATTGCCTCGGTGCCCCTTAAAACGTTCCAATAGAATTTTACACTTTCCTCATAGAGGTGCCCCTTTACAAAGGAGAAAACGCCTTGGTGCCCTTGCCCTTTTAAGACAAAGCATCAGGACTGCTATAATAATAATAATACACAACATTTATTAGGCGCTTAATACGGATGTTTCTAAGCGCACCATTGTCTGATTGTCTGACTACAAATTTGTTCCTGCAAGGTACATGTGGAGCTACGTTTGAAGTATGAGGCCTATTTATTTATAGCACCATGCAATGGTTTACAAGGTGCTGTGGCGCAATATATGCTGCCGATCAGACCAGGAACACCAGGGCGAACCCCTTCTCTTTACGATAGGTGCACTGGGTTCTTTTACGTGCATTACATAACACGGGACCAATGGCCGAAGGACGAAGCATGTGGTTAAGTGTCTTGCTTAAGGACACAAGTGTCACAACTGGGATTCGAACCCACACTCTGCTGATCAGAAACACCAGAGCTTGAGTTCGGTGTTCTTATCCGCTCGGCCACGACACGCCACTATGGTAATGCAGAGTCTAGCTACACCCTAGAAGAGTTCTTCCTTAAAAGGCTAAATATTAAAAATAATTGTTGTAACAATTGTATCGGAGATAAAGAATATTGTTTTCGTTTGAACCTCACACCAATGTGAATGTGAAACACGCACTGTATAAACCATGTAATCCTTGTTTACAAAAAGAATGTCCTGGTACATTCCAGGTTATTTCCGGGCAGGCGAGACACTACACTGGTCATTATGGTAGATTTTACTTTTTTTTGTCAACATTTCCACAAAATTTTAAGAGTTATAAATATTACAGCTGAACAAATTTTGAAATGTACTCCCCTTTCTTCATAAAAATCAGACGTTGCAATCTCCATAAAATATAAGAGTTTATGTGTTCTTCCATTGAGCTTTGTACAAATCATGCCTGCAGGAAGTCCAGGCTCTATGGCTTTGTTTGTAAACATGTGACGTCACAGGTTACATGGTCTTTAAACAAGTACTCATAAATACCCCAGACAGTTTCGCTATTCCTATTGGTGGAGAGCACGTCACGTGGGTGTGTTTAAACGGCTGATAAAGACACAGCTGGAGCTGTTTAAGACCGGCCGGCTTCGTACGTATTAGTGTATCCGCGCGTAATCCATGCGTAATCTTTTTGTACACGCGTGTACACACAAACCAACGCGCACAAAACAGAATTTTACAAAAGTTTTTGTTAATGTACAAACTTCGAAAATTCGCTAAACAAACATATTGTCACAGATATAGGCCTATACTTTTATTTTATTTTCAGTTTTAACAAAAGGGCATTTATAAATGGGAATAAAAGAGTAGGGACTCGTTCTTAAACGACCGTTTAATACCTTGCAGGGTCGTGTCCTTGCGATAAAGGCCCTCGCCTTCGGCTCGGGCCTTTATCGCACGGCCATGAACCTGCCGGTTTTAATCGGCCGTTTAAGAACTCGTCACTACTCTATTATTCCCTTATTAAAAAAAGCTGCAGATTGGTTTGTGTCAGAGTTGCCACAGACCCGTTCTAAATTCTGATGTAAACCTTTTTGCAGGGTATTATTCATATGACTTTTCATATTTCAATACTGATTATGGTTTTCCTGAGAGAGAGGACAGACCCAGTAATTGCTTCATTGTGATGCAGTAGTAACTTGCCAATACAATGGCTTTTAAGTGACTGTTACGATGGTTTGTAATAATTAATGTAATGATATGAATTGAGGCTGAGTGACTTGTGTTTGGGTAGAGTTAATGAAGCGTGATAGGACAATTGCGTGGAGTCAATGGACTTCCCTTCCAGCACTTGACAACGTTATTCCAATATTGGACAAATTACCAGCATCATAAAGACCGGTTCTCTTGTGATGTGTCCAGAGCTCACAAAGCACTAAGTTAAGATGAGTTGTTAGTATAATAATAATAATAATAATAATAATAATAATAATGATGGATTTATAGAGCGCCTTATGCAAGCCTCAAAGCGCTTTACAGTAATATTAAGTAAACAAGAAAAGAACAATGCAAACATAAAATAAAATATAATAATAATTAAGTAAAAAATGGGCGAATTAAGGGCAAAATGCGAATGGTAGTAGTATTACCATAGTGATTGGTATTGTGACATCGCACTTTGCTTAGCAATTGAGATTGTTTCATCAATCTTAGCTCTTTGTGAAATAGAGCCCAGATTTAACATATTCTCAGGGAAATATCTGAGAAAAACATTTTATTTTATTTTTTAGATTATGGTAGTTTGTGTATGTTACCATTTGAAACGTGGACAGTTTGTCCTTTCTGGACATAACCTATTGTGACGGGCAGAGTCCGCTTTGTCAGCTGTGGCTGTTGCTATTGTTGTTGCTAAGTGCAGCCTGTGCTTCAGTGCATCTTAATGTAGTGATCCAGTACCAGCTTCAGCGATAACTGCTGTTAGAAAATGGCCTCAAATGCTGTCAGCGGTCAAGTGCTCAGGACGCAAGCGCTGGTGTTTCTGATCAGCAGAGTGTGGGTTCGAGTCTCGTTCTTGACACTTTTGTCCTTAAGCAAGATACTTAACCATTATTGCTTCATTCTTGAGATGGGATGTAAAGCCGTAGAGCCTGTGTGTTGTGCAATCCACGTAAAAGAACCAAGTTACACTTATCACTAAGAGAAGGGGTTTGCCCCGGTGTTTCTGACAGTGGCTGCTGAATGCATCGCAGCACCTTATAAACCCTTATAAGGTGCTACATAAATGGGCCTCACAATTCAAAAAACCTAAAAAATCTGTCTGTAAAAAAAATAATAATCACTTTGAGACGCCCATATATAAAGTAATATATCAACTAGATATTAAGGATATTGTTATTATGATCGACGATAACCAGAAGAAGCAAAAAACATGTTGCAAACAATTCAACAATTCGGTAAATGTAATAGCAAAATAAAGACTCATCAATGTGGATGAACAAGTAAAAATAAAACCTTGTAAAATATGCAAGAACCAAATACAATTTATATACCAGGAACATTGTATACAAATAATTTTCTTTTAGAAATGGAATAAATTAATTCTTCAGAAAACCTTCCAAGCTTCACCTAAGCTAAACACAAAAAGTAGGCCGTTCGATAAACAAAAGTATCGTATTTTGTTCCAATTTCATTTTTCACCCAATATATTTTATTCATGACTTAATACATCGGTCGTGACAGCATGCATTTCTCAGCCATCAACCATCACCCATGGTTATTGGTACTGTCTGATATTGATTCGCTTGAGTAGTCAGCGCTGACGTGGTGGAGCTGAGATGTCCATTGTAGTCTCTCATTAAAACGGGAACGAGCAATTGCCACCAAGGCCAAGCACACTAGATGCTTGGTATACATCTACGCAGACTATAGCCATCACATCTTTTTATTGTGATGCACCTTGGTTTTGTGTGATGATTTTGTTGTGCTCTTCAGCTGTGGATTGGTATGATAATGTTTCTGTGACTACGTTCGTAAAACTTGTTGCTTTGAAATTATGAGATGGAGGTTTTCTTGTGTTACTAGTCTGGAGGACAATTCACTCGAAGGAATTCTTTGTATTTAACTGGGAGGGAATGAAATTGGTGTAAGTATACATTGCATCTTCATGTGTGCAACCTGTGGAATGCATTGATCTAGATGTTTGTATTTTGAAGTGATGGTATGATGGGTTTTACCTCAGGTAATTTTTAAAGACAAAATAATCGCAGATAGTGTTCATGTGTTGTGTGATCAACCATATACATGATATAACAAACCTGTGAAAATTTGGGCTTAATCCGTTGTGTGAGGCAAGAGGATATAGTGAAAACTCATGCACAATTTTCAGCAATTGAACACATTTTTCTAAATTTTTGCTGTAACAACCGAAATCATTTTCAAAAAAAGGTTTTCTTTCGAATATGACTTTATTTCAGAGGGAAATATTTCACAGAAAAATGGTTCTAGTGTGAACTTCGTAATCAGTAAGCTTTCAGACAAAAAATAAACAATGATGTTTTTTTATCCTTGCCAATCCTGTAAATCTTTAAATGATGCATCCCTATTTTTTGTTAAATTGCGAGCCTGGTGTTTCTCATTTTTACCCTTTCATTAATTTTTTCCTGATAAAAATCTATTGATGGCAGGGGTTGTGGGTTCGAATTCCACCCAAGTAAATTTATTTTCTGAGGGACTCGTGGGGCAGTGCTTATCACACATGGGTGTCGAGTAAAAAGTAAAAATAGTTTCCTTTATCCAGGCCTGATACTTCATGGAGGCAACAGAGTCAACTACCTCCGTTGCCCCTGGTCGTTGCCTTGGTGCCCCTTGAAATGTTCCAATAGAAATTTACATTTCCCCATTGAGGTGCCCTTTACCAAGGAGAATATGCCTTGGTGCCCTTGCCCTTTCAAAAGCGAAGCATCAGGCCTGTTTATCCCTGACGCATTTATTACATCTATCGATTGTTGATAATTACAAAATTTATCAATTTAAAAAACATTGCACTGGAAGTTAAAGTAATGTTTGTGTTTCTAAGAGTTCTATCAGTTGGCATTAGGAAATGTTTTAGTAACAAGTAATGTAAATGTTCATTATAATTAATTGAAATTTTGTTCTGGTTGGCGTTGTGTTAAATTTGAATAATGAGTTACTTGGTCAAAAAGTGACAGCTCAACTTGGAATTCCTCAGAATAAAGACAGAGTTTTTGTTTTATTTACATGTAGATGGTTTAGTGAAAGCACATTTGCATTTTTGCCAAAGCACTGTAAGGCTTTACTGATCAGGTGCTTGCTATGCAATTAAGCTTGCTCCAAAACAAATAACATAGCAACACTCAAGTCTGAGGACTTAAACATTGTGCGTTCATTATGACCAAGCAAGTCATTGGTGCCAGATGGTTTAACTTCCCTGGCCCCTTAAAATAAAACAAACCAACAAATTTACCAATAATCAAACAAACAAACTAACAAACAAACACCCCAACACCCCCCAACAAACAAACAAACAAACAAACAGAAAAAGCAAGTGGTTTATCATAAAATTGTCCTTGTAAATTCTGGGAGGATTTGAATGGTTAACAGAGCTGCCAACTCTCCCTGATTCTGCAGAAAGTTCCCTGAAAATAAACAAACCAATCTTTCCACGTTCTGATGAGCAAATTTGAAAATCTCCCTGATTATGGAAACTTTGTCCATATTATGTTGAATGTAATTCTAAATATCTCCCTGATTGTTGTACAAAATCTCCCTGATTGCAAGATTCTCATGTTGGCAGCTCTGGGTAAAGCCAGGGAATTTTCATAGGTGTATTCCTGGGCTCAATTTGACTTCAAATAGTTGCGAACCACAGAAATTCCTTGCTTAGCAGAAATTTTTTACCATCCATAATTCCATGTGATGTCTATTACCAGTGACTGGTTCCCTGCTAATTCTTGCTTAGCAAGTTTGTTGAAATTTGCTTAATGAAATTTTGTCCTGGTCTTCACACTCCTTTAGATTTGCAAACATTTCATTGGAAGTATCTTTTCCTTTTAAAAACAGACCTTGCCCTTTCAGGAATAAAATTTCAATCTTAAAGGTAGGGTTATTGTTTGGTTTTTGTCAACGTGATGCTTTTGTATAGGCACAATTATAAAGAAAGAAACAATAAAAGTCCCATGTGAAAGTTTCAGCTGAATACAGTGTCTACTTGCTGAGAAAACTGCAAAAACTCTCATGGTATTTTCACAAGAAAGTCAAATCCATCCACATTTAGCGAGGTGACAGCGGGTACAACCGCATCTCTGGCCGCAGCATTTGCGAACAGACACCAACCATCAGAAATCTGACAAATGATTCATGCATGAATCGTTTTTCAGATTCAAATGTTTTATTTATTTCTAATTAACTGGGGCATTTCAGACAAAATAATTTCACAGGATGCTTTTACCATTACCATTTTTATAACAATTAAGCTTTCAGATAGAAATTACAGTTTCTTTTCGGGGTCATTACCAAAGTACATGTGTGACCCTACCTTTAAATACAAATGTTTTGTTATTTTATAATTCATTTGAAATTAAAGTTATAAAAGATTAGCACCTTTCACTCACCAGTTAAACACCAGTATATCCGACCTGTTCGCGCTTCTGACTTCTAGTGGTCACTTCGGTGCTTAAGACATGTCACCTTTACCCATGCCATCTCACCTATGTGTGCCCAGACAGAAACATTTATTACCAGTATTGTCGTACCAATTAAATAAATTCCTGTGCAAAATGATTCTAACTAGTCTTGCACTTTACATGAATAGGCCAGTGTCAGGTAATTTAGTGTTCGTGTAATTAAATAGCAGGAACAGGTGTAAGTCCAGCTGCGTCATAGGAAGCATTGGTCTTTTGTTAGACACATATTCTTTGGACAATTTAGGATGTGACAGGGCCCGTCACCTGTCTTTGTATTTTTGTTGACGTGAAGGTTCAGGGGTTTGAGATGGATTAGTTCGGCATCCATCCAAAATGTCAGTGGATGAGGATGATAAAATCTGTTTTGTGTTTGTTTATCATCATAGGCAAGTGTTCATGAGGAATTAAAGCAGGCCGAGAAAACAGAGGTTCATCGGCAGAAACTGTGGGAGGCTGAAGAGGCAGAGCGTGAAAAGCAAAGGAAAATCGAAGTTGAAGCGGAGCTACGAAGAGAACAGGAAGAATTAGAGAGGGAGCAACGAGAGAGAGAAGAGGCGGAGAGGGAAGACAAAAACAGGGCGGAACGAGAGAGGAAGGAAAGAGAACGCAAGGAGGCGGAGCAGCGTGAGGAGGAGAGGAAGAAACATGAGGCTTTGAAACAAGAGGCTGAGCGAGTAAAGGCTGAGCAGCAAGAAAAGGAGGAAGCAGAACAGAGGCGTAGGGATGAAGAGAAGAGAGCTGATGATGAGAGAAGACGAAAAATAGAGGAAGAACGTTTGGAGAAGAAGGAACAGGAGATGAAGGAGGCAGAAAGGAAACTAAGGGAGAAAAAGGAGCTTGAAGCAGAAGAACAGAAGCAGAGAGAAGAGGAACTTAGGCAGGAAATGGAGAAGATGAAGACTGTGGAGGAAAAGAACGAGGCCGAGCGACTGCATCTTGAGAGGGAGCGGAAACGACTTGAGGAGGAAAGGCAGAAGGAGGAAATGAGAAGAGATGAAGAGAAGAGGCTTCTGGAGAAGGAGATGAGACGTGAGCAGGAGAGGATTGAGGAGGAGAGAGTTAAGTTAGATGATGAGAGGCGTGCCCAGGAAAAACGTCTCGAAGATGAAAGAAAAAAGGTCGAGGATTCTCAGAAATTGGAGAAGCAGAATCTTGAGAGAGAAATGAAGAGGCAGGCAGAAGAATTCAAACAGAAATTAGAAAGACAGGAAGAGGAAAGAAAGAAATTAGAAAAGGATAAAGATGAGCTCAATACCTTGCGGCGAGAGCAAGAAGAAAGACGGCTTAACATGGAGGAGGAGAGAAGGCGACAAGAAGATAAAAGAAAATGGGAAGAAGACAGCCTCAGGAGGAAAGAAGAACATCTTGAGAATGAACGGAAGAAGATAGAGGAAGAAACCAAAAAACGACAGAGAGAATTGCTCCAAGGGATCTCATCTCAGAATGAAACTGAAAAGAAACAGTTTGAAGATGAACTACGGCGTCTGGACGAAGAACGGGAACAAAGAGAGGATGAATTTGAAGAAGAAAAATTGAAGCAGACAGCAGAGAAGACATCTCTTCAGAGAGAAATTGAGAGGCTCAAGGAAGACAGGTCGAAGTTTGAGGCAAAGCAACAAGAGGCAGAAAAGCAGAGACAGTTGATGGAGTCTCAACGAGAGGAAGAAGTGTTGAGAATGACGCAAGAGCTGACACGAGAGAAGGAACAGCGGAAAGCCGAGAAACTACGTCTTGAGAAAGAAAACGAGGAAATAGAACGAAAGAGGAGAGAGATTGAAGCCATGAAACGTGATGCCGAGAAGAAGGAATCTGAGAGGTACCTCCAAAGATACCAGAAGTCTATCGAGAAGAGGCTACAGGATGAGGATGGGAGCGATGCCCGGACAGCTGATGGGGATCACAGCACGGACATCGATGCTGATCTTCATGAGATGGAGGTTGCCGTTATTCAGAAGCGGAGACAGGACCTTCAGGGAACGAGTCCGGTGCTGTCTGGAAATAGAGCCAACACTAATGCCAATAATGGACTGGACTCGCAAGGAAACACGACAGAGTTCAACCAAGGATTACTTGGGTAAGAATGGAAATCTAAACTTGTTGGTATTCTCTGACTTAATGACGATTAACAACATTTTTTTGTGCATATTCATGAAAAGTAAAGGTGGGAGTGTCCTGTCTTTTGTTGTTGTTGATAATAATAATAGTGCAATTTATAGAGCGCCTATTGTAGAAACAACCAACAAGCGCTGAACAAAAAGTAAAATTTAAACTAAAAAAACAAATTGTTGCAGAAAATCTGAAAAAACATTAAAGGAAAAACTGCACAAAGTAATTCAAAAAATCTCAAAAAATATTACCAACTAAACTAAACCAAAAAAGTAACTAAGAAAAAATCAAAAACCTAGTTAAAAAAACTAAAAATACTGTTAAAACCAAAGAGATTTTGTTAATTTTTTTTTATATAAAAAAGGTTTTGGTTAAAGATACAAAGTTGCTTCTCTTTTAAATATGTTTTTTCCTTTTTTAAATGTATGGGATATCAAAAAAGTGACTATTATTCATGTTGGTTTTGGAAAAAGAAAAAAATACAGAATATGTTGAAGAGCTCTTTAGTAAGGCTGTGTTAAACTTGGACTAAATTTGATGATCAACATGGTATGTTCTAATCCATGGCTTAGAAAAAGACAAAGTTTCTTTTTGTATTTTCAGTCAAAATCCACTCATTGCAAACAATTGAAACAAGTCAATACTTTCACGGTGAGCAGTTGGAGTTTTGTCACGTCAAACATTTTGATCTTCCAATCTAAAAAATATGTCTCTCCTTTTATTTTCCAGTCAAAATCCACGCAACCCACTGCACTCAACAGCAGTTCTCAGGTCACAGAGGTCACCCATTTCCCATAATGCACTAACCAATGGGAATCCCCACGGTCTTCGATCATTGGTAGGTAAACCTTCATATAGGTAACGAGGTATGCACATTAGTATCTAGTGGAATGGTCAAGGAAACAGCCAACCACTCTTACACTTGACATGGACCCATTAAAGTTGCTTAGCATAGACAGATCTTGCTTAGCATAAAAGGGGTTACCAGCCTGAAAAAAACCATGCAGCTCATGACTGGTTCACTGTCAGTTATTGCTTAGCAAATAATTTTGTTAAGCAATATTATCTGATCTGCTAAACATCTTTATAAAATTGGGCCAAGCTAGTTTTAAATGGTCTGCCATTTTTTTTGTATTCTTGTTTGGAAAAGTTTGATATGTTTCCTTAAAAAAGACATGTCCTTTCTCTTTAACCCTTTCATGCACCATTTATTTCAGTGATAATTTATCACATGGACACATTAATTGTGAATTAATTTTTTGCAAATGGAGACCCCCCCCAAAAACACGTCACAATAGCACCCTCAAGAGTCCTCTTTCCCATTCTGAAAACTATGTGGCCGTGCGATCTTTATTTTTCGTTTTCCAACTATTTTTCTGAAGGTTAGATCTAATAAGTCTAAGAATAATCAGCGCCAAAAACTAAAATCTGTTTTCATTTTAATCATCGATGTATCCCTGCCTCATTTCAAACCTGCTCTATATCGGATACAGCAACCAGCATGGCAAGCAGTTCTCAGTGAGCCGGACGGTCTGGATGCATCTTCCACTGATGAAGACAATGATGATGATCCTACTACTGAGGAGCTCAGAGCATCCTTCCTTATCCCTTACCTCTCATCCACACCCGTCACCCTCAACACGAATCAGAATGCTGGGGGTACATCTCAGATTGAAGGTGCTACTGGTAGGTTTTGTTTGTTGGATGTTTCGCTTGTGACACTTGTGTGCTTGAGCACGGCACTTTTAACTGTACTTGCTTCTCTTCACCCAGGGGTAAATGGTTACCTATGAGGGCAGAGAAGGTTCTTGTGGTTGATTTAGCTTGGTGCGCTTCTTGGCCTCACAGGCTATATACTCCCCAGGGAGCTGAGATGGTTTAAGGAATGAAATAAATGGCCCAGTGATCAGGGGTAATAATGTTGGAGTGCCATGAGCGTCACTAAGTGACGGTTTTGAGCGTTATGTAAGAGGCCACTGTTATTATTATTATTACTCCTCCTAAGATGACTAATCATATTATTGTGTCCCTTTTTGAAACCACGGCTGTGGCTGTGAGTGAAAAAAGGGAATTTTACTATTTTTGTATCAATTGGTGAAGCATCTTGGAACGGAAAGTTGAGTATAGTTAGGGATATATTTTGTTTCTTGGGAGAGGGAAGCTACTCACTGTCTATTTTGGAAGACATGTTTTTGAATGAGTTAAAAGGGACAGATGGGTCAGGCCTTACTTTAAGTGAGTGCATTTTTAAGTCGTCAGGTATGGACCATATCACCTTGTTTATGAAAAGAGTGACTGTGTACATTCCAGGGTATTTTCTGGCAGGCAAGATGGTACTCTGGTCATAGGAGAAACTTTTCATTTTGTGTAAGAGTTACCACGTGAAATCAAAATTGTAAAAATAACAGTGAAATAATTTTCATTTCAAAAGTTGAAAATCAGATCATGCATTCTCCATCAATTGTAAAATTTTATATTTTCCTCCATTGAGCTGTGTACAATAACTGTTTTATAAATATGTAATGTCACAGGTTACAGAAATAAATGATGTTGTTTATGTCCTCAGATCCTACAGTCCTCCTACGACTACAGGGTCAGCTGAGGGAGCAGAAGCGCATTGCAGACCGCGAGAAAGGCATGCGCCACAACGCAGAGAATCATTGCCAAGCTCTAGAGGGCGAAATTGAGGAAATGCGTAGGTGAGATACAAGCTTTGATGCCTGAGGCTTCAAGTAAATAAACAAACAAAGAAGAAGTAACAAGTATTATATATTTCGCACATAGATCCTTGTCATTTGATTGGTTGAACATGTGACACGTGTCATCCTGTATCTTGCCATATATTTACTGTCGCGACGTTGGACGGTCGTAACTGTCGTATATGGAAACAAATATAGGACAGTACATATTGATTTTCGATGCTTAATTCTCAGCGTCACTCCAAAAACAATCGTTCCCAAACGAGGCGAGGTCGTTTCACGGCGGACAAGGTTGGTGTGCACATGGAGTTGTCCACGTTATTTATAAGGTTTTTTTTTTAGTTTTCAGGGTGTGGGGTGGACGATTTATCGTGTCTATTTTATGTTTATTGTGAAATATTTTCAAATAACAAGGATCTATGTGTGAGTTATATAAAACAGATAATAAATGCATTTTATGTGTGCATTGTCGCAGACTATACTCACACAGTGAAATCTGGCTTTTCCATTTCACTCGGTTCATCTTGTGAAATGGAATAGTCCAGATTTCATCTTGTGATAATTTTATGCGACAATGCACTCACAAACACTTTTATCTTATTGATTGAACAACATGGAGCTGTATGATAACTTTAGTCCATATTTATACAAAGGAGATCAACATTGCTAAATTGTTTTGATATGTTTATGCCAAAAGAAGAAAAAAAACGAAAAAACCCCAGGGCCCAATATTCTGGAGCTGCTGTAGCAGAAAATATCACTTAACAATCTGCTAAGCACAAATGAGCAGGACACCAGTCACGTATTGTACATGTGAAAATGTAATTTGGCTGGTAGCCTTATTTTGGTAAGCATAATGTTGTTGTACTTAGCTACTTGACTACTTGTTGTGCTTAACCAGCTGTATGAAATTTGGCCCAGTATAAAATCTTGTTTTGAGAAATTCTGTTCCAGGAGCAGTGGTCATGTTTAGGGCAGTATGGTGGTCTCTTTGTGTACATGTATATCAAGATGACCACTCAATGTTTCTTCTATTACCATTTCAGGAAAATTGAGGAGTCCAGTCACGTCAAAGCAGCACTGGATCAACATTTATTAGACCTAGAAGCCAGGATTCGAACCTTGGAGTGAGTAGTCTACACTGTGTTTTCATTATTTATTCGTTTTACTGATCATTCCAAGCAAGGTGCTGCAGAGTGTGGGTTCAAATTCGGTCATGACACTTGTGCCCTTGAGCAAGGCACTTAACCATAATTGCTTTGTAAAAAGTTGGGAAGGTAGTGCATTCTGCTCTACCAGCCAGGCTCCTAGTGGATGATACCCATGCCTGTATCCTTACGGACTGTGAAGGGGTTAATCCTGTTTCAGCCCCAGGAGTAGGTGGCAACGTGCCCCTGTTGGCAGTTGAGTTGGGTTGATAGCCCAAATCGGTTAAGTGTAGCCCTCACCTTGAAGTGGTCGTCCGGCCTTGTGATGTGAGGCGGTCTCCCATAAAAAAAACACCATAACAAAAACCCCACAAATTGACTGCTCATCATCTTGTTAGACAGTTTCCAAATCTTTGGCTGCGGCTACGGCTTGGTTCACCCTGTCACTATGTGTTGAAGCATAGGCTACCCTCGGCAACATCCTTAGCAGCAGCTGTAGCCATAGCCACAAATTTCAGGCATTTGAAATCTCCGCTTTAAAGCGGATATCCGCTTTTTTCTTTTTTTGTCGATTTTTTTTCCCCGCTTTGTTTTTGTTTTTTTGTCAATTTTTGTTTCCGTTTTTTTTATTGGTTTTTCACTTTTTGGCCTTATATGCTTGGCAACAGTTATGTACAACTACAATAATGTGAAATAAGCCTAGTTACTGGATCAATGGGGTGCCCCAATTCGACCAGCGTAAATGAATGACGCGTGCTCACTTGACGTTCCACGATCATTCTTACATTATGCAGTGTTTCAGCTCTTTTTTTAAGGGTCCACTCGCAGGCCTGCAATTTGGACATGCCCTTACACACTTTGACATGTGTTTCTTGTCCCGCTTGTTGCAGACATGAGATGAGCCAGGAGATTGAGAAGAGAAATAATGCTGAGGTTCTTCTAGACAAGACTAAGGAACAACTCATCCGCAAAGAAGATCTCTATGCACAGTAAGTATCCAAAATACAAATACAGGCCTGGAATTACATGGAGGCCATGGCCTCTGTTGCCCCTGGTGTTGGCTTTGGTGCCCCTTCAAAAGTTTCCCATAGACTTTCCAGTAGATTTGTTATAGATTTTCCAATTGAAGTACCCTTTTAAAAAAAAAAAGGCCTTGCCCTTTTAAAGATGAAATTCCAATCCTGAAATATATCGGTAATACTAATTTGTCATGTCAGTGCAAAAACGTTATTTCGCCTAAATTAGCACATAAGTGATGTGCGAGTTTGAAAGTGTCAAAACGTTGTATCTTTCTTAAAATAACCCAGATGTACACACAAAACAAGTACGTGCCGAGATAAAAAGTTTTTGCACGGAGCATTTTCACGCGAGATACAACGTTTTTGTACTGACACGACAAATTTGTTATAAATCTTGCATTGGAATAAAGAATGGTTAATTTTAGTTTTGGTTTATTTATTCCCCAAAGAAGTTTATGCTCAGTGAGGACTGAGGGCTACATACACACATGGATGACAATCTTTCCCTTATAATATTTTTGTGGTACTATATCTCAAGTACATACTTTTTCACCATTTTGTTTATTGACCCTTTGCACTGATGTCACACACAGCTATTGTCTGCCTAATGGTCTTTCATTTTGGGTGTCAAATTGCATGTTAAAGGGATTGTATACGTTTGGTAATTGGAACCCACTGTTTGTTTCAATCCTATATAGTTGCAGATATATACCGTAAAACTAACCTGTGAAAATTTCATTTCAAAAAGGTGGTAGGGTTTTTGAGATATTGCCGAAAATTTTGAGCGATTATGTCTACGCAGGAAGAATAATCTGCAATTGGAATACACAATCTGAGAAACGTTACTGCGCTTCTCAGATTCAAATTTTTGTGGATAAAAAGGGATATCTTTTTCCATAACCGCAGTACTTCGAAGTGAAAAGTTTCTCAAAATGCATTATACTATCCAAAGCTGCTGTACTTCTTACCAAGTAAGTTTTTATTGCCATTAATTTTCAGAGTCATTACCAAACATATACAGACACTTTAAGATATGTCATGCATCTAACTGCAGACGCGTCACCTAGCATTTGCCTGGCTCTGTAACACATGGGGAATTTGACTCCCAAAATGGCAAAAACCAATTTTTTGTTGGTGATGGCATGAGGTGAATTGGGTCAAAAGCAGGAAAAGAAAACAAGATATGTTTTGTGAATTGATTAAGAGCTCAGGAATAGATGACTGAAACAGGTTTTCAATTCTTCTGATTGCAGTGAAATAGAAGCCAAGCAGAAGACAGAGCTAGGAGCTAGAAATCTTAGTTTAGAAGTACGAACAGCTCAGAATTTAGTCCGACAGGTAGGTGACTAGCAAAAGGAGTTTCTGTACATCTCTCATCATCTCTCTCTGTATAATAATAAATAATACACAACATTTATTAGGCGCTTAATACGGATGTTTCTAAGCGCACCATTGTCTGACTACAAATTATTTTCCTGCAAGGTATGTGGAGCTACGTTTGAAGTATGAGGCCTTTTCATTTATAGCACCATGCAATGGTGTGCAAGGTGCTGTGGCGCAATATATGCTGCCGATCAGACCAGGAACACCGGGGCGAACCCCTTCTCTTTACGATAAGTGCACTGGGTTCTTTTACGTGCATTACACAACACACGGAACCTACGGTTTTACGTCCCATCCGAAGGAGGAAGCATGTGGTTAAGTGTCTTGCTTAAGGACACAAGTGTCACGACAGGGACTCGAACCCACACTCTGCTGATCAGAAACACCAGAGCTTGAGTTCGGTGTTCTTATCCGCTCGGCCACGAGGGTTTCCTTTTTAAGCTATACTTTTGTTTTGATTGAATGTTGATTGAGAGTGCTATCCAATAGACCGATCCAATAAGCCCGGCCCACCCTCATGGAAGGAGTGTCATGGCCAAGCAGTTCTTGTGCACCAGGCTCAAGATTTGGTGTTGTCAGAGTGTGGGTTCGAGTCCTGGTCATGGCTCTAATGTCCTTGAGAAAGTCACTTAACCATCATTGCTTCATCTTTCGGATTGGACGTAAAGCCATAGGTTTTGCTTGTTGTGTACATGTAATGCACATAAAAGAACCCAGTACACTTATTATTAAGAGAAGGGGTTTGCCATGGCCTTTTTTAAATTTATTACACATCTGACAGCACAGTTAGCGCCAATAACAGGATGAGTAGGAAACAAGAAGAAATGTTCAGTTTTAGATGTGGGAGGAAAACCCCAATTTCGGAAACCCACTCAATCAGGTAGGGACTGAAAACCAAATCCACACGCAAGGCTCTGGTCTGAGGGGGGATTCGAAGTGGGGTCCACAGTGGTGAAAGGCAGGCACCACTGAGCCAACCTGATGCACAGCTTTTCTTGCGTGGTTGGCTGCAAATTGCACCACATCACCTTGTAAACCTTTACAAGGTGCTATATAAATGGGTCTCATAATTCAAACATAGCTCTGCGTACATGTAACCATCGTAAAAATAATAAGCTAATTGAGGATAAGGGATGAATGCAAAATTAAACAGTCGGTAACTGGAAGTTATCCTGAGGTTTTCCAGGGTTATCCAGGGTTCAACCTCTAGTTACCTTGAGTTACCGCTTATTTAATTCTGCAATTTTCACAAAAGCATTATATAAGAATTGGGTACTAGTATAATATGTAAACAACTTCTGTCAATTTTGACTTCCTGTTCTTACTTAGCTTGAAGAGGAACGTGATGAATTCCGTTCTCAACTCCTCCATGAGAAGCATGCCAGAGCACTTCAGGAGGAAATGGTGCAGGACCAACTCCACGCCCAAGACGTCTTGCATCAGGTACGTAAAGTTTAGGGGATGTCTTAGTTTGGAATCTTGTCAGCAAGGCAAGCTTCATTTACAGAGCGGGAGATCCATGACTTCATTCATTCATTGTTAATCCTTTAGAGACCATAGCGGCCAATAGTGGCTTGTACCCAAATGCCAATAGCGGCCGCAAGGTTTGACCTATTTCCATTCACATAAAGAGGTCAAAGTAAAGGTCATGTCTGAATATGAAATTTTCCAATGTAGTATGTTAACATAGTATCCCAATTTCTAAACACAAAACTAAATTTTCTGTTTCATGTTATTTCTGTTGACATTTTTACTGACAACATTTGATTAAAGAAATGAACTATATGAGCAATGTCTGGGCGATTTGTGATGATTATACAGAAATGAATGGTCTCTAAAGGGTTAATTTTGGTAACTGTGAGTTTGGTGGTTTGGGGGGTTTGAAGTATCGAAAGTATTGAACATTTTCAATCATAATTTAAATGATCTATGTCTATTTTATTTTATTTTTTACAGGAAACTTCCAGATTCTTTACAGAAAAGGTATGAGTTACATGTATCTTGTGGTTTTTTTAAACATTGTATTGCTGTTGAATGCTGTTTCTGTCAAGTTTTTGAATCGGTCAGTAGCTGCACACTGCAGCTATTTTGTCTGGTTTCTTTTATACACAGTGACAGTGATAGTTTAATACTCATTTCTTGAAAAGGTACCAGACTGCCCTTTTCTGGGTCGCACCCTGGATGTGGTTAAAACTAGTTTTAAGAAAGAGTTTTGCAGTGGAAAGAACCTAAACAAATTGTAAAGTGTGGCTGTGTTAATGCCAAGAACCAAAATGCAAAGCAATATGAGAAATTCACAGTATCAGATAAATCATTGATGTTTACAGACGGAGGCTGTGACTCGTCTTGAAGCTGCTGATGAAAGCCGCAGGGTGGTGTTGAACCAGAGTGATAGACTGAAGACAGAGCTATATGCACTCAAGGTAGGTCAATGGTCAAAGGTCATTTAGAGATAAGATCGGTTAGAGGCTGCTGATGAGAGCCGCAGGGTGGTGTTGAACCAGAGTAATAGACTGAAGACAGAGCTATATGCACTCAAGGTAGGTCAATGGTCAAAGGTCATCTTGAGATAAGATCGGTTAGAGGCTGCTGATGAGAGCCGCAGGGTGGTGTTGAACCAGAGTAATAGACTGAAGACAGAGCTATATGCACTCAAGGTAGGTCAAAGGTCATCTTGAGATAAGATCGGTTAGAGGCTGCTGATGAGAGCCGCAGGGTGGTGTTGAACCAGAGTAATAGACTGAAGACAGAGCTATATGCACTCAAGGTAGGTCAATGGTCAAAGGTTTTCAAGATCCGGGCCCAATACCACAGAATTCGGCACCTTGTAAAGTGCATTCTTCTATGGACCGTATCAGGGCTTAAGCGCAGAAATCTGCGTTAGGAATGCCATGAAATTGGGCAGTGATCATGCTCAACAAATGAGGTTGAGTTTAATGGCCATACTTATAAAAAAAGACTGCATCCCCAGTTTTTGTAAGTAGATGTATCCATATATTTCATATTTATGAATGGGATAAGTTTTAAATGTTGTTATGCAAAATGTTAAAAAGTCTCCTGTCCGCCTTTTTTTGAGTCAAAATGTACACAAAGGAATCGACTCCCAAAATGGCGGGAAAGGGTAAACGCGCATTGTGTGGAGGTACGTTCCGGGTTGTGCAAGGGTTCAATAGAAAGATTCCACAATGTTGAGAAGGTAGTTCAAAGTTCCTTCTCAGTGTGGCGAGTTCTCAGTTCTGATGTTACACATTCTTGGCCCAATTTCATAGAGCTGCTTAAGCATAACAAAAGTATGCTTACTAGAGTAAGGTTACCAGCCAAACTACTATGTCACATGTACAATTTGTGACTGGTCTCCTGCTCATTTCTGCTTAGCAGACAATTGTTAAGCTATATTTTCTGCTTAAGCAGCTGTAGTGAACTTTATCTCTCTTGAAAGCTAAAAAAACTCACCTTTATAAAAACCCTCGGTATCTTCCCATCTCAGGTTGAGTTGGAACGACAGAGGATGAGGCACCGAGACGACCAAGGGATGCTGACCTCCGAAAATGAGGAACTCTCCAACAAGATTGAAGAACTCAAGAATGAAATTGTGAGTGGTATCGCTGATCTTGTCTTTATTTCTTACTGTTTAGAATTGAGTAGCTTTGGCTATGGATGAGGCTGACAGCTGTTGTAGCAATGTAAATAATTAGGGCCTAATCTCATGGCTCTGCTTACTGCGGAGTTTTGCGCTTACAGCCCATATACATGGGCTTTACAGGGCTCCTTAAGCGCAGATTTATGTAGTAAGCAGAGCCATAAAATTGGCCACAGGGCCCAAGTTCATAGAGCTGCTTAAGCACAAAAATGAGCTAAGCAAAACAAAATTATGCTAACCAGAATAAGGTGACCAGCCAAAATACCGTGTCACATATACAATTTGTGACTGGTATCCTGCTCATTATTGCTAAGCAAGGATTTTTTAAGCAGTATTTTCTGCTTAAGCAGCTCTATAAAATTTGGCACAGGTGGCAAATTTCATAAAGCCTGTAAGCAGAAGTTTTCTGCTCACAAAACTCTCCCAATTTCATAGCTTTGCTTAAGCAGAAAATATTACTTAACAATTTGCTGCTAAGCAAAAATGAGCAGGATACCATTCACAAATGGTACATGTGATATGGTATTTTGGCTGGTAACCTTATTCTGGTAATCATAATTTTGTTGTGCTTAGCTACTTTTTGTGTTAAAGCAGCTTTATGAAATTGGGCTAATTTCTTGGCACAATTTTCAAATCATAATCTCTGCTTACTGTCTGAAAAGCAAAAGGCACCCCAAACTTCTTGGCAATTCTTTTAAGCAGATGAAGGTTGCAACCTTGCAGGTCCGTTGTGAGCACCCACAGGTGCTGTCAAATCTTCTTGACCATTTTTGAAATATATTTGGTGCGTTCACATATTTTTCTGCATTACTAAGCACAACAATTTGCGTACCAGTAAACAACTCTGTGTAATTATACCCGGATGTTGGCTCTAACCTGTTACATATTTGGGGATTATTATTCAGGCATGTGATTTCTCAGGATTTTTCCTGATTTCAGGATTTTTTCAAAACCTCCTTGAGCATGAACATTTTCTTGAAAGAAGTAAAGCAGCCGCCAAATGGAAAGAAAAATAGTACACATTATGTCCAAAGCTGTAATTTTGTATTTCTTGTGATGCACAGAGTCTGTGAACCTCCTGAATTGTAACATCTGGGAGGTTCTGGTCTAGAATAAGGGGGAACCCAGGCCGGCAAGCCATTTTTTAGGAATTTTTGTAGACGTCAAAACTCATTCCTGTCACTTGGGGTCAAGCCTGTACAGTCGCCATTCAATATGACATGTTTTTCATTTAATTTCATTTCATTTATTCTGGTTATGAAGCCAAGGACTCTCAGAAAAGTAAACTTAATCACTGTACTAGCCAAGAACCCAATGGAGAGAAGACAAGGAAGGAAGTTTCAGTTTTAGATGTGGGAGGAAAACCCCAGAGAATTATTCCATGGAAAACCCACACAGTCAGGTAGGGACTGAAAACCCAATCCACGTAGTGCCCCCGGCGTGATTCGAACCAGGGTCCTAGAGGTGGAAGGCAAGGAAAGATACCACTACGCCAACCCGCTTTGCCTGAATTGATTTGATTTGTGGAACTTGAAACTCTGTGTGGTACCTTGCATGGTAAATCTTTCCTGCAATAATTTGTTCATTCCTTTTCTCGTGTCTTCAGAGGGTGAGTGAAGAAGCCTTGGCTCATGCTACAATGGCCTTCAATTCCCAACTCATGGCTGTTAAGACTGAGAATGCTATGCTACATGGCAGCGTGGAGAAAGAGATGAATAAATCGGACAAGCTTCAGACTAAGGTAGAAAATGTCATCAGTTCAAGTTGCTGTCTTGTTTTCTTCTTTGTAAACAAACAATAATGATAGTAGGAATTTAAGAACCATTCAATGTCATCCACTGTGGTTTTGAATGATAGATAAACTATGCCAGCCTGCAATATGATAGCGTGTGGTGAATGCACCTACACCGTATACAGTCAACCCTCCTACTGTCTGATCTTTCAATATCATCCACTGTGGTGTTGAATGATAGATAAACTATGCCAGCCTGCAATATGATAGCATGTGGTTAATGCATCTACTCAGTACACAGTCAACCCTCCTACTGTCTGACCATTCAATGTCATCCACTGTGGCTTTTTAACCCCAATTTTGGATCCACACCTCCACATGTACAACATAGCATTTGTTTAACTGTGTTTTTATCAGTTTTCTAGAGGCCCAATTAGCACTTGTGAAGATGCCTCACATAAATACATTAAGTCTAAGAGAAGCGGCGTCGTTGGCTGTGTTCAAACGCTTCCTCAAGACATTTCTGTTCCCAGAACCATCCTAATTTGCTCCTGTTTTTGTTAGTTTCTGGCTTGTCCTTGGTTCGTTTTTGTATTGATTGTGTTCTTTTGTTTCCCAACCTTTGTAAGGCGCTCTGTTCTTTGTATTGCGCCATATAAATGCTTTGTATTATTATTTATTATTTATCAAACAATAACAACAAAATAGTGTCAGGGGAAAAGATTTTTTTGGACTTGCATTTAACTTACCAGAACAATATTTTCGGTTAATTAAAAATAAAGTAAAAGTTTATCTTTTCTAAAGGAGGAAAGTTACAGGAATTAAGTACTGTACTCAAATGAAATGGAAGTGATTATATATTTGATTGTAATGATGATCCCTTCCTACCTTCAGCTGGACTCTGTAGACAGGAGACTCAAGTCCACATCACAAGAACTGGAGAAAGCCCAACAGGCGAGGGCAGACCTGGAACGGTAAGTACATAACTGTCTTTCTGCACACCTCCATTAAGCATGTTCCCATGCCCCTTTACCTCACTTTAAATTTTTTGTTTATGCAAGTTCACCCCAAA
Organism: Plazaster borealis; assembly: GCA_021014325.1. Lineage (NCBI taxonomy): Eukaryota > Metazoa > Echinodermata > Asteroidea > Forcipulatida > Labidiasteridae > Plazaster > Plazaster borealis. Next base: position 32,978,228 of record CM037474.1, on the reverse strand, counting down.
CGAGGCTAAAAGCCATTCTTGGTAAGGGGCTACAAGAAGAAAACATTTATTGAAAATAACTCATGGGAGCTGAAGTTAGGAATTGATAGTCCACTTAAAACAATCTAGGTTGTAGGATGGAGTTCTAAAGAGATGCAGTGCATGGACAAAAAGCTCTTTGTTCTACATCTCAGCAAAGCTAGAGTGTATGGGTGAAAACAAGCAGTAAGCCTGGTTTCACGCTCAAACATCCTGATAGGAGGAAGCAGGTCGGACTTACTGGTGGCACATTTCTTTGTTGTCTTTTTCGGCTGTACTTATATTTCAATTGAAATTTTTCAAAGTCTTAATATTATTTAAATTGTTTCTTGCTCTTCATTATGTCTTTTAATGTTTGTCTGTTTCTTAGTTTGTAGCTTCAGGAGATCAGCTGGACAATGATTTAGTTTGCTTTTTCGTAATCCAACATGGTTGCTACCATTAACACTGGTTTTTTTTGTTACAGTAATTTTTTTATTTTATCGCCCTCCCTTTTTTTCCCTGTAAAATTACTACATGAAATGAATGATGTAAAGAGTGGGATTTAACAAGCCAACCCCAGGCCTGATACTTCATGGAAGCAACGGCAGTTGCCTCCGTTGCCCCTGGTTGTTGTCTTGGTGCCCTTTGAATGTTCCAATAGAAATTTACATTTCCACTTAGAGGTGCCCTTTACCAAGGAGAAAACGCCTTGGTGCCCTTGCCCTTTCAAAAATGAAGCACCAGGCCAGCCAGTGAAAGGATTTTGAAAGAAGTTAATAAAAAAATCCCTTTTGTTAAGTTTTTCCACATGAATATTAATAAATGCATCCCTATTCACGCACAGTTGCTCAAAGTGGAAATTTCACATTGTTATACAATAACCCTGCAGCCCTCTGGGTTACTGACCAATTATGTAAATTAATTTTCAATTAGTAATTGGATATCTGATCGCCAGCCATAAAGGTCTTCTTACAAACCACTTTAGTTGACTGCCTCCTGCACTGGGACTGTGTTTATAAGTGTCTGTACTTAAATTACCATTGAGTATAAGATGAAGCATTTATACTGATAACATTTTTTTATTTCATCCGGGCCAAACACAAGGATTAGTTCACCAGTTTCATGGTATTTCACACAGAATAGTTGTTTACTGCACGTGGAAATGTTTAATGCTATCAATTTCAAAGACCTGCAAATTCAACGTTGGTACTCCAGCACATATTCTCATTAGCATTGTGACAGTGAATGATCAATTATAGGCAAGTGCCTGGGGGTATATGTCCATGGCTGTATTATAAACCTGTTCTTGTTTTGAATCATGACTGATCAGTTCGCTGCAGAGGGAGAGAGATGAGTGGAGTTTGAATAGGGATAAACTGGGAGCTGAGATTATTTCACTGCGAGATACTTCACAGGTAAGGATACTCAATTTTAGTACAAGTTTCTATTTTTATATGATAGTATTTTGTTTTAATGTAATAATTCGCTTATTTTTGACCTTGTGAGGGCGTATGTGAACCGAATTCACGCAATGCAAAACAAGTAAACAAACTGGGTTTTTTCATTGTTGTTATTATTATGTTTATGTATTTTGTCATTGATGGAAGAAAACTACATACAGGCAATTAAAATAAGATGAAACTGTAATTGCGATGCATGACAATTCCCTGTTGAAAGCGCCCTCATGCGGTCAAAAATATAGTCAATTGGAGCGAGGATTAAAGAACAATGTGATTTTGGTTTACCCTTACACTGATGTTTGAAAAGCACTGTATTCTCTGTGCTTTACCGAGTCATCCAGAAACTACAGGCAATTCAGCAGGGATACGAACCCACAGCCACTGCATTCTAGAGCAGGGCAATAATGTTCTGCTAAGCAGAAACGAGTAGGATACCAGTCACAAATTGTACATGTGACATGGTAGTTTGGCTGGTAACCTTATTCTGGTAAGCAGAATTTTGTTGTGCTTAGCTACTTTATGTGCTTAAGCAGCTCTATGAAATTGGGCCCAGATGTCTTGACCACTAATATACAACCCAGTTTGTCTGATAACTAGAGGACAGTTCAAATCCTGTACAGGTTAAAGTTTCATCGCCCGATTTTTCGCCGAAAGACCAATGAATTAAAACCTTTTTCTCTAAACATATTTTGACAGATGATGCCGTTTCAAAATGAAAAACAGAAAACGCTTTACACCTAAGCCAGGCACAATGCACAAAATACTTGTAAAAAGCAAATTTTTGCTTATGGCTGCTGGTAAACGTTAGATAATGTTGGTTCTCGATAATAACTCAGCTTTATTTTTTAACTAACTTTTACTAATTGTTGACAGATTTTTTTCCGTTCAGTATCTCAAAAGTTATTTCCCTCCCTCGATTTTCCCTCGGGCTCGATTTTGGTTGAGAAAAATCCACAAGATTAGAACATAATTTTTTTTTACAACACTAGAATTGAAATGAGAGAAAAAAACATTTGAACTGTTTTAATTTGAACGAGCACTAAGAGAAGATTCATCTCATTTTGTATTATGGGTAAGAATTCTTCAACACTCAACAGAACTAAAAGAGATTTATCAGACTGAAAGTCAATATTTGAACAAAAACGCAAGAATGCCAGACTTGTCCAGTCATGAGTTTACTGGCTCGATGCTGTAATCACTGGCCTCAGGCCTGCAGTCCAGTGTAAATATCAAGCCCTGCCAAATTTGAACTTTGTTCAGGATGCTGTAGTAGTAATATTTGAATCATTTGTAACTAATTATTGCATATATTTTGATTCTTGATTTAGGCTACAACTAAAAGGTACACGACAGCAGAAAGCAGACTCCGTAGTCTAGAGAAGGAGGTAAGTTTACCATTATCGTTTCTGCCATCAAATAATCATCATCTTTGACTTATAGCCAGGGCCCAATTTCAAAGAGCTGCTTAAGCCGAAAATATTGCTTACCAATTTTCTGCTAAGCAGAAATGAGTAGGATACCAGTCACAAAAATGTACTTGTGACATGGAAGTTTGGCTGGTAACCTTATTCTGGTAAGCGTAATTTTGTTATGCTTAGCTACTTTCTGTGAAATTGGGCCCAGATCACAGCATGCTTCCATAATTACCATTAAAATCCTTTAGAGACATTCATTTGTGTATAATCATCACCATACATCCATTTATGGCTAATGTTGCTTGTTGTTTAATTCAAACTTGGGGGAAAACTTCTGAAAAACGATAGGATAAAGAAATTCGGTTTTGTTTTTGAAATTTTAGATGCCATGTGAAGATGAGAAAGATTAGGAGATGTTAATTTAGGGCCAAATTTCATGGAGCTGCTTAAGCACAAAAACTAGCTAAGCACATCAAAGTTATGCTTACCAGAAAAAGGTTACCAAACAAAATATCATTTCACATGTGCCATCTGTGACAGGTATCCTGCTCTATTTTGCTCAGCAGAAAATTGTCAAACATCTTTTTCTCTCTAAGCAGCTCCATGAAATTGGGCCCTGCAGAACTTGTCCTTTACTTTGACCTGTTTGGTTGAGTGGAAGTATGGTCAAATCTTGCAGCCATTTACGGCTGCTGTGGGCATTTTGGTGCAAGCTGCCAGTGGCCGCTATGGTCTCTCAAGAGTTATTCCAATATGACTATTTCCTGCAATATACATCTTAAAAAGGGTTTCTTTTTATGACCATGTGCTTGGATTGTTGCGGTCTCTGTACAATGTCACTCTTATATTTGCTTTCACAATGTTAGCATTTTTCATGGTAGCACCATATAAATGATTTACCAAAACCCCAACAACACTCTGTTTACCTTTAATAAAATTCAACTGTTGCCAAAAGCTTCCTTGAAAAGGTGTCATCAACCCCCATTCCCTCTTTTATTTTGGCTGTCTCTCTCATGTCGCTATACGTGGGTCTGGATCTATGTATAGACAAGAGAAAATAATGGTATTTTGCCCAAGACTTAGAAGATTATTTTTTTCTCTTTCTATGTAATTGGAGACTTTGTCTAGATGCTTGGTGGAAGCAAGTATAACTGGGGCCAATTTTGTTAAATCTGTAAGCAGACCTTTTCTGCTTTTCGAGCGACTCTTAGCACAGTTTCTATTTCAAAAACACTGCTAACCATAAGCAAAGCAAAAGGCCACTACCATGCCGGAGGTTCTTGTAAGCAGATATAAGTGACCCAACAATGCAATCCCATTGTGAACACACACACTGCAAATCTTCTCGATCGTTTATGAAATGCACTTTTGCTTACGCATGTTTTTTTGCTGTAGTAAACACAAAATTTTGCTAAGGGTAAACAACTTTACGAAATTGGGCCCTGGTTAAAATCCAGTTTTCAAAAAATGTTCACACCCGGAATTGCCTAAAGGCACTGTACACTATTGGTAATTACTTAAAATAATTGTTAGCATAAAAACTTACTTGGTAACGATCAATGGAGAGCAGTTGATAGTATAAAACATTGTGAGAAACGGCTCCCTCTGAAGTAACGTTGTTTTTGAGAAAAAAGTAATTTCTCAGTAAAAAGTACAATCGCGTGAGGTCTCGAAATCAAGCATCTGAAAGAAAGCACGTGTGAGTGTGACAGTTTTCTTCCTTTATTATCTATCTTACAATGACCAAATGAGTTTCAAATTTTTACAGGTTCCAATTTTTTTTTTTTGTTGTGTGTGTGTGTGTTGATATAGATGAACCAAGAAGACTAGAGACTGACAACAACCAAAAGTGTGGTGTCTTTAAGTAAAGGAAATTTGACTTGGTATGTCTGCTTTTCTCTGGTGTCTTAAAGTCGCCAATGCTTTATTCTTGCTGTGCCTCTATGTTGCCATCATTTGTTGGGTTGGGTTCACCATTCATCTTTTTTTTGTCTTCTCATTGCTTGCCCGTTTCCCTCCATGTCCTTAACCCGCTGGGTGGCAATAACAGCTTCAGGTAGCCAGTACCTCCCTCATGGAACGCAGTAACCAGCTTGCATCCCTTCAGCGAGACTTAGACAGTAGAAACACACGCCAGAACTCTCACGACACTCTCCTGCAAAGGGAAAAGGTATAGGCTCCACAGATTGTACTCACTAACTTTGGGAATGCTCGAGAGCAATTAACTTGCCAAACTTTTATATCGGTTCAGTGTTTTATGGTACTTATTTGCACTTTTCATAGTTTCAATAAACAAAAAGGTCTTAAATCTAAGATGGCTGTAAATCAGAAAAATAATTAAGTACCACCACTAAATTGTTTTCCTGACCAAATTCATGTTTATATTCACCAAACCAATACTTAGGGGAACATATATGTATATCAATGATGACCTCAATTTACTGATAAATGTTTTCATTAATTTTGGGTTGAACGAAGAAAAGATTACTAGAGCGGGATTCGAATCTAACCTCCGGATTAACGTGCCGGAGCTCTGCTTACTGAGCCATCTAACCCTATGTTGGCGGTCTCCCTATTTTGTCAATATCTTTGATCAGGGGTGCCAGTCAGAAGCCATTCAAACCTGTAACTGTCGTATAGCCAGGGATCACACCCAAGTTTACAATACAACCTGGGAAGCAGCAGCAGAGGGAGGGAGCACCTTAAGGGGATGCAACTTTTTATTACAAATATCAAGTAATAAACCACAAGGAAAACTGACTTGGTTAAATCTAATTAATAAATTGTAATCAATCAAATTGTAATAAATGTTTTCCTGTTAAAATTACAAAGGGAACATACATCAATGATAACCTCAATTTACCAGGAGCTTCCAAGTATGATAAGTCAGATTTATGAAATTCGTGTAAAATGTGATAAGGACCTTATAGTGCTGAACTGACAATATTGTGATGGTAAACGATATGTCATGGATTGTGAAAAGTTTACTGCTTTTAAGGGCCATAGGCTTTGGTTTGGGATTGACATAATAGATCCGTATCAGACAGTCTCAATCTTTGTCTGGACCCTGTACATGCTATAGTTATAATGAATACTGATTCTCGTACTCCAAAACTGCACCAGACCATTTTGCCCTACAAGCCTCGGTTTGGATACATTCATTTAAATAAGAAAAACAAGATGGCTCCACCATGATACTGTGTAGTGAGTGGTTTACTGTGAATTGATGCACATCAATTTTTGGGGAATTTTATGATGAGATTGAGACTAGATGTCTGCTGTCCTCTTGTGTTGTGCAGTATTTCATTATTATCAGTTAGTTGATTGAACACTACATACATGTATCTTTAGTTTGGGTGAACAATACTTTTGGTCGATGATCCATTGTAAGAATTACAAACCAGTTTATTGTCACTGATTGTGTTTAAAAACTACTACATCCATTTTATAAAAAATTGTATACTGTTTACTCACCAGTGTTGTTTTGCTTTAATGTTGTTTGATTATTAAGTTAAAGTTGAGCGTTTGTTGGTGTGTTGCTTCACAGGAAGATAATTACAAGATCTCTGCAAGAATGGAAGGCATGGTAGAGAGGTAGGTGTAGAGGAACAAGCATTCGCTAAAACCCTTAATGTGCAAGTTTTCAGGAAATGTTATTACGATTTTTGTGATCTCAATCTCAGAGTGGAAGATCAACAACCCACTTGTGTTGGTTATGTGGCTAGTTGTTGTTGTTGATTTTCGTAATGTATTTTTTATGCAAGTTTGCCCCAAACAAGGCTAAAAGCCACTCATGGTAAGCGGCTACAAGAAGAAAACATTTCAGATGAAAGTTACTCATGGGAGCCGAAAGTAGGAATTGATATTCCTCTTAAAACAGATTGTAGGATGGAGGGAAACATGCACCAGGCAAGGAGTTCCTTGTTGTAATGAAGGAATGGGTTGGTGACAAAATAGTCGCAGACATTGTTCATGTTTTGTGTGATCAACCATATACATGAAATAACAAACCTGTGAAAATTTGGGCTTAATCCGTTGTGTGAGTCAGGAGAAAACAGTGAAAAAGCATGCACAATTTTTAGCATGTTATCACATTGTCCTTAATTTGGGTTGTAACAACCGAAATCAGCTTTTGCATTTTTTAGGTTTTCAGATACAGTTTTCTTGAATATGACTTAATTTCAGAGAATGTTTCACAGAAAATTGTTCTGGTATGAACTAATCAGTAAGCTTTCAGACTAAAATTAACCAATGATGTTTGATATCCTCACCAATCCTATATAATACCTTTAAATGAGTGGTGTTTGAAAGTAAGAAGTACTATAAACTATAAATAGTAGTAAACTTGCGGGTACAACCATGTGTAAAATCTCTTTGGGAGGAGTGTTGGTTCTGAAAAGAACCTTTAGCTTTCGACTATTTATAGTATACTGTTCAAACGTTGAGACTTTTCCTCCCATATCTACAAGCAAACATTTGTTCATCTTCCTCCCAAATACCGTCAGGCCTACAGGATAATAGTCACTTTTGTGAATTCTGTGTTTTCAGTACCAGAAAGTATACATAGAATAAATATAAATGTGTTAATTTTCTTTACGTTTTTCAGGGATTAGAAATTTCAGACTTCAATCTGAATTCAGACCTTTTTATGTCTGCCTGTTGAAAAAAAGTAGCTGTTATTTTCTTTAGATATAAAGAAATCATGCTATTAACAATATAAATATTAATGTAGTAGTATATAGCGCATGTATCCACCAATAAGGTGCTCAAAGTGCTTTATCAAAGACAGGTTTGTAAGTTTTTATGAATTATGAGACCGAATCATGTAGCACCTTATAAGGGTTTATAAAGTGCTGCAGTGCACTCAGCAGCCACTGCCACAAACACCAGGGCGAACCCCTTCTCTTGACTTCAAGTGTACTGGGTTCTTTTACGTGCATTACACAACACACGGAACCAATAGCTTTACCTCCCATCCAAAGGACGAAGCAATAATGGTTACGTGTCTTGCTTAAAGACACAAGTGTCATGAACTCGAACCCACATCTGCTGACCAGAAATACCTGAGCTTGAGTCTTGAGCGCTTAACCGATCGGCCACAACATGCCATTTTCTTGTCTATTTCATCGACTTCTCTAGCACAGAGGATACTGTGCCCAGAAGCTCCATGGAATCTACAACTCAGGGGTTACCAAAAGGTGAACAATTTGGATCCTAGATCCTGACCTTTTTTTTAAAGCAATGACTCTCAGCCCTTTACTTATCTTATGAATCTTTTGATCAGACTGAACGATGCCCAGAATGAGATTGCCAAGCTGCGTCGTACTGTAGACACTGCCCAGCAGGAGAAGGTTCACAGAGACAAGGAGATGATGGATGCACAGGAGAAGTTCAGCAGCACTCTCAAGACGCTGCAAGCTGAAAATGACAGGGTGAGTGGCAACACTATCCTAGGCCCCCCTCTGGTTCTAGCTTAGTTACCTAACATTCGGCCCTATTTCATAGAGCTGCTAAAAAGCGCTAGAAGTAACTAAGCACAAAAACAAACTTGTTTACTAGCATAAGGGTACCAGCCAAAATACAAACTCACATGTACCATTTGTGACTGGTTCCCTATTTTTTTTTTTTTGCTCGGCAGAAAAATGTTCAGCATTATTGTCTGCTTAAAGGCACTGTACACATTTGGTAATTACTCAAAATATATATTAGCATAAAAACTGACTTGGTAACGACCAACAGAGAGCTGTTGATAGTATAAAACATTGTGAGAAACGACTCCCTCTGAAGTAACGTAGTTTATGAGAAAGAGGTAATTTCTCACTAAAATAATAAAAACTTTTGCAAGAAGTTTTTATTCCTATCTGAAAGCACACAAATTTGTACAACAGGGGTGTTTTTTCTTTCATCATTTTCTTGCAACTTTGATGACCAATTGAGCCCAAATTTTCACAGGCTTGTTATTTTATGCATATGTTGGGATACACCAAGTGAGATCACTGGTCTTGACAATTACCAAACGTGTTCAGTGCCTTTAAGAAGCTCTATGAAATTGGGGCCAGGTTGGCTCAGTGGTTTCTTTCCCTGCCTTTTACCGGTTCCCTGTGGATCCCAGTTCGAATCCCGACCGGTAGCCAATTGAATACAGAGCGTCTTATGATCCTGCACATGTTTTATAAATTGGCTGAAAGTTGCACCGAAAAAGGTTTGCTGAGAAGTAAAGGATTATCAGCCAAAACACCATGTGATTCATATTCATTGATTGGTTTCCCGCTAAGATTTAAAACAAAGTTTGTTAGCAATATTTTCTGTAGAAGAAAAAATTTGACTCCAACATTTGATATTTTCTTTTATGTAAAGTCTGTTATCAAGCCGACTCAAAAAGCATCCGTATTCCTGAAAAAATATTATTTGCACTTTTTTGTCTTTTTCAAGCAAAGATCGGAAATTGACTGACCAACATTCATATCACTCAATATTTTGATCCAATTAAGGCCTTGTCACATGAGACAATTTACGGGCAACTTAGGGAGGCAACCAACTGCACTAAATGCAAATGGAATACTCTGGTAGCATATCAAATATTTTTCGAAGAGTGTCTTACCGTCCCCTAGAAATTTATGTGACAATTTTAAGTCTTCTTGGAGATTGTCCAGAACAAGTTGCCTGTAAATTGCCTTGTGTGACTTGACTCTAAGATTGAGATTAATTCTGTTTTCTTTGCGATGTAGACTCGTACACTCTGGGAGGGAAGGATGTCCACATCATCTGAGAACGTCTCAAGACTGAAGGAGGAACTTCAACGATCAGAGCATAACAGAAGCCTCAGGGATCAAGAAATCAGGCAGATCCAACAGGTTGGGCTTACTGATATATTGTTTGATCTGGGCTGAATTTCATAGCTCTACTTACCGCGGAATTGTGCGCTTACCGCCCGTAAAATCATGCGCTTTACATGGCACCGTAATGGCAGAATTCTGTGGTTAGCAACGCCATAAAATTGGACCCTGGGCCCAATTTCATAGAGCTGCGTAAGCGCAAAAAGTAACTTAGCACAAAACAATTTTGAACCAGAACAAGGTTACCAGCCAAAAGACCATGTCACAGGTATCATGTCACAGGTTCGCTGCTTGACTTTGCTTAGCAGGAAATTTGTAAGCACTATTGCCTTCTTGAGCAGCTCTATGAAATTGGGCCCTGGTGAGGTAGCAAAGGCCCATACCTCACTGTAAACTGTATAGACCATGTCGCATTCCAAGGCATTTTGTGGCAGGCAACAAATAGCAAGACAAGTTCTCAAAGAACAAAATCTACACAGCAAAGTAGATATACACACATGGTGTTACTGCAAACCGAATATACATTGATACATGTACCTCACCATGACATACCTCAAATCCCATAAACGTTCCTGTTATAAGGAGGTAATTTGGCCAGTCCCAGCGATCTTGCTATTACAAGAGTCGACTGTATAAGCAATTATTCATTGGGCTTGTAGTACCATATCCTGACAACTTACTTAATGGGATTTTGAGGAATTTGGACTGTTAGGGTTTTAATGCATTTTCCAAGCAACTGACGTTATGAACTTGTCAAACTTTGTCTTCTTTGTGAGTAATTTTAAACCTTTTTCTTATTTACGTTATACACACAGGAGCTGACTGAAGCACTCAGGAAACTATCAATATCAGAAGCCAATTTGGAACTCGCTAGAAAGGTAATCAACTTTCATAAACAATGAATAATCATAGTCAATCAATATTTTGTCATTATTTTTCTTACTGTGAAGTTAGTTGAAAGTCGTTAAATTTGTAAAGTTAGGGTTCTTTTAAAATGTGAATGCAATTTTGTTATTAATCGCTATTAAAGCGACACAAAGTTTCTGACAAATTTTGTTAATAAGGAAAAGCAATATTTCATGGCTCTAAGGGCATAGTGTATCAAAGTTAAGTTTCTTTCTGGTGTTTGTTGCCATTCTCTTTCCAGACCCAGAATGAGCTTGATAAGGAAAAGCAGCATCAAGGTCACCACATGAAACAGTTGCAGGATCAGGTATTTATTGATAGCAAATTTCTTTATAATAACTGCTATTCATGTTGCAAATCCTATGGGCTTCTCACAATTGGAGTAAGATTGTATTAAAGAAAAAATTCCTAAATATTGGATAACAGTTTCCTTTTTTGGTCTGGAAATGAAGCTCACTGAATGTGCAGAATGTTACATTTTAGAGGTTTACAGACTCTCTACAACATTTCAAATAGATGTCTGAAGGTTTGGTCATTACAAAGGCAAGGTGCTGGGCCCGTGTTATGAGGGACCTTCCTGACCCTTGACCTGACTGAGGGCAGAGTCTTTCATCTCTGTGATGGCAGTTCAACCTTTTTCCGTCCTCAAGAAAATCGGATGGTGCAGGGAGATCAGTGAAAAATTCTGACTTATAACAGGCTGTATCGAGTCGACATAGCCTATGTGGCGTGTCGTGGCCGAGCGGATAAGAACACCGAACTGAAGCTCTGGTGTTTCTGATCAGCAGAGTGTGGGTTCGAATCCCAGTCGTGACACTTGTGTCCTTAAGCAAGACACTTAACCACATGCTTCGTCCTTCGGATGGGACGTTAAGCCGTAGGTCCCGTGTGTTGTGTAATGCACGTAAAAGAACCCAGTGCACTTATCGCAAAGAGAAGGGGTTCGCCCCGGTGTTCCTGGTTTGATTGGCTGCATATTGCGCCACAGCACCTTGTAAACCATTACATGATGCTATGTAAAGGAATAGGGCTCATACTTCAACGCGTAACTCCACTTACCTTGTAGGAAAAATACTGAGCGCTTTGAGACACCCATCGGGAGTATAAAGCGCTATATAAGAACTGCATTATTATTATTATTATTATTATGGTGGAACTACGTCACCTAACCACTGGCGAATATTTTGAGTTCTAAACATTATTTAGAGAGACGCATGGTCCAATTGAAAAAAATTAATTTTTGTTGTAAGAATTACTTGTAAATGTTAAAACGTGGGAATTCAGGTGAATTTATGTCTGAATGCTTTGTAGCTGGATGTAGTAAAATCTCCAGCCTGCTACCAATGGGCACTAGCAGAATGTATTGACTTTATTATGGATAAGCCTTGATTCATTGGCCAACTCATCCTAAAATCATTCTAGGCCCTTGCTGATGTTATAAATATTATTATTATTACTATTATAAATTTCTGGTAATGAAACCAAGGATGCCTCATAAGTGAACTTAATCACAGAAGCTCGCAAGCCTGAGGAAACCTGTAAACAAGGGTGCTTGCTATCTGAACCAGAAACACCAGGGTTAACCCCTACTCTTCCACGATAAGTGTTCTGGGTTGTTTTACGTGCACTACTCATCCTAGTACACGGGACCTATGGCTTAATGTCCCATCCAAAGGACAAAGCAATTATGGTAAAGTACTTGCTCAAGGATTCAAGTGACATGAACCCACACTGTGCTGATCAGAAACACCAGAGCTTGGGTCCAGTGCTTTTAACCGCTCGGCCACGACACGCCACGACCTGTGTCATGTTGTAGCTATCAAACATAGACAAAATAAGGGGAAAGATGTAAGTGTAGTGAGAGTAACTTTGCTCCGATGTTTCAGGTCACATCCATGGAGAGAGATCGGCGGTCTCTTGAGGCACGTATCGAAGAGGTCCAGGGTGACCTGATGCAGACTCAACGAAACAACTTGAATACTTCACAACAACTCGTGGTCACCCAGACATCATTACAGAGAAAGGTAACCAGTCTTAAGAGTATTTTCATTTTAATAATTGAAAACAATCAGATCCAACTGATTTGCAACAAACATTTTTAATAATAATAATAATTAGATTTATTGAGCGCGTCACGCTGATCCACCCCCGAGGCGCTTTAAATACAACATTAAAACTTCTAAAAGAAGATACTAAATTTAAAAAGACTAGCATAGCACCAAATAAAACTTCTCAAGTTATAATTATTTTCATATGTTGGTAATGAAACTAAAGAACCCTCAAAAGTGCCCCGCAAGACTGGTCTATAATAAAGAAGCTACACTTTCCAGTCGGGGTAATTTCCACAAAAGTGAATACAAATATTTACACACAGTTACAATTGGGACTCTCTAGTAGTAGTGCAGTAGGCTTGAAGATACCTGTGAAGAGAAGATGTTGAAGAATGTTTGTTCTTAAGATGTGGGAGAGAAACCCCAACTGGGGGAACTGTAAAACCTATGCAATCAAGTAGGGACTGAAAAGCCAATACAGATGTAAGGCTCTGGTCTGAAGCAGGATTCGAACCGGGGTTCACAGAGGTGAAAGACAGGGAAAGAAACCACTGAGCCAACCTGAACCTGATCGTGTCAGGAATAACAATCTAATATCTTGAAAGGTTTATAAATGCACAATGTAAATATCTTTTAAGAGTTGCAGTAGCTTTGAAAAGAGCAAGGTTTGTTTTTTATCTCTGAAACCACAGGTTTGTTAAAAAGCCTCCTTAACTCAAAATTTGCTGAAAAACAAATTGACAAGCTATCTTTCTTAGATATTATGAGCTGAGAATTTTTTCAGGCACGTTTGGAAACAACCCACAGATTGGAGTGAATTGATAGATTGGTTAAAGGCATTTCAGCAATATAACTGATAACAGCATACATCCAACATAAAAAACCGATCCAATGTTCAACTGCATGTAAATGCAGTCATCTGAAAATCACAACTAAATCAAAAACTTTAAGAGATGTTAAATTTGCATCGGGGATAAAGAATATTATATTTGGTTTTACCCGTACACCAATGTGTGTAAAGCACTGTATACTCAGTACTTTCCCCGAGTCCTGTGAAAAAACCCCCTGTTGTCACCTTTCCATCGACCCAAGACCAGTATCAGAATAAAATTCACATCCTTACACTAGCATCACGTTAAGGCCTGAGTGAGTAGATTCAATTTCCATGTATCTCACTTGGTCTTCAAGCGCATCTTTTCTTAACTTGCTATTTCAGTCCGAGCTTGAGGAGCGACTAAGAAACCTGGAGATGGAGAATGCTAAGATGGAGACGGCCGTCAACCAGGAGAAGGCACAGAATGAGAGCTTAAAAAGAGAGATTCAAGAATCTAATAAGGTAAGAAAGATCAGCTGATTCAATTGGGATCATTTGTTAGGCTTCTTCCATACATTATGCATCTCTTTTCTCGAAAAAGAAACAAATTAATTAAATAAATGTATTCATTTATATTGTGCAAATTACATATCAGTATGTTCAAATGCACATCACATTAGACTAGACTCCAAACATGCTCAGAGAGGGCGCATTGTGCGGCCAATCCAGAAACACCGGGCCTTTCCCCTTCTCTTTTACAATAAGTGTCTTGGGTGTTTTATGTCCATTACACAACACACAGGACCTACAGTTTTACTTCATGTCATAAAGACGCAGGCTTGATCCTAAGGAGCCCTATCATGTCCCAGACAAGCCACCAACCATGACAAGACATAGAATGGTCTCCCATCCAATGACAGACCACAGTCAATGGTGCTTTACGAGGCAGTTATACAGCTAGCTCTGTCTGGTACAAGAAACCAACTTATTATCTGAGTTTTCACAAAACTGAAGACAAAATTTGTATCTCTTGATTTCAGGTGAGGTTTGCGGTGACACCATGTGTCAAAACTCTTTTGATTGGTGGTGGTTGTGAGAAGAACTGGTGGTTTGACAACTCGACGTTTCGATCAGTATGTTCTGATCATCTTCATTCTCCTGAAGATGATTAGAGCATACTGATCCAAACGTCGAGTTGTCAAACAACCAGTTCTTCTCAGAACCACCACCAATCAAAAGACAGATTATGTACATGGTGTCACCGCAAACCTCACCTTGTACTCCCACCATGCCAAGTTTCAAATCCTACTTATCTCTTGAGTTGTCAACTGTCCTAACTGTTTTATTTATTAATTCAATGGTACATTTATTTACTGTCAATAACAATAACAAATTGCAGCAAAAAATACCCAAAAGAGTTAATGGTCAAACAGAAAGAAAAATAGGCTGTATACAATCAGGATACAACAACAGAATGTAGGCAATATAGAGAATTATGTGCTCTTTCCGACAGTATGCAGTTTGTTGGGATATGTTTATTTGCAAGGCCAAGAGTAATGAATTATTTTTGTTATGCAGCAATAATCACTGAATGGGCTTTGTGTCGGGCAGATACGGGTAATAACACAAAATTAACACAATCATTTCTGTATAATTAGCTGAATTTGATTGAGCCATGATCATGAACTTCAATTCTTCTTTGTAAAATCAAATACTCATTCTAAGTCTTTTATCCTCTTCCTCAGATGCGGGCAGGTCTTGAAGGTTTGGTTTCATCACTGCAGACCAACTCCTTGCACATTGAGGACAAATTACAAGTATGTACACAGCAGAAAACGCCAGAAAATGTTGGCGTCTTGAAAGATGATTGACAATTTTTTACCTTCCCTTTTTCCTTTTTATCCAAATGACTAAATTTGTTATTCCCTTCCTTGGTAAACTTTTCCAACCATTCAGGAGGAAACAGCCAATCGTAGTTTATTTGCAAAGGAAGCTGAAGATCACCGAGGATTATGGGAGCTGGAGGTCAAGTCAAGGTCAAGGCTGGGACTCAGGGTAAGCTTTGGTTCCTGATCAGAACTGTTGTCTTTACCTGGACGCACCCCACTAAATAGAATTCCTATAGAATCCAATGCAAGATATTAAAACAAAAATTCAAACAATATTCAGACGTCTTACAGCCTTTTGAACAAAAACACATGTGCCTTGATATCTTAACTTCAGTTTTAGGGGTTGTCAATGGGCCCCCTCGGGCTAGGCCTATCACAAATAAAAACATGACTACAAGATCGCTGATTTTCCAAACAGACAAGTGGCCATCTTGGAAATTGAGCCATATGCTTGTGATGAAAATAGAACCACTTTATAAGAGCCTGGCCTTCCCCAAATACCTGAAGATGAATGTCAATAAATTCAAGGTGAAATATTGGACCCTACTTCAAAAAATCCATCCAAGTAATGAACCTCACTTCTGTCATTCAAACAATTTTTTTTAGGATGTCCAAAATATTAATGAGGCTTGCTGCTTTTGATTCAGTCACTTTTTAGTCTGGTGCACCCTGTAATAACAAGCAACAAAAATAAGCTTCACAGATATAGTTGTAATGGCTGAAGGGCAGTGCTGGTGCCATGCTCTAAAATGTTTGGGGGGGGGTCGGCAAATGTGGGGCAAAGGCCATGTATTTATTACTCGGTTTCAGTGTGCGGGGAAAAACAGGTGGGGACAAAGAATGAATTGGGGGCAAAATGCCTCATTTCATGGCTTTGCTTGCTGTAAGTGAAAAATCAGTGCTTAGCACAGCAACAAAATCAATTCTTTATGTAAGCGTATTTGACAGGTTAGCAAGGAATTTTGTTTTTGCTTACAAGTGCGTACTTCATGTTACTGAACATCCTTCCCTTAAAACAATAAGCACAGAAATTAGGTGCTAAACCTGTAGGTAGAGAATGGTGATGATAGGCGCAGATTTTTTTGTTTCCAGTATGCAGATTCTTGAAATTTGGCCCTAGTTTCTAACAAAATCATGTTATTCTGATGTTTTCAATTTATCTAATAATATTTGTTCTTTACTGTTTTCTACTCTACATGGTTTTACTTATGTAATTGTAAAGCATAACAAAAAACATATTGCAAGGGCACGTATATAGATAAATATTCATTAAGTCCTTTGTCTTAATTTGATTTCAGATTGCGCAGTTGGAAAGAGCCAAGGCTGAAGTTCAGGCTCAAGTGGACGAGGTAACTTCATCATCAGATCGGTGCCTTTCAAATGTTGATAATTTTAATGGCAAATGGGAATAGAGGTCAAGGAACAAGATAGTTTGATAAATTAACTAGCTCTGTTGACTAATGTTATCGATGAAGATATAAATTCCGAACAGTTTCGTTCAAGTTTTTCTACTTCTACATTGTTACTCCATAAAGTGCTTTGTCATGATATTACACCAAGACATATTATCGCCGATCGGTGAACATCTAAGGTTGACTATAGTTATGTAGGGTTAGAATTGGGAGATTGGGGAGGTAGTAACAGTCACAAGGAGATTCCAGTTTATGCGATTATTATTTAGTAGAGAACAACTTACTGGGCCCAATTGAAGAGCTGCTTATAAGCAGAAAATATTGCTTGCAGGATACCAGTCACAAATTGTATATGTAAAATTGTATTTTGGCTGGTCAGGGCTTGAAATTAACACTGGACAGCAGGCCTGAGGCCAGTGATTTTAGCCTCGGGCCAGTAAACTCATGACCAGACAAGTCCAGTGGTCTTGTGTTTTTCAATTGACTAAAAGTACCTCACTGTGTAATAATATCTTTCAATATCTTTCAATTGTGTTGAGTATGGAAGCATGACAAAATGAATGAGATATTTTCTCAGTACTTGTTCAAATAAAAATAGTTAACAATGATTAAACATGTACATTTTAAACTGTGTGGAAAGTTGTCTCTCACTACATTTCTGGTCTTGTAAAATAAATGCTGGTCCAGTAAATATTGTAACCCACAAGCCCTGTGGTCTTGTGGATTTTTTCCCCAAAATTCGAGCCCTGTTGGTAACCATATTCTACTAAGCATTATTTTATTGTGCTTGGCTACTTTTTGTGCTTAAGCAGCTCCATGAAATTGGGCTTAGGTTACAAATTCTTTTGACAGTGAAAGTGAATTAAATGCTGCCTGTTCTGTTGGTTTGGTTTTGTTCATAGGAGAAGAAGAAAGTTCGTAAGATGGCAGAGATGAAGAGGAGCTATGAGGAGAGATGGCAGAATGAAGTACAGAGGTTTGTACCACAATTTGCTTCTGTCAATGCAAGTCAATTTTCTCAAAGGGCCCAATGTTATGGCTCTGCTTACTGCCGAATTCTGCGCTTGCGATCACCATTCTTCGCTTACAGGGCAAGCGCCGAATTTCTGCGCTAGCTGTGTAAGCGAAGAATGCACAGTAACATGGACTACGCACGCGCACAAGCAGAAATTCCTTGCTAACTTGTGAAATACGCTTGACGTAAGCGCGGAATTCCCTGCTTCAGTAAGCGCTGATTCTTTGCTTACGGTAAGTAGAGCCATGAAATTGGGCCCAGACTTATTGTTCATTTGTTCCTCTGCCCTTGTATGTAATTTCTGAAATTGATTATTCAATATAAAGAGAGGTGATTAAATTAGGACAAAACAAAAGTAAAAAACTTCGCAGGATATGTCTGCACAATGAAATAAAAATGGGCAGGACATGTAACGAGGCTGACAGATTGTTAATAGATAGACATTGAGAACTACTGAATGGCAACCCTCGAACACTTCTGAAACACGCTCGTTATCTGTTGCTGATGTTCGCCAACGGTGGCAGCGTGCAAAACCAGAAATTGATTGCAAACGTTGGCGAATGTTTGTAATGTTTGTTAAAATTGAATGCGCCCTTGGCTGGTATTAGACAAGGATGGCAAAGGAAAGAACACCAGGGAGGGGTCGGACGGAGGGTTACTTCCTGCTGTGGATGAATAATGCCTATAAATGATGATGACTGACGGGGATGTTTCTCAAGATTTATCTTGATGTAACGATTTTCTCAAAATCTCCTAGAGCCTTCAAATTTTCTTAAAAGAAGTAAAGCAGTCACCAAAGGGAGAAAGAAATAGTCCACAAACCTGTAGTTTTGTATTTCTGGTGATGCAAAGAGTCTGTAAACCTCCTCAATGGTAATATTTTGGAGGTTCTGGGTCTAGAATAAGGGGGAACCCAGGCCAGTGAGCCATTTATCAGGAATGTTCACAGTCGCCAAATCTCATCCCTGGGATGATGAATACACACAGGTGAATAATGTTGAACAGTATTTCCAGTTTATGGTGATGTTATTTTTGCATCGGGTAAGATTACAAATTTATTTCACTTAATGTGGCACACCACAATTCTATTAATATGTGCTTTATCCTCTGGGGCTTTTGACATCCGGGGGAAAAATTCACGGTTATCTCAAGATGCTTCAAAGTCATGCTCTTCTGCACTCTTGAGCAGATGTGTAGAGTAATATATTGTCATAAGTTGCTTTTGGAATTGGGGTTAGAAGTAAGTGTAGATGCATGTTTCGTTTGTGATAACAAAATAAATTGTTGATGTTTCAGAACACAGCAGCAAGAGCAGGAAAACAGCATCTTGAAAGCCAAACTGAAGGCAGCCAAGAAGAAACTCAAGGTAAGATGCTAATACAGCAAACGTAGTGTAGGTTACGAGGTAGCCCTAGTGGGACTTTTCATCTGTGCCATACAGAGTGCTTTAAAAAATGTACCCACTTTTGACAGCCATTTTCACCTACTTATAAGCTTTTACAATTATTTTGTTTTTTTAGGAAAGTGGTGACTGTTGAGCATTGGTGGTGAAAAAAATCTATCTTTATTTAGTAGTAAACATAAAAGAAAAAATTATTGGTTTTTGTGTGTACTTTTCAGGACTTATTTATTTCCCATCCTCTAGTTTTAAGTAAACAAACTGTTCAACTAACCTGTGAAAATGTCATTGAATTTGATGGTCACGTTTAAGTAAAATTATTTTGTTGTCAGGGATTTTGTGCATGTCCTGCTGCCCAAGAAGACCGCCAAGTCCAGTTCTTAGATTCAGATCTTGCTAGACTGCTAAACCAAACGGCTCTTACGGGCTTATTTTAGTTGCATCAATCAGAATAAGCAACAGTGATTTGTGGGGTCTTCAAATGCTATTTTCTTGACTTTGATAGTTTTATAATGGGAATATTTCTCTGGATGATTGGTACTAGGATGAACTTCATATTCAAAGTGGTCTTAGATTGAAACTGTTTCTTGATAACCACTTATTCTGTACTTTGTCTTTGTATATTCATCTCATTTGTGTTAATTTGAAGGATTTGGAAGCTCCTGAGGTTCGCTTCAATTCGTTGCAGACTGGCTTTGAAAGAGAACGACTGAACATGGATGCAACAGTGGCCACCCAGAGAAGACAGGTATGTAGAACCCCAGCTCCCAATGTCCTACACCACAATACATGAACCATGAACAATAGGTACTACATATATATTACGTAAATTTGAGCATGGCATAACTCATTCATCACAGCTAGCGTGTCGTGGCCGAGCGGTGATGACCGAGTTGTCATTGTGGATTTGAACCTCCTGTATTGAAACTTAGGCCGTCTCCGAATTGGTGGCTAAGTCTGTTGCTAAGGCTGTTGCTAAGGGCAGCCTATGCTTCAATGCATGTTCACGTGACTACCAAGCCGCAGTTGCAGCCACTAATTCAGCAGGACAGTTGGCTACAGCTATTGTACATCACCCAGGAGTTATTGAGTACCTGTGAGGGCAGAGATGGCTTTCTGATTGGCTTAGCTTGGTGTGCTTTCTATCTGGTAGCGCAGGCTTCATACTTTCCAGGGAGCTGAGATGGTTTAAGGAATGAAACAACTGACCCAGTGATGGGGGTAATTTATATGCCATTAGCTTCATATGAATTAGTGGACACTGGTGCTATAACAATGTTGACTTTGACTACTGCTGTAAACACGTTGTACTTTTGGTTTCAGCTTGATGACTTGAACCAGCAGTTGGAGAGGGAGAGTGCGATGAGAGCAGAAACTGAAATGAAGAATAGACAGCTTCAGCAAGGTATGGTACCCCGACTGTCACCTAGCCCTACATTGGGAAACCATAGATAAAGTTGTTGATGTTGTCTGTGCCTGTGTGTCTGAACCTCGTTCCCGTGGGTGTACGCAGAGCTGCCAAATCGCCCTGATTCTGCAGAAAGTTCCCTGAAAATAAATCAATCTTTCCATGTTCCGATGAACAAATTTGAAAATCTGCCTGACCATGGAAACCTTTCCCTTGTTATGTGGAATGCAATTCTAAATATCTCCCTGATTTTTGTACAAAATCGCCCTGATTGCAAGATGCAAATGTTGGCAGGTCTGGTGTACGATCTTGTCGCACCATTTTTTCTCTAGTATGCCGTGCTTGATCATAACTCCTGCAATTGTTTAATGTAAATGTGCTAATATGTGGCACAGTCTAAGTAGACTCGTGATCTTTCCTCTCTACACACATGCTCAAACATGGTAACCGGCAAAAGGGGCATCAGGTCATTGAGCAACTGGTCCCCTCTCATTCTTCTTTGATTTGGCTACATGTTTATAATGCATGCAGTTGAAGATTACCACGTCCAACATGATTTATTTGTAGTGAGATTACGTAAAAAATCATTGCATTTTGACACAAGTGCCTACGAGCAGTCAAAAGTTTTTAACAAGTGTGTGCACAAAGTAGTCACTTTCAGGAGCCAATCAGTGTTGGTTTTCAGTGTGTCCCTTCCAGGGTTTAGTGATGAGAGGGATCGATGTGGCCCATTGCCCTGGGAAAGAGCTGGTCTGTGCCTCTAAGCATCAGTATTATTCTCTCTCTGTTCAGTGTCCTGACAAAATCTACTGCAGTTTTGCTTTTTAGTTGAAGCATTTAAAAACGTACACAGAAGGTTCTTGTAGGAATATCACCTTATAATTCAAATTGAGGGACAGTTAGGTTTCTTGAAAAGATGTACTGAAATCTAAACTGCATCTAAACTGCATTTGTGGCGTGTCGTGGCCGAGCGGATAAGAACACCGAACTCAAGCTCTGGTGTTTCTGATCAGCAGAGTGTGGGTTCGAATCCCAGTCGTGACACTTGCGTCCTTAAGCAAGACACTTAACCACATGCTTCGTCCTTCGGATGGGACGTTAAGCCGTAGGTCCCGTGTGTTGTGTAATACACGTAAAAGAACCCAGTGCACTTATCGTAAAGAGAAGGGGTTCGCCCCGGTGTTCCTGGTTTGATTGGCTGCATATTGCGCCACAGCACCTTGTAAACCATTACATGGTGCTATGCAAAGGAATAGGTCTCATACTTCAACACGCAACTCCACTTACCTTGTAGGAAAGATACTGAGCGCTTTGAGACACCCATCATGAGTATAAAGCGCTATATAAGAACTGCATTAGTATTATTATTATTATTATTATTATTTGTGTTTGCAATTGAATTTAAAATTGGTTAAGTTTTGCCCCATACTTTTGTACCACTGAATTATATTGTTCTTTGTCCTCGAAGCAATGATCAGTTTTATTTAATTTTATTCTTTGTTTCCAGAATTGTCATCTGCAAAGACTGTTGAGAAGGTAATACAATATTGTTGTTTTGTTTTGTTGTTGTTGTTTGTTTTGGGATCTTTTTTGTTTGGGGGGGGGGGAAGAATTTGATGCTTTGCATGATGGATGCAGAGCCATCACTTTTTTCACAAGAGATAATTGCATGGTTTACCTGTAGGAATTAAGTAAATTCATTGTTTGTTATTTTTATTCTTACTATCCCAAGACCTTCACAATTCCGACCATGGTTCAGTGCTTTGAGTCCAAACAAGCCTGTGCTTAGGGCATGAGACAATCCAAATACTTGGTACGCTTTGGTGTTGAGTACTATATGATGTGGGAAAACCTTCCAGTCAAAATGTTAAGGTCAAAGCCTGGTTTATATTTTAGGCAAAAGCTAAGTGAATAAAAATGGAGACTGCTTGAAGGGGCTCACCAGAATGCGCCCTCAAGTGATGGATAATAACTTTGATCTGATTGGCTCATTGCTTTTAAAATGCTTGAAGTTCTGCAAAGGTTCACAGAAAGTTGAACATTGCTGAACTTGGGTAAAGCTGCCCAAGTCCGGGGTGATGTTTTCGTGTACAATTCACAGCGAAGCAGCTACTAAGGAATCAAGGAATGGGGATGTCAAATTGTCTGCATTCTCGCAATTCGCGTAAAGTTATGAACCAGGTTCAAGGTTTTCTTTGAGAAAGTATTTTGTGTTAAAAGTGTTTGAATAGACGCTTTCCATGATACATGTAAATTTATTGCCGTCGTGTGTGCGCTCTATAAACACTACTGGTTGGCAAAGTGAGGGAACAACGTGCCTTTTTGTATGGAGCTGATGGTGATGTAACGCATAGGAGTTTGTGCCTCTGCCTAGTGCACAACTCTATAATGTTTGCCAACCATTAGTGTCTGTATGTATGCGTGAATGTAATTAGCATATTTCATGGAAAGGGTAATTGGTGAAAAGGTATTTCATAAAAAGTGATTATTGTAAATTAATTTTCCTTCAATAGGGAAAGGAAAAGCTTGAGAGGAACAAAAGGAAACTGGAGGAAGAAATGACTCAGATGAAGGTAAGGAAGAAATGATTATTTTTTAGACTTTTTTTCTATAAAACAAATAATTTATGATTGATGAGTAACAATTTGGCAAGGTGGTATGTTTGTGTGCTTTTCGTTTTTTGGGGTGTGTTTTTATCCTTGTTTAAATCCCACTGCGGATATGAAATGGGTTTTCAGTCTCGTCTTGATGGCATTGGTGTCATCCATCTGGGGTGTCCTCCTGCCAGATTCCTATATCGTCCTTTCTTTATGGGTTTCTTCAAGATACCTGGGGTTTATCCCAACAAATTGATAAATAATGAGTCACTATGACTTTCGGCAGCATATTGCGCCACAGCACCTTGTAAACCATTACATGGTGCTATGTAAAAGGACTTGGTCTCATACTTCAAAAACACAGCTCCACAATACCTTGCAGGAAAATAATGAACGTTAAAGCGCCTTGAGCGTCACTGAGTGACGGATATGTGCGCTATATAAGAAGCCACTATTATTATTATTATTATTATTATTACTTTATCTGTACGTTTATCCCAAAATGGTTGTGAAATTTTGTTCATTCTGTTGAGTTTGTCTTTATTTCCCTCAGGTGATAGTACAACAGAACTTTGTTGAGAAGGGAGAGTTGGAGAAGTACAAACAGCAACTGGATGCAAAGGTCATTTGTCCTGTTGTGGCAAGACAATTCTTGATTTCATGTTTACCTTTTGATTGTGACACTTTGTATGCTCTGTGCTTTTTTCAAGTCTTGCGTGAAAGCAATTAATCATTTTGCAGGAAAATAAATAATTGTAAATAGCTGTGTTTCAGCCTCTTCATCTGTATTGAAATTCAGAAAATCTATCAGAAAATCTATCTACCAATTATTTGACCTTATGCACATGACGTCATTTGAGTAGGGCGCCCTCGGCTAGAGGTAAAAAGAGCTCATTGGCTCATTCCTGTGCGATGTGCGTACATAGCTGTGCGTTTTCCATTGTTTCATGAGCGTTTTACCTCTAAGATGGCGTAGTAATGACGTCATTGTATAAGGTCTATTACCATTCCGTCAGCTTTGTCTGCTTAAGTTGTAAACAGTTCAATTTGACAAGTTCGGAATGAGCTGAAGATCATTCCATTTCTTTATTTCTCTAGGCCAGAATGGAAGTGAATGAGAAACTGGAACAAGTGAACGCCTACCTGGAAGAACAGGTGAGTATTAAGAAACCTTGACAGGGAAAGATCAAGGATAAGGGCACTGTTTGTTTGCAGATGTTTAGTTTATTTGTATTGAACCAGAGATTAATTCCAGGTTATTTCAATGCCACCACATCAAACTTTACTTAAACATTAGTTGTATTTAAAGGAACGGTATACCTTTGGTAATTACTCCAAAAATGTATGACCATAGAAACTTACTTGGTAAGAAGCACTGCAGCTGTTGATAATGTATAACGTTTTGAGAAACGATTCCCTTCAAAGGAATGTGGTTTTAGAGAGAGGGATTCAAAAACATTTCACTCTGAGAATCGTTTCTGCATGAATTGTTTCTCAGATTGTGTATTCAAATTACGGATTATTCTTCCTGCGTGGACATAATCGCTCCAGATTTTCAGCAATATACCTCAAAAACGCTACCACCTTTTGAAATGAAATTTTCACAGGTTAGTTTTATTGTAGATATTTAAATTTATGTAAGATTAAAACAATCGAACGGTTCCAAAAACGAAAGGTATACTTTGCCTTTAATTCTTACCTTTGATCCACATTTGGTTTAAACTAAGGCCGAATTGGCGGCTATAACTACGGCTACGGCTGGATCGGCCCGTCATCATTCGTTGAAGTATAGGACGTCTTTAGCAACACCCTTAGCAACAGTCGTAGACGTAGCTGTAACTGCCAATTCGAATATGGGCATACAGTTCCAAATCCTACCCAGGAAGTTGTTTAAATTTGTAAGACATGGTACTGCAGCAAATGCTTATCATTGGTCAAGGGATAATAATCTTATCAGACTCTAAACATTTGGTTGTTCCATAGAGAGGGGGGTATTGTGGAGGATTCAGATGGGTCTCAAGTCAAAGAAGCTGGAGGGTTAGGGTTGAAGTCAAAGCTGGAAGATTTTCCGCACACTCCCTTGTGACCGGTATAATGTAGAGCTCATTATTGATGCAGCTAAGTTTTTTTGAGGGGCCAAAGGTGAACATGTCACTTTGTTTACATAAAGAGCGACTTTGTTCAGTCCAGGGCATTTCATGGCAGGCAAGATACTACTACGAGGAATTTTATATTTTATATTTTAGGTTATAATTGCCGTACCACATGAAATCAAAATTTGTAATAAGTGTTGAGATGTGCCCTCTTAAAATCGGACGGTGCAATTTCCTTAAAGTGTAAGATGTTTCTTCCATTGAACTGTGTACATATTATGCCTGCAGGAAGTCCAGGCTCCGTGGCTCTGTAGTGTAGATCTAACCTGGTAAGATAGTATCTTTTAATTACTGATCAGATTATGAGTATTTGAGTTTTTTTCTCCTACTCACAGTCACAAGCTCGTGAGAAACTTGAGATGCTGAGAAACTCCAATGAGAGTGAGCTGAGGAAAGAACAAGACAACACCATTAACGACCTCAAGGTATGTTTATCACTTTGCACTTTTACAGAACTAGCAGTCTTTACCCCAAGCGTCTTTCTTCATTTTGGCCCTGATAAATGTGAAATAGTCATCTTTCAGTAATTAAGAGTTTGTTTGGTTTTGGGCAGTAGAAGTTCCCATCAGTGATTGATCGTCGGTGACCAATTAGAAAAGTACAAATTTTAATGTACATCATATTTGTAAATGTGCTACATCTATTAATGAGCTCATGTTGGTTTTTACTCAAATTCTTTCAAATGTAAACACATTAAAAAAGACTTCAGCCTTAAGAACATGTTGCTTATTTATTTTAAATACTGTTGTTATTTTAAAACCATGTCATTATCCAACAGTTTTGGAGAACAAATAATAAACTGTAAATTTTTCCCTTAAAGGCACTGAACACGTTTGGTAATTGTCAAAGACCAGTGTTCTCACTTGGTGTATCCCAACATATGCATAAAATAACAAGCCTGTGAAAATTTGGGCTCAATTGGTCATCAAAGTTGCAAGAAAATGATGAAAGAAAAAACACCCTTGTTGTACAAATTTGTGTGCTTTTAGATAGGAATAAAAGGCTTCTTGCAAGAAGTCTTTTATTATTTTAGTGCGAAATTACCTCTTTCTCAAAAACTATGTTACTTCAGAGGGAGTCGTTTCTCACAATGTTTTATACTATCAACAGCTCTATGTTGCTCGTTACCAAGTAAGTTTTTATGCTAATATATATTTTGAGTAATTACCAATCATGTACAGTGCCGTTAAAGAGCGACACATCTTTAAGGCATTCTACCAAGACAATCCCTTTCTCTGCATCTTTCCATCTTGTACACAACTGTTGATATTTCTGTGATTATTATTGCATTCTAGAATGAAGTGAGTAGACTTCGAAGCAGTTACCATGACATTCTCGCTCAGAAGGAAACAATGGAGGTTGAAGTTGCAAGGTTTAAGGTAAGATCTGTTTCTTCACTGAAACTAACCGGGGCTTCAGATGGAATTATTTATGAGGACTTTTTACAGCTTTCAGATTGTCTCTGCATAGTTTCATCATCAAGCTGCTAAATGCCTACCGACCCCTTGCAGACGCACAGAACGCACCTCTGCATTTTGGGGGACAATTTCTTTGTGTAAGTTTTGACCCCCAAAATGGAAGACAGGATAGGCGCGTATAAGTGCGCTGCGTGTTGTGCAAGGGGTCAATGGACGATGTCCTCTGAAGTCATGGCAAAACAAAGACATGAAGTTTCTGCCTGGCGGTATGTGCACACATCATATTTTGCATACATTCGGATCAGGAGTGACGTCACAGATCCCCTTTGAATTATTTGACCTTTGACATCACTCCTTAACCAAGTTTATGCAGGTGTGATGAGTGCGTACACCGGCAGGCAGATTTCAATAGAGGCCTGTGTAGATGTAAACAAAGAGCACATGGTCTATCCTGTTCGTTAATGTGATGTACTTCCACTGTAAGCCACGCCCACTTCACACAAACTGGCTCCGCTGATTACCAGAAGCTCATAGGAGTGGCATTGAACTAGATTTTCTTGATGATCTTTGATGATTTATTCAAGAACACTTGGATAATTAGCTGTTCCCAGCAAGCGCAGCTTGGCTGGGAACAGCTATTGTTTTCGTTAAAGTTTTTTTTCTATTTATTCTTATTATTATTATTTTTTTTTCTTCTCGCCAATTCTTTGTCCGGGCCTAAATGCAAAGTTCCCAACATGGCATCAACTTCATATGTCTATCATGTTTAGACCTTGATTAGACCTAGTGCATATAACAATGACATCATTGTGACGTCATCAGGTGTCAAATTACAAGCCATTTAAGTTCAAAAAATGACCATTTGCTAATCGCTGTATTTCATTGAATTTTACAGCTATTGTGTCCATAACTGGGCATCTGATAGATCAAGACTGGGGCAAAATTTGAAAAGTTTACGCCAAAATCATATGACCTTTACTTCCGGTCGTACCGGATGGTCAAAGTTTACCTTTGGGGTTTTTTCTTAAAAAAATCAATTTCGGGGCATAACTCAAAATTCAAATTGAATTGAATATTGAAACTCCTCAGATAATTGAACCTCATTATCAGGACGACACAAAATTGATGATGTCATGATGACGTCATCAGGTATCGAATTACAGTAAATCAAAGTTTAATATCTGTAAAAAATCATAACTCATGAACCACATGTTGGATTTTTACAATCTATGCATCATCGGACAGGTCGGTAAAGATACAACAAACGCTTCACAAAGCATGACCCCATTTTACCTAAACTTCCAGTTCGAACCGGAAGTTGAAAATTTCAAAAATTCTTATCTCAAAAACCACGTATTTGTTCATCATAATTTTTGCAACATTATTATAGATGAGTGAGCCTGCTCAAACTTTTGCACAGACATGACAACATTTTGACCTTTACATCTGGACATTAAAGCGCACGTGTCTCTTGACCCGAGTTGACAATGTACGATAGTGTAATAACACATGGAGGCCCCACGCAAACGGTGAACCTGTGCATGCACGTTGCACGTGTAGCTTAGTTTACACGTGTATGTATAGTCTTGGTTCCAAGACGCTTAAGTTAAAGACTAGTGTATGTACTGTACAGCTACATGGCTACATGTAGGAATACATTTGGCGTCGCTCGGTGTATTCCGGGCCAGAATCCATACTTCTGAACATCGGATCAACTTCAAATCTACACCATGCCCATCAAGCATCACATGACATCACCTTAAAGGTGCATTTTTTTAAAGATTTATATTTACAAGAAAAAAAGCACGATCAAGCTAAAACTTTGCATGTATTCAAACCGGGATGTGTAACATCTACAATTTTAGGTCTCATCACGATGAAGCCACCATGCGTATTGTGACGTCACCTTAAAGGTGCAATTTTCAAATACGTATATTTAAAGATAAAAATGCACGATCAAGCTGAAACTTTGCATGTATTCAAGTCGGGATGTGTAACATCAAAAAATTTCAGGTCCTGTTCCAATGACATCATCATGTGTCACGTGACGTCACCTTAAAGGTGAAGTTTTACAAGAAATATATAAACAGAAAAAAAATTGCAATCGAGCTGAAACCTTGCGCGTATTCCAGTCGGGATGTGTTACATCTACAATTAAAGATGCATCACGATGACGTCATCCAGCATCATGTGACGTCACCCTAAAGGTGCACTTTTCATATAATTATATTTACAGATAAAAATTCAAGATCAAGCGGAAACTTTGCATGCATTCAAGCCGGGATGTGTTACATCCAAAATTTGAACTCCTGTTATAATGACGTCATCAGATGTCACACGAAGTCACCTTAAAGGTGAAGTTTTAAAAGGAACAGCTCTGTGTTTCGTTTGTGAACGAACACTCAGCTCTAGTTTGACTTGGTTTTTTTTGTACTTTTTTCAAAGACTATAGGTCTCTTCTCAGAATTAAAGTTTCTGTCGTAAAAAATGCTTTTGACCGATGAAATAATAATGTAAAAATAATAAAAAGACATTTGTAAAGCGCCTAATGCAAAAGCCTCTAAGCGCATAAAGAGAACAATAAAATATACAATGAGTGAAAGATACATTACAAGTAAGCAGATTACAAATAAGCAGCTTCAAACAAATGAGTTTTTAACAGAGACTTAAAACAATGTAAAGAACTAGCCTGGCGAATATGCACAGGAAGACTATTCCGAAGAAATGGAGCAGCATAAGAAAAAGATCTTTGACCATAAAAAAGAAGAAGCTCTTGTAGTTGTGGTAAGCAATGACTGTTGAGATGAACGTAAAGTTCGAGTAGGGGAATAATGGTGAACAAGTTCAGATAAATAAGCAGGAGATTGACATGTTTGAGCTTTGAAAGTGAACAAAAGAATTTTATAAATTGTACAAAACTTAAATAGGTGATTTCGGGTAAAATTACGCACAAACCAATGCCAGCTTAGGAGCCACAAGTAGCCAAAACTTTGGGCGTGCAGCAGAAATGCATAATGTGTAACAAAATGACTTACCAGCAGGATAGTCATTGTCCTAGTAAGGACTGGCACTTTAAAAAAAGAAACCACATTTACGTTTTCATTTTGGCAGGAGCTGTACCAAGATGCAGTGCAGAAGCAAGAGAAGATGTCTTCCAAACAAGAAAAGACTCATGATAAACTGGTGGATCTCCAAGCCAAATTCACGTATGTACAACTTTACTGAGCTCAGATTTTTTTTAAGTAGAGCCAGTAATTGTTTTTAAAATTAACCCAAATCCTCCAAATTCCTAAGGAGGAATTGATCTGACTTTGTAAGATTCAGGACTGTAGGCTCAAATAAAAATTGCTTATCAGTGGAACTGGCGTGCCAATCTTTATCCAAGTCCAAACAATTGGGTAGTGAGGTACAATTGAGTGAAGTAAGTGTTGTTTGAAGCTTTGCATAGAGTGTAAAAATAAGAAGTAACTATAAATAAATAATAAACTTGCGGGTACAACCATGTGTAAAATCTCTTTTAGAGTGAAGTATTTGGGAGGATATGGGAGGGTCTCTAGCCAAGGACACTGGGGGTTAAGGTTAAGTTTCTACCAAACACAAGTTATTCTCTCATGTGAGATAGTTAATTGACTATCGTCAGTTTGCATGGTACAAAGTCGTGTTGCTTTGTGATGTCGGAACAGCTCTGCGTAGAGTAGAACCGAATTCTAAATGTTTTCAATGATCACCAAACATTAACCTCGCTATGCTGTTTACTACCCAGGATACAGAAGCAGCGTAACAGACAGATGTTAGAGGGCAGTCTTGACATAAGCCCTGGTAGGCATCTTAGTAAGAAGCCGACACAAGGACCTCAAGTTGACTCCATCACTGAGAAGGTAGGTTGAGGGGTTGGGGAGGGGCAGACATACGAACCTCTGGAGGAGGGTGTAATGGTAAACATAATCGGATGCACATGTGTGTTCTTGGTATTCGTAGGCTGCTTCCAAATCAAGTGACTTTGGCTATTGGCTGCATTGGCAACATTGAAGATTAGGACTTTCCGGCATTCCAGCCATACCCACTGCTAAAGCCATTAAAGGGTCTGTATACATTTGGTAATGACTCTGAAAATTAATGGCAATAAAAACTTACTTGGTAAGAAGTACAGCAGCTTTGGATAGTATAATGCATTTTGAGAAACTTTTCACTCAGAAGTACTGCGGATTTATGGAAAAAGATATCACTTTTTATCACAAAAATTTTAATCTGAGAAGCGTTACTGCAGTAATGTTTCTCAGATTGGGTATTCCAATTGCAGATTATTCTTCCTGCGTGGACACAACCGCTCCAGATTTTCGGCAATAACTCAAAAAACGCTACCACCTTTTGAAATGAAATTTTCACAGGCTAGTTTTATGGTGTATATCTACAACTACATAGGATTGAAACAAACAGTGGATTCCAATTACCAAACGTATACAGACCCTTTAATTCAGACACATGGCCTTATTGTTTCAGGCTATTTTCATCTATTCATATTTATTAAAGAGAGGGCAGCACAAAGCTGAATCATGTGGAATTTTACAAAAGGTAACGATGTAAATTATTGCACTACAAAGGTAACAATGTAAAATATTGCACTCAAAAATATAACATAACAGAAAAAGCTTTTACAGTTATTGTATCTGTATCGGCTGTTCCAGCAATACAGGAGAATCTGTATCCTGCTGGAGTGGCGATTGCATGGCGCATCAACCCTTTTCACTGGTGCCACATTTCTATAGCAATGCTGGAGTACTATGCACATGTAGGATACGTACTCGTAGTGCCATCCAGCATTGCGTTTCGTTGTACAAGTTCATGTATGCGTGGGTAGGTATACACATTCAAACCGGGGACCCATAACAAAAGAGGACAATAGGGTCCCTGGTTCGGTAAAGGGCCACAGTTGGAAAATGTGTACAAAACCAATGGGAGCTGTTGCAAAAAAGTTGAAGTACAAACAAAAGAGGGACAATAGGAGGTCCCGATTGCAGGTGTTTACACACTTGGGTGTGAGTTGTGTGCGTGTGATTTGCGCATGTAAGTACTCCAGCATGGCGAGCGATGAAATAGTGATGTCATCTAAGAAGTCTGTTGAGGAGCTATATGGTGGAAATGAACAAAGTGTTGTAGACAGGGTCAGCTGCTGCAATCTGAAACTGGTTTAGCTCAAACAGACTCAACCTAAAAGAAATAACCTATTTTAAACATATTTACCTAAAAGAAATTTGTGTTTTGTCTGTTAGGTTTGGAGTGAGCTGGACAAAAGCATATCTCGTCACCTACAAGCAGGTATTTACTTGTTTGTAATTAATGCATATTATTGAATATCACAATCATACCTTTGTTGCAATTGATAGGGAAACTACATGCTACTCTTTCGGTCAAGATTCTGAGTCATCGGAGTGTTAATAATAATAATAATAATACGCAGTTCTAAAATAGCGCTTTATACTCCTGATGTGTGTCTCAAAGCGCCCAGTATTTTTCCTACAAGGTAAGTGGAGTTACGTGTTGAAGTATGAGACCTATTCCTTTGCAGAGCACCATGTAATGGTTTACAAGGTGTAATATGCAGCCAATCAAACCAGTTGGTTCGAATCCCGGTCATGACACCTGTGTCCCTGGGCAAAACACTTAACTATAATTGCTTCTCATCACCCAGGAATACCTGCAAGGGTAGAGGATTGTTGATGTAAATGATGAGAAACCTGTGTGCCCATTTATCTGCCGGTGCTGCATACTCCTAAGGAGTTGAGATGGTTTTAGAAATACTTAAGGCCTGATGAACAGGGGTAATAATCAAGTGACATGTTTTGAGGGGCCTTCTTGGCATTAACAAGATTCCCTCTTCTTCGATTCCCTCTTTTAGCAAAGTAGGCACAGTTAAAATATGAACAAATTTCTTGTGAATTCATCAAACATGCTTGAAAAACTTAATGCTCGTGGCATATACTCTCATACATATAACCTATCCCTCATCTCTGATTTTAAAATTATTGTGTTAACCTATCAGCACCCGATGTCGGGGCATCACTGGCTGAACTAAGAGCTGGCTCGCTGAGTAGAAGTTACGATGGATACAACTCACCACTCCGACAGGAAAACAACCAGTACCTCGCCACACTTAGGAAGAACTATTTCGTCTAGTTCAAGAATTAATGACATATGTTGACCAATCCTACAAAATGAGTCTGAGGTAACTTTAAGCGACTGTTTATTTCATTAACAGTCCTCTGAAATGTGACCTTGCTACAAGTTTTGTTCAGATATTAGATAAATTTATTGCCGGAGAGTTCGCCCCCTTCTTTCAAGTCTTCAAATGTGCAATAACGGACTTATGTCAGTATCTACCAATTTGGGCCCAATTTAAAAAAGCTGCTTAAGCACAAAAAGTAGCCAAGCACAATTAAAACAGAATAAGGTTACCAGCCAAAATACTGTGTCGCATGTACCATCTGTGACTGGTATCTGGCTCATTTTTGCTGAGTGGAAAATTGTTAAGCAATGTTTTCTGCTTAAGCAGCTCAATGAAATTGGGGCCTGGGCTCAGTTTTATAAAATCTGGATAAAGTTTTCTGCTCATGGATCGACCCTTAGTTTCTATTTCATGAACACTGCTTAGTGTAAACAAAGCAAGAGGGTGTTATTTTGGTTTGACACTGATATGTGTGTAATAAGCACTGTGTACTTGGTGTTTTCCAAGTCCTGCTAAAATCCACTGGGTTACTGGATGGGATTCGAACCCATGACCCCCTGCTTTCCAGAGCAAATGTTTTAGCTGCAAGGCCACCGAGCATGCCGAGGCTAGATCAAATCCAGTAATTAGAAGCGGGTACTGCAAGCAATTTTATTTATGTAACTATTGCATCTAGGATTAATGAAGATTATTGTACAAATGGCTCGCTAATTTGCCAATTGTCAAGCAGATGAGTAATGTAACATCTCGAATCCATTTTGTATGTGCACACACGCCAATAATATCTTCTTGATCATTTATGAAAGAAGCAGGGACCAAGTTGAACAAATAAAAACGTTGTGGGGACCTTTGTTCCATTGTGCAAAAGTCCCCATAGCTTTGTGTATGCCTACCCACATTTGATTACACACATTTTCTACTATCGTAAACACAAAAGTTCGCTTATTGGTAAACCGCTTCATGAAATAGCTTTGTAAAGCTGTTAAGCAAAAAAGGTTTCCCCGCAAATTTTTCTGTTAAGCAAAAATTAGCGGGGAAACCAGTCATGTAAAATATTCATTGCATGGTATCTTGGCTGATAACCTGTTTTCACTAAGCAAGATTTGTATTTCCATAAAGCGATTTATTGCTTAACAACTGTATGAATGGGGCTTTGGTTCGGAGACCACAAAATCAAGATCTGTGACAAACAGAATAATAAACATGGGCTGCAATGTTAACTAACCTCAAGTAGTTTAAGAGTGTGAAAAACAAGATGCTGTGGCTGATTCTTTATGACCAAACCATTTACCAAGCTGTTGTGTGTGTTGAGTTTAAGTTCCTTGTATGCTGTTTTTTACCAATACTTTGACCAATTCACTGAAATGTTTAACTCGGGTTAAACTCCTAAGATTTGAAAAGATACTTTTGATGTCAGTCATTAGACTGTGCAAGTCTTGTGTGGACTCAACAGGCCTATGAGAACACATGAGTACTGGGTTGCATGCACTGTGCCAATTTCATGAAAGTTAGACATGTAAGAGTGCTGCACCAAAATAGCGGGAATTTAACATTTATTATTTTTTTAAATGTTCTATAATTTTTTTCAGGGATTTCTGTTGATCAGTTAAGAATTATTCCTACTATAGATCGTGCAGTTAATGTTTGAAAAGTAGGGGGGCAGTATATTCCATTCCCCTCCCCCCATTCATAAAATGTGTGGGGTGCTGGATCACCCACAGTACCCCTTGAGTGTAGTCCTGTTACTGCTGAAGCATTTAGCTCTGATATATTGTGTAATTGGCTGTTTCAGCGCAGCACACTGGAACAGGTAATGTTTTTGTTAAAGTTTTGTTCTTTATATGTACGGAAATTAATGCGCAATCAAGCCGAAACCTTCTGTGTATTCATGCCGGGATGTGTTACATCAAAAATTTGAGGTCCGGTTATAATGACATCATTAAATGTCACATGACGCCACCTTAAAGGTGCAGTTTCACAAGGAACAACTCTGTGTTTCGTTTGCAAATGAACGCACAGCCCTTGTTTTTATGTTTTTTATTTTGTTCACACGTTAAAGCAATGTTTGCAGGAACCTTAGGTTTCCAAAAACATTTGTAAACACACAAGACATGCACAGTCTATTACAAACGTTTTAGAGATCTAGGGGAGTTTGACGTTGTTTGAAAAACGTTTATCATCCTCATTGACTTTGTGCTTGTTATGATGACATTGTCGTCAAAACTAGCATCAATTATTACACTGTGTATTTGTGTGTGTGATGTGTATATGTAACTTGGTTTTTTTATCTTGTAAATATTGTTTTGTAAACTTGAAATGTTTGCGACTGCATTGTAAGCTTGAAATTGTAAAAAGTTGTTCTCACTCTTGTAAGGTAAGTCTAAATCACTTTGTGGCCTTCATTGTAAACTTTTACTGAGTCGGCTGAAGCTTGGTTGGTACTTGATGTGAATGCGAAAGCCAAGTGAAATTTCCTTGTGCCACAATGGGAAAACAACGCATAGTTATTGTTTGTGACATGAAAACTCGCTTCGCTTTCGCCTGAAGTATGAACCAGGCTTTAATGGCTATTGTTTTCAATTCGCCTTAAATGCACCTTGAAATGCTATGTTTATTCAAAGTCTGTTACTGAAGGACTTTCAAGTCTGAAAATAATTTTGTTGTAAAATGTTGTTTCCTTCAGCGCTGTGTTCAGTGGTTTATTTTAAAATAACTTAATTTCTAATGTCTTGAAATTTATTGAAATAGTCAATCCTAATCAGTTGACAGTGTTATGTTAACAAACAAACAAACTCACTGGTAAAATTTTACAGTGTTTTAATATGTCCTACTATTTGGTTTCTGGTTTTAAACATTAGCTTTTCACATTGAGTTTTATGCAAGTTTTTATTATTATTTCCTTTTTGGTCCATCATTATATACTTGCCCTAAAATATGAAGACCTCCGTCCATGTACAAAATGCCTTCCTTGTTGGAATACTTCCTGTTAGTTTGGCCTGCCCTTTATCTCTCCCCTTCCTTTTAGAGGGGGGGGGCAAACCAGTACCAAAGTCTTTGCTTCAAATCCTCAAATTAATTTTAAGGAGTAGGTTCGTTCATTACAATAAAATGAACAGTCTACAGATGGTTTGATAGCCAGAAGTTCACATTCAGAATGATTTCAGAGTGAAGAATAAACTTTTGTGAATTGATTAATGTAGGACAGTGAACACTGTCATTTCTAGCTTCCGTAAATATCTCTGGATTTTTATTGCAGTAAAGTTACAGTGTCACTTTTGTTTGTTCTTTTTTTTGTTACATTTCCAAACCCTAATATTTTGCAAACATATTTATTTATTTATAAATATTCATAATTCCCCAAAAATTAAACTGATTTATTTATTATATGGTCTTTTAAAAAACTGTTGTAAACAGCGACAGTTTTATTTATGTGCCAGGAATTATCAATCCTGTAAAACATATAATATCGTTTCTGTCCACCCTTGTTAAAGACCCTATTTCAATAAATTAATTGTTTTTAACTCTGTAAAGACCATTTGAATTTAAGACTCACTCATTTATTAGAAATGTATCGGAAAAATAATACGACTTCTGACTGCTGGCACCCCCGAACAAATATATTTACAAAATAGGGAGACCACCAACATAGGACTTGATAGCTCAGTTGGTAGAGCACCGGCACGTTAATCTAGAGGTAGCAGGTTCAAATCCTGTTCTTCCTTGTCAATTTTTCTTTGTTCACCCAAATTTTAAACACAGTACACATATTAATAATATTACAAAACAAAAATCTGATTTTGTATTAGAGATGTATGTTGAATGTCTGGATGAGAAACATTGGAAATTGTCAATTAGGGTCATGACCTTTACTCATTCTCTCTGTTTTACTTTGGTTAAAGGGATTGTATCCGTTTGGTAATTGGAATCCACTGTTTGTTTCAATCCTATATAGTTGTAGATATATACCATAAAACTAACCTGTGAATATTTCATTTCAAAAGGTGGTAGCGCTTTTGAGATATTGTCGAAAATCTGGAGCGGTTATGTCCACGGCAGGAAGAATTATCTGCAATTGGAATACACAATCTGAGAATATTACTGCAGTAACGCTTCTCAGATTCAATTTTTGGGGGATAAAGACTTATATCTTTGTTTATAACCGCAGTACTTCTAAGTGAAAAGTTTCTCAAAATGCATTATACTATCCAAAGCTGCTGTAGGCCTACTTCTACCAAGTAGGTTTTTATTGCCATTAATTTTCAGAGTCATTACCAAACGTGTACAGACCCTTAGATCCAGAGTGATAGTAGTTTGTTATATACATGTACGAACCAACTCAAGCACAAACAGGGTTTTATGACATTCAAAGTTAAACCTGCATTACTTCATAAAGTTTCGGCTCTTTTTTATCATAAAAATGTGTGTGGTTTTCTTTGTAAAGGAAAATATTATTTTAGAGATTTAATTATTAATGTTTTAATGTGAATTAATTAACTAACTAAATGTTTGAATTATATGTATTATTTATTTATTTAGAGTTGATGTGAACATACAATTTATTAATCCTTAAGTTTGAAAAGCATTCAATAAATACTGTTGGAAAATGAACATTGGGTCTTAAAGGTACAGGTTTGGTAAGGATACAAAAGTTCAAACTAGATCCATTTTTTTCTGTGAAATATTTCTCACTGACCTAAAAAATGCAACTGAACAGATTTTGGTTGTAACAACTAAAATTAAGGACAATTTACATGCTGAAAATATTGTGCGTGGTTTTTCACTATTTTCTCCTGACTCACACCGAACGGATTAAGCCCAAATTTTCACAGGTTTGTTATTTCATGTATATGGTTGATCTCACAAGGCATGAACACTGTCTGCGACTATTTGGTAAGTTCTACCAATCCTGTATAATACCTTTAAGCTCTCCTATGTGCCAAGTCCAACAATTTGTTTAAACCGTCTTGGATCTAAAAACTGAACCTTCACTAAGAATTACAACTTGCAATATTCTGGTCTCCTCAGATATGGTATCTGGGACCAAAATACGTACTTGTCTAAGGTTACATTGAAAATGAACTTGTAAATTTATTCTGGTAATTCCAGCATCTTTTAAGTTTAATTATTGTTCAATGATCTTGTGTTGATTTGAAGTTAAAATAAAATATTTTGGGTCCATATTTTGTTGTCTCTTTTAGATTTGTTTGTTTGGCCGAGTGTTACAGACAAAATAAGTTTTGGAAGAAGCCGTTCTTGTTGTCAGCCTCACTTGGGACAATGACAAATGCTGTCATAGGAAGGGTCCAAAGAGGTCCACTGGGGACTTTATTCATTTCGGGGACCTGCTATAATAATTATTTAAAAAAATAATCGGAGAAAGTTGTCCCAAAATAATTAATTGCGCCCTCAAGAGAGAGTTCGTGGAAAAAGCTCCCTCAATCGGATGGATTTTAATGCAACCAGTTATCGGTTGCCTCGGCGGTGTGTCCGATCAATCAATCAGTCATTGTCAGGTAATCGTTTAATTGCCTGCTGGACCTGGGATCACCGGGAGTTGACACTGACATTACATGTAACGGTAAACGGATTTGATCGGATCAAAACATGTAAGCACCTACCTTGTTTTCGGTGTTTTTAGCAAGTGTTCATCAATTCAAAGGCTGAGAGTGAGAACAAGATACTTCGGTAAGTTCTTATCTTCCTACATCGATTGTTATTTTGTTGTTTTTTAATTGGAAAAAAAGGAAGTTAATACCCAGTTTTATTTTAGCACTCGTGACTCACGCACAAAAAAATGAAACATCATTCAAATCATAGAGCCATTTTTTTTAAAGCATGTTTAGTTTTTACTCCTCGCGGCACGGAAAAGCACAATAATTCCTGCTGTAGATGTAACTTTCGTTCTGATTATTTGTTTGTGTTGCAAGTTTGGCTCATTTTGTAGAGGATGAAATAATATGTTGAATGAATGATTTGCACAGTTACAGTGACAGTTGTTTTGTTTGACCCGGCCTAGGGGGCCTATTTTGTATTTACTTATTGAAGCTTTGATTTTTAGGTTTGAAACAGGTTGGGATTGCATGGTTTGTTATGGAATAGAGTGCGTTCGATTAGCTTCCCCGGGTCGACCTAGGTATTCTCCCGATGCGTTCGAATAGCTTTGAGTTTGTTGACGTCATTCTGGGGCCTCACCCGGGTCAGCCCCAAGTACCCTGCTTGTGGAGCGGGTCACTTGGGGCTGACCGAGGTGCATGATGTCACAACCAAAAACTTTCTCAATGGCCACCATTTGTTTGTACTTTTAGCGGGACACTTTCAGAAAGTTTGACCCACATTTTCACCCGTAAAACAGAGACTTTGTGAGCATTAAGTATTTTTGTACTCGAAGACGAGTACCGGTACTTTGGTATCAACGTGGGCTTATAAAATAATTTATCGTTGCAGTTTTACCTTCAAAATAATTACACTACAATCTTTTCGTGAAGTAATGCACAACATGCACAACATGAAAGTAGTTCAGGGTCGGCTGTCCCAAGATGATGTGAATGCTGGGGGAAGTTGGCGTTCGATTAGCTTATGTCAGGGGCTCACCCAGATGAGCACACCTGGACCGACCCGGGGATGATAATCGAACGCACCCATAACTAGATGAAATGAATTTAGGCAGAGGATTTACCATGCACCGGGTATCTTTTAGCAACTGTTAATTTAAAGGACTGGCACTGAACAAGCGCAGTGACTGTTTTTTGGGAACTTAACCATTTTACCGTGATATTTATGTTAAACAGTTTAGTCTGGTTCCGCGCCAACATTGTCCTTGTGACTTCATAGTCACAAGATCTATGCAAATCAGATCATTTATAATATTCACACCAATATTTCCCTTTAAAAAATCCTCGGGAGCCACAAATTAGAAAACGAAAAAAAGGTTTTTAATATCCATTGAAATGTGGGAATCAATTTATTTTAGTAATAGAAGAGATAATTCTTAATTTTGGGGATGAACAAAAACAATTGTAAAAGTGAGACTCAATCCTCGTATCTTCCGCTACACAATTGGGATTGAAAGTTTTCAAAAACCTTGTACACTTTTTGCTACTTGTGTTCGTGTCGAAGAGGTCGCTATACTATCCTGTAAAACAGCTCTGCTTAATAATAGTGCTCATTAAAAGTAAGTTAATAAATGCCAGGTATAGGCCTATTATCCACTACCAAAAAAGAAAAAAAACCACAATGATGTAGTCTACTTTGCCTTATTTTTCCAGATCAGGCACAGCAATATGGCAGGATCTGTCTCTTTTGAGCCGTAAAGTTTAAACTCAAGATGGCCAATGTGCAGGAAGACAACATGACAGCGAACCAGCAGAGGGCGCTTGACCTTTTGCTGCGACTCAAGCATGAGTTTGACCCCAGCCATCTCAGCGAAGCGTGCAGGGAGCTTACCGGGCTGATTGTAAACCAATGTAAGTTTGAAGGATGTTTAGCCGCTTTGTCTTAAAGAGGGACTCCAAGGTCAAATTAAGTTAATTGTGATTCACTCATTTTCCAATAGATAGAGTCCAAATGAATACGGGGAAAATTGTTTACAAGTCTTTAACACCACGTTAATGGTGTAAAACGCCACTGTGTTTGATACCCTTCAAGTGCAATTTGAAGTTCGGTGACATCACATTTCAAATATGGTCTATACATTTTTCTACAAGAAAAAATTCAGTTCATTCCTGAATTTTGATGATATTCTATCAAAATAGCATTTAATTTGACCTTTTGACTAGCGCAAAAATTCCTCTTCGGAATGTACAGATCTACTTGTTTTCTTTTGTCTGATGATGTCATCTTTCAAATTTTGCTCTAAAAGTATGAAATAAAATGACATTTATTTTTACACCATTTGAACGTGAGGTTAGAGACTTGTAATTTTCCCCCCACTTTCATGAGGACTCTATTGGAAAATGGGCGCATAGCAAAACTTAATTTGACTTTGGAGACCCTCTTTAATCTGTTGTCAAGATAAAGGTACATTGAATGTTTAGGAGTACAACGGTGATAATTTTGTTCATGAGTTGATGGATTGAATTATAATTATTACTAAAAAAGTTTTATACAATATTGCATTCAACTCAGCTGCTGGTTGAATGGAACATTCAATCTTTCAACTCTGAAAATATTCTCTCCATTGCGTGAATGTAAAACATTCAAGGAGATCTTTGTCGCTTGGAAGAAAAAAACTATCAACAAAATGTACAAGATTGTGCGTTCACTGCGAGGGCGTTTTGTACTGCTGTGTATAAGGCGTGCACGTATGGGGTTGGGTCTGGCGTGCAATAATAAAAATTGATGGGAAGAAAATGCATGATGAATATTTTCCCAGGTTGTATTGTAAACTTGGGTGTGATCCCTGGCTATACGGCAATTACAGGTTGAATGGCTTCTGACTGGCACCCCAAACAAAAATATTGACAAAATAGGGAGACCGCCAACATGAGGGCTAGATAGCTCAGTAGAGCATTATCACGTTAATTCGGAGGTCGTCGGTTCAAGTCCTGCTCTAGTCAATTTTTCTTTGTTCAACCCAAAATTATTTAAAATTTCATGCAGTCAGTTTCGCTTGTGGTTTATTACTTGATAGTACCAAAATACACGGTTTCTGACGTAGGCCATGTAATGGTTTGAACAATGAATGCAGCATGACCTTTTCAAGGATACAGAGGAAGTCCAGTGGATTGACCCTAAAACTGGTAGTAAAAAGTATTATTATTAACAAGGGTATTATTCATCAATTAATTACATGAATACAAAGGATTTCTATGCATGCTGTTCTCTTAGCGGGTGGGGCTTAATTCCATACAGTGGAGAGTCAGTTCATGAATATAAACATTTCTGCATTTTGCTCTAATAGTGAAATTAATGAGCTACAAGATGTGATCTTGTTGTAGTGGCTTTCTTTTATAAATTAATTTAAGCCCTGACCCTGTTTATAAAAAATGAAAAAAATAGTTAATGGCCTGACCACACAGCACATAAACAGGTATTAGTGAGACAGAAGCAGTCAAGTGGAAAGAAATAAAAAGAGAGAGAGGCAGAAAGCACACAGAAAAAGCAAGGGATGAACAATGAAGAAGGAAACAAAGGGGGGGTGGGGGAGAGGGAAGGGGCTGGTTTAACCACAAGAGGCAAAGGTAGGGCAAGAGGGAGGAAAACAGGCCTGGAATTACTTGAAGGCCTCTGTTGCCCCTGGTCTTGGCCTTGGTGCCCCTTCCAAAGTTTCCCATAGACCTGAAGATTTTACAATAGAACTGCTCTTTGC
Source organism: Plazaster borealis (assembly GCA_021014325.1). Taxonomy (NCBI): domain Eukaryota; kingdom Metazoa; phylum Echinodermata; class Asteroidea; order Forcipulatida; family Labidiasteridae; genus Plazaster; species Plazaster borealis. Next base: position 32,935,925 of record CM037474.1, on the reverse strand, counting down.
AAAATGCAAATGGCCTTGCCCTCTTAAAGATGAAATTCCAGGTCTGGAAAAAGTAATTATTAGTGAATAAGAAATAACTATAAATAAATAGTAAACTTGCGGGTACAACCATGTGTAAATCTCTTTGTGGGAGTGTTGGCTCTGAAAAGAGCCGGGTCGCGACCTTTCAAATAGTATACTCTGCTCGTCTTCAGTGAGTATCAATAAATAAATTGTCAATAGTTTTTCGGAAAAACAGCTGATGTAATTTTCTTGCCTGTCATTTAAAGGCAGATTACCAAATTCAATCACAATTGTATCAAAGATCTTTGGGGTGAAAGCAAATATCGTATGGCGTGTCATGGCTGAGTGGATAAGAGCACCAGACTCAAGCTCTGGTGTTTGTGAATTCAAAACTAGGCTCTCTGTTTATTCTATTGAAAAACAAACAATGAACGCTTTGATACCAACCCAGTATTTTCATTATTATTATTAATGATGTAAGGAAGCTGGTACCAGCACTGACTCAATGCATACCATTAACTTATTAAGTGCTAATGGCAGTTCATTGCTTCAGGCTGTATATTACACACTACATCTATGGTATTATAGTCAATCAAGTACAGATTTAGGGACTTGGACTCTGTTTACACTCATGACCCCTGCTGACCATTCCATTGGTCATCACAAGTTATTGGTCATCCCAATAAGTTTACATGACTGATTCAACCATTGAGGTAGATTCAACACTGATAAAAGTTGACTGAGTCTGCTGAAGTGTGACAAGGTGAAAAGTCACATGGTGTAGTTTCTTTTGCTTTTGCTATTTTCGTGGATTTTCTTTTCTCATTGAATTTGTTCAACCTTCGCTCTACTCCCTTGTCTTCTTCATTGTTCATCCCTTGCTTTTTCTGTGTGCTTTCTTCCACTCTCTCTTTTTATTTATTTCCACTTGACTGCTTCTGTTATACCAGTACACTTGTAATTTGTGTGTTGTGTTTTCAATTAGCCTTTGAGAAAGACTCTGCTAGGGTTGAAATGTCAGACCACTAACTTTTTTGTGTGCATTTATACCGTGTGTTTTTTGTTTTGTTTTTCATTTATGCCAATTTTACATTACAGCAGTTAAGTATCTGTGGTAAAATTCTACAGCCACAATACTATCATAATTGTAAACAGTTCTACCAGTTAAACCCTGGGTGGATCAGTTATTGTTTATTACCATCTGGTTCTGCCTTCTTTGGTGACCCTATCAAGTCAACCAGACTAATTTACAATAGCTCTTTGTGGTCTCATTCAGTTAGTCAGAAACCAAAACACTGTAAAAGAAGTTTGGAAAGTTATGTGTTTATAATAAAAAGGACAGAAACGACAGAACTGTCTGGCAATTTTTGTGTGACAATAAACTGTGCGAGTCTCCCGCAAGAAAACAACAAACAAGAAAACAACTGTCTATGACATCTAGGGGGCAGGAGGAGACTCACATGTTGACCAGCTAAAAAGGACGCAGCGCAACAAGAAACCGCTGAGTTGAGGACGCTGATGCTGGACTGGGATGCGTGGAAAGGGACCATCAGACTCGGAGGCTCCGGAGATGGCGTCGGCTGAAGACGACCTCTTGCACTTTTCAACTACTACTAGCAATTTGTTACAATACAATTTCAATTTTTATATAATAACAAATAAAACTTGGGGGGAGGATGCTTATTTTTTTTGAAACCCCATTTGCCAATCACACCTGGATTTGTGCAATGATAACATGAACGTCAGTTGGGCAAAATTCTTAATTATTCACTGGTAACCGGAAACGAAGGTCAAGTCTCATTCTCAGTTTTTCTTTGTTGACTTATTGAATTTATTTTATTTTCATATATATTTCAGTTCCTAAATTTTACTTTCCCAACAATAATTTGTATAGCCATAAACTGAAGTTAAACTGAATGTATGAAGAAACAGAATAGGCACACGTAAAACTCAATATGGTTGGGACCAACTTGGTCCCGAAAGTTCAAATACGCGCAAGACTTGCACAGTCTATAGAGGAAAAAAACATATTACGAGAAATACTGTTTTCTTAAAGGTATCGTACACGTTTTGTAATGACTCAAAACAAATATTAGCATAAAAACTTACTTGGTAACAAGCTACGGAGAGCTGTTGATAGTATAAAACATTGTAGGAAACGACTCCCTCTGAAGTAACGTAGTTTTTGAGAGAGAGGTAATTTCTTACTAAAATAATAAAAACTCTTGCAAGAAGTTTTTATTCCTAATTTGAAAGCACACAAATTTGTACAACTTGGGTGTTTTTCTTTCATCATTTTCTTGCAACTTCGATGACCAATTGAGCCCAAATTTTCACAGGCTTGTTATTTTATGCATATGTTGGGATATACCAAGTGAGAACACTGGTCTTTGACAATTACCAAACGTGTACGATACCTTTAATGCACTCAATTATAGAAAATAATAATTCTTAATAAATTGTTAATTTCCGACACCCCCCTCCCCGTTCTAGCTGTGATAATCAATCAATCAATCAATCATTCAAAATGTATAAAGCGCCTAAATCAAAGGTTTGCTCAAAGGTGCTGAGGCACAGAAGAAATAAATAAGTCCTGAAACAAGTGGGCTTTCAGAAGTGTCCCTGATGTGATTTGGAAGATTATTCCAGAGTTTGGGTCTATGGACTGAGAAAGTGACGTGATACGGAAGTAAGTTGTTTGGAAAAAATGTAAGAGATCTCCTCAGTATACTTACCAACTCGCTCAACAACTACAAGTACAATCATAACACTTGCAGTATTCTTTTGTTTTTTTAGTACAGTGGCTTGAAATTATTACTTGTTAACTTTGTGAAGTACCAAATTAATGATGCTTGATTGATCAGGCAGTAATTCAAGTGGAGTTGCTGGTTTGTAAATCTCTTATAAGTAACTGTACTACCCAGATTAGTTATTTTATTAGTGTGACCATTGTATGGTTGTTGATCAAGCATGAAAGATTAAGAAGTGGACTTGTTTACAAGGAACACTACAGTTCATTTCTGAAGAAACTGCTGACTCACAGTACTTGGCATAGATCCATAAATCTGTTTTTGTGATTTTACTGTGCGCTGGAAAGGTTGCATGGATAATGTATAGAAGGTTGGGCGCAATCAGTCGATATACACGTTCGGTCGATCATGACGCTTTCGGTTGATCTCGATGCTACCAGTCGTACACCTTTTTTATTTATCAACCCTGGAGGTTTTTGTTTAAAGGTTAGTAAAGTCCCAGATATTCTACAGAATCGACCCCTCACGCAATATGAGCGACCGATTGTGCAGATCGACCAAATGCGCTCAACAATGTAGATAAACCTATCTCTGAGAGTCCGTCAGTCTTTCCATGGTTGATCCAATCCATAGAATTACTAGCAAGTCAAGTATCGACCCTGTCCAATGGTCGCGTGTGACCCTTGTTGACCGCTCCGCAGGGTTCTCCCCAGGATTTGTTTTCAAAACTGTGGGGCATTCTTGACCCAAATTTTGAAGTTTGGCCGAAGTACGCTGAATTGAAACAAGGTCTTCGGAATGTTTTCTACTTGGTATTTATCTTGGTTTTAAAAGCCCTACTGTGCAATCTGGAGCATTTTATATGATTTTCTCTTGATATTTTTTGTGAAAAAAAAAATGAAAAAAAAGTACAATAAAAAATAATTTTTTAAATTTTGTTTGTGTCACGTATTGGCAGAAATTTGCGCGTAATGGCATGCAAATCGCGCGTATCGGCCCGAATGAGGAGAACCCTGAGGCTACATCGGTTATCAATAAGCCATTGGTCAGCTGAATGGCAATATTGACCCTTTGCGCCGACGTCACACGTCGCTGACTGTCTGCTATGGGCTGCCATTTTTTAAGTTAAAATTGCATGTAAAGGTATGGTGTGCGTCTAAGTGTGCGTGCGTTGCTTGTTATCATTGCACAGTAACACACACAGATTCTGACTCCAGAAGTGACCAACCAAGTTTACTGTGAGCGATGGCGTCAGGGCCCAATTTCATGGAGCTGCTTAAGCACTAAAAGTAGCTAAGCACAAACCTTTTTCTCTTCCAGAATAAGGTTACCAGCTAAAATGCCATAATGTCACATTTGTGGTTTTTTTTTCGATTTTTTTTTGCTAAGCAATTGCTAAGCAGAAGCTCATAAGCTGGCTCCAGGAATTGGGGGGAATTGGGTTAATACAGGCTAACATTACCTTTCAAAATAAGGAAACTGATCAAAGTAGACTTACTTTCTGTCTACAAAAGCAACAACAAACCATTATTGATCTGTCCATCAAAACCGCTACTGCTTGTCCAAGAGTTCAACAGATTAGACCTAATCTTCCATTGCAGAGTCAACAATGTTTTCCCTCATGAAGTAACAAGTAAACAAAATAGGACAGAGTAGAAGATTCACAATCACATCCCAGCTGCCCCCCTAAAAGCCCCATGAAAATCCTTTATATGGAACCTTGCTCTATGCTTGGAGCATTCTTATAGTACCAAATTTGACATTTTAAAAATGAATTGTCTTCTCACATTGTTGTGAATAAGTAACTTGGTTACTTTTAACGTGTGAATTTGAGCAGCATGTGTCTAATACATTTTAACCATATTTGTTTCATATTTGACATGTTACAAAAATCAATTGTCTCCTCACGTATTTAAGTTTGTAAAGAATAAGAGACACAAGTTTTGTTGTGAATAAGTAGCTTGGTTACTTGTAATGTGTAAATTTGAGCAGCATGTGTTCAATCCATTTTAACCATGGATTGAATTACTTCCCGTTGGAGCATACTAGCCCAGTTTACATTGTCTAGTAAAAACTGCTACGGGATAGCAAACACCACTTCTCAACTTGTGGGCAAGTAAAAAGTGTGCAACCTACCTGTTTATAATGCTCATATTTCTTCTTTTTCAGATGTGAATAATAGGCCTACATTTTAAATAATGTGTTAATTTATTTAGCCATTAAACTGGTTGTGATCGCTACCACTAATACATCAGAAAGATACATTGATGACAATTGACAATACATGTTTAAAATCTGGGCTACTAAAACTGTCAGTTGGCAAGTAAATTGCACATTTTACTAGCCTGGTGGGCTACTTACCAAAAAGCTTAAGCGAAATGCCTGCTGGGTACTTGTAATGTGTTTAATTTGAGCAGCTTGTGTGCAATACACTTTAACCATGAAATCAATTGCTTCCTATTCATATTATATTACTTCCTCTTCTTGTAACTAAATCATTTAATTGAGTTTCATGTTCTGATAGGTAATATCCTTGTACAAACATGTAATCTCCTGATGTGGGCATTATTATCGAATGATAGAAATGTTGATCGGGAAGTACTGATCAAGAAAATACATGGGTATTAAAGATTGTGGGAGGGGTGTTAAAGGCACTGAACACGTTTGGAAATTGTCAAAGACCAGTGTTCTCACTTGGTGTATACCAACATATGCATAAAATAACAAGCCTGTGAAAATTTGGGCTCAATTGGTCATCGAAGTTGCAAGAAAATGATGAAAGAAAAAACACCCTTGTTGTACAAATTTGTGTGCTTTCAGATAGGAATAAAAACTTATTGCAAGAAGTTTATATTATTTTAGTGAGAAATTACCTCTCTCTCAAAAACTACGTTACTTCAGAGGGAGTCGTTTCCTACAATGTGTTATACTATCAACAGCTCTCCATTGCTTGTTACCAAGTAAATTTTTATACTAATATTTGTTTTGAGTCATTACCAAACGTGTACGATACCTTTAAGAGAACACATCCCATTTCAGGCCTGAAATTACACGATGGCCTCTGTTGCCCCTGTTCTTGGCCTTGGTGCCCCTTCAAAAGTTTCCCATAGACCTTAAGATTTTCCAATAGAACTGACCTTTGCAAAATGAAAATGGCATTTCCCTCTCAAAGATGAAATTCCAGGCCTTCTGTTTTCTATTAAACTGCATTTGAATTTTTTGTTTTGTTCATTACAGCTACTTTTTGAAAGAGTAATAAAACTTCCTTCAGTTCTATGTATCCTAACCCCCTTAGCATTTCTACCAGAAAGCTTCCACAACCCATCATACTCCAACAGTTTACTTATTGGAACAGTACACAACCCATCATATCCCAACAGTTTACTTATTGGAACAGTACACAACCCATCATACTCCAACAGTTTACTTATTGGAACAGTACACACCCCATCATACTCCAACAGTTTACTTATTGGAACAGTACACACCCCATCATACTCCAACAGTTTATGTACTGGAACAGTACACAACCCGTCATACTCCAACAGGTCCTGTGCTTCTGGACTGTGATTTAATGGGTACTTTTCACAGTACTAGACCATCTAAATTTCAACAAAACCATCTGTGTGATTTTGGCAGGCCTGGGGTGGTTAGGGTTTGTTGTTAAAGTTATTTACAAAAGATTTTGTGAAGTAGAAGTCAAATGTATTTATTTACTTTATTTGTAAGAATTATTGGTTCAGATGCAGGGCTCAAAATTCATCGCAGGCCAGTGGCCAGTGATTTTAGCATCGGGCCAGTAAACTTACGTCTGGCAGTCTTGTGTTTTAAAAATACCTCACACACTGTGTAATAAATTGAACAAAAACAAATGATGTTGAAATGATGACTTTGAGTCTGATAAATATATTTCAATTCTGTTGAGTTTACAAGTGACCATGAGACAGATGAGAAAATCTTTCTCTAACAATGTCTTAGTGCTTATTCAATTATAAAACTGTATAGAATGTTTTTCTCATTTTGATTCTGGTCTTAAGTACAAAAGTTTCTGGTCCAGTAAAAACAATTGAGCCACAAACCCTGTGGTTTTGGGGACTTCCCCCACCAAGTTTTAGTCTTGAGATATCTGTGAAGATCTGAAATTGTTAAAGGCACTGAACACGTTTGGAAATTGTCAAAGACCAGTGTTCTCACTTGGTGTATCCCAACATATGCATAAAATAACGAGCCTGTGAAAATTTGGGCTCAATTGGTCATCGAAGTTGCAAGAAAATGATGAAAGAAAAAACACCCTTGTTGTACAAATTTGTGTGCTTTCAGATTAGGAATAAAAACTTCTTGCAAGAAGTTTTTATTATTTTAGTGAGAAATTACCTCTTTCTCAAAAACTACGTTACTTCAGAGGGAGTCGTTTCCTACATTGTTTTATACTATCAACAGCTCTCCGTTGCTCGTTACCAAGTAAGTTTTTATGCTAATATTTGTTTTGAGTCATTACCAAACGTGTAAGATACCTTTAAAGTCTGATCTCCCAGCTTGAAGTATTATTTTGTTTTTATTTTCAGCGGATTGTATACAGATCCTAGAGGATTACCATGCTCAGGGACCTGTCATTGATATGATGGAACACCGAACCTATGAAGCTGATATTCAACAGGTAAGTAAATATTTACACACAAATGAACCTCTGTATATCCTTGTACATGTGTACATAAAAAAGTGTACATCATACTGCTGTTTTGGTGTAAAGTTTCATGTATCTCTTCGTATATCTTATTGTATGTAGAACTGTATACACCTTGTAGCTCTGTATTTGTACCCCACAAATGTACCTCCTTCTTGACTTTCTTACCTCCTTGTATCATTATACATCCAAGGCTCGAATTTTACACTGGACCGCTGTCCCGAGGCTAGTGATCTTAGTGTCTTGTCAGTAAACTCATGACCTGACAAGTCCGACGGTCTTTTGTCTTTCAACTGAATAATAACAGAAACTATCTATGTTCGATTGTTGACTTTGGGTATTAATAAATTACCTTTCAAGTCTATGAGTAATCAAGTACATGTATGTAGACAAATGAGATAACTCCTCTCTTTTGTGTTCATATAAAAGCAGTTTAATGCATGTTACTAACTGTGCCAGGAATTTTTTCTTTTTCTTATTTCGAATCTGGTCTTGTAAAAAAAATTCTGGTCCAGAAAATATTTTGAGCTACAAGCCCTGCGGTCTGTGGATTTTCTTCCCAAATTCGAGCCCTGACCTCGTACATGTACCTCCTTGGGCTTACCTCCTTAAATACATTCTACCTCCTCATTTATGAAACCTTTTTGTATAGCTGCCCTTCATCTTATACATCCTTAGGTTTACTTCCTTAAATATGCTCCTCAGTTAAAGGCACTGTACACGTTTGGTAATTACTCAAAATATATATTAGCATAAAAACTGACTTGGTAACGAGCAACAGTAGAGCTGTTGATAGTATAAAACATTGTGAGAAACGACTCCCTCTGAAGTAACGTAGTTTTCGAGAAAGAGGTAATTTCTCACTAAAATAATGAAAACTTCTTGCAAGAAGTTTTTATTCCTAATCTGAAAGCACACAAAAGTGTACAACAAGGGTGTTTTTTCTTTCATCATTTTCTTGCAACTTCGATGACCAATTGAGCCCAAATTTTCACAGGCTTGTTATTTTATGCATATGTTGGGATACACCAAACGAGAACACTGGTCTTTGACAATTACCAAACGTGTACGAAGCCTTTAACTCCTCAGTTATGTACTTCTTGTATGTACCTCTTTGTGTACCTCTTATGTAGTGTGTACATCTTGGTAAATATTTATTTGAATTTGAGAAAAACAAGATGGCTGCACCATAATAAGGCACAACAAAAAATTGTTTGTTCGTCCAGAGAGGGTCTTCAAAATGTAGGGTCGGTAGGTAATTGTTTTGTTTAATGTTTTTTGTTAATGTTTTTTTTAAGTGGATATTGTATTTGGGAATATAAACTCTTTGGTATTAAAATACTAAGTCCAAACACAAAACACAACACTTTCACTGTATTGAACTCTTTTATTAAATGTCTATGAATAGTATTTTTGATACTAACAACTGTTCAACTAACAAGATTTTATGTTGTTGATGTTGAGATGAATGCTTCACCGACAATTTATTGGGAGATTTTTAATGAAAATTTTGAAGAAAAACCCTAACAAACTTTTCTTTTTTGCCTTAAGGTGCATTGTCACTGTTGCTCTGTTAAAGCACAAAAAAAAACATGAAAATTTAGATAAAATTTTCACTGCTAAGTTTACTTTAACACTAACGGATAGAGATGAGAGACCTACAGAAATCAATATTGTATTATCCCTCTAGGGGGATGTTCAAAGAGAGCTCCCATCAGAGAAACAGTGTTAGACCACTATAGATAACCATCAAGTCATTGAATTTATCAACCAATTAGCAAAGCAGCGTGGCTGGCCCATGCTATCTACAGAATACATGTATCTAGAGCGGAGAATAAATTAACCTTTGCACCTACTTGTTAAGAGAACTGGCTCCACATCCTCTGATGTTTATTGTTTTGTTTTTCCTTCTCTCACTGGAGATATAATGAATTCTGCACGTGGCTTCGCTTGGCCAGCAGAACCTATCCAATAATATGAACTCCCTGTTGGGGAAACCAAGCAGTAAATATCCAGATGGTGGGTTTGTTACATTGATTCCTGTGGTTAGTATTACGGTTTCACTTAGAGAGGAGGGCATCTTCAACTTTTCAGAGTGTCTTTATTTCACTTGGGACTTTACATTATTACACTAATGAAGAGAGGAGGTGGAATTTATTTCTTTTGACTTGGAGCCAAGGTTAGTGCTTTGTTTGCGATCATAGAGGTTACATAATCAATTGTGTTGGTACAATTTAATTAGCAGCGTTAAATAAGCTGCATTGTCAAAACATTTGAGGGAAAAGTACAACCTCTTTCCCACTGTAGGTCTGTAGCCAGCCTCTGTCTTTTCTACAGATATTTTCATGGTGAATGTGCCACCAGTGTGTCCGACCTGGTTCCTCTTATCAGGATGTTTGAGCTTGTTCTCATCCATACACTCTCGCTTTGCTGAGATGTAGAACAAAGAACCATTCCAACAGCTTTATTCCACGTACTGCATCTCTTTGGAACTCCTTGCCTGGTTCATGTTTCCCTCCATCCTACAATCTAGACTGTTTTAAGAGGAATATTGATTCCCACCTTCAGCTCTTCTTGATAATTGATATCGATCTTGATAACTTTACTATCTTCATTCTGTGTTAAAACCAACAACAAGTTAAAATGGGTACTCAGAAGTTATCAAATTTAATTCTGTGAAGTTTATTTTATGTGTTCATGAGAAAATAACAAACCATCAGCCGAGTGCTATCTTGCAAGGTCTATTTTCAGGGCTTGAAATTAACACTGGACCACAGGCCCGAGGCCAGTGATTATAGCATCGAGCCAGTAAACTCAAGACTGGATTAGCCGGGTGTCTCGTGTTTTTGTTCACTCGTTGACTTTCAGTCGAACAAATCTCTTTAAATTCTGTAGAGTATTGAAGAATTCTTACCCATAATACAAATGAGATGAATCTTCTCGTGATGCTTGTTGAAATTAGAACAGTTCAAGTGTTAAACTGGGGTTGTTTGGGTTGTGGTTTTTTTCTGATTTAAATTCTGGTCTTGTGAAAAAAATTCTGGTCCAGTAAACTTGTTGAGCTACAAGTCCTGCAGTCTTGTGGATTTTCACCCCAAATTTGAGCCCTGCTGAGTGCCATCTTGCAAGGTCTATTTTCAATGGCACATTTGTAATGAATAAAAAGAGCCATACATCTAAAATGGCTGTATAGAGCAATAAAATGAACTGATTTTATCATTATTTGTTGTTGTTAAATGTTGATCATTTTAAACTTGATTGTTTCTTGTGCCCCTCCCCCTCCCACCCTTAAAGCCAATTCACTGAACCTTATGTACACAGTTTAGAGTCCCAATGGTTACCATACTTGATAATTGTTGATTGGTAGAATACAAACACTTTACTTACGTACATAGTAGATATTTTATCTTGAATGAGTATAGATTGAATTAACCTCCAGAGCACCTTAAACACACACCATAGTGTGTATTGTTTCATGAGATGTTTAGCTCGTAGTTAAATAAAATTGTGTACAATATTATATGAGCTACATAGAGTTGGTGAAGTTGGCAAACTTGGGAAGTCCACCTACATGTAGGCACATAGATCAATAATGCGATGTGTTGGGTACCGACGGGTTACAGTTAGCCAACCAAGGTTCACCAACTAAGGTTTGCAATTATTCAGAGCAGGGTTCTCCCCAGGATTTTTCAAAATTGTGGGGCATTCTGGACCCAATTTTTGTTATGTTTGGCCGAAGCACGCTGAATTAAAAAACAATGTCTTCGCAATGTTTTCTTCTTGATGCTTATCTTGGTTTAAATAGCCTTACTGTGCAGTCTGGAGAATTCTATATGGTTTTCTCTCTTGATGGTTTTTGTGAAATTATAATTTTTTAATTTAAAAAAACAAAATTTGTTTTGCGTATTTGCCGAAAAATATTTAGTATTGGCACGCAATTCGCGCGCATCGGCCCGATACGCTAGTTTGTGCATGGGGAGAACCCAGCAGAGTGAGGTAAAGTTTATTTTGAGGATTAACTGATAACCTCTATGCCAGGCACTTTCGAAGAAGTCCAAACATTGTTCAGCACTTTCAACTCATTTTGAAATCTCTCAAACCCATTTTCTAAAATGGCCTCGTGAGTTTAGCTTTTCACTGTGTCTTTTCTAACCTCTGTAGGTGTTTGTTTACAAACTTAGAATGAAGTCTTGTGGAAAAAGTACAGTAATATTTCATCTGGAGTATAAATATGTATAAATATTTTTATTTTTATTTTTGCAGACTGGATACGAGGCCCTGGCTGCTATGATGAGTGCAAGCAAGAAACTCAAAGATCTTATCCAGAAACGACATGTTCACCAGTAAGTTATTTTTCTTCTTCTTATTATTATTATCATGATTATTATTGGTTTATTAAAAAATATTAAAACATCGCAACCAAAAGTTGAATTATGTTTAAAATACAACAAGAGTTACATACAAGTAGATTTATAAAACAATGGATAAGATATAAAAATAACCACACCTATACAAGTAGGCCTATGACTATAAACAATTTTTAAAAAAATGCAAGGACTAGCAAGCTCAGATTAAAATACAAAGAATAGAACTGAGGGACAATCAAACATGCAGTTAAGAATATTTCAAGACTTGATACAAAATTCAAAGCCAGAAATTCTATTACTATTACAAAAAGTTAAAAATCTCAAAAGGTACCGAATAAATTGGACCAAACACACACTAATACAGCAACAAATTAAGTAAGCAATATAAAGAGGAATTCAGACAAAGTTCAGATTGCTTTCTGTTGTTGATAATACTTCTAGTACTCATTGTTATTTTCCACCATGTTCGGGGTCACGTGTCACCTTGGTGACAATTGTTAGTTCATTTTTGACTTTCTTGATATTCAATCAAAGTGACATTGACTTTGACCAAATTCCCGTGTGGAATAAATTCACATTCCCGTTTTATGGTTGACATTGTTTTTCAAATTTAATCAATGGATGCTTTTGGATGTTTTCAAATTTTGTACTGGAAGGTTATCAAATCAAGTTAAATTTTACACCGGTTTAAAGTGAGGTTAGAGGCTTGTATTTTTTTCTACACTTTCATGAGAACTCTTATCTATTGCAAAATGAGGTCATCACAAATCTTAATTTGACCTTAGAGCCCTCTTTAATTAATAATTTTTTTTTTTTAAATTTTGTAACAAAAATAATGTCATACCCAGCAAAATATTAAAATAAAAATAAATGGATTTTGAAACTTTGCGAGTTGGAGATCTATACAATCTAGTAAGGTTTGCAGTAAGACCATGAACATGGTGTATACTAGTAGGATTTGAAACTTCGCATGGTGGGAATACAATCTAGCAAGGTTTGCAGTAACACCGTGTACATGAGTAGGATTTGAAACTTTGCATGGTGGAGATACAATCTAGTAAGGTTTGCAGTAACACCATGCACATGAGTAGGATTTGAAACTTTGCATGGTGGAGATACAATCTAGTAAGGTTTGCGGTAACACCATGTACATGAGTAGGATTTGAAACTTTGCATGGTGGAGATACAATCTAGTAAGGTTTGCAGTAACACCATACATGAGTAGGATTTGAAACTTTGCATGGTGGAGATACAATCTAGTAAGGTTTGCAGTAACACCATGTACATGAGTAGGATTTGAAACTTTGCATGGTGGAGATACAATCTAGTAAGGTTTGCAGTAACACCATACATGAGTAGGATTTGAAACTTTGCATGGTGGAGATACAATCTAGTAAGGTTTGCAGTAACACCATGTACATGAGTAGGCCTGTTGTGGCCGAGCGGTCTAGTTCACCGAACCGAAGCTTTGGTGTTGTCAGCAGCAGAGTGTGGGTTCGAATCCCGGTCATGACACTTGTGCCCTTGAGCAAGGCACTTCACCATAATTGCTTCAGAAAAAGTTGGGAAGGTAGTGCATTCTGCTCTACCAGCCAGGCTCCTAGTTGATGATACCCATGCCTACATCCTTACGGACTGTGAAGGGGTTAACCCTGTTGCCCCTGGTGACAGTTGATTTGGGTCGACAGCCCAAATCAGTTAAGTGTAGCCCTCACCTTGAAGTGGCCATCCAGCCTTGTGAGTAAGGCGATATCTCATAAAAAAAGTATTAAAAAAAAGGATTTGAAACTTTGCATGGTGGGAATACAATCAAGTGAGGTTTGCAGTAACACCATGTAATTAACTTTGTGGTGGTTCTGAGAAGAATCGGTGGTGATCAACTCGGAACCACCACAGCTCATAGACATGATAGAGAGAGTTAATTACATGGTGTGTCCGCAAACCTCATTTGAAAAGTAAAATATGTCACATCCCACGGGATGAGTGTCTTGTTCGAAGTGCCTCCTATCCTTGGTTCAAGACGCTCTTGCTGAACATAGAACTGTAAATTCTGCTTTCACTAATGCAGCTCCCAGACTTTGGAATGAACTGCTATCTCAAGTAAGATTGTTAGACACTACTCAATCATTTAGGAAGCACTTAAAGACACGTTTATTTTCAACTTTGTAGTATTCTTGTTTAATGTTAGATCCCCCTTTTTCTGGAATGTGCTATCTGATAAGGTTGGATGCTTGTCACAGCGCTGTGATCTTAATAATAACATATCGCTTCATAAGAACTTGTTATTAAATTGTTTATAAATAATAAACTACACAAAATGAAAACATGCTCACAGCACTACACAGCACGTCAATTCCACCGAATGAGGGTGTTCGCTGGTCAGGTTTTTGTAACACTCAGCGCCCTCCATCGTTCAATGGTTTTGTATACATAGTGTGCAGATAAGGGGAATCGCGATAGTCGAGTGATAAGAAACAACAACGTCTTGCACCAAGACTAGATGCCTCCTCATACATTCCTACAACTCATCTTGCAACAGTCAATTGTGTAAAGCCTCATGAAGAATTCAAAATGAGTATCAGCCACAGAGGAAATTGCACTCTAACAAAACGGGTGAATAATAGACCAAGACATTCAAATTCAAATTCACAATGATTGAGAAGGAAGTTTGGTGTACAGATGTTGAATCCGCTGACACTGCAATTTAAAATTTTTAAACATAGTGGCCATTTTGAAATTCAAATATACAATTGTTAAAAACTTGTAAAACAATACACGCTGAGGACTACCAACTTTCTCGAAAATATTCCCTATTTAGACCCTGCGTCAGGGATATATTTTTCTCCCTGAAATCTATAGGTATTTATGGCCGGACTTCTTAAGAAGGTTCTTCGATAATTAAACCGGTTGTACTATCAAGAAGTTCCCTTATGATTGCGGGTGTTATTCTCACTGCCCAAGATTGAATAGCAATCGTTCCGAGATAGCTGAGTTTAGAGTTACTACATGTATTCGTGGCTAAGAACAATTCTTAACCATTAAACACAAAGAATACATCTAATACTGCCTTATTTTATGCTTGCCACACAGTGACCGCATGCAATATGTAATGCAAATACAAATTGTGTATGCTTTGTCATTAATGCGTGTATGCGCGCGTTCTAGTTACACAAACCACAAGTGCAGTTGAGAAGTTTAAACTTTGCATTTGATTGTTTTCACTTGCCCTGTGCAATCGCTTTTAGTGATCAGTGGGATCCAGTGGCACAAAAATCTGCTAGTTAACCAAACAGTATAATATTATACAAATATTGGATGCATATGAGTACATTGTAGCAGAATGTAACCACAAGGTGAAATCTGGTGGACTCCAGTACATCAGGCGAAGCCGAGTGAAATGGAAAAGCCAGATTTTAACGAGTGAGATTATATTCTGCGACAATGCAGGAACGAAATGCATTCAATATTTGTTTTATATAACTCACAAAAGATCCTTGTCATTTGAATTTTGTTCAAAATAAACACAAAGTAGATAAGGAAACTCGTCCACCCCACACTCTGAAAATTTTAAAACACCCTTCTAAACCATGTGGACAACTCCATGTACACATGTACACACATTTTGTCCGCCATGACACGACCTTGTTTCATGTGGACAAACAGGTGGAGAACGATCGTTTTTGGTAAAGATGCTGCAAGCATCCAAAGCATCCTATAATTATCCATATAGGACTCCTATATTAAATTTTGCCAGTGTACATAGCAAAATAAAGGATGACACGTAATGCGTGTTCCACCAATCAAGTGACAAGGATCTGTGTATGCGGTTTATAAATATTTCAGTATTCATGTTTAGACTTGATTGAGAACTGACATTAATCCAGTTCTGATAGAAATCCAGATACAGTTTCACATTTAGATACACGAATTCTTGGTGCTGTTTACCGGAATGTTGTTTGTCAGTTAAATACTTCAGGCTTTTTTATATCACATTATTATACATGGACAATGATAAGCTTGTGGTTGTGTCACACAAGGCAATTAGACCGTTACCATGGTGCGGCCATCTTGATTTCCCCCTACTCAAATCAATGTAACCAAACCGAGGCTGGAAGGGCAAATAGTCTGGTTCCTTTTTGTGTCTGGAATATTAGCATCCATTACTGTTATTGGATACAGGGAACAGGACCGAGATGGTGGCAGCATGATAAAGGTCTATTTATAGGCAACCAGGTTAAGGCAATCTCCACAAGAAATAAATAATTTACATTTAAGTTTTGATATATTTTACTTGGAGGCAGTAAGAAGCTGTTAGCGAAGAATGTCTCTTTTGCTGCCACAGTGTTCCTCCTGTGTACAGTGCAGTTGGTTGCTTCTAAGTTGCCTGCAAAAAGTTGTCTAAGTTGTCTGACAAGGAATTTATAATTGATAAGGGTAAACAAAAACAAATAAGACTACTTCATTGAGACGGGTCAAATAAGGGTCAAATAAGCCCTTGGCTTTCTACCGACCCAAGATTTCTAGCAATATTCTAGCAAGAGTTGCCTCACAGTCACATGACTTTGTCATATGATTTGATTAATTAAGAAGTTTTTGTTACGGGTACAGGGCTGATAGTGCATTGCCCACGTGGTATAATGGCTAAGTTCACTGAAGGGCCATTTGTCAATAAGTGGTCGATATTGCCTGGTACCTAAACACATGTTTTTGAGTATGAGTAGCAGTTAAATACTACCGCAAGTCAACAAATGGTGCTTGTACGAATTTGGCCCAAATTGCAGTGAGGTAGCAGAAGACAAAAATAAGCAAACAAACACATCATTCAGGTACCTCACATGACTTTGTCATATGATCTGATTATTTACATGTGCAGGTAGTGGCGTGACTAAACCTTTTCATTGGGGGGGGGGGGCAAGCGGGGGAGTCTTTTGATGTTTTGAACCAATCATTGTTCATTATTTTCCTTCTCATTGTGGGGGGGGGGTGGGAGATCAAAAGGACACTGCTCACAATTTTTAAGGATTTGAAATTTTTCTACAATCACGTCCCTGATCAACAAAAACAGTTAAACAGAAACATCATCATTTCAATGCAACAAGGAAAAGAATAAATTTCAATTTTATTTAGACAAGTCCCCGGACAGTTTAAAAAAAATACCTGGGGAAGAGCCACTGGGTATTTTAAGTCCAAATGACATGTAAATTTTAAAATTTTTGAGATATCAAATAATAAACCACAAGGTCTCATTTTTGTAATCTACAAGTTTGTTCAAATACAAGATGACTTTTATTGACGTCATATTACGAGAAATCGTATGTAAAAAAAATCCCACTTGAGTTAAAAATAGGAGCTTTTCTTGGTAGAGTATCATCATTGTGCAATCATATTCTGTTTCTTTCACTCGACCAAACTAGGACTGGATATCACAATGCACTGAAATTCATCTTTGAATGAGTTGTCAATATTGCCGTAGTGGTTTGTATTGTGACATCACACTTTGCACTTAAGATTGATTTGCAGTTAAGATTATTCTTTAGCTCATTGTGAAATCAGCCCAGGGGTGGAAGGCAAAACAAAAATTTTCTCAGTCACTTTTGGGAGCCAATCAGCGTTGGTTTTCAGAACATTCATTCCGGGGTTAGTGACGAGAGGTATCGATACGGCGCGCTGCCCATGGTAGCGAGGCTGCTACCAGGGGTGAGTGATGAGAGGTATCGATACGGCGCACTGCCCATGGTAGCGAGGCTGCTACCAGGGGTTAGTGATGAGAGGTATTGATACGACGTGCTGCCCATGGTAGACAGGCTGAGCAGTATCATGATGATTGGTAATCATTACCCAGTGATAAATAGACATGAATACGGTTATCTTACACCAGATTAGGCTGTGAATTATGAACTTTACATGACACAGGATGCACGGATTTGAAGTCGTCTCAATATAAACATTGAAGCACAGGTAAATAAATAGACAAATTACAGTCAAGAAAAAAACCTTATGTTGCAAAACTACTTACATTTTGGGATAAATGCAAAAAATAGTTGATGGCGTTATGTTTCCACCCTAGCAGAGTTTTTAGGAAGACCACACTGGAATTACCTGCAGGTCGCGGAGGCCATGGCCAGTGGTGCCCTGGTCTTGGCCTTGGTTCCCCCATCAAAGTTTTCCTCATAGACTGCAAGACTTTCCAATGGAAGTGCCCTTTGTAAAATGAAAATGGTCGTGCCTTCTAAAAGTTGAAATTCCAGGATTAGAAATACTCTGCTGCATGTAGATGTTGAAACGTGAGGTTTTTGCAACTTATTGCAATAATCCATTAAAAGTACTAGTTGCAAAACGTGTATGGATGAATATTCAATCTTTCACATGTACAAATAAATAAACAAGAAGGTCTTAAAACAATCCAGTACAAGCTCAGGTGACAATCAGACTTCAAACAAATACTTGCAGGTTGACAGGAACACTTTGGATGGGACGTTAAGCCGTAGGTCCCGTGTGTTGTTTAATGCACGTAAAAGAATCCAGTGCACTTATCGAAAAGAGAAGGGGTTCGCCCCGGTGTTCCTGGTTTGATCGGCAGCATAATTGCGCTACAGCACCTTGTAAACTATTACATGGTGCTATGTAAAGGACTTGGGTTCATACGTAGCTCCACAATACCTTGCAGGAAAATAATGAATGTTAAAAGCGCCTTGAGCGTCACTGAGTGACAGATATGTGCGCTATATAAGAAGCCACTATTATTATTATAAGACGAACCAAATTACAAATGTGAAAACAGGCCGAGTAATAAAGAGATAAAAACTGTAAAAAAATATATAATATTATACAGTGTAGAAACAACCTTACAATCAATTTGTGTGTGTGTTTTGTTTTGTTGTTTTGTTTTTTATTTGTTGGGGTGTTTGTTTGTTTGTTTGTTTGGTTGTTTGGGGTTGGGTTTGTTTGTTTGTTTGTTTTTTTTTTTTTGGGGGGGGGGGTCCAAGCTGTTATCTTTTCATTAGCAATTCAAGACTTTACAATTCACATTATTATTATTATTTATTGTTATTGTTTTTCTGCCATTTCTCAAACATGTACACTATACTAATAGTCTCATTGCACAGGGGGAAAAAAGAGAATTTCTTTTGGAAAATAACAAACAATTCAAGACATAAAAAACAGTGATGGCCTATATCAAGTCGGTGGTATGAACATGTTTTTTAGTTTAAGGTTACTCAGAATCACGTGTTGTAAGCTGCACTAAAATAACATATTAACCTCATTTTATACTGTGGAATTTGAACAAACGCACACAATCTCCCCGATTCTATGAAAGGGTTTATAAAACTGTGAAGAGTAAACCGAAAGTACTTATAACTGTATTGTTGTAGAATATTAACCTGGAACTCGTCAAAATAAGCAGACTGGAGCTCATAAAGTTGAGTAGATAAGGGGAAAAAAGAGATGTATAGAGAACACAAAGACATGACTAACTGGCACTTGCCTTAATGACGTCAAATGCAAAGTCTCAAACTGGTACAGGGTTATACTGTTTAAAGGGTGTGCACAACATTGGTAAGAATGAGAAGAAAAAAAATGAGCAGAGATTTACACATAATGTACATGGTATAAAGAGGGTCATGGTGGAAAACTTCCCTTGAAATGTTTTTGCCTGAAAAAATACTATATATATTTTTCCCAAAAAAACTTTTTAAAGATTTACTAATGTACACTTCTGTCTCATTTCAAAACTCGCCACCCTGAAAAGTTCATCAAAAAACAAAAAAAAGAAAGACATTTTTTCATGTAACAACTATTTCTGGTCCTGTAAATGTGCTGAGGTAGACGATTTTGTTGAAATTCAAGCCCTGCCAATTTGATTGGTCCCCTCATCTTGCATTTAGCTGCAATCATCTACCCAGTGTTTGGCTTGTTGTATTCCAATTAGGGTGCACCCCACTAAATAAACTCCCATAGCATACAGTGCAAAATGCTAAATAAATTTTAAAAATACACAAAAAATACTTAGAAGTCTCACAGCTTTTTACTGTAAAGGGAAAATTATCCATTGACTCTTAAACTTTTATCCTCTGCTCAATTTGATATGGGAAGTTTGAAGGCCCAACAAGTAATTCTCCCTCTAAATAAAAACACCCCTACACTGGTGTAATTTTCCAAACGTCTGTGCATCAATATTGAAAAATGTCCCTGCACTTCTCGGCAAATAGGACAATTGTTTTCAGCGCCTAGTCAACAACTCCCAGGTCACAATTGTGCAACGTTTTTACACTGTATCTGTCTAATATAGAATACTTTTAGGGTCTGTTTTCTCCCTATTTAGTGGGGTGCACCCGATGACCAGATATCCTAAGTTGGGTCATTTTTGTTTTGGCAGACAACCATTATAACAATCTCTCTGTTTGTTTTAGGGATGTGTTGGAGATAATGGGCAAACACACCAAGGATCCCTGTGTGCAAATAGCTGCTCTGAAGATGATCACGTTCCTGGCCATGTCAGGTTAGTAACATGTTATGGGTTAGTCTGCAACAAAATCTCTCTTTGTTTATTGGGTCCTGAACTATGTATGGATTATAGATACTGTTGAGTCTAGGTAATCTGGTGCACAGTAGGTTTTGAAGAGGGGCTCCAGGGTCAAAATGAGTTTTAGAGTCCTCATGAAAGTTGAGAAAACATTACAAGTCTCTAACCTCACATTAAAATGGTGTAAAATATCATTTTATTTGATACTCTTTCAGAGCGAAATTTGAAACATGACATCATCCGACAGCAAAAAAAAATGGGTCTGTACATTCCAAAGTGGAATTTCTGAGTCAGTCATTTAAGGTCAAATTCAATGCCATTTTGATGGAATATCATCAAAATTCAGCAATGAACTGAGAATTCTCTGTTCAAAAATGTATAGACCATATATGGTGCAGACCACTTTTGAAGGGTATCAAACACAGAGGCATTTTACACCATTTTATCATGAGGTTAGAGATTTGTAATTTTTTTCCTATTTTCAAAAGGACTCTATGTATTGAAAAATGAGTGGATCACAAAACCAAATTTGACCTTTGAGCCCTTCTTTAATGCAGTTGACAGGGCCTTGTCACATGAGGCTAGTTTTCCTGTCAATGTGGAGGCAACCTACTGCACTGCACTGTGATAGGATCTCTTCAGTCGTACATTTTTCAAAAAGGTGTTTCACTATCCCCAAGAAAATCATGTGTAAATTGAAGTGCAATTGACTGTATTTTTGACAGCACTTTTAACTGAGAATTTCCTTGCATCACAATAATTACAGTTTTAAGTTATTTTGACTGCCTTTATGATGTTTTCTTGTAACAATTCCCAAATGAGATAATAATAATAATAATAATAACAGCAATGAAAAAAATAGTTTGTTTTACTCGTTTCGCATCACGTAAATTTGGTTCAGACACGCCCTCACGTGTTACAAAATACTGCGAATTGGTTTTCCTTCTTGGAGATTGCCTGAAACAGGTTACCTGTAAATTGCCTCGTGTAACATGACGCTTAGAATATGGGTTAGAGTCGAAGACAGAGAGCAAGACCTGGAGCCCTTTCCAAACCTGGGTTTGGGCTCCGGCTCGGGCTTGGGCTCCATCATCAATTTTGGAGCAATGTACATTTTGCACGATGTTTCCAACAACAAACGGACCCTAGAGCTGGAGTCCAAGTTGAGGTTTTGAAAAAAGCCCCTGTGCCCAAGAGTTGCTTAAGCACAGACAAGACGCAGTTTTTTGTTTTTGCTATTGACAAATGTATTAGAACTGTAAGCCTGACCAAAATGTGGTCTTAGGTTATGAATTAATGTTTCATATAAAACTTATGTGGGTTCGAATCCTGGCCTGGTCAGTTGTGACACTTGTGTCCTTGAGCAAGGCACTTTATTATAATTGCTTCTCTCCAGCCATGAGAACAAATGGGTACCGGCGAGAGCTTGGGAGTAACTTGCAATGGACTGGCATCCTGTCCAGGGGGACTAGAGATATTCTCAGTCGTTTAACGCAATGAGCTGTAACAACACATCCACTCCCTGCAAGCCAACAACTCATTACCACGGCTGTGTACCTTCCCTTGGCCGACTTTACTTTAAACAAATAAATGCAAGTGGAAATGTCATGGCTGGGCCAGAACTCTCACAGCACACATGCCCAAAGAAACTTTCAAAAACTCTTTCAAGACTCACACAATCTATTGTCAAAAGGGCCGACTGTACAATGTAGCCTAAAAGAAACTCGGTCAGACGTAAGTTTAGGTTGTTACGTTTCCACATTCTTCTCTCCCTTTAAAACATGACAACGGGAAAACAAGTCATAAAAACCGGCCATCACAATAAATAGAGGGAGACAATAGATAGACCTTGGCTGACATCAAAGTTTGTATGTTGTATACAGTCTACATTTGTCATGTAATAAACCACAAGGGAAACTGACTGGGTAATTTTTGTTTACATGATTTTGGGGTTGAACAAAGAAAAATTTACTGGTAATTTTTCTTTTGTTAAACCTAAAATCATTCGACATTTGATAAATCTTCAGGAAATCTATGTTAGCAAAACAATGTTTTGATTTACTTAAACACTTCTTGTCGGTATTTATAAAAATATCGTTGCCCAGCTGTGGTATTATTTTTCAGAACTTTATTGAGCTTTTTGAGCAATCGGTTTTTTTTTCTTTGAAAATATCATTGCCGCAATGAAACCCTGACTTGAAAAAGGAAAGACAAGCAAGGTTCTCATAATTAGTCCTGTGATTTGATTTTGTTGCTTGAGCAAATTGAGTAGGCACTCACCGTGATTCGCAGAACCTCTGCCATGAGTCGTGACGGAAAATCATGGTATACTGGAATCTCGGAACGCTCAGACTTATCTCACATTGAGCCCAATATAATAATAAATAAAATTGCAGATAAATACGTCGTCTGACATGAAGTGTTAAAGCTTGGATGTAAGAGCAATGTCCCATAAACACTAAGCATTTTTTAATTAGAGGCAATCAACTGTACGGAATGACGAAAAAATTGCTTTGATAGCACAAGAGAAAATTTTTCGGCCAGTGCCTTATTATCCCACAAGAAAAACTATTTGGAAATTAAAATGTGGTTTGTTATCTTCTTGGAGGTCACCGAAACTGGTAGCCTGTAAAGTAATTATGTTGTGAGGAAACAGAATTAGCTGTTGCAAACTGCTTACCAATAAAATAATAATAATATTTAAAATGTATATTGTGCCCCTTACATGCAAATGATCAAAGGCGCACAACACATGTTAGAATGCACAGAATGGAAGAGAAAGATAAAGATAAAAGACTGGTCACCAGGCCAGTGCCCAACCCACAGTATGGGGATACGTCTGTCCCGCCAACAGAGAACTAAAAGTTACTAATTACATATAGGCCTATCCCTGCTGGCAGCGGTAATGTTTTGATCTTTTCAGAAGACAGAGGCCTCTAACCCTACCTATGTAACAAATCTAAACTAACTGGCAAGGCGACCATAGAAGAAAGACAAACAAAAGACACAAAGAACAAAACCATAAAAAACCCCACTAAAAAGCAGCTGTAAAAAGATTGTTTTTTAGATTACATTTAAAAGAGGCAAGTTTCCGTTCGCTACGTATATGCATAGAGCAATACAGATGCCTCTTACCCTACCTATGTAAC
This sequence comes from Plazaster borealis, assembly GCA_021014325.1. Classification (NCBI taxonomy): domain Eukaryota; kingdom Metazoa; phylum Echinodermata; class Asteroidea; order Forcipulatida; family Labidiasteridae; genus Plazaster; species Plazaster borealis. The sequence continues at coordinate 32,912,448 of CM037474.1, read as the reverse complement.
AAATCTAAACTAACCGGCAAGGCGACCATAGAAGAAAGACAAACAAAAGACACAAAGAACAATGGTACATGCAACGGTAGCGCATTCCAAAGCTTAGGGGCTGCCACAGAGAAAGCCCATCACCAAATGTAGCCAACATTATACCAGTGGGACAATCTAAGGACAGACCATTATTCCCTGACCTAAGTTGATAAGTAGACACTTTCCGGATGGTAGCAAGATCCTGTAAGTACTTTGGAGAAAGGCCATGAAGAGCTTTGAAGGTCAACAAAAGGATTTTAAAATTAATCCTGTACCAACCAAAAGGACCTAATGTATTAATGCAAAAACAGTAAATGGCCTGACGTCTTAAACCTAAGAAAGACTCTGCTAGGGTCCAAATATCAGGCCATTAACTAATTTTCGCATTAATTTTGTTTTGTGACATAGCTTTAAAGCTTTAAATCAAAACTGCTCAGCAATGATAATAAAAACCTGCCAGGCAGTTTGGCATTCAATCAAATTTTAATTTGAAAAGGATGTGGTTTAGAACTCGTCAGGTCACTCCTAAAAGTTTTGTAATGCAGTATTTTTGAATCTGTTACTATATCTGAAGCTTGAGTTTTGTTGATGCACCGGAAAGATCTTTTCCAACTGAATTCAGAAATTTATTTCTGTTGCGGCAATCAGAATAATTGGAATTTGTTGGGGTCTGCAGAAGCTTTATTCTCAACTTAAACAGCGCTTGAGAAGGACATTTTTCTCAGGATGATTGTTTTTGGTATGAACTTTATAATCAGTGAGCTTTTAGATTGAAACTTACAATGTATCAATGTTTTTAAGTCGCATCCTCTTGAGGTGATCCCCTGGCTGCCACTTCCCAGGTTGTGTCGTAAACTTGGGTGTGATCCCTGGCTACACGGCAGGTAACAATTGTATTGCTTCTCACTGGCACCCATGAACAAAGATATTGACAAAATAGGGAGACCGCCAACATAGGGCTAGGTAGTTCAGTTGGTACACATGGTTGTACCCACAAGTTTACTGTTTACTGTTTTTATTATGGAGCTGCTCAAATTTGTAATTGCCTTATCAAGGATTAAAAAAGTTTTTTGAATTTGAATTTGAATTGAATTGAATTACTTGTTATGTTTAGTTCTTAATTTTCACACCATACAAAGCTTCAAACATCACTTTTTTGTTTTGATTTTCTAATTCTGGACTTTTTCATTTTAAAAGTGGTATTGTTTCTCTCATCTTTTCCAGCCAACGTATGCATCGTTCTGTTTGAAGAGCAGGTCCTGGAAGCGATAGTACAGACCATGAACAATTTCAAAAGCAACAAAGACCTTCAAAAGGTGGCCTGTCAGGCACTGAGACAACTCCTTGCAGAAGGTAACATTCTCAAAGAAAACCACTGCTTCATCTACAAAAATGGTGCAGCTACTTATACCACTGCTGCAGCTGCTGGAGCTGTTACTGCATCTACTACTGCTGCTGCTGCTGCAGTTGCTGTTGATGTTTCTGCTGCTGGTGCTAGTATTGCTGCTGCAGCTGATGTTGATGTTGCTGCTGCTGGTTCTAGTATTACTGCTGCTTGTGCTAGTATTGCTGCTGCTGCAGCTGCTGTTCATGTTGCTGCTGGTGGTGCTAGTACTGCTGCTGCTGGTGCTTTTATTGCTGCTGCAGCTGCTGTTGATGTTGCTGCTAGTGTTGTTGCTGTAGCTGCTGTTGTTGCTTGTACTAGTGCTTCTGCTGGCGGTAGTATTGCTGTTACCACTACTGTTGCTGTTGCTGCTGCTGCTCTTGCTATTGTTGCTGCTGTTGCTGAATGCTGCTGCCTCCATCTCCTGCTATAGCTGCTGTTGTTGCTTAGTGCTGTTGTGGGTAGTATTGCTGTTACCACTACTGTTGCTGTTGCTGCTGCTCCTCTTGCTACTATTGCTGCTGTTGATAATGCTGCTGCCTCCACTACTTCTGCTAAAGCTGCTGTTGCTTGTATTAGTGCTTCTGCTGTGGGTAGTATAGTATTGCTGCTACCACTACTGTTTCTGGTGCTAGTATTGCTGCTGCCACTGCTACTGCTGCTGATACAAGGAGTGTTGCTGCCGCCACCACTGCTGCTGTTGCTGGTATTGCTGTTGCAGCTACTGTATTGCTACTGCTCCTTCGGCTACTGCTGTTTTGCTGTTACTGCTGCTGGCACTATTGTTGCCACTACTATTGCTGCTTTGCTGCAGATGGCATTTGTATTGCTTCTGCTGCATGTGGTGCGGATGCTGCCATTTTTCAGTTTTAAACGATCTTCAACACTGTACTTACTTGTCAATGTTCTTTAGACTTCTTATTTAATTCCTTGTTATTTTATTTTAGATTCATCAAATCAGGTTGACTTTGTAGATGACGGGAAGCATCAGTCAGTCACAGCGGCACTCAGGAATCATCAAGGCAGTGTGGGTGTTCAGGAAGAGGCCATGTGGCTACTGGCTGTTCTAGCTGGTTCAGGTATTTAACTCAACCTAAGTTCGTCGAACAGCTTAAGCACACAATTTTGTTCAGCAGATTTCCGCTTAGAAAAATTAAGCGGGGAACCAGTCAGAAACAGTACACTTGACATTGTATTTTGACTGGTAATTTTTGTTTCTTGTAAGCAAAATGGCCCTGCTAGGGTCGAAAACGTCAGGCCATTAACTATTTTTTGCATTTATACCATAGGTCTTTTTGGTTGGTAAGCAATTTGCAACAGCTAATTCTTTTCTATCAAAATGGCTTCATCAGTCTATGGCCCTTTTCAAAATTACAGCTTTGGCTTGGGCTGTGGCTTAGGCTGTGGCTTAGCTAGGCTCTGTCTGCATCTTTGAAGTCCCATACAGGAAGTGCATGTTATTAAAGTAACCAACAGAGCAACAAGCCACTACTTCCAAGCGGAAGTCCTGGTTTTGGAAAGGGGTCATAAGAGTTTTGGTTTTGGTTACAAACTGCCAAATCTGTTGGGACATGAGGGTAATTGCACAGGAATAGTAATAGGAAAATTGATAAAGAATAGTAAGGAGAAAGATAAATTTGAGTAGATAATACTAATGATGAAAAGAATAATAATAATAGTGTTGTTTAGAATGTGCCATGTGTGAAATGACACCAAAGTATTACAAAGCCAGAAGTTACACTGTGGGTTTTCAACTGAGTTTTGAAGCTAGTTTATTTGGAACGGCCATGTCTTAATACACCTTGCAAGATTTGATTCTGAAATCTTCACACATATAAAGCAATGTACATAGAAACCGAAGGCTCCAAAGTTGTTTTCAATATGCACAAGACTTATACAGTCAACTGAAATTGATGTCTGCCACCAACATGTAGTTACATTACAATCATACAGGAAGACTCAAGGCTTTTGACCTGATGGGTTTGACCTGACTGGTTTGACCTGACTAATTCAGGTCAGTCAGTTGGCATTGATACAAGGATAAAAGTTGGCTCACACCTTTCGATTCAAACTTCCTTTATCCAAGGATTTCAATTGTTCACTTTTCATCAGTGATCTTCTCAGTGAAAATTTGTTCAGATAAAATAAAACAATTATGGAACAGAAGTTTTAGTTTTAATCGATTATTAGATTCTTGGAATATATTTGTATCATGTATTTTTCTTACAAGCATTTAGTGTCGTTGTAGGTTTTACATTCCATTTGTTTATTTCTTGTTTTTTAAATTTTTTATTCTAATTTTTTTTCTGCAGAGGAAAACTATGACATCCTCCTCCAGGAGTGCCAGAAGTTGTTGATATTGGCCATGAAGAATTTCCCTGAAGAGGAAGGAGTCCAGACAGCTTGCTTTGCCTTCATTGATGCAGTGGCTATCAATAGTAAGATAATAAAAAAATACAAAATATTAATACTAATATTGGAGTCTTATACAGCGAATGTACCCACCAATAGACTGTGCAAGTCTCGACCATTGTGGTCCCAACCATATGGAGATTTACGTGGGCAAGATTTTGTTTTATCAGTTAGTTTAATTTAACGTGGTTTATGACCATGAAAAATATATATGTTGTTGGAATGCAATACTTAGTGATAAAAAAATATGAAAGTAAAATCAATTCAACAATATAACGAAGAAATCCCTAGAATTGAACTTGACCTCAGCTTCCGGTTGCTGCAAAAAATTAAGAATTTTTTGCTCACCTTTGATCACAAAACTTATGTAAACGCTTGTTTTGGATGCGCGATGACAATCGCCAGATGCTGTAATTGCAACGCTTCATTGCAGTCTATGGTTGTTGAGGCGTCAGCATCCTCTATAAACTGCGTCAAGCGTTAATTTTATGCCCGTGTGACCATCGCGAATCCGCGTAAGGGGTTTCTAAAAAGTTAAGATCAAATCAGCATCCTTGTCCCAGAGTTTTAATTTTGCTTCAATAATATTTAACACATTATTTGTGTATTTATTATAAAAACTAAAACTGATTTTATAAACACGTAATGAGTATTTTTGTTGTTCAGATTTTGTTAATAGATATAATTTAAAACAAAGATTTGATTTCAGAGAAAACAAATGTTCTTCGTTTGACGTGTTTTCTCGTTCCGATACGCGCGAGACTTGCACAGTCTATAAGGTGCTCAAGGCGCTTGAACAAACAGACACTTTTTAAAGGCATCGTACACGTTTAGTAATGACTCTGATAATTAATGGCAATAAAAACTTACTTGGTAAGAAGTGCAGCAGCTTTGGATAGTATAATGCATTTTGAGAAAATTTTCACCTCAAAGTACTGCGGTTATGGAAAAATATATCACTTTATCCCCCAAAACAATTGAATCTGAGAAGCGTTACGCATAACACTTCTCAGAGTGTGTATTCCAATGCAGATTATTCTTCCTGCGCAGACATAACCGCTCCAGATTTTCGGCAACATCTAAAAAACGCTACCACCTTTTGAAATCAAATTTTCACAGGTTAGTTTATGGTATATATGTTCAACTATATAGGATTGAAACAAACAATAGGCTCCAATTACCAAACGTGTACGATGCCTTTAAGACAGGGTTTTGAATTTTTTAAGAATTATGAAACGGATTTATGTAGCACCTTTCACATGTTTGTCATTTCATGTGTATGTTAGGTCACACAAAGTGCATATACTGGTCATTGGCAATTACCAATGTTGTATAATGCTTTAAGATTACCTGTCCATATTACCATAGTGATTTGTATTGTGACATCACACTTTGTAAAATCCAGCCCTGCTTTTTTGTTACCCAAACAATCTTTGGCACCATAGTTTTTTCCCCGGCTCCAAAACTAACCCCTTGCCCCACACGGCTACTCTCTGCCCATGAAGCAATGCTCCATGCTCTGCCCCGCTCACCCTTTTGGGAAGCAAATTGTAGGTACAAATTATGCTAAACATGTAAAGGCTGTATCGCCTATAATGCAGATTATGCTGTATAACCATGGAGGTAGACCTCCCTGGTATTTAACACACTGTGACATTGACTTCCAAATGTTGCAGCCAAGATTATTGTGATAATGAGGCCAAGTGAATTGGGTCAATAGTTTATCTCTTTGGTTGTGCTTTCTGTCAATTTGTACGTGATGAATTATGCATGACCATGTAGTTACGTAATAGTTATATAACATAGCTAGAGGCAGCAATGTGCCTAACTAGGGTTTTCCACCATGGGTAAATTGCATACCATTGTCCACCTACAATTTGTAATGTAAACTGACACTTGACCTTTGTTATATGATGGGTCAGCACCATTTGTTAATGGTTTCAGGTCTCCTTGACCACCAGCTTCACTTCCCTAGTTTTTCACTGTTTCATAAAATTATTCTTTTGAAGCCTTCTTTTTGTAGTTCTTTTTTAATGCAACTTGATTCTAGCTTTTGCTAAGGGCTGCTTTTCATCTTTTTGATGTTTTCATCAGGTCCCTGAATCTAATTTTTTATTTTTTTTTAAATAACAAAATTATAACTACTTGTTGTCGGGACACGTCACATGGTTTTGTACGCTCTCTAATTCTTAAGTGTACAACTTGCACAGGTAATTTCTAAAAATAAAATGATTACTGCACATAATGGATGATGTAACTTACTCAAGGGCCATACTTGAATTTGGTAAACACTTGACCCGGTATGTATCTATTGAAGCAGGTGGATTTTAAAACGAAAGTACCGGATTGGTTTTAAAATGAATGTACTGGATTGTAAAGAAAATAGTACATTCTTTCTGTTTGAAAGTTCACAGATTATGAAGTTCATTCTAGTTCCAATCCTCTGGAGAGACGATTTCAAATAAAATACAGGATAAATCACTGTTGCTTGTATTGTTAAAATAAGCCCAGTATGAACATGCAAAATATATCTGGCAAAAACCTCTGGTCATTTTTAAATCCCCCCCCCCCCCGCCCCCGCCACTTAAAAGGGGACCGTATTTGATAAAATTGTAACAGGTTGGTTAGATGGAGTTTTTTTCATTAGAAATTAGATGGAAGTGAACCAAAAACTAATGATGTAATATCATTTAAAAGAGAGAAATGAAAATAGCTGACATTGCAAACTGCTTACCAACCAAAGTGACAGGTGTGGTATAAATGCAAGCAACTGTTTAAGGTATCGTACACGTTTGGTAATGGCTCAAAACAAATATTAGCATAAAAACTTACTTGGTAACAAGCAACGGAGAGCTGTTGATAGTATAAAACATTGTAGGAAACGACTTCCTCTGAAGTAACGTAGCTTAGAAAGAGGTTATTTCTCACTAAAATAATAAAAACTTTCTTGCAAGAAGTTTTTATTCCTATTTGAAAGCACACAAATTTGTACAACAAGGGTGTTTTTTCTTTCATCATTTTCTTGCAACTTCGATGACCAATTGAGCCCAAATTTTCACAGGCTTGTTATTTTATGCATATGTTGGGATACACCAAGTGAGAACACTGGTCTTGACAATTTCCAAACGTGTTCAGTGCTTTTAATAGCCTCACAGTTGGACTTATGCAGAGTCTTTCTCAAAGGCTTTCTCAAAGGCTACATGACAACACAACACATAGAAACAAGTACAGTGGACCTTCTGTGAAACTAAATACCTAGGCAGAATGCAGTCACTCCTTTCTACTTGACTGCTTCTTTTACACTAGTATATTGGAGTCAACCCTTGCTATAAAGTGCACCGTTATAAAGAGGTTTTGCTTATAAAGAGTACATTCTGAAGTCCAAAACCTCATTTCTGCTTTGTGTTTCTGTGTTTTGCTGTCCTCTTTAGCCTATAACAGTGCTATGTTATAAAGAGGTAATTTGGCCAGTCCAAGCAATCTGGTTATAACTGCACTTGTTTGTGTAAGTTGTTTTGTCATTGAGCCTTTGGGAAAGGCCCTGCTGGGGTCTTAACGTCAGGCCATTATTGATTTGTGGCAGCGTTTAAAAGAATGTAAATTTCTGAACTAAAGGAGGAGGAAAAAGAAGACGTTTCAAGCAGAAAGGAAGAGATTAGGTTAGAGATTAGAATTGTGGAGTCTTAAGCTTTTGTTATGAGGCTTAGGGGCTGTCCAAAGTTGTAAACACTTTCACAGTCATACAAAAAGTATTGGGGGTGGGGGGGGGGGGGTTAGGGGACCATGTATGACTTTAAAAGGAGTGTAAAATGTTGATATTTAAATAATGTGCATCAATTTTGAAAGAACAATTTTGATGAGTACTACTTTGGGGGAAGGAGGGGGTCCTCAAAAGTAGTACTCTCTGTGCAACCTGAAAAAATGTAGAAAACTTTGCGGGACAGTCCCTTAACATTGTGTATGAATTCTACTATAAATTGTGGTTTCTAAATTTTTAAAATTTTGTTTCTACAGTTGAGAGTCAGCAGTTATTGGAAGTGAACGGCACGTCTGGTCTTGTTTTGTCTGGGATTCGAACTTTCCCTCATAATGCTGACTTACAAACACTAGGCTTCGGTATCCTCTCCAAACTAAGTAAGTTTATCGTACAATTTTTTTTTTTTTTTTACTGCCATAGTAAAAATTTTGACAAAGTTGACAACAAAATAAGCTCAAAATGTAGCACTCCAGAGTGGAGTTACACATCTAAGGGCATCAAAAGTCTTTATCAATATTAAAGAAAATCAATATTAAAGAAAAAGTATATACTGAAGAGTATTTGAGAAGCAAACGAACATGCACACTGACTAACCGTTTTTTTTTACACACTTTTATGTACAATTATCTACAGTGCACCTTTGTTTCTCTTTCTTAAGTTCAGTGGCATTGATGAGTGTATTTAAAGGAAAAAAACAATCCAAGAGACCTTGTTTGTTATCACATGCACGCTCGTGGAATACAGAAAAATAAGCTCTTCTCTATCCCATATCCAACAAGGCTGAAGGCCGAGTTGGATATAGGATGCAGACGCGATATATTTTTTTATATTCCACAAGTGCGCATGTGGTAACAAATTCATCTTCAAGCAAACTTGACATGTAGCTCAATATGTGAAGTTAGAACAGGGTTTGATATGGGCCTTGCAATAAAGGTTAATATCACACTCTTGTTGCTATGAATCGACCAATCAGAATCGAGGACTCAAGTTTGCTTGAAGATAATTTTTTTAAAGATTTTTGTTGTGCTCTTTTGAGTAGGTAAGTTTTTAGTAGTTTTTTTTTGAGAGAACAAAAAATATCAGTTTCCACTAACCAATGCAGTAAACAAAAAGTTATGCTGATAATTTGTTTTAATTTTTCAAATTGTTTCCTTTTTGGGAAAACAAGGTGGTGTTATTTTCCGATCTGGGAGTACGAGCATTGAGTTTCCAGTTGAGGATACGTGGCTGCCGGATATCTTCATGGGATTGACTCTTCATCTTGACAACAAGGAATGTCAGGTTAGCCCTTCACCCCAAAACCCTTTTTGTGTTTTATTTTGTAGATATAGCTACAAAATAAAACACAAAAAGATAGATGTGAATATGTTCAGCAATGTACTAATGGTCTCATTCTATGTACCTCAGACCAAATAGTGTCCACGAAGAGTACTTTTTTCACCTCTAATAGATTTTGAAACAGTCATGTGCCGTACATCAGACTCCATCTTGAAAAAAGGGGCTTATGCTTTTCAACCAAATAGGACCATTTTTTAGTGTCCTGGTAATGGTATACCTAAAATGCCCTAAGTTGAAAGTCGACAACCCCAGAGGCACAATATTGGACGACTTTCCAACAATCCATAAAAGCCATGACCTTTAAATCTTTGATTTACAGAAAAAGTTGTGGGTTTGCTTTGTCACTATTTAGTGTGGTGCCTGCACCCTTGGGAATAAGCCATTCGTGAGTTCAATTTGAATAATGTCTGGTACAGTGACTTGCCTTGTCATTATTAAATGCTCAATTTGATTTCCTAGGACTAGAACATCACATGGTCGGAGGCAAGCTTTTGTACAGAAACCTCCAGATTAGCAAAGACTGGTATCCTTTGTGCTTCACAACTATTGGAAATTGTGTATGGGTGTTTGTCGTCTCATGTGTAACTTTGCAAAATCTTGCCTTCTTACCATGTGACATAGCAACACTGGATTTACTCCGAGGAAGCAGTCAGCAGGGCATTGTCACCAGACATCATTCAAATCAAGCACGATGTTCTTCCTACTTTAGTCTGATTTCCGGTTTTCTTTGCGCTTGGAGAAATCAGACAAATTGTGATTAAATAGGCTGAAATGTCCCTTAAAGGCCCTGTACACTATTGGTAAGATCGAAAAACACTAATGTTCACAGATTCACACACAACTTACATGATTTAAAGTAAGTAATGGTAGAAAGGGTTCCTTAAAATATTTCTGCCTAAAATGCTATCGTTTCTGAGAATTGAGTAAAACAATAGTTTTTATCACACGCGATATTTTGAAAAAACAGAAAACACATAAGGTCTCTTTTCACTATTTTCTTGTGATCTCGATGACCAATTGAGCTCAAACTTTCACAGGTTTGTTTGTTCATGCATATCTTGAATCACACAAAATGTGGACACTGACTTTGAGCTGTTACCAAAAGTGTACAATACGTTTAAAGCCTACACCATGTGTACATGTAGGTCAGCCCTTGTACTCAATGAAATATTTCTACTTTTTTCCCAAGACCAACTATCATGCCTGTCAAATCTAAGTCACAAGTGGCTCATTAAAGGGTGTGCGCAACAATTGGTGAGGTTGAACAAATAAATGTTCACAGATTTGCACATAAACTTGCATGGTACAAAGATGGCATGGTGGAAAACTTCCCTTGAAATATTGTTGCCTGACGTGCTGTAGTTTTCGAGAAATGAGTCAAACAATCAGTTTTGATCTCGCTAGACCAAAACTTGATGTTTGAAAACAGTGAAAACATATATTGGGGTTTTTCACTATTTTCTTGTGACTCCAATGACCGATAGAGCTTAAACTTTCAACAGCTTTTATCTTTTTTTGTATGTTGGGTCACATAAAGTGTGGATACCTGGTCTTTGACATTAAATAATGTTGAGAAAATAGAATTAGCTGATGCAAACTACTTACCACCCAAAAGGACCTATGGTACAAATGCAAAAAATAGTTAATGGTCTGACGTTTCGACCCTAGCAGAGTCTTTCTCGAAGGCTAACTGACAAGACAACACACATAAACAGGTATATAAGTGTAACAAAAGCAGTCAAGTGGAAAGAGATGAAAAGAGAGAGAGGCAGAAAGCACACAGTAAAAGCAATAAACAATGTTGTCCAATGTGCTTTAAGGAACATCACTGAGCCAATGTCACATAATAAGGAATGCTATGTCACATGGTAAGGGAGCAAGGTTTTGCAAAGTTGTACATGGGATAACGAACACCCATACACAATTTGGCGTGGCCAGGCGGATAAGAACACCGGACTCAAGCTGTGGTGTTTTTGATCAGCAGAGTGTGGGTTCGAGTCTCGATTGTGACACTTGTGTCCTTAAGCAAGACACTTAACCATTATTGCTTCGTCCTTTGTGTTGTGTAATGCACGTAAAAGAACCCAGTGCACTTATCGTAAAGATAAGGGGTTCGCCCTGGTGTTCCTGGTTTGATTGGCTGCATATTGCACCACAGCACCTTGTAAACCATTACATGGTGCTATGCAAAGGAGTACAGTAGGTCTCATACTTCAAAAACGTAGCTCCACATACCTTGCAGGAAAAAATACTGAGCGTTTTGATACGCCCATCGGGGGTGACAAAGCGCTATATAAGAACTCAGTATTATTATTATTATTATGAAAGGTGAACGAGGTCAGCCAATGTTTCTGATTCTCCAACAGGAAGCTGGCTGTAATGCGATACATGAACTGATTGAGAGAAGACCACACATGCTGAAAGGAATTGAAAACAAGTGAGTTATGATGAGAGTGAGGTCGGGGGTCGGTCAAGAGGTCATAAAGGGTCATGGGAAGGGCATGTGTTCATTTGCGCTCTACCAAATAATAACAATAATATTCATTAAAATTTATATTGCGCCCCTTACATAAAAATTATCAAAAGTTTATCTTTTAAGGAGACAGACGCCTCTAACCCTACCTATGTAAAGAATCTAAACTAACTGACGAGGCAACCATGAGGGAAAAACAAACAAAAGACACAAAAGAAAAATACCAACTGAGCTATCTATCCCTAATGTTGGCTAGATGTTGGATAGGGGTGCCAGTCAGAAGCCAATCAATCTGGCTTCTGACTGGCACCCCTGAACTAAGATATCGACAAAATATGTTTAGGGAGAACGCCAACATAGTGCTAGACAGCTCAGTTATGGTAAAGCGCAGGCACGTTAATCTGGAGGTCGCAGGTTCAGATCCTGCTCTAGTCAATTCTTTGTTCAACCCAACATTATTTAAAATTTACCCATCCAGTTTCCCTTGTGGTTTATTACTTGATACATGTACGTCCTGGGGCCGATTTCACAAAGAGATAAGACTAGTCTTATCTGAAGTTAGGACCAGTAACTGGTCTTAACTTAAGACTAGTCCTATCTCTTAGCATTGTCTAGGACTAGTCCTAAGTTAGGAAGAGTTTTGTGAAATCAACCCCAGATTAGTTTTTAAGTATTGGTGCAATTACATGTATCATACCAAAGTGATAAACCTCCCATAATGCTGTTCAACTGTATGTATGATTTCTGTTTGCCCTGTAGCATCAGCCTAGAGAATGCAGTATTGGCTAGTCTGCGTGTTTATGGTGAAAGTGATGTCAGTGTCTTCATAGCATCATGTGCTGCGGTCCATTCCTTGGTGGTAAACTCGGGTAAGAAATCGTTCCAAGTAATCTTTTGCATAAAATTAAAACACCAGGGAACACCATTGTCTTAAAAAAATAAAAATCTTCCCATCCTTTAGGCGTGTAGTGGTCAAGCGGTTTAGAGCAACAGACTCGATGTCTGATAGCTGAGTCTTCAGGGTGTGGGTTCGAATCTCGGTCATGACACTTGTGTCCTTGAGCAAGACGCTTATCTATAATTGCTTCACTTCACCCAGGGGTAAATGGGTACCTGTGAGGGCAGAGATGGTTCTTGTGATTGATTTAGCTTGGTGTGCTACATATTTGGCTGCACAGGCTGTATACTCCCAAGGGAGCTGAGATGGTTTCAGAGAATGAAATATATGGCCCAGTGACCTGGGGTGATATTGTTGGAGCGCCATGAGCATCACTGAGTGACAGATTTGAGCGCTTTATAAGAAGCCAGTATTAATATTATTTTAGTTTTCAAACACATCATACAACCAACCGGTGAAAATTTATCAAATTCAATATAGTGAAAACAACCCCAAAAAGTTAATATTTTGCAGGGACTTTGTGAACATTCGTATCAGGCTTATTTTGATTGCCGCAATCAAAATAAGCAACAGTGACTTCTGGGCTCTTCAAATCTCAATTTTCTTGACTTCTTAGACGGAAGGATTTCTCTAGAGGATTGGTTTTGGCATGAAGGTCATGGTCAGTGAACTTGTTTTTGTAACTGCCAATCCTGTAAAAAAGTTGTAGTGGAGTTTGAACCTGTCATCAGAATTATTACCAGAAAACTTTATTCAGGATTCTTGGCAGAAACGTTCTTCATTAGCAACCAATTTCGGACTACATCTATAACCCTGGACCTGGTGGTATTTTTTGGCTATTTTCTGTTCCATACCAGCATATCTGAATCCACTAAATACAAACAGAGGCAGGTTGTCGAAGATCTTTGGATGGATAGGGTTGGAGTTTGTAACATTTTAATACTGTTTTTGAGTAAACAGTGCTTAACGCAAATCGTTGTAGGGTTAAACACAAATATTCTTTATCCCCTATGCAAATTTTAGCATCTATTCAACCGTTGCTAAAATATAGGATTCAAACTACCTCCAGCTCACGGGCAAGCTCGATGGCCTGGTGGTAAGACATTTGCTCTAGCATGGCAATAGGTTGTGGGTTCTAATCCCATCCGAGTAATATGCCTGTGAATTTTTTAACAGGACTTGGGGAAAGTACTGAGTATACAGTGCTTAACACAAATCGATGTAGAGTAAAACAGAAATAAAATACAAATGTATTGAATGCATGTGAGTGCATTGTCGCGGAATGTATCACGAGGTGAAATCTGGACTATTCCAGTGAAATGGAAAAGCCAGATTTCACAGAGTGATTGTGTTTTTGCGACAACCCACAAACAAAATTCATTTAATATTTGTTTTATATAAATCACACATAGATCCTTGTCATTTGAATTTTCGTTATAATAATAAACACAAAATAGACACGGAAACTCGTTCCCTCCACACTCTGAAAACTCAACAAAAAAGTTATAAACAACGCGGACAAGTTCATGTAGACATCAACCTTGTCCGTTGCGACTTGACCTTGCCTTGTTTGGACAATCACGTGGGAACGATTGTTTTGGGAACAACGCTGTGAATTAAGAATCAAAAATCAATATACACCATCCTACATTTAATTCCATGAATGAAATATAGGATGACAGGTGGCGCGTATTCCACCAATCAAATGACCAGGATCTATGTGTGAGTTACATAAATATTCTTTATCCCCATGGCAAATTTAACGGCCATGCAATATTTGTTTTGATTAATAGAGACAATGCAAGAGAGCTTCATGATGAAGGGAACCTACATGGACATCCAGTCTGGTATGACAACCCATCAGAGTAACGACAAAGCCCAGGCCATTGCCTGCAAGGCCCTGATGGGTTTATGTCTCTTCAGGTAACTCAGAACCCTGCAATCAGGTCCTAATTTCATAGAGCTGCTTTAATAAGCACAACAAAATTATGCTTACCAAAATAAGTTTACCAGCCAAGATACATTGTCACATGTAGCATCTGTGACTGGTATCCTGCTTACTTTTGCTTAGCAGAACATTTTTAAGCAATATTTTCTGCTTAAGCAGCTCTATGAAATTGGGTTCAGAAAATCCAAGACTTTTGGATTCAAGTCACACAATTTTGTTCACTCGGAATTGAAATAAGTAAAATTGTAAAGTGTAAGACAAAAATTAAAATTAAGAGACAGGAAAATAAATAAAATCCATCAGAAAGTGAACTCAAAGTCAAACTTTGGCTGGTGAAATCTTTTCTGTTTAGCAAATCTATTATTTATTTTTTCTAATTTTCGGTTGAACAAAGAACAATTTACGAAAGCAGGATTTGAGCTTGCGACCTCCGGATTAAGAGAGGACAGGTATCACCTGCAAATCTAATTCAAACTAAGCTAAATTTGTGGCCAAGTATTTCTATGAAATTAGGTCTAGATGATTTCAAAGTACAACAATTAGCAAGGTTCAAATATTGATTTATTAATTTGGAATTTGACAACTGATTTGACACTGATTTTTGAATGACTGTCTTCTCCTTACAGCCCTGAAGATAAGGAAGCTCTGGCCTTGGCCGGGGTCCAGGCGGAGATCTTCAATTCTCTGAAACTTTACCCTGAGAAATTGGACGTGCTTGAGTCGGCCATCGGAGCCATTGCTTGCCTCGCAGACGTTGGTAAGTTGCAGTGTTTGAGCCACTGGGTACCTGAAAGATGGTACAACACTTGCAGAGCTGCCAACTCTCCCTGATTCTGCAGAAAGTTCCTTGAAAATAAACCAATCTTTCCCTGTTCTGGTGAACAAATTTTTAAATCTCCCTGATAAGGGAAACTTGTTCTCTTTTATGTTGAATGGGATTTTAAATATCTCCCTGATTGTTGTACAAAATCTCCCTGATTGCAAGATGCAAATGTTGGCAGCTCTGCACCAGTCGCTGTAAGCGAAAAATCAAAATAATAATTCTTTAATCTTGATGTAATTATTACATTGATTAAAAGTGAATATTTTTTTGTTATATTTTTTCTCCAGATATCGTTCGCTACCAGTGCATGGTTGAGGGAATCCATGAGTTGATTTTACAGGGTATGATCAACAACCCCGATGAGAGCAGGATACAGGAGTTAGCCCTGGAGGCAATGGCCGTCCTCTCAACGGCTGGTAAGAGTCACGGTCGATGGTTCTCGAGTTCAAGATTTTATCAAACCTAGCCTCCCATTGTCAATATCAGGGAAGAGACATTTCAGACTTTTATCTGAGTTCAGACTTTGTTATGTCTGCTTGGTGATAAAGTAGCTGGGCCCAATTTCATAAAGCAGTAAGCACAAAAACTTGCCAAGCACAGAAAACTATTGCTTAAGAAAAATAGGTTACCTCCAAAATACCATACAGTTACCATTACTGTGACTGGTACCCCACTCATTTCTTGCTCAGCAAATAAATTTGCTGAGCAGAATTTTCTGCTGAACAGCTTTATGAAATTGGACCCTGTTATTTTTTTTCAAATAAGAAATCCTGGTCTGTGATCTACTTTTCTAGCACTGAAGATACTGTTTCCAGAAGCACCTTGGAATCTTTTCCAAAAGATGGAAATGCCAAAATACTTCCTAAGGTCTAGATCCAACTTTCAGACTTTTTTGTCAGCATTAACTCTCACCCCAGTTGCTTCCCACCTTTTTGTTTTCACACCATGTGTAGTTTTTACAATTCTCTCTTCTTCTTTTGTCCTTGGTTTTTGATGAAAAAGTTTTGGTATAGAGACACAAATATTCATTAAATTGTTTTAAGTGTAATTATTCTACATTTAAGCAACACATCTCTTTTTTTTTATTGACGTTCAGATGGTATGGCTGAGATACTGTGTGAGGCTGGAACTTTAGCGCATACTGTAGAAACCATGGCAAGATATGGCCATTGTGAAGGTATGTAGACATCTGTATTCTATCTCAATTACATCATCAAATTAATTAACATATTCTACATGTATTTCTGAGATCTTTCTTAAAAGGCTGCTTTATTTTCGTAGTTATTTAAGTTCTAATAAGTACATGGTTTCTTTTTTGTATTTCTTCTAGGATGTATTTTTAATATCAAGTAATAAACCACAAGGGAAACTGACTGGGTAAATTTGAAATAATTTGGGGGTAAACGGTTGTATGGCTTCTGAATGGCACCCCCAAACAAAGATGTTGACAAAATAGGGAGACCGCCAACATAGGGCTAGATTGCTCAGTTGGTGGAGCACCGGCACGTTAAACTGGAGGTTGTTGGTTCAAATCCCGCTTTATTAAATATTTCTTTGTTTAACCCCAAATCATATATTTTTTTCAAGTAATAAACCACAAGGGAAACTGACTGGGTAAAAAATTATTGGTAACATTTATATTAATGTATTTTTTTTAAACTGTTTTCTTTATAGTTTATTGATTGAAATAATTTTTTGTAATTCATTTGTAAATTGTACTGGTATTTCACGATTCTCCCCGTGGCGATGATGAAACAAATTTTTAGTGAACCATTTATCTGTCTATTATCAATCTATATTTGTAGTAGTTTTTATTCAGTATTGGTAACAGCCCAATTACAAAATCTAACTTAACGTGTAGTTAACTACAAGTATCAGTTATACACCCATTCTTTTAAGGAGATACAATTTCAAGTAAATTTTAAAACGCAAAAAGTGGCAATGGTCCGCATTTTGACCGTAGTAGAGTCTTTCTCAAAGGCTAAATGACAACACAATACACTTATACAAGTATATTAGTGAAACAGAAGTAGCTATGTGGATAGTTGCCATGGAAAGCAAGGAGCAGACAGCAGACAGTATATGCAGAAGGTGATAAAAAAAGGAATTAAGAAATTCACAATGGTTGACAGGGATTATAATAAGCAATACAAGTTACCTAGTATACCTAGTAAATGAAAAGTTGAAGAACTGATTTTTTGTTTTTTGTTTTTGCGCGCCAGGTATTCAACAGAAAGGCAGCATTCTGCTCCAGGCGCTGGTAGCCGAGCAGAAATCCATTGACAATGTACAGGTTGCTGGGCAGGTCGCCAAGGCTCTGGTTACTGCCATGAAGAAATTTCGGAGTAATCCCAACGTTCTTGCTGAGGTAAGATTGTCTTTGGGTCTGTTTTTGTCTGCCAAACCTTGTGTGTACCAAAAATCACCAATTTCATCGGTGAGAAGCATTTCTTATTACTGAATTTTTTAATTGTGGTTGGTCCCTAGCAAAAACATATTTAGCATTTTTGTTTTCTGCTAAGCAGCTCTATGGGTGTTGAGGCATTGCATGGTAAGGTATCAATGTATATTCAGCTTGCGGTAACACCATGTATATATTTCTACTTTGCTGTGTAGATTTGTTTTTTGAGAACTTGTCTTGCTATTTATTCTACTGCCGCGAGGTAGATTTCAGAAATCTATTCTGTGGCAGTAGAATAAACAGCAGTCTCTTGAATTCCGAAACCTACTTCACGGCAGTAGAATAAATAGCAAAAACCAGAACAAATTGACACAGCAAAGTAGATATATGACGTTACCGCAAACTGAATATACAGCTCTACGACATTGGTCCTTGTGCTTACCCCTAATCATGGAATAACTTGATTTGAATTGTATTGAATTGTTTGCAGAGCTGCGTGGCCATGCAGTTGCTGGCGGAGACATCAGAGCAGATTGGTCATGTATTTGTGGAGAATGACGCTCATGAAGAGCTCTTCTACATCATTGAGACCTACGATCAGGACAAAGGTAAGAGCACCTGAAGTTGGTCATTTGGTCCTGCGTACAGTTGTTTATTTATTAATTCTGGTTGTGAAGCCAAGGATTCTTAGAAAAGCGAATGTTATTACTACACTAGCCAAGAACCCCATGGAGAGAAGACTTGAAGGAAGTTTCAGTTTTAGATGTGGGAGGAAAACACCAGAGAATTATTCAAGGGAGAACCCACACATTCAGGTAGGGACTGAAAACCCAATCCACATAGTGCCCCCGGTGGGAATCGAACCGCAGTGGAAGGAGGGGAAAGAAACCACTACGCCAACCCAACCACCCTATTTACTAGTATCTAATAACACAATGACTGCTAGCTTTGTACTCATTGTAACCATAAGCCTAGAATTACATGGAGCCACGGAAGACATAGCCTTATTTATTACCCCTTGTCTTTGCCTTGGTGTCTCTGCAAAAGTTTCCCATAGACTTTAAGATTTCCCAATGGAAGTGCCCTTTTTCATAATACAAATAGCCTTGCCCTTTCAAGGATGAATTTCCAGGCCTGTAAAGTGCCATCCATTGTATTCAAGCGTGTAGATTTTCAGCTGATGAGCTGATTTTCTAAAAAACACAATTTTGTTTTGGTTTAAACAGTTCTATAGATATTTGAAAAACGCTGCACAAAGTTTTTGACCATTTACTCTTATTTTCGCAATAACAAAATTGCATGTTTGTATGTTTTTGAATCAAGCAAGATGGAGACGCTTGAAAAAGTAGAAGTAGTGTCTACCGGACAGTTGAGAAGTGTGTGGGCTGCATGCCCTCAGTGACAAATACCGGGATGAGAAATGTCAGATTTGTATCTGAATTCAGACTTTTTTGTTTTGTCTGCCTGGTGAAAAAAGTAGCTGTATTTTTCTTCAGATTTGAAAAAATCCAGCTCTTCTACTTCTCAAGGGCTGAGGATACTGTTCCCAAAAGCTCCTTGGAATCTATAACTCCAGGGGTTACTAAAAGGTGGAAATGTCATCATTCCAACATACCTCCTAACTTTTGATCCTAATTTCAAACCTTTGTTCCCCCCCCCCCCCCTCAGTACTGATCGATCTAGCTTGTGAGTGTCTGTATGTCTTATGCTGGAAGTGGGATTTCAAGAAGGAGATGCTGCTATGGGCCTGCAGACAGGACAAACTCAAGGTACTGGAAATACACCCTGCAAGTCTCAAACCTGCTTGAACATTTTGTTAAAGGCACTGTACACGTTTGGTAATTACTCAAAATATATATTAGCATAAAAACTGACTTGGTAATGAGCAACAGAGAGCTGTTGATAGTATAAAACATTGTGAGAAACGACTCCCTCTGAAGTAACGTAGTTTTTGAGAAAGAGGTAATTTCTCACTAAAATAATAAAAACTTCTTGCAAGAAGTTTTTATTCCTATCTGAAAGAACACAAATTTGTACAACAAGGGTGTTTTTTCTTTCATCATTTTCTTGCAACTTCGATGACCAATTGAGCCCAAATGTTCACAGGCTTGTTATTTTATGCATATGTTGGGATACACCAAGTGAGAACACTGGTCTTTGACAATTACCAAATGTGTACGATGCCTTTAAAGATCAATTGAACAAACTTAACCTTACTGTTCTTTTGTTATAGAAAGGTAAACGAATGTGTAATGATTACATATTGAATAAAACTCAATAAAAATTGTTTCATAATGTAAAAAAAACCCACAAAATTTGATCAATGTCATGCTTGGCAAAAATGTAGAGGTTTACGAGAAGCTTCTAAGCGCCTAGGAATCAAAACAGCACTTTGAGGTCACACTACAGACTCGATCCAAACAAGACAATAGAAAATGCAAAGCAACAAAGATAAACAACTTTCATCCGTGTTGGTTTTACAACACGGACTGGTTTTATGCTGGTGTTCTGATGCACTGGTACTTCAGTATTTTTTTCACTTTTTATTTGTATGGGACTTTGCTGGGAACCATGCTGGGCGCCACCAATGGCGGGAAAAACACTAGAACAAAAAATTGAAGAGAGGGAGGGTGGTTTCAACAAAATTACAGGGAGGAAAACTTCACACTTCAAGACAAATAATAACTAAGCACAAAATAAACAAGGATAAACGGTCAAATTAGTTTGAGGGATTCATTCAGGTTGATCTTTAAACATTGGGCTCCACATATACTGTGTTAAATTGGTACACAGCAGTGGTAATGAGCAGTGACCATTGGTACACAGCCGTAGTAATGAGTACCAGTGACCATTGGTACACAGCTGTAGTAATGAGTTATTTGCTTGCAGGGAGTGGATGTGTTATTACAGCTCAGTGCTAACGTCAATGTCGGCCAGGGGAATGAAACTCCGCTGTGTATGGCTGTTCAAAGAGGCAACACTGACATGGTTAAACTCCTCCTAAAACAGGTATTCGGACAGAACTCTAAACTTTTAATTTCAGGAGTTATGTCACTGCTTGATTTGATACTTGGGACTCCTAAAAGAAGTTTGACGGAGGTGTCGGTACCTCAGGGTAAAGCTTGTAGCCAGTATTTTATATGTAATTTTGGGTTGAACAAAGAAAACTTGACTGGAGTGGGACTTTATTATTTGGTTTATTTCAGAAATAAAAAAACATCACAGCCTTAAAGAGGCTGAATTAAGTTTTATTTTTACAATATTAAAAATTAGAAACAAATGTAAACCATAAAAAGATAAAAGTTAGAGAATTAAAACAATTGTAAACCAAAACAACATGGAGCTTGAACCGTTTTGGTTTATTACTTGGATAGGGAGACCGTCAACATAGGGCTAGGTAGCTCAGTCGGTAGAGCGCTGGCACGTTAATCTGTAGGTCACAGGTTCAAGTCCCGCTCTAGTCTATTTTTTCTTTGTTGAACCCAAAATTAATATTTTATAAGGTTAACTTTTCATCCATACTGCGTAATTTCTTTTGATGGAGTAGTAAAGTCTGTCCCGTGCCAAAATGGCTCATCAGGCCGGTGTTTATATCCGGTTTCATTGGCATTAAACAACTGAGAATATTTCTGTTACCCCAGTCCATTGCAGGTTACTCCCCAGCTCTCACTGGTACCCATATTTACTCCTGGGTGGAGACAAGCAATTATGATAAAGTGGCCCACTCAAGGACACAAGTGTTGTGACTGACCAGGCCAGGATTCGAACCTACATTCAGAACTTTTCAGAACTTTGAGTCCACCGCTCGGCCACGACACCCTATAATTTCTTTTGATAGAGACTGAGATTTATTTTTTATTTTTGTATTCAGGGAGTGAGTGACATCAACACAGCACTACATGTGAGTCTGGACCTGCAACATAACATCATCACTGGTCTCTTACTACAAAACATGGGTCATGATAAAGAAGGTTTGTTTAATCATAATCTAATAAGGTTTGCGGTAACACCTTGTACAGGAAATTCTCTTATGACTTGTGGTGGTTTTGAAAAGAACCACTGGTGTAACAACTCAATGTTTTGAGTTCAACAAGTGTGTGATTTCTCAGGATTTTTTCCTGATTTCATGATTTTCTCAAAATCTCCTTGAGCGTTCAGTCACCAAAGGGAGAAAGAAATAGTCCACAGTGTGTCCAATTCTGTAGTTCTGTATTTCTGGTGATGCACACACGTCAGTGCGTATTAGTAACAACTGGTAGGTTCTGGGTCTATAAATAAGGGGGAACCCAGGCCCCAAGTCATTTTCAGGAGTTTTCACATTTGGCACATCTCATCCCTGTTTTAAATATGGGGAGTGTTTGAAATCTTTGTGTCTTTAATGATGTTGATTTTTGTCTATGCATCATTCTTGTAGCTGGAGTTGTTACATGGAGTGGGCTGAGGCTTACTACACTTCAGCCGTTATGGTTTTATCCGACATTTCTGGGTCAGACATCACCAACGCCAAAATCAGGTATGAATCGTCAATGTTTCAGGATTTACCAAACATCTCTTGGAATTTTGATTTAGTAAAGGTTGAATTTATCTGGCGAGTTCTGAAGTGTTATACAGAATGTTGGTCACCACCCGGGTTGGGCGTCACCATTCAACCTGGGCGTCACTGCCCAACCTGGGCGTCATCACCCAGGTTGGGCGTCACCGTCCAACCTGGGCATCACCAGCCAACCTTGGCAGAGTGACTCTTGTATTCAGTGGCTCTTGTGTTCACCAACGCCAAAATCAGGTATGAATCATCAATGTTTCAAGATTCACCGCCCAGGTTGGGCGTCACCATCCAACCTGGGCGTCACCGTCCAACCTGGGCGTCATCACCCAGGTTGGGCGTCACCGTCCAACCTGGGCGTCACCAGCCAACCTGGGCAGAGTGACTCTTGTGTTCAGTGGCTCTTGTGTTCACTCGTCCACTTCACTTTGTCCTTTGGATAGGAAATAATTTGATTATACATTTTTTTATGGGTTCAATATCAGTAGTTCATGGCAAATGCATATCATAGAATAGTATACAAATAGTGAATGTTTATGTGCGCAATGAGAATTATTTGCATGAGTTGAAATATGGAATGTTACATTCAACTCGGCTTTCCCTCGTTATATGGAGCATTCCATATTTCAACAAATGAAAATATTCTCACCAAATGACAGAGATCTACTTTGGTGTTATAAAATACTGGTTGACCCTGTGGTCACAAAATAAACAGTCACCCTTTACATGTTGCTTATATGATATTTTGTGCCAAGAAAAAAGGAAATTTACAAAAGTAATTTGATGTGTGTGGAGACACACGTTACTTTTGCACATCTGTAATCTAAGGTCATGTCCGAATAGGTGACTGTGGCTACGACTATGACTGTTGCTAAGGGTGTTGCTAAAGACATCCTGTACTTCAACGCAGTGATGACGTGGCGGTGAAGCCAAAGTCGTAGCCGTAGCCACCCGTTATTTAAAAAATCAGTTGTATATAATACATGTAAATCTAATCTTAATTAATGTGCCCTACTCCTCTTCACCTTCTCCTTCATCCAGCCCTCTCCTCGTCTAGTCATATTGCCAGCCGCATCAGGCACACCAAGGAGAACAGGGCCAAGAGGCGCCAGGAAGTCTTCAGCTTGATCAGACGCAGCGAGGTCGATGGTTCCTTCTGCTCCAACCTGGCACCGGTGCTTCATACCTCCTCCCTTCAAATCCTCGTCTCGGCAGACAGGGAGCTGTACCCAGGTAGCCCACCCCCTAAGGGATCTACTGTACCCCAGAAGGGAATCTCTGAAGACGAAGGAAGTCAGTCAGGTAAAGCCTCCCCCCTTCCCCTTCACAGATATGTCAAACAGCTTCCTTGGGGTGTCAAATAGCTACAGAAGAGGTTGGACATTGATTGATTGTCATTTGTCTTATTGCTTTTGTTTTGGTGTTGGCGTCGAAGGCTAACCAAAATATGGAGTCCTTCTTAGCAAACTGGTGCAAAGGTGCAAATGAAGACGGAACTTAGTCAGGTAAAATAAGAATCACTTTGCAGGTGGAATCATGGAGGTAGAATTGGTGAAACCCATTCGGGAAAAACTTCTTTTTTTCAAATAGATAAAACCCAGTCCGGGATACACCCCTGTTCTGATTGAGCCCATTTTAGATACATACCCCTTTGTAGATAATACCCAGATAGTTTACACCCTTCTCGGGTGAAACCCAGTTGGGTATACACCCCTGTTCTGATTGAGCCCATTTAGATACATACCCCTTTGTAAATAATACCCAGATAGTTTACACCCTTCTCGGGTGAAACCCAGTTGGGTATACACCCCTGTTCTGATTGAGCCCATTTAGATACATACCCCTTTGTAAATAATACCCAGATAGTTTACACCCTTCTCGGGTGAAACCCAGTTGGGTATACACTCCTATTCTGATGAAAGTGGTTACTGTAGATAGTCACTGTGTACTTTCCTGTGTGGGACATTGTAGGAATTTTTTTGCTGTGAAATCATTCCATCAGTAGATTCTTACTAGGTGTTTATTATAACTTACAGTCCAACTAGGTGGGGCTTTCACTCTGTAGAAACCATACCTTAGTTTATCGTTCTGTGGAACAAGTTTTTCTATAGACAGTCATCATTCATGGATTCAAACTGGTTTAATGCTGTAGTAACTTTCTTGCTTTTTCCTATCACTGCTTCTTAACCACTGCTTTGCCTTAATCACCGTCACCCCCCCCCCCACACCCCAAATCAGCTTTGACAGATGAGTCTGTTTTCACCTATGCTCAAAATGGAGATGCCAACAGCTCCGGCGCTGATCCCGTCCTGGTGGAAGCTCAGGATACAAGCCAGCCTGTATCTGCCCGCTCTCGCTACCACGAACGTTCCAGGAGCCTCAATGGTATGTCGCCCTCATGTGACTTGGTGTCCCTGAACTGGTGGAGGATTGATAACAAAAAGTGCTTTCTTCTCAACTGTGTTTGTCCCTTGCACAAACGTTTCAAGCATTTCTGTAACATTTTTACTCCTCTGCTAAAACATTGGTTCTTAGTATACACAGCATTACAAAAATGCTTATTAAGAATAATTGAAAGTTAAATATTTGAGTTCCGTGGGAAGTTTTGGAAACTAACTTCCATTTTAAACTCGACCCAGTTATCTTGCTTTTTGCACCCTCTCTTATTCTCAATTATTCCTTCACTTGTTGAGCTTCGTAACATCTAAAATTCTTGTATTTCATTTATCTGTGACCTTATAGACCGAGCACTTTACTTCTGCCTAAAATGCACACTTTAAAGAAAAGCCGACAACAAATGTTGGCATATTGCATTGTGTGATAGCCTTGCAACCTTTTTAAGTCAGGACGTATCCGAATTGGTGGCTACGGCTGTGACTGTTGCTAAGGGTGTTGCTAAGGATGCCCTATACTTCAACACATGATGACGCAGCCGTAGCCATAGCCGCTAATTCGGACTCGGCCTCACTATACTCCGAAGTGTACTTGAAGAGTGGCATCCAGGCTACACTTTTTCCATAGCTAGTTAGTTACAAAGTGGTAGCAGATTGTAGAGGAGGGGGTTACAAGAATCCTTTGCTCCATTAGGTTTTCTTAGAAACTAACACTACATGCCAATTAACACATTAGAACACTGACAATTTGGCTGACAGCAACGCCACTTATCGAATGTTTATGTGCAAAGAGGAGCTCCAAGGTCAAATTCAGTTTTGTGATGCACTCATTTTCCAATAGATATCTAGTCCTTAT
The DNA here is from genome assembly GCA_021014325.1 of Plazaster borealis. NCBI lineage: Eukaryota > Metazoa > Echinodermata > Asteroidea > Forcipulatida > Labidiasteridae > Plazaster > Plazaster borealis. The sequence goes on along the minus strand of CM037474.1, from coordinate 32,887,201 downwards.
GGAAGTGGGGGGAAAATTACAAGTCTCTAACCTCACGTTAAATTGTTGTAAAATGTCATTTTATTTTATACTCTTCCGGAGCGAAATTTTTGAAACATCACTTCATTGGTTATTAACAATAAATTGATTTGTACCTTCCAAGAGAAATTTGAGTCAAATGTCATGATATTCAATGCTGTTTTGATTGAATATCATCAAAATTCAGAAATAATCTAAAAATTAAGTATACCAAAAATGTACAAAATTTGCACTGGGAGGGTATCAAATACAATTGCATTTTACACCGTTTGAATATGAGGTTAGAGACTTATAATTGTTTTCCTTCTTTCATAAGGACCCTATCTATTGGAAAATGAGTGGATCACAAAACTTAAATTCGACCTTTAGGAGCCTCTAATTAAACAGTACCTCTTTTACCTTTAGATGTAAGAAATATTGATGAGTTCAGAGTGGGGTCTTTTGCCAAGGTATTTTCATTTGACCCTGCATCTAAAAAGCAAAATTGTGTGCAATTTTGTTTTTGCTGCAGAAAAAAATGGTTCTCAATGAAAATGTGAAACAAATAAAAGCAGTGATGTTTCGATAGCTGTATAAATGATGTACAAAATACAAATTGTTTCCAGCATATGCTGTTTGAATGGAAGCTTTGCTGAGGTATTTTACAGGTTCTAGTGAAATTGTACACTTCTCACCAGAAATGGCTTGAAAATCACTGAAAAGAAAGAACCTATTGAAAACATTGTTCCTCTGATTCACAAAATTTCTGACTGCTCGTCGACTTATAGAAATCCCTTTTTGAGCTTTCTTTTGAACCAATTTCTAGAGTATTAAAAGGAATTTCTAAGCAAATGCTCAACATTCCGGGAATAGGCTCTGAACCAACAATTTCACTTATCTCCAGGTCCCAGTTTCATAGAGCTGCTGAATTGGAAATTCCTGCTTACCAAATTTGTTTGTTTAGCTAAAATTAGCAGGGAACCAGTTGTAAACAGTGTAAATTACACGGCGTTTTGGCAGGTTACCTAGTTTTGTGTAGACAACTTGTTTTCACCCTGCTTAGCAGCTTCATGAACCTGGTGCCAGGTAAGAGAGGACATGCTTTGAATTAACTTATGCTGTATATTATTTATTGGTTTCTACTGGCATTTCAGATCAATCTTGTAAATAATAATTATTTTACTAATCCTGGAAAAATTCAGAGAAAAGTGAAAGCGTTAACCCTCCTACTGATTGATCATTCAAATGTTAAAAAGGAGCATGGTAGTTTAATCTAATTTGACTTTTAAAGAGTACACAATAAACCCTATTACTATGCCTCATACATATTCATGACCAAGAGTCAAATTCTCAATGGTCCATTTACCATCACATGCCAGAAGCTAGTTTTGCTGTTTCAAAACGCGTGCGCGAGTGTTTTACGCACAGGGTAAATCTGATGAGTAGTAGACCCGCTTGTGTAACAGTTTACTACGCATGCGCTGTACGAAGCAATCATTTAACTGTCGCCCGCATGCGGGTGTAAAATATTACACACACGCGAACATCGCTTGCTACATGGTGGCGCAAGTAAATGTCGCGCTTTCCCAAGCTCAAAGATGCCAAATTAGAGAGAAGTATGAGGTATAGTAAAACAAATATAACATGATTCATTTTGGGGGGACAGTCGATATTAGCTCTCTGAGGTATTGGAATTTGACAGACCAGTTCCCGAGGCAAACTTCCAAAACCTCGATGAGCTAATATCAACGGTCTACCCTCAAACCATGTTATATTCGTTTACTGTTGACTGTTCAATATGATTCGGGGATGCGTGACAGTTTTTCACCTTCCATTTTTGAAATCACGATATTCTTGACACTGAAGTTAGATGAAAATTGATAACCATCTTTTTGCATCAGCAAGAGCTCCATTTTTCCAAAAGCAGATGGCTATATTGTTTTGAGTGATTAGTAAACTTGAAGGGTTAACTTGGCTTTGGGTGGAGGGGGCAGGTTCAGTCTGAGATACAGTGGGAACATTTAGAAATGAGTGGCTTGGCTCCAAATTGACTAACATTTGCATCCTCTTTGTGAAGACCCGGAGTTGTCTCGCTTCTCCAAGGTACGAAGGCGACAACGCTCTGCCAGTGAGATGGACATGTTACGTAAGATGTCTCACAGCTTTGTGCCCTGGCGCAGGTCACTGAGTAGTGCCAACCTGCCGATTAATCCTGATGACCCACGCTGTCTTGAGAGTCTACAACGAGGTATTGCAGCCACGTTGTGTGCATGTACATGTCCTCGGTCGCGCCACGAACTGACGCATGGGTTAAAAATCACTTACATTTTGCAAACTGTTGTTTGTACAAACTATTGATGCATTCATAACTTTTAACATTTTCAACAAGTTTCAGGACCTAACACGTAGTAGTTTTGTAATTACACCAATTAGCATGACCAACGTATCAGAGATTTGTCATTCTGTGATGCCACAACGTGACGTATCACGATATGCCATTTTATCCATTGAAACACATAGCGCAGGCACGATGCCAAACACGGGTAGTACGACTTTTTCAGGAAGTGGCGTATCTGTTGACTTATTGAAGTTAACCGTTTTCATGAAATGACGTATGCATTGGTTTTTACATAACGCTCTGCGTGCACGTCTTTTTTTTCATTTTCACAAAGTGAGGTATGTGTTTAGGAATTAATATCTCATCAATACAGTTGCAAGATTGAAAACACATTGACAGTTCTATACTAATGAATATTTGTGTAAACAAATAGTAATCAGCTCCGAAACGGGAGTTTGAAAAATAGTTCAACTTCAACCGCGATTTTCTCCAAACACAGAGTTTGGGCTGTGGTGCACCATGCGTTAGTTTGTGGCACGACCGACGATGTATGGCCCAAATGTCTGTGTGTGTGTGGGGGGATGTCTACCCATTCCAACCGAGGACTTTAAGAAAAGGGATCCCGGTGTTCTGACAGAGTGAGGACGTCCTCACTTGACTTTCGTGTACAAAACCAGGGCTTGTTAACACATGGGTAGTCTTACTAAACAAAAGCGCAACCGATATTTATCGTGGGTGTTGCCGTCTGGTGAATTGGGTCAATACTCTCTGATTAACACGATGTTGAACGTGAGCTTGCATAATGGCGTGTCGTGGCCGAGTGGTTAAGAGCACCAGACTCAAGCTCTGGTGTTTCTGTTTCTGATCAGCAGGGTGTGGGTTCAAGTCCCGGTCATGGCACTTATGTCCTTGAGCAAAATTCCTTTACCATAGTTGCTTTATCAACCCGTAGGTCCCGTGTACTAGGGTTGGTAGTGCATGCAAAGAACCCAGAAAACTTATTGTTGAAGTGTAGAGGTTAACCCCGGTGTTTCTGGTTCGCACAGCAAGCACTCTTGTTTGCAGGTTTCCTCAGGCTTGCGAGCTACAGTGATTAAGTTGAAATTACCAGAAATATATAATGATAACAATACTAATAATAATGAGGGTGTACTGTCATGACTACAGCATTCTATAGACCAGTCCATATGCCCAAGCGCTGCATGCCGCGCTGCCATTGCTGGTGTGCTGGCAGCGCAAGGTTTTGTGCACAAAGACATGGATAATTATTGTCTTTTTCACTTTTAAATGCAAATTAAGTGTCTTGCTCTACGGCTTACACAATTTCCCTGACAGGACAGCATGAAATAATGATGTAGAACATACTTACTAAATATTTGCAACTAAAACACATCAACTGAATCCTGAAAACGGCGCTAGACATTCGGTGAGTTTAAGTGTGATAAACAGGGAAGCTGCACAGTCAGGTTTAATAATGCATTGTATCAGGAAGTTTGTTGTCAATTTATTCAGTACTCACTTTCTGTTAAGGTGCAAATATTTGATAAGTATGTTGTACGTCTTTATGTCATGCTGTCCTGCCAGGGAAATTGTGTAAAACATTGAGGAAGACACTTAATTCGCATAAAAAGTAAAACTTTTTGTCCATGTCTTTGTGTACAAAAACTTGCAATGCCAGCACCCCAGCAATGGCGACACGACGTGCAGCACTTGCGCGTAAGGATTTGGTCTATACTTGGGGTTTTAATTTTTATGCCAATTGCCACCCGAGACCGAAGTCAAATTCGTCCAAAAGTTGACCTAACCATTAATATTGTGTGGGCTAACTCACCGCATGAAAGTGATGTTGGGAGGACATTTGCATGTTTCATTGTATCGTTATTTGTTTTGATAATTCACATGTTTTTGTTAAAGTTACTGCACAATAATACGTTGCACTACATGACCACTGTTAGGTAAACCACAACCAAACAAGCTGCAAAACCACACTGTTGCATGACGTAATAATACACAAAATGTCAAGATCTCAATTTGTGACTAAACAGTTACATGTATGTAGCATGTTTGTATACAACCATTAAGCAGACTGAGTCAAATTTCATGGCTGTGATCGCGGAATTCTGCACTTGCGGTCACCATTCTCCAGTATACAGGGTTAGTGCTGAATATCCGCAGGAGCTGTGTAAACTGTGTAAGTGCTTAGGAACATGAAGTATGCGTGGGCACAAGTAAAAATTCCTTGCAAACCAGTGAAATACTCTTACGTTAAGCATGAATTTATTTGCTTAAAAGGTACAGTAAATTTTGCTGACTGGTTATAAAGATGGTAACGGTAGTAAGTGTCCTGCAAATTTATTTTATGTGAAGTCAGAAATCAATAAAAGTATGTCGACAAAATTTAGTCTCCAAAGATCGCTAAAGGTGACATTTGGAGATTCACATTTCCGTGGTGTCCGTTTGTTAATGCTGCAAAATTATTTCAATTCTGTTGAATATTTAAGAATACTTACCCATAATACAAATGAGATAAATCATCTCTTATAGTGCTTGTTCAAATTAGAACAGTTCAAATGTTAAACTGTGTAAGAATTTTTTTTTCGCATTTAAATTCTGGTCTTGTTACATTCTAGCCCTGCGGTATTGTGGATTCCCCCGTTACAATATCCAAGGACCTGGCCCATCACCACAGGCCAAGTCATCAGTTGGGAAACGGCCTAAGTGCCACTTTATGCTGAACAACTTTGTTATGAAATTTTGCCAAGTTGAATGGATAACAAGGACTTAAAGCTGAAAGTCAAACAAACCCAAAATATTTACATCTGATGTGTATACTCTAAAGATAATCGTTAAAGCTCCTCAAAACACCAATATGCATTGGGGGAGGGTGCTAAACTTGGCTTGGGATACAATCTCCATAGAAGTTTATTTTTCTGAAGATGTTACTGTTCTTTCTCTGGACTTTAAGGGAAAATTTAAGCAAAGAGGAATTACTGGTTGTTTGATACTGGGAATGAATTGGTATGTATTGCACTGCATGAGGTCAGAACTTCTCTCCTATTACCTGACAGTAAGATACATGTACTTAGCTATTAGCAGTGTGATGACCCAGTCTTCCCTACTTGGTAATGACCGTGTTGGTGGCTGGTCGCTGTTAATGGACCACTGCTGAAGGCAAGGTCCATTCCTAAGGCTTTTCAACTTTTGCGTGACACCTAATCTCCTACACATTTTCAAGAACCAGACTATGAGCTATGAAAATTAACGAGACCATATATGGAAATTGGCTGGTGTTCGGCTTTATGCTTAGCATTATGTTGGTTTCCAGCTACCTTAAATTGATACATTGTTTGTGCGTTCACGCATACACGTGGTATGCGTATCCACGCCGCACCTAAATCTCTTGCCAAAATAAAAAATTGAAATATGCACAAAGAAAACAGTTGATTCGATAGTTCCCCGCACACCTTATATCACATGTTAGTAAGTGATATTGAACCTTGGTGGGGTTGTTTGCTTTCAGGTTTGAGAGACCAGAATACCGTAGAGGAGTCTGGTTCTCATGAGAACACACCGCGCAGTCAATCACCGAGTCTCCTCAGTATTGAATCCTATATCAACTTACGATCTAGGTCACACGTAAGTATCAAATCCATCCAGGACCCAATGTCATAAAGCTGTTTAAGAACAAATAACTGCTTAGCACAGACAAAGTCTTGCTTAGCAGAAACAGGTTACCGGCCAGCTTGTCATAGATATTATTTGAGACTGGTTCCCTTCTAAATTTTTGCATGGCAGACAAATTTGCTAAGCACATTTCTGTGCTTAACAGCTATGAAATTGGGCCCAGGGCCCCAACTCGTACAACCACAGATAGGGGAAATATTTGGGGGAATTATGCCTTTGATGATACAAGCATGGAATTTGGCAAACAGTCGGAGTATGTTATGAGAAACATATTTGGCTTTAGGGCCATCGTAGATTTGAAAACAAGGCAAATATTGGTAGAATAACAAGCAATTTTCGAAATTTTCAAATGGCTGCCATTGCTTTTTGAAAACAAAGCAAATATTGGTGGAATAACAAGCAATTTTCGAAATTTTCAAATGGCTGCCATTGCTTTTTATACTACGTATATTTTTCATAAACAAATCTGCGATGGCCCTGCAGTCAATGATCTTTCTCATGACATACTCTGACTGTGCGCCAAATTCCATGCTTGATCATCAAAGACACAATCCTGCCGTAGGCTACTAAGAGCAGAAGCGATTATCAGAAGCCCATGGGAAATGCATTGATGAACAAACATTTTCAGACCTGCCTTTCATGTACATGTATGTCTTACAAAGGCTCAAGGTCTTATCAGAAACATCGGTTTCTGTCATAAGAAATGTCTTTGAAAGATTGAATGAGTGTTTTTCAGTAAATTAACACATAAACGCATGCTGGCTTTTGAGCCGGAAGCCGCGAAAAACTTTGCGCGTGCAGAAGATAAATGCGTGTTTGATGTAATGACTTATCAACAGGATAGACCATGTGTCCCGTGTTTACATCTAAACCGTCTTCTAATTGTTTTACGACATTCTAGAGTTGTGGATGTTGGATTGAATGTTTCAGAGAAGCAATTCCTAAGAAGTTTAGGTCCATGCCATTTTACCCAAGGCGTATTCAGACTTAAAGGCCTCGTACACGTTTGGTAATGACTCTGATATTTAATGGCAATAAAAACTTACTTGGTAAGAAGTACAGCAGCTTTGGATAGTATAATGCACTTTGAGAAACTTTTCACCTTGAAGTACTGCCGTTATTGAAAAACATATCACTTTTTATCCCAAAAACATTTGAATCTGAGAAGCGTTACTGACTGTAACGTTTCTCAGATTGTGTATTCCAATTGCAGATTATTCTTCCTGCGTGGACATAACCGCTCCAGATTTTCGGCAATATCTAAAAAATGCTACCACCTTTTGAAATGAAATTTTCACAGGTTAGTTTTATGGTATATATCTACAACTATATAAAGATTGTAACAAACAGTGGGTTCCAATTACCAAACGTGTACAATGCCTTTAATTATTAAGATATTTTTCCTCATGCAGCCAGAGAGTGAAATAAGAACTGCATTATCAGTTAGCGAGACAAGCTCCTTAGAGGATCGGATGCAGTCACCGCTATCAACTGGCTCACAACCAAGTAAGTAGGCAACCATTTAAGGCATTGACAATGAGGGCCCAATATCATCATCCGTAAGCACAAAAATGTGCTAAGCACAGAAAAGTATTGCTTCATGAAAAAACAGGTTACTAGTCAAAATTACATTAAGCTTGCTTCCCACTCATTTTTTGCTTAGCAAAGAAATTTGTCAAGCAGTATTTTCTGCTTAACAGCTTTATGAAATTGGGCCCGAGTCAAACTCAATTTTGTGATGCACTCATTTTCCTAAAGATTTCCTTATGAAAGTGGAAAAAAATATGACAAGTTTCTAACCTCGCGTTAAACTCTTACCTCGCATTAAAACAATGTAAAATGCCATTTAATTGTATTTTATGCCCTTCCAGTGCAGAATTTGTTAAAAAGCAAAAACATCCAGTGTCGTTACATTTCAAATGCAGTTGTAAATTTTGGTACCAGGAGTTTTTAGTTCATTCCCGAGTTTCCATTATATTCAATCAAAGCAAAATTGAATTTGACCTTTTGACCGATGAAAAATTCATATGTGGAATGTACAGACCCATTTATTGTCAACACCTGATAATGTCATGTTTCAAATTTTGCTCTGAAAGAGTGTCATATTATGCACAGCATTTATCACCATTTTAAAGTGAGGTTAAAGACTTTATTTTCCACTTTAACAAGGACTCTATCTATTGGGAAAATGAGTGCATTACAAAACTGAATTTGATCTTAGAGCCCTCTCTGTAATTAATTGACTTTTTATGGATTTGTTTCTCGTTTAGGAACTCCAAAACGCATCATACAGTTTTCCTTTAACAACACGAGTGACAGCAGTATGACAGACATGGAGTTCTCTGAACCGTCTCAGTCTGCGTCCGTTATGCCTGATGTCGTTCCAGCTCTGTCCCCCACCTCCCAGTTCCATAGCACACCAGTCAATAGAAGTAAGTTTCCAGAGAAATGTTTTGTGACTGTAGAGGCACGGGAAGGAGGCTGCCCCTCTAATTAAAAATGACGAGCATTCACCAAAATACTACAAAAGTAAAATCCACACGATGATGTTTATACTATATGAAAGGATCTCCTGCACTTGAACTGATATTAATCCTTAAATTATTACCTTGTAGCACACAATACATAGAAATAGCACAACACAGTCACTTATGTGAAGGGCAAAAGGTCAACACGAGGCTGGCTACTTTACTTGCACACAGGTTTACAATACCCGATTCTTACAATAGCCCTAAAAATTACAATATTTCTCTCATAAAAAGATGATTTAAAAACAAAACAAAACACATAGAGAGCTCTAAGGACGTTATCCCTCCCAAGTAATCAGTAAATAGAGATAAATACCCACAGGAAATAAATGTGCTCTCTCTTGCTCATAGCATTACTCTACGATTCTGTGAATGAAAGCACAGATGTGTCAAAAGTAATTTGAAAACTGTATCTTAAAGGCACTGTACACGTTTGGTAATTACTCAAAATATATATTAGCATAAAAACTGACTTGGTAACGAGCAACAGAAAGCTGTTGATAGTATAAAACATTGTGAGAAACGACTCCCTCTGAAGTAACGTAGTTTTTGAGAAAGAGGTAATATCTCACTAAAATAATAAAAACTTCTTGCAAGAAGTTTTTATTCCTAACTGAAAGCACACAAATTTGTACAACAAGGGTGTATTTTCTTTCATCATTTTCTTGCAACTTCGATGACCAATTGAGCCCAAATTTTCACAGGCTTGTTATTTTATGCATATGTTGGGATACACCAAATGAGAACACTGGTCTTTGACAATTACCAATCGTGTACGATGCCTTTAAACCAGAAACATAGGGTGAAACCCCAACTCACTCACTCACTCATCCGAAAAGACAGTGTTGGTTCCAGGCACTCTCTACTTCGCTTGGTCGACCCAGTTGATCCATCCAGGGACTTCTTGGGAGTCCTCTTGGCCCTGACCAGCGGGATCTGGGGGTTGACCTTTCCAGGAGTTGATAGCAATATTGAGTGCCTTTGTGACTGGGGTGTTATTATCCAGGCATACGACATTGCTGAAAAGGGCAAGGCAAAGGATTAGAGAGGCCACCATGGGGAGGTGTGTTCTAAAGGGTGATTGTTGCTGGGTTAAATCCCCTCTCTCACATGGAAAGCATTATAGTTTTATTAGAATTGATATTCACATCTTGTCCTATTACATGATACATTGTGTGTCGTGGCCAAAAGGGCTTCAGTATCAAACTCCAGTTCTGATGGCTGAGTCATCAGAGTATGGGTTCGAATCCCGGTTGTGACACTTGTGTTCTCGGGCAAGACACTTAAAGTATAATCACTTCTCACCACCCAGGAATAAATGGGTACCTGCCAGGGTAGAGATTATTGATGTGGTTAGCAACCTGTGTGCCAATTTGGCTGCCAGTGCTACATACTCCAAGAGAGTTGAGATGGTTTCAGGAATGCTTAAGGCTCAATGAACAAAGGTAGTAATAATTTAAGGCACTTTGATACAATATTAATAAATTCCTACTGTTATTGTGATTTTTGCATGGCAGGTGAAATATGCTGAAACCAAAGGTACCAGTTTGTTATACACAATATTCCATTTTGCTTTTGTTAAATTTTCACACACTGTAATGGTTTTTGAAAACTATAAACATTTGAAAAAATTGCGGAGCTATGTGTGGTTTCTTGTATCAGGGAGTCGACGCAGCTCACGGCATATGCTGCGAATTCACCCAACCATGCTAGATGTTCCTGAGGCGTTGGACCTTCACATTCACCTTCTGGACCTCTCGGCCAATCACATCACCAATCTCCAGAAGCTCGCTCTCACTGAAGAGAAACTCCTCGAGCAGTTTGCTTTCCTTGAGAAGCTGGACTTGAGCAATAACTCGCTGGATGAGTTTCCGGCCCAGCTTGCTGAGGTTAGTTCCTGCTTTGTTTTTGTATTTCAAAGAAACCATTCAACTCAGGGATGCCAGTTTTCTGGCTATTGCTGGAATTCCGGCCTTTTTATATTTTTCCTACAGAAATTTGGCACTCCGTCTTTTATCAGGCTGGAACGAAATTCTTTAACAGCTCATGCTCAGATTGATAGTCTTAGTTATTGAACCTTAATAAAAATTCTTAATACATTTTGAATGTGATTGTCTGTTCAGCCTCAACGCGTTTTTTTAAAAAGCTTTTTAAATCTTAGGGGCAGGGTTTTTGTTAACAAATGTTGTCGTAGGACGGTATCGTAGAGGTGCTGGTGCTAGTATTTCATACAATTTTGAATATTTGTATTTATTTTTATTTTCTCAGTCATAGTTCTTGTTTGTGGATTGTACCTTTTAATAACTTTAATTGTTTTGTCAGTGTGAAGTGTAATAAAATTTAAATAAACAAAATAGTATATTTCACCAACAGAGGTTGTACGAACCCATTTAATGATCGCTGTGTATGGCAAAGTGGCGTCACGCGTTGAGCATTTCTATGTTTCTTATTGGTTGATTTTGCCATACACCTGTGTCACGTGATTTCATTTTCCCATACACGCATAAAAAACGCATGGAATAAAATTGATGCGCGCATCCATTGAGTAGTCTCACAACTGACTTGCGTGGTAATGACTCAGCAATCTGGGATGTACTTCTATGGATTATGAACTGTGGTAGAGCTTAAACATCATCTCTGTAGTCGGTCGGGTTGGTGTAGTGGTTTATTTCCTTACCTTCCACCTCTAGGACCCTGGTTCGAATCCTGCCGGGGGCACTACGTGGATTGGGTTCTCAGTCCCCACCTGATTTTGTGGGTTTTCCCTGGAATAATTCTCTGGGGTTTTCCTCCCACATCTAAAACTGAAATTTATTTCCATGTCTTCTCTCCATGTGGTTTTTGGCTAGTACAGTGATTAAGTTTACTTTTCTGAGAGTCCTTGGCTTCACAACCAGAATTAATAGATGAACGATTTAATAAATGAAACGATTTAACAAAAATCTTTCTCTCTGCAGTCAATGCCATCTCTTCAGCATCTTGACCTGAGAAACAACCAATTCCATCTCCTTCCTGTGCATGTATTTAGTAACGAAAAGCTCCAAACGCTGGACATGTCTGGTAACAAGGTAAAGTACAATCAATCCCTTCCATAATCATCCGAGTCTAAACAAAGATTGTGGGGACACTTCAAAAGACTTCAGATTGAACAAATGATGTAATATCTCTCTGTTTTAATTTGTTCGCTTTTCATAACTTTTTTCACAAGGTCTGTAAGCCATTTTGAGATATGGTGGACACATTACTAGAGCACTATTTGGTTTGGGTCAATTTGTCTGTATACATCCAAACCAAACAGTGCACTCCTATAGTGTCCACCATATCTCAAAAAGGCTAATACTCTTTAAAGAATTGAATTTATACTCAAATATTTGCTTTCACAATCGTGCTTTAAACTGACAGCAACCTACAGTAGTTGCAAAGTTTCAGGGGCCAATATCATAAAGCTGTTTTGTGCTTACTGTAGCAGTATATTTCCTCGGGCCATGTTGAACAAGATATGTTTATAATCACGTTTAAACATGGCCACGTGATCTCCTCTCGACCAATCAGAATTGATAAACTGTCACAGGTATGTATGAATAGAAGTTTATAATGGTTAAACAGTTTGCTAGACGACAAAACACTGAAGTGGTGATCCTGTGGTCTGAGGTTCACATCCTGTTTTTGTTCCCTATGCAGCTTAGCAACATTAGAGAGGAGCCACTTGAAGTTTCCTACTCACTGATTGATCTGAATTTGAGCAACAACCAAATACAGCAGTTTCCAACCTGGCTTGGGCGCTACGCACCAGCGCTGGTTACTCTCTCACTAGCAAGGTGGGTTTTTTCTCACAACCCTTGTTCTGTTTTTAAAAACCCTTGTTCTGTTTTTAAAAACCCTTGTTCTGTTTCTCAAGACCCTTGTTCTGTTTCTCAAAACCCTTGTTCTGTTTCTCAAAACCCTTGATCTGTTTCTCAAAACCCTTGTACTGTTTCTCAAAACCCTTGTTTTGTTTCCCAAAATCCTTGTTCTGTTTCTCAAAACCCTTGTTTTGTTTCTCAAAATCCTTGTTCTGTTTCTCAAAACCCTTGTTTTGTTTCTCAAAACCCTTGTTCTGTTTCTCAAAACCCTTGTTTTGTTTCTCAAAACCCTTGTTCTGTTTCTCAAAACCCTTGTTTTGTTTCTCAAAACCCTTGTTCTGTTTCTCAAAACCCTTGTTTTGTTTCCTTACAACCCTTGTTCTGTTTATCACAACCATTTTTCTGTTTCTCAAAACCCTTGTTCTGTTTCTCAAAACCCTTGGGATTTTGTTTTGTCAATTATTTTAGATTAACGCTATGAAAATTATACATGTTGTTGGGAATGTAATACTAAGTGATTAACAATATGCAAGTAAAATCAATTCAACAAAATAACGAAGAAAACCTGATAATAAGACTTGACCTCCGTTTACTTCATTTTTTAAAAAGAATTTTGCCCAACTGACGGTCATGTTGTCATTAAACCTATGTAATAGATGCACACATTCGGCATGATTGGCAAATGGGGTTTCTAACAATAAGCATTTTTGTCCCAAGTTTTAATTTTGTTTCAATTTTAATTTGAACAAATTATTTGTATTATACAAAAATTAAAAATTGATTTATAAAACTTGCCATGGGTATTTTTATTTTCAAGAATTTTGTATAAATATAATTTGAAAATGAAGATTTGATTTCATAGAAAAATATAGTCTTAGTTAGAGTTTTTTCTTGTTTTCGATATGCCCGAGACTTTCACAGTCTATTTAAGGAAAAGGAATAATTATTAACAGTTATTAGAATGTTAACTTTCTTCACGTATTTAATTTTCTTGATTTTGGGTTGAACAAAGAACAATTGACTAGAGCAGGATATAAACCTGCGACCTCTGGATTAATGTGCCAGCACTCTACAAGCTGCCATCTAGACCTAATGTTGGTCTCCCTATTTTGTCAATATCTTTGTTCGGAGGCTGCCAGTCAGAAGCCATTCAACCTGTAAATTGGCACCCCTAAACAATGATATTGACAAAATAGGGAGACTGCCAACATTAGGGCTAGATAACTCAGTTGGTAGAGCACCAGCATGTTTATTTGAAAGGTCGCAGGTTCAAATCCCACTCTCATAAATTTTATTTTGTTCAACCCAAACTGAATTCAAATTTACCCCAGTCAGTTTCCTTTGTGGTTTATTACGTGATACTTAAGTTCCTTAATGATTATTTGAATTTGCAGGAACAACTTGAGTGAGCTACCCTTACAGTCACTTGAGCTCAGTCGATTGCAGTCATTGGACCTGTCCCACAATAACCTCAAACACGTACCATCTGAAAGCATGTGGCAGTGTTTGTCACTGGAGTATCTTAACGTCTCCTTCAACAAACTGGGTAAGTGTTCCAGTGGAAGATGACAGACACTTCTTGTTTGTTTGTTTGTTTGTTGGGGTGTTTGTTTGTTTGTTTGTTTGTTTAGATGATCTTCCCATCGAGGGAACTCGGCAAAGCTCCCACAACGGGATATAAACGTTAAGCTTACAACAGCCAATCTCTCTGAGACAAACAATGGTTTAACGTCTATGGTTATTAATTGCACAAATCAATCAATTGTGGTTTAGAAACTAGACGTTACTTATATGGGTTTTGAAGCATTGCATGGTGAGGTATCAATGTATATTCGGTTTTCGGTAACACCATGTGTATATCTACTTTGCTGGGTAGATTTTGTTCTTTGAGAGCTTGTCTCGCTATTTATTTTACTGCCGCGGAGTAGATTTCCGGGAGACTTAGTTCTGAAAAGAACTGTCCTGCTTATTAACTACTACCTGGGCGGAAGGTAGGAAATCGGTCGGGACTACTACTTTCGCTCAGTGGATCAAGGGGACTTCTCGTTATTAACTTCACTGTCGCAGTGTGAGTTCTTAATTGGTCTCAACATTTCGACTAGCTTGCTCTAGTCATCATCAGGAGACTTGCAAGTCCTGCAGTCTATCCACTTGACCACAGTGACATGTCCCTTGTGGTTTGTTTCAGACAGTTAATAGCTCAATGGAAGAGCGAGTGGTATATCTGCCAAATTAAGCACCATTGACTGTGGTCAGTAAGAGGGTTGGGATGTTTAAATGGTTAATTGTTTAACTGTAAACAAACAGTAAAATCTGCTTTCAAATTTCCTTAACGGCTAAACGAAGCCGACAGTACAAAAAAACAAACTTCCTTTTCTTTCTAAAAAATGGAAGCCGCAGATCCAGGGAGAATGATTTACATCCATTTCATTGGTGGAATGTTTCTTATCTTGATCCCCTCTGAAAACTTTATATTCAATCCCCCACAAATTGTTATACATTTTGCTTTGTACGCCTCCTCACTTTGGTTTGTGATTGTGTGACTGTAAAGGTAAAGGCTACAGTTACAGTGTTCTATTTGTAATCCTTGAAAGTGTGTTGACATCTGCTCCTTTTAAAGATGGGCTTATAGTTCAGATTGGAATCGGTAGAATTGGTTAACAATAGTCACAAGTTCCGTTTAACCGTTTAGGACTCAAATAAAATACACAACTTTTGGTCAGTAAATTGGATGGGCGACTATTCCGTGTATTGTCATGGTTGGTGGCCTATCTCAGTCTCCTGACGATGACTAGAGCAGGCTAGTCAAAATGTTAAGACCGATAAGAAACTCACTCCTCTGCAGTGAAGTTAATAACGAGAAGTCCCCTCGATCCACTGAAACCTCGGTCACAATGAAATCCACAAAAAAAAATTTGTATGAAATATAAATATTTCTTTTGTGGTAACATATTGTAGGACAATAACATTTTCGTGGAAGTGGTCAAATGAAATTTTGAAGCCGTCACGACAGGAATATGCAGACATAAGGGAAATTTTCGTTGTTGTGAACTTGTCGTACGACAATCCGAAAAGACAGTAGTGCGACAAACAGGACCTTTCGTGGACCTTTCGAGGTCAATTATCACATGTGACAGTCGTGATACTTGGCAGTAGAATAAATAGCAAGACAATTTCTCAAAGAACAAAATCTACACAGCAAAGTAGATATACACATGGTGTTACCACAAACCGAATATACAATGTCTCAAACTCATTATTTTTAATTCTGCTTAACAGAGAGTCTTTCAGAGGAGCTCGGGGAAACTCTGTCTTCACTTGTAACACTCAAACTAGCCGAGAACAAGCTTGCCCTGCCAGACCGCCCGTTCATCCCCAAAATGATTCTACAGTTACCATGGTAAGCTCACCACAATATATGATATTGGATTCCAGAAGCTGAATGACAGCCTCACATTTAATTATTTATTTATTTATTTTTTAACTTAAATTGTCTTTGTACTCGATGAATTTTGGTTGAGAAATTTCCTTTACTTTCACCTTTCGTAATGAAAATGTAAACAACAGTAAACTGTTTTTGTTCCAAAAGCCATTTTAAAGCAACCTTTCCACGGTTAGGGAAAATCCTGGTATTTAAGGCCATCAAGAAAAATCACGGATTTAATAAAAAGGGAATTACAATGAGTCATAGATAAGTGACAATCCAAGAAAAAAGTCTTGGAAAATCCTGGAATCTTGAATAATCTTCATAGACCATTATAATAGTCATGACAATAAGAAATCTCCTTTCTCATGTTGTACCTAATTTTAAAATGAGATTCCTGATGTTGTACTTGCAGGCTGAGGAGCATTGACTTGAGCAACAATGGTTTGATCGGCGTCCCCCCTCCAGTAGAATGGAAGAGTCAGGGCTTGAGGGAAATTCATCTCGGACACAACAGAATCAAGAAGGTTCGTTTGTCGACTGGTAATGTACATGTACCATTCTGTAGCGTGTAGTGAAAACACTGATTATGGGGGGGTATATTTTACTCCTGGGTGATGAGAAGCAACTATGGTTAAGTGTTAAGTGTCGCCTGGGATTCAAACCCATCATGATGTTCACCTTGTATCAAGCTTAATGGGGAACTTTTGGGACACAAGGTGGCAGCAAACTTACCTGGTAAATCCATTGTTCTTGGTAATGTAAATAATGGAAATTTACCTGGTAAGTCTGCTGCCACCAAGTGTTCCAAAGACTCCCATTGCTAGGCAAAGTGTGATGTCACAATGCTAATCACTATAGTAATACTGACAACTCATCTTAAGATAAATCTTAGTGCTTTGTCAAATCGAGCCAAGAATCATGTAAAAGTAATGTCTTCCACTGAAGACTGCGATTTAAAATAAGATTTTTGTTTGTTATTGTTTTTATAATTGACTGAAACTGCAGTTTTGAAAGGGCTAAAACTGACTCTCTCTTTTCTGTTGTTGCTTTGATCTTGACAGGTGGACCTGGGTGAGAATATCCGCTCATGGCAGAAGCTTGAACGTCTAAGTCTGAACAACAATCAACTCTCGCAGGTGAGGTCAGAAGTTTGAACTTTGCTCAGCAAAGTATCTTTCAAGAGGTTTTCAAGCTAACAGCAAATCATTTGAGCTCACATTTTGGTGTAAACCATTCAAGTCTCCTTTGTATTCAAACTTTTTGGGGAACCCCGACTTTATTTAGCACTGTAGTGTTTGAAGGGAACCGAATCATGTATTTTAACATTTACAGCCCCAGTTCCTTCTATATCCAATTGCCGAACTGCAGGATTCAGATGGATAGGGACGGTAGGCCCAAATAACAACTGCTTATCACTGGGTCAGGCATTCCAATCTTAGCCACTTCCAAAGACGATATTTTTTTTCACAGCCTTTAGTAAACTATCTTTCAAGATGATTTTAGTAACATTCTGTCTGACTGCCAGATTACCAAAAATCTTCTGTTTTTGATGTTTCGCGTCTATTCCTAATCCATTTAATTCTGTTTGCACCACTGACTGCTTGAAAATAATGATGTTGCCATGCCAACAGATACCGAGAGAGATCGGTCAGATATCAACGTTGACGTCTTTGGATATAAGCAACAACCCGAAGACCACCAGCATCCCTGATGACCTAGGAAGACTATCAAGGCTATGGGAGGTACATGTAACAACTCATTATGAAAGTTGCTTCTTGACCCAATTCACCTTGACATCATCATCACATTAATCTTACGACATTTTGGGATTCAATGTCCCCTTGTGTGTTATACAGTGTAGTGCACATTTTACACAATGCGGCGTCACACTCACCATCTCTTTATGTGCAGTTTGATTCCTAAAATGGCAAGCATGGCAGACAGTAGCCGCGTGTGGTGTTGGTGCAAGCAGTCAGTAGCCTTTCAGAGATACGCTGGACTTAACAGGGCTGTTTGGTTTGGGGGTATACAGAAAGGCCTTGGCAAAACAAATAGAGCCCTCGTACTGTGGCCATCCTATCTCCAAAAGGCTAATGCCCCTTTCTCTGAACAACCAGTTATCAAATATTGTTTTTAGTACCCACTGCTAATTATAGGATTCAAACTGGCCTTGATTTTGCCCAATCTGCACATTCAGCTACCCAATCAGTAGAATGCATTCTGCAGATTGTGAAAATTTGTATAATTAGGCCTATTAGATAGGGCCTGTATGTTTCCAAAAGAAAAATCTTGATATTTTTGAAATGACGCAGCGGAATTACCAAGCTCCAAGAATTCCTCAGAGGCTGAAAACATGTTTCTCGCAAACGCCCTTATTTTTCCCCCATAGGCATTATTTTTATTTTTATATTTCGAAACTGGCGTCGGCAAGACTACTGCTTTGTAATGAGTATGGTCATGGGTTTCAAATCTCAACTGAGGTTCCTCAGGATTTTTTTCCCCAAAGGACTTGTAAATAACTGAGTTTGCATCGTATAGAAAAATCCATTGGGGGAAGTCCCCAACCAGTGTTTTATGCCATTGTACCAGTGCTCTTTAAAGCGTGTTTTTATGGGCAGTTAAAATGTTTTCAGCAGTGCCCTGAAATTGACTTTATTTTTAGCCTCATGAGGGCGCTTTCCACGGCTAAATTCCTTGCATCACAATTACAGTTTTATCATATTTTGACTGTTTGAATGTTGTCTTCTTTTATCAGTGGCCAAATAAATAAAAATAACAATAATAATAACACGGAAAACCAGTTTGTTTAATTTGTTTTGCATCTAGTAAATTTTGTTCACACACGCCCTCATGCGGTCAAAAATACTTGAGGCCCCGATGGTTTATTCTCTGCAGTGGACCTTTGAGGATTATCGCTTATCTGAAATAACTGTTTCCATGTTCTTGTCTGCTCAGTTCCCTCTTGATGGACTGAAATTGGATCTGGATCCGTCCATTCTGAAAGGTCGGACTAAGGACATCATTGGCTTCCTCAATCAGAAACTCAAACAGGTAGGAGTTGATTTGGGTGGATTGAAGACACTTCCTACGAGCCAAGATACCTAGGGTGGTCAGAGTGAAAAACCTGGATTTAATAAACGGAGCTTACTGTCATCTTTGCCCCTCTCATTCCCGTCTGGGCCCAATTATATTGAGCCATTTAAGCGAAACAACCTGCTGAACACGAAACAATTGTGCATACCAGAAAAAGGTTACCAGCCAAAATACCATGATATACGTGTCATTTGCAACTGGTGTCCTGCTTTTATTTGCTTAGCAGAAATTTTCTATTAAGCTCCTTTGTCTGCTTAAGCAGGTCTATGAAATTGGACTTTGTGTTTGCATTCTAACAATCTGCGTCTTTTCTCTTTTCCCAATACCTCAGTCTGTCCCCTACTATCGCATGAAGCTAATGCTGGTGGGTTTTGGAGGCAGGGGCAAGTCCACATTGTTGGCCAGACTACAGAAGCAGAAGAAGAGCAAGAAGTTCGCTAACGTTGCTACTGTCGGGATCAAAGTGCAAGACTGGAAGTGAGTTTGAATTGGTGCATTGCAATGGGTCTGTTCACACACTATCGCATTTTGTCGGTAAGACACTTTGCAAGTATGCAAAAGTTAAAAGTGGAATGTATTCAAACACTCTTGCCCCAATTGGCGTGTCTTGGATCAGCGGTCAAGCGCCCTGGACTCGACAAGTGTTGGTTTTTTCTGATCAGGGTTCGAGTCTTGATCTTGACACTTGTGTCCTTAAGCAAGACTCTTAACCATTATTGATTTGTCCTTCGGATGGGACGTAAGTCCTTGTGTTGTGTAATGCAAATAAAAGAACCCAATACACTTATCGTGAAGAGAAGGGGTTTGCCACAGTGTATAAATGGGTCTCATAGTTCCAAACTTGGCGTACCTGAGTCCTGTGTGGGAAAGACACTGTATAAATATTCATATTATTCATATTATTAATATCTTATGGTGTTACCGCAAACCGAAACTATACTGATATTCCACGATGACCCTTCAGTATCATACTTATGAAAAAAGTTCAAGATTGACCTCTAACCTGCGTGCTCTTTGACCTCCACTATGACCTGTAGGATACCAGTTCGGACCAATCGGAAGACAGTGGATTTCTGCCTGAATACCTGGGACTTTGCTGGTCAAGAGGATTTCTACAGCACCCATCCCTGCTTCCTGACAGGAAGAGCTCTGTTCTTGGTAAGAGTGACAGATACTAGTCAATTTAACCAGTTATTGCTAGAAGACGGGTATACGCGTACAACTACTTGGACACTCAATCGAAAGTGGGTTAAACTGACTTTTATATACACCTTTTTGGGAGTATGAGGTCAAAGGCGAGACATAATACATCTGGACATTACATTGCGTAGTGTGCACAGGCTGCACTCATTGTGGCGTGTCGTTGCCGAGCGGATAAGAACACCGAACTCAAGCTCTGGTGTTTCTGATCAGCAGAGTGTGGGTTCGAATCCCAGTTGTGACACTTGTGTCCTTAAGCAAGACACTTAACCACATGCTTCGTCCTTCGGATGGGAAGTTAAGCCGTAGGTCCCGTGTGAATTGTGTAATGCACGTAAAAGAACCCAGTGCACTTATCGTAAAGAGAGGGGGTTCGCCCCGGTGTTCCTGGTTTGATTGGCAGCATATTGCGCCACAGCACCTTGTAAACCATTACATGGTGCTATGTAAAGGACTTGGTCTCATACTTCAACGCGTAACTCCACTTACCTTGTAGGAAAAATACTGAGCGCTTTGAGACACCCATCGGGAGTATAAAGCGCTATATAAGAACTGCGTATTATTATTATTATTGTTTCATTTTCCTTGTAAGGAAGGAAAAGGGACTGGGATTCATGCTCAAAATCTGCCCTTAGTTTTGCAGTTATTTTGCAATCCAATGTTTCTTGACCAATTTGGAAGCACTTATACATGGAATAATTTTGCATGAACACTTATAATGATAAACTCTAATATATTACTGTTTGTTTCTGGTTCTGCACTTATTTATTGTCTGCAGAATTTGTGAAAGTAAAATTGTTTACTTAAAGGTAGGGCCGTAGATTGGTATATACTCCAACTATAAAAATTATACTTGGTGAGAAGCACTGCAGCTGATAGTATAAACTATTTTGAGAAAGGAATCCCTTTGAAGTACTTTGGCAATTTTTTCACCCCAAAACATTTGAATCTGAGAAACGATTCATGCAGGAATCGTTTCTCAGATTTCTGAGGGCTGGTGTCCGTTCACGATTGCTGCGGCCAGAGATGTTGTTGGTACCTGCTGTAAGTCGCTAAAGTGGATGGATTTAACATTCTTGTGAAAATACTGTGGCAGTTTTTGCTGTTTTCTCAACAAGCAGACACTGTAATTAGCTGAAACTTTCACATGTGACTTTTATTGTACTTTTCTTTATAACTTTGCCTATAAATTTGCATTACTTTGACAAAAACCAATCTATGAACCTATAAATCAAGCCCAGAATAATGTTTAGGTAAGAATCTGAAAAAGTAGAATCTATCAAAGTTGTTCTCCTTTAAAGTGTTTGATTAAAACAGTATTTTGCTCGTCATTTCAGGTGGTGTACGACATCAGTAAAGGCCCAGATGAAGTCAAGACACTACGACCATGGCTGCTGACCATACAGGCTCTGGCGCCCTCGTGCCCAGTTGTTGTCGTCGGAACGCACAAAGACAAAATACCCAAAGGTCAGCTCCTCTCAATTATAGACTAATCATGTTTGTTTAACTACATCCATTCATTATTGAGATTCTTATAAACAAGGCCTTAGAAAGTAAAAATATGTGCAGTCAAGGTTTATTCTATATTAACCCTTTCATGCACCATTTATTTAAGTGAAAAATTGATCATATGGACACATTAATTGTTTATTTGTTTTTTTGCAAATGGCGACCCCCACAAAAAACAGGTCACAATAGCACACCCTCAAGATTCGTCTTTCCCATTCTGAAAACTGTGTGGCTGTACAATCTTTATTTTTGGTTTTACAACTGTTTTTCTTAAGGGATTTAAACCGGTCGCTAGCCACCGGTGGAAGAGTTAAAATACAGTAGTTTCTACCCACTATTCTAACTGGATGTTTTCTTCTTATTGTCATGTGATACAGACAAGGAGTTGGAGTTTATCCGTGACATGGAGCTGAGGGTTCAGAGCCTCTGTAAGTCCCCTGGCTTCCCAGAGATCATGGGCTTCAGAGCAATCAGCTGCACCAGTGAGAATGAGGGCCTGGAGGCGCTGAGACGCCTCATTGTTGACCTCATTGAGAAGTAAGTACCTCTCATGTCACAAACTAATTTTCCTTCTGAGCTGAGGGTTCAGAGCCTCTGTAAGTCCCCTGGCTTCCCAGAGATCATGGGCTTCAGAGCCATCAGCTGCACCAGTGAGAATGAGGGCCTGGAGGCGCTGAGACGCCTCATTGTTGACCTTATATATTTTGGAGCTCCTGATAAATGGAGATTATTGATCAAAATGCATTTTTCTTTTAAATATGCCTCTCTGGTTTTATGTTTTAACAGTTGCAAAATCAAAGGCCAGCCAATTTTGGGACAGATGATTCCATATAGTTATCAGGTAAGCAGCTTGTCTTTGTCATTTTGAATTTATGTGGATAGACCCCTGCACATGACATCACAAGCTCAAACAGCGCCCTCACTGAGGTCAAAGGAAGACCATTCATTGGCTGAGAGTTGTGCTTGGCATGCACAGGCATGCACGTTTCCATTGTTTTCACCTCAATGATGACGAATTATGCAAGGGGTCTATTCTGCCAGTCTATCGTCAAGAACTTCTTACAAGAGAGAACACTCTTCCTGAACGCTCTGATGTAAATAAATGACCTAGATTATGATGCATTGCACAGTAAATAAACACTCAATGTGGGGGCCGTGTCACATCTTCAGGGTTCTTCTCAAGCAAAAGCTTGCCTGTCGGGCTGATATCTGCGAATTGTGTGCCGATACGCAACAAACAAATTACTACTTTTTAATTTGTTTGATTGTGGAGGGGGGGGGGGGGTTTGGGGGGTGGGGGAACTTGCAATCAAAATCCACAAAAATTGTCAAGACAAAAACATTCTGAATGCCCAGGATTGCCCAGTAGGGCTTTTAAAACCAAGATAAACAGTGCTGTCATTTATTCCAGAAACACCACTTCTATTAACAATAAGTGTAACTAGGTTTTTTTACTTGCATTCACAACACACGGGACCCATCCGAAATTCTGACGAGAAGCAAAGCCAAGAAAATTTTGGCTCTGGTAATTTCATTCCCTGTCAACTGTTTACCTTGGCAGCATCTTGAGGAGTTACTGAAGGAGGAGGCGAGGAGATTGAAGGAGAGCAACCAGGCCCCAGTAGTGATGAGGAGACAGTTACTGCAGATGGTACGAGAACACTCCCTGCAGCTGGACATCGATGAACTCTCACAGGTCTGCTCTTAGTGTTCTTTATTGTGGTATCTAATAATGGAACCTACAATCTTTCTCTTTCGGAGTGACAGTTAGGATTTGTAACTGTGAAAAAACAAAAATTGATTTATGTTATTGTTGATTAGAGTAACAGCCAAAGATCATAAGTAGTTAAGACAGCTGGTGGATCAGCGATCACCAGAAACCGAAGAGACCTAAAACATGGTGTCAGAAGTGGGATTCGAACCCACACTAGTGTGCTATCAAACCTGTACCGATCTTCTTAAGAAATATTTCCCCCTGAAATGTTATCTTGAATTATAACATAATTTATAGACACCCGCATCCACTGCATTGTTTATTTTGATTGTAGCAATCAAAATAAGGACGTATATGAACTTGCACAAAATTTCTGATAAACATCAATAATTATTTGTTTTGGGCCTTTGCACCAAAACCTGACCAACCAATTTTATGTGTTTTGATTGTAGGTTGTGTTTGTGAAAAAGAAAGTAGAGGATGGAAATGATTTTACTCTTCCAAGAAAAAAAAAAAAATCTTTGAAAACAGTGACAACATATAACGTGTTTTTCCACTATTTTCTTGTGTCTCTGACGACCGATTGAGCTTAAACTTTCACAGGTTTCTTATTTCATGTGTGTGTTGGGTCTCTTTAAGTGCATACTGGTCATCAACAATTACCAATCGTGTCCACTTGCTTTTAAGAAAATGGTAAAGTCTCAAACCAAGGGGAGGAGTTACATCAAGTCTATAAACAGCAGCTCAGTTTTTACTCGCACTGTGTCTAGTTCCCCGCACCAATTGAGTTCTAGTTGTTAATGTCTTCAGCACTCTCAGTTCGTCAAGTTTTGTTTATAGTAGCACTTTTGTGTCCGTTCTGCACTTCACCAACAATCAAGCACCCTTGACTTAATGTCCTGACTTAAGGATCCTGCCAAGTTATCAACGTAAACGTAAACATAAATGTTAAGTTTTTTTGTTTTTGTTATTGTTTTTCAGGCTGTGAGATTCCTTCATGAGACAGGAGTTCTTCTTCACTACAACGATCCAGTCTGTCAGCTCAAAGACATGTACTTTGTGGATCCAGAATGGCTGTGTAAAATGATGGCACTCATCGTGACAGTCAGAGAGATCAATCCGTATATCAACTCCCACGGGGTAAGGGATAGGAACCACATCACCATTAAAGCCCTGACCCTCCCAGATCCTCCTCATCCTGAAGATGTCTGATTGTGGAGGATCTAGGGTTGCAGGCCGTGATAACAATTGCTTATCACTGGGCCAGGCACACCAGTCCAAACATGTTCGTGTAAAGTCAACCTCATTCCCAGTGGTGTATGATCACAGAATGCCTTGCTCAATCATAACCCCTGGAAGTGTGACTTTGAAATATCCAGATATATTGGATATTTTAATTGGTCCAGTGGTTGATTCATTCTGTGTTAGAGACGTACGTAGAGCGCGCGATCAAAAGACGCATCAAGTCACAAAGCAAGTGGTTCCTTCTCATTCCTTGACCTTGTGATATGTCTAACTGTTTGCAATAAAGGGTGATCGTGTAAAAACTTGATTCATTTGAAGTGGATTGTGTCATAATATTTGCATTTTGACGCGCTTACTAAGCGCCATACAAGCACCCTACAAGTGCTCAAAAGGTTTTAACAAGCTTGCGTGCAGAGCAGTCGTTTCTGGGAGCCATCAGCATTGTTTTCCAGTGCATCTCTTCCAGGGGTTAGTGATGAGAGGTATCGATACGGTGTGCTGCCCATGGTAATGAGGCTGGGGTTAGTGACATTAGAGTAGGGGATAGTTGAGGATTTAAGTCACCTGTTGGCAAGTGAGGGAAAGCAAAATACGGTATTCTTTAAATATTAAAAACATTGATGCATACCAATCTAATAATGTTAATAAAACTAAAAAGTTCCATTACATGAAAATAAAGTAAGGCCTTTTTTTTCTTTTTTCTTTTTTGGGTGGTTTACAACTTAATATTTGAAATAAAAAAGTCGCATCCCCTTAAGGTGATCCCCTGGCTGCTGCTTCCCAGGTTGTATCGTAAACTTGGGTGTGATCACTGGCTACATGGCAGTTAAATGTTGTATAGCTTCTGAATGGCACCCCCAAACAAAGATATAGACAAAATAGGGAGACCGCCAACATAGGGCAATAGCTCAGTTGGTAGAGTGCCGGCATGTTAAACGGGAGGTCATTGGTTCAAATCTCGCTCGAGTCAATTTTTCTCTGTTCAACCCCAAAGCATTTATTATCAAGAGACGTATCTACGTCACAAAATGTTCTGGTTACCGACCGTTTTACGTAGCTCTCGCAAAAAGGTTACAGTCAGTGAATTTTACGTAAGAAACTTGTTTCTGGTAAAACACCCAGCCGTCCATACCGATGTAAACTCACAACTACGTACAGGCAGTCTTTAAAGGAACGTTACAGAACTGGTAATTAAAATTTTCTTTAAGATCACAGATTTACATAAAACTTACACGGTCTAATGATGATGATAGTAGAAAACATCCCTAGAAATATTTCTGTCTGAAATGCCATATTTGATGAGAAATAAATAAAACTAATTTCCGATTGGAGTTTATCGCTCATGAGCGTTTTATTCATGCATTGTATAACACATGCAAATGTGTAATTGGTTTTTCACTATTTTCTCGTGACCCAGATGGCCGATCGATCTCAAACTTCTACAGGTTTGTTAGTTTATGTATATGGTGGATTATATAAAGTGCTTACACTGCCAGCAACTGGTTTGTTAGCAAAAACCAATTCTGTAATGTTCCTTTAAGCTTCAGATTGGAATGGTTTGTTTTTTTCTGTTTTCTTTAATGCATCAGGTTATTAGAATCAGCGACATCAACGTTTTGTTCTCAAGGACGGAAGACCTACCCATGAATCTGATACCACAGTATCTGAAGCTGCTAGAGAAGTAAGTCATTGTGAACTGTGTACCAATTATTTACTCCATCTATGCATTCCATTATTTCATGGCTTATTTTCTCAAATCCTTGTGTCACTAACTTGCTTTGGTACATCCAATAAGGTCAGATTTTTCTAAATACCAGGGCCCAATTTCATAGAGCTGTTTAAGCACAAAAGTAGCTTAGCACAACAAAAATATGCTTACCAGAATAAGGGTTACCAGCCAAAATACTATGTCATATGCACCATCTTGAACTGGTGTCTGGAAATGTTTTGCTGAGCAGAAAATGAATTGTTTAGCAAAACTGTCTGCTTAAGCTCACCAGAATAAGAGTTACCAGCCAGAATATCATGTCATAGCATCATCTAGGAGTGGCGTCCTGCAAATGTTTGCTGAGCAGGAAATAAATTGTTTAGCAAAACTGTCTGCTGAAGTAGCTCTATTGAATTGGGCACAGGGAACACTGAACTCAAGCTCTGGTGTTTCTGTTCAGCAGAGTGTGGGTTCGAGTCCCGGTCGTGACACTTGTGTCCTTAAGCAAGATACTTTACTATTATTGCTAAGTCCTTCGAATGGGACTAATCGTAAAGAGAAGGGGTTCGCCCCAGTGTTCCTGGTTTGATCGGCAGCATATTGCGCCACATCACCTTGTAAACCATTACATGGTGCTATGAAAAGGAATAGGTCTCACACTTCAAAAATGTAGCTCCACATACCTTGCAGGGAAAAAATAAAGCGCTATATAAGAACTCAGTAATATTGTCAGTATTATTACAATCATGTCCCGTTCCATCATCAGTGTCTTGCTTTCAGCAGCAGTCACGTCTTGACCATGGTTTTGGAAGGACGCCCAAGGTTCATCCTCCCTTGGGTTGGTTCCCAGATGACAACTTTTGCTGGCGGGCAACTCCGGGTGTGGAAATTCTGTTGCTTAGCTGAAAAGGGTTACCAGCCAATTGCAATTTGATAAAAACAAATTTGTTTCATTTCATTTCAATTCAATTTTAATCACCAAACAAAAAGTCCAAGGCTGAAACTATTTATTTTACAATGAAAAAAATTACACTTCAAATATAATTTCATTGACAATTAAACCATTGACAGCAACAAAATTAGGATTAAAGTTGTTACGTTTTTACATTATGTGTATCTTTTTTTTCATTTGTTGTATGTGTAAAAAATGCTAAACAACTTTGTTGATGTAAATTATTTCAGATTTGAGGTAGCGCTTCCTGTCAATGAGAAAGAGCTGATGATTCCTTGTAAGATGCCACGTCAGAAACCAAGTATCTGTCTCCCCTCTTCCAACAAGCAAGGTAAGTCATAATGGCCTGTATTGTCTCATTTTATGGTTTGTTGTTCATATTTCAGGGCAGCCATTTGTCAACCATTCATAAGGCGGGTTCAATGTGAAGCAAATATCTGTGATTTTGCCATTGTGGCAGCTCTTGGTTTCTTGTCATTCATGTCCCTGAATTTTCCTTATATCTAGTTTTGAAGTAACCACTCCTGGGTCCTATAACATAAAAAATTGCTTAGCACAGAAAAACAAATCTTCCTTAGCAGGAATATGTTCCCAACCAAATAACAATGTAATGTATATCCTTTGTGGCCGGTTCCCTGCTATTTTTCGCTTAGCAGAAAAATTTGCTAAGCATCATTTTTAGCGTTAGCGTGACTCGCGGTTTAGTTTTCTCTTTTGCAATAATTATTTTGGTTTTTGCATACAGTGCAGTTGACTGCCTACATGTTGAGGGTAAAAATGTATAATAAAAAAATGTAACCTTGTGTGACAAGGCCCTAAATATGTTTTAGTCATCGGGGTGTGGGTTCGAATCCCGGTCATGACACTTGTATCCTTGAGCAAGATACTTCACTATAATTGCTTCTCTTCACCCAGGGGTATAAATGGGTACCTGCGAGGGTAGAGGTTGATATTGTGTTTGAAAAAGCCTTCGGAGCGCCACGGCAGCTCGGGGCTGTACTCCCCAGGGAGCTGAGAAAGAATAAAGGAATGTTATTGGCCCAATGACCAGGGCACTAATGTAAAGTGCATTGATACGTTATTGTAAAATGTGCATTATAAGAACTAGTTATTATTATTACAATAACTTGAACTGTTTATCCATGTACATGTAGATATGTTACATCGTTTCTATGAGATGCCATACGTCCCAATTGGATTGTGGTCACGTCTCATACTGAGACTCCTAGTCTTCTCTACACAAATGCTCCGGACAGTAAGTTCCCTTCAATTTATCAAGTCCCTCTCTAGACATTCTTTAACTCTAATGCAAGCCTTACATGCATTAATTATTTTTTGGACTGGCACAAGGTTAAAATAATTTGAGAATTTTGGGTTTCCATGTAAATTTATTTTTTTTTAAATAAAAATTTGGGAGAAATCGCCTCAAATTGCTCTTGACAAATTTGGGAACTGTAAACCATTTGTGTCTACTTGATTTGTTCAAGTCGCATTACTTCATCTGTTTATTTTGAAATGACTTTTGACCTTATATTTGACCACATGAGGGCGCTTGCAACGGCTAATTTCCTTGCATCACAATTACAGTTTTATCTTATTTTGACTGTGATGTCGTTTTGTATCAATGGCCTAATAATTGATAACAATAATGGTAAAAACAGTTTGTTTTACTTGTTTTGCATACTCTCTCACACGGTCAAAACTACTGTGATTTTACCCTTCATCCATGTTGCCTCAAAACCCCCAGGCAACTTCATTCATCTTCTCCTGCTTTACTAACTTTTCCAGTCTTCATTTTTCTTTATTTTAAGCTTATTGGGGTGCTGATGTTCCATGTGTTGTTAAGGATTATCTTATTGTTGTTAACATTTGTTGGATGCAAACAATCCTCCATTGTTGCAGGACTAGTCTCACAGCCATGCCGTCCATTTGGAAAAACGCTGTAGAAAAACATTTTAGATAAAAAAGCAGTTGAGAAAACTGTGTCCATTATTTGTTTTTATGTTTGTTACAGCCATCGTCTGTTGCTTCCAGCGATGAGGATGCTTCCAAAGTGACTAAGTACTGGAGGGAAGGAATTTATGTCCGCTGGACAAAAGTGAGTTGAAAGTCCCAACAGTCCTAGACTAATTTTAAGTCCAATACAAATGAAAATGTCTTAAGGGTGACTGCTCTAAGCGCTTTATCTACAGGTGTCTCTAAGCACTTAGTATTTTTTTTTCCAGGTTTTTGAAATTTTGCAATTATGAGACCATTTATGTAGCACCTTATGGGTTTTGTATAAGGTTGTGCGGTGCATTCAGCAGCCACTATCACAAACACCGGGTCAAACCCCCTATCTTAGCGATAAGTGTAACTAGGTTCTTTTACATGCATTACACAACACACAGGACTTTCATCCCATCCAAAGGATGCAGCAATAATGGTTAAGTGTCTGGCCTAAGGACACAAGTGTCATGACCGGGACTCGAACCCACACTTTGCTGATCAGAAACACCAGAGCTTGAGTCCAGTGCGCTTGACCCTTCGGCCACCACACGCAAATAACCGATGTTCCGATAACCCCTTGTGATCTACATGCTAGGGTTAGGGTGAGGGTTAGGATTATGAACATAGGGGTGTCGGAACATAGGTGGTAACCGTCTTCAAAAGAGGAAAATGAAAAAGCTTATTAAGAGTGAAATCGCAAGCTATCTGGGCCTGCTCGCTTGCCAGTGATGTTTAACTTGAGCCTGATATTACATCTGCTGTAGCAGCTAAATAGAGGTTACCTTCTTGCTGAAGGATACACATCTTTCTGTCTCCTGACAATGACTAGAGAAAGCTAGTTGAAGCGTTGAGACCAATTAAGAACTCACTCCGCGGCAGTGAAGTTAATAAGGAGAAGTACCCCCGGTCCACTAAGCGAAAGTAGTAGTCCCGACCGATTTCCTACCTTCCGCCCAGGTAGTAGTTAAGAAGCAGGACAGTTCTTTTCAGAACTTGGTAGTCTCCCGAATTCCGATGAATCTACTCTGCGGCAGTAGAATAGGCTCCCAAATTCCGAAATCTACTCTGCGGCAGTAGAATAGTCTCCCAAATTCTGAAATCTGCTCTGCGGCAGTAGAATACATAGCAAGACAAGTTCTCAAAGAACAAAAATCTACACAGCAAAGTAGATACACATATGGTGTTACCGCAAGCCAAATATAACTTGATACCCCACCATGCAATGCCTCAAAACCTAGATCATGTCTCGGTATTTCTGAAATGCTTTGTGCTTTTTTTGTTAATGTTAGCCTCTGAGAAAGACTCTGCTAGGGTAGAAAGAGCAGGCTCTTTAAAAATGTTTTTATTTTTTATTTTAGGAAGCGTTCTTCTGTGTTGAACCCTTAAAGAAAGGGCTAGATGGTCTGAAAATCACCGTGCCCCAGTCAAAGGATGGAAACAGGTAAAGTTGTTACCTATTTATTGATTCATTTTTGGCGACCTGCGAAGCAGAGAGAGACTATGCAATGACGACATCTGTCCGTCTGTCTGTCCGTCTGTCAGTCTGTCTGGGCGTCCGCATTCAGTATGAGTTTTAGTATGAAGCTTCAACCTTTAAGTTTTGAGTTGTTTTATGGAATTTAAAATCCCAAGTGAGATCAGCATACAGTGACAGTCATGTTTTGTGGTTCTCAATCATGTTTTTAAGGAAATTTTGAAAAAGTTTTGGGAATAAAAAAATGCTAGGCTAAACATTGCCCCCTGGATTTTAAAGAACCAAACTCAGAGTAAATGTTGACTTACAGCATTGCAACAGACATACACAGATATTGCACACAAAAGTGAAACTCATGTTTGTTTCACCGGTTCCAGATGAGTGAGTTAAACCAATGAAATACATTGAATGTCCATAACTCTTTATTGCAAGAACGTATCAAATTGAAACTTGCATCATATTTTGCCACTGACATGCAGGTTCATATAAAATAATTAAACTCATAAGTATGACACAAGTTTCAGTTGAATGGGCTAAAACAATGAAAACCTTGAATGGCCATAACTCCTTATTGCAACGATATATCGACATTAACTTAAATCAACTTTTGTTTCTCCTGACTGTTTATAGGCTACTGGGTCTTCTGTGTGACCATGTCGATGACCTGATTGAAGAGTGGTTCCCAGGCCTGACGGAGATTGACCCATTACTAGGCAAGACGCTGGTACAGCGCCTGGTACCCTGCGTCCTTTGTGAAGGTATTATACATAGATCATCATAGTTCACATCAGTCTGATCCTTTAGGCTCTGCTCCTCAATACATTGACCAATCACAACAGCAGATCAAACTGAAATTATTTCCTTATAAATCTGAGCTAAAAAAGTGAAAAAATTCACAAAAGACTAATTTTGAAGAACTCTTATTATAGTACAGTGATTTACAATCACATTGATACACCAGAATTCTTTTGTCAAATGAGATTTAGGAACCTTTTATCAATGATATTGTTGTAATAATGTTGTTATTTATTGCTATCAAAGGCAAACCCAATGTTTTGTAAATCACAGTTGTTTTTAATTCTTGATTTATTGCTCTTGGCAATTTACCTTGTTTGTAATGTATTTATTATTATAATTTTTTAATATTTTGTCTGTCACCAGAGAACAGCGTTTACCAGTTCAATCTGAATGAGTTGATTGAGAGGTCGGAGGTCAGCGATCACATTGTCTGCCCTAACCATGAGGACATGCTAGTACCCCTTAAGTTACTGGTAAGGAACTAGTTTGGTTAAGGGTACATTTTGGCATCTGAAAGACCCAAGATTTGCATCTGCAACCCAAAGATCAGAAAAGACTGATAACCTTGTGCCACATATTTCAGCAGAATTTGTGTCTGGGTGTTTGCCGTCCCTTATGCTCCTAGCCATTATTGCTGGTAATAAAACCAAGGATGCCTCAAACTTAATCACTGTAGCTCACAAGCCTGAGGAAACCTGTAAACAAGGGTGCTTGCTATGTGAACCAGAAACACCGGGTTTAACCCCTACTCTTCAATGGTTAATTTTCTTGGTTCTTTTACGTGCACTACCAATCCTAGTACACACAGTACCTATGGCTTAATGTCCCATCCGAAGGGCAAAGCAATTATGGTAAAGTGTCTTGCTTGTTCACACCCACACTCGCTTTGCTGAGATGTAGAACAAAGAGCCATTCCAACAGCTTTAATCCATGTACTGCATCTCTTTGGAACTCATTGCCTGGTGCAGGTTTCCCTCCATCCTACAATCTAGACTGTTTTAAGAGGAATATTTCATCTTAAAGGGTCTGTATACAATTGGTAATTACTCTGAAAATTAATGGCAATAAAAACTTACTTGGTAAGCAGTACAGCAGCTTTGGATAGTATAATGCATTTTGAGAAACTGTTCACTTTGCAGTACTGCAGTTATGGAAAAAGATATCACTTTTTATCTCCCAAAATTTGAATCTGAGAAAAAACAGTAACGTTTCTCAGATTGTGTATTCCAATCGCAGATTATTCTTCCTGCGTGGACATAACCGCTCCAGATTTTCGGCAATATCTCAAAAAACGCTACCACCTTTTGAAATGAATTTTTCACAGGTTAGTTTTATGGATATATCTACAACTATACAGGATTGAAACAAACAGTGGGTTCCAATTACCAAATGTCTACAATCCCTTTAAATGTTTTCTCCTTATAGCCCCCTCACCAAGAGTGGCTATTATTTTGTGTGGGGCTTTCTTGCACAATGTTTTTGTTGTTGTTGTTGTTTACCTTGTGGTTTATAGGCTCCTGACGTGATGCTATCGGACTTGGAGGACAGATTCCACATTGACCCCAAACAGCTCCGGTTCATTCCAAGGTACGACATTACCATCAAGTATCATGGCTGAAACATGGCTAAACAAAGTTCTTTCGAGGTTAAGGTCTGTCTGAATAGAACGTAGGTTCAAATCACAGGCTGAACAATAAAATCATTCTAAGCAGTTCTTATAGTATACAAATATTGGATGCATATGAGTGCATTGTTGCAGAATATAATCGCAAAGTGAAATCAGGACAATTCCATTTCACGAGTCGAAGCGGAAATGGAAAAGCCAGAATTCACCGAGTAATTATATTCTGTGACAATTCAGGAACGAAATGCATTCAATTTTGTTTTATGTAACTAACATATTGTCATTTGAAAAAATTGTCATTTGAAATATTTTGTTTCACAATAAACACAAAAAAAAATTCTTTTAAAATCCTTCCAAATCATGTGGACGACTTCATGTAGACACCAACCTTGTCCACTGTGGCACGACCTTGCCTCATTTTGACAAATGTAACGTAGTGTCTGAAGCATCCTACAATTATTCATATAGGACTCCTATTTAAAACTTTGGAGTGTTGCTGCAGTATACATGGCAAAATAAAGGATGACACATGACAGGTGTTCCATCAATCAAATGACAAGGGTCTGTGTGTGTTGTATATAATCAGGGATGCCAGTTTTCCGGCTATTGCCGGAATTCCGGCTTTTTCAAATTTTCCCCAAATTTTTCCGGCGCTCCATGTTTCATCAGGCCGGAGAAAATATATTTTATTGAAAACAGATTTCCGGCGCTCGTTTGGAGCGACTTGTGTTTAATCAATAATGATAATGTAAGAAGCCACTATTATTAATGTTTTGAAAGCGCCCTCAAGCGTTCGTACATGTATAAATGCCGGAAGTATTGAGTGAAGACTAGACTTTTCTGTCAAATGTGTGCGTGGTGCCGTATGGTGTGTATCGATGTATTTTGTGTGTACATCCATACACAATCTTTGGACCGTACATGAAATCGCTCTGAGAATTTTGTTTCGCGGACGATTGGCGTTACCATTGAGACATACCGACTGAGCTTTTGGCGTTACATTGAGTCATTATGGATGTTGAAAGAGAAGCTAATTTGAAACAAATTGATCGAGGGGTAAAGAATAGGTTTAATTGGCGGTGGCTGGAGTCGAAAGACAGTGGGGGTTATTTTTTATCAGACTACATGAGGAAGATCGACAACGCGGGTAAATTTTCTTTTTCTTTATGTTTTATATAAAAAAATCGCTGTTATGTTTTTTTATTGGTTTTTTGGTCTGAGCGGCGAGGGGGGGGGGCGGTGACCCCATTCCTTCGCAGTAAATTTTTTTTCCGGCTCTGAAGGAAAGAGTCACTGGCATCCCTGATATAATATAAGTTATCACACAAGCGCGAGTGGAATACGGAAAAATATAGCGCTTCTGTGTCCCATATCCAACGAGGCCGAAGGATATGGGACACAGACGTGCTATATTTTTTCGTATTCCACGAGCACGCGTGTGATAACGTATTTATCTTCAAGCAAACTAGCTTAAATATAAAAGCGCAATACGCGGAGTTAGAACACACAATACGCAGGGTGTGATATGGGCCGTGCAATATAAGTTTATATCACACTGCTTGTTGCTATGGATCGACCAATCAGAATCGATTATTCTGGCCTGCTGGAAGATAATGCACTTTATCACACTCGACGGGTGTTTCAAAGCATTAGTATTTTTATTATTTATTTGGCCATTGATACAAACAAAAAAACCAGTCAGTCAAAATAAGATAAAAACTGTAATTGTGAAGCAAAGAAATTAGCCATTGAAATTGCCCTCATATGGTCAAAAATACAGTCAGTTGACTCTTCCCAAAAATGTACCATCAAGACACCCAATGGAGTCACTCCTTGGCCAGTCACAAATGCCTCAATGTTTTGAATTTGTTTCTCAAAATTGGATAGCAGATGTCATCTTCAACCTTCACCTCAGTTAGTAATTGTCTTTATTTATGTTTTGTATTTATCACAGTTCTTCTCACATGCTTGGAGATGGAAGTTTTGGTTCTGTGTACAAGGCTTATTACAGAGACCAGGTAAACAATAAATAAACAAATCCTAGGTGTAGTGGGGAGGCATTGTTATAAAAGAGAGGCGAAGAGGTTTTAAACTGCCGTTTAATACCAGCAGGGTCGTGGCCGTGCGATTACGGACCGAGACGCCCTTATCGGATGACCACGACCCTGCAAGGTTTTAAACGGTCGTTTAGGACTGAGTTACCTCTTCTTTATTTCCGCTCATAAATACATTTCCATCAAAAACATCCAAAAACCTTTAAAAGTTGAGAACAAATCTGACAGGTTGCGAATTTGAGACTTAAGTTTTAAACTATTGCACGCAAGTTCCAAACTTGCGAGAGCCAAATATGCGACTTACCAACTTAAACTGGGCTGTGAAATTGGTGCCATCCGCATACTCATCTGATAGCGCCCTCTTTTGACTAAATTTCCTCAGGCCATGTTTAAACTCTCTCACTGTGTGTTATCGCACGTTTAAACATGGCCACGTGATCTCCTCTCGACCAATCAGAATGGATAGACTGTCCCAGGTTTTATGAATGTGAAGTATAACCCTTTTCCTGGAGAAGTACCTATGAATAAAGTTGATATTAATAACATGCATTTTTAGAATAATTAGAGACCAATTAAGAACAAGTTAATAACAAGAAGTCTCCTCGATTTCACTAAGCGAAAGTAGTAGTCCTGGCCGATTTCCTACCTTCCACCCAGGTAGTAGTTAAAAAGCAGGACAGTTCTGTTCAGAACTTAGTAGTCTCCCGAATTTTGAAATCTACTCCGCGGCAGTAGAGTAGACTCCCGAATTCCAAAAATCTACTCTGCGGCAGTAGAATAAATAGCAAGACAAGTTCTCAAAGAACTAATTCTACACAGCAAAGTAGATATACACATGGTGTTACCGCAAATCGAATATACATTGATACTTCACCATGCAATGCCTAAAATCCCATATACTATTATACTATTCACGCTAGTCTCGCTTTGGATGCTGCATGAACCATCAAAGCTGGTGTACTCTGGTAAAACTTGCCTCATCATCTGATACCAGAATATTTTCCTTTCTTTTCTCAGCCTGTTGCTGTCAAGGTATTCGGTATGGGACCAGATGTTCACCCTCACAGACTGCTCAGACAAGAGGTCAGTAAATAAGCACCAACTCATTCTGAATAATTTGAATGTTTTCATAGCGTGTTCGTTTTAAAAGGATTTACATTGTGGGGGGGGGGTACGTTAATTTTCATCCTCTAGTTTTCAACAAACACACCGTCCAACTATGCAGTGAAAGTTTCATCAGATCATGTGGTTCTGTTAAACCAACAGTTCATTTTCAAACTGGCGGCTACAGCTGTTGCTAAGGGTGTTGCTAAGGGCTGCCTATGCTCCAATGCATGTTCACATGACGATCAAGCCGCAGCTGTAGCTGTAGCCACTAAATCAAACACTGCCTTGTGTGTTTGTTTTCCATACAGGTGACCATATTAAGGCAGCTTCAGCATCCCAGCCTGGTGTCAATGGAAGGAGTCGCTCTGAATCCACGAGTCCTGGTCCTAGAGCTTGCTCAGCTTGGTTCCTTAGCCTCAGTACTACGCAACAAGAAAGTCACTAATAGAAGTCTGCAACATCGTATTGCGATGCAGGTACAAATGATGACAGTGCCTACTTACAGTGGTGTGATTTCTTAGGATTTCAGGGTTGTCTCAAAATCTCCTAGAGACTTCAAATTTGTTTGAAAGAAGTAAAGCAGTCACCAAAGGGAGAAAGAAGTAGTCCATTTTGTAGTTTTGTATTTCGGGTGAAGCACAGAGTCTGTAAACCTCCTCAATGGTAATATTTTGGAGGTTCTGGGTCTAGAATAAGGCAGTTCTACCATCCCAAGAGTATGGACCTGGCAACCAAACTGAAGACAATCAAGTATAATACAAATCTTTACTTTCACCGGTACCCATTTACTCCTGAGTGTTGAGAGGGAATAATTGTTAGGTGTCTCCTTAAGTAGGATTTGAAACTTTGCATGGTGGGAGTACAATCAGGTGAGGTTTGCAGTGACACCATGTGCATAAATCTCTTTTGAGTAGTGGTGGTTCTGAGAAGAACCGGTGGTTTGAAACGTCGAGTTGCCAAACCACCTTTTCTTCTTAGAACCACCACTATCAAAAGAGATTTTACACATGGTGTCACTGCAAACCTCACCTGGGGTGTCTTCAAAGACATAATTTCCAACTGGGACTGGGATTTGAATGTTGAACCATCTGCTAGAAGTAAGGCCGTGTCCGAAATACCGGCTACTGCTAGATTTCCGCGTCATGATGCATTGAAGTATAGTACGTCCTTAGCAACACCCTTAGCAACAGCCGTAGCCGTAGCTGTAGCCGCCAATTCAGATACGGCCTTAGTCTGGTGCATTAGACGGCTCAACCTGTACCTGCTAGTTAATAATGCTTGGTTTTTGTTGGAGAATATTGTCAAAGTAGGAACCAAATCCAAGATGTTTTTTCATTTATATTTTGTCCCAGGTTGCAGATGGATTAATGTTCCTTCATGAGAACAGGATTGTCTACCGAGACCTGAAGCCAGACAACATCCTCATCTTCTCTCTGTCCTTAGGAACACTGGTGAGTCTTATGTATAAGTTGTCAACTGATGGTTGTTCCGGCCAAACCAAAAGTAACTTGAGAAAAGTTTTTTCAAAATTAGTTTCTTCTGTTTTGGGAGAAAGAGATTTTTAGTTGTGCACACCAACCAAATTGTATCAAAGCTTGTGAACTTAAAACATTATGGTTTGCTTTTTTGTTAGATTTTAGTTTCCAAATATCATGTTAGGTTAACACAGGCCTTTTGGCAAATGTCTTCCCAAAGATAATGATGATAATTATTATAATTATTATAACTATTGGTTTATTAAAACTGCAAAACATGGCGGCCAAAGGAGCCGAATGGAGGGTGCATCATTTTACCATGCCGAACCCAGAATAAATAAAACAATTTTCTACCAACTCATGGTAATTTATTTTATCCCATTTTTCTCACCTTGTAGTACAATGCCAAGATAGCCGATTATGGTATTTCCAAGTTTGCTACTCCATACGGCCTAAGGGCACCTGAGGGTACCCCAGGCTATCGAGCACCTGAGGTCATCAGGGGACTGTCAACATACAACACAGAGGTAGGTTTGTACACTAAAGACCCCTTGCACGCATGTCACACACGGAGCCTGTGCCATGGTCACCATTTTGGGAGTCAACAGATGTGTAAACACCGCGTCGCCTAAAAGTAACACGACACTGTAGAACACGCAGGGACGTTTACTCCCAAAATGGTGCAACCAAGATTATGGTGAATTGGGTCAATAGACCGCTTGCAAACGCTGCCTTTGATAAATAGCAGACAGTTCAACACAGCAAATAGATATTATCTTCAAGTAAACTTGAATCCTTGATTCTGCTTGGTCGATCCATAGCGACAAGAGTGTGACATAAACCTAGATTATATTGCATGGCCCATATAAAACTTTATTCAAGAACACACTGTTCTAACTTCGCGTAGTACACTATCTTAAGCTACGCGTCAAGTTTGCTTGAAGATAAATTTGTTATTACACGCGCGCTCCTGGAATGTGAGCGCAGAAATGCTATATTTTTCCGTATTCCACAAGCGAGCAGGTGATAACTAATATTGTTAAATGGTGTTACGGCTAATAAATATTGATACTTCACCATGCAGTGCCTCAAATCAAACAATATTGCTTTAACGTGTGAAGGAAACAAAATCATGCACTTTTTATAACATTCAAATACACGCAAGACTTGCACAGTCCTTTGCTTTTGACTCTCTATACTTCTGGTCCTGTTGTTGTGCAGGTTGATATTTACTCATTTGGGATCCTGTTGTATGAGATGGTGACTGGGGGACACAAGCCGTTTGAAGAGCTGGAGTTCAGAGCTGAACTGGATGAAGCTGTCATGAAGGTATTAATAATAACAATGTAGGAGGCTAATCATCCTTACTCACAGATGAGAAGTTGAATTGCGAAGGACGCAGCTACAACGTGGTCGAGCCGCGGTCATGTAAAGGCGCCTTTTGGCAGCTAGTCACATTAACCCATATGTGACGACGGAGCACAGCCAGAGATTAAAAGTGTTTGATTTTTCCAAAGAGAGGAAAACCGAAGGGCCCAGAGAAAAACCCTTGTGGCACAGGAGAGAACCAACGCACAACTCCACTCACATATGGCCCTAGCGTTTATGTTAATCCTATCATCTGCTCAACAAAATACATTGACTAACTATTTTAACTAGTCAATCGACTAGACACGTTAGAGTTACAGAGGCCACAGGTTATAGACGACCTCAACGTCATCGGCCTACAACACAATCATGCTGTTCGTGCTGCCCAGGATCGGCATGGATGGCAAAAACGAATTTCTAACATTGCAAAAACCCGTGGTCACAACGTCTCGAGCCGAGTTAGGCCCAAGTAGCGTCAACTTTATATACACAGGCCATGTAAGCGTGATTTAATTCACAAATTGACGAAAGGTCAGCACTGAACCTGCTCATGGCTGCACAACTATTAAAAACAGACAAACAACACACAGCTATGGGGTAAAGAAACCAATCTAATGACAATCCAAAGGTTGAGGTGTTGAAATACCTTGTTGTGGAGGAGCGATTGGCGAGTTGTTTGTCTGTCTTGCCCAGAATGTAACATGGGTACTCTAAAAGATTGTGTGGGAAGTTAACATTTCTAAATGATGGATAAAGTTTGGTTTTTTATTTTTCAGGGTAACAAAAATAAAACTTTAATTCTTCAAAAGTCAGTGACAATTGAAAAATAGTGATTGCCTTGTGACACTTCAATTTTTTCATTCTCTTAAGGGTTGCCAGCATTATCCAGATTTTATCTTTTTCCATGTTTCAATTTTTTTTATTTCTTCAAAGTAAAGTGACAGTTTGTTACAGTTTGATAAAAAAACAAACACAATCATTGTCTTCTCTCTTCACTGTTTTCACTATGTAAAAAAAAATTCTTGAAAAATCTTGAATGCCTATTAGATATTGATAATTGTTTTTCCTACTCTCTTTTAGGGTCGCCAGCTTCCTCCACTGACCCACAACAATGTCGCCCCTTGGCCTGATCTACAAGAGCTGATCGACTACTGCTTGGAGCATGTTCCCCAACACAGACCCACAGTAAGTAATGCCTGGATATATCAATGCCAGTTATAATGTTAAGTAGTTTATCACTGGTATCCCGTAAGGCTTCAGAGTTTTGAGGGCACTCTGTGTTTGAAAACAAGACTTCAAGAAGTAAAATTGTTAAATGACAACTGTCTAGCCCATCAGGTCTTGACTTTGACTGTTAACCTGGGGCCAATTTCATGAAGCTGTTTTTTTCTTGGGAAGCAAATTATTTTGCTCATTATAGCAGAACAAAATTTGTGTAAGCAATAGTGTTTTTCATAAATCATCAAGAAAGTTTGAAGGCACATGTGTGTTTTCAAAGTGGATTTGCATTGTAGCATCACTCATCTGTTTGCATGAAATTGAGGAAAGTTAGCATGCCTTTAGCTTTTGGTAAGCAGTGGTTATAATCAAAATAATAGTTGTAGTGGCTTCTTATACAGCGCTCAAATCCATTACTCAGTTACGCTCATGGCACTCCTACATTAATACCCCATGTCACTAGGACATATATTTCATTCCTTAAAGGTATTGTACACTTTTGGTAACAGCTCAAAATCAGTGTTCAACATATGCATGAACAAACAAACCTGTGAAAGTTTGAGCTCAATTGGTCATCGAGGTCACGAGAAAATAGTGAAAAGAGACCTTATGTGTTTTCTGTTTTTTCAAACTATCGCGCGAGATAAAAACTATTGTTTTACTCATTTCTCAAAAACGATAGCATTTCAGGCAGAAATATTTTAAGGAACCCTTTCTACCATTACTTACTTTAAATCATGTAAGTTATGTGTGAATCTGTGAACATTTGTGTTTTTCGATCTTACCGATAGTGTACAGGGCCTTTAAACCATCTCAGCTCCCTGGGGACTATACAGCCTGTGCTACCAAATATGTAGCGCACCAAGCTAAATCAATCACAAGAACCATCTCTGCCCTCACAGGTATCCATTTACCCCTGGGTGAAGAGAAGCAATTATAGTTAAGTGTCTTGCAAGTCAAATTGCATGTGCGCATCTAACTGCATGCACGTCGCCCAAAATGCACCCTGCACTATGACATATTGGAAATCTGACTCCCAAAATGGTGCAATCAAGATGTATTATGGGTGATGTTGTCAAGTCAATGGGATACTCTTGGGGACACTAGGTGGCAGCAGACTTACCAGGTAAATCTAATATTCTTGCATATGTGCGCATGAGCAGAACTGCATGAACAATGGAATATTTACCGGTGTGTCTGCTGCCCCCTATTGTCTCAAAGTCTCCTATTAGGTCAAAACAAATTATGTCTACAAACAAATCACAATCTATTGGCTTATCGTGGCTGAGCATATAAGAACTCAAGCTCTGGTGTTTCTGATCAGCAGAGTGTGGGTTTGAGTCCCGGTCTTGACACTTGTGTCCATAAGCAAGACACTTAACCATTATTGCTACGGCCTTCGGATGGGACGTAAAGCCGTACGTCCCGTGTGTTGTGTAATGCACGTAAAAGAACCCAGTGCACTTATCGTAAAGAGAAGGGGTTTGCCCCGGTGTTCCTGGTTTGATCGGCAGCATATTGCGCCACAGCACCTTGTAAACCATTGCATGGTGCTATAAAGGTATAGGTCTTGTGCTTCAACACATAGCTCCGATACCTTGCAGGAAAAAATATTGAGCGCTTTGATACGCCCATCGGGTGTGATAGAGCGCTATATAAGAACTCAGTATTAATCTAAGATACTTTATACTGGGTAATTTTGTTGTTATTCATGACGGATGTTTTGCATCTCTTCATCAGTCGGAGCAAGCATTCAGATGGCTGAGCTCAGCGGAGTTACTATGCCTGAAGAGAGAGTATCCACTGCTCATGGACATCTGTGTGGAATGTATGACAGTCAGGGTAAGAGTCAAAGGTCACTGCCTCCTATGTCAAAAGGTCAAAGCGTAGACATTGGCTTTTATTTGTGAACCCCGCACTAAAATTAGTTAATTCTGCATTGTTGGGGAAAGAGAACTGTTTGTATGTTTTCTGTAGAATTCAAATGTATTTTTTGCAGTGTTTGTTATTTGTGTGGGGGATTTTGAAAGTTACATAACCTGTCAACATTAGTATGCCAAAATATGATAGTCATTTAAAAACGATACTTCATTTATATTTTCTTGATTTAGATCACGGTTTACTTTCTGCCATGCATGGTAATTTATCGTAGCATTAACCCTTACAGACTAGGCAGTCTGGCTAGAGTGCGGCCCAAATCCTGCCATTAATTCATCCTATGTCACTCCACCCCAAGTTAATTAGACTTACATACACTGTAAGGTTGGAATGCGTGTACCAGTGATAAGCAATGGGTACCGGCCTCAGTCCTTCAGAATACTTCACTTTGGCAATTGGATATAGAAGGAATTGGGACTGTTAGGGTTTTTATATTGAATTATAATGTGATTTTTGTATTCAACATTTGATCCTTCAGTGTTGGAAGAGGGAACCTTTTTTTACAGCTGTATCTGAATTGATTGCCTCGACTGTGAGACTGATTAGAGTTGGAGTAATTACTACAGCTGTTTAGTTTTAGTCACTGATCATTTTTACAGTTATTGGGTAAATGATTCTGCCCTCAGTCCTCACTCTGAAGGCCCTGGATGACATAATATTGCTACACCATTTCCTTGAGTATCCTCTTTGTGGTCCTTTATGAATTACCTTCAGGTTCCTATTGAATGAGAGTGGTAAGATGTCTCCATGGCAGCCTCAACACTTTGTTAGGCACCAATAGACTGTGCAAGTCTCACGCATATTCGAACATTGGGACCCGTTAAAGTCTGGAGTTTGTTTCCTTCACGCGTTAAAGCAATGTACATGGGACCAAAAGTGGGTCCCAAAAATGTTCGAAAACGAACTTCGAATACGAGACTTGCACGGTCTTTTGGGATGCAGAGTGCTGGTTTTAGTCCATATTTATGGGCAAAGCGACTGATTTTAGTCTGATACCCTTTACACCATTTCAGGTATATCACTCTGAAGGGGAGGAATGTCAGGAGGTGTGGCTTGCAGGAGGGGACAGGAAGACCACCATGGTGTCATGGATACAACCTTTGAACTCTGACCCAGAGAACTCAATACAGGTAAGGTTAAGGGTCAAATATTAAAAAGATGGCGCAGCATTGAGAATAATCTAATTACAAATTGTTAAATAATTTGTTTCAATTATGAGACCCATTTATGTAGCACTTGTAAGGGTTCGAGGTGCTGTGGCGCAGTCTGCAGCCAACCATGCCAGAAACACTGGGGCAAACCCATTCTCTCTTACCAATAAATATACTGGGTTCTTTTACACAACACAACAGGGAGCAATTTCATGGCTCTGCTTACCGTAAGCAAAGAATCGGCGCTAACGGAAGCAGGGAATTCTGCGCTTACGTCAAGCGTATTTCATGGGTTAGCAAGGAATTTTTGCTTCTGCGCGTGCGTACTCCATGTTACTAGGCATTCCTCGCTTACACAGCTAGCGCAGAAATTTGGCGCTTGCACAGTAAGCGGGGAATGGTTATCGCAAGTGCAGAATTCGGCGGTAAGCAGAGCCATGAAATTGGGCCAGGACCTATGGCTTTAGGCCCTTTCGAAGGACAAAGCAATAATGGTTAAGCGTCTTGCTCAAGGACTCAAGTGTCATGACCAATACTTTTACCCACACTCTGATGACACCAGGGGTCAATTTCATAGCGCTGCTTAACGGTAAGCAAATTTTCGTGCTAACTATAGCAGACAAATTTGCTTAAGCGTAAGCGTATTTCACAGGTAAGCAAGAAAATTAGGCGGCCAGCTTGCGCGTTCACCATGGATTTGCATTGTTGCATCGTTCATTTTAATTCATTAGCATGCCTTTTTGTGTGCTTACGGTTAGCAGCACTATGAAATGGAAACTTGCGCAGTAAGCACAAAATCGGCCGATAAGCAGCTCTATGAAATTGGGTCCTGAGCTCAATGATGTAACTTGTACCTAAAATCTCACACCCAAAAACACAAGTAATGAACTTAAACTTTTTGTTGTGAAATTTTCTGTTTTGTTTTGTTTATGCTGGTGTATTAATGATTATTATATATCTGTTGATACTCATACAAAAAACCCCACTGCACTTACAACTTTGCTTTGTATATTTTTTTTCCGTTGTTAGGGTATGATGTTGCATAAGGGTCGAGCGTTATGTATGGCAGCCGTTGGGGAGTCAGCAATAGTCATTGGTACCCAGTGCGGTGAACTGTGTGTGTGCGATCTCTCCAGTACTCCTTACAGACTCAAACACACGCTGCCAAAACTAGGTGATGCTGTGGTCTGTCTCGCATACTGGAAAAGGTAATAATCAGAGATTTA
This sequence comes from Plazaster borealis, assembly GCA_021014325.1. NCBI lineage: Eukaryota > Metazoa > Echinodermata > Asteroidea > Forcipulatida > Labidiasteridae > Plazaster > Plazaster borealis. Next base: position 32,842,542 of record CM037474.1, on the reverse strand, counting down.
AGATTGGATTTAAAGACAAGATTTGGGGTTAATCCGTACATGTATAGTTTCCAAAAGAAACCAGGAGTGTTCAACTGATTCTGTTTGCCAGTAAACCGTGCAAGATTTGTGTATCCGGAATGTTTTTGGAAACCATGGGTCTCAACGTACATTGCTTTAATGTGGGAAGGAAACAGAATTGTGCACTTTTATGAGGCCAACGTTCAAATAGGTGCAAGATTTGCTGGAACAGTAACAGGAATAGTAACTGGAATCAAAATTCTGTAAATCTGCCATTTTAGGTCATTATGGCAAGGGTCATGCAGGAAAAAGCATGAAGTCACACTGTGGAATCATACTGTGGTAATAATGTGTGGTGGTTTGTAATTTGTGGTGTTAAATCGTAAAGTAATTTCAACAAATGCTTCTGTTTATGGTATGAGACTTGTATGAAAACTTATCTTTTTTGTTCTGTTTTACTTTATCTAGGGACCAGGAAGCAAGTATTGTGTTTGCTGGTCTAGCCAATGGGAAGCTGGCCATGTACAAAGCAACAAGACTACAAAATGTAAGGATTCAATAAACCATGGGAGGCCTTCTAGGGAAGGGGGTAATGTCCCCTCTTCGTACCCATAATGAGCTGTGGTGCATTCTTATGTAAATGCAAATTCTATGTACAGCACTTTGCTATTGGACTGCTAGTGGATTGTTCATTGAGTTTTGTGATGCACCCATTTTCATTACAAGTCTCTAACCTCCAATAAAATGGTGTAAAATGCCACTGTGTTTGATACCCTTCCAGTGTGATTTTTGTCAAAATCAAAAGACGTTTCAAATGTATGGTCTGTACACTTTCGTACAGAGAGTTTTAAGTTCATTCCTGAATTCTGATGATATTCAATCAAAATGGCATTGAGTTTGAGCTTATGACTAACGCAGAAATTCCTCTTGGAATGTACAGACATTGTTTTTGCTGTCTGATGACGTCATGTTTCAACTTTCACTCTGAAAGAGTATAAAATAAATTGACAGTTTATATCATTTTAACCTGAGGTTGGAGACTTGTAACATTTTCCCCACTTTCATGAGGACTCTATCTATTGGAAAATGAGTGCATAATTGTTTGTGTCTGACCATTCAATGACATCCATAAACTTTGTTGTTTTCAACTTTCTGTTTGATTTATCTTTGTCTTATTTATTGCTCTGTATTTTACTATTTTACAATTTTTACTATTTTGCAATTTTACTATTTTACTATTTTTCAATTTTCACCATTTTGCAACTTTACCATTTTGCAATTTTACTATTTTGCAATGTTACCATTTTGCAATTTTACTATTTTACAATTTTACTATTTTGCAATTTTTCTATTTTGCAATTTCATTATTTCGCAATGTTACTATTTTGCAATTTTACTATTTTGCAATTTTTACCGTTTTGCAATTTTTACCATTTTGCAATTTTACTATTTTTCAATGTGACTATTTTACCATTTTGCAATTTTACAATTTTGCAATTTTACTAATTTGCAATTTTACTATTTTAATGTTTGTATACAGTTCCTCTCAGGGATAGCAGTTGTAATGCTGATAAGGCTACCTTGAATAAAAAGTTTCCCGCAAATAGTTATCTAAATAAACTACAACAACACTTATTCATAATGCATTTTCACAATTCAACTCTTTGTGCTTTTTAATATTTCTAAATAATGGTTGCCAAACATATTTGATGACTTTGTTTTTTCTTGTCCTTGAGTTTGACCCCAGCATTTTCCTTTGCAGTCGCTCTGTGTTGTATTAATATATTAAAGCTCTAGTGTTTTCTATTACTGTTTTTTTTCCCATTGTCTTGTAAAAACAAAAACGATTTTTCAGGAGAAAGACTGTCAGCCTGACAAGATGCTTCACATAGGCTCAAGAGATGATCCCATCAAGTGTATCAACATCACCCGTAATAAACTCTGGCTAGCGTCCAACGCCAAGGTCATCAGTCTCAGTATCTATGATCTGGATTCGGACTCTAATTCAACTGTTCTGGTACCTGAACCAGAAGAGAGGTATGTTTGACAGTGCCAGGGTGCAGGTTTTTTTTGCAATCCAGAGTGTGTTGGGCACAAAGGGCGTTTGCAACGTTTGTGAAATTCGGCAAACCGTCTAGAGGTTTTGGTGTATGTTCGCAAACTTATGGAAAAAGATAAAAGCAGTGATAATTATCCATCAAAATTAGACTAATCGGCCTAAACCTTACCTCAAACGAATCAGATTGTTTGAGTAAAGTGTTCTAATTTCTTATGTTAAATTGTACTTGTTTATGTGTTGAACGAAAGTGGTAATGAAAATAGTTTATTACGACAATTGGTCCGACAAACTGAAACAAATGTGCGCACAGCTTTTGAATACAGGGTGTTTCGGTCCCATGAGTGGAACACACCCCTTGAACTTTAGTCTTTTGTTATGATGTGTATTTGCAAAGCTTGATAGTGGCATGATGATGGGGTTGTTCCGATGAAGCTATTTGGCTGAGTTTGGCTTGGTTTCAAGATGGCAGGATTTTACAGACTAAAAACAATTGTCAGTAGATTTGTTAATAAATTACTACCAATGGATTTTATCGGTCCAATAATGTAAACAATTTTGAAATGGTATGTGAAAATAAAATAACAAGATGCGTTTATATCATGATTTTATTTTCTTCTAAAATGGGAGACTTTTTGGGACACTAGGTGGCAGCAGACTTACCAGGTAAATCTTTGTTCTTGAATTCATGTGCAAGATCAGAACTATGTAAGCAATGGGAAAAGTACCTGGAATGTTTACTGCCAACTAGCTTTCCAAAGACTCAAATTGTCTTGGTCAGGAATTCTTTGGCTATGGCTACATCACTGATGGCTGAAAAGGCCTATTCTTCAATGTTATAGCTGCAGCCGCTACAGCCATAGCCGTAGCCAAAATCACTTAATTTTGTCACAGCCTTATTTCCTATAAAAATGTAAACCATAACATTTGAAACGGAAATCATTATATAGTTTACTGCATATTTTGCTTTCTATTCACATTTACATTAAGTAGGGAACTGCCTTTATGAAGTATCCAGTTGTAGCTTTACTCTCTGTGTCTCCTATCTTGCAGACCTGCAATGGTAAAGTGTATGGCAGTCGACAAGGCAATATGGTTGTGCAGAAGAAACAGTTCCATCATTGAAATATGGGATCTCAATCGACTTAAGAAGACGTTGGTGATCGATGTAGCCGAGTTCATCAGGTCTGTTCTCGAGAAAGGGTTTTTGTTCTTTCTTTTTTCTTCATTTATTTCTTTATCTATTGAAGGGATGTATACGTTTGGTAATTGGAACCCACTGTTTGTTTCAATCCTGTATAGTTGTAGATATATCCATAAAACTAACCTGTGAAAATTTAATTTCAAAAGAGATTTTTGAGATATTGCCAAAAATCTGGAGCGGTTATGTCCATGCAGAAATAATAATCTGCAATTGGCATACACAATCTGAGAAACGTTTCTGACAGAAACGCTTCTCAGATTTAAATTGTTTCGGATAAAAACTGATATCTTTTTCCATAACCACATTACTTCAAAGTCAAATGTTTCTCAAAATGCTTTATACTATCAGAAGCTGCTGTACTTCTTACCAAGTAAGTTTTGATTGCATTAATTTTATGAGTAATTACCAAACGTATACAGACACCCTTTAACCCTCCTACTGATTGACAATTTTAAACCATTAAAAAATCCATTCCTCACACTTGCCTATAGCTTTGTACACACTCTCTATTGCTCGACCATTGGATCAAAGTGTACACAAATGTGCATGATCAGTGAAGCGTGCAAATTGTTTTGGATGGTCAACTCATGAAAGCCCATCGGTGTTTATAAAACTCACTGTAGTCATCTTCACAAGATTTTGTTGTTTTCTGTTTTTGTTTTCCTAGGAAGTCCTCAAAAGTAACTAGTACAGTCAGGCTTAAAAATAAACATGAATGAAAAGTTTTGTTTTACAAGTGATTGGAAGATACTCTCCAGTTCAGAAAAATCCATCATTTGTCCGAGAGCAAAATTCACAAGGGACACTGATTGAAAAATTGTTCAACGATTTCGACCACTTGGGCTTAAAGGGTCTGTATACGTTTGGTAATGACTCTGAAAATTAATGGCAATAAAAACTTACTTGGTAAGAAGTACAGCAGCTTTGGATAGTATAATGCATTTTGAGAATAACTTTTCACTTTGAAGTACTTCGGTGATGGAAAAAGATATCGCTTTTTATCCCCCAAAATTTGAATCTGAGAAGCGTTACTGCAGTAACATTTCTCATATTGTGTATTCCAATTGAAGATTATTCTTCCTGCGTGGACATAACCGCTCCAGATTTTCGGCAATATCTCAAAAACACTACCACCTTTTGAAATGAAATTTTCACAGGTTAGTTTTATGGTATATATCTACAACTATAAAGGATTGAAACAAACAGTGGGTTCCAATTACCAAACGTATACAGACCCTTTAACTGTCCTCTGCTGCTGTGCACCGTACAACCCTTACACTATAAATGACAATTGTCTTCTTCACTCCATTCATACCCTGCTTGACCCCCCTTCTCCCCCTCCCTGCCTTCCTACAGCAAAGAGGAGACCGAGGAGGTATCCAACTGTTACATCAAGTCATTACTGCTGCACCCTCGCAACACCTTATGGGTGGGGACAGCAGGAGGTCACCTGATACTCATTGATACCAACACACATCAGATGGTAACCGTCATCAAACGCTATACGTCTAACGTCAGGGCAATGGTTGCTGTCAGGGGACATGGTCAGTACAAAAATAGCTTTTTCCATTTTCCATTTTTGAAAACCCTGGGCTCAATTTCACAAACCACTGAGAATCATCTTAACATGAGTTGTTAGAGTCACCATAGAGATTTGTTTTGTGACGTCACATTTTGCTTAGCAATTAAGATTGATACACATCTTAAGGACTTCTGTGGACCCCGGTTCGAATCCCACCTCAGACCGGGATATTGCATGTGGATTGGGTTTTCAGTCCTTACCTGATTGCGTGGGTTTTCCCCCATTGGGGTTTTCCTCCCACATCTAAAACAGCATTTCTTCTCGTTTCCTATTCATCCTGTTATTGGCGCTAATTGTGCTATTGGAGGTGTAATCAAATAAATAAATAAATAATTAAGGTCAATCTTAGCTCTTTGTCAAATCGACCACTGACTTCCCACTTCATTTAAAAAAGGGACGGATGTCATGATCATTTATGTTGGAAGCAGAAAGCATTGAAATACCTATGACAGATCAATTTATCGAGATGTTTATACCCCTTTTCAAAAGACTGCTTCAGCTATGGGCTTCGTCAGTAATTTTGAAAATGTACACTTTTTGCAAAGGATTTCTAACAGGCTGACAAAGCCTAAGCTAGAGTCATTGTTTTGAAAATGACCATAGACTAAACTGAGTGAGTACTCTGTGCTGCCATTACTGGGTAGGCATTTTTCCATACAATATGCTCATTACTCATCTTTATACCTATCGTTAGTATCTTTGACCAATGGTATTTACACAAATATATGAAACGTCAGCGTGATGCAATTCAGCCAGCACGCCATGCATACAGAAGCATAATTTTGTCCCAGTAATAGCAGCAAAAACACTGGTACGGAAACTCTTAGAATGTCCTAAATTGGATTGGTGTAGAAGGTCAGGGTTTTTGTAAGATAGAAAATCATTCTTTTTCATTCATAGGATAAAGTAAACACATTACAAATATTTGTGTCAAAGGCCGTTTCCTTTTTTGTGAAAATTACATTTTGTGAAAAAGTTACATGTTGGTGATCTAGATTGTCCATAAAGAATCGACTTAGAAACCATTCTATTGATACATGTGGCTAATCAGTTGACATCTTCAATCCAAGGAATATTTAGAACCATTCAATATTTGTTAATGGTATTATTCCAACCTCAATTATGATGTTCACACAATTAAGAAAATGTGTTTGTTAATTTATTAAACGAAAGCTTTTTTTTTTTTTATAAACTGAAGTTCAAAGTTCTTGTTATTATTTTTTGTATTTTATTTTATTTTTTCAGGAATAAACAAATCCAACTCCGTCGTGGTAACGTCAGGGTCAGGTTTTGTGCGAAGAACGGGGGTTCCTGAACACACAGGTTAGTAGCATGACATCAGTCCCACTCTATAGAAGATCTTAAGAATTGCGTAGGTTTACGGCTAACAACCATGTGTTTGAAATCTTTCTTATCAAATATGAAACCGCAAGGAAAACTGACTGGGTAAATCTTAATTCAATTAGTGGGTTAACAAAGAAGAATTTACTAGAGCGGGATTTGAACCCCCCGACCTCCGGATTAACCTGCTGGTGCTCTGCCAGCTGAGCTTTCTAGCCCTAATTTTGGCGGTCTGTTTATTTTGTTGATATCTTACCAACCTGTTACCAAACCTGCTTCCCAGGTTGTATTGTAAACTTGGGTGTGATCCCTGGTTGTACGGCAGTGACAGGTTGAATGGCTTCTGACTGGCACCCCTGAACAAAGATAGACAATATAGGAAGACTGCCAACATTAGGGCTCGATAGCAGAGTTGGTAAAGTGCCGGCACGTATCCAGAGGTCCCGTTTTAGTCGATTTTTCCTTGTTCACCCCAGAATTAAAAATCTCTTTTGTGAGAATTGATGGTTCTGAGAGGAATGGGGGTCGAGATATAGTAGAGTGGACATGTTGGTTCCATTCACCGTGCATTTTCGTCCCATCCTTCAGAAGAAAGATAAGCAGAGTATACTTTTCAAAAAACATTGTCATAAACATTTGTCTACTATTCAGAAATCAGAGGACTATTTCAGAGAATTGCTTTGCATTGAAACAAATTTGCTTAGCAGATTCCAGGTTACCACCAAAACGATCATGTGATGTACAGTGTGTTTTGGCTGGTTCCCTTCTAACTGTGCTATAAGTGGGTGAATTTGTTCAGCATATTTCCAACTCTTTGACTCAGGCAAATTGACAGTTCTTTTTATAACAGTCTGAGTCCTTTAAAATGTTATGCCCTCTCTAATTATTTTGTACAACAACAAACAACTATTGTAGTGTTTCCTTGTAAAATAGTCACCATGAAGTCACTGTTTGCTTTTTACATTAATGTATTTTTGTATTTGCCTTCCATGTTATTTTGTATGAAGGTTGTCTGATTAGCAACCAGGCCAGCTCAGTTGTCTAGTGTAAAGACATCTGCTCTAGCATAGCAAAGGTCATGGGTTCGAATCCCACCCGAGTGATATGCCTGTGGCATTTTTTTCACAGGACTCGGAGAAAGTACTGAGTATACAGTGCTTAATACACATCGGTGTAAGAGCAAAAATTATTTTCTTGGTCAAATAAATAATAACAATAATTATGTAGTAGATGGATTTGACGTCCTACCCATGATCGCTACCTTTATTTTGCAACGTTTCTTTCTCCCTAGATTGCCAGTACACACATGTCCTGGTGTGGGATGCTGAGCTGAAGTCTCAGGTTCGATACCTTGCGTCGGACACCGAGCGTCGACGTTTGCCCATCGAGTCCCAGGCCATGAAGTCATGGCAGAAGGTGCAGAGAATCCTTCTTACCAGTCAGGCTTTCCATCTCCACCCCACCGTTGTCTTCCCGCAACTCAAATGCTAAGCCTCGCCCCCTCCTCCCTCCACCCCATGCCTTCTCCGGTTAATTGGTCTTCATTTTGCATGCAGTGGTTTATCCGTGTGCATATAGACATTTTTTTCAAGGATTTTTTGTTGTTTTGAATATGCAGTGCCATTACATGTCTATTTATTTATTGTTTATAGCATTTGTAATATTTACCAAACACTCACCAATGCTGAGCATTGTCTTTTAAAGTATATAGAATATTTGATAATTTTGAAAAAGAAATCCTTGTAAAAAGAAAGTTCCTTTACATATAAATAATGATTGGACAATCAAAACCAAAAAGTTCAGAATTTATGTAAATTTGTTGAAGTCAGATATCAACCATTATTTCTATTCAATGTGCAATAGTGACAGTGATCTTTAAAAAAAAAAGGTTTAAATTATAAGGTGACAGAAATTGATCGATTCCACAAATTCTTGATCAACCAATAATACAAATTGTGTGAGTGAATCGATGAGAACATCGAAGGTAAACCATAAAAGTTGATCATACGTAGTAAATGCAAGTACTTTCTTCTTAATTTGAACTTAGGTGAGATCAGTGTGGGCCAGTTCATTTGGCTTAGAGGGTATGATACTTGATTGGTATTGCTTAATCCCCCCAAAAAACAACAACAACAACAACAACATCAACAACAACAACAAATGCATTTATAACCCCAGTACTCAGTATGCTGAAGAACTGTCTGTTAGAAATGATTTAATAATAATACTTATAATTGGTTCCTATATATCGCACATATCCTAGTAGCTAGATCGAGACGTTTTACAACATTATTATCCCTGTTCATCGTTCATACTTTAAGACCATTCCTTAAACTTTCTCAACTCCCTGGGGAGCATACAACCCCAAGCTGTTTGAATTAGCACTAATGGGTTAATCCAACACAATATACACCTGGGTTAAGAGAAGCTATAGTGGTAAAGTGCCTTGCTCAAGTACACAAGTGTCATGACCGGGAATCGAACCCACACTCCGATGATCCAACCATCAGAACTTGAGTTTGATGAATCACGATGTTTTAAATTTTAAAAAGACCCAAAGTCCTATGGAGTTGTTGAATGGGCACACACAAGTACTAATCATTCACTAGCGATCAACAATCTCTACTCTCTCAGGCTCCCATTTACTCCTGGGTGATGAGAAGCAATTCTTGTTAATTGTCTTGCCCAAGACAACAAGTTTCATGATGAGGATTCGAACCCACACTCTGATGACTCAGCCATCAGAACTTGCTCTAGACCGCTCAGTTAGGACACACTAAATTAATGTAGTCTTCAAGTAAAACAATGACGTATCATACCTTTTGTGAACTTGGTCCTTTTTAGTGAATGGTCATGGTGGGTTGTTCCATTAAATAGTTTAGGGGACTCTTTAAACTCATCTCAGCATTGCATGAACCAATCTTGTTATTATTTTTGCATGATACACAGGTATTTTGGGGGGAACATTTGCATGGAGTGATAAATCTGTATATATTTGTCTTAAAGCCCATGTGTATATTTTTCTTGTAAATATTTTGTATGTATATTCATGCATTTCCCCCCCCCATCAAAATAGATGAAGGTGAGAAGGGATTGCTCCAAGCATTGATTGGTCGATTTCATTGTTACTGTTGCGCTGTATATCATAAGCTTTTTGATTGGCTGTATTCATTCATGTGACCGTGTCACTTGCATTTCGTTGGATGCAGAGGAGATGATGTCATGAAACTTTGCAACCATGTGCATCTGGAGCAGTACCAATGTATAAGCCATCTAGTGGTTATTGTAAACTTGTGTACATCTTGGTTAAGGCTGTGGCCATTCTCAAAACCACGGCTTAGGCTTAGGCTTAGGCTTAGGCATAGGCTTAGGCTTAGGCTTAGGCTTAGGCTTTGGCCTGGGCTTTGGCTCTGGCTAGGCATGATCTGCCTGAAGTCCCAAACTGAAAGTCTACGTCTTCAAGATAATTGACAAAGCCAGAACCTGAGCTGAAGGGTTGGTTTACCGTCAAGCCAGGCATTCGATGCATGACTCACAACATTGCAAATTGTAAAAAACGGCGCCCAGAAAAGAACATCCCCTAATGTGTAAAAATTTGACAACTAAGTATAATTTAATTAATAACGGGCTAGAGTTTACATTTGCAACAAATATCTTGGCTTCTTGCATAAAAAAAACCTACCACGCCCGCAGCAGCATTTATAAAGTTATAATGGCAAGTTTCCTTGACAAATTAGGAATCTGTAAACGGGCAGGAATCCTTAAATGGGCATCGTGAAGGAGTCTTACATCATGCACAGAATGCCTGGCTTGTAACCCATACAATATTAAAGCTATATTATGTAAACACTCATGTTGTGATTCTATCATTCTTCCATTAAACAGTTGCACATTATAACATAATACCTAATATTGGCAGTCGACAAACCCATGTCAGTCAGTACATGACACAAGTCACATGACTCAATTAAGTCACATGACTCAATTCAGTTCAATGCTTCAACACCCATTTGCTTTACCATTCAGAAAGAGAATTGTTGGGTGGCTACAGTTTAGCAGAAACCAAACTATGCTGTTGGTGGTTGTTTTGTGGATAAACATTAAGTCCCCATTCCGTGAGGAGCTTGTCACTCTCAAAATTGACCTTTGACAGAAGCCGTAAAATAATATATGAATATTCATTGCTCTGTCTGTGCTGTTGCATATAATTAGAGTGGAAGAGCATAACACTCACTATGTCATGGAAAATGCATGGTGAATGAAGCATGAGTTTGAATAATTCCCGCAATGGTTTAAAAGTTAAAACGGAATAATGCATGGGTCTGGTTGTTGGAAAGTGGTGGTGGTGACGACAAGAGTGTTGGTGGACAGTAAGGATCCTGAACAAAAGTGGACCTAATAACCACGGTGACTCGTCTTAGTCTTAGTTACTCACCTTAGGAGTGCAGCAACCTTTGTCAGATTCCCTGTTTCAGACAATGAATAGAGTATGCAAAATGCACAAGGGGGCCTGTCTTATTTGCCGCCAAGCCTCAGTTTGGAACAGGATAGACCTTTCTTTTAGGACATCACAGCCGCAAAATTTGCCGAAGAAAATATTTGCGAAAGAAAATATTAAATAAATAAAAAACATGATAATTTATCATGTAATAATTAATATTGCTATCAAATTACCCATATCACTGATAAATCAATTGTGGCCTACTACCCAAAAAGTAAGGTACACCAATTTTTTTCATTTTAAACAAAAGTTTAAATGTTTTATTTAAAAGGGCCACGTTGTGCCGACCCAGTTATACATTCTGTCGTCAGCTCAGGACTTTAAGGTCGTTAATGCAGTTTGTATGGAATTTATAAAATCGGTTTTGCATATTTTGGAGCTCCTGGTAAATGGAGTCTATATTGATCAAGAGTGGTCTCCAAAGTGATTGCTTGGCCAAAAGAAACATTTAGTTTCCAAGAAAATATTTATTTTGGTTTGGTTTGGGTTTTTTCCCCTCACATTTATCTGCATTTTTCATTTAACGACTTTTTGATAATTATGGATATGAAATTGTAATTTACAAGCTAGCTCTGCGCTGACACTGTGATACTCAAAGCTGCCCATACAAAATGGCGATCAGTGTTTGTAACAAAAGAAAGGTCTGCAGAAGAAAAAAACGAAGATGACTGCACCGTCATGAAAAACAAAATTCTTTTCTTTTTACAATATTTTGGCAGAAAAAAAACAACAACAACAATTAATACGTCACTCATTTCTTGGACCCCACCCTTTTTATAACACCCTTTATGGTAATTCAAACTATCCGGGAATAATTAAACCTTAATTGTTTAACAGTAATAGCTCAAACTTGTGTAATTTTAACTTCTACCCTTGACTTCAAGGTACTACCAGAACAAAACTATCAAATGTTTTTTCTAACCATGTCTTTTGTGCATTTGAAAAAAATGATATCTAATAAAACTTTTGCATGATATTTATCTGTACTTCTAACCAGAAAAAAAACTATCAAATGTTTTTTCTAACCGTGTCTTTTGTGCATTTGAAAAAAGTGATATCCAATAAAATTTGTGCATGATTTTGATCTGTACTTCTAACTTGCTTTTCCTAGAATTGCTTAATATTACCTATTCTGTGAAAGGTCCAATAAATGAGACTTGCCTTTGAATGTGGACCTCGTCTAACTTTTCCAAACTTGCATCTTTCCCAGCTTTTCTTCTGATTGTGGATTCAAAATGTTGACATTTTCACAACTCACGCCCACCGGACAGGTATGCTTGCTTCTATCATGAATTATGCATGCATTGATGTATAAACCACTCCTCCTAATGTAATGAATATTCATGAGGGACATTAATGTAACTTTAGAGCTTGCCCAAGTGTTTGCGGACATGGTCCGATGTGTTTGAATTGGTACAAAATGAAAGCTTCGTGTAAAGCAGACACTGCTTAAATAAATTATCATTAATCGTTCACTTTGCACTTTGACTTCATATGGATCCAACTGTTGGCGAGAATGTTTAAAAACATTTGAACAAATTAAGTTGTATCATAATTTAAATATTTGAATGTAATGATTTAAAGGCATCGTACACGTTTGGAAATTGTCAAAGACCAGTGTTCTCACTTGGTGTATCCCAACATATGCATAAAATAACAAGCCTGCAGTGAAGATTTGGGCTCAATTGGTCATCGAAGTTGCAAGAAAATGATGAAAGAAAAAACACCCTTGTTGTACAAATTGTGTGCTTTCAGATAGAATAATAAAAACTTATTGCAAGAAGTTTTTACTATTTTAGTGAAAAATTACCTCTTTCTCAAAAACTACGTTACTTCAGAGGGAGTCGTTTCTCATAATGTTTTATACTATCAACAGCTCTATGTTGCTCGTTACCAAGTCGGTTTTTATGCTAATATATATTTTCAGTATTTACCAAACGTGTACGATGCCTTAAAGATGAATCCATAAACTACTTTTATTACGGAAGATTTGTTGGGATACAGTGAATGATGCAACAAGTCCTCTTTTTTGTCGGCTGTCATTTTTATATTTTGCCTTTCCTTTGCACTATTAAAATTCTTTATAAAAACAAATTCTTTCATTATGAGGTCAAAGTGCAAAGTTCATAGACCATGATTGGTATGTCTGTTTGCAGAGACAAACATTTACATTATGTTTTACATTAACACGAAGACACAGTCCTTTCCAAGTTGTCATTTTCAAATCACTGCATCATGTTCAGAGATTGTTGCTTCGAAAAGGAATCGTTTCCTCTGAAATCATGATCAATATTTTTGCATGTGCATAAAATAAAGCAACACAACCCGCCAAGTCTGTCTCCATTCCAGTGCTTTCGAAATGCTTTCGTTTGTTTAAAACAATACAGGTGTAGAAATAACTGGGATAATTAAAGTAACATGGCTGTTTTCATTAATGAAGAAGGGTATCACATTATTACAAACTAGGCACAAATGCACACTTCTTTTACTAGTATGCTAAATAAGAGAGTTGAAAATGTCGAAACGTTAACAGTTGATTTAACAATAGTCTGTCAGTTCTCAAAATAACGAAACGAAAAGACACGTGACGTGTGAGGACAACCGAAACACCAGCTATGATATCAATGTAATGTGATATCGCAATTAATATTAAAAGTTGGGAAATACCTACCTTACAGTCCCTAATTAGGTGTTATTTGAAAGCTCTATTTCTGGTCTTACTGATGAGGAAATGAACTCGGTTATGATTTTTGGCAGGAAGTGCCTGGTTTTGACGTTGAAAGGCACTAAAATTGGGGGTGGGTACCCTGTGCCCCATATCGGGCATGGTATTGTAACCAAAAGGGGTACCAGACTATATGTTGTCATCGATTTCTATATTGTTTTGAACCACGAGGGGCGGTACTGTATAAACGAGTAACGGAAGCTTTTCAATATTACAAAAAATTCCTTATCTAAGAAGAGGATTTTGCACACAATTTTGCCTGATAAAAATTTCTTGGAGAAGGGATTATCTGTAACCGAATTAAACCAGATGTTAACACGATACCTCACTAATCCTGGATTAATATAACAGTAGGCCTAAAGCTGTTCTGTTACTAATTCAATTCACGTCAAAGAATAATGTTTTGGGTGTTACTATACATACACCGTTGTGTGATAAACACTGTATAGGGGCTTACTCGATGCTTCCCAAGCCCTGCAGGGAAAACAAGATCCACAGGCTACTCGGGTGGGATTCGAACCATAGCGTCATAGAGTTGGTCTTGTAAAAACGATATGACCAACCACAACGTCACAAAATCTATATGCAACCAATAACAACAAGATTTTAGTTAAATTTTGTGCATGTATAGGCCTACGAACAAAAGATAACCATCAGACACACGAAGCATGCATTATACATTCATACCTCTGTTCTGTTTGTGTGGGTGATATCCTTTTTGTTTTTCGTGTATAGATGCCAGTTGGACATCGAAATCGCCGGGTCAGTGAGGGTCAGTTTCACTTCGCCGCTGCCTCGGCCCGCCGCAGCTTCAAGAGGACGTTAAGAAGGGTGTCAATGTTTGTCAGATAAGAAGCCAAGCTTGCCAACATTAAACATGATCAACCCACCCCGCCTCTTCACCCTGTCGTATTCTTGCGGCTAGAAGAATTCCTGATATTGCGCATTCCTGTGTCATATAAGTCTATACGCCTATTTAGCAAATCTTTGGGGTTTTGATAGTATAATGTTTGGCGTATATAAAGTAAAACATGTATAGCGCTGGCACTATTGGTCTTTCGTATGTGTTTGAAATTGTCAGTTGGTGGTCCATGCGCACAATAACTAAATGCACTATATAACATTATATTATATCCACATGTATAGACCTTGTGACCTTTGTTTACAATAAGTGTGACCTTGTACATTCTTGGGCCTTTCTGGCAGGCAAGATACTGTACTAGTGATATGGGAAAGTTGACATTTTGTGTCATAATTTCCACATAAATCCAGGAGTTATAAAAGTAACAGCTGAACAAGTTTTGAGATGTGCCCACTTTCATCATAACAAAATTTGATCAATCTCCATAAAATTAAGTTTTTATGGTTTCTTCCCATTGAGCTGTGTACAAATCGTGCCTGCAGGAAGTCCAGGCTTGGTGGCTCTTTTGTAAACATGTGATGTCACAGGTCACATCGTCTTTAGCATTGCCAAGCTGCGATGTCGTTATTGCTCAATACAAGTGTGTATAATATCAAAATAATCGAATGGCTTGTGAAGTCCCATGCATACCGAGAGTGTACAATGTACATTTTCAACATTACTGCCGGTGAGCCCAAGCCCGAGCCGGAGCCCACGCCGTAGTTTCGAAAAGGGCATGAAATTGCGGTGTTGCCAACAATCTCATTTTGTTTTAGGTTTTTTTTTTGTACCGTGATATTTTGCTACCGTTTGTATTGTTTTCTTAATGCTTTTTTCCCCCTGGGTTTTTATTTTATATTTTTTATAACGAAGCATTTGAAAGTAAAATCAGTATTGAAAAACATGCACTCTAACAATTCCCGGTTCTGAATTAACCCGGATTCCGGGTTCCCTTGGACTGACCCAGTTCTGATGGGTCAGTATGACCATGGAATGTGTGTCCAAATGACCCATAGAGGGGTCAAACCGACGAAATCCCATTTAGTGACCTGTTTCCGCGTCAGCCTATATAGGCCTATAAACCTAGAAATGGGTCAGGTATTGTCTGGTCTTGTCTTGGCGGGTCGTGGCCGAGCGGATAAGAACACCAAACTCAAGCTCTGCCAGTGTTTCTGATCAGCAGAGTGTGGGTTTGAATCCCAGTCGTGACACTTGTGTCCTTAAGCAAGACACTTAACCACATGCTTCGTCCTTCGGATGGGACGTTAGAACCCAGTACACTTATCGTAAAGGGAAGGGGTTCGCCCTGGTTTGATTGGCTGCATTTTGCGCCACAGCACCTTGTAAACCATTACATGGTGCTATGCAAAGGAATAGGTCTCATACTTCAACACGTAACTCCACTTACCTTATAGGAAAAATACTGAGCGCTTTGAGACACCCATCGGGAGTATAAAGCGCTATATAAGAACTGCGTATTATTGTTGTGTTGTGTTGTCTTGTCTTGTCTTGTCTTGTCTTGTCTTGTCTTGTCGTGTGTGGTGTTGTCATTTTAGCCATGAGAAGGACTCAAGTCATAACTTCAGGCTATCGCCATTTTCCTATCGACTTGGGAAGTGTTTGCAATAAGTTTTTACAATTTGTATTTCTTTTCACGAAACATTTCAATGTTTATGTAACAATATTTGCTGAAATACTCGTTCGGACATTGTGGAACTTCACAGTTATTATTGTGCAATATGATAAAAATCCGTGGAAAACACATATTTAAAAACTAAATTCTAGACTCGAACGGTGCAACAACGCCTGTCAGAAGAGCGGTTTATGGTTTATGGTTTATTTATTTAAAAACATTCAAAAAGTTTCGGTCCAACGACCGAATTGCAGTGCGTTCAAGCTAACTCTCTATACGTGACTTCTCCTTCTGAACAATTATTTTCCAACGGAATTTACAAAGATCACTATATATCCATTAAAGGATGAAATATTCCCTTGGACGTTTAATTTAAAATAGGTATTTTTTCATTCCAAAGTCGAGAAAAGGGCGCTAACTTTTCCATAATCAAATTGCATAGTTATTTTTGTTTGTTTTATTGTTGTTTTTTATTGTGTATCTTTTTGTATAGTTTATGATGATGATTATTTTCTCTTAGGAGAAATTGTTTCATTTGATTTCATAGTAACAGTACTAACTATTGACGGACAATGCTTTCAGACCACAAGGTCTTTGGTATAGGTGTACCCTTTATATAAGAATCTAAGCCAAGTGTAAGACATACATGTTTTTGGGGGGTTTTTTTGTTCTTAAATTACCGTATTCTTCAATTACCATAACCACACCAAGTTGTCTTCATACTGTGATTAATAACCAAATTTGAAGATATCGGTACATATACTCCTTTGACAGAGGAGAAACGTTTGTCATAATTATTTATAACTTCATATCATGTGTGTGATTTTATTAAGTTCTTGATATTGTCATAATTTTCTATGCAAATAAATTGAATATTTATTGTTAATTTCTATTTAAATATATGAATATTTATTGTTCATTTCACATGCTTTTCAATCATTGAAATTGTTATGTAATGCCAGTACAGTAATTAGCTTAAGGTGTATTTCTGTGCCCTCTTATACTAGGCTAGACACCGCGGTTTCTTTATTACTAACTCTCATCAGGAATGGATGAAAAATGTATATCTTTGTTGCCCCACTTGTGATGATTATTGTATGACTGGATAAGGAATCATCACATTGGTGCCTAACAGTGTTGAGGCTGCCATGGGGGCATTTTGCCACTCTCTTTCAATAGGAGTCTGAAGGTAATTCATAGGGGAAGACATAGATGACTCTGAAGGAATAAAGACTTCGGTCTGCAACACGTTCATATAATTGACAATGGAGAGGGTTTTTCCCCTGGTCAGCATTGAACTATACGTGGCTCTTTGGAGTGGCAATATGTCATCCATTTCCTGTAGCGTATTTGGTATAAACCAGTATCCATTTTGCCACTCTCATAAGGTAATTCAGTATTGGGTATATAGGAGTAAATATGGTGCAATTCTCCCAGAAAGACTGATCATCACAAATTGGTGACATTTGACCCTTTTGTACCCCAACGATAATTAGGATGTCGTGTATTTGACCTTGCGTTATTATCCTGATCATGCTCCTAACACAGAATGGGGCAAGACCGCCCCCACCTCCGTTTAACTGTACTACTGTTTTCAAGTTATAACTCCTAAAACTCCCGGATGAGTATTGACCCAGATTCCGAGTCCGTGCCCTGACCTGTTTTCGAGTCAGGCTGACCCGGAAACATCGATAACGAAATGGGATTTCAACTCGGATAGTGCGTCAGTTTGACCCATTTCAGGGTCATGTTGACACAGATTCCAGGTCATACTGACCCAGAAATGGGTCAGGCCCCACAGGATCCGGAATCCGGGTCAATTCAATAGACTGTGCAAGTCTCGCAAGTGAGCACGAAATTCTTAATTTTTTGCAGTAACCGGAAGCTGAGGTCAATTCTCGGGTATTCTTCGTTATATTGTTGAATTGATTTTACTTTTATGTTTTGTTATCACTAAGTATTACATTTCCAACAACATACATAATTTTCATGGTCATAAACTACGTTAAACTAAAATAATTGACGAAACAAAATCTCGCCCAGGTAAAACTCCATATGGTTGGGACCACAATGGTCCCGGAAGTTCGAATGCGCGCGAGACTTCTACAGTCTTTTGGTCAAGTGTATACGGTACTAAATTATTTAACACCCAAGAGGTTTATTTTGATATTACTAATCATCGATGTATTATATTTCAGATAGGATTGTATATTGGTGGTGTATTAATGTAACATGCCTCTGTTGATAGTATGCAGTTTGTATATCAATTATATCACCGTGTTGCTTTGGGCGCACTATAATGCACAATTACACGTATACTAAATTAATAACCACCTTAGCTTATTAAATATTAGTCTGTTAGAAAAATGACGGGTCAATGTCAAGCATTACAAGAAGGTGCAGAGTTGGTCTGATGTAAAACTTTAACTGAAAAGCTGCACACTCTTTTTTAACATTCATACTCATAACCACCGATAAAAAGTTGTGCTCTATAATGGTAATATTGTGATGTGAACTTAACGAAGGCCTAAGTAAATTGCAAAAAACATACATTTTTAGGAACTTATACTCGACACAATTTCGTTGAAAAACGAACAACATTTAACATACATGTCACAATTATTTAGATAATAATTGCACAGTTACAAATCAATTGTTAAACATCATAATGCTTGAAAGTGTCAAAATTGTTCAAAATCGATAAATATACAAAGCTGTAATTGTTGGAAATTTGAAGGTGTTTAAAGATATCGTCCAAAGTTTGAATTGTTTAGTATCTGTTTAAAGATGGCAGTACTATAAAGATCCTTGCCTGTGCATTTTACGCGTACAGAATCAAAGATGCATAAATCTCTTACCAAGACGCCCCGCCCCCAAGTACCGCTACCCTCCGTGTACTGAGCACTGTTCACAATTATTCACCAACCACTCCGTTGTCTTAAAGCATTTAACCCTTTTTGCAAAGTACTGAAAGCATGTCCATTCCAGTTTTTAAATGAGATGCTATCCAAAAACTTCTGTATGATGAACAATTCGGTGCATGGAGTTCTTACCGCGTGACCCACTTGTAGAACAAGCTGCATAAAACAATAATCTCTATGAGAATAATCTCTATGAGATTGTTATGGTCCTGAAAGAAACTATTGGTACAATTGGACGTTTCGATATGCTCTGATAACTACGATCAGTAGCTCCCTGCTCTGTTCTCCCTCCTGAAGACAGTCAGAGCATACGGCCGAAACGTCGAGCTGTTACACCATCGGTTCTTTTTAGAGCCACCACACCTCACTTTGTAACTAACGGATCACTCGCGCCAAATTTAGTGTTGTTTCATTTTTGAGACACAGGCGGGTCAAAGTTCAGCACAGTGATGAAGCAACTTGTTCGTGGACAGTAAAACACTACAGCATCTCTAAATCCTTATTTATAACAACGTGTGGATTTGTTTCTTATTTTTATACACAAAATATCTTCAGTATTTTATTTGTTTTACACAGCATTGGAATTGTGGAAATGTCGCAAGGAAAGCTTCGCTTCCACTTCATTAAAGGAACATTCATTTTGTAGTCGACAAGTATTTGTAATTGTTTTGTACTCAAGATCAAGACCGTCCGTAATCGCGTGCCATTTTTAAGGTACTGTGGAAGTTACAATGGTTGTATAATAGTGTTATAATATGCGTAAATAAACTTTAAAACACTCAGAAACACGCCCCCAAATATGAAATATTTGTACTCAGTTTACTTATACCCACAGGAAGTGATGATTATGTATAATGTATGGACTGGTCCCCTGTCTTTATCTGCGCAAGGACAGGCGCTGGTCTTACGGGCCAAATGATTTCATTGGATAAACGTGCAGTGACGTAAGCTTTTCATATATGTGTGAACTGTTATGATTGGTCCGAGGTGATGTAATTTGTCAGCTTGCACTTTCGATCGTCTGCATGCAGCGTGTGCATAATGTTTGTACCGGTACATCATGTAATGTATGTTTTATTCATATGTAATATGTGTACATGTACGTGTGGATTGACTGCGAATCTCCGTGTGAAATGAATGTGAGGTCAAAGGTACATCTGGCAGCATCCGGTCAGGCAGGCGTTATTCACAACCCTCGATGTGTGACGTCAGATGTTCAGGCTAGGTGTGCATGTGGTTTATGTAAACTTGCAATACAGTAATGAATGTGACAAAATATGATGATAAGAAAAGCATTATTATCCTCCTATAATATAGGTCTACTGTAAGGCGTTCCGGTTCTATACAGCCAGCCGAAACTTTGGTTGCGGTCTAGCTTTATGATCCAACCATCTTCAACCTCGTACTCTAAGCACCCTCCTCGCCTTATCACCGTTCCAACAAAATTTACATATAGCCCTCGATCATGCCTCTGCTATCGTTGTTCTTTAGATATGGAAGTGAACACTGTGTTTAGCCAAATAGTTTGACACATTATTTTAGGGCCATGGTCAACAACATGATTGTAAACATTATGCTTTGTAGAAATGTTATTTTTAAATTATTTTATGTTATTATGCACCTTTTTTTATTACTGTTTGTTAATTTAAGAAAATAAAGAAAAGATCATTTTGTGCGTTCGATGTTAGTCTTGGCCCAAGACGCCAATGGTCCTTAGTGGCTCGTCTAATTCGCTCGAATTGCTATCAGCGTACGGCACAATCACTATCAATCACTGACGTCTTTGGACCAAGACTAGTTCAATGAACAAAAGGTGCGCAAAACAAAGTTGAACAAATTACTGTATGTGTTCTCGTTTATTTTGTACGTTGTAAGAGTTAAACATTCTTTAAATGCGTTAGGCCTCTACTACGTTATCCATTGTCCAGTTCTGTTGATTGAGGTGGAATTCGCTAGGTTTTTCCATCGATGGGGTAATAAAGTGAAATTATTGAACAACTTTGAGAAGTATAACAAACGTTAAATGCATCGTACACGTTTGGTAATGACTCTGATAATTAATGGCAATAAAAACTTACTTGGTAAGAAGTACAGCAGCTTTGGATAGTATAATGCATTTTGAGAAACTTTTCACTTCGAAGTAGGCCTACTGCGGTTATGGAAAAATATATCACTTGTTATCCCCAAAAAACATTTGAATCTGAGAAGCGTTACGCGTATAACGCTTCTCAGAGTGTGTATTCCAATGCAGATTATTCTTCCTGTGTGGACATAACCGCTCCAGATTTTTGGCAATATCTCAAAAACGCTACCACCTTTTGAAATGAAATTTTCACAGGTTAGTTTATGGTATATATTATCTACAACGATATAGGTTTGAAACACACCGTGGGTTCCAATTACCAAACGTGCACGATGCCTTTAAACCAAGACCTTGCAAGTACTTCACACTGATGGAATTGAAATAGCTGAAGATGCAAATGTACTGTGGTTTGGGAAGCTGTGGGAGGATGAGTGGTCCTTGGTAGGTCAGAAAAGATGGGTAAGGCAAGTGAACGAACTTGATGTGCGCGCTCAATTCGTACAGCTAAACGCAAGGCGGCACTCAAAGTTGTCACGCCCTGCTCGTGGAATTTTATCTGGAAGTGAGGAGCTAAACCAAAACAAATCGACGAAACCTTTCGCCATTTTTGGCCTTTTGACCGTAGTCAGGGAAAGCTTCATTCGCTAATCTATTTAAGTCTGCTGAAAACACTTCAAGAACTTCACCAGGGAGGCATTGATGTGCATTAAAGCAAGTTTGGAATTTTGAGAATGTCGAACATTGTGCAAAAATAGAGTTTAGTGCCACGTTAGATTTTTTTTGTAATCACTCTTTGGAAAAGCTGTCCCACAAAGTGAAGACAGCACTAGTTTATCGGGCAGGAAGACGGGTGGCTATAGATGGGGCTTGTTTGCATGAGGGTCACTTAATGGAAACTTCAAGACGCCGACACCATAAATTAAAATCTTCGGTGCCATTGCTTGAAAATGGTGGAGGGAGTTCAGTTTTGAAATGAACCTGGGTGGAGGTTGGGGTAGATATACATGTAGTAAACAAGAAACAGCACTATAACAATACAAAGTATCAACAATGTTAAGAAAACAAAAGTAATACCATGCAAAATGGTGATGTAGTTGTAACGGGAACGCATTTACAAAACGTATAAATGCAATATAGTGACAATAAAACATTAAATAACTTATCAACAAGCAAGAATGCAGAGATGACGCAGACGAAGAATTGGAGATAGTGTAACACGTAAATATTGGGTGTCACAAGGGTTGGCCGATAAAAATAACACAGAGAAGATAGTAGACACGTTCCGTAAGTTTGCTGTATCAGGAGATATTTTATTCAATCCTGGGCTTGTTATACTTGTAGAACAAAAGTAGAGCGAGAGAGAGAGAGAGAGCGCATTTGGAAACATAAATAGAGGATTGATAAAGTTTGGTCACTGACCGGACATTGGTCATGGTCAGTGCCTGGTCCATCAGGTATGTATGCTCACCACAGGTGATTTATGGACTTGAGTGCATGGGAAAGGATGTGGGACGGAAGGTTAATAGTTGGATATCAATTGAGTTAAGGTTGTTTCTGAGAACTTTTAGGAAACTTTAAATAATGAAATAAACACTGGTAACAACAGCTGGATTTAGGGCTTACAATAGCTGGAAGAATAGTTCACACTAAATATAGAACATGACGAGGAAACGTATAGGAGAACTCAGAAGCGGGAACAGGGGAGGCCTGGAACGAGGCGGAGCAGGAACACTATCGGATCAGGAACACTCATCGGATCAGGAACACTATCGGATCAAGACAAAAACAGTTTGAAGAGAGGAGCGAAGAGTATAGGATAACGGAATGAAGGGAAGTCTTCACAGCAAGAGGCGGGCCAAGATTACGACGTAGGTTTCAAAAGTTCAGGAGGAATGACAGGCAAGGGGAACATGAACACTCATAGATATTAGGTGACGCAAAGAAGGTGATGACGACTGTAGTCTAGATTATAATATAAATTTATCTACAGGGCGTTAACAGGTCCCCTGTAGTACAAAATACTCTTCCTGGTACATAACTGGCGAGGTGTAGGCCTACTCGTTGTCTACACAACAAAAATAGGAAGTTTAATGAGGATGTTGGGATGGAAGAAGTTACAGAAGTGTATGATCCGAAGGAAGGTTTAAATTGCGGAAGGTTCGATTTCGGAAGATTCCAGTTCGGAAGGTTCATATTTGGAAGGTTCGTGAGTCGACAGATAAGGTGCGCACAAATGGAGTACATGTATAACAGACAATAAAATAGGTAAACCATGGAGGAAGGAAATGTGTATTTCCTTCCTCCGGGTAAACCATAAGTTAAACGAATAAGAACTATGTAGGAATACTTACTACGCTGGGTTGTTGAAGGAAAATAGGTCTAAAACGGCTGTAAATCTGATGTAAATTTAATTATTGATGTACAATAAAAGCCACAATGTGTTGTATCAGCGGCTAATGGCAGAATGGTGAATGAAACCTAAACTTTGGGTTAACACTACAGTCAGCACCCAGAAAGTGCCCATGTAAGGTTATTTACAGTGCCCTATATGGGTATGAGTTGGGAGAAATTGCTATATGGGAACGCAAGCAGGGGAGAGTGGCGTTATTTTAGAGACCACAGGTCGTCCAGGGATTTGGCCTGAAATATACTACAATACAAAGGGTACATAATACAGTTTAAGTGGTCCAAGCTAATGGTATATAGGGATAAATATTTCTTAAATATGATGAGCAAAGAAGAAAAACTAAACTTAATGCACATTGTCCGCTACAATGACATCGGGAGGCTGGTATTGGTGTGATGCACGACGAATAGCGATTGGGGACAAAGAGTCACTCAATCTGATGTCAGTTCCACATGGTAAAACAACTGAAGAAATCACACTCCAAAAATCTGGTTTTTAGCGGGTAAACACCACTGCTACCAGTCTTACGCAAGAAATAGGTTTTAAACTTAACTCAACTTTCTCTGGTTACCGAAAATCCTGCCAAGCGTGCGAGCAGAGGGGAGTGTACATCGATGAAACAATATTAATGCCAGAGGCAAGCGTATAATAACTACGTCGAAACTTGTTTATTTTTAGATAAGCTGACTGGCACTTGCAAGTGCAACTAACTAAATCTAGCTAGAGAGGCAAGTCTCGGTTGGAAGGCAAGACGGCAAGTCGAATTAACAATCTAAAATAATAATAAAAATATTGAAGAAAAATTTGGGAGATATCTTAAAGGGTTTTTGGTGGTGGGGTAAGTCTAATTGCTTTATAAATTATGTCACAAAGAAAAATCGTAAGAATATTGACATCATTTCGTAGAATAAGGTTGGATGAGGTAATGGTCAACAGGTATGGTCAGTACTTGGGAACCAAGATGTCAAAGCATGTGTGTGGTGAGTTTACTAAGAAATGGGAGCGCGAACCTTGAAACGACAGAGTATTATGGGCCACCTATTGACATGTATATTGGGGGAATAGTGAATTTGGTGTGAAATTATCCTTACAATATGACTAAACGACAAGTGTCAGATAACCATGGAGGTAGAAATGGTATAACACCGTGTGGTAGGAATATTAATGTGTGACTCGTACTTATAGGCGAGTTTTTGTTGTATTGGCCTACATGCACTTCAATTTAATCCTATAAAAATCACCGTCCGTGTTAACACTATACAGAACAAGGACACGGTGTCTTTGCATTTTATGTCCTCCACTTGGGGGACAAAACACCACCAACAAAATCGTTAAATCCCACCCACGAGGTAAGACGCATGGAGTTCGTTTACTGTTACGTTGGCAACAGACCCCTCGCCCCAGTGTTATAGTCAGTAGGCCTACCCCGTACAATAGCAACGCACTAGCCCGTGTCAGCGGTCACCAAGGCCCGCCGGGTGACAGCGATCAAAGTACAAGGCATACAATAGAGAGACACAACAACATTGGAGCGTCCCCTTTACAAAATTACTTACACAGTGTGGGCAAAAACTCTGTCAAGATGGCGAACGTTAATGCTTTACGACCGTACTCTGCAAGAAAGTCTTCGTAAGTAGTTCTTGGAATGAAATCTGACAGTCCTTAATAATTAAGCATTATAGGGTGTTACTATTTTTTTGTCTATGAGTTTCAACGTCTTAGATTGTCTGCAACATTATCTTACAAACCACATGTCTGTTTCAGTTTTAAAACGAAGGCAGCCGGGCCCAAAACACGAATATTGCCGTTCGGAACGAAGGAAGGCCCTGCTACCATGGGTATCCTCATAAATTATACCATATCCTTCGTAAATCACAGGCCCCCATATGTATGTCTTTCTGCAGATACAAGTTTGTACGTGAACAAACAATTAAATATATCGACGGTGTTTAAAAAGGAAATGTACTTTTCGTTTTATTTATAGGATGACTTTCTGGTCCCGTCACGACCCAGTCAAATTACCCCAGGGGTACACAGACCACTGGACCAAGATGCAGCTCAAGGTAGGGCACACAACACAAACGACAACAAATTAACTCACCAAAAAACGCAAAGAAACAGAATACAAAAAACATGCTGTAGAAAATGAGCAAATATTAAATTTGGACCAAAAGGATCAAGCTAATGGGGAAGTGGGAGGAACAACTTCGAGTTTGGTACTCACTAAAAATTCCGTTAGTTATACCATGAAGACGTGTGCTGTCAGTCAGCTGTAGACTGTAAATCAACTTTAAAGTGTAGTTTCAATACGTCAATTTTTCTGAAGACTGAATTACTTAAAAAAATTGTAAGTTTTTTTTGAGTGGATTTCACCAAAGATGATAGCCTTGAATTTACCAAAATGCCGTGGTCTCTGTTAGTCTAATCTTGGTTCGGCACTGATTATATAAAAAGGTCATTATAGAGGTGACCTGAGCCCAACTTCTTAGTACTACTTTGCAATTTATGCTTGAAGAACATTCTGTGCTTGAACGTCACCGTGGTCAAGTGGTAAGACTGCAGGACTTGCAATCACATGGTTGTGGGTTCGAACTCGACCAAGCTAAGCGCTGATTTCGCAATGACTAGTTACTGAATCACAATTTCATGGATTTGTGCAATTCATAATCATAGACGTTAAACCAATGTTTGTCTGAGAGAGATTGGCTGTTGCCAGCTTGGCGTTTATATCCCCTTTTTGCCAAGTTTGGGAAGATCATCTAAACAAACAAACAAACGAATTAAAAGGTGGTTTCTTAGTTCAACATCGCACTTGGAAGATTAATATTAATATCAAATATGGGTTCCATTAACTTCTTTTTCACAAAGAAATTTTATCAATAACAAATTTCTTTTTGCATATTCATCCTCGCAGCCTCGCTAAATTTATATAAACACCAGTCAATGGGAGGGGGGGTAATTTGATGTGTAATTTAAGAACCCCGTGTAATTAAAATTACATTAATAATCGTGATTTGTTTAATGCAATAGAGACTTTGGACCAGAAATATTGACCTTTTAAATGACTACTGATCTGGTCCCAAGTACATATTTTTTTCTCAATATAGCTTGCTGTCAAAGCAAGGTCCATTTACACGGAGAAGGGTGAGGATTTCTTTGTCATAAGCTACCGTATTAATGTCGCCTGCCATTTGTCGCCAAGCTTCTCCGTTCTTTTTTGCTTATTTTTAAGCAGACGATCTAAAATGTTGCGCTTGCGGTTTGGTTTCGTGCTTAAGTTAGCAAGCGCTGCGCTGGTGAAATAAAGGCAGGTATATTTTTGGTAATTGTCAGAGACCAGTATCTTCACTTGGTGTATCTCAACATTTATGCTTAAAAATAACAGTTGGGCTCAGTTGGTCATTGAAGTTGCAAGAAAATAATGACAGAAAAACACCATTGTTGCATATAATTGTGTGTTTCAGATGCCTGCGAAAGGCTTCATGCCTGAAGCCTTTCTCAGATCCAAAATTTTAGCGTGAAAAATTACCTCTTCCTCTAAAACTCCATTACTTACATCGTTTCTAAAAATGTTTCATAAAATATCTACAGCTCCCCAGTGCTCTTTGCCAAGTAAGTTTGTATGGTAATTGTATGGTCAAAAAAATAGCTTTGGACAACAACAACCTGTACAAATTTGATAATAAGTGGACTGCTCTTAGAAATGGCCTTTTTAATTAATATGCCAAGTTTGTATGGTCATTAACTTGTGCAGTTACCAAAAGTACCGGTACTCCCTGCCTTTAAGCATAGAGAAAGGATTTATATGCTTTAAGTCAGTTAGTTTGCAGTAAGCAGACACACGTTGCATATCATTAAGGCTATCATATTGCAGTTATGAAGCAAGCACGGCGGGTTCGAGGCCTACCCCATAACCCACACTTGCGTACCTGTGCATAGGTATATTTCACTCGCTGTCGGCACAGCACACCGTTACCCCAGCATGTTTCACAGATTGAAAACAAATTTTGAACAGACAGGAAAATATCCATTGTCCTAAATTAAAGCAGTAATTAAATTTGTAAACAGTAAATCAATTAACTTCTGATGAAATGTAAATGCACCTCTCGCACTCTATGGAGCCGTGGAGGAGGAACTTTTACTTATAGCAAACATTGTTTTGTACTTCACCCAATGCAATGAGTTTTAGTTTACTTTCCTTCCCGTTCTGCTTACACAGTTGCATAACAATCTTTAGAATGAAGGGATGAGGTTTGGTATGTTTGATCTATCACAGTAGGCCTACGATTTCGAAGCTATATTCGGTAATCTGGTAATTGTACTATGTGTACAGTGACATTCTATCGGGTGTTATTGAAATGTGTACATGTTGATCGTGTTTGTTTAGAAAGAATGGCAAACATGTACACTTGCAGCGCTTAAAACTTTAAGCCAATGGTTGGTCGGGTTGGCGTAGTGATGGTATCTTTCATCGCTCTCCACCTCTGGGACCCCGGTTCGAATCCCGATCGGGGCACTATGTGGATTGGGTTTTCAGCCCTTACCAGATTGCGCGAGTTTTCCCTGGAATAGTTCTCTGGGGTTTTCCTCCTTAAACTGAAACTTTCTTCTCTGTCTTCTCCATGGGGTTCTTGGCTAATACCGGAGTTTGCTTTTCTGAGAGACTTTCGCTTCACAACCAGAATTAATAAATGAAATGAAGATGACATGGGGCTGCTGTGTTGTCATTACTACTATGTGGGGTATGATCGTAGTGGCTTCAGTTCCAACAAGGAGAACTGCCGCGAGGAACCATCTCGAGAAAAGAAAATGGCGTACGAAGAGGGGACAGTAGGCAACAAGTGTCTGTCTGGAGCGAAATTATTTGGTTGATGTTTGCCGATGAAACCTATACGCAGCGGAGAATAAGATTTGCTCAACAGTTTCCCCCCCCCCCAAATTTAAAAATCACATTTCAAACATTGTTTGAAACTGTCCGCCTTAAAGGCAGTATATACTTTTGGTAAATGTCAAAAACCAGTATCCTCACTTGGTGTATCCCAACATATACATGAAACAACAAACCTGTGAAAGGTAAGCTCAATCGGTCATTGCAATCACCAGAAAAAAAGTGGGGAAAAACCTTCAGTGTTTTCCGCTGTTTGAAAACATCAAGTTTTTGACTCATGAGATCAAAACTAATTGTTTCACTCATTTCTCAAAAACTATAGCATTTAAAGCAACAATATTTCAAAGGGAGTTTCCCATTATAACCATCTTTATACCACGTAAGTTATGTGTGAATCTGTGAACATTTATATTTTTACTCTTACCAATGTTACAAACACCCTTTAATCAGAATTATCCTGGTTTTTCGGTTCATTTTCAGAGTACAACTTTTCAGGTTGCTTTGCCATCTGGAAAAGTAATCAGTCATGGAGGTAAGTTGACGTCATTATGACGACACGATGTAACTTTTATATTTGTTCAAGAGATGCCTCCCAACGTTTCCTCTATTAATTTCTAAATTAAACAATATAGCCAGGATTGTCAACAAGACAAAATAATAATGCCGCAGGGTTTTAAAAAAATGAGTATGTTAGGGGCCTATTAAAACTTTATTGGACGATTTTTTTTTTTGGGGGGGGGAATACAGTCATTTATGTAATATATACATGCATTGTTGTGTCTATTTATGTTTATTAAATAAACCAAGCTGTTCATTAATTTTCTCTGCAGGTCTCATTGCAGCTCGAGCACCGAAGAATGAACACGTCGCAAGTTTCGAATACTCAAGAAACGGAACACTAAACCGAGTCGGGGATCCGACATTCACGCAGGTCCTCGTGTCCGGTCTGAATGGAACCATGCCAGGGAGTTACGACATGGACAGGTCGAAACCAAGCAGTGCCAGGTCGCTGCGGACGACATTCAACGATAAAGCGCGGGAAGGTTTCAATTATTGGCAGATCGACAGACCCAAACCCACTAAATGTAAGCATAATGTCTAGGCCTATACCTACTGAACAGATCGTGCAAGACCTGAAGTAGTCTTGGTACAAGACGTTGTTGTTATCACTTGACTATACGTTTCCTCACTCTTTGTAAGCCCCCTTTATAAGCATAATTATTAGCAACTAGCATATTTCATGGGAAAGCTAATTGCATAATGAGCTGATTTTTGTGTATGATGATTTATGTAAGAAAAGTTTAATACTTGGACTTGGCTTTTACATAAGTTCTTCAAAGATACGAGGTCTTCTCATAATTAAGATCGTATGTTATAAGAAATGCTTTTTGGACGATGAAGCGGGTGATTTTAGGTGAAATTACACACAAACGTATGTCAGCTTTGGAGCTTGGAGTAGCGACAACATTGTGGCGTGCGACAACATTGTGGCGTGCAGTAGATGCTCGTGCGTCTGACCGTCAGAATGACTTTACCAACAGAATACGTCACAATGACGTCATTTTACAAATTTCGCTCTGAAAAGTCAGTTATGAACCAAATTTTTCAACAGAATGATATCATCGGATGTTTTGGATGTTGGAAAATTTTGCACTGGAAGGGTATCAAATACAATGCCAACGTACACCATATTAACGTGAGGTTAGAGACTTGTAATTGTTCCCCCACTCACATGAGAACTCTATCTATTGGAAAATGAGTACATCACAAAATTGAATTGGTCATTTCCCTTTCCCGGGGTGATTCCCGGAGCGGTATTTTTTCACCTCAGGAAAATAGCACGGGCCGAGGTTCACCACGGAATTAGTTTTTAACCATATCATTCGAGGCAGGCAGTTATAGTAAAGTCTTGCGCGCATCGAAAACGAGAAAACAACTCGAACGAAGACTTTATTTTAGGCTCTGAGATGAAATCAAATTTTCTTTTTAAATAAACTCTGTTTAGGCTATACAAAATTCTTGAAAACAAAAACACCGCAGCAATTTGTTATAAATACAACTTAAATTTTTATGTATAGGCCTAATACAAATAATGTGTTAACATCATTGAAACTTAGGATGAGAATGCTTATTATTTAGAAACCCCAATTGCCAATGCCCGAATTTGTGCGACCATTACATGGGTTCTGGTAACATAAACGTCAACTGGGCAACTTTCTTAATTGCAATACAAAGTATAACCGGAAACGGATGTCAGGTCTTATTCTTGGGTTTTCTTTGTTGATTTAAAAAAAAGGTCTTGCACCAAGACTAGTTCTAAATCTAGACACAGCACACGACAGAAGACTCAGTGAAAATTTACGAAAACCTATTAACCATGCATACATTCCTTCAAACATTTCAATCGGCTTTTATTTGTTAGTCGCACTGAAGCTTGTAAATCGAAAAGCCGAGTCTTTGAAATTAATTTTCTTTTGTTTTGTTTTTCAGATGGTCGTTATGGAATTGGTGCAAAAAATACAATACTCGGAGTAGGGAATTCTATCAGAACGTGATGCTTTCACGGATGCAACATTTTTTAAATGACCTGCGGTGTCTGTGTCACCACAAAGAAGAAATATCAAGCCCAACATATTGAATTGAGGACTTTTGTTTTATTGAGCTGTCATCTTTAACCTATCGTTTAAATTTCTGTAACCCAATCGAGTCTGGGGTTTGGGGGCGTTGAGCCTGGGTTGGGTCTGTTTACTTATAATGAATGTGTCAACATGTTTTAATGAGGTGTAAGGGTACCAGAAAGAGGCCTACTTTGGTAACATTCACAGCGTCAGGACGCAACCTGCAGTTTCAATCATACAAATTGGGGCCAACATAAAGCCTGTACGACAGAGGTTTTCTGCTGTTGGATGGGCCGCCTTTTGCACGTATTCAAGTAACTGTGGGAAAACCTAGACATTTTCGTAATTGCCTCAAATGATTGATAGATCACCAGAGCACAAATCACCTCTCATAACAATTGCTAATATACATAATGTAAACTATTGTAACAGGTTTTGTTTGTTTTCAGTTTGTGGGGCTATGCGGTAGTGTGGCACTGTTGTCTCTTTAATTAATATTGAACTTAATGTGCATCAGTTTAATTGATGCCGTTAAGTTAGTTGCCGCAGTGGCGGTCTATTCGAAACCCGTGCATTATACGCTGACATTCACATTACACACGTGCTTGCATGCTCTAGAAGATAGCAATCGACTTTGATGAACTCTCCACGTTTGTTGTGTTTCACGTTTTAAGTTTGTTTTGAACACAATCTGTTATTTTTTTATATCACTGTTTCTTATTATTTAAGCATTGTTTACATCGTGTTTTGATTAAAAAAAATGTTTAATGAAATGTTTTAAATGAGAAAAATTGTGCGCTAATAACCTACAGTTACTTTACACGCAACTGCAATTTTTTTATTTGCATAGAGAAAGGTACCTATTTTGATACGTGCGGTAATTACTGAATGCGGTCATGCATGAACCTGCAGCTTATGAAGTCAGCTTTATGGTAGTAAAATTTAAAAGACAAAAATAGTAAGCATTTCTCCAAAACAGCAATTCAAAATGATTCAACTTCAATTGCAGACTTTTGGTTGTGGTGCAGAGTTGACGATAATAATGTGCAAGAAGGTGTTGACAATTTCGAGAATGTGCTATTTTGTCGGGAGGTTTTCTTCATTTTCTTTCAAAGAAAAATCCTCAAAAACCAGTAGTAATAAACATCTAAAATATACTGTACCCGACTGAGCAACAAGGTAAATGATTTGTCCATAGTCCTAAACTAGCAGAAGGCATTATGGATATCGTTCAGCAAACCTTCGCAAGCTTGGAAACTTTTATGACATCAACGACGGGAGTTTTCAACATCAAATCCCCCTTCATAAAATGTGGACTGATCTGATCAGAAGTGTCGAAACTCATTGCGGAATAAGTTCCCTCGTGCATCCCGGTAGGCCTACATTATGAATCAGGCTCTTTGCTTGAAAATATTGGCCCAAGTGCATGTTGTGGTAGATTGTCTCTGTATATAGGAAGTGTGCACACTTTGAGAAACTTTAAGCCTACCAACAAGATATTTGTTGTGAAGGGGCCTTCAAATGTATTGAAAGCCAGATAATTGTTTACGAAGAAAAAATAAATAAAACATACAAAGTAAAAGAGAAACATGCATAGTGGTTCTTGTTTGTGTGTCGTTAAGAAATAATAGGCCTGTCCTTTCTTTTTAATTAACATGATATTAAATCGTTGCGGTACCCGCTGCTAAAACACAGGATTCGAACTGCCTCCAGCCATGCACCGGGATAGCTCTAGTATCTGCTTGGCAAAGGCCGTGGCCGTGGTTCGAATCCCACCTGAGTGAAGGTGATTTGTTCACATAAATTGGGAAAGTACTGAATAAACAGTGCTTAAATAATACACATAATGAAAACTAAGTATACAAAATAGGACAAAAGCTCTGTACACACAACACGGCGCGCCCGCGCACATACACACCCGCTGTGAAATAATGTAATACATTATGTGAATGGTACGTGCCCTGGCATACAAAGTAACCGCGGCAGTGATTGGGTATAAGTTTTTTAATTAAAGATGGTCGTTGGAAAATATTGTCCAATAGACACAGCTGTTGCATCAGTGTGAAGATGATTTCACAGGCTTCGAGAATGACGTCACCCCAAAGGCTACACTGAGTTGTTCCTTTGGTTATAAAGCGGCGAGCGAGGCCATGCAGTAAAAAAAATAGGTTGCTGTTTGCGTGTTGTGCACATTTGAATAGGTATTTCTGCGGTTTTGGGGTATGACTCAAGTTTTGTAAACTAAAATGGTCGAATCATCTTCTCGGTTATGATGTAAACAAATGGTATCACTAGAAAGGCAGGGATATTTTGTTTAATATTCTGATCACCCCAAATTTACAGCCTCGTCCATTTTAGTGATATGACCAATTTGAAGGCGCAACTGCAAATGCAAGGTAATGCTATTACGTGCATTGTGTGTACGCGCGCACACACAGACAAGCAAATGTCCAAAACATTTCATACTCTAATATGTTATCTTGGCCTATAATTTTTTCATTTAAACCCAAGGTTTTCCGAGGGGGGAGGGGATGGGAATTTATTTCCCATTTTTAAAATTGAAAGCCATGAGTAATTTTGCTGGAGCCTCTTCGTGTGTATTGCCCATGCATTGCCTACAACTTGAATAATCCACAACATGGCCCACGGGTCGATTTTGTAAAACGGCTTTCTGAAAACTTCATCTGTAAAAATTGACTAAATCATAAAGGTTTCATGTTTTGTTTTGGGGGGTTTTCCTTTGTTTTATTTAAAGCGCTTTTAATGTTATGTAGGCCCCTAATTATTTCTTATTTTTGAAAATTAAAAAAACACGAGGGATTTCACACGACATTTTGTTCGTGCAGTTAATAAAGCCTACATTATAGAGCCCGGTTTCAAAGTGTACGGGAGTTTTTCGTCGTGACGACGTCAGCAACGGGCAACAGGACAGGTAAACTTGGGTCTAACTTGGGTCTGACTCGGGTGTACATGTATATACATTGCCTGATATACCTGGCAGAGGGTGTCTCCCAAATCCCAAATGTTCTCATTCATTAACAATACACTTCTCTTTTACAGAAGTACCCCGCCCTGTTCTGATTCCCAAAATTCCCAGCACACAAGAACTTATGAAGACACATTAAAGGAGGGGGGGGGGTACACTATCCACATATCGAGCATGCGCCAAATGCGGGTGTGAGCCATGTATTGATCTTCATTAATATTCAATATTAATGGAGAAAATGGAGCCATAACTATGACGTCAGAGAGGGTCAGACAACCAAGGGCCACAGAAATAGCAAAAGTGTAGGCCTATAGACCTTTATCACGGTGCGGCCATCTTGATTTTCTCCCATTCAAACCAATGTAAACAAACTTAGGCTGGAATGGAAAAATAGTCTGGTTCCTTTTTGTACAATGAATATTAGCATTCATTACTATTATTGGATACAGGGAACATGACCAAGATGGCGGCAGTGTGATAAAGGTCAATAGACCTTTCTTTTGACACGTCACAGCCCGAGTTTTTGTCAACTGAGAGTGGAAAACTATAAAAAGCCATAAATGGAAAGCATGAAGCAGATAGCCACAGTTTGTAATAATGTTACACAAATATTCAAAAATAGTGTTGAATTTGTTGGAAACAAAGCAACCAATCATGGTATGTATTTTGGGTAGATTACAAGTTTACAGAAATGTTGAGTTTGGACAAAACATCTGTTAACACGATTGAATGTTTTGCTAACATTCGGCCGTCCATGCCAACCAGCGCGGTTTGTTTATCAATAAAAGAAAGGCGTATAGCCCGATGACTATCAGTATGGCTACCAGCCAAAATACCGTGTCATTGTTCAATTTGTGACGGGTATCCTGCTAACTTTGAGTTGACGCTTTGTTTGGGTCAAAGGTCATACACAATCTGCCCACGTGCGCACACGCACTCGTGTCTCTGTTAGTGTTACTGTTTTAGCTCGGCGTACATCTTCAACCAATATAAATTCATTGAAATGGGGGAAAACAAAACTTTTTATTTGGGAGCAACAGTTGCCACTGGATTCGAACGAACAGCCCAAGATGAGTGCACAGAGAAACTCGGCCCAGAAGCCAATGCCTCCGCTGGAAGAGGAAGGATTTATTTCCAACTCTGCAGAAGTCAGTTGAAGAAGGTACACATAAAGTGATATTGTAGGCCAAAAACCGCACATTTCCGACAGTTTTGAACATTTTGAATATTTTTTTGACCAACTATGATAATTTTATCATTGATAAAGAGTAAATTTATTTAGTTCAATTCGGGTAATGTCTACGGTAGAATGCACAAAACCACAGCAACCTTATCATAATATGTGAGGGTATTAAAATTAAAAAAAGAAAGATTAGATAAGTCATGTAACTAAGTGGAATAGTGTTTGTGGTTACTGCATGCCCACTGTGGTACTGGTAGACCCGGCTCCTAGAACTACCCGACGATAACGGGACGAACCTCATAGTTCTAGGAGTAGGTAGACCCAGCATGCAGTAACTGGGGCGCTGTGTAATCCTTTACCAAAAGTGTTGACCTCTGCAGTCGAGTCGTAGCACGACCGCAGATGTCACCCTAAATTTTTGTTTAAAGGAGTACAGCGCCCCAGGCAGTTACTGGGTCTAGACAGAAAAATAGTGGATTGCTAGGTCTAGCTTGTACGTAGCCGCGTTCTTTTTGCCGAAATTCCCCCCCCCAGTTGTCACTAAACCACTGCCTAATTGTGGAAAGTTCATAAGACATAATAAAACGATGTTGTGTGCATGCTCGTTTTGGTGTAATTTTATGAAGAATCTCTGAGCTGAAAAACACCAATTTTAAACATCGTCAGTGCCATAATGTTTACTGATGCGCATGATCTTGAGCGCTGATTCGATTCGCTGAAACAGCGGCATTATCTGTCTAGTCTTTTTCGTGCTTCTACAGTGTGCTGTTTTACTCCACGCTGCTTGCTGCTGGTTCGTGTTCCGCAGTGTTGGCGCTGTTTGTGATGAATACCTCCTTGACTAAAGACTACAATTACAAACTAGAATAGCGTAGTTATACAGTTAGTCTTCGGAAAAGATGCTCTGAGTCTGAACATCACCTCCATGCCTCGAAGCATCCAAAGAATCCTACCTACAACAATGAAGGACATCTATATTATTTGTCAAAAGTCGCAGCAGTATACATGGATCCGTGTGTGCGGTATATAAATGTAATATACTCGGATACATTTCCTTACTTAGTACATCATTTATGTGTTTCAACCTAGCTTACCCTTCAGTTGATCATCACAACTAGGCAAACCTACTGGATTGTTTACGATAAATATATTATTCCTATTCTTTTATATAGGTAGGGTCATCTTTTGGTTTTTGTCAATGTAAGGCTGATTTATAGTCAAAATTATCAAGAAAGATACATTTTAGCTGATTACAGTAACTACTTGTTGAGAAAACAGCAACAAACTGTCATGGTATTTTCATCAAGATAGTCAAATCCATCCACGTTTAGTGAGGTGACAGCAGGTACCAACCGCATCTGTGGCCGCAGCATTCACAAATAAGCCCCACGGAAATTTGAATCTACAAAACTCGACCTTGGGGTGTTTTTCGAGATTCAACCTTTTTCAAAATACTTTTTTTATTAATTTCTAATCAACAGTTTCATTTCAGATGAAATAATTTTGCAGGATGTTTAGTACCAATTACCATCTTTATAAGTACATGTAAGCTATTGGATAGAAATTACACAAACAAAATTCGCGGTCAAAACCAAAGTATATGACCCTACCTTTTATATCCTCGCTTGATTATAATGACATTCAAATAAATGTTATAAATCCCTTTTTTCAGGCATTGGAACTTCGATCGATTGATCATTTGTTTGTCGTGGTGAAACGGCTAAAAGCACTGGACCTACAACAAAGCAAGGTAGTTGTAATGTAGCGTTTGGTCTCAGCTACATGTGGAGCCTTTTTTAGCTTTTTCAGTCCAAAATCACCTGATCATCATGAGTAACAGCAGACATAATGTGATCAGACACACCTGTGATCGGTCATTTTTCTTCTACCTACAATCCCAAGGTTGATGCATGTTTTTGTTTTGGTCTTCACTTGAACCATAATTGAAAGCTTAAAGAGGTGCTCTAGTGTCAAATTGAGTTTTGTGATCTACTCATTTTCCAATTGTCCTTCAAATTGTGGGGAAAAATTATAAATCTTTAACCTCACGTTAAAATGGTGTAAAATGCCATTTTATGTGATGCTCTTTCAGAGCGAAATTTTAAACATGATGTCATCAGACAGCAACAACAAATGGGTCTGTACATTCCAAGAAAGAATTTTTGCGTGAGCCAAAAGATCAAATTCAATGCCGTTTTGATAAAATATCATCAACATTCAGGAATGAACTGAAAATGTACACACCATGTATTTGAAATAAGACGTCATCAAATTTTTTTGGATTTTGAAAAAAATTGCACTTGAAGGTTATCAAACACAATGACATTTTACACCATTTTAAAATGAGGTTAGAGACTTGTAATTTGTTTTTTCATTTTCATAAGGACTCTATCTATTGGAAAATGAGTGGATCACAAAACTGAATTTGACTTTGGAGCCCCTCTTTAACAAGCAAACCACTAGAACACAAGGTATTAGTCAGGATTTGGTAAAAGGGTGTCCAAATTTGCTGGAAATTTAAAAACTGGGTGTCCAAATTTAAACTTACAATACATTTACTCGTAAATGACAGATAAAACAGGGTGTCCAAATTTAAAACAGGGTGTCCAAAAGACATCCAGACACCCCTATGGCTAACACTATGCTAGAATAGATACTTGCCTGCAATTCTTCATACCCAGAACAGTTAGGACATGGAACAAACTCCCACAGTGCACCATAGATGGCCCAAACCGCACTGGCTTTTAGAATTTAAATATAAGTTTTAATTTATATTCAGTTCCACCTCCCAGGGCCTTGTTAAACTTCCAAGTACTTCGGCTGAAGGAAAATAACTCAGATGAGCTCAAGAAGTTTATGATTGTAAGAAACAAGTCTTTTCAAAGGATGAGCCAATTGAACCTTCAGTAATTTTTTCTCAAATATCAAAAACCTTCATGGTTGAATTGTAGTAGAAAATTATCTAAAATATTCTTGTTCTAAAAACTGCTGTTATTTTTTGCAGGATAATTCCCTGGATGAACTTTGTTGCCACCTGACCCATTCAGATTGGGAACAGTCTGTGGAAGTATGGACACTCTTCAAGGGAGTGGAATTCATCCCCACTGTCTTGGAGAGCTTTCTCTCCTCCTCAAGAACAAATGAAAAAACTTCCAGCATCGAGAAGACTTCAAATGATGAACCTATCACTAGTGATTGTTCTTCCGAGATTGACAAACTAGATAACATACCTAGCCAAGAGACCCCGGATACACTGCCAGCACACCCATCATCGCCCGAGAACCCACCCTATCTACCCACATTCCGGGTGACCGGGCACCGAGTCGGCGATCGACATAACTTCTCCTCGCAGGAAGCTGCTAGTAAGATGGGAGAGCATCTGATCCATCGCTACGGCTGGCCAGTCAAGATGAAGAACTTTGACATGGAGGTGCTGGTGAACGTGAACAACGATGACGCGACGATCGGTATTAATCTGACAGAGGAAAGCTTGCATAAGAGAAACATCGTCCACTTCGGTCCGACGACTCTTCGGTCAACACTGGCCCACTGTATGCTTAGGTATTACAATGTGGCATTGATTGTTTTAAAAAATAAGAAGTCAATTTAACTGTAAGCTTGAGAAGAGTAACAACAATTTGTATTGTTAGCTGAGGAAATTAATTACATTACATGTAGACTTTGTTTCTTTCTTTCTGTTTGACCATTCAGTATAATCCACTTTGGTTTTGAATGATAGATAAACTATGCCAGCCTGCTTTATGATATCATGGGAAGTATGCATCTACACAGTCCACAGTCAACCCTCCTACTGTCTGACCATTCAATATTATCTACTGTGGTTTTGAATAAGGGAATAAAAGAGTAGGCAACAAGGTCTTCAACGGCCGTTTAAAACCGGCAAGGGTCATGGCTGTATCGCATGGCCACAACCACAAACCAAAATACCGTATCGTTACTCCACCATGCAATGCCTCAAAACTTACAAGGTTGATATTGTTGATAAAGGCTATCTTTCTTTTATGTTGCCCTGAAAATGAGAGATTTTTTGTTTCATCGTTTACAAAATAAGATTATTTTTACAGATTTGAAGTATTGGTGTTCTTTTTATTCAGATTAGGTGAGCCACAACCTGGGGATGTTATATGTGATCCAATGTGTGGTGGTGGGTCAATACCATTAGAGGTAAGAATTTGGTTTGGTTTATTTCCAAACAGATTGAAATAGATATAATAGACAGAATAGAATAAGTAGGAATGAACAACATCTATCTTGCATTAGGTGAAAGAACATAACAATATAATTCTTGTTATTCAAGCACAACGCAAGGAAGCGTTTTTACTAGTCCATATTTCATATTAATCAGGGATGCTTTTCAACACTGAATTATCCAGCTGGACCACTTGGAGAGAATTTTGACTGGTCCTGAGTTGTTTTTACTAGCATTTTTCTAGTGGACCACTGTTAACCACTTCACGTCGGATGAGGTCTATCTCCACCCAATTTGTATAAAAATGGCTTTGGTCGCCCAGAACAACCTTGGAGCACCTGCAGTTTTTTGCTGCCAGTGGGACAGCTGGTGTAAATATTCACCCAAACATTCCATTGTGTAGCGTGCACAGGCATGCACCTACTGTGCTATGCTTCTTCATTTCACCCACACAAAGAGGGACGGAAGGTACTGGAAATCACGCTTGTAATCTCTCTTTTCGTTAATCTAAAGGTCACAGCTTCAAGTCCTTATCTAGTCAATTTGTCTTTGTTCAACCCAGAATTATTTAAAATTTGTCCAGTTAGTTTCCCTTGTGATTTATTACTTGAACATTTACACATAACATGTTAGTAGGACATGTAGTCAAGTGTTTTGAATTTGTGGCATTGATGGGCCATGGTAGTTGAAACCGACCCAGTGTGACGAATCATACTAACTTGTATTAAATCACAGGGAGCATTGAATTGGCGATGCTACTTCTTAGGCGGTGACAACCATGACATAGCCTGTGTCCATTCCAGAGATAACATGGCAGCTTTGAATGAAAAGAGACAGTCACGAGGAAGGTATGGAAAATATGTAAAAAAAACATCAGCACAAATCCAGACAAAAGATAACTGATATCCCCTTTTTTCACATACACTGTACCAATCTAAACCTATCAACTTGTGGATTACTACTGGTTGTATTTGTGTAGCAATAGACCCTGCAAGTCTTGCTTGTTTTCAGAACCCGTAAAAATGCTCCGTTTTGTTATATTACCTTCATGCGTTAAGCAATGTACGTGGGAACGCAAAGTTCCTGAACATGTTCGAATATGCATAAGACTTGGATGCCAAGTGTCTTGTTTTCTTGTTGTCCGACTGTTGTTTCCACTGATTTAATAAATTAATTACTTGTTATATCATGGTTTAACTTTAGTGGGCAGACGTCAAGTTGTTCAGGTCAGTCTTATTAACCTTTACCGTCCCAAGCCATCAAAATCCAACTGCATGTTTTGCCCTTACATTGTACACCGATGTATAGCACTGTATACTGG
Organism: Plazaster borealis; assembly: GCA_021014325.1. NCBI lineage: Eukaryota > Metazoa > Echinodermata > Asteroidea > Forcipulatida > Labidiasteridae > Plazaster > Plazaster borealis. The sequence continues at coordinate 32,801,982 of CM037474.1, read as the reverse complement.
GTACTTTCCTGAGGGTGGGATTCAAACCCACAACCTTTGCATTGCTAGAGCAGATATCTTACCACTAGACCACCGAGCTAGCACGGTGGCTAGAGGCAGTTAAAGATCTATATTTTAGCAGCGGGTACCGCAAAGATTTAATAGATTTTAATTTTGCATCAGGGATAAAGAATATTATTGAGGACTTGGGGAAAGTGCTGAGTATGCAGTGCTTAATACAAATCGGTGTATGGGCAGAAACCATACATGCTTTACATGGGATCAGGTTTAGGCCTAAAAAAAAAATTTGTTATGTTGGCGTAACAGGCCAGAAAAAATAGGGGAGGTAGGTCGGGATGTTTTTTTTTTTTTTTTTTTTTTTCCAATGACAGTTAAACGAAACTTGTAAATTCCAGTTAACTGTTTACCTGTTTCTACCGTTCAAATCAAAACTTTAAGCCAGCGGATGTCAACACACTTTCCAGGTTTAATAGAACACTATACCCACTCTTAAGGGTTACAGAACCAGGTCATAAAACCACAAAGACATAGCACAGGCTGCTTGTGGTTTGATTGAAGCAAGAGTATTACAAACTGAAACAATGTATAACAAGCTGCAGAGGATTAAGATAAGAGTAATTGGATCTCAATAGGAGTGTCAATCATTCTCCCAGGGCTGGAGAGTGTCTGGGGCTGACATTAAATAAAGAAAACGATGTCGGTCTTTTTATTTCACTTTCGGCTTCGTTTGTGGTAGGAAAGTTGTTTTTTTAATCATTGACAAAACTTCAGCTGGGGGAAAACAAGTTGAAAACAAATAAAAATATCTAGGGTTGGTGTATTTTTAGGGTCGGTCGGGTTACGCCAACATAACAATTTTTTTTTAGGCCTTACCACCGTAATCAGAGTCCAACTGTTGGGTGTTGAGTTACCATATGGTGTTGGGTTTTGTTAGAGTGAAGAAGGATCCTCATAAATCACTCAAGGGAGACGGGTTAATTTGTACGTGAGACTGACAGTAGGTTTTTCTTGAGGTGTATTTCTCCATTTGTCTTCCATTGATGTATGTATTTGTGGATTTTCAGTGGCTGTATACGCATGGATGCCATACAGTGGGACGTGACCAACCTACCCCTAAAGACCAACTCCCTCGACATCATCGTATCAGACATGGTGAGTATTCTACGGTGTCGTCATCGTTATAGACACAAAGTTGGATAGTTTACACGGTTTGTTTTAGTTCAGTGTAACATTGACTTACTGATTCCTCCTACTGTCTGACCATTCCAATCATCCACTGTTTTGTTGAATAATAGACACTGTTCCAGCCTGCAATATAATATGAGGTGAAAACATCTACACATACTGTCTGACCATTAAATCTCTTTCTCTGTGGTTTTGATTAAGGGAATAAAACAGTAGCGACGATATCTTAAACTGCCATTCAAAACCGACAGGGTCTTGGCTGTGCAATAAAGGACTGAGCAGAAGGTCAAGGTCCTTTATCGCACAGCCATGACCCTGCAAGGTTGACAGTTTAGCCTCAGCTCACCTCGACTCTGCGTTGAATTTTTTTCCATGCATGTTGAACGCTAAATAGTTGAGCACAAGTTTCGTACTTGCGCTCTTAAAATCTATCACATGCAAGTTTCAAACTACCAACTTAAATTGGGCCGTAAAATGTGTGCGCTCCGCACAATCATCTGGTAGTGCCCTCTTTTGACTCAATTTCCTAAGCTTATGTTTAAACACTCCTCACCGTGTTTATATGGCTTATTTAAACATGGCCACATGATCTCCTCTAAACCAATCAAAATGGATAAGCTGTCTGGTATTCATGAATGATAGATTTAAACCATACCACAAGTTCTGTGCACAGTTGTTCCACCATACACAACATTGAATAGTTTCAAATAATTGGACAACTCACTGAAAAATGTTACCAAGAGTAGGAGGGATTTAATGGACTTCAGCTTGTGTGGGTATTAACCATTTTTTGCTTTATTTAGTTTGCCAATTTCTTCAGAGTTGAGTAGAATAACAACAAATGTGCAATATCTCCCTTGCAACTCAAATCATTCTCAATTTAATTATCATCTTAAATTAATTAACTTCTCTCTTATTTGATTACATGTCCACTTTGTCAACTGCATTTGATTTCTGCTTGAACCGGACGACAAACAGCCATTTGGTAAAAGGTAAGTCATTTCCCCTTCAGAAAAATGTGAAGGAACCTTGAGATGGCAAACTGCTGAAAGAGGAACTCATTGAGGTACTCGCACCCCTCAAGCCTCCCTCAAGCCTTAGGAACTCACTGAGGTACTCTAACCCCTAAAGCCTCCCTCAAGCCTCAGGAACTCATTGAGGTACTCTAACCCCTAAAGCCTGAAGAGCTCACTGAGGTACTCGCACCCCTCAAGCCTCCCTCAAGCCTTAGGAACTCATTGAGGTACTCTAACCCCTAAAGCCTCCCTCAAGCCTCAGGAACTCATTGAGGTACTCTAACCCCTAAAGCCTCCCTCAAGCCTCAGGAACTCATTGAGGTACTCTAACCCCTAAAGCCTCCCTCAAGCCTCAGGAACTCATTGAGGTACTCAAACCCCTAAAGCCTCCCTCAAGCCTCGGGAACTCATTGAGGTACTCTAACCCCTAAAGCCTGAAGAGCTCACCGAAGTACTCGCACCCCTCAAGCCTGAGGAACTAAGTGAGGTACTCCTACCTTTCAAGCCTGCCTCAAGCCTGAGGAACTCACTGAGGTACTCTTACCCCTCAAGCCTGAGGAACTCAGTGAGATACTCCTATCCCTTGAACCTGAAGAGCCCACTGAGGTACTCACACTGAGGTACTCGCACCCCTCAAGCCTCCCTCAAGCCTTAGGAACTCAATGAGGTACTCTCACCCCTCAAGCCTCCCTCTTACACATAGCGTAGATGTTGCCAATGCACTGACGAAAGCATTGTGTTTCTTTGGAGATCAATTTCTGTTCAATAATTGCGTCAGGATAAAGAATAACTTTGTGGTGTTTTTACACTTGCATTGATGTGTGATAATTACTGTATAAACAGAGCTTTCGCCCAGTCCTGCGGAAAAACATATTGTCAGGCGACTCAAGAAAACCCAAGAAACAGATGTCAGGAAAGCATTGGGCATTGCTTATTATACATCAGTGTTAACGGTGTAGAGTAAAAACCAAAATAGTATTTTTATTTCCAATGTAGTTAGTACATAATTTGTTGGGGGTACCCGTTGCTAATTACAGGAGTTAATCTGTGGTCTAGTGGTAAGATATCTTGTTAAGAATGGCTTGGGCTGTGGGTTCGAATCCCACCTGAGCAACATGCCTGGATAAATTTTCTTTTCCTGAACTCGGGGATGGGTTGGGGGGAAGCACTGAGTACACAGCACTTATCACACATCTGGGCCCAATTTCAAAAAGCCTTTAAGCACAAAAACTTGCTAAGCACAGAAAAATCTTGCTTAGCAGAAGCAGGTTAGCAGCCAACATGCCGTACAGTTTACATTGTTGCCAATGGTGCTGCACTCATTTTTTTTGCTTAGCAAAGAAATTTCCTTAAGAGCATTTTCCGCTAAACAGCTTTATGAAATTGGGCCCATTGTAGAGTAAAGACCAAACAAATAATAAGTTTCTACTAAATAACTTGATTTGTCTTTGAAGGATGGGAAGTCGGTTGAACAACTGGGAGTTATACCGTCGTAGTTTACTGGAAATGGGGCGAGTCTGTCGTCAGGGAAGTGGGAGAGCTGTGCTTCTCACACAGGACAAAAAGTGCATGGGGAAGGTAAGACCTGCAGATATATAATAAGATAAGGCATCAATAATTGGTAATCGGGTTTGCTCAGTGGTTTCTTTCTCTGGAGCTCAACTCTGTGGTCCCCGGTTCGAATTCCTCCTTGGGCTGGAGCCTTGCATGTGGTTTGGGTTTTAAGTCCCCAGCTGATTGTATGCGTTTGTCCCATTTGGGGTTTTCCCTCCCACATCTAAAAGTAACATTTCGTCATTGTTTCTAATTCATCCTGGTACATGGCGCTTTTGCTATTGCATGTGTCAAAAAGACATTTTACAAAAATACTTTATAGTATCGAAAGCTGCTGTACTTTTACCAAGTAGGGTTTTATTGCCATTAACTTTAAGAGTGATAACCAAACGTATACCTTCCCTTTAAGCAGCTTTATGTAATTGGGCCTAGATGTTCCTCTACATGTCCCACATACCTCACATTGCTGCTGCAAAAGATGGGTTTCCATTCACACGTTCAATGCTACTGTTCAGAAGGGGGGATGGGGCGGTAGCATCTCTTGTTGTTTCTTGTTCTCGGTCCTCCCCTTGAACCCTTTTTGTGTATTTGTCTTATTAGTCAGTCTGTTCTGCATTGTGTGTTGTGGTTATTGGATGTTTATTGTATTTCATGCTTTGTAGTTATTGTATTGTCATTTTTTTTACTGAATTGCTGCTGGTAGAAATTAAATGTGCACAATTAATCAAGCATGATTTTCTTCAAACTTCAATCTTATTTGTTTTGGTCCTCAGAAAAAGCAGTTATTTTTTTATTAAATAGCCTGAAAAGTCTTTGAAAGCCTACGCCATTTTTACATGATGGCCAGCCCTTGTACTTTTCCTACTTTTTTCCCAAAGGCCAAAATCATGCCTGGTAAATAAATGCAATCAATCAATTCATCAATCTATCCCGAGTGTAGTGGTGGAAGGCTTACAAGCAGTTTGGAGATGCAATAAAATGCTGGGTCTGTCAGTAGGAAATGGCTTATCTTCTGGAAGTCACTGTGTTCATTTCAGGCCTGGAACTTCATCTTTGAGAGGGCAAGGCCATTTTCATTTTGCAAAAGGCACTTCAATTGGAAAATGTTAAAGTCAAGGGAAATCTTTTGAAGGGGCATCAAGGCCAAAACCGTGGGCAACAGAGGCCATGGCGTTTGTAGGCTCCGTGTAATTACAGGCTTGTCATTTACAGATTCCTATATGTGACAAAGATCCTATCATACTGATGGTGTGGATGTCCAGGGTTCACCCACCCCTGCCAGCCCCATTCATACCTAAACAGATAACCTGTCTAATTCTCCTTCTGAATTGCCACACCTGGTTAACAATTTCAGATTCTTCTCAAGGTGAGCTCAGTCTGGAGGAAGAAGCTCCAACTAGTCATTAATATAGGTGGACTGTATGCGTGTGTCTACGTGCTGAAGAGGCGCGGCAAGACTGAGGATGCTTCAAAGCAAGAGGCCGATCCTACCAGCCAGGATGCTTCAAAGCAAGAGGCCGACCCTACCAGCCAGGATGCTTCAACCGATCCTACCAGCCAGCCTGAAGATGCACAGGAAGCTACAACAGCACAAACAAGCTGAACATTCCCAAGATTTTACGCCAAGAGATGGGTATGAAGACAGAGCGCACAACAGTGGTTGGTTCGTGACATACGTAGCTCATGCACACTGAAGTTGAAGTGTGAATGACTCTAGTCATGTCATGTCAATACGACCATAAAATGGCGGTGGCCAATTTGTTTACGTCTTTGGACGTGTTCATGAAAGCGACATGGGCACATGGCTGATATTTAATTTGACCCAGGATTTTAGCTATATCTTGGGAAAGATTAATATTTGTTTTAAACATTGACATTACTTTTGCTGATAAATCATTAAAACTTCAAAAACCATGAAATTGCAATAGTTTAAGCGACACAAAATGGCATCAGCAAGGATGCCTGCTTCATTTAAGAGCAGAAAATTAAACATTCAAATTAGGCAAAAAATTGAAAAAAACATAGGGGGTAAGTTGACCTAGGAAATAAGCTTTATTTAGGGAAATATTAATACTTGAAAAAAAGGCAAAAATTGAAAAGGCACTAGTCCAGAATGTTTATCTTATTTGAGCCAATTTTGAAGGTGCATTTTTTTGGTGCAAATGATGCAGTAGACACTACTGATGCCTTTATATGTAACTTGACCCAGGATATAAGATATATTTAAGGAAATATTGATTCTTGAAAAAGGGCAAAGAATTGGAAAAATCACAAGGGGTAGGTCCAGCATTTTTATATAATTTGGCCTTTTTTGAAGTAGTTTTTTTTGCTCTTAAAATGATGTAGGAGGCACAACTGATGACTTTTTATGTAACTTGACCCATGATATAAGATATATTTAAGGAAATATTGATTCTTTAAAAAAAGGCAAAGAATTTGAAAAATCACAAGGGGTAAGTCCAGCACTTTTATATAATTTGGGCCATTTTTGAAGTTGCAATTTTTTGCTCTTAAATGATGTAGAAGGCACTTCTGATGCCTTTGTAGGTAAATTGACCCAGGATATAAGATAAATTTAGGGAAATATTGATACTTGAAAAATAGGCCACAAATTGGAAAAATCACAAGGGGTAAGTCCAGCATTTTTATCAAATTTGGGCAAATTTTGAAGTTGTGATTTTAGGCTCTATTACAGTAGGCACTACTGATGTAACTTGACCAAGGAAGTAAGCTATATTTAAGGAAATATTGATACTTGACAAAAACTTCAAAAATAGAAAAAATCACAAGGGGTAAGTCCAACATTTTTATCAAATTTGTGCCAATTTTGAAGTTGTGATTTTAGGCTCTAAAATGATGCCAGTTTCTTTAATTTGACCCATTGTATTCTGGAAAAAAATTTCCTTTGGGGAAAACTTATGATTATATTTTGCCTCAAAATTGTTAATATTTCAAAATTAAGAAATATTTCAAGTGATACGAAATGGCATCAGTGAGGATACTTACTTCATTGAAGGCATAACATGAAAAGCTTGCCAAAATTTGGAAAAAACACAAGGTGTAAGTCAAGCATTTTTATCAAATTTAGGCCAAATATTAAGGTGTGATTTCATGGTGTAAAATGATGCAGTAGGCTTAACTGATTTCTTATATATTTTTTTTCATTTATTAATTCTGGTTTTGAAGCCAAGGACTCTCAGAAAAGCGAACTTAATCACTATACTAGCCAATAACCCCATTGAGAGAAGACAAAGAAGGAAAAACTCTTGTATTCTAGGAAATATAATTTTCATTAATAAATCATTTTAATGTCGTCAGAGACAGTATAATTGAGTCTTGCCAAGTCATGGTCTGATCAGTGATCACAACCTTTATAAAATATATATCTATGGCTACATGTTGACTGTGCAACCTGATATTTGGTATTTTTCGGAGATATCAACAAAACTAGCTGTCCAATATGTGAAAGACAATTAATTAAATTAACAAAATATATAAATTTCAACTTGAAAAAACATACAACTATCAGTGATCTACTGCACAACTTCAACATTCTGTTGATCATTAAATATAGCTTATTAACATTTATCTACATCAGTGGTAAAGATGTCTCAACCCAACTGTAGACCCAGGTGGGTATGGTGACTCTTTCCCCACTGTTTTGTCCGAATGTGGGGCAATGCCGCCCCCCCCCTTGTGAAGACCAATCCATTTTAGGTTCATTTCATTTTGCTGCACAAGTGTTTTTTTGCCATAACCGGGACACTTGCTTCCAAACATGAACGTGTCACCCGCATAATTAGACTCCATGTCACACTGGTATTTTGTACATTCACGTCAACTTCATTATTAATACCATAAAGCACACGTATCTACCAATAAGGTTCTCAAGGCACTTGAACAAAGGTTTTTGAATTGTTTGTATTATGAAACTGATTAATGTAGCACCTTATGGGTTTACAAGATGCTGCTGGGAATTCAGCAGCCACTGCCAGAAACACCGGGGCAAAAAAACCCTTCATATATCTTTGATCAAAGTGGCCTTTGATGCATACAAAAATGAAGGCTGGGCAAATCTTTATCTCGCTAAATGGCGACAAACACTGGCACAGGTTATCTGCAATGGACTGGTCAATAGAACCCTTGCATAGGACGTCACACAGCCCAAACAGCGCCCTCACTGAGGTCAAAGGAAGACCTGTCATTGGCTGAGAGTAGTGCGCAGTGCGTACACGCGCGTATGTTTTCATTGTTTGACCTCGGCCATGGCGGACAACGCAAGGGGTCTATTGAATCAGCCCAACTATGGGACCAAACAGAAAATCATAACAGCCATATCTGTGTACAAGTATAAATACATAATTTCAAAAACTAATTGATGTAAAAACTCCTTTGTGCATATTTCAGTGAAATAGAAATACACTGCGCCAATGAAGTATCTAAACACTTACAAATGGTCAGATTTATCGGAACCTGAAATAGTATGCAAAAAAATAATTAAATAATTTGATTCACAGTTATCTTTTGCGGATTTTGACACCTCTTTTGGTGCACTGCGTTTGGCAGATTTATGAGCACTTGAGTGGCTTAAGGTCGAATTTCAAAAGTTGCAAAAGCCCCTATTCACCCCAATTCCAGAAGGGAATAAAAGGCAGGCAAAAATAATGCCGATCTTATTCGCGACAGTACAATGCTCTTGCTTGAATAGGGGCTTTTGCAACTTCTGAAACTCGACCTTAAGCCACTCAAGTACCCATAAATCCGCCAAACAACATCGTAGCGCAACAAAAGAGGTATCAAAATGCGCAGAAGATAACTGCGCATCGGATTAATTAATTAATTTTTTGCATACTATTTGAGGTTCCGATATATTTGACCATTTGTAAGTGTTTAGATACTTTATTGGCGCAGTTAAGTTTTCTTACAAAAACTAATGACGATTGTTTTTTATGTTTAAGTCGTAAGGCACTGGTGATTGAGGTGAAAATTCAACATGAACAGCAAACAAATAAAAACAAATTACTAACTAAATTAGTCTCTGAGAACACACTTGATTTAAGTGCCAACTATTTGTTGGTTCAAGTTCCAACTATTTGTTGGTTCAAGTTCCAACTATTTGTTGGTTCTAGTTCCAACTATTTGTTGGTTCAAGTTCCAACTATTTGTTGGTTCAAGTTCCAACTATTTGTTGGTTCTAGTTCCAACTATTTGTTGGTTCAAGTTCCAACTATTTGTTGGATCAAGTTCCAACTATTTGTTGGATCAAGTTCCAACTGTTTTATAAAATACACTCAAGAAAAAACGGAATGCAAAAATTGTGACCCTCCATGCTTGTAACAAGGTACTTTTTGCCAAAACTCAAAACTGGTTTTATTTGCGCATCAAATAGATTTCAAATGACGCCTATTTAGTAGGGCCTTTTGAACCACTTCACCACCCACGATAAATCTTGGTTACATCATTTTGGGAGTCAGATTCCGTGTGTTACTGTGCAGTGTGCATTTTATGCGACGCACATACACAGAACCTTACGTGTGTCCTTGATCTGCACCATAAACAAGAGCACACACAACCTTACGGATCAGTGTTTTATTAATCAGGTTTGTAGGGTCCTGCTATTGTTCTATTATTCCCTTTTCTAAAGAATTCCTCTTTGGGGTCCAAGTTGAACAAAGACAAACTTTGTGGGGTCTATTTGTTCCGTTGTGTCAAAGACCCCCACAAGGGTCAGTGCGTAAGCCCAGTTAGACACGCACGACATGTATTTGTACTCCCATTAAGGCGATCGTCAGTGCAAGGGGTCAACAGGTCAAGTATTTTGCCACATTTAGAATGTTTAAGACATCACATCACATTGATATCACGGCTGATGATTTGGTCGTCTTCACTTATAATGCCATTTCTTTATTTCAGAGAACTGCTTGATTTTGGCAGGGGGGGGGGGTGGGTCACAACTTTAGCAAACGTATAAAAAAAAATCACACAACTTTACCAGACATTTTGCATCAGGAGCATGGCTAAGAAATATACAGCAAGAAAACAAATTATTTAAAAAAATATTTCTTTATATACAAATCCTGTTGGGCATTTCTGTTGCAAATACTGTATAATTTATTGTACATGATTGTCCCAGTATGTGTCAAATATCCTTACCACTATTTCATAGAAGTTAAAATGAACCTTCTTGACTCCATTTAAATCCATCAGTTCTTATTGACCCATTGCACAACGCGGAACGCACCTCCACACAATGCGCATCAACCATTCCTGCCATTTTGGGAGTCAATTTCTTTGTGTACATATTAATCCCAAAATGGCGGACAGGATATGCGCATGTACAATGTAAGTGCGCTGCGTGTTGTGAAATAGGTCAATACTAACAAGTTTCCAGTCGTGTTAATGAGTGTGACATAATTCTGTCATCCAGCCTACCAAGTTTACGCAATTTGGCTCCAACAATAACATTGAGCAAGTTTTTCTCTCAGAAAAAATTGAATCGAACCTTTACAAAGACTTGGTTTTTTTAATTTTATTTTAACAACAAGTCTGTGTTTTGTCAGGATTTTAACTTGACCCTTTAGAGACCATAGCGACCGCAAACGGCTTGTACCAAAATGGCCATAGCTCAAAGCAGAGGGTCAAAGAAATGGTATCGAACCAAATTGACATTTTCCATTATTCCCATGTTCACATAGAATCTACAATTCTAAAACAAAGCCATGTATTTCTGTTTCATATTAATTTTCCTGACATTTTTCTGTAGTATAATGGAGCCCAAAAACTCTCAGACTAGCAGTGTCTGGGCGTATGGTGATGGTTATACAGATATGAACAGTCTCTAAAGGGTTCAAGGTCTTATACAGGATTGATAGAGCTGACAAAATAGTCGCAGACAATGTTCATGTTTTGTGTGATGAACCATATACATGAAATAACAAACCTGTTTAAATTTGGGCTTAATCTATTGTGCGAGTCAGAAGAAAATAGTGAAAACCGTGCGTAATTTTCACACATTGTCCAATTTTGGTTATAATAACTAAAATCAGCTGTTGTGTTTTTTAGGGTTTTCAGACAGTTTTCTGGAATATGACTTCATTTCAGAGGGAAATATTTTGAAGAAAAAAATGGTTCTAGTAAGAACTTCATAATCAGTAAGCTTTTAAGCCTAAAATTTAACAATGTTTTTTATCCTTACCAATCCTGTATAACACCTTTAATTCAGGATTTTTCATTGATCTCTAACTGTCATCATCTGGCATAGAGTCAAGAATACTGAACCTGTTACTGGTAACAAATGAAGGGACGCTCATCGGGCGCTTCTGGTGCCTCCTAGGTGGGTAGACATCACTTGGAGACTTTGGGTAGCGTCCCGACTCATGGAACCACGCCGCTGTATGAAGAACCTTCGGCTGTACGGGACGTGGGCATGGAGGGTCACCCAGCACGGCCTGAATCTGACTGTGTGGCCCCCGAATTGTCCTGTCGTTGCTCGGGTGCATCTGAAAGGCTTGAGGGATATCACAGCGTGAACGATGCGATGCATGAGACACCTGACTCATGCTACTTTGGGGACGTGACCTCTGGATATCTGATCCCCTGGATGAGGACACTCGACCACCCTTTGCGCTTTGAGCGCGGTTACCGGCACTCCAGGAGTTGAACCGTGTTAAGGTACTTTTAGAAGCCTGTTCTGTTCCATTTGAGACAGTGTCCTGAACGCCCTTATTGGATCTTGGTATCAGGCACAGAGACTGAAGGCTGTCGTGCTTTGTAGCCTGGGTTTGTTGTGGCCTTGAGAAACCACCTTGTGGATTTGAATGGCGGTGCCGTCCTGGGGTGCACGCACTTGCTGTCTGTCTGGTGTCTGTGGTTCTCTCTGATTGCCTACCACCGTGCATACTTTTTGGTCGCTGCTGGGTTCTTGCTGATGACCTTCCCCCTCGCCGTGGAGTACTCCAAGCTTTATTCGGTTCCTGGGTTGTATCTACAGCAGGGGTCCACTGCGCTTCTGCAGGGTCCTGATTCTGATCTTTTCGGTTATCTGAAATGTCGGGGTCGCTATTTGCCCTTTGTTTCTGACCATTCACCATCGAATCTGCTTTCTCATTGGTGACGAGGGAATCCTCAAGGGGAGACCTACCAGCTATTTTTTGTCTCTGTTTCGCTATGGATGCCCTTTCCAGACGGGGCACTGCACTCTTGGCGCGGGAACGTTTCTCAAATCCCATAAGAGCACCCTCATGCCAGCTGAGGCTGCTGTAGGGGTTCTCTTTGGTCCGTCGATCAGGTTGCTTGACGGGGGCATAATCGTAGTCGCCAGTAATCAGCTGGGTCTGGACTTCTTTTAGGGCTTGTCTGACAGCCTTGGTGAGGACATGGTTAGCTCCGAGGTTAGTGGTGCGGATATCATGGGCACGGCTGAGGTGTACAACAGCTTCAGTTTTGCATTGGTGACTGCCACTCGACTTCAGCAATTTACCTTTGGAATAGTTAGAACAAAACAGATTAAACACTTACAAGTATCTATAAACCTCTTCATTAGCAATGCCTGAGTTTGGATTCAATACTGCTTAGTAAAACCAACCATGCTTGGCAGACAGGCGAACCCACTTAAAGACACTGGACACTATTGGTAATTGTCAAAGACCAGTCTTCTCACTTGGTGTATCTCAACAAATGCATAAAATAACAAACCTGTGAAAATTTGAGCTCAATTGGTCGTCGAAGTTGCGAGATAATAATGGAAGAAAAAACACCCTTGTCACACTAAGTTGTGTGCTTTCAGATGCTTGATTTCGAGACCTCAAAATCTAATTCAGAGGTCTCAAAATCAAATTCGTGGAAAATTACTTCTTTCTCAAAAACTACATTACTTCAGAGGGAGCCGTTTCTCACAATGTTTTATACTATCAACAGCTCCCCATTACTCATTACCAAGTAAGGTTTTATGCTAATAATTATTTTGAATAATTACAAATAGTGTCCACTGCCTTTAAGCAGAGTACATGGGTTTTAAGTAAGCTATTACAGGCATGCCATTTTTCAGCTTAATATTTTTATTTATTAGGTGATCAAAGATACCACTCCACCAACCTGACAGCCCATTTCTATGAAATTGGACCCAGTGTTTGTCCGCACAGTTTACCGTCTGAAATACAGGTACATTGTATCTGAATTGATGGGAAAATTGACTGTTCAGATCAGATGGAGGATCCTGTTACTCAATACATTTTCATCTATTTTGTCCTATCACAGTATTGTTTGTAGGTTATAGAGAAAAAAAAGAGTTAGATTTTGTTTTTACCGAGATGAAACAAAGTGGTCCCAACAAGCAAATGGTCACGCCCATAAGACTGTTCACGGATGTGCAGCGCTCGCCGGAAATAAGCCTCGGAAACTATCCTATCACATCTGAAAATAAATTAAATATACCACAAAAAATCTCATTATAACTCCTTGGGGCCAAAAATATTTTGAAATTTACGGGGGGTCAAAATTAACTTCAATTAGTTAGAAGGGAGAGAAACCAAAGGGCCTGGAGAAAAACTCCTGTGGCACAGGAGAGAACCAATGTACAACAATACTCAAAGTATGCCCTAGCCATGAATTAAACCAGAGCTACAGTGGTGAGAGGCGATCACTTTACGCCCTAGCCACTCATGCCACTCAAGTATGAAATGAGAAGCGAAAGAGTTTCTAGAAGCCAACACCCGGTTCAGACAGACTCCAGGTCGACCCAAATGGCTTTTTGTTGCAGACAGGCGAACTTATTGTAAATTGGCTGGAGAGAATATTACAAACAAACGTGCCAAACAATAATAGCTCTTTTTGCTGAACATGTTTTTATTCTAATCGCAAAATGTGCTTAGAACAACGGTAATAGGGTATTCCATCCAATATTTTGAATTTTGTAAACAACAGGGTCAACACCAGATGTCCATTTTGGCAAGTATTATTTTAATTGAAAAGTTTAATCCAAAAGACAACAACAACAAAACAACAAACAAAACGCGTAGTTAACAATGTGGGGAGCCATATGCAAAAAAGCCTCCATGCTGTAATAGCTGAACAGAGAAGAAGAATGCTTAAAAATATAGCATTAAGCAACCTTTCTTCTAATTACCATACATTAACATATAATTTGCATTAGGTTCGGCTTATGACAAGATCGACTTCTGAAACAAGATGCTCCAGACTCGTTCCGAACGACTGTTTCAGACGTCAAACTTTTCATGTACTTAAAGGCAATGTACACGTTTGGTAATTACTCAAAATATATATTAGCTTAAAAACTGACTTAGTAACGAGCAACAGAGAGCTGTTGATAATATAAAACATTGTGAGAAACGACTCCCTCTGAAGTAACGTAGTTTTTGAGAAAGAGGTAATTTCTCACTTAAATAATAAAACCTTCTTGCAAGAAGTTTTCATTCCTATCTGAAAGCACACAAATTTGTACAACAAGGGTGTTTTTTCTTTCATCATTTTCTTGCAACTTCGATGACCAATTGAGCCCAAATTTTCACAGGCTTGTTATTTTATGCATATGTTGGGATACACCAAGTGAGAACACTGGTCTTTGACAATTACCAAACGTGTACCCTATTACGATGCCTTTAATTCATTAATTTGGTTCGGCACGACTCTGGAGCACCTGTCTGCACCGAGTGTAATTCTTCACCAAATGATCAGAAAGTATGTTCCCTTCAATAATTCTAACCTCTGTACGTTGCGTGTGTTACAGAGCAATCCACCAAGTTCATTCAGGACCTCAGCAACATGTGGATGTGACTTGCCATGCCATCTCTCCCTCGTCTGCAACGCTTCACGGAGACACTCCTCTGCCATGACGTAGTCAGTCTTCTTAACTCTAGAAATCAGAAAGAGAAATAATGTCAACCATTTCTAACCACCGTACATTGCTGCGTTACTAACACTAAAAAATAGACAAGTACCTCAAGCGATGTCACTAGCACATAGGTTTTCACAGTGCTTGCTGCGTTTATGTCGTAATGCAACAAGAAACCAATGATAGGTTTTCATATAGTGCCCTCTGGGTGCAAAACCAAGAGAGTTAGAATACAGGAGTATTCTTAGGAGTATAGGCTTTTTAGCGAAAGGGCAAAACAGTAGGGTAACATCACAGCTTTTTATTATCAAGTTATTATAATAATGCTAAAACAAAAAATGTCAAAAATGTTACCTTTTTGAAATTTGAAATTTGAAACAATATTTGAAAGGGTAAATTGATTGATTGATTGATTGATTGATTGATTTGGTTTATTGCTATCTATAAACAAGTAAACAATAGAAATTGCCTTGGCTCTCGTACTTAAAAATACATGAAAATACAATAGCTTATTTATTATATTTAAATCATTTTCTGCAGTATTTTCTGAGACAGTCAAATCCAAAACATTCCATCTTTCAACTCATGAAGGCATTCTCACCATTGCATGTTTTGGCAGGAACTGCCTGGTTTTGGCACGAAGCATCACAGTTTACAAATTTGAGACCCAACTCCAAGTCGAACAAAATCATCTGGGGTCGATTTCACAAAACTCTTCCTAACTTAGGACTAGTCCTAGGCATTGCTAAGAGATAGGACTAGTCTTAAGTACTGGTCCTAACTTAAGACTAGTCCTATCTCTTAGCATTGCCTAGGACTAGTCCTAAGTTAGGAAGAGTTTTGTGAAATCGACCCCAGGTCATTAGAGTTATTTTTAATAATCAACGACAGCAAAGAAACAATTTAGAAATTATAGTTGAGAATTGTACTCACTGGACTAGTCCTAGAATAAACTGTGCAGTGGCTAAGCCAGCAATACTATTAGCCTTCCTCATGCAGTCACTAGCATTCCTTAGAGTCTTCTCCGCTTCATCTACTACTTTGGTGTGTTGCTTGACGGCCATGAAACCCAGATGGTTCAACAGACGACCTGGTTGATTGTAAAATCAACAAAACTTTGGTAATAAAATCTTCTTCATATACAAATACTTCAAAAGCTTTAATCATAATATGTTCATATTTCATAACGCTGTAACTAATAATCAATTCCTCTAGAGGGCTCTGTCACACCTGAAGGATGTCTCAAAGCATTCATTATTTTTACGACAGGTATGCAGATATATGTTTGAATTGTGAAACCCATTTTTTACATGTAGCCCCTTGTAAGGGTTTTGCAAGGTGATGTGGCACAATCTGCAGCCAAATATGCCAGAAACACTGCGACAAACCCTAGGTCGGTGGTACAACTTAAGATCCACTTCTGCTGTAGTATTGACTACCCCACGATCTCGCACAAATATTGGCTCTTAAGCTTTTGCAGTCACTGGACCGAAATGCTGGAATCATCTCCCTAACTTTGTTCGATCAGCTAACACCCTCAGTACTTTTAAATCTCAACTAAAAACCCACCTGTATCCTAAGTTATGTTAATATTATCTTGAATTATGTTCACATGTATTCACTTTCTGTAGTTGGCCTCTTTATTGTTGTGAAGTTAGTGTTTGTATAATGTGTAGTTTTGTATCTGTAATTGTTGTTGTTGTTGTTGTTGTTTGTTAAAGCGCTTTGTATCTACTTTTGTAAAAGGCGCTATATAAATGTTATTATTATTATTATTATTATTATTATTATTATTAGTGGTAAGACATCTGCTCTAGCAATGCAAAGGTTGTGGGTTCGAATCCCACCTGAATGATTTGCCTGTGGATTTTTTTCATAGAACTCTGGAAAGTACCGAGTATAAAGATCTTAATACACATCACTGTAAGAGTAAAAACAAACATAGAACTCTGGAAAGTACCGAGTATAAAGATCTTAATACACATCGGTGTAAGAGTAAAAACAAATTATATTCTTTATCCCCGATGCAAAACCCCCTCTATTAAAACCCATTCTTATAACAAGAAGCTAACTGGGTTCTTTTACACAAGCATTAAACAACATGCTTTATATGGGAGATATGGCTTAACATCCCATCCAGAAGGACGAAGTAATTATGGTCCAGTGTCTTGCTCAAGGACACAAAGTGCCATGATCGGGAACCCAACCCAAAATCTTAGAACACCAGAACTTGAGTCCAATGCCCTAAACCAAACGACCACGCTACTCCAAGAAGAAAACATTGCCTACAAAACATACCTGCTACGCAAATATTAGCAGGGAACCAGTCACAAACAATATACATGGCGTGGTATGTTGGCTGGTAATCTGTTTCTACTAAGCAAGATTTGCTTTGCTTAGCATTTTGTGCTATGAACTAACAACCTTGTTAACAGACCAGTCAACCAAATCAGAAAAACCCATCTCTTTGGCTGAGGTTTAAGACCAGACACGATGCCCACTGATGGACTCCTAATTGGTCAAGGAAACTCACCATTATAACTTCATAAATGCCGAGTGGTAGTTTTCATGCAAGAAGTCAAGGTATAAGTTGTTAGTGCAAATTCAAGCCCATATCAAAATATAATTAGTTGCCCAACTGTATGCGTTGAGTGAATTGTATTCTCATCTGGGCACCTTTGTGAAATCATGCCTGGCTGTCTATTGTGCACTAAAGTGACCTGCGCCCAATTTCACAGCATTGCTTACCACAGAAATCTGTGTTTACCAACCCTTACGGTCCATACAAACACACGCTTTATACAGAGGGTCGTAAGCCCAGACATCCGTGGTAAGCAGCACCATGAATTTGGTCCCCGATGCCAACCTTTATTCTCCACCAACTGCTTGTAGATGTCATCGGACTCCAAGGCAGCGATATTACTCAGCGTGTTCAGAGCCTTGTGGTAGAACTTCTTGGCTTCGTAGCGATGGAGTTGGAACCGGTGTAGATCACCAAGGTTTTCCTCCACTTTCATCTTGAAGAGCTGCTCTGGCGTGCTGAGCGGAAATTTCTGCATCAGAAGAAAACATTGTTCCAATAGTCTGCCATCTTCAAAAAATATGTCTCAAAAAAATGCAAACAAGGTTCAAGTCACTTTCTGTTTCCAGTTACCTGTAAACTGAAACTGAAACAACAATATTTGCCTCTTTGTGTGAAATCTTGACAGTTTTTTTTCCGAAGCACAGATGAGACCGACTTGATAAGGTTTGTTTGTTTGTTTGGGTTTTTTTTTATGAGAAATCGCCTAGCATCACAAGGCCAGATGGCCACTTTACGTTGAGGGCTTCACTTAACTAATTTGGGCTGTCGAGACAAATCAACTGTCACCAGGGGCACGTTGCCAACTACTCCTGAAGCTGAAACAGGGTTACCCCTTTCACAGTCCGTAAGGATGTAGGCATGGGTATCATCCACTAGGAGCCTGGCTGGTAGAGCAGAATGCACTACCTTCCCAACTTTTTACGAAGCAATTATGGTTAAGTGCCTTGCTCAAGGGCAGAAGTTTCATGACCGGGGTTCAAACCCACACTCTGCTGCCGGCAACACCAGAGCTTAGCTCCAGTGAACTAGTGTTCAGATCTAAAGTATTTCTTCACCGCTGTTCTAAAACACTGCATCAAGTTATTTGTAAAACTTCTTCACAAATTGTTTGTTTTCTGACCTGGCTGACGTCTTGGTGGGCCAAACTCAGTAGCCTCTCAGAGTGCTGGAAACGAGACCTCTCGGCTAAGAATTTCCCAGCTTGCATTGCAAGGACGGCCATCTTGCATCTGTCCTCTGGTTTGTACTCATAGAATATTTCATCTGTAAAACATCAATATCGACAATATTCAGTGCCTTTTACAGCATAATACCTCTCAATACCAAGTTTGTAAAATTGATGCTTCATTTGTTAGGGATCAGGTTTACCCAGTGGATTCTTACCCTGCCTTTGTGGCCCTTGGTTCGAATCCCACCCTGGATCAAAGCCCTGTATGTTGCTTCGGTTTCAGTCCCTGCTTGATCGCGTGGGTTTCCCCCAGTTGGGGTTTTCCTCCAACATCGTGGCGTGTCGTGGCCGAGCGGATAAGAACACCGAACTCAAGCTCTGGTGTTTCTGATCAGCAGACTGTGGGTTCGAGTCCTAGTCGTGACACTTGTGTCCTTAAGCAAGACACTTAACCATTATTGCTGCGTTCTTCGGATGGGACGTAAAGCCGTTGGTCCTGTGTGTTGTGTAATGCACGTAAAAGAACCCAGCGCACTTATCGAAAAGAGAAGGGGTTCGCCCCGGAGTTCCTGGTTTGATTGGCTGCATATTGCGCCACAGCACCTTGTAAACCATTACATGGTGCTATGTAAAGGAGTAGGTCTCATACTTACGTAGCCCCACATACCTTGCAGGAAAATACTGACTGTCGAAGTGCCTTGAGCGTTACTGAGTGACGGATATGAGCGCTATATAAGAAGCCATTATTATTATCTAAAACTGAACACGTCTTCATCACTTTCTCTACACAGGTATCTTTAGGCAAACAGGGTTAGAGTGTAAGGCACTTTGAGGGTTTCTATTTATACACAAAGAGAAGCAATTTATGGCCAAGTGTCTTGCTCAAGGACACAAACATCAAGGCAAACTCACCTTCATCGCTGTTTGACTCGGGATCTTCTCTTGCATCCTCCCAAAGCTCCTCGGCATCCTCATCGGAGGATGAAGATGCTTTCCCTTCTTCTGAGGTCGATGTAGCTTCTTGAGTTGAGGCACTTGATGCATCGGAAGATGCGGCATCATTTTCTTCAATCACCGAGAGCTTTTGATGAGGAATCTTTTTCTTTGAAGACTGTTGGTTCGGCTTTTCTTCTGGCAAAACAAAAAAGATATCACCAAGGAGTTCACAAATAACATCCGAGTAAGAGGAGAATTTTGCTTAACAATTTTCTGCTCAGCAAAATTTAACAGGAAACCAGTCACAGATGGTACATGTGGAATGATATTTTGCTGGTAACCCTATTCTGGTAAGCATACTTGTTTGTGTTTAGCTGTATTTTGTGCTTAAGCAGCTCTATGAAATTCGGCCGTGGTTCTATTTCTATGGTGGCAGCAGACAGGAGCCTTATTTTACGGCGCTGCTTACCGCAGAATTCTGCGCTAACGGCACCTTGCAAAGTGTGTGATTCTATGGGCCGTAAGTGCAGAATTCCAAGGTGAGCAGGGCAATGAAATTGGGCCTAGGTAAATACGTTGTTCCCAGAAATGTGCGCTTGCTAAGAATTATGTAAACAATGGAAAATCCAGCAGCCACGAAGCATCCCAAAATCCTCCATTGGTCGATACATTAAGAAGCACAGCTCAACAGATCAGTCCATTCAGTGTTCTCCCAATGCACAAGCTAGCGTACTGGGCAGATACACACAAATTGTGTGCCGATACGCACAAATTTCGGGCCAACACACAGAAAAACAAATTTGATTTTTTAAAAACTAATTTCACAAAAATTGTCAAGATAAAACCATTTAGAATTGTTTAAGATTGCACAGGAGGGCTTTTAACCACGTTAAACACCAAGTAGAAAACATTCCGAAGACCTTGTTTCAATTTAAAGTACTTCAAAAATTTGGGTCCAGAATGCCCCAAAGTTTTGAAAAAATCCAGGGATGTTGCCCTACAATCATTAAACTCACTTCTCTTTTGACTTCTATCAGCATCTTTAACCTTCCCCCTTGCCTCCTCTTTAGGTTCAACAACACTCTCCGTCCAAGTATACTCCTCGATTGCTTTCATCACCATCTTCTCATAGGCATCGGCAATCTCGTAGCCATTCTTGCTAAGACGCTGCCAGTAGCGCAAGAGGTCTAGTTTGAGGGCAACGCTTTGGATGCTGTCCTGGCACATCATGAGGAACACTCTGAAAAAAAAATTGACATGGATAAAGAGTTTTGAGAGAGCTTTCTAGAATAGACAGACCTTATACATTGACATCATCATGCCGCCATCTTAGAAGTAGAACAATGATGGAACAATGAAAACACACATCTATGTACACATGACGCATAGGATGGACCAATGAGCAACATTCTTATTCTTTCTTTAAACTGGTGATTGTTTCACCTCAAAATGCAAAATTCACAGTCTTGACTATCTTGCACTCGGAGGTCTCATTTGGCATAGCGCCCTCTTGCTGTTTGGCAATTGGCCAATTACAAATAAACCTACACTTACTCCGGTTCCGTCAGGATGTTAAAAAGACCCTGGATATCACCACATTTTTCTAGTTGCCACGGTAACTCTCCGGTTCTCCTCAGGCTGTGGGGCTGCTTCCAGAAGTAGCTGGAGAGCGCTTCGTGACATACTGTCTTCTGTCGATTCAGACCTCTTGGGAGGAAGTCAACGGCTGATGTGCTCGGTGAATCTGGCATCCCAGCTGTACCAGCAATCATACCTGTACCAAATTGTAGAAATGACAAATGTTTCTCTTAAAAATAGATGACAACACTTAAAGGGATTGTATACGCTTGGTAATTGGAACCCATTGTTTGTTTCAATACTATATAGTTGTAGATATATACCATAAAACTAACCTGAGAAAATTTCATTTCAAAAGGTGGTAGCATTTTTGAGATATTGCCGAAAATCTGGAGCGGTTATGTCCAAGCAGGAAGAATAATCTGCAATTGGAATACACAATCTGAGAAACGTGTTTGACAGAAACGCTTCTCAGATTCAATTTGTTGCGATAAAAACTGATATCTTTTTCCATACCAAATTACTTTGAGGTGAAATGTTTCTCAAAATGCTTTATACTATCAGAAGCTGCTGTACTTGTTACCAAGTAAGTTGTTATTGCCATTATTTTTATGAGTAAGTACCAAACGTATACAGACCCTTTACAAATAGATGACAACGAGAACACTTAAAGGGGCTGTATCGTCATGATCAAAGCAGGCCTGTGGCTGTACACGGAATTATGAACTCTCACCAAGTTACTAAACTCGCGTGCTCCTCTATATCATATAATAATAATAATAACAACATTAATAAAGCGCCTTTTCCTAGGGTTGCAAAGCGCTCAAAAATGTAGAGACCCATTTTTCTCAGAATGATGTCATCAGATGTTTTGGACGTTGAAAAATTTGCACTGGAAGGGTAACGAATACAATGGCAATTCACACCATTTTAACGTGAGATTAGAGACATTTAGATTTTTTCCCCACTCACATGAGGACTCTATCTATTGGAAAATGAGTACATCACAAAATTGAATTAGTCATTTCACTTCCTCTTTAAGGACTTGAACATAACTTTGTTTGGGGGGGGGTGAGAGGGGCATTATTGCTTACCCAACAAGGAGTGCTCCATCACCGCCTCCCTCAGATGTTGATGGAAGAAGCTCATCAGTCCCCCAGGTCTCTCTACCAGAGCATCAAATGTAGCAGACCGGAACAGGGCAAAGTCAAAGGCTGTGACCTCTGCTTGACCTGTGTATCCCATCATCCTCAGCAGCTCTAATAATTCCAGCTCACTCAGACCATGTCTGGAGCAGCTGATAAGACGAAGGACCTCGGCGACCCAACCTGACATGTCTAGTTTTATACAAAGATACATAAATACTTTCAATGTACATGTATATAAATATTTTATTGCAGTTACTGTTACAGATTGTATGGCTTCTGAATGGCACCCCCAAACAAAGATATTTACAAAATAGGGAGACTGCCAATATTAGGGCTAGATGGCTCAGTTGGTAGAGTGCCAGCATGTTAATTTGGAGGTCGTAGGTTCAAATCCCGCTCTAGTCAATTTTGTTGTTCAACCCAAAATTTAATATTTTAATGTTTATATTTCGTTTAACCTTTTAGAGACCATAGCAGTGGTGAGTGGCTCGAACCAAACGTGCCCACAGTGGCTGTTCAGATATATTATTTATCATTATTACTTATTCGACCTCAACAAGACAAACACACACACACAAACCGGGGTAAATTCAAAGAAAATCAAAACAGAAGACATCAAAACAAGAAATATAGGTCTTGCAAAAAAAAATACCAACAATCCCAAAACAGAATTGCCAAGTACAAACAAGATAATGACAGGATATCAACTAGACGAACATGGAGAACAGAAGAATTATTAACCCTTTAGAGACCATAGCGGCCACAAGCGGCTTGTACCAAAATGCCCATAGCGGCTGCAAATAGCCGCAAGGTTTGACCTTCTTCCATTCACATACAGAGGTCAAAGTAAAGAGGTCTTGTCCGGATATGAAATTTTCCAATGTAGTATGAGAAAGACTCTGCTAGGGTCGAAATGTCAGGCCATTAACTATTTTTTGCATGTTAACATAGTGTTAAAACTAAATTTTAAGTTTCGTGTTAATTAAAGAAATTAACAATATTAGCATTGTCTGGGTGATTTGTGATGATTATCCAAAATGAATGGTCTCTAAAGGGTTAACATTGGGGAAAATAAAAAGAATTAGTGTATGAAGGGAGCATGCCAGTACAAGAAGTCAATCTGGGGAGGTACACAAGAAAACTGCCCAACAAAATGCCCCCCCCCCCAAAAAAAATACTGTGCGGGTCAAAGAAACAAAAGTAAACTAAATTACTGATGCTCGAATGTGGTCAAAGTCTAGGCTTACCTTCTCGACTACTGTCTGAGGATACCGATGTTGATCGTCCATCAGTCGTCCAGCCATAATCTCTAATCCAACGTTGAATCACACACTTCCACAGATCTCTAAATGTCATGGCCTCAATGTATTGATCAATCACCTGATAAAGAGAAAGGAGTCCTGCTATTGTTGTTCTATTATTCCCTTTTCTAAAGAATTCCCTTGTGGGGTCCATTGTTCCTATTGAGATGGCCTTGTGGGGGCCTTTGTTCTATTGTTGTCAGGACCCTACAAGTGCCCTTCCGTAAGTCCAACTTTACAAACACAGTTAAGTGTCGTGGCAGAGCGGTTAAGAGCACCGGACTCAAGCTCTGGAGTGTCTGATCAGCAGAGTGTGGGTTCGAGTTCCGGTCGTGGCACTTGTGTTCCTGAGCAAGATACTTTACCATAATTGCTTTGCCTTTCGGATGGGACCTTAAGCCGTAGGTCCCTATAACTGTTATTGTGGAAGAGTAGGGGTTAACCCGGTGTTTCTGGTTCAAAAAGCAAGCACCCTTGTTTACAGGTTTCCTTAGGCTTACAAGCTACAGTGATTAAGTTCACTTATGAGGCATTCTTGGTTTCATTATCAGAAATATATAATAATTATAATAATATAAAGTGAAAAACAGAGAGATCTTTTAGATCCAGAAATAAGAATACCTGAAAAGGTATGGTTTTTTTTTTTTTGGTTTTTTCCCTCTCTGTTTGGCAGCTCTCTACGAAAGCTTAAAGTGATCATCATCATTTCTATGTTTCGTATGTTAAATTATCCTAGAAAAGCATAAAACGTAGATATTTATTAAAGATGCTAGATTCGACTTTTGGCCGATATTTAATCTCAAGTAATAAATTTAAATAGCTATTCTTATAGATTCAAGAAAGTTTTAAGTTTTCATTTAAGGTTTGGTATGAACAAATCTTCCAACGATACGTGGGCGTTGATTAAAAACTAAATTTGAATTATTGTTGGGATCCCATTATTATCACATGTCCAATAGCCATGTACAAACAATCTTACGTTGTATTTTGTGCATTGTCTGTGGCATATGCACAAGTTTTTGCTTGTTATTCGTTTTGAAACAGCATCATCTGTCAAAATTCATTCAGAGAAAAATCTGTTAAAATCTTCCTTCTGGCAAAAAATGAACGTAGTTCTCATACGTTTTACGCCTTTCTCTACACTAATTTAGCACAGAAATATGGAAACGCGGAAATCTTCCTTGTGGCAAAAATGAACGTAGTTCTCATACGATAAACACACATTTTTCTGATTTGCTGATGGTCATTGGTTGTGTAAACAAGATAAAGTAAATTTGAAAGACCTCTTTTTCTGGTATGAGAACTTTGAGAGACACATTAATACCCAAGTTTTACACCTTTCTCTACACTAATTTAGCACAGAAATATGGAAACGCGGATGGTAACTTTCAGCTTCCGCAGGTCTCAAACAGAGACCAGTACAGTTTTGAGACCCATGGGGTCGATTTCACAAAACTCTTTCTAACTTAGGACTAGTCCTAGGCAATGCTGAGAGATAGGACTAGTCTTAAGTACTGGTCCTAACTTAAGACTAGTCCTATCTCTTAGCATTGCCTAGGACTAGTCCTAAGTTAGGAAGAGTTTTGTGAAATCGACCCCAGGACTCCAAGACAAAATCTGAAACCAGTAAAACCTTTGCTGAAAAATCCAGAGATCTCAAATTCATTTCTCAAGACTGAGCTTGAAACTAACTCCTAACTTTTATTTATTTTTACCAAGTAAGCTTTCACAAAAAAATAACTATTTTTTCTGAAAATCTCCCACAAATCTTCCTTCTTTTTAATCTACAATAAAAACAGCTCTTAATTTTTTTGTACAAATCGATCAGATTGCAAAATCCCTACCTTGTCAAGATTTCCGTACGTCCCCCTCACCCTCAGCTCATTGGCAAGGATAGATAAAAACAGCGGCCTGTCACTCAGTTTGGAGGTCACGACCTTCTGCAACTGCACCTCATCCAGGCATTTACAGTGTATGGCCAGATTCTCGGTCACCATGGATGACTTCTGGCCCCTGTCCGTAAAGAGAGGCACCAGGAGGACTTGAGTGTCCTGACGCTGGGACAGGGATTTGTAGGTCAGGTCAGAGCGGACGGTCGTCAGGACAATCTTGCACTGTGGGGGGAGCTTCTCCGGTAACCATGACATCTCTTTCACCTGAGGGGAGGAGAAAATCACTCTGAAATCTGAAAATTTGTTTTGAATTCTGAAAACTAACCTTCAGATCTGATAACCGTGCAAGTCTCGCGTGTATTTGAACATTTTTGGGACAACTTTGGTCCGAAGTACATTGCTTAACAGGTGAAAGAAACAAACTTCTGCGCATTTTTGGGTTCCAATGTTCGAACAGGCACGAGACTTGTACAGTCTATAAAATGAGTTGATTACTTAAATAGCGAAAGTTTTCTGTCTCATGTTATTTTCAGCAACTCTTTCTCCTTTACATGTAATCTATCACTTTCTGGTACCATGTCTTGCACCCAGTGACTTAAACTTTTCAAGTAGAAATAGCCGTTGTCTCCCCCTGCTTCTTGTCCCTTTGATGCATCCTGCGATTGTTAAGTTCTTCAGACCCTCTTCCCTCATTACGTGTCCCCAAAATTCCAGTTGTCTCTTTCTGATTGTTGCAGCACTTTTCTTTCAGTTCCCACCTTCCTCAAGACTTCCTCATTCGTCACACAATGAAATTCTCAACATTCATCTGTAAAACCACATCTCAACTGCTTTGATTCTCTTCACCATCTGTGACGATATTTCCCAACTTTTGCTGCCATAAAAACCCAGCAGTCTTTTCTTTGTTTCTATTGAAATGCACGTAAAAGAACCCTGTGCACTTATCGAAAAGAGAAGGGGTTCTCCCCGGTGTTCCTGGTTTGATTGGCTGCATATTGCACCACAGCACCTTGTAAACCATTACATGGTGTTATGTAAAGGACTTGGTCTCATACTTCAGAAACGTAGCTTCAAACACCTTGCAGGAAAACACTGACTGTCGAAGAGCCTTGAGCATCACTGAGCGACGGATATGAGCGCTATATAAGAAGCCACTATTATTATTGTAATCTTCCGATGCTTTAATATCTTATTTAATTTTTGAAAAGAATCTTTCACTATTCCTATTTGTCTTCTCTTACCTGATGCATACTCTGCCCGAGAGTTCCACTCAGTTCATCAATACCGTCAAGTACCAGTACGCACGGTCCCATACCCACCGAGGCAACGAACGCCTCACAGATATGATGGAAGTTAGACATGTCTTCAGCATCGTTGGATGATTCATTCTGAGTACCTGGTGAGAAAAGATGTACAGTTTGGGAAACGTGAGTATTATTGAGTTTGTGAAGGTTGTAGAGATGAGCTTTGAACAACTAAAGAGGGCGCTGTGAATGCTGTCGTGCCAGAAACGTTGAACAGCGAGAGTTGCAATTTGGAAGGTAACAGAAACTGGACTCCTCACGATTCAGTGCAATACTTTTTTAAAGTGTATACCTTTTTAAAGTATACTTTTTTTGCTTTAACACTATAATAATAAAAATAATAATAATAACAGGCATTTATTGGGCGCTTTTAAGCATTTAATCAAAGCGCTTCACATCATTACTACCCATGTTCACTGGGCCTTAAGCATTCTTGAAACCATCTCAACTCCTTAAGAGTATGCAGCACCGGCAGCCAAATTGGCACACAGATTGCTTATCACTTACATCAACAATCTCTACCCTCGCAGGTACCCCTTTACTCCTGGCTGATGAGAAGCAATTATATATTAAGAGTCTTGCCCACGAACACGACCGGGATTCGAACCCTCACTCTAATGACTCAGCCATCAGAATTTTAGGCCGACGCTCTAGACTGCTTGGCAACGACATGCTACATGAACTCTATTCAATTCCTTACCAACAAATTCTCCTCGCAGCTCGTACGTGACCCTCCGTAGGAAACTCGTGATGTCAGCACTGAGGGCGCTACTCCCAACAAAATGCGAAATGACCTTGAGTCCAGGGTACTCCGTCCTGAAGTGTTTGACCCAGTTAGCAACAATAGCTGTCTTACCGCAGCCTCGTTCCCCGACGAGGGTCAAAACTGAAACACTCTTGTGTTGCTCAGGTTGCCTGTGGGCAAGTGTAGTTTTAGGACAAAACAAAATTAGTCAAATTTTCTTTGCTCAACCCAAAATTGAGTTTAAATTATCCAGTCAGTTTCACTTGTGGTTTATTACTTGATATTTGAAATAAAAAGTTGCATCTCATTAAGGTGTTCCCTTTGCTGCAGCTTCCCAGGTTGTATCGTAAACTTGGGTGTGATCCATGGCTATACGACAGTTAACAGTTGTATGGCTTCTGACTGGCACCCCGAACAAAGATATTGACAAAATAGGTAGACACCACAAACAATAGGGCTAGATAGCTAAATTGGTAGAGCTCAGGCACGCTAACCCGGAGGTTGCAGGTACAAATCCTACTCTATTCAATTGTTCTTTGTTCAACCCCAAATTGAATCTGAATTTACCCGGTCAGTTTCCATTTCAGGTGGTTTATTACTTCAAAATACAAACAGAGTAGCCACAATCACTCAAAAGAGATTTAGCAGACTTTGTTTGTTTGTTTGGGTTTATTTTTGGGGGTGGGATTGGGGAGGGTTAGCCTCTTTAAATATTGACATTTTTACTGAAAGTCTAATCTGATCTAATCTAATCTTATCATGTAAGTGTTTAAAGTGCACCAGATACAGTTATCTCAGCACACTGTACAATTGTAAACAGCCCTTTAAAAAACAGTACCAGTAACAAGTTGAAATTGTAAAATGGTCAGAAGATAAGAGTTAACAATTAAAGTAATCAACAACCATAATACAAACAAAACAAATGAATTTTCACCAATACCTTCAAAAATAAAAGTAAACAATGACAACCAAGATAAGAACGAAACAAATGAGTTTTCACCACAACAAAAAATCAATTTCCAAAACAATTTATTAGCTTTCTAAAAGCACAACCCTAGAGTAAACATGTAGAATCTTACTTTCCCCTTGCAGCTGCAGAATTCACTTGCTGTAATGTGTTTCCGTCTTCTTGAGTACAGTCATTGAGTGCTTTAACTCCCTGATCGTCAAGCTTCTCATACAGGTCATAAATGTTGGGAGTCTGGATGAAGACGCGGCGTCTGGTTTCTGCGTACGCTTCATGCGCCGCCCACTCACGAAATAACTCACCATCTAAGAAGATGAAAAATAACCAGTTTATACATAAGTCACAATTAAAGCGGAGGCCGGGCGGCGTGTGCAATTTCTAGGCATCAACCTTTGAGTTTGACATGATCTGTGAGAGCGTTGTTTGAATTTTGACGTCATCTGCAAGAGGTCTACAGTCAGTGTCATCAAATTTCTGTTAGATAATATTTTTAAATACCAAGCTTCGTGAATTCACTGGCCTGATATTTCCTCAAGGTAATGGAAGCAGTTGCCTCCATTGCCTTGGTGTACCTTGAATGTTTCAATAGAAATACAGGTATACAATTTTACCAAGGAGAAAACGCCTTGGTTCCCTTGCCCTTGCGCTGCCCCCATTCCAATTCAGCCATGTAATGGTCTCATTTAAAGGGTCTGTATACGTTTGGTAATTACTCATAAAATTTATGGCAATAAAAACTTACTTGGTAGAAGTAAAGCAGCTTCTGATAGTATAAAGCATTTTGAGAAATATTTCACTTTGAAGTAATGTGGTTATGGAAAAAGATATAAGTTTTTATCCCCCCAAAATGTTTCTCAGATTGTGTATTCCAATTGCAGATTATTCTTCCTGCGTGGACATAACGGCTCCAGATTTTCGGCAATATCGAAAAACGCTACCACCCTTTGAAATAAATTTTCACTGGTTAATTTTATGGTATATCTGCAACTATATAGAATTGAAACAAACAGTGGGTTTCAATTACCAAACCTATACAATCCCTATATGGCTTGCATTGGTACATACCAACATCAGTAGTGAAATCTTGCAGTGGCGGGTACATCTGGTTTATAATGAACTTCCAATCCTCCAGGACCTTTTGGCCCAACTCCTCCACTGTCCTGAAGAATCTCACGGGTAAACCCTTGTTGACGATTCTTCTCTTGAGGTCCCGTACTCGCATTTCAACCTCTTCATTCTCGCATCGGTACACCTGAAAATTAAAGATGTTACAGCCGTTACTCAAAGGAATATTGCAAGTCTAATTCCTTCAAGAAAGTTGTATACCATGCCCGATATGTGGCACAGGGTGTGTGCCCCCCCCCCCAATGTTCCCATACTCTAACACACTGTTTCCCTCTTGTGAAAAAGTACCCCCCTCAAAACCTCTGAAGAATTCCTGAGATTCCCAGAACACAATGAAGACACAATAGGAGGGGGCAAACTGTGCCACATATCGAGCACCAAATAGAAAGTTAAACTGACTACATTGAGCAATTGAGACAATGACAAGTATAAAAGAAAAGACATTTACTCTAAAACGAATAGAAATTTTTTCTCAACAGCATAAAGCAAGACATTCCCACAGACATTTTGTAAGTGTCTGACACTTTGGATGAACTAGTGATACTCTTTTCAATATTCCCCAACAGTTCTGAAATGCAGCGAATGTTAGTCTAAAGAACAGAGAACAGACTGTTTTAAATGCTATGACCGCCATGTGTCTCTCCCCTGGTTTTTTTTTAAAGCATCATCACTTTCTTCCGAGAAGAGATTACTTGCACATGGACGTTATCCGTAAACTAGTTATTCATCATTGTGTAAAAACATCTTAAAATGAGGGAATAGAAGAGTGCTTGCTGATGAGGTCTTAAAAAGACAGGCAGGGTAGTAGCTGCAGTTTGTGCGATAAAGGACCAAGCCGACACACACATGGCTACACCAATGAACTGTTTAATAAATTTACTTTATTTTTAAAGTGCTGCTTGATTATTTAATGACAATAATAATAATAATAATAGTTAGTTTTTATATAGCACTTTTCACGCCCGAAGGGCGTCCCAAAGCGCTTCACATTATTACCCCTGGTCACTGGGCGTTAAATCATTCCTTAAACCATCTCAGCTCCCTGGGGAGTATACAGCCTTGTGCAACAAATTCGCTACTCGGCTAAATCAATCACAAGAACCATCTCTGCCCTCACAGGTACCCATTTACCCCTGGGTGGAGAAAAGCTTATGGTTAAGTGTCTTGCTCAAGGACACAAGTGTCACGACCGGGATTTCAACCCACACTCTGCTGATCAAACACCAGAGCTTGAATCCGGCGCTCTTAACCGCTCGGCCACGACACCCCACAATGACAGTGTTGTAGTCAAGTACTTTTCAGTTGAGTTGAGCATCAAGTACTGCCGATTACTAGGGTGGCCAAGTAGTACTCATGTACGAGTAATTGGGCCATCGAGTACAAGTGTCCACGTATCGAGTGATATCTGAGTACCGAGTCCAACAGCCGAGTACAATCACTAACAAAAATACTGCAAAATGAGGTATAAACACATTTGTTGTTTTTTGACTTATTTCTAGACAACAATGTATGCTTGTTGAGATAACCATGATCTTTCAAACATAAAAACATCAACGACAACTTCAATTTACTTTTAATTGATTCTATCAGCACATTGGGATTTACAGTGTAAACAAGTGTCAAAAATTTAACTCTTGTATAGGAAGGCGGAAAGGAAAGTAGCATTTTGTCCACGAGTTCTTCAAATCGAGTCCTGAGTATATTTTCAGTGAAGTTTGAGTAGGGCCTACTGGTTATTTTTTCAATCGAGTATCGAGTATGAACTTTGAGTATGAGTATTTTGCTTCCCGAATATGAATTTGAGTAGGAGTACAATCAAAACAGAACTCGAGTATGAATACCGAGTAAGAGTATGTGTACTGAGTACGAGTACTTAAACACTGGAAAATGAACCTAGAAAAACAAGCCCCAAAATGTGTTCGGCAATTGGATAAAGTTACAAACTTCGCACAGGTAAGGTTGAAGTGAAATAGCCAACAAATTATTCTGCCCAGACCCGTCAGACCCTTCTCCGTGTCCATCAGAGAAAGAGTGCCACTAGGGGTAGCTTCAGTAGACCAATCTAAAGACTCCTTGCATATAGACGTCACAAACTCAAACAGCACCCTCACTGCAGTCAAGGGAAGACCTATCATTGACTAAGAGCTGTGCATGAATGCATCTTTCCATTGTTTGACCTCAGCGATGACGGCATGCAGGCTTATGCAAGGGATGGTGACTGCTCTATGTTCTTAAACCCCTTGTGATAGCCTACAAGCTAGGGTTAATGGCGTGTCCAGCGGATAAGAGCACCGGACCGGACTCAAGCTCTGGTGTTTCTGATCAGAAGAGTGTGGGTTCAAGTCCCGGTCGTGCCACTCTAAGCAAGACAATAACCATTATTGCTTATCACCTAGTACAAATGGGTACCGGTGAGAGCTAGGGAGTAACCTGTGATGGACTGGCAGCCTGTCCAGGGGGAATAGAAATATTCTCAGTTGTTTAATTCCAAGGAAACCAGAACACCAGCCTGATGAGCCATAATGGCTCAGGGCAGACTTTACTTACAAGGGTTAGAATTAGGAACATACATTTGTAGAGTGTCGGAACATCTAGAGCTGTCGGAAAATAGGTGTGTACACCAGGATCTATAAAGCTAAGGAGAGACAAAAATTTACCTTCAGTTTTTCCTCTCTCTCCACATCTGTTAGATCAGTGAATTTATCCTCAATGTGTCGAACATCCCTGAAGTAGAACCGGGAGTACTGGCTGTCATTTAGATATGCAGCCTGTATGATCTCTAGCTCTGTTATGCTACAGCACTGATAGGCTTCCTGAAGAATCCAGTTGTGCCCGTTGGCTGCTGCGACGTGGTAGTTCTTATCAAGCCAGTTGATGTTCTCCTCTTTGATGATGTCATCAAGGTTTGCGTCGGTCGAGAGCAACTCTGCATCGATGGGTCGATGGGAACCATAACGCTCCCCGAGGAGACAGATGAAGAAGGGACTGCAGGAGTTGATGTAGTCCAGGCACAGGGAGATCACATTCCCGGACTGTGATTGCTCCTCGTTGATCCCCCAGCGGAGGTCGATCGGACTGAAGTGGGTGCCACGCTCATGGCAGAGACTGTTGAGCTGGGGGAAGACTCGCTTGACAAGGTGGTCTCGTTCCTCAAAGAAGTCGACAAATGTTGAGGAGATGAAAGGTCGGATTGGCTGGCGAAAGGAGATCTGATGTCGGACACCGCTGAAGCTACGCTTGAAGGATCTCTCTGGCTTACCCATTGTGGTAGATTGAGTAGCTTCAACTCACAGGTCCTTCATTGTGAGTGTTCTCAGCGGAGGTACATCTCTACACAAACTGAGCACCACCTAAAAATAATAAAAAGTGGCATGAACCACATCAACATTATAGAAAACTGTGTGCTGGTTTCATGATGCCAAACTAAATATCATGTAAATACAAAAGTTTACAAGACAATGATTTCGGAATGGAAACAACAGTTTTAGCCCAAGTAGCACTTAGAAGCAGCGTTGAATTCTGCAATTTCATACATTTCTTTTCCCAGGTCCCGTTTCACTTTGTCATTCACTTAAAGAATTCTGATTCACTTCCTGGCACCTGCCAATAGCTCATTAGTCAATGCTAGACACCCAAGGTTATTCATGTTCAACCTACTGGTGGAAAGGCAATCCTTTTTAGACCACATTTCCTTTGATTGTGTAATAAATAGCAAACCCTGAATATTGAATCTCATTACAGTCGTATTCCTAGTCCCGGTGTCTAGCCAAAAACTGTCCGCTGCCAAACAGTGTTTACGGAGCCTTGCCAAATAGTGTCCGAATAGTGTCCACATTAAGCGTATCTCTTATGCACGCCTTGCCATTGAGCTGCCAATTAGACGTTGTACATCCTTATAATTTGTTTTCATCTATATTTCGTCTTTCACAATTTTATTTGAACGCTTATTATCTGTGATTATAAGGATTCGTAACACTTCATCATCTTAACATTTAGCACTTTCTCACATCATTTTAATGTTTAGGTTTTACTTCGTATTTTGTTAAACATGAATTTGATTTAGTATTTCTCTGGTTTGATATGCTTACTTTTGATAATATTTATGAGTATCCCTGTCAGTTTTCACAAGTTATTGTTTCTAAGATTTAATCCCACCTTTTATCAATTTGTTTCTGTGTACCTTTTAGTTTCTCATTTTTCCGTCTTTTTCACTTGAAGGAATTTATGATTTTAAAGGTGATCATGGCCGAAAGTGTTGATTCCTGCCAAATACGGTCTATTAACTTCTTGCCAAATACTGTCCATTCGTGCCAAATATTGTCCGGTAACTTCTTGTCAATGCTGTCCATATTCCTGCCAAGTACTGTCCGTTCCTGTCCTTTCGGCGTGTTCGCCCAGACCATGGAGGAAGGAAGAGACCCAGGTATTTAGCATGTAAAGTCATTTAGTGTGCTGAAACCAACTGACATGCATGCTCAGCACTCCTGGTCCCCAGCAGACACTTTTTGACATGACACCAGATTGCAAGGTATATTATTACTACATACCACATCTATGTATAAAACACTGGAAAACACCGGAATATACAGGAAAATACCGGAAAACTACCGAAAAAACCCTGAAAACTACAGGAAAACACCAGAAAACTACCAGAAAACACCGGTTTGTTTCCTTGTTCCAAATCTGTAAATTAAAGTAATTTTCTTTTGTCTGCAACACTCAAAAAAGAGCTACAGGAAAACACCAGAAAACACCGGTTTGTTTTCTTGTTCCAAATCTGTAAATTAAAGTAATTTTCTTTTGTCTGCAACACTTAAAAAAGAGCTACAGGAAAACACCAGAAAACACCGGTTTGTTTCCTTGTTCCAAATCTGTAAATTAAAGTAATTTTCTTTTGTCTGCAACACTCAAAAAAGAGCAAAGTATGAAACTTTACGTTTATGTCAGAGGACAAACTCCTCATCTCACTTCACCATTTCCCATAATTTCACCATAGCTGTAATCTTCCTCTACAAAAAAGGTTCTAGGAATCTAGTGAAAAAAAGGAAATTAACTGACATAAAACTCATGCTGAAAGTGAAGTGAAAGTGAAAATTATCAAAAGCATGATGAAAAGGGCACCACCTTAAAACAATGATTGAAATTTCAGCAGATTTACTTACATGAATGATGTATGTAGCCTACTTCAGCAATGCTTGAGCATGTCGCATTTGATTTTTTTTATTATTTTTCCTCATTGAACATAACCGTCCTGATGACTACCTACTGTCTACTTCTGTGCTCCTGGTCATGCTGGTTTGTTTACAATAACTAGAAACCGTGCAGGAACATGCTGTGCATGTAGCCAGTGCAGTTGAGTTCTAAATCTAAGGCAAACTGTTATCCACCAACAAATGCAACGTCGCACCAATATTAACTTTAGCTACATCACTAGCATTCACAACAAGAAAGAGCACAGCTTTTGAATTAGTCTAGTCGTGAGTTGATTTTCGACGATTTGTTGACCAAACGACAATCAATCAATATTTTCAGACTCAGGCGACCGACGGAAGGGAGAATTGTAGTCGTTGTTTAATTCGTTGCCCCGCAATTCGCTTGAGTCGACAAGGCCGTTAGAGGGGGTAAACTACAACCACCTTGCGCGCTGAAAAAAACCCAATTAAGGCAAAACAAACTTTTATTGGTGTTTCTGTATTTTGTACGAGCTTAATTTACCGACAGAGCATATATGCGATTTTTTGTATCCTTACATGCTCTATAAGTTGGTGTAATATCTACATAAGTAACCTGAACCAAACCAGAAACCGTGCTATTTTCTATGATTCCTTCCATGATTTCACGATAGGCCTACACACAACCTTGCGATACGTGGCCGTTATGCATGACCCAGTTTAGTGCTCCATGATTTTGAAATTCGTTCCCATGAAATATTAATGCTTTTATATTCACGCATGCGATACAGACACTATTGGTGGGCAAATGCTATAAGCCAGTTTGAGATATGGTGGACCGACACAAATAAAATTTGGGTATATTTGGCATTTAAATACATTAAAAAATGGGGGGCGGACCACGGGGACACATCAGTATAGTGCGACTTGTTTCCACGTGCCGCCCCCTACCCACTAAGGAAGGTAGGCTACGCCAATTAGGTCACCGTTTTGTTCTTGCGGTTCTACGATAATCTCAGTAAAAATAATGCCCTGTGAGTGACATTCATTTCCATAATTTATTTTATTGAATGCATATTCTGCTAGAAAACATTATAATGTCTTATTTGGTTATATTTAGTAAAAATTAGCCCATTAATTTGCTTTTGGTTGCTTCTTGATTTTGATTCATGATATAATGTCAGAAGGCAATTTTCCCACAGAAACAGACATCAAAGAAAAGACCCATAGACGACCAGTAATGTGCATTTAACTGTGAGTGTATAGGCTAAAGTTAATTTTGTTTATTATGCAAACTTAAACAGCCTCATGCGTGCTTCTACCGTAGCAGAAGCCTTTTCTCAAAGTCACGACGCCCACGCCAAGTTGGCTCACACTGCTAGAGCAATCCAGGCAGTGGGAAAAAAGAGTAGGGCCTAGGCTAAGAGGAGCAGGATCGTGCTTTCCCCCATGGTGCATGATCCTTTCTCTATGGTTTGAAGAAGCAATTGGAGTAACAAAGAAAAGCTCAGAAATGAGACACAATAAAAACCAGAACACAATTTATCCAAATTGCCTTTCTAGGATGCATCGGCGCAAAAAGGATTATGTCTTAGGGGGGCTCAAAAAAAATTAACGAGTGGGGTCCAGGGGCCGGCCTGACGGCCCCTGGTGGGGTCCAGGGGCGAAGCCCCGGTGGGGGTCCAGGGGGCGAACCCCCCGTAAGCTCTGGGCTTGTGGCGTTTTGGGGGTGAAAAATCAAGCCTCTTTATGCTTAAAATTTGAAAAATAGACACACTTTTTAAGCACTTCTGATCATATCGGCCTACATCTTTAATGTTTTATTTGAAAAGTCTAATAAACGCCAAGCTTGCGAGAGAATCTCGTGCTGACATCTCTGGAGTCTGGATTGCAAGTTTTCAGTGATGTTCGGCCTCCCTCTTGTTAGAACTTATTGCCACTCAACTGGGTCAGGCAGATAATGCCAGCATGGAGTCCCCAGAATGTTGTGAACGCTGTACATTGTCGGCAACAGTTTTTGTTTTAAATAATAATGCTGTGAATTACTATCAGGTTTTTTAAATAAAATTCAAGTGTAGTACTGTACAGGCAATCCTTTAGGGGGGAAAACATTGAATGCCGGAACCACTTGAGACCAACGCGAGACATATTTTATCCTGGACAAAGTGACCCGTTGGTTTCAAATGCTTCATATGTTTTTGTGGCAAATCTAAAGAGTGAGATAGATATCATAAAAGTATGGTGTGCAATATCTGTCATCTTACATCTCGCACCTCGCGTTATCGAATCTCTCATATAAAAGAGTAATTTTGGCAGAAAGAAAAAAATTGCGAATGGCATAGAATGAAAACAAAATCATGCCACCGGAAATAAAAAACCCCCAATAACTACACATTGCACACACACACTACGACTTTTCTCCCTCCCCTTCCCTCTCCTTTCTTTCCTCCCCCCCCCATTTTTTTTTTCGGGGACCCTCTTGGGGGGCTCACCCCGAGCCCCCTTGGGTGCGCCGTTGCTAGGATGCCATCACAACTTTTACAAATAGCCCATGGTGCCCTGATTTCACTGCACTAACGTCAAGGCAAACTTACTGCGCCTCTCAGTGCCTTTCGTGAGTCGCAGCAGGGTTGCCTGGATCATGAAGGAAGGAATTCCTTCCTCCATGCCTGGATGCAGGCCCTATTGATTAAATACAATACTCCCATTATATCAATGACATCACGCCACAGTGTCCATTCATCCTAATAGACAAGTTTACTACGGAAGCATTAAAGGGTACGTCTGTATACGTTTGGTAATGACTCTGAAAAATAGCAATAAAAACTTACTTGGTATAGAAGTAGCCTACAGCACCTTTGGATAGTATTAGTATAATGCATTTTGAGAAACTTTTCACTTTGAAATACTGCGGTTATGGAAAAAGATGTCACTTTTAATCCCCCGCCAAAAATTTGAATCTGAGAAGCGTTACTGACAGTAACGTTTCTCATATTGTGTATTCCAATTGCATATATTTTTCCTCCCCGGACATCTATCGCTCCAGATTTTCGGCAATTATCTCAAAAACGCTAGCACAGGTTAGTTTATGATCTACAACTACGATTGAAGGGTTCCAAACAAACATCGCCTGAGCTGCAAGAGGGGATGTGGTTGACGGGATGAAATAAATGAACACATTTATTGGTTATAACTGTCACGACTCAAATTTCAAAGTTTTCTGTCCTTTGGGTTTATTTTAATTTTATGGGATGAACTACGATGTTTGATGAATCATAAAC
Organism: Plazaster borealis; assembly: GCA_021014325.1. Taxonomy (NCBI): domain Eukaryota; kingdom Metazoa; phylum Echinodermata; class Asteroidea; order Forcipulatida; family Labidiasteridae; genus Plazaster; species Plazaster borealis. The sequence continues at coordinate 32,764,178 of CM037474.1, read as the reverse complement.
CAAAAAGCTTTAGAAACTGTGACCCTTCCAGCAGTGCTGGAGGTCTCGGGGGGGAGGGGGGAGGTCTCAAGGATTTTGAGGTGTCAACATGTCATGTTTGTTGAGGCATGAGGTATCCGGTCTTGTCTCTCGATGTACGCCATACAAAAAAAAAGTTCCTGATGTAATGTGACGGTCGGTCTCTGAGCTTCTTAATCTTTAGTCTTGGTGCATGACGTTCCTCTTGATATTCTACTTGTGGCATGATGTGTGCTAATTCACCGATTTTTGCCGAGGTGCATAACAACGTCTTGTATCCAAGACTACAACCTCCCCGTGCAGGCACCGCGGACTCGCCCGATCGCCTCGTCCCCCCATGAACAAAAGCTGCGAGAGGTTTTGGGTACGAGTTGACTTGTTTCCGTGGGTACGAGGGAAGCCACCCAAGCCACCGTGCATTGCAAATTCCTCATAATAAAAATGGAGGCTAGCTTAATAGATTAACGTAGTGTAGCTAACATCGCCGGCTGAGGTGAAATCAGGTCGTTCTGCCGGCTAATTCACCCTTTTTCTTCAAGAAGAAATGTAAGTTTGTTTTTGGATTACGGTACATGTAGTTTTCTTGATAACCGGAGGAATAATAGGCCTATTTTTGGTTAGTTGCGTTTCCGACTGAACTGTTTTCGATTGTTGAATTGGAAATGGTGTGATTGGTTGTTGTAATTATAATATTATAATGTAATTGTAATTTTGGTAATATTGAACCTTTTCACAATTCAGAAACACATCGTCTGATTTTGTGTTTGATTTGTAGCATCATTTTCTTAATTTTCAACAATTTATTTTGGGTTGCATTGGCATCCTCACGTTGGGTTGGGTGGTGGGGGACGTCCGTATCGGAAAACACCTATTTATTTTTGTAAATATTTTTTGTTTCATCATCAGTAGTCTAGCGCCTAGCTAAATAAGCTAGTGTTGGGCGCAATCTTTAAAAATGGCAATTTTTTCAATTCGCGCAAGCCAATTAAATTTTGTTTGAACTATAGTCTGCCCACGCAAATAAAAATTGCACAGCTGAGGCACGAAATTGGCAAGAACTACATGGTTTGCATGAATAATTCCTTTTTTGGGACACAATGGCGGTTTACAACATTGTCAGACTATCTAGAGACAAAAAACGGGGTTGCAATTGTCTTTCAAACGAATTGTCAAATTTGAAAGTTGCAGCGCAGTTTATTATCAACACGGGAATCTGCCAGCCCAATCTTGGACTGCATCCCAGCATCCTAGCTTTGTCCCTCACTTTGTCACAAGAAATTCTGAACTTACAGTTCATGAGCAACCCTGTTTTTCGACATTCTTCACAAGTTTTTAAACATAAGTATCGCTTCAGACAGAAGTTATTAACTTCTTAACTGTGAAGATCGAGGAGAACGCTACTTCGAACTTACCCTTTTAACCTCTGGACGTAAATTCTCTTCTTACAGCATATATTTCACGACAAGTGGCAAGAATTATGGTTGAACGACAAAAATCATGCGGTTTTCAAAGTTTGCGCCCTAGTTTTCTTGCACAAATTTTAAAATTATGCAAGGAAATAAAGTTTGCGCCGTAAAAAAAAAGAAAAACCGTGGGAATTTCTATCCATGTTATGCAACTCAGTGACTCCTCGCTCTCATCCTCACAATTCATCTGAGTGATAATGCCCTCTTTTGACTCAATTTCCTTAGGCCATGTTTAAACAATCCGATCCTCACCATATTGCATGCTTAAACATGGCCATGTGATTTCCACGCAACCAATCACAATGGATACTGTCCCAGGTATTTATGAAAAGGATATATCTTTCAGAAAGAAGTAAATTTGTTTGAACTTTACTAGTATTACATAAAGTCAGCGTTCTATCTCAAAAGTGTTCCAAAACTGTGGACAAATGCTGCTTTTAAAGACACCGAAAGCAGTCAAAATTCTATCCAAGTGTTCCTTTCAACGGTGAAAACCATCCGGCTTTAATATGAAATATGAGCTAAGGTAGTAAAAAAAGCTTGCAGACTAGTCAAACTACGCTAACTGGGTCTGGGTGCGTCTGGCAGTGCGTTTATCTTCAATCATCTGATCATGAAGGCTGCACTCAAAAGGAAAAAGAAGAATGGGGTAACTTCTGCAGTTTTTGGTTAAGTTTAGGCATGCAACTCTAAAACAAATTATAGGCCTACTTTGATATCCCACATTATTACCTCAGTTACATCAATAACCTCAGGCCAGGGTACTGCTATCTTGTCTTGCTTTCCCTAAACAATAGACTAGTCCACTAAGCCCCGCCCACCAGTGCAACTGTCGATTTTATGCTCATGGTGCATTTAACATTATTACCCCCGGTCACTGGGCCATTTTTGTTTAAATTCCCTAAACCATCTCAGCTACCTGGGAGTCTCAGTATACAGTCTGTACTGCCAAGTATGTAGCGCACTAAGCTAAAACAATCACAAGAACCACCTCTGCCGTGACAGGAACACCCATGTACTCCTGGGTGAAGAGAAGCAATTATAGTTTTAAGTGTCTTGCTCAAGGACTCAAGTGTTATGACCGGGATTCAAACCCACACCCCGATGACTAGCTACCAGAACTTGAGTCCGGTGCACTAGACTGCTGGGCCAGGATTCGTTACTGTTTCCGAGAAGTGAGTGATTCAGGCGTGGGTGTCACATGTTGTTCAAAAGACACTCCCAGATGCCTAGTGAGCATCATAACATCAAAAAAAAAGTGAACAAAAATTGCAGTTCTTCTCAAGATGTCTTAAAGGGTCTGTACACATTTGGTAATGACTTTGAAAATTAATGGCAATAAAAACTTACTTGGTAAGAAGTACAGCAGCTTTGGATAGTATAATGCATTTTGAGAAACTTTTCACTTCAAAGTACTGCGGTTATGGAAAAAGATATCCCTTTGTATCCCCAAAAATTTGAATTCACAGATAGTGTATTCCAATTGCAGATTATTCTTCCTGCGTCGACATAACCGCTCCAGATTTTCGGCAATATCCCCAAAACGCTACCACCTTTTGAAATGAAATTTTTACAGGTTAGTTTTTATATGCTATCTACAACTATATAGGATTGAAACAAACAATGGGCTCAAATTACCAAACGTATACAATCCCTTAACCCCAGACCACTGAGCATGCCTGTGAGAGGCCACTTTGAATATACCGCAAACAATGTAAGGGCTACATGTATGTTGCACGAGGCAAATTACAGGCAACAAGTTCAAGGCAATCTCCAAGAGGATCGAACATGCAAAATGTTAATTTCCACATAATTTAATTGGGGACAGTATTATGTGGCAAAGACAAATGTATGTTGTACCACCAAAGTTTTCCTTTTGCATGCAGTGCAGTTGGTTGCCTGTAAAAATTTGCCATGTTTGGCATGGCCTTACTTAATGTAATAATTTCAAAAGGGATAAAGAACATTTTTCTCAATTTTACCCTTACACTGTTGTGAGAGAAAGAGAGTTGGCTCTCAGGGGTGTACCCCACTAAATAAACTCCCATAGCATACAAAGCAAAATGCTAAACATTCAAAAATACAAAAAAAATACTTAGAAGTCTCACAGTTTTTACGGTATTTAAAGGGAAAAAACTTGAACTTTTATCCTCTGCTCAATTTAATATGGGGAGTCCCAAGGCCCAGAGAGTTATTTTCCCTCCAAATAAAAACACCCCATACAGCAGTGATATTTTTCAAACGTCGAGCATCAATCTTGAAAAAGGTCCATACACCGCTCGGCAAATAGGACAATTTTTTCAGGGCCTATGTCATCCAAAATACCTCAAGTTGGAAGTCAACAACCCCATTTCACAATTGGGCAAAAATACACTGTATTGGCCTCTCAAATCTGTCTTATATAGAATATTTTGAGGGCCTACAAAATATTTATGAGGCCGAAGCTCTGTTTTCTCCCTGTATAGTAGGGTGCACCCTCAGGCAATTTCTTATCGATATTTGTTGAATGCACACAGTGGTGCTTCACATAAAACAACCTAGGGTCTGATTTAATAAAGAGCTTAGACTGATCTTTACTGTGTAGGCCTATCAATCTTAACTGCTAAGCAAAATTTGATGTCACAATACAAACCACTATAAACAGGGATATTATAACAACTCGTGAAATGGAGCCCCGGTGTATCAACACAGATGTAAACAATTCAAGGGGGCCACTCTCTGAAAGAAAGTCAGCCTCATATTAAAGGCAGGGTATACTTTTGGTAATTGTCAAAGACCAGTATCCTCACTTGGTGTATCCCAAAATATGCATACAATAACAAACCTATGAAAATTTGGGCTCAATTCAAAATCAAAGTTGCAAGAAAATAATGAAAGAAAAAACCCACCCTTGTTGTATAGAATTGTGTGTTCAGATGCCTGAGAAAGGCTTCATGCCTGAAGCCTTTCTCAGAGTTCAAATTTTTGGGTGAAAAATTACCTCTTTCTCTAAAAACTACATTACTTCAAAAGGGGTAATTTCCAACAATGTTTGATAATATCAACAGCTCTCCAGTGCTCTTTATCAAGTAAGTTTTTATGATCATTAATTTTTGGATAAATTACAAAAGGTATACCCTTCCCTTTAACAATTTTATAACCAAGAGTAATGCCCATAGCACATACACACTGCACTGATACATTTTGAACATCATAATAAATGCCATAGGCCGAGTTATGTTTATTATCACTGTTCAAGTGAATCCTAGAGTACTATACTGTCTTCCAGACTCATGTTGCCATAGCAACCCATTTCATCCCGCTTGGTTGGCAGGCCGTCATCTCAGTCATCCTTCAGACTGTATTTATTGACGTGATCAGGTCGCCTGAGCTTTCTCATTTGCATCCACGTAAATTGTTAAGAGAGCGTGTAGTTTATTAAAATTAGTGATGTGGAGGCACACTGTAATGATTGTATCCACAAGGGATTATTTTGTTGCTTTCCGTGCAGTAAGACAAGGATGATTACAACAGTGCAGCACGTCTGTGTACAAGTTTGCAATCTATTCTGGTACTATGGTTAAAGGGTCTGTATATTTGGTAATTGGAACCCACTGTTTGTTTCAATCCTATGTTGTAGATATATGCCATAAAACTAACCTGTGAAAATTTCATTTCAAAAGGCGGTAGCGTTTTTGAGATATTGCCGAAAATCTGGAGTGGTTATGTCTTACGCAGGAAGAATAATCTGCAATTGGAATACACTATCTGAGAAACGTTAGTGCAGTAACGCTTCTCAGATTCAAATTTTTTGGGATAAAAAGTGATATCTTTTTCCCTAACCGCATTACTTCGAAGTGAAAAGTTTCTGAAAATGCATTATACCACCCAAAGCTGCTGTACTTCTTACCAAGTAAGTTTTTATTTCCATTAATTTTCAGAGTCATTACCTAACGTGTACAGACCATTTAATTTGTGTAGACGCTGTCAGATCTGTTAAACCTGGACTAGTTTGAATCTAAGCTACGTACATAGGACGCACAAATGACTGCTGAGAATCAGAAACTTCCCAAGCCAAACATTCAAAGGATTTTTTAGTCTTGAGTGATCGTCTCCACAGTAATGTTCTTCAGCTCTGCATGAATTTTTTTTAAAAACGATGTTATCAGCTAGAATAATCTTTTGCAATTAATTTGTGAAGTTGTCGGCCAAGTTCATAGATTTGGCCATTAGTGAATTTGACTTGACACATTTAAACGTACTAGCCTTAATTGCCAAAATGATGTGGAAACCCAACATACATTGCATTTAGTTTTAGAGCCAATGATTTTCCGTTTCTGCAAAGTTCAAACCTCACCTTCACAAATCACCAACTGGCCCCAGTTAAAAAACACTCTATATCTATAAACAGAAAGTTTCCAGTCCAAAATGAAATCAATGACTTGTGAAAACAAAACCTGCAGAAACGGAAATTTTGGCTAGGAACCTGTTTTTGCAGAGCAAACCTTCTTAAAACTCGTCAAAGACTTGGGTGAAATTTTTCTTTCTATAAAATGTTTTATTTATTTTCCTACAGGGTTACGAGATAACTATGCTGTGATGAGGTAATGTGGTGTGCTGCCTGCCCTTTGTAGTAACCCCAAAGACTCCCGCCAGTTCCTTAACCGGCGTGCAGCATCCTCATCAAGATGAAGTCCTCCTCAGTCAACAGCCAACACCCCTCGGAGTCCGGCTCCCATATAAGCTCTATCCAACGACCCACGGCCAAGTACGGCAAGCTATCGAACACTGTCAGGCAGATTACACCGGGACCCTGGCAGTGTGCCATGTTCTGCGGAGGCAAGAACTGCAAGTATGATAACCCAGCCAAGTGGACAGAGCATGAGATGGCCCTGGATGGACTGTATTCCTCTTGGTAGGTTTGGTTGAGAGCTTCAGGCCTGGGCCCAATTTCATAGAGCTGCTTAAACACAAAAAGAAGCTAAGCATAACAAGTTAACGCTTACCAGAATAAGGTTTACCAGCCAAACTACCATGTCACAAGTACAATTTGTGACTGGTATCCTGCTCATTTCTGCTAAGCAGAAAATTTTTAAGCAATATTTTCTGCTTAAAGCAGCTCTATGAAATTAGCCCTGGTACTTCATTTCGAGGAGGGCAAGAATTTGTGTTCCTAAATAACATGAATAAGGGGCACTTTTATGAAGGAAATTTAAAATTCCCCATGAACATTTCAAGGGGCACAAATGTAATGACCAAGGGCATGGAGGTTTATGCATTTGTTGCCTCTGGATTTCAGGTCCAGTGAAAGTCCTGTGGTCTAGTGGAGATTTCGTGAAAGTCAAGCCCTGATCATATAGCTATGGTTAGCTCTTCTCTGGAGCGCTTGTTTGGGACAAATCAAGTATAATTTACGGAAATAAGCTGAAATGCAACTGATGGTCAGAGTAACTTAAGAAATTGGATTTACAAATTTGAAAACAAATTTGTGAGTCTGTATCAGTGCTTAGGGGTTAAGTTGTGTACCAAAATACAAATCTGTATTCAACGTCTGCAGTATTAATAAGTTTTAACAAAAATGCATCTGTTTGGTCCTCAGGGTTGGTGACAATATTTTAGCAATGGCGAGACCGTCATCAGAAGCACTTGAGAAATTCAGCATCGTGGATCAATTTATTAAGTAAGTGTTCATATATGTATTCTTATAATTGTCTTCCTTAAAATTGCAATTCATTATCGGCGCGTTTTAAAGGGCAAGTACATCATTGCTGTTCGGAATAGTGAGTAACTTTCCATTCTTAAGTTTTCACACCATGCCGTGCACATTCATAAAAAAGTATGTATTTCAATTGCAACAGTCGGTCAGAATAGGCAGCGGTAATTTTGGTTGCCTTCAAATGCTCTTTCTCAACTTTGACAGCATTCGAGATGAAATATTTCTCTGGGGGATTTGTACTGGTGTGAACTTTTCGATCAGTGAGATTTCAGATCAAATTTTATTTTTGATTTTTTACTAACTTTCGTCACCGTGGTCAAGTGGTAAGACTGCCGGACTTACAATCACAAGAATGTTGGTTCGAATCCTACCAAGCTAACCACAGATTTCACAATGACTTGAAATAAGTATTGTCGTCTAGTTACTTAATCACAATTGATTGATTTGTGCAATTCATAATCATAGACATTAAAATAATTTTTGTATGAGAGAGATTGGCTGTTGCCAGCTTGGCGTTTATATCCCCCTGTCGGAGCTTTGCCAAGTTCCCTTGTTGGGAAGATCATCAAATCAAACCCTATACTTTGTCTTTAATTCTCAACTCTCTACTAAAGCAAACAAACAATATTTTATCCTTTCAGCCATGGTATCAAGTCGGTCATCAACCTCCAGAGACCAGGGGAGCATTCAAGCTGCGGCAATGCCCTTCAGAGCAGTGGATTTTCATATGAACCTCAGCAGTTTATGGAAAAAGATGGTAGGTGCACTGCTCAATGTTGCTTTATGGTTCAATTTTTGACCTTGTGTTTTTCAAACTTTTTTCGGGCTGTGGATCTAGAAAATACTGGGTGTATAAGCCATTCTGAGATACGGTAGACAAAATACTACAACACTATAAGGTTTGCGTAAATTTGTCTGTATATATATGTACACCCAAACAAAACAGTGCACCATACTAGGTTTAGTTTTACGTACATTTTTCTGTATTAAATCACCAAAACCACTAACAGTGCACTCCTATAGTGTCCAACATACAAGGCTACTACTAGTGCTGAGTAACATTGTGATGTGCAAATTGAACATAAATTATTTTAATTTTAATTTTATGGCCATGCATGAATTCCATTCAAGGTATTATCTTTTTCTTCTGTGTTTGTTATCCGTTTGACATTTTTTCTGAAGTATTTATTACGAAGATTGTGAAAAGTTCCTTTGGAACAACTGGCTATTTCATCATGCTTGATGGTCAGTCCAATAATTCTTACAGTCACGTATGGGACAGTAAGAAATGTCAATATAACAGCAGAATATAACAGCAGAAATTACATGTAACTTACAGTTCTGAAAACCTGCACTGTTCCTATGGTCAATGTCATGGGCCTCGCCCAGGGAAACTCATTCACTGTAGTAAAACATTTGTATCCATACAGTGCATTACACATGCTGCATCACACACATCTTGGGTGTAACAGACCCTCACATAGCATTTGAATGTCCCCACCAAAACCACCCAAGCATGAGGTTCCTTACTTCATCTTGATGCAAGAGGGCAGTGTTCAAGAAATCAACATAAAATTGTTTATTAGCATATTATTAGCATATTGCAGAACTTTTACTGGGGTAAAAGAAACACCTCAAATAAGGGTTTTTCTAAATAGATGTAAATTAAATAGTGAAAAGCAATATAAACTTTGCATAAATTTACAGAATAAAGTTGCCTCACAACGGGCAATATTTTGAATTTTCCATGATCCTTGATCTTTAGAGTTCTGAATTTGTTATATATTTTTAGCTCATGAACGATGCCATAAGAGAATAACTCTTCTTCTCTATTTGCTTTTGTTTTTCTTTTTTTCCTTGTGTATAGAGACCTTACAGTGATCTGTCCCTACATGTACACAAGAAAGTTATTTGAAAACACCAGGCATGATATTCTGTTTGATTTCTGTTTTTTGGGCCCTCAGAAAAATCAGCAAAATTGTTATTAAATAGCCTGAGAAGTCTATAACAGCCTTCACCATAATGTGATGTGATCAAGCTAAATGAGTTGTTTGTTGGAAATATCAGTATGGAGAAACAAGCCAAAACAGGCCAAAAGGGGGGAAATTTTCAAAATATTTTGTTTTGTAAATTTAAATGCCGAAATATATCTTATTTTATGTTGGCAACTTCCTTCCTGATAAATAACATCAAAAAGGGGTTAAAATTAGCATTGAAAGGAAATGGGCTGATGTAGTTTCAATAAACAACTCGACTGTAAACCCCCTTTTCTCAGTTTCATTCTCTCGCATATCTTGGTGTTTTCTACTTTCACAACTTTTGAACCAAAGGATGTATCAACATGGGTTTTAACAGTATTACTAAAGCATAGATTATGCTCTTTTCAAATTTATAAAAAAAACAAAAATTGCCTGGGTTGACAAACGACTCATTTTGCTTGATCACATCACATATAGGGAAAACCCTTGTACTCAATAAAATTGCCTACTTTTTTCCAAAGGCCAAGTATCATGCCTAAAGCCGTGTCCGAATTGGTGGCTACGGCTACAGCTACGGCTAGATTTCCGTGACATCATGCGTTGAAGTATAAGATGTCTTTAGCAACACCCTTAGCAACACCTAAATTTACATCTTTGTCTAGTTCCCTGTGTGCAATATCAATGAGTGATACTGATTCTTAATTTACCCAAAAGGGGATCAGACTGTTTTGCATTCCCAACTTCTGGCTGGTTACATTGGCCATTTCGGAAACCATGCACAGCTTTCATTTAGGCTCGGGCTTGAAGTCTGTCAGTAATTTTGAAAATGTTTGCTTTTGGTACGGGGCTTCAAACAGGTGAACTGGGCCCAATTTCATAGAGCTGTTTAAGCTAAAATGATTGCTTAAAAAATTCTGCTAGCACAAATGAACAGGGAACCAGTCATAAACTGTGCACATAACATGGTATTTTGGCTGGTAGCCCTTTTCCAGTAAGCAAAATTGTTTTGATGTTCAGCATATTTGTGTGCTTAATCCTAAGCCGGAGTGGAAGCCGGGGCTACGGTTTTAAAAATGGTCACTGACTGAAAAGAAAGAAGAAAAAAAAACCACCCTAAAATAAACAAAGAAAGCTGGTTGCAGTTTGATAAAGGTTATTAGTATTTGAAGCGTTTTGACCACCTTTGGAAGATGTCTCTATCAATGCTTCCATTATCTTTGCAGTATTTTTCTACAACTTTGGTTGGGATGACTACGGTGTTCGCTCGCTGCCTTCCATTCTGGACATGGTCAAAGTTATGTCCTTCACCTTAAAACAGGGAAAGGTGAGTCCATATCCTGTCCACTAAATTAACCCATCGACATACTTCATCAGACAGGACCACCAGCTTAAATACACCATACCTGATGCATCCATTGACTCATACCAGTTCTCATTCTACCTAAGCTCAGTGAGGTTTATGGAACCAGCTACCCCCACCAGCAGTGTACGCTACCTCTGATGGTATTTTCCAGAAGCTAGCCCTCCCAGCTCTAGGTGTTTTAACGCCTGGTTCTAGCTCAAGGTTCCTGTAAATTTATATACTTTTTACTTCAGGCATGCAACTCTTCCGCGTTTCCGCGGAATTCCGCGTTTTAAAAAAAATTATTAGCGCAAAAAAATACATTCCGCGGTTAGCGCGATCATAAGACAAATGATTAGCGCTAAAAAAATACATTCCGCGGTTAGCGCGATCTTAAGATAAATTCAACAATGCATTGTAACGCATGGTCTGGCCTCTGCCGCAGCACGCAATCCATTCTACTGCAGGGTCAATCTAAAGCCCACAGCAAGCAAAGCGTACGTTTACACACTGCGTGCGGTCACTAATAGCCGTGTGTACGGTCGAAAAATCTGGAACAGTGGAACGCACCCATGGCGCAGGCGAGTTGTGTGCTAAACAAAGTTATTATACAGCCTTGAAATGAGTCTAAGGTCGTGTCTTCGTCTGGCCCCGCTGTTTTGCAATAGTATAGTATACACGTGTTGTACATGTACATGTACATGTATGTGTGTGTGTGAGTTAGTTGTTAAATGTACATGTATACTGTGTGCGAGTTGTGAACAGTCGCATCTTCAAACGTGCGTCAAAATGACATCCAAAAGAAATGATATTTTAGAGCGGGACCGAGTGGTACCTGGCCAAATTAAAGCCATTGATAAAGGAGTAAAAAATACCTGGAAGTGGTTCTGGTTGGAAAAAAAAGATGTCGACGGTAAACTGCTCGCCGAAACCGTCCGGAAAGTGGACAAGCCAGGAATGGCATATTGTGTGGTGTGCAAGAGGGAGATCAACTATGGCAAGCGGGGACAAGTGGCTCTCACCGACCATTGTAAGGTGGCAAAGCATCGGGAGTTGATTAAATTGAGGAAGACTAACTATTGTTTCCCAGCTAATTATGAAATTTGCATAAAATTATTATTCCCCCACCCCCCCCCCAAAAAAAAAAAAAAAATCTGATTTTTATTTAGGCTACGTACGGTAATAATCATGTTAATGTACGTGATGCTGTAATCCTTACATTAGAATTACGGTGCATACATAGGCAAGGTGTTTTTCCATGTTATTAAGTTGTATAAAACACTTCACTTTGTCTTTGTCATACATGCTAAGAATAACACTTTTTAGGGTACCATTGTGGGTCTCGAAAAGTTTCCTCTTTTTTTTTCATCGAGCAGTTGCATGCCTGTTACTTGTACCTTTACTAATTAGTCTATCATCACTTTCACAAATGATCAGTGACGTCACCAGGGCCCATTTTCATAGCGTTGCTTAACGGTAAGCAAATTTTTGTGCTAACTGTAGCAGAAAAATTTCCTTGTTCATAAGCGTATTTCACAGATTAGCAAGAAAATTAGGCGGCCATCTTGCGCGTTCACCATGGATATTCATTTTCATACAGTAAGCACTGGAAGGTTAGCATGTTTTTTTTGTGTGCTTACGGTTAGCAGCGCCATGAAATGGAAACTCGCTCAGTAAGCACAAAATCGGCCGTTAAGCAGCTCTATGAAATAGGGCCCTAATGAACCCTCCTAGTATAGTTTCCTTCGAGAACTACCCTAGGGATTACTCTAGTCAAGACTAATTCACCTTTGAGAGACCATAGTGACTGCAAGTGGCTCTTGCCAAAATGCCCATAGCGACCACAAGATTTGACCTACTTCCACTCCACAAAAAAGGTCAAAGTTCAGGTCATGTCCTGAATTGTCATTTTCAATTGTAAATGTTACTGTCTCAGATTAAAAATATTGGGGATAAAAAGTGATATCTTTTTCCATAACCGCAGTATTTCGAAGTGAAAAGTTTCTCTAAATTCATTTTACTATCCAAAGCTGCTGTACTTCTAACAAAGCAAGTTTTTATTGCCATTAATTTTCAGAGTTATTACCAAACGTGTATGATACCTTTAAAATTGACAAAAACATTGTTCTAGAAATACCACAATGAGAAAAGGGTTGTAAGGGTATGATTGATATTGAAGTTGAAATTAACCTCCTTTCCTCTACTACCCTACTCAGCTGATACTTAATGGTACGTTAATTGTATACGACAGGTTGCAGTACATTGCCATGCCGGTTTGGGACGCACAGGAGTTCTCATAGCTTGCTATCTTATATATGAGCAGCGAATGGAAGGGGACAATGCAATACAGTTTGTTCGAGAAAAACGGTAAGACAGGTCATTTGACTCTCCCACAATTGGTACAATTTTTAAGGTAGTGATCAAGACCACTTTAAACCAGACAACTTAAAAAATAACAAGATACGATTTTGTTTCACCAATGTGTAACAAGCACGAGTCCTGTGGAAAGAAAACCAAAGAATACTCGGATGGGATTCGAACCCACAACCTCTATGTTCTAGATCAGATGTCTCGACCAAGCGTGCCCGGTGACAGGAGGCCATTTCAAATCCTGTAATTTGCAGTGGGTAGCGCAAACAATTTGCTATATGTAATAATTGCTTTGGGGATTAAGAAGAATATTTTGGTTGTACCTTTACACCGATGTGCGGTAAGCAGTGTGTACTTGGTGCTGTGCAAGTCCTGAAGGGAAACAATACACAGGCTTACTCATGTTGGATTGGAACTGACAAACCTGCGGCGTGTCGTGGCTGAGCGGATAAGAACACCAAACTCAAGCTCTGGTGTTTCTGATCAGCAGAGTGTGGGTTCGAATCCCAGTCATGACACTTGTGTCCTTAAGCAAGACACTTAACCACATGCTTCGTCCTTCGGATAGGACGTTAAGCTGTTGGTCCCGTGTGTTGTGTAATGCACGTAAAAGAACCCAGTGCACTTATCGTAAAGAGAAGGGGTTCGCCCTGGTGTTCCTGGCTTGATTGGCTGCATATTGTGCCACAGTACCTTGTAAACCATTACATGGTGCTAGGCAAAAGAATGGGTCTCATACTTCAACACATAACTCCACTTACCTTGTAGGAAAAATACTGAGCGTTTTGAGACACCCATCGGGAGTATAAAGCGCTATATAAGAACTGCGTATTATTAAACCTGTTTTCTAGAGCAGACATCTGCACCACTAGACTACTGAGTATGCCCGATGGTGAGAAGCCAGGGCCCAACTTCATGGCTCTGCTTACCACCAAATTCTGCACTTGCGATCACCATTCTTTGCTTACAGGGCAATCGCCAAACTTCTGCGCTAGCTTTGAAAGGGAAGAATGCTAATAGTAACGTGGACATCGCATGCGCACAAGCACAAATTCCCTGCTAACCTGTGAAATACGCTTGATGTGAGCGCAGAGTTCCCTGCTTCCGTAATCGCCAATTCTTTGCTTACGGTAAGCAGAGCCATGAAATTGGGCCCAGTTCATATCCTGTAATTGGCAGCATGTACCGCAAATAATTTAGTCAGTCCATTTCTCAAAGGTGAAATTATTTCAGGCAACATTTTTTGGGCAGTCAGGTTGGCATAGAGGTATCTTTCCTCGCCTTCCACCTCTAGGATTTCGGTTTGAATCCCGCTGGGTGCACTATGTGGATTGAGTTTTCAGTCCCTACCTGACCGGTGGGTTTTCCCTGGAATCTGGTGTTTCCTCCCACATCTAAAACTGAAACTTCCTTTCTTGTCCTCTCTCCTTTTGGATCTTGGCTAGTAAAGTGATTAAGTTTGCTCTTCTGAGAATCCTTGGCTTCACAACCAGAATTAATAAATAAAATTTTAAAAAATCATATAAAAAGAGATTCATTGTATGTTTATCTGCAGAGTTGGTTCCATACAGACTCCAGGACAGATTGAATGTTGTCAACAGTTTGCCAAGTTCCTCATCCCGTTCAGGGTTGTGTTTTCATTATGGTAAGTCAACGGGATACCTGTAGTTATTGAAGAAAGTCACTGCGGACTTGAAGAAATACACTCTGAATGATCTTTCCCCACTCTATACAAAATCAAGCGCTTCATGGCAAACCAAAAACCCAAACTATACTGTCATGTTTCATGTACATTAAATAACACCTAAGTAGACCCGTATCATTAGATTGAAGGATTGTTGGTCACCTGGTATCCTTTAATCGAACCATTACCGAGCCTACGTCATAAACCATGCACTTTGGTTCTATTCACAGTGCGTTTTTGTCCGATCCTTTTTGACTATTGAGCGCTAGACCACACAGCAGTACAAAGCACCCTTATATCACGAATGCCAGTATACAGTCTTGTACAGTTTGTTAAGTATTATAGTTTTATCCTCCAATCAAATGACAAAGATCAACGAGGATGCTATTTAACCCAAATAATCAAATTCGTCGGCTCAGTGATGTAAGGTCATTAACTGCAATTTCACATTATGTAATGATCAAAAGTACATTAAATTAAAAATGCGTATACATTTGAAACAAATAAATCAAAATCAACAAATAAATGTTTTACTTAGACAACGAATGTTTCTTTTTGCCAAACAAATACTTTGAAGACCACTCTTGATCAATAAACCACATTTACATGTACCAGGAGTTCCAAAATGTACAAAAGCAATTTTTTTAAATCCATACAAATTGCACTAATGACCTTATAGTCCTGAGCCGACCAATTCTCTCCATTGCACAAATGCAAACATTTAGAATGTTTTGCATTTGTGCAATTGTGTTCATAGTATTCTTTCACCACATGACATACTTTTTATGTTTGTGCTATAACATGTTATACTTTTCATATTAGTGTTACAATGTTATACTTTTCATATTAGTGTTGTAACATGATATACTTTTCCTATTAGTGTTATAACATGTTATACTTTTCATTTTAGTGTTATAACATTATAATTTTCATATTAGTGTTATAACATGTTATATTTTTCATATAAGTGTTAAGAGTTATAACATGTTATACTTTTCATATTAGTGTTATAACATAAACATGTTATACTTTTCCTGTTAGTGTTATAGCATGTTATACTTTTCATATTCTTGTTATAACATGTTATACTTTTCATTTTGTTTTGAAGTGATCCATGTGCGTACCCTTTCACACTGGACCAGTTTCTGATTAGACAGAAGCTAATGCTGCATGGCTATGAGGCTCGAGAATTAAAACATCTACCCAAGGTCAGGATAGATTATTATTTTTAGACTCAATTGAAAACTATGAAGTGTTTGCACAGTTACAAAGAAGTGTAAACAAGGAAACGTACCAACTTAAGTAATAGTGATAAAGTTAACATGTTGAGACTAGTAGCAAAATATGTACTGCATCTCTAAAATATTGTCCATGCCACTTTTTCTTACATGGTACAATTTTTATGTGCAAACACCTGGAAACATTTGTAGAAATTGAGCTAACTTAAATAATCCACAAGGGAAACTAACTGGGTACATATAAATAAATTTTAAGTGAACAAAGAGAAATTGACTAGAGCGTGACTTGAACTTACAACCTCTGGATTAACATGCCGGTGCTCTACCAACTGAGCTATCCAGTTTTGTTATTTGAAAGGATAATACTTTATATTTAAGGTTAGCATATCAGTGATTATTTGTCTTTTGGTATTGTAGATCGTGTGTGTTGTGTGCAATCGACTAAGTGTGCTTGCCTGCTGTATGACTAACCAGCAACCAAAAGGACGCCATGAGAATATGGACATGTTAAAGAAAACAGCACCATGTGCCTTCCCAAGCCAGAGAGAATCACAGAGTAACAACCTGATAAGCCCGAGGAATAAACCCCAGGGCAGGGTCAATGACGTACCCTCAAATAACAAGCTCCCCCCACTGAGACAGAGGAGCAACAGCCTGGAGAATGTTACCCAGGACAGCCTAGGTATCCCTCAGCCCAACGGCGCTGCGTTACGAGGGCGTGTCAGCCCCATGCTGGACTTCCGGCGGAACACCAACGACAGCAGCGTTGCATCGAGTGTCTCCAGTTCGGACGACGATCGCAGTATCACCGCCGAGGTTACCCCGCGACAGAACGCTCAGTTTGTGAGAAGTCACGGGAACGCTCACTCGACGTTGAAGTCCGCTCAGACGGGTTCCGCGGGGCGGATGTCTCGATCGATGACAAAGCGTTCCTCCTTGACGTTATCAACCTTATTGATTCATGATTCACAAAGCAATGATGATGTTATGAGGGTCGGTACAGCCATGGCATTTGATGCGTCATCATTGGAGTCCAGTCTGAATCGGAGTGAATTAACACTCGTATTGCAGGTAAGAGTCTTCAAAGTAGGCATGTTAACCTTCTTACTTGATTTACCTTTATTAGATAGAGTGCAGAAGTGTAATGTTAATCTTGTTAGTGAAGAGTTGGCATCAACATTACAACCTCTTTCCCCACAGTAGGTCTGTAGCCAGCCTCTGTCTTTTCTTCAGATACTTTCATGGTAAATGTGCCACCAGTGTGTCCGACCTGGTTCCATCCATTCATACCTTTAGCTACCCTAAGTTCTTTTCATCTTAAATGTTTTTTTTCCAGCCCCTTACCAGGCGTGGCTTTTATATAAAAAAAATTATAAAAATAATAATGATTATAACTAGCACATTTTACAATAACGTATCAATTCGATTTACATTAGTGCCCTGGTCACTTGGCCAATCTGTAATCTTTCTCAGCTCCTTAGAGAGTATACAGCCCTGGGCTGCCAAGACGCTCCGAAGGCTTTTCAAACACAATATATAAACCTCTACCCGTGCAGGTACCCATTTATACCCCCGGGTGAAGAGAAGCAATTATATTAAAGCATCTTGCTCAAGGACACAAGTGTCATGACCGGGACTTGAACCCACACCCTGATGACTTGACAACCAGAGCTCGAGTCCGTTGCACAGCACTAGACTGGCCATGACACGTTATCTAATTCCAATTTTTGGGACATCAGAAAATTCAGCAAAGTTGCATGAAAAGTTTATAAAAAGCCTGGACCACATGTACCAGCCCTTGTTCTCAATAAAACTTCTCCGAGGGAAAAATATGGGACCTGTTAAAAGAGGACCATTAACTTTGTCTAAATGTCTAGTCCTTCCATTGTTTTTATGTTAAGTTCAGCAACAAGGTGCATTTTAACCGTATATCAATTTTGATCTTCTTTATGCTTCTTGTTGTTTACTTACATGTATTGTAAAATGAACTTAAAAGTTGTACTTTGTTTCCTTTTTCCAGAGCGTGCAACGTAGAGTAGATTCATTACAGGTGAGAAATGTGTATAAATATTAATACTGATATCAAGTAATAAACCAAAAGGGAAACTGACTAGGTACATTTTAATCCATTTCTGGGTTGAACACAGAAAAATTGACTGGATTGGGATTTGAACCTGTGACCTCAAGTTTAACGAGCCGGTGCTCTACCAACTGAGCTATCTATCCCTGATAACGCAGATGGCTCAGCCGGGAGAGCGCCGGCATGTTAATCCAGAGGTCACAGGTTCAAATCCTAATTCACTCAATTGTTCCTTGTTGACCCCAAAATGTAACATGAGTAATGAAACAATTCAAAAAAGTAAATTAAGTTTAACATTCATATAAATATTGTAGATAAAATAAGGTAGTTCAGCTTAGCTGACACTCAAGAACCAATCAAACTCACTTGACCTGGGCCCAATTTCATAGATCTGCTAAGCACACATTTTGTGCTTACTGAGCGAGTTTCCATTTCATAGTGCTGCTATTAACCGTAAGCACACGAAAAGGCATGCTAACCTTCCAGTGCTTACTGTATGAAAATGAATGACGTAACAATGCAAATCCATGGTGAACGCGCAAGATGGCCGCCTAACTTTCTTGCTAACCTGTGAAATACGCTTATAAACAAGCAAATTTTTCTGCTACAGTTAGCTCAAAAATTTGCTTACCGTTAAGCAGCTCTATGAAATTGGGCCCATGCTAGTGCTGCAAATCTTCTACTAGAAGCACTGAATATTGTGGCAGTAAACAGCAGTAATCATAGCGTGCAACATACTCGCACAATACGTTCATTAACATTATACTGGTAGGTCATGATAACAATTTCAAAGGGTGTGTACAACATTGGTAAGAGTGAAAATATAAATGTTTACAGATTTGCACAAAACTTACATGGTACAAAGATGGTCATGGTGGAAAACATCCCTTGAAATATTTTTGCTTGGAATGCTACAGTTTTTTAAGAATTGAGTAAAACAATTAGTTTTGATCTTGCGAGTCCAAAACCTGATGTTTGAAAATAGTGAAAACATGTAATTGGGTTTTTCACTATTTTCTTGTGACTCCAATGACTGGTCGGGCTAAAACTTTCACAGGTTTGTTATTTCATGTATATGTTGGGTCACGTAAAGTGTGGATACTGGTCTTTGACAATTACCAATGTTGTCCTTGTGCTTTAAGTGTGGGAACATTTTATAATACTCATTTAAAATTTTACTGACTAGCACGATAATTAGAAAAAAAGTTTGAGAAAGGCAATTTGGCCGCAAAAAAAATCCCGGTCAGTCGGGGACCATAAACACAACATTTAGTTTATTTGGCATAAGTCAAATTACACATACTGCCAAGACACCCTAAAGGATATATCACAAATTATGCAACTCTTTATTTGTTTTTTTCCCCGCAGCAAAATTTAAATCGGAGCACCTCGGCTTGGGAGATTGTGTCTACTGAAGAGGACCCATTTGTACTCTCAATGCTTTTATGGTCGTGGCTTGAACACTTACAGGTTAGAAGAGAAGTTTTGTAATAGTTATTCATTCAAAATCTTTTACATACTTGTTTTTAAAATGTATGTTTGTTTTAAATTTAAAAACTTATTGACAAAGTCAAAAACACGGTGGAGTAAAAAAAGAGTGGTGTCGGTGATGCCAGAAAGCCAAGCTACTGTATTAGAAAAACCTTTGAACCAAAATCAACAATTGCTCATAAAAACTGCACACCTTAGTTATCCAATTCTACACTAAAAATATTCAGTTATTTAGCGCTTAGATAGTGCTTTATCTGTGGGCAACTCAAAGTACTTATTCTTTTAATAATAGGTATTCCAAGTTTGAATTATGAGTTGAATTATGAGACCCATTTATGTAGCACCGTGTAAGGGTTTACAAGGTGATGTGGTGCAATCTGCAGCCAACCACTGAATGTGGCTTTTGAAAACAAATGAATATAATTGATTATAATTCTTTATTGTGTCCACATTAAAAATACAGATAATTGTGTTCCATTGGCATTTGGAAACATTAAAAATCACAAAACAAATACCTATAACAACCACCACAGATAATCCACCAATAAAACAACCACAAATAACCAGTGAAATTTGTAGAAAACTACCCTAAATCTAGTTGATATTTTTTTTCAGCTCATTTGTAATAAAGTGCCCAAAGCACTATACCTCAAAAACCCACCTTTCCTGAAAAAAGCAAGGATATTTGTGGAAGGACAAGATGGCAAAGGTCTCTGTCCTAGATGTGGGTGGGTACCCCCCCCCCCCAAGGCCCTTGAGATTATTGAGTTTCTTGATCAAAATAAAAGATTTATTCAGCTGTAACTCTCTCTGCCTGACCTTTCACAGACAATTATGCATTTTTTTCTTTTCTTATTATTAGAAACCTTTTCTAAGTAAGGTGGACATCAAGAAATTGGAAACGGACTTTGACGAGGATGAGCCGGCAGTGGCATTCAAGATCTTGAATAGAGTGAGTCAAATTGGTTTTCTTGTTCGTTCGTATTTATTTTTCCTGAAGCCAAGCACAGTACACTCTTTGAAATGTCAAGGACCCTACTGGTGGTGTGTCTAGTTCCTGACAATGTCACCTACATGTTCATGAAGGTTGTGTCATTTTCCCTGGAGATGTTACAATGATCTAATCGTTAAATTTGACAAGGGCTTTTCTTTTGTATACACCCTCCGTAGGGCGTGAAACACACACTGGACTGTATTCTGAAGACAGTGTCCAAACTTCCCCTGTACCAACCCCACCTCCAAAGAATGGAACATTCCATCCTGGTTCGGATCATCAAAGCTGCAACACACCTTCCAACGGTGCATCTCTTGGACGAAGACCATTCCACCGTACAGCAAGGGGACGATGGTGAAGACAATATGTTGCTCCACAGTCTCCTGGTGATGTTAAAGATGTACGTAAATCATTTGAGATCATCCGACGCAGATGATACACTCTCTATGAACTCCCAAGACTCAAGTGTATACTCAGTGAGCAACCATCGGGCCCAAAACTCGCCCGCTAAGGAAACTCACAAGAAAGCCCCAAGAGAAAAGGAAAGAGTCGCACTCAACAAAATCAAGACGGGTTCTTCAGTTCCAGATGAGGTTTGTGAAGGGAGCCCTAGAGACCTCCCAAGAGGTCTTCATCCTGGTCATGGTACTGGTGAGAGTTATAGCTCAGACCCCTCCTCCCTGGTCCTCTCCAAAGACAATCTACAGAGAAGAAAACTGAGAGCTATTCAGAAGCCTTTAATCTCCAAGGCGGATGGGAACAACGAGGACCCTGCCCCGTTGCCAAGGAAAACGACTTTACCTCCGATCTTCTGATGCCAAGTTTTGACGGGATGGTTTTTTGTTTTTATCATCGAAAGCAAAGTGGTATATTTTCTGTGAGAAACTTTGAAAAAGTTTTTTTCATTTTGTAGATAATTGCTTGAAATGTTGAATACTTTGCTCTATAGGCCAGTCTATTGTGGATAACCTGTACTGATGTTTTCCTTTCTGGGATGCAAATTATAGGCATCCTCAACCAAAGTTGTTGACACAACTATACAAATCGCCAGCATGACCCGAGTTCTAGCCTGCATGCCACCCGTAACCTGGAAAAATTGTCCACATAAAGCAGTTAAAAATGAATGCTGAGGGGGAACTCAACAAAATAAGTCAACTCCTGGGCATATGGGGACTCTTTGGTTAAGGGGGTCAGTGGGGTTGATTTGCCCGAAATTTTACCTGGGTAGAAAGTGTTTTTTGCTTTCTCTGTCCAATTATTTTGTTGGTTTCTGCTGTGCTAGAATTGTCCCCACTGTTTTGCCCAAATTTTAGAGGGAAATTAATGCCCCCCCCCCCCCCCCCGCGGTTGTACGCCAATGATTAAATCTAATGATTGAATAGGGTCAGGACGCAAGGAAATGCAAGGAACAGGACATTGACTCAAATTTGTAGGTTTAAAAAAATCAAAAACCCCAAAACCTCCACTAACCTTATTATAATGTAAGAAATGAACCAAGAAACAGAATTGATTAAAATTCAATGCAGCTAAACCAATCCAAGAAAGATGTATTGAACACAGTAAAAACTAAACCTTGACTAAAACAGTGCCAAAGCAAGTTGCAGACTAAAATCAAAACGGCTTTAAAACTTGTGTCAACAAAAAACAAGAGAAACAATGCGTCTCAGTACATATAATAGCCCAAATCACTGGTGCAGAACATTACAAAGATGACTTTAAATGGATTGGTCTTTACCCCTGGTGGCACCCATTGTGTACTTCCTCCTGAAATAGGCTTGAACTTGCTCTTAAATAACTAAAGACCACTTGTCCGCTACTTCAGAAACTAAGTTTAAAGTGTAATTCAGGTGTGCTATTTAATTTAAATTAAAATTGTTGCATCAGTGCTCAATGGCTGAAGTGATGCTATGCTTGTCCTCACTGTATTCATAAAGAGACAGGCATGTCAAAATGTATTGAAACAATTTGTTGAAGTTATTCGATATTCGATATTTTGAATATCAATTGTTAAGTGTCTACAGAACTTTAATTAAGTATTCATGAACATTTACAGGCAAGGAATACGCATTACTTTAATATACTAGACCCTTTTAAAGGGTCTGTACACGTTTGGTAATGACTCTGAAAAATTATTGGCAATAAAAACTTACTTGGTAAGAAGTACAGCAGCTTTGGATAGTATAATGCATTTTTAGCAACTTTTCACTTGGAAGGACTGCGGCTATGGGAAACGATATCACTTTTTGTCTCCAATTTGAATCTGAGACAGTAACATTTCTCAGATTGTGTATTCCAGGTTCAGATTATTCTTCCTGCGTGGACATAACTGCTCCAGATTTTCGGCAATATCTCAAAAACACTACCACCTTTTGAAATAAAACTTTCACAGGTTAGTTACATGGTATATATCTACAACTATATAGGATTAAAACAAACAGTGGATTCCAATTACCAAACGTGTACAACCCTTTAAATGCTGCACTCCAAGTCACCTTATATTATTTTTGTGTTATGATCATGTATAAAATGTTACAATCAATTTCCAGACAGCCTGTGCATCACACACACACACATTTGTATTGTAGAAAAACGGCTCGATGACAAGTTGCGTAAAATGATTTGTTAAAACACTCTCCTGACGATGACTACACCAGGCTAGTCGAAACGTTGAGACCAATTAGAAACTCACTCCACGGCAGTGAAGTTAACAACAAGAAGTCTCTTCGTTCCACTAAGCGAAAGTAGTAGTCCCAACCGATTTCCTACCTCCCGCCCAGGTAGTGGTTAACAAGCAGGACAGTTCTTTTCAGAACTTAGCAGTCTCCCGAATTCCGAAATCTGCTCCGCGGCAGTAGAATAAATAGCAAGACAAGTTCTCAAAGAACAAAATCTACACAGCAAAGTAGATATACACATGGTGTTATCGCAAACCGGATATACATTGATACCTCACCATGCAATGCCTCTAAAACAATGTGCTTGCGAAAGAAAAAATTAGAAGGGAACCAGCCACAGAAGAGTGTTCATTTTGCTTTGTAATAAATGTCCGAACTCAGGAAATTTGTAAGTTGAACAACTTGATGAAATTGGACCGTGGTAATACTGTAAACTTGACCAGGAAGGTCATGGCTGAGCGGTTTATCGCATCAACTTCAATTTCTGATTGTTTTATAGTCATAGGGGTGTGGGTTTGAGTCCCGGTCTTGACACTTGTGTCCTTGAGCAAGATGCAAGATATAGTTGTTTCTCTTCACCCGGGGGTATAAATGGGTACCTGTGAGGGTAGAGGTTGATATTGTGTTTGAGAAAGCCTTCAGAGCGCCACGACAGCCCGGGGCTGTATACTCCCCAGGGAGCTGAGAAAGATTACAGATTGGCTCAGTGACCAGGGCACTAATGTAAAATGCAATGGTACGCTGTTGTAAAATGTGCTATACAAGGACTAGTTATTATTATTATTGTTATTATTATTAAGATGCAGTGTGACAAAGAAGCCGTCTGCTGAAATAATGTGCAAACTTCTATCTTAATGTGACTCGGGACACTCCATGTTAAAAACAGTCTCGTCTCGGAAATAATGAAATGGCATTTAGTGAAGACAACCGAAACATCAGCATACTTATGTGATGTTTTGAACATTCTGTATGTTGAGAAATTTGTACCTTAAAGGCTATTACATCTAGGCGTTATTTGAAAGCTTTTCTTATCATCTATTTGATGAGCAAATAGATCCAGTTTTGAGTTTGGGCAGGAAATGCCTGGTGATTCATAAACTAATTAGGCAACTTTTTTTGCTCAATTGAACGTAAACGAAGCAACATGGACCCCAACACTTGCTCATACATTTTATAATTCAGTTTTGATAAGTCTTTTTACGATTGATTTATGACCGTAAAATTATGGTTCATAAAAGTAACTTGTGCAAATATTGTGTGTTGTGAAGTTTTGATAGACTTAGCTTTCTCGCCTCTTTACTTAACTCCGTAAACGTGGACTATTTATTTATTTTTGCACTTTTTGGAGTCTAACTTTTTTCACTGAGAGTAGCAGCACTGAAATAGATGACTCTTAACCTGTTTCTGGAATTAGAAAAGC
The DNA here is from genome assembly GCA_021014325.1 of Plazaster borealis. Lineage (NCBI taxonomy): Eukaryota > Metazoa > Echinodermata > Asteroidea > Forcipulatida > Labidiasteridae > Plazaster > Plazaster borealis. Next base: position 32,739,726 of record CM037474.1, on the reverse strand, counting down.
GGGTTGAGAGAGAAGGTTGAAATTTTGAAAGGACTGAAAATAAAAAAGGAATACTGTTTTGGAAAATGTTCCTTTTACATCTGTGTAGTTGCAAGTGATGTAATTATTGCATACGGTTGCTTTTACACTGATGTACTGTAACTGTAAGAACTGTATACTCAGTTCTTTCCAAGTCTTAGAAGAAAAAAACCTGCAGGGGCTGCTCACAGCGAGATTCGAACCAGTGACCTACTGCTGACCTCCTGTTCTGACATTGAAAATGAAGAACACAAACATGAAAAAACACCAAATAATATTCTTTATCTCCAGAGCAAAATTAACATCCTATTAAAACATGTATGTCCTTTCGAATTCAGGGATGTCTTGAATATTATATTTTGCTAGGGTCTATACCACTTACATGTAAGAGTGTATTGCCTTTCACCTATGGTGACCATGGTTCTAATCCCACCTGTGGCCATGTCAGAATCAACTTTGGCTACAGCTATAGCCGTTGGCTGCAGTGGTAACATTAAAGAATAGGCCTTTTCAGCAATCCAATCAAAGCCACTGCTTAAGCCGTTAATTCAGACACATCCTAGGAACAAGCCTTGCATGTGGGTTAGTCCTTACCTGGGCCTGAATTCATGGCTCAACTTACCACATAATTCTGCACTTACTGGGTTAGTGCCAACTTTCTGCGTAAGCAAAGAATGCTCTGTAATTCGAGTACAGAACCTTCTGCTGCTGTAAGTGCTGATTTTGCACTTTATGGTAAGCAGAGCCATGCAATTGGAGCTTGGTAATGTGGTTGACTCCATTAGGGGGTTTAAATCGACATATAAAACTGAAATTTCTTTATCGTTTTCTCTAGACAGGTATTTTGAGGCGTACGGGTCACAGTGCTAGACACTTGAGGATTCCTTGGTTTCACAACCAGAAATAAATAGAAATCTGATTGTACTAAACTGCTCACAGAAAGTTAGGAAACTTTTTTTAATCAAGTATATTTTTTATGATTTATTACTCTCTTTATAAATGTTATATATCAATGCAAAGCTGAAGTGTTCCTCTTTAAAATGATACCACATTTGCAATGATTACATGTTGCTGAATTTGGCTACATGAATGACAATGAGGCTAAGTCACAAATCAAATGTGCCAAAATTACCGCTTGTTTGAATTACAGTGTCAATTTTTTTGTTCACACAGTAACACAAAACTGCTAATTTTGGCACATTTGATTTGTGACTTTGTCTCATTCTCATTAATGTGGCCAAGTCCAGCAACATGTCATCATTGCACATTTGGTATCACTTTAAAGAAGAACACTTCAGCTTTCTATTGATATGCAACATAATACAAGAGGGTAATAAATAATAAAAATTGACATGATTAAAAAAGTTTCCTAACTTTTTGTGAGCAGTTTGTTTCAAAAAACCTTTTATTTTTAAATACTGATTTTAAAGGGTTGTTTTTTGAGTACTTAAAACATTGTACACATTGGTAATAATTGTATATTTATCAGTATCAAAGTTATTTATATTTTCCTATTGTTCAGGGGTGTATATTTCATGTGAAAAGTTCTTATCAAAACAGCTAGTAAGATTGATTAAAGTGAAAGATATAAATAAAGAAGATTATAATGAATCAGTTGAGTCAATTGCTTTGATCTTTTTATTTAGAATGATGGTTATCACCATTGGAGCATAGTTACAATTTCCCCTGAAACTCTGTGAAGACTTAAAAGTTGCAAGCAGTTTGCATTTAATGTTTATATTGTCATTAGCGATTGCAGATATCAACAATATTAGACAGTTACATGGTGATCATCATCACACGAACCACCACAATTACGGGAATGCTCCAACCCTTAACTGAGGGAAGGGGCCAACAGTTTAATGACCCAAGTAATTCAATGTAAACATACCCATTGGGGAAAAGGATGTATACTTTCTGAGTTTTTTTGGCCAAACTTTGAATTTTTTTAATGGACTAGCTTTCCCCGTTATGCAATTGGCTAATTACTCCTACCAAAACCTTAAAGCAATAACGGTTGAAGTCAATGATTATATGACACCACCATGAACTGCCCGATTAACTTTTTTTCAAACACCACATTTTAGTGATAATTTTAACAATGAAAACCAACACAATATAAAAGATAACTCCAAAGATTATCAGTTACAGATGGGACGCTACTTAAGGTCGGAAGTTGGTCATACCATACCATTCGAACTTGCCGGTCCTTTCTCTGTGGTCATACCATAGAGAAAGGACAGTACGGACTGAATTCAGTAATACAGCTAAAAATGTGGCTTCTACCAGTTTGAAAAGTGATTGTGACGCCATTTTTCTATCGGTGAGTATTAGAGGGCCCAATTTCATATAGCTGCTTAACGGCCGATTTTGTGCTTACTGTGCAGAATCACAGTCTCGTCTGTGGGTTACAACCTACAAACTGTAATAGTTTGCAAAAAAAACCACACAAAAAAGTTCTAATTATGGTACCTTGGCTTTATATATTATTGTATTCTTAATTCCCTACCATATTTGGACCATTTGAAGTCAAACACGTGACGCGTGTTCCACAAAATCTTAAAGCAAATCATAAATATTCAGTGCGAGCCCAAATTGTCACCACTTCACCCTACAGTCACATTTCCAAAAGATGTGAATACATACATGTTTTCATAATCATCAATTCACATTTCTGATATAATGACCTTTGTTTAAAAGCACTGTATCCCACTCCTGCATGACACCTTCATCAGTTGACGACCCACTATGCAAATGAGGTGAACCATTTATAAATATTCATGAAGCAGTCTGCCTCGGCATCAATTTTCATCAAACCGTGATTGTTCTCCGCATACATCAACATTCTGAAATGAGGAATTTCAAGACGTAGAAATGTAAATAAAACATTTGGAATATATTCCACTTGTTTTCATCACACCCAATGTATTCCTTTCATTACCCACTCTTTCTATTTTTACTAGAAAATTAAAAACTCAATTTTTAATTCCATGCAAAAAATATTGTATGTAATTTTAATTTTGTATGTGATAGGGATAATAACGGCCTTGATTACTGTCTTACACCCGTTTATGTGCTGTCTTTTCATGTTTGTCTGTCATTTGTCTGTCCGTCCATAGGCTAGGGAACAAAAGCTGTTGCTTCACCCGGGTCCAAGATGTTGCCATTTGTTTAATGTTCACTTTTATATCAATTTTTGTAAATATTGATATAACATTTTTTTTTGTATTATTTTTCGTAAGTCATTACGTCACATGCCCAAGCTGTTACGCGAGCAATTTTGCTACTTTTGGCTCCAAAGTTGGTTTAGGATTGTGTGTAATTTTACCCTAAATCAATCATTTTGCCATACGGCGGCGACTCACATAATTTTCCTTTTTTAATTATGCATAGAGATTAAACAAACATACGCAAATTTCAAGTCCAAATAACAACAACAATAATAGTAACCATTTAAGAGGCACTTTAAAAAGAAAAAAAAAGAAAGATTTGCATTAAATTTGCGTTTGCGTGCGGAAATGCACGGGTCAACTTGTGTTCATACTTTCGTGCAGTGCAAGGATCTTTTGATAAATTGATTGATTTATCCTTGCATTATTTCCAATCTTTACCACAGATTTTCCCGAATTTCCTTCCATGAAGTCACTGCCCTCTCTACATCTAGTTATTCTTTCAAACTTGTGTTATACAGATTTGGAAATAGGCGCAAGGTTTTCATCTTCTCTAATCAAGTTCTTGCCATCATTCACTGACACTGCGTTTACGCTTTTGACAAATGATAAAATATTTCAATTTGTCCGACTACGCATCCAACTAGTGTGTAAGACCTACTTAAAAAAAAAAAAAAAATTAATTCGGACGCAGAAGCACAACTGCGCTTCCATTTACACACCGCGCACTGTGATAAATGGGTCTGCGCGCTGCGTACACAGTGAAAACACAGCGAGTACGAACCAGGCTTTATACTGTGCTCTACACTTACTTTGTGTTGGTTCCATGTGCCTTCAGAGCTCGATAGTATTCCTGACCTTGTTTAGGTGGGACACGCAGATCAATTTCTCCAATCATGAGCAACGTCGGTGTCGTCACCTATGAAAATAGACATCTTTAAGATTACGGTTTTGCTGTCCATATTCACTACTGGGATCTGGGGCCAATTCCACAGAACTTCTAAGCACATCCCAAATTTAACCAGAAGTGTTGATGCGCAAACGCGATGTGCAATTTACATATTTAATGGGAAAGATCTATTGTAAAAACAAACAAACAAGGAACCACAACAACATATACATGTAGAACAAAAACTTTGTACAGCTCAAAGAGTAATGAAGGAAATGCTTTATATTTCAGGGTCAGATGTAAGCAAGAAAACTTGAGACATCTTAAGGCCAGTAAAATAAGCTTGCTGCCAAGATAGCAAATAATAATAATAATAACTAGTTTTTTTAATTATATTGCGCCTTATCTACGGGTGTCTCAAAGCGCTTATCATTATTTATTTCAGGACAGGTTTTTGAAATTTTTTAATTATGAGACCCATTAATGTGATGCCATATAAGGGTTTACAAGGTGCTGAGGCACATTCAGCAGCCACTGCCATAAACACCAGGGCAAACTCCTTCCCTTAGCGATAAGTGTAACTGGGTTCTTTAACATGCATTACACTTCACGTCCCAACCAAGGGACGAAGAAAACATGGTTAAGTGTCTTGCTTAAGGACATAAGTGTCAAGACCGGGACTAAAACCCACACTCTGCCGACCAGAAACACCAGAGCTTGAGTCCAGTAGGCTTGACTGCTGGGCCACGAACACTCAGTTCTTATACAGTGCTTCATTTAAAGCCTCTCAAAGTATTTATCATTAGCACTTATAGATGGACAACAAGACTAATGGAGTGGCAACCAAGGACTGGGAAAAGGAGAAGAAGCAAACAAAGAAGAAGATGGAGGCATGACATTTAGTCATAAACAGAGTAACGATGAGTGGCGTTACCATAGGAGGGTTACTTCTTTCACTAAATGAACACTTTGGGCGGTTGGGTTAGTGTAGTGGTATCTTTCCTCGCCTTCCACCTCTAGGACCCCGGTTCGAATCCCACCGGGGGCACTATGCGGATTGGGTTTTCAGTCCCTATCTGACTGCGTGGTTTTTCCCTGGAGTATTTCTCTGGGGTTTTCCTCCCACATCTAAACCTGAATTTTCCTTCTTTGTCTTCTCTTAATGAGGTTCTTGGCTAGTATAGTGATTAAGTTCGCTTTTCTAAGAGTTGCTGGCTTGACAACCAGAATTAAATGAAAATGAAATAAAACACAGCCTCAGTGCAGGGGAGATAAATCTTTTACCTGGTGAGCGTAAACAATTGGTGATTTGCTAAGCATCAACTTGTAGTTGTCAGCTGTTGGCAACATATCAAATGCAAATGATTGGATACCAGCTTCACAGTAATTCCTGCAAGTTTTAAGAAAAAGTACAAGATTCAAAATGATTGCTGCAACAACAAATCACTGATTATAAAGTTCATACCATTACCAAACCTTCAAAGTCAAACCAGTACCAAATCCTCCAGAGAAATAAATCTGTCTGAAACAGTATCAAAGGAAAGATAATAGCATTAAAAGACCCCCAAAATCACTATTGCTTATTTCAATTGCCACAATCATTAAGGAGTATATCCAATTTTGACTCCACGTATACCCGTGTACTTTCAGCAGACTATCCCTGTTGCTAAGGGCCTGACCGTCTGCTGACAGAATATGGCTCAAGTGCAGTTATGCCTAGCCTAGAGGTTGGCACTGATATACGCCTTTCTTAATATTTATGCATGACGTCATTATAATCCAAAACTAGGCTACAGGCGCAGTGCGTAACTGGTCAATTGAAAAATGGGGTGGGGCTGACTGGATCGGTGTAAAGGTGGCAGTAGCCTTGTTTTGGATTGCAATGACGACGTCACGCATAAATATTAAGAAAGGCGTATTGCCCATTGTTGTCTGTTGAATATTCATTATGTCCAATCCCTCTTTTATCTCTCTTTTAAATATTAGCAAACTCAGCATACAACGTCTGTCTCCGAAAAATCTCTCACAACTGTTTCTTGTGGTTTTCACTGGAACAAGACCTCTTGATAAAATGAAATTTTCACTTGTGTATTCAGAACTAGAGGATGAAATGAGTTTAATCTAACAAGAAACAATGGTGTAATAAGCCTTCAAACGAAGTACAAATATATGGATAAAAACTTACCAATCTGGAATGTCTGTGCTTGCCAACATGGCTGTAAAAAATCAAAAGAATAAAAGTGATAATAATACTGGACATTTGTAGTGCCCCATTCTGTCAAAAACTGACACTCCTGGCGCACAAACAATGAAACTCTGCTAGTGACGGTACTTTTACCCTTTAAAAAGGATTAATTTTATGTTTGGTAATGACTCTAAAAAATAATGGCAATCAAAACTTACTTGGTAAGAAGTACAGCAGCTTTGGATAGTATAATGCATTTTGAGAAACTTTTCACTTCGAAGTACTGCGTTTATGGAAAAAGACATCGCTTTTTATCCCCAAAAATTTGAATCTGAGAAGCGTTACTGCAGTAACGTTTCTCAGACTGTGTATTCCAAAGCACATTATTCTTCCTGCGTGGACACAACCGCTCCAGATTTTCGGCAATATCTCAAAAACGATACCACCTTTTGTAATGAAATTTTCACAGGTTATGGTATATAGGATTGAAACAAATAATGGGTTCCAATTAACGTATACAATCCCTTTAAAGATTGATTACCACTTTGCAAGTAACTTTAATCCAACTTAATCATTTTTTAGTTCGGCAGGTTGCCTGCAAATTTAGACGTGCGTTACATCTTTACATGCCATTTTACTCCCAGAAAGGCAGGAGGGCAGACTGATATCGCAAATAACATTAGGGCAAGAGGTCTGTGACATCACATGTTTAAAATCCAGCGAGCCTGGACTTCCTTAGAGCATAATTTGTACACAGGTACAAATGGAAGTTAACATTTTTTGGAAATTACATTGTAAATTTTTTATCCATTTTTGGGTATGAAGAAAGGAGAGCATTTCAAAACTTGTCTAGCTGTTATTTTAACAATTCTTGATTTTATGGAATAATTGCAATACAAAAAAATAAAACTTCTCATATTGATCAGTGTAGTATCTTGCCTGCCAGGAAATACCCTGGAATGTTCAAGGTTACTCTTTTTTTGCAAACTAGATTACATTATTATTATTATTATTATTATTATTATTATTTATTATTATTATTAACATTTATTTCATCGTTGTCATTCATCTCACATAATTCAAGAACATAGTTTAACATTACATTCAGTTATACAATGACATATTTATGGTAAAGTAGGCTATTAATTACAATGTATACGCAATATAAATAATTGATTAATAGCAATTTTGTATGTAATAAGCGGTAGGACAATAATTAGGTTCAGGTGAAGCCGTGGCTTTTGTTCCTTAACCTACGGACAGACGAACATAAAAATAACAGCACCAGCACATAGTTTGTGCTCATGCGATTTGATCAATTCAGGAATTTGTACTCACAAGCAAGGTTTGTAACAGGATTTCTTGTTGCACATGCTTTATAAAAGCCCTGCAAAATAAAGATAATACATTTTCTGTTTACAATGTCAGCTCTTAACTATTTTTGGTTATCATTTTGTGAGATTAATCAGCACTGAAGTTAAGTTCCTACATAAAAAGAGTTTGATGTTGGGGTGTAGGGGTGTTGAGGTATAGGGGTGTTGGGGTATAAAGGTTTGGGGTGTAGGGGTGTAGGGGTAAAGGGCTTGTAGGGGTGTAGGCGTGTATGGGTGTAGGTGTGTACGGGTGTAGGGGTATAAGGGGTAGGGGATATAATCTGCCAATGCATTTACAAATAGAAATAACTTAGGCAAATGAGGCATTACACATGCGTATATACTTACCGGAAACTGACCAATCAGGTGCGTGACTAGAAAGCCCCCGTGTGATCCTCCTTGCAGCACAACCCTTTCTCTATCAACCTTCCCAGAGTTCAACACTGCAAGCACTGCATTCTGGGATTTAAAGGAGCATAAAGGATAACATAAATACATGGAATATGAAACAAATGAAACAGGTACAAAAGTAGACAAAAATGTATCGAGTACACAGGCTGACATACATATGTTATAAGTTTTTATTTGATTTGTTAGGCTATTTAATTGACTGGGTAAATTTAAAGCAATTTTTGGGTGAACAAAGACAAATTTACAAGAACAGGATTTGAACCTGCGACCTCCGGATCATTCAATCAAATTTACCCAGTCAATTTCCCTTGTGTTTCATTACTTGATATTTAAAAATAAAAAGTTGCATCCCCTCAAGGTGATCCCTCTCCTGCCACTTCCCAGGTGATCGGTGGTTATCAGCAGCTTAGGGTTGAATGGCTTTCGACTGGCACCCCGGACAAAGATATTGACAAAATAGGGTTACGCCAGCCTTAGGGCTGGATAGCTCAGTTGGTACAGCGCTGAAGAGGGCGCAGGTTCAAATCCCGTTCTAGTCAATTTTTCTCAGTTCACCCAAGCATTTAAAACAATTATACTGATTTTTTGAGGCTAAAAGAAACAGAAATCAGAAAGTAGGAAAAAAGTCATGCCGTAAAAAAACCCCTGATGTACACAAGAGAATACTTCACCTCCAACAGTTTCCAACAGAGAATGAAAATGTGATGCTTAATTTGGTGTTTACCTGAACGTCATCGACGTCTTGACGTCCTATGTTTCCAGGTAGTGACAGAATGTTGTCTTGCCCAAATCCCAGCGATCCCCGATAGTTCACTGATGACAAGAAAGTGTTGAATATAATTTTACTGAAGTGGAATATTACTAAATGAGAACCAAGTCATATGTATTTTGAGGCGATGCATGGTGGAGTATAGACTGTGCAAGTCTCGCGCGGATCGGAACGAGAAAACACGTCAAACAAAGAACATTTTTTTCTCTGAAATCAAATCTTTGTTTTAAATTATATTTAATGATAAAATCTGAACAACAAAAATACTCATTACATGTTTATAAAATCAGTTTTAGTGTTTATAATAAATAAACAAATAGTTTGTTAATTATTATTGAAGCAAAATTAAAATGCTGGGACAAGGATGCTTATTTGGTCTCAACTTTTCGGAAACCACTTTCGTGGATTCACGAAGGTCACAGGGGCGTAAAATTAAAGCTTGACGCAGTTTTTAGAGGACGCTGATGCCTCAACAACCATAGACTGCTATGAAAAGGCTTCACGTTGCAATTAAAGCATCTGGCGATTATCATCGCTCATCCAAAACAAGCGTTTACATAAGTTTTGTGATCGGAGGTGAGCACAAAATTCTTTTTTTTTTGCAGCAACTGGAAGCTGAGGTCAAGTTTAATAATTGGATTTTCTTTGTTATATTGTTGAATTGATTTTACTTTCATATTTTGTATCACTAAGTATTACATTCCCAACAACATATATATTTTTCTTTGTCATAAACCATGTTAAACTAAAATAACTGACAAAACAAAATCTTGCCCATGTAAATCTCCATATGGTTGGGACCACAATGGTCCCGGAAGTTCAAATATGCGCGAGACTTGCACAGTCTATTGATATTTTTGGTTTGCGGTAACACAATGTAATAAAAACGGCTCTGTTGTATGGGACTCTTCTTATAAGACTAAGAGCTTGTCCTGCTATTTATCTACTGCCATGGAGAAGATTGGGAAAATTGACAGACTAACTAGTTTTGATAAGAACTTGTCTTGCTGTTTATCCCCAACTTGGAGTAGATAGGGAAACCTAAGCCTGCATCTGAAAAACTTCTATCACCCTAAGCTTTCATCCCGGCAGAGCCAACCACAAGCAAGTGAACTTGAATGTATTAATTGGCACACCAGCTTGTTGGGTGATACAAGTTGCAGCAAGGTACTGGGGAGCTGAGACGAGAATTTGTCTCTTCTTAAGAGCAAGTCACGAGTCAAGTTCCAAGACAGTCACTGTAGATGTTTTTGTATGGATCTCTGAACAATAAGATGGCCTGGAATTTCATCTTTGAGAGGGCAAGGCCATTTTCATTTTGCAAAGAGCACTTCTATTGGAAAGTCTTAAAGTCTATGGGAAACTTTTAAAGGGGCACCAAGGCCAAGACAAGGGGCTGCAGAGGCCGTGGCCTTCGTTTAATACAAGGCCTGTGCCTATAAATGTCATTCTTAATGGAGCTTGAGACACTAGCTCCGACATTGACAAAATAATGGAAAGGCTTACCCAGGAGGACTGCAAATCCAAGCTTACAAAACGCTGCCACTGACATATTGTACTCCGCAACTATAACCGAGTGTGGTCCACCTGCAGGTAATAATAATAATAATAACAATAATGTAGTCTTATATAGCGCACGTATCCACCAATAAGGTGCTCAAGGCGCTTTAACAAAGAGAGACACTTTTTTTGGACAGAATTATGAGACCAATTCATGTAGCACCTTATAAGGGTTTGCAAGGTGCTGCGGCGCATTCAGCAGCCAATGCGAACCTCTTCTCCTAACGATAAGTGTACTGAGTTCTTTTACGTGCATTGCATAACTCAAACGTATTGTCATTACAAAAAAAGCAGGGAAATAATTCTTTACAGGCCTGCCGAAAGGAAGGTCCCATTTTTCTTTTGTCGGTTCCATTTAAACTCTTCCGAAACTGATTTTTATTTTTTATTTAAATGTTTACACATCCAAGCCTTAGTATAATCATGTAAATTTGTCTTTGCACAAATTGTTTAAGGTTTGGTGGTAAATTATGCTTACCATGGGGCAGAACCATAAGTGGAGGTTTGGAGGTCGTTGTTGTCAGCTCTGGGGTCACGAGAATGGCCTCATAGTGAATGACATCTACAGATATAAAAAAAAAAATAAATGATTTTCAGATGTACAAAAAATATGGCATCATGTGTCAAAAACAGAAGACATAAAAAAACATTTGAAATGGTACCGAGTGCAAATTTCAAGTTATAAATTAAATGTTTTGTCAAGGGCTTTTTCCAAACTTGGCTTTGGCAAAGGCTCTGGGCTCCATTGAATGTTGACGAAAAGTGCAAGAATGCACACTGCTGGTAGAGCCAAACTCGAAACTCGAGCCAAGCCTAGATTTGGAAAAGGCTCTATGGAACTTTGGACTGGTCTTCTAGTCACAAAATCACAAAAAAATACTTTTTAGCGCAAGTGGTTTTTGTTAGTGTTAAAATTTGCTTGCTAATTGTGTTTTATAATTTTTCAGTGCAGATAAAGTGACAAACTAATGGTGACATTTATGACCACAAACACACGTAATGTGTGCCTTTTCTGAAATGCTGTTTTGGCTCAATTTTTCAGTATGAGGCTTACCATCTAAAGGAGCAGCAGTCAATTTCACGAAACTTTACGCATCTCCGTAAGTCCACTTGCTCCACACTTCATTGCGCAAGGGGCCCAACTTCCCGCAATGAATGTTGCGCAAGTGGACTATACGCAGTTGCGTAAAGATTCATGAAATCAGCTTCTGGTGTCAGTGCTAGGGCAGGGACCAGAGCTAAAGTCGTCTACTGGGAAGGAGAATCTCTTACCGTTCTTTGATTCCTCATACATTAAGCCCTTGAGTTCCATGATTTCCCATGACACATTGTCTATCTCATGGCACTTTGCATCTAGTGGAATCCAGGCTATGCTCGCCTCTTGACCTTCTGAGGGAAGCTCACCTATGACCTTTTGAGGAAGAACATCTTTCAGAATTATTCAAAAACCTCTTTTGATTTATAAATAAGAGATGCAACTCATCCCAAAATAAAAGAGAACAACAAATAAATGTTGGATTTGTTTTCAAAACTGAATGTGCCACATTTTTTCTGCTTTTTGACAAGTTCTTTGAGACTGAATTCCCTATTAAAGAAATCCATTGATCAGCTAAAAATTGCACACCTTCAGGGCCCAATTGTTTTTGTTTTTTTTTTTTGGGGGGGGCGCAGAAATCCACAAGACGGCAGGGCTTGTAGCTCAACATTTTTACTGGACCAAAATTTTGTTTACAAGACCAGAATCCAAATGAGAAAAATCCAATACATACAGTTAAACTGTTATTATTTGAACAAGCAATATAAAAGATTGATCTCGTATTTGTATGTCTGTGTAGGTATACTTCAATACTCAACAGAATTGAAAGATAATTATCAGACTCAGAGTCCACATTCGAACAGTCTTTTTTCTACTAAAGATTTTACACTATGACCACTGGACTTGTTTGTTCGAAAGCATGCAGCCAAGTGTAAATTTCAAGCCCTAGCCCTTTATATTTCAGAGTAAAAATTTCTTTGTAAAACCAGAGTAGATATTTCCCTAAAAATTTGTTTTTAGCTAGCTAGAATAGGACATTATTTCATGAAGCCACTAACTACAGAAAAGCTCTGCTTAACAGAAACGGGTTACCAGTTAAAACTTCATAAGTAATCCACAGATTGATCTGGCTGATCCCTTTCAATTTGTTTGCTTTGAACACAAAATTTGAAGCTACATTTTATGTTAATCTATTGATCAAACTGGGCCTTTCTGCAAGTCCTCCAGAATCGTAATTGGTCACCTGTGTTTGAGCTCAGTTGAAGCATGGAGGTAGTCTACCTCCATGGTTGAAGCATTTCTTGTGTAGGGATAAGAGTTATCAATGAAAGATCTAAAACTAAGATCCAAATTTAAGGACATCAGTTGAAATTGTGAAATTTTCACTTTTTGGTAACTAAGGAACTTCTTGGAACAGTATCCTAAGTGCTAAAGAAACAGATTCAAGAGCATGACTACATTTTTTCTTTGGATATATCCAAAGAAAATAACACCATATTTTTGTCATCACGCAGACATACAAAAGTCTGAATACATATCAAGTAATAAACCACAAGAGAAACTGACTGGGTAAATTTATTAATAATTTTTGGGTTGAACAAAACAAAATTGACAAGAGCGGGACTTAAACCTGTGACCTCCGGTTTAATGTGCCGTCGCTCTGCCAACTGAGCTATCTAGCCTTAGTGTTGGTGGTCTCTCTGTTTTGCCAATAACCTTGTTCAGGAGTGCCAGTCAGAAGCCATTCAACCTGTAGCTGCCATACAGCCAGGGATCACACCCAAGTTTACAATCTGGGAAGCGGCAGCAGAGTTGGTAGAGCGCCGGCTCGTTAATCTGGAAGTCGCAGGTTCAAGGCCCTAGTCAATTTTCTTTGTTCAACCTCAAATTTCAGATCAAATCTGATTTCCCATTCCTGTTTGTCACAAGGCAAACTCACCAGTTGGGATAATTTGTTAGGAGATGAGCGTCTCGCTAATATGACATCATCCATTATATCAAGTACAGTCCATTCACCAAAGCAAGGGTCAGAGGTCAATCTTGTTATGGAAGAAGTCGCTGTATTCACCACCAGAATTTCCTGTGTGTAAGAAGAGTGGAGAAAATTCAACGGTCATTCTATGCAAATAACACTAAAGATTTAACGAATGCATGACTTGTCAGATGATGTGTATTAAGGCATAAAGATGGTAGTACTAACATGGTTACACAGGGTGTCATTCAGGGCCAAGTTCGCGCAAGGACTATCGTTGACCATAGTTTGACTAACTTAGTCTGAACTCTAAGTCGAACTCTGGCTAGTCGACGATAGATGGACTACGCTAGTAAAATATTTGGAGCCAGCCTACTGGGCATGGTCGCATCGCTGGTTACCAATAGCTGTTGTCATCGAACAGTGCAGAGTGGACAAGTTCTAAAAAACTGATAACGTATGTTGAGTCGCCGGTCGTGTTGACATGACATGACTAGAGTCGTTCGCACTACAACTTCTGTGCGCATGCCCTACGTAAGTCACTAAACAACCACTAGTTAACCATTGGTCCTTGTGCGAACTTTGCCAAGGCATTCAGATTGGCCGAGTGGAATCGTGCCTTTCCTTTCACCTCTGTGGTCCCCGGTTGGGATCCCGCCTCGGACAAAACCTTGCATGTGGATTGGGTTTTCAGTCCCTACCTGATTGCTTGGGTTTTCCCTATTTGGGATTTCCCCAACATCTAAATCTGATCAATTCATCAGTGTCTTCTCTGCACAGGTACATGTATCTTCAGGCCTACGGGTCACAGTACTAGGTGCTTTAGAGAATCCATCGGTTTCATTACCAGAAATGTTTTTAATATTTTTACAAAAACCCCAACAATTAACAAATTAAATTCCAACACAAAACAACATGACTCAAGTCTGTATATTTGGCTTGTGGTAACACCATGTGTATAGTTCTTTGAGAACTTGTCTTGCTATATTCTATTGCCACGGAGTAAATTTTCGGAATTCGGAAGACTATTCTACTGCCGCAGAGTATATTTTCGGAATTCGGGAGACTACCAAATATACATTGATACCCCACCATGCAATGCCTCAAATCCTATATGACTCAACTCTGTTGGCAACAGACCTCTTTATACAAATATTGTCAAAAAAACCAATGGTTGATGCATTTAAGTTGTTGAGATGGTTAGTGTGGTTCACGGCTGGAGTATGGGAGCTAATTATTCTTCCTCTCACCTTCTTGCTTCCCCATGCTGAAGACAAAACCAGACGTCTGCTGTCACTCAGCCACCATTTACAGAGTGGACTCATCACCAAAATGTAGATTCCAGGGAATGGGTTATCGGCTACAAATGAGAAAAACAACTGATATGAGCCATTGGAATGTAGGTCCAGCATTTAGTACTCGGCTACAAAGTTATGAGTTCCAATTGGGTTTTGAGTGTTAGGTTGATCGTATAGATCCTTCTGACTGATGTCATATTTCTATAGCAATGCGGAAGGTCTGCAATGCTGGAGTATTTTGTACATGTTTGATACATACACATTGTGCCATCCAGCAGTGCGTTTTGTAGAACAAGTTTGTGCAGCTCTAGTAACACTTGTTTGTGTGATGGCGTGTAAAGTTTTAATTACAAAGTATCAAGTACCAATTACTTTGTACCAAGTAACAAGTACAGCCATACCAAGTACCAAGTACAAAGTACCAAGTACAAAGTACAATGTACCAAGTATAAAGTATCAAGTATCAAGTATAAAGTATCAAGTACCAGTGAGTACCTATTATCAAGTATCAATTATAAAGTATCAATTATAAAGTATCAGTTATAAAGTATCAATTATAAAGTATAAAATATAAAGTATGAAATATCAAGTAAAGTACCAAGTAACAAGCATCAAGTAGACAGTATAAAGTACGAAGTATCAAGTATAAAGTACAAAGTATCAAGAACCAAGTAACAGGTACCAAGAACACAAAACAGCTACTATTGGGTTTAATGGTTTTCTTGTTGTAGTCTTGCCCTTTTTAAATAAAGGATTTAAACCTAAAAAGGGACACAAGGAAAATGTTTATTAATGTACTACCTTCAAAGTGCATGGTTGATGGTGACATTTTGTAGGCAATGCTCACCATTAATGCAATGTAAATGTGCATATTCATGTGCACTTATGACTTGTCACAGTGGGATTGGAGTAAGATGCAACATAGCTTGTCTTCTTGCGGTAGATTGATTAATGAGAGAGTCGAGTAGGTGAGGTAAAAAAACAAAAGCCACTTTGTTTAAAGCTCCTGTTAATGAATGTTTTACCTGTAGGCTTATGCACAGTGTCCGACACCACTACAGTTTCTTTGGAAGCCCAGTTGTACTGTGGAGAAAGAAGACAAATTATTTCTGATACTTCATTTCATGATTCTTGAGAAGCTAGCTCATAAAGTAAGATCAGAAGCTTTGCAAGGTGTAGGAGGTAAGAAAATAAAGTAGTTCACAATTAACAGCCATGATCTCTTCTGGGAATGACTTCCACCTTCACCCCAAAAGCATACTGTACAAAGAAAATCATCCCCGGCAGTTTTCTGTATCCTATGAGGTATGCGTAGGGTTGTTACACATCTTTACATAAACATGATACCAGTGTTACACCAAGCCTCCAAAATATTTTTTCCCCCACTTAAACAGCACCTATACATCCCCGTAATTTTAAGTAAGTTTATTTATATTCTTTAACAAGTTTTATTGTTGTGAAGCATCTCGGGGTTGGATCAGCGAGAGGAGCTCAATAAATCTAATTATTGATATTATGAAGGGACTTCTTTCTTATTAAAAAGCACCTCTCTGAGAGAAATAGAAAATTTCTTCTGGATATTTCAAACCACACTGAGGTGATGACCACGGGCATGGAAGCAGTTGTCTCTGTGAATACCGAGCCTAGATTGTGTGGTGTGTTGTGTCGTAGTGCACAGGAAGCAAGCTCTGGTGTTTCTGATCAGCAGAGTGTGGGTTTGAGTCCCAGTCGTGACTCTTGTATCCTTCTTCAATACACCTAACCATTATTGCTTCGGCCTTTGGACGGGATGTTAAGCCAGTACTAACCATAACAAGTTGACTACAGTGTCTGTGTGGTCCTACTGCCTTGTTGCGTAGATACACCAGCTTGGTCTGATCTGGACTGAAATGTGGAAACTCCACCCACTGGTCAGTCACACTCAAGGCCTCTGTTTCATAGTATTAGAAACATTTAAATATTAATAATAATAATATAATAATAATATTGATCTTAAATGTATTAAATGACTGTTTTGAAGGTAATACATGGAGTCAGTGAAAATGGAAATAAAAATAAATAAAAATAACTGTAGTAATAATAATGAGAGCCCTTGCATTGGCTGCAATCGCTGAGGTCATACAATGGAAACATACAAGCGTGTCCGTACAACTCTCAGCCAATGATAGGTCTTCATTGACCACACTGACAGTGTTGTTTGGGTATTGTGACGTCATCTGCAACCAGAAAAACCATCCCAAGCTGTTTGGGACACAGTGTTTTTAAATTTACAGCAAATATGGGGTGTCATGGCCGAGCGGTTTAGAGCATCGAATTCAAGTTCTGGTGGTTAAGTCATCGGGTGTAGTTTCGAATACCGGTCATGACACTTGTGTCCTTGAGCAAGTTGCTTTACTATAATTGCTTCTCTTCACCCAGGGGTATAAATGGGTACCTGCGAGGGTAGAGGTTGATATTGTGTTTGAAAAGCCTTCAGAGCGCCATGGCAGCTCGGGGCTGCATACTCCCCAGGGAGCTGAGAAAGATTAAAGGAATGTTATTGGCCAAGTGACCAGGGCACTAATGTAAAGCACATTGATACGTTATTGTAAAATGCGCTATAAAAGAACTAGTTATTATTATATAAACAGCGAAATAACTGCCAAATCAAGCAAAAAGACTTTGTACTTTGTACAATTTTTTCCCCTCAAACTCACCACATTTTCCGCTCTTCAGATCAGCATAAAAAAGTGTACTCCTGTGAAATAAGCAACACCACAATTTTATATTGAAGGATACACTTTACATCCAACTCAAAGCTCAAATAACAACAAATCGCTCAAAGATTCCAGTCAGTTGACTGTGAAAGTGTCACATATATTTGATCCTTATTAAAATGCAAACATCGCTTTCAGGCGATCTTGGAGATTCAAATTTGTTGGCATAATTTTATTTCTAATCAACAGGGGCATTTCAGATGAAATAACTTCGCAGGATGCCTACTACTATCTTTATAACAAGTAGGCTTTCAGATAAAAATTACACTTTCAAGATCATTACCAAAGTTTGGCCCTACCCTTTAAGACGTGAGACTTGACCTATGAGACTTGACCATTGGGGCTTGAGACTTGACCCTTCGGAGTTGAGACTTGACCCTAAGGTTTTAAGACTTGTTTCCAAATGCCTAACGACAATGCTACGAACAGAAAGAAAGGTGAAAACACCACAATAACAAACCTTCTATTATTGCAGAATATGATGCCCAATCTGTAGGGCTCATGCGAGTGACCAACAAACACGATACCCGTATCATTTGGAGCCCAAATGGCCTGAGAAAAAAATGAAAGTAAAAGGTTCAATAGTTTTAGGAACTTTTGGCATAAAATGAAGTATGTACATATATGCATATGAACAGCTGTAAGTTATTGGGCTTTTTATGGCACTTTGTATGTTGAAACAATCACACTATACTATTATACAAAAAATTCTC
The DNA here is from genome assembly GCA_021014325.1 of Plazaster borealis. Classification (NCBI taxonomy): domain Eukaryota; kingdom Metazoa; phylum Echinodermata; class Asteroidea; order Forcipulatida; family Labidiasteridae; genus Plazaster; species Plazaster borealis. The sequence goes on along the minus strand of CM037474.1, from coordinate 32,721,576 downwards.
AGTAAACACACCTGTTCCCAATTTCATAGAGCTGCTTAAGCACAAAAAGTAGCCAACAACAAAATTAAGCTTACCAGAATAAGGTTACCAGCCATACTGCCATGTCACATGTACAATTTGTGACTGGTATCCTGCTCATTTTTGCTAAGCAGAAAAGTGTCGAGCAATATTTTCTGCTTAAGCAGCTCTATGAAATGGGGCATTGATTTGCATACTAATCACATGCTCGTGTTGCAAACGATTGCCTTCACTGATCAAGCCTCATTAAAAGCAAATTTGATGTAATGCACCCTGTATGACTTCAGTCACGACGTCAGGCTCTCATCTCTGCAACTGGTAATTTATAGAATCATATTTTCAAATCTGTTGGCTTTTGTATCCCAAAATGTTGCACAATTGTATTTTTACTCAAGTATGTTCTATGTGTTCATTTGATAAGCATGCAGTTCAGGTTTATGGTAGGCGCCAAACAGTCATTGACTTCAACTGTCCATTCGCTTAATAGTTTTGAAAGACTTTGGTAGGGCAATCGAACAATCGAACTTCGTGACTGCTCGTTCCTGTTTGGCCATGTAAAGGTCTACACAGTTGCATCAGTGCTCTCTCATTAATGTTAAATCTCGCACACAAAGCTTTAGGGACAAATTTACAATAGACTGTGCAAGTCTCGCGCTCATTCGAACATCCGGGACCATAGTGGTCCCAACTTTATGGAGTTTTACGTGGGCGATATTTTGTTTCGTCAATTATTTTAGTTTAACGTAGTTTATGAGTATGAAAATTATATGTGTTGTTGGGAATGTAATACTTAGTGATAAAAAATATGAAAGTAAAATCAATTCAACAATGTAACGAAGAAAACCCGAGAATTAAACTTGACCTCAGCTTCCGGTTACTGCAAAAAATTAAGAATTTTGTGCTCACCTCCGATAACAAAACTTATGTAAACGCTTGTTTTGGATGCGCGATGATAATCGCCAGATGCTGTAATTGCAACGCGAGGCCTTTTCATAGCAGTCTATGGTTGTTGAGGCATCATCGTCCTTTATAAACTGCGCCAAGCGTTAATTTTACGCCCGTGTGACCTTTGCGAATCCGCGTAAGGGGTTTCTAAAAAGTTAAGATCAAATAAGCATCCTTGTCCAAGAGTTTGAATTATGTTTAAATAATAATTAACACATTATTTGTGTATTTATTATAAAAGCTTAGAGTAATTTTATAAACATGTAATGAGTATTTTTGTTGTTCAGATTTTGTCGTTAGATATAATTTAAAACACAGATTTGATTTCAGAAAAAAATAAGTTCTTCGGTTGACGTGTTTTCTCGTTCCGATACGCGCGAGACTTGCACAGTCTATTGCGCTATTCGGCTTTTGTATACAATGCATCCCCAAAGGTAATGTGCAATTTATAATACGTGTGATATTAACACTAATTATTTCTATTGATTATTATTACTTGTCCAGCTGATACATCCTCTGGTACATTCTCCAGTAAACTAATTGTCTGGCTCCCAATGTCGACTACACAGACCACTGGATGATGCTTGGAGACCAGCCTCTCTCCCCACTCCTCACGAAACACATTCACGTCTCCCTGTTGAAGATAGTGAATTAAAGGGTCTGTATACGTTTGGTAATGACTCTGAAAATTAATGGCAATCAAAACTTACTTGGTAAGAAGTCCAGCAGCTTTAGATAGTATAATGCATTTTGAGAAACCTTTTACTTAGAAGTAATGCGATTATGGAAAAAGATATCACTTTTTATCCCCCAAAGTTTGAATCTGAGGAGCGTTACTGCAGTAACGTTTCTCAGATTGTGTATTCCAATTGCAGATTATTCTTCTTTTGTGGACATTACCGCTCCAGATGTTCAGCAATATCTTAAAAATGCTTGGGGTTCTTGGGGTTTTTGCCTTTCATCATCTTAGCATAATTAAGAAACAAGACGTTTTGAGACCTATAACTTTGTTAATTGTTAAATACCGGTCAACCAACTCAAAACCACCCAAAAAGTCAAAATTAGTGTTCAACCGATTGTTCATGTTTTTGGCACTTCGTGAAATTGCTGACGAATGCTTGCGTAAGCAGAGCGTTAATGCACTTCCGTTAATCTGGCATTTCATACAGTTGCGCAACATTATTGGTCAGAGATGCCTGGGTTGTGTAAACAAAACCAATGTCACTTGGATTTGCCTACAAACATATCAAAACAACAATCATGTTTTGGCATTACTTGGGAGCCACTGTTTCGTACATTGCACCAGGCGTTGTATTTTTTTTTTTAATGCATCACAGGTCTCAACCAATGATGTCGATGCACCTGTATGAAGTGTGGCGTGTCGTGGCCTAGCGGATAAGAGCACCGGACTCAAGCTCTGGTGTTTCTGTTCAGCAGAGTGTGGGTTCAAGTTCCGGTCATGACACTTGTGTCCTTAAGCAAGACACTTAACCATTATTGCTTCGTCCTTCGGATGGGACGTAAAGCCATTGGTCCTGTGTGGTGTGTAATGCATGTAAAAGAGACCAGTGCGCTTATCGAAAAGAGAAGGGGTTCGCCCCGGTGTTCCTGGTTTGATCGGCTGCATATTGCGCCACAGCACCTTGTAAACCATTACATGGTGCTATGTAAAGGAATTGCTCTCATACTTCAAAAACATAGCTCCACAATACCTTGCAGGAAAATACTGAATGTTGAAGCGCCTTGAGCATCACTGAGTGACAGATTAGCGCTATATAAGAAGCCACTATTGCATCACAACGTCGGAAAACACTGGTAAATGGACATAATGCTGATCACTGTCTATATCGAGTTCACTTTGAAATGCATGTGTTTCAGAAAAATAAATAAACTTTCGGTGAACACTGACAAATTGACAAGAATGGGATTTGATCCAGCGACCTCAGAATTAACATGTTGGTGCTCTACCAACTGAGCTGTCTAGCCCTATGCTAGCATCAAAGCTGTGTATTGAGAGAGCTGCAACATGGAGGGACCAGTTCTCTTTGGTCAAGTGGTTGCTTGACGCCATTATTGGTGCAATGTGCAGTCTGGTCTGGTGCCCCGTGTGCGCAAATGCGGTTTTTGGACCAAAAATCGCTTCTAATCGCAAGTTGTGGCAATTTGTGGCAATTTGTGGCAAGTTGTGCCGCAACTCTCTCAATGAACAGTTCTGGTCAGCATTATCCCTATTTTGTCAATATCTTTGTGTTTTTTTTTTTTTTTTGGGGGGGGGGGGCCAGTCAAAACAATTGACAAAATAAACAACCATCTTTCATAAGACTGTGTGCCCACCTTGACTGGCTCATCTTTGCCTTCGGCAGTCCCATCTTGACTTTTTGTCTGATATTTGGAATCAAAGTAGGAAGTTGTCTTGGCCTGTTTCTTCTCAGCAATGTACACCAGTTGCTTCTCTGAGGACGACCAACTTAAATTACCAAACACATCTGAAAAAGACAAACAAACAGTTGTACTATTTAACTCCTACTGTCTGACCATTCAATATCACTGTGGTTTTGAATGATTGATAAACTACATCAGCCTGCAATATGATATCATGTAGTGAATGCATTTATACACAGTACACAGTCAACCCTCCTATTGTCCGACAATTCAATATCATCCACTGTAGTGACTTCCGTTTAACCGTTCCTACCCATTCCAATCAGAACTATGAGTCAATCTATAAAAGGAGCAGATGTTAACACATTTTCAAACATTTAAAATAGAACACTGTAACCAAGTCTTTACAGTCCCCAAAGCACAAACCACAGTGGGCCCTTACAGAGCAAAATGTAAACGACTTGTAGGGGATTGAAAATAATGTATTACAAACATTCCACCAACAAAAAGGGCTGTCAATCATTCTTCCTGGATAGTGTCTGGGGCAAACATTTTTTTTAAAGAAAAGGAACGTCTATTTTTTTATACAGTCAGTTTCGTTAACGAAATTTGGAAACAAATTTCAACGCTTGTTAATGGTCAAACGGTACACCAGTTAAATGTCCCAACCCTAGCATGGGGAGCATTGATATAGTGACATCATCTGAGAAGGATCTATTCGCTCTTTGGTCTTTGCACGGATCTGCCATGTGCAGTACAGCCTCGACTTCATGCTTCATTTGTCTGTATGGATGAAAGTGTCATTACATTACCGTGACAATATAGAGTTATATAATGCTTCTATTCACTGCTGTCCCCAAGTCGAGGCTCTAAATGCAAATGGCTGACCGTGCAAAGGGCGAGTAGAGACCAGCCACGGTGCCATTACAAATCTAGAATATCATTACTTACCGTCTCCATATACCTTTTCATGTTTCTCCTGTGCACCAAGATCAATGTTGTGAGTTTTATGTCTTCCGTCCCAAATCTACAACAATCAGAACAATGAAGAGAGCATCAGCATCAATTAAGACACCAGGGGTGCTGGGTACCAGCTTGTACCCTTGTCATGAAGGCAAGACATGAAAAAGCATGTCGCCGAAATCGTCGGTTAAACATCATTTTTTTTCTCTTAACGTGTTACATTCTTTTCATGGGTTTCTTTTGATTTAGGTTAGAAATATTCAAACGATAAAATTTACATTTGATACAATTCAAAATGTCTGGGGTGGTGCAGCACCCACAGCACCATTTGTGTGGGCCTGAAGAAGAATGATGGCGTGAAAGTCACTGACCTCTAGGTATTGTTTCTCATCACCTTTCTTGTTCTTGACCTCCCTCACCACTGCCCTTCTGTTTCCAGAGGGACTTACGCTGCTCAGTAATCTGCAATGAATAATATATGATAAATTATTGTGTTTTATACAGAATGCTTATCCTGCAATAAACTGACTTCCTGCAGGCACAATTTGTACAGAGCTCAATACAGGAAAACATAAAGTCTTCCATTTTCATGAAGATTGCACTGTTCCATTATTATCAACTATGGACATGAAGAAAGGGGTACATCTCAAACGTTTAGTTTACAGTTGTTAATTTTATCACTCTTAAATTTATGAGGAAATTATGACACAAGCTGTAACATTTCCCATTATGACCAATGTAGTGTCTCGTCTGCCAGGAAATGCCCTGGAATGTACAAGATCACTCTTTTTGTAAACAAGGTGACATATGTCTACTATAGTATAACCGATTTGAATGCCAAAATGGCAGGCAGGGTCGTTGTTTACCATGGCTTTATTTTTGACATTTTCATTTTGACCAGAGCTTGCCTGCCATATTTCTTAAGATCGAGTGCAGACATTTGCTGGTTCATCATTACAACCTCTTCCTCACCCAATCTACCCTCCGTCTGTTCTATAGATACTTCCATGGCAAATGTTGACACCAACTTGGTTCCTCCTATCAGGCAGGGTCTCGGAGCATCAAACCAGGGTCCAAATTCATGTCACTGCTCACTGCAGAATTCTGGGCTTTTAGCCGAGAGTCACATAGTTTCTGAGGCGCTGTAGGCCCAGGATTCTGTGGTTAAGCAGACCGGCATGAACTATGCCTGTTCTCATGTTTACAATCTAGCTATACACCAATCCGGGCGCGCAAGTGTTGGGCACCGGACGCCACTGCTGCTGCGGTGTCGTCAGTGCCTAGATAATGCACAAAGACACGAGAAAATCATGTTCCTTTTCACTTTCTATTGAAATTAGATGTTTTCCTCAACGACTTACACAATTTCCTTGACAGGACATCATGATATACCAATGAAGATCACTGACCACAAATATTTGCAAATAAATAGAAACCGAATCATCCTGAAAACGGTGCATGTCTTAGGTGAGTTTAAGGGCCATAGACGCGGAAACTGCAAAGTCGCATAGTTTAATGCCTTGCATCGGCAAGGTATTTTGTCAGAATTTCAGTATTTTACTTTCTTCATAATTTTAAAAAATTTATCAAGACTGTAGTAAATCGTTATATCATGCAGCCATGTCATGGAAATTGCATACATTGTCGAGGAAGACATTCAATTCCCATAAAAAGAGAAAAGGGAAACGATTTTCTCGTGTCTTTGTGCACAAAAATAGGCACATGTACACCGCAGCATGGAGCGCGCGGCGCCCAGCACATGCGCGCCCGGATTGGTGTACACCGAGCTACAGAACAAAGAGCCATTTCAATAGCTACTCTTTAGTCTTTGGAACTTTTTGCATGGCACGTTTCCCTTCATCCTATAATCTAGCCTATCATTCTACCTTCAGCTTCCCTACGTCTTGTTTTTCTTCATTTGTCTGCCCCTTGCCAAGAGTGACTAAAAGCCAAGGTGTAATGCCTAAACTTACATACAAGCAAATATTTATTTAAAACATGTATTTAAAAATGCATCCTTGCCATGAAGGAGTGAATCACAGAATAAGTCTTACTCCGAATTGACCTCAGTGGTAAGTCCAGCATCGATAACTCTGCCAAACTTGTTCTTGCCATCTGGAATAATCAAATGCACGGATTGAAATGTCACTTTCTCGGATCTCTCCAAGTCCCGCTGGCTCCAGTCAGTCAAGATGGAGAGAGCACCGTCTTTGTTAACAAGGGTAGCCTTTGTGGGTACAGACACTGCTGCAAACTCTCTGTAAACACTGGCTGCATCATCAAGTGTTGGATAGGAAGATGAGGAAATCTGTGACTTAAAAATAAATAAAATAATAATAATAATATTAATAATAACAAAATATATATAAAAATAAATAAATAAACAATACATAAATAAATAAATCAATCAATCAACCAATAAATATAGAAAAATAATAATAATAATAACAAATAAATAAATAAGTTAACGAACAAATCAATACCTGTTCATGTGTGTTGTCTTGTCATTTACTTAGCCTTTGAGAAAGACTCTGCTAGGGTCGAAACGTCAGGCCATCAACTATTTTTTGCATTTATACCATAGGTCCTTTTGGTTGGTAAGCAGTTTGCAACAGCTAATTCTATTTCATCAAATCAATAACTGATTACATACACCCATTATATTTTGGCTTTGCAAAGGTTACTCGAAGTTGAATAATCTCTACAAGAGAAAATCTGTGACGGCATGATTCTCTAAATGGGTTTTGAGTTCCACAATCTACACCTCGAGGAGTGCTCATCACATATAATAAATCGTTTTTCGTACTGAGCAGTATCAACAGTAAAAACTTGTTTTACCATCCTCAATAGATTAGAGCAAATGGTTTGACCATGACTAGCTGCATTGCTCCATGGAGCTCCAAGCCCCACTTTTGTGGCCAACTCTGATCTATAAATATAATGGAGCCCCATGCTTGCTGTATGGCGTTCTACAGGTAGGCCTAGTCATGGAGGCTAATTCTACCTCCATGGCCTATAGTGTAGCATGGGTTACCCTATTACCGTGGGGGTTATCACGTTTTCGATTAGAATAAAAAAAAATTAGCAACCTATAAAAAGTGTCCAGTTATTATTATTGTTGAAGTACCTGGGTGGCATGGTTGGCTTGTGCGTAAAGCGCTCGCCTCTCACCAAGGTGACCCAGGTTCGATACCCGGCCATCAGGGCCATGTGAGTTGAGTTGTGCGTTGGTTCTCTGCTGTGCTACGAGGGTTTTCCACACCATCCGGTTTTCCTCCCTCAAAAAAAATCAAACACTTTCGATCTCTGGCTGTGCTCCGTGGTCATAATGGGTTGATGTGGCTGGCTAGCTGCCAAAGGCGCCCTTGCATGCCTGCTTCTCGAACACGTTGTAGCTGGGTCCTTCGCAATTCAGCTCTTACATGTAGCTGCCAGTAAGGATGATTAGCCTCCCAAATTATTATTATTATTGTTATTATTATTATCACTTTCCACTTTGACATTAAAAAAATACATCATTTGTCTGATTAATTTCGTCCACGGAGTCTCTAAAAGTGTGCATGCGCCCGGAGTGATTCTTGAGGTGAGCCTCCTATATCGTGGTAATCAGAAATAAGTTTTTTTTAATGAACTATATCTACATTTAAAGGAGCTAAATCCAAATCAAATATTCAAATATTTACCTGATACTGGGATTACGATGTTTAACTTCCCAGCAAGTTAAAACATAACTGCGCAAGTTTGGAAATTATGTGCATTCGCCTTCTACAAGTACAAAGTATTGTACTTGTGCAAGCATGTCTGTAATTTGAGCAAGTTCTTTACTTTGTGTGTTAAACCTACATATTGAGGGCGGCTGAATGTTTTTTAGTTTCCTGTCCTTATTTGGACGCCAGACATTGGTTTACGTTTTTTAGGTGAAAATACGTACTTTCGATGTCAATCTTTTTTTTTACCGTGTAATACTAACAGGATCTTGGCAATGATATTTCAATGCACAGAACAACATTTAAGGTAAAAATGTTAATGATATAATGGTACTTTTGACAGACATGTTCAGCGAAAATTTGTCCAGTCGGGAAAATAGCGGGTTTTTTCAAAATTATTCAAATATAAAACATTTCCGCCAACGTTATTATTAATTTTTTTCAAACCAGATCGATGGTTCTTGGCTATCGATTCACTGTATGAAAGTCGTCTATAGATGACGTTTTGACAACGAATTTGTTTTCTGCTACCACGGTATTAGGAGACCCACGGTAATATGAGGCTTGACTATTCTATAGTAATACTCTAGTACTTATCATTTGTGATCTAACGATCTTAATGATCAATATTGATTAATTTTAAAAAGTCTTACCGTGGGCGCTTCCATCTTTATTCACTATAGCGGGTCTTACTCTTTGTTGTCCCAACTGGAGATTTTCTATTCATTGGTTAACGCTTGGGTACAACTATAGAATGCAGGTACACTTCGAAGCTATGACTGCGCCTCCTCCGCGGAGACGGAGTCGCGGTCACGTTCGCATACGTACATAGTAGGGCCTAACGAGGTCGCGCTCTGTTGCTTAATTATAAATATTTGGCAACCTAGGGGGCACTCTGAAAGATGCACAACAGCGCCCTCATTAGGCTCGAAACAGCGCCCTCATTAGGCTTGAAAGTGATCGGAGGTGAGCACAACATTTTTAATTTTGTGCAGCAACCGGAAGCTGAGGTCAAGTTTAAGTCTCGGGTTTTCTTCGTTATATTGTTGAATTGATTTTACTTTCCTATTTTTTATTACTAAGTATTACATTCCCAACAACATGTATATTTTTCATGGTCATAAACCACGCTAAACTAAAATAATTGACAAAACAAAATCTTGCCCACGTAAATTTCCATATGGTTGGGACCACAATGGTCCCGGAAGTTCAAATAATATGCGCGAGACTTGCACAGTCTATTCTGCTGAATGCTCCCTATCTGTCCGCATCAAAATGCTTCATGTATAACAAATAAAAGTAATACATGAATTGATCAATGATTTTTTTTACTGAGAGATAAGGTAAACAAGATCTGGCTTTAAATTGTCTATTTATTTTCTGTCACCCAGGTAAATTGCGGTAAGATTGTGTAGCTACACAGTATAAATAACATTCTTTTATCAAAAATCTAATAAACCAGATTCTGTAGTTTTTTGTTCGTATGCATTTCAATACATTTTGGCTTCTGAAAAATGCACCCATGCATACGGACCTGTGCGCTCTATAAGAAGCCACTATTATTAGTATTATTATTCATTTTTACTTCAGCAATTTGTTAATGATTTTGATTTAAATTATGCATTGTCTATATATTATTTTCACTACAATAGTGGCCCTATACACCAATCCTACACCGATCTTGAACTCTTGGTGGCAGCAGAAACGCCTCAATTACTGCGGTGGTACCTGGGTGGTACTGCGCTGCCTATCGTTGGGCTTAAGGGCTGGGCTACACTAGTTAATTTATAAATGGTTATATGTAAATAATGGTTGTTTATAAATAATAGTTACATAAGTGGCAAGGTCGTACTACCACAGTACCGCCGCAGTTTGTCTGCTGCCACCAAGAGTTCAAGATCGGTGAAGGATTGGTGTATATGTTTCATTGAACCATACAGCAAATTGAACTGAATTGAAAACTAGTAAAGGGGATCCTTTTTTGTTTTTAACTGTGGGGTCGTTTGGTACATGAAGGGTTAATTAGCTGCGGTGATTTAGCCTTGAAAAGGTCCAGAATGGAAGAGCTAAGTGCCATAACCAGACACACTCGGCATGCAAAGAAAAAAGATTTTAATTTTTTGTTTTAAATGTGTAAACTATTTATTTATTGTTCTTCTTATTGTTATTATTTATCTGTTGAGGGGGCGCACTTGATGTACCTGCATCAGAGCCGTATATTGAGAGAGTTGCGACATGGAGGGACCAGCTTTCTCCGGTCACGTGGTTGCTGGACGCCATTTTGTTCCCAAATGCAGCACAACCCAATGGGCAGACTAGTCTGGCACCCTGTATTCGCCAATGCATTTTTTGGAGACAAAATGGCTTCTAATCGCAAGTTGTCGCAACTCTCTCAATATACGGCTCTGACCTGCATGCATGATTGAACCATCCATGTCTGCCTTTTTAGATCTCATTGGGGCTTGGGGTGTGTGTGTGTGTGTGTGGGGGGGGGGGGTTCTGAGAGGAGGCCTTCCACCCCTGCCCCCCTCTGGTTACGCCAGTGATCTATCCAAGTCTAATCTTTAAAAAACGAGTTCATTGATTAAAGGATGTCTGATGGTCTTCTTTGAGGAATGGTTGACTTCACCCTAATCTTGATTGTCGGTAGAGGGCACAATATCGACTTGCTTGGAGGGACTGGGCAAGTCTACGAATCTTGATGTTTGATAATTGCTAAAATGCTGAAATATATTGACAAATTAAAAAGTGTATCATTTTTTTTGATTCGCCCTGTAGACACAATCGGCGACCGGCGTCACGTGACTTATAGTGGGAATTGAACAACTCTCCTTTTCAGGGGGTGACTGTCCGAGTTGTAAGTAGGGCATGGGCAGGATAACAACTCTCCTTTTCAGGGGGTGACTGCCCGAGTTGTAAGTAGGGCATGGGCAGGATAACAACTCTCCTTTTCAGGGGGTGACTGCCCGAGTTGTAAGTAGGGGATGGGCAGGATAACAACTCTCCTTTTCAGGGGGTGACTCTCCGAGTTCGAAGTGGGGGATGGGCAGGAAAACAACTCTCCTTTTCAGGGGGTGACTGTCCGAGTTGTAATAGGGGATGGGCAGGGTAACAACTCTCCTTTTCAGGGGGTGACTCTCCGAGTTCGAAGTGGGGGATGGGCAGGATAACAACTCTCCTTTTCAGGGGGTGACTGTCCGAGTTGCAAATAGGGGATGGGCAGGATAACAACTCTCCTTTTCAGGGGTGACTGTCCGAGTTGTAATAGGGGATGGGCAGGATAACAACTCTCCTTTTCAGGGGGTGACTGTCCAAGTTGTAAGATAGGGGATGGGCAGGGTAACAACTCTCCTTTTCAGGGGGTGACTCTCCGAGTTCGAAGTGGGGGATGGGCAGGATAACAACTCTCCTTTTCAGGGGTGACTGTCCGAGTTGCAAATAGGGGATGGGCAGGGTAACAACTCTCCTTTTCAGGGGGTGACTGTCCGAGTTCGAAGTGGGGGATGGGCAGGATAACAACTCTCCTTTTCAGGGGTGACTGTCCGAGTTGCAAATAGGGGATGGGCAGGGTAACAACTCTCCTTTTCAGGGGGTGACTCTCCGAGTTCGAAGTGGGGGATGGGCAGGATAACAACTCTCCTTTTCAGGGGTGACTGTCCGAGTTGCAAATAGGGGATGGGCAGGGTAACAACTCTCCTTTTCAGGGGGTGACTGTCCGAGTTCGAAGTGGGGGATGGGCAGGATAACAACTCTCCTTTTCAGGGGGTGACTGTCCGAGTTGTAAGTAGGGGATGGGCAGGATAACAACTCTCCTTTTCAGGGGGTGACTCTCCGAGTTCGAAGTGGGGGATGGGCAGGATAACAACTCTCCTTTTCAGGGGTGACTGTCCGAGTTGCAAATAGGGGATGGGCAGGGTAACAACTCTCCTTTAAGGGGGTGACTGTCCGAGTTGCAAATAGGGGATGGGCAGGATAACAACTCTCCTTTTCAGGGGGTGACTGTCCGAGTTGTAAGATAGGGGATGGGCAGGGTAACAACTCTCCTTTTCAGGGGATGACTGTCCAAGTTGTCAGTAGGGGATGGGCAGGGTAACAACTCTCCTTTTCAGGGGGTGACTCTCCGAGTTCGAAGTGGGGGATGGGCAGGATAACAACTCTCCTTTTCAGGGGTGACTGTCCGAGTTGCAAATAGGGGATGGGCAGGGTAACAACTCTCCTTTAAGGGGGTGACTGTCCGAGTTGCAAATAGGGGATGGGCAGGATAACAACTCTCCTTTTCAGGGGGTGACTGTCCAAGTTGTAAGTAGGGGATGGGCAGGATAACAACTCTCCTTTAAGGGGGGTGACTGTCCGACTTGTAAGTAGGGGATGGGCAGGATAACAACTCTCCTTTTCAGGGGGTGACTGTCCAAGTTGTAAGAGGGGGATGGGCAGGATAACAACTCTCCTTTAAGGGGGTGACTGTCCGAGTTGCAAATAGGGGATGGGCAGGATAACAACTCTCATTTTCAGGGGATGACTGTCCAAGTTGTCAGTAGGGGATGGGCAGGGTAACAACTCTCCTTTAAGGGGGTGACTGTCCGAGTTGCAAATAGGGGATGGGCAGGATAACAACTCTCCTTTTCAGGGGGTGACTGTCCAAGTTGTAAGTAGGGGATGGGCAGGGTAACAACTCTCCTTTTCAGGGGGTGACTGTCCGAGTTGCAAATAGGGGATGGGCAGGATAACAACTCTCCTTTTCAGGGGTGACTGTCCGAGTTGCAAATAGGGGATGGGCAGGGTAACAACTCTCCTTTTCAGGGGGTGACTCTCCGAGTTCGAAGTGGGGGATGGGCAGGATAACAACTCTCCTTTTCAGGGGTGACTGTCCGAGTTGCAAATAGGGGATGGGCAGGGTAACAACTCTCCTTTAAGGGGTGACTGTCCGAGTTGCAAATAGGGGATGGGCAGGATAACAACTCTCCTTTTCAGGGGGTGACTGTCCAAGTTGTAAGTAGGGGATGGGCAGAATAACAACTCTCCTTTTCAGGGGGTGACTGTCCGAGTTGTAAGTAGGGGATGGGCAGAATAACAACTCTCATTTTCAGGGGGTGACTGTCCAAGTTGTAAGATAGGGGATGGGCAGGATAACAACTCTCCTTTTCAGGGGGTGACTCTCCGAGTTCGAAGTGGGGGATGGGCAGGATAACAACTCTCATTTTCAGGGGTGACTGTCCGAGTTGCAAATAGGGGATGGGCAGGGTAACAACTCTCCTTTAAGGGGGTGACTGTCCGAGTTGCAAATAGGGGATGGGCAGGATAACAACTCTCCTTTTCAGGGGGTGACTGTCCAAGTTGTAAGTAGGGGATGGGCAGGATAACAACTCTCCTTTAAGGGGGGTGACTGTCCGACTTGTAAGTAGGGGATGGGCAGGATAACAACTCTCCTTTTCAGGGGGTGACTGTCCAAGTTGTAAGTAGGGGATGGGCAGGATAACAACTCTCCTTTTCAGGGGGTGACTCTCCGAGTTCGAAGTGGGGGATGGGCAGGATAACAACTCTCATTTTCAGGGGGTGACTGTCCGAGTTGCAAATAGGGGATGGGCAGGATAACAACTCTCATTTTCAGGGGATGACTGTCCAAGTTGTCAGTAGGGGATGGGCAGGGTAACAACTCTCCTTTAAGGGGGTGACTGTCCGAGTTGCAAATAGGGGATGGGCAGGATAACAACTCTCCTTTTCAGGGGGTGACTGTCCAAGTTGTAAGTAGGGGATGGGCAGAATAACAACTCTCCTTTAAGGGGGTGACTGTCCGAGTTGCAAATAGGGGATGGGCAGGATAACAACTCTCCTTTTCAGGGGGTGACTGTCCAAGTTGTAAGTAGGGGATGGGCAGGATAACAACTCTCCTTTTCAGGGGGTGACTGTCCGACTTGTAAGTAGGGGATGGGCAGGATAACAACTCTCCTTTTCACGGGGTGACTCTCCGAGTTCGAAGTGGGGGATGGGCAGGAGAACAACTATCCTTTTCAGGGGTGACTGTCCGAGTTGTAAGTAGGGGATGGGCAGGGTAACAACTCTCATTTTCAGGGGTGACTGTCCGACTTGTAAGTAGGGGATGGGCAGGATAACAACTCTCCTTTTCACGGGGTGACTCTCCGAGTTCGAAGTGGGGGATGGGCAGGATAACAACTATCCTTTTCAGGGGTGACTGTCCGAGTTGTAAGTAGGGGATGGGCGGGATAACAACTCTCCTTTTCAGGAGGTGACTGTTCAAGTTGTAAGTAGGGGGCAGGATAACAACTCTCCTTTTCAGGGGGTGACTGTCCAAGTTGTAAGATAGGGGATGGGCAGGGTAACAACTCTCCTTTTCAGGGGGTGACTCTCCGAGTTCGAAGTGGGGGATGGGCAGGATAACAACTATCCTTTTCAGGGGGTGACTGTCCGAGTTGTAAGTAGGGGATGGGCAGGATAACAACTCTTCTTTTCAGGGGGTGACTGTTCAAGTTGTAAGTAGGGGGGCAGGATAACAACTCTCATTTTCAGGGGGTGACTGTCACAGCCTATAGGGGCACCGTCAGGAACATGGCCAGAGCTAGCTGTCCACCCTGAGCTTCAATGCACAATAAGCTTCAGTCAGCCCCACCCTGGTCTCTCAAGGCCAGGCACAGGGGTAAAGTGAATATAAAAACAGGTCTTTAAAAACCAAAATCCAAACAAAAGTTCTTTTCTTGATTCTTACTTTTATTTTTACATCTTTCTTGTCTAATCTGATTAATACAGTCTTAATTTATTCTAAACATTATTGTTAAGTCAAATAAAATGAAAATGCCAATTTGTTGTAACTTTTTAAACTTTCTTTATTTACTGTATGTTTTTGTTTATACTACACTTTAAAAAGAAACTTATATTTAATCCCTGTATTTTTTTTATTTTTGTAATAATGTGCCAGTGAAGAAGTGTAATAAAATAAAATAAATTCTAAAAAGGGCAATGTTTCGTGCTTGGAACGTTTTTCAGAATTTTGTTGAATCCCTTTCTCTCAAACCACATTCCTAAAGAGGGAATCTTTTCTCAAAATGTTATACATTATCAACAGCTGCAGTGCTTCTTACAAGTACGTTTTTATAGTCATTAATGTTTGGAGTACATGTACTAACCAATGCACACTAACAAATATAACACTATTGAACCACAATAACTGCGTGTTGATGAAAAGGTATTCTCACAATGCCACAAGTATTTTTCCAGAATTATGCAAACTGAATGCTTTGTTCTCCAGTGTGGACACACTCATGGTCATTTTGACACTTCTTCTAAAGTATACTTTCTCACAAATGCAACAAACAAACAGTTTCTTATCTCTAGAGTGAATTCTGTCACGGCAATCAAGGTTGTTATTGTGTGAGAAGGCTTGTCCACAAAATGTCACACAAATGTTTCTCTCCAATGTAACTACGCAGATGGGCTTTTACAAAAAAGGCTCTTCCACAAATGTCACAAACAAGTGAGACATTTCAGTTTGGTTTTATTTTTGGGAAGACTATTCAAGAAATGCTACAAACTTGGTTTCTCACCAATATGGAGACCAAGAAAAGAGCATAATAGTCATGTTTTTCTTCAGTATGGACCCTTCGCTCCCGGTCTGTAAAGTGAAAAAATATTTATAACAAACGCCAAGGACAAATTCATCCAATGACTTCTAAGTCACAAATCTATAATAATAATACTGGGCTCTTTCATAGCGCTTAATCACATCCCTAGGGCGTATCAAGGCGCTCAGTATTTTTCATGCAAGGTATACGGAACTGTGTGTTGAAGTATGAGACCTATTCCTTTATAGCACCATGTTATGGTTTACAAGGTAGGCCTACTGTGGGTAATATATGCTTCTTTCAAGAAATCCTTTCAGTAATAATCAAAATCAGGATCAATGTTATTTACGTTGTCTTAATTGGTAATGATTTGTTTCCTGCGTGGACTCTCTGACATTTATTTACACTAGCTTCTTGCGGAAATGCAGAGGCAACTCTGATGGTATTTCAAGTTGGCTTTGCTTTTGTAGGCTTTACCACATAAGTTACAAACAAATGGTTTCTCTCCAGTGTGGACACGCTGATGGGTAGTCAAGTGATGTTTCATTGCGAAGGCTTTTCCACAAATGTCACAAACCAACGGTTTCACTCCAGTGTGGACATACTTATGGGTATTCAGGTGATGCTTTAGTACGAAGGATTTTCCACAAATGTCACAAACAAATGGTTTGTCTCCAGTGTGGACACGCTGATGGATCGTCAGGTTATGCTTCTTTCCGAAAGCTTTTCCACAAATGTCACAAACAAATGGTTTATCTCCAGTGTGGATACGCTGATGGATGGTTAGGTTAGGTTTATGTGCGAAGGCTTTTCCACAAATGTCACAAACAAATGGTTTCTCTCCAGTGTGGATACGCTGATGGATGGTTAGGTTTTCTTTACGAGAGAAAGTGTTTCCACAAATAACACAAACAAACGGTCTCTTGTCAGAATGATATCTTAGGTGCACATTAAGACTTCGTTTGTGTTTATACTCATTTCCACAATAGTTACAAGTAAAAACTAGTTTCTCTCCAGTGTGGACACGCTGATGCTTGGTCAGGTAAGGTTTCTGTGCGAAGGCTTTTCCACAAATGTCACAAACAAATGGTTTCTCTCCAGTGTGGACACGCTGATGGATCGTCAGGTTATGCTTCTGTGCGAACGCTCTTCCACAAATGTCACAAACAAATGGTTTCTCTCCCGTGTGGACACGCTGATGGATGGTCAGGTTAGGCTTATTTGCGAAGTCTTTTCCACACATGTCACAAACAAATGGTTTCTTTCCAGTGTGGACACGCTTATGAGTGGTCAGGCTAGACTTATGTGCAAAAGCTTTTCCACAAATGTCACAAACAGACGGTTTCTCTCCAGTGTGGACACGCTGATGAGTGGTCAGGTGAGGCTTCTGTGCGAAGGCTTTTCCACAAATGTTACAAACAAATGGTTTCGCTCCAGTGTGGACACGCTGATGAGTGGTCAGGCTAGGCTTCTGTGTAAAAGCTTTTCCACAAATATCACAAACAAATGGTTTCTCTCCAATGTGGACACGCTGATGGATGGTCAGGTTAGGCTTACGTGCACAGGCCTTTCCACAAATGTCACAAACAAATGGTTTCTCTCCAGTGTGGATACGCTGATGGATGGTCAGGTTACGCTTATTTGCAAAGGCTTTTCCACAAATGTCACAAACAAACGGTTTCTCTCCAGTTTGGACACACTTATGGGTAGTCAGGTGAGGCTTCTGTGCGAACGCTTTTCCACAAAAGTCACAAAACAAATGGTTTCTCTCCAGTGTGGACACTTTGATGGGTGGTCAGTTCAGTCTTTTTTGCATAGGCTTTTCCACAAATGTCACAAATGAATGGTTTCTCTCCAGTGTGGACACACTGATGAGTGGTCAGGTGAGGCTTCTGTGCGAAGGCTTTTCCACAAATGTTACAAACAAATGGTTTCGCTCCAGTGTGGACACGCTGATGAGTGGTCAGGCTAGGCTTCTGTGTAAAAGCTTTTCCACAAATATCACAAACAAATGGTTTCTCTCCAATGTGGACACGCTGATGGATGGTCAGGTTAGGCTTACGTGCACAGGCCTTTCCACAAATGTCACAAACAAATGGTTTCTCTCCAGTGTGGACACACTTATGGGTAGTCAGGTGAGGCTTCTGTGCGAACGCTTTTCCACAAAAGTCACAAAACAAATGGTTTTTCTCCAGTGTGGACACTTTGATGGGTGGTCAGTTCAGTCGTTTTTGCATAGGCTTTTCCACAAATGTCATAAATGAATGGTTTCTCTCCAGTGTGGACACGCTGATGAGTGGTCAGGTGAGGCTTCTGTGCAAAAGCTTTTCCACAAATGTCACAAAACAAATGGTTTCTCTCCAGTGTGGACACGCTGATGGATGGTCAGGTTATGCTTATCTGCGAAGCCTTTTCCACAAATGTCACAAACAAATGGTTTCTCTCCAGTGTGGATAGGCTTATGAGTGATCAGGTGAGGCTTCTGTGCGAACGCTTTTCCACAAAATGTCACAAAACAAATGGTTTCTCTCCAGTGTGGACACGCTGATGGATGGTCAGGTTATGCTTATATGCGAAGCCTTTTCCACAAATGTCACAAACAAATGGTTTCTCTCCAGTGTGGACACGCCGATGAGTGATCAGGTGAGGCTTCTGAGCGAACGCTTTTCCACAAATGTCACAAACAAATGGTTTCTCTCCAGTGTGGACATCCTGATGGATGGTCAGGTCAGGCTTATTCGCAAAGGCTTTTCCACAAATGTCACAAATGAATGGTTTCTCTCCAGTGTGGAGACACTTATTGGTAGTCAGGTGTTGCTTTAGTACGAAGGCTTTTCCACAAATGTCACAAACAATGGTTTCACTCCAGTGTGTACACACCTATGGGTAGGCAAAGGCTTTCCCTCAAAGATCACGAATAAATGGTTTCTCTCCAGTGTGGACACGCTGATGAGTGGTTAGGCTAGGCTTCTGTGCGAACGCTTTTCAACAAATGTTACAAACAAATGGTTTCTCTCCGGTGTGGACACGCTGATGGGTAGTCAGGTGAGGCTTCTGTGCGAACGCTCTTCCACAAATGTCATAAACAAATGGTTTCTCTCCATCGTGGACACGCTGATGAGTGGTCAGGCTAGACTAATGTGCAAAAGCTTTTCCACAAATGTCACAAACAGACAGTTTCTCTCCAGTGTGGATACGCTGATGAGTGATCAGGTGAGGCTTCTGAGCGAACGCTTTTCCACAAATGTCACAAATAAATGGATTCTTTCCAGTGTGGACACACTTATGGGTAGGCAAAGGCTTTCCCTCAAAGATCACGAATAAATGGTTTCTCTCCAGTGTGGACACACTGATGAGTGGTCAGGCTAGGCTTCTGTGCGAACGCTTTTCCACAAATGTCACAAACAAACGGTTTCTCTCCAGTGTGGATACGCTGATGAGTGGTCAGGCTAGGCTTCTGTGCGAACGTTTTTCCACAAATGTCACAAACAAATGGTTTCTCTCCAGTGTGGACACGCTGATGGGTAGTCAGGTGAGGCTTCTGTGCGAACGCTTTTCCACAAACGTCACAAACAAACGATTTCTCTCCAGTGTGGATACGCTGATGAGTGGTCAGGCTAGGCTTCTGTGCGAACGTTTTTCCACAAATGTCACAAACAAATGGTTTCTCTCCAGTGTGGACACGCTGATGGGTAGTCAGGTGAGGCTTCTGTGTGAACGCTCTTCCACAAATGTCCCAAACAAATGGTTTCTCTCCAGTGTGGACACGCTGATGGATGGTCAGGTTACGCTTATCTGCAAAGCCTTTTCCACAAATGTCACAAACAAATGGTTTCTCTGCAGTGTGGACACGCTGATGGGTAGTCAGGTGAGGCTTCTGTGCGAACGCTCTTCCACAAATGTCACAAACAAATGGTTTCTCTCCAGTGTGGACACGTTGATGGATGGTCAGGTTAGGCTTATGTGCAAAGTCTTTTCCACAAATGTCACAAACAAATGGTTTCTCTCCAGTGTGGAGACACTTATGGGTAGTTAGGTGTTGCTTTAGTACGAAGGCTTTTCCACAAATGTCACAAACAAATGGCTTCTCTCCAGTGTGGACACACTGATGGGTGGTCAGGTAAGGCTTTTTTGCATAGGCTTTTCCACAAATGTCACAAACAAATGGTTTCTCTCAAGTGTGGAGACACTTATGGGTCGTCAGGTGTTGCTTTAGTACGAAGGCTTTTCAACAAATGTCGCAAAAAATGGTTTATCTCCAGTGTGGAAACGCTGATGGGTGGTCAGGTTAGTCTTCTGTGCGAAAGCTTTTCCACAAATGTCACAAACAAATGGTTTCTCTCCAGTGTGGAAACGCTGATGAGTGGTCAGGTAACGTTTCTCTGCAAAGGCTTTTCCACAAATGTCACAAACGAATGGTCTCTCTCCCGTGTGGTCACGCTGATGCTTGGTCAGGTAAGGTTTCTGTGCGAAGGCTTTTCCACAAATGTCACAAACAAACGGTTTCCCTCCAGTGTGGACACACCGATGGATGGTCAGGAGAGACTTATGTGCGAATGCTTTTCCACAAATGTCACAAACAAATGGTTTCTCTCCAGTGTGGATACGCTGATGAGTGGTCAGGCTAGGCTTCTGTGCGAACGCTTTTCCACAAATGTCACAAACAAACGGTTTCTCTCCAGTGTGGACACGCCGATGAGTGATCAGGTGAGGCTTCTGAGCGAACGCTTTTCCACAAATGTCACAAACAAATGGTTTCTCTCCAGTGTGGACATCCTGATGGATGGTCAGGTCAGGCTTATTCGCAAAGGCTTTTCCACAAATGTCACAAATGAATGGTTTCTCTCCAGTGTGGAGACACTTATTGGTAGTCAGGTGTTGCTTTAGTACGAAGGCTTTTCCACAAATGTCACAAACAATGGTTTCACTCCAGTGTATACACACCTATGGGTAGGCAAAGGCTTTCCCTCAAAGATCACGAATAAATGGTTTCTCTCCAGTGTGGACACGCTGATGAGTGGTTAGGCTAGGCTTCTGTGCGAACGCTTTTCAACAAATGTTACAAACAAATGGTTTCTCTCCGGTGTGGACACGCTGATGGGTAGTCAGGTGAGGCTTCTGTGCGAACGCTCTTCCACAAATGTCATAAACAAATGGTTTCTCTCCATCGTGGACACGCTGATGAGTGGTCAGGCTAAACTAATGTGCAAAAGCTTTTCCACAAATGTCACAAACAGACAGTTTCTCTCCAGTGTGGATACGCTGATGAGTGATCAGGTGAGGCTTCTGAGCGAACGCTTTTCCACAAATGTCACAAATAAATGGATTCTTTCCAGTGTGGACACACTTATGGGTAGGCAAAGGCTTTCCCTCAAAGATCACGAATAAATGGTTTCTCTCCAGTGTGGACACACTGATGAGTGGTCAGGCTAGGCTTCTGTGCGAACGCTTTTCCACAAATGTCACAAACAAACGGTTTCTCTCCAGTGTGGATACGCTGATGAGTGGTCAGGCTAGGCTTCTGTGCGAACGTTTTTCCACAAATGTCACAAACAAATGGTTTCTCTCCAGTGTGGACACGCTGATGGGTAGTCAGGTGAGGCTTCTGTGCGAACGCTTTTCCACAAATGTCACAAACAAACGGTTTCTCTCCAGTGTGGATACGCTGATGAGTGGTCAGGCTAGGCTTCTGTGCGAACGTTTTTCCACAAATGTCACAAACAAATGGTTTCTCTCCAGTGTGGACACGCTGATGGGTAGTCAGGTGAGGCTTCTGTGCGAACGCTCTTCCACAAATGTCACAAACAAATGGTTTCTCTCCAGTGTGGACACGCTGATGGATGGTCAGGTTACGCTTATCTGCAAAGCCTTTTCCACAAATGTCACAAACAAATGGTTTCTCTGCAGTGTGGACACGCTGATGGGTAGTCAGGTGAGGCTTCTGTGCGAACGCTCTTCCACAAATGTCACAAACAAATGGTTTCTCTCCAGTGTGGACACGTTGATGGATGGTCAGGTTAGGCTTATGTGCAAAGTCTTTTCCACAAATGTCACAAACAAATGGTTTCTCTCCAGTGTGGAGACACTTATGGGTAGTTAGGTGTTGCTTTAGTACGAAGGCTTTTCCACAAATGTCACAAACAAATGGTTTCTCACCTGTGTGGAAACGTTGATGAATGGTCAGGTTAGGCTTATATGCAAAGTCTTTTCCACAAATGTCACAAACAAATGGCTTCTCTGCAGTGTGGACACGCTGATGGGTGGTCAGGTAAGGCTTTTTTGCATAGGCTTTTCCACAAATGTCACAAACAAATGGTTTCTCTCCAGTGTGGAGACACTTATGGGTAGTCAGGTGTTGCTTTAGTACGAAGGCTTTTCCACAAATGTCGCAAAAAAATGGTTTATCTCCAGTGTGGAAACGCTGATGGGTGGTCAGGTTAGTCTTCTGTGCGAAAGCTTTTCCACAAATGTCACAAACAAATGGTTTCTCTCCAGTGTGGAAACTCTGATGAGTGGTCAGGTAACGTTTCTCTGCAAAGGCTTTTCCACAAATGTCACAAACGAATGGTCTCACTCCCGTGTGGACACGCTGATGCTTGGTCAGGTAAGGTTTCTGTGCGAAGGCTTTTCCACAAATGTCACAAACAAACGGTTTCCCTCCAGTGTGGACACACCGATGGATGGTCAGGAGAGACTTATGTGCGAATGCTTTTCCACAAATGTCACAAACAAATGGTTTCTCTCCAGTGTGGATACGCTGATGAGTGGTCAGGCTAGGCTTCTGTGCGAACGCTTTTCCACAAATGTCACAAACAAACGGTTTCTCTCCAGTGTGGATACGCTGATGAGTGGTCAGGCTAGGCTTCTGTGCGAACGTTTTTCCACAAATGTCACAAACAAATGGTTTCTCTCCAGTGTGGACACGCTGATGGGTAGTCAGGTGAGGCTTCTGTGCACAGGTATTTCCACAGATGTCACAAACAAATGGTGATTTCCCTCCAGTGTGGAGACACTTATGGGTAGTTCGGTGTTGCTTTAGTACGAAGGCTTTTCCACAAACGTCACAAACAAATGGTTTCTCTCCAGTGTGGAAACGTTGATGAATAGGTTAGGCTTATCTGCAAAGTCTTTTCCACAAATGTCACAAACAAATGGATTCTTTCCAGTGTGGACTCGCTGATGGATGATCAGGTTTTCTTTACAAGAGAAAGTGTTTCCACAATTAAAAAAAAAATGGTCCCTTGCCAGTATGATATCTTAGGTGCATATGGTAAGAGTGCCTTTTTGGTTGTACTATTTCCAAAATAATTACAAGAAATATGGTTTTTCCTCAGTTTTGACAAGCTGATGACTGGCTAGGCAGACTTTGCGGTTGAATGCTTTTCCACAAATGTCACAAACAGTTTTTCTCCAGTGTGAACATGTAGATGTTTTGTAAGAGACAATTGATGTGAGAAAGCTTTTCCACAAAAGTCACAAACAGGTGTTTTTTCCAGTTTTAACTTGCTGATTGTCTCTCAGGTTGGTTTTACATACAAGTGAGGAAGCTTTTCCACATGTGTCACATACAAACGGACTCTCTCCAGTCTGAAAATTCTGATGTTTAGAGTGATGTTTGCTTTGGTTGACAGCTTTACCGCAACTGTCACAAACAAGTAGCCTTTTCCCAAGGTTGATACTCAGACTATGTATTTGTGTGCTTTCTTGTAATAATACTTTTCCGTAACCTCTTTGACTTAATTCAGTTCTGAGCAGAAAGTGAACTGTTGGTTAGAAACTGTTTCTGTCCCTCTAAGTTAACGCCTTGTACAGAGTCCATTACAATGATATTAGGTGTGAAAGGTTTTCGACACTGTTTCTTTCTACTATACTTTTGGCTCTTTGTCGGCGTCTTATTTCCCAAACAGTTCCTCTACTGGGGTCTTGCTGCTGATAACCTTTAACCAATTAAAGATGACCCGATGTATAAGAAACTTCTGAAAAAAACAAACAAAAACAAACATTTGGTGTGATTTCAAAGGATCACTCTATTCCAAAGTCACTTTGGACTCAAGTCATTCATCTGGAAAAACAACAGAGAGATATTTGATTTTAAATCAAGAAATAAATTTTCTTACAGAAAGTTACAGACAGATTGGAAACCAGAAAATAATAAATTGAAGACAAATTATCAACACGTTGTACATAATATCGGGCGTAGTTTGTTTTCAACAAAAAAAGTAGGGACCTTTTGTCCATACCATTTTGTGCAGATAGTCCCATTTAGTACCAATACGCTGGACTTCCTACTCTTCTTGGCCCCACACCGGTTTTTTTACAAAATTTCCCCCAGTTTCACTTACATGTACCATTGCGTAGTTGTGGAGAGTACATTCAAACAATTGTGTACAAGCTCGTTTTGATGTTATTTTCCCCCAGTTTCACTTACATGTACCATTGCCTAGTTGTGGAGAGTACATTCAAACAGTTGTGTACAAGCTCGTTTTGATGTTATTTTATTAAAATCTCCAAGCTAAACAGTCCCTCAGGCCAACCCAATGTTGTAAACAAATGGGTGTGATGTCTGGGTTATTGAGAACCTCAGTTTCAACGTCGTCAGCGCAATGATGTTTACTGATGCGCATGACCATGAGCGCTGATTCGCTTCGCTGAAACATCGGAATTACCTATCTAGTCTTTTTTCGTGTCGTTGCAACGTGCCGTTTTACTCGAGAGTTGCTGGTTCGTGTTCGGCGATGGTGGTGCTGTGTGTAATGAATACCACCTTGACTAGAGATTACTCATAGAAAAGCGAAGTCATACAGTTTGTCATTGCGCATGCGCATCAGTAAACATCAAGGACCAGAAAATGTTTAAACGACGGATTGTGAGCTCACTGACAGATTCTTTAAAAAGTTACACCAAAACGAGTATGCACAAAATCGATTTAATGCAATCTCCACTATAAGGCAAAGGCAAGTGACAGCTGGGGGAAAATTGGTGCAAAAAAGAAAAACCCAAAAACCCCACCACGAGTTGTATTTGAAAAATCATCACACTTCAGTGTGGGCGGAGGGCCAACAAGCGGAGTGAGTATATTAATATTGGCACCAATGGGGCTAGTGTGCAGAGTTCTTCCAATACGGAGAGCGTTTGCATCAATGCACTTCGCTTTCTACTGCTACATCGACCAAGGCTCGATTAAAAAAAGCCACTTGAGCATAAAGAGTTACTAAGCACAACAAATTGAAAATCTGCTCACCAGCCAGAATAAGGTTACCAGCTAAAATGCCTTTTTACGTCGATTTTAGCTGGCATTCTGCTCAGTTTTGCTTAGCAGAATAATGTTAAATGTTTTGCTTTTAAAAAGAGCTGATAAAAACTGGACCCAGGTTATGAACATTTTCAAGTAGGCCTACATTTTGTCCAGTATACAGTCACAACCCAACGTGTGCAGTGGGGGCGGCAGCCTCGCCTTCTCCTCAAAAGATAATTATTATTCCCCCTCTCAAATGATATCTTACAAGTGCACAAATGAATTGTCCGACATCTATGTCGGAACAGCTAATAATAATAAAAATAATTGTTTAGCTTCGCAACTGAACAATAATGAAATAAAGTTCACACCATGAACTTGGAACTTCCACGACTCCCTTCCTCGTCGATGCAGCCCCCATAATAAATAGTGCCAATATGCTAATCCATGCACAGCCCAACTCTATGGCCAAAACGTGTTGTCGGCAGTTACCAGCTTTTTTATTTAGTGCAACTGGTCTTGCAGACTGCATCTGCATCTGCACGGTAGCATCCAGTCGACGTCTACACAAGTCACTTCTGGCAATTCGTTTGAAAGTTCATACACAGTACTTCCAGAGCAAAGATGATACGACCGAACTAGCCCTGGTAGTGGTAGGACGTCAGTGTCCGTTGTATTGTATGTAGAGGGTCTAAACCAAAGATTATAGAGCGCCGAAGGCGCAAGATGCGGAACTCGGGCTGAAATGTGAAATCCCACTGGACGCCATTTCGGCAAGTAACTCTTTTGATACAACAATAGATCAGTGCCGATCAGCGCAGACAATGACCATTCCTATCAATGGGAAACAAAACATTTACTTGCTGAAATGGCGCCCATGCGTATTTCACGTTTAACAACAGATAAAGCTTCAGTTCCCTATCTTGCGCCTTCGGCGCTCTATAATCTTTGGTCTAAACCTGGGCTAAGTACGAGCATTTTAATATACTACATTTATCTTGCATACATCAGACTGTGACTGAGTTGCACGCAACTATTTAACAACCAAACTTACCCCGAAGATGCGTATAGGTGATGAGAATTGGTCGAAATGCAATCCACAACCAAAAAGTCTTTCTCTTTTCAGACAGCTTTCTACACAGTCGCAACCCGTTTTTACCCTATAGCAGAGTTTTTCTTCTATAAATGACAACGTAACACACACATGACAGGGATGAAAGCACACAGACAAAGCAGGGGATGAACGAAGAGGAGGGTGACAAAGGGGGGAGGAAGGGGCAGGTTTGACCACAAAAGAAAGTAAAAATCAATAATGGTACGAGGGAGGTAGAAAAAAAGTAACTGATTAGTCAATGAGGCAGACTAAGAAGGTGGATATCCGTCTCTGCCTTCTCCGTTTTACCACAGGCTTAAACAGTCTTTTCTTGATTCTTTTAATTATTTTGTACATCCTTGTCTGATCCAATTACTACAGTAATAACTTAATCTACTCTAAAACAAATTGTAAGTCAAATAAAATGAAAGAGTCTTGGTAAACCAGGTACGTGTAGAAAATTCATCATGTTGTCATAAATGCATAACGAACTTTCTTCAGTTATTAAAATGCACTGATGTACAGACAAACAACTTTGATATTGCCTAAGAAAGAGGCAACTGTCTGAAATACAAAACTTTGTACAGTATGTTTTGGTTTTCTATGGCACTGGAATCAAGGATGAGAGACCTGAAAAAATGTGAACATTCCTGAAATATGGCTTGAGGGCCTGCTCCCTTTATTCTACACCCGGAACATCCGTAACAAAATAAGGAGATTTTACTCAGTGTATCACTAAAACTACAAAACTAAAGGTTTGGACGCATTTTAGACTACTTCTTGATTTGTCACAAAAATTTGCTGGCTCTAGAAAATTTTGAGAAAATCAGGAAAATAACTGAAAGGCCTAAATAACATGACTTTGGATTGGACAGGAAGTGAGCTGAAATATGCACCTGGCTATTGACATGTATTTTGATTTGTTAAGACTTGGCGTTGACCAAACTGATGGAATGTTGAAATGGTTAGGCCTACTGATGCAGTTTTTTGTATTACTTGTTGGTAGAGGGCACAACATCGACTTGCTTATGGAGGGACTGGGCAAGTCTACGAATCTTGTTCAAAACTGGGGCTTTTTCAGAATCTCGTCTCTGTCTGCGTTTGATGTTGGGAAAAACACCATGCAAAATGTACACAGTATAACAAAGTTGATGACAGAGCTGGAGCCCACTGAGCTGAGGTTTTGAAAAGGCCCCCTATAGTTTTGAGCAAGATGTTTGTTTGATACAGATCTCTTCTCCAATAACTCGTGTTGCAATATCGGCGGCTATTACAGTATCACAAAAAACATCGTCAATTGACTTGGGCCGTATTGCTATAAAGGACATCCTACACTCAAACTTATGACGTGGCAATGAAGCCATAGCCGTAGCCATACCTGCCAATTCGCACACGGCATTGTCCCCCAATACTTCAGACTCAACAAGTAGGGTTGGTAGGATAACAACTCTCATTTTCAGGGGGTGACTGTCGGAGTTTTACCCTATTTAGGGGCAGCGTCAGGAGCAGGGCCAGAGCTAGCTGTCCAACCTGAGCTTCAATGCACAATAGGCTTCAGTCAGCCCCACCCTGGTCTCTCAAGGCTATAGGCACAGGGGTAAAGTGAATATAAAAACAGGTCTTTAAAAACCCAAATCCAAACAAAAGTTCTTTTCTTGATTCTTACTTTTATTTGTACATCTTTCTTGTCTAATCTGATTACAACAGTCTTAATTTATTCTAAACAGTTTGTTAAGTCAAATTAAATGAAAATGAATTCACCATGGCGTCATAAAACACAAAACAAATTTCTTCAACTATTACACAAAATGAAACTGGTGTATAGATTTTGAAATTGCCTTAGAAAGAGGCCAACTGTCTGGAATACAAAACTTTGTACAATGTTTTTAGGTTTATATGGCACTGGAATAAGGATGAGATTTGACAAAAATTAAAATCCCCTTCATAATGGCATGCGGGCCAGGGTTTCCCCTTATTCTACACCGGAACATCCCAGATGTTACAAATTCAGGAGGTTTTACTCAGTGCATCACCAGAACTACAAAACTACATTGGAATCAATGTGGACTACTTCTTTCTGCCTTTGAAGACCGCTTGACTTCTTTAAGAATTTGAAAGCTCTAGGAGATTTTGAGAAAAACCTGAAACCAGGAATTTTGTTATAATCAGTCATAAAAAGTGAGATATTTGATGTTTTTTAGTTGACCTTTTCGTGGTCATTTAAGAGCAACCTACACAGGTTGTCATGTGGCCGAGTGGTTTAGAACATCGAATTCAAGTTCCGATGTTAAGTCATCGGGGTGTGGGTTCGAATCCCGGTCATGACACTTGTATCCTCGAGCAAGATATTTCACTAAAATTGCTTCTCTTCACCCAGTGGTATAAATGGGTACCTGTGAGGGTAGAGGTTGATATTGTGTTTGAAAAGCCTTCGGAGCGCCACGGCAGCTCGGGGCTGTATACTCCCCAGGGAGCTGGGAAAGATTAAAGGAATGTTATTGGCCCAATGACCAGGGCACTAAGGTAAAGCGCATTGAGACGTTATTGTTATAAGTTTGTATGGTCAATATGTTTAGATTAATTACCAATACACAATAACAATTATAATAGCGTTCATCAAGTAATACTCTTCAAGCACAATATCTGCGTTTTGATGAAAAGGTATTCTCACCATGCCAAGTATTTTTCTAGAATTATGCAAACTGAATGCTTTGTTCTCCAATGTGGACACACTCATGGTCATTTAGACGCTTCCTCTATTCGCACAAAAATGCAACAAACAGACAGTTTCGTATCTCTAAATAGTGATTCTGTAATGGCAATAAAGGTTGTTATTGTGTGAGAAGGCTTGTCCACAAAATGTCACACTTAATGTTTCTCTCCAACTACGCTGATGGGCTTATACAAAAAAGGCTCTTTTAAAAATATCAACAACAAATGAGACATTTCAGTTTGGTTTTATTTATGGGAAGGCTATTCAAGAAATGCTACAAACATGTTTTTCTACCAGTGTGGAAACCCGGATGGACGTTCAGAAAGGTTTTATAAGAAAGAGCATAGTCACAACAAAATGTTTCTCGTCCGTATGGATCCTTCGCTCCCAGTCTGTAAGTGGAAACAAATTATAACAAACGCCAAGAACAAATTCATCCAATGACTTCTCAGTCACAAACAAATGTCTTCTTTCAAGAATTCCTTTCAGTAATAATCAAAATCAGGATCAATATTATTAACTTTCCAAAGTTGTCTTAATTGGTAATGATTTGTTTCCTGCGAGGACTCTCTGACATTTATTTACACTAGCCTCTTAAGGAAATGCAGAGGCAACTCTGATGGTATTTCAAGTTGGCTTTGCTTTTGTAGGCTTTACCACATAAGTTACAAACAAATGGTTTCTCTCCAGTGTGGAAACGCTGATGGATGGTCAGGTTAGGCTTCTGTGCGAAGTCTTTTCCACAAATGTCACAAACAAATCGTTTCTCTCCAGTTTCGAAACGCTGATGGATGGTCAGGTGACGCTTAAGTGCGAACGCTTTTCCACAAATGTCACAAACAAATGGTTTCTCTCCAGTGTGGACACGCTGATGGGCAGTCAGGTGAGTCTTCTGTGCGAAGGCTTTTCCACAAATGTCACAAACAAACGGTTTCTCTCCAGTGTGGAAACGCTGATGAATGGTCAGGTTAGGCTTCTGTGCGAAGACTTTTCCACAAATGTCACAAACAAATGGTTTCTCTCCAGTGTGGACACGCTGATGGGTAGTCAGGTGATGCTTCTGTGTGAAAGCTTTTCCGCAAATGTCACAAACAAACGGTTTCTCTCCAGTGTGGACACGCTGATGACGGGTCAGCTGAGGCTTAAATGCAAAGGCTTTTCCACAAATGTCACAAACAAATGGTTTTTCTCCAGTGTGGATACGATGATGGAAGGTCAGGTTAGGCTTTTGTGCGAAGTCTTTTCCACAAATGTCACAAATAAACGGTTTCTCTCCAGTGTGGATACGTTGATGATTGGTCAGGCCGGACTTGTTTGCAAAACCTTTTCCACAAATGTCACAAACAAACGGTTTCTCGGCAGTGTGGATACGCTGATGAGTGGTTAGGTGAGCCATATGTGCGAACTTCTTTCCACAAATGTCACAAACACATGGTTTTTCTCCAGTGTGGACACGCTGATGGATGATCAGGTTTTCTTTACGAGAGAAAGTGTTTCCACAAATAAATGGTCTCTTGCCAGTATGATATATTAGGTGCATATAGTAAGAGTTCCTTTTTGGTTGTACTTATTTCCACAATAACTACAAGAAAATGATTTCTCCTCAGTGTTGACAAGCTGATGACTGGTTAGACAGACTTTGTGGTTGAATGCTTTTCCACATGTCACAAACAGTTTTTCTCCAGTGTGAACATGTAGATGTTTTGTCAGAGACAATGTCAGAGACAACTGATGTGAGAAAGCTTTTCCACAAAGGTCACAAACAAGTGTTTTTTTCTCCAGTTTTAACTTGCTGATTGTCTCTCAGGTTGGTTTTACATCCAAGTGAGGAAGCTTTTCGACATGTGTCACATACAAACGGACTCTCTGCAGTCTGAAAATTATGATGTTTAGTGTGATGTTTTCTTTGGTTGACAGCTTTACCACAATTGTCACAAACAAGTAGCTTTTTCCCAAGGTTGATACTCGGATGACTTAATTCAGTTCTGAACAGAAAATTTGGCGCACTACAAGTAAAAGTGAACTGTGGGTTAGAAACTGTTTCTGTCACTCCAAGATACAATGATATTAGGTGTGAAAGGTTTTTGACACTGTTTCTTTCTACTATACTTTGGGCTCTTTGTCGGCGTCTTATTTCCCAAACAGTTCCTCTACTTGGGTCTTGCTGCTGATAACCTTCAACCAATTAAAGATGACCCGATGTATAAGAATCTTCTGAAAAAACAAACAAAAACAAACAAACATTTGGTGTGATTTCAAACTGAGCAATCTATTCCAAAGTCACTTTGGACTCGAGCCATTCATCTGGAAAAACAACAGAGAGATATTTGATTTTAAATCAAGAAATAAAAATATATAAAGAAAGTTACAGACAGATTGAAAAAACAGAAAATATTAAATTGAAGACAAATTATCGACACATTGTACATAATATAGGCGTAGTTTGATTCCATCATAAAAAGTAGGGACCTTTTGTCCAAGCCATTTTGTGCAGATAGCCCCATTAGTGCCAATACGCTGGACTCCCTACGCTTCTTGGCCCCACATAGGTTTTTTTAACCAAATTTTCCCCCAGTTGTCACTTAAGCCCTGTTCGCACTAGACTTATTTTGGGTAAACTTACCGAGCAAATGGGTAACTTAACCATTTAAAGTCCAATGCGAACAGCCCAGGAAGTTTCCCTCCCAGCTAACTTACCCGACCCAAATGGGTAGTTTAACCGACCCACGTCTGCCCGTGTATCGGACTTTACTACCTGCCTTCCACACACGCTTGAGGGCGCCCTTCGCGTTGAACGGAAAGAGACGACAGATTAACTCCATGGTTTCAACAGCCATCCGGCTCGAACGATTTTGATGAGCATTTTTCATAAATACAGTTTTAATCCTTATCCTTTTGATGTAGAGACTTCACACGTATTTTGTAAACACCCCGAAACCACAGTCATAAGCAATGATAGTTTACTAGGCTCATTTTTATAATAACTTGTCAACAACGAGTTCTTCTGTGAGCCTTTAGATTTTCACTGTATTTTATTATGTGCCTCGCTCATAGTTTTTACCCACATTTGTCCAGAATCAGCTGGTTTTCTCTCTAAATCTCAGACTCTTGGATCTCCCTTATGTAAAGATATATCCATTCCTTGTTGTTATTGCATAAACTAGTGTTTTTTTTCTGCAATTCTTTTAGTATATTTAAGAGTAGAGGAGCAATACCTGTTTTTAACTGTGAAACAGGACCCCACGTGACCTCAGTGTTGGAGCGATCCCTATATTTAAGGTTTTGGCTGTTTTCTTCAAGCTATTACCGTTTTGAAGGTTTTTCATGATTATAGTTGTTTTTCACATAAATATCGTTAGTTTTTCAGATGTAAACAAAGGTTTTCTCTGTCCTTTTTTGTTATAGTTCACCGTGGAAATAAAGTTAGAACTGGAAACCGAAGCTCTGACCTTTGGCCGTTATTATTCTTATTCCTGCGGTCGACACTATCTGGCGGAAAGTATGCTAGCGCTCCCTTGGAGATACGCTTTCGCAGATACCAGAACAGCCCGGTTAAATTGACCAGGTCAGTTTAACCGAGCCGAAAAGCTGTCCCGGTAAAAAGCATAATCCGGTCCCACACGATGATGTAAGTATTTGCACGTCCCACGCACATTATTTAAACGGACGTAACCTCGGTTGCACTCTCGCTGTCATGCACCCCGGTCAAAGGTCACTGCGATAGCGCCCTCTTGTGTCTGTCTTAAGTTAGTCTTTCAGTTTTACCGGTCGTGTCAGTTAGTTTACCCACGTAATTAATCCAAGTCGGACGCTGGTAAGTTTCAGCTGTTGGAATGTTAACCACGGTCTCGGTAAAACATTAATCCAATGCGAACACGGCTAATGAAGACAATTTTTGCCTCATTGACCCCTGGTCATTGCCTTGCTGACCCCTTAAAATGTTCCAGTACAAATACTCATTTTCCTTATTGAAATTCACTTAATACCAAGGACACACTGCCTTTCCAAGATAGAATAGAAGTGTCAGACCTGGTTGTCCCTTACAGTGGTCTGCTGGCTAAATGTTAGTCCAAACTGGAGGACCAGTCAAAATTCACTCCAAGTGGTCTAGCTGGTGAGAATGACTTAACACACTAATTTAATCAGTCATAACAAGTAAGATATTTGATGTTTTTAAGTTGACCTTTTCTGAGTAGGTTAATTGCTCTGAAATGACTCACATAATATACAACGTAGGCCCTTTGTCTTATAAATTGCATTCAGGATTACCATTTTTGGTACCATTTTTGAGATATCGCCAAAAATCTGGAGCGGTTATGTTATTGGAATACGCAATCTGAGAAACGTTTCATGCATGAAACGCTCTCAGGTTGTATTTTGTTTAAATCCCTTTCTCTAAAACCACATTCCTTAGAAGGGAATAATTTCTCAAAATGTTTTACATAATCAACAGCTGCAGTGCTTCTTTACCAAGTACCCTTTTATGGTCATGTTTGGAGTAATTACCAAAGGTATACCCTCCCTCTATAATGCACTTTAATAAATATAATAGCATGTCTTGAGTAGCCTTTTTAAAACCAAAAACAGTTTTTTTTACAGAATCAGGAAAACGTAGGCCTTATCCATGCTTTTTTCATCAAAGTGGACACGTCATGGTCATTTAGACGCTTCTTCTACAGTATGCCTTCCCACAAATGCAACAAACAAATAGTTTCTTATCTCTAGAGTGAATTCTGTAAAGGCAATTCAGGTTGTTATTGTGTGAGAAGGCTTTTCCACAAATGTGACACAATTATAGTTTCTCTCCAATGTCAATATGCTGATGGGCTCTTATTTATTTTAATTTTTTACAAAATAGGGTTCTTCCAAAAATGTCAGTTTGGTTTCTATTTTGAGAAGGCTGTTCAAGAAATGCTTCAAACATGGTTTTTCAACAGTGAGGACACCATGATGCACTTTCAGAAAGGTTTCATGTGAAAAAGCATATGTAACAAACAAAAGCTTTCTCATCAGTGTGGACACTTCTGTGTGAAAGCTTTTCCACAAATGTCACAAACAAATGGTTTCTCTCCAGTGTGGATACTCTGATGGATGGTCAGGTGAGGCTTATGTGTGAAATCTTGTCCACAAATGTCACAAACAAATGGTTTCTCTCCAGTGTGGACATGCTGATGCTTGGTCAGGTAAGGTTTCTGTGCGAAGGATTTTCCACAAATATGTCACAAACAAATGGTTTCTCTCCAGTGTGGACACGCTGAGGTCGGTCAGGTGATGCTTCTGTGCGAAAGCTTTTCCACAAATGTCACAAACAAATGGTTTCTCTCCAGTGTGGACACGCTGATGGGTGGTCAGGTGATGCTTCTGTGCGAAAGCTTTTCCACAAATGTCACAAACAAATGGTTTCTCTCCAGTGTGGACACGCTGATGGGTGGTCAGGTAAGGCTTATGTGCAAAAGCTTTTCCACAAATGTCACAAAAAATGGTTTCTCTCCAGTGTGGACACGCTGATGGTATAAACTCGGGGACAATTGACTTGTAAGGGGTTTTCCACAATGATCAGAAGCAAATGGTTTTTCACAAGGTTGGACACGCTGATGGCTTGTCAGGCCACATCGGCAAATGCTTTCCCAAAAAATTCACAAACAAATGGTTTCTCTTCAGTGTGGATACGCTGATGGATGGTCAGGTAAACTTTACACAAGAAGGCTTTTCTACAAATAACACAAAAGAAAGGTTTCTATCCAGTGTGGATACACTGATGGCGGGCCAGGGCATGTTTACGAGAGACGGTTTTTCCACAAAAGTTACAAATAATCTGTTTTTCTCCAGTTTTAACTTGCTGATGGTCTCTCAGACTGGTTTAACTGAGGAGGTTTTTCCACATAATGTCACATACAAATGAACTCTCTCCAGTATGCTGATGTTTACTAGGAAGAGTTTTTCTTCCGTTGACGGCTTTACCACAATTGTCACAAACAGGCAGTTTTTTCCCAAGGTTGATACTTTTCCAAAACTGTTTTTCATTGACTTATTCATTTTTCTCATGAAATTCAGTTTGAATGTTGTATGTTACCAAATAATTCCGTTGTGAACAGAAACTTTGGTGAACTACAAGTAAAAGTAACTGCTGGTTAGAAACGGTTTCTGTTACTCCAAGTTAACCCCTTGGATACAGAGTCCACAATGTTTGTAAGTGTGAAAGCTTTTCTCCACATTTTTTTCTTCTATACTTTCTCTGGTTGCGTCTTATTTCCCAAATAGTTTCTCTACTGAGGGCTGTTTGTCAGTCATCTTGAAAAAAGAGACAGACAGTTGATTTTACATTATTTACCAAAAAGTAACAGAGAGGTAAAAAAAAAAAAGAAGAGGAAAACAAAGATGAATTTGCAGACAAATTATCAACACAATGTATTTTGTTTGCATCATAAAAAGTAGGGACCTTCTGTCTATGCACTTGCACAAAAAGTTGCTAAGCACAACAAAATCATGGTTAAAGGTTACCAGCTAAAACACCATTTTACATCTAAATGTAACTTACTGGTAAGCCCCGTAACCTTTTTGACCCTTCGCCCACATAGCATCAGGAAGTGAGATGTCTTTTTCACAAAAACCCGCGTATTTGCGCAATTGTGGAGAGCATGTTAAAGCAACTTTGTGCAAGCTTATTTTAGTGTAATTTTTGGACAAATCTCTGAGCTGACAATTTCTCTTTTTAAACATTGTCAGCGCCATGATGTTATTGATGCTCATGATCACGAGCACCGATTTGATTCGCTAAAACAGTGGCATTATCTGTCTAATCTTGCTCGTGTCGAGGCAGCGCCGTTTTACTTCGCAATGCTTGTTGCTGGTTCGTATTCCGCAGTGATGGCGCTGTGTGTGATGAATACTGCCTGGACTAAGGTCTTCTATAACTAGAAAAGTGAAGTCATACAGTTTGTCAATGCACATGCGCATTATTACAATAATTGATATACCGCCCTCTTGTGTTTGTCTCTAGGCAGTTGCCACTTGGCAGCCTTTACGACAGGCGCTAAATTTATGCAGTAGCATTGAACACGACTGATGAATAATACAACTTATAAAAGTGTTTGTCTCCATCATTAACCAAAAATAACACGCATCAGCAAACATCATGGCGCCAGAAGATGTTTAAACGAGTGATTGTAAGCTTGGGAATTTTTTCCATAAAATTACACTAAAACGAGATGCATGTAGCACAAAATTCTTTCAATGTGTGCTCTCCTCAATTATGCAACAGAAGTGACATCTGGGAATCATCTCACCTTTTGATGCTATGTGGTCGTAAGGGCAAGAAGTGGAGGGAGTCGAGCGTATTAGCACTATTTATGGAGCTAAGTGGTATCCTGCTTAGTCTTGCTAAGCAGTTCAATAATGGTGTAAGCAATATTTAAGACTTTGAACATTTTCAAGTGCATCCTGTCCAATACAGTCAATCAATACCCAAGTTGGTAAAACAGCACCGTCCCCTCCGAAATGTCATCTTACATGTACCAAATGCACAAATGAATGGTCAAATACATTTAAAGACCACCCCACCCCTTCAAAAGAAACAAAAAATAAACATAAACTAGAGCTTGAGTTTTTCACAATAAAACATGCATGTTCCTTTTAAAACTGCACCTTTATGGCAATGCCATGTGACGCTTGATGACGTCATTAGAAAAGGAACTTTAATTTTGGATGTTACACATCCCGGTTTGATTTTTTTTTTAAACTAGTGGCCATTATAATGCGGTATGTCTGTCTAAAAAGATTATGCACGGCCTGGAGCGTGGCACTTTGTACATCTCTTGCTAAATCCCCATACCAGGCGGCCTTGCGCTTGGCGGCGGTCGAGTTAGTGGCCGGCTGCTGGCTAATGCCGCCGGGCCATGAGACAAACTTGCATGATGAAAGCCGGGTCTCCATGTAAGAAACATGCATGGGGGTCAGAATCTCCGGGGGGACATAATCTCCTGCCCATTGTGTTAGCCAGAGGGGTGTCTGGGTGTCTTTGGACACCCTGTTTTAAATTTGGACACCCTGTTTTATCTGTCATTATGTAAATGTATTGTAAGTGAACAATTTAGACACCCAGCTTTTAAATTTCCAGCAAATTTGGACACCCTTTTACCAAATTCTGGCTAAAACTTTGCTCCTGCCTAGTACCGCCAGTGGCCCAGTCACATTGCCGAAACTAGGTAATGGGGCACAAGGGGATGCACTATTTATTAGGTGTTCGTGCAATACAAGCACGAACACCTCATTGTTTTTGTTCTGGGTTTTTTTTTCTTCTCCATCTTCTTCTTCTTCTTCCTTCGGTGGAACTCTTCTCTACAGCATAACTCAAGATTGAAACTGAATTGAAACTCATCAGACAATTGAACCTCAATATGAAGACGACAAAGTTTACATGACGTCATGATGCCGTTGTTGAATATGCATGATGTATCCATACGTCATGTCTAGTGACCCTTGACCTGTTGAGTATATTAATACATGTCCCAACATGGCGACGACCAGTTAAGTTCAACGTGTGTCTTTGTCCAGTCATTTGTGTCATCAAACTGAGTTAGTCCAAACAAATATTACAACAGACGTCATCAGGTGTCGAATTACAAGATTTTTTAAATTGAAAAATTACCATTTGGTATTCAATGTATTCGATTGAATTTGAAAGCTATGATGTTCATAGTTGGGCGTTGGATAGAACAAGACTGGGGCAACATTTCAAAAGTTAACACAAAAATCGTATGACCTTTACTTCCTAGTCGTGGCCCTAGGTCAAAGTTTGCCTTTCGGTTTTTTCTTGAAAAACATCATTTTCGGGCTTATCTACAGCATAACTCAAGAAAGATTAAAATTGAATTGAACATTGAAACTCATCAGATAATTGGATCGCAATATCAAGACGACACAAACTTGATGATGTCATGATGACATCATCAGGTATTAAATTACAATGAATCAAAGTTTAATATCTGTAAAAAGATCACAACTCATGAACCATATATTGCAATTTTACAATCTATACATCATGCATCGGATAGGTCGTTCAGAGTTCAACAAACGCTACACAAAGCATGACCCCAGTTGACCTTGACTTCCTGTTCAAACCGGAAGTTGAAAATTTCACAAAATTCATATCTCAAAAAACAGGTATTTCTTTATCAATTTTTTTCGCATCAGGTGACAGATGATTGAGCCTGCTCAAACTTTTGCACACAAATGACAACATTATTTGACTTTTACATCTGGTCAAAACCGGACGTTAAAGCCAACGTTGGTTAACGTGCATGTGTCTCTTGACGTGACTCACGTTGACAACGCACGACGGCACGATAGTGTATTAACCAATGTAGGCCCTACGCACACGCTGAACCATACACGTAGCACGTGTAGTTAGCTTACATTGTGTATAGTCTTGGTTCCAAGACGCTCCGGTTGAAGACTAGAATATGTACTGTACAGCTAGCTACATAAAGGAATACATTTGGCGTCGGTCGTTGTTTCTTTGTGTATATTGCAGTCACACAAATATTTGAAAGATTCAATATTTGAAAATGTCATAACTCCTGAACCACACATTGGATATTTACAATCCATACATCATCCGAAAGCTCTTAAAAAACTTAACCTGCGCTACACACGGTGTGACCCCGTTTGACCTTGAATTCCAGTTCAAACCATAATTTGAAATTTAATAAAAAAAACCCTTAACTTTTGAACAATTCATTCGATTTTTACAATCTATTGATCATTAGGAAAGTAGGTAACATCTTAAGAAACGATATACAGAATGTGACCCAAATTGACCCTTTTTTCCGGTTCAAACTGGAAGATGAAATTTTATATTTGAAAAAATCAGAACTCCTGAACCACACATTGGAATGTTATCATCTATACGTCATCAGAAATGGCTCTAAAGACTTAACAAATGCTACACACTGTGACCTCATATGACCTTGACTTCCGGTTCAAACTGGAAGTTGAAAGTTACTTCTAAACAACATACCTGTATTGGATTTTTACAATCTATAGACCATGTGAACTTTGTTTACAATAAGTGTGACCTTGTGCATTCTTTGGGTATTCTGGCAGGCAAGATACTACACAGGTCCTATGGGAAAGTTGACATTTTGTGTCATAATTTCCACATAAATCCAAGAATTATGAAAGTAAAAGCTGGACAAGTTTTGAGATGTGCCCCCTTTCATCATATCAAAAGTTGATAGGAATTAGACAGTGCAATCTCCATAAAATATAAGATTTTATGTTTTATTCCATTAGTCTGTGTACAAATCGTGCCTGCAGGAAGTCCAGGCTCTGTGGCTCTTTTGTAAACATGTGATGTCACAGGTCACATCGTCTATACATCATTGGTAAAGTATGTAACAACTCAAGAAACAAGACACAATATGTGACCTCATTTGACCTTTACTTCCGGTTAAAACCTGAAGTTGAAATTCAATGTTTCAAAAGCCATAACTTCTAAACCACACATTGTTTTTTTTACAATCTATACATCATTGGGAAAGTATGTAACAACTTAAGAAAAGATACACAAAATGTGACCCTATTTGACCTTGACTTCCGGTTCAAACTGGAAGATGAAATTTAATACTTGAAAAATCATAACTCCTGTACCGCACAATGAATTTGTTCAATCTTTACATCATTAGAAAGGTCTTTAAAATTTCAACACGCGCTACACAAAATGTGACCCTTTTGACCTTGACTTCCGGTTCAAATCGGAAGTTGAATTTTAATATTTTAATAAATCATAACTCCTTAACCAGACATTGGTTTTTAAAATGTAAACATCATTGTTAAGGTCTACAAAATTCAATAAACGCTGCACAAAGTGTGAACCCATATGACCTTGACTTCCTGTTCAAACCGGAAGTTAAATTTTTTATACTGAAAAAACTCCTGAATATAGACATTGGAATGATAAGGTAACTTGTCGTCACTAATTCATTCACTCATATCTTGATGACATTACTCTCGAACACCTTGTTTTTGTGATGTCACAAAAACTGAATTTCTATGTGTTATTTCTTTTGTAGGAGCAAATTAAAACTTTAGTTTCAGTTTGCACTCTTTTCCTTAACAAGCCCCTTGTCAGCACTCTTTCTTTTTATAGAAAGTCTAAAAACAAAAATATACATTGTCTGCTTGTACATTGTATGAAGGCACCGGCCTCAATCAACGTCAGCTTGCCCTGGTTTACTGGAGTTTGTGTGGCACTCAAATCTCCGTGCATGCCGACCATCTTTGCGTGTACTACCCGCCCTGGCCCCCAGCCTGCGAATCTCCATGCACACCCGCTGTCTTTGTGTTTGTCCCCCACCCCTGGGGGACATCCGTGCCCAGTCACAGTACGCTCCTCCCCCGTGCCGAACGGCCCAGTGTGCGGTCAGCTGCACGCCGGTGTCACACGAAACTTCTGCCATAAGGATCTGTACTCCATCCGTCAAGTTGTCTGATCAAAAGTTAGCCCCATACATGTAAAACAGTGCCAATACGCTCCCTCCACCTCTTGGCCCTACACCAAAACGAGACGCACATTTTCGTGTTAATGTGCTCTCCAGAATTGCACTACAGTGAGTGACAACTGGAGGAAAAATCTCAGCACAAAAACGTAGATTTCTATTCTAACTTGGGCGTAGGGCCAAGAAGCGGAGGAGTCCAGCATATTGGCATTATTTATGGGACTAATCAAGTTAACTTGTCTTACAGTTGAATGTACAAGCTGTCGAGTTGTCTGACCCATGAAGTTGTCTGACCTGTCGAGTTGTCAGACTGTTGAGTTGTCCCATGGACGAGGATGGTAGGTCCAGAAATCTGCACGATGCAGTATGCACTATGGTCGGACACCCACTAGGGTTAACTCGGTCCGAGTCAACTCGATCCCAAGGACCCAAGTCATCTCGTTCCCAAGTCAACTCGGTCCCAAGTCAACTCGGTCTCAAGTCATCTCAATCCCAAGTCATCTCAATCCCAAGTCAACTCGGACCGAAGAGTTAAATAAAGTGTGGTTGACGGGAAGTTACGGGAAGTAATTGGCTGTATTGCGTCAATGTATTATTGTGTGCTTATGTTTATAAACACTACAGTGTATGTAATCTCCAAAATATAATAATAATCACCGTTTAAAAAAAGACATGTTTCTATTTAGCATGATTAAGGTCAAACTGAAGTGAAGAAGGAAATTTGTAGGAAATTGAACTTTGCTTTGCAGTTTGTGTAAGACATGTTTCATTCCGATATGCAAGAAAAAAAGAAATATATTTTCCAGTAAAACATACAAAATTATTAATATCAACAATTAATTAGGGAAACTTAAGTTAATGGTAAAAATACCATTAAAATATAAATAGTACGAACTAGTTGTTTGGTTAATGAACACTAAAACCTTCAGTCAAGTAAACGTACAATTAATAATAAATAATAAACACAATAAAGTTAGCTAGAATACCAAATCTATTTAGGGAAACTTAAGTTTGGTTTAGGGACATGTTGAAAAAAAAAATCGCCAAAATGCATTCTAAAAAAAATAGTTGTTTATAGTTATGTATGCACGTTCACTCATTAATCTCTATCCTTTTTTTTTATTTGTTGTGCTTATTTAATATTTTGGAACATGCCTCTGTGTTTCTATGACTCATGACATATGAGATCAAGAAGTATGCAGACTTTGTCCTTTCCTAGCCTAGCAAGTTTTTATCCCCAATAAATGGATGTATTTTTCTTATTTTAAATGAAAATTATAGATTTTAAACGAATTAGTTTTAACTTGATCCATGGAGGTTACTCCTACTACTACTAGAACTTTATGAGGTTCGTTCGGCTATCGTTTCTAGCGGAGCATAGTTCTACCTAGGCTAGGTCATGTAGGAAGGAGATATTACCTGGAGGTTAGACCCAGTAACTGAGGCGCTGTACTCCTTTTTCGAAATCATCAGTCGTACTAGCGCCCAAGGAAAAACTTGTATTTTCTCAAAGCAAAACTCAATTTGGCGATCACACTCTCGGCTGTATCCACGGGTGCCCTGCCTTAACTGTGATGACCACACGGTTGAGGCAGGGCACCTGTCAAATATTATACATGTAGGAGTGCCCTGCCTCAACCGTGACGACTGCGCAGTTGAGGTAGGGCACCCGTCGATTAGACGGGTGCCTTGCCTCAACCGTGATAACAGCGCGGTTGAGGCAGGACACCCGTCTATAATTTGACAGGTGCCCTGCCTCAACCGTGTGGTCATCCCGGTTAAAGTGTGTTTACAACATTGATAAGAATGAAAATATAAATGCTCAAAGATTTGCACATAACTCACTAGTTGCGATAATTGTAACCCTCCTCTCCCGACGGTCGCAGATTGGAGGGTTACGAGACGGTGAGCACGAGATTCGACCATACGTGCAATTTCGACCAATGTTGACAGACTAGTCACCAGATTTGCCAAATTTTTACCACTTTCAAAAATCATAAACCAATTCTAAGAACACAGGATCTTCAATGTCTAAGGAATCCAACTATAACACTCAAAACATAATTCAGAAATTATTTTGAAGAAAAAAGGACAGAAACTTACCAGAGACCGAGCAAATGCTCGTGAAGCGAACACAAATGATGGTTGAGGTTTTGAACCCCGCACTTCATTATCTCGACCAATCAGGGCAAACCAAGGAAAAACAGGCTTGGTGGAGCTTCGGCTGCAGCCCGCTAAACGGCTATTCCCGCTTGTGGACTCACGGCACTGGTGTGCTTGTCTCAGCAATCGGTTGTACATTTGTATGATACATTTTATGTATGTACATGTGCATGCATAGCCACGCATGGGAATATCCATAGAGGCCTATATCTACTATCATAGAGCAATGTACATGTATACGTACATGTATGTGATCGGCTTATATTGTTAATTAGGCCTGCAGCAGGGATTGTGGGAGGGGGGGGGGCGTTGATTTCGTAATTTGCTCTCTCTAAAATCACTTTCCTTATAGAAGGGAGTTGTTTCTCAAATACGTACAGTATTATGGTCATACATTTTTTTTATTAAGCCCCCTCATTTCCAAGGGTCAAACAAAAAATAAGTTCGCCCCATAGGCTAACTGCCAAGGATTACAAATACCTTCCCTAAATTAAGTCAGAAATGTTTGCCGTAAATCATATTTTAAAAATAATTGTAGTTATCTATTTTTATTTTCTCGATACCTTTGTCATCGCCTCCAATCTATTCAGAGCAAAGAGGTCTCTATGATCAGAGCAAGTTCTGAAATCAGCGCCCCCCCCCCACCCCCCTACCAACACAAGCCGATCACGTACATGTACAAGCCTCCACGCGTGGCTATACATGCACGTGTTCAAATTTTAACCCAATACATTGTATACACAGTCATGTACACACTAATGTACATGTATGTACATGTACATGTACATGTATGTACATGTACATGTACATGTGTACCGCCGAACGCCGACATGAGCACACCGAATCTCCAGCACACCCATGCAGTGAGTCCGCAAGCGGGAAAAGCCAGTTCGCGGGCTGCAGCCAGTCTGTTTTTCCTTGGTTTGCGCTGATTGGTCGGGAATTTACGCTGATTGGTCGAGAGGTACATGTAATGAAGTGCGGGGTTCAAAACCTCAACCATCGTCTGTGTTCGCTTCACGAGCATTTGCTCCGTCTCTGGTAAGTTTTTGTCCTTTCTCCTTCAAAATATTTTCTGAATTATGCTTTGAAGTTTGAGTGTTATGGTTGTATTCCTTAAGACATTGAAGATCAAGCCCGTGTTCTTAGAATTTGTTTCATGATTTTTGAAAGTGGTAACAATTTGGCAAATCTGGGCCCAATTTCATGGCTCTGCTTACCGTAAGCAAAGAATCGGCGCTTACGGAAGCAGGGAATTCCGCGCTTTTTTGCTTGTGCGCGTGCGTAGTCCACGTTACTAGGCATTCTACGCTTACACAGCTAGCGCAGAAATTCGGCGCTTGCTCTGTAAGCGGAGAATGGTGATCGCAAGCGCGGAATTCGGCGGTAAGCAGGGCCATGAAATTGGGCCCTGGTGACTTGTCGTACCTGTCAACATTGGTCAAAATTGAACGTATGGTCGAATCTCGTGCTCACCGTCTCGTAACCCTCCAGTCTGCGACCGTCGGGAGAGGAGGGTTACGATTATCGCAACTAATAACTCACAATGGTATAAAGATGGTCATGGTAGAAAACTTCCCTTGAAATAGTTTGCTTGAAATGCCGTAGTTTTTACGAAATGAGTAAAGGGTTTTTCACTGTTTTCTCATGACTCCAAAGACCGATTGAGCTTAAACTTTCACAGGTTTGTTATTTCATGTATATGTTGGGTCACGTCTAGTTTGGATACAGGTCTTTGGCAATTACCAATGTTGTACACACCCTTTAACTTAAAGGGTGTGCAGGGCACCCTTGTGGGATCACCAAATTGAGTTTTGCTTTGAGAAAATACAAGTTTTTCCTTGGGCGCTAGTAGTACGGTACGACCGATGATGTCAAAATTTCGAAAAAGGAGTACAGCAGCGCCCCAGTTACTGGGTCTACCTGGAGGTCTACCTCCATGCTTGATCTCATCATCATCATCATGTCAGATTGTGTGAGAGATTTATTTATTTGTGTCCAAATTCACGTTTTCTGAAAGTTGCACGGAATCTCCATGCAGCAGAGCCGCAAATCACTAATACTCCGTTCAGTCAGAGCATTCTACCTCCATGGTCAGAGTTGCTTTGGGACCGAGTTGACCTACCTAGGACCGAGTTGAATCGGACCGAGTTGACTTAAGACCGAGTTGACCGGTAACCCACGTCCACCATTTGTCCACACTACAAAAACAAACAACAACTTGAAGTTGAAGTGAACTTTTGGCAAAATGTTTGAAAGTACAGTACGAACATTTTAATACTAATCTTAACAGCAGGACTGTGACCGATAGGCACTCAACTATTTAAAAACCAAACTTACCCCAAAGATGCGTAAAATATACGAGAATTGGTCGAAATACAATCCACAATCACACGTTTCATGTCTGACAGCTTTCTAACCACGTACATATCTTTGGTACACATACACACTCGACCACCAGCATTGCATGCAGAGCATGCAGCAGCCGTCGGCCAACAGACCGCCAACGGTGCAACGCCCCCTATAGTTCAGATTTAGCAAGTAGGGGATGGGCGGGATAACAGCTCTCCTTTTCAGGGGTGACTATAACCGAGTTTAATGGGCGGTTCTCAAGT
This sequence comes from Plazaster borealis, assembly GCA_021014325.1. Lineage (NCBI taxonomy): Eukaryota > Metazoa > Echinodermata > Asteroidea > Forcipulatida > Labidiasteridae > Plazaster > Plazaster borealis. The sequence continues at coordinate 32,676,670 of CM037474.1, read as the reverse complement.
GGATAACTCCAATCAAATGACTCACTTGTGTGCTCGGTTCTAGGACCATAATATTCCTCACGTTCATAAATGATGTATCAGACTCCATCTCATCGTCTATTCGCCTCTTCGCCGATGACTGCTTGTTGTACCGGCCTATTAATAGCAAGAATGCAGAGCAATGGTGTAACTAAAGGGGGGGGGGGGGGGTGGGGGCGCCTTACACGTGCCCCCCTCCAATTGATGTCCGTACCCCCCCCCTTTGAAATCATTTGGACTTTTTGTAATTGGAAATTTCCAGAATAAAATGTTACATTTTATATACGCTTGGATAAGATAATTTCGATGTTTTTAAAACTATTTTTCCATTTACATGCAGAACTTCTTTTTTTTTACACTCACGCCAGATTATCTTATAAAAAAATAGTAAGTAACATAAAAAAGACGATGAAAAAGAGCTTTTTCAGGCCCGTAACCAGGATAATTTTAATTATACTTTAAATATTTTTTCTTTCTTTTTCTTTTATGCTATAAAGGTCATAATTTAAGGATAATAAGTCACAGTTACGAGGCAGACTTTTTTAATGAAATATTAGTTTTTGCAGACTTTTATATTTTTTTAGGGGGCGTCCGACCCCCCCTCCGATTACGGGCATGGGCTTGTTTTAAGAAATAGGCAAACGGAAACTTGGCCAGAAGTTCCCCCCCCCCCAGAAAAAATGGTGCACCCCCTAATCTTGTGCCCCCCCTGAAATTTTACCCATAGTTACGCCGCTGCTGCAAAGCACTACAAAAAGATCTGGATTCTCTGCACTTATGGTCAGTAGGCCTAAAGTGGCAGATGAAATTCAATTCTGACAAATGCCATGTAATGCAAGTCTCCCATCATACCAACACCATCAGTTTTGACTACCACCTTATAGGCGAAGACATTGACATCAGTTACAGAACATCCATACCATGGGTTTAACCTTCACATCCACGCTCTCCTGGAAGACTCACATATCAAACATCACCCTGAAAGCCAATCGAATGCTAGGACTCATCAAGAGGAACCTAAGGCAGTGCCACCCACAATTGAAAGAGCAGGCCTACATTTCCCTTGTGAGACCCAACCTAGAATATTGCTCTACTGTCTAGAACCCCCATCACCAAACCATCAACCAGATTGAAGCCATTCAGAAGAGGGCAGCCAGATTTGTGCAAAACATCAATGCCCGCACTGAGAGTAGGCCCTATAACCAAAAATTCTTCAGAATCTGCAGTGGGCTTCACTCCAATCCAGAAGGGAAGCAGCTATTAAAGGCACTGAACACGTTTGGAAATTGTCAAAGCAGTGTTCTCACTTGGTGTATCCCAACATACGCATAAAATAACAAGCCTGTAAAAATTTGGGCTCAATTGGTCATCGAAGTTGCAAGAAAACGATGAAAGAAAAAACACCCTTGTTGCACAAATTTATGTGCTTTCAGATGCCTGAAAAAGGCTTCAGGCCTGAAGTCTTTTTCAGATTCAAATATTTTAGTGAGAAACTACCTCTTTCTCAAATACTACGTTATTTCAGAGGGAGTCGCTTCTCACAATGTTTTATACTATCAACAGTACCAAGTAAGTTTTTATGCTAATATATATTTTGAGTAATTACCAAACGTGTCCAGTGCTTCAATTCAAATAAAATGAAGGGGTCTTGGTAAACCAGACATGTAATAAATTTACCATGGTGTCACATAAAAAGAAAAATCTTTCTTCAGTTATTAAAATGCACTGATGTAGGCCTACAGACAGACAACTTTGTTGCCTATTATAAGAAAGAGGTAACTGTCTGAAATACAAAACTTTGTACAGTATGTTGCGGTTTTCTATGGCACTGAAATCAGAATGAGATTTGACAAAATGTGAAACATTCCTGAAAAATGGCTTGAGGACCTGGCCCTTTAATCTACACACTATAGGTACTAAATTTAGACTGAAATTCCCTCTATTCGATTGAAACTATAGGGACAAAATCATCTGCAGTTGTCACTACTTTCAATGGATTTAGAGTGAATTTCAATCTAAAACTTTAAGAGAGGACATCCCAGATGTTACAAATTCAGAAGGTTTTACTCAAAGCATCACTAGAACTACAAAACTACAGGTTTGGACACATGTGGACTTCTACTTCGTTTTCCCTTTGGTGACTGCTTTATTCAGTTTTTCACAAAAGTTTGCTGGCTCTAGGAGATCTTGAGAAAATCGTGAAATCAGGAAAAATCCTGATAAATCACATGTATTTGGAATGAACAGGAAGTGAGCTGAACAGCTGCGGAGTTGCATGCATGAATCAGTATTCAGGCCTGATGCTTCACAGAGAAAATGAAGACAATATTTGCCTCATTGAACCCAAGGGGTCGATTTCACAAAGCTCTTCCTAACTTAGTACTAGTCCTAGGCAATGCTAAGAGATAGGGCTAGTCTTAAGTTAAGACCAGTTAGGCCTACTGGTCCTAACTTCAGCAGATAAGACTAGTCTTTGTGAAATCAGTCCCTGGTCATTGCCTTGCTGACCCCTAAAAATGTTTCAGTACAAATACTCATTTTCCTTATTGAAATTCACTTAATACCAAGGACACACTGTCATTCCAAGATAGAATAGAAGTGTCAGACCTGGTTGTCCCCTACACTCAGTGGTCTGCTGGATAAATGCTACATGCAGTCAAAACCCTGGAGGACCAGTCAAAATTTACTCCAAGTGGTCTACATGTAGTTGGTGAGAACGACTTAACACACTAATTTAATCAATCATAACAAGTGAGATATTTTATGTTTTTAAGTTGACCTTTTCTGAGTAGGTTAATTGCTCTGAAATGACTCACATAATATACAACGTAGGCCCTTTGTCTTATAAATTGCATTCAGGATTTTACAAAATAGTTTACAATCGACCTGCTAATACATTATTAAAGGCAAAGTAAACCTTTGGTTTCTGGAAACGTTTTATTGTTTTAATCCCATCAATGTAGATATAAACAATAAAACTTAAAGGAACGTTCAGAACTGGTAATTAAAATTTTCTTTGAGATAACAGATTTACATAAAACTTACACGGTCTAATGATGATGATAGTGGAAAACATCCCTAGAAATATTTCTGTCTGAAATGCCATATTTGATGAGAAATAAATAAAACTAATTTCCGATTGGAGTTTATCGCTCATGGGCGTTTTATTCATGCATTGTTTAACACATGCAAATGTGTAATCGGCTTTTCACTATTTTCTCGTGACCCAGATGGCCGATCGTTCTCAACTTCTACAGGTTTGTCAGTTTTTGTACATGGTGGATTATATAAAGTGCTTACACTGCCAGCAACTGTTTTGTTAGCAAAAAACAATTCTGTAATGTTCCTTTAACTTTGAAAATTTCATTTCAGAAGGTGGTACAGTTTTTGGGATATCGCCAAAGGTTTGGAGCGGGTTAAATGTAATTGGAATACACAATCTGAAAAACGTTTCATGCATGAAACCTTCTAAGATTAAATTTTGTCTAAATCCATTTCTCTAAAACCACATTCCATATATAGAAGGGAATCGTTTCTCAAAATGTTTTGCATAATCAACAGCTGCAGTGCTTCTTTACCAAGTACCCTTTTATGGTAATGTTTGGAGTAATTACCAAAGGTATACCCTCCCTCTATAATGCACTTTAATAAATATAATAGCATGCCTTGAGTAATTACCCTTTTTGAAAACAAAATAGACTGTGCAAGTCTCGCGCATATTTGAACTTCCGGGACCATTGTGGTCCCAACCATAATATGGAGATTTACGAGGGCAAGATTTTGTGTTGTCAATTATTCTAGTTAACGTGGTTTATGACCGTGAAAAATACATATAACGAAGAAAACCCGAGAATTAAAACTGACCTCAACTTCCGGTTGCTGCAAAAAATTAAGAATTTTGTGCTCACCTCCGATCACAAAACTAATGTAAACGCTTGTTTTGGATGCGCGATGAGATTCGCCAGATGCTGTAATTGCAACGCGAAGCCTTTTCATTGCAGTCTATGGTTGTTGAGGCATCAGCGTCCTCTGAAAACTGCGTAAAGTGTTAACTTACGGCCCGTGTGACCATCGCGAAACCACACAAGTGGTTTCTGAAAAGTTAAGATCAAATAAGCATCCTTGTCCCAGAGTTTTAATTTTGCTTCAATAATAATTAACACATTTTGGTGTATTTATTAAAAAAACTAAATCTGATTTTATAAACATCTAATGAGTATGTTTGTTGTTCAGATTTTGTTATTAGATATAATTTAAAACAAAGATTTGATTTCAGCGAAAAAAATGTCGTTCGTTTGACGTGTTTTCTCGTTCCAATACGCGCGAGACTTGCACAGTCTATACCCGTTGATGGAAAGGTATTTTTCACAAATGTCGCAATTATTTTTACAGAATCAGAAAAAACTATAGTCCAAATGGTTTTTTCACCAAAGTGGAAATATTCATACTTCTTTTACAGTATGCTTTCCCCAAAATGCAACAAACAAATAGTTTCTTATCTCTAGAGTGAATTCTGTCATGGCAATCAAGGTTGTTATTATGTGAGAAGGCTTTTCCACAAAAGGTCACACTAATATGCTTTCTCTCCAATGTCAATATGCTGATGGACTTTATATATTTTATTTAGTTTTTTTTAAAGAAATAAGGCTCTTCCAAAAGAAGGCTGTTCAACAAATGCTGCAAACATGGTTTTTCACCAGTGTGGACACCATGATGGACTTTCAGGAAGGTTTCATGTGAAAAAGCATAATTATGTAACAAACAAAAGCTTTCTCATCAGTGTGGACACTTCGCTCTCAATATTATTTACTTTCCAATGATTTCTCTCCAGTGGATGTGCTGATGAGTGGTCAGGTTAGACTTCTGTGCGAAGGCTTTTCCACAATTGTCACAAACAAATGGTTTCTCTCCAGTGTGGATACGCTGATGACGGGTCAGGTAAGTCTTATATGCGAAGCCTTTTCCGCAAACCTCACAAACAAATGGTTTCTCTACATTGTGGACACGCTGATGGATGGTCAGGTCCGGCTTCTGTGCGAAGCCTTTTCCACAAATGTTACAAAAAACTGATTTTTCTCCAGTGTGGCGATTCTGATGGCAGTTCAAGTTGTCTTTACGTTTGAAGGCTTTACCACATAATTTACAAGCAAACGGTTTCTCTCCAGTGTGGAAACGCTGATGAGTGGTCAGGTTAGGCTTCTGTGTGAAGCCTTTTCCACAAATGTCACAAACAAATGGTTTCTCTACATTGTGGACACGCTGATGGATGGTCAGGTCAGGCTTCTGTGCGAAGCCTTTTCCACAAATGTTACAAAAAACTGATTTTTCTCCAGTGTGGCGACTCTGATGGCAGTTCAAGTTGTCTTTACGTTTGAAGGCTTTACCACATAATTTACAAACAAACGGTTTCTCTCCAGTGTGAACACGCTGATGAGTGGTCAGGTTAGGCTTCTGTGAGAAAGCTTTCCCACAAATGTCACAAACAAATGGTTTCTCTCCAGTGTGGACACGCTGATGGATGATCAACTTTTCTTTTAAAGAGAAAGTATTTCCACAAGTAACACAAACAAATGGTCTCTTGTCAGTATGATATCTTAGATGGACATTAAGATTTCCTTTTTGTCTGTACTTATTTCCACAATAGTGACAAGCAAAAGGTTTCTCTCCAGTGTGGATGCGCTGATGACTGGTTAGACTGTCTTTGCGGTTGAAGACTTTTCCACAAATCTCACAAACAAACAGTTTCTCTCCAGTGTGGATAGGCTGATGACTGGTTAGACTGTCTTTGCGGTTGAAAGCTTTTCCACAAGTCTCACAAACAAACGGTTTCTCTCCAGTGTGGATGCGCTGATGACTGGTTAGACTGTCTTTGCGGTTGAAAGCTTTTCCACAAATCTCACAAACAAACAGTTTCTCTCCAGTGTGGATGCGCTGATGACTGGTTAGACTGTCTTTGCGGTTGAAGACTTTTCCACAAATCTCACAAACATACGGTTTCTCTCCAGTGTGGATGCGCTGATGACTGGTTAGACTGTCTTTGCGGTTGAAGACTTTTCCACAAATCTCACAAACAAACAGTTTCTCTCCAGTGTGGACACGTTGAGGTTTTGTCAGGGACGATTTATGTGAGAAAGCTTTTCCACATGTGTCACAAACAGATGTTTTTTCTGCAGTTTTAACATGCTGGTTTTTTCTCAGGCTGGTTTTACGTGCAAGTGAGGAAGCTTTTCCACATATGCCACATACAAACGGACTCTCCCCAGAATGGAAATTCTGGTGTTTAGTGTGAGGTATTCTTCGGTTGACGGCTTTACCACAATTGTCACAAACAAGTAGCTTTATTCCGAGGTCGATACTCAGATTACGTGTTTGTGTTCTTTCTTGTAAGAAATACTTTTCCATAACCGATTTCAAGGAGCAATCTATTCCAATCTTCTTTGCACTCAAGTCATTCACCTGGAGAAAAACAAAACAAACATTTGATATTTAATCAAGAAATTAAGAATATCTACAGAAAGTTAGGCCTGCAGACAGATTAAAGAAAGGGAAAAGATGAATTTGAAGACAATTTATCAACACATTGTAATTTGTTGCATCATAAAGGTAGGGACCTTCTGTCTATGCACACTTTGTATTCCACCGATACATTGACCAGGTCCCAAGAGCTGCTTAGCACAAAAAGTTGATGAGCAGTAAAAACACCATTTTACATCTGAATGTAACTTAATTACTGGTTTCTAGCCCGATAAATTGTGCCAATATGCTGGACTACCGCCACTTCTTGGCCCTACGCCCACATAGCAACAGGAAGTGAGATGAGTTTTTTTTCAAATAGAAACCTTCATATCTGTGTTGAGATTTTTCCCCCATTTGTCAACTTTATTGTGAAAATGTTGAGAGCACGTTAAAATGATTTTGTGCGAGCTCATTTTAATGTTACTGATGCGCATGATCCTGAGCGCTGATTTGATTCGCTAAAACAGCGGCAAGTCTTTTACGTATTGCTTGCAAGAAGTTTACATTAAATTCCTAATCTGAAAGCACACAAATTTGTACAACAAAGGTGTTTTTTCTTTCATCATTTTCTTGCAACTTCGATGACCATTTGAGCCCAAATTTTCACAGGCTTTTTATTTTATGCATATGTTGGGATACACCAAGTGAGAACACTGGTCTTTGACAATTTCCAAACGTGTTCAGTGCCTTTAACTTGACTAGATGTCTATGGGGCGCCGTTTGTCAATTAATTGTTTAGCGTATTTTTGACATGTTTTTACCATGGTTTGTAACAATTCGATGTAAACCATGGAGATTGAATCATCTCCAAAACATGGTTTATAAACCATGAAAATTGTAGCAGTATAAAACATGGTTTACAAATCATGATTTATAAACCATGAAAATTTAAGCATTTTCAAAACATGGTTTATAAACCATGAAAATTTAAGCATCTCCAAAACATGGTTTATAAACCATGAAAATTATAGCATCATAAAACATGGTTTACAAATCATGGTTTATAAACCTTGAAAATTTTACAGTATAAAACATGGTTTACAAATCATTGTTTGTAAACCATGAAAATTTAAGCACCTTCAAAACATAGTTTTAAAAACCATAAAAATTTAAGCATTTTCAAAACATGGTTTATAAACCATGAACATTTAAGCATCTTCAAAACATGGTTTATAAACCATGAAAATTATAGCATCATAAAACATGGTTTACAAATCATGGTTTTACAAACCTTGAAAATTTAAGCATTATAAAATATGGTTTACAAATCATTGTTTATAAACCATGAAAATTTAAGCACCTTCAAAACATAGTTTTATAAACCATAAAAATTTAAGCATTTTCAAAACATGGTTTATAAACCATGAACATTTAAGCATCTTCAAAACATGGTTTATAAACCATGAAAATTATAGCGTCATAAAACATGGTTTACAAATCATGGTTTATAAACCATGATTTGTAAACCACGTTTTATACTAATTGTTACAAACCATGGTAAAAACATGTCAAAAATACGATAAACAATTAATTGTCAAACGGCGCCCCATAGATGTCGGCTCTAACAAAGCTCGCCGTCCTAAAACTACTATGGTGGGGGGGGGGGGGGGGTTGGAGACGAAACGCCCACAGTTCAGTGTGGCCGGCCGCAAAGCTTATTTTCGGGTCGCAGGGTGCTAGCAATGTGCGTTTCGATGAATAAATTAATTCTCACCATCTACTTTTCAAGAAATATACAAACAACTAGGGGCAAAGTCTGTGTTCACGTTTTAATGAAACAACAAAAAGATTTCATGTTTTGCAAGGGATTTGTTTGTTGCACTTTTATGGACAGCGCGTACAATAGTGTTTCGGTTGCAGCGGCAGTCAAAATACGCATGGATCAAGCTTAGGTAGGCTGCGAATTAATAGCAGTTATACTTATACTTGGACGTCCTCGAAATATTACCATCGACATTGACAGTATTTTTGATGAGAATAAAAATGTCAAAAGGGTTTGTACAAGCTTTAACTCAGTGAACTTTAGGAACCCCCCCCCCGATTTTTTTTTAAAGAAAAGCTTTGTGGAAAAGATAAAAACCGTCAACCGTGTAGATCATTGACAAGTTCACCACAGATATATATGTTTTTTTATCAACAAGTGCATCAGAAGCGTCGCTCTGGAATCTATCGCTAAACACATACACCAAGCCAATTCAATTAATGTTTATCCCCGATGCCAGGCAAGAAACTAGACCGAAAACGATTTAAATTGAACTGTAGTAACACGTGCCTACATGGATGTACACTCACCGGGGCGGGTGGGTGCGTTTATGGAGCACGTGCCTGTGACACGCATTAGTGCAGTCGTGCATTCGTACGACAGGGTAAACGTTCAACTTGCCTTTCTGCTTCTAGGAAACCCAAAAGGCAATGTCCATTTTTCGACCGTTAGTGTAGGCGAATAAGTAAAACCTGCTTTCCTCGAAACTGACAAGTCAAAATGTAGAAAAATGGATAGGCCTACTACGAAATTTAATGTTCAATCTACTTTTCAGGGGGACGAAAAGCAGAGAAGTTGAAAATTGCACCAGAAAACAACGTTTAATCTGTTGTATCATAATTTAGAAAGCTGAAAAGCAGATGTCCAGTTTTCGACCTCCATAGACTGATGATAAAAAACAAATAATGATTCTAGGCATAATAAAGGCAATTAGTGGTGATCACATATCGATTGCTAAACCAAACCCACACAGAAAGTAGTGCACTGAGAGATCGGTAAACTATGCTGTGTAGCAATACTGATCATCGATATGCTCACTTCCTAACCACATCCCAAGAAGTAGCAACAACTATTTCCCAACTTTATATATCCCAATGAACTCCCCGAGGCCTCCGGCTACAGTACCAGAATATACACCTCAGGTCATGCACCACTTCATGGCCAAACCAGGGCGTGGAGGTAATGAGCCCAACAGTAACAGACTTTACGCACTGTACGGTGCCACACAGAGTATAATCGTTGTTGCAGTAAGAAAATAGAAAATTTAACCGACTTTTCCTCCTCAAAATACATATAGTTAGAAAAGTACACAAATACAATTCTTAGCATCAGGACATTCTATAAAGTGTTGACTTTAAGAAATACAAATTAATTAATCCAAGCATCATGGAGAAAGCTAGTTATTCCTTGACTAAAAACACATCATTGTAAAGGAAAAGTAACAGACTAATTTAACTGACTAAAAACTGACTCGTACAAGTACGTAGTAGTATGCTTAAAATTACACTAAATATAATCAAAGCTTCACAATTCTCATCTCATATTAAACGAAAAGTTCTAGAATGGTATCTAGGTCATCTATCTATATATTATTAAATAACTATTATATTAATTCAAGTAAATTCCACATTACCTGAAAATGAAAGAAACAGGAAAACAAATGAGCTGGTTGCTGTTCAGTGTTGTAATCTTTCAGCCATACATCAGAATGACCTGAAGGTTACAAGCACTGCCAAATCACAACAAGTTCCCTGTTCCAAGGTTCACCACTGCTGTTTCATGCTGGTTTTGGATTAGGTATCATGGTCACGTAGCATGAAACAGTTCAGATAATTTTCAGGAACTGATAAAAACTAAAAATTGACAGGGGTGGGCTTATTTTCTGTGACTATTTTCTGTGACCGCTACACTTACTTTATGCAGTAGCATTTAACAACTTATAAAAGTGTTTTGTCTCCATCATTTACTATAAATAACACGCATCAGTAAACATCATGGCGCCAGACAATATTTAAACGAGTGATGTTAGCTCGGGATTTTTTTATTTTAAATTACACTAAAACGAGCTTGCACAAAATCCATTCGACACAATATTATGCAACGGAGTGACAACTGGGGAAAATCATCTCACCTTCTGATGCTATGTGGGCGTAGGGGCAAGAAGTGGAGGGAGTCAAGCGTTTCGGCACTTTTTATGGGCTATAACGGTAGACCCAGAGTTAAAGACACTGGACACCTTTGGTAATTGTCAAAGACCAGTCTTCTCACTTGGTGCATTTCAACATAATTATGCACAAAATAACAAACCTATGAAAATTTGAACTCAATTGGTCATCGAAGTTGCGAGATAATAATGGAAGAAAAAACACCCTTGTCACACGAAGTTGTGTGCTTTCAGGTGTGATTTCGAGACCTCACGCGTGAGGTCTCGAAATGAATTCAAATATTTTACTGAGAAATTACTTTTTTTCTCAAAAACGACGTTACTTCAGAGGGAGCTGTTTCTCACAATGTTTTAACAGCTCTCCATGCTCTCCATTGATCGTTACCAAGTAGGTTTTTATGCTAACAATTATTTTGAGTAATTACCAATAGTGTCCATCAGTGCCTTTAAGCTGGGGGTGATGTATTCACTTTTTCGACATTTTGACATCTTAGGTCGTACTACTACTCTAGTGCCCCAGATATCCATTGCAGATTCAAAAGGATTCCTCAATTTGCTATGATTTTCTGAACATCCAGCCACAACAAATGCCAAAAAGACACAACAATATCGCTTGAAAATTGCCTACTGTACTGGCTTCTCGATGAAGATGCAACATCAAGCATTTAATTTTTGTGCTCGAAATTGATTTAAGTCCATAATCGGAGAAACCATCCATCACGATCGACTTCTTTGGTACACTACCCATAATGCATCAGTGGCAAACCTGATAGGTGACCACAATGATCGACAGCTGCACCGATGTACTATAATTATGAAGTCTTCACTGGTATCCTGCTTAGTCTTGCTAAGCAGTTCAAGAATGGTAAGCAATATTTTCTGCTTAAAGGCACTGGACACGTTTGGTAATTACTCAAAAAATATATAAGCATCAAACTTACTTACTTACTAAGGTTGATGGGAATGAATAGGTTAAACCTCAGTTTTTGACCCCACCGACCCCATATCCAATTTCCTTCCAGTATTCATCAATTTGGTTTTAGAATAGGTTGGTTGAGGGTGCATTCACCACATGTGAAGGGAGGTTGTTCCATTCGGAAATAACTCTGATGGAGAAGAAGTTTTTCCTGCAGTTCAGCCCTTTCTTAAGTCCTGGTTTGTACAGCTTTTGGTTATGACCCCTGACTATTCGATTGAAACTCGGGACAAAATCATCTGCAGTTGTCACTAGTTTCAATCGATTTAGAATGAGTTTCCATCTAAAACTTTAAAAGAGAACATCCCAGATGTAACAAATTCAGGAGGTTTTATCCAATTCATCACAACAACACTATGTTTGGACACAATGTGGACTACTTCTTTCTCCCTTTGGTGACTGCTTTATTACTTCTTCACAAACATTTGCTGGCTCTATAGGAGATTTTGAGAAAATCCTGAAATCAGGAAAAAACCTGATAAACCACATGAACATGTATTTGGAATGTACAGGAAGTGAGCTGAACAGCTGCATAGTTGCATGCATGAATCAGTATTCAGGCCTGATTCTTCTTAAAGACAATGAAGGCAATTGCCTCAATGCCCCCTGGTCATTGCCTTGGTGACCCCTAAAAATGTTCCAGTAAAAGTATTTATTTTCCTCATTGAAATGCCCTCAATACCAAGGACAAATTGCCTTGCCCTTAATGTCATTCTAAGATAGAATAGAAGTGTCAGGCATGGTTGTCCCTAACAGTGGTCTACTGGCTAAATGGTAGTGAGAACCCTGGAGGACCAGTCAAAATTCACTCCAAGTGGTCTAGCTGGTAAGAACAGCTTAAAGGGTTTGTATACGTGTGGTAATGACTCTGAAAATTAATGGCAATAAAAACTTACTTGGTAAGAAGTGCTTTGGATAGTATAATGCATTTTGAGAAACTTTTCACTACGAAGTACTGCGGTTATGGAAATATTTATCACTTTTAATCCCAAAATTTTTCAATATTCCAATTGCAGATTATTTTTCCTGTGTGGACATAAATTTTCACAAGTTAGTTTTATGATATATATCTACAACTACAGTATAGGATTGAAACAATCATCGAGTTCCAATTACCAAACGTATACAATCCCTTAAACACACTAATTTAATCAGTCATCAAAAGTGAGATATTTTATGGGTTTTTTTCAGTTGACCTTTTCTGGGTAGAATGCTCTGAAATGCTCCACGTAATAATGTCTATACATGTAATTATATTGAAATAAGGATAAAACAATAGTTTAAAATTGACCCGCCAATATGCACAATAATAAATATAATTGCATGCATCAAGTATACTCTTCAAGCACAGTACATTTAACTGCGTCTTGATGAAAAGCTATTCTCACAATGCCACAAGTGTTTTTCCAGAACTATGCAAACTGAATGCTTTTTTCTTCAGTGTGGACACACTCATGGTCATTTAGACGCTTATTCTACAGTATTCTTTCCACAAATGCAACAAACGAGCAGTTTCTTATCTCTAGAGTGAATTCTGTAATGGCAATCAACGTTGTTATTGTGTGAGAAGACTTTTCACAAATGGCAAACAAATATGGTTTCTCCCCAGTGTCAATATGCTGATATAGGCTTTAAATTATTATTTTTGTTTTACGAAAAAAGGCTCTTCCAAAAATGTCAGTTTGGTTTATATTTTGAGAAGGCTGTTCAACAAATGCTGCAAACATGGTTTTTTCAACAGTGTGGACACCCTGATGGACTTTCAGAAAGGTTTTATGTGAAAAAGCATATGTGTTGACACTTCGCTCTCAATATTATTTACTTTCCAATATTTTCTTAATTGGCAATGATTTTTCTCCCGACATTTATTTACACTACCTTCTTGAGGAGATGCTGTTCTATAATGTCAATAAATGATTCTTTTGAATTGTTTATTTTATTTTGTGACAATAAAGAGCATCCTAATCTCCAGTGTGGACACGCTGATGAGTGGTCATGTAAGGCTTCTGTGTGAAAGATTTTCCACAAATGTCACAAACAAACGGTTTCTCTCCAGTGTGAACACGCTGATGCTTGGTCAGGCTAGGCTTGTGTGTGAAAGCTTTTCCACAAATGTCACAAACAAATGGTTTCTCCCCAGTGTGGACACGCTGATGAGTGGTCAGGTTAGACCTCGTAGTGAAAGTTTTACCACAAATGTCACAAACAAATGGTTTCTCTCCAGTGTGGACACGCTGATGAGTGGTCAGGCTAGTCTTCTGTGTAAAAGCTTTTCCACAAATGTCACAAACAAATGGTTTCTCTCCAGTGTGGACACGCTGATGGATGGTCAGGTCAGGCTTGTGTACAAAAGCTTTTCCACAAATGTCACAAACAAATGGTTTCTCTCCGGTGTGGACACGCTGATGAGTGGTCAAGTGAGGCTTATGTGCAAAATCTTTTCCACAAATGTCACAAACAAATGGTTTCTCTCCAGTGTGGACACGCTGATGAGTGGTTAGGTTAGACCTCTGTGTAAAAGCTTTCCCACAAATGTCACAAACAAATGGTTTCGCTCCAGTGTGGACACGCTGATGGGAGGCCAGGTTAGGCTTTTGTGCAAAAGCTTTTCCACAAATGTCACAAACAGACGGTTTCTCTCCAGTGTGGACACGCTGATGAGTGGTCAGGCTAGTCTTCTGTGTAAAAGCTTTTCCACAAATGTCACAAACAAACAGTTTCTCTCCATCGTGGATACGCTGATGACAGGTCAGGTTATGCTTTAGTGAGAAAGCTTTTCCACAAATGTCACAAACAAACGGTTTCTTTCCATTGTGGACACACTGATGCTTGGTCAGGCTAGGCTTGTGTGTGAAAGCTTTTCCACAAATGTCACAAACAAATGGTTTCTCTCCGGTGTGGACATGCTGATGAGTGGTCAGGTTAGACTTATGTGCAAAATCTTTTCCACAAATGTCACAAACAAATAGTTTCTCTCCAGTGTGGACACGCTGATGAGTGGTCAGGTTAGACGTCTGTGTGAAAGCTTTTCCACAAATGTCACAAACAAATGGTTTCTCTCCAGTGTGGACACGCTGATGAGTGGTCAGGCTAGGCTTCTGTGTGAAAGCTTTTCCACAAATGTCACAAACAAATGGTTTCTCTCCAGTGTGGGAACTCTGATGCTTGGTCAGGCTAGGCTTGTGTGTAAAAGCTTTTCCACAAATGTCACAAACAAATAGTTTCTCTCTAGTGTGGACACGCTGATGAGTGGTCAGGTTAGACCTCTGTGTGAAAGCTTTTCCACAAATGTCACAAACAAATGGTTTCGCTCCAGTGTGGACACGCTGATGAGAGGTCAGGGTAGACTTCTCTGCAAAAGCTTTTCCACAAATGTCACAAACAAATGGTTTCTCTCCAGTGTGGACACGCTGATTAGTGATCAGGTGAGGCTTCTCTGCGAAAGTGTTTCCACAAGTAACACAAACAAATGGTCTCTTGCCAGTATGATATCTTAGGTTCAATCTAAGATTTCTTTTTTGTGTGTACTTATTTCCACAATAGTTACAAGCAAACAGTTTCTCTCTTGTGCGAACACGTTGATGTTCTGTCAGAAACAAATGATGTGAGAAAGCTTTTCCAAATCTGTTGCAAATAAAGTCTTTTTCTGCAGTTTTAACTTGCTGATTTTCTCTTAGGCTGGTTTTATGAGCAAGAGGGGAGGCTTTTCCACATATGTCACATTGAAACGGACCCTCTCCAGTGTGGAAATTCTGATGTTTAGTGTAATGTTTGACAGCTTTACCACAATTGTCACAAACAAGCAGTTTTTTCCCTAGATTGACACTCAGACTACGTATTTGTATGCTTTCATGCAAGAATACTTTTCCAAAACCCTTTTTCATTGGCTTGTTCATTTTTTTGGAACAGAAACTTTGGTGCACTACAAGTAAATTAAACTGTTGGTTAGAATCTGTTTCTGCTACTTCAAGTTAACCCCTTGTACAGAGTTCACAATGATTTTAAGTGTGAAAGCTTTTCCACACTGTTTCTTTCTACTATACTTTGGGCTCTCTGTCGGTGTCTTATTTCCAAAATAGTTCCTCTTCTGAGGTCTTGCTGCTGATAATTTAACCAGTTAAGATGACACGATGTTGAGAAACTTCTGAAAAACAAAAACAAAAACAAACAAACGTTTGGAGTGATTTCAAACTGAGCAATCTATTCCAAAGTCACTTTGGACTCAAGTCATTCATCTGGAAAAAACAAGAGGAGAGAGAGACATTTGATTTTAAATCAAGAAATTACAAATATTTACAGAAAGTTACAGACAGATTGAAAAACCAAAAATATGAAATTGAAGACAAATTATCAACACATTGATTGTAATTTGTTTGCATCATAAAAGTAGGGACCTTCTGTCCATGTAACTGTGTGCAGATAGCCCTATTAGTGCCAATACGCTTGACTCCCTCTGCTTCTTGGCCCTACGCCCACATAGCATCAGGAAGTGTGATGATTTGCCGAATAGAAAGTCATGTTTTTTTGCAGAAATTTTCCCCCCAGTTGTCACTTACTAATGTCCTAATGTGGAGAGTGCATTGCTTGTTTTGGTGTAATTTGATGAGGAATCTCCAAGCTAACAGTCACTAGTTTCAACGTCGTTAGTGCCATGTTTACTGACGACACACATGAATATGACATGAGCGCTGATTGGCTCACAGATGAAACAGGGGCATTTAAACAAAAACAAACTACATGTACATCATAGCCAATTTTACACTAACATATCAATTCCCTTTACACTATTGCCCTGGTCATTGGGCCAATAACATTCCTGTGATCTTTCTCAGCTCCCTGGGGAATATAAAGCCCTGGGCTGCCCTGGGGCTCTGAAGGCTTTTTCAAGCAGAATCAACCTCACAGGTGCCCATTTATACCCCTGGGTGAAGAAAAGCAATCAATAACTAGAGATTTATTGTTTGTCAAACAAACACTAGGTATTCGGGAATCATTGGGGTCAGTGTTGTGTTAATGTGTGAACTATTTCTTTGAGTTGATGAAAAGATTGTTCATAGCTTTGAAATTTCAAAGAAGTAAAGTAAATCTATTACGTGTATACATTTAGTTTACACGGGAAATAAATGCTAACGTTCCTACTTAAGACTGCATTGAGCTCTTGAACGTGTATTTATTGAACATCTGTGACAATTTTCATGTAAATATTCATAAACTGTACTGATAGTTAGTATACACGACTTTTACTGACAATTCAAAAAAGAGCTTCTTAATATATATTTCTTTTACTTCCGGTTGGACAGGAAGCCTGGTCAAATTATGTCATTACCAATATACAGAACTTTCATACATAAAACATTAAAAAAAAAATGCAAAGCTTAAAATCATAATAGATGTATTTCTCAAGCTGCGATTTTTCGAAATAATACACTTTAGATAGATCAAGTTAAACTGCACCTTTAAGGTGACTTCATAGAATGACAATTGATGACGTCATTTAAACAGGATCTTAAATTTTGGAAGTTACAAATACCGGCTTGAATACATGCAAGGTTTTAGCTTAAACGCGCATTTTTGCCGTAAATATAAATCTGTGCAAAGTGCACCTTTAAATTGACGGCACGTGATGCTTGATGACACTGTTAAAACAAAAAATGATTTCCGTTTGGTAAGGCTAAGGCTAGTGGTGCTGTTACTGTTTTGTGGTGCGCTAGCAAACTACATACTTTTGCAAAAGTCCAGAAATGCACGCGATCAAGCCTAGCATTTGATTGTTAACGAGGTTTGCATGGACGACTGTTTTAGAGACTAACAATGCGTAATGCGAAATTAGGTTGTGTGAACCTTGAACAGAGACTAGACTACGTGTATGTGCAAATTCCAACACGTGGCTCATGAGTTATGATTTATTTCAAATATTAAACTTTGATCTAATGTAATTTGATACCTGATGACGTCATCATGACTTCATCAAGTTTGTGACGTCTTGATATTGAGGTTCAATTGTCTGATGAGTTTCAATATTGAATTTATTTTCAATCTTGAGTTATAAAATGCTGTAAATAATCCAGAAAAATGTTTTTTTGACGAACAAATACAAAGGCAAAGTTTGACCTTCTGGTACGACCGGAAGTTAAGGTCATACGATTTTGGAGTAAACTTTTTAAATGTTGCCCTTGTCTTGATCTATCTGATCCTCAAATATGTACATCGTAGCTTTAATATTTAATGAAATAATGTGGTAAGCAAATGGTCACTTATTAAATGGCTTGTAATTTGATACCTTATGACGTCATCATGACGTCACAACGTAGTCACCATCTGCTAGTTATAGTCTAACTTTATGTAAAGTTTTAAGTTAATACAAATTTTACAACTATACATTTTCTTGCGGACAAGGTACATTCGGAAGAATAAGCAAAACAAAAAAATAAAATAAAAACAGAACAATAACAATACATTTGTAGGTGTTCAGCTATTGCCCGAACACCTAAAAAAGCATCTTGCTCAAGGACAAGAGTGCGACTGACCGGAACTCAAACCCACACCCTGATGAAATAACCACGAGAACTTGAATTCGATGCGCTCAACTGCTCGGCCATGACACGCAAACCTGTCTAGTCTTTTTGGTGTCACTGCAGCACGCTGTTTTACTCTGCTCTGCTTGCTGCTGCTGGTTCGTGCTCCGCGACAGTGGTGGTATGTGTGATGAATACCACCATGACTAAAAACTACTCATAGAATAGTGAAGTCATACAATTTGTCATCGCACATTGCTCATTAGTAAACATCATGGCGCAGACAATGTTTAAACGAGTGATTGTCAGCTCAGAGATTCTTTAAAAAAAGTTACACTTCTGCCTTTGTCCAGATATGATGATCTGAAAATGGCAAAAAAAAATTGTGTACAAAAATTACATTGAAGTTCGTCTCGTAACGGGGCCGCCATTTAACTTCTGCTTTACTGCCTGTTGATCGTGAGAAAGTCAGGGCCCCCGGCTGAACATGAATATGCATGAGCGAGGAACGCCTAACAGCGTTGTAGTTTTTAAGCTACCTAGCTACAGCAAGCGCCACGCGACGTCACCTTATGCATATTCATGACACGCCATACACATAGCACTGACAGATCAGCCGGGTGCCCTGACTTCTCACGATCAGCAGGCAGTGAATCAGAAGTAAGATGGCGGCACCCTTGCGGACTGAAATTCAATGTAATTTTTGTACACAATCTTTTGTTGCCATTTTCAAATCATCACATCTGGAAAAAGGCATCATTTGGTGAGCCCTCGAACATGTCATAAAAATTTGCCAGATGTAAGTAACAAACTGAGGCAGGTTGGAGCAGTATGTGATGTTTATAAGTGGGAGAAATTTGCGATCAAAGAATTAGAGGTACGACATACTCGTACTTTTAAACTACGCGTTTAAGACATGTATGGATGGTGGGCTGTAATGGTGAGTGTTATGAGACCGCTGTTAAAAGAGAGCCATTACAGCTCAACAAGGTGGGCTAAACAAACCCCACATACATGTACAAGTCAACTTCTGGCAAAATATTTGAAAGTAGACAGACCCAGTAACTGGGGCGCTGTTACTCCTTCGAAATTTTGACGTCATCGGTCGTGCTACTAGTACTACTTTAGCGCTCAATTTAGTATAATTGCAATTTAGACGGGTAGCTTGCCTCAACCGTGATAACAGGGCGGTTGAGGCAGGACACCTGTCTAAAATTGGATAGGTGTCCTGCCTCAACCGCGCTGTTATCACGGTTGAGGCAGAGCACATGTCTAAAATCCAACCCAGAGTTGGATGCGAAGATCCCTCAAGGAAAATACAACCGTATTCTGGGACGCTAGTATAGTACGACAGTAGCCCTGGTAGGACGTCAGTGTACACTGACTGACGTCCTGGGTATAAAGCGCCTCTACAATGCGAACATATTTTGAAGTAATATTTTTTCATAATTTTACCTGGCTTAAGAAGCTGAAAATCCGTTCATACATTCTTTATGTCCGTAACTCACTATTGATGGGTCCAACAATTAAAATTTCGTCCACGAATGACATTATTCTAGCAAATAAGTCTGAGTTGTGCAAAAATTTTTTATTTTAAAGTGTGTTTCTGTATATTTTTATGTGCAATTTTTACTTAGTTTTTCCACCTTTTATTGCTGTACATAAAAATATTTTATTTTTGATATATTCTCTATAAATTTGTATAGCCAGTAGCATTGGAAACGAAGGCTCTTGGGCCACAGTTATTTGGTTAACTTTTTTTTTTCCTGGCATGCGTTGCTGGCTCTATTGTCTGTTCCCTAGTTTTTTATCATTGTCTCTACTGTTTTTTTTTTTTATTGTTTTTGTCTTGTGTAATATGCCGAATAAATAATAATAATAATAATAATAATAACTACCGTTTTTATCATCGTGTACCAATTGACTGTGTAGGCTCAGGCGCGCATGCGCGACATGCATAGCAACCTGACCGACTTCCCAGTTTAATTTGGGCCCCCTCTAAGTAAGACTGCACCCTCTATCGTGGTTGCAATGCATAAATTTCCATTTTATTTTCACAATAATGTCATCCAACTCCAAGGATAAAATTGGCAATTCTGAATAGAGCAGGCGTAAGGTTCAGGACACAAGGAACATGTGAGTCAAGGGAAAAGTTTCCGCAGCATGCCTCCAACAAAAAACAAAACAAACAAAGTTGGAGGCATGCTGCGGAAACTTTTCCCAACATTAATCCTGCTTACAGTTACAGCAGACTGTGACAGACAGGTACTCAACTTTAACAAACTAAACTTACCCACAAAGAGATGCGTAAAATTAATGAGAATTTGTCGAAAATGTCAAAAGCCTTTCACGTGCACTTTGCCGCCGCAGCAACTCCACACTGTGCTCTCCACACATGTGCTACTACAAAGCCCCCTATAGTTCAGATTTAGCAAGTAGGGGATTAGACTGGGGTGAATTCATAGAGTTATCTAGCGGGATGCCGCGCTTTGCGTAGTCCAGGTGAAAGACCTTCTCTTGTTGATTTGTCAATGTATTTGTCAAAAGAAATTTCCACGAGAGGGCGCTATATAATGTGTTAATTATTATTCATAAATACCCCAGACAGTTTCGCTACTCCTATTGGTGGAGAACGCGTCACGTGGGGGTGTTTAAACGGTTGATAAAGACACAGCTGAAGCTGTTTAAGACCGGCTGGCTTCGCGTGTTGGGCGCGCAAGCTCATGTACACCAATTTAAATTACGCAGAACGCAATTCATAGCTATTAGTAACAGCGCGTAATATGTGTGTACACGCGCGTATACACACCGACCGACGCGCACAAAACATTTTTACAAAAGTTTTTGGAAATTTGCAAACTTCGAAAAATTCGCAAAAAAAACAGTGTGACATTGTCTATAATTGTGATATTATATTGCTTTTTAACATAAGGGCATTTATGAATGGGAATAAAAGAGTAGTGACTCGGCTCGGGCCTTTATCACACGGCCACGACCCTGCCGGTTTTAAACGGCCGTTTAAGAACTCGTCGCCTACTCTTTTATTTCCTTATTGAAGCAAAATTAAAACTCTGGGACAAGGATGCTTATTTGCAGCCTCGCTACCATGGGCAGCGCGCCGTATCGATACCTCTCACCACTAACCCCTGGAAGGGAAACACTGAAAATCAACACTGATTGGCTCCCAAAAGTGACTGATTTGCGTGCACGCTTGTTAATTACAATCGAGTGCTTGTGTATAGGGCGCTTGTCGGGCTCTTAGTACGCGCGTAAACATGCACGTAGAACGCGTGTAAAAATGCAAGTATTTCGACGCAATACATTCAAATAAATCATGTTTTTAGATGGTGTCCCTAAACTGCATACAGTTAGACGTATCACAAGATCGAAAAAGAATGGGAGGTATGGAAAGGTTTGCGGTGACACCATGTATAGTCAAGCCTCATATTACCGTGGGTCTCCTAATACCGTGGTAGCAGAAAATTCACCTTTTTCGTTGTCAAAACGTTATCTATAGACGACTTTCATATGGTGAATCGATAGCCAAGAAGCCTTTACCAATCTGGTAAAAACACAAACAATGAACTGTTGCGGAAATAATTTAAATTTAAAAAAAATTGAAAAAAAACGCTATTTTCCCGACTGGACGAATTTTCGCTGACCATGTCTGTCAAAAGTGCCATTATATCATTAACATTTTTAACTTAAATGTTGTTCTGTGCATTGAAATATCAGTGCCCAGATCCTGTTCCACGGTAAAAAAAAATTGACATCGAAAGTATGTGTTTTCACCTCAAAAACGTAAACCAATGTTTGGCGTCCGAATAAGGACAGGAAACTAAAAACGCTAAAAAATTCAGCATCTTTGCAAAGGGCGCCCTCAATATGTAAGTTAAACACACAAAGTAAAAAACTAGCTCAAATTACAGATATGCTTGCACAAGTACAATACTTGTAGCAGGCGAATGCACGCAATTTCCGAACTTGCGCAGTTATGTTTTAACTTGCGCGGATTACTACTTTGCGCTTGAAATCTACGTCATCGGATTGTTCCATAATTGAGCGCAGGGGGGTGACTAAGGAAATTGTCGGTACTCGGTAATTAAAATGCCTAAAAGACAAAATTTGTCCATCTGCTGGGAAGTTTAACATCGTAATCCCAGTATTAGGTAAATACTTCAATATTATCTTTGGATTTAGCTCCTTCTATGTAGAGAAAGTTCATTTAAAAAAATTATTTCTGATTACCACGATAATAGGAGGCTCACCTCCAGAATCACTCCGGGCGCATGCACACTTTCAGAGACTTCGTGGACGAATTTAATCAGACAAACGATGTATTTTTTTTGTGTCAAAGTGGAAAGT
Source organism: Plazaster borealis (assembly GCA_021014325.1). Classification (NCBI taxonomy): domain Eukaryota; kingdom Metazoa; phylum Echinodermata; class Asteroidea; order Forcipulatida; family Labidiasteridae; genus Plazaster; species Plazaster borealis. The sequence goes on along the minus strand of CM037474.1, from coordinate 32,654,354 downwards.
AATACTTCAACAATAGTAATAACTTGACACTTTTTATAGATTGTTTATTTTTATTTTTTCTAATCGAAAAACGTACTAACCCCCACGGTAATAGGGTAACCCATCCTACATGTAATAATCTCTCTGTGTGAGTTGGGGGTGGTTCTGAAAAGAACCGTTGTTTTTTGGTTTTTTTTCAACTCGACGTTTCGATCAGTATGCTCTGATCGTCTTCTGGAGAAAGCTGAGCATACTGATCGAAACGTCGAGTTGAGAAAAAAAAACCAAAAACCAACGGTTCTTTTCAGAACCACCCCCAACTCACATAGAGAGATTATTACATGTACATGGTGTCACCGCAAACCTTTCCATATCGTATTCCCACCATGCAAAGTTTCAAATCTTACTTATCTTCGCTCTACGGGGAGCTTATCCTTAAGGCGGTTAGGTTATATGAACGGATGTCGGTACGACGTTCTAAACTCATAAATAACCTAGCCTTCCTTAAACGTTGCCGAGACTCTAACCTGATGCCACAAGGACTCCGCCTTCAAGATCCAGTTCGCAACCACCGCTCATCGTACATCCTTCTAGCTGCTAGTTCCGCCCTTCTCAGGGAGCGGATATCATCAACCAGATCATTTCTTTAAGACGATCAGAACATACTGATCGAAACGTCGAGTTGAAAAAAACCAACGGTTCTTTTCAGAACCACCCCAACTCACATAGAGAGATTATTACATGTACATGGTGTCACCGCAAACCTTTCCATATCGTATTCCCACCATGCAAAGTTTCAAATCTTACTTAAGAATGGGAGGGGCCAGTTGCTCTATGACTTGATGCGTATTTTGACAGCGCGCTATGCGTAGTCTCTAAAACAGAATGGATCAACCACAGGACTAATTAAAATAGCCAAATATATGGGCTACTTTCGTTTCACACTTCCAGGGGTGCGTTTTGGCGGCTGTAACCAATAATTGTTTCTGACGTCATAACCAAAACGGTAACCGAGCTCACAGCTCGGTTATCGTTCAGTCTGAACAGCAGAACCAACGACCAACAACCGAAACAGTTTTTGGTTACCGCCGCCAAAACGCACCCCTGGGTGTATAATCGAGCAAGGCATTCTGGGAAAGAAAACAAAATGGCGCGGCGAGATCGTACACCATGGGAACGAGGTTGGCTTATTTGATCTTAACTTTTCAAAAACCACTTGCGTGGATTCGCGAAGGTCACACGGGCGTAAAATTAACGCTTGATGCAGTCTTTAGAGGACGCTGAAGCCTCAACAACCATAGACTGTTATGAAAAGGCTATGCGTTTTAATTACAGCATCTGGCGATTATCATCGCGCATCCAAAACAACCGTTTACATAAGTTTTGTGATCGGAGGTGAGCACAAAATTCTTAATTTTTTGCAGCAACCGGAAGCTGAGGTCAAGTTTAATTCTCGGGTTTTCTTTGTTATATTGTTGAATTGATTTTACTTTCCTAATTTTTATCACATCAGTATTACATTCCCAACAACATGATTTTTCATGGTCATAAGCCACGCTAAACTAAAATAATTGACAAAACAAAATCTTGCCCACGTAAATCTCCATATGGTTGGGACCACAATGGTCCCGGAAGTTCAATATGCGCGAGACTTGCACAGTCTATTGACGCAGCCAACAGGGAATAATGTGGCCTCATGATTGGCCATCGCTCTGGGATCAGTGTTGTTATGTAAATTTCAGTTGTGAATAAATGAATATGTACCGTATACACAATAGGGTCAAGTCTGAGATCGCGAGTAGAGCGTGTGATAGCCAATCTGCGGGGAGTTTTGCGTGGCTGATGCAGAGAAATAACCGCGAACTCAGACTTGAAATCAAGTCTAGTGCACCACACTTGCGTTTACGAAACGGAGGCTTAGGCTCAGGCTTAAGGCTCCGTTCTCTCGTCTGAATCCCGAACGCATAGCACGCGTATAGTCAAAACAACTGAGGGGCCTAGCTATCCTGAGCCGAATCCGAATCTGAAGCCGTGGATTCGTAGACGCCCTAAATAAGCCAGAATTCATGCGCCAAGGTACTTATCATAATTTGTAACCCACAACTTATTTTAAATTATAACGTTTTGGGGGTCATGCAATTAATAGACTGTGTAATTATAACAATCTACCAGAACCTGAGGGCTCTGTGCTTCAACTTTTGAGGAGATTTGATAAATTTAGGCGTTAAAGTTGGTCCTATTTGGCTTGGGAATTAGAGGAGTGCCTTGATGAAAACTGGCAGCAAGTCGGTTTGTGAAAAAGCACATTTTTTTTCTTTTTTTTTCTTCTGGGGTAATTATCAAAAAATTCCCAACGGCTGACCTGCCAAAAATTGAAAAGAAATCATAAGTTTAGTTGTCTGGAAATATATCTGATTGGTTTTCAAGAGGCTGAGAGACTTTGAAATATTGTTTGAGTATTTTTGAATATTTAGCATTTAGCGTTGGTTGCTATGTGAGTTTATTTAGTGTGGTGCACCTACCAGACTGAAGTCAGCACTAAATTTAGTGCCGCTGGCAAGAAATTTAGTGCTAGCACCAAATTTCAAAAAAACCTTTTCAACGACCGTCAAGGACAGTCCGAAAAGAATCAAAAATTCTCATTTTATACCCCGTTTTCAATTGTAATGTTTTCATCGTAAAAACGTCACGAAATCGTCAGTTTTTTCTTCATATGTGTCATCATTATATCTAAAATCATCAAGCCTGGGCGCCCCCAATTAATTAGTCCACTCATTAGATCAGCCTAACTAATTAATAGTGGCATAATGTTAGCCCGTATGCGAATTTACTTAATATACACATTCTATATTAAAGGGTGTGTACAACATTGGTAAGAATGAAAATATAAATGCTCACAGATTTGCACATAACTCACATGGTATAAAGATGGTCATGGTAGAAAACTTCCCTTGAAATAGTTTTGCTTGAAATGCCATAGTTTTTACGAAATGAGTAAAAAAAGAGTAGTTATCCTGAAGGATAAATTCCGATGTTTAAAAAAAAGTTAAAACACATAAGGGTTTTTTTCACTGTTTTCTCATGACTCCGAAGGCCGATTTAGCTTAAACTTTCACAGGTTTGATTTTTTTTATGTATAAGTTGGGTCACATCAAGTTTTGATACAGGTCTTTGGCAATTACCAATGTTGTACACACCCTTTAAACACGCAAGTACCTCATTTTCATTTGAAAAGTTGTCACCTTAAAACATTTCTCTAACCCCTTTATTCTACACATGGAATTCATCCCAGATGTTACAAATTCAGGAGGTTTTACTTGGTGCATCACTACAACACTACAGGTTTGGACAAAATGCGGACTACTTCATTCTCCCTTTGGTGACTGCTTTATTACTTCTTTACGAACATTTGCTGGCTCTATAGGAGATTTTGAGAAATTCAGGAAAAAAACTGATAAATCACATGTATTTGGAATGAACAGGAAGTGAGCTGAACAGCTGCATACATGTAGTTGCATGCATGAATCAGTGTTCAGGCCTTATGCTTCACAGAGACAATGAAGGCAATTGCCTCAATGCCCCCTGGTCATTGCCTTGGTGACCACCAAAACTGTTTCAGTACAAGTATTTATTTTCCTCAATGAAATACTTTTAATACCAACGACAAATTGCCTTGCCCTTAATGTCATTCTAAGATAGAATAGAAGTGTCAGGCATGGTTGTCCCTAACAGTGGTCTACTGGCTAAATGGTAGTGAGAACCCTGGAGGACCAGTCAAAATTCACTCCAAGTGGTCTAGCTGGTAAGAACGGCTTAAAGGGTTTGTATACGTGTGGTAATGACTCTGAAAAGTAATGGCAATAAAAAACTTACTTGGTAAGAAGTGCTTTGGATAGTATAATGCATTTTGAAAAACTTTTCACTTCGAAGTACTGCGGTTATGGAAAAAGTTATCACAATCTCAGAAGCGTTACTGATACTGACAGTAGCGTTTCTCAGATTGTGTATTCCAATTGCAGATTATTTTTCCTGCGTGGACATAAATTTTCACAGGTTAGTTTTATGGTATATATCTACAACTACAGTATAGGATTGAAACAAACATTGAGTTCCAATTACCAAACGACAATCCCTTAAACACACTAACTTAAAGGCACAGTACATGTTTGGTAATTACTCAAAATATATATTAGCATAAAAACTGACTTGGTAACGAGCAACAGAGAGCTGTTGATAGTATAAAACATTGTGAGAAACACTACCTCTGAAGTAACGTAGTTTTGAGAAAGAGGTAATTTCTCACTAAAATAATAAAAACTTCTTGCAAGAAGTTTTTATTCCTAACTGAAAGCACACAAATTTGTACAACAAGTGTGTATTTTCTTTCATCATTTTCTTGCAACTTTGATGACAAATTGAGCCCAAATTTTCACAGGCTTGTTATTTTATGCATATGTTGGGATACACCAAATGAGAACACTGGTCTTTGACAATTACCAAACGTGTACGATGCCTTTAATCAGTCATCAAACGTGAGATATTTGATGTTTTTTTCAGTTGACCTTTTCTGGGTAGAATGCTTTGAAATGCTCCACGTAATAATGTTTACATGTAATTATATTGAAATCAGGATAAAACTGAACAGCAGAAGCTGCCATGGCGAGCTGCCGAACGCCCGATAGAGAAAAAAAATGAATAATAGAAAAACAACCATTTGATCAACTGATGTTCAAAGAGGTGGGGTCAATTAACAAGTATGTAGTTGACCATTGCCTACTTGGTTTGACATATGGGAAATAGGCAAACAATTTAACAAAAAGTCTCAATGCGGATGGCCGGACAGAAGCTGTTTAATTTCCAGAGAATAATACTGTACCCTGAAAACTTTAACATTTTAAAAACAATTTCCATTTTCACCTAGTGAATTTATTCACACAAAAACAATTACACATCAGGTTTCAAGTGGATAATTCATTGCAAGAAGAAGTTATGGCCACTCAAGCTTTTCATTGTTTTAGCTCGATAAACTGGAACGGGTGTCATATTTATGAGTTTTATTCTTTTATATGAATCTGCATGTCAATGACAACATTTGATATAAGTTTAAAGTTGATACATCATTGCAGTAAGGAGTTAGAGCCACTCAAAGTTTTCATTGTTTTAGCTCGTTCAACTGGAACGGTCGTCATACTAATGAGTTTTATTATTCATACAAATCTGCATGTCAGTGGCAAAATGTGATATAAGTTTCAAATCGATACATCATTGCAGGAGCTATGGGCATTCAAGGTATCTCAATGTTTTAACTCACTCATCTGGAACCATTGAAACAATCAAGAGTTTCATTCTTAGTGTGACTGTGTAATATGTGCATGTCTGTTGTAATGTTGCCTGGTTGTAAGTCAAAGTTAGAAGTCAGTTTTAAAACTTCAACATTTACTCTGACTTTGGCTCTTTAAAATCCTTAAAAACATGATTGAGAACCTCAAAACATGACTGTCACTGTATACTGATCTCACTTGGGATTTTAAATTCCATAAAACAACTCAACACTTAAAAGTTGAAGCTTCATACTAAAAGTTTAACATTCTTCACACTGAATGCGGACGGACAGGCGGACAAAATCGGTATTACATAGGCTCGCATTCTGCTAAAGCAGCTCGCCAAAAATAGTTTAAAATCGACCCGCCAATATACTCTTAATGCACAAAAATAAATATAAAAGCATGCATCAAGTAAATACTCTTTAAGCACAATACATTTAACTGTTAGGCCTACTGCGTCTTGATAAAAAGGTATTCTCAGAAAAGCCATAAGTATTTTTCCAGAATTATGCAAACTGAATGTTTTTTTTCTCCAGTGTGGACACACTCATGGTCATTTAAACGCGTCTACAGTATTCTTTCCCACAAATGCAACAGACAAACAGTTTCTTATCTCTAGAGTGAATTCTGAAATGGCAATCAACGTTGTTATTGTGTGAGAAGACTTTTCACAAATGGCAAACAAATATGGTTTCTCCCCAGTGTCAATATGCTGATATATAGGCTGTAAATTATGATTATTTTTTACGAAAAAAGGCTCTTTCAAAAATGTCAGTTTGGTTTATATTTTGAGAAGGCTGTTCAACAAATGCTGCAAACATGGTTTTTTCAACAGTGTGGACACCCTGATGGACTTTCAGAAAGGTTTCATTTGAAAAAACAAACAAAATCTTTCTGATCAGTATGGACACTTCGCTCTCAATATTATTTACTCAATATTGCTGTTCTATCATGTCAATAAATGATTCTTCTGAATTGTTGATTTTATTTTGTGGCAATACAGAGCATCCTAATCTCCAGAGTGGATACGCTGATGAGTGGTCAGGTAAGACCTCAAAGTAACAGCTTTTCCACAAATGTCACAAACAAATGGTTTCTCTCCAGTGTGGACACGCTGATGGATGGTCAGGTCAGGCTTCTGTACAAAAGCTTTTCCACAAATGTCACAAACAAATGGTTTCTCTCCGGTGTGGACATGCTGATGAGTGGTCAGGTTAAGCTTATGTGCAAAATCCTCTCCACAAATGTCACAAACAAATAGTTTCTCTCCAGTGTGGACACGCTGATGAGAGGTCAGGCTAGTCTTCTGTGTAAAACCTTTTTCACAAATGTCACAAACAAATGGTTTCTCTCCGGTGTGGACATGCTGATGAGTGGTCAGGTTAAGCTTATGTGCAAAATCCTCTCCACAAATGTCACAAACAAATAGTTTCTCTCCAGTGTGGACACGCTGATGAGAGGTCAGGCTAGTCTTCTGTGTAAAACCTTTTTCACAAATGTCACAAACAAATGGTTTCTCTCCAGTGTAGACACGCTGATGGATGGTCAGGTCAGGCTTCTGTAAAAAAGCTTTTCCACAAATGTCACAAACAAATGGTTTCTCTTCGGTGTGGAAACACTGATGAGTGGTCAAGTGAGGTTTATGTGCAAAATCTTTTCCACAAATGTCACAAACAAATAGTTTCTCTCCAGTGTGGACACGCTGATGAGTGGTCAGGTGAGACCTCTGTGTGAAAGCTTTTCCACAAATGTCACAAACAAATGGTTTCGCTCCAGTGTGGACACGCTGATGAGAGGTCAGGTTGGACTTCTCTGCAAAAGCTTTTCCACAAATGTCACAAACAGACGGTTTCTCTCCAGTGTGGACACGCTGATGAGTGGTCAGGCTAGTCTTCTGTGTAAAAGCTTTTCCACAAATGTCACAAACAAATGGTTTCTCTCCAGTGTGGACACGCTGATGACGGGTCAGGTTATGCTTTAGTGAGAAAGCTTTTCCAGACGGTTTCTCTTCATTGTGGACACGCTGATGAGTGGTCAAGTGAGTCTTCTGTGTAAAAGCTTTTACACAAATGTCACAAACAAATGGTTTCTCTCCAGTGTGGGAACTCTGATGCTTGGTCAGGCTAGGCTTGTGTGTAAAAGCTTTTCCACAAATGTCACATACAAATGGTTTCTCTCCAGTGTGGACACGCTGATGAGTGGTCAAGTGAGTCTTCTGTGTGAAAGCTTTTCCACAAATTTCACAAACAAATGGTTTCGCTCCAGTGTGGATACGCTGATGGATGGTCAGCTCATGCTTCTGTGCAAAAGCTTGTTGCTTCTGTGCAAATTGTTTCTCTCAGGTGTGGACACGCTGATGAGTGGTCAGGCTAGTCTTCTGTGTAAAACCTTTTCCACAAATGTCACAAACAAATGGTTTCTCTCCAGTGTGGACACACTGATGAGAGGTCAGGTTAGACTTCTGTGCAAAATCTTTTCCACAAATGTCACAAACAAATAGTTTCTCTCCAGTGTGGACACGCTGATGAGTGGTCAGGTTAGACTTCTCTGCAAAAGCTTTTCCACAAATGTCACAAACAAATGATTTCTCTCTAGTGTGGATACGCTGATGAGTGGTCAGGCTAGGCTTCTGTTTGAAAGCTTTTCCACAAATGTCACAAACAAATGGTTTCTCTCCAGTGTGGGAACTCTGATGCTTGGTCAGGCTAGGCTTGTGTGTAAAAGCTCTTCCACAAATGTCACAAACAAACGGTTTCTCTCCAGTGTGGATACGCTGATGAGTGGTCAGGCTAGTCTTCTGTGTAAAAGCTTTTCCACAAATGTCACAAACAAATGGTTTCTCGCCAGTGTGGACACGCTGATGAGTGGTCAGGCTAGGCTTCTGTGTAAAAGCTTTTCCACAAATGTCACAAACAAATGGTTTCTCTCCAGTGTGGACACGCTGATGAGAGGTCAGGTTAGACTTCTGTGCAAAATCTTTTCCACAAAAGTCACAAACAAATGGTTTCTCTCCAGTGTGGACACGCTGATGAGAGGTCAGGTTAGGCTTCTCTGCAAAAGCTTTTCCACAAATGTCACAAACAAATGATTTCTCTCCAGTGTGGATACGCTGATGAGTGGTCAGGCTAGGCTTCTGTTTCAAAGCTTTTCCACAAATGTCACAAACAAATGGTTTCTCTCCAGTGTGGGAACTCTGATGCTTGGTCAGGCTAGGCTTGTGTGTAAAAGCTTTTCCACAAAGGTCACAAACAAACGGTTTCTCTCCAGTGTGGATACGCTGATGAGTGGTCAGGCTAGGCTTCTGTGTAAAAGCTTTTCCACAAAAGTCACAAACAAATGGTTTCTCTCCAGTGTGGACACGCTGATGAGAGGTCAGGTTAGGCTTCTCTGCAAAAGCTTTTCCACAAATGTCACAAACAAATGATTTCTCTCCAGTGTGGATACGCTGATGAGTGGTCAGGCTAGGCTTCTGTTTGAAAGCTTTTCCACAAATGTCACAAACAAATGGTTTCTCTCCAGTGTGGGAACTCTGATGCTTGGTCAGGCTAGGCTTGTGTGTAAAAGCTTTTCCACAAATGTCACAAACAAACGGTTTCTCTCCAGTGTGGATACGCTGATGAGTGGTCAGGCTAGACTTCTCTGCAAAAGCTTTTCCACAAATGTCACAAACAAATGGTTTCTCTCCAGTGTGGACACGCTGATGACGGGTCAGGCTAGGCTTCTGTGTGAAAGCTTTTCCACAAATGTCACAAACAAATGGTTTCTCTCCAGTGTGGACACGCTGATTAGTGATCAGGTGAGGCTTCTCTGCGAAAGTGTTTCCACAAGCAACACAAACAAATGGTCTCTTGCCAGTATGATATCTTAGGTTCAATCTAAGATTTCTTTTTTGTGTGTACTTATTTCCACAATAGTTACAAGCAAACAGTTTCTCTCTTGTGCAAAAACAGTGATGTTCTGTCAGAAACAAACAATGTGAGAAAGCTTTTCCAAATCTGTCACAAATAAAGTCTTTTTCTGCAGTTTTAACTTGCTGATTTTCTCTTAGGCTGGTTTTATGAGCAAGAGGGGAGGCTTTTCCACATATGTCACAAACAAACGGACCATCTCCAGTGTGGAAATGCTGATGTTTAGTGTGATGTTTGACAGCTTTACCACAATTGTCACAAACAAGCAGTTTTTCCCCTAGATTGACACTCAGACTACGTATTTGTATGCTTTCATGCAAGAATACTTTTCCAAAACCCTTTTTCATTGGCTTGTTCATTTTTTTTTAATAGAAACTTTGGTGCACTACAAGTAAATTAAACTGTTGGTTAGAATCTGTTTCTGCTACTTCAAGTTAACCCCTTGTACAGAGTTCACAATGATTTTAAGTGTGAAAGCTTTTCCACACTGTTTCTTTCTACTATACTTTAGGCTCTCTGTCGGCGTCTTATTTCCAAAATAGTTCCTCTTCTGAGGTCTTGCTGCTGATAATTTAACCAGTTAAGATGACACGATGTTGAGAAACTTCTGAAAAACAAAAACAAAAACAAACAAACGTTTGGAGTGATTTCAAACTGAGCAATCTATTCCAAAGTCACTTTGGACTCAAGTCATTCATCTGGAAAAAACAAGAGGAGAGAGAGACATTTGATTTTAAATCAAGAAATTACAAATATTTACAGAAAGTTACAGACAGATTGAAAAACCAAAAATATGAAATTGAAGACAAATTATCAACACATTGTAATTTGTTTGCATCATAAAAGTAGGGACCTTCTGTCCATGTAACTGTGTGCAGATAGCCCTATTAGTGCCAATACGCTGGACTCCCTCTGCTTCTTGGCCCTACGCCCACATAGCATCAGGAAGTGTGATGATTTTCCGAATAGAAAGTCATGTTTTTTTGCAGAAATTTTCCCCCCAGTTGTCACTTACTAATGTCCTAATGTGGAGAGTGCATTGCTTGTTTTGGTGTAATTTGATGAGGAATCTCCAAGCTAACAGTCACTAGTTTCAACGTCGTTAGTGCCATGTTTACTGACGACACAGATGAATATGACATGAGCGCTGATTGGCTCACAGATGAAACAGGGGCATTTAAACAAAAACAAACTACATGTACATACATAGCCAATTTTACACTAACATATCAATTCCCTTTACACTATTGCCCTGGTCATTGGGCCAATAACATTCCTGTGATCTTTCTCAGCTCCCTGGGGAATATAAAGCCCTGGGCTGCTGTGGGGCTCTGAAGGCTTTTTCAAGCAGAATCAACCTCACAGGTGCCCATTTATACCCCTGGGTGAAGAAAAGCAATCAATAACTAGAGATTTATTGTTTGTCAAACAAACACTAGGTATTCGGGAATCATTGGGGTCAGTGTTGTGTTAATGTGTGAACTATTTCTTTGAGTTGATGAAAAGATTGTTCATAGCTTTGAAATTTCAAAGAAGTAAAGTGTAAATCTATTACGTGTATACATTTAGTTTACACGGGAAATAAATGCTAACGTTCCTACTTAAGACTGCATTGAGCTCTTGAACGTGTATTTATTGAACATCTGTGACAATTTTCATGTAAATATTCATAAACTGTACTGATAGTTAGTATACACGACTTTTACTGACAATTCAAAAAAGAGCTTCTTAATATATATTTCTTTTACTTCCGGTTGGACAGGAAGCCTGGTCAAATTATGTCATTACCAATATACAGAACTTTCATACATAAAACATTAAAAAAAAATGCAAAGCTTAAAATCATAATAGATGTATTTCTCAAGCTGCGATTTTTCGAAATAATACACTTTAGATAGATCAAGTTAAACTGCACCTTTAAGGTGACTTCATAGAATGACAATTGATGACGTCATTTAAACAGGATCTTAAATTTTGGAAGTTACAAATCCCGGCTTGAATACATGCAAGGTTTTAGCTTAAACGCGCATTTTTGCCGTAAATATAAATCTGTGCAAAGTGCACCTTTAAATTGACGGCACGTGATGCTTGATGACACTGTTAAAACAAAAAATGATTTCCGTTTGGTAAGGCTAAGGCTAGTGGTGCTGTTACTGTTTTGTGGTGCGCTAGCAAACTACATACTTTTGCAAAAGTCCAGAAATGCACGCGATCAAGCCTAGCATTTGATTGTTAACGAGGTTTGCATGGACGACTGTTTTAGAGACTAACAATGCGTAATGCGAAATTAGGTTGTGTGAACCTTGAACAGAGACTAGACTACATGTATGTGCAAATTCCAACACGTGGCTCATGAGTTATGATTTATTTCAAATATTAAACTTTGATCTAATGTAATTTGATACCTGATGACGTCATCATGACTTCATCAAGTTTGTGACGTCTTGATATTGAGGCTCAATTGTCTGATGAGTTTCAATATTGAATTTATTTTCAATCTTGAGTTATGAAATGGTGTAAACAATCCAGAAAAATGTTTTTTTGACGAACAAATACAAAGGCAAAGTTTGACATTCCGGTATGACCGGAAGTTAGCTCAAACGATTTTGGAGTAAACTTTTTAAATGTTGCCCTTGTCCTGATCTATCTGATCCTCAAATATGAACATCATAGCTTTAATACTTAATGAAATATCGTGGTAAGCAAATGGTCACTTATTAAATTTAAATGGCTTGTAATTTGATACCTTATGACGCCATCATGACGTCACAACGTAGTCACCATCTGCTAGTTATAGTCTAACTTTTTTTATGTAAAGTTTCAAGTCAATACAAATTTTAAAACTATACATTTTCTTGCGGACAAGGTACATTCGGAAGAATAAGCAAAACTAAAAAATAAAAGAAAAACAGAACAATAACAATAGGTGTTCGGCTATTGCCCGACGTCAACATTTCGAAAAAGGAGTACAGCTCCCCAGTTACTGGGTCTAGAAAGTAAAGTACTAGCTTTTTAATACAACATTAATCCTGCTTACGGTTACAGCAGACTGTGACAGACAGGTACTTATAGTTATTAATGGAGGAGACAAAACACACTTCTATCTAACTTGTAGGTAAATCATCGGTCATGTTCCAAGCTCCAGCTAAGCCTAAGATTACAATATGGCTGCCCCCGGGCAACTTACTATAGCAACCAACACAAGAGGGCGGTAACAATTATCGTAACATCCTTCTTTTTTTACAAGAAGTAACAAGAAGATACAAACTCTAAATTACAACAAACTTAGTAATAAACACATTGAATTTGCAAAGCCAATCCTAGTATGTGACTTAAACTTTCAGTTTGTTTTTACTGTAAGTTTAGCAGATTAAGCTTTTAACCACAAAACTGCATCCTTAAACTTTTTCTTAATTTAAGTATAAAACACAAACTCAATAAACAACTTACTAATCAACTAGCAATGTCTTTGATCTGATTTGAGTCTACTTTATATAGTCTTTTAGATATGCTGGTTCTCTATGTTTGCGAGTGCCGTGTCTGATATTTGTCAATTCTGTCTCTGGTAGTGTAGTCTTTCCTGTGCTTTCAGTGTTTCGTGTAGTACTCTCATTCGTGTTCTGTGTTTGTTTGGTCGTATCTTTCTTTGTTGACTCATTTAGCTCATTTGTGGGAAATTGAATCTCATGTTGCGGTATGAAAGATTCTGAACTGAGTTTGAGATGTCTTCTGTTGCGTCTGTATTCGCGTCCATCTTCTGTTCTTACTTTGTAAGATCTGATGTTCACTTGATCTTGTACTTGTCCTTTTTCCCGTCGTTTGTTTGTGCGGTTCGCGCTTGGTTTGATACATATGGTGTCTCCTGTCTTTAACTTTGGCAGTTCTTTTGCGTTCTTGTCAAAGTGATGTTTTTGACGAGCTTGTTTGTCTTGTTTCTTTGCTTGGACATTGCTCTGCACTTTTGGTTTTAGTAGATTTGGCGAGATTGGCAAACCGGTTCTCGTTCGACGTCCAAAAAGGCGTTGAGCAGGAGAGCTTCCCATTCTTTCAGTTGGCGTATTTCTCCATGCCAACAAAGCTTGATAAACATCTCCATTGCTATCAGTGTTTTTTCGGAGTAGTGTTTTTGCGATCTTAACTGCACTTTCTACTTTCCCGTTGCTCTGTGGGTATTCTGGTGAGCTGGTGACCTGTTGAAACTCATAGTCATTAGCAAAGTTAGCGAATTCGTGTGAGTTAAAAGGGGGACCGTTATCCGAGTAGATGATAGCCGGAATGCCGTGCGTTGAAAAATGGCGGTTTAAGCGTTTGACTGTAGTTTTGGCATCCTTCTTATGTGGTAGGCTATCAATCTCAAAGTAATCCGAATAATAGTCCACAGTGCACAAATAGTCTTTGCTGTCCAGAGTGAAGAAATCTATTCCAATCTTTTCCCAATGAGAGCTTGGTATGGGATGATTGATCAGTGGTTCCTTTGTGTGCACTGCTTGATACGTGTTGCATGTCTCACAACTCGATACGTAGTCAGTGAGCTCATGTGTCATGCCTGGCCAATATACTGTGTCTCTGGCTCTGCGAATGTGTACTTTGAATACCTGTGTGTGCCTTATGAAGTTTCTGTCTAATTCTTGGACGAGCTGACTTGGGAATAACACAGCGTTCTCCGCGAAAAATGATTCCTTCTTGATATGATAGTTCATCCGTACGCTGTAATATGCCTGAGCGATTGTAGGAAGTTGTCGTTTGTCTTCGGGCCAACCGCTGAGGATATAACGTTTCACAGTTTGTAGACTTTCATCCTCAGTAGTTGCTGCTTTGATCAGTGCATAGGTTTTGTGTGTGATTGATACAATATCAATCATGTGCACATTCTCTACTTCTTCCTCAACAGCTGAGCGATTACTGGTTTTCAGATATGCACGAGATAATGTATCTGCGAGATACATTTCAGGACCTGGTTTGTACTGGATATCTACTTATATCTCTGCATTCTGAGTAGGAGTCGTTGTAAGCGTTTTGGTGCATTTGCAAGTGGCTTCCTTGATATGGAGACTAGTGGTTTGTGATCAGTCCATAAAACCATCTGCCGGCCATAAGTGTAATCATGGTTACGTTCAAGACTGAAAACCTGTGCGAGTAATTCTTTCTCAATCTGTGAGTATCGCGTATCAGCTGGCGTTAGGGCTCTACTAGCATATGTGATTGGGTGTCCATTTTGTAGTAATTAAAGGTTCTAAGCAAATGCCATTGTTAGGATCAAGTACTGCTCAACAAATTAAGTTGATTGAAGTTAAACATGAAAATATAGCGGTGACTTTAAGTGAGAACTGTACAGTTAATGCTGATACTCAAGTCACATACACACTTCAGGATCATGCGCGGAACAACAAAGTGGCACACCACCGAACGAAATCGACTCACATAAGCAAAACCAAGGAGGAGATTTTCAGAGATCACGCTAGTGTTTTCACAGGATTGGGTCATTTACCAGGAAAAGTGCGTCTACAAATACAACCAGACTCACAACCTGTGGTAATGCCTCCTCGTCGCGTTCCCATCGCAATCAAACCTAAACTCAAGGAAGAACTTGAAAGACTTGAACAACTGAAGGTCATTAAGAAAGTTGAAGGACCAACGGACTGGGTTTCCAGCTTGGTAAATGTTATTAAACCAAGTGGTAAACTGCGTGTCTGTATCGACCCACAACATCTAAATCAAGTACTCAAGCGCGAACATTATCCACTGCCAGTCATTGATGATGTCCTGCCTAAGCTGGCAAAGGTTAAGATTTTCAGTAAGGCAGACTGCAAAGAAGGATTTCTGCAGTGTGAATTGGATGAGGAGTCATCTCATCTTACTACATGCCAAACACCATGGGGCAGATATAGATGGTGTCGATTACCATTTGGACTAGCACCTTCTCCAGAACTTTTCCAAATGAAATTGGATCAGTGCCTCGAAGGGTTGCCAGGTATTCATAGTATCGCAGATGATATATTGGTCACAGGCCAAGGTGAAACTTACGAGGAAGCAGAAAGAGATCATGATAGGAATACGACACAATTCCTCAATCGCTGTGAACAAATGAACATCAAACTAAATAAGGCTAAGTTTGATTACAAGTGTGATGAAATCACATATTATGGCCACCGTCTCACAAGCTCAGGACTCAAACCGGATCCGAGCAAAGTGGAAGCAATTCTCAACATGGAAACACCAGCAAATGTTGAAGAAATACAGAGATTTGTGGGTATGGTTAAATATTTAGCCAAATTCCTACCAGATCTGTTTGACATCAGCGAACCACTCAGACGACTAACACATAAAGATATTGAATGGTGTTGGACTGAGGAACAATCACAAGCATACCATACAATCAAGCAACGTCTGACAACAGCTCCGATACTTACATCATGTTGCAGACACAACTGTGCATGCTGTGTACAAAAGGAAAACGCACAAAATGCCGAAGACACAGTCAAGGAACGAAACTATAAATTGCCGTTACTGTGGTCAACGTCATGAATTGATCAAAACCAAATGTCCAGCATTTGGGAAAAGCTGTAAAAAGTGTGGAAAATCCAACCACTTCGCTGAAAAATGCATAACGAGTCAGTTTAATCAATATAAGTCTGGCACTAAATACAAATCCAAAATGAGGGGCAAGGTTAACGTTGTACAAAGTGACAGTTCATCTGAATCTGAATCTGAGGATGAGGTTGAAGAGTGTTTGTGGCTTACAACTGTTATTGTGAATGATGAAGTTAAATGTGTTGATGAGCACACAACTTCCCAAAACACAAAGAAGATATATGCTCTGATGAAAATCAAAGGAAACCATAGAGCAACTAAATTTCAAGTGGATTCAGGAGCCACATGCAATGTCATACCAGAGGCTAGCCCTGGTAGGACGTCAGTCAGTGTACACTGACGTCCTGGGTATAAAGCGCCTCTACAAACAATGCGAACATATTTTGAAGTAATGTTTTTCATAATTTTACCTGATTTAAGAAGCTGAAATTCCGTTCATATATTCTGTCCATAACTCACTATTGATGGGTCCAACAATAACAATTTCGTCCACGAATGACATTATTCTAGCAAATAAGTCCGAGTTGTGCACTACCGTTTTTATCATCGTGTACCAATTGACTGTGTAGGCTCATGCGCGCATGCGCGACATGCGCCCTCTATCGTGGTTGCTATGCAAAGGACGCACATGCGCTGAAGCATTCACGTCTTGTCAGTTTTGGCCTGTCGCCGAGAATGCATAAATTTCCATTTTATTTTCACAATTATGTCATCCAAGGATAAAATTGGCAATTCTGAATAGAGCAGGCGTAAGGTTCAGGACACAAGGAACATGCGAGTCAAGTTTCAGCTTCCTCAAAAAGGTAAAAATATGATAAAAAATGGTTATAAATTTTTTCGCAATGGTACGGGACCTTTTAATGTTTATACCCTGGACTCCGTCGCGTTGTATGCATGCAACGGAGGAGTCCAACCTGGGCTACCAGAGGCAAACCTTCCTCTACTAGTACTAGTACTCTAGGTACTGAAATAAAAGAATCAGGTCAGAAGTTGTCAATGTACAATCAGAAAACTATGCGGGTACAAGGAACTTGTAAACTACAGCTCAGAAATGTTAAGAACAGCAAAAGGTAACAAACTAAACTTACCCGCAAAGAGATGCGTAAAGTTAATGAGAATTTGTCGAAAATGTCAATTTCACGTGCACTTTGCCGCAGCAACTCCACACTGTGCTCTCCACATGTATACTACAACGCCCCCTATAGTTCAGATTTAGCAAGTAGGGGATTAGACGGGGGTGAATTCATAGAGTTATCTAGCGGGATGCCGTGCTTTGCGTAGTCAAGGTGAAAGACCTTCTCTTGTTGATTTGTCAAAAGAAATTTCCACGAGAGGGCGCTATATATCCGCTCTCTTCTAATAACTTAGGATTAATCCTAGGTAATCAGGGGCGGTGTCACAGGGAATTCTGTCCCCCGTAGTACAGCGGTCCGGGGGGACAGAATCCCCTAGGGAAATGTGTCCCCCGCCCAGGGTTTTCTGTCCGCCAGGGAAATTTGTCCCCCCTCTCACATTTGTTCCCTTGTTTGCCTCTGTGCGACACTTGAAATCTTTTTAACTACATAAAATCAAGCATGAGAATGGGCGATGATGACAAAACCGGAAATCCATCGTACGAAAAATAAATCGGAAAATTCCAACGCTAAAAATGCATACTTATCCGGATTCTGGGCAATGTCCGTAATTTGGGCAAAGTGACCCAGGCGTCAGCGCCGCACTCAGTGAAGTGTTGTCAGTAGACTTTTCTTTTCAAAGTCTCCACACACAAAAATGTTCCTTTGCTTAAAATCATTGACTAAAATAAGTAACAATAAGATAATACTTCTATTATAAACCAGCAAAGCCAGGTGAATAAAGCAAGTTTATTGATTTAGTTCCGTTGGTGGACGCTCGTGCCTGGGGGACAGATTCTCCGTTAGAGGACATAATCTCCGTTGAGGAGCACGGCGGACAGAATAACCTAACGAGAGACAGTTTATCCTAGGAGATACTGTCTCGGGGGACGTTGTACCCTAAAAAACCAGGTAAAGTTGTCCGGGGGGACAGATTCACCGGGGGACAGAATCTCCGTCCACAGCGGATCCAGGATTTTCCAAACGGGGGGCGTGATTTTTTTTTTCAGAATGAAAGACCGCGCCATCCCCAGACAGCATTTTATTTTTCTGCACTGCGAAATTGCCAATGCACTAATGAGTATGACTTCTGAATTTTTTTTTCCTCTCCTTTTTTTTTCCTGGCAAAAGGGGGGGGGGGCGTGCGCCCCCCTGGATTCGCGCCTGGTAATGCTAAGAGATAGGACTAGTCTTAAGTTAGGACCAGTACTTAAGACTAGTCCTATCTCTAAGCATTGCCTAGGATTAATCCTAAGTTAGGAAGAGTTTGGTGAAATCGACGGCTTCTCTTGTTGATTTGTCAAAAGAAATTTCCACGAGAGGGCGCTATCTATCCGCTCTCAGCAGAGCTGTGGCTCTCAGGGGGGTGCGCCACACTTGGGGCGTTTACGAAACGGAGGCTTAGGCTTAGGCTTAAGGCTCCGTTCTCTCGTCTGAATCCCGAACGCATAGCACGCGTGTAGTCAAAACAACTGAGGGGCCTAGCTGTCCTGAGCCGAATCCGAATCTGAAGCCGTGGATTCGTAAACGCCCTAAATAAGCCAGAATTCATGCGCCAAGGTACTTATCATAATTTGTAACCCACAACTTATTTTTAATTATAACGTTTTGGGGGTCATGCAATTAATAGACTGTGTAATTATAACAATCTACCAGAACCTGAGGGCTCTGTGCTTTAACTTTTGAGGAGATTTGATAAATTTAGGCGTGAAAGTTGGTCCTATTTGCTATTTGGCTTGGGAATTAGAGGAGTGCCTTGATGAAAACTGGCAGCAAGTCGGTTTGTGAAAAAGCACATTTTTTTTCTTTTTTTCTTCTGGGGTAATTATCAAAAATTCCCAACGGCTGACCTGCCAAAAATTGAAAAGAAATCATAAGTTTAGTTGTCTGGAAATATATCTGATTGGTTTTCAAGAGGCTGAGAGACTTTGAAATATTGTTTGAGTATTTTTGAATATTTAGCATTAAGCGTTGGTTGCTATGTGAGTTTATTTAGTGTGGTGCACCTACCAGACTGAAGTCAGCACTAAATTTAGTGCCGCTGGCAAGAAATTTAGTGCTAGCACCAAATTTCCATAAAACCTTTTCAACGCCCGTCAAGGACAGTCCGAAAAAGAATCAAAAATTCTTGTTTTATACCCCGTTTTCAATTGTAATGTTTTCATCGTAAAAACGTGAAATCGTCAGTTTTTTCTTCATATGTGTCATCCCATATGGAAAAGTAGTCTCTTTTGCGCTCGATAATTAAACACGCACTCAAAGTACAGGCTGAAAATCAGTATCTCGACGCAACATGCTTGCCCACGAAAAATTAAAAAGATGTACAAGAACGGGGTGCTCGGCATTCTAATTTATATTAATTTGTCTTTAAAGGCATCGCACACGTTTGGTAATTGTCAAAGACCAGTGTTCTCATTTGGTGTATCCCAACATATACATAAAACAACAAGCCTGTGAAAATTTGGGCTCAATTGGTCATCGAAGTTGCAAGAAAATGATGAAAGAAAAAACACCCTTGTTGTACAAATTTGTGTGCTTTCAGATATAAAAGACTTCTAGCTAGAAGTCTTTAATTATTTTAGTGAGAAATTACCTCCTTCTCAAAAACTACGCTACTTCAGAGGGAGTCGTTTCTCACAATGTGTTATACTATCAACAGCTCTCTGTTGCTCGTTACCAAGTCAGGTTTTATGCTAATATATATTTTGAGTAAATACCAAACGTGTACGATACCTTTAAAATCATTGTGATTTTATTTAAAATGATCACAATAACTCTTCGGACGGTCATGCAAAATGTTTTTCAAAATAACCCAAAACGCAGCATTTTAGATAAATATTGTGTGGCCTACAACGGCGCACTTCCAATAAACAACTCTGCACACCCAGAGCTGTGTATTGAGAGAGTTGCGACATGGAGGGACCAGCTTTCTCCGGTCACGTGGTTGCTGGACGCCATTTTGTTCCAAATGCAGCACAACCCAGAAAACAAAATGGCGCGGCGAGATCGTACACCATGGGAACGAGGTTGAGCACAACCCATGCATTTTTTGGAGACAAAATGGCTTCTAATCGCAAGTTTTCGCAACTCTCTCAATATACGGCTCAGTGCACACCGATTGTGAGACGCCCTCATTCGTTAACTAAATCACCTGTGTAGGTGGGGTTTCTACCATTTCCCGCTGCATTTATTCTTTTACCTTGTGTATCAACTTTGCTGTGATTGGTTGAATATTTTCGTCGGACAGGATAAAACAGTGAAAACATCAAAACTGTTGTCCAATCAAATGTGATGTAACTTCACACCACGTACGGTTCAATGTATTACAATTTGACCTGTGTATACCACCCGCGCGCGCACGCACACACTGTTAATGCACTGTGCATTATAAACACAGCGCTTTGATTTATTGAGACTTTTCCTATTAAACTTTTCCATATGTTATATCTAAAATCATCAAGCCTGGGCGCCCCCAATAAATAAGTCCACTAATTAGATCAGCCTAACAAATTAATAGTGGCATAATGTTAGCCCGTATGCGAATTTACTTAATATACACATTCTATATTAAAGGGTGTGTACAACATTGGTAAGAATGAAAATATAAATGCTCACAGATTTGCACATAACTCACATGGTATAAAGATGGTCATGGTAGAAAACTTCCCTTGAAATAGTTTTGCTTGAAATGCCATAGTTTTTACGAAATGATAAATTCCGATGTTTGAAAAAAAGTTAAAACACATAAGGTTTTTTCCCCCTGTTTTCTCATGATTCCGAAGGCCGATTTAGCTTAAACTTTCATTTGAAAAGTTGTCATCTTAAAACATTTCCCTTTATTCTACATATGGAATTCATCCCAGATGTTACAAATTCAGGAGGTTTTACTCGGTGCATCACTACAACACTACAGGTTTGGACAAAATGTGGACTACTTCATTCTCCCTTTGGTGACTGCTTTATTACTTCTTCACGAACATTTGCTGGCTCTATAGGAGATTTTGACAAATTCAGGAAAAAAACTGATAAATCACATGTATTTGGAATGTACAGGAAGTGAGCTGAACAGCTGCATAGTTGCATGCATGAATCAGTATTCAGGCCTTATGCTTCACAGAGACAATGAAGGCAATTGCCTCAATGCCCCCTGGTCATTGCCTTGGTGACCACCAAAACTGTTTCAGTACAAGTATTTATTTTCCTCAATGAAATACTTTTAATACCAAGAACAAATTGCCTTGCCCTTAATGTCATTCTAAGATAGAATAGAAGCGTCAGGCATGGTTGTCCCTTACAGTGGTCTCCTGGCTAAATGCTAGTGAGAACCCTGGAGGACCAGTCAAAATTCACTCCAAGTGGTCTAGCTGGTAAGAACAGCTTAAAGGGTTTGTATACGTGTGGTAATGACTCTGAAAATTAGTGGCAATAAAAACTTACTTGGTAAGAAGTGCTTTGGATAGTATAATGCATTTTGAGAAACTTTTCACTTCAAAGTACTGGGGTTATGGAAAAATTTACAAGATTATTTTTCCTGCGTGGACATAAATTTTCACAAGTTAGTTTTATGGTATATATCTACAACTACAGTATAGGATTGAAACAAACATTGAGTTCTAATTACCAAACGTAAACAATCCCTTAAACACACTAATTTAATCAGTCATCAAAAGTGAGATATTTTATGGTTTTTTCAGTTGACCTTTTCTGGGTAGAATGCTCTGAAATGCTCCACGTAATTATGTCTAAACATGTAATTATATTGAAATCAGGATAAAACAATAGTTTAAAATCGACCTGCCAATTTAATATCAAGCATCAAGTAAATACTCTTCAAGCACAATACATTTAACTGCATGTTAGGCCTACGGCGTGTTGATGAAAAGGTATTCTCACAATGCCACAAGTATTTTTCCAGAATTATGCAAACTGAATGCTTTGTTCTACAATGTGGACACACTCATGGTCATTTAGACGCTTCTTCTACAGTCAGCGCTCTCCCTTAACAGTGGTCCGCTGGCCAAATGCCAGTTAAAACACCCGAGGCTATTCCAAATATGTCAGTTTGGTTTCTATTTTGAGAAGTCTGTTCAACAAATGCTGCAAACATTGTTTTTCACCGAGGTGGACACCATGATGCACTTTCAGAAAGGTTTCATGTGAAAAAGCAACTGTAACAAACAAAAGCTTTCTCATCAGTGTGGACACTTCGCTCTCAATATTATTTACTTTCCAATATTTTCTTAACTGGCAATGATTTTTCTCCCGACATTTATTTACACTACCTTCTTGAGAGATGCTGTTCTATAATGTCAATAAATGATTCTTCTGAATTGTTGATTTAATTTTGAGGCAATAAAGAGCAGGTCATGTAAGACTTCTGTGTGAAAGCTTTTCCAAAAAAGTCACAAACAAATAATTTCTCTCCAGTGTGGACACGCTGATGAGTGGTCAGGCTAGTCTTCTGTGTAAAAGCTTTTCCACAAATTTCACAAACAAATGGTTTCTCTCCAGTGTGGACACGCTGATGAGTGGTCAGGTTAGTCTTCCGTGTAAAAGCTTTTCCACAAATGTCACAAACAAACGGTTTCTCTCCAGTGTGGACACGCTGATGGATGGTCAGGTCACTCTTCTGTGCAAAAGCTTTTCCACAAAGGTTACAAACAAACGGTTTCTCTCCATTGTGGACACGCTGATGCTTGGTCAGGCTAGGCTTCTGTGTAAAAGCTTTTCCACAAATGTCACAAACAAACGGTTTCTCTCCAGTGTGGATACGCTGATGCATGGTCAGCTCATGCTTCTGTGCAAAAGCTTTTCCACAAATGTCACAAACAAATGGTTTCTCTCCGGTGTGGACATGCTGATGAGTGGTCAGGTTAAACTTATGTGAAAAAGCTTTTCCACAAATGTCACAAACAAATAGTTTCTCTCCAGTGTGGACACGCTGATGAGTGGTCAGGTTAGACTTCTCTGCAAAAGCTTTTCCACAAATGTCACAAACAAATGGTTTCTCTCCAGTGTGGACACGCTGATGAGAGGTCAGGTTAGACTTCTCTGCAAAAGCTTTTCCACAAATGTCACAAACAAATGGTTTCTCTCCAGTGTGGACACGCTGATGAGTGGTCAGGCTAGGCTTCTGTGTGAAAGCTTTTCCACAAATGTCACAAACAAATGGTTTCTCTCCAGTGTGGAAACTCTGATGCTTGGTCAGGCTAGGCTTGTGTGTAAAAGCTTTTCCACAAATGTCACAAACAAATGGTTTCTCTCCAGTGTGGACACGCTGATGAGTGGTCAGGCTGGGCTTCTGTGTGAAAGCTTTTCCACAAATGTCACAAACAAATGGTTTCTCTCCAGTGTGGGAACTCTGATGCTTGGTCAGGCTAGGCTTGTGTGTAAAAGCTTTTCCACAAATGTCACAAACAAACAGTTTCTCTCCAGTGTGGACACGCTGATGAGTGGTCAGGTTAGACTTCTCTGCAAAAGCTTTTCCACAAATGTCACAAACAAATGGTTTCTCTCCAGTGTGGACACGCTGATGAGTGGTCAGGCTAGGCTTCTGTGTGAAAGCTTTTCCACAAATGTCACAAACAAATGGTTTCTCTCCAGTGTGGACACGCTGATGAGAGGTCAGGTTAGACTTCTCTGCAAAAGCTTTTCCACAAATGTCACAAACAAATGGTTTCTCTCCAGTGTGGATACGCTGATGACTGGTCAGGTTAGACTTCTCTGCAAAAGGTTTTCCACAAATGTCACAAACAAATGGTTTCTCTCCAGTGTGGACACGCTGATGAGAGGTCAGGTTAGACTTGTGCGTAAAAGCTTTTCCACAAATGTCACAAACAAATGGTTTCTCTCCAGTGTGGGAACTCTGATGCTTGGTCAGGCTAGGCTTGTGTGTAAAAGCTCTTCCACAAATATCACAAACAAACGGTTTCTCTCCAGTGTGGACACGCTGATGAGTGATCAGGTGAGGCTTCTCTGCGAAAGTGTTTCCACAAGTAACACAAACAAATGGTCTCTTGCCAGTATGATATCTTAGGTTCAATCTAAGATTTTTTTTGTGTGTGTACTTATTTCCACAAAAGTTACAAGCAAACAGTTTCTCTCTTGTGCAAACACAGTGATGTTCTGTCAGAAACAAATAATGTGAGAAAGCTTTTCCAAATCTGTCACAAATAAAGTCTTTTTCTGCAGTTTTAACTTGCTGATTTTCTCTTAGGCTGGTTTTACGAGCAAGAGAGGAGGCTTTTCCACATATGTCACAAACAAACGGACCATCTCCAGTGTGGAAATGCTGATGTTTAGTGTGATGTTTGACAGCTTTACCACAATTGTCACAAACAAGCAGTTTTTTCCCTAGATTGACACTCAGACTACGTATTTGTATGCTTTCATGCAAGAATACTTTTCCAAAACCCTTTTTCATTGGCTTGTTCATTTTTTTGGAACAGAAACTTTGGTGCACTACAAGTAAATTAAACTGTTGGTTACAATCTGTTTCTGCTACTTCAAGTTAACCCCTTGTACAGAGTTCACAAGGATTTTAAGTGTGAAAGCTTTATGTTTCTTTCTACTATACTTTGGGCTCTCTGTCGGCGTCTTATTTCCAAAATAGTTCCTCTTCTGAGGTCTTGCTGCTGATAATTTAACCAGTTAAGATGACACGATGTTGAGAAACTTCTGAAAAACAAAAACAAAAACAAACAAACGTTTGGAGTGATTTCAAACTGAGCAATCTATTCCAAAGTCACTTTGGACTCAAGTCATTCATCTGGAAAAAACAAGAGGAGAGAGAGACATTTGATTTTAAATCAAGAAATTACAAATATTTACAGAAAGTTACAGACAGATTGAAAAACCAAAAATATGAAATTGAAGACAAATTATCAACACATTGTAATTTGTTTGCATCATAAAAGTAGGGACCTTCTGTCCATGTAACTGTGTGCAGATAGCCCTATTAGTGCCAATACGCTGGACTCCCTCTGCTTCTTGGCCCTACGCCCACATAGCATCAGGAAGTGTGATGATTTTCCGAATAGAAAGTCATGTTTTTTTGCAGAAATTTTCCCCGAGTTGTCACTTACATGTACTAATGCCCTAATATGGAGAGTGCATTGCTTGTTTTGGTGTAATTTGATGAGGAATCTCCAAGCTAACAGTCACTAGTTTCAACGTGGTAAGTGCCATGTTTACTGACGACGCACATGATCATGACATGAGCGCTGATTGGCTCCACTGAAACAGGGGCATTTAAACAAAAACAAACTACATGTACATGTACATACATAGCGAATTTTACACTAACGTATCAATTCCCTTTACACTATTGCCCTGGTCATTGGGCCAATAACCTTCCTGTAATCTTTCTCAGCTCCCTGGGGAGTATACAGCCCTGGGCTGCCCTGGGGCTCTGAAGGCTTGTTCAAACACAATCAACCTCACAGGTGCCCATTTATACCCCTTGGTGAAGAAAAGCAATTAATAACTAGAAATTTAGTGTTTGTCAAACAAACACTAGGTGTTCGGGAATCATTGGGGTCAGTGTTGTGTTAATGTGTGAACTATTCAACTGAGTCGATGAAAAGATTGTTGATAGCTTTGACATTTCAATGAAGTAAAGTGTAAATCTATTACGTGTAATGTATACATTTAGTTTACACAGGAAAAAAATGCTAAAAATGCTACTTAAGACTGCATTGAGCTATAGAACTTGTATTAATTGAACATCTGTGACAATTTTCATGTAAATATTCATAAACTGTACTGACAGTTAGTATACAAGACTTTTACTGACAATTCAAAAAAGAGCTTCTTAATATATATTTCTTTTACTTCCGGTTGGACAGGAAACCAGGTCAAATCATGTCATTACCAATATACAGAACTTTCATACATAAAACATTAAAAAACAAGAATGGTGTGTTAACAAACACAAATGCCCCGCTGAGATTACATGTACCTCATTCTTGAGTTATCGCTTAGACAACATTTCTTTTGTTTTAGCCATAATGACCTTGAAATTTGTTGTAGGGGGTCCAAAAACAATAGGCTTCTAGAGGATCTCGAGACAAATCCACACACCAAGTTTGGAGTTGATATGCCAAGGCTTTCTTGACTTATCACTCGGACAACATTTCTTTTGTTTCAGCCATAATGACCTTTACATTTAACTTAGAGGGTCCAAAAACAATAGGCTTCTGGAGGATCCCAAGACTAATCCACACACCAAGTTTGGAGTTGATATGCCAAGGCTTTCTTGAGTTATCACTCGGACAACATTTCTTTTGTTTCAGCCATAGTAACCTTTACATTTAACTTAGAGGGTCCAAAAACAATAGGCTTCTAGAGGATTTCAAGACTAATCCACACACCAAGTTTGGAGTTGATGTATGCCAAGGCTTTCTTGAGTTATCACTCGGACAACATTTCTTTTGTTTTAGCCATAATGACCTTTACATTTTTTGTATGGGATCTAAAAACAATAGGCTTCTGTGAGATCCCAAGACCAATCCACACACCAAGTTTGGAGTTTAATATACCAAGTCCTTCTTGAGTTATCACGCGGACAACATTTCTTTTGTTTTAGCCATAATGACCTATACATTTTTTGTATGGGATCCAAAAACAATAGGCTTCTGTGGGATCCCATAACCAACCCACACACCAAGTTTGGAGTTTAATATATCAAGTCCTTCTTGAGTTATCATCTTGGACAACATTTCTTTTGTTTTAACCATAATGACCTTTACATTTAACTTAGAGGGTCCAAAAACAATAGGCTTCTGTGGGATCCCAAGACCAATTCACACCAAAGTTTGGAGTTGATACGCCAAGTCCTTCTTGAGTAATCGCTCGGACAATGATTGCACACACACACGCACACGCTTACCGAGGACTTCTCTTTGTTCTCCCATTGTTTGGACATAGTTTTTTTTAGCGACGTCCCCATTGGGTTTGTACACGAAAACGAAGCGAGGACGCCCTCGCTCTGTCAAACACCCGGATCCCTTTTGTTAAAGTCCTCGGTTTGAATGGATAGACACGCTCACACGCACACACACACATGTTTGTTAATCCCTCTTACCGAGGACTTCTCTTTGTTCTACCATTGTTTGGACATAGTTTTTTTTAGCGACGTCCCCATTGGGTTTGTACACGAAAACAAAGCGAGGACGTCCTCGCTCTGTCAAACACCCGGATCCCTTTTGTTAAAGTCCTCGGTTTGAATGGATAGACACACTCAGATGCACACACACACACCCTTACAGCTGGTGACTTGTGGGGTCCTGCTATTATTCCTGTTTCTGAAGAATTCCCCTGTGGGGTACAAGTTTTACAAAGAATTCCTTGTGGGGTCCATTGTTCTGTTGCGTTTTGGACCCCACAAGGATGGGTGGGTATGTCCACCCACACACACACGGAAGGACAAGGCAAACACTATATATGCCCCTTCGGCCTGCTTCACCTGCGGGGCATAAAAATGCAAAGCTTAAAATCATAATAGATGTATTTCTCAAGATACGATTTTTCGAAATAATTATTGTTAGATAGATCAAGTTAAACTGCACCTTTGAGGTGACTTCATATAATGACAATTGCTGACGTCATTTGAACAGGATCTTAAATTTTGGAAGTTACAAATCCCGGCTTGAATACATGCAAGGTTTTAGCTTAAACGCACATTTTTGCTGTAAATATAAATCTGTGCAAAAAGCACCTTTAAATTGATGGCACGTGATGCTTGATGACACTGTTAAAACAAAAAATGATTTCCGTTTGGTGAGGCTAAGGCTAGTGGTGCTGTTACTGTTTTGTGGTGTGCTAGCAAACTACATACTTTTGCAAAAGTCCAGAAATGCACACGATCCAGCCTAGCATTTGATTGTTAACGAGGTTTGCATGAAACGGCTGTTTTAGAGACTAACAATGCATAATGCCAAATCAGGTTGCGTGAACCTTGAACAGAGACTAGACTATGTGCAAATTCCAACATGTGGCTCATGAGTTATGATTTATTTCAAATATTAAACTTTGATCTAATGTAATTTGATACCTGATGACGTCATCATGACTTCATCAAGTTTGTTACGTCTTGATATTGAGGTTAAATTGTCTGATGTGTTTCAATATTGAATTTATTTTCAATCTTGAGTTATGCTGTAAATAATCCAGAATTTTTTTTTTTGATGAACAAAAACAAAGGCAAAGTTTGACCTTCCGGTACGACCGGAAGTTAAGGTCATACTTTTTTAAATGTTGCCCTTGTCTTGATCTATCTGATCCTCAAATATGAACATCATAGCTTTAATATTTAATGAAATATCGTGGTAAGCAAATGGTCACTTATTAAACTTAAATCACAAAATGGCTTGTAATTTGATACCTGATGTCGTCATCATGTCGTCACAACGTAGTCACCATCTGCTAGTTATAGTCTAACTAATATGTAAAGTTTCAAGTTAATACAAATTTTGAAACTATACATTTTCCTGCGGACAAGGTTCATTCGGAAGAATAAGTAAAACTATAAAAAAAACAGAACAATAACAATAGGTGTTCGGCTATTGCCCGAACACCTAAAAAAGCATCTTGCTCAAAGACAAGAGTGTGACTGACCGGAACTCAAACCCACACCCTGATGAAATAACCACGAGAACTTGAATTTGATGCGCTCAACTGCTCGGCCATGACACGCATACCTGTCTAGTCTTTTTGGTGTCGCTGCAGCACGCTGTTTTACTCTGCTTTGCTTGCTGCTGCTGGTTCCTGCTCTGCGACAGTGGTGCTATGTATGATGATTACCACCATGACTAAAAACTACTCATAGAAAAGTGAAGTCATTCAATTTGTCATTGCACATTGCTCATTTGTAAACATCATGGCGCAGACAATGTTTAAAAACAAGTGATTGTCAGCTCAGAGATTCTTAACAAAACTACACTTCTGCTAACCCCTGCTTAGTTTTGCTTAGCAGAATAATGTTATATTTTCTGCTTAAGCAGCTTATGAAAATTGGACCCAGCTTATAAACTCTTCTTACAAGGCCAAGGAACATCCTGTCCAGTACAGTCATTACCAAATGACAACGTGTGCAGTGCTTAACATCGCCACCCCTGTTCAGAACAGAGCCCTTGTTCCCCTCCCAATTAACATCTTACAAAAACACAAATGAATGTTCCGATACAATAAAAGGCCTTAAATACTTTCGCCACTGCATGCACAAGTGAACTAAAGTTCGGAGGTGGATGTCGGGTCGCATGCAGGATAGACGCTATACGGTCCATCCATGTCATGATATCCACATCCTATCCTAGAACTATGAGGTCCGTTCCGCTATCGTCTCCATTACCCTCATAGAGTGACATGTACAAAATCCTATTCAAAAATTTTTGCCCTTCACGTTTACATGGCTACAGTTGTTTTTTTGAAATCAGATCTCGCCAAAATTAGGTTTTATGTGTTCGTTGTACTCTCATTGAGCGTTGCACAGGTCCAGAAAATCCACTCCGCAATTTTGCTTTTCAAAAATCGATAAATTCTCACTATTTTTCAGAATCCTCGCCTTACGGAAACAAGTATGGCTGCTTGCACTGGTAATCACTGGTATGCTGCGCGCAACTGCTGGTGTCCTCAATATACATAAACAAAAATAAAATCATGACGTCGTCGGCCGGCCGGGCTGCGAATTATTTTTTTCCCAGCGCGGTAAAGGCTAAGATTAGCATACCTACCTCGCTCCCATTGGTTGGGGTCTGCATGCAAAAGCATTACAATATCAAATGGAGCATCCCCGTGTTTTGAGTTTGACCTGTTTTCGAGGCAAACAAGAAAGTATGGTGTCCTGGTGAAGCCATACGCAGAAGAAACATCTGCAGTGACTTCAAGTGTTCTGTGAGACGTTGTGTATGACTCTATAGCCAGCCGTTTTCTTCATTTTATTCAAAATATTTTTTATTTAATTTTAAAAATTACGATGGTAATTTGCAAAAACTAAAAAAAAAAAAAAAAAAAAAAAAAAAAATCAATTAGTCTTGGCTTTCAAATCTGATTTTAAAAAAAGTTTTGAATCTTTTTATGTTTCTTAACATTTATAATAAAGCATATCAATAAACAGTGATATTTAAATCACCAAGCCAATGTTTAAATTTTAATGTTATTAATAATAAATGATATGAGGGTTTAAAAAAAAATTCTCCAGACTGTTAGAAAATGATATAAGGCACATGGCTTCTTTTTTAAGCCTCTGTATTTTTTTCCCCAGAATGCTCAGCAGAATTTTAAGTCACATGATTTTATCATCGTGAATTGTGAATTGAAAAATTGTTCGATGAAACTTTTTCGGCGGGCATTTTTGTTTTTTATGGCCCCGACAGTATGACATATTTTTGTACCTTGTAGAAATGCCTAAAATACCACAAATTTTTGCAATACAAGTGCAACTTGCCAGTGGAGCCTCACATAATTCTAAGTTTTGGTCAAAGGAGAGGAGACTCTTTGCTTGGCAAGTCAAACCACAAAAATTGTATCCAGGGACTGTTTACATCGCGCGCAGAGAGGTAAAAGATTTGCATCGATTTCAGGGACGCCCTGAAAACAGGACCTCCTACGATACAAGTGCGACTTGCCAGAGGAGCCTCACATAATTCTAAGTTTTGGTCAAAGGAGAGGAGACTCTTTGCTTGGCAAGTCAAACCACAAAAATTGTATCTAGGGACTGTTTACATCGCGCGCAGAAAAGATTTGCATCGATTTCAGGGACACCCTGAAAACAGGACCTCCTACTACTACGCCGGGTAGCCTACATGTCAAAATTTCGAAAAAAGGAGTACAGCGCCCCAGTACTGGGTCTAGAAATTAAAGTACTAGCATTTTAATACAGCATTACTCCTGCTTACAGTTACAGCAGACTGTGACAGACAGGTACTCAACTTTAACAAACTAAACTTACCCGCAAAGAGATGCAATGAGAACTTTGTCGAAGTGCAAAAAGCCTTTCACGTACCAGACTGAAGTGAGCACCAAATTTGGGCCCAACACCAAATTTGGTGCTCGCAAGAAATTTGGTGCTAGCACCAAATTTCACAAAATCTGTCAACGACCGTCAATGACCGTCAAAGACAGCGCGAAGGGATTACCGAATTCCCTGTTATTACGTCGTTCTAAATTGCAATAATACATTCATTGAAAACGTCAGCAATTTTATTTTGTTTCTTACAGGTGTCTTTCAATTAACCCAAACCATGCTGCAGGGCTGCCCCTAAATCATAGTTCTTTGGTTCGCGCAGCAGAACTAATGAAACTATTATTAGCTCATGAGCTATTGAGCTATACTAAATACACGCGTAAGGTATGGGCAAATACAAAGCCAAGAGTTCCATCTTAATTGGAAAGTATTATTATTTATTATTTCATAAATCTGTTTCTCATACCCCTGGCTATATTAGATTAGCGCCCCGGCCTGTTACGTTGGCTAATTAGCTCAGCCCAATTAATTTAATCAGGGAAGAATTTACGAATTTCGTACTGTATACGCTGTTATGCTAATACATGCGTAAGGTATAGGCAAATACAAAGCCAAGAGTTCCATCTAAATTGGAAAATATTATTGTTTTTTATTTCAAAAATCTGTTCCCCATACCCCTGGCTATGTCAGATTAGCGCCCCGACGTGTTAAGTCTGCTAATTACCTCAGCCCAATTAATTCAATCAGGGGAGAATTTACGAATTTCGTACTGTATTACGCTATTATAATATGCTAATACATGCATAAGGTATAGGCAAATACAAAGTCAAGAGTTCCATCTAAATTGGAAAATATTATTCTGTTTTATTTCATAAATCTGTTCCACCCACCCGTGACTATATCAGATTAGCGCCCCGACGTGTAAGTTTGGCTAATTAGCTCAGTCCAATTAATTTAATCAGGGAATAAATCCGTACTGTATACGCTATAATGCTATACTAAATACACGCGTGAGGTATGGGCAAATACAAAGCCAAGAGTTCCATCTTAATTGGAACAAATTTTCATTTTTTTATTTCATAAATCTGTTTCTCATACCCCTGGCTATATTAGATTAGCGCCCCGACGTGTTACGTTGGCTAATTACCTCAGACCAATTAATTCAATCAGGAAAGAATTTACGAATTTCGTACTGTATTACGCTATTATAATATGCTAATACATGCATAAGGTATAGGCAAATACAAAGTCAAGAGTTCCATCTAAATTGGAAAATATTATTCTTTTTTATTTCATAAATCTGTTCCACCCACCCGTGACTATATCAAATTAGCGCCCCGACGTGTGACTTTGGCTAATTAGCACAGCCCAATTAAATTAATCGAGAGAAAAATTTACGAATTTCGTACTATATACGCTGTATGCTATACTAAGAAAAAGCGTAAGGTATGGGCAAATACAAAGCCAAAAGTTCCATCTTAATTGGAACAAATTTTCATTTTTTATTTCATAAATCTGTTTCTCATACCCCTGGCTATGTTAGATTAGCGCCCCGACGTGTTACGTTGGCTAATTACCTCAGCCCAATTAAATTAATCAAGAGAATATTTCACGAAATTTGAACTATACGTTATTATGCTATACTAAAATACACGCATAAGGAATAGGCAAATACGAAGCCAAGAGTTCCATCTTAATTGGCAATTAATACAATTTTTTATTTCATAAATCTGTTCCACCCACCCATGACAATATCAAATTAGCGCCCCGACGTGTTACGTTGGCTAATTAGCTCAGCCCAATTAGTTCAATCAGGAAATAATTTACGAATTTCTTACTGTATACGCTATTATGCTAATACATGCGTAAGGTATGGGCAAATACAAAGCCAAGAGTTCCATCTAAATTGGAAAATATTATTATTTTTTATTTCATAAATCTGTTACACATACCACTGGCTATGTCAGATTAGCGCCCCGACGTGTTACGTCTGCTAATTAGCACAGTCCAATTAATTTAATCAGGGAAGAATTTACGAATTTCGTACTGTATACGCTGTATGCTATACTAAGAACAAGCGTAAGGTATGGGCAAATACAAAGCCAAAAGTTCCATCTTAATTGCAATAAATTATCATTTTTTATTTCATAAATCTGTTTCTCATACCCCTGGCTATATTAGATTAGCGCCCCGACGTGTTACGTTGGCTAATTACCTCAGCCCAATTAATTTAATTAGGGGAGAATTTACGAATTTCGTACTGTATACGCTGTTATGCTATTTATGCGTAAGGTATATAGGCAAATACAAAGCCAAGAGTTCCATCTAAATTGGAAAATATTATTGTTTTTTATTTCATAAATCTGTTTCCCATACCACTGGCTATATCAGATTAGCGCCCCAACCTGTTACGTTTTCTAATTAGCTTAGCCCAATTAATTTCATCA
Source organism: Plazaster borealis (assembly GCA_021014325.1). Classification (NCBI taxonomy): domain Eukaryota; kingdom Metazoa; phylum Echinodermata; class Asteroidea; order Forcipulatida; family Labidiasteridae; genus Plazaster; species Plazaster borealis. The sequence continues at coordinate 32,621,030 of CM037474.1, read as the reverse complement.
GGAAAGAATTTACGAATTTCGTACTGTTTATAATACGCTATTGCGCTATACAATACATGCGTAAGGTATGGGCAAATACAAAGCAAACGAATTCCTTCTAAATTGCACAGTATTATTATTTTTTATTTCATAAATCTGTTGCACGTATCCCTGACTATAACAAATTAGCGCCCCGACGTGTTACGTTTGCTAATTAGCTCAGCCCAATTAATTCAATCAGGAAAGAATTTACGAATTTCGTACTGTACACTCTTAAAATTAATTGGTCATTTTGACTAAAACAAAATAGTCCAGCATGATGTCTCATAGGACTAATCTAGATAAGTCTAAAACCAGCGCATGACTAAGGAACTTAAGTCAAAATGCGACTAGAATTCATTAGTCCTGTGACAATGTCTTATACGACTAATCTGTAGTCCAGCGACTTAACTGCTTAGTCCAGTGACTTTTGATCTTAGTCCAGTGACTTTTGAGCCTAGTCCAGTACCTCGTTATTATTTCTGACTATAATGACATTAGTCAAGCATTTTTGGAGGTTTTGACTAGTTTTCATTGGTCAGAAGTCAACAATTAGTCATTGTTGATCTGAACTTTATGAGCTACAAAATGTACAAAAAGGGGGCGTGGCATGTAAACTCTGCCAATGGGAGTGCAACCATTTTGTTTAGTCAAACTGTTGACCATTTGGCTCTTGACTAGTTGCCATCAGTCAGGAATCCTTTAAAGAGCAGAATCTTTAGTGTGCAACCAATACCTAGAAAACTGCCAAACAATATCGGTAAAACAAACAAACAAATAAAACACAATAAATAATTTTTTTAAACCACTAAAAACACACAATTTTAGGAAACAAGTCTTTTCTGATAACTTACCCTGGTTAATTTAATGCAAACTCATGAATCATTCATTTGATTCGAAATTAATTACAATATTACAATACAGAGTATTGCAAGTTTATATAATGAGAAATTCAACATTAAAAATTCTGAAAAACTCAAATGAAGTAGAAAATAGTGTGAAACAAATGGTTCAGTAATTATTGTGAGTGCAATACCTAGTTACTTGATTTTGATTTTTCAAAACACAATATATTTTTGTCAATGATCTTGTTACACATTCGAAACAATAACACTCTGAAATATGACTTCAACATTTTGTGGATTTTTTTAAAGACAAATTTAATCCAAAAGATTTAATCAGAAAGCCTGGTTATTATCAGGTAAGTTTTGCAACACAAATATTTCATTTGCATCGTCGGGGGCTCAGTGTAGCCCTAATAAGCATAATTTTTGTCTCAATTGTGATTAATAATTTTATCAACAGAGATACGCTTCTTCCAAAGAGGAATGTCCCATTAAATGTAACGGTATATAGGTTACGTTAAAACATAAAAACTTGCAAAGTAGACTGTAACAGCTGTCAGTAGTAGAGTTGTTGGCAGCAATTCCATCATTGAACACATCAAATGAAGAGCCACATCCTGGATTACAGGTTAAGCTTTCCCTGTACATTAAAACAAATGAAAACATGAACACAGACAAACAAAATCAGCATGTTTAATATAAACTTTTAATCCCATTTCCAAAGTCTCAAGGTCGTAGGCCTTTATCAGTCATTTAAAAAATAATGAAGCTTGTTAGCTAGAGGAAAAAATATGCACATCTGTCTCAAAACGTGAATTTGTTTATGGACTTGGTGGACATCCTCATTCCAGTCTGACGGTCATGTTGGTCTTTTAAAACAGTCTATAAGCATTAGCAAGTGATATAACTAAGTAGCCAGGCAGGCATTGACGATGCCCATGCCATGCCAACCAACCGGTTGTACATGCTCAGTCAGTACATTACCAATACCAGTTTCTACTGCTGTGCTAGTGCTAAGATAGCTGCCTAGATTTCTGTGATTTTTAATCTTTGAAAATAAGCAAAACAAGCTGAAATTCTTACCTTATTTTTGAGGAATGTGAAGAAGCCACATGTGCGTCAAATAGGACTGAATTTTTGTCACACTCTTATGTTGGGTGAGGGCTACCTGACGGTAAATGCTTATGAAGATGAAGACGAAACCAAGCCTAGCTCGAACATGCATACAATGACTTTGTGATGTGTAGTTCTATGGTATATAAACAAATCACCAAAACAACCGGGGTACCAGTATCTTAAAGAATTTCGCTGGTGCAGTATTTGTTGGGAGAAGTGTCAAATTTCTGATTTACAAGCGGGAAAACCAAGGCGGGAAAATGACCAATCCATTTCAGTCAAAGCTCTGTAGATGACTAATTTGTGAAAAGTCTTTTAGACTAGGCAAAAATAGTCAAAACTCTAAATTGTGACTAAAACGTCTTAGTCGAAACAAAATTCTAGTCAGGGGTCAAGCACTGACTATTAATGACTAGTCACTGCAAAATAAAAACTAGTCCAGCATAAACTGTATTAGTCAAAGACTCAGGACTAGGCAAACTTAGTCATTTTGACCAATTTATAAGCATGAATGACCAATTAATTTTAAGAGTGTATACGCTATTATGCGTAGGTATAGGCAAATACAAAGTCAAGAGTTCCATCTAAATTGGAAAATACTATTGTTTTTTATTTCATAAATCTGTTCCACATGCCCCTGGCTATATCAGATTAGCGCCCCAACGTGTTACGTCTGCTAATTAGCTCAGCCCAATTAATTTAATCAGGGAAGAAATTTGTAGTGTATACGCTATATAATGCTATACTAAATACACGCGTGAGGTATGGGCAAATACAAAGCCAAGAGTTCCATCTTAATTGGAAAATATTATTCTTTTTTATTTCATAAATCTGTTCCACCCACCCGTGACTATATCAAATTAGCGCCCCGACGTGTGACTTTGGCTAATTAGCACAGCCCAATTAAATTAATCAAGAGAAAAATTTACGAATTTCGTACTATATACGCTGTATGCTATACTAAGAAAAAGCGTAAGGTATGGGTAAATACAAAGCCAAGAGTTCCATCTTAATTGGAACAAATTTTCATTTTTTATTTCATAAATCTATTTCTCATACCCCTGGCTATATTAGATTAGCGCCCCAACGTGTTACGTTGGCTAATTACCTCAGCCCAATTAATTCAATCAGGAAAGAATTTACGAATTTCGTACTGTATACGCTATTATGCTAATACTTGCGTGAGGTATAGGCAAATACAAAGCCAAGAGTTCCATCTAAATTGGAAAATATTATTGTTTTTTATTTCAGAAATCTGTTCCCGTACCACTGGCTATATTATATTAGCGCCCCAACGTGTTACGTTTTCTAATTAGCTTAGCCCAATCAATTTCATCAGGAAAGAATTTACGAATTTGGTACTGTATTACGCTATTATAATATGCTAATACATGCATAAGGTATAGGCAAATACAAAGTCAAGAGTTCCATCTAAATTGGAAAATATTATTCTTTTTTATTTCATAAATCTGTTCCACCCACCCGTGACCATATCAAATTAGCGCCCCGACGTGTGACTTTGGCTAATTAGCACAGCCCAATTAAATTAATCAAGAGAAAAAAATACGAATTTCGTACTATATACGCTGTATGCTATACTAAGAAAAAGCGTAAGGTATGGGCAAATACAAAGCCAAAAGTTCCATCTTAATTGCAATAAATTATCATTTTTTATTTCATAAATCTGTTTCTCATACCCCTGGCTATATTAGATTAGCGCCCCGACGTGTTACGTTGGCTAATTACCTCAGCCCAATTAATTCAATTGGGGGAGAATTTACGAATTTCGTACTGTACACGCTATTATGCTAATAATATGCGTAAGGTATAGGCAAATACAAAGCCAAGAGTTCCATCTAAATTGGAAAATATTATTGTTTTTTATTTCAGAAATCTGTTCCCGTACCACTGGCTATATTATATTAGCGCCCCAACGTGTTACGTTTTCTAATTAGCTTAGCCCAATCAATTTCATCAGGAAAGAATTTACGAATTTGGTACTGTATTACGCTATTATAATATGCTAATACATGCATAAGGTATAGGCAAATACAAAGTCAAGAGTTCCATCTAAATTGGAAAATATTATTCTTTTTTATTTCATAAATCTGTTCCACCCACCCGTGACCATATCAAATTAGCGCCCCGACGTGTGACTTTGGCTAATTAGCACAGCCCAATTAAATTAATCAAGAGAAAAAATTACGAATTTCGTACTATATACGCTGTATGCTATACTAAGAAAAAGCGTAAGGTATGGGCAAATACAAAGCCAAAAGTTCCATCTTAATTGGAATAAATTATCATTTTTTATTTCATAAATCTGTTTCTCATACCCCTGGCTATATTAGATTAGCGCCCCGACGTGTTACGTTGGCTAATTACCTCAGCCCAATTAATTCAATTGGGGGAGAATTTACGAATTTCGTACTGTATACGCTATTATGCTAATAATATGCGTAAGGTATAGGCAAATACAAAGCCAAGAGTTCCATCTAAATTGGAAAATATTATTGTTTTTTATTTCATAAATCTGTTCCCCATACCACTGGCTATATCAGATTAGCGCCCCAACCTGTTACGTTTTCTAATTAGCTTAGCCCAATTAATTTCATCAGGAAAGAATTTACGAATTTTGTACTGTTTATAATACGCTATTGCGCTATACCATACATGCGTAAGGTATGGGCAAATACAAAGCAAACGAATTCCTTCTAAATTGCACAGTATTATTATTTTTTATTTCATAAATCTGTTGCACGTACCCCTGACTATAACAAATTAGCGCCCCGACGTGTTACGTTTGCTAATTAGCTCAGCCCAATTAATTCAATCAGGAAAGAATTTACGAATTTCGTACTGTAGGCTATACGCTATTTTATGCTAATACATGCGTAGGTATAGGCAAATACAAAGCCAGGAGTTCCATCTAAATTGGAAAATATTATTGTTTTTTATTTCATAAATCTGTTCCACATGCCCCTGGCTATATCAGATTAGCGCCCCAACTTGTTACGTCTGCTAATTAGCTCAGCCCAATTAATTTAATCAGGGAAGAAATTCGTAGTGTATACGCTATATGCTATACTAAATACGCGCGTGAGGTATGGGCAAATACAAAGCCAAGAGTTCCATCTTAATTGGAACAACTTTTTATTTTTTATTTCATAAATCTGTTTCTCATACCCCTGGCTATATTAGATTTGCGCCCCAACCTGTTACGTTTTCTAATTAGCTTAGCCCAATTAATTTCATCAGGAAAGAATTTACGAATTTTGTACTGTTTATAATACGCTATTGCGCTATACCATACATGCGTAAGGTATGGGCAAATACAAAGCAAACGAATTCCTTCTAAATTGCACAGTATTATTATTTTTTATTTCATAAATCTGTTGCACGTACCCCTGACTATAACAAATTAGCGCCCCGACGTGTTACGTTTGCTAATTAGCTCAGCCCAATTAATTCAATCAGGAAATAATTTACGAATTTCGTACTGTAGGCTATACGCTATTTTATGCTAATACATGCGTAGGTATAGGCAAATACAAAGTCAAGAGTTCCATCTAAAATGGAAAATATTATTGTTTTTTATTTCAGAAATCTGTTCCACATACCCCCGGCTATGTCAGATTAGCGCCCCGACGTGTTACGTCTGCTAATTAGCTCAGCCCAATTAATTCAATCAGGGGAGAATTTACGAATTTCGTACTGTATACGCTATTATGCTAATAAATGCGTAAGGTATAGGCAAATACAAAGCCAGGAGTTCCATCTAAATTGGAAAATATTATTGTTTTTTATTTCATAAATCTGTTCCACATGCCCCTGGCTATATCAGATTAGCGCCCCAACTTGTTACGTCTGCTAATTAGCTCAGCCCAATTAATTTAATCAGGGAAGAAATTCGTAGTGTATACGCTATATGCTATACTAAATACGCGCGTGAGGTATGGGCAAATACAAAGCCAAGAGTTCCATCTTAATTGGAACAACTTTTTATTTTTTATTTCATAAATCTGTTTCTCATACCCCTGGCTATATTAGATTTGCGCCCCAACGTGTTACGTTGGCTAATTTGCTCAGCCCAATTAATTTAATCAGGGAAGAAATTACGAATTTCGTACTGTCTAGGCCCGCCTATGCTATAATGCTACACATACACGGGTAGGTATGGGCAAATACAAATCCAAGAGTTCCATCTTAATTGGTAATTAATACAATTTTTTATTTCATAAATCTGTTCCACCCACCCATGACTATCTCAAATTAGCGCCCCAACGTGTTACGTCTGCTAATTAGCTCAGTCCAATTAATTTAATCAGGGAAGAAATTCGTACTGTATACGCTATAATGCTATACTTACTAAATACACGCGTAAGGTATGGGCAAATACAAAGCCAAGAGTTCCATCTTAATTGGAAAATAATATTATTTTTTATTTCATAAATCTGTTCCACACATCCCAGGCTATATCAGATTAGAGCCCCGACGTGTAAGTTTGGCTAATTAGCTCAGCCCAATTAATTTAATCAGGGAAGATATTACGAATTTCGTACTGTGTAGGCCCGCCTACGCTATAATGCTACACATACACGGGTAGGTATGGGCAAATACAAAGCCAAGAGTTCCATCTTAATTGGTAATTAATACAATTTTTTATTTCATAAATCTGTTCCACCCACCCATGACTATCTCAAAATTAGCGCCCCAACGTGTTACGTCTGCTCATTAGCTCAGCCCAATTAATTCAAACAGGAAAGAATTTACGAATTTCTTACTATATACGCTATTATGCTAATACACGCGTAAGGTATGGGCAAATACAAAGCCAAGAGTTCCATCTAAATTGGAAAATATTATTGTTTTTTATTTCATAAATCTGTTCCACATACCCCTGGCTATATCAGATTAGCGCCCCAACGTGTTACGTCTGCTAATTAGCTCAGCCCAATTAATTTAATCAGGGAAGAATTTCGTACTGTATACGCTATAATGCTATACTAAATACACGCGTAAAGGTATGGGCAAATACAAAGCCAAGAGTTCCATCTTAATTGGAAAATATTATTATTTTTTATTTCATAAATCTGTTACACATACCCCTGGCTATATCAGATTAGCGCCCCAACGTGTTACGTCTGCTAATTAGCTCAGCCCAATTAATTTAATCAGGGAAGAATTTCGTACTGTATACGCTATAATGCTATACTAAATACACGCGTAAGGTATGGGCAAATACAAAGCCAAGAGTTCCATCTTAATTGGAAAATATTATTATTTTTTATTTCATAAATCTGTTACACATACCCCTGGCCGCACAGATTAGCGCCCCGACGTGTTACGTCTGCTAATTAGCTCAGCCCAATTAATTTAATCAGGGAAGAATTTGCGAATTTCGTACTGTGTATACGCTAATGCTATAATACTAAATACACGAGTAAGGTGTTGGCAAATACAAAGCCAAGAGTTTCATCTAAATTGGAAAATATTATTTTTTTTCATTTCATTAATCTGTTCCACACACCCCTGGCTATGCTGATGTAATTGTGTTAAAGATCTATCACATAGCTTGATTCTTAAAACATTGTTTTGTCGTCCGGTAGTCAATTATTTTCAATTACAATTTCAAAATCACCTCTGTATATTGTGACCCTTAGTTGTTATTAGGCCAAATAATTGGGTAAGAGGAGTCGGCGTTTGTTGTAGGCGTGATGTGTTGTTATTTATTCCGCAAGTATAGAAGACGAAGAAAAATATTACATGTTGACTCATCTTCTACCAGAATGTGAATAAATGCTAAGCATTGATAATCAAATAATATTAAATTAAAAGGTAAGGGTTTGCTTAAGGCACAAAACAAAGAAAACAATATGGCGCACGGTTCCCGTCAAAAGCTTGCTGGCGGCCGCCATCTAGAAATATGTGACTTTCGCGAAATGGCCAGACGTTAAATAAATCACGCCTGTGTTAAGTATTTACTTAAGCATTATTTACGGTGAGATTAAAGTGAATTAGGTTGCTTTTCCTGAATATTTCAATATACGGGAAAACATCTCGCAAACAATCTTGTCTACAAAACTAACGATAAATCTCCGTAATTTATACAAGGTAACTTTATAATACATTTGCTCCCGTCACAGGTTGCATATAAACGAAATATAATTAGAAGCATGATAAATGATAATAGAAAATCTTTACCTGCAAGTATAGAAGACGAAGGAAAATATTACATGCTGACTCTTCTTATACCAAAATGTGAATGACGGCAAATATAGTGCGCCGCCAACGGTGTGTTAGCTGATTTGAATTTAGCGTGATTTGCATGAGATGAATATTAATTTATACAAACAGTGACGTAATGCTTCATGGACGAATGCAGTTTTAGAGGGGGATATTATTCATACCGGTTACATATACCGCATTGTAGTGAGAAAAAACACCGTTAACTTCTGATACATTCTTGCACCCTAATTTATCACTGAACGGGCATTGGCGTCATTTGCACAATGGGGGCAGCAGACAGAAATCGCCTTTAGATGACGTACTCGGACGTCTCTCTTGGCGGCCGCGGCTCGCAATTTGTGTCCTGCAGTCCAAAATTGCCACTGTCGTGGTGCTTTGCAAAGGGGATTTTTTTTTTTTTTTTTCAAATTGATTCCAACAAGGGAATCCTTAACAAAAAAGGTCTTTTTTTTAGGATGGCAGCTCCGAACTGCAGGAGGGCAAAAAATGCCCGGGGCTCGAACTGTTGCCGTTAAATCTCAGCATTATCCCCGATGCTTTCACTTGAAGACAATAACTTGTGATCAGACTCGACACTTTGTCTTTGGTCCGTCATGACGAAAAATCATAAAATGCAACTAGTGTATGCATGTCACGCGCAACTTCAATTCTTGCGCAAACTTCAACCTGCGCTAAGTTATTGCGGGCAAGCTTGAAGCTTGCTTGAGCGGCTAGTAGAGACGTCTGATCGAAGACTGCCGCACGGACGTCATCTTAGCTTGCTCATCCCGACGGCTGTTTTTTTCCATTTTCTTTCGTGCAGCCAAGGCGGGAGTGGTAGTTTGGATTTTTTTGTTAGCGAGGTAACAACCTTCCATAATTTTTGTGTGTGTTTTTCTGCTTGGTTGTTTTAAATATACATAATCTTCAAAGTTAAATAAAAATTGACAAAGAAATGTAACGCCCGTTTCAGACAGGCGCGCCAGAGTCGCGCACAACCAAATAGATTAGGAGCGACTCTAGGTCGACCCAAGTAAATTTTGGTTTTAGACAGGCGAACTTAACATAGCATTTACATTTCGGCTCATGAAAAGATCGACGTCTGAAACCAAGGCGCTCCAGAGTCGTTCCGAACGACTGCAACAGTCAATCTTTCGACTTCTAGCGCGTCCAGTCGCTCCTAGTGGTTTCAGACGTCGAACTTGTCATGTAGCCTATTTAATTCAGAATTTGGTTTGGCGCGACTCTTGAGCGCCTGTCTGAAACGGGTGAATAGATCTTTAAAAGTAATACAAAATGTTACTTTTTAATTGTCACAGTACCTTACTGGCGCCCGTGCTGCCAGTAGTGTACATGTACTGTAAAATTGTACAGTAATTAATGTTCTACAGTGTAGCTGTTTGGTAAAGCACGGGTAAACTTAGTGAGTGAACCACTTGGACATTGACAAGCAAGTTGATAAATCTGTTTTGAAGCAGTTATTATTGTTAATGTCACCTTGAAAGGTGGATGCAGATAAGTTACTTTCCTGCTTGATTTCATCGGTTATCGTGTTTCCAAAAACAAACAAGAAAACTACTTGAAATTAAATATGGAGAAACGCGGGGGCCTAGGTTATCGAGCGAGAGCTATCCAGTGGTTGCCAGGGATCACAGGCAAGCAAAACAAGATCAGAACACCAGGCTTGATCTCGGAGGGTTGCATCCAGAAACCAGTGAGTATATATTAACATGTTTTAAATTAATTAGATAAGGCCTAATAACAATACGAGTCCAATGTATTTGTAGTAGCACACAGAGTTCCCCCTATTTTTATGCGACTTTCTGATGAGCCATTGCTCACATTATGACGTCTTGTTGAAAAATCACGTCAAAAGCTGGTATGGTGGTAAAGATCCTTTACTCGATGGATAAGTTGTTCACATGCAACTAATTGTTTTAAAATCAAGACCATTGTAACTGTCATGTTGTGCTATTTTTGGTTTTCCCTTTTAATAGATTTCATTTTGATGAGACCTATTTGGACATTAAGTTGAAAGATTTTGCTTTTATTTTGTTGTATCTCGGAGGGTTGCAGCCAGAAACCAGTGAGTATTGTAAGGAGTTGGTTATTTTCCAAGTCCATGCATACATCATCACATTTTGTATATTTCCCACTATCCAAAATATCTCTAGATTCCACTCACCGGTTTAACTCCAATCGGCCATTAAGGTAATTGTAATGTAAACATTTTTGGGAGAACCTTTTTTCCCCCAGACAGTCATCCTTTGCCCCAGGCTATTTGGGGTTTCCAGTGTATCAAATTCTCAAACTGGGGTTGGCCCCCAATTGGTGGTTCATGTAATGGTGTATCTTTATATTGTGTGTACAGTGGACGACTGCAGGAGGGAGGACTGGATTGGATCATCGGATCCCTAAGGACTATTTAGGGAAAGTGTTGCAAGGCCGGAACTTGGGATCCCTATTTGGGTTAAGGACCAACCCAATATAGGGACCGTTTATCCCAAGGGCTTGCCCCACTAGTAGGATTCCCCTAAACACTGGGCCATCCATTGTCCTCGCTTCGACAGCCGTTCACTGTGAACCCTGGTGGGTCATCACCACACTTAGTCACACCTAGTATAATTTCACTAAATAAAACATAATATTGATAATTTGCCCCTTGAAAATGTTACATAGGGGGGCCTACCCTATTGGAAGTTGAACAAAATATAATATCTTTGTTTCATGTAAAGAGAAGCTGTCCAAACATATTCATTTGCCTGCTGTTTCACATCTCTTAAGGAATTCCCCCATTAATTAAAATATTAATTGTTCTAAAGTAATAAATCCCGGTGGTATATTTCCGTCAAACGGATCCACGTACATTTCTGCCAGCAGCCGCTCGCTGACAGAAATTTTATGGTGTCAGAAGTTAACGAACAGTGTAGTTCAGAGTAAAATCACCAAGTGTGTAGGCCTATTTGTATACCTCCTTTCTGCTCTTCGGCGGGAGGGGGGCATAAGGAAAAACTGTCACAGTATTTGATTCACATGTTTGGTGTTTGGTGTTCTGTTTTTAAATAGTAGGCCTAAATAAAACATTTTGGGTGTTCTGTTTGCTGAAGCAATCCCTGTCTTGTCCCATTTTGTTCGCCCGGGTGGCGATTTTTTTTCTCCATACCACACGCTACCTATGGGGCCACAGTGAAGCGTTCTGATTGGTCCTTTTTTCTGCAAAGGCCGTGTATTTTAAATAAGGTAAACTAAGCAAAGCGTTTGGTAGAGGGCTTCACGTGCGGTGCGTGGGGTTTTAATACAGCGCTGGCTTGGTACATTGTATGCGTTATGGTTATGTGTAGTGTGCTATGTGTAGGCCTATGAAAGAAAACGAAACAAACCTAATTGTGTTATTAGGCCCTACGTCCTGCCCATTTTTTCTTACTCCATGGATCTATTCTATTTTAATGTATCACCTATTTTTTGTATGTATTATAAATAACAGCATTTCTGATTCCTGCGCATATTATCAGTGTTGACTGCTGTTTCCTTGGCAAAGGATATATAGATACACAGTTCTCATGTATCGTCGTCACTTCATGGTCTCTAGTTAAAACCAAATATTAGTGTAATGCTTTTTGATGGATTTTGATATATTATGAGAAATGTATCGTCTGAAGGGGATGGGAAGCTGATGGGAGGAATGTCAGATTTTGATGATTAAACACAACAATATTAAATTTACTAACGCATTATGCACGTCGGTACGGTCACTCTTTCGTGCGAGAGGTATGGGTGCCCCCCCCCCACCCTAATTGCTCTCTCGGTTCTCACTCATTTCCATATACCTTACCGTTTGTGCAGTTTTAACTTTTTTGGGGTCAAGGTAAATTTTTTTTTTCTTGTAAGTTGTTCTTTATATCATTCTTCAAATGGCCCTATAATGTTCCCATGTTTGGGTTGTTTGCAAACTTTTGGGTCACAGTGTTGTGTTTGCGTACACTTTTATCAAACCTTGTAATTAAAACTTGAAATGGGCACTTTGTTTGTTATGTAAATTCACATGTTGCATGTTGCTATTTATTGTAGTTGTTTTGTTGTTGTCGTTTTTCTTCTTCATTTCTTTGTTCTAATGAGACTATTATTATTTGAACGTTTATAGAAATTAATGGTCGAATAAACAAAAATAATAAGTATAGGGCATAGGCATAACAGGACTATATAGGCCTAACCTAGATCGTGTGGTGTGTGAGAGCAGAGTAAAACTAAGATGACATTTCCTGGAGAAAGGCTAATAAATTAGATGATGGGTCAACAGGGGCTGGTCAGTACTGGGGGATTTGAAGAATGTTTGGTGGGTTTTAGTAACCTTGAAATTACAGAGTATGGGCAACTACACATAACGCATACAATGTACCAAGCCAGCGCTGTATTAACACATACGCACCGCACGCGAAGCCCTGCACAATACATGTACATGTAGTAACGCTTTGCTTAGTTTACCTTATTTAAAATGCACGACCTCTGCAGAAAAGGACCAATCAGAACGCTTCACTGTGGCCCCCATAGCTAGCGTGTGGTATGGAAAAAAATATCGCGGCTGAAGATCGCGCCCCCATAATTACACCTAAGGGTGTCGTTATTTTTTCCGAAAAGTTAACGTTTTGTTTTTGCTTCCTCTTGTCCAGGCTACAAAACGACAGGCAAAAACAAATAAGCAAACAACCCAACAAACAAACAAACAAACAAACAAACAAACAAACAAACAAACAAACAAACAAACAAACAAACAAACAAACAAACAAACAAACAAACAAACAAACAAACAAACAAACAAACAAACAAACAAACAAACAAACACCCCAAAACCCCTACAAACAAACAAACAAACAAATAAACAAACAAACAAACAAACAACACAACACACCAACCCCCCCAACACCCGAACACCCCAAAAGACAAACACCCCAACAAACAAACTGATTCAAAATTACCCCCAGCACCCCCCCCCCCCACCAATAAGAGGAAAAACACCGGTTCCACTACCCAATACCACATCGGTGAAACTATTTTATGGAAAACACTTGGAAGTACCGAAAAACTACCTGATGACATGTCCATGCCTAGCCACACTTCTAATTACACACTTCATGAAGCCTCTCCTTTTCTGCAAATTTTTGAGTATAGAATAGACATTATAAATAACTGTAATTAGTAACCGCCTACACATCGTAGCTATGTGTTGTGTGTTTAAAAAGATTATAAAAGGAAATCGATAATGTTCATGTCAGCAATTAATTTAATGTGGTTTATTACAGGTTGTTCATATAATTGGTGATTTTCAATGGAGATCGATGGTAGAGGGTCACGTTGATATTGAAGATACCTGCTGTGAATTGACAGTTAACTGTACTCCAGGTGCTGCCGTGGAAGATATTTGTCAAGTAAGTCAGAATTCGTTAGTATTTGCAATGCAAATAATAATATTGACACACGAAGGTCAAAGGTTTCACTGTTTACGCGTCAATTCGAAAGCACCTCAGGGGGGTGTTTCATAAAGAACATCAAACAATTAATCTTAACTATTAATCTTAAGTCTGAATCAATCTTAGTCTACAATTAATTGTTAAATTCTGTTTCATAAAATCAATCTTAGCGTAAGATCGATCGAGTTTAAGATAAGATTAATATTAATTGTATCTTAAGACTTCAATATTATTGACAGAGGCTAAAGCGCGACCTTTGACACAGAGAGCAACTTTTAGCTGTCAAAACTTTTCTCAAGTCGGCCATCTTGTTTTTCAGCGTGAGTGGTGAGTAGATTTTATACGTTTTGTTGTTGATTTTTGTGTGGGAAAAGAGTGTTTTCTTTCTTGGTTAGACAGTACAGTAATTGAAGATGTCATGACTTTCATTTAGTGTAAATAAAGTGGCAATTTTCTGGTCACTAGACACAGTTATGGTCATAGCGTGAATCATGGAGTGACAGCAACGGTGCAACTGCGTCCATTTCCCCATCAAAATAGTGGTGCTGTCACGGTGCATGAACGGGGGCAGTGGTTAGCGTTTTTGTAACCAATTTTGTTTCTTCTGCTATATCCAATTTCCTTCAAATAAAAAAGAGATACTTCACTAATGTAAGGAGTAACTAATACACTACACAAAATGTGAAAATTTCGTACATGAAACTGCTTTCTTTGTGAAGAAATAGAGCATCAGTCATTGATAATTTGGCATACACATGCAGTTCAATTCAATGAAACAAAAAAGGCCAAAAGTATATTCACCAAAGTAAAATATAAAATTCAAGGTACACTGCCAATTGTGACTAGAAAAATCTAAAGATTATTTTCAACATCAAATCCCTTTGGTTTTAAAGATGTTTTAACCAAAATCATAATAATATTTTATTAAATATATATATTTTTAATTGAAATAATTTGTATTTGGGGAAATATTTTTATTGCAAACTCGGCATTGGCAGAGCACCCCAGCATTTCCTTAGTTCCGGATGGTACATTAATTTTAGTTGAGTCACTAAAGTTTTTTTTATAGATCAATGTTTTGTTAGTGTTGTGTGTGTTTTTTGTTTTTTGTTTTTGTTTCTTCGTTGGGAATGGGGTGTTGATTTTCTTGTGTGTGGGTTGGGGGGGGTCTTGTTGAGGCCTTAATTTTTAATTCTGTTAACTGTAGGCAATAGTAAATACACATCTTCATTCAAATTTTACAATGTTTTTATAATTATCTTAATTGTCTGATTTTCACCATTTTACTATACATGTTTGGCAGTCAATATTTTATTAAAACCAATGACAATTTTTACTGCATTTTAAAAAAAAATTGTTTTTAAAAATTTCCTTAACTTTTCACTTCTTTTATTTTTGACAAAGGCAACAGGTCTAGAAGTACAACTTTCAGCTGCTACTGAGCTGCAGGTACTGGCAGATTTTTTGAAAGCACTTCTCACAAGCTATTTGGGAAAGCGAAACACTGCTAAAAAAGGTAAACATTAAATTGAGTCATTCTAAATTTAAACTTGGTAAAAAAAAGAAATGTTATCCTTGTAATAAAAAATATTAATAACAAAAAGCCACACATAGCTGCTCACTTTTTAAGCTTGATTATCAACCCCATAACGTGTACAAAGTGTACACAATAGCATGACTGGATCTATGTTCATTTTTGTTAAAAACTTGTGAAATGATTTCCTGTTTTAAGCTATAATCCAACCAGTCAACTTAATGTTTTTTTGTTTTTAAGAAATAAATGACATGATTATAATTTTCCTAAATTGTTTCAGGTGGTGGACCAGTACCTCCGACAAATCCAACACTTGAGCAAGTGTTCAGAATACCTTGGCACCCACATTCAAAATATGGGATTGATGGGCAGGACGCAGAGACCAATCATTTATCACTTGAGGTACAGTTGGGTAAGTTAGTTAACAAAATATTGTTTATGTAAGTGTAGCCTTAGAACCAAAGAACAAATCTTTGAAAGGTCTAGCTGAATCACTCAGCACTCAGTAAATATGAATTTAATCATATTTCAGCATTTTTTATATACTTGCAGGAATCAAAATTACAGGATTCAGAATCACAGGTGGATGAGACAACCTGTAACTTGATAAGCAGCAGCAGTAGCAATGTCATCAAAAGCAGCGGCAATCTCAATAACAGCAACAACAATGTCAACAGCATGCAGCAACAACAATAACATGCTCTTAGAACAGTGATGACCAAGTCTAAGAGCAGCAAACATCAGACATTTGGAAGTGGAAAAAGAGCTATTGAGGATTGAATACATTAAAATGGACTTCTTGAGGGAAGGCCCAGTTGTCCAGAGAGGCATTTTAATTTGCCTCCAGTCTTTAACATCTTCAGTCATTTTCAATGCAATGTTTTGGAAATTTGTTTATATCAACAAATTTTATTTCAACAAATTTTATGCACTTGTGTTTTCAGTACCTTGAGGTTATTTTTACGTGTTCATCTTTCTTGTGTATTTTTTAAAGTTTAAAATTCTAACTTTTTTGCCCATATGTTGTTCCCCCACCAAAAACATTTATTTACATTGTTAAAAAAATTGTTCTTGAATCAAGTTCTCTTGATTATATCAAATTTCAAAACCGTACATGTTATGTGAGGTAAGTGCCAATCAGTATGACGAAAAAATTAAATATTTAATTTATTTTATCAATTTTTTAAAATGCACTTAATTTATTGTTGAGGCTGAATTGTTACAAATTGTATGCTTACTTTATTTCAAGTAATAGACCACAAGGTAAACTTACTTGGTATATTTTAATTTAATTGTGGGTTGAACAAAGAAAACAAAATGGCTGTGACTTAAATTGACCTATTTTCTTTATTTAACTAATCTCATATCTAACTATTTGTGAATTTAAATTCTTGCCGATTAAATTGAATTAACTTGATATAATGATATGATGTATTGAAGATATATGATAATGTTAAAGCAAACTTGTCAATGTTTTATAGTTTAATTTGTCCTCATAAAATAAAATAAAAATTGGACTTCAGTAAATAATTTGTCATGAGTTGAATGTTTATGTTTTAAAGGCAGTTTTTACTATTTTGGTTAAATTCTGCAACTGCTTTTTAATGTCCAAATTTTGCTGTCACCTGTTCCGATTTGACATTCAATGCATCAGTAATGTTTGTAATTATTGTCTTACAATGTTGTCTGAAAATTTCATAAATGCAGAAATTATTTAATATATTAATTAAACTCAAACTATATAGTTGCTGTTCCGGAAAACGTCCATAAATCTCCTAATTGGTTAATGCCAATATTTCAGTCCATTAAGTTTCGCTTGTTGGGCTGGCTTAGCAGGTCTTGGGACACTTGAATGAACATTTTCCCTTGGCTTCACTGGTAAACAATTCCATGGAAAAAGAATATGAAACTTTGTGAAGTTGAAAAAGATTTTGAACAAAAAGGGAAGTGGCACTGCAATTTCTGCCGTGACCTGCTTGAATAAATCCTTTCGACAAAATAAAAAAATTAATCAAAGTTTATAAATTTAAAATATAATTTTGTTTTGTCATTGACGAAAAAGAACCCTTAGTATGTATTTATTGTAAATGTTAAACCTCATTCAATGATCCAGAGGGTTCTCTGTATCCCTACATATGCTCTTCACACGTACAGTGCGACAGTTCTCTAATAAAAGCTTTTGGAGAGGCATGCTTATTGAATCAAAAAATAAACTGAAATTTTTTAATTTTTCGCGAAAACCACATTTCAGACTTAAGATTGATTAATTTGTCTCTACAACTGATTTGGATCAAGTGTAAGACTAAGATTGATTGAAGAGTAAGTTAAGGTTGATATCAAGCTTAACTTGCTTTATGAAACGGAGATAAGATTAATTGTAAATTTGAGTAGTTTAAGATTGATCGTTTGTAGATAAGATTGATTATTTGGAGATAAGATTAATTGTAAAGCTTTATGAAACACCCCCCAGGTATGGCTAATTTCATTGGACAATGGTCCATTATAGAAATGCGAGTAGCAATACATTCACTTACAATTATAACAGTTAACAATGGAGGTTAAAAGGTGCCCGCGATAAATTTAACGAACTAAGGTGAATTTTATTATTAATTTGATGAAAATGTTACCAAAAAGCTGCATGGCCTCTCGTCGCAGAGGACACGTTTATACCACCTTTGATCAAGTAAAGTTTTTTTTCGCCCACCTTTTGAACATGTTTGGGGTTCGGCCTGATTGGCTTCTTGGCACTTGGTTGAATTTTACTAGTGTCAATTGGATGACATTTTTTGTTATATACTTTCATTGTCTTCTTATGTCTTGAACATGTAGATACTGGCTGGCCCAGATTTTATTCTATTCTGTTGTTTTTGGCTTTGTGGTGTCAAGTTGGTGGGTTTTACTGCAAGTCTTTAATTTTAATGGTTGTCTGAAAGAGGCTTGGCACCTTTGAAAATCAGTGATTGCACTGAAAGGTCTCCCCAGAGTGAATAATCAAAAATACAAAAAATACAAAATAATAATAATAACAAAAATAAATAAATAATAATAATAATAATAATAATAATAATAATAATAATAATAATAATAATAATAATAATAATAATAATAATAATAATAATAATAATAATAATAATAATAATAATAATAATAATAATAATAATAATAATAATAATAATAATAATAATAATAATAATAATAATAATAATAATAATAATAATAATAATAATAATAATAATAATAATAATAATAATAATAATAATAATAATAATAATAATAATAATAATAATAATAATAATAATAATAATAATAATAATAATAATAATAATAATAATAATAATAATAATAATAATAATAATAATAATAATAATAATAATAATAATAATAATAATAATAATAATAATAATAATAATAATAATAATAATAATAATAATAATAATAATAATAATAATGCGTTCGAGGTCGCAACACGTATGCCAACTTCGCTCCCGCAAAATCATCGTTTTCATCGTTTCTACTGCAGCTGTAATAACTGTGAGTAAATAGGGTGTTTCATCTAAGTAGTAGGATTCTTCCTACCTTTTTCAGACACAAATTCAGTGTTTTTCTGAGGACTATTGAGGAAATTCAGTTTTCATCAGGGCTGGCAGCCCAAAGACGCCATCTTTTAAGGGTGGCGCCATGTCTCACAACACCCTGAGGAGACCAAACACCGTTCGCTTCTCTATCAGGCACAATAGACCAACAGCAAAGCAAGTCAATGATGCGGTAAAGAAAGATTTGAATACGGAAAATGCAGTGGTATGCATTGCAGAGCTGGACAATAGCTGGTTTAACGTGACGCTTACCAATGAACACCTATGTGAAAGAATTGCAACAAGTGGACTTCATTTAAATGGAATGATAATAGAATGTGAAAGAGCTGAATTGATCAACTCAGTCGTGGTGTATGTAAAGGCTCCCTTCGAAATGCAGGACAACATCGTCCAAAATGCGTTAATGCAGTATGGAACAGTGGTCAACGTCAGACGACAGTATCATTATTTTGATAAGAAAATTGAAAACGGAGTCCGCAGTTTGCTTATCAAACACGTCAAAAAACCAATCCCAAGTTTTATCAGGGTTGGAAACTTCAACTTACCTGTACGACATCGAGGACAAGAAAAAACATGCAAAATTTGTCAACAACCAGGGCACATGGCCAGAGACTGTAACCAGCGAGGACGTTGCTTCGTCTGTGGGTCTAGAGAACACCGATCGGACTCGCATGACAAATTAGAGCAACTTCAAAACATGCCTGCAGTAGACCAAGTTTTGAGTCAAACAAGCATCATAGACGGTGGAAATGAAGAAGAATATGATGCTAGTACAGAAGATGTTGAAGAAGAAACAGACGACATTGCCGACAATGAACCACATTTCACAGAAGAAGAATGGGACAACGATGAAATTCTTATTAGAGAGATTCCAAACAGAAAGGAAGAAGCAAAATCAACTGTAAAAGAGAAAACAGGCACCGAAGAAAACATAGAAAGTAGAGAGCATGACACTGATGACGAAGGGGAAACAGACGAAGAAAACAACCACACCAAGGAGACGAGGCAAAAGGAGACACTGCTCTCGCCCAAAAGGCTGGCAAAGGTTTTTGGGATGAAGCAGTGAAAGGGGGCGAGATTAAGAAGAAACAGCAGGGAGAAACCTTCAAACAAACAACTAAGGAGACCACTGCAGAGAACACCGACCTGGCCAGTCAGGAAGAATCAGATGAGCAACATAATACTACACAAGAAACTGAAATACTGTCCAGCATGGTGCCTGAAAAAGGGATCAATAAGAATTTTGATTGGGCTCAAGCTGTCAAGAAGAACTTGGTAGAGAATCAACAAACAGCAAACGCAACAACACACAATGAAGAAATGGAAGACATGAACCAAGATAGTCAGGGCCAGGAGACGAGCATGAAACAACTCAAGAAACTGAACAAGATCAAACTCAAGAAAAATGGGTGCCTTATGTCAGAAAAAGGTGTTCAACGTTTTAGGAAGAAACGCGGAAGTGGAAATGCCCACTACCGAAAAGAACCATATCAGATCGGCCAAGTCAGACATGACACGAAAGGAAAAGCAAAACAGAAATAATCCTTTTTATAACTGTAAATGTTGAAGTACCAAGTTTCTCATAAATTGTTGTTTGGCATCGCTGTTTGTTTTCTGATGGCATACACAATTGCAACGCTCAATGTCAATGGGCTTAGAAACCCACAAAAGCGGGAAATTGTCTTTGAATACCTTTTAAGGAAAAAAGTGGCTATTGTGTTCCTTCAGGAGACTCATAGTGAGGTTGGGGATGAGTCAACATGGCGCAGACAGTGGGGTGGGCAAATCGCCTTCAGTCACGGGAAAACAAATAGTTGCGGAGTTGCCATTCTTATTTCCCAAAAGAGCGGCCTTCATCTCATCAATTTTAAAAATGATTCCAATGGCAGATGGGTTAAAGGTGATATTGCTATGGGAGGCGAGGTGATTAGTCTCATCTCACTGTATGCGCCAAATAATGCGACTTTTCGCAAGCATTTTTATGAGAGAATTGGTAGGTCTCTTTCAGATATTATTGAGGACTATAACTGTATAATCGGTGGTGATTTTAACTGTGATATCAATGCTGACATTTATGATCAAAGCAGAACGTGTTTTCTCAATGTCATTCAGGAAAATGATTTAATTGACACGGGGGGATTACTGAGTAAAGAAAACAATCCGGGTTTTACTTTCTATCACAAAGGGATCAAACGACCAAGCAGAATTGACTATGTCCTCATTTCGAACTCTCTAAGCAATCAGCTGAAAGAGATTAGCATTGATTCATCCGGGTTATCAGACCATAGTACAGTTATAGTCAGGTTAGATAATCAAACAGTGCCCACCGGGAAAGGAAGATGGTTTTGTAATAATGAAATTCTTAAAGACAGCCAATGTAAACAAAGACTGGATATGTTTTGGAATTTTTGGAAAACCCAGAAAATTCTGTATGATTGTCCTCTTTTATGGTGGGATATAGGAAAGAATAGGTTAAAGGAAATCATTAAAGATTATGATGGAGAAAAAATGTACAAAGAACGTAAAGAAGAAGAAAAGTTAAAGAAAAGGTACCAGCAAATCATTACTAACACCTCTGAAGACGTTTCTTGTGAACTTGAAGAAATAGAGAGTAAAATTAAAGAATACGAGACTACTAAATGGGAAAAAGTTAAGGTCAAAGTTCACATAAAAATAAGTGTGATATGGAAAAACCGAGCAAATACTTTCTTTCAACTGAAAAGCAACAACAGAAAAACAATCTCATTAAAGAATTGAAAAATACGGATGGGCAAGTTACTAATGAACCTTCTCAAATGGTGGATATTGTTCGGAAGTTTTATAACAATCTTTTTTCTTCAGAGGGAATTAACAATTTCCATTTGCAGAAAATTTTAAAAACGGTCTCGACGTATTGTTTTGAAGAAGACGTTGTCCAAGACATAGAGAAATCGATCACTGAGGAAGAGTTGTTTTTAGCGCTCAAAGATATGGCGAAAGACAAAGCGCCTGGTTCAGACGGTCTAACGGTCGAATTCTATTTAAGTAACTGGTATCTCATAAAGAGTGATTTTCTTGATTTGGTAAATTACTGTTTCAAAAAGGTCGATTACCAGACTCTATGAATAGAGCCTTAATTAGGTTAATTTTTAAAAATAGAGGTGAAAGAAGTGATCTGAAGAATTGGAGGCCAATCAGCCTACTGAACGTTGACTATAAAATAATTTCTAAACTCATCACTAAACGTCTTAGAATCATTCTACCTAATTTAATCAATGAAGATCAGACCTGTGGTGTTCAAGGGAGAAATATTCAAGACAATTTGATGATTCTTAGAGATGTCATTGATTATGTGAATTTACATAATAAAGAAGCAGCCATTGTTAGCATTGATCAAGAAAAGGCTTTTGACCGTATTGAATGGAAATATATGTTTGCCATGATGCAAAAAATGGGAATTCCCGAGGTTTTGAGAAGGTGGATTGAAATTTTATACAGCAATCCCACGGTTACCATCAATGTCAATAATTTCATTACCGAGCCCTTTCAAGCGACCAGAGGTATAAGACAGGGGTGCCCGCTTTCCCCTCTTTTATATGCCATATGTGTTGAAGGCCTAGCTAACTTGATCAGAGGTAACAATGGAGTTAAAGGTGTGATCCTTCCAGGGCAACTTGTTCAATATCAAATTATTCAACACGCTGATGACACCAGTATTCTTATTACTGACAACACAGAGTTCAATGCATTACGAAGATTGTTTTACAGTTATGGAGAAGGGTCAGGCTCTATAATAAATGTTTCTAAAACTCAAGGATTGTGGCTTGGTGCGTGGAAAAACAGAACAGATAAGCCAGGAATTTCAATTGGAATAATCAAAAGATTAAAATTCTTGGCATTTATTTTGGAAATGGTGTCAAACCAGAAGACATTTGGTTGGAACGGGTTAACAAAACGAAAAATGTTCTGAATAGATGGAAAGAAAGGTCACTGACTATGAAAGGGAAAGCTGTTGTTGTGAATAGTTTCATTGGTAGCAGCTTAGCGTATTATGGTTCAGTGGTCCCTTGCCCCAAATATCTGAAAGACGAATTGGATAGAAGTATTTTTGATTTCTATTGGTCTTCTAAACCTAACAAAATAAGAAGAGACACTATCAGAGGTCCATCAGAATTAGGTGGAACTGGTTTAATCAACATTTCATGTAAACTTGATGCTTTGTTATTAAAGTGGCTTCAGAAATACAGCTCGAGACCTGGGAAATGGAAATTCCTTTTCGAGTTTTGGATCAAACAGGCGAACACCGATCAATCACTCGGGTGGTTTGTCTTTAACAATGCTAAACTGATTGGCTCTAAATTGCCCTTTTTTATAGAGAGCTTGTGCTGGCCTTTCAAAAGGCCAATGGTGTGATGAAACCAAACGTGACTTGTATTAATGAAGCCATTGAGATACCTTTGTGGAACAATACTGTCATTACCAATACAGACAAAAAAATGGATACTAAAATCTTGAAACAGCATGGTATGGTATGTCTGAAACATGTCATGAATAATGGCAATCTTCTAACTGCTCAGGAATTGGCCAAGAAATGTCACATCAAACCAATTAATGCAGGGAAAATTATGTCAGGTTTAAGGAAACATGTCAGTGATGATTTGTTAACAGAAAGCAGAGAAGGTCCAGCACGTCACGTCAGTAGTATGTTGCATTTTGAAAATAATGATGAGAGTGTTCGTGTTTCAGATACTACTGTGAAAACTATTTATAAGAGCATGGTTATAGACCGCTTTGTTCAGCCAACTGTTGAAAAGACCTGGCCAATTAAGCTTAACATTCGTCAAAACATTATTGACTGGAAAGAGGTTTGGAAATTAGCTAACACCAAAAGTATTGATTTTGACGATAGAGATCTCTGGTTTCGGTTGCGACATCGCATTCTTCCTACTTGTGATGTTTTACAGAAAATGAAAAAATAGAACCTAAGGACAATCAATGTGGTTTATGTAAACAAGAGGAAGAGACTATAGAACACGTTTTTATATATTGTAAATGTACTTGGACTTCTTGGTTATTTTTGGAATATGTTCTTCGTAAGTATAGGGGTAATAAACACTTTTATCTCAACGACAGTAACAAAATATTGGGATACGGCAAACAAATTGACAACATATGTTTGTTCCTAATAGCTAAACTTCACAGAACTATCTGGAACTCCAGATGCAGAAATCTCCCTGCAATCAATCCGGTTTCTGATAAAACATTGTTGAAGTTGTTCCAGCACAAACTTAAACGAATGATTCTTTTGGAAAAACAAAGACTTAATGATGATGATTTTGTTGAATTGTTTTGTAAAAACCAGGCTTTGTGCCACATGATTGGGGAAAAAGTTGTATTTTCGTTCTAAGTCCTCTTGTTTTGTTTTGTTTTCTTTTTAGTTTTGTATATATAATGGTCTTTTAATCATTGATCTGTTATGTAGTGTTGTTGTTTTTTGTTGAAAGGGTTTTGATTGAATGTAATAAAAGGAGATGTGTGTCTCCATTGCAGCCAAAAAAAAAAAAAATAAAAAAATAAATAAATAAATAAACAATTATATAAATAAATAAATAAATAACATATACAAAATGCTGGTAGTCGTTGGTTCGAAAGTCGCCTGTTACCCCCCCCCCGAAATTGTAACTGCATTAGGTTACTGCATGGATTTAATCAGCCGTTAAAATTCGGGGTTTTTTCCCGCAGGCATATCAAAGAAATTGTACAGATTCTCAAAATGTTGATACACAACATTAAGGGAATTTGAAATGGTCAGATTTTAATACTTTATTGTTAATTTAAATGACATGTCTTTACAATTCGTTTTACAGATCCTCAGATTCAACAAAATGGCGAAAGATCCGAAAGTTATAGTTTTTTCTGTCGGCACAAACAACATTGGACAAAATAACCTCGACAGCACACGTAGAGATTTCAGTCGCTTGATAGACTCAGCCATAGGACTACATAGCAATTGCAAAGTAAGTGAACACTAAGAAAGTATTTTGAAATTCACGCAATTAATTGAATTTGGGTCACCGTTTGGTTATCAAGAAAGACAAAAGCCACCTGTGAATTTTTTAGTTGAAAACACTCTTCTTGTTGGGAAAACAGCAACATTCAACTGTCATGGTATCTGGACTTTCTTCCAAGTAGCTCCATGACCATACATAAAGACACTGGACACTATTGGTATACGTCAAAGACCAGTCTTCTCACTTGGTGTAGGCCTATCTCAACATAATGCACAAAAAACAAATCTGTGAAAATTTGAACTCATTGGTCATCGAAGTTGCGAGATAATAATGGAAGAAAAAACACCCTTGTCACACGAAGTTGTGTGCTTTCAGATGCTTGATTCCGGGACCTCAAAATCTAATTCTGAGGTCTCGAAATCAAATTCAAATATTTTAGTGGAAAATTGCTTGTTTCTCGCAAACTACATTACTTCAGAGAGAGCCGTTTCTCACAATGTTTCAAACTTTCAACAGCTCTCCATTGCTTGTTACCAAGTAAGTTTTCATGCTAACAATTATTTTGAGTAATTACCAAAAGTGTGCCACTGCCTTTAAATCATGGAAATAATGATAACGTTAAATTTCAAACGTCATGCTGAGTTTATTGTTGACATGGAAACGACCACAAGAGGTCGCTATACTCAGCCGTGGTATGTATATGAAAACGTGGCTTTTTCATAACTAGGTCTATAAGACTGATGTTTATAGACGTTTATAAAATTACATAAAATACGTTTATATAGAGCCATTTGTGATTGTTGTTGTCCATATCGTGTTGAGAACATCCAAAGGAACAGAAAACACCGGAGGAAAATCATTATGATTTAGTGCCCTTGCTCGCTGGCATTTGTGGGGGTGGGTCAATGGAACAGTTCTCCCCCACCTTTTTAGTGTACCCCACAAAGGGGTATTTTAAGGACAAGGGACAATAGGTTGGCGTATTCCGCTGTAGTGAAAGTGTCCACAAACTCAAACACAATGCTGTACAATATTTGTTAAACTCAAAGCGGTTTTCATTAAAAAAAATACAAAATGCATGATAAAATACAAAAATAAAAAATGCATGATAAAATACAAAAATACAAAATGCATGATAAAATGCAGTGAAATAAAAACCCTTTTGAACTAGATTTTAAACAAAGCGAGAGGGGGAAAAAGGGGACAAAAATTAATGAGATTTTAGAAAGTATGAATTTTTCGAATTCTACAAAATGTTATTTCTTTTAACATGCTATATGTGTAAAGTTTATGCTGTACCATATTCTTCTTTTGAATCTGTTCATTTTTAGATCGCCATATTATCCATAGTACCTCGTCTGGACGAGTATGCAAAAGCCGTTCGACACTACAATGGGATGATACTTAACCTTTGCAAAGAGAAGAAGTGCTACTACATCGATGTTCATGATGAGTTTCAGGAGCGCAACAAATACTTATGGTGTAAGGATGGACTTCATCTGAGTGACAACTATGGTGCACCACTCCTCGTTGAACTAGTAAAAAAAGCACTCCACAAAAATATTCTAACTAAACCAAAGAGACGTCCAACTCGACCAGTACGTAGCACGCTGACAGCCAAAGGTAATTGACAACATTGTCCAAGTGCAGATATTTGTAATTATCACATCAAGATGAAAACAGTTCCCCAATACCTCAAATTAATATAACACCAATAAAGATTTGTCTGATTACAACAGTGTTCAAGTCTAATCCGAATAACATCAAATATACAGTAATAGGAAATAATACTGGAACGTAACGGTACTTGAAACGGGCAGTTGTAGTATGAGATTTAAGTATTTTGTCATTTTGCTCGTGTGACTCCATCTCTCATTATGTATTTATTTGTGTTTAATGTACTTTGGTCTATATGTCTCTGTTGTAAATACAAAAAGCAACACGAACGCCTTT
Organism: Plazaster borealis; assembly: GCA_021014325.1. Classification (NCBI taxonomy): domain Eukaryota; kingdom Metazoa; phylum Echinodermata; class Asteroidea; order Forcipulatida; family Labidiasteridae; genus Plazaster; species Plazaster borealis. The sequence continues at coordinate 32,594,288 of CM037474.1, read as the reverse complement.
TTGTCGGATACCGGCGCTTTAGAAGTTGCCATTATTATTATTATGATTATGATAATTGTTATTATTATCATTGTTCAAGACAAACAGGCCTGATTAATTTGAAGTTTTAATTATTTTGTGTACTTTAAAAAAAAATTGTTGTGGATCTATACACCAGGTGTTGAGGAGACCTGAAGGTTCTAATAACTAAATACTGGACTTACTGAACCAACTCAGTACAAGTGCATTACAGTACAAAAATTAATTAATACCATCAAATTAATCATCATAATGCAATATCGCATTGCGTAATATTTGCAGCATTAAAATTGTTACGTCAATGACGAAAACGGAATTACGTAAACACATACATAACTAAGTGACCCCGAACAATGACCTAAATTTTGTAAATCAGTCAACGTGATATTCAAAAACTAAACAAGCGAACATTATTTGATTTAAATCTTTAGACACAAGGGAAAAATCAACCATAGAGAGCAAACCCCAAAAGGTCACCAAGAAGACGGCTTCTCATGTTTCACACAGAAGCCAGATTGTTCGCCGCAGCGTTCCTGTCAGTGAGTCTGCAGAAAAGTTTCGACGGATTTCTTCAGGATCTGAGTAAGAGTTAAAACAGATGAGGTTTCAGCAATAATGTCGTTAAAGACGCTGGCTCGTCGAGGGAAAAATAGCGCCCTCTCTCGTACAAAATGAAAAAGGCGACTTGTTTCACGTAAACCATGTACTGTACGTGTCCATGATCGTTTCGTGCCACGTAATGGGGACGAGCCTATGTCTTTAAATGCATTCACAATTTTAACATGTTTACATAGCATGTACGCGCTTTGTTGGAGTATATGAATTTTACTTTATAGAATGAGCGTTAACAAAAATTAATGTGCAAATTCAAGCAAGATTTACTCTGAAGTGTTGGCCATTGGTTAACCACATTGGCCATTGGTTAACCACTCGACTGACAACCGAAATAAACCATTACGACCGCGAAAACGTACCCTGGCAATGCAATGAAATTAAAAACGTTATGTAGGTCTATATCCAAAGAAATCGGAGAAATATTTCACATTCTTAATATCAGTTTTATTTAAAAGTCCATGATATTCAGTTTTAATTTGTTTTAATTAACAGTTATGAAAGATGATAAATACATAAGAAAACAAATACATTCAATAAAATAAAATAAAAGTACCATATTTTGAATGGGTGGCCATAAACTCATTATCTAATCATAGTTTACGTTCTGTTTGATTTCACCAATTCAGGTCAAGGCCGTTGATGACAGGCCCTGATGCAAGTGGTCTGGGAACTGTGATCTATGCCCTCCCTTACTCGAAGGCATTTTTATATGTGGTGAGTCAAAATATGTTTTTAGAGAGGTTTTGGAGATGGAGGTTTGGTGAAATGTCTTAAGCACCCATTACACAGAGTCCGGCCTGTGAACTTTAGCAAAAGCGGGTTTTTTTTTTGTTCAAACGTTCTTATGTTGAAATGGTAACACACCAAAGTGTTTTTTCTTTCTTTTGTTACATGTTACCGATGTTGCAAATAAAGGGATGGTAATTCATTGGTTTGTGAAAGAGCACACGTATTCAAATCACGTTTTCAAGAAAACTATCGAACAACAATAAGTATGGGTGCTTTGTCGAAAAAATGTTTGTTAACTATCACATTTTGTGATATTATACACAATGTTGTAAGGATTATTTACGTTGCATTCGAAGGCCATCAAAACGAGATTGGACTCAAACAGATTCCTCAAAGATCACAAAACACTTTACCTGACAATATTTGTAGGTAACAGTTTCAATTACAAACTTCATACCAAGCAGTTTTTTTAATAAAAATAATATTGCTTGAGTGCTGTTATGTTCTACATTTCAGACCAAACATCATCAAGAAGATTCAATACCTTTAAAGAGCAGTGCCTGCATCAAGGAAACTAAGAAGACTAGTCAAGCAAGCCGAGTCCTGAAGGTGGAATGTTTTATTTGCCATCGCATCTGTCCCGATGACAATGGCTTTCTTGACCATTACCATTCAAAACATCGAACGGAACAGAAGGTAGGTGAACGTATAACATTAAGGCCTAGTCCATCCAGTAACAGTTCATCCAGAAACAGTTGTTTGTACAGAACCGATCATTACTTGAGTTTTGACTTATTTATTTATTGATATTTTTTGGCCGACATCAGAGGCCTGGTTGGGTGGCACAATAGCGTCCTTCCATAATTGTGCCAACCTAAGTTTTCCTCTTTTTTTAAAAACTCTTTCACCAAAAAATAATGGTGACATTAAAAAATAAAAAATAATACACACCACTACAGGTTGGTTTTTACTGTTTCCAAAACTAATTTTGATAATTTATCTCATTATTTCTGTATTTTTGTTGTTGAAATGTTGAATATTTTTCCACGCGTGTTTATTTCGACATAAGCATTAAAAATGATATCATGTCTTATCACTAATTTAGTCACAGTTGGGACGCTATGATCCATTAATTTATCTCCTTTTTGCAAAAAACATGTTATTTCAGGTTTGCACTTGTATATCGGTATATCAATGTGGCTGCCGGGTTTTGAAGATGCATTAACGAGGCTTTAATAACAATAGTGTCTCTTTGTACGGAAAGTACAAAAATAGCATTTTAAAAAATATTCCACTGCCATTTAAAACTTATAATTCCCAAAATAATCTCTTTAGAAAAACAACAACAACGATTGTTTCAATCGCTCAACGTTACTTTAAAAAAAAAAGTAGAAACGTGTGATCCAAGGTAAAACAAAGAAAGGTTTGTCATTGCAAAAGCTGGCCCAAAGGGACGGGCTTGGTGGGGAGCCCCTCCCGGTATCAAACAGTGGTTAGAATTTATTGTGTTGCAGAAGTCTGCACCACATTGCAGAACATCCCAGGTTTGAGTCTGAGAATCCAGGCATTTTCAATGCCGGTAATCTTTTAACGAATGTTATCAATAATGCGAATTATTGTTGTCAAGTAGAACTTGCGAAATAACATAGACGACAAATAACGTATGGTTTGCTGATTATTTTTTATTTTGTTTGGCTACTCTTCAATTTTCCTGTATACAGACAAAACGTGATGGTGACGCCAGAGACCTCAAATTCGGCGGGGGTGCGGATGGGGGAGAACTACCACATGCTGCTGCAAGCAAATACCAGCGCCTTGCAGAGGTAATAGCAGCCCACATCACCCTTTCAGATCTGGATAATAACAACTTACCAAGCCTATGCATTGATTTTCTAAAAAGTGAAGTAAGATGGGTAAAAAGAAGTAAAAACGGTATTAGAGAGGTCCGGATGATATGGTCTCTTAACAGGTATAATATTAAGGAAATGATAAGGAAAATTATCAATAAACGCAAACAAGAGATGCCAGATCAAGAGTCAAAGAAAAGGGGGTCAACTAAACCAAGATACTGCGTGTGTAACAAACCATATAAGAAAAATCAAAGTATGGTCCAGTGCGATAACTGTGATAAATGGTATCATTACACATGTCTCAACCTAAAACCTGTCAGAAAAAGCAAATCATTCATGAGATATATGACTTTTTACTGTGGGGTTAATGGTTGTAACTTTGGTAAACTGGTATTCCAGCACGAAGAAAATGAGCAAACCGTCAGCGATAATGAGCCAAGCGGCAGCGATAATGAGCCAAGCGGCAGCGGTAGTGAGCAAAGCGGAAGCCAAAAAGTGCAAAGCGGAAGCGAAAATGAGCAAAGCGGCAGAGATAGTGAGCAAAGCGGTGGCGATAATGAGCAAAGCGGAAGCGAAAACGAGCAAAGCGGTAGCGATAATGAGCAAAGCGGAAGCGAAAATGTTCAAAGAGGCAGCATGGATGAGCAAAGTGGCAGCGACAACGAGCAAAGCGGCAGCGACAATGAGCAAAGTGGAAGCGAAAATATGCAAACCGGCAGCGATTATGAACAAAGCGGCAGCGATAATGAGCAAAGCGGCAGCGATAATGAGCAAAGTGGCAGCGATAATGAGCAAAGTGGCAGCGATAACGAGCAAAGCGGCAGCGCAAATGAACAAAGCGGCAGCGATAATGAGCAAAGCGGCAGCGATAATGAGCAAAGCGGCAACGCAAATGAACAAAGTGGCAGGAGCGATAGCGAGCAAAGTGGCAGCGTTAACGAAGAAAGCGGCAGCGCAAATGAACAAAGTGGCAGCGATAATGAGCAAAGCGTCAACGCAAATGAACAAAGCGGCAGTGCAAATGAACAAAGTGGCAGCGATAATGAGCAAAGCGGCAACGCAAATGAACAAAGCGGCAGCGCAAATGAACAAAGCGGCAGCGATAATGAGCAAAGCGGCAGCGGGAACGAGCAAACCGGCATCGATTATGAGCAAAGCGGCAGCAGTTATGAGCAATTCGGCAACGATTATGAGCAAGCCGGCAGCGATAATGAGCAAATTGGCAGCGGGAACGAGCAAAGTGGCAGCGGGAATGAGCAAAGTGGCAGCGGGAATGAGCAAAGTTGCAGCGATAGGCCTACCGAGCAAAGCAGCAGCGATAATGAGCAAAGCGGCAGCGATAATCAGCAAAGCAAAACTGAGCAAAGCAGAGGCGAAAGTGAGCAGAGACGAAGCGAAACTGAGCAAAGCGAAAGCGAAAGCGAGCGGAGCCAAAGCGAAAGCGAGCGGAGCCCAAGCGAAACCGAGCAAAGTCAAAGCGAAACCGAGCAAAGCCAAAGCGAAATTGAGAAAAAAAGAAGCGAAATTAGGCACAAAAAAAGAAATAAAAACAAAAACAAACGCATTCTCGATTCAGATGAATCAATACCAAAATACGTATTTCACGAGATGTGTACAAAAAAGACAAAGAAAACACGAGTGCTCAGGAAGAAAAACAAATTTCGCCCCGTAAAAGCACCACCGACTGGCACTCGTTGTATTTACATAGATAGTCGAAAATGGAAGAAACTTAGATCTAACCAAACAGGTCACAAATTGCCAGCAGACTGGGTCAATGTATTTGCTAAACCACTGAAAAAGCTCCATCCATACTGTTCACTTCAGTTTCGAAGGCACTACGTAAGTGAACAAAATCCAAAGAGGTCGTCCACTTTTGCTTTTTCAGCGAATGGATACTGTAATTTTACGGAATGCAACGTGACTTTTAAAATCACAATGAATTCTGAAAAACATCTTAAAGTTTATGTTGACTTCTCAGGCCACCCAACACATCAACAATCAGAATTGAAAAGTCGATATATTCGTGCGAATCAAAGAGAAAAATTGAAAAAGACCCTGAAATACAAAAAACCACGAAGAGAATATTTAGATAATTTGCAAACTTTAAACAACGACGTTTTTTTTTCTGGTTGCCGGAATGATGCTCCCAGTAAACCCGTCCTACAAAAAATTTCAAGCGAAGCAAAGCGAACTAAAGGTGTTTCAAAAGATGACTTTCAGGGTTTATTAGAAATATATGAAAATCAAGAAAAAGCAGGTGGCTTGATTCCCGGCATTTTACGCAGTGCAGGTCTTATTCCACCTTCTTTGATTATGTACTCCCACGCTAGTGTTAACATTTATCACTACATAACAAGAAGGGATATTCTGTACCTTGATGCCACTGGATCCATCATGAAAAACAATGTCCGTTTCGGTTGCTCTAAAAAGTTTCTCTTATATGATTTGGTTATAAGACATCCAATAAGCGGAAAGCCACCCCTTGTACTCGGGTCATTGGTCACTACTGATCAGAGCGTCAAATCCATTTCAAACTTTTTAACGTCACTTTTATATTCAGAACAGCGTCTGTACGGACACAACGGGGTTCGAAATCCTCTTCTCGTAATGATTGATGGGAGTGCCACTTTATTTTTATCTGTACTTAATGCTTTCACGGGCGAGTCGGTTTCCCAATATTTTCAACGCTGTTACAGAATTATTGACAACAAAGCCTTAGCCGATGACATAAACAAACCATTCGTACATCAGTGTGCCAGTCACTTCATAAAAAATGCATCCAGGAAATGCAGAAAGCTGTGCCCGAAAAATTTCAAAAACTGTATGTATTGGCTCGGTGCTCTCGTAAAAGCGAATTCTATCAAGGAGATAGATAATATTGTTTTTAATATTGCAATTGTTCTTCTGTCGAAAACAACTAATCAAATAGTACGTGACAGTTTTCAAAAGTTGAAGGAAATAATTGAAACGCGAACAGCCGAACTTGATTTTGTTTTGGAGGACATTGAGGAATCAGAAGAGGATGAGAAAGACAAAGCCATAAATCTGACCCAGGAAGAGTTTGTTGCAAAAAGTCCAAACTCACCCTTCAAGCAACGTTTTGAACAAGTTATACAGGAGGCAAAGAATGCAATACACAAATCAACCGTTCAGAATAATCTACAACATAATGTGTACTTTAACAAAAAGTTCATGTTATATCTTATGACTTATGTTCTTCCATCAATAGCAAATTGGTCTAGCCTTTTTCTAGGTGATCTAGGTCGCCATGGCTATGGGAAAATGTACACGCAATACACAAATATGTACGTTAAGTTAAGTAAATCTAAATATCAAAACATCACGAAAAACAACAGAACACAGGGTATTATAGAAAAAAGCATGGGAGAAGTAAAGCGAGTAAAATTACAGCATGAAAGATGTAGCCACTTGCACGAACTTGTTCTAATATATGAAAAAGACATGTTACCCCTTCACAGAGAGTTTGCAGATGGTTTTTGCAAAAAAAAAAAAAAATGTAATAAAAAGCCTCTAAAATTAGCGTCTGAAAAATGGTGTAAAAGAGTTCGTCGACCAGGTAATCAGGGAATATACCTAACGCCACCAAAAAAACAAATGAAATTTAATGAAGGCCTTTCAAAGAATACGACAAATACAAGAATAAATCCTAAGACAAGTACTCCCAAACGTAAAAATGTCAGTGACCCCTTGCATGAACCAATACAGCCAATCACGACGAAAAAGCCTAAACACGACTACCGGCCGTCACTTTTTTCCAGTCGGCAAGGGCATATGTAACAACTCTGTTTCATGTTGGTGGATATCCGCAATCCAGGCTCTTTTTCATGTTTACATAAAAGTTCGTAGAACTGCAAGTCAAATTCCGAATTTAAACGCTTTCAAGCGTGAATTAATTCTTACTTTTGAGAAACTTAAAAACCAAGTGGGTCCAGCAGTTCCTTTCCATTCAGTTAAACATAGTATTCGAACATGTGCAATATTTTGTTTATTAGATCCACTCCGACAACAGGATGCAGCAGAATTTTTAACCTGTCATGATGTTTGTAGCTTTTTCCATGACGCTGGTGTGTCGCCATATATCATTAGCAAACAGACACGGCGATGTGATGGATGCAAAGACATTTCCACAGTCAATACAAGGACCCCAATTTTGCCAGTAACAGCTATGGACCAAATAATAGAATCTGGCATAAGAGAGTATTTTCGCTCAAACGACTTGTGTACTGTTTGTAATCAGGGAGTACGATTTAACGAATCAATCATAACCCATGCACCTCCAATTGTCATTGTTCAGTTAATGCGCTTTCGATGGGAAGACGGGAGAGCTTCAAAAATATCGGACAATGTTTATGTTGAAGATGCAATTGATCTTACTCCACTATGCGCAGATCAGACATCTAAATCACTTTATTATTTAACATCAGTCGTGGTACACCGTGGAGACAGTGTTCAAAGTGGTCACTATGTTACTTATGTTAATGACCGCATTAACCAGAGAAAAATATTGTACGATGATCATGAAGTTAACCAAGTGACTGATCAAGAATTTCAACAATCTGTTGATGAAGGTGCATACATTCTCATTTATGAAAAATGTCATGATTTAGCCAAATATACTGATGAGCATGCAACCAATGGGGATTCTGCAACGCCTTCCGGTTCAGGTACCCAACATCACAACACTGACAACCGTAACAATGCTCCTCTTAACAGTAAACATTTCTCAGTAACATCAAACGAAAAAGTCTTTGTTGAAAATGTGTGGGGTTATATTGACGAAAGTATTCTACACAAAGATGCACTCAAATTAAAGAAAAGTAACGAAATTATTACTTTCTGCCATCTTGCCATACTCAATTTTCACATACCTAATACATTATTTCAAACTTTGCAGACGACTGGAACAGAATATGTAAGGGGCTGGACAAGTAATTTTTTTGTTGATTTTTATCTCCAGCAGTTAGCCGAAAGCAATGAGGTTACGTCAACAATCGCTGCACTTCTGTGTTCCGAAACACTGGCTATAGTTGATAGAAAAGAAAGTGTTTCAACTTACCGTTCAGTGAAGCGCAAATGTATACATAACAATCGGTGGTGCGATTTGATACTCTGTCCCCTCCTGAAGAGCAACCATTTTGTGTTATACGTCATAGATCAAAACAAACAATCCATTTTGTGTTATGATCCACTGCGTCCATCTTCCGTATCTGCATTTGTATTCACATCAATGCCAACACACGCAAAAGCTTTTGCAGATTTTTTTTCTTCTGGTCTGAGCCTCGTTCACTGGGATAAACTACCAAATATCTTACAACCTGGAGGCAAGGTAGCAATAAGAAATTCTACGTTGGTTACTCAAAAAGATTTTTCCGCATGTGGGCTGTATTGCTGCGTTTTTGCTGAAGAGATCGCTTTGGGGAAACGAAAGGTGAGACACATTGATACAAGTAAAGGTCTTCGATTGTACTTAACAATGAACGTCATTCGTAGAGCTCAGATATTAGATGTCGGACTAAAACAGCTGTTTGGTCAAAGTTTTCATAAATGATCAAATCAAACACAATTATGCTTTAATTAATCAAATATTCTGTAATAAAGATGGAACTCTTGCCCTTGTAATTACCCATTCCATACGCAGCCTGTACTAGCGTATGCTGAGCTAATTAGCCAATGTAACACGTCTAGGCACTAATTATATAGCCAGAGGTGTGTGTAACAGATTTATGAAGTAAAACATGATAATTGTTTTCTACTTAAGATGGAACTCTTGGCTTTGTATTTGCCCATACCATTAACGCATGTATTCAGTGTAGCATACTAGCGTAGGCCTATACAGTATAGGAATTTGAGAGTTATTAATTTGTTTAAATTAATTGGGCTGAGCTAATTAGCCAATCTTACACGCAACAGCCAGGGGTGTGTGTAACAGATTTGTGAAACAAAAAATGATTATATTTTCTAATTAAGGTGGAACTCTTGCCTTTGTAATTACCCATTTCATACGCAGCTTGTATTATTAGCGTTTACTGAGGAAATTTTTTAATTTAATTTGGCTGAGCTATTTAGCCAATGTTACACGTCGGGGCACTTATGTGAAGTAGCTAGGGGTGTGAGGAACAGTTTTATGAAATAAAAAACACATTATTTTCCAATTAAGATGGAACTCTTGGCTTGGTATTTGCACATACCTTTAACGCATGTACTTGGTATAGCATATTAGCGCATACAGTAGGAAATTTGTGAATTATTATTTTGGGCTGAGCTAATTAGCCGTTGATTAACACGTCGGAGCGCTAATCTGATATAGCCAGGGGTGTGTGTAACAGATTTATGGAGTAAAAAAATGTATTATTTTTCAATAAAGATGAAACTCTTGGCTTTGTATATGCCCCTACCTAACGCATGTATTTAGTATGGCAAATTTGCGCATACAGTAGGAAATTCGTGAATTATTAATTTGTTTAAATTAATTGGGCTGATTTGTGATCAGATTTGTGAACAGATATGTGAAATACAAAATGATTATATTTTCTAAATAAGATGGAACTCTTGCCTTTGTAATTACCCATTCCACACACAGCTTGTATTAGCGCATAGAGTAGGAAATTCGTGACTCTTCTCTTGATTAAATTAATTTTAATGAGCTAATTAGCCGAAACAACACGTCGGGGCGCTAATCTGATATAGCCAGGGGTGTTTGGAACAGATTTATGAAATAAAACATTGTATCAATTACCAATTTAGATGGAACTCTTGGCTTTGTATTTGCCCATACCTACCCGTGTATGTGTAGCATTATAGCATAGGCGGGCCTAGACAGTACGAAATTCGTAATTTCTTCCCTGATTAAATTAATTGGGCTGAGCAAATTAGCCAACGTAACACGTTGGGGCGCAAATCTAATATAGCCAGGGGTATGAGAAACAGATTTATGAAATAAAAAATGAAAATTTGTTCCAATTAAGATGGAACTCTTGGCTTTGTATTTGCCCATACCTCACGCGTGTATTTAGTATAGCATTATAGCGTATACAGTACGAATTTCTTCCCTGATTAAATTAATTGGGCTGAGCTAACTAGCACACGTAACACGTTGGGGCGCTAATCAGATATAGCCAGGGGCATGTGGAACAGATTTATGAAATAAAAAACAATAATATTTTCCAATTTAGATGGAACTCTTGGCTTTGTATTTGCCTATACCTTACGCATTTATTAGCATAATAGCGTATACAGTACGAAATTCGTAAATTCTCCCCTGATTGAATTAATTGGGCTGAGCTAATTAGCAGATGTAACACGTCGGGGCGCTAATCTGACATAGCCAGGGGTATGTGGAACAGATTTCTGAAATAAAAAACAATAATATTTTCCAATTTAGATGGAACTCTTGACTTTGTATTTGCCTATACCTACGCATGTATTAGCATAATAGCGTTATACAGTACGAAATTCGTAAATTATTTCCTGATTGAATTAATTGGGCTGAGCAAATTAGCAAACGTAACACGTCGGGGCGCTAATTTGTTATAGTCAGGGGTACGTGCAACAGATTTATGAAATAAAAAATAATAATACTGTGCAATTTAGAAGGAATTCGTTTGCTTTGTATTTGCCCATACCTTACGCATGTATGGTATAGCGCAATAGCGTATTATAAACAGTACAAAATTCGTAAATTCTTTCCTGATGAAATTAATTGGGCTAAGCTAATTAGAAAACGTAACAGGTTGGGGCGCTAATCTGATATAGCCAGTGGTATGGGGAATAGATTTATGAAATAAAAAACAATAATATTTTCCAATTTAGATGGAACTCTTGGCTTTGTATTTGCCTATACCTTACGCATATAGCATAATAGCGTATACAGTACGAAATTCGTAAATTCTCCCCTAATTGAATTAATTGGGCTGAGGTAATTAGCCAACGTAACACGTTGGGGCGCTAATCTAATATAGCCAGGGGTATGAGAAACAGATTTATGAAATAAAAAATGATAATTTATTGCAATTAAGATGGAACTTTTGGCTTTGTATTTGCCCATACCTTACGCTTTTTCTTAGTATAGCATACAGCGTGTACAGTACGAAATTCGTAAATTTTTCTCTTGATTAATTTAATTGGGCTGTGCTAATTAGCCAAAGTCACACGTCGGGGCGCTAATTTGATATAGTCACGGGTGGGTGGAACAGATTTATGAAATAAAAAAGAATAATATTTTCCAATTTAGATGGAACTCTTGACTTTGTATTTGCCTATACCTTATGCATGTATTAGCATAATAGCGTAATACAGTACCAAATTCGTAAATTCTTTCCCGATGAAATTGATTGGGCTAAGCTAATTAGAAAACGTAACACGTTGGGGCGCTAATATAATATAGCCAGTGGTATGGGGAACAGATTTATGAAATAAAAAACAATAATATTTTCCAATTTAGATGGAACTCTTGGCTTTGTATTTGCCTATACCTCACGCATGTATTAGCATAATAGCGTATACAGTACGAAATTCGTAAATTCTCCCCTGATTGAATTAATTGGGCTGAGGTAATTAGCCAACGTAACACGTTGGGGCGCTAATCTAATATAGCCAGGGGTATGAGAAACAGATTTATGAAATAAAAAATGAAAATTTGTTCCAATTAAGATGGAACTTTGGCTTTGTATTTGCCCATACCTTACGCGTGTATTTAGTATAGCATATAGCGTATACACTACGAATTTCTTCCCTGATTAAATTAATTGGGCTGAGCTAATTAGCAGACGTAACACGTTGGGGCGCTAATCTGATATAGCCAGGGGTATGTGGAACAGATTTATGAAATAAAAAACAATAATATTTTCCAATTTAGATGGAACTCTTGGCTTTGTATTTGCCCATACCTTACCCGTGTATTAGCATAATAGCGTATATAGTAAGAAATTCGTAAATTCTTTCCTGTTTGAATTAATTGGGCTGAGCTAATTAGCAGACGTAACACGTTGGGGCGCTAATTTGAGATAGTCATGGGTGGGTGGAACAGATTTATGAAATAAAAAATTGTATTAATTACCAATTAAGATGGAACTCTTGGCTTTGTATTTGCCCATACCTACCCGTGTATGTGTAGCATTATAGCGCAGGCGGGCCTACACAGTACGAAATTCGTAATATCTTCCCTGATTAAATTAATTGGGCTGAGCTAATTAGCCAAACTTACACGTCGGGGCGCTAATCTGATATAGCCTGGGATGTGTGGAACAGATTTATGAAATAAAAAATAATATTATTTTCCAATTAAGATAAAACTCTTGGCTTTGTATTTGCCCATACCTTACGCGTGTATTTAGTAAGTATAGCATTATAGCGTATACAGTACGAATTTCTTCCCTGATTAAATTAATTGGGCTGAGCTAATTAGCCAAACTTACACGTCGGGGCGCTAATCTGATATAGCCTGGGATGTGTGGAACAGATTTATGAAATAAAAAATAATATTATTTTCCAATTAAGATGGAACTCTTGGCTTTGTATTTGCCCATACCTTACGCGTGTATTTTGTAAAGCATTATAGCGTATACAGTACGAAATTCTTCCCTGATTAAATTAATTGAGCTGAGCTAATTAGCAGACGTAACACGTTGGGGCGCTGATATGATATAGCCTGGGATGTGTGGAACAGATTTATGAAATAAAAAATTGTATTAATTATCAATTAAGATGGAACTCTTGGCTTTGTATTTGCCCATACCTACCCGTGTATGTGGTAGCATTATAGCGTAGGTGGGCCTACACAGTACGAAATTCGTAATTTCTTTCCTGATTAAATTAATTGGGCTGAGCTAATTAGCCAAACTTACACGTCGGGGCACTAATCTGATATAGCCTGGGATGTGTGGAACAGATTTATGAAATAAAAAATAATATTATTTTCCAATTAAGATGGAACTCTTGGCTTTGTATTTGCCCATACCTTACGCGTGTATTTAGTAAGTATAGCATTATAGCGTATACAGTACGAATTTCTTCCCTGATTAAATTAATTGGGCTGAGCTAATTAGCCAAACTTACACGTCGGGGCGCTAATCTGATATAGCCTGGGATGTGTGGAACAGATTTATGAAATAAAAAATAATATTATTTTCCAATTAAGATGGAACTCTTGGCTTTGTATTTGCCCATACCTTACGCGTGTATTTAGTATAGCATTATAGCGTATACAGTACGAATTTCTTCCCTGATTAAATTAATTGGGCTGAGCTAATTAGCACACGTAACACGTTGGGGCGCTAATCTGATATAGCCAGGGGCATGTGGAACAGATTTATGAAATAAAAAACAATAATATTTTCCAATTTAGATGGAACTCTTGGCTTTGTATTTGCCCATACCTTACGCGTGTATTTAGTATAGCATTATAGCGTATACAGTACGAATTTCTTCCCTGATTAAATTAATTGGGCTGAGCTAATTAGCAGACGTAACACGTTGGGGCGCTAATCTGATATAGCCAGGGGTATGTGGAACAGATTTATGAAATAAAAAACAATAATATTTTCCAATTTAGATGGAACTCTTGGCTTTGTATTTGCCTATAGCTTACGCATTTATTAGCATAATAGCGTATACGGTACGAAATTCGTAAATTCTCCCCTGATTGAATTAATTGGGCTGAGGTAATTAGCAGACTTAACACGTCGGGGCGCTAATCTGACATAGCCAGGGGTATGGGGAACAGATTTCTGAAATAAAAAACAATATTATTTTCCAATTAAGATGGAACTCTTGGCTTTGTATTTGCCCATACCTTACGCGTGTATTTAGTAAGTATAGCATTATAGCGTATATACAGTACGAATTTCTTCCCTGATTAAATTAATTGGGCTGAGCTAATTAGCAGACGTAACATGTTGGGGCGCTAATCTGATATAGCCTGGGATGTGTGGAACAGATTTATGAAATAAAAAATTGTATTAATTACCAATTAAGATGGAACTCTTGGCTTTGTTTTTGCCCATACCTTACGCGTGTATTTAGTATAGCATTATAGCGTATACAGTACGAATTTCTTCCCTGATTAAATTAATTGGGCTTAGCTAATTAGCAGACGTAACACGTTGGAGCGCGAATATGATATAGCCTGGGATGTGTGGAACAGATTTATGAAATAAAAAATTGTATTAATTATCAATTAAGATGGAACTCTTGGCTTTGTATTTGCCCATACCTTACGCGTGTATTTAGTATAGCATTATAGCGTATACACTACGAATTTCTTCCCTGATTAAATTAATTGGGCTGAGCTAATTAGCAGACGTAACACGTTGGGGCGCTAATCTGATATAGCCAAGGGTATGTGGAACAGATTTCTGAAATAAAAACAATATTATTTTCCAATTAAGATGGAACTCTTGGCTTTGTATTTGCCCATACCTTACGCGTGTAAGTATAGCATTATAGCGTATACAGTACGAATTTCTTCCCTGATTAAATTAATTGGGCTGAGCTAATTAGCAGACGTAACATGTTGGGGCGCTAATCTGATATAGCCTGGGATGTGTGGAACAGATTTATGAAATCAAAAATTGTATTAATTACCAATTAAGATGGAACTCTTGGCTTTGTTTTTGCCCATACCTTACGCGTGTATTTAGTATAGCATTATAGCGTATACAGTACGAATTTCTTCCCTGATTAAATTAATTGGGCTGAGCTAATTAGCAGACGTAACACGTTGGAGCGCGAATATGATATAGCCTGGGATGTGTGGAACAGATTTATGAAATAAAAAATTGTATTAATTATCAATTAAGATGGAACTCTTGGCTTTGTATTTGCCCATACCTACCCATGTATGTGGTAGCATTATAGCGTAGGTGGGCCTACACAGTACGAAATTCGTAATTTCTTCCCTGATTAAATTAATTGGGCTGAGCTAATTAGCACACGTAACACGTTGGGGCGCTAATCTGATATAGCCAGGGGCATGTGGAACAGATTTATGAAATAAAAAACAATAATATTTTCCAATTTAGATGGAACTCTTGGCTTTGTATTTGCCTATAGCTTACGCATTTATTAGCATAATAGCGTATACGGTACGAAATTCGTAAATTCTCCCCTGATTGAATTAATTGGGCTGAGGTAATTAGCAGACTTAACACGTCGGGGCGCTAATCTGACATAGCCAAGGGTATGGGGAACAGATTTCTGAAATAAAAAACAATATTATTTTCCAATTAAGATGGAACTCTTGGCTTTGTATTTGCCCATACCTTACGCGTGTATTTAGTAAGTATAGCATTATAGCGTATATACAGTACGAATTTCTTCCCTGATTAAATTAATTGGGCTGAGCTAATTAGCAGACGTAACATGTTGGGGCGCTAATCTGATATAGCCTGGGATGTGTGGAACAGATTTATGAAATCAAAAATTGTATTAATTACCAATTAAGATGGAACTCTTGGCTTTGTTTTTGCCCATACCTTACGCGTGTATTTAGTATAGCATTATAGCGTATACAGTACGAATTTCTTCCCTGATTAAATTAATTGGGCTTAGCTAATTAGCAGACGTAACACGTTGGAGCGCGAATATGATATAGCCTGGGATGTGTGGAACAGATTTATGAAATAAAAATTTGTATTAAAAATCAATTAAGATGGAACTCTTGGCTTTGTATTTGCCCATACCTTACGCGTGTATTTAGTATAGCATTATAGCGTATACACTACGAATTTCTTCCCTGATTAAATTAATTGGGCTGAGCTAATTAGCAGACGTAACACGTTGGGGCGCTAATCTGATATAGCCAAGGGTATGTGGAACAGATTTCTGAAATAAAAACAATATTATTTTCCAATTAAGATGGAACTCTTGGCTTTGTATTTGCCCATACCTTACGCGTGTAAGTATAGCATTATAGCGTATACAGTACGAATTTCTTCCTGATTAAATTAATTGGGCTGAGCTAATTAGCAGACGTAACATGTTGGGGCGCTAATCTGATATAGCCTGGGATGTGTGGAACAGATTTATGAAATCAAAAATTGTATTAATTACCAATTAAGATGGAACTCTTGGCTTTGTTTTTGCCCATACCTTACGCGTGTATTTAGTATAGCATTATAGCGTATACAGTACGAATTTCTTCCTGATTAAATTAATTGGGCTGAGCTAATTAGCAGACGTAACACGTTGGAGCGCGAATATGATATAGCCTGGGATGTGTGGAACAGATTTATGAAATAAAAAATTGTATTAATTATCAATTAAGATGGAACTCTTGGCTTTGTATTTGCCCATACCTACCCATGTATGTGGTAGCATTATAGCGTAGGTGGGCCTACACAGTACGAAATTCGTAATTTCTTCCCTGATTAAATTAATTGGGCTGAGCTAATTAGCACACTTAACACGTTGGGGCGCTAATCTGATATAGCCAGGGGCATGTGGAACAGATTTATGAAATAAAAAACAATAATATTTTCCAATTTAGATGGAACTCTTGGCTTTGTATTTGCCCATACCTTACGCGTGTATTTAGTATAGCATTATAGCGTATACAGTACGAATTTCTTCCCTGATTAAATTAATTGGGCTGAGCTAATTAGCAGACGTAACACGTTGGGGCGCTAATCTGATATAGCCAGGGGTATGTGGAACAGATTTATGAAATAAAAAACAATAATATTTTCCAATTTAGATGGAACTCTTGGCTTTGTATTTGCCTATAGCTTACGCATTTATTAGCATAATAGCGTATACGGTACGAAATTCGTAAATTCTCCCCTGATTGAATTAATTGGGCTGAGGTAATTAGCAGACTTAACACGTCGGGGCGCTAATCTGACATAGCCAGGGTATGGGGAACAGATTTCTGAAATAAAAAACAATATTATTTTCCAATTAAGATGGAACTCTTGGCGTTGTATTTGCCCATACATTACGCGTGTATTTGGTAAGTATAGCATTATAGCGTATATACAGTACGAATTTCTTCCCTGATTAAATTAATTGGGCTGAGCTAATTAGCAGACGTAACATGTTGGGGCGCTAATCTGATATAGCCTGGGATGTGTGGAACAGATTTATGAAATAAAAAATTGTATTAATTACCAATTAAGATGGAACTCTTGGCTTTGTTTTTGCCCATACCTTACGCGTGTATTTAGTATAGCATTATAGCGTATACAGTACGAATTTCTTCCCTGATTAAATTAATTGGGCTTAGCTAATTAGCAGACGTAACACGTTGGAGCGCGAATATGATATAGCCTGGGATGTGTGGAACAGATTTATGAAATAAAAAATTGTATTAATAATCAATTAAGATGGAACTCTTGGCTTTGTATTTGCCCATACCTTACGCGTGTATTTAGTATAGCATTATAGCGTATACACTACGAATTTCTTCCCTGATTAAATTAATTGGGCTGAGCTAATTAGCAGACGTAACACGTTGGGGCGCTAATCTGATATAGCCAAGGGTATGTGGAACAGATTTCTGAAATAAAAAACAATATTATTTTCCAATTAAGATGGAACTCTTGGCTTTGTATTTGCCCATACCTTACGCGTGTAAGTATAGCATTATAGCGTATACAGTACGAATTTCTTCCCTGATTAAATTAATTGGGCTGAGCTAATTAGCAGACGTAACATGTTGGGGCGCTAATCTGATATAGCCTGGGATGTGTGGAACAGATTTATGAAATCAAAAATTGTAGTAATTACCAATTAAGATGGAACTCTTGGCTTTGTTTTTGCCCATACCTTACGCGTGTATTTAGTATAGCATTATAGCGTATACAGTACGAATTTCTTCCCTGATTAAATTAATTGGGCTGAGCTAATTAGCAGACGTAACACGTTGGAGCGCGAATATGATATAGCCTGGGATGTGTGGAACAGATTTATGAAATAAAAAATTGTATTAATTATCAATTAAGATGGAACTCTTGGCTTTGTATTTGCCCATACCTACCCATGTATGTGGTAGCATTATAGCGTAGGTGGGCCTACACAGTACGAAATTCGTAATTTCTTCCCTGATTAAATTAATTGGGCTGAGCTAATTAGCACACTTAACACGTTTGGGCGCTAATCTGATATAGCCAGGGGCATGTGGAACAGATTTATGAAATAAAAAACAATAATATTTTCCAATTTAGATGGAACTCTTGGCTTTGTATTTGCCCATACCTTACGCGTGTATTTAGTATAGCATTATAGCGTATACAGTACGAATTTCTTCCCTGATTAAATTAATTGGGCTGAGCTAATTAGCAGACGTAACACGTTGGGGCGCTAATCTGATATAGCCAGGGGTATGTGGAACAGATTTATGAAATAAAAAACAATAATATTTTCCAATTTAGATGGAACTCTTGGCTTTGTATTTGCCTATAGCTTACGCATTTATTAGCATAATAGCGTATACGGTACGAAATTCGTAAATTCTCCCCTGATTGAATTAATTGGGCTGAGGTAATTAGCAGACTTAACACGTCGGGGCGCTAATCTGACATAGCCAGGGGTATGGGGAACAGATTTCTGAAATAAAAAACAATATTATTTTCCAATTAAGATGGAACTCTTGGCTTTGTATTTGCCCATACCTTACGCGTGTATTTAGTAAGTATAGCATTATAGCGTATATACAGTACGAATTTCTTCCCTGATTAAATTAATTGGGCTGAGCTAATTAGCAGACGTAACATGTTGGGGCGCTAATCTGATATAGCCTGGGATGTGTGGAACAGATTTATGAAATAAAAAATTGTATTAATTACCAATTAAGATGGAACTCTTGGCTTTGTTTTTGCCCATACCTTACGCGTGTATTTAGTATAGCATTATAGCGTATACAGTACGAATTTCTTCCCTGATTAAATTAATTGGGCTTAGCTAATTAGCAGACGTAACACGTTGGAGCGCGAATATGATATAGCCTGGGATGTGTGGAACAGATTTATGAAATAAAAAATTGTATTAATTATCAATTAAGATGGAACTCTTGGCTTTGTATTTGCCCATACCTACCCGTGTATGTGTAGCATTATAGCGTAGGCGGGCCTACACAGTACGAAATTCGTAATTTCTTCCCTGATTAAATTAATGGGGCTGAGCTAATTAGCCAAACTTACACGTCGGGGCGCTAATCTGATATAGCCTGGGATGTGTGGAACAGATTTATGAAATAAAAAATGATAATTTATTCCAATTAAGATGGAACTCTTGGCTTTGTATTTGCCCATACCTTACGCGTGTATTTAGTAAAGCATTATAGCGTATACAGTACGAATTTCTTCCCTGATTAAATTAATTGGGCTGAGCTAATTAGCAGACGTAACACGTTGGGGCGCTAATATGATATAGCATGGGATGGGTGGAACAGATTTATGAAATAAAAAATAATAATATTTTCCAATTAAGATGGAACTCTCGGCTCTGTATTTGCCCATACCTCATGCGTGTCACTATTGCTGTTCGTCAAGTGACGGTCTTTGACGTAGTTCTAAATTTGGTAAATTTGGTGCCCATCACCAAATTTGGTGTTGGGCCCAAATTTGGTGCTCACTTCAGTCTGGTCTTTCACGTGCACTTTGCCGCAGCAACTCCACACTACTATAGTAATAGTATGCGCATATACACGACGTCGTCCCAATATACGGCTCTGCGTCTCAATATACGGCTCTGCGTCGTGTCAGAGCTGCGTCGTGTACTACTGCAACGCCCCCTATAGTTCAGATTTAGCAAGCAGGGGATTAGACTGGGGTACGGCGTATATTTTTTTTACACCGCAGCGAGGGGTTTTGTACTGTAACACTGTCAATTCCGTCTTGAGATAGGAGACTAGGTCTTACCCTAAACCCTAACCCTAACCCTAACCCTAACCCTAACCCTGACCCTAACCCTAAACCTAAACCTTTATAGGCATAAATGTTTGTAGTCTCATCTCAAGACAGGAATTGGCAGTATTACAGTACAAAACCCCTCGCTGCGGTGTAAACAAAGAAAATGCGTGCGGGATGCCGCGCTTTGCGTAGTCTTGGTGAAAGACCTTCTCTTGTTGATGTGTCAAAAGAAATTTCCACGAGAGGGCGCTATCATATCCACTATTTCAGAGCCGTATATTGAGAGAGTTGCGACAACTTGCGATTAGAAGCCATTTTGTCTCCAAAAAATGCATTGGCGAATACAGGGTGCCAGACTAGTCTGCCCATTGGGTTGTACTGCATTTTGGAACAAAATGGCGTCCAGCAACCACGTGACCGGAGAAAGCTGGTCCCTCCATGTCGCAACTCTCTCAATACACAGCTCTGCACTATTTCGCTCGTCCCCAGCACCTTGCCTTCGCTGGGGCCGAGCGAAATCCACTATCCGCTCTCAGAGAGTGCACCTCACTATTAAATAGGCCAAAATTCATGCGCCAATTGGCGGGTCATGCAATTAATAAGACTGTGTAATTATAAAAATCTCCCAGAACCATGGGGCTATGTGCTTCAACTTTTGAGGAGATTTGATAAAGGCGTTTAAGTTGGTCCTATTTGGCTTGGGAATAAGAGGAGTGCCTCAATGAAAACTGGCAGCAAGTCGGTTTGGGAAAAAACACATTTTGGGGGGTGTTTTTTTCTGGGGTAATTATCAAAAATTCCAAACGGCTGACCTGCCAAAAACAAATCTTAAGTTTAGTTGTCTGAAAATATATCTGATTGGTTTTCAAAAGGCTGTGAGAGACTTTAAACTATTTTTTGAGTATTTTTGAATATTTGCATTTAGCATTGGTTGCTATGGGAGTTTATTTAGTGCAGCGGCGTAGCTAGGAATTTTTCGGTGGGGGGGGGGGGCACAGGGGGGGCATTGCTTCCAAGTGGGGGGCCCAGGGAAAATGGGTGTGTCAGTGGTGGTGGGGGTCATGTACTCCTAGCCCTAGAACTATGAGGTTTGATCCGCTATCGTCTCCACGAACCTCATATAGAGGGCCATGTACAATATCCTATTAGAAACTTTTTGCCCTTCACATTTAAATGCACCTGGAGTTCCTCTTTTGAAACCGGATCTCGCGAAAATTAGTGTTTTTTGTTCTCACAGTGAGCTCGGCGCGGGTCCAGAAAATCCACTCCTCAAAAAACCGGTTAAAATCTCACTGTTTTTCAGAATCCTCGCCTTCCGGTAGCAATATGGCCGCCCGCCGTAATTTATAAATGGTATGCTGCGTGCTACGCTGGTAACGACCATCGTTGCGCGTGCGCGTAGCATAACTTTTTGGTCCCTCCGGCATGTAGGGGCGCACCCCACTAATTCCACTTCCATAGCATTCAGTGCAAAAGGCTAAATATTCAAAAATACACGAAAAATACTTAAAAGTCTCACAGCTTTTTACAGTAAAGGGAAAAGTATATATTGACTCGTGAACTTTTATTCTCTGCTCAATTTAATATGGGGAGTCCCTGGTACCGGTCACGTCGAGTTATTCTCCCTCCAAATAAAAACACCCCTACACCGGTGTAATTTTCCAAACGTCCGAGCATCAATCTTGAAAAATGTCCCTACACCTCTCGGCAAATAGGACCATTTTTTCAGGGCCTATGTCATCAAAAATACCTCAAGTTGGAAGTCAACAACCCCCAGGTTACAATTGGGGAACATTTTTGCACTCTACCCCTTTTGTTGGGCTCTCAAATGTTACAAAATATTCATGAGCTCGACGCTCTGTTTTCTCCATATTTAGTGGGGTGCACCCGTAGGCCGTATATACCGGTAATCAATGGTTTGCAGCGCGCAACGCTGGTCACAATTACCAACGGCTTATGTTTATACACGTGAACCGTTGGTTATCGTTTACCAGCGTAGCGTGCAGCACACCAACTGTTTTCATTCCGCTGCATTGCATTGATCAACACGTGGGCGCGCGCGCTCAATTCCGGTGATGATAGCAACAATCCCCACAGCGTAAGTTAAACAATAATTATTGGCTTTGAAAACAACTAAAGTTTGTTTTACTTTATTGTAAATGAAGGCCTACAAATAGCAGATGTATTTTGTTTCGTAATGTTTTGTTTTCATTCTTTGAACTTTCTTTTTGTGTGGGCACTATTGCAATTTTTTCATGGGGGGGGGGGCACCTGGGGGGCACTGGAAATTTGTGGGGGGGCACGTGCCCCCCCCAGGCCCCCCGTGGCTACGCCGCTGATTTAGTGTGGTGCACCCCTCACACAGAAACCGCTCCAAGAGAAGGTCTAGGGAAACTCTCATCCGCCGCTACCCAACCTCGTTCCCATGGTGTACGAGTCGCCGCGCCATTTTGTTTTCTTTCCCAGAATGCCTTACTCGATTATACATTAGTGGTGAGAGGTATCGATACGGCGCGCTGCCCATGGTAGCGAGGCTGGCCGCTAGCATTTAATTTTTTTACACCGCAGCGAGGGGTTTTGTACTGTAATACTGCCAATTCCTGTCTTGAGATGAGACTACAAACATTTATGCCTATAAAGGTTTAGGTTTAGGGTTAGGGTCAGGGTTGGTTAGGGTTAGGGTTAGGGTCAGGGTTAGGGTTAGGGTTAGGGTTAGGGTTAGGGTTAGGGTTAGGGTTTAGGGTTAGACCTAGTCTCCTATCTCAAGACGGAATTGACAGTGTTACAGTACAAAACCCCTCGCTGCGGTGTAAAAAAAATATACGCTGGCCGCTACCGACACTGGTAGCAAACCACTGCGCATGTGTCAGTTTGACGATGACGTAGCTAATAATAATTAGGGCGCAAGCGCACAAACAACTCTGAGTGCACACAGAACACAGACTACGTCGTGTCGAGCGTCGTCTAGCTAGCTATGGAACGTTGGTAGTGTGAATGCCATGGTTGTGGCGAAGTCCCTTCTCGCCAGGAATAATTATAAGTGAAGAAAAAATAAATTCATTCTGAATAGAGCTTGACGATGGATTTACCTTAAGTGTTTGACTTATCAATTCTCTAGAATATTCTGAAATTGCTACCTTTTGTTTATAACAATATTTAAAGGAACATTACAGAATTGGTTTTTGCTAGCTGGCAGTGTAAGCACTTTATGTAATCCACCATATACATAAACTGACAAACCTGTAGAAGTTTGAGAACGATCGGCCATCTGGGTCACGAGAAAATAGTGAAAAACTGAATACACATTTGCATGTGTTATACAATGCATGAATAAAACGCTCATGAGCGATAAACTCTAATCGGAAATTAGTTTTATTTATTTCTCATCAAATATGGCATTTCAGACAGAAATATTTCTAGGGATGTTTTCTGCTATCATTATCATTAGACCGTGTAAGTTTTATGTAAATCTGTGATCATAAATTTTCTTTTTTAATTACCAGTTCTGTAACGTTCCTTTAACTTAGTCCTTGTTTGTTGAAGGTTTATAGGAACAGTGCAGGAATGATTTAATAATGAGGATATTGCTTTCAGTGGAGTTCATGGGAGTTAAAAGAAAAGTATACCTTTTGGTTTTAAAACCTTTCGATTGTTTTAATCCTATATAAGTTTAGATATTATACAATAAAACTAACCTGTGAAAAATTCATTTCAAAAGGTGTTCGCTTTTTTATATATTGCAGCTGAAAATCCGGAGCGAATAAATAATATGTCAACGCAGAAAGAATATCCGTAGTTGGAATACACAATCAGGGAAAAACTTTTTGCAGTAACCGTTTTTTCTCAGATTTAAATTTTTGGGGATAAAAACTACGTTACTTTAAAGTGAAATGTTTCTCGAAATGCTTTATACTGTCGAACGTTGCTGTAGGCCCCTACTTCTATAACAAATTAAAATAACGGCCCGGTCGCTTAATACGATAACGCATTGTTAAACAGACATACATTTCCACACTATGAACGTACAGTATAAGTAGGCTACAGTACAGTACATGTACTTGCAGGGCGCGTGGTATTTGAAACGCTCATTAAATGCAGCAACAAAAAAAATGCTGTTGAAAGTAGCATGTTGGAGTGATACGAACAGTAGGCTATACGAACAGTATACATGATCCACGTAAAACTCCATAATGGTTGGGACTACAATGGTCCCGGAAGTTCGAATGCGCGCGAGACTTGCACAGTCTCTTAGGTCAAATTTATATGAACATCGTTCGATATCTCAAAAATGTCTGCCACATTTTGATTGAATTATAGCTTTCTAGCTATTTAGTTCCCTTGTCAGTTCTTTTCACTCAATTAATAATGAGTTGCCCATAGCGTGTATCTTTTGTTTAGGGATGAGGCGAACAACGTATCTGTATTAAAAACAACTGACAAGCCCAACTTCCGTTGCAAATACCTTGCAGTCATATGCTAATGTTGTGACCGCTGACACAAACATACACTTTTTGGTTGGCCGGTCCTTCTAGCGGCGCGGCACTTGGTAAGGCCCTCCTATTGAATTTGAATGCGTGTTTTGAAATTCAATGAATTTCGGCTGAAATTGGCCGGAAAAACCGTTATAATGCATTGGTGGAATTACAAATTGAATGAGCCTTTGATAGCAAAATGATGAATTGTTCGGTCCGATGATCTGGGTGCTGTTGCAGGGCTAGGGCTGTTGCAGGGCTTGGTATAACAGTAGGCCTTGGCCTAATGTTAGGGCTGTTGAGATCACTCTTTACTAGTTGAGTTTGGAGGTTTAGGGCCGTCTGTACGAGATGATGGGTTTTCTTTGAATATGTGAAGTATGGTACTTGCTGCTACGAAAGCTCATGCAGTTTTGTAATAAAATTAGTTAGTCTTAAAGTGCTACCACTATCTACCTTCCTTGTTTTTTGGCCGGTCAGTGATAACATTTTGTGGTAGAATCACCTTTTTCTAAAGGCTGCAATTTAGTCCAAAATAGTCAAACCATAATAATAATAGTAGTCCAAACCTCCATGTAGGCTTACATACTGATTCTGTGTGCGTGTTCCCATTAAATCTACTTCCGATGCTCTATTCACTATGAAGGGCACTCAATAGTGTTCAATTTTAAATCATGCATGGCTGCCAAATTGGAAGTAGGCCTATTTTAACAACAACAAAATATTCATCTGTAGCTTTGTTTGTTGTCACAAAGAAGAAGGTCGTCGCACTCGCCATTGATTTGCAGATAAAGGTCCTAGTACTGGTAACTGTCACTGTTTTTTCCGTAAAAAGGTCGAATTCATCCACGTTTTGCGAGGTGACGAAATGGGTACCAACCGCATCTCTGGCCGCAGTATTCGCGAACGGCCATCAACCCTCAGAAATCTGAGAGTGACGATTCATGCATGAATCGTTTCTCAGATTCAGATGTTTTGGGGTGAACAATTTTTCCAAACCATATTACTTTGAAGAGAATAATTTCTCAAAAAAGTTTATACTATCAACAGCTGCAGTGCTTCCCACCAAGTGAGTTTTTATGGTAATTAACTTTTGGAGTAGGCCTACTTACCAATCTATGACCCCACCTTTTAACTTACATCACCCGACTAAACAAATTAAGGGTTTGTTTTCTCTCCGAAAGAATTTCCACAGAACTCTGCTAGCGTGAAGGGATAATGTGGGGTCCCAACCAAAGCACATAATTATAATTGCCTATAATAATTTACCCAGTTCACCTCACATCATCATCACAATAATCTTGGTCGCGCCATTTTGGGAATCATGTCCCTGCAGGCGAGTTAAGGCCGTAAGGCCAAACTGGCAGCTGCCGCTCGACTGTTGCTAAGGGTGTTGCTGAGGACGTCCTGTACTTCAACGCATTGTTATACATGGGGCATTGTGCCACGCGAAGAGTAAATCCGCAAGAGATAATCCCTATATTACGACTTTGTAGAATCAAATATATTTTACTGTAGATTTTCCTAGCAGTCTTTAAAGGCACAGGACACGTTTGGTAATTACTCAAAATATATTTAGGAATAAAAACTTACTTGGTAACGAGCAACGGAGAGCCGTTGATAGTATAAAACATTGTGAGAAACGACTCCTCTGAAGTAACGTAGTTTTTGAGAAAGAGGTAATATCTCACTAAAATATTCGAATCTGAAAAAGACTTCAGGCCTGAAGCCTTTTTCAGGCTTCTGAAAGCACACACATTGTGCGACAATTAAGGGTGTTTTTTCTTTCATTATTCTCTCGCTAGTACACACTAACCATGCATAGGGACTCCAACAACTCTGAACCATCAAAAACGGTTGCTATTTTGATGAGTTTATAAAAATAGATAAGATGATGTTGAAGTGTTTGACACTGATGGAATTAACTTGTTTTAATCCTAATGGCTTAGAGACTGTCTTTACAGACAATGTTACAAGTAAGTATACAACTTTTAACATACACTGTAGACATTGTATCACTTATTTATTGGGATACAACTTTTGACACACTGTCATTATTATAATTTAAGTGTATAATAAACATGCATGTTATTTTAAAGGTAGGGTCATAGATTGATAAGTACTCCAAAAATGAATTACCATAAACTTACTAAGTGAGAAGCACCGCAGCTGTTGACATCATAAACTATTTTGTAAAAGGATTTCTTCTAAGTAGTATCGTTTGGATAATTTGTTACCAAAAAAATTTTGAATCTGAGAAACGATTCATGGATTCGAAGTACTGTGACGGTTTTTTGGTGTTTTCGCAGCAAGTGGACACTTTATTAAGCTGAAACTTTCAAATGTAACTTTTGTTGAATCTTTCTTTATAATTTTGCCTGTAAATCAACATTACGTTGACAAAAAACAATCTATGACCCTATCTTTAACAGGATTCTCCCATGCACAAGCTAGCGCTTCGACGGGCCGATAAGCGGTTTTAAAAATCGTTTTACTAATTTCACACAAAAAATCAAGATAAAACCATTTATAATGATCCAGAATGCACATTAGGGCTTTTAAAACCAAGATTAACAATAAACACAAAATATAGAACATTCCGAATACCTCGATTGGTTCACTTCAGCGTCTTTTGGCAAAACTTTCAAAATTTGGGGTCCAGAATGCCCCACAGTTTTGAAAACAAAAACTTGGGGAGAACCATGTCTAATGCTAAAATATGTCAGAGGAGAAATTATAAAGTTATGTCTAGCTATGGCTGTGTCCGAATTGGTGGCTATACGGAAGTGGGATTTTGGGGTTTGATTTCCTGGGTGAATTAAGAGCAATTGTATTTTGGTGATTGTGAAGTAAAAGGTTCATTTTTGTAAGATGTGCATGAGGTGCACTGTGAAACGCGAGTTCTGAGATCACTGGGGAAGAGTAAACCTCAGTATGAGTGGACAAGAGTCAGATGGGGTCACCTCAAGGATTGAGGTTGGCCAGGCTTCTTTTCGTGAAGAACTGATAGCTCCAGAATGAAGAATCAGTAGTTAAAATTGGAGAGAGAGCGTCTCGCCGCGGTTGAGGTTGAGACCTTGGAAAAGAAGGCAAAGCCTGCAGGCACTGATGAGGTTTACCCTAAGAGAGAGGTTGACCCTGATATATTTTTTAAGATGCCCGAAGATACCTCTGGGTACGCCTCATTAAAGGCAAGGCAAGTTGCCGGTGTTGGCATGTCACCTGAGTTGCTTGGAAGAGGGACAAGGCTGGTTGAGAGAACACCTCAATTGAGATCTACTCCATTCTCAGAGCCTATAGTCCGAGTACGAACCCATTTGTTGGCCCTGAGGTTGATGATGCTGGGCAAAGAGGTTTACACAGTGAGGTGTTGAGCTTTCTGACTCGTCCTGCTGTGGAGAGAAGTAGCCAATTGAGTAGTGAGGTAGATAACAAAAAAACTCATCATGGGTCCATGGCCACTTAAAAGAGAGAAGACGTTAGTGGGTGATCAGGTGTCGAGTAAACCTCAAGATGAACCTCAGGAGCAAAGGGCGCGCCGCCCTACTATCAACCCCGACAGGTATAACGGCAAGGTGTTGTGGAACGATTACCGCAGACACTTTGAGGCCTGTAAAAAGGTTAAAGAGTGAAGAGCAGGCAGCCGAGTGTTTGACTGCGAGCCTTCAGGCTGATGCGCTCCGGATCCTTGGTATGGAGCTCAGAAGAAGTTCACATCCTATAATAAACTGGTGAAGATCTTAGAGCGGAGATTCGGCCCTGGTCAACAGGCCGAACATTATTTGGTATCTCACGACACGCTACGACACCGGAGACAAGGTGCGAAAGAAACTCTTCAAGAGTTGGGATAGGCGGTCTGAGATTTGACCGTGAAAGCCTATCCTGAGATTTCCGAAAAAGGCAAGCGAGTGCCTCGGGAAGAACCATTTCATTGATGCGAAGATACCATGCGTACAGAGAATGCGGGAACACAAAGGCGGTAGCTGCAAGAGGCACATGGACGGACTCGAGAGTGCCTCAAGCAGAGTGCCAGATGCCAAAAGCGAAACTATGACCTAAAGGCTCATGTGGATCTTTTCAGGAGGGTCAATTTGTCTGGCTATTAAATAAGTTGAGGAGGAAAGGCAAATGCCCAAAGTTGCAACTCCGCTGGGAGGGGCCATACCTGATTGTGAGAAAGCTATCAGATGTGACATACAGAGTGTAATTGAAGAAAGGGGGTAAGGCTTTAGTCGTCCATGAGGACCGACTGAAACCTTAAAGTGGTGAAAGTTTGGACTTATCGGCCTAAACAGCCAGCGGAGGTCCCGGTGAGTGATGAGGAGCCTGTGGAGGTTTTTGTGTTGATTGGGAGAGAGATCACATATGAGATTGGAAAGGAAGTTAGTAGAGAGTCAGAGTTGAGTGTCCAAAAATCAGAGGTTGGCAGGAATGACTCGAACGAGGTAGAGAGTTGTGCAAATGAGTACAAGAGGGAGGTTCCTACTAGGTACCCCCGGAGGAAATACAAACTTCCTCTGAGGTTTAGAGACAGTTACTAACTGAAATTCTTTCTGTTCTGTTTCCTGCTGCATGAAATGGGTTTCAAATGCTACACCTGCCGACGGACCTTCGCCACTAAACAAGGTCTGTGGCGACACAAGAATTTTGTCCATGGTCCGCCGAGTTTCTCCTTTGTGGAAGGTGCGTCTTCCAAGATAAGAGGTGAGATAACCATAAGAGGCATTATCGCCGCTGCCAAGCCCAGCACCAGGAGGAATTTGAGTCCATCCTGATTCAGGTTTTTCTGACATTGTGGGCGTATGGGTGACTATTGATAACAACAACGTTGATAGTTATCCGTACAAACTTAAGCGCCAGGACACGGCTGTCACATCCTCCGTGCAGAATGGCGTTAGGATAGAGACCCCAAGTGCTGCCCTGCTTGAAACCAACTTGACAGCAATTGTTGGAGCAAAATACAACAGTGCTCAGCTAAAGACATCTCACAAAAGTAAACTTCCAAGTGAGTTTTTGGTTAATGACCACAAGAACATCCTGGTCCGTAAAGTTCAAGTGTCGGGAGAAAATGGCTGCTTCATTTGTTTTCAAAGAGCACGTCTTAATGTAAAGGCAAGATTGAAATGTCAGACAATGTCGCTGCATTATTCAGGAATGCAGTTTTTATCGATCCGTCGCTTGGCAGCGCCCAGGCACAAAGCAGAGCCAGCGTCAACGACTTACTTCTCCAGAAGGAATTACTGCAGCTTTACCGCCTTAAAAAGAGATACCTCACAGTCGATGACTGCTCCAATCTACCGGCCCCTAAGAATGTAGATATTGATGGGGGAAAGAGCGACCACATAAAAGAACTGAATTACAGACAGTTGCAATTTCACAGAATGTTGCAGACGTGATCACACCAATATGATGGTGATTTTTTCATTATGATGACACGCTACGAGTACGCCGAAGTCTATACTGGACTGTCATTAAGGATGCTTTCCTAATGATGCAACTCTACAAAAGAACATTCAACTCAACTGACCTCTTGATATTTGACGCTCACCCACAGACAAAACTCGATGAGATTTTCGATGGAGGGATCAGGCAGGGGATCCGTCCGAAAGACTTGAACTGTCCAACTAGTTTCAGGAACTTATAGTCCAATGTTTCCAACGAGGGAAACGCCCTGTTCTGGGAAAGATTATTCACCCTTTACCTCATGAGAATGAATTCAGAAGTCAAGCTAGGGCGGCAATGAAAATTGAACTTCATCCACTGGCAGATCGCAGAAGGCGTTGCATGGAGAATCAACCCAACGTGCTATATTTGGTGCAGGAATTACATTGCACATCAACGAAACCCAGCAGGCGCGGTTGCAAGAAAAATTTCCAATGAAGACGGTCTGTTGAACAAAACAAGAAGTCACTTCCCGAAATACAGCGTCATCGAAGAACAATTCGATAAGTACCAAGTGAAGAAACAGCTGAAGGTCTGAGGTCATGGGTTACGTGGGCATCGTGATCAGCATGCATGGAGGAGCTTTCGGCTTTGTCCTTTTCATGCAGGAGGGATCGGGATTTTTTTGAGATGTGGCCAAAGGGTCAACAGGGAAATTGGAACATGGAGTATCTTGCCGAACGCAACCGGCTTTATTATAAATCCTGGCAAAACACCATTGATAAAAATGAAAACAGGAAGGAGAAAAAGACTAAAGTGTGCACTGAAATTTATGAAAAAGGTGGTGGAAGAGTTAAGTGAAAGTGTTTGCAGAAAATACATGAAAGATCCATTGTAGGGAGTATTTTAAAGTTCTACCATCAAGGCCAAGTTTTATGGCACTGCTTACCATGGAATTCTGAGCTTACGTCACCCTATAAAGTGCAGGATTCTACGGGCTGTAAGCGTAGAATTCTGCGGTAAACAGAGGCATGGAATTGGGCCCATGTATTTATGAAGCGAATGGTAGCACATCACAAATACACAATGAAGACGAACTGTTGAACAAAACAAGAAGTCACTTCCGAAATACAGCGTCATCGAAGAACAATTCGATAAGTACCAAATGAAGAAACAGCTGGAGGTCATGGGTAACGTGGACATCATGATCAGCATGCATGGAGCAGCTTTCAGCTTTGTCCTTTTCATGCAGGAGGGATCGGGAGTTCTTAAAATGCCTTGTGCCTAGGAAAAAAGTTTCAGTTCTTCTAGCTGAAAGAGTTAATAGAAATCTGTTCCCAATTTGAATAAAATATGTTTATTTTTGAATGAAAATGTATATAATGTGTTTTTTCCCCAAAATTTTCATTTTAATAAAAAAGGTTCCGTAATATTCCAAACGTTTTTAGTTCTTGTAAGATAACACAATTTGTTAAAATGAAATATCATCATTTTTTAACTTGTATTTTTGAAGCTTTCCAAATATGTATATTCTGAACGAGTTCTTCATGATTTACAAGCATCGTGTTTGTTTTAACTTAATACTTTTTAATTAATTAAAAGATTACATTTTTAAAGAGTTACAGTTATTAATGCATGCATGTTAAAGGTATTATGCAGGATTTTTAAGGATAAAAAACATCATTGTTTAATTTCAGTCTGAAAGCTTACTGATTATGAAGTTCACTACAGCAATTCTTTCAGTCAAATGTTTCCCTCTGAAATAAAATCATATTCGAGAAAACTGTATCTGAAAACCTAAAAAATAAAATGCAACAGCTGATTTTGGTTGTTACAACCAAAATTTAAGGATCACAGAAATAAAATTGTAATGGCTACGGAGATGATAAAATATGGTATTTTTACTAGTAATTAAATAAAAAATTATCGAACTTTAGCGCGGTTTTGATAATTTCAATATGGTGGCCCTGAAGGGACATCAAACATTTATATTTAAGTGAATATTTACGTAAATATATCATCAAATCATCCAATGTTGCAGGAGTTGTAGTTCTGGGTGACAACTATACAAGAGTGCCAACAACTTGTTCCTTAACGACCACATCATACGACTGACACCAAGAACATCTCTGGAAAAATTTCAGGAGACGGGATTCACAGACGAGGTATTTTGTTTCCAGATTCCAGTAGTTACAATAGTTCTGAGTTTGCGTTCTCTCCTCCTAAAAGAAATAGTATAAAACATTACAAGGCTGTTTTCATCGCAACAATACTTCCAGCATCAAGAGATGTACACACAACAAACATGGTGCTTATAATTTCAATAATAGAAACTGCACAATGTATACATTTGGTTCTCAATACGCTGTTACAGCGCGAGAAACAAACTGATATGCTCACAACTTTTGTACATTTGAATTGAAATGAATAAAATTTGAATGATAAAAGTTCATAGTGTTGTTAAGGTTTGTAAACTACTAAGGTTTGTAGAACTTTAAAGTAGGCTCGGTGTTTGCAGAAAGAAACTTGCCTTGTATGAGGCATGTGGGCTTTCTGAGGTGTACTCAAATATTCTGATGGGGAGTTTGAGGAATCAGGTGTATAGCCTGGCGACTCTGGCTGCTACTGCATCATTTCATCACCTGAAGATTCCGAGCTGCTCTCGGCTGGCTTATCGTCAGGGATCTTGCAGATAATTCCAGTAGGCCCTACTACTTGTTGTTGACTGACAATGGACTCCTTTATCAACCATTCAACTGCTTGGACTCCTACAGTTCAAGAAAATGTAAATTGAAATGTGTAAACTAATTTAATTTGTTAACACGAATACAGGATATGGCCGAACACTAACACTTTCAACACAATGCACACTACCATATAACTAAAGGGAATATTTACTGTCATTAAGAAGATTAATCCCCTAAAAAAAAGCTTTAGAAAACCAAATTTGTCAAGTTTTTCTTGACACTTTGGTAGCGGTTTACGTTTGATCCTTGTGGCTATACTTTATCAATCTGTGTATAGCAACTGAAACTGTAAAGTATCCAATACTTTCAGAATGGATGGGCTTCATTGCGGGCTGCAGGGTGGACGTCGAAATTGGATCCCGCAAATAATTTATTCATTTAAAATGAGTTGCACTTCGAAACCATTCTGTTTAAAGACTTTGCTTTCTTATGAGAAATGCTTGTAGACATGACACATACAGGCCCATGTGTTGCTTGTATCGGATCATTCTGGTAATACTGACAATCACTAATAAAATGTTAAGGAAATTATTACTGAAAAATATGTTAAGAACAATTTACACAGTAATACAAACATTGAACAATGTTTTACTGTCAAAGTCCAGAGGCTAATTTATGTCCGAAACTCAACTTTAGTTTTTACAAAAGGGGGTCATCAGCAAAGCAACAAACAAAGATGTGTCTCACCATCATGTGTTTACCATGTCCAGTTGACTCAAGATGACTTGGGTCTGTCCATTGCTCGCCGTCAGTACTCGCTCCGTCAGCTGATGAGATGCATGTCCTCCGACACTTCAGGGGAACTCTAGAGGAGTTCACTCAGCAGCATCTACAGCAGAATTGTTGCAGGATTTGAATATTTGTATGGTTTGACAAAATAATACAAAACGGGGGAGACCTCGGACACAGGGGGGGGGGGAACCATGAAGAGGCCTGGCAAGGTAAGGGAGAGCTTTTGAATAAAATGGCACAAGTGATCGAAAACAAAACAAACATTACGACTCGATGTGGTTCAGGAGATATGATTTTTTTAAGTAATAAGCATTGAATTGTGACACCTGATGACGTCACGATGAAAAAATGTTTTTCGTACTAACAAATTTTATAAGGTACAATATGGTATGTAACTTTTCCCCACCTGATGCCTTTTAACGATAACCAAACGTACGTAGGAATTGCAAATATTGTTCATGCACAAATCGTAAGGGCTATACACTAACTATAGGTCTTCTCTCGGTTAACATTCCAATATCAAGGTAATCTCCGACGCCTTGCCGTGATTGCGCAATCAGCAAACTAGCCATGGTGTCCGATTAGTCACTCAATCGTAAATTATCTTGGAAATACTTTGATTCGTTTTAATGGCCTGGAATAACTCTGAGTAAAAGCATTTGTGTTTTCAAAATGATTTGTGTATTTATAGGTAACTAAAATTGAACATATTTTGAAAAGAAGTGTTTTTTGACCAATCAAATACAGTTTTCAGTGAGCCATGGGTTTTGTACACACATACAAAACGCACAATAAATGATGTCATGGTGACGTCGTCAAGGGTTTTAGGCCGATAAAAGGTTATACAGTATCCCACAAGTGTATTATCATTTCATTTCATTTCATTTCAGTTATTTTGTTTTGGTTGTGAAGCCACAGACTCTCAGAAAAGCGAACTTAACCACTGTACTATCCAAGAACCCAAATGGAGAGAAGACAAGGAAGGAAGTTTCAGTTTTAGATGTGGGATGAAAACCAAAGATTGACCATTCCAAGGAAAACCCACGCAGTCAGGTAGGTAAGATACTACGCCAACCCGATCGAGAGAAAAAAAATTGATGATCGGACTTATACTTTTTGAGATATGGTGGTCTCAAGATTGCCTATTAAACATCATGTCATTATAACTAAAGTAAAGTAACTAATTATTTTAAACTAATAACAATAAGCGACAACTTCATAACCTAAGCTTAAATAATACGATACAGGATCTGGGTTTTTTTGTACTGAGCATTTTGAACAAACAACCGGTACAGCATCAAACGTGAATACGGTAAAAAGGGTTTTGGCCAACGTAAAGTCAATGGATTTCTCTCGTCACAACTATAGGCCTATGTTGTAAAAAAAAGTTCAAAAGACGTTGCGGTGAGCTATTTGCAACGTTTTTATCATTGTTATGTGTTCTCTGATGTTATAATTTATGAAATTTTGAGAGTTGAGAAAGTTAGTAGCTTTCATTTAAGGTAGGCCTATATTGCACACACAAACAAAAAAAGCCAATGATTAGTGGTAGTTATTAAAAAAGGTAAAAAATAGGGAGACCGCCAACATAGGGCTAGATAGCTCAGTTGGTAGAGCGCCGGCACGTGAATCCGGAGGTCGTCGGTTCAAATCCGCTCTAGTCAATTTTTCTCTGTTCAACCCCAAATCATTTAAACATGTACCCAGTCAGTTTCCCTTGTGGTTTATGATTTGATATCTGAAATAAAAGTTGCATCCCCTTAAGGTGACCCCCTGGCTGCCGCTTCCCAGGTTGTATCGTAAATTTGGGTGTGACCCCTGGCTACACGGCAGTTAACGGTTGTATGGCTTCTGACTGGCACCCCCCCCCCTATAGTAAAGATATTGACAAAATAGGGAGACCGCCAACATAGCTCAGTTTGTAGAGCGCCGGCATGTCAATCCGGAGGTCGTTGGTTCAAATCCTGCTCTAGTCAATTTTTCTCTGTTCAACCCAAAATCATTTAAAAATGTATCAGTCAGTTTCCCTTGTGGTTTATTATTTGATATCTGAAATGAAAAGTCGCATCCCCTTAAGGTGATCCCCTGGCTGCCGCTTCCCAGGTTGTCTCGTAAACTTGGGTGTGACCCCTGGCTACACGGCAGTTAACGGTTGCATAGCTTATGACTGGCACCCCCCTAACAAAGATATTGAGAAAATAGGGAGACTGCCAACATAGCTCAGTTTGTAGAGCGCCGGCATGTCAATCCGGAGGTCGTTGGTTCAAATCCCGCTCTAGTCAATTTTTCTCTGTTCAACCCCAAATCATTTAAAAATGTACCCAGTCAGTTTCCCTTGTGGTTTATTATTTGATATATAAAAAAGTTAAGGTAAGATTTTTTTTAAAGTGATAATGTGGTGAGAACTATCATTCACTATCTAAGTCTGAATCCGATATGCTGCAATCACGCGCTTGTAGGATTTGTCTGGCGATCAATTACATTACTGCTTCTTATGACGGTTGCCCGGTGTTGTTATCGGGGCTTTTTATTTAGGTACCTGTTCGGGGCTACATGTTTTAAGGCTTCATATGTACAAATCTGTTGCTATACATAGGTCCTGTCTACATTTAGGTTCACGGTTTCGGCCAAAGGGTTTAGTTACAATTCGGTCCAGGCTACATTGAGGGCCCAGCTTTATTTCGGTCTCGGGCAAACGATAGCACAAACGATAGCAGATCAAATCTGACCAAGGTCACATCCCGGTGAAAAGTACCGGTTCAGTAACTTTCGGTGTGAAATCTCCTGCAAGCTTTCCCAGTTGTCAAATCTGAAAAGGAGTGCCATCGAAAAAGTCATTTATCGTTTGAACTTTTTGAACTTTTTCAAAAGAAACCTCAGCTATGGTCTATAACGAACTCTTTACAAAAATGCTTTTGAAAACTCATAAAAACTGCAAGGTAAGGTGAGGATTTTTTGTACAATGACTTAGTTCGTGTTTGCTGATGCAAAGAACAAGTCATTGAAAGAAACACCGGCGTATCACAAAGGACTTATACGTGCGTGTGTAACAAGTAAACATAAATCAATCAAGCATGAAGATTGACCCCCCCAAAATAAAAGTATTTCTATACGATCAAAGGGTATCAGTACAATTGTTTCTCCCGATACGACGTTGGTCCGTCACACACGTTAATTTACATGAAAAGACTGAAAATGAAAGAAATGGGGAGCTGGTTGCTGTTCACGAATAGCTTGTTTGCAATCTTTCAGTTATACATCAGAATGAATAAAATATACAATAATACAGAAATAACTAAATAACTGATATAACTAACTCCTTTTTCCATAGACCCAACTATTATGGAACACCTGTTCACTGTGTTACGCTGTTCTTATGAAGTAACGTTAAAATATGTATTGAGCAAAGACAAATGAGTGGGACTCCAGTGAGTAAAGCCTTATCACTTTACCAAAATAATTATGTGAAAGTTGTTTATTATAAACAAAATAAACCAGTATTTGTAACACTATTAGTTTTCCCATAACAATGCATTAAATTAGTATGGCTAATACAAAGAGCCTGTAAAAGACACATTGCTTCAAAACTGATGGCCAACTACATTGTCCTATAAACACTAATGAAGAACCTTAACTTTGTACACTCATGGCCACAACTACCCACACTTGCTTGTAAAAGACACATTGCTTCAAAACTGATGGCCAACTACATTGTCCTATAAACACTAATGAAGAACCTTAACTTTGTACACTCATGGCCACAACTACCCACACTTGCTTGTAAAAGACACATTGCTTCAAAACTGATGGCCAACTACATTGTCCTATAAACACTAATGAAGAACCTTAACTTTGTACACTCATGGCCACAACTACCCACACTTGCTTGTAAAAGACACATTGCTTCAAAACTGATGGCCAACTACATTGTCCTATAAACACTAATGAAGAACCTTAACTTTGTACACTCATGGCCACAACTACCCACACTTGCTTGTAAAAGACACATTGCTTCAAAACTGATGGCCAACTACATTGTCCTATAAACACTAATGAAGAACCTTAACTTTGTACACTCATGGCCACAACTACCCACACTTGCTTGTAAAAGACACATTGCTTCAAAACTGATGGCCAACTACATTGTCCTATAAACACTAATGAAGAACCTTAACTTTGTACACTCATGGCCACAACTACCCACACTTGCTTGTAAAAGACACATTGCTTCAAAACTGATGGCCAACTACATTGTCCTATAAACACTAATGAAGAACCTTAACTTTGTACACTCATGGCCACAACTACCCACACTTGCTTGTAAAAGACACATTGCTTCAAAACTGATGGCCAACTACATTGTCCTATAAACACTAATGAAGAACCTTAACTTTGTACACTCATGGCCACAACTACCCACACTTGCTTGTAAAAGACACATTGCTTCAAAACTGATGGCCAACTACATTGTCCTATAAACACTAATGAAGAACCTTAACTTTGTACACTCATGGCCACAACTACCCACACTTGCTTGTAAAAGACACATTGCTTCAAAACTGATGGCCAACTACATTGTCCTATAAACACTAATGAAGAACCTTAACTTTGTACACTCATGGCCACAACTACCCACACTTGCTTGTAAAAGACACATTGCTTCAAAACTGATGGCCAACTACATTGTCCTATAAACACTAATGAAGAACCTTAACTTTGTACACTCATGGCCACAACTACCCACACTTGCTTGTAAAAGACACATTGCTTCAAAACTGATGGCCAACTACATTGTCCTATAAACACTAATGAAGAACCTTAACTTTGTACACTCATGGCCACAACTACCCACACTTGCTTGTAAAAGACACATTGCTTCAAAACTGATGGCCAACTACATTGTCCTATAAACACTAATGAAGAACCTTAACTTTGTACACTCATGGCCACAACTACCCACACTTGCTTGTGATCTCTATACCTATAGGCACATGCACGAACACGCACACCCACACAGGCAAGTTCTTGTTTTACTTATAATAGCTGACCTTATTAGTGGCATGGTTATGCTTATATCAACAGTATAATGTACATCCAGTGTACTGCCTGGAAAGTTTCATTGGCTAAACTTTCATCCAATGCTACCAAGTATCTTACACAATTCAATCTACCTAAATACACATGGCTTTGGTGGTTGTGCTGAGAAATCCAAACTAATTCTAAATCAAACTTTCAACCTTGTTTCTCACCTCTATGAAACTTAGCAAAACTTGCCATGAATTATTATATTTTCTAACTACTCAAAAATCAAATCATCTAATCTAAATATCAGAATATCATTGCAGAATATACTTTCACAAACAATAACAGAAAATATCAGTGTCAACAGGAAATGGGTTGATAAGTGGTAACTTCAAAAATTAATTACCCTTACCAAATAGATCAACTCAAGTCATCTACACTTCAAGCAATTGATAATGTGAACAATGGGAATAAGTGATTGGTACCTAGATGTAAAAAGAAAGAAATTAGTACATACCTATATTGGGCAAAGACAAAAGAGTGGAACTCCACTGAGAATAGCCTTATCACTTTGCCAAAATATGTGAAAGTGAATAGACGCACTCACATGTGTAGCCCTGGCCCTCTGGTATCTCTGGACAATACCAATTTTTATGGGGGTGTCGCATTATAAAAATTACATATTCTGGGAGGGGCTCTACAACTAGCAATAGACTCTGCAAGTCTGGCTTGCATTCGAACTTCCGGGACCATTGTGGTCCCAACTATTATAGAGTTTTGCGTGGGCGAGATTTTTTTCCGTCAATTATTCAAGTTTAACTTAGTTAATGCCCATGAAAATGATATGTTATTGGGAATTGAATACTTAGTGATAAAAAAATATGAAAGTAAAATCAATTCATCAATATAACGAAGAAAACCCGAGAAGTAACCTCAGCTTCCGGTTACTGTAAAAAATTAAGAATTTTTTTGCTCACCTCCGATCACAAAACTTATGTAAACGCTTGTTTTGGATGGGGAAATGATAATTGCCAGATGCTGTAATTGCAACGCGAAGCCTTTTCATTGCAGTCTTTGGTTGTTGTAGACTTGATTCAAGTCTCTCGTGCGAGAGGTCCCCAAGCATATCGCGCCAACTAGCAAACAAGCCGTACAGTGCGCGCTCGCCGTCAAAATGTGGTCCCGAGAATGGGACTTGACGAGGTCGTTTCTTAGGCCCATGTCACACGAGGCAATTTACAGGCAACCAGTTCCAAGCAATCTCCATGAATCAGAGGCATTTACATTTGAATGTTCACATAATTTTTTCGGGGATCGTAAGACACTGTTTGAAAAATTACTCATGTGCTACCAAAGTGGTCCTGTAGCATGCACTGCATTTGGTTGCCTCCAAGTTGCCTGTAAAAGTTGCCTCGTGTGACAGGGCCCTTACACTGCACGTTGTTATTGGAAAATCTCCCCAAATGGGGAGATGAACAAAACCAATGGGAGCGTGGAAGCGCTGCCCGCCGGTAAAATATTCATTACACTCTGTGACATCACAGTGCAAGACATTGTAAGTGCACGCGTCTAAACGCGGTGACACGTGGGGGGCGGGCAAACTCATCAGCAGGCAAACAAAACCGACCCAAATGTATGTTACCACATATTAACTTAAATTTTAATGAACATTCAGTGCTGTCTTTTTATAATTAATTGGTTATTCAAAAATGTATTTCAATCCTCATCTAAGTACTTAACCCCCACAAATAACAAATGAACGAGTCTTCTTTTTGAATGCGTTTGATTGGACAACACGTATAACGCAGCAAGTTTACATATTCATAAGTGAATACATTTACATATCAGGCGACTGCGGCATCGTCAAGTCCCTGTCCCGCGTGCGGAACAGGTTGGGGAATGCAGACCACCATCACAAAACATTAGTTTTCTGGCGATGGCACGGGATTGGGACTTGAGTCAAGTCTATGGTTGTTGAGGCGTCAGCGTCCTCTATAAACTGCGTCACGCGTCAATTTTACGCCCGTGTGACCATCGCGAATCCACGTGGTTTCTAAAAAGTTAAGATCTATTTGATCCTTGTCCCAGAGTTTTAATTTTGTTTCAATAATAGTTAACACATTATTTGTGTATTTATTATAAAAGCTAAAACTACTTAATATAAATTGTAATTAGAATTTTTGTTGTTCAGATTTTGTCATTAGATATCATTTAAAACAAAGATTCGATTTCGGAAAAAAATGTTCTTCGTTTGACGTGTTTTCTCGTACCGATGCGCGCGAGACTTGCACAGTCTACACTCATTATGCACATAAATCACCATGCTTAAGAAATGTGTTTGTACTGGACAAATAAACCCGTCGAACCTACTCCATAAACCAAAACAAAGAAACACATTAGAGATAGTCACAAACTAGACATTAGGTGTTTGTGAACAAACACAAAGCTGTTCCGTGTTGTTGTACTCTGATTAATCGCTCCGGAGCTTTAAAGTAAGGCTGACTTTGAGATAGACCCTTGACCTCTGATAGGCCCTATTTTTACTTAGAGTGTGTCTAAAAACCTAAGCCTGATCTTAGAGGCACTGAACACGTTTGGAAATTGTCAAAGACCAGTGTTCTCACTTGGTGTATCCCAACATATGCATAACATAACAAGCCTGTGAAAATTTTGGCCCAATTAGTCATCGAAGTTGCAAAAAAATGATGAAAGAAAACACATCCTTGTTGTACAAATTTGTGTGCTTTATATAGGAATAAAAACTTCTTGCAAGAAGTGTTGATTATTTTAGTGAGAAATTACCTCTTTCTCAAAAACTACGTTACTTCAGAGGGAGTCGTTTCCTACATTGTTTTATGCTATCAACAGCTCTCCGTTGCTTGTTACCAAGTAAGTTTTTATGCTAATATTTGTTTTGAGTCATTAGTACGATACCTTTAAATCTGATACTGACTAAAAAAACCTTTTTCAAACCGGAGCCTGAGTCTGACCATAAATTTTACCTTTATTCTAACTGAACAACCATGTGCTATATGACTCTAATTCGTACCCTAATCCCTCCTGGTTTAGGAGATATGATTTTTTTATTTGAACTTCTTGTTTGGACCAAAAGGAAAGGTCAAAGTGGGTCAACTTTTTAAATATAATGTCAAATGTCCAGAAAGCTACCAGACAGCACAAACATTACGGCTTTATAGACGATGTGACCTCTGACGTCATTCGAAAATCATAACATGATGCGCGCGCATGTCGCCGGGCAAAACCTTTGTGTACTGACAGCCAGCTATAAAGGACACGCAACGTTACCATGGGTACGCGTCTTCTTGCCCGGCGGAAACATGACTTTTGTCAACAGAGGGCGGTTTGAATGTAAACAGGGTCACATCGTCTATATAACACTTAGTTCAGGAGATACGATTTGTTTAACTTTAGAGCTTCCTGTTTGGACCGGAAGGAAAGGTCAAAGTAGGGTCATGTTTTTAATAACATTTCAAAGCTGTCATAAGCTACAACACGGCACAAAGGTTATGAATTTATGACATGTGTTTCAGAAAATTTGATTTTTCTTTTATTTGAAGTTCATGTTTGGACTGGAATGAAAGGTCAAAGTGGGGTCATGTTTATAAATTATTTGTCAAATATGTCAAATGTTACAAGACAGCACAACAATATGACTTTTTGACATGAGGTTCAGGAGATATGATTTGTTTGCTTTTAGAGCTTCCTGTTTGGACGGGAAGTAAAGGTCAAAGTGGTCATGTTTTTCGAACAAAATTTCAAATATGTCAAATGTTACAAGACAGTACAATCATTACGAATTGATGAAATCTGGCTCACAGGATGATTTTCTGAATTTTAGAGCTTCCTGTTTGGACCGGAGGTAAAGGTCAAAGTGTGACAATCTTTAAAATGAAATGCCACAAGTGTTGTAACCTACAAGACATCACAAACATTACGAATTTTTGACATCTGGTTCAGGAGATAAGATTTTGTTTACTTGTATAACTTCCTTTTCGGACCGGAAGTAAAGGTCAAAGTGGAGGTCACCTTTTCAAGTGAAATGTCACAAGTGCTGTATGCTACAAGGCATCACAAACATTACGACATTTTGACATCTGGTTCAGGAGATATGACTTTTTGAATTTTAGAGCTTCCGTTTTGGACCCGAATAAAGGTCAAAGCGGGGCCTTTCTTCTTAATAAAATGTCACAAGTGTTCTGAGCTACAACACTGAACAAACGTTAAGACTCGTTGACATGTGGTTCAGGGAATATGATTTTTTAAAGTAATAAGCATTGATTTACCGTAATTTTACACCTGATGACGTCATGATGAAAAAATTGTGTTTTTCAAACTAACAAATTTTATAAGGTAGTCCATGAGCCAGGTGCTGAAATTTCACATATTGGTACCAACTCGAGGGACTAATTCTAATATCACTTTTCTTGTTGCAAATAATCCATAACTTACCATAAATTATAGCCTGTAATTTTTTAAAAGATTTCTACCAGTTTTCGAAAGATTTTCACTGTAAAATCTGAAACCTAGCCTCATCCGTTACTGATAAGTCAACGGCCGTTTAGATATTAATAATTTTTTAAGCCCATGTGTTTGCATGGGGAGAGAATAATTTGAGTGTGGAGCCGTTGTATTTGTCGCTTTGACGCCTCTCAAAAAAACAGATCGTCAGCCATCTTGTTTTCGCTTTGGCGACAAAATGTCGACAGTTTACAGTTGATTTTAGACCTTTACGAGTAAACAATCAATGTTTGTATATTTTAAAGCATAGAGGTAAGCTGTTTTTTATATGGCTGTTGATTAAAAGGAGGGGGAAAATGCTCATTGAGTCAAAAAACCAGTACGAACGTGCCGTGATTATGTGATGCCCCGTCTGCCCAAGTGACCGAGGTCGGTGACGATCTAGATCAATGCTGTTCACATTTTGAAGTATAATTGTGGTACTGTAACAATACCTGGATTTCAGAGATGTAATACACAGAAAATTTGTAAATTTCATTAATTATGAATGACACAAAAAGGCCGACCCAAGAGTTTAGCATGCAGTTTTGGTCGGTCCG
Organism: Plazaster borealis; assembly: GCA_021014325.1. NCBI lineage: Eukaryota > Metazoa > Echinodermata > Asteroidea > Forcipulatida > Labidiasteridae > Plazaster > Plazaster borealis. Next base: position 32,550,778 of record CM037474.1, on the reverse strand, counting down.
CCGTGGAGGGCAACGCATTAAGACCTGTATAAATTATTTTATTTTATTTTTGTATTACTATTTTCGGGGGGGGGGGGCCTACTTCTTGATTTTAAGTTTACGATGTTATTTTATTTTTAAAACAATATAACATGGGGTTTTTTCCCAATTGATAGTTGTTGTTGCATAACCCTTGACACTGTGATGTAGTGACATTTTAAAAGGGCGAGCAAAAATTGCTGCGCTGCTCATTTGCACAGTCACTTTCTTTTTATCGTTTTCCCAGGCTTTAGGATTCGATTCCCTCTGAAATTAAATATATCGGTGTTTTTAGCATTCACTATTTTACTAAATTACTTAAAAATCATCTACCTTCGCCGGTCAGTGGCTCCCCTGACAAGAAATTAGTGAGGGGTTGCATGCAGGGAACTTTTTTTTTCTTTTTTTTTCTGTTGTCTTTTTTAATACTATAGCCTTCTTCCACTCTTTTTCTTTAGATTTTTAGTGGTAAAAGAAAACAGTTCTAGCGCAATTTGTATTCTTTTCTTTTATATGTACGTTGTTTTACAGCTATATAAAATACCACAGACAGTAAAAAATGGTAAGGGGCACCCTCTGTCATCCCCACCCCACCCCTATACGGTTACGGTAGGCCTGCACAGATTTTGTGGTTTTTCTCCCTCAACCCACTTTTCTTTGTCAGAAGTATTTAAAGCACTTCTAGGGAGACCTAACAAAAAACAGAGAACGCATCTGAACTCTCTCCAAAGTGTATTGTTGATTCAGTTGGATAAGACCGGCACCACACAGGTGCTGCATACTCAAGTAATGACCAACTAATTGTAATAAAACCTGCACCACGACCTTCTCTAAACTGTTACTTTTGCAGGTTTGGTGTAACGCATGTAATTAGTGTTAATTGACGATTGATGACCTCTAACGACAATACCTTTTAGACCCCTTTCTAATTTTTCTATAATTTTATGTGGCAGCCGCAAGATTATAAGTGGCGGCCGACAGATAATTGTGGGGCGTGCGGCGGGTGCCAGATATTTATGTGGCGTTCGCCAGATAAAGGTTACAAACAAATGCTTACGGGCTTGTCAAAAAGAAAGTTCACCTCTTATCCCCTGGCACTATTCGACTTCCAATATAACAATGTGCAATATTAGTTTATGTATACTTTTTGAACGCTTACTGTTTCTATTGTAAATTCTACTCTGAACTTTACTTATTAAATTTAGTCTACGGACTGTTCTGCAGTTGTAATTTGTTATTGTACAAATTTACCAAGTTGAACTATTTTAAGTCTCATTTTCCATTCCACTCGGGTACATCTATTTCCCCTCATGTGATGATATCAAAACAAATTGTGCAGTGAGGTGTTATTAAACTTTATTTACGATTATTTTGTTTGTCATTGTGCGGTACCTTTTCGCAGTACCGTAGTTCAAGGCTTTTCGTGACGTGTGATTGTGCCTTTGTTAACGTGTTTGCATGGGAGTTTCTCGACTAGCCTATGTGACCTTTATTGTGTGGGATATTTTCAGGGGTTGTGAGGGAAAAGTGTTTACATTTCGCCACTATGTGAGCCATCGCGTGCAAAGCCTCAATCTTTCCCAAAGTTTCGAAGAAAAACCCCCCACTATTTATAAATATTTTGCTCAGGTTGTTTACGTTTTCACGGTTATAGTCATTTTTTCTCTTGCCTTTAAAGCATGAGAAAGCAAGATTGGGTTCTAATTCCTTTGTCAATTATATCTGACAAAAAACTTCGATTCTCATGACGAAATTATGTAAAAACCAGTTGCAACTCGGTATCAACAACTACGTTTCATTGAACTATAGACTGACCTTGGGCACTTTGAAAAAAAGATGCAGCATGCACAATGGGAAGAAGAAAGTTCGGCAAACCCGATAAACAAATAGATAATGATTATATCAAATCTACAGAATTCTGATAAAGGAAGGATCTTTTTCAATATTGTTACTCTGAGTGATGGCAAATTGATGTGGCGCACAGCGAACACCGAAAATGAGCTCACATAAATCTTTTTCTGAATCTCGTAAAAAAAATACATATGTCTAAGTCTCCCACCGTAGGGAGTTTATATATTGTATGAAATACGAAGAGCATCACTCGTTAATGGGACTAGGACTTGATCGAGTTTAGAATTATAGAGGCATGGGTTTTTTAGAGGCATGGGTTTTTTACACAGATATGGTGGCGGCATCCGGCATTTATAGGCAAACAAACAGTTATAAAGTATCCCACTAGTATATAATCAAAACAAGTTTGATGATGGGAGGATTCTTTTTACAATGAGCAACATATCGAAAACAACTGTAAGGACTTCTGTGCGCGTGTAACAATACGCGTTAGTCAAGTAGGCGTGGAGATTTTGTTTAACACAAAATGTATTTCTATACGATCAAAGGGGTATCAGTATAATTGTTGCACCCGGTATGACGTTGGTCCGTCACAAACGTAAATTTACATGAAGACTGAAACGGGAAGTTGGTTGCTGTTCACGAATAGCTTGTGTTGCAATCTTTCAGTCATACATCAGAATAAATAAAATATAACATAACAAAGAAATAACTAAATAACTGATCCATAAACCCAAACAAAGAAACACATTAGAGATAATAACAAACTAGACATTAGGTGTTTGTGAACAAACACAAAGCTGTTCCTTGTAGTTTTGCTTTGGTTAAGCGCTCAAGACTTTTAAGGTGTGTCTGACTTGGAGATAAAAGACCCTTCACCTTTAACATGCCCTTATTTTGACTTTAAATATGCCTATCAGAACATCGACCTAACCTTCATTCTCATACTGACTATAAAACCAGTGAACAGGTCTCACAAGTTAGTACGTAAAGCAAAATACCCATAGTTTCAAGGAATAGGTCTGACAAGTCTCTACAAGACAGCACAAACAAACATTACGACTTTTGAAGACAAAACAAACATTACGACTTTTCATGTAGTTCTGGAGATATGATTTGAATAAGCTTTGAATTACCGTAATTTGACACCTGATGACGTCACGATTAAAAAAATATGTGTTTTTCATATTATTAACAAATTTGATAAGGTACAAGATGGTAAGTAACTAATCCCCATCAAATGCCTTTTTACGAAAACCAGAAACATACGTTGGCCATGCATAAATTCAATGAGCTAATTTTATTTCCTTAAAATCCATCGGGAGCCACAACTAAATTTTGAACAGAGGAGGGATTTCTTCTAAGCCTGCAATAATGTACAAATGTGTTAACGGTTTAGCCCCCGACAGACTTTGTGATAATATTGAGATTGTACTTTGATAGGCATGGGTTCAATACTAGAAATTCTGATTCTCTTAATGTTGTTCTCCCTAAGCCTAACATGGAATGTTTTAAGCAATCTTTTATTTATTCTGATGCTGCTATATGGAACAATAGTTACCTACTGAGGCCCAAAATGCATCGTCTATTGGTGGTTTTAAAAATATGTATAAACATATCAATTGTTAAGTTTTTTTTAATCCTCTTGTTGTTCTTCTTATTATAATTGTTTAATCTTTTTACTCTGACTGTAAGTATTTTCTTAAGTTATGTTTTTTGAACCAGAAAAGCAGATGTCCACTTTTGACCCACTGTGTGACAACACGTCCAATCTGCTTTTCGGCTAGCTGAAAAGTATAAACAAGTGGATTAAACTAAAAACGTTCAATCCACACTTCTGCTTTCAGGAAACCCGAAAAGCAGATGTCCACTTTTGGACCGTCAGTGTAGTAAATAAGTAAAATCTGCTTATCTGAAATCAGAAAAGCAGAAAAGCAGAAAAATGGATGTAACTAAAACGTTCAATCCACTTTTCGGGAGGCAGAAGAGCAGAAAAGTATAAAAATGCATCAGGAAACAACGTGCAACCTGCTTTTCTGATAGCAGAAAAGCAGATGTCCACTTTTCGACCTCCATACTCTTCCTATTTAAACAGAAAAACAGAACTCATTACACCGTATGCCCCTTTCCGATCGCCCAGTTCTTCAACCCAGAACCTTGTCAAACCACCAACAGGAGGAACGCGTACTGCTTATGGTCAGCGTTCATTTATGGAAGCCGCTCATACAGGCTTGCATCATCTGTGAACATTTTAAAATCAAAACTGAAAACTTTCCTCTTTAATAATTAATTGCGTGGTGTACAATTTCAGGGGGAAATGCCCGACTTTATTAATTGGGCTTATTTGGGTTTTTTAAGATTTGGCTTGTTATTCTCATCTGCCTAAGTCATCTCGTTTGAGACTGACACTTCACATCATTGCAATTGCGTTTTATTTTTTTCTGAAGTATTTCATAATATGTTTATCTATGTTCCAATTATGTTTAACATTTGTAAGGCGCCCGGGACCCTGTTTTGGGCACTATATGAAAGCCGTTTATTATTATTATCATTAATAGATTTGTTGTAAGGGAGGAGTAAACATTCGTTTAACGACACTGGACACCTTTGGTAATTGTCAAAGACCAGTCTTCTCACCTGGTGTATCTCAACATATGCACAAAATAACAAACCTGTGAAAATTTGAACTCAATTGGTCATCGAAGTTGCGAGATAATAATGGAAGAAAAAACACCCTTGTCACACGAAGTTGTGTGCTTTCAGATGTGATTTAGAGACCTCACGGAAGAGGTCTCGAAATGAATTCAAATATTTTACTGAGAAATTACTTTTTTCTCAAAAACGACGTTACTTCAGAGGGAGCCGTTTCTCACAATGTTTTATATTATCAACAGCTCTCCATTGATCGTTACCAAGTAAGCTTTTATGCTAACAATTATTTTGAGTAATTATCAATAGTGTCCAGTGCCTTTAATCATCTGAAGTTTATCCATGGTCTTACATCTGGAAGTAAACACAATCCAGCTGCCAGTTTGGTGGCTACATGTCACAAGATTCTTGGCAAGACTGGAGAGATGTACATTGTAGTTACATTTTGCCTTCACAATATTGGTAAAGTGATGCATTTAGCAGCCCTGCTTGTGTGGTAAGTAATTTTGCGATTATTTCTTATTTAAAGGCAATCAACAACATTGATGGCTACTTAAAGGTATCGTACACGTTTGGTAATGACTCAAAACAAATATTAGCATAAAACTTACTTGGTAACGAGCAACGGAGAGCTGTTGATAGTATAAAACATTGTAGGAAACGACTTCCTCTGAAGTAACGTAGTTTTTGAGAAAGAGGTAATTCCTCACTAAAATAATAAAAACTTCTTGCAAGAAGTTTTTATTCCTATCTGAAAGCACATAAATTGTACAACAAGGGTGTTTTTTCTTTCATCATTTTCTTGCAACTTCGATGACCAATTGAGCCCAAATTTTCACAGGCTTGTTATGTTATGCATATGTTGGGATACACCAAGTGATAACACTGGTCTTTGACAATTTCCAAACGTGTTCAGTGCCTTTAATTGCAAGGCATATTACGTAATAATTGATCCCGACAAATTAGCATTGGATGTAGTTTATAACAGTCGGTGAAATAGTATTACACCCGGGTTATGAGGCTTTTCTCTCATCATTATCAAGCCTAATACCTCTCAGAGGGGCTAGAGAGGTTTATCTCCTATAAAAAGTGGAATGTATGTTTATCAAGGCCACAATCCCAGCTGCGGTGGTTCCTTTAGGGGTGGGGGGGGGGGGCTATCCTGTACACGATCCCAAGACTCTGTGAACTGAGTAATGGGATGTGTACAAAACCGATGGGGAGTGCCTGAACACCATCTACAGTACGAGCATTTTAACACACAATTTAACAGCAGGGCTGTGACCGATAGGCGCTCTATTTAGCAACCAAATTTAACCCAAAAGATGCGTAAAGTCAAAATGCAATCCACAATCAAAAAGTCTTTCACTTTTCAAACGGCTTTCTAACCACCACCTCGACGACACACGTACACCAGCAGTATGCGGAGAGATCGAGACTTGTACCCTGTCTCCCCCCGCCGCGCTGATAACATTATTAGCGAACTTACTTGGAAGTATGACGTCCGATGTTCAGGCTAGGAAAGACTAACCGCGCGCGCACGCACTCGTGTAGTTGCAACGCCCCCTATAGTTCAGGTTTAGCAAGTAGGGCAGGGGCGGGATAACAGCTCTCCTTTTCAGGGGGTGACTATCCGAGTTTTACCCTATTTACGGGGCAGGATCCAAGTGGATAACTCAGTCATGACCCATAAATGACTCACTGTGTGTACAATTTGTGGACGTGTCTGTCGTGCATCGATTGGCCTGATTTCCTACACGAGATCTCACAAATGACAACAACTTGGCATCTGGAAACAAATGTCTTCTTCAACATCCCATCCAGGGTCAGCCATATATGGGGCGGGGTCAGGAATAGGGCCAACTACCTTCTTATGCCTGGAGTTAAGTAACAATTTTAATTAAGACTATTTTCCCTACAGCATTTTTAATTTTAGTAAATTTGTAAAATCTTCAGCTTAATTTTTTGTAAACTTTTTGATGTGTTAGATTTTGTGACTTGATATTTTCAGATAAACATTTTACTTTCCCTAATTCAGCACACGGCTGCCACAGAAAATAGGTTAAATAATAATACACCGTGAATAGTAACAATAACCGTACTAATATCAGTTCTATATTAATCAAAAAAGATTTTTGGGAAAGAATAAGGGCCCAAGAAGACTATAGCTTCCCTTCCAGCCCGAGTTCCAATGTACCAAAACAACTTCGCCCAGCCCCACCCAGGTGTCTTAAGGTGTTGGGGCAAAGTGAATGATAAAAACAGGTCTAAACCAAAATCAAGCAAAGGTTCTTGATTCTATACTTTTATTTTTACAACCTTGTTATGTGATCTGATTACTACAGTAATATCTATAATCTATTCTGAACAGTTTTTTTAAGTCGAATAAAATGAAAAAGTCTTGATAAACCAGGTACTCGTAATAAATTTACCATGGTAAGAAAGAGCCAACTGTCTGCAATACAAAACTTTGTACAGTATGTTTTGATTTCAATGGCACTGGAATCAAGGATAAGTTTTGACCAAAAAAATGTGAACATTCCTTAAAAATGGCTTGAGGGACTGCCCCCTTTCAACACCCTGAACATCCCAGATGTTACAAAGTCAGGTTTTACTCGGTGCATCAATAGAACTACAACAGGTTTAGACACAATGTGGACTACTTCTTTTTCCCTTTGGTGATGCTTTATTACTTCTTTCACGAAAATATGCTGGCTCTAGGAGATTTTGAGAAAATCCTGAAATCAGGGAAAAAAACTGATAAATCACATGTAGTTGGAATGAACAGGAAGTGAGCTGATGTGAAGGATTGTCCAAAACATCACATGGTTTCTCTCCAGTCACAGGTTTTGTAAAAAGACTTTTCCACAAACATTGCAAACAAACTCTAGTGTGGACACGTTGATTGGCAGTCAGGTAAGGCTTATTTGGGAAAGCTATATTTCACAATTTAATGTCACAAACAAATGTTTTGTCTCCATTGTGGCCATATTGGTGGTTGGCCAGGCAATATTTTCTTGAAAAGGCTTTTCCACAAATGTCACAAACAAATGGTTTTTCTCCAAGTGTGAACAAGCAGATGGGTGGTCAGTTAAGCTTGGGCGATATCGCTTTTTTTCATCCACGATGTATCGTCAAGAATAAATCGCGATATTCGATAATATCGCGATTAATTTTTGATGACGTCATTCTTCTACAACTCTCACGGAGCAAGTTGTAGAAGCTTTCTCACCAGTGTGGACATGCTGATGAGAAGTCAGGCTAGTCTTTTTAATAATTCCGAAAGCATGTCCATAAATACCATAAACAAATGGTTTTTCCTGAATGTGAGTAAATTGATGATGGTTAATAGTAAGACTTATCAGTAAAACGTTTTCCACAAATGTCACAAGTAAATGGTTTCTCCCCAGTGAGGACACGTTGATGGATGGTTATGAAATGTTTTTCTGGATATGGTTTTCCACAAAATGTCACATTTGTTTTCTTCTTCACTGTGGATACGTTGATGCTGATTTAAAATATCTTTCCTAATGACAGCAACTCCACAAATGCCACAAACAAATGGTTTCTCTCCAGTGTGGACAAAATGATGTGATGTCAGTGATTGTTTTTCTAAAATTCTGTTCCGCAAATGTCACAATAAAATATATGAATATGCTGGGTAGTCAGGCCATGTTTTCGCAAAAATGCTTTTCCACAAAAAAATGTCACAAAGAAATGGTTTATCTCCAGTGTGGACAACTCATGTCACAGAAAAACGGTTCCTCCTCCGTTTGGCTTTGGTGATGGTCAGTACATGTTGGAACATGCTGATAAGACACTCCCACAATTGTGACAAACGGTTGTGAACAAGCTTTTGAATGGTCAGTTGAAGTTTTTATGAGAAGGCTTTTCCACAAATATTGAAGAAAAAGGCTTTTTGTCAAGTGTGGACAAGTAAATACAGGCATTTGCTTTAAAGTCAAGGCTACTCCAAAAAAAGAACAATATCCTCTTAAGTGTGAACAAGCTGGTGAAGTTGTGAGGACGATTTCCCAAAGAAAGCTTTTCCAAATGCATCTATGTCACAAAGGAATGGTTGTTCTCCACTGTGTACTTGATGATGATGATGATGGATTAGGTGGCTTTTGTGTCTCATCAGTGTGGACACTCTGATGGGTGGCCAGGTGATGTTTTTGTGAGAAGGCTTTTTCACAAATGTCACAAACAAACGGTTTCTCTCCAGTGTGGATACGCTGATGGCGTGTCAGTGACGAAAAATGTGAGAAAGCTTTTACACAAATATTACAAACAAATGGTTTCACTCCAGTGTGGACACGCTGATGGTTTGTCAGTGTACAGTTTTGTGAGAAGGCTTTTCCACAAATGTCACAAACAAACGGTTTTTCTCCCGTGTGGGTACGCTGATGGGAAGCAATGTTTCTTTTTTTTGAAAAGGCTTCTCCGCAGATTTCACACACAAACAATTTCTCTCCTGTGTGGGTACGCTGATGTTCTTTGAGGGACGATTTCTGAGGGAAAGCTTTTTCACAAAGATCACAAATAAATGGTTTCTCTCCAGTGTGGACTCGCATGTGGGTGGTCAGGTGATGTTTGAGTGAGAACGCTCTTTCACAAATGTCACACAAAAAAGGTTTTTCTTTAGTGTGGACACACTGATGTCTGTTTAAACTACTCTTCAATGTTAAGGCTTTTCCACAAATATCACAAACAAATGCTTTCTCTTTAGTGTGGAGTCTTTGGTGCTTTCTCAGTCTGTATTCATAAGAGAAAGATTTATTACAAATGTCACAGACATATTCATTCAATGACATCGAAGTGTGTTTTATTCTATGTTTTTCCAGGTCACCTTTTTCTGAGTAGGTTGCTCCACACAGGTCACAGATCAATGTCTTCTTTGGGGAATTCATATCTGTAACAATACAAATCAAATACAAAATGTAATTAGCAAGTGTTATTGAGAATGATAAATACATGTTCGATGAAGACAATGTTACTTTCAGGCAGCATGGACACGTCACTCCGAACTGGGAATTTCACAATTGTATATTTTTTTGTATTCACAATCATCCCAAATTTTGAAAAAAGAGGAAGGCTCATCATTTAGACGATCTCTTCTAGCGTAAGATTTCTCACAAATGCCTCACCACTAGTGTGGATATGTACTAATGCTTATTTCAAATTTTAAAATAATTTGCCCTAGAGAAAGTAACTCCACAAAATGTCACACACACAAAATGGTCTATGCTGCAGTGTGGATGTTCTCATGCAGTTATCAAGCTAATCTTCTTTAATTTATGCTTTCCCACAAATATCACAAATAATTGTTTTCATGCTGTGTGTGTTTTCTGGTGTTGACTTCAAGTTGAACTGTCACTGATTGCCTAAAGGCAAAGATCACACACAGGTGAAATCAGTTTATGTTTGATAATAAGTTGTTCAGTGTGGACAAAACTGTGTGTTGTCAGTGGTTGTTTTTCCGAAAACCTGTTCCGTAAATGTTATAAACATTTGTGTTTTTTCCAAGATAATAATAATAATAATAGTGGCTTCTTATATAGCGCACATATCCGTCACTCAGTGACGCTCAAGGCGCTTTTAACGTTCATTATTTTCCTGCAAGGTATTGTGGAGCTACGTTTTGAAGTATGAGACCAAGTCCTTTACATAGCACCATGTAATGGTTTACAAGGTGCTGTGGCGCAATATGCTGCCGATCAAACCAGGAACACCGGGGCAAACCCCTTCTCTTTTCGAAAAGTGCACTGGGTTCTTTTACGTGCATTACACAACACACGGGACCTATATACGGCTTAACGTCCCATCCGAAGGACGAAGCATGTGGTTAAGTGTCTTGCTTACACAAGTGTCACGACTGGGATTCGAACCCACACTCTGCTAATCAGAAACACCAGAGCTTAAGTTCGGTGTTCTTATCCGCTCGGCCACGACACGTGGGGCTCAGGCTTTGTTTTCTCAAAAATTATTTTCCACAAATGTTAAGAACAAATGGTTTCAGTCCAGTGTGGATACATTGATGCTGATGGTCTGTTAGGGTATGCTTGTAAAAAAAAGGCTTTTTCACAAATGTGAAGAAATACATTTTGAAAATGGTTTCTTTCCATTGTGGTGGCTGATAGGTGGTGGTCAGAATAATAATCAAAAAAACTAGAAATATGTTTTTGTTGAAACAGAAACAAGGTGTTTGGTTTACGCATGTCCACAAAAGCAGAGTTGGTGAAATGTAATGTGTAAATTTGGTAAACATAGGAAATATTGATATAAGAATATGAATTGTTTGAGTTTTCAACTTCCGGTTTGAACCGGAATTGAAGGTCAAATGAGGTCACACTCTATGCAGCTTTTGTTAAGTTTTTTAATACCTTTCCGATGAAGTATAGATTGTAAATATCCATTGTGTGTTTTTATGAGTTATGATTTTTTCCCAAATATTTACCTTTAATATGTAATTCGATACCTAATGACGTCATTATGACGTCACTACAGCGGTGTAACAATGTGTGAAGTTTAACGGTTGTCACTGAATTGCACATGTACTGTAAATTTGTATTCTTGTATGTGTTATCAAAACGTTGGGTCAAAACGAATGTGCGCTTTAATGTCAAGTTTTGATCGGAAGAAAGAACAAACAGGTGCGTCAAATATTCACAGAAGATTCAAAACAACAGTCGTGGTTATCAAGATATGAATTTTTTAAATAATAAACTTTGATTAAGCATAATTGGAAAACAACTGAGGTAATCATTCATGACGTCATTACAAATTTCTTCTCTGGGCATTGCGATTGAGGTATGTGCTTAGTTTAAACTTTGTTGAACTAGCAGCAGGTTATTAGCAAAATAGTACAATTTAAAACTTGTCACGAGAGGGCAGTGTTGAGGATGATGACGTCATTTTTTTCTAATATTATGAAGGCAAGCATCAGAGGCTATTTCATACACAAAAACCATGAATAAATTCCAATTCATATTATCTGCAGACATCAAAACGAGGCCCGGAATATTTGTTAACTTTAACTCCCGGTTTGGATTGGAAGACAAGGTCAAATCGGGTCATCTCGAGGCAATGTTTACAAAGGATACTAAGTCCTTTGGTATGACGTATAGTTGGTTAAAATAGCTATGTAGGTCAGGAGATATGACTTTTTTTTAAGATTACACATTTGAATTTGAATAATGAAGTCAACACCCGATGACTCACTATATTTGAAGTTTAAAGGTTGTGTGATTTTGGAAAAATTGTTTGAGATAGTGGACAACATTTGATTGTTAATGAGGTTTGCACGGAGGGCTGTTTTAGAGACTAATAAAGCGTAATGCCAAATTAGGTTGCGTGAACCTTGAACGGAGACTATACACAGGTTTGATGGACTTTGAACCTTGTGGTCAATGGAGGGCAACAGCCAGACACAGTGCTACTGGATTACATGCGGTTAATGTACCTGTTTTCAATGCAGTTCTTTACATGTGGTTTAAATGCAGGTCAATAGACGATGTGACCTCTGTTTACATTCAAACCGCCCTCTGTTGACAAAACACTGTCCAAGTCATGTTTCCGCCGGGCAAGAAGACGCGTACTCATGGTAACATTGCGTGTCCTTTATAGCTGGCTGTCAGTACACAAAGGTTTTGCCCGAAGACATGCGCGCGCATCATGTTATGGTTTTCGAATGACGTCAGAGGTCACATCGTCTATACATATGTCGGCTTTAACGTCCGATTTCGACCTGAAGTGATAGTGAAATTGATATGATCTGTTTGGAAAAAAATGGGAAAACTTAAGGACATACAACCTGATGTAAAAATTGTGACTAAAGTATGGATAGTTCTTGAGAGATGAATTAAAAAAAAAAAGTCATTTCCGGTTTGAACCGGAAGTCAGGCCAAATGAGGTCACACTCTTTGTAGCGTTTGTTAGGTTTTGAAAGACTCCGAACCCTAATATTACTAAAAAGTTATGCTAATATTTAATTTCCTATTTGTTCTTAATTGACAACGCTAAATATATTTTCAATAAACACATTGTTACTCTAAAAGGGCGGGTATACCTTTGGTAATTACTCCAAAAATTAATGACCATAAAAACTTTACTTGTTAAGAAGCACTGCAGCTGTTGATAGTGTAAAACATTTTGAAAAAACAATTTTCTGAAAGGAATGTGGAAAAGACAGGGATTCAAAAACATTTCAGTCTGAGAAACGTTCCTGCATGAAACGTTTATCAGATTGCGTATTCGGATTACGGATTATTCTTCCTGCATGTGGACATTACCACTCCAGATATTCAGTAATATCTCAAAAACGCTACCACCTTTTTAAGAGAGGTTTTTTTGTGTATAAATCTACATTTATATAGGATTAAAACAATCAAACGGTTCCAAAAACCAAAGGTATACTTTGCCTTTAAAGGCCCTATACACTATTGATAAGATCGAAAAACACAAATGTTCACAGATTCACACACAACTTACATGATTTAAAGTAAGTAAGGGTTGAAAGGGTTCCTTAAAATATTTCTGCCTAAAATGCTATCGTTTCTGAGAAATGAGTAAAACAATAGTTTTTAACACGCGCGATATTTTGAAAAAAACAGACACATAAGGTCTCTTTCACTATTTTCTTGTGATCTCGATGACCAATTGAGCTCAACCTTTCACAGGTTTGTTTGTTCATGCATATGTTGAATCACATAAAATGTGGACACTGATTTTGAGCTGTTACCAAAAGTGTACAATACCTTTAAGCATGGACATGTGTTGCTGACAAAAGGATTTTACAAATGCCACAGAAAGATGTGATTCCAGCATCTCAAAGATGGATTTGCTCATTTACATGTACACAGTCTCTTTTAGAGTATGCTTTCAAAAAAAAAGAAAAAAAGAGGTTTTTGGACGAGGCTAAACTCACTACACTATTGCAACGGCCGTCGGAACTTCATGACGCTCACGGCCCAAGATGGCTGATTGGCGAGCTGACGTTAGTACAACTCTGGCGTCGGCACTACGCATGCAATTTCTAGTAATATTGATGACAGTTGTTGCAATAAACTATTTAATTTTCAAGTAGTATTACTGTTAATGTCCGTTTATTGTAATCTAATTACCCGTGTTTCATGTTTTAATTACCAGAACAGCAATAACAAATAACGAAAACCGCTTTTCATAGGACGAATGACAGAGGGCGCATTAACAAAAACCGCTCCTTGCTTTGATGAGCTAGGGTCTTTAAACCCTTCTTATCTTTTGTGAAATCGTTCCTAGGAAGCGTCTCGATTTAGGACGAGTTACTCGTCCTAACTCGAGATAAGACGAGTCTTAAGTCTTTGTGAAATCGGCCACAGAGTGGACATGCTCATGATTTGTCAGACTGTGTAAAAAGGCTTTTCTACGAAGCCCGGGAAGGAACAGTGGAAGAAAAAAAATTGCAGGGCCAAATTCGTTCACTCGGTTTAGTAGTCCATTTGAACGAATTAATAATCCGTTCGCACGGTTTAGTAATCCCTTCGAACGAAGTAGCAATCCGTTCGAACGAATTAATAATCCGTTCGCACAGTTTAATAATCCGTTCCAACGAATTAGTAATCCGTTCGCACGGTTTAATAATCTGTTCGAACGAATTATAATAATCCGTTCGCACGGTTTAGTAACCCGTGGGAACGAATTAATAATCCGTTCACACGGTTTAGTAATCCGTGCGAACGAATTAGTTATCCGTTCGCACGGTTTAGCCAAGGCATGAAATGGCGCTGCACGCGCATGCGTACCATCCACTAACAACAACACTGCTTCAAGATGGCGGAGGGCAGTGACACAAGTAGTTCTGACTGACATATCTGATGACGACTGTCTTGGTAAGTTGGGCAATCTTTATCAGTATGATTGGATAAAGAAGCATCAATTGACAAACAAGGTCATCATCATGTCAGAACTATTTGCATCGCGGCCCTCCGCCATCTTGAAGCAAATTGATGTTGTGAGTGGATCATTGATGCATGCGTGCAGCGCCATTTCATGCCTTCGCTAAACCGTGCGAACGGATTCCTAATTCGCTCGAACGGATTATTAAACTGTGCGAACGGAGTACTAATTCGTTTGAACGGATTATTAAACTGTGCGAACGGATTACTAATTCGTTCGAACGGATTGCTAATTCGTTCGAACGGATTACTAAACCGTGCGAACGGATTATTAATTCGTTCGAACGGATTACTAAACCATGCGAACGAATTAGGCCCTGCATTTTTTTTTCTTCCCCTGTCCCTTTTCCGGGCTCCGTACTTTTCCACACAAATCACAAACAAATGATTTCTCTCCAGTTTGGACTATCTGGTGACTACTTGGACTACCTTTTTGGGAAAATGCTTTTCCACAAAAGTCACAAACAAATGATTTGTCTTCAGTGTTGACTGTTTCAAGCTTTCTCAGTTTGTGTTCAATCAAAGAGTCAAAGAATCAACATATTTATTGTCACGATAAAAAGCACAAAATTTGACTTTCCTGTGTATAGGCTAATACAAGTAAGGGCATAAAAAGCATTAGAAAACAAGAATTAAAATTTACAAAACTACAGAATATAGAAAGGGTGAGGGCATATAGGGTACAGAATAAAATACACAAAGAATACAACAAAAATAGAAAATGAACCACGTTATCTTGACCATTTGCTGTTAAAAAGGTTAATTGCACTAGGTAAAAATGAATCCGTGTTGGTCTTGAGACGTTGTTGGGCCCTGCCTGAGTGATTCTGAGTAATTTGAGGGTTTAGAGGGTGGGTTGGATCACAACGAATCTTATTGAACCAAGTCATTATGTAATCTTCTATAATTTCTTGCATGCTCTTAGTGTCTGCTCCAATAATCCTGCTAGCCTGTTTGGTGATGCGCTGGAGTTTCTTACAATTTGCTTGAGAGAGTGAATTATACCAATCTAAGATAGATTGGATATAGTGATAAAACAGTTTAAGAACATTAGTGCAATACGTTTAACGATTTCAGTTTTTCTTAAAAAGTAAAGGCGCTGATTAGCTATAATTCCAGTTTAGTTCTTCTATCGACAAGTGTAACCAAATAGTTGATTTCTTGGACAACCTCAACAGATTCCTTATTGATAGGTTCAACAGTGTTATATAGGTTTAACGGAAATCCAATATAATTTCTTTAGTTTTTTGGACATTCAGTATTAGATGGTTTCTTTCACACCAGACAAGAAAATTAGTAACTTCATTTCTATACCTAACTTCATCATTATTTGTTATAAGCCCTGTTAGGGCTGTGTCGTCTGCATATTTAGTTATAACACATTGACCATTTCCTAAATGAAAGTCACTGGTATACAGAGAAAATAATACATGTAGTGGTGACAGGACACAGCCTTGGGGAACACCTGTGCTTATGTGAGTAATGTCAGAAAAGGTGTTCGCAAATCTGACCCTTTGTGACCTATAATTTAAAAAGTGACTGATACATATAGGGCAAGATATGGGTTAATATTCATATTTAGCTTTTCACTTGAAAGAATATGTGGTTTAATGGTGTTGAAAGCAGAGGAAAAATCAATGAATAAAGTGCGCAACAATGTAGCAAAGGCATCTGATACACCACGGTTTGCTGCCCAGATAGGCAAACTGAAAAGGGTCCAACAAATTATTAGTTTCAACTAAAAGTACATCTTTAATAATATGTTTGAAGCATTTCATCACGGTGGCTGTGAGTGCAATTGGTCTAAAGTCATTAAGGTCCTTTGGCTTGGATATCTTCAAAACAGAAGTGGTAGTAAATGCTTTCCATATCCTTGGGACGATGTGGCAGTGAAGGGACCGTTGGAATAATTGTCTGAAGATTTCAGCCAATTCTTTACAGCAGGTAAGAGAGTAAGATTTATTTATTAAAACCATCACAGACAAATTCAAATGTCTTCTTTCCAGAATTCAAATTAATGTTTTCTCTGTAACATGTTATTTCAGAACTTCGAAGATGGACAGCCTGATTTCCATTTTGACAGCCTCTACTAAAGTATGCTTTCCAAAAACACAGTTTCTCCTCAGTGTGAGTTCAGTGATGGTCAGTGAGATCAAATACATGTTATAAGTAAAACATTCTCCACAAATGTCACAAGTAAGTGGTTTCTCTCCAGAGTGGACACGGTGGCGAGTACATAGACTACATTTTGGAGGACACAAATGTTATTGTCCAGCAATTAGGATGTTTTAGGTGAGAAGGCTTTTCCACAAAAGCCACAAACAAATGATTTGTGTCCAGTATGGACTCTGTAATGTTAAATTATTTTGCCTTTCCGAGGAAATGCTTTTTCAAAAGTAATGGCTGGCTTTGTCATTGGAATGGACTCATTCAAGAATTGCAAGAATTAATTTTTAAGAAAAGGCTTTCCAAAAACATTGCAAAAAAGTTTCTGATCCAGTTTGGAAAACAATTGCTGCTGCAGTGTTTGCTTTAAACAAAGGCTGCTACACAACTGTTACATAAGAACAAGTTCTCTCAAAATGTGAACATGCTGATGGATGGAGTCACGAGGAAGTTTTTTTAAAGAAAGCTTTTCCATCTATGTCACAAAGGAATGGTCGTTCTCCAGAGTGCACTCCGCGATGATGATGGATTTAGATGGGTTTTGTTTCTCTTAAGTTTGGGCACGCTGATGGGATATCAGGCAGTTTTTACGTGAAAACACTTTTCCAAAAGTCACAAACAAATGTTTTTTTCTCCAGTGTGGACACGTTGATGGCCTTTTAGGCTTTGTTTATGTGCAAATGCTTTCCCACAAATGTCACAAACATACGGTTCCTCTTTAGTGTGGACACGATGATGGGCTGTCAGGCTAGCTCTATGTGCAAATGATTTCCCACAATAGTCACAAACAAATGGTTTTTCTCCAGTGTGGATACACTGATGGGCTGTCAGGATGTGTTTATGTGCAAATGCTTTTCCACAAATATCGCAAACAAACGGTTTCTCTCCAGTATGGACTCGCAGATGGGCTGTCAGGATGTATTTATGTGCAAAAGCTCTTCCGCAAATGTCACAAACAAACGGTTTCTCTCCAGTGTGGACTCTTTGGTGAGTATTGAAATTGCCTTTGTGGGAAAATTCTTTTCCACAAATGTCACAAACTAACTGTTTCTTTTCAGTGTGGAGGCCCTCATGCCTTTTCAAGGTTTTTCTCCCTACGAAACATTTCCCACAAATACCACAAACAAATGGCTTCTTTTCAATGTGGACTCTCTGGTGTCTAATAACTGTGGTTTTATGAGAAAATGCTTTTCCACAAATGTCACAAACAAATGGTTTCTCTCCAGTGTGGACTGTCTGGTGTCTATAAAGAGTGGGTTTATGAGAAAACGCTTTTCCGCAAATGTCACAAACAAATGGTTTCTCTCTAGTGTGGACTCTCTGGTGACTGATAAGAGAAAGTTTTTCAGAAAATGCTTTTCCACAAATGCCACAAACAAACTGTTTTTGCCCCGTGTGGAGGCCCTTATGCTTTTTCAGGCTGTAACTTCGTAAGAAACATTTCCCACAAAGGTCACAAACAAATGGTTTCTGTTCAGTGTGGAAAAAATGATGGGCTTTCAGGCTGTTTTTGTGTGCAAATGCTTTCCCACAAAAGTCACAAACAAATGGTTTCTCTCCAGTGTGGACACGCTGATGACTTGTCAGGCTGGTTTTATGTGCAAATGCTTTTCCACAAATGTCACAAACAAACGGTTTCTCTCCAGTGTGGACTCTTAGGTGTCTAATGATATGGCCTTTCTGGGAAAATGATTTTCCACAAATGTTACA
Organism: Plazaster borealis; assembly: GCA_021014325.1. Lineage (NCBI taxonomy): Eukaryota > Metazoa > Echinodermata > Asteroidea > Forcipulatida > Labidiasteridae > Plazaster > Plazaster borealis. The sequence continues at coordinate 32,532,449 of CM037474.1, read as the reverse complement.
ACAAAATGGTTTCTCTCCAACAAATTGTTTTTTTCCAGTGTGGAGGCACTCATGCTTTTGAAAGGTGTTTCTCCTTAAGAAACATTTCCCACAAATACCACAAACAAATGGTTTTTCTTCAGTGTGGACTCTCTGGTGTTTAATAAGACCGTATCTATGTGCAAATGCTTTCTCACAAATGTCACAAACAAATGGTTTTTCTCCAGTGTGGACACGCTGATGGGCTGTCAGGCTGTTTTTATGTGCAAATGCTTCCCCACAAATGTCACAAACAAACGGTTTCTCTCCAGTATGGACTCTCTGGTGACAAATTAGAGTGTCTTTTCGAGAAAATGCTTTTCCACAAATGTCACAAACAAACTGTTTCTGTCCAGTATGGATGTCCTCATGCATTTTCAGGTTGTTTCTATGTGAGAAACATTTCCCACAAATGTCACAAACAAATGGTTTTTCTCCAGTGTGGACACGCTGATGGCCAGTCAGGCTGTTTTCATGTCCAAATGCTTTCCCACAAATGTCACAAACAAAAGGTTTTTCGCCATTATGGACTCTTTGGTGTCTAATGATATGGCTTTTGTGGGAAAATGATTTTCCACAAATGTCACAAACAAACGGTTTCTCTCCGTTGTGGACTCTTTGGTGACTATTGAAATTGCCTTTTTGAGAAAATGCTTTTCCACAAATGTCACAAACAAACTCTTCAGCGTGGACTGTTTGGTGCTTTCTCAGTTTGTGTTCGTCAGAGAAAGATTTATCGCAAATGTCACAGGCAAGTTCAAATGTCTTCTTTCCAGAATTCATTTTCAAAAATATTATTCCAGAATCTCAAAGGTGGATATACTCCTGTCCATTCAAACAGCCTGTTTTCAAATAACACGATTTCTCCTCAGTCCGAGTTCTTTGAGGGTCAGTAAGATCATGCTTATACATGAAAAGGTTTTAAGTAAACAGTTTCCACAAATGTCATAAGTAAATGGTTTCTCTCCAGTGTGGACTCATTTGTTGCAGGCGTGGTTGTTTCATGTATGTTTTAACAAAAGTCAGAAACAAATTGTTTCTGTCCAGTGTGTGCTCTATAATGTTGAATAACACTGCCTTTTTGAGGAAGTGTTTTGCCACAAATGTCACAAATAAATGTTGTTTTTTTCTTGGAATGAACTCAGTCGTGATTTGCAAGGATGAATTTAGAAGGAAAGGCTTATCCACAAATATTGCAAACAAAAGTTTTCTGTCCAGCATGGAGAGTAAACACTACTGCAGTGTTTGCTTCAAAGTAAAGGCTGCTCCACAAGTGTCGCTTAAGAACAAGTTATCTCAAATGTGACAGGCTGATGACGGAGTCACGAGGAAGATTTCTAGAAGACAGCTTTTCCACATGTATATCTAAGTCACGAAGGAATACTTGTTCGCCAGAGTGTAGTCGTTGATGTTGATGGATTTAGATGGCTTTTCTTTCTCCTAAGTGTGGACACAGTGATGGGTGGTCAAGTGATGATTCCAAGGATTTTCCACAAATGTCACAAAAATGGTTTTCCTCTGGAGTGGGTCACTGATGGGAAGCACTTTGCTTTTTTTAAAGTCTTATCCACACATTTTACACACAAAGGACTTCTCTCCTGTGGGGGTTCGCTGGCGTCCTCTCAGGGACAATTTATGAGTGAAAGCTTTTCCACAAAGGTCACAAATAAATTATGGTTTCTCCTCAGTATGGACTCCCTTATGGGTGGTCAACTCAGGTGATATTTTCGTGAGAATGCTCTCTCACAAATGTTATAAACAAATGGCTCTGCTCCAGTGTGCACACGCACATGTTTAAACTACTGTTGAATGTTAAGGCTGTTTAACAAACATTCAAAGTTTTTTCCAGTTTGCCTTTTTCGGAGTAGGTTGATCCACACAGGTCACAGATAAATGTCTTTTTTTGGAGAATTCATACCTGTAAGAATAAAAATGAAAAATCTACTTTCCAACTGGTCTTAATTGAGAATGATAAATACATCAATAACCAAACGGCACAAATAACTTGTTTTCATCCTACATGTGTTTTCTGATGTTGACTTCAAATTTAAAATTTACAGGTGAAATCACTTTGTTTGATAATACGTTTTGCCTTGAATATTTTCTCTCCAGAAAGGGCTTTTCCATAAATGTCAAGAAAATACACTTTTTGAAAGGTGTTTCTCCAGTGTGGTGTGATGTTGGTTGTGGTCAGGTGATTTTATTTGTGAGAGAGGGCTTTTCCACAAATTAATGTCATAAACAAATGGTCACTCCAGTGTGAACACACTGGTGGTCTGTCAGGCCGTGTTCAAGTGGGAAGGCTTTTCCACAAACATCACAAACAAACAGTTTCTTTCCAGTGTGGACAAGCCAATGGACAGTCGGTTCCTAGATCCTGTTTTTGTGAGAAGGCTTTCCCACAGATGTCACACGGAAACAGCTTCTCTCCAGAGTGGACACGCTGAAGGTATATTTGGGAGGTTTTGTGTGAAAAGGCTTTTCCAGAAACATCACAAACAAAATGGTTTCTCTCAAGTGTGGACTCTCTGATGGTCTAGCAGGCCAAGTTTGTGTGAGAAGGATTTAACTTTCCACAAGTGTCACATACAAATGGTTTCTCAGTGTCGAAATGTTTTAGAAGGCTTTTCCACAAATGTCACAAATAAATTGTTTCTCTTCAGTGTCGACTCTCTGGTGTTCTCTCAGCTTGTCTTCAGTGTCAACCCTCTGGTACTCTCTCAGTTTGTCTTCAGTTTTGCACCCTGGTGTTCTCTCAGTTTGTCTTCAGTGTCGACCCTCTGGTGTTCTCTCAGTTTGTCTTCAGTGTCGACCCTCTAATGTTCTCTCAGTTTGTCATCAGTGTCGACCCTCTTGTGTTCTCTCGGTTTGTCTTCAGTGTCGACTCTCTAATGTTCTCTAAGTTTGTCTTCAGTGTCAACCCTCTGGTGTTCTCTCAGTTTGTCTTCAGTGTCGACCCTCTGGTGTTCTCTCAGTTTGTCTTCAGTATCAACCCTCTGGTGTTCTTTCAGTTTGTCTGCAGTGTCAACCCTCTGGTGTTCTCTCAGTTTGTCTTCAGTGTCAACCCTCTTGTGTTCTCTAAGTTTGTCCTCAGTGTCGACCCTCTTGTGTTCTCTCAGTTTGTCTTCAGTGTCGACCCTCTAATGTTCTCTAAGTTTGTCTTCAGTGTCGACCCTCTTGTGTTCTCTCAGTTTGTCTTTAGTGTCAACCCTCTGGTGTTCTCTCAGTTTGTCTTCAGTGTCGACCCTCTTGTGTTCTCTCAGTTTGTCTTTAGTGTCAACCCTCTGGTGTTCTCTCAGTTTGTCTTCAGTGTCAATCCTCTGGTACTCTCTCAGTTTGTCTTCAGTTTTGCCCCCTGTTCTTTCAGTTTGTCTTCAGTGTCGACCCTCTGGTGTTCTCTCAGTTTGTCTGCAGTGTCAATTTGTCTCCAGTGTCAACCCTCTGGTGTTCTCTCAGTTTGTCTTCAGTGTCAACCCTCTGGTGTTCTCTCAGTTTGTCTTCAGTGTCAACCCTCTTGTGTTCTCTCAGTTTGTCTTCAGTGTCGACCCTCTTGTGTTTTATCAGTTTATCTTCAGTGTCGACCCTCTGGTGTTCTCTCAGTTTGTCTTCAGTGTCGACCCTCTGGTGTTCGCTCGGTTTGTCTTCAGCGTCAACCCTCTTGTGTTCTCTCAGTTTGTCTTCAGTGTCGACCCTCTGGTGTTCTCTCAGTTTGTCTTCAGTGTCGACCCTCTGGTGTTCTCTCAGTTTGTCCTCAGTGTTAACCCCCTGGTGTTCTGTCAGCTTGTCTTCAGTGTCAATCCTCAACAAAATGCATATTCCAGAATCTGAAAGGTGGATATGCTCATCTCCATATACATGAAGAAAGTCTCTTCTAGATGCCCTTTCCAAAAACACCACAGACAAATGGTATCTCCTCAGTGTTAGTTTGGAAAATGGTGGTCAGTAAGAACAAACTGATCCCCATTGTGGATTCTCTGGTGGCTGAGAGAGGTGTGTGTATTCAAGTGCAAACAAATTGTCTCGCTCTTGTCTGGAATGGATGCGCCGAGTGATGGCATGATAGTTGAGTTGGCTTTTCCACAAAAGTCACAAACAAACGGTTTTTCTACAGTTGGACAAAATGATCTAAAAAAATATTGATATAGATTTTTAAGACTTTTTTGCAAATTTTATAAAATGTAAATTTCTGTAGGCATGCTGCTGGTCTGTCAGGTTATGTTTTTGTGAAAAGGCTTTACCATGAAGTTCATGAATGTTACACTCAAAGTTTCTCTCCAGTGTGGACATGCACATGGTAAGTCAGGCCGTAATTAACTAAATGTAAAAAGGCTTTTCCATAAACATCATCAAACAAATGGTTTATCACAAGACTAGTGTGAACATGTTGATGGTCTGTAAGTTAAGTACAAACTTACACCAGAAAACCATATCCGCTTTTCTCATCAAAAGGTTTTTCCCCAGTATGGACAGGCAAATGGCTTGTACCAAAATGCCCATAGCGACCGAAATGGCTGCAAAATTTGACCTACTTCCACTCAAAGCAGACGGTCAAAGAAAAGGTATCAGACCGAATTGACATTTTCCAATTTTCCCATGTTAACATAAAATCTACAATTCTAAAACAAAGCCATGTATTTCTGTTGCATGTTAATTTTCCTGACATTTTTCTGAGTAAAATTGAGCCAAAAATCTCTAAGATTAGCAATATCTGGACGTACGGTGATGGTTATACAGAAAATAATGGTCTCTAAAGGGGTTAAACGAGAACTGATCCTCAAAATGTCACAGAAAAAGGGCTTTCCTCCCATGTGGACCTGTGAACAAGAGTATTTTGCTGATTGAAAGCCTTTCCAAATTTGCATCAAATAAATGCCTTCTCTACAGTGTGTTCTCTGCTATGACATTTTAAGTCACAAGGAAATGGTCTCTCTTCACAGTGGATATGAAAGTAACTCCACAAACTGAAACAAAAGGTCTATCTCCACTGTGGATTCTCTGATGCAGTCCCAAGGCCGATTTAACTCTTAATGCTTTCCCACAAACGTCACACATATTGGTTTCGCCCCACTATGGATTATCTGATTGGTATTTTAGAAGGTTTTGGCTGCAAAGACTTCATTCAGGCATGTTGTGGCCGAGCAGTGGAGAGCACTGGTCTCAAGCTCTGGTGTTTCTGATCAGCAAAGTGTGGGTTAGAGTCCCGGTCATTGCACTTAAGTCCTTGAGCAAGATACAAACACTTGGTTTCTCACAAACGCTTGGTTTTTCTCCGGTGTCTTCATGCTGATAGGTTGTCACTTGTCAGAGTGGTTTTCGTTTAGTGTAACAAGCAAATCATCTCTCTCCCCTGTGGATTCTTTTATGATCTTCAAGAGTATTGGCACACGAAAATCTTTTCCAAAAGATGTCACATGGGAACGTTTTTTTCTACAGTGTGCACTTGTTGATACATGTACTTGATAATCCATAATCGGGTGGTTTTATGTGAGAAGGCTTTTTCCACTAGTGTCACACACACTCTCTCTCTTCAGTGGGTACGTGCTTATGGGTGGTCTGGCAATTTTTTTAAGGGAAATCTTTCCCACAATTATTACACTTAAATGGTGTCTAGCCATTGTTGATTTTTTAAGACATACTGTATAGTATAAGAGTACTTTTAGGTGAGAAGGCCTTTTCACAAATCTCACAAACAAATGTTTTTTCTCCTGTGTGCATTTTCTGATGTTGACATGAATAAAATCAAATTTATCACTGAACATCTTTCTGCAAATGTCACACACAAAAGGTTTTTGTGTGTGAACTCTTTGATAAGTTGCCATTTCTTGAAAAGATTTTACCGCAGGTTTTCCAAGTGAATGGTTTCTCTCAAGTGTGCACAAGCTGATGGCAGAATGGGTAGTTAAGTGATGTTTATGTTTAAAGGTAGGGTCTTGTTTTGTTTTTTTCAACGTAATGCTGATTTATTGGCAAAATTATCAAGAAAGATACAATAATATTATAGAAATCATCTGTGAAAGTTTCAACTGAGTAGTGTCTACATAAAAAACTGTCACAGTATTTTCACATGAATGTAGAATCCATCCATGTTTAGCAAGGTGACTGTGGGTACCAACCGCATCTCTGGCCGCGGCATTCGCAAACGGACACCAACCCTCAGAAATCTGTGTCAGATCCAATATGATTATTGATTGTATTAATTTCTAATCAACTGGGGCATTTCAGACAAAATAATTTCGCAGGACGCTTACTACCAATACCATCTTTATAAAAACTAAGCTATATTTCGGATAGAAATCAAACATTTAGGCCTATTATTATTATTATTATTATTATTATTTTTTTTTTTAAAGGCTTTACCCAAAAAGTCACAAACACATTAATGGCCTGCCACCAGTATGAAAACTACTTGGACTCACTGACAATTGCTTTCAGTAACTTTGTTTTTCCTCAAATATGCACTTGAAGAATTGAGCTCCATGTTAATGTTTGTAACATGGTGCATCGTACCAATATGTACAACTCTGTTAATTGCACATCTCAAAGTCTTGGTTCAAGACTAGCCCTTGTGTTCCCATCCCAGCACCCAATGTTTGTTTCCTTTAAGAAAGGCTTTGTTAAACTTACATGTAGTTTAGATCACATCAGTGTTAAAGTTCACGGTTGTTGTAGAGTTCAAAGGTCACAATGTTACATCCCTTCTATCTGCAGATAAAGATGGGGGGGGGGGGAATCATTAGTACATGACAAGAGTAGGTTTTTAATAGGCTTGGGAGGTTTAAGTCCAAATAACCGTTTAACCTTAAAAAACTTGGAAATCGGTTTCCTTGATAAAATATAATAAAAACAAATAATAAAACAATAACCAAAGCCGACAGTAAACAAAAATGAGGCCTTCCTTTTCTAGGGAGAATGATTGACATATATGCAGTGGTCGATCGTGATGGATGGTTTCTCTGATTGTGGACTTTCTCTGATTGTGGACTTAAAAATCAACAAAATGATTGATCGCGAGTACAATTAAATGCCTGATGTTGCATTGACATATCAAGAAGCCAGTACTGATTTTCAAGCTAATTTGTTTGGTCTTTTTGTAATTTGGGGTAATTTTTTGTGGCTGGGTGTTCGGAAAATCGTAGCAAATTGAGGTTTTCATTTGAATGTACACAGTTTCCTGCTGTGCTAGTACGGCCGAAGATTTCAAAACTTAGAAAAAAGGAGTACAGCGCCCCAGTTACTGGGTCTAACATTCAATCTCATCGCAAAGTAAGCACAGTATAGTAGTTGACTTGACTACAGATTTCATATATTCAATTGAACATCACCTTTATAATTTAAATTAAAACTGCCTTGGTCATGCTTGGTCTTACTCTAGTCTTACTCTTCTTAGTCTCTATCTATGTAAGAGTCTAACCATGGAGGAAGGGATTTTCCTTCCTCCTTATGGTCTAACTTAACTAAGCCTCTTCACTTCAATTCTTCTTCTTGCTTTAGTTTTAGAAATTTAGAGGTGTTTTATAGACCGAGTAACTGGGGCGCTGTACTCCTTTTAATTTGTTTTTACTTCTTCGGGCGTACAAGCGAAGAAGTCAACAAAAAATTTTAAGGAGTACAGCGCCCCAGTTAATGGGTCTAGGGTTGTTTACTTTCTGATGTGTTGAACATATTCGTTGGAATTGCACAATTGAATTGTTAGCCTCGCTATCAGTATCATCATTCCAAGAATGGGCGCCCAATCTCAAAATTGTCCTTCCACTTCACACAAAATCTGCGAAATTTTCACGTGTTGTATTGTACTGTGTCACGACGTGGAGGGACAATCTCTAGCTTGCGCTCCTATTATTGGACTGCCGAGCTGTCAGAATAGCGAAAACTTTGCACAGCACAGTGATCTTGGGAACAACACTCAATATGAGGACAGATAAGAATAGAGTTTGACCTTGCAAAATAAGCAGATAAAGTCACAGTCGGGTACAGAACTTTGGTCCAAATATACACTTAATTGTTAGAAAAACAAAAGCAAAAACATACCTTTCTACTACTACTGTACTAGACGTGTAAATTTTGGAGTAACTATAGAATACAGGTACACTCGGAGCTCCCACTGCGCCTCCGCGGAGACGGAATCGCGGTCACGTCGTTAGAATAGTAGTAAAGTGTATGAATGTATTTTGTGCGACTGATACAACTGATAAAATGTTAGGGGCGTAGGGAGTCAAAGTGTGACGTGTATGGAAGGTGTGGGCAATGGCCGATGGAGGGCGTTTTTAGGAAGACGTGCGTGCCGGTGCAGCGCGTGAGGGCATGATGCGATCGTGAAGACAGGGGAAGCTGGAGGCGCGGAGGCGCGGAGGCGCGGAGGCGCGGAGACGTGGTGTGGGCAATGGCCGATAGAGGGCGTTTTTAGGAAGACGTGCATACCGGTGCAGTGCGTGAGGGCATTAGTGAAAGACGGGGGAAGCTGGAGGCGCGGAGGCGCGGAGGCGCGGAGACGTGGTGTGGGCAATGACCGATAGAGGGCGTTTTTAGGAAGACGTACTAGCCGGTGCAGCGCGTGAGAGGGCATGATGCGATCGTGAAGACGGGGAAGCTGGAGGCGCGGAGGCGCGGAGACGTGGTGTGGGCAATGACCGATAGAGGGCGTTTTTAAGAAGACGTACTAGCCGGTGCAGCGCGTGAGAGGGCATGATGCGATCGTGAAGACGGGGAAGCTGGAGGCGCGGAGACGTGGTGTGGGCAATGACCGATAGAGGGCGTTTTTAAGAAGACGTACTAGCCGGTGCAGTGCGTGAGGGCATGATGCGATCGTGAAGACGGGTGAAATGATCCTCTAATGGGGTCATGCATAACGGCAATAATATTCATATTAATGGAATTCGGGCTTTCTTTCCCTTCTTGAAATGATCCTCTAATGGGGTCATGTATTACGGCAATATTAATATTATTTACATGGAATTCGGGCTTTCTTTCCCTTCTTGAAATGATCCTCTAATGGGGTCATGTATTACGGCAATATTAATATTATTTACATGGAATTCGGGCTTTCTTTCCCTTCTTGAAATGATCCTCTAATGGGGTCATGTATTACGGCAATATTAATATTATTTACATGGAATTCGGGCTTTCTTTCCCTTCTTGAAATGATCCTCTAATGGGGTCATGTATTACGGCAATATTAATATTATTTACATGGAATTCGGGCTTTCTTTCCCTTCTTGAAATGATCCTCTAATGGGGTCATGTATTACGGCAATATTAATATTATTTACATGGAATTCGGGCTTTCTTTCCCTTCTTGAAATGATCCTCTAATGGGGTCATGTATTACGGCAATATTAATATTATTTACATGGAATTCGGGCTTTCTTTCCCTTCTTGAAATGATCCTCTAATGGGGTCATGTATTACGGCAATATTAATATTATTTATATGGAATTCGGGCTTTATTTCCCTTCTTGAAATGATCCTCTAATGGGGTCATGTATTACAGCATATTAATATTATTATATGGAATTCGGGCTTTATTTCCCTTCTTGAAATGATCCTCTAATGGGGTCATGTATTACGGCAATATTAATATTATTTATATGGAATTCGGGCTTTATTTCCCTTCTTGAAATGATTAAAATAAATTGACAGCACAGTTGTGCATTTTCGAGCCTAATGAGGGCGCTGTTGTGCATCTTTCAGAGTGCCCCCTAGGTTGCCAAATATTTATAATTAAGCAACAGAGCGCGACCTCGACTCCGCGTACGTAGGGAGGCTAGGCCCTACTGTGTATGTACGTATGAACGTGACCGCGACTCCGTCTCCGCGGAGGCGCAGTCATAGCTTCGAAGTGTACCTGCATTCTATAGTTGTATAAATTTTGATGGGAATCGAATCAGAGAAATGACAGGGGACGGTAACCAACGCCTCGCAATTTCAATTTGATCCAGAAATAAGCACCAAATTTGGTGCTGGCACGAAACGTTTGTCATGTCAACGACCGTCACTCACCCACGTCGCGAAAGCCGCATCTCAAATAGAGCTATTACTTTGTGCAAGACTTTGCTGTTCATTTTATCACTCGACTGTCGCGATTCTATTATCGCCTCTTGATGGCGCTGTTTACCATTGACGATTTCTCAATACCACGTGTAATGACATGAATGATGAGTGGATGTGTATGATTGATGACTTGGGGTTGTATTTGCATCATCAGCAATCATCACTTAAAAACTCAAAAAAGTCAATATATCATGGCTGCGAACAGCGGGCAGGAAACACACCGATCGGGGCCATTTAAACAACACAATAAGACACATAAGACTGGTAGACATCGAAGTAAAGGACAGATCGAGACAGTTGGAAAAGGTTTGTAGTGTTTCAATTTTTTGGGGGTATTACTATTAATAAATAATAATAATATTATTATTAAAAAAATATTAATAAAAATGTATATTTTAATTATTACTTTTTTGGCTTGTCCATTTACCCCCCCCTGATTTTGTTTCATTTTGCGCATTGCATTGTGCTTGTTAAATGTGAAAAAAGACGCTCAGCAAAAAGAGGTAATGAGGTATTTCGACCCCCATGAGTGACATTGAGTTGACATGATTTGACGACAGGTTTCTCCACAGATACAATACATGGTCCACTGCGACCGCAGTACATACGTAATATTATACAACTTTGTTCAACCTTAACAGAAGTTTACTTTTGATCAGACAATTTGACGGATGGAGTTCAAATCCTCATGGCAGAAGAATGTGACACCGGCGTGCAGCTGACCACACACGGGCCATTCAGCACGGGGGATGAGCAAACTGCGACTGGGCAGGGGCGTCCCCCCGGGGGTGGGGAAGAAACACAAAGATGGCGGGTGTGCGAGGAGATTCGCGTGCCAGGGGCCGGGGCAGTGGGCATCATGCAAAGATGGCGGGCGTGCAGGGAGAATCGCGTGCCACAAACTCCGACAAACCGTGGCCAGCTGATGGCGAACGGGGCCGGGCCGTTCATACACGCAGACACTGTATTTGTGTTTGCCTCCACAGCAGATTATTTATAAATAAATTATAATAATGGCGTAATGAGAGCGCTGAAAGGGGGCTTGTTTAGGAAAAGAATGCAAACGAAACTAAACTTTTAATTGGCCAAAAGTACTATGAAAATCCGGAAAAAACACTTAAAATCCTAATCTCCCTACTGGAAGAACACAGTCACTTATACTGAAAACCTTACTCGGGAATTATAAGAATCCGCATTCGGATTTATGATAATTTACCTGAACCTAAGCGAAATAAACAAACAAACAAATAGGCCTAATAATGTCTCTCAGACATAAGACATGAGACCCACTTATTCTTTTAGAATCACCCACTGCAACTGATGATTGCCAAGAAGGCATGAAAACATGTTATTGCTATACAAAGAGGATCTGAAAAATATCCTTGCGGTCTCCCCTAAAAAAAATCAACTTTTTGACCTATTTGTCAATTGGTTCTTCTTCTATGTTCGTCAACTACTGTCAACCTGACAAAAATACGAACAATAACCCAGACGCAGACCCTGCCCCACCCATAAAACATGTAAAAGTGGACCTTTACTGTTTTATGTCAATCTCAAGTCAACAGTGTTACTTGGAGTGTCACTGAATTGGACAGCACCATCACCCCAGGCCGTGCATTATCCGGCCCAAGAGAAGGCCTGAAGAATACTTGTCTGAAGTTCATGCAAAAATTACAGGATTTATACAGGAAATTTGTGTTAACATTGTCAGTAACGGAGATCAGTCATTTAGCCGTTGACTTGTCTTGGCACTCCGTTGTGTTGTCTCACTGATGACTTGTCAAGCTGTCGAGTTGTCTGACTGTCGAGTTGTAAGACAGACGAGTTGGTCTGAACTCCGTATGTACTACTCATCAATATCATCATTATCAAATCAATAAATACTGTGAAGAACATTCAACAAAATAAAACAACTGGAAATCAGTTTGGTTTTTGTGTGATTTTTACAGGCAGAGTGAGTGTTAAGACGCAATCAAGGAAAAACAAACATGAAGTCAGTAAAGTCAACAGACGGCATCAGGTAAGGAGTGATCTTACTTTAGTAGCTGTGTATGTCTTTAAAGGGACACTTTGCTTTCGGATTGGGCGCTTTGGGCTATAAAAAGCATTTGTTATGAAATAAATACGGTTGGAAAGATATTTTAAAAGTAGAATATAATGATCCACACAAATATACCTTGAAATTGTGTGGTTTTCCTTTTACTTCGTGAACTAACACGGTACGCTGTTTTGTAGAACCAAATTTTCGACTCCACAAAACCACAGTTTTGAACCTTCTCAGCTATCTTCCTACATCACGTAATGCTTCAAATCTTACCCATGCCTCAAGTCTTTTGCAATCCTTCTTTCAGGCACTCCAGAGGAGACAGACAAAGAGGGAAGAGACCTTAGCCAGAAAGAGAAACGTTGGAGGCAGAGACGCTCCTCCCCATCTTGTGGTGAGATGAAAGTACAGTGGTGAAGTTCGCGCAAGGACCAATCATTAAATAGTGATTGCTTAGTGACATACTTCGGGTATTCGCACAAAAGTTGAAGTGCTAACGTCTCTAGTTATGTCATGTCAACGTGGCTCGTCATGCGTCATCATTTTTCTGATAACTGGTCCTCTCTGCACTGTGCTATCAAAATGGCTATTGAAAACCAGCGATGCGACCATGTCCAGTAGGCTGGTTCCAAATAGTAAACTAGCGTAGTCCAACTATCGTCGACTAGACAGAGTTCGGGCTAACTTACTCGAACTATGGTCAAAGATAGTTCTTGCGTAAACTTGGCCAGCGACTGTAACAATATGTATAGCGCCCTCTATTGTTGTCTTGAAGAAACCATCTGTGTAAAAGCAGCCATCTTGCATGTATCTAAATAACATGAGTCTCCAATAAACTTCAACTTAAAATGACACGAACTGTGTACAAAAGACAATATTTACAAGTACCCGGATCCATATTCATATTCATATTTCCTCTCATCACTAGAGGGGCAGGGCTCACCCTTAACACAAGCCCGGCGTACATTGTCTAGTAAAAACTACAGTGGGCTAGTAAACGCCATTTTGATCACATGATTGATCATAGTGTTTGTTTATTTGATGAACACAGGCAGTGATTTGTCTACACCCAGACTGTGATGCCAAGGGATTGGTGGAGAAACTACAGTCATGTGACGAGTCAACTGTCCAATCAGTGAACAGCAATGGCATAATTACTGATATCTGGTATGAATATTATTACAAAAATATTATTATATAAAAATATTATTGACAATTGCATTACAAATTGAAAATGTTAAACAAAACATAATAAATATATGCAGTTAACCTACAACTTGCATCTCCAAACTCGCTAAAATAAACTGGTACTTGGTTTGGCTACCTTCTAAAGAGTTTTCCATATTTGCTGAAAATATAATTGTTTGGATTAACATTTCATTTATTTTATTTTAGCTGATTGGTATAAGTACAGCTTTCAGAGTTACTGCAGTGTTCTTCTAAATCAGCCCTTTATTTGAAATCTATCACTTTCAGACAATAATACTTTCTTGTCATTCCAGTGTGCCGAGATTCAACAAGCGTGTGGCGTTTGTAACCCCGCCTCCTGATATGACCTCCATCTTGGATGCTGCCAAAGCAGCGGATTCCCTCCTTTGTGTGGTTTCACCCTCGGAATGCTGGGATTCATGGGGTGACCTCTGTCTGACCTGTCTGTTCTCCCAGGGGCTGCCGGCCACTACATTAGTCACACAGGTAAAACTCTAAACTGCCCCTAACACTTTTCAGGCCTGGAATGAAATGAAGGCCATGTAGGCCATGGCCTCCGTTGCCCTGGTCTTGGCCTTGGTGCTTCTTCAAAGGTTTTCCATAGACTTGAAGATTTTACAGTGCAAGTGACCTTTTGCAAAATAAAAATGGCCTTGCTCTCACAAGGATGAAATTCCAGGCCTGACTTTTCAAAAGAGAAATGTAAACAGGTATCCCCTCTCCCTGCAATGTTTTTCTTTGGTACACTTCCATTGGTCCCACTTCCTGAATGTTTAACCAGTTAATGCTGTGATGGCGTGCTAATCTTTCCCCTGAGGCATGCTGGGAGACATGACTTTGTATTTTTATGTCACATTGGATGACCGGAACAATTGTCGCTCGTACTTTCCACTAAGGAGTGTACACAGAGCATGCACTCATTGTGCAACACTTCATTTTGTCCATACAAAGAGGACAGGTAGTGGTCGGATACCATGTTAAATTCTGCCTTTGTGCGAGGCTTATTGTTGAAGTGAAAAAATGGAAGATCCTTGACGTTAATTGGTTAAAAGAAGGCTTGCGTTCTGTGTAAAATTTTGTTTCTTTGCTCGAAACCTTATGTCGGGATTCTTTTCTGGTTTGTCTGACAGGGCTTGGACAAGGTACCGATTAAGAAGCGAAATGACATCAAGAAGGTCCTGCAGAAGAAGATTGAGAGGAGGTGAGAAGATTGACATACATGTAATCGACTTATTCTTGTTCTTATTCTGTACAGCAGCCTCGATAGCTTCAAGTCCTTCTCGAAATCTCCATCAGCTCGTATTTATAAGTTTTCTGATTTTCCAGAAAAACTACTTTTTAGATACTTTCTACAATTACATCAGTTTCCAAAAAGTAAACCTACAGAACGCTTGAAAACTCTGGAGTAACAAGATTTGTTTCCAGAAATATCCATTCATTCATTCATCTTGTTGTTTGCCAACATGAAACAAATGTGTGCTTATAAAATGTAACCCCAATTCTTGGGGTCAACAAATGGTCACGTATGAATTATCTCTTGTAGCTTACAATACCATACTGTTGGTGTGGTGTACATAACAATAATTTCATTTTTGTTGTTCAGGTTTCCAGACAAGAAGTTGTACACGTTGGATACAGAGCAGGAGGGGCTGCTGCTTCTACGTCACTTGACCGATCAACGACTCCAGCCAATCAAGTGGAGGGATACCAGGCCGCATCTCTTAGCCCGAGCAGTGACCTTTGAACCCCAAGAGGAAGAGGTCAGCAACAGTCACAGTCCAAAAGTTGTGTTTTCTCAATTTGGTTTCATTTAAAAAAGAAAATGCACCTTAGTTATAAAGTGTTTTAATCTTAGGAGAACCATGAGATTCCCAACATATTTATTTTGTATTTATTTGTTTGCAATGTTACACAAAAATCTTAAAAGTTTAAAAATATTTTTGATTTTGTTTTTAGTTTCTTTGACTCAAAGTCATTTCATAATTTTGTTTATTACCAGGGATCCGTAGGAACGCTGAAGGTGTCTGGATTCCTGCGTGGTTCACCCCTCTCCGTGAATGGTTTGATCCACTTACCAGGGTTCGGCTCGTTCCAGATGAGTCAGATTGATATGACCCCTGACCCCTGCCCTATGACTTCTAAAGTTCAAAAGAGAAAGACGAAAGGGCATGAGGCCATGGAGGCTGTAAGTTGAAAAAAACTCTTAATTTATCCAAGTCTAGGTCCTAAATTTCATTATTGTACTTTTTTGAGGAATGATAATAATGATGAATTTTCTTTATTCGGGTACAGGAAGACGGCGGTCAGATGGAGGAAGGAGTGGTAATATTAGAGGCAGCCGACCCGGATAAACAAGAAAGCTTAGACAGCGAAGCGGTCCCAGATCCCATGGAGGGTGAACAAACATGGCCGACAGAAGAAGAACTCGCTGAAGCAGAAGGTTGGTTATGCATAGAATCCAGCTCAAAAAGCGTGTTGGGTTCACCTTTGAAGGATTGACTGCATAGAGGAACTAAGTATATTATGGGTGGTCTTTGTAGTCTTTACAATCAACATGGACGATTTCACATTACAGTGCGCCCTCTACAGTTTAACCTATAGAGGCCACATTTCCCAAAACAGTCGACTAAAAAGAGAAAATCATACACGCAACTCGGCACCACACTGACAGTTTTGTGATATTGATATGGCTGACATGAATGTGAAAAACAATCGACAGCCAAACAAAAAATACTATCTTCTGTGCAGTGACCAGAAACTTGTTGACCTTTTCCCATGATACACTGTGACACCTAGCCTCATCTGGACAAACTGTAGAGGGCGCACTGTAATGTGAGTTGCCCGTACTGGCTGCTAAGCTGTCACATGGAACTTGTTATTAATTTACATGCTAGTATTTTACCTCGCTAATAAGGATGGGCCCAATTTCATAAAGCCTATTAGCACAAAAACGTGCTGAGCACAGAAAAATATTACTTAGCAGAATCAGGTTACCAGTCAAAATTCCATTAGGTTTCAATGGTTGTGACTGGTGCCCCACTACTGTTTTGCTTAGCAAGGACATTTTCTAAGCAGTATTTTCTGCTGAGCAGCTTTGTGAAATTGGGCCAAGATTAACCTATGTTTTTATTTGTGTGATTACATCAGCTGCCCTGCAGGAATCCAACACGAAGCAGACAGTAAAACGAGTCCCTAAAGGAACCTCAGAGTATCAAGCTGCCTGGATCGTAGACAGCGACAATGAAGACGAATCTTCAGTAAGTCTAGCTTCACAGAGTTGCTTGAAACTTGAACTTTAAAAAAATCAGGATATGGTAACATTTTGCGGTAAAACCGTGTGATATTATCTACCATCGCTGAGTAGATTTAGTTCTGAAAGAACTTGTTATTCTTAGTTCTGAAAGAACTTTTCTTGCTTAGTTTTGAAAGGACTTTTCCTGCTTTGTTCTGAAAGAACTTGGGTTGCCTGCCTGAAATCAGGGCCAAATTTGTTGTAGCCTGTAAGCAGACATTTTCTGCTTAAATGGCGGCCATTAGCAGAATTTATATTTCATGAACACTCTGTAAGCAAAACAAAAGGCACGCTAGCTTGCTGGCGGTTCTTGTAAGCAGATGAGTGACGCAACAATGAAAAACCATTGTGAATACTTAAGAAAGTTTTCCTGCTAGGTGAGCACAAAAATGTGCTTACCGGTAAACAGCTTTATGACGGTGGGCTAGGGTTACAAGCCCAAATTATAAGTACTGTATATCATCTGTAATTTGACCCCAAACCGTGGGCAAGGTGACTACATGACACATCTGAAACATGTCTGCAAACATGGTTTGTGACGAGCTCCAAAATACCGGCTAAGTTTGAACTGTAAAATGTCTTGACTCTCCCACTGTATGTCCATTCTTCATTATCCACTGTGGTTTTGAATGATAGAAAAACTATGCCAGCCTGCAATATGATATCATGTGGTGACTGCATCTACACAGTACACAGTCAACCCTCCTACTGTCTGACCATTCAATATCATCTACTGTAGTTTTGAATGATAGATAAACTATGCCAGCCTGCAATATGATATCATGTGGTGAATGCATCTACACATGTACACAGTTAGTTCTGTGCACAGAAAACCTTTGCAGAATACGATTGTTTCCTGTCATAAGTGGAAAGAGACTAATTTTGTATTAATTATTTTCTAGGATGAAGATGATACTGAAGATGACGATGAAGATGTTGAATTCCACGATGCAAGATCACAGGATGACAGTGACGATGATAGACTTGCCCCTAGTCAAGCAGACACTGATATGGAGTTTGATACTGTAAGAGCATTTTCTTTGTGCACTGCACATTCACAACCTTACACAAAACGGCTCGAGATAAATCTATTCTGTAGTAAATTTCATGTGCTGAAAAGCAGCTAATTAAATTGTAATAAGGGTTTTTCATCACTATTCTTGGACAGCCTCTTCTACTTCAAGAGTTAGTTCTTATTTTAATTTGACAAATCAAAATAAGGAAGTGTTAACTTGCAAAATTATTGACGGAACATAAATTGTTATTTCGTACCCGAAATTGAACCACAAACAGAAACAACAGAGCAAGAAACGCAGGCCTAGCCCAAGAAACATACAGAACAGGAAAGTACAAAAAAAGATGATGACAGGAGGGCAACTAGCTGAGCATGAAGAACAGCAGAATTATTGACATGGGGAAAATGACAAATTAGTGTATGAAGGGAGCATGCAGGTACAAGAAGTCAGTCTGGGGAAGGACACAAGAAAATTACCCAACAAAAGGACAAAACAATACTATGTGGGTCAGGGACAACACAAGTAAAACTGAATTATTGTTGCTGGGGAGGATGTTATCCCACAAATAGTAAGAAAGGAAAACTGGAAAAAAATGACAGACATGTATTATGGTTCTTTCTTCAGGTCAGTGTAACCGAGGGCAACAAGGCCAACTATGATGCAGATTTCGATGAAGATCAAGAAAAGGCAATGTGAGTTTGCTATAAAAAGTTCTCCTTAAAAACTGACGAGTTTAAGCGAGGTAGTGAAACAATGCATTGTTTGAAAACAAAGGAACCTTTAAAGGGTCTGTATACGTTTGGTAATGACTCTGAAAATTAATGGCAATAAAAACTTACATGGTGAGAAGTACTGCAGCTTTGGATAGTATAATGCATCTTGAGAAACTTTTCTCTTTGAAGTACTGTGGTTGTGGAAAAAGATATCACTTTTTATTCCAACAAATTTTGAATCTGATCTCGGAGAGTGCATTCCAATGCAGATTATTCTTAATGCGTGGACATAACCACTCTAGATTTTCGGCAATATCGCAAAAACGCTACAACCTTTTGAAATGAAATTTTCACAAGTTAGTTTAATGGTATATATCTACAACTATATAGGATTGAAACAAACAGTGGGTTCCAATTACCAAACGTATACAGACCCTTTAAGCGAGAAGAGATTTGATTTTTTACAAATTCTAAAAAAAGAAGAAGAAAAAATAAATATATATATATTTACTTTCCCTGTAACACCACAGTCTTATGAAACGTATTATCATGACGCAATGTTTAACCCATTCGGGCACAGCGATATTTCAACGTTACAGTTGTTAAAAATAATTCTTATACAGGCTTGAGAAGTACCGAGAGGAACGAATGCAGGTGATGTTTCCTGATGAAATAGACACACCCATAGACTTAGCAGCAAGACAACGCTTTGCAAGGTGAGTTTAACTGAGGTGTTACAATGTCGGACTGTAGTGAAGTGGTTTACTGTCTAGTGGACTAACTGCAACCAACTGATTCTTGTTTCTTGTGTTTTGCTGCCTTAATGCCTCTGCTCCAACGAAACTCACAGACAAAGTGAGTTTAACCGAGGTGTTACAATGTCGGACTGTAGTGAAGTGGTTTACTGTCTAGTGGACTAACTGCAACCAACTGATTCTTGTTGCTTGTGTTTTGCTGCCTTTGTGCCTCGGCTCCAACTCAACTCACAGAAATACTGTCCATCAAAGAACCTGTCAAAAATTTACTTTCCTGCTCCCAAAGTTCAGTCCTTCCCATTCTGAGAAGCAAACACAGTTAGGTGCTCAAGCCTTTTTCTATTGCTCTACCAAGGATGTGGAATCTTCTTCCTCAGAACATCAGGCAACCTCTTGCCATTTTAGAAACTTTGCTTAAATTCTACGTTTTTTTCAATTGCATACTTTACGGCGCTAGGAGCAACAACTGTTGGATTGGCGACATAAATTTAATGATTGATTGATTGATTGCTTGATTGATATAGATACCGAGGGCTGAAGAGTTTCCGGACATCACCCTGGGACCCCAAAGAGAATCTTCCCCAAGACTACGCTCGCATCTTCCAGTTTGAGAACTTCAATCGGACACGGAAACGCATCCTGGCTGAGGGAAGAGAGGGAAGGGCTGAGGTTGGTATTCCGTGACCAGGGTCAAAATGTTTCCATTAGTTTCAAGTTCTTTTTGAAAAAGTTTGGATGTGAACTGTTGAATAAGCCCATTTTAAAATGACCGAACATCACCAAACAGGAACAAGGGGTCTTCAGTTCAGTATTCAATTGGCTTACAAAGTCTAACAAGACTTTGACGCTGTATGTAACAGACAGTTGAAGTCAATGACTGTATCATCATCATCATCATCATCAGGCTGTGTTCGTCCATTGTTGGATGAAGCCCTCCACATGCAATTTCCATGTTCTCCTCCTATTTTATTCTAGTCCAAGTTTTTGTGAACTTTGTGTATGTTTGGATTTCATCTGTCCATCTTCCATTCTGTCGTTCCTCTTCTTCTTTTTCCATTTCCAGGTTGCCATTCAGTTAGTCTCTTGGTCCACATGTTGTCATGTCTTCTTGATAAGTTTCCTGCCCATCTCCATTTCATTTCCTTGATCTTTTCCATGATCTTTGTTTGTTGCCTTATGTCGGTATGTCTGACTTGGTTGTGAAGAGGTAGTCCGAGTATCCTCCTTTTCATAGGTCTCTGTGTTGATATTAACTTTTGTTCCATATCCTTGGTTGTTGACCATGTCTCTACCCCTTATGTCATTATTGTCAGTGACTGTATGACTGTGACACCATGCAATTATTGTCCGCTGCCAACAAACTTCAAAATAAAATTCCACTGATGATCAGTTGCAGAGATGAGACCCTACTTCAGGTTGAACTCATTCAAATTAGTTCAAAATTTGGCGAAGATCGTGCTGCCATTTTTCTACCATTGCGGGCAGTCTTTGAGGTCTCCCAACTTTTACTGAGCCCTATTGTTAATAGACCTCTATCATGGTACGGCCATCTTTTTTTTGCCCCAAATCCAAATCATTGTGACCAAATCAAGGCTGGAAAAAAAAATAGTCTGGTTCCTGTTTTGTTCTGTTCACTATATATCAGCATTCATTTTGTCATTAGATATAGGGAACATGACCAAGATGGTGGCAACATGATAAAGGTCTATTATGCCATGTGAAAGCAGTTTTCATCGTCATTGTGTTTGAAAGCTTTGACTGATTTCTATATTATTACTTTTGGTTCTTCATTACACAGCCCGGATGCTACATTACCATTCACATCTCCAATGTCAATCAAAGCTTCATGGGTAAGTGTTTCTGTTTTTCCTTAAAACTTGACAAGTTGGAACTGTTTTAGTCCCTCGGATTCTGAAGATGTTTTTGTATTTGTAACTTTTTTCAGAAACAAATGGAACATAATATTGATGGGACATGAGGCTGCAGAAAAAGGGACCATTGAAAATTCCGGACTATTAATTAAGTTTTTTATCAAAACAAATGTGACCTCCACTGCCCAAATCAGGCACTTCTCATGAAAAGCAAAATTGCAACCACAACATCAGCCTCTTAGCCTCAATATCTATGTGATGTGATGTCTTATACATTATATGTGTTGAGAAATACTAACCTTGCAGTCCCTAATTAGGTGGTACTTGAAAGTTCTCATCTGTTTGATGAGCAAAAAAAAACAGTTTTGGCAGGAATTGCCTGGTTTTTGCATGGAGCATCACAAATGGTTAAACTCAGACTCCAATACTAATAAAATGCCCATATGTTGTGAATTATTGCCACAGTCGAAAACAACTGTTTTTATTTTTTGTGCCGGATACCGCTTGTATTGGCAAATCGGACACACACTAAAATGGCGGGTACACCAGACCCCAACACAGCGGGTACACCAGACCCCAACACAGCGGGTACACCAGACCCCAACACAGCGGGTACACCAGACCCCAACACAGCGGGTACACCAGACCCCAACACAGCGGGTACACCAGACCCCAACACAGCGGGTACACCAGACCCCAACACAGCGGGTACACCAGACCCCAACACAGCGGGTACACCAGACCCTAACAAAGGGGGTACACCAGACCCCAACACAGCGGGTACACCAGACCCCAACACAGCGGGTACACCAGACCCCAACACAGCGGGTACACCAGACCCCAACACAGCGGGTACACCAGACCCCAACACAGCGGGTACACCAGACCCCAACACAGCGGGTACACCAGACCCCAACACAGCGGGTACACCAGACCCCAACACAGCGGGTACACCAGACCCCAACACAGCGGGTACACCAGACCCTAACAAAGGGGGTACACCAGACCCCAACACAGCGGGTACACCAGACCCCAACACAGCGGGTACACCAGACCCTAACACAGCGGGTACACCAGACCCTAACACAGCGGGTACACCAGACCCTAACAAAGGGGGTACACCAGACCCCAACACAGCGGGTACACCAGACCCTAACACAGCGGGTACACCAGACCCTAACAAAGGGGGTACACCAGACCCCAACACAGCGGGTACACCAGACCCCAACACAGCGGGTACACCAGACCCTAACACAGCGGGTACACCAGACCCTAACAAGGGGGTACACCAGACCCCAACAAAGCGGGTACACCAGACCCCAACACAGCGGGTACACCAGACCCCAACACAGCGGGTACACCAGACCCCAACACAGCGGGTACACCAGACCCCAACACAGCGGGTACACCAGACCCCAACACAGCGGGTACACCAGACCCTAACAAGGGGGTACACCAGACCCCAACAAAGCGGGTACACCAGACCCTAACAAAGGGGGTACACCAGACCCCAACAAAGCGGGTACACCAGACCCTGAAAAATGGGTACACCAGACCCCAAACAATTGCTGGATGTATGCCAGCTATAATAAACTAAATATATTATGTAGGCCTACACCATGTTAATTTTACCTCCATGTTTGTATAATAAATACAATATTACTTGAAAACCTGTTTAATAACAAAGTCAAATGAGTATAAGGCCTTTTATCCTTAGGGTGACAAAAGGAATTGTTTTCACTTTATAAGATTGATTAATATACAATGTTGCCCCTACTTCTAGATGACTACAATCCAAAGAGACCGCTGGTTGTTTTTGGCATGCTGCCTCATGAACAAAAGGTACAGTACCACACAGAGGTCATACACTTTAGTGCGAGTATATAATTAGTTTTCTTAAAACCTTTTTTTCTTAAAGATGCTAGGTCCAATTGTTGGCCAATTTGACACTAAAATTTATATTTAATTTTTGTATAGATTAAAGAAAGTTTGAAGCTTTCATTCAAGGTATTGCACAAAAAAAATGTGCCAATTATAAGTTGTAGTTAATTAAAAACTAACATGATTTTTTTTCAGGATCTCAACATTATCTCACGCCCATCAGCCATGTACAAACAATTTTTGCATGTTTATGTATTTTGTGCTTTGTCCGTAGCATTTGCAAACGTTTGTGTATGTTTTTCGTTTTATCATCTGTCAAATATAATGTAGAGGAAAAAATTTCTTTCTTCTTATTATTTAAGATTTGATATTCAAGATTGTCTTGATATGTTATGATTATGATGATGATTGTTTTATAAGAATTAATATATCTTATTACTCTGTAGATGTCTGTGTTGCACTTTGCCATCAAGCGATACCACAACTTCACAGAGCCTGTGAAATCAAAGGTATATTTAATAATAATTACCAGAGTCTAATATAGTGCACGTATCTACCAATAGACCTTTATCATGCTGCCACCATCTTGGTCATGTTCCCTGTATCCAATAGCAGTACTGAATGCTAATATTCATTGTACAAAAAGGAACCAGACTGTTACTCCTTCCAGCCTCGGTGTGGTTACATTGATTTGAATTGGACAAAATCAAGATGGCCGCACCATGATAAAGGTCTATAATAAGGTACTCTAGGCACTGGAACAAAGAGAAACATTTTTAAGACAGGTTTTTGAAATAGTTTGAAATATGGACCGATTAATGTAGCTCCTTTTAAGGGTTTACAAGGTGCTGCGGCGCATTCAGCAGCCACTGCCAGATACACCGGATCAAACCCTTTCTCAAGCGGTAAGTGTAACTGGGTTCTAACGTGCATTACACAACACATGAGACTTACGGCTTTACATCCCATCTGAAGGATAAAGCAATAATGGTTAAGTGTCTTGCACGAGTGTCAAGACTGTTACTCAATTCCACACTCTGCTGATCAGAAACACCAGAGCTCGAGTCCAGTGCGCTTGGCCGCTCGGCCATGACACGCCAGGTGTCGTACTTCAATTTGAAGGCCGTTTTTTTTTTTACTTTCTGGGGACAAGGCCAGGTTTGTAAATTGACTCTAGCATGCAAAGCCTGGGACCATTGAACAAATATCACCTTCAGTTTGTAACATATTCTTGTTTGTTTGGGTTTTTTGCAGGAGAGACTTATCTTCCAAGTTGGTTTCAGGCAATTTTCAGCATGTCCCATCTTCTCCCAACACTCCAACGGAGACAAACACAAGGTAAAGCAACCTAAGAATCCATTTCTAACACTGAGAAAAATGTCTGAGAATAATAGACTTCTCCTTTGCAACATCATGCACTCCAAACTGGAAATGATACGGAATCTCCACCATAAAAAGCCTCAACTATTCCAGTAATTACATTGTTAAAATCATCCTACTCTTGGTGACATTCCCCAGTCCGTTGATCAATCGTTTCAAATCATTCAACTACACAGGTCGTGTATGGTGGCTCAATTGTGCACAGAACTAACTGTGTACATGTGTGTACTGTGTATGCATTCACCTCATAATATCATATTGCAGGCTGGCATAGTTTGTCTATTCAAAACCACAGTGGATGATTCAGAATGGTCAGATGGCAGGAGGGTTGACTGTATACTGTGTAGATGCATTCACCACATGATACTGCAGGCTGGCATAGTTTATCTTTCATTCAAAACCACAGTGGATGATTCAGAATGTACTGTGTAGATGCATTCAGCACATGATATCATAATGCAGGCTTTCATAGTTTATCTATCATTCAAAACCATAGTGGATGATTCAGAATGGTCAGACAGTAGGAGGGTTGACTTTGTACTGTGTAGATGCATTCACCACATGATATATTGCAGGCTGGCATAGTTTATCTTTCATTCAAAACCACAGTGGATGATTCAGAATGGTCAGACAGTAGGAGGGTTGACTTTGTACTGATATTGCAGGCTGGCATAGTTTATCTATCATTCAAAACCATAGTGGATGATATTGAATGGTCGGACAGTAAGAAGGTTAAGAGTCGTTGCTATTTACAGTGCCTTTTTCTAAATTGGGAAAGAATTGAGTGTTCACTTTTCTATGTACAGCTTTTGTAAAAGTCTCCCAAACCCTAGCTCCTCTATTTCTGTGCTGTTTTAATTTGTACTTTGTTCTTTGTGTTCATAGTACGTACGGTTCCTATCCAAGGATGACGCTGTGGTAGCTACAGTGTATGCACCCATCATGTTTCCTCCCACCACGGTTCTTGTATTCAAACAGAACATAGATGGTAAGTGAAGGGTTCTTATGCCACCATCTTGGTCAAGAACCCTGTGTAAAGCAATAATCATGAATACAGAATCTCATATAGCGAAAAGGGCTGGACTATATACCCTTCCTTGTCTCAGTTTGGTTGTAAAGGGAAAAAAACATGATGGACGTACCATGATGTTGGACCATGACTGGATGTATGGTATTTTTCAAAACAAAATCAGTGCGGTAACTAGGGGGGGGGGGCACGTGCCCCCAATTTCCTTCCTTTTTTTAATCCAACTTTCTTGTTTGGGCTTATTGCCTTTTTTTAAGGTTTGGCTTTTTTAAAAGTTTCTCATCTGCCTAAGTCATATTGTTTAAGACTGAAATTTCAATTCATTGTAATTGTGTGCTTTATTTTTTTTAAAAGTATTTCATAATCTGCATGTTTGTCTTAGATTGTTCAGTAGGCCTATTTTTTTTTTAAATTGTTCCAATTTTGTTTAACCTCTGTAAAGCGCCTCAGGACCCTGTCTTGGGTTAAGGGCGCTATAAAAAATTTATTATTACTATTTTTGTTTACTGTGGGCTTGGATTAATCAGTAAGGAAACTGATTTTAATGATTGTTTAAGGATAAACTGGCAACCGGTTAACCCATATCCGCCTGACTGGTCACAGTACATAAACACTGTTCCTGCCTAAGCCCATGTAGCGCTCATTACTGCATTACAATAAACATTAATTATTTACTGCCTTGTAAAGAAACACCCTGGCAAACTGTATACCATTGGAAAGAGCA
The DNA here is from genome assembly GCA_021014325.1 of Plazaster borealis. Taxonomy (NCBI): domain Eukaryota; kingdom Metazoa; phylum Echinodermata; class Asteroidea; order Forcipulatida; family Labidiasteridae; genus Plazaster; species Plazaster borealis. The sequence goes on along the minus strand of CM037474.1, from coordinate 32,506,472 downwards.
CCACGTTCTCTTTACTGTGATATACATTTTGTCAGGTTTCCCATCTCATATCACTTAGTAATGAGAGTACAAAGAAAGACACTAACTTTTTGTTCATCTACAGGTTTTCCCGTAGTAAGGCGCTAACAGTGTTTGTGTGTTCTATGGGAAATCCTGTAATAATAATATTAATAAACCATACTTGCGCCTCACACAAATACCCGAAGCGCTCTACAAAAGAAGTTACAAAAAGAATTAATTGAAGAGGTACGTTTTCAGCATAGATTTGAAAATGTTTTCATTTGGAGCAGTTTTGATGAAGTTTGGCAAATAGTTCCACAATGTCGGTGAAGAATGTGAAAATGAGCGAAGGCCATATGATTTAGTACGAGTGATGTATTGGACGAGTTGAGAAGTAGAGCTGGAACGGAGGGTACGACGAGGTTGGTATGGATGAAGGAGTTCTTGGAGGTACTGGGGTGCAGATTGGTTGAGGGATTTGTATGTCAGTAGGAGAAATTTGAATTCTATGCATTTGGAGACAAGTCTAGCAGCAGAGTTTTGAATACGTTGGAGCTTTGAAATCCTGTAGTTAGGCAGATATGGGTTAAATGTCCCAACCCTATCAATAAACTGTGGTCTGAACAAACGTTGAAGGAACACTGTAATGAATTACACTTTTATACTGGAACTTTGCAGGAACTCACAGTCTGGTGGCTACGGGTTCAATGCTGAGCGCTAAACCTGATCGTATTGTTGCTAAGAAGATTTCCCTCAGCGGTCATCCACTGAAGATAATCAACCGCCAAGCTGTTGTTAGGTACATGTTCTTCAACAGAGGTGAGTAGTTATTGGGACTTAATAATGATAATAATAATAATCATACAGTATTAATAAAGCACCAAAATTTATATCACAAAAAAAGCTCTGAGGCCCTTTACACAAACTAATAAGGAAAGAGTTACAATACAAAAATACCATTAAAGACCACTACAGGAACAATTTCAGGAAAATAATGTGATAAAAATCATGTAAAAATGTATTTAAAATGTCAAGAATAAAAAAGTTATCCTTGAAAATGTAAAATGCACAGAAAACCCCAAATCACTCAAAAGAATACAGAAAATCAAAATATTATAATAAATTAAGTGATAAAAAACAAAAACATCTGTCCATTCAGGATTTTTGATTTTTTAAGTTAAAGTTACTTTTCCAGAGTCTAATTGGCCTAACAGAGTGAGGCTGACTTTTCTTAATAGTGTTGTATTATTTTTGCAGAGGACATCATGTGGTTCAAACCAGTGGAGCTACACACAAAGTGGGGACGTCGTGGGCACATCAAGGAACCTCTAGGTGAGTGTCAAATTAAGAAGGCTCTAACATTCATTCGACTGCTTCATTTTACCAAAGTGAAAAACTAGTTTATACCCATAATAAACATTCGGTACCCCAATCTATTCATGATGAAATTCGTCTGATATGACAAAAGGATTTATCACCCCCTCCCCATTTGCGAAGTTTCATGTAAAAACTAGGCACTTTCTGCCAAAACTCAAAACTGGGTTTCTTTGCTCATCACATAGATGAAAAGAAGAGCTTTCAAATAACACCTAATTATGGCCTATAAGTTAAGTATTATATCTCAACATGTTTAAGATGTCACATCACATTGATATCATGGCTGATGTTTCAGTTGTCTTTACTTTAAATGCCATTTCACTATTCTAGAGAAGTTCTTGACTTTGGCGTGGGGCATATCGTCGGGCTGCTTGGTCTTGATATATGCGACCAGCACAACAAACCTTTCATGGCGCTGCTCACAGTAGAATTCTTACAAAGTCCTATGCACAAAATTGTATGGCAAGCTGCGCTATGAAATTTAGCTTGAAGCTGTCTGTGTGTCATCGATTGATGACAAGATTTGAAGTTAATAATATCTGCCACTGTTGTATGTTAAAAGCTATAGCAATATTGCAAGGTATTAATATTTTCCCAATGGTGTAACTCTATTCTAGGCACTCACGGTCACATGAAGTGCATCTTCGATGGCAAGTTGAAATCTCAAGACACGATCTTCTTGAATCTTTACAAGCGAGTCTACCCCAAGTGGACCTACGACTCAACGTGTCAACGAGCTCTCAATGTAACATCATGCACACCGATGGGCGATAGGACACACGATGAGGACATGGACGATTACTAAATCTTTGTGCGAAGAATATTTCTATATTAATTTTCTTTTCTTTTAATCTGATGAACTGATTGTATACATCCACGAACGATAGAACACAATGTAAATATAGCAGGCTGGTTGCAATTTTCAAAGAGATATTTTTGCACAGCCCCTTTACAACTGAACCAAGAAACTTAATATTCATTCAAATCCTGACTTTCGACATCCCTCTATGTAGCAAAGCCTTGGTTATGTGGGTGGTTCGAATCAAACATGTACAGTGAGTGGGTTGGATGCAGCAGCAAAAAGGAAATATAAAATTGACATGTAGGGTGGTACGAGGCCTGGGGCCAATTTTCATAGCGCTGCTTAACCGTAAGCAAATTTGCTTGCTAGCTGTAGTAGAAAAGTTTGCTTGAGTGTAAGCGTATTTCAGGGGCTAGCAAGAAAATGAGGCGGCAGCTTGCGCATTCACCATGAATTTGCATTGATATGTCATTCATTTTCATACAGTAAGCACCTGGAGGTTAGCACGCCTTTTCAAGTGCTTATGGTTAGCAGTGCTATGAAATGGAAACTCTTGCAGTAAGCACAAAATCAACCGTTAAGCAGCTCTATGAAATTGGGCCCTGTTGTCCACAAACACTGTTGGGATAGACTTCAAATGGTCCAAATATGATAGGGAATTAAGAATACAATAATATATACAGCAAAGGTACCATAATTGGAACTATTTTCTTTTTTAATTGCAAATTATTACAGTTTGTAGGTTGTAACCGACAGGCAAGACTGTGATTCTGCGAACTTTAGCCCATGAGGGCTACATAAATGAATGTCAGTCGACAGTTTTCTTTTTAAACTATAGTCCTTTTGAGGACGATAACAGTGGACATTATTCTTAAGGCTAAGTCATCAGACCTAGAGTTTGAAAACTGGTCTCATGGAGCTCTGTAGTAACGATACGACAGAGCTCCATGAGACAACGAGAGATACGAGATAATTTAGTTCACCAAGTAGACTTACTCAAACTGAAATGGTAAGGCGACTTCCTAATTTCAGCAAGTCTGAATTATCACAATTCAATTGATTAGGCTCAATAAGAGACGAATTAAACAGGCGGTAACTTGAGGTTAGAATTGAGGTGTTTTGAGGTTGTCCAGGGTTCTCCTCGAGTTACCTATGGCGACATAAATATCACGTCAAGGCGACTTATTCCATAAAACAAGTCGACTTGGTGAGATAAACATCTCATTATCTGGATAAGCGGCATAGCTACACTACAGGCCTGGAATTACACAGAGGCCATGGGCTCTAATGCCCTGGTCTTGGCCTTGGTGCCCCTTCAAAAGTTTCTCATAGACTTTGGAATTGCCCTTTGCAATGTGAAAATGGCCTTCCCCTCTCAAAGTTGAAATTTCAGGCCTTTACTTATATCCATAACTGGTTCTCATCACCCAGGAGTAAATGGGACTATGCAAGGGTAGCGATTGTAAATGATTAGCTAAAAATGTGCACAACCTTTTCTGCTGAGGCTGCATACTCTTACCAAGTTGAGATGGTTTTAGGAATTTCTGTTTTTTGCCTAAAAAACTGGGGTCGTAAAAGTGTAAGGTGAATTGAAACATAATAAAAAACAAATATAAAATAATCAATTCCTTATGGTTTAGTAAGTTCTCTTTCTTTTATTTCAATCTCATTTCAATGTAGTTACACAAGATTACAATATACGTTGATTACACATTTGGTTTCTTTTTTGTACAAAAATTACACAATGGTGTAAAAACATGCATTGAAGATTCCGCTGTGCAAAGGCACAGAGTGTCAGTCCAAAGGGGGAAAAAAAGTGCACTCGTCAAAACATTCTTGCATTCATCACCACAGCAATAGCATGATAGTAACTAAATAAACATCTGAGGTAAAGATCATTAATACATCCAAACTGTTCTTGGTATCCAAGACTTGTAGCCTTTAATTTTTTTTTCTGGTTAAGTTGGCGACTGAAGAAAATTTACTTATATGAGCAACTTCAACCAATATGTCTAAATCAACCGAAATGCATGCTAGACTGGTACAGATCAAACTTGTTTAACCCTTTAGAGACCATTCATTTCTGTTTAATCATCACCATACGCCCAGACATAGTTTTGTTGTTGATTTTTTGAAACAATTTTTTCTTGTAAAAGTGTTTAAAAAAAATATTATTAATCAAAAATTTGGTTTTGTTTTTAGAAACATAGATACTATGTTAACATGAGAAACATTGGAAAATTCAGTTCATGACCTTTACTTTAACCTTTTTGGTTGAGTGGAAGTAGATCTTGAAGCCGTTTGTGGCCACTGTGGGCATTGTGGTACAAGCCGTTTGTGGCCACTGTGGGCATTGTGGTACAAGTCGTTTGTGGCCACTGTGGGCATTGTGGTACAAGTCGTTTGTGGCCACTGTGGGCATTGTGGTACAAGCTGTTTGTGGCCACTGTGGGCATTGTGGTACAAGTCGTTTGTGGCCACTGTGGGCATTGTGGTACAAGCTGTTTGTGGCCACTGTGGGCATTGTGGTACAAGCCGTTTGTGGCCACTGTGGGCATTGTGGTACAAGTCGTTTGTGGCCACTGTGGGCATTGTGGTACAAGCCGTTTGTGGCCACTGTGGGCATTGTGGTACAAGTCGTTTGTGGCCACTGTGGGCATTGTGGTACAAGCCGTTTGTGGCCACTGTGGGCATTGTGGTACAAGTCGTTTGTGGCCACTGTGGTACAAGCCGTTTGTGGCCACTGTGGGCATTGTGGTACAAGTCGTTTGTGGCCACTGTGGGCATTGTGGTACAAGTCGTTTGTGGCCACTGTGGGCATTGTGGTACAAGTCGTTTGTGGCTGCTGTGGTCTCTAAAGGGTTAAAGGCAAAGTATACCTTTGGTTTTTGGAACCATTCGATTATTTTAATCCTATATAAATGTAGATACATACAATCAAACTAACCTGTGAAAATTTCATTTTGAAAGGTGGTAAGTGTTTTTGAGATATTACCGAGCGGTTATGTCCATGCAGGAAGAATAATCCGTAATTGGAATACACAATCTGAGAAAGGTTCATGCAGAATCGTTGCTCAGATTGAAATGTTTTTGAATCTCTCTCTCTAAAACCACATTCCTTTGAAGGGAATTGTTTCTCAAAATGTTATACATTATCAACAGCTGCAGTGCTTCTTACCAAGTAAATATTGTGGTCATTAATTTTTTGAGTAATTACCAAAGGTATACCCTCCATTTAATCATGATTTGTGCAGATTTGAGAAAATACGATAGTGCCAACCAGAGAATCCAAGTAAGCTCTCATTTTGTGCTTTTATACCATTTACAATAATTGACGGACAGGCGGGTAGGTGGAAATAAAAAGTTACTCCACTGACCGCTCATACAGTGCTATAAAAATAATGAATGTTTACGAGTGTATGGCGAGATGGAATGTTCCATTCAATGATGTGAAGCAGAGTTGAATGGAACATTTTTATCTCGCAAAGAATGCAAATATTCTCTCCAAATGCACGAGTGCAAAACATTCATCGCTGTTTTATGCAACATCCAAGTAGACCCTGTCATTTGATTGGAGGATAAAACTATTTAGACTAAATATCTGACACGGTGTGACCTTGCGTGCAATACTATTGCTGACATTAGACAAATCTTGAAGTTGGTCTCCATGAGCAGGACAGCCTAGACCTGAGGCCAGTGATTTAAGCATTGGGCCAGTAAACTCATGACCGGAGAAGTTCTGCAGTCATCAGAGGATGAAGGGTAAAATTTTTAAAATTATGTTGATATTTGTACCCATTTTAGGGGAGACGTTTGTAATGACTTTCCCACCTAGACACATTCACGCACGTTACCACTGCAATAGATCAATGAACAATTTCTGCATTTAAAATAAAACTAACCAACCTTAACAACTGAAATTAATCTTAAAATCTATAATGTTATGTTGTCCACAGGCTTATTACTGGGATTCGAACCCACAATTTTTGCCATTCTAGAGCAAATGTCTTACCACTACACCATCAAGCCGAGCCTGGTGGCTAGAGGCAGTTCGAATCTTGTATTTTAGCAGAGAGTACCGCAAATAATAATGTTGCTTAATATAAATGTTCAAAAGATAAAGGTACAAGATCTTCTTAAGGGTCGATCCTGCAACAAACTGGCATATCATATAGTCTCTATGAATAAATAACTAAACATTTATAGCACAGTCTTGAGCGAGTTTTTTAAATATCGTACACTATATTTTTCTGGTAATGAGTACACTACAATATGGTGGATACAATGGAAGGGCACTATTTGGTTGGCTTGGATACAGAAATGTTTACTAAAACCGAACAGGGCCCTCCTTGCATATGACATCACAAGTTCAAACAGCGCCCTCACTGAGGTCAAAGGAAGACCTATCATTGGCCGAGAGTTGTGCGTGGCGCGTACACATTTCCAATAGCCTTTTTGAGATATGGTGGACACTATAGGAGTGCACTGTTTGGTTTGGATGTATACAGACAAATTTACCCAAACCCAATAGTGTCATAGTATTGTCTACCATATCTCAAAATGGCTTATTACTTGACCTCAGCAATGGCGGCCTGTGCAAAGGGTCTGTTGTGTCCACCATAACTCAATAAGGCTAATGGTGAAGATAGAGGAAGTGGAAAAAAATCAGGGCATGGGAAAGGGATAGGTGCATGCTGAAAGCTAAATCAGATAATTGGTTATGAAAGGCATAACTTTCGCTACTTGTATTGCTTAGGTTCATAATGTATTGTGCAAGAATGTTTCAGCAGACGAAACCACTGGTTTGAAAGAAACCCAGGCAGTCCATGGGCTAGACTTGGTTCAACTTGGGTCCTTGACTGTTCGAGTCTTAGTAAATACAGAATAAAGGAAGCATTTTGTCATGTGCGTCCTCTAGTGTCAATTAACTGGCAATCCAAAAGGTAGTTCGAACATCTGACGTCACACTTCGAGGCTCATGAATAATGCCAGATACCTGCCTTGAGCGCCTGGTTGGATCCTGCCAGATGTACCTTTGACCTTACATCCATTTCACATGGAGATTCGCAGTCAATTCACACGTACATGTACACATAGTGAATAAAACAACATTACAAACATTATGCACATGCTGCATGCAGACGACCGGAAGTGCAAGCAGACAAACTACATCACCTCGGACCAATCATAACGCAGATATGGAAAGCTTACGTCACTGCACGTTTATCCAATGAAATCATTGTATCCAATGAAATCATTGGGCGTGTAAGACCAGTGCCTGTCTTTATCCTTAAGGATAAAGACAGGACCAGTCTATCAAAAAAGTTGATAGCAGAACTGATTGGCACATTCCTGAGTGAGTGAGGGCGTACCACAAAGTGCTGAAATAAAGCTGCAATGTTTATGTGGAGTGCATGCAGTGGATATTTAGACGAACAATGACTCAACGAAAGTCTGACTTGGGTCAAGTCTAACCATGGGCAGATAGTAGCCACATATGACGTCAGTACAGGGGGGGGGGTAGTTCCATTCATTACACCATTATGCTTTTCACTGTTACACAGTTATTCAAGGAATGGTGAGTTTGTGGCAATTAAATAAATAATTCTATTTTCTGTGAGGCACACATAGGTCAGCCATCTTATGTCTTATCCCAAAAGGTTTTACACGCATACAATATTCAATACAATGTTCAATACAGTGTGAGGAAAGCTGTCTCTTGTGTAAAGACCTTTCTATTGTTGATGAACAAACCGGGCTGGTTGGCATGGACGGCCAAATGTTAACAAAACATTCAATCGTGTTAACAGATATTGTGACCAATTTAAACATTGCTGCAAACTTTCAATTAAAAAAGATACATCCAATGATTGGTTGCTTTGTTTCCAACAAATTCAACACTATTTTTGAATATTTGTGTAACCTTGTTACAAACTGTTGCATCTGTTTTTGCTTTGCATTTATGGCTTCCCATAGTTTTCCAACCTCGGTTGGCAAAAACTCGGGCTGTGACGTTGCAATAGCAAGGTCCATAACGTTTAAAGAAGTGCCAGGAAAAATTGTCTCTTGTGTACTATGTTCAAATTAATTCCAGGAAAAATTGTTTCTTGTGTTAAATGTTCAAAATGGTGCCAGGAAAAATTGTCTCTTGTGTAATAATGTTCAAAATGGTGCCAGGAAAAATTGTCTCTTGTGTATCATGTTCAAATTACTTCCAGGAAAAATGTATCTTTTGTTTTATGTTGAAAATAATCCATGGTAAAGTTGTCCAAGGTAACGTTCAAATTAAAGCCAGGAAAAGTTGTCTGTTTGTGTATCATGTTCAAAATAGTGCCAGGAAAAATGGTCTCTTGTTTATATACATTATAATTTTCATTTCAATATGAAAAAATATTTTTAATCTGCTCTACATCAAACAAGACTTTCCTTTAGTTTGTGAACACCACAAAAAAGGGTTAAACACAACAATCCGTGATGCAATGTAACTTTATACAAGCACTCATTGTATTGCATGACAGTGCCATTGACACCAACTGTCTGTTATAAAGTAGTCTTACGTTAAGCTTTGGACCATTCTGAGGTTGTTCAACTCATTTGGTATAGGAAAAAGTTTTTTCATAAAAATAATACTTTTTTCATGTCAATCTTGAAGAAGTACTCCTGTCGGCTTCCCTCATTCTGCGCTTGATGATACACTCTTATTGGCTTCTATTTTTTTAGACGTGTCGTTCCTATTGGCTCTTGATGCCTGTAGGTCTTACTGGAAGCGTAGCAATGATGAAGTGCTCCAATAACCAAGCATTCTTATTGGCTAATCAGATCTGCCTGCTTTGGCTGAAGTTACACTCTCATTGGTTTGAAGTCTTGAGACCGGCCATTCCTATTTGCCCCCCGATGAGGAAGGCCCGTATAGGTAGGTCCAATTGGGAAAGTGGCAATGATAAATTTCTACACTCCCAGCATCGTTGCACGTCAATACTTATGACACAGCTCTCCTATTGGTTACTGTCTAGTCAAAAGCCTTTTTATATTGGCCCTTCATCAGCAACGCTATTGTCCAATTCTCCACACTCTAGGAGCGTTCCCCTTGGCCAAACACAACATACCAACGCCAGCTGATTGGCTATTTTCTCAACGAAGCTCTCCCAGTTGATACTTTATAATTTGAAAGCCTTGCAATTGGTTCGTCATAAGATGTTCCTCTTGTGCGGTGATGTAAGCTTCTCAGCTCATCAGAGCAATCCTATTGGCTCATCTGAACACAAACACACCCTCTCATTGGCAGCTTGAACACAAACACACCCTCTCATTGGTAGCTCTCAAAAGAGAGAGCTCTCCTATTGGCTACTCTCTGACTATTAGCCATTTCTATTGGCTTTTTAGCACTGCCTGTAGATCCGATGGAAGTGTTGTAATAATTGCATCTATGTGTGATGTTAGTCTTTGTACAAGCTCCGGTTTAACTTGCAGATCTTGGTCCAAAATATCAGCCTAGAAAAGATAAGTTAAACAAATACCATAAAAGGTATTTATAAAATATCTGATACCAATATACAAATAACTAATATTATAACTATTAAAACCTTGACAAAAAGGGAAACACTTTTATTTAATATTATTAATTTCTGGTATAATGAAACCAAGGATGCCTCAAAAGCAAACTTAAACACTGCAACTCTGAAACCTGAGCAAACCTGTAGACAAGGGTACCTGCTTATGAACCAGAAACACCGGGGTAAACACCTACTCTTCCACGATACGTGTTCTGGGTTCTTTTACATGCACTATACCTAGCCTAGTAGACAGGACCTACGGTTTTACGCCCCATCCAAAGGACGAAACACCCACTTCCTTAGAACATTATTGTTTCTTTCTTTTAAATACAGCAATTTTTCCAAAAGGTATGCAGAACAAGTCGATCATTTGCCTTCCAAAGCGAAATACAAAACTTACCATTTTTTCCCTGAGTTTGAGAACGAGGTCAACGACCTGTACTTCCTGTTTATCACTGGTCCACTGCAGGAGGTCAGCGTTGCACAGCGCTTCAAGATGGAGCGCAGAGAGCTTGTGGTTCACCTCCAGCTGACGCTGCCAAAACCAACCCTCAAAATTCTTGCTGTTGAAAAATTTCCTGTGGATTGAAATTAAAATATGACATCATGGTCTTATAAGCCTCTAGACTCTACTGCCACATAATACTTGCAGCAAAGTGGCTAACTTGTACGTCATTAGAAAAAAATGGCCCAACCTCACATTTTAAAAACATTCTTTTGTAATGAAAGTTGCTAGACACGATTCAAGGCCAGAGACCAAGCAAAGCCGAGGGTTATGATGGAAAGTATAAAAATAACACTAAAAAAAGCGCACAAACTAACCTGTGAAATATTTCATTTCAAAAGGTGGTAGCGTTTTTGAGATAATGCCAAAAATCTGGAGCAGTTATGTCCACGCAGGAAGAATAATCTGCAAATGGAATACACAATCTGAGCTGACAGAAACGCTTCTCAGATTTAAATTTGTTGGGATAAAAACTGATATCTTTTTCCATTACCACATTACTTCACAAAGTGAAATGTTTCTCAAAATGCTTTATACTATCAGAAGCTGCTGTACTTCTTACCAAGAAAGTTTTTATTGCCATTAATTTTAAGAGTATTTACCAAACGTATACAGACCCTTTAAGCATAAGCAACACCCTTAGCAACAGACGCAGCCAGAGCCATCGCAGAAGCCACCAACTCACACCCGATCTTAGACAGTCATGCTCTTGGCTCTACCAATAAAAGTACCCAATGAGCTGAACTTACTTGTACAGTCCAATCCAATCTCCTTTAAGGCCTGACGTCAGCTGAGGCCCAGAGTGCTCCAACGTCTTCAAGAACCCTTCAGGATCAAAGGGTTTTAACCGAGGAGGATGCTGAAAAAGGAGTGAAGCTAAAATGTCAAAATCCATCTAGAGTAAAAACACAACATCTGTTACAACCATAGGAAAGTTGGGCTGACACGATCAAAATATATCTTAGCAAATATCTTATTTCAACTATTTTGGTTTTATCATTCACTGATGTGTGACAAGCACTGTATTCTCAATATGGTCACTTTAAAGGTAGGATCATAGATTGGTCTTTGTCACAGTAATGCTGATTACTAGCCAAATTATAAAGAAAGATACAATAAAAGTCATTTGTGAAAGTTTCAGCTGAATGCAGTGTCTACTTACTGAGAAACAGCAAACAATGTTCATGGTATTTTCACGGTATTTTCACACAAACGTTGAATCCATCCACGTTTAGCAAGGTGACGGTGGGTACCAACCGCATCTCTGGCCACAGCAATTCGCGAACGGACACTAACCCTCAAAAATCTTAGAAATGATTTCTGCATGAATCGTTTCTCAGATTCAAATGTTTTGGGGTGAAAAAGTATCCAAACCATATTACTTCAAAGGGAATCCTTTCTTAAAAGAGTTTATCAACAGCTGAAGTAATTTTTTATGGTCATTATTTGTTGGAGTATTTACCAATCTATGACCCTACCTTCAAGCATTCCGTAGCAAAGAGAAAGAACAGACTTCATTTTAAGTTTGACCGCCCTGTTAACACGTCGTCTAATCGATAATTGTAAATATCTCACCTTCCATGGAGAGATGTTCCTCTGTAGAGGCATGAGGCTAGCTACGTATCTCTCTAATGGGATCATGAAGCTCTGAGTCAGCTCAAGGAGATGTCGACGCAGCATGGCGTCCTGTACCTCCTGGGGTCTCTTTGTCTGCACTCCCTGACAACCAAATTGGATTCATCGTTTAATTAATTGTTAAAATACTTGTTTTTGCTTTTGGAGTTTTAAACCATATAATACAGTTGATCAGGCACAGGTTCAGAATACAATCAATTATACTCAATCAATCAATTAGTCAATAATTCAACCATTCAATCAGTCAATAAATCAATCAATCAATCAGTCAATAAATCAATCCATCAATTATTCAATCAATAAGTCAATATAATCAATATAATCAATACATTCAATAAATCAATCAATCAATCATTCAATAAATATAATCAATCAATCAATCAAAAATTATTATCATGATAAAAACTCATGAAATTTGCTTTCCAAATGTTCACAAGAAATACACATACATACAATTTTAAAAAAACAATACAAATACAGTTTCAAAATGTAAAACTAAATAACAGTAAAAACAAAAAATAAAGTTGTTGACAATAAAAGTAATGTACACGTCGCGAAACAAAGGCTGTGAAGGTACATTAATGATGAAACAATTGAAACACACAACAATTTACAAGAAGCTCAGAGGATGGACCAATAAGCAATTTGACTAGACAGGTTTTACTTGCACCCTGTTCATATTGCACATGATTCAGTTTGCGGTTCATGGATCCACAAATGCGCTCAACAACTGTGCGGTAATCTTCCTTTATGAAGCAGCACTTCCAAGGATGAAGAAGAATGTCAGCGGCAGTATTCTCCCCGTCCATTGAAACATGAGGTGGTCCACCTCACTACTTTAAGAGACCACTGCATTCATTTTTTGCCAATATCACCACCTCGCTATGAAGAGTTGCCATGAAGTACTAATCAAAACAATTTCTTTTTGTGTCATTTATGAGCTTTTTCCTCAACCTACATGTATCAAGAATTCACAACTTGTAGATTGAATCTCATGCATTTGTGTTTGCACTGCATTCTTGTCAGTTTGCAGGCTGTGTAAATGTTACCTCAACAATCAATTTGAATTATTGACCACCTCGCTTGGTTCAGCAGCCAAGGGAAGGACTGACAACAGAGCTAATGAAAACAACTGCTCACCTTTGTTAACCTCTTAATAATTGTCTTATCCTTATTAAGAAAGGGTTTGTACTGAGTGTACAGTCCTGGCTTAGACTCCAGGGTCTTCAGGCTACCAGGCTTCTTGGGTTTCAACATCTTGGAATTCGTCTTGTCTGTGGGTTTCAAGAGAACGGTATAGCATTAGAAATAACAAAATTTCAAAATTACAGAATAAGTACTCAACATTCACTTCTGTTTCTGTTTGAAGAGATCTTAACCATTTGATGCCAGAGGCGGTACAATTGTGCAGAGATTTCCCAAACAGTGGCAACGTCATGTGTGGAGAACTCAACAGAAGGGGGACGTTTTGACCCACTCTGAAAATTCAGTGCAGAGTGGCACTCGGAGATTCACACCAGCACTGGGGACAAAAGGCACTGGTATCATCAAAATCACTTGTTACAGGGAAATTTGTGAAATTCCTTATTCCAGGCCTCTTCTCCTTTTTATGACATACCAGGGGGCCGATTTCACAAATCACTAATATTGATCTGAAGTGAGAATCAATCTTAACTGCTAAGCATGGTGTGTTGTCACAATACAAATCACTATGGTAATACTGACAGCTCATCTTAAGATGAATCTTAGTGCTTTGTGAAATCGAGCCGATTTCACTAAGAATCATCTTAAGACGAGTTGTCAATATCAACATCGTAATTTGTATTGTGACAATTAAGATTGATTTGCAGTTAAGATCAATCTTAGCCTCTTTGTGAAATCGAGCCCAGGATTATAATAGACTGAATGGCTACCACAATCATTTCCATTATTCTCAGCACCGAGGTGAGTGCGAGACTCCAGCGCACCATGGCTGATTGTCAGCAGTGGCTTACAGCTTAGCAACAGCCGAGTCGTGCAAACACACGAGGGGCTTCGGTGCAAGAATTACCAATGGAAAACAGTAAATCTCAGTGCTGACAAAGTAAATCTCAGTGCTGACAACCCTCAAGTGGGTGTCTTTTCTTATTAGTTTCATTGTGGTTTAATTGACAATAATATTTCCCGCCAATAATATTTTATTGACAATAATATTTAATTTCCGAGTTGTCACCCACAATAATCCTTAGGGAAGGGCAGTACAGGTAGAGATATTCTTGGTGGCTACTGGTTAAAGGCATCGTACACGTTTTGTAATTACTCAAAATATCTATTAGCATAAAAACTTAATTGGGAACGAGCAACAGAGAGCTGTTGATAGTATAAAACATTGTGAGAAATGACTCCCTCTGAAGTAACGTAGCTTTTGAGAAAGAGGTAATTTCTCACTAAAATAATAAAAACTTCTTGCAAGAAGTTTTTATTCCTAACTGAAAGCACACAAATTTGTACAACAAGGGTGTTTTTTCTTTCATCATTTTCTTGCAACTTCGATGACCAATTGAGCCCAAATTTTCACAGGCTTGTTATTTTATGCATATGTTGGGATACACCAAGTGAGAACACTGGTCTTTGACAATTACCAAACGTGTACGATGCCTTAAATACAAAAACAAGAATTTGTTATAAAATCGACCTTTCTGTTTTAGCACTTCTGTGGCTGCTGACCTTGTGTTTTAAATAACTATAACAACAAGAATGAAATTAATCAGTATTATTGAGTATTTCCGAGTACCTGTATTTGTCTGTTCCCCTATCCTGATGACGTGGGGCCAGTGTTGCAACGTCTTGGCAAAGAAAGGATTGGTGACGCCTAGAATCACGGATGGACTTCACAAAACGCAAAAGATCATACTTTAATTTCAAAAGTTTGGCGCCACTTTCAAATCCAACAGAAACAAATGTAAAAATGTTACTATAAATATGAAAACAAAGTAGAAAAACATTTTCAGATTACCAAGAATGAAGTTGTGATGAATGATTTTGTAGGTATTTGTCCTAATTTGACGAATTTCAAAAAAGTTGCAGTCTGTTAAATTTGGTTGCAAACTTCATGTGAAACAAAGGCAGACCCATCATCCAGTTTTTGTATCCCCTGAACAAAAGTGCAATAGACCATGCAAGTCTAGTTTGTCTTCAAGTATGTTGGCACTCAAGTTTCCCACGTACAATGCTTTAAGCTCTTCTAAAGGTGAAGTAACCCATGCCACACTTTTCTATCATTGTATTTGTTCACCCGTAGAAGACACCGCTGTAATGACGTCATCAGGTGTCGAATAACATTAAACCAAGGTTTAATATTTGAAAAAGCATAACTCGTGAACCAAACAATGTTATTTTTAAATCTATACAACATCGGAAAAACATGTTTACCAAATTTAAATTGTGCTTGCCTACACCGAACACCTTGTTTTTGTTTAAACAAAAACTTATGTCTATTTGTATGTATGGTCGCTCAATGCCAACACAGGGATGAGATTTGGTGAATGTGAAAATTCCCGAAAAATGGCTCACTGGCCTGGGTTCCCCCTTATTATAGACCCAGAACCTCCAAGATGTTACAATCAAGAAGATTTACAGACTCTGTGCAGCACATAAAATACATGGACACAATGTGGACTAATTCGTTCTCCCTTTGGTGACTGCTTTAGTTCTTTCAAGACAATTTGAAGGCTCTAGGGGGATTTTCAGAAAATCCAGAAATCAGGAATTATCCTGTGAAATCACATGCCTGGCGCTATTGCCACTGCAGAAATTGACCAAGGTTGAGAACCTTGATTTTTTTACCAGTGGCCCAAATTCCATAGGCCATTTTGAGGTATGGCGGACACATTTAAATACTAGGTATTATTAGCTTTGGGTAAATGTGTCTGTTTACACCCAAACCAAACAGTGCACTCCTATAGTGTCCACCATACCTCAAAAAGGCTAATTGCAATTGAGCACAGCTGGTGGCTTCTCCAGCTGACCACTCTCATTGAAGCACTTTGGGCAATGGCTCTACTCTCTACATCAGCATGTGTGTGCCTCAAAATGTCACTGTTGTGGCATAGTGTAGTATGGGTTAGATGTATCAAGAAACATAATTATAGTAAACAAACAAAATCGTGAACTCTAATGAGTCTCAATGTTCAAATACACCCTAGACTTGCACAGTCTATTCCCAGTAATACTCACGGTGCTTGCGTTCTTGTAGTGTACTCCTTGAACTCACTGTCATGTATGGTGAAGTACGGCCGGTAGTCGGACATATAACGTAGTGGAGAGATGGTGTGGACCAGTGCGTGCACCGTGTCCGAACAGATGGAGGGAGAGGGCGCCATAATGACCAGGGGCTGCAAGGTACACGTAGGCGGGAAAGAATATGTCACGAGACGTCATGAGCAAAATAAACTACTGACAAATAACTTTATCATTGTGCGGTAATTTGTTTTTCAATGTATACGTGGCTTGCGGTAACACCATGTGTATATCTACTTTGCTGTGTAGATTTTTGTTCTTTGATATACTTGAGAACTTGTCTTGCTATGTATTCTACTGTCGTAGAGTAGATTTCGGAGTACAGGAGACTATTCTACTGCCGCAGAGTAGATTTTCGAAATTCGGGAGACTACCAAGTTCTGAAAAGAACTGTCCTGCTTCATAACTACTATCTGGGCGGAAGGTAGGAAATCGGTCGGGACTACTATTTTCACATAGTGGATCGGGAGGGATTTATTTTTCCTCTGCTATATTATAATGCTGCTAGAAACAGAAACAGTCTGCCCCCGAGTATTCCTGCTTTTAGTTGTTCGTGTGAGAAGGGACTAAGAATCAGAAAACAAAAGTGTCGTGGCAAGATAAGAATTCACTGGACTAGAACTTGACTTCGACGCCGTATAATTGGCGATGGTTTCCAAGGACGAGTTTGCAAACTTGACAAAGTGTTTCCAAGTCAACGTTATATTTTAGAATTTCATTTGTTTCATTTGGGTTTTTAAATTACACTTTACACTAGCAAAACAATGATTAGTTTGCAATACAGAAAATATGACTTGCAAATAACAAATATAGAAATACAGTCAACCCTTGTTATAAAGAGCACTGTTATAAAGAGGTTCTGCTTATAAAGAGTACATTCTGAAGTCCTGAATCTCACTTCTGCTTTGTGTTTCTTTGTTTTGCTGTCCTCTTATAACAGCGTTCCTGTTATAAAGAGGTAATTTGGCCAGTCCCAGCGATCTTGTTATAATGAGAGTCGTCTGTAGAGAGATTTACAGTTTCAAGAGAAAGAACCCAGACTCCCTGCGTGGAGAGTGTGGAGATACTGGTTTTTTTTTAACATTATGGGGAGTCCTGCCTGTGCGTGGAGAATGTGGAATGTATTGGGTATAGGCCAACACATGTGCTATCATGATCTCCACACTCTCCTTTCATTTGAAACTGTATAAAATACAAAGCCAGTGAATGGCAAGGAGGAACATGTGGCCATCAGCTCTACCATCCTACCGCAAGGATTGTCAACTCATACCCCGCCCCTCAAACAAAAAAATCATAAATAAAAATGAAATGGAAGTTATTCATATTGGAAGTGCCAGATAATTACTGATTGTTATTGCACTACTTGTACTTACCTCTCCTGTAAGAGCCAGCTCCCAAATTAATTGGATATGAGGTAAGACAGAATGAAGACATCTAAACGGCTCCACTTCATGGACAGAGGGAACTATGGTAGGCTGAGAACCACCATGCTGCAATGACACAAACATCACTAGCACAATATGGATCTTATGTATTGACATCATTACGCCGCCATCTTAGAGGTCAAAAGATGATGTAAACAATGGAAAACGCACATTATGTATGCACAGTGCACAGGATGGACCAATGAGCCACCAACCTTCTTTTGATCTCTAGCCGAAGGCGCTCTACTCGAATGACGTCATGTGTATATGATCTATTAACTGGTGTTTGTAAACGCCATGCTAACTCCTACTCACTAGGCCTTTTTGCCTACCTAATAACTAGTTCTTATAACTAGTTCTTATAGAGCATTTGACAATAACGTCTCAATGCGCTTTACATTAGTGCCCTGGTCATTGGGCTAATAACATTTCTTTAATCTTTCTCAGCTCCCTGGGGAGTATACAGCCCGAGCTGCCGTGGTGCTCCGAAGGCTTTTTCAAACACAGTATCAACCTCTACCCTCCAAGGTACCCATTTGTACCTTCGGGTGAAGAGAAGCAATTATATAAAGTATCTTGCTCAAGGACACAAGTGTCCTGACCGCGATTCAAACCCACACCCCGATGACTTATCCACTAGAACTTGAATTCGATGCTCTAAATCGCTCGGCCATGACACCCTATAAATCTCTGTGACCTAAATTCTCCAATATCCTCTTCTACTATGTAACTCCACACCAAATTGTTTGGACTTTGATAAGATTGGAATGCCTGACCAAGTGATTAGCAGTTGTTATTTGGGCCCAAGGCCCTCAGTCTTTATGATTCTTTCATTTTGGCAAAGAGGATATAGAAGGATTTGGGAGGGTAAGGGTTATGGACCAGTAACTTGTCTTCATGGTCTGTCATCTACAAATTTGACAGTTAACTCTGATTCATACTTCACATGAATACAGATATATGCAAACTGAATAAAGTCTGGTACACTGACTTGCCCGGTTACTATTAAATGCTCATTTTGAATTGAGCTAAACAAACAAATAATTTCAAGCTTTTCAAAATAAAATTGGAAAATTGAAACACTGGAAAGACACTGCTAAAAATCAATTGAAGATACTTCTGTCTTTAATGCGTTACATGTGGATACATATCACCTGCATGTATAGAGACTGACGCCACATTCTCAATAACGCTACATTTCTAAATACCAATGCAGGAGGTCTGCCATACTGGAGTACAATGCACATGTGGGATACGTACAAAAAGTACACGTAGTGCCATTCAGCGTTGCGTTTTGTAGCACATAATCATGCAATCTTAGTAACATGTGTGCGTAATGTGTGCGTGGAAGTACTCTAGCATGGCAGGCGATAAACTAGTGAGAAGGGTCTATATGAATTACCTCTGGAGTTGTTTTGACTGCAGCTGATATGGAACCTGGTTTATCTTGATTTGTGGGTATTCTGATCTGTAGAACGCAGCCCATAATGGGTAGATGTAAGAGCTCTCCAGGGAATGGAGCCGGCCACTGGTCAATATCATGACACGCTACCAAGGAAAATAAACACAAGAGCCAGATTAAACTGGGATGAAACAAAGGCTGCTTCCGAAATAGTGGCTGCAGCTACAGCTGCAACTGGATCACCACGTTAGCGTGTTGAAGCATAGATTGCTCTTCAAAAACAGCCACAGCCACAACCGCAGCTCCCAATTCCGACTTGGCACAAGTTTCAACTTTTTTCAAAAAATATTCAACTTATACAATATCTTTAAAAATCTTATTTATAATTAAACCTAGACAGCACCCCCGAACAAAGATATATTGACAAAAAATAGGGCAACTACCAACATAGGACTAGATAGCTCATTTGGTAGAGCGTTGGCACGTTATTCCGGAGGTCTTTGGTTCAAATCACACTCTAGTCAATTTCAACCCCAAATTATTATTAAACCTGATACACCAATAAAAATGCATGGAAACTGGTTTTCATTTTGTGACCCATTGCACAAAGTGGAATGAACCTCCACACAATGCGCTTCCCCAGTTTCTACCATTTTGGGAATCAATTCCTTAACGTACATTCCTTGACTCCCAAAATTGCCGCCTGGATAGGTGCGTGTAAGTGTGCTGTGGGTCATGAAATGTGTCAATTCAAGCACTTCAGAATTGGGCTTAGGAATTCTTTAAACTGTATAAACTCCTTAGGAGTATGCAGCACTGGTAGCCAAATTGGCACACTTGCAATCTCTACCTTTATAGGCACCCATTTATTCTTAAGTAAGATTCTTGCCAGAGGGCACAAGTGTCGTGACTGGGATTCGTACGGTCCAATGACTCAGCCGCCAAAGCTTGAGTCCGATGCGCTAGACCGCTCGGCCATGACACACCATTCTGATTTAAACTGAGTGTAAATTACACTGAGATTATAGCACTTCAGATTTTATAAGCACAAACTCCGACTCACATAATCTAAGAATTTAAATATCAAACAAATGGACAGAAACTTGTGAGATCAACAATCTCCATTATCTGTTACATTTTTATTTTTGGAAGCCAAATCTGCCTTAATAAAAATTGCATAAATCTTTTACAAATTGGGCCAGCATTACTGTATTTCCAATTTGATTCATTACAATGGTTACAGTTCAGTTTTGTACTAACCGGCTTCAACCGAGGGTTCACCGTGCTCAAAGTACCCCGGTGCTATGACACTGGCAAGATGCGTAAACAATGTGACATAGGGAACCTTGGAAAGAAGTACCAGTGACTGAAAACAAAAGAAAACAAGATGGTAACTACAGAGATGAGGTATGTGTACATTACCCGTCATCTACACAAACACCCACAGTTGTCGACCCGGTAAATCAAGGACTTGTCTTTGTTCTCCCATTGTTTGGACTGTTTTAAGAAACATCCCCATTGGGTTTTTGTTTACACAAAATTGAACTACATGTAAGGACACGCTGAGTCTATCAAATCACCCAGGTACTTTTGTTAAAGTCCTTCGGTGCAACAGGTAGACACTCACACATAAACGCACGTGTGTAAACACCGGCAATCGTGGACCCTCCTTTGTTCAACTCTTTGTGATAGCAACCGTGGACCACAGTGTTTTCCTTTGTGATAGCAACCGTGGACCTATTGTCCCTTTTGTTACAGGTCCATGGTTTGAATGTGGATACCTACCCACACACACACACACACACATTTGCGAATCCCGTAAATCGAGAACTTCTCTTTGTTCTCCCATTGTTTTGACTTTTTTTTGGTGACGTCCCCATTGGTTTTGTACACGAAACCAAAGTGAGGACGTCCTCGCTCTGTCAAACACCCGGATCCCTTTTGTTAAAGTCCTCGGTTTCAATGGGTAGACACACTCACACACACAACCCTATGGATCAGGTTTGTGGGATCCTGCTATTGTTCTTCTATTTTTCCCTTTTCTAAAGAATTCCTCTGTGGAGTCCAAAGAGAAACTTTGTGGGGTCCAGTGTTCCATTGTGCTAAAGACCCCACAAGACCCTTCACGTAAGCCCACAGCTCTGTGTTGCATACACTCTTTGGCATTCCTTTGTTCTGTACACTTAAGGAAAAACCTATTCTTCAACACTGTACGAAACACTGTGTGGACGAGTGTAAGTACACATAGTGTTTCAAGTCCCTACATTGTGTGGACCTCTTTTGTTCTTGGGTCCACATCTTAGGCTTTGGCTTTGGCTCCATCTTAGGCTTTGGCTCCATCTTTTGACTACATCTTAGGCTTTGGCTTTGGCCCCATCTTAGGCTTTGGCTTTGGCTCCATCTTAGGCTTTGGCTTTGGCTCCATCTTAGGCTTTGGCTCAATCGTAGGCTTTGGGTCCATCTTAGGGTTTGTCTTTGGCTACATCTTAGGCTTTGGCTCCATCTTAGGCTTTGGCTTCATCTTGGGCTTTGGCTTCTGCTTCATATGTGCACTTCTGGTACAGATCTTCTAATAGGCTGACTGAGCCTAAGCCATAGCAGAAGTCACAGATTTAAAAAGGGCCTAGGATGTACCGGGGCTCGATTTCTCAAAGAGCTAAGATTGATCCTAAGTGCAAATCCATCTTAATTTCGAAGCAAAGTGTGATATCACAATACAAATCACTACTGTAATACTGACAACTCATCTTAAGATGAATCTTAGTGCTTTGTGGAAATCAACCCCAGGGCTACGGTCACAACTTACCTTTTGGAAGTACCCTCTCCGTGATGTCTTATCTTTGATTTGTCGGAAGTACACAAAGCCGTAGTAATGACCACTGTCGCTCTGGATAAAACCAAACCACAAAATTCACACATGACATTATGAAAGCAGAATTATATGGAATTGTATAATCAATAAAAAATAAAAAATAGAAATACAACTTTATAACAATCAAATTTTTAAAACACAAGAACAGATCTGTTTATATACAAATTACAAACAGCATACAAATTGTACAAACTGGGATATTTCACACGGATGGGCATTGACTGTAATTTCACACTGTTAATTTTGCTATGTAGAGTGTCAAATATTTACTATTGTCACTTGGTTTAAACATTTTAAATTACAATTTTGACGAATTGTTTTATTTTTTATTAAATTGTTTCTTGAACCATAAGAAATCCTTGCATAGAAAAAGAGCAATAAAAAGAGACAATTTGCATTACTCTTTTAAAAACATTATGTACATAAACTAGAGTCAGAGAATTTTGTTCTCTTCAAAATTACTAATGAGCCATAAACAATTCATGACAGTCCAAGTCCATGTGATCATCCATTGAATTATTCAAACAAATGTGTCTACTGATATAATAAATAAAAAAAGTCAAATGGCGTATTTTTTTAGATGGACCATCAACCGTAACACAGCCATCTGTGGGGTTTACACAAGATATTTGATTATTGTATATTCGGTTTGCGGTAACACCATGTGTATATCTACTTTGCTGTGTAGATTTTGTTCTTTGAGAACTTGTCTTGTTATTTATTCTACTGCCGCGGAGTAGATTTCGGGCTTCAGGAGACTAATAAGTTCTGAAAAGAACTGTCCTGCTTATTAACTAAGAACTACAATCTACCTGCGTGGAGGGTAGGAAATCGGCCGGGACTGCTTTCGCTTAACTTCACTGCTGCAGAGTGAGTTCTTAATTGGTCTCAATGTTTTGACTATCTTGCTCTAGTCATCGTCAGGAGACAGAATAGCCTCGAATTCCGAAATCTACTCCGCAGCAGTAGAATAAATAACGAGACAAGTTCTTAAGAACAAAATCTACACAGCAAAGCAGACTATACACATGGTGTTACTATACTACTGCAAACCAAATATACATTGATACCTGACGATGCAATGCCTCAAAAACCATTGATTATTGCTCTGACAACGTTTAACTCTGTAGAGGGTGAACAGAGAGGGATTCTGTAAAAGTGAAAATTGGTGACTGAATCAAAATTTAAACAGTGCATGAAAACTGGTGCTTTTTAAAATAATGGCTGTTGATTCCATTAAAATACCACAAATTTGAGCCCTTGATTCACACATCAGGGGCCATTCAGAAATCAGAATTATCAACAGTTTCAAATTTGTTTTTGTTTTCCCCAAAAATGTGGGCAGGCATAGACACATATTATATATATTAATTTTTTTTTAAACTATTACAAAAATTAACAAATAGGGTGGGTGGGTCAACAACATTTTGGGGAACAAAAATGAATTTGTTTAAAACATTGTGGTTTTCAGGATCATGAAGAGGGTGACAAGTTAACCTTTCAGTCACTGGAATACTTGGCCCAGCTGCTCAAAGCAATACACACCATCCTTTTTTTTAAATGTGGTAGGAGGAAATGCACACCGGCTTGTGTTTGTAGAAAAAAGTAACATCCAAATAAAACCAGATAGTCTTTGGTACAACTATGATTGAAGAAAAACGTACGCAGCCTTCAAACTGACCAGAATGTAACACTCTCAACAATGCATGATGATTCCATCTACATCCAAATTGTGAGTTTTTGATACTTGGGGGGGTTGAGAGAAAAAGCTCATAAATTACACAAAATGAGTATTTTCAAGTAGTATTTGCTTTATGGCAAATCTTTACAGCAAGGTAGTAATATTCAGGCCTGTGAGTGGACCCTTAAAAAAAGAGCTGAAACACTACATGATGTAATAATGATCGTGGAATGCCAAGTGAGCGGGCGTCACGCATTTACGCTGGTCGAATTGGAGCACCCCGTTGATCCAGTAACTACATACATTGTAGGCTTATTTCACATTATCGTAGTTGTACATTATTGTTGCCAAGCATATATAAGGCCAAAAAGTGAAGGGAAAAAAGAAAGAACAAAAATTACGAAAAAAAACCCGGAAACTTAAAACCGGTAAAAAAAGGGAAAAAGCGGATATCCGCTTTAAAGCGGAGATCTCACAGGCCTGAATATTGGCAACAAATGAGCAATGTGGGCCTCCTCAGGCAGGGCAGGGGAAACACTGTGTACATGACTAAACTTGTATACCATGTCGTTAAAGGTAGGGTCACCGGAGGTGTCTTCCTTGAGATGCAGGTGTCACAACACACTGTCTTGAACTCCTCTTTCCTTCACCGGGTAGATCAATGTTTGAGGGTCTTTTGGAAAACTTGTTTTGAATAAATAAGATTACACAAATAACTGCCTTTGCTACAGCAAGGAGGAGGCAACAGAAGTGTTGACACAAGAATTACTGAACAAACATCATGCACAGTTTGGTTGAGATTCAGAGGATTATTCATGGGAAAGTAGGTTTTGAGGCATTGCATGGTCAGGTATCGATGTACATGTATATTCGGTTTGCGGTAACACCATGTGAATATATCTACTTTGCTGTCTAGATGTTGTTCTTTGAGAACTCGTCTTGCTATTTGTTCTTCAGGTAGTAGTTAATAAGCAGGACAGTTCTTTTCAGAACTAAGTAGTCTCCCGAATTCCGAAATCTACTCCGCTGCAGCAGAATAAACAGCAAGACAAGATCACAAAGAACAAAATCTACACAACAAAGTAGATACACATGGTGTCACCGCAAACCAAATATACATTTTATACTTAACCTGAGTAAAAGAAATCAATTTGCCGATCAAATTTAGCCTGGTAATATTTTTTTTCTTAGCGAGCTGGCCAACGATTAAAAACCATTTTACTATACCAGTTGTTGAAGGTTGACTGTGCACAGAAATCACTGTATACTATGTAGGTGTTCACCACATGTATAATTGCAGGCTGATTCAAAACCACAGAGGATGATATTGAATGGTTGAACAGTAGGAGGGTTAATCTGATCAAGTCCATTGAGTAAGCCTGCAGATGTTTGCTACAGTTTTGTTGTAAGAGTGGTACAGGTTAAAAACATTGGCCTTTTTCAAAACACCACTATTTTTACACCAATATTGGATGCGAGTGCATTGTCGCAAAATTTAATCCATTTCTTGAGGCACAATGCATGAATGAAATGCATTCAATATTTGTTTTCCTGCACATTGAAATTTGTTCACAATAAACACAAAATAGACACGGAAAATCATTCACTCCACACTCTGAACAGTTCCAAAAAAAATCTCTTTTAAAACGACATGGTCGACTCCTTATAGACAGCAATCTCGTCTGCCATGACGTGACCTTGCTTCAGTTGGAGAAATGGGTAGGTAACGATTAGTTTGGAAATGACATAGTGAAAAGTCCAATAATTATCCTTATTGAACACCAATGTTAAATTGTGTAGTGGCGCGGCGGTAAAGACACGGCAAAATAATGAATGCAACATGACGAGTGTTCAACCAATCGAATGACAAGGATCTGTGTGTGTGGTAAATATAAATAACCTGAATGAAAAATCAATGAAGGGGAACATTGATGAACATTGAGGAACTGGATTAAATGCAGATGGAGATGGTGTTTTTTTTAAAATATATTTTATTTCTGACTAAACTTGGGTGTGATCCCTGGCTACACTGCAGATAACAGTTGTATGGCTTCTGACTGGCACCCCCGAACAAAGATATTGACAAAATAGGGAGACCACCAACATAGGGCTAGACAGCTCAGTTGGTAGAGCGCCGGCACGTTAATCCGGAGGTCGTCGGTTCAAATCCCGCTCTAGTCAATTTTTCTTTGATCAACCCCAAATTATATTCAGGGATGCCAGTGACTCTTTGACTCTTTCCTTCAGAGCCGGAAAACAAATTTGCTGCGAAGGAATGGGAGTCACCGCCCCCCCCCTCGCCGCTCAGACCAAAAAAACAATAAAAAAACATAACAGCGATTTTTTTATATAAAACATAAAGAAAAAGAAAATTTACCCGCATTGTCGATCTTCCTCATGTAGTCTGAAAAAAATAACCCCCACTGTCTTTCGACTCCAGCCACCGCCAATTAAACCTATTCTTTACCCCTCGATCAATTTGTTTCAAATTAGCTTCTCTTTCAACATCCATAATGACTCAATGTAACGCCAAAAACTCAGTCGGTATGTCTCAATGGTAACGCCAATCGTCCGCGAAACAAAATTCTCAGAGCGATTTCATGTACGGTCCAAAGATCGTGTATGGATGTACACACAAAATACATCGATACATACCATACGGCACCACGCGCACACATTCGACAGAAAAGTCTAGTCTTCGCTCAATACTTCCGGCATTTATACATGTACGAACGCTTGAGGGCGCTTTCAAAACATTATCATTAAACACGAGTCGCTCCAAACGAGCGCCGGAAATCTGTTTTCAATAAAATATATTTTCTCTGGCCTGATGAAACACGGAGCGCCGGAAAAATTTGGGGAAAATTTGAAAAAGCCGGAATTCCGGCAATAGCCGGAAAACTGGCATCCCTGTTTATTTAATTTCCCTTGAGTTTGTCCTCACCTGCAATGTAACAGGGCTGTTCCTGTCATAGGTCTTGCGACTGTGGTAGGGCTGCGGTCTACTGTGGCACTGTCGGATGCGGAAGTTGAACTGGGTGTCTCCCATACAGCCTGTAGGATATTTAACAAAACAAATAACTTGTGAAACAGAACTGAGCTTGTTGAAAATTAATACTAACAACTAGTCTGTACGTGTCACTTAAAGGGTCTGTATAAGTTTGGTAATGACTCTGAAAATTAATGGCAAGAAAAACTTACTTGGTAAGAAGTATAGCAGCTTTGGATAGTAAAATGCATTTTGAGAAACTTTTCACTTCTAAGTACTGCGGTTATGGAAAAAGACATAACTTTTTATCCCCCAATATTTGAATCTGAGAAACGTTACTGACAGTAACGCTTCTCAGATTGTGTACTCCAATTGCAGATTATTCTTCCTGCGTGGACATAACCGCTCCAGATTTTCGGCAATATCTCAAAAACGCTACCACATTTTGAAATGAACTTTTCACAGGTTAGTTTCATGGTATAAATCTACAACTAAGTAGGAAAAAAAAGAAGAAGTGGGTTCCAATTACACGTACCAAACGTATAAAATCCCTCTAATAATTGAAAACAGAATGCCAAGCAGTCCAGGTGCACTGATCTCAATTTTAAGGTGTTGTCAGAGAGTGGGTTCAAGTCCCGGTCAGTGCACTTACGATGTCCTTGAACAAGACACTTAACCATAATTGTTTTTTCTTCGGAAGGGACATTAAGCTGTAGGTCCTGTGAGTTGTTTAATGCTCGTAAAAGAACCCAGTACACTTATTGTTAAGACAAGGGGTTTTCCTACTGTGTTTTGGCATAGTAGCTGGCAGCAGATTATGCCACATCACCTTACAAGTACATTGTAAACCTCTACATGTACATAATAATAATAATAAAGAGAGATTTATAAAGCGCAAACAGTTGCAGATCGGTTCCGCCTCAAGGCGCTGGTGCTATTTGAATGGGTCTAATAATACAAACATAGCTCTCCATACCTGTC
This sequence comes from Plazaster borealis, assembly GCA_021014325.1. Lineage (NCBI taxonomy): Eukaryota > Metazoa > Echinodermata > Asteroidea > Forcipulatida > Labidiasteridae > Plazaster > Plazaster borealis. Next base: position 32,478,973 of record CM037474.1, on the reverse strand, counting down.
CTAAAAATATTGATTGCTTTGAGACGCCCATCAGCTGTGAAAAAGCGCTTTATGAGAACTATGTTGTATTATTATTATTATAAATCCATAGTTAAAAACATTATTGCTTGATGTATTTAGAAAACTTGAAAAACTGTATCTAGTTGGAAAAACAAACGTTTCCGCATTATTGTTTTGCCTATTCTACTGCATTTACAATTCTTTTTTAGAATGCAATTGATCTTATTATTTTTATCTTATGTTTATATAACAGTATGTCATTTGGTGTGTCATTTGTTTCAATAAATTTACAAATGATGTTAAAATCGGTTAAATTATTCCATTTAATACAGTGTACATTTTCTGGCGAATATTTGAAATAAAAAGTTGTATCCCCTTAAGGTGATTCCTCGGCTGCCATTTCCCAGGTTGTATCATAAACTTGGGTGTAATCCCTGGCTACACGGCAGATACAGGTTGAAAGGCTTCTGACTGGCACCCCCGAACAAAGATATTGACAAAATAGGGAGACCGCCAACACTAGGGCTACATGAAGATAGCTCAGTTGGTAGAGCCCCGCCACGTTAATCCGGAGGTAGCAGATTCAAATCCCGCTCTAGTCAATTTTCCTTTTTCAACCCAAAATTGAATATCACTTTTAAATATACTTACATACCCATGTATATAAATACAATTTTGAATGCATTTTTCATACATTTCTCAAACGTCATAACAAATACTTAAATGTCAATGAACTGTTGCAACTGATGTTTCATTAAGTCAAAATGATCATATGTTGCTTGTAAAACGCATTAGTCTTGCAGCATCCTGTCAACAGCCAGCGAGAGGTTGTAATCTACCCTCCCTTATCTTCTCAAAATGCTCCTTTTAAGACATCTCTAAGTAAGATATCAAACCTCTTTAGCCATTAGAAGACAAGACAACATATTTCTTGCATAAATCTTGCATAAATCTCATAAATCTGTAAAACTTTTCCAAACTGGCTTAAAGTGAACGTTTATAAATTGTATGCCCCTACCAACGGAGCGTCTGTTTTTGTTTGTTTGTTTGTTGGCGGTCAGTTGACCGGTAGACGTGATATTCACCCGACCATTCTGTTAGGTACATGTATTCTGCACAGGCACAGGCTCGAGGATCAGAATGCTGTCATTCTGAGTTCAGGAACAATCCTGACAAATCACAAGCTTGCAGTATTTCAGATGGATTGGTACTGGTATAAACTTTCTAATCTTTGAACTTTTTAGATTGAAACCAGTTTGCGTTTTATTTTCTTGATAATTACCAAAACTCTATGTTTTAAGTATCTAGACTGTTGATTCTTAAAATAAAATTAAAATTAAAAAACAACCTGCAAAAGTGCCTCAGATTTTAAACCTAGTTTTTCCAAAAGCAAACAAATACAAATATAATAATAATAATAAATAATTATGACAGACGTACTTCTCAACCAAATCAAAGTCATGCCATTGATTATGAAAATATTATGTACAGTTTTTAATAACAATACTCTTCACTTAATTTCCAAGTGTTCAAAAGCGGAACTTCATAGTAATGTTCCAAATATGTGCCCAGTGATGCATAGCAACCATCTCCTGATTATGCAGTCTAGCAATCTACATTTCCACGCATGATTTGTGAACAGAGCTTGCAGAATGTCGACAGAATGCTTCAATTGGTTCACTCTCATAGAATTCAAAATCTAAAGGCTTGAAACGAATGCAATCTGCTTAAAAAATCAATGATATACTCGTCGTGTTGGTGCAAAAAAACGTAGTAACTCAATTTGGCGATCTCTTGCGCAAATCACATGCGCGAGAGGCTCAGTAACAAAACGTTCGCATGTGGCGCCATTAAATTTGTGCCTACGTCCGGGATAGAGTCACAACACACACATGCTATTTCATACCCATGTGTCGGGTAATGCTATCTGCTGATGAATGTATAATGGGGGGTTTTCATTGACACAATGATGCAACTTTATTACAACATACTAGAAGAAACTGCTGTGTTTTTGTTGTGTACGTAGAGAGCAAGGCATGAAGGCATGCAGTCCGAAAAAAATGGTGCGGCGAGAGCGATGTGTTTACAAGAATATAATTTTGCATGAAATATAACCGGAAGAAGGTTGAGATTAGACTCCACCGAGCGTCTTCCAACCCTGGAAATTTGAGTTGTGTGTTTCCCCACTCGGTTACGTATTGTTGTATGGAACATGGAGGAGAGAGCCAGACTAAAGCCCTTTTCGAAACCACAGCTAATGCCTGATCTCAGGCTTAGGCTCCATTGGCTATTTTGAAATTGTGTGGTTTTGGTACGGGACAGTATACAGGTAGACAGAGATCTACATGTAAGCTGGAACCCAAGTCACAGTCATGGTTTCGAAAAGGGCCTTCAAATTCGTTAGTGAAACTTTATACGTTGCAACACAGCGCTAGCGGCAGCGTGGTAATGGAGAGTTGGAGATGTTGATGAGGAATAGAACCGTATGTGAAAAGCAAACGCTGGTTCTGCATGCAAAAAAGCAGTAATTAGTTTGGTTTATTTGCATATTTGTTTTGTCAATTGGGGATGATTGATTGTTTGATTGATCGCTTGAAATTTATATCCATACCATTACGTTCCACACGAAACATGACCATGACCACATACGGGAAATATTGACAGACCAAAATTTGATTTTGACGACCCCCTTCACACACAAATTAAATTCTCTAACGGGCTAGTGAAACATTGTGCGGGCTAGTCAAGAAAAAAAGTTAGCGCAAGGCCTGCAAAGCAATCAATTTTTGCTCAAGGGCACAAGTGTCCTGACCGGGATTCGAACTCACACTCTGCTGCTAGCAACCATCAGAGCTAGGGGTCCAGTGAACTACATGTAGACCACTCAGTCACGACATGCCACAAAGGGATTTCTTTCACAGGACTCAAGAAAGTACTGAGTTTTCAGTGCTTTACAGACATCGGTGTGAGGGTAGAACCAAATAATACTCTTTATCCCGATGCAAATTTAACATCTATAAACTGCACGTTTTGTTCAATTCTGTTCGCAATGGACTGAGGACTGAGTAAACAGATTATGCTTTACATCAGAGCAGGCGTACATCACAAAACATGTACCACCATAATCAGAGTCCAACCGTTTGGGTTTTGAGTTACCATATATATGGTGTTGGAATTTGTAAGAGTGAGGAAGGATCCTAGTAAATCACCATAATCAGAGTCCAACAGTTTGGATTTTGAGCTACCATATGGTGTTGGGTTTTGTTAGAGTGAGGAAGGATCCTAGTAAATCACCATAATCAGAGTCCAACAGTTTGGGTGTTGAGCTACCATATTGTGTTCGGTTTTGTTAGAGTGAGGAAGGATACTGGTAAATCACTCAAGGGAGACAGGGATCAAGAACTAGTTGCAAGCATGGGTTAGTGCTTCTGGATTAAGTCAAAACAGTCAACTGTTAAAAGAAAACACAAACCTGAATTAGAATCTGGAAAGGAGAGGTAGCACACATTCATTTTCTGAAAAAGGAAAAGAAAACATTTTTTTAAAGATAAATAATTAACCTTTTTTTTCCCTTAAAGAGCATACAGGCATGATAGATAGGCCTATTTGGTCCTTGGTAGGAAAATTGTATTGAGTACAAGGACTGATCTACAGTACACATGGTGAAATCTGGACATGTATTTTATTTCCCAAGGCAAAGCTGAGTGAAATGGAAAAGCCAGATTTTAATGAGTGATTATTTTCTGCGACAATGCACTCACATGCATCCAATATTTGTTTCAAATAACTCACACATAGATCCTTGTCATTTGAAATATGTTCACAATAAACACATCTAAGACAAGGAAACTTGTCCACCCCACACTCTGAAAATTCTTGAAAAAACCTTCTAAACAACGTGGATGACTCCAAGTAGACACAACAACCTTGTTGTTACAAGACCTTGCCTCTATGGCCAAAAGGGCTGGGGAACAATGAGTTTGGGAACAATGCTGCAATGCATCCAATAATTATCCATATTGGACTTTAATATTAAATAGTGGACCATCGCAGTAATACATGGCAAAATAATGGATGATACATGACGTGTGTTCCACCAATCAAATGACAAAGATGTTGAACATACAGTGTACACAGTAACTCCTTTCCCTCACACCAGGACAGGACAAGTCCGGCGGTCTTGTGTTTTTCATTTGAGTAATAGGTAATAATACCTCACTGTGTCATAAATAAAAATGCTAAAGTGTTACTTTTAGTCCAATTAAAAACTTTCAATTCTGTTGAGTATCAACAATCTTTTAATCCTTTTTTTTCTGGTCCAGTAAAAGTTGTGAAGTACAAGTCCCGGGTCTTGTGGACTTTCCCCCAAATTTGAGCTTTCCAGGAAAGTGAAAACTGTTCTTTAAACGGGAGGCTCCACGTCAAAGCTAGATTTATTTGCTCAAATAAAATATATGAGAACAAGAGGTTCACCTAATAAGGGTCTATAGTTACATGTAGAGCATTTCTTAACATGTAGAATATTTCAGACATCACACTGATATCACGACTGATGATTTGGTTGGCCATTGGAATAACAGGTAAATGCTTTAGTCTGAGGCCATTGGAGTGACAGGTAAATGCTTTGGTCGAGAAGAGACAAGGGACATGGAAGTGGAGAAAGCCCCACTTCCATTAAAAAAACAAAACAAAACAAACCTTTTTCCCACTAAAGTGTACTTGGAATTAAAATGACATAAATATCTAAAAATAATTCACAAAGCAAGACCAATAAAGTGAATCACTCACTATATTTGTGTAATTTCTATCCGAAAGCCTCATTGTTATGAAGCAGGTAATGGTAGTAAGCATCCTCCGAAATTATTTCGTCTGAAATGCCCCCGTTGATTAGAAATCAGTAAAAGTATGCCGAAAAACTTGAATCTCAAAAATTCGCCTCAAGGTGAGTTTTAGAGATTAAAATTTCTGTGGTGTCCACTTGTGAATGCTGTGGCCAGAGATGCGTTTGGTACCCGCTGTCACCTCGCTAAACAGCAGTTTGACGTTCTTGATAAGTTTTTAGCTGTTTTCTCAATAAGTAGACACCATATTCAGCTGAAATTTTCACAAGTGACTTTTATAGTCTTTCTTGATAATTTGCCTATAAATCAGCATTATGTTGACAAAAACCAATCTACAACTCTACCTTTAAAGGTACATTGTACACTTTTGGTAACAGCTCAAAACCAGTGTCCACATTTGTTGTGATTCAACATACATGTATTAAGAACAAACAAACCTGTGAAAGTTTGAGCTTAATTGGTCATCGAGGTCACGAGAAAATATTAGTGAAAAGAGACCTTATGTGTTTTCTGTTTTTTTTAAATTATCGCGCGTGATAAAAAACTATTGTTTTACTCATTTCTCAGAAACGATAGCATTTTAGGCAGAAATATTTTAAGGAACCCTTTCTACCATTACTTACTTTAAATCATGTAAGATATGTGTGAACTGTGAACATTGTGTTTTTCTATTTTACCAATAGTGTACAGGGCCTTTAAAGTGTAATAGATACATAGCTTGTTAATTGATGTTGTAGCTGTATGTGCATGTAAGTGCTTTTGAACACAGCATTCCCAGTAGAGGAAATTCAATGACTGTGAAAGTCTCTCTAGATGATAATCTACCCAACCAGTCCCCTCGGGGACCTAAGATTCAGTCACAAATTGCTGTATACAGCACTACTGACCTAATGTAGCCGCCTGGTTAAAAACAACACATTTTTGTTGTCTTTTACTGGGGAATATGATGGAGGAAGGAACTGAAAATGCTGGCTGGTGGATTCGTCTAACTCTGCAATAATCCATGGCTACAAGTCCATGCTGTAAACTGACTCATGTCAACAACATGGTTTACAGTTTAATTGAAAAAATGTGATGCTTAACCACCGTGTTGAATATCACATAGGAAGTCAGTGGTTAAATATCTGTGGAAATTATACACCTTAAAGAAACATTACCAGACTACGTGTACACGTACTATGTAGGCCTGGTGCATCGCTCTTGTACATGGTGCAAGGCAGCTTTTCCTTAGTAGAGGGTACCTCTACGAGGAAAATGACAATTTTGTACTGAAACATTTCACTGGGCACCAGAGACAATGGCCAGAGGCATGGAGGCGAACTGTTTCCAAGAGGTATCAAGCCTGTATGTAGGCCTAGTAAGATAGACAAAAATTCAAAATAATCTGTCCCATTAAATTGCGTTTGGGACATTTTTGTGTATGAGTATTCATGGCAGGGAAACAAACCATAAGGCAGTGTTGTAACTGCCCCCCACCCCGGATTACCCCATTTGGAATTTGGACTTTTGATATTAAAAATTACCAGAGTAAAATGTTACATACAAAAGCTTTAAATGTGATAATTTCAATGTTTTTAAAACTTTTTTTCCTTTTGCACACAGACATTGTACTAGTTTTTACACTCACGTCAGATTATCTTTAAAATAAACAGTTAATGGCATTAAGAGAAATTGCAAACGGAAACTACAGTTTTAATAAGCAAGAAGTGCCCCCCAGCCCCCATGAAAAATATTGCATCACCTCATGTCCCCCACTACATTTTTTCCCTAGTTTCGGCGCCTCAATGAGGGCTTAAAATAAACACCAGACCGCTGGCCTAAGGCCAGTGATTTTAGCATCAGGCAAGAGAACTGACGACCAGACTTGAGTCAGACGGCCTTGTGTTTTCCAATTCACTGTGATACCTTTAATTAACAAACATTTCAAATGTTGACTTTGAGTCTGATAAATATCTTATAATTCTGTTGAGTGCTATTAAAGTATACTTGCCTGTAAGACCAAATGAGATAAATCTTCTCTTAGTGTTTGTTCAAATAAAAACAGTTTAAATGTTAAATTGTGTAGAAAGTTTTTTTCTCGTATTGATTCTGGTCTAGTATTTAAAACAGTTTCTGGTCCAATATAAACTGCTCACAAAAAGTTAGGAAACCTTTTTTAATCATGTATAATTTTATTATTTATTACCCTCTTGTATTATTTTGCATATATCAATAGAAAGCTGAAGTGTTCTTCTTTAAAATGATACCAAATGTGCAATGATGACATGTTGCTGGACTTGGCCACATTAATGAGAATGAGACAAAGTCACAAATCAAATGTGCCAAAATTAGCAATTTTGTGTTACTGTGTGAACAAACAAATTGACACTGTAATTCAAACATGCAGTAATTTTGGCACATTTGATTGTGACTTTGCCTCATTGTCATTCATGTAGCCAAATTCAGCAACATGTAATCATTGCAAATGTGGTATCATTTTAAAGAGGAACACTTCAGCTTTGCACTGTTATATAACATATACAAAGAGAGTAATAAATAATAAAAATATACTTGATTAAAAAAAGTTTCCTAACTTTTTGTGAGCAGTTTACATGTATATTCTGAGCAACAAGACCTGCATTCTTGTGGATTTTTCCCTTCCATATTTGAGCCTCGATTCCATAATGTCCACAGAAAGAACCAGTGCAACCATGCACAACATTTTAAGGTATGTTTGTCAATTCCTCCAAGCTCTTTAAAAATACACTTTCTCTCATCTTCACTGACTCTAGAATCTCACAGCACCGGGATTACTCAGAAATTGTCTGTATGATCATGATGATGCACTTGTTACAGGGATGAGATTTGCCAAATATGAAAATTCCTGAAAATGGCTTGCTCGCCTGGGTTCCCCCTTATTTTAGATCTGAAACCTACTGCAGATAATGCAAGAGGTTTACAGACTCTGTGCCATCACCAGAATTACAATAAGCCAGAGGTCCGGACACAATGTAGACCATTTCATTCTCCCTTTTGTCACTTCTTTCAAGAAAATTTTGAAGGCTCAGGAGATTTTGAGAAAATTCTGATATCGGGAAAAATCCTGAGAAATCATATTGCTCGTTAGTAGTAGAGTAACAGGCAGGTCGTGTACATTATGTATGCTGGGTGGGAGACACAGCACTAATACATGTACCTTGTGATTGTGAAACAATAACAAATCCACACAAGACTAAAATCAATACTAAGAAAAAAATCCTAATGAAATGATGGTCTTCCATTAACACTGATAGAACCAGACTTCCCCTTTAATAAACCCACGCTGACCTGTTGTGATAACGTCTCTCTAATATTTATTCTATCCTACATGTCCTAGGGTAGTGGTTTTAAATCCATTAAGTAATTGCAGGTACAGCTTATTAAGTACACGTGCCTGCAGTCATTGGTACATATACACGTACACGTGTGCACGTGCAATTTATGTATTATTAGTGTTCATGTGAATATTTCTTTTCATTTTGTCAGGAAGCATTTCCCACTTTTTCATGACTAAAATACAGATATTTTAATTGATTCTGATGCGTTTGTACCACCTCCTATCAATCATAACTTTTCAGGTCAAATCGGCCAAAAATCTTTATAAAAAAAGCACACAAATTAGCAAAAGATAATTTTGCTAACGAGTTAGGTTACCAGCCAAAATATCACGCGTACTTGTCTGTTACTGGTTTCCTGCATATTTTTGCTAAGCAGAAATCTGTTAAGCAATTCTGTCTGCTTAAGCAGCTCTACGAGATTGGGCGCAGGGCCAAGGTTTAAAAAACAGGTCATTGAAGTCACGTAGCACACACACTATGAATACCAAAAAGTAGGCCTAACATTTTTCTATAAAACCCAATGAGTACAAAGACAACAAGGTTAAACAGAGCAAATGACACACATACCAAAGTTATTTTAGGCCTATACTTTTGACCTGACATTTACATCTGAAAGAGAACACCCGTTCATAATATAGACAGATAGAATAGACCATGTAAACTTCGTTTCCAAAAAGAATGACCTTGTACATTCACAGGCCTTGCTGGCAGGCAAGATACTGCACTGGTTATATGGGACATTTTTCAATCTGTATCATAATTTTCACAAAAAATCAAGAGTTAAGCAACAAGTTTTTGAGATGTGTCCCCCTTTCTTCACATCAAAAATAAGATAAGATTTAATGTTTTCTTCCTTTTTTTTAGCTCAGTACAACTCGTACTCTGCAGGAAATCCAGGCACTGTGGCTCTTTTGTAAACATGTGATGTCACAGGTTAGGCCTACATGGTCTGTAAAATCACTGACCCAAGTTCCATGATATATTGAAAACATACAGAATTGTTTTTGTTTACTTTATAATAATAAAAATACAAATAAATAAAAAAAGCAAGACAATTTGTTTTGTCATCTTTATAAACCTCTGTAAAAAAGGACAGCACACAATTTCTGAATATTTGGACAGAAATTCAGGGTTTGCCCTTTTGAAAAGTTTTTAGTGACCAGACAGCAGGACAAGTCATGTCTTAATATTAATTAGGGCATGTTTCAATATTGAACCTGCAAGCCAGACTACATGCAGAGAATGTTGACTGGTCATTGGGTGTTTCAACTAACATTTGGCCAGCAGACCACTGTTAAAGGGTGTGTACAATATTGGTAAGAATGAAAATATAAATGATCACAGATTCACACATAACTTACATGGTTTAAAGTAAGTCATGGTAGAAAGGGTTCCTTCAAATATTTCTGCCTAAAATGCTATCGTTTCTGAGAAATGAGTAAAACAATAGTTTTTATCACGCGCGATAATTTGAAAAAACAGAAAACACATATTTAAGGTCTCTTTTCACTATTTTCTTGTGACCTCGATGACCAATTAAGCTCAAACTTTCACAGGTTTGTTTGTTCATGCATATGTTGAATCACACAAAATGTGGACACTGATTTTGAGCTGTTACCAAAAGTGTACAATACCTTTAAAGGAGATATATTGCTCAGTGAAACCCAATACGAAGAGTGACTGAAAACCTAATTACATGTAATAGGAGATTTGCTTTGGGGCGTTTGAGGCGGTGGTGGGTGGGTCTAAAAGAATTGGGGTCATCAGCAGACACCAGGTCACAGAGGTGAAAGGCCTTTGGTGCATGTGGGTACATTGACCCACCAAAACATTCTGTCACTGTCAGTATCATTTAGGCCCTACTACATGTCGCTCTGCAAAGCAATTAGCCTATTTAGCTACAGTATGCAGACATGGCATCCAATCCTGCTTAAAATAATACTAAATACTTTAAAAGTGATCACAAGGACCAAGAAAAGAGCCCAGAAAAGATTTTTGGAAGGAGAAAAATGAATTAACTGGTAAATTTACCACTTGATATGCAATCCCTGTAAATTTTTTACCAATCTGACTAAGAAAAATTATTGAGTTGTGTCATGTACTTCATATTATTATACCTCATACATATTCATGATCGAGAGCCAAATTCTCACTGGTCCATTCACCATCACGTGCCAGATGCTATTTTTGATGTTAACCAAGCGTATGCGCCAGTATTCTTGCGCAGGGTAAATACGCATGCGTAGTACACTGTCGCACGGGCAACAGTCATGCACTCATTAAATATTCATGCATAGTTATAGACTGTTTCATGTGTCATGCGCTTTACGAAGCAATCGTTGAACTACATGTAATGCTCGCACGCGGGTGTAGTATAAATTACACAAGCGCAACCATACATTGTTACATTAAACATGAAAAGATGGTGGCACACGTAAATGTCAGGCTTTCCCGAGCTCAATGATGCTGAACTAGCAATAACTAGAGAGAAGTAGAGGTATAGTAAAACAAAAATATAACATGGTTAATTTCAGGTGGATTCGCCTCGGCAACTAGTTTGCCAACTTCCAATAACTTCAGGGAGCTACAATGTAATATCAACTGTCCCCCATCAAACCATGTTTTATTTGTATCTTCTGAACTCAATTTTCTTGTATTATGTGATTTTCTTCACATCACTATCATTTTGAGGTTCTGGTTCTGATACAATACTGCATAGGCCTAATATTGCATGAACTCATCAAACGTCACATTAGTTCAGCAGGTGTCTTGTATCTAGGTGCTTGGACATATCAAATTAATGCTTTGTACAATAGACTGTCTCAAAACCGAAAAAACATGAAGCAAACTGTATTTTTCTACGAAATCAAATCTTATTTTTAAATTGTATTTATACAAACTTCTTAAAAATATAAATTTGTTATTGTTATTTTTTATAGTTAAAATTTTCATATAATTTTAAATACAAATAGTAAACAAAAAATTAACATTGAAACAAAATTAAAACTTGAGCCAGGATGCTATTAAAAAAATTAAAAAATTGCCAATCACGCCCCGAATTTAAGCGACAATTACATCTAGGTTTAATGACAAACATGAATGTCTGTTGGGAAAAATTCTTGATTGTTTACAGGTAACCGGAACTGCAGGTCAAGTCTTATTCTCAGGGTTTCTTTGTTGATTTGTTAAATCAATTTTACTTCCATATATTTCATAGCTAAATTTTACTTTCCAAGCAATAATGATACAGCCCTAAACTACATTAAAATTGAAGAAATAGAATCGCGCACACGTAAAACTCAATATGGTTGGGACCATCTTGGTCCTGGAAGTTCGAATACGCATAAGACTTGCACCGTCTATTACATGTTCTTGCAAAGGTTACAATTGACTTGCCTGTGTGAATGCACAAAAGTTCCTCACAATTTTGTCACATTTTGTTTGCACTACAGTGGCAATTTGGCATTACATTCATGATTTGCTGATATGAAATGACAATTTTCAACATACCTCTTTTTCTGAGAGCTTCACATGGTTGGGGTACACGAACTGTTAAAAGAAAAGAGCAATATAAGTAGTATTAAAAAGGATTAAAAAGGACCCCACATCAACAAAACTCTATGCTGAAAAAAGAAACAATTGTACAACTTCCCAGTACTGATAGGCATTTAAAACTACCAACTAAAAGTAAACTATGTATTTCATACCAACTGTGCACTACCGTTTTTTGAACAGTACTTCATTCTTAACTGGGATGATCGTAGCTCTTGGTCACTTACATGTAGTTCAAATTTGACAATGCGTGCAAGACCATCCGAGAAGCTAGTCTCGCTCAGCATCACCTGATACGTGAAATAGGGTTTGTTGACCATCACCCGACTGAAGAGGTGCTACGCTGAAATCCGCTGATATAAGAACCGAAATGTTTGAATTCTCACAAATCCAGGTGTACTCTCACTTACACTTTATTTCATATTTTTGTAATATTTAAAATGGGTTGATGTGGAGTGAAAAGGTCAAAATTTAGCGTTTAAGCAACCAATTCCTCAATTTAAGGACTATTTAAAAAAGGGAAATTTAAGTCCAACATCCATTAAAAAACAAATAAATCCCTTAGAAAGTGGTGGCCAGATACCAACATTTTTCCACTGATACTTCACAGAGGCAATGGAGGAAATTGCTCCTACTGCCTTGTGCCCCTAGACTGCCTTGGTGCCCTTTGAACCAGTTCCAGAAATAAACTTGCATTTTCCTTGTAGAGGTGCCCTTTTCGAAGGAAAAACTACCTAGCCCTAACATTGTAACAAGAATGAAATACCAGGCCTGCACTTAGCCCCATAAATAGTGCCAATCAACTTTGAAGTGGATTGGCATTATTTATGGGGCTAGCCTGCACTACACTACATGTTCACATGTAGGTAAATTACCATATAGGCCCTAATGACTTTTAAAAAAGACTATATTAGTAATGCAATTTAATTGTATAATGTAGGTCTAGTTGTGGCTCCCGAGGAATTGTTTTTTTAAAGGGAAATTCCAACAAGTTGCGGTTATGGCAAAATAGCATTGGATGCTTTTATCGTCACCGGAAAAATATCCACTAGCAAAGTTAAACATTAGATTCCTCATTTAAAATCATTAATTACTTTATAGTTTTGATATCGTAGTTGCGTACTCCTACTATCTAGAACTATGAGGTTCGTTCTGCTGTTCATGGAGACGATAGTGGAACGAACCTCATAGTTCTAGTAGATTGCGATCACCGTGACCATTGATATTGCATCCCTTAGTGATGTTCCTATCTCCAGTTTCTCGAATCACAGGAAAAAAAGTACAAGCATAAACAAAAATATCATGCTGAAACTTTTGTTGAAAATACTATAAATATAAAAGATTCCTCTCCAATGTTGTGTGTTTTTTAGCCCTGTCTGTAAACAGTACCTGTGGCAGCAAATGTTTAAAGGGCAAACTTCAATATGACTATAGGGCCTGTATGAGATTCAGAGAAAGTTCATTCATGGTTCATCATTCATCATTGGAATTAACCATTCAAAAGAAAGGCTAAATAAATTGTAAAACCACAACTTTGTCTAGTCTTACGACTGAGGCCTACCTCCAAAGCCTGTCCCAATTCCAAGTCGAAAGTGACAACACAGACACAATGAAGCCAGTTTGACAGTCTATCCCACGGCAGGATCGCCTTGGAACGAAAAGGTTCCTGTTTGTTAACAGAACCCTCCATACTGCTCAAGGAAGAACGGAGACGATTTGCTCCATCTTCACTTGTCGCCATTGTTCAACTACGTCTGATGTTCACAAAGCTGTCAGAGTAGTCCCAGTACCATACGTTAAAGCAACATTACACAAAACACAAACACGCAAACACAAAATACTTTTGTCAGCACCAGTCTGGTTTGTCACACTAGCTCACGGTTCTTAGTGTCTGCAGCCCAGACTCCACCACAGTGCGAGAGAGCAAGGGCCATGTGGGTGTAATACGCATGCGTAACAGGTGTTATCACCGCTCCCTGTTTATCTTTGGGGGGGGGGGGGGCCGGGGGGTGTAGAAGGGTCATCCAGAGGTCTTGCCGAAGTGCGCAGTCTTTGATCATTTACCTGGGCTCCAATTCTCTCACCCCACATGTTTATAAATGTGGCGATATTTCAACTTGTGTCAGTCATGTACAATCTAAAATGTTGACCAGCCAAAAGTATATAGGCCTAATTCAAATATTGTTTCAGGAGATGCAAGGACAACTTAGGCTATGGTTTATTTTTCATGTAGGCTACATGATATTTATTTTCTAAAACAACAATACAACAGGTTTAGTTTGAAAAAGATAAACATACAGGTTGATATAAAGAGCCAAAATGTTTAGAAAATAACAACTAAAAACTTTAATAAATCGGCAAAAAAGTCTGGAGAAATGTTAGCATAGCCAGGGTTTTCAAAAAGTGACAGTCGATGAAAACTTTCATCTGATCTAAAACTTGGATATGAGTGTTCCTCTCCAGTGTTGCACGACGACCGTTTATAAAATGAATGTCTTACTTCACCAGTTTGAATCGGAACACGCTGTATCCATAAGCTATAGCGCACCGTGAATTCTCTTCAATCTTTTTGTTTTTGTCGGACCAATCATTTTGCAGTATATTCCGTGTTTAGGCTTTGTTGTTGTTGCTGTTGTTGTTGTTGTTTTTAAGAAAACAAACTTTTTTCATTACTAATAGCGATCAACACATTTTCAGATGACTGTACCACCACAAACTAACGCGAAATCGTTGCACATCCAGGCCCAGGGCGATTTAAAGTCCGGAAAGTATGAGTTTCATGGAAACTGTAGGCCTAGCTTAAAGGCAGTGGAGTGGACACTATTGGTAATTTCTCAAAATAATTATTAGCACAAAACCTTACTTGGTATCAAGTAATGGGGAGAGGTTGGTAGTATAAAACATTGTGAGAAACGGCTCCCTCTGAAGTGGAGTAGTTTTCGAGAAAGAAGTAATTTTCCACGAATTTGATTTCGAGACCTCAAGTTTAGAACTTGAGGTCTCGAAATCAAGCATCTGAAAGCACACAACTTCGTGTGACAAGGGTGTTTTTTCTTTCATAGTTATCTTGCAACTCCGACGACCGATCGAGCTCAAATTTTCACAGGTTTGTTATTTTATGCATATACTGAGATACACCAAGTGAGAAGACTGGTCTTTGACAATTACCAATAGTGTACACTGTCTTTAAATGCGTCGTACACGTTTGGTAATTGGAGCCTATTGTTTGTTTCAATCCTATACAGTTGTAGATATATACCATAAAACTAACCTGTAAAAATTTCATTTCAAAAGGTGGTAGCGTTTTTGAGATATTGCCGAAAATTTGGAGCGGTTATGTCCACGCAGGAAGAATAATCTGCACGAATACACACTCAGAGAAGCGTTACGCGTATCACGCTTCTCAGATTCAAATGATTTGGTGGATTAAAAAGTGATATATTTTTCCATAACCGCAGTTCTTCGAAGTGAAAAGTTTCTCAAAATGCATTATACTATCCAAAGCTGCTGTACTTCTTACCAAGTAAGTTTAACAGTATTGGAAACATTTCTATTTAATTGGAATTGCAAGTTTCCAGTTTGTACGTCTGAATTTATTCAAAACAGTTAAATTATGCTCATATTTTCTGTTTGTTTCATGTTAAAAACCATGCTTTTTACTCAAATATCTCACAGTCAAAAAGTTCAACCGAAAAGTTTAATTTCCTTTAAAAGGGCGCATTTTTTTCTCATAAATAACAGTGTATAATAAAATTGACCATACAAATACTAGAAACAGTGGGTCCAAAATACTGATCACAAAACTCTTTGGCTTCAAGTGTTAACACAAGTGTTGTATTTTTTAAATGAATAAAACGTTTGTCAAGTACAACTTACACTTGTTTCAAACTTACAACTATATGCTGTAACAAAATGTCCAGTTGACAAATACAATGTTTCATAAAATCCTTTTCCACGAGTAAAACACAACAATACCGCAAATCAACAGAAAAGTGACTACAAATCTTTATAAAATCTTGTTATTGTGATTCAACGTGAGGTTAGAGACTTCTAAGTCCCCCCCATTTCCATAAAGACTCTACCTATTGGCAAATGAGTGGATCACAAAAGTTAATTTGACCATGGAGCCCCTCTTTAAGATTCCCGCGCATAGGTGCCACCCTTTAAATAAGTCAACTAAAAAGTAGCTCGGCCCAACCATGAAGTTGAAGCCGCAGTTTTAATTCAGTAACTCTCTTGGAATGGACTATTATATCACTCCTATTCTCCAAAGTCTTCACTGGATTCCTGTGGCACATCGTATTGAGTTCTAGATTCTTATTTTGGCTTATCAAATCTTACATAAACAAGCACCTGAATATTTGTCGGATTTGTTGAGAGTTAGAGAAAGTTCTATTGTCACTCGCTCCTCCTCTGAAATACGCTTTGTTGAACCTCGTTTTAATCAGAATCACTATGGCAGGCGTGCTTTTTCAGTCTCAGCACCCAATGTATGGAATAGACTGCCTCATTATATGCGAAATGCACCCTCTTTTTTGTCCCGTAAGTCCGCTCTAAAAACGTATTATTTTCGTCGTCTTTAGGTAATATTGTTTTGTTTTGTGATTCGTGAGTTCTCTAATTTAACTGAGTCTTAATGCATCTTTTTGTGTATTTTATCGTTGTATAGGGATAATTATTATTGTAGTTCCAACGTTTTTGTGCTTTTTATGTATTTTAATCTATCATTGTTTTAATTGATTACCAGTATTTGTAATAATTACGTAAAGTGCGTTGAGATTATTTGTTGATGTAATGCGCTATAAATACAAATGAAATATTATTAATATTATTATTATTATTATCCTATCTTTCACGTAAGGAAAAAACAAAATTCCTGGGGAAATAAATTACACACAGACATTGAAGGTGGGGTTGAACATCTTTTAATGAGTATTTAACTTTATAAATCCGCTACTAGTGTTTAGTTTATTATTCTTGAAGATGTTAATAATAAAGCAATTAAAATGAAAGTCGGCATTTTCATCAAATTTTGACAAATGAAAGGGGGGCTTAATGTTAAGTTTGAGACAGACGTAATGACGGGTTGTTGTTATTGCTTCGCGAAATTCGCCTACATGCACTAATCTAGAATTAAAGTTGAGTTTACAAAATTCTAGTAAAATAGCAGACAAAATAAAATCATCAATATATTACCAAATATTAATAATTATCTAGTCGAGATACTACTAAACATACACGGTGTTTGAGTTATAAAAGCAACTAACATGAAACGCAACCACACATGACAATTGTTGATATAAACACGTGCAATTTGTTTGATCTCGCTGTCGTTTCTTCACAGAATGGGTCGAGTTTGATTTCGCAGATAAGCAGTAAAAAATGCTCAACAAATTTCTCTGCTAAGCAAAAACACCAGGGGACCAGCGATGAGCAATATGATTGAAGTGGTATTCGGCTGGTGATTTGTTGTCCTTTCTACTTACCAACCCATGACAGTGCTAAGCAATTTTTGTACTTGGCAGTTCAAAGAAATTAGGGGTGGACCTGGGAAAAACACTCATTGAAGCCACTTTCACACCAGAATAATGTCCTGGAAAGTTCCTGTACAAATTTGGTTGACCTGTCCACACTTGAATGGATAACCCCCGTAAACTCCCAGGAATAATTATATCAGGGGGTGACAGTTACCTCAGGGACTGCTCTATGTTCCGAAACCCCTATGTTCCGACAACACCCTCATGATTAACATAGGGTAAGGGTTAGGGTTAGGGTTTATAGGAAAATACACCAGGGTTGTCGAAACATAGGGGTGTCACCAGTTACCTCTGCTTGGAAGTATACGGTTAAGCGAGATAACCCTGAGGTAAGCATGCCGAGTGTGAAATGAACATGGGGGTGGTGGGTTTTATTGAATATTTCTGGTTTCTCAGAAAAGCAAACTTAATCACTATACCAGCCAAGAGCCCCATGGAGAGAAGACAAGAAATGAAGTTTCAATTTTAGATGTGGGAGGAAAACCCCAGAGAATTATTCCAGGGGGAAACCCAAAATCAGGTAGGGACTGAAAACCCAATCCACACAGTTCCCCCGGCGGGATTAGAACCAGGGTCCTACAGGTGGAAGGCGAGGAAAGATACCACAACGCCAAACCGACCCCCCAGGAATTTACTGGGGGGTTTATTTCCTGGGAATAAGCTCTGCAGTGTGAAAAGGGCTTACTAGTATGGAAGGGTGATATAAAACAGCCTACCTAGAAAAACAAACTACAGTCCAATAAAAACATTTTTAAACTTGGGCTTTTATGAACAATTACTGGTTTTTCTTGTACACATGGAAAACTAATCTATACAAAGTTTTTAAAAAATCCACAGCATATTAACCCCCCTGCACCATATAAATATAAAAAAGGCACACGAATTGCCAAATCTTACACGTTGTTAAAAAAACGAAAGAAGTTTGTACAAAAGGTGTCTGAGGATACAATGAAAGCGAACTCCGTGTGAGGTTCAGCTGAGAATGTGATTACCACTGCAACAAAATAAACTTGGTAATACTTCAAAGTAATTTTTCATCAGGGTATTGAAATGCATAACAATGTCTCCTTGACGAGTCCCTGCAACTGGCAAATAAGACCAGAAATTAATCTAACATGATTCTGGCAAATCTCTTTAGGGAGCCTAGGAGTAAAATGAGAAGGAACAACATTGGTACTTTGACAATTAATGTCAATTCTTGAAGGAATCTTATTCAGGTATTTATTATGAGCTTTAATAACAAGGTAACTCTGTGATCACAGTTTAAACCAATGTTGTGGCTTCACCTTTAAACATTATTGTAAACTTGTAGTGACTACATCTTAAATGCAATGGCAATAACATGCTGTGCCTAGCACCATGGGCAATACAAAATCAGTTCCAAGCTAAACAAAGAGTTTATAAAATACAAATTCCATTCAAAATAAGTCAACTACCTCACCCGGGAACTGTGGTTTCTTCTGATCATGTCAATCCCCCTTAATAAAGGCCAGAGCTTAAATATTCTTTACTTGATCTACAATACACAAAAATGTTTTAAGACACTTGAATAAAATGAATCACAATTTGCTAAATAGCACCAGATCGATTTCCCTAATGAAAGCATATAGATTCTAGAGCACCTTGTTAACAAAATAATAATAAAAAATTGATTACACATGTTTACTGATTTTGTTTAAACTTTAGATGGTTAAATCATATTTTACAACTGTAGAAGGTAATGATGTGATGTGAAGCTTATATAAGGCATCATACGACAGTTCGTTTGTTTGTTTGTTTGTTTGGTTTTGGCTTGGTTCTCTGTCACCAAATGATTTGACTGATTATGGGTAGTCCAAAGATAATTCTCGATAGACGCCATTTTGTTGTGGGTTTTGGCTGAAGGACGCATCTAATTTTGGTACCCAGCGAAGTGGTTCACTGAATAATCATGCAAGGAATTTGATAAAGCTCCTACATGCCACTCGTGGTATTTATGCGAAACGCATAGTTGTGCATTAAAAAAAATGATGTATCATTGCTTGTAAAGATGGCCAACTTTCCAATGTGTGACGTCAATGGGGGACTTTTGGGATGCTAGGTAGCAGCAGACTTACCAGGTAAAACCACTGTTCTTGGTACTGTGCGCATGCTCAGAACTACGTAAACAATGGAAATTTACCTGGTAAGTCTGCTGCCACCTAGTGTTCCAAAGACTCCCATTGGGATCTATCCAAACACAAAAGAGAAATCGTCTCAAATCTATTGCCTCTCTATCAGATTTACCTTTTCAAAAACATGGTAAACGGTTAGGTGGTTTATTTAACTATTTTATTTTTTGGATGTGATTGACCTGTTAGAACGGTTAAAGCTTTCTCACAACAAAATGAGATCCCGTGAATGTAGTAAGCATGTTAATTCATCCAACACGCATGTGTGAATCATGCTTAAACACAACTGTTTTCGTAAATGCTTTATAAACTGCTCATGACTAAAAAGTCCGACACCATCAAATACGCCCCTGGTTCGATCGGATACTTTCTGAGTTAAAAATCCCCTCAAAATACATACAAAATAGTACTACACAAACTCTCTATAAAAATACAGAGGAAATATCAACTATAAATACTGCCAATTTAGTTTTCAGCCTTACAGCTTTCTTTTTTTTCCTTTTTATTTTTTTGACGAAAAATCTCCCCAAACTTGTCTGATGACAAAAGGTTTTCTCTTCCAAATCATGAATAATAAATCAAAACTACAACTGGTTATATAAATACCACAAACACAAATTCAGTACAAAAAGTAGAAAACTAGATCACTTACAAACCACCATTAGAGTGCGTATGTTATTATAATTTGTTTTAATTGATCATTTTGTCCAGTTATTTCATTAAAACTATTGAATTCAAAGAACACAAAAATAGAAATGCTTCATTCAAAGTTTTGAAAGATTGAGCCTTGATGACAAACTACAACAGGAGAACATTTTGGGCTATGCAGCACATTTGTTAATTTGTTTACATAAATGAGCGTATTCACTTCAGCCAGAAGAGTCTGTCATTTTTTCCACTGCCTGTTTTACTCTTTGGTAACGATCCCTTCAGAAAACGATCAAGCTAGAGTTGCGGAAACTATCAATTGAGGCGGTAAACAAGCTATGCCATGACTGAAGAGTGTATTATCTGCAATGAACAACAGCTCAAGAGTAAAGAAGCCTTGGAACTAATGTACAAACATGCAACTTCGGAAGTGCAAAAAAATAGAGGGAAATGGCCAAGAACACAAGCATTGTACCGTGTTTTCAAGTTTTCTATGGCAGTTATTATTTTTTATGGCAGTTATTTCTTTTTAAGAAGAATTAGTTGATCAGCTGAAAAAGTTGCATGCCTGAATTTAGTGTTGAACAAGCAGTTCAAGTACATATGAGGCAATTTATATTAGATCTTACTTTGAAAGTTGGGTCGCACATTTTCATAGAAGTTTTAAGTGTGTGTGAATTTTTAAGATTAGGTTGGACTACATGACAAACCAATCAAAAGCTGGCCTCACTGAGCAGGTTACGTCTTCACCAGTCGGCCACTGTTAGAACAGGTTTGACTTTGCCATAAATTGTTCACTGATGAAAAGCTGTATGCGAAGTTTGATGGTTGATATTAAAGGAACAAATGGGGTTGTGGTTAAAATGATCAAAAACCATAACTTGACGTTAACTTGAGGACCCCGTTTCTGAGCGCTCACTCAGTTTCCCTAGCAGGTTCGGTAATGGTCGGATTTATCCTGAATGTTAGCCAAAAGAGTCATCATCTTCTTATTCAGCGCCTCGATCTCATCCGACAGATCCGTCATCGTTGCCTCGTTCTGGTTAAAGACGCCTTGCATCCCTGAAAAATGATCAAAGATAGCGATTAAGATGAATAACAACCAGATGGGTAGTTTGGTACACAGGTGACAACTGGTGATGCAAGATTCTTTCACAAACATACTTCAGGAGTTCATCAAAACTCAAATAGCTGTGAAGTAAGTCTGATTAGACCATATCCATATGATGTAATTCAGTAGGGCGCCCTCACAAAGAGGTCAAAGATAGGTAGACTGGTCCCCTGTCTTTATCCACAATGATAAAGACAGGCACTGGTTTTACAGACCCAATGATTTAATTGGATACATTGATTTCATCGGATAAACGGGCAGTGACGTATGCTTTCCATATCTGTGTTATGATTGGTCCGCTCCGAAGTGTTGTGTTTGTCAGCTACACCATCAGCAGGAACTTTTTAGATCGTCTGCTGCTGCGCGCGTGTACATAATGTTTGTATGTTATGGTGTTTATACACAATGTATTAAATCTGTGTACACGTGTGTGTGACTACGAATCTCTGCCGTGTGAATGGATGCGAAGCAACTGGCAGGATCCTGCCAGTTGCTCAAGGCCGGTATCTGGTGTTATTCATGAGCCTCGAAGTGTGACGTCAGATGTTCAGGCTAAAAGATAGGTTGCTCATTGGGCCATACTGTGCGCCACCCCTACATAGGCTGCGTTTCCATTTTTTCATCATCTGCATACATGTAAACAAAACAATAAGCACTTTGAGACACCCTTCGAGTGTGAAAAGCGCTACACAAGAACTTGCAAATTGTTATTGTTTAACCATGAGACTTACTTTTAAGGTTGTTGAGCTGAATGATAACCTTCTCCTGGAAGGCAACTGCTTTAGTCTTAAGACCTTCTGCTTTGGCTCGAGCATTACTCGCCTCCATCGCTTTGCTCATGGCTTGGTCGGAGGTCTGGTTGAACTTGAGCTCAAGCCCATCGACAGCCTGCAATCACATTCACAAGATTTAGTTTTTGGGTTTTTTTCATTCATGCATAATGGCTCATTCAATAGATAGCACCATGTAATCTCAACAGTGAACAAAGGTCTTTTCATTCATGCATAATGGCTCATTCAATAGATAGCACCATGTAATCTCAACAGTGAACAAAGGTCAAAATGCACAAAAGCATTCCTACACTACAAATGACTCCATAAACTATATATACTGCGCCAATAAAGAATCTAAACACTTACAAATGGTCAAATTTATTGGAACCTGAAATAGTATGCAAACAAATAAATAAATAATTCGATTCACAGTTATCTTCTCTGGATTTTGACACCTCTTTTGTTGCGCTGCGATGTTGTTTGGCGGATTTATGGGCACTTGAGTGGCTTAAGGTCGAATTTCAAAAGTTGCAAAAGCCCCTATTCACCCCAATTCCAGAAGGGAATAAAAGGGGGCAAAAATAATGCTGATCTTATTCGTCACAATACAACTCTCTTGCTTGAATAGGGGTTTTGCAACTTTTGAAATTCGACCTTAAGTCACTCAAGTACCCATAAATCCGCCAAACAACATCGTAGCGCAACAAAAGAGGTATCAAAATGCGCAGAAGATAACTGTGCATCGGATTAATTAATTAATTTTTTGTATACTATTTGAGGTTCCGATATATCTGACCAGCAATTTACAAAATAGTTAAGAAGTAATTAGGAACTAAAATACAAAAGGATGCATTGGTTTTAAAACCTGTATACAATTTTTATAACAAACAAAACTGGTGCAAAACTGATTATTCTGAGTGCCATTTTAATATAATAACTTGTGGCAATTTTATGTTTTAGACATCAATGTATTTAAGAGATGTTAAATTTGCATCGGGGATAAAGAATATTATACTTGGTTTTACCCTTAAACCGATGTGTGTAAAGCACTGTATACTCAGTACTTTCCCGAGATCTGTGAAAACAAAATCCACAGGCATATTACTCGGTGGGATTCGAACCTCAACCTTTGCCATTCTAGAGCAAATGTCTTACCAGCCAGACCACCGAGATTGCCAGATAGCTAGAGGCAGTTTGAAAGGTCGTTGGTTCGAATCCCACCCGAGTAATATGCCTGTGGATTTTGTTTTTGAGTATACAGTACTTTAGACACATCGGTGTAAGGCTAAAACCAAATATAATAATCAATGTATTTGTTCAATTTTAGTATTTATTATTGTATTTAAATTATTTTTTTAATCATTAAAGTAACAATAGCTGAAAAAGCAAAAAAAAACCATCAATTTAACTGGACACAAAATCTTCACATTTCCTCTGCGTTTTCACAAAGTGACAAAATAATGATCAAAAATCACAAAATTTGGTAACTCGTTTTTTTATACAAATTCTTGATATACACATATCTGTTGATCTACTTGGGGACAGCAGTGAATAGAAGCATTATATAACTCTGTATTGTCACTGTAATGTAATGACACTTTCATCCAAACAGATGCATAAAAAACCCACAAATGAGGCATGAAGTCAAGGCTCTACACGCACATGGCGGATCCGTGCAAAGGGGCAAAAAAGTCATCAAAACAGTGGCAAGATTGAACAAATATTGAAGGGAGTCAGCAGTCTCAGCAACAGAAGGTTGAAAAATAGTTCAACTCCAAAACACAGACATTTTGCTGTGGTGCACATTCAAAAACAGCAGCAATTTGCTCAGCTGTTAGAAACAGCATGACATGCTCTGGGTTTTGTTGATATGGATAACCAGTCAACTCACCGCCACGACCTTGTCTGCATCGGCATCAGCCGTGTTGGCAAAGTCCATCGCTTCTCGGATGTTTTCCTCATTATCAGTGAACTTGCCCTGGACCCTGACAAGCTGTGCCTCCATCTGGTCCAGCTTGTCCTCAACCTGACCGGTCTTGTCGATCGCTGCCTCTGCTTCAGACTCGATCTGTGAAGGAATAATAATAATCATAATAATATCCACTCTTACATAGCGCAATTCCAAAGAATGATCATTGCGCTGCAAACATTATTACTCCTGGTCACTGGGCCATTTATTTCATTCCTTAAGCCATCTCAGCTCCCTCGGGAGCATACAGCCTGTGCTGCCAAGTACGTAGTGCACCAAGTTAAATCAATCACAAGAACAATCTCTGCCCTCACAGGTACCCATTTACCCCTGGGTAATGAGAAGCAATTATAGTTAAGTGTCTTGCTCAAGGACACAAGTGTCATGACCGGGATTCGAACCCACACCCTGATGACTCAGCAACCAGAACTTGAGTACGATGCACTAGACCGGTCGGCCACAACTATGAATTATGGCGTGTCGTGGTCGAGTGGATAAGATCACCGGACTCAAGTTCTCGTGTTTCTGATCAGCAGAGTGTGGGTTCGAGTCCCTACCTTGACACTTGTGTCCTTAAGCAGGACACTTTAATTATTATTGCTGCGTCCTTTGGATGGGACGTAAAGCCGTTGGTCCCGTGTGTTGTGTAATGCACGTAAAAGAACCCAGTGCACTTATTGTAAAGAGTAGGGGTCCGCCCCGGTGTTCCTGGTTTGATCGGCTGCATATTGCGCCACAGCACCTTGTAAACCATTACATGGTGCTATAAAGGAATAGGTCTCATACTTCAACATGTAGTTTTGCATACCTTGCAGGAAAAAATACTGAGCGCTTTGAGACGCCCATCGGGTGTTATAAAGCGCTATGTAAGAACTCAGTATTATTATTTTTTCGGCTAAAAAATTAGTAAGAGTACCAATGCCTGATCACCTACCTGTACAAGGTTATCGTTGGCATCATTAATATTGCCAGTAGCTTCATCAATGGCCTCCATGGCGGTTTGCTGAGCCGCCTGTGCTTCGTCCAACGCAGCCACCACGTTTTCAGCGGATGCCAGGACCTCGTCGGCAAACTCCCGTGCCCTGTCGGCTCTCTCCTTGAGGGCTAGGACATGCTTGAGGTCGTCGGCGGTGTCCTCAAGGATCTTTTCAATGTTCTCCAGAGTGGCTACAGTGTCCTCAATCTGCTGTGCCAGATCTGAAATGGGTAGAAATAACAGCGACGGTTTTGTTATACTTTTTTAAAATGATGGTTAAAGGGATATTACAACTAACCTTTTATAAAGGGGTCTTGTCAAAATTAATCTGTAACTATCAAGGTATTTCACTACTCTTTGTATTGGTGAAACAAAGCGTAGCACAGTATGTAGGTGCATGCCTGTGCACAATACACAATGGAATGTCTGAGTGGATATTCATGTCAGCCGTCCGGCTGCCAGCAAAAAATTGAGGGCGCTCTGAAGTCGTTCCCTGCCTACTAAACTGTCTGCCATAGGCCAGTCCAAAAATTAATGGCAGATATGCACAGTGGTTAAGAGTACATTTCCATATTTTAAGGTTTTACCTCGGATTTCTTCTGGGGTGAGTGAGATCTGAGTTTCCAGCGCCATCTGAGCGACCTGCTGGATCTCAGCCGGAGTGACCTTCTTTTTGTCGATGAAGTCAGTGATGGCTTGGAGCAGGCCGGTAAGGTTGGTCTGCGCACCCTCGGCCTCGCGGCGGGCCATGGCTGCAGCATCATACGCCATCTGGGCCAGGTCAAGCGCCTCCATGGTCTGTGCATGCACGCCTTCCATCTGTGAAGGCCAGAATAGTCACATACAAGATTAGTCACAAAATTAACTCCATCTACTTTTATTGTGTGTTTCTTTATCAACCTGTTATTCACTATGATGCAGGTGTAACTGATTATTCAGAAATACCTGGGACAGTTTATCCATCCTGATTGGTCGAAAGTAGATCACGTGGAGAAGAGGCAACACTACTCAAGGGAGATTTCTGGGTATCAATTAAATCTATCTACATTTTTAGCGACGTAAAACCATATACCACCCTGCGTTGGCCGCCATCACAGAGGTTAAACAATAGAAACATGCACACAAATTGCACAACTCTCAGCTAGCGAGACGTCTTCATTTGACCCCCGTGAGGGCGCTAATTGAGCTTGTGACATCACGTATGCGAGGGGTCTATACTCAACAAAGCAGTCTGGGGGATTTTCCCAAACTCCAGTTTAGGCTCCAGCTCTGGGCTTTGTTTGATCTTAAACAAAGATTCTTAAATAAAGTTTAGGCTCCAGCTCTGGGCTTTGTTTGATCTTAAAGCACCGTGCAAATTGTACACTGCTCCAAAATTGATGACAGAACCCAAGCCGAGCTATGGAAAAGGCCCCAAGACAGCTGCCATACAACTCAAATCCAGTGACCATGGTCGCATACTTACGTCAGTCAGCATGAGATCTGCCTGTTCCTTCTTCTCCATGAATCTCTCATTGGCCAGGGAGGACCTTTTCAAAGCCTCGTCTGATACCGAGATAGATCCCGAGCAGCCAAGACCACCGCAGTATCCACACCCAGCGCCACCGCAACCAGCATTACAGGTTTCACCACTACCTCCACAGACCTTTCAAATGTTCATATCATTAAAACAAAAAATTCATAAATAAAAAATTCTGCTGAAAAATAGATTCCATTTTTGGAAGATTACATTTTGATACATGATAAATGCATATTTTTTGTTTTGGCCAACAAGGAAAGTGTTAAGACTGGATTTTTACCCACTTGAAAACGTCTCTATAAAAATTGTGAAATACAATTACTTCTACCAGTTCTAAACAAGTCGTCTTTTTCCACAGCTGGTTCAATTCTCCCCAGTACCCACAGCCCATTGACCTGCTGGTTCACTTCTCCCCAGTACCCACAGCCCATTTACCTGCTGGTTCAGTTCTCCCAGTCTAGCCTCCAGCCCAGTCAGCTGATTGTCCACCTGTTGAAGTTCATCTTTATACTGTTGCTGCTTCTGGGTGAGGTCTCGTTCACGCTGCCTGATGATGCTCTCTACCTCCGCCCTGATATCGGCAGACTGATCCACGAATCCCTCGGCACCGTCCACCCTACTCTGTGCAGCCTGAGACCTGATACAGCTCTGAAGAATGCTTTCGTATGCACCTGAGGGAAGGCCAAACACAGAAAGTCAAAACTCAGTCTTGGAAGTCTGAAACACCTTGGACTTGGACACTGGTGACACCATAATAATAAATAATATATAAAGCAGGCATGCAACAGCAGATTGCAAATTGTCAACAAAAGGAGGACATTTCAAAGCACAGCAAGACTTCATGCTGTGTTTTTCAATTTTCAATGGCACAGCTGAGCAACCAAAAACAAGATCAACTGAAAACTTCAACTGGTGTCGGTGTCAGCGCAAACCAGTTCCTTATTGACTAACTCCAATGCAAACCTGCAAACCTTCCAGAGTTATCTATGTCTGACCTGTATTTTCCATATTTAAAGAAACAGCTGTACAAAGCTTGTCTGCAGTGTTAACCACTTTGCTCCGCGATTCCCAAAAATGTTCCCTGCAAATTTTCCCACCCTCTGGATTAATTTTTCGGAGAAAAATTTGTTTTAGGGAATATCGTTGTCAAAATGAAAACCACGTGACTAAACCTAGTAAAGACAACACAGACTCTCATAAAATGAAACAGGATTCTTTTTCTCTTGGTGTATACGTTTGGTAATGACTCAAAATATATATTAACATAAAAACTGACTTGGTAACGAGCAACAGAGAGCTGTTGGTAGTATAAAACATTGTAGGAAATGACTCCCTCTGAAGTAATGTAGTTTTTGAGAAAGAGGTAATTTCTCACTAAAAAGACTTCTTGCAAAAAGCCTTTTATTCCTATCTGAACATGCTGAAAGCACACAAATTTGTACAACAAGGGTGTTTTTTCTTTCATCATTTTCTTGCAACTTTGATGACCAATTGAGCCCAAATTTTCACAGGCTTGTTATTTTATGCATATGTTGGGATACACCAAGTGAGAACACTGGTCTTTGACAATTACCAAACGGGTTCAGTGCCTTTAAAGAAAATGTGGTTCACCCTTGTACAAATTTGTGTGCTTTCAGATACAGAATAAAAACTTCTTGCAAGAAGTTTTTATTATTTTTAGTGAGAAATTACCTCTTTCTAAAAACTATGTTACTTCAGAGGGAGTCGTTCCCTACAATGTTTTATACTATCAACAGCTCTCCGTTGCTTGTTACCAAGTAAGTTTTTATGCTAATATTTGTTTTGAGTCATTACCAAACGTGTACGATATCTTTAAGCATGACTTCCAGTACTTTTTGTCCCTCTTCTTATCTGGCAAAATAAAGTGTAACACCCCTGAGTGCATGCACGGTGCACGCTACAAAATGAAATGTCTTGAGGTGTTAACAAGTCACTCGCTGTTGACCCCCACCACAAAAAAAACGTACCAGGGCAATTATGGAAATTTTGAAAATGTATTTACACGCCCTCAGCAACCGTCTCTGTGAACATTTTGGTTGACTTACCTCCCTCAGTGTAAATTGTTCTATTGACTATCTGTTTCTCAAGTCTCTTAGCCTCTTCTTCTAATGCCTGGCTCTCACGTTGGAGGCGATTCAACTCCTGGTTTGCTTGGTAGTTTTCAACCTGGGTGTCTTGAAGGTCTTTGTCCAAAGTTTGAAGTTTCTGATCATAGCTGTCCAAATCAGCGCTAAAAAAACAAACAAACCCCAAAGGAAAAACACAGCAACTTTAAAAGAAAATCAGAAACATCTTCACCATGGGTAAATTATTGGAAAAGCAAAAGAATAGAGCACTTTATGTTCAGTTATTATATTGCACTTTGTCTCAAAGCGCTTGTAATGACAGGTATGCAGAGTATGTTTGAATTATGTGACCCATTTATTGTAGCAGCTTGTAAGGTTTTTACAAGGTGATGTGGCGCAATCTGCAGCCAACCGTGGCAGGTACATCGAGGCAAAACCCCTTTTCTTAATGCTAAGTGCATTGGGTTCTTGTACATGCATTACACACTACACTGGACCTAGGGCTTCACTTCTCTCCTTTGATCATAGTCTTGCATATTCAAAATGGACCCCCCCCCACCCCCAAAAAAATGCTTACCGTATTTGGTCCAGTTCTCTAAGCAGGGCCTCCAGATCGTCCATGGTCACGCTGGGTCCAGTCAACAGAGCTTGTACTTGGCCCAGTTTCCTCTCAATCCGTTTAAACTCCTCGTCATATGCTCCGGACGGTACGGTGACTGTGATATTTTGAGCACGTCTGATCAGTTCTTCCGTCTGATCTGGAATCAGAAAACGCCAACAAGTTTGATTAAGATTGATTAAACTTTAACAAATAAATTGTTACTATTTTCTTTTGCAACAATCAGGCACTTCTAGATAATAGTGAAAAGGCATTCAAAGTGAAGACATTCGAAACATCAGCCTTGACATCAATGTGATGTGGTGTCTTAAACTTTCTACATGTGGAGAACTACTTCCCTTATCCTGTTGGCAAGTCAATACCTCACACATGCGCGCATCTGCTCTACGCGCACGATTTTGGCTACTTCCGGCTTTAAAGCTGGTAAACATTGTGTGTAATTTTACCCAAAACCACTCACTTCAACCTTCAAAGAAATTTTTTATGAAACTGACATTTCCGACAAGATCTTGAGACTCTGCAAAACATTACCGGAAGGCAAGTCCAACAAACAATTTCTTTGCATACATAAAATTCTCAAAGAAACCCTTGCTCAATGCATTTCCTATGGGTTTCTAGTAATCGTTGGAGCCAGTTTGTGCGAAGTGTGCGTGGCTTACAGTGCAACTACGTCACATTTATGAACAGGATAGGCCCTTAGGTGTATCTTGCAGACCTGTGAGTGGACCCTTAAAAAAGGAGCTGAAACACTACATGATGTAAGAATGATCGTGGAACGTCAAGTGAGCGCACGTTACGCATTTACGCTGGTCGAATTGGGGCACCCCATTGATCCAGTAACTAGGCTGATTTCACATTATTGTAGTTGTACATAACTGTTGCCAAGCATATATAAGGCCAAAAAAGTGGAGGGGAAAAAAAAAAGGGGGAAACAAAATCAAAAAAAAGAAGAAGGAAAAAGCGGATATTCGCTTTAAAGCGGGGATCTCACAGGCCTAAATTTGAAAGCTGTGCTCTCATCTATTTGAAGAGGAAGTTAACCCAGTTTTGAGTTTGGGCAGGAAGTGCCTGGTTTTTGGGTATGGAGTGCCAGAAGAGTAGCTTGGTGGATAGGGTGGGGGTAAGGGCGGAGGAGGGGGGTGGGGAGGCAGAGCAAGAGAAGAGGTTACATACTTCGGAGGTCATCGATGATAGCATCCCAGTCGTCGAAGCATTCCCCGCACGGTTCACAGTTGGGCACCTCCCCCGTTGTACCGTACGCACAGGAATCACAGTTCCTTCCGGTCACACCCGGGCGGCAGTTGCAGGTTCCGTCGTTGTTGCACTGCATGGACTCGGATCCCTGAGGATCACATTGACATCCTGGGTACAGATATTCAAATTAGGAAAGGGTTAAAGGTGAGAGGTCATGAGATAGTTGAAGAGACACAGTAACACACCCTTTACCTTGCGTAAAAGAAATTAAAAATTTGACCGCTATCAAAACCAGGTTTATCAAACAGCCCTAGTCTAATGGACTCATGAGCCAAAAATAAAAAATGGAATATATTTGCGTTTTTTAAACCCGTTTTTCCCAAACATGACAAATAATAGAACGAAACCCTTGGTCTTACGTTCACATCCCACTAGGGGATCTCCGTAGAAGAGGCTTTCACATTCGCAGCAGGTGCGACCGCCGAATCCAGATCTGCATTCACACTGCCCAGTGAACTATTCACCAAAATCAATGAGTAGAAGGATAAGTTAAGATTGCAAAACGTATTGTGTACATGCAAATAAAGAAAACTGAACTTAGTCTTTACATAGAAAAACCCAATACAAATTAATTAGGGGCTGTCAAAAGTTATAAGCACTTTCAAGTCAAACAAAAAGTATGATGGTGGGGAGGGGGTGAAGATCAGAGACCATAAGCGACTTTCAAAGGTGTATAAAATGTTGATATTTAAATAATGTGCATCAAATTTGGAAAGAAAAATGTTGATAATAATACTTAGGGGGGGGGTCTCTAAAAGTAGTACTTTCTGTACGACCTGAAAAATGTTGAGAACTTTGGACGGTCTCTTAATGGAAATGGAACCCAACACCCCTAATCCATGAAAATTCTCTCAGGCCTAGAACTACACGAAGGCCATGGAGGCTCTTCATCACCCGGTCTTCATTACAGGAAAGCTCCATTAAAGAATTTCCAAATTTGACCACATAAGCTCGGAAAGTATACATCCTTTTAACCAGTGGGG
Source organism: Plazaster borealis (assembly GCA_021014325.1). Lineage (NCBI taxonomy): Eukaryota > Metazoa > Echinodermata > Asteroidea > Forcipulatida > Labidiasteridae > Plazaster > Plazaster borealis. The sequence goes on along the minus strand of CM037474.1, from coordinate 32,447,598 downwards.
TGAGTTTACGTTGAATTACTTGGGTCATTAAACTTAATGGATGAGAAGTTAATCTGCCTGGGGCAGTCAGTAGCCCAACTGGTTTGTGCATGATCCAATTAAGTCCACTGTTTGGAAAAGGAATTACATGGAGAAAACAGGTGTTAGTTGTCAGATGAAAAGGATGTTTTATTCTAGCCTCTTTCTGTATGGAGCTTTCACGTAATGTTTGCCTTAGTGCCCCTTCAAATGTTTCCTATAGGTTTTCTTAATGGAAGTGCCCCTTGCTAAAATGAACATGGCCTAAGAAAGAGGTAATTTCTCACTAAAATAATAAAAACTTCTTGCAAGAAGTTTTTATTCCTAACTGAAAGCACACAGATTTGTACAACAAGGGCGTTTTTTCTTTCGTCATTTTCTTGCAACTTTGATGACCATTTGAGCCCAAATTTTCACAGGCTTGTTATTTTATGCATATGTTGGGATACACCAAGTGAGAACACTGGTCTTTGACAATTTCCAAACGTGTTCAGTGCCTTTAATAATAATGATACAAACCTCATTGCATTGTGAGCGGAGAGATCCGTACACACAGCAGTCGCAAGCCTCACATCCAGCCCCACTGGCTAGCTTCCAATGATCAGGTGCGCACTGGTCGCAGGTCCGGCCGAGCACGTTGGGGTGGCACGGGCACTCGCCGGTCGACCGGTCGCAGATGCCGCAGTTGTTGTTCAAGTCGCAGACGCTCAGATCAGTTCCAAGGATGTTACACTGGCAAGCTAAGCAAGAACAAAGTAATGATGCTATAACATGTATTGCACAGCACTAGTTCTGGTTCTGGGCCCAATTTCATAGAGCTGCTTAAAGAAAGATTTTGTGCTAACTGTGATAGTTTCCATTTCATAGCGCTGCTAACTGTAAGCACATGAAAAGGCTTGCTAATCTTCCAGTGCTTACTGTATGTAAATGGATGTCGAAACAAATCAAATCCATGGTGAATGCGCAAGCTGGCAGTCTAATTTTCTTGCTATTCTGTGAAATACGCTTACGCCTAAGCAAGTTTTTCTGCTATAGTAAGCACAAAAATCAAGCAGCGCTATGAAATTGGCCGCTGGTGCGTTACTGCATGAACCTCTTTGAATGGGATGTAACACAAGTATGAACAGTTATTCCAGTGCAAAGAGAGTGGCTGTGCAGGAATTGATGCCACTGCAGTGGCTTTGGCCAATTCGCTGAAAAGGTCTATTTTTCAAAAAATTTTTTGCTGCAGCCAATGGCCATAGTCGCAGACAAACACGCTTGATTTGGGCACTGCCTAAGATTAAATGCATCGTTATCAATTTCATCATCCTTAACCGAAGGAAGTTCCTTAATAAAACGGTAAATATGAATAATTATGAGGCCGTGTCCCAATTGACAAACATGACCAGTGAGAACACGACCAGTCACAACATTGCCTGTGAGAATATGGCCAGTAAAAACATGACCAGTCAGAACATGGCCAGTAAAAACATGGCCAGTAAGAACATGGTCAGTAAAAACATGGCCAGTCAGAACATGGCCAGTGAGAATATGGCCAGTAAAAACATGGCCAATCAGAACATGGCCAGTAAAAACATGGCCAGTCAGAACTTGGCCAGTAAAAACATGGCCAGTCAGAACATGGCCAGTGAGAATATGGCCAGTAAAAACATGGATAGTCAGAACACAGCCAATCATAATAAAGCCAGGCAAATATTATTAATGCAACAATTTGACTCTGTACAGCTTTCAAAAGTAGTAATCTCTAAGAGGAATTTGGGTTATCAGGGGGAAAAAAGTTTAATCTGAATTGTGGACGGAAAAAGCGTTTATTAAGTTAAAATGTTGAATTAGTTTTCTTCTCTCGGACTCCGCAAGCACTGAGAATACAGTGCTTATCTCACATCGGTATAGGGGAAGAAGAAAAAAAAATACATTCTTTATTCCTGATGCAATTATTACATCTATTAAAGATGAAACAATGTAGAATAGCTCATGAACCTCCTTAGTTAATTAAAAAAAGAATGCAAATAAAAAACGTCTTCCGCAACCAGTCTTCAGACAGTCTCCAGAAGCCTTTATTCAATACAAAGAAAACTAACCAAACCAACTCACATCTGCAATTCCTGAGGAGAGCGTCCCCATAGTAGTTAGGTGCACACTCATCACAGCTGAATCCACCAGTGTCGTAGAGACACAGTCTGCACTCCCCGGTGGTCGCGTCACAGTTACCGGGTGTAAGAGGGTTGGTGTTACCGTTGCAATTACACTGGCTACATCTACCGCCGGGTACCGAGGGATACCCAAAGTAGTTGTTGTTGCACTGGTCACAGCGAATACCTGCAAGAGATGTCAATAAAAAATTGAATTATAATGGTAAAGACGTCTTGGCAACAGATGAAAATACAAGCGTTTGGAAGTAGGCAGGTCTGAAACTTCACGGTGGCAACCGCCTCCATGCCCCTGGTCAATGCCATGAAATGCTCAAGTAAAAATTAAAAATTCCCTCATAGAGGTGGCCTTTACAATGTCTTGCCCTTACAAGAATGAAGTATGATACATCTCTGGAAACAGAGTGTCTATGTAAACTTTTTAAATGGGGAACTGGACAGGTATTGGAGGTAAAAAGTGATCTGCCTCTTTAATACATATGTGCGACACCCGGTGCCAAAATCTGGCACTTCTGGGAAGTCGTGAATGGTATTAAAAGCAAAAACAACCTAAACATCACGCATGATATCAATGTGATGTGATGTCTTACCTTACAGGTGCTACTTAGGTGTTATTTTAAAGCTCTCATTCTCATCTATTCAATAAGCAAATCGATCAAGTTTTGAGTTGTGGGCAACAAGTGCCAACTAGAACTCCACTGGCTGCCAATCAAATTGCGTATTGCGTATAAGTTAAATCTCTTCACTTTCAAAGCTCTTCATGGCCTATCTCCCGACTATTTATCTGAACTTCTCCAAAAATATATTTCCGTTGTCCTCTTCGGTCTCCTGGCCAATCCCTACTGACTCAGACAACTTTTTCCCACTAAATTCTATGGTCAAAGAGCCTTCTACTCTGTTGCATCTTCGTTATGGACAACTTTGACCTCTTAATATCTGCCAAGCTGGCTCTCTTCAGATTTTCAAGGGACTTTAAAGACTCATTTGTATGAATCTGTATTTTTTTTGTAACAAATTGTTTTATATATTTCATTTTATTGTTTTATGTTTTGTGTTGTCTCGTATTAATATTATTATTATTATATCATCAACATGTCTCTATTTGTTCAGTATGTACGTACCAGTATAGCCCTCTTCACAGATACACACAACCGTCTGGATGCTCTGATCAATGTAACAGGTATCAGCAAACTGATGACCACTACCTTCTCCTCCTGGACACATACAAGGCTGACAGGGAAGATTGGCTTCAATAGTGGGTTCACCGTAGAATCCATCACGGCACCTACAAGTACAAGTTGAAATTCACACAGAGAATCAGACATAACATTTTTGGGGGTTCAGAAATCATTATTACATGTCAAGGCTGAGCAGTCAAGCGCATCAAACTCAAGTTCTGGTGACAAGGTGTGGGTTCAAATCCTGGTCGTGACACTCGGTGTCTTTGAGCAAGACACTTAACAAGTTCCTACATGGCTCACTACAATCAACTCCTCTACACTACACATCTTACTTATATACAATGACCTCCAAACCTTTGAGATCGCTCCAAAACCGCAAGTTTGTTTATATTTCATCTAATCAGCCAGTCAAACCGCAGAGCGCTCAGCGGGGTGCAATGGCATTGGGCTTGTCTTTACTGCATCAGAGAACTGTGTGCCTTTCAGCGAGTAAAACCATGTCTCTCAAAGAAGTACAGGCAAAAGGAAATCCAATAAAAATCTGAGAATTGTTATCCGACTACATATACTTGTCCTGGATAATTTTTGACAAGACCCCCTTATTATTATCATTATTGGTGTAAGCATGGTGCTACCTCCATGGTGTAAGACACCATTAAACTTGATTTGAAAGCTTAGGGCCGGATGCCAAGGGCCGGAGGTTTAGGTTAATAGATCAATAACACACAGTACTCAGTCAACATACATGTAGGAGACCTAATGTGCGTAATTGTTACTTGCCCATGTTGAAAGCTTTCACCTGCACCTGTAGAAGCTGGCAGAAGCCAGATATTAGGCTAAATTGACTGAATTCCACCTTTACATCATAAATTACTTTAGCCAAGATGTAGGGTCTCACCACTGCAATCGATAATCTGTCAAATTTTATTTTTGGCTTTTGTAGTCCAAAATGTTTACAAATTTCGTACATAAGCAGGGATGATTAATAATTGAGCAGTTTATGATATTTACAGGTGTCACAGTCATCGACTTGGACTCCCTGTTATATAATGCTTAGAAGCTTTGGTAGATATTGCTGGCAAATCGAACACTGAGCTTTATGACCACTCGTTCCTGTTCGTTGATGTTTGGCCAGGTAACAGTCTAAAAGGGCAAAGCTAATATTATTTTGTTCTCTCAAGAAGGAGCCAGTTTAGCTACATTTATTATATATTTAAAAACAAAATTTACAACTCAGAAATTACATCAAGTTAATTCAGTCATGAAAGAGAAATGTTAAAAAAAAAGGTTAACAACATCTAATGAAATTAAAATAGCTTGCAGTAAGACCCCATGAAAAACAGATATCTTGTTCCAGTACAATTTTTATTGTTTTCTTTTTGGTGTTGTGGCTTTTGGGTTGTTTTTGTTGTTGTCAGGTATTTGAGAAACAACTAGACAGTAATAAAGTTTACTTTTTTGTAATCCTTCAGGTGTGCCATTGTCCTGTCTTTGGAGTGTATTGTGTAATCTGCCGTTTTATATTTTGTATTTCTCTTGCCTTTTGTATTATATGTATATTTTTGTACTGTAATTGTAATGTTTCCACCTGTGAAATTAAATGAAACGAAATGAAATGCAATGAAATAATCAGGAAACTAAGCATGGAAGAATCCTTAAAGGTATCGTACACGTTTGGTAATGACTCAAAACAAATATTAGCATTGTAGGAAGAGGTAATTTCTCACTAAAATAATAAAATCTTCTTGCAAGAAGTTTTTATTCCTATCTGAAAGCACACAAATTTGTACAACAAGGGTGTTTTTTCTTTCATAATTTTCTTGCAACTTCGATGACCGATTGAGCCCAAATTTTCACAGGCTTGTTATTTTATACATATGTTGGGATACACCAAGTGAGAACACTGGCCTTTGACAATTTCCAAACGTGTTCAGTGCCTTTAAATGTTGAAAACGATACTGGTTTGATTCACTGTGCATAAAGTTAATCTTACCTCTCGCAGTTAGGTCCAATTGTAGAGTCTTGGCAGTCGATACACTGTCCAGTCCTGCTGTCACACGTCGGAGCGTGGTAGTTGCACTGGCAGCGAATGCAGTTGGGGAAGTTCCAGAAGCCTGGTGCGCACAGATCACAGGCCCGGCCGTAGGTATTAGGTATACAGGAACACTGTCCGTTAATAGGGTCACAGAAGCCGTCAAGAGAGCCGCGTGGATCACACTCACATGCTGTTTGAAGGGGGGGGGTGTCAAGAGGAAAACATGAAAACATGAGGCTATGCAAAAAATCCTACTTATAAACGTGGTGCTATGTAAAGGAGTAGGTCTCATACTTACGTAGCCCCACATACCTTGCAGGAAAATACTGAATGTTGAAACGCCTTGAGCGTCACAGAGTGACGTATATGAGCGCTTAGAAGCCACTATTATTATTATTATATTGTATCTCTAGAGGACAACCAGAGCACACTGGTCAAAACCTTGAGTAAAAAACAGGCTCTGAAACTTACCAGAGCATCCACTGGGTCCAAAGCCAAATGTTCCTGGGGCACACTGGTCACAGCGGCGACCGATGATATTTGGTCGGCATTCACACTGCCCGCCAAACTCATCACAGATTGAACTGATGGAACCAATGGGATCACATCCACAATCTAAGAGAGAGAAACGAACAGCATATGAAACATTGTGAGGATTGAGCTAAGACTGTGACGGAGTGAAATATTGTGAGTATTGAGTCAAGACTTTGAAGGAGTGAAATATTGTGAGTATTGAGTCAAGACATTGACGGAGTGAAATATTGTGAGGATTGAGTCAAGCCTGTGACGGAGTGAAATATTGTGAGTATTGAGTCAAGCCTGTGACGGAGTGAAATATTGTGAGTATTGAGTCAAGACTTTGACGGAGTGAAATATTGTGAGGATTGAGTCAAGCCTGTGACGGAGTGAAATATTGTGAGTATTGAGTCAAGCCTGTGACGGAGTGAAATATTGTGAGGATTGAGTCAAGCCTGTGACGGAGTGAAATATTGTGAGGATTGAGTCAAGACTGTGACGGGGTGAAATATTGTGAGTATTGAGTCAAGACTGTGACGGAGTGAAATATTGTGAGGATTGAGTCAAGACTGTGACGGAGTGAAACATTGTGAGCATTGAGCCAAGACTGTGACGGAGTGAAACATTGTGAGTATTGAGCCAAGACTGTGACAGAGTGAAATATTGTGAGGATTGAGTTTAAGACTGTGACGGAGTGAAATATTGTGAGTATTGAGTTTAAGACTGTGACGGAGTGAAATATTGTGAGTATTGAGTCAAGACTGTGACTGAGTAAAATATTTTAAGTATTGAGTCAAGACTGTGACTGAGTAAAATATTTTAAGTATTGAGTCAAGACTGTGACATGTTCCAGAAAGGTTTAATGCAAAGGATGATCCTTGACGACAATTCTGAAATCAGGAAAAATCCTGGAAAAAGCCCAGGCCTGCATTTATAGGGTTTAGGAATTTCCAAAATATAAAGCACTTAATTCATTTAGTAAACAACAATTTGTTTGTTGTGCTATTTTACGGTTTAAGTTTTGATTCATTGTTTAGAGTACCTCTAACTAGCACCTTGTCCCTCACTACCTCCGACCCCTTCCCATCAAGAACCCTCATCAGTCACTTACCCACTGCACCATTGAACATCATAGCGGACATGCTGAACATGAGCTCCCTACAGATATCAGAGAGAGGAGCATGGATGGCAGAGACGTGGGCCTCACCGCAGCGATAATACTCCCACTGGTCACGACGGTTCTGCTTGATGCTGTCCGATCCACTGAACATGTTGAAGTTGGTGATGCGTGGAATCAGTACAAACTGTGGGGATATAAATTCAACAATATCAACAAACATCCAGAGGTCCAGTTTGATCACTTCAGCCATCAGAAATGGTGAACCGAATCAAACGATTCAAATGAGTTGAGATTGTGAAGTTGAACATTGAGATTGAGTAAAACGGCCACTGAAGAAAGATTTACAAATAGCAACGAAATTTACAAAAAAGGGCTCCCAATACTGTGTTAAAGTCTATAGCCCTTTTCACACTGCTTCTCTTATCCCCGTGGAATACAGCCCTGGGAGGCCCAAGGAGTTTTTTTACCCCACGGTTACCCCAGCGCACTTTCACACTGTCCCCGCCTAGGTCTCTATTCCACGGGGTTCCGGTTGCACGTTTCAAGAATACCCCAGGGTTTTACCGCTTTTGCCCATTTGCCGGGGCAGATCAGGGGTAAAGCGATCCAAGTGTGAAAGGGCAGGCCGTTATTCCCTGGGGTTGCCCCCGGGAATAGAGTAGTGTGAAAGGGGGCTTATGTGTCTGTGGCTAGTGATTACCACAAAGACTTTTTGTAATAAGGTTGGTGTCTGCAAAGAGTTGCCCACATTATTTAGAAGTTTTTTTAAAAGAATTTTCACAGTGTGGGGTGGCAAAGTTTCCAGTTTGTATTTATTGTGAAATTTTAAATGGCAAGGATCTACATGTGAGCTAAATACGACAAATATTGAATGCATTTCTTTGTGGATTGTCGCAGAATACAATCACTCGCTGAAATCTGGATTTTTCATTTCAAAGGAATAGTCCAGATTTCAACTCGTGATTACATTATGCAATAATGCACTCAAAAGCATCCAATATTTGTACAATATCGTACTCATATGAATCTAATATTTGTATTATCCTTGGTCCACTCATTACATCTATTAATGCCATTTTCGTTCTCAGAATGGAGCTTTCACTTTATACAAAATCCCTTGAACGTCACAGAAACATGACCTACCGAGTCCAGCAGGATGTCTGTGTTAACATTCTGTCCTCCACCTCCACCTCCTCCTCCGAAGCTGTTGAAGTCCACGTCGATGGTGTACACTTTGCCTCTCTCAAGACAGAAAGTTGATGAGAGCAAACGGTGCCTGATGGAAATTAAGGAGACCAAGGTAAGATTTTACAACCAGCAGGCGTTTGTAGCATTTTAATGCATTGCATGGTGGAATAGGATTATCAAGTAATAGTTAAATTTATTAATAATAATAATAAAATATGAACGCATGCATTTCAAGGTTTTAATTCTCATCTATCATTCTATAGACGATGTGACCTCTGACGTCATTCGAAAACCATAACATGATGCGCGCACATGCCGCCGGGCAAAACCTTTGTGTACTGACAGCCAGCTATAAAGGACATGCAATGTTACCATGAGTACTCGCTTCTTGCCCGGCGGAAACGAGTGTTTTGTCAACAGAGGGCGGTTTGAATGTAAACGGAGGTCACATCGTCTGTGCATGGCACATCTCCTAGATACATTCAGGATTCAATACAGCTAAGTGTTTCTACAAGAAACTGGTGCACTCTAGTCGTCGTCAGCAGAGGTTTCAAAACAATTTGAAGCAGAAAGAAATTAGTCTAGAAGTTTGGGACCGATTAAAGTGCACGCTTTTGTTAATACACAAGGTTCCCAAGATTGTTCTAATTATGATTATTATTATCATTATTAGATTTTTCTAGTAATGAAACCAAGGGACCCTCAAAAGTGCCTTGCACTGTGACCCTTAGGCCTGAAGATATCTGTGTAGAGAAGATGATGAAGAAATGTCTGTTTTAGATGTGGGAGGAAAACCGCAAATAGGAAAAACCCACGCAATCATGTAGGGACTGTAAACCCAATACACCTGCAACAATCCGAAGCAGGATACGACCAGAGTCCACAGAGATGAAAGGTAAGGAATGAAACCATTACGCCAACCTGGGGCTGATTTCATAGCCCTGCTTAAGGGTAAGCAAATTTATCGTGCTTACTATAGCAGAAAAATTTGCTTAAGCGTGAGAGTATTTCACAGGTTAGCAAGAAAATTAGGCGGCCAGCTTGCGCGTTCACCATGGATTTGCATTGTTAAGTCATTAATTTTCATACAGTAAGTACCGGAAGGTTAGCATGCCTTTTTCGTGTGCTTACGGTTAGCAGCGCTATGAAATGGAAACTCGCGCAGTAAAGCACAAAACCGGCCGTTAAACAGCTCTATAAAATTGGGCCCTAAATGCACATGATTCACGTAGGTTGGAATACATGTGAGACTTGCATGGTCTACAGAGAAAAAAAAGAGAACTCCTAATGAGAGGTTGATGAGCGGTACCTGTTTCCAGAGGGTAGACTAGTTGCCAAGAGGTCATCCTGTGGGATGGTGTTACCGCAAACACTCTGGGTGGGAATATCTCCTTGACGGGTCAGGCTTACACGGACATCCTCCCACGCTCCGGCAACCTACAAGATAATATAATAAGGGTAACATTCAACATGGATGCACATTATGCTTGGAAGACACTGATATCAACTACAATGTGACAAGCATGAGCGTCACATACTGTTCATGGAAAGCATGTATCAACACTAAAGAAGAAACAGTCACTGCCCCTCATCCTTGCCCACAAATTGTTCAGATTTTAAAGTGTGCTTTTGTGCCAAAGAAGATGATGACAAGTGTTCTTGGATTTATAACCCTTGCCCCTCAATGTCTTTGACTAGAGACCCTCCCCTATCCTCCAAAATACTCCACTCTGTGGTACATGAACCTCAACATTCAATAGTTTGGCCTTTAAGGGAGTGTATACATTTGGTAATTACTACAAACATTATTGACCATAAAAGCTTACTTGGTAAGAAGTACTGCATCTGTTGATATTGCATAGCATTTTGAGAAACGATTCCATTCTAAGAATGTAATTTTAGAGAGAGGGATTCAACATAATCTGAGAAACGTTTCATGCTTGAAACATTTCTCAGATTGAGCATTCCAATTACGGATTATTCTTCCTGCGTCAACATAACTGCTCCAGATTTTCGGAGATATCTCAAAAACGCTACCCCCTTTTGAAATGAAATTTTCACAGGTTAGTTTTACTGTATATATCTACATTTGTATAGGATTAAAACAATCAAACAGTTCCAAAAACTAAGATAAGATTGGTATTCCCATTCCAATGATAAGCAATTGTTATTTAGGCCTGCAATACCAAATACTTCAAATTCAGACAACTTCCTGAATGGGAGTTTTTGAGGATTTGGGACCGTCAGGGTTAAACTGAACCTTACATCCAAGTAAAACAGAACCTACGGTTTAACATCTCAACTAAAGAACAATACAACTATTGTCAATTATTTCACTCAAAGACCCAAGGGTAATAACTGCTGAGCAGAGATTCGAACCCACTCTCTGGATCAATCAGTACATAGTCAAGTGCATTAGACACGACACTCACCAATCCCTAGCTGGCATCACAATATCCTAAACTTAACACTAATCGATCGCTCCCACTCACCAAGGGTTCGTAACGTAGGACTATTTCATAATCTCCCGATACCGGGACATTGTCAACGATGATCTGAATCTGACCGCCCTCTGAGATGCGCAGGAATCCAGACCCCGTCCAGCTGATGTAAGAGCTGTCATCGCGCACTCTGGTCACAACCATCACCAGCTACATGTTAGAAAACAAAGAAATCAATCATGTTATCAAACTCAATGGCTCGTTGCTAAAGTGGCATATAATAATAATAATAATAGTGGCTTCTTATATAGCGAACATATCCGTCACTCAGTGAAGCTCAAGGCGCTTTAACATTCATTATTTTCCTCCAAGGTATTGTGGAGCTGCGTTTTTGAAGTATGAGACCAATTCCTTTACATAGCACCATGTAATGGTTTACAAGGTGCTGTGGCGCAATATGCTGCCGATCAAACCAGGAACACCGGGGCGAACCCCTTCTCTTTTCGAAAAGTGCACTGGGTTCTTTTTTGTGCATTACACAACACACGGGACCAACAGCTTTACGTCCTATCCGAAGGATGCAACAATAATGGTTAAGTGTCTTGATTGAGGACACAAGTGTCATGGCAGGGACTCGAACCCACACTCTGCTAAACAGAAACACAAGAGCTTGAGTCCGGTGCTCTTATCCGCTCGGCCAGACACGCCACAACAAAACAAAACTAAAATCTGTGATGTTCAATGCCAAAACCATACACTTCGCACCAAAACCCCCAAAAGAGGTTTATTTGGTTATCAAGTAGGTGAGAAGAAGAGAGATAAGACTTGAAGCTATGCATAGTGGAAGTACTAAGTAAAGTAAGGTTTGCGGTGACACCATGTAAGAAATCTCTTTTGGGTAGTGGTGGTGGCTCTTAGAAGAGCCGGTTTCTGCTCTGAAAACCGGCTCTTCTCAGAAATACCACTACTCAAAAGAGTTTTCTTACATGGTGTCACCGCACACCTTACTTACTGAAAAGAAGAGCTTCAAATAACGCCCCATTAAGGGCTATAGGGCAAGTATTTCTCTACATATAGAATGTTTGACATCACATCACATTGATATTAAGGCTGATGTTCCAGATGCCTTCACTGAAGTGCCTGATTTTGGTGTGGGGTGTCACATGCAAGGTTCTCTACAGGATTTTAAAACTGTAAAAACGCAGAGATGCCACTGTGGTTACAAAAACCTGAAAATTATTTTTCCTTAGACAAGAGCAGAAAACCACTGAATGAATGTCGCAAGTGGTAACCATTGTAACAAATTATCGCAGAGCAATCATCGCACAGATGCCAACACTGAAGTCCCAAAAAGAGTAGCTCCACCGAGCACTTAAGTTCAAGTCAGGGATACAACTCACCGAGCCATAAAAAGAGGAAAATTACAACATTTACGATAATCGCTTATTGCAAAGCGGACTTGCTCTAAAGGCCAAACAATTATAACTTTATTCAGGCTTGATTAAAAAAAATAAAAAAAATAAAAAAATTGGGTTGAAAAAAATGGAAGTTGAGGTTTATTTTATATTTTTTACGGAAATCCGGGTAAATCTGGAAAAGTGACATCTCTGAACAACACTCTGAATGGTCCCTTAAATTTGAAATTTTCTTACAGATGGCGTCAGGACTCGGGACAGCTCAGCCTCGTACAAGAAGTAATCCATAAAGGTGTAGAAATAACCAGACTCCACTTGGTTACACTGTCTGCCAGTGATGTGTGGACGGCAGTAGCACTGGCCGGAGTCACGGTTGCAGCTGCTGTTGTAAGAGCCGCCGGGATCACAGTTGCAGTACTTGCAGCCGTACGCCTCCTCACTCAGTCCGTAGTAGCCTTCCTGTGGTTATACATAAAGATGGGAAGAAACCATTATCAGTCACTCTCTTATCAACAGATCAAATTGCCAAAAACGGGAGCACAACTCCACAAAAATATAAGTAATGATGCAAAACTGTATGTTTATTAACTACTTCCCAAGTTAAAATTATATATCAACTGAAAACCCCCCTCTAGCGTTCAATGTTTCTTGCCTTTATTGTAGCCCGCAAAGTTAAGAGATAACAAAGACTACAAGCCAGTAAAGTGGAAACGATGTGACTGCTTGCGTGTTGCAAGGATCATGTATTTTGTACACCATGATCGCAATGTGGTCTGCGTTCCGTGGCACTTTCAAGTGATTTTTTTTACGGTTATCAGAACCGTAAAAATGTAAAGGTATCACTGGACGATCGATCTGTTAACTGCACAACCGTGTAACTGGCAAAGGTTTGATATCAAGGTGCTACTTATTTTGCCTAAAGAAACTTATTTTTCAAAACAGAGTGCAATCTTTATGGGTGACTTGTGTTCTGGTTATGGGCCGCTTCAAGCGTTCTAATTTTTCCTAATATTTGTCTACGCAGCCAAGTGGTTCACCGACCAATCCTGCAAGGACTTAGATAGAACTCACGCATTCCCCACACAGTATTTATGCATAAGGTGCTACTTATTTTGCCTAAAGAAAGTTATTTTTCAAAACAGAGTGCAATCTTTATGGGTGACTTGAGCCCAAAACCAATTGTGCGCTAAAATAAAAGACTATCATTGCCCATAAAGAAGGTTGAATTTACACTTTGTGACGTCAAGTGGAAGCTATCTATTGTTTTTATTGTTGATATGACTTGAGTCATAAGAAAAGCTCACACAGATAATTTCATTATAAATATCAATAGAATTGTTAGATCATAAGATTTTGGGGTTTTACCCTTACACCGATACTATATACTCAGTGCTTTCAATATCCTGCGGAAAGAGAATCCACAGGGTACTCGGGTGGGATTAGAACCCACGACAACAACTACATTCTAGAGCAGATATCTTAACTGCTACACCCACGAACATTGATTGATCTGGTTAATTTTGCAATACAGGCATGTCACTAAGCTATCAATGTTCACAGCTGACGACCAAATCAAAGATCAGCCTTCTGTGGGTCATTTTAAATCCTCGTCAAAAGAGCCCTACTCACTCATTATGTAACTTAGCTTTTTCTCCCAACTTTTTTTCACTGCTTGTCTTTAGCTCCCCCCTCCCCTTTTTTAAAGGTTCCTATTTTTGTAATTATTTCTTGGCATTATCTTTTTAATTAGCTTACTGGTTCATTTTGCATTCTCTCATATATCCGTTTTTTCTTTTTTCTTTTGTTTTGTTGTTGTATGTGTTTATTGTTTTTGTATTCTGTCTAGGGCTGTTCCCCACAAGCCTCGGCTTATTTGAACAACCTCCTTACTCACAGCTTCTATCGTTACATTTTTTTCAGTATCATTATTATTGGTCATATCTACTCTTTGCTTGTATTGTACTACTATATTTTTTGTCCAAATGATTTGGCCTTTTATTAATTTTGTAAGAATGCTACATTGAAATGAATTGAATTGAATTGACGTAGAGGGCGTCCACAACAGACACAGACGACAATTGTTCTCAAAGTTCTTGTGTGGATGTGATTGTAAGGCCTAGAGCTGATTATCCAATGCTAGTTAACTTCCTGAGCAGACAGGTATACAAAGACTAACAGGAAGAGATGCCAGAGCCATTAAACCACTCTATCGACTGTCATAAAAACTATCTGGTTTCCTCCTGTGGTTTGTCTGGCATGCTTTAAGGAAATCTGTGAAAGCTGAGCTGACTCCAGTTTATAAACATGTAAATTTGTAAGTGTATAAAATGAGATTTGCATGTACAGTAGCAGACTATGTTTTACATGAAAACTACTTGGTAACCATATGTATTTTAAATAACAAGCTTAAATTCGCTCAGAGAAAAAAATTATATCGGTGATAACAAAGCCGTGCAACTTTAACACTCTTTGAAAAAAAAAGGATGAAATCTGAGCCGACTCCATTAAACTTCTTAAAACATTAATTTTGCCAAGTATAAAATATGTTTTGCATGTACATGTACCACTCTTTGCTTTAGCACAGGCTCTCTAATTTTGCATAATTTTATGTCACTGCCAAGTCCATAAACCTTTAACAAAGCCCAATTTGCAAACATTTTTTAATGGCCTGACATTTCGACCCTGGCAGAGCCTTTCTCAAAGGCTAAATAACAACACAACACAATGTAAGCCCAACTTTATGAAGTTGTTTAGCTTGGCAAATTTTTCTGCTAGGCCGTTTCCATATTTATAGAATGAAGATGAACGGCAGTAAACCTTCTTTTTTATCTTTCAAAAAAGAGCTTAAACGGTACTTTCAATTAGAAAAATTCATCTGCATCACAAATGACAATCTCGCTAAATTTAATTTGAAATGGGACATATTCTCTACTTTATGTAATGATTAATTTAATTTATATTTTGTTTTAAATTATTAGATTTGTTGTATTTTGCTAGAGGATGGGTAATTAATTGAATAAATATTTTTCCCCCGAGGAAAGAAAAAAAAAAAAAAAAAAAAAAATTTCTGCCAAGCAAAAGGTAGCAGGGAACCGTCACTAAAAATTACCCATTACATAACATGTAGCTTTTTGACTGGTAACCTAGGAATGCTAAGAAAAATATTTCTGTGCGAATTTTTGTGTGTGTTCATTAACAGCTTTATGACTTTGGGTCCTGGCTGAACAAAAGGATTTCCTTTTAGCAGCAAAATGTTAGCAGCCAAAATACTGCAGAATGAGCTATACGCTTGCTTCTTGTGGGTGGTGGTTCGGAGTTGAAATGTCCCTTCAGAAAGAACTCATTAGCAATATTTTGTAAGTGTTCATAACAGCTTTATGAATTTGGATCCTGGCTGAACACAAGTTTTACTTTTAGCAACAAACGGTTAGCAGCCAAAATACTAAAGGACGTGCCATATGCTTGCTTCTTGTGAGTGGTGGTCCTGAGTTGAAATGTCACTTCAGATAGAAAATATTAAAATGTCTTCTCCTTTATGGCATTGAGCCTTAAAATAGTAACAACTTTAATTGTCAGATTTACCTGGAATAATTCCCGTCATAATACTTCCTGGTGTCTATACTTTAAAACACTAATGTGGTGATGAAGGGATGTCCCTTCTGCAGGTCAGGGTTACCGGTATGGCATGGTACCAGTCCTAAATGGCACTGCATGCATTTCCTTTGTGGTCAATGTAATAGTACGATACCAGCAATTACAGCCTCGTTTACAAAGCAGCAAACTGTTTTTGCAGATTCATACAAAAAATGATTGACAAAGGAACAAAAAACATCCCATTACTTAAAGGGACACGTTGCCTTCAAATCTCATGAAATTTTACTGTTTGGAGGTGTTCCTTATACTTATTAAGAGTTATTCGTGCAATAACATGCCTTTAATGTGTTATAATTAGTGAATGGTGATTAAAAAAAAAAAACCATTGCCATCTGACCCCGAGATCTGCCCCGCGAAACGTATACGTATTTCCAGCCGTAAATACCACCGTCCATGTAATGGGCAAAATCCGCGACGAACAGTCGTTACGCTAGTGCCGTAGTCAGTGGCCTGGTAAACCAGTCAGATCTCCTTGCTCTATGGTCAGATGAAAACCGGGTAATAATCTCATTTTCTACCTCGCTCACAACTTGTAAACCGAGCTAAAGCTAGCTCAGTATTGGGTCCGAAATATCCAGCCACGTATTTGCGGAACGGCCAGCCGCATATTCAGAATATTAGAACACATGCAGTACAGGGAGGAGACAAACTATCACATTTGGTTCACCTCCCTGTACTGCATGTGTTCTAATCGCCGGCTGGCTATATCGGGCCCAATACTGTGCTAGATTCAGCTCGGTGTTGGATATTTATTGGAATACAATAAACAGATGGTAATCGTAACATTTTTAATAAAATAATTGCTCAGTCGTAGTTCAACAGCTGCGACTGGAAATAAGACTGATAGAATTTGTCTGCCATTTATGGGAGTCAAAATCTTGACTCCCATAAATGGCGGAGCACTTTGTTTCGCGAAGGTGAGCAAAAGCGAAGCATTTCTAAGGCACGTTTGTGTGGATAATTATATTCTACTTTTTAAACATCTTTCCGACCGTGCTCATTATACATCAAACGCTTGTTATAGCCCAAAAGCGCCCAACAGCGCCCAACCCGAAGGCAACGTGTCCCTTTAATTGTCTTCTTTTTGTGAAGGCACTTCATAGGAATCCTTGAACAGCATCTGTATTGACACAATTCAACTGACTTCATCACACGATAAGTCTTGGTTGCGCTTTTTGTCCACGTACCACGCAAGCTTTATTGATAAACTAAGAGAAAATTCAGACAATCACGGCCAAACTGGTTGGGACACTTGACAAGGAACATCCCTCCTGTTCCCCACTCCCCCCAACCCCAAACAATGTTGTCATCTCCAGCTGGAGCACAGACGTCTCAATGAGAGTCGACATCGACCGGGAAAGGGAGGGGATGGGGGCCGATCAAGATCTGGCCTGGGGGAGTTTGCCGTTTCAATTTTGTTTTGTTGAGGATTTACCATGTTTACAGACACGCAACTGTGAAACTAGAGGTTTAGAAACAATAAGGGGTGTGTCTTTGTGACCCAGCTCATGTCTTTTAGGCAAAAGAAGCTCTGTGAAACATCCTGAAATCAGGAAAAAACCTGACAAATCACAAGGCCTGCAGACTACAATGGGCAAAAATAATGCAGCTGGTCCACAGGTTTTTTTATAAGTCTTGTTTTCTGAAAGATTTTTGTGGCTTGAGTTGTTAAGATACACTGTTATTATCAATGAATGTCAACTGAACATATTGAGATCGAAAATAATCCAAAAAACCCAATTTTATGAAATGTGTGTGAGTAACTGTGGCATTGTCCTGCAAAACGAGAAGGGTCACATTATCTCACAACATATCATCACAGAAGCTACATGCAATGGTCGCATGATACTTACGTAACACTGGTCGCAGTTTCTGCCGGTGACGTAACGCTTGCACACACAGTTACCGGTCTGCTTGTTGCAGCCTCTGTTCCCTTCAGTGCCTAGAGTGTTGCAAGTACAGGCTGGAAGTACGAAGAGAACAACTACATTATTAAGTGTGTACCAGATGGGGGGGGGGGTGAAGAAGTGGGGAAACAACCCTCTTCTTTGTATCTTAAAGATATTGTACTCGAAGAATATGTTGTCAGTGGCATAACTAAAGGGGTGGGGGAACAATATGTCTGTGCCCCCCTCCATTTGAACTCAGGACTTTAGAGATTTAAAATTAACAGAGTAAATTGTTACACTTCAATAGCTTTTATGAGATAATGTCAATGTTTTTACACGTTTTATGACATTTTAGCCTGAGAGTACATGTAGGCGTATTTCTCAATGTCAAGATTGCGTGCACGCATCCTCAGTTTTAGGGGCTGTTTAGAATAATCAATGTTTAAAAATCTAGACAATGTATTCTTTTTTACACTCACGTCAGGTTATCTTATAAAAAAATAGTCAATAGCATAACAAGAACGCTGAAAAGGGGCTTGTTTAAGAGAAGCAAATGGAAACTACAGTTTCAATTGTCCAGACGTGCCTCCTAGTAAAAATGGGTCACCCCCTTGACACTAATGCTAAAAGCGTACCAGAAAAAACATCATGGTACAACAATCAGCAGCAGGCATTGAGTACAATGTATGGACCTTCATTACAGCCAGTCTTTTATTGGAGTCCTCGTGGAGTCCGAGTCAAGACTACATGTAAGTCCAAGTCACACGTCAAAATTATGAAAATCATCTTTATACATGTAAATAAACTGATAATATGCCCATTTTCATAAAGAAAATCCTTAATAATTCAAAATAAATTTTTTAGATAAATACACACATTTTTTAAATTTTTTTTTTTTTGGGGGGGGGGGGTGTTAAGTTGTAAATCCTCAAAAACAAATGCCCCCAAAATTGGAAAACAAAAATAATACCAGCAAAGGATGACATATTATGCTCGGCCACTTACTCCAGAAAATGGTTTTGATTTTATTTGAGTAATTTCCAGTAAACACATCCACCATGACAACCACATAGTCATGCATTTCACACCATAGAGCAAGATTCCATGCTCTATGTTCAACTTCAAACAATGTTAAACATGTTCTTGTCTCAGAACATGCACTAAATCTTCTCCTCAGAAATTAAACGGTTTCCCAAACCATAAACACAGATCTGAAGAGTTTAATGAGTCGACAAAGTTATGGATTATTGGTAGAGAGAGTCCAGGCGCCAGGTAACAGTAACTACCATACACTGTAGATTAAGTGCCACACTCCTGACCCTATGTAAGCATTAAGGTCAGAGGTTGTGATTGTTACCTTAATTGCAGTTCACACAACCTCCATTCAACCTGAGAGGCTGATAGTGACACTAGGTCTCTGTTCTCAAACTAGAGACTTAATTGTGTTCTTTCAGGATGTAAAACATGTATTTAAAGTTTGGATTTTTTCCGCGACAGGAGCTGCAAGATTCATTTAAAGGGATTGTATACGTTTGGTAATTGGAACCCACTGTTGGTTTCAATATTATATAGTTGCACATACATATAGGCCTATACCATAAAACTAACCTGTGAAAATTTCATTTCAAAAGGTGGTAGCGTTTATGAGATATTGCTGAAAATCTGGAACGGTTATGTCCAAGCAGGAAGAATAATCTGCAATTGGAATACACAATCTTAGAAACGTTACTGCAGTAACGCTTCTCAGATTCAAATTTTTGGGGGATAAAGAGTGATATCTTTTTCTATAACCGCAGTACTTTGAAGTGAAAAGTTTCTCAAAATGCATTATACTATCTAAAGCTGCTGTACTTCTTAGCAAGTAAGTTTTTCTTGCCATTAATTTTCAGAGTCATTACCAAACATATACAGACACTTTAACTGTCGATTTCTATAAAGAAACTCTTCCACACGAAAGCGCTTCTTTGCGTACAATAATGCTAATGTACTAGGCCCATTCTCGTCCATATTGTACCCATGTAATTTTGAATGAAGCCTTTCTTTAACAGACCAAATGTATGTTGACAAATTCTTGATGCATTTGTCAGAGTTTCAAAGCTGTACCAACATATATATATTTGTTATCTAAGAATGTTTTTGAATTTCATTTCTCGTGTACATTTTCCTGTATAAATACTAAAAGGTTCCATAATCATAGATTGATGAAATCTGCAAAGGTTTCAAAACCCAAATCTGCATTTAAAGACATACATAAAATTGTACACAGTATACCTCGAGCTTTGACTATTAAGACAAAGTTGTTTAAAAAAAAATTAAAAAATTGTTTACATGTACATGTAGTTAGAAAAAAAATAAGCATCACTTTTCCAACAAAACCTTTCAGGGCAATTTTCTTGAGACGAGAATGTGTATTGTTCCATCAACCAATCCAGAATCATCCCTTTAAACGTACTGTCCTAAGACTGTGGGTTCACATTCCACACAGATCAAGATGTGGATTGATTTCTCCATCTGATTCTAAAAAGGTGAGTTCGCTCATCAGGGACATGATAGAGTTTTCATTCATTGAAGAATTTTCTGTTGCACGATGAAAACTTCTTCAAGATAACCTTTGACATTTAACCTTTAACCTCTTTAATATGTAAAGGTTAAGTCTACCAGTTTTCTTTCCTTTCTGTGATCACAAATATTGCCCTGTGCTTGTGGTGTATAATATTATTAAATATTAATATTCTTATTATTAATTCTGCCACAACTTTCAAAAACATACAAAGAATGCAAGATATACAATTAAATCTTTTCATTGAGCGGCTGAGGGTGAATCATGCTGGTAACAACCTGTCCCCTCTTATAATTTTTATTAAAATTTGTACTCAAATCCTGTAATTTTATTGTTGAGATTGCTTAGTCTGCTTTCTGATAACTTGTTGTGTGTAGGCCTACTTTCTGTAATATATAGCCTAGTTGCTGGTTCATAATGTATTTTTTGTAAAGCACTTTGAGGCCTTTTATAAGGTTCTATTACCAGCCAAAATACCATGTCACACGTAGCATCTGTGGGATGGTTGGTCAAAATAAATAACTGGAAACTGAAATTCCGTTTTCAATTGAAATAATGGAAGAAAATTGTTTTTAATGGAAAAAATACAAATTCCGAGTAGCTTCTTTGTTCCGTTGTTATTAGTCAACTATGTTGCGATAGTCAACCTCCGTGCCTGATGCGGAGATAGCAGAAATTTCCTCTTCTGTTTCAACTACAAAGTTGCATGTTTGAAACCAGGAAACGCCATTGAAAACTCCCTCTGGGGGAACATTGATCTATAATGTTCACTTCATTTCAGGCGTGATGTTGTTGGGTGGGTGAACATAGTTTCAAAAAAATTCCTCCATCTGAACAGCTCTGTGCGCCCAGATTAAAGGCATTCTTACCTTGACAACCATCAGGGTTTTCAGTTCTTAGGTTCCAGTAGCCATCTTGGCAAATGTCGCATCGTACTCCTGTTGTGAAACGCTTGCACATGCAGCGGCCGGCGATCAGATTGTTTTGTGGGTCGGTGTGGCTTTCACACTCTCCGCCATTTTCAGAACCGTATGGGTCGCAGTCGCATGCTGGAATGGGAAATAGAAAACAAAAAACTTGGTGACAAGAATATCCAAGCCGAAAGTATAACTTTTTTCCTCTGTTGGTTTTTTCAAGTTTCACTTTTAAGTCTGAAATATGAAGATGAGCATAAACTGGCCAGGCTGATCACGATTCTTTTGCTTTTGAGCAAGATACTTTGCCATAATTGATTTGTCCTTTGGATGGACGTAAAGTCATCTGATCCTGTGAACTAAAATACATAGTGCAAGCAAAAGAACCAAGAACATCAGGGATGCCAGTGACTCTTTCCTTCAGAGCCGGAAAAAAAATTTGCTGCGAAGGAATGGGGGTCGCCGCTCAGACCAAAAAAACAATAAAAAAACATAACAGCGATTTTTTTACATAAAACAAAGAAAAAGAAAATTTACCCGCGTTGTCGATCTTCCTCATGTAGTCTGATAAAAAATAACCCCCACTGTCTTTCGACTCTAGCCACCGCCAATTAAACCTATTCTTTACCCCTCGATCAATTTGTTTCAAATTAGCTTCTCTTTCAACATCCATAATGACTCAATGTAACGCCAAAAACTCAGTCGGTAACGCCAATCGTCCGCGAAACAAAATTCTCAGAGCGATTTCATGTACCGTCCAAAGATCGTGTATGGACGTACACACAAAATACATCGATACATATCATACGGCACCACGCACACATTCCACAGAAAAGTCTAGTCTTCGCTCAATACTTCCGGCATTTATACATGTACGAACGCTTGAGGGCGCTTTCAAAACATTATCATAAAACACGAGTCGCTCCAAATGAGCGCCGGAAATCTAGTCTGTTTTCAATAAAATATATTTTCTCCGGCCTGATGAAACACGGAGCGCCGGAAAAATTTGGGGAAAATTTGAAAAAGCCGGAATTCCGGCAATAGCCGGAAAACTGGCATCCCTGGAACATTTATCGTGGAAGAGTAGGGGCTTACCTTGGTTCATTGCAAGCACCCTTGTCTACAGATTTCCTTAGACTTCCGAGTCACAGTGATTAAGTTTTCTTTTGAGGCATCCTTGGTTTCATTACCAGAAATTAATAATAATAATAATAATAATCATGACCCCTATCCCTAATCCATACTTTTCAAACAACATCAGTTACTTACGGACACAGATGTTGGGATCTCGGATATCTCTGTCCGGGTTCATGTAGAAGAAAGGCTTGCACTGCTCGCAGTTTCTACCAATGGTGTTGTGCTGGCAGTCGTCACAGACCCCTCCGCTGGCACCGTTGGTGATCTCGAAGACAGCCTGGTCAAAATGGCAACGATTGGTGTGACTGTTACAGTTACACCCTGGTAGGGGGGAAAAAATGGTGTCAGTTTAGAGTATGAAAATTCCGAACTCATCATTTGCAATCAACTGGAACTAGAGTATAAACTTGTGCCAAGCAGACAAGAGTTTTAAAGGATGATCTTAGATGGGATGGGGTTAAGCAAATCTAAATATGGCAAGGCCATGAGAGGGTGGGTGGGTTGTGCACCTTCTTAACCCTCCTTCCCATCTTAATGGAATGTCATGGCTGAGTGGATAAGAACACCAGACTCGAGCTCTGATGTTTCTGATCAGCAGAGTGTGGGTTCGAGTCCTGGTCTTGACACTTTGTGTCTTTAAACAAGACACTTTATCCACAATTGCTTCATCCTTCGGATAGGACGTAAAGCCGTAGGTCCCGTGTGTTGTGTAATGCACGTAGAAGAACCCAGTGCACTTATCGTAAAGAGGAGGGGTTCGCCCCAGAGTTCCTGGTTTGTTTGGCTAAATATTGCGCCACAGCACCTTGTAAACCATTACAATTTACATGGTGCTACCTGCATGTAGAGGAATAGGTCTCATACTTAAAAACGTAGCTCTGCATGCCTTGCAGGATAACATCGTAGAAATGTAAGCACGGTATAAATGTAAAGTATTATTATTATTATTATAATGGCAGGTGGTGAACCCAAACACTTACTTTTACATTCGTTGGGTTGGTTGTGTGTAGCAGGCCTCCATGGTTGGTCATTGTAAAATTCCTCACATCTCTCGCAGTTGTTGCCCTCAGTGTTGTGACCACACAGGCACTTTCCTTGGACCTATTCAAACAAATAATAATAATAATAATGCTTTTGTTTAAATGCCAATACAGTATGGATGTTTGAGCTCAGGGTTCTCCCTATGCACAAGCCAGCGAATCGGGCCAATACACGTGATTTGTGTGCTGATACACCTAAAAAAAAAACATATAGAATGCTCAAGATTGCACAGAGGGCTTTTAAAACCAAGATAACATTCCAAACCTTGTTTCAAATTTAGCCCGCTTCGGCTAAACTTCCAAAATTTGAGTCCAGAATGCCCCAAGGTTTTTGAAAAAAACCTGGCAAGAAAATTCTCTTTACAAAGAAAAACAAAAGAAGCAGATATAATTTATGACTGTAAATGTTTAATTAAACCCTGTTTTAAAATTAATCAAAATTAATCAGGACTATTAACCTGAAAATTGTACTGGTCCTTTATATTTTGTTATAAAAGTACTGAATAAAGAAATGTACAAATAATTTGTTTTGATTGCGTTGATGTGCAATCCATAGCATGCTGCTGTTTTGGATAGTCCGTTTTGCAAACAGTCTGAGCAATTCATGCTAAAATAAGAAGGTTTTGAACTAACTGATTCATAATATCAAACTAATGGCTCAATGCTCATAATAATATTGAAAATCGATTTGCACTTTCAAATTCAGAAACTTCTTGAAAATGCAGCTGCCATTTTCATGTTCCATTCCTACGTTTGTACACAACAGCAAGCATGCTGCTAGGAACCGACACATAATGTGAGGGACGGGCTGATTTTTATTGCAAAGAACATGCTCAGAAATTGAAAGGATTTTGTTTTTATCTTATTTTTCCCGTTTTCCTCAACTAAAATCCCATAGCCATTAGTCCAATCGCAAATTTACTTGTCTCTGGCTTGCGGACTAGCAATAATTTTTAACCTTTTTATACATGTACGTGCACTTCTCAAAAGCATGAGAAAATTTAAAAAACAGCAGCAATGTTGCTGACCTAAATATGCATGAACCTACATAATAAAAAAGGTAACAAAAACAACAGAAAATATTTCTCACACTTTGGCACAGCTTCGAACCAGATTTTATTAAGTTATATTACAAATAAAATTTCCGAAATTCTACACTGGACATGTGCACACAGGCTGTAATGCAATCTGTTGGGTCAATTTGGTCCTATTATCGACACGCTGGGGTACCAACTAAGCATCAGCCGGTCAGCACGTTTACAACAACGGGTACACGAATAACTAAAAAATGTGCACATCATGTACATGTGTACATTATGGACAATTGGTTGATAAACAATGAAAGTAACCTCTCTAGTGAGTTGCGGTGGTTCTGAAAAAGAACTGGTGGTGTGACAACTTGCCATTCAGCTTTCTCCTGAAGACAATCAGATTATACTGATCGAAACTTTGGGTTGTATAATGTCACTGTGCAAAGTTTCAAATCTTACTCATGTACGTACATGTATGGTGTCACACACAAACCTTACTAGATTGTATCTCCACCATGCAAAGTTTCAAATCCTACTCATGTACATGGTGTTACTGCAAACCTTACTAGATTGTATTCCCACCAATCCAACGTCCAGTATATTGTAAAACTAAATGTACATGTACATCTTGTGTTGGGGGGTGGGGGTGGGAGGGGGGGATTGGGGTGTGAGCTGATGTTTCTTCAATGTACACAAACATCAAGCACACAAAACTATGTGAAGGTTCATACGTAAGCACATACACACACAGCATGAGAAACCTCTTGCACAAGGCCAACATCGGTTATTGTCAAAGACCAGTATCTGCACTTTGTGAGACCCGACAAATACATGAAATAACAAAACGTGTGAAAGTTAAACCTCAATCAGTCATCGGAGTCATGAGAAAAAATAGTGAAAAACTCTATCAATGTTTGCACTGTTTTCAAACATCAGATTTCAGACTCGCTGGATCAAAATGAACTGTGTTTACTCATTTCTTAAAAACTACACCCTGTATAGCATTCAGGCAAGTTTTCTTTCATGACCATCTTTACACCATGTACATAAGTTACATGTATGTTCAAATCTGTGAACATTTATATATTTTCAATCTTACCATAATCTAATTGTCTCTTTGTAATAAAAATATGATCAAATTTGAGATGATGTCAGGATTACAGCCATGATATTTGGTTCATGGAAAAAGGTAGGAACATGTTATGAATTACAAGAGGGCGGACCTATGGTGTTGGCTTTAAAATACACCTCAGGCTATTTCATCACAATTTGTCTGATTTTTCCAAGGGCAAAACAAACAAAATCGGGAAAACAGACTAAAGTGGGAAGAATATCTATCATGCCTGTTATCAATCAAATTTTAACAAAAGATCTATAAAAAAGTAAACGTACATACTTGTACAGACAGTATGTACACAATTATCTTCACAGTATTTTTTTCTCTAAATGCTCATGTTTTTCTAACCTTATGATGTTCAGTTCACTGTACACATACAATGTAGTTGTACAAGCAGAAGCTGCAGAACGTACAGGCAAAACAACTTTATGGTCCTGTGCACCTACTTTTAACACCCTATTGAACATGTCTGTTGTACCAACAAGTACTGTGAATGGATTAAAACAACAAACACCAAGGTCAACAGAACAAATTATCAACATTTCAAAGTCATTGTCCGTGACCGAAATTAGGGGAAAAACCACAGTTGGAAGGAAAACACTGACAACAACAGCCCACGTAGGAATTGGTATTCAAGGTAAAGAAATATTGTGAATGAAATGAGAATATTGTTTACATTACATAGGAATATTAAACGAATTAAAGAATGTTTAGTGTATGTAGTAGGAACATGTTTGCAGGCCAAATGGCCAACAATTGAGATGCTGGGTGGTATCTTTAACATTACAATACCAATCTGTCAATAAGCCATTTGCGAGTTAGATTTGAATAATGTCTGGTACAACGACTTGCTTAGTCATCGTTACAACTTCAATTTGAATTCCTCAGACTTAAGAGACAGTTGCTATTTCACATGGTTTGGGGCAAGCTTTTGTACAGCAACCTCCAGATGAGCAAACCATGGTACCATTGTGCCATACACACAGGGTGTGTCCTCAACTTTTTCAGTAACTAGCTGGTGGGCAGGTTAGCTTGTCATTTTACTAGTCCGCCAGCATTTCACTGGTGCGTCAGCTTTATCTCTGGTCCGTATTTTAAGGTTTTCTTGTAACACTGTCACTTGTACATGTATGGGACTTGAGTTTGAAACCATGAACACCCCAGAGCAGGCAGTGGTTTACATGTAGCTTTTGGAAGCAATGAACTAGCAAGCCAGACCACATGGGCAGAATTTTGAGTGGTCCTCAGAAGTTTAATTTAACTGGCATTTGGCCAGCGGACCACTGTTAAGGGAGAATGCTGCTTTGTCACACAAAGCCTTCAGCCTGATCATAGGACTAGGAAATAGTCTGAGACTGAGAGTACTTACGGCCATGTCACATGAGGCAATTTACAGGCAACTAGTTCCAAGCAATCTCCAAGAAGAAAAGGCATTCACATTTCAGTTTTTATATAATTTTCTGGAGGACAGTGGGACACTCTGTATATCTTGTGCTGCCCCAAGCTGCCTATAAAAATGTCCTTGTGTGGCACTGACAATTCAGCTTTTTGGGTCTGTCAATAATCCAACAGTTAGACTTGCCAAAATAAAAAAGGTCTTGGTAAAAATATCCCACTATCAATCCCACTCTATCTTCCCATAGGCCCTGCATGTAGACAATTTAATGACACATGTACAATTGATTCATTGACTGTGCAAGAGCTTCGCCTGAAATCCCCCAAACCACCAAAACAACAAACAATATTTGCAGAGTTTCAATTCAAATTATCCGAAAATTACACACAAGTTCACACTTCAGCAATGAGGGAAAAATAGTGACACGCAAGTGCCAAGTTTCCCAAATCCATATCTGTTTACAGCAATTACTAATTTTCCTCAAGACGCCCCCCCCCCCTCTTAAGAAAACACCCCCAAAAACCAAACAAACAAACACATTCTGCAAGAGTACACAAGAAAAACTTGACATACATAACTTTTGAATTTAGATTTTATTAGGCCTAACCATTCTTAATTTCCCCCTACAAAAAACCCCAAACTTATTCCACAGGAGTTAACACACATAAAAAGTCTTAACAATACGCCTATAGAATACTTGTTACTTTTGATTTTAGCGTTTAGTCACAATTCTTATTTTCCCCATACAACTTTATATTATTATTCTGAGCTATCAACACACACAAAAAGAACTTTTACAGTATGGAACTTTTTCAAATTTAGTTTTAAGTTTCCTTCCATGAAAGTGTTCAGAATTTCTAAAGTAAACTACTGCACTGTACATGAATAATCCAGGTTATCACCATGAGAATTTTATCCTAAACAACCACAGGTCAAGTTTCTACATGTAGCTGCCCACTGTTTTGCTTCCACGGCCTAATAACCGTACCCACGTAGTCAGAAGGGCTCAGCCCACAGCTTTCAATTAGGGATTCATGCCTAACCCTCATTCTCTCCATGCAGCGGGTACCCACACCAACCTTCCACTCGGTTTCGCCCGGAGGGAAGTTCAATATTTCACCAGCGTACAACATCTGCGGCTGTCAACGAAACTTAACAGATGTGTAACACAAAACATATGCTGACTACATCTCGATTGTCTAAATCTAGCCTGCCTAAATCCCACACGGATTAATTATAAGAAGTTTTGGGGGGTTTTTTTCTCTAAAGGGGAAGTGGAAACAAAACTAGATATTAATTTGGTTAATTCTCTGTAATATCTTTGTACATGTATTTTCTGGTACAATTTTCTATTTTTATTTTAAAGAATGTTTACAATTGCTGGGCACCTTTGAAAAACAGTGTTCCACTGTAAGGTTTCCCCACGAAATAAATAAATAAATAAATAAACAAATAAATAAACAAATTTAACATAATGTAGAGTCGACATCTATGTACTTCAACAACATTTATCAAGGAAAATGGTAGCATTTCCCTTGGCATAAGATACACTTTTTTGTTTACCCTTCCATGTGAATTCCTTTGCAAGCCTTCCATACTGTAAATTAAATAAAGTCACTGAAACATTGTGGGATACAAAAGATGGTCATGGAGAAAAACTTCCCTGTAATATTTTTAAGAATTGAGTAAAACAATTAGCTCCAAAACCCAATGTTTAAAAACAGTTAAAACATATAAGGGTGTTTTCACTTTTTTTTCTTGTGACTTCGATGACCGATTGAGCTGAAACTTCCACAGGTTTGTTATTTCATGTGTATGTATGCGGATACTGGTCTTTGACAAATACCAATGTTGTTCGTATGCTTTTTAACATTGTTGAGTTTGTTCTCTTGAAGGTTTTGGCATCATGACTATGATCCCACTGACAAACAAAAAAGTACTGTAGGCCTACATTGTAGGGTAACCAACCAACAAACTACATTTATTGCTTCTTTTGGCCGCTGTCATCTGCCTTCAATTCACAAACTAACACAAAAGGTTGGTGAAACAACACAAACCTTTCACTCAACCCCCAAATGCCACACCCCAAAAAAACATGTTTTAAAAAGAGTAATTAATAATTTAAACATTGGAATTTTTTCATTGTCTGTTTGACTGTGTACATTGTATTTTTAATATTTCAATCAGTATAAAGTGGAATTTGCTGTAGTTTCCCACAATTGTTTCTCACCCCTGGGCTTAAAGGCACTGTACACTTTTGGTAATTGTCAAAGACCAGTGTTCTCACTTGGTGTATCCCAACATATGCATAAAATAACAAGCCTGTGAAAATTTGGGCTCAATTGGTCATCGAAGTTGCAAGAAAATGATGAAAGAAAAAACACCCTTGTTGTACTAATTTGTGTGCTTTCAGATAGGAATAAAAACTTCTTGCAAGAAGTTTTTATTATTTTAGTGAGAAATTACCTCTTTCTCAAAAACTACGTTACTTCAGAGGGAGTCGTTTCCTACAGTGTTTTATACTGTCAACAGCTCTCCGTTGCTTGTTACCAAGTAAGTTTTTATGCTAATATTTGTTATGAGTCATTACCAAACGTGTACGATACCTTTAAGGATACTTCACATGAAAAACCATGAAAACCCAAACATCAACACTGCATATGGGTACAATTTCACATCATCAAAAATGTACATGTATGTGAAATTCATTACATTAAATAAAAAAACTACCACTCTTTGAAGTACCGGTATTCTTTTCCTGCAAGCCAGTCCACATGCATCTGGATTCCCTAGCAAAACAGATTTCCCCACTGAAAATTGGAGACCAAGTAAACATGTACCCAAACAGTACCATGGCAACACCAAAGAGACCCTTCTGTGATCTGTTTTTTCAGGAGCCAACTAAATAATGATATCACCAGTTTGCAGACGAAAACACAACAGCCGTTTATTTGTTCATATCCAAACTGACTTAAAGGTATAGTCATATATTGGTTTTTGTCAACGCAATGCTGATTTATAGGCAAAATTATAAAGAAAGATACAATAAAAGTCCCTTTGAAAGTTTCAGTTGAATACAGTGTCTATACTTGCTGAGAAAACAGCAAAAAAACTGTGATGGTATTTTCACAAGAACGTCGAATCCATCCACGTTTTAGTGAAGTGACAGCAGGTACTGTCCACATCTCTGACCGCAGCATTCACGAACGGACACCAACCCTCAGAAATCTGATTCATGCATGAATCTTTTTTCAGATTCAAATGTTATCGAGTGAATTATTCAAACCATATTACTTCAAAGGGAATCCTTTTTCAAAATAGTTTAAATATTATCAACAGCTGCAGTGCTTCTCACCGAGTAAGTTTTTCTGGTCATTACTTTACCGATCTATCTATGACCGTACCTTTAAAGGGTAGTAACAACATTGGTAAGATTGGAAATATAAATGTTCAAAGATTTGCACATAACTTTAATAGATGGCATAAAGATGGTCATGGTGGAAAACTTATTTTTTTGAGAAATTAGTAAAACAATTAGCTTTGCACCTGCTTTTAATCAGAATCATGACTGATACTTGAACCAGCTTAATCAAAATGAAACCAACTAATAATAAATAAATCATTTTAAATTTTTTTTTATTCAATGCCTTCTTTCCAAACTTGTTGGAAATAAAGTGTTTAATCTTTAACTTTAGTGGTTGGTGCAACACGGCGACAAACAAGTGCTGTGAACTAGGGTGAACCCCAGTACTATTTCCGTCGGACAAAGGCCATGTTTGCCTATAAGCTACCGAACATGGCGACGATCTTCAAATAATCAGATATGGGACTGCCGACCTTTGACAAGACTCAATTCCAAACCTGGCCTGACCTATTTAAATAACAGCCAGAAAAATTGTAAGGAAGACGAAAAAGAAAATCATAAAATTGGTCCCTGTTAGTTCCATTATTATTCCTTAGTCTCAACCAAATTGATTGAATTTATTTGAGGCATGTGCAGCATCCCAAATAAATTTGACACCTGTAAGTTGGTCAAACATATCGGTGATTCCCCTTCAAAATCTAATTTGTGAATGATTTAGCCAACATGAATAACCGAGAGGGATTTGGAAGAAAAGCTGGTCACATTAGATAGAAGACAAGTTAGAACAGTAAAATACAAAAATAAAATAAAACAGACATAAGAACTATGTAAGGCAAAAAAAAAAAGTTCTGTTTCCGGTTCCCCGACCGACCCTTACTTTATGACGCGACCCTAAACTTTTTATTTGGCCTAAAAAAAATTATCATAATAAAAACAATACAAAATAAAATTAATACAAAATAAATACAAAACATTATTGTACCAAAACCAGAAGACATCAAGACAAATTTACCGATATCTCCAGGATTTGAGACGTGCAGAGTATACTATTCAAAACATTGAGACCACACAGGCTCTTTTCAGAGCCAATACACCTCCCAAAAGAGATTTTAAATGGTTGTACCCGCACATTTACTATGGTTATGAATGCCAAACTAGCTTTAGCCAACAGGTCTTAAACAGCTCCAGCTATATCCGTTTAGTACCGGGTAACCATGACCATGAGGCCACCTTTCAACGAATTAGACTGCCTAAACTGTCTGACTGTCTGTCTGTCTGTCTGTCTTGGGTATTTAAGAATGAACGAATATCAACCTAGTACAATGTTGCAGTATCTCTTTAAACTGACTGTAACATTTGGCAAAACACTTGATAACATTTCACCTATTATCAGGGAGCAGGTCACATGTATAACTTCAATCAACAGCGTCTAGGGTTCAATTTCATAGAGCTACTTAAGTAGAAAGTTTTGCTGAACAAATTTCTGCTAAGCCTGTAAGCAAAAATTTGCAGGATACCAGTCACAGATGGTACATAAGGAATGGTATTTTGCCTGGTAATCTTATTCCGGTGAGCAAAAATTGTTTTGAGCTGAGCTACTTTTTATGCTTAAGCAGCTCTATGAACTTGGGCCCTTATGTAAAGGACAATCTTCTTCAATGGGGTCACTCTCATCAAACAACTCTACCACATACTCCCATACTATGTAAACTATTACACATGTAACGAGCACAATCCTGCATTCCAACGGTGACACCAACAAACACACACACTGAGGATTCCAGCATTCCAGCCGGTCGGATCGTTGCTATAATATTTACATCGGACTGTCAACTGGACATAAATCCACAACTGCGTTAAAAATTAATAATGAAGGAAACTCTGCCTGTTGCCTGGCTGGCTCGTTCACTCTGGGAGATTCATCATAAATCAGCTGCACGTTTTGGTTTACCTCACAGGCAACCAGTGATTGTCAGAATATAAGTAGTTCACGCACTACGATATGATTATCACTTTCTGGTAACTAAAAGTAGCCAGCAATAATTGGTGACATCATTTAACTTGCTCCTTGTACATGGACATGTACCTAGATGTACATGTACCTATATATAGTGATGCTAACTTCTTTTAAAAACCCTAACCCCCATCAGGGTCCCTCCACATACCCTGCCAAATACAACAGAATGCAACACAGTTGAAATGAGAACCATGCCAAATGCAACAAAATGCAACAAGGGATTTTGTTGCATTGTGCAGGCATGTTGTTTGTGTTAGGACTGAGCAAGGGGGTTTGCCCTGCTAAATGCAACAGTACGCACATAAGTGTAGTGGTGACTACAACAAAATGCAACACCAATATGAAGTCACTTGACTGCTAAATGCAACAAATTCAGTCAAAGAATGACATCTGAGTTGACTGCCAAATGCAACAGATTACAACAACTTTTACCATTTGGTGCATATTGTTGCATTTAGCATGGTTCTTAAGGGTTTTAGAAGCAAAAATTTATATGGTGCCAGGATACCAGTCACAGATGGTACATGTGGAATTGTATTATTTTGCCTGGTAACCAAATGCCAAAACACCCACAGAACGCCGTCAACAAAAGTGTTTGAGATTACAGATCCTTAG
Source organism: Plazaster borealis (assembly GCA_021014325.1). Classification (NCBI taxonomy): domain Eukaryota; kingdom Metazoa; phylum Echinodermata; class Asteroidea; order Forcipulatida; family Labidiasteridae; genus Plazaster; species Plazaster borealis. The sequence goes on along the minus strand of CM037474.1, from coordinate 32,414,797 downwards.
GGAAGATAGATTGAGAGCGTGAACATTTAATGACCGATTTCAATGAGATTTTTTTGATTATATGAAAAGGAATCAAGTAGGCCTACATGTAAGTAAGAAATTAGCCAGCAATAATTGGTGACCTCATTGAACTTACTTCTTGTACATTTGTACCTTTTATACCAAGGTAATAGATTGTGAATTTGTATTGGTCAAGAAGAACAAAGAACCAATCCAGGATGTGCTACCCAATGGTGGTAAAAAAACTAAAAACAACAAAATTGGGTTTCAATTATAATGCAATCCTCTCCAAGAGAATTGGAAAGATCCAAAATGCCAAAACAGCTACGGAGCACCGTATGTTTATGCCATAAAAATGTTTGCTAAAACAAATTCTACACAGGGAAGATAGATCGAGAGCATGAACATTTAATGACTGATCACAATGAGTTTTCTTGGATTATATGAAATGAAATCCAGAAAGTTAGACATTTTGTATAATAACTTCTTTTGCTCTCAAATTAAATCCTTAAGAGTGAGAACACTGTTTGTAAAATTGGCCTCAAGCATACTGTTGCGATGTCTAAGAAAATATGCACCAAAGGCTTGGACTTACATGTACACAGAGGCCACAGCCTCTGTTGCCCTGGGCCCAATTTCATAAAGCTACTTTAAGCACAAAAAGTAGCTAAGCACAAAAAATTATGCTTACCAGAATATGGTTACCAGTCAAAACACCATCTCACATGTAGCATCATGTAGCATCCATGATTGGTATCAAGCTAATTTTTGCTTAGCAATATATTATTTTGAAACAGGTCTATAAATTGGACCCTGGTCTTTGCCTTAGTGCCCCTTCAAAGTTTCTCATAGACTTTATAATTTTCCAGTAAAAAGTGCCCTTTGAAAAAATGAAAATGAAATTGCCCTCTCAAAGATGAAACTCCAGGCCTGCATCCCGCTTGAGAGGTCAAACAATTTGGTCACAAGCGATTTGTTTACATCAAAACAATGTGGTAACGAGAGAGTAAACACAACAACAAAACACAACGAAAACTCACCATGCCCTCCTTGAAGGTTACCCCTTCTGCTGGAACACAGCTGGTGGCGTGCCCGTAACAGTGGCAACTCCCCCTCACCACCATGTCGTACATGGCGTAGTAATATTTCTCACGGATCTCCTGCCGGTTGTCCAGCTCGATGTCACCCAGGGTGTGCAGCTCCGTGAAGTTGATGCGCAGGTTGGTGATCTTGATCATGTCCTGTACATCGTTGCTGTACGGGTTTTCGATGCGGATGTTTGGCGGGAGAACGCGGAAGATGACCTGAGGCCGGATGAAATATTTCAAATGAAATATACAACATTTATTCATTTATAATTAATTCATTTAATATCAATAGGTTCAAATGCGCATGCGCATCACATTAAACTCTAAACAAGCTCAGAGAGGGCGCTTTATGCAGCCAGTCCAGAACCACCCTTCACCTCTACGATAAGTGTCCTGCAGTCTACATTACCAAACACATACATACACCTGTATGTATGCTCAGGTCACATTGTTACTCCTGCACAATGTAATGAAGAATTACTCTTACTAAGTCCAAAAAGACTAATCTTACGGCTTGGTGAAATCCACTGCTGGGCATTTTCCTCCCATATACATATAAAACTGATATTTCTTCATCATTTTTTCTACACAGGTATCTTCAGGCTAACAGGTTACAGCGCAAGCCACTTCTGGGGATTCTTTGGTTTCACAACCAGAAAGTTATTGACACCAACCAAAATCTGGTTTAAGGTTGGGTCATTGTTTGTTTTTTGTCAACATTTTACAACACCGAATTATTGGCAAAAATATCGAGAAAGATACAATAAAATACAATACAAAAGTCACCTGTGAAAGTTTAGTTGAATACAGTGCCTACTTATTGAGAAAACAGCAAACATTGTCATGGTATTTTCATCAAGAAGTCAAATCCATCCATGTTTAGCGAGGCGACAGTGGAGGGGGGGGGGGCTTTTGATGTATCAAACCATTCATTTGTGCATTTTTACTATGTCATTTGGGAGGGCAAGGGGGGGCAGCTCCCTCCTCTCCTGCCCCTCCGCTGGTTATGCCACTGATCAAAAGGTATTTTTGCTCATTGAACTGACAACAAATTCTCTCACCTCTCCCTCAGTTGAAGGTTCTACAGCCGAGTACCGACTCTCGCAGATTACGTCATTGATGTTGTACAGAGGCCCCTGCGATATACCGGGGAAGGACTCCTCACAGTCATACGCAAAGTATCGATAGACACTCCAAGTCCTCCCAAAATCAGCCGAGCGCTCAATGACAAGAGCCCGGGGTCTGAAGGTCTTAAAGGTCATAATAAGATGAGTGAAGTGAAAAATGGCTTCCAGGTCGAAGCGTACGGAGACTGTCTGCTGCCCGTTGGCCGACTGCCACCACATCTTCTTACGATCCGCCCCCTGGAAGGTGGTGACAATGTTCTCGATTCGGTGGCTGTACGTGTTCAAGCCCTTCTGGTACGGCGTCCGCGAGTCGCAGTCAAAACACTTTTTAACGTCCTGTAAGTGACTGACGATGCAGTAGCGCTCCACGCTCTCCATGCCGCACGTGGACGTCGCGAATAGTCTGTCCTCGCGACCGACCAGGAGGTTCCCTGTGTAACAGCTACCTTCCTCGCAGGAAAGGGCTGGGTATGGCTGCCCAACCACAGCTGACACTGGAAAGAAATCAACAAACTCTGTCATTGGGTTGAATTAAATAACATGTTATGTTTTCATTTCGATAGTTATTCATTCAATTTACACTAAAGATAAAATGAAAAGCCATATCAAATCAAATAATTAAGTCACTCTTTATTGTTGGTAATAACAACTCCATGGCTACTCCATATTGATATGCAATCTAAAACAGGGCCCTTTCATTCTGATCTCGAAGCGAATCTAAACATTCTCTGGTTTTTGCTGTTTTAATTTTTACTTCAAATGAATACAAAAGGTTCCCTAAATAAGCAAGATAATCCATCTTTTTTGTTTGTCAAATTTTAGCCTTTTCTTCTTTTTATTATTGTTTCAGGCCTGGAATTAAACGGAGGCCACAGCCTCTGTTGCCCTGCTCTTGGCCTTTGTGCCCCTTTAAAAGTTGCCCATAGACTTTTAAGATTTACCAATTAAATTGCCCTAAATTTAAAATGGCCTTGCCCTCTCAAAGATGAAATTCCAGGCCTGTTGTTTGACCTTAAAATTGCTCAAATTCCTACCTGGTAATTTTTTAAGGACCAGTAGTTTGTTTCTTATAATGATATTTTCAATACATTTATCTATTTGTATTTGTAATGTTTTTTTCAGCTTCCTGTCTGCCTAGACCAATATTGATAAATAAACCACTCAATATAAAGAATAATTGACTAAGACTGCCTCCATAAATTGATTTCAAACGGTTTTTCCACACAAGGTAGAAAGTATTGTTTTATGCCATAGTTTAAAAAAAACCTTCAAAATGTAGTTGGTAATAGAACATAATATGACAATGCTCTGGTGATATTAACATCAAAATACCTAACCACAAAATACCTGAACAATCACACTACACGTGAATTAAATAAGACACGGGCCCAATTTCATAGAGCTACTTAAAGCACAAAAAAGTAACTAAGCACGAAAAGTAACTAAGCAAAAAACAATTTTGCTTACCAGAAGAAGGTTACCGACCACAATACCATGTCACATGTACCAATTGTGAATGGTATCCTGCTTATTTTTGCTGAGCAGAAAATTGATAAGCAGCTCTATGAAATTGGGCCCTGGGGTTTGGGCTGCTGACCCCTTGGAATCGTGTCTGACTTTAGTCATACAGGTAGCCTAACAATACCCGAATAGAAACCTTTATACTTCAAACATTCTGAAACCGCAAACACCGCCGCCCCCCCCCCCCCAAACAGGTTGACATAAATCGTTCTCTCCTTTGGGAATCTCCTGGGTACTAAATCTTCTGCCTGGGGTGGTGAGACTTCACACGTATACATGTTGTACTAGAGTGTTGGGTTTGCTGTCAACTCTTTTAGTGACTGGCCAGCAGGACCAGTTAGCTTGTCATTTTTTACTAGTCTTTCAGCTTTTTCACTAGTCCACTCCTTATTTCAAATGAAATATTATATTAATAAGGATGTTTTTCAACTCTGAACTAGCCAGCCTGACCACTTGGAGATAATTTGGACTGGTCCGCAGGTGTTTTAGCTAACATTTGGCCAGTTGACCAGTGTTAACGAAGAACACCAGTGGAGTACATGCACTGAACGCCCAATACTTGCTTACCTTGCACTGATCAACTCTGAAACTAGCTAGGTATTAACACATGTAATGACTTCACAAAACAACCCGGAGTTCCAAATGAACTTTTCAGTATCCCCCCACCCCCACCCACATTGGCTTTGGTGTTTATAGGGAGCATCGCGCTAAATGCATAAAGTGACAAAATTGATCGCAAAGTGAATAATTTGTAAACCTGCAACTTTATCTTTATATCAAATATTGTGCCCTGGGGTTGTTGACTTTAAACCTAGAGCATCTTGGATATCTTAAAAATGGCTTCATTTTGCTCCTCACAAGCGTAGAGTTCTTTTTCCCTTATACTCAAAAAGGTGTGAAAGTATTCATAGTTGGTGACCACTTCTCCTTATAGTCATTCACATCAAGCATGCATGAGGAATGACCATTCAGTACCTGGGTGCCCTCTGTGTGGTCAGCCATGGAGCACAGAGCAAGGACCCATCAAGGAAATCAGCTCACCAGCACCATGTTTACACTCCAAAAGGCTCCATTGTGTCACTGCTATTCAGCATTATGCTATGTTTAAACACAAGAATTCTTTATGTGGTATAATACAAGCCACACAGGGTACCTTTTTATACAGAGGGAAGTTCTAGGAGTGCAAGACCTGGAATCAGGGATGACTGATCCAAATGGACAGTTGTCTGGAAACACAATCAAGACTTTTGTATAATGTTGTCCACTGCATGCCCCCTTGGTGTATCCCAGGGTCATGGGGGTGCTGGTGGGGTGGGTTTGGGTGGGTGCTGGTGGGGGGAGGGATTACCCCAACTTTTTTGATTGAGTGTAATGCTTTGCAACCAAATGAAATTTCAGAAACAGACTACCTCAACAAAATGCAGGCTGGTGATCATCCAACCACTTTGAGCAATCACAGGGGGTAGGTTTCATAATTCCAAAACCTAAATGCAAACTTTTTAAAACTAGTTTCAGTTTACAGAGCTTCTCTGTGTGTCTCTTATTAAGTTAACCACCTTTTCGAAAATTGAATAAAGGGAGTTCTTAATCCACTGTTTGTATTATGTTGAGTCACTTTCGGGATTTGCTCAAATTCTGAAACAAAATTTGATTATCAATTTGTTCTGGGTATTATTCTTCATTTCGGCATCAGCTAAAATTGGAAGAGGCTAGCATTTCATTTTCTTTGTGGCCAGTGTGGTTGGCGCAGTGGTTTACACTTTTTTCTCTCTCGAGTTGCTCTACTTTTTTTAATCTAGTGCCATTTTTAACTTTTGTTGAAATTTAATTGCGTGTGCCTTTTTACTGTAATTATACTTCTAGTCTAGTAGCAGCTTTTATATGTGGCTATCATGTGGTTTGACTCCTGGTCAGCACACTCAGTGTCCTTGGAGCAAGACACTTAGACGTACAGTGTGTGTAACTGTAATTGCTTCTCTTCACCCAGGAGTATAGGGCAGAGACTGTTGTTGTGATTGATTTAGCTTGATGCATACTTACATGCACTTGGCAGCACTGGCTGCATACTCCCCGGGGAGCCAAGATGGTTTCAGAAATGAAATAATTGGCCCAGTGACTGAGTTATAATGTTCATGCACCATGAATGCCATGAGGGTAAACATTGCACCTGGAATCTACATGTACATGTAGCAGTGGTAACTAGAGGTCAGTCATTGCTTCACAATAACCAACTATTCAAGCAAGTTGTGTGACATCGGGAATCGCTGAATGTATGCAAGCTTGCGTAACGGAGGTTCATACACCAGATGTGAGTCAACAGTTGTCAAATATGATGTAAAAGTTTGCTGTAAACGTGGTGATAGGCAAATAAGTAGTCCCAACTGGTAACCTACATGTCCGATGCCTTTACATGAAAGAAATATATTGGGTTTTTAAAACAGAGTCTCCACATCTTGTTTTTAATCGAGTCCAGGGCGCCATTTCACAAGGATCAAAGGTTTCACAAAGCACTACAAGATTCATCTTAAGATGAGTTGTCAATATTACCATAGTGATTTGTATTGTGACATCACACTTTGCTTAACATTTAAGATTAACACTTTGAAAGATCAATCTTAGCTCTTTGTGAAATCAAGCCCTGGTATTATTATTAGTACTAGTAAGTAAATCCTCATCGTAATATTTTAGCAACCACAAATTAAGTACACTTGGATTTTTATCGCTGCAAATAACTTCAGACAAAAAGTGTAACTATCCCGATTCTCAGCTTGCCATGGCTACTTGTACACACCACACTCGGTCGGTATACAGTACATACGTACATACAGAGGAAAACAATCTTTGTGCAATTAATTTTTGATTTCACACATGGTGTCCTTTCCCATCAGGAGTCAGACTGGGTCGAGGACTCCGGGGTTGAGAGAGAGTGTCATTTGGCCCTGATGGGGTACAATGACTACAACAATACACCTAGAATCTAGCAGTTGGTAACATGGAGAGGTCAGTCATTGCCTCACAATAACCATGCAATAACCAACTATTCAAGCAAGTTGTGTGACATCAGGAATCTCTGAATGTATGCAAGCTTGCGTAACGGAGGTTCGTACACCGGATGTGAGCCAACAGTTTTCAAATACATGTATACATGTAATGTAAAAGTTTACTGTAAACGTGGTGATTGGCAAATAGCTAGTCCGAACTGGTAACTATAAATGTATAATGCCTTTACACGAAAGATATAAAAAGGGGTATAAAACAGTCTCCACAACTTCTTTTTCTAAAGAAGTGCAAGACTTTGGCACCAAAAAGGCAAGATTAAAGGCACTGAACACGTTTGGAAACTGTCAAAGACCAGTGTTCTCACTTGGTGTATCCCAACATGCATAAACAAGCCTGTGAAAATTTGGGCTCAATTGGTCATCGAAGTTGCAAGAAAATGATGAAAGAAAAAACACCCTTGTTGTACAAATTTGTGTACTTTCAGATAGGAATAAAAACTTCTTGCAAGAAGTTTTTATTATTTTAGTGAGAAATTACCTCTTTCTCAAAAACTATGTTACTTCAGAGGGAGTCGTTTCCTACAATGTTTTATACTATCAACAGCTCTCCGTTCCTTGTTACCAAGTAACTTTTTATGCTAATATTTGTTTTGAGTCATTACCAAACGTGTACGATACCTTTAAATATACAAACATACTTTTTTAGAGAAGTTTAATGAATCTGAACAGATTATTTAATTTAGGGCTACATGTACATGTACATGTAAAAGTAATGTACCATACATGACATTTAAAGGGAGGGTATACCTTTGGTAATTACTCCAAAAATTAATGACCATACAAATTTACTTGGTAAAGAGCACTGGAGAGCTGTTGATATTATAAAACATTGTTAGAAACGACCCCCTTTGAAGTAATGTAGTTTTAGAGAAGGAGGGCGTTTTTTTCTTCATTATTTTCTTTCAACTTTGATGAACAATTAAGCCTAAACTTTCACAGTTTTTTTTATTTATTCATATGTTGGGATTGGGATACACCAAATAAGGATACTGGTCTTTGACAATTACCAAAAGTACATGTATACCCTGCCTTTAACCAGTCTTCAGGCACTTTTCTGAAAAAGTGAAAGGGCATAGTGAAGACAACCGAAAAATAAGCCTCGATTGTGATGTGAAACATTCTATGCTTAAAAAATACATATGTAGAGCCCTAATTAGGTTTTATATTAAAGCTCTTACAATTCTCATCTACTGCTTACCAACCCAAAGGGAAGTTCCTGTTTTATGGGCATGGAACGCTACATTTTATAGGTACTCCCGCTCCCCGTCTTGTGTCAAAACAAATATGTATAATTTCTATTCTACCTGCAATTTTCAAATTCAACTTTTATAGGAGTTTCCAGTTCAACTGTACATCCCAAAAGCAATAGCACTTCTCCCCTAGTATTATTCACTTTACAACACAACAGACTTGTTACAATGCAGGCAGGAAGTCAACTCACAATCAATCACAACCTAGTGATTTCCAAGTTAGAATACTTTAATCCATGCTTTAATCTACCCTGAGTGTATGCCCAATTTACCCTCTTGTGGTATTTTTTTTTTTAACAGGACCTTTTTTACCTCACTCAATGCCCGTCCTGAAGGTACAGTACAATGCGTTTTTTATGGTGGTTCGGTGAGAATACAAAGAACAGGAAGGCAAGTATTGCAACTGTATCCATTTTATGTGCAATTGCCTGCATGCCCATGGTCATTGCCTTGGTGCCCCTTGAAATGTCCCAGTACAAATTTACATTATTTCCCTCATAGAGTTGCCCTTTACAGGCCCTAGGCAAAAGTAGGATAACTGTATCAGGGTTCTCCCCATGCACAAGCTAGCGTATTAGGCCGATAAGTGCGAATTGCGTGCCAATACGTGCCAATTGCGTGCCAATACGCAGCAAAAGAAAACAAACAAACAAACAAACAAATTAACAACATTGATCATCCAGACAAAACCATTTGAGAGTGCTCCAGATTGCACAGTAAGGCTTTTTAACCCTTTCATGCACCATTTATTTTAGTGATTTATTGATCATATCTAGACACATTAATCGTTTATTCAGTTTTTTTGCAAATGGCAATCCCCAAAAAACAGTTCACATTAGGCCCCTCTTTCCCATTCTGAAAACTGTGTGGTCGTGCATCTTTATTTTTCGTTTTACAACTATTTTACCTGAAGGGATTTTAAACCGGTCGAAAGAGTTAAAACCAAGATACACCAAGTAGTGGACAACATTCCGAGGACCTCTTTTCAACTCGGCGTTTTAAGGCCAACTTCCAAAATTTGGGTTCAGAATTAAGCCTGGACGATATCACGATAATATCGTCACGATACGATATTGAAAACGATATCGTCAATATCGATGTTGGTTTTGAAAATCTCGATATATCGTGACAAAGACGATATTCTCAGAATATCGTCGATAATTCAAAAAATTCAACAGAACTGCTTGCGCAGACGTCGCAAACATAAGAAAACTTTGTTACTCCATGGTACATGGAGATTACTCGGATCACAACTTCGGCGTGCCACATGTCAATAGATTGCCTGAGACGGCCCTTTGAAGGCTATAAATTGTAATCCGTCGGCTGCGTCTACGATGTGTATAACAATACCCAAGGTGTGCTAGTCGGCAAGCGGCGCTCAAAGACTTTCTTATCTGATCTTAAACTCGTTCAACTTGAAGGCGCCCGCACAGTGGTTCCAGGACAAGGCCGTAAATGTAATTTAATACATCTTGCGGTTTTTGATTTTTTTTTAGGGGTAACTTGCAGCGGAGGTTCCAAAGTTTTTGATTGAGAAAAGATTTTCAGTCGAGAGAGCAACATGGGAAGATGGCAGCGGGACTTGAAAAAGGGTTATGATTATTTGCGGCCTTTGTCATTTGTAAATAAAAGTGTTGGTTTTTTTCTTGAGAAATTTGTTGGTATTTTGGAAAAAATACCTTTGCACTCGGAGCTTACAACGCAAACGCTGATTTGGCAGCGGGACTTAAAAAAGGGTTATGATTATTTGCGGCCTTTGTCATTTGTAAATAAACGTCGTTTTTTTGAGAAAGTTGTTGATATTAAGAATTGATCATTTGCGGCCTTTGTCATTTGTAAATAAACGTAGGCCTATTGTTTTTTTCTTGAGAAATTTGTTGATTTGAAAACAAAATTACAACGCACTGGGCTTACAACGCAATCGCTGATTTGGCAGCGGGACTTGAAAAAGGGTTAGATTATTTGCGGCCTTTGTCATTTGTAAATAAAATTGTTGGTTTTTTTTCTTAAGAAATTTGTTGGTATGGAAAAATTACCTTTGCACTCGGAGCTTACAAAGCAATCGCTGATTTGGCAGCGGGACTTAAAAAAGGGTTATGATTATTTGCGGCCTTTGTCATTTTTAAATAAACGTAGTTTTTTTTAGGAAGTTGTTGATATTAAGAATTGATCATCGCACTGAGGTTACACAACGCACTCGCTGATTGGCAGCGAACTGCATAAGATAACAGCATAAGATAATAAGATAATAAGAACTGCATTATTATTATTATTATTATTATTATAAAAAGGTGTTCGAAATACATGGTCATACACCTCGCAAAATATACTGTTTCCCGAAGAAAAAAAGATGTGAAAAATCTCCCTAGTCACTTTTCCAGGCGGTATTCACAAAGTAAAAATAGTACATGTATTACATTATCAGACATCGCTCAACAACCCCCTCCCCCCTCGTTCCCTTGTACGCCGACCAGGCGGTATCCACCGAGAGTAAAGAGTATCATTACATTATCAGATGCCTTCAACCGATCAGATGGACGGACCAATAGGATTAAGGTTTTGCTCAAGATGTAAAGCTTCCAGGAATCGTGCATGTATCCCCACAACGTTTATTTAAGAGCTCGTTTTGAGCTATTTTTTAACCATTTATAAGACCGTTTTTTACTTGAAAAATTTGGCGATATATCGTCATATCGGCGATATTTACCTGACGATATATCGCCAGTCAAAAATTTCGAAATCGTCCAGGGTTATTCAGAATCATGCCCTGCAGTTTTGAAAAATCCTGGGGAGAATCCTGTAGGCCTATAATTGAGTACAAGGACTGACTTACATGCACATAAATTATAGACTTTCAGGAGATTTAATAACAATTTTGATAATTTTCTGAGGGCGCCAAAAATCAGAAATCAGACATAAAAGTAGGAACAAAAATCATGTCAGCATACTCAGGAAAACCTGCCTTGCCCTTACAATAAGTATCATGCCCGTCTCTTGTTCTAAGACACAGTACTTTTTTGACCAGTTATAAAATCAACCCTTACACAACCCACACCACCTGAATGTAGCCACAACCTTCCTCAACCTGTGGTCAACCTTTTCTCTCCACATGCCTCATTCACATGACAGGCCTACCTTAGAACAGAGTTGCTCCACAACAAAAAGATCAGTGCGCTAGCATCCCATACAGCATGTACAGCCAAGACAAACCCTGACAAGTGATCTCTGCATTGACTCTCCCCTGGTCTGCATCATGTGCACAGTACCTTAATACCTTCTGTTGTTCACACCAATGAGAGGTCATCAATGAACAATAAAGGCTTTTAGAAACTACAAACCTTGGAATGTTATGTAAAAAAAACAAGCCCATTTGCAGGGAGTGATCAATTTTTTGACCATCTTGCATCCACACAATGTACGTATGTAGAGTAATACACACACTAGATGAAATAGGCCTACATGTAAAGTAAAAGACTCGCTTTTGTAAAACTTGGAAACTCAAAGAGTAAAACAGAAGGATCCAGTTAAGTTAATAACTTCAACTTCAAGCTAACAAAACAAGACGATAAACACAATTTACAGAGCGGGTACCCGATAGTGCAGATCTACAAGAATTTTCAATTAATTCTGCCCCCCTACCACCTTCCAAATAAGCTAAGCCCCCAAACCACCACCAACAACAAAGCAACTAAAAAACAACAAAGGAGCATTGTTGAGGAAGAAAAAAACTATTTATTCACACTAGTCGAGACCACAAAGTCCAATCCCAGACTGAAGACATCCCCTCCGAGACATACATGTAGACCGAAATGTCATAGACTTAAATACCGAGACCTAGACCTGTTTTTGGACGATTTTGAAATTGAGGTCTCAGTAGGTCTCAACACAAGAAGACCCCAAGATCTTTGTTCCGAGCCCAAGACCGACACTGAGTTTTCAAATCAAGACCTGAAAACAGCCGAGACCTACAACATGATTCACACATACTATATCACTGCAGAAACATTGCCAAGCTATTTTCAAAAACTGAACTTTGAAAATTAGGCCTACACATTGTACATAAAATATGTATAGTTTATAAAGATGGAAAGCTTACTACCCAAAACGGAACACACACCTACTACACCTATTGACCCAATTGACCTGATGTCATCACCCACGATAAACCTTGGTAATGTCACTTTGGGTACCCTCTGTGTCACTGTGCAGTGCGTATTTTAACATAGGCATGTGTGATGAGCTGCAAACCACATGCAAGGGACTATTACAAGTTGACGTCACAGTGTGTTATGCTCATCATGGAAGGGAGAAACAGAACTCAACACACTCATCAAGAGTCGAATTATTTCATGACACAAACAATGTGAGAGAATTAACACATTTTGACACAAACTGTAACACACTTCTAGCACTGATTAAAGGCATCGTACACGTTTGGTAATGACTCAAAACAAATATTAGCATAAAAACTGACTTGGTAACAAGCAACGGAGAGCTGTTGATAGTATAAAACATTGTGAGAAACGACTCCCTCTGAAGTAACGTAGTTTTTGAGAAAGAGGTAATTTCTCACTAAAATAATAAAAACTTCTTGCAAGAAGTTTTTATTCCTAATCTGTGAAAGCACACAAATTTGTACAACAACAGGCCTGGAATTACAAATTTTTGAGGGCAAGGCCACTTTGGCCTTGGAGTATTTAAAATTTTGGAGGGCACCAAGGCCAGTAGAAAGGGCACCAAGGCCAAAATGAGAAAATAAAAAGGGCACGAAGGCCACTTACATGTAGTTCATGAAAGTTATAAAACAAAATACAACCATACAACCAATGGCGCGACAGCAATGCGATTCATTGACCAAAATGTTTTTTCATGTCATGCGGTGCAACAATTCCACCAGAAGAGGGCGTTCAAACAAAAGAGCGCCCTCTGTTGGTTAATGGTTTTTATTTTAGACTGGTCTCCTGCTTAACGACGTCGGGTGTTTGTGTACAACGTATGCACGTATTGTATGCAACCGATAAAGAGTCGCGATGAGTTGAACGTCATTAATGCTATCCCCTATCAGGGAAGTTCCCTTGCGGATTGCGCTGGATGGATATGTACATTAAAATATGTCACAAGCACAAGATACATCGTATGCTGAAAACAAAAACTAACACAAGTAAATATTTAACTTTCATTAAAAGGGCACGACGGCCAACGGGGGAAGGGGCACGACGGCCATCAGGGGAAAAGGGCACGGCATTATGGTCGTGAAAAGGATATTTTTTCGAGGGGCATCACGGCCAGTTGCAAGGGCATCGACGGCACTGGCCATCGTGGCCGTCATGTAATTCAAGGCCTGCAACAAGGGTGTTTTTTCTTTCATCATTTTCTTGCAACTTCGATGACCAATTGAGCCCAAATTTTCACAGGCCTGTTATTTTATGCATATGTTGGGATACTCCAAGTGAGAACACTGGTCAATTTCCAAACAAGTACGATTAAAACAATGACAAACTAGACACGTTTGCATTTGTGCACAAATGCAGAGCTGTTTCGCGAATATAATTTTCAAATTACTGAAGTGAATATGAAAGTGTCTTTGTATTCAAAGCAGTTGTGATGTATCAAGCCTGTTCAAAAAAGAATTTTGATTATAGCATGCTCCGTTAGCAATTTATGACTTAACCCTAACCCCCAAATAGTTTTTACTAGAATCCATCCCTAACCCAACACATTCCAACAGCCTATACTACCATGCGATGGGAACTGTACCCAATCAAACAAAATGAAACAGTCTGCTCAGGGGGAGGATACACAACCTAACAAACTCCAACAGGCCTTTTTTGTTTGATTTTGTTGGAGTGTGTACACTTGGTGTGTGTAAAAAATGATCAATGAAATCGCAGAGTACCTAATACAACATAATCAAACAATTATCTATGTACACTATTTTTTTATGTGGGATAAAATGTTGTTTGGACTCAGTTCATTTGAAGCACAACTTGGGTTTCACTCTGTTAGCTGCATAGATCATCATTGTCCTTTTTGTTTATTTTTTGTTTATTTTTCTATTTTTCATCCTTCACTTTTTTTTTTTTTTTTTTTTTTTTTTGGGTGGGGAGGGGCGGTTAGTGGCTGCCTGTTTGGTGGTAGGTCTAGTGGAGCTAGTCGGTGGTGGTTGTAGTGGAGTCTGCCTCTCTTTCTTTGATTGAATGGAATTCAATGAAGCATTTCCCTGGGCATAGGTTGACTCCACACACATTGCATCCTCGGCGTGTTGACTTTGGCTGTCCCGACTTAGTGAGGTTTTTCTTCAGCCGGCACCACCTACACCATCTTGCGTTCCGACCTGGCATCTTCACGGAGAAGTGGCCTGCACTGTTGCTTCCAGGGACAGGACAAGTTGGAGGTTGTTTAGGCACATCTCCAGTTGCATAACCATCGACAAGCTCGGAGACTATTGCAAGTACGAACTTTGAGTGTGTAAGCTGTCGGCCATCACTGTCTTCATCAGTGCCACTGGTACTGGCACTTGAGCTGTCATTGGCTGGAGTGTGGTGCTGCTTAAAACACAGCCAGGCGTTGACCCTGGCAACATCCAGCAGAAAGTATAAAAGGCTGTGCCACCAAAATTGAGACTTGCGTGAACAAGTGTGGTAAGATCTTAGTTGATCACCCTTGTCAACACCTCCCATGTTCTTGATATAGTCAACCGCTTGGGGTGGGGCAGGAATAGACTTCTTCTTCAGCCGACCATCTGTTTTGGCCACTTTGCGCACCACCGTGCCTGTGTTGGGATCTCTCCAACCTTGATGAGCAGATGATAGGAGCATCATGACCTTGCTGTCTTTCCACAGGCAGGATGTTAGTTGGCCGTTCTGGCGGGAGTAAAAGGTTCCTCTTTCGCAGGCGTTTAAGTGCTTCACCTTTTTGTGGTGTGGATTACTCTGTGCGCTTGAGAAGTCCTTCGGTAGGCCCTTGCTATTACTCTTGACAGCACCAGTTAGATAGGTACGCTTGGCGAGGAGGGTACGAGCGAGGGAGACTGAAGTATAAAGCCGGTCTGTAAAAATGTGATGGTAGAGGTTGAGCTGATGTTTGGCTGTCGCCATCACAATATCTACCATCTTTGTCGGCGTTCCTCCGTGAGGATGAATGGTGAAATTGATGAAGAATCCAGTGGCTGCCTCAGCAAGGACGTAGATTTTAAAGCCAGTGCGAATGGGCTTGAACGGCATGAAAAATTTCCTCACACTGGCTTTAAATCCTCGGTACTTCACCATGGCCTCGTCGAGACTCAGCTCCCGTTGTGGCTTGTAGTTTTTCAGGCATTTTCTGCGCACCTTGTCCCATGCAGGCAGGATTGGATGGAGTGGGGTTTTCTTCTTGGCGTGGTATCGATGAACTCTGTCACGTATCAATTCTGGGTTTTTGTCCGGGTCGTTGCAGGAAATGTGTTGACTGAGTGCATCAAATCGGTGGCGCTTCATGGTCTGAGAAATGAGCTTGTTGCGCAGCCCGGGATGAGATGACCAGTAGTCCTTATAGTTGTTGACTTTCACAAGGCCCATCATTAGGTGGATTCCTACCCATGCTTTGATCTCTTGCAGGGATGTCGGTCGCTGCCTTCCTTTTCGCAAATTCTTGTTGGTCCAAGTGACAATTAATGTGAACAGAGCCAGAGGAAAAAACTTCAAGAAGTATTTTAGAGGCGACTCTTTCCTTGAAAACTTCGGGCCAGGTGGCTTCTTCCCTCTGAATGATCTAACGCGCACGTCCTCCAGGCTCCTGGTCCAACCTGCCTCATCGGGGGCATAGTCCTCTTGGTAAGCGGATGGCGGGTCTGGGTCATTGTCAGAGTCGGGTACTGCAGCTTGCTTGGTTTTCTTTTTTCGGGGGGTTTTGATTTTCGGTGGTCTTTTGGATGGTCCAGTCTCATCTTCCCCGGCAGTCTCCCCCTCATCTTCTCCTCCCCCTTCTTCAGTGGCGGTTTCTCCCTTTTTCTCCTCCCCTTCTGTCTCCTCACTGCCTCCTGTCTCTATCTGTGAAGTTTCCCCCCTCTCTTCTCCTGTCTCCTCTCCTGTCTCTTCTCCTGTTTCCTCAACCTCCATGGCCTCTGCTTCTTCATGACAACAAGCTGGGGGCGATCCTGTAGCCTCTGCCACTGCTCGGTCAAGAAACTCATCTTCCTCACTCTCTGAGGTTTCAGCAAGGGCTCGATATCTTCCTCTGGACATAGACATGCCTCTGCTCTTTACACTCTCCCTAATCGCTTGCCGAAGCCCATCACATTCTTCCTTGTAGAGTCGATCCAACTTGGCTTTCTCTGTCTCTCTTGGTCGACGAACCTTGGTCTTGCCCTACCCTTTCCCCTTGGCTCTCCCCTTTCCTCCTCCTTTCTTTCCCTTGACCACTCCTTCATCCTCATTCTGGCGCTGTCTCTCGGTTTTCTTCTTTCCCATCATGGACTCTACAAACCCATCCACTTCCTCACTTCTCAAATTCTGCTGTAGCAATCTTGCTTCACGAGCTGTCATGTTGTAATCACTGTAGTCACTTGAAGACTGGGTGATGAATCTCAGAAAACCCTCATATTTATAGGAAATGGTGCCATTGTTATTGAAATTTTAATTCATAACTGTTACATAACACTACTTACATTATGTAACATTTATACAAATTTGTGAAATATACTTTTTAAAATAAACATAACAAATAAAAAGTACAATTACTTTTTGAAACTACCTAAATTTCAATGGTAGAGTCCATCCACCTGCCTTATGCATTGTTTATTACAAAGTAAACATTTGCAAGACCTATGGCAAGAAAAAAGGACAAGCACATAAATCTTGTACTACCACCAGTCACCCTGATCACTTGTTTGCTACAAGCCACACACCATCCCCACACATACTTTAGAGCTAATCCTGTCAACCTTCCCCACTCAAACAAAATTACACATCAATAGACCATGGAGGTACATTTCACACATCCACCATACCCAGTCAATCAAATTCCAACACCATTACTTGGCAGCAAGGATACACAATCCCACAGAATCAAACACCCAATCCTAACTTCACTGTACCTAACCTAACAAAATTAAACACTTTGCCCTGTTTGAATTTGTAGGGTTAGGGATTGTTAGGGGTCTACTAGGGGCAAAAATGAAAAAATCATAACAAATCATGTGATGACGTCATCATGACGTCATTACAAGTTTACCAGGAACTTGCTATGACATATCAAGCCTGTTTAAAAAAATAATTTGGATTAAAGCATGTTCCGTTAGCAATTTCTGTTTTAAAGGGGTAAAAAATGAAAAAATCATAACAAATCGTGTGATGACGTCATCATTGCGTCATTTTAAAATTTACAGGAACTTACCAATATCTAACAACCTACCAAGTTCCAACATGATCGCACTAATACTTCGGGAGATATACGACTTCACGTGACCCCCAATGACGTCATTAATCTGAAACTTCACACATATGATGGCTGCCTGACAATCACCATGTGTGTACATTTTGAAGTGATTGCACAAAACTTCACCACACACATCTTCAAAAAGTCCATTTTGAAGAGTTTTCAACCTGTCGCTAGAGGGCGCTGTTGCGTATTGTGACGTCATTGATATTTTTTTTGAACTGCCCACCCTTGCCAGACACTAACATCATTGAAAGCAACTTCGTAACTTTTGCCACTTTTGAATTACGCGGCACTTCCGGTTTCGACCGGAAGTAGAGGTCATGTGAGGTCACGCACACTGAATAAAATGAAGACCTTGTTTATCCCTACCCAATCCCGCAAACAGAAAGCTACGGTCTCTTGTGGCTGATTTGATACGGATTTTCAAATATTTAAAATAGAAACCTTTAAGATGACGTCACGTGACAGGTGATGACGTCATCATGACGAATTTCTTTTAGGACCTTCCTTGCACCAATACCTCTCATCCCTAAAAGTTTCATTGCAATTGCTCTTTAGGAACTATGCAAAAGGCTGCTTGGAACGATTGTGCGTTATCTCAATGGCTTTTTTTACTGAAACAGGAAAATAAAAATAAAAAAAATAATAAAAAAAACTTTAACGAAAACAAGAGCTGTTTCGCTCCGCTAGCGAAACAGCTAACAAGATAGACTAGTATAACTGTGTTGAGCTCACAAGTTGAACATCATAACAGTGTGTAAATCAAAACTGGAATTTGTTCTGAACCAGGCATGACCTGATCTCATTCCTGACACTAGTATTTTTTTTATTACCTCCAGACTCTTGTTATGAAATACTTTTTAACAGATTGAGTTTCTCTTAAGTCTTATATTTCATCCACTCTCAGTTCTGTGTCTGAAGGCAATGGCTTTAGATACCGATACTGCGTCTCAGAAGGCATAGATGTCATGACATTGGAATTCTTGGACTCGGCTGCAACATACCTCAGAATGACTGTGTAATACCTCGCCTAAATTCAGAAAAGGGTCTGGAGTGGCCAGAAATCTTACTCAAAACCATCTTTAAATAAGCCCTTTTTAAACTAGACAAATTTCCCGGAAATTCCCGAGCAAGCTTTGCAACTTTGTTGTAAAGCAGCCCACCGGGCTAATGAACTGTGCGTTTTACTTTCTCCCAGGAAGTTTTAGTAGTCCAGATTTTAAACATGTAAATTTTTCTTTCTGATGTATTAATGGTAGCGATCACAACCAGTTTAATGGTCAAATGGAGTTACATTCACACACTCAAGAATAAATTTTAAAAATGTATTATTCACATCTGTTCTTACAATTCTAACCTCCTTATTGAGCCCATATCCAATCATTCATGGGGAGACAGATCTTTCTCACATGCTGCGCCACGAAATTGCCAGCACAAGTAAAATCATCTGTTTCTTTAACCCAATTAAAAACAAAACTAAAGACTCATCTTTTCAATCAAGTATTTGAGTAACTAAATGGTTTGTTTTTACCTGTGTTTTTTTATACTTTAATTTGTATTTCTTTACCACATAGGCCTATATCGTATTCTGAATTTCTTCTTAGCTTAGGCTTACGTTTCCATTTTGATTATTGTACATGTTTGTTATTGTTTGTATTTAGCACCATGAGCACTTTTGTGGATTTGTGCGATTTTATAAGTTTTCATTATTATCATCATTATTATTATTCGAAAAGGAAGGAATATGAGCATTATAAACTTGCTAGTACATTGTGTACATGTTGGTTGCACAGTTTTTTTTAGTAGCCCACAGGGCAAGTTGAGAAGTGGTTTTTACTAGCCTGTAGCAGTTTTACTAAACAAATACGCCGGGCTAGTGTTAAGGGTGAGCCCTTATGGTTGGTTAATCTTTTCATACTTGAATTGCTAACCCTTGCAGGCAATACATGTACGTATTTCAAAATAGATGCCCTTGCTTTGGAGTAGGGTTAAGCGAGATAACTCCAGGGTTCGCACACGGAGTGTTCATTTCCCCCAGGAAAATTGCATCAAGAGTGTTGAGTGGTTTGGTGGTGGTTGGTTTAGCATTCCCCATGGATTTTCCAGGGTTTGATGTCCTAGGAATTGGCTTGGAGTACTGGAAGGGCTTATAGTGGTGTATTTGAGTCAGTTAACTAAAAACATTGGGCTAGACTGGGAAGTGGGAACACAACACAAAACCTTCACCAGAAAGAACAGTTTGATAACTTTTATTCAAATTCCGACCTTACAATTAAATTATGAGCAATTGAAAACTATATGCAACATGAAATCAGATATCAAACTTGATACCTGGTGTACTTTAAAACAGAAGTAGAGGAAACTGCCTGAATAGAAATAGAAAAAAAAGTGTTTTTCAGTTTTCTATGGGAAACAAAACCAAGAAAAAGAGGAAATCAGCTGACAAACTGTATGCTTTGTTTAGAGATGTGAGAATCTTGGAATGAAGTTTTTGAATCGTCTAAGGCATAATTATTCTATTATTTTTCTTCATGGGGGGGGGGGAGAAGAGTACATTAATTCCCATCTTCTAGTTTTCAACGAACACAAAAACAGATTTAAGATTGCTTACATTAATTATAAATAATATGTAAAATTATGTATAAACCTGGTAATATTTTGTCCCTCCATATTTATTTTTCATAGGACGAATTACAAGAACATACAGATAGAGTTCTAATATTAAAATAATAAAAATATGCTTTGGGATAGTTTATTTTTCAAACCTGATTACCAATTGTTAAATATGGGTCCCTTTGTCTTTAGGACAAAGTGTTTAATTTAAAATCCGGACACTCTCTTGGGAAAAAAAAAAAATTAAATAAAAATTAATAACCGATTTCTCACATAATGCAGAACACCCTGCTGTCAAATTATGACATTATTGTTCTCAAAATTTTGGTACTACACGCACCTCTGTTCAACAACAAATTTTACATTCACATTTTGTTCTCAAAATGTTGGTGTTACACGCACACCTCTGTTCAACAACAAATTTTACATTCAAATTTGTTCTCAAAATGTTGGTTTTACCATGGTTTTACACACACTGTTCAACAAACAACAAATTGTACATACATGTACACCTATAGAAGGTGATTGCATGTACTATGTAAGACCCTTCTGAGCATCAGATTGTGCTTTAGCTTTGTGCGTAGCTAGTTACAAGCAGTTCTACTGCTGTGACCCTTAGATGACCTATAACTAATAAGGCTGCTGCACCCTGGCCAGATGCCAGAGATAGATGCAAGCTGATCACTGGGAGGAGTCTCACTTGTGAATTCCTACGTAGGTAGTAGTTTTAAGCCTCTGCATGCGCTGTTCAAACCTCTGAGTGGATAAGACATTATTGCAACTAAACAAACGCAACAGAAGTGCAACTTTATACTTGAAAAAAATAAAGAATGAACAAAAAGAGAGGTCGGAAATGGCTATCTATGCACATAAAATTTTGCACAGTTTTCTTTTTTCTGTGCAAGAAACAAATTCAGAACAACATGAACTCATCTAATCAGCTGAAAAGTTGCATGCCTGGTACAAACACACTGTACTGAAAACAAGTACGAAAGACAGCATCTGGAGGGCAAACACACGGATTGAACGGAAGTCACTCCAAAAAGCACACTTCTCGAAAAATTATTGAGTCAAAGTTTTCAGAAATTTAGTTTTAAGCAAACTTATCAAACGATGCTCAAATTGTTTGTGAAGACAGGAAAGATGGTTTGAATTTTTTTTTCAAAGTTTCTGACATTTTCAAGTAGTTGATAAAACCAAAATCTGTGGTACTGTCATACATCCATGTAAGTAATTTCTTTTCTCTGAGAAATATTGAGAAAGGAACGACTGTTTTGTGGTTTTCCACCACTTAACATCTCCTGTAGTTAAAACTTAATTAAAACAGGGAAATGTGGCCATTGGAATTCCATATTGGTTGACAAGACTCCTTAAAGGTAGGGTCATAGATTGGTAAATACTCAAAAAATTAACGACCATAAAAACTTACTCGGTAAGAAGCACTGCAGCTGTTGATCTAGTATAAACTAGTTTGAGAAAGGATTCCCTTCAAAGTAAAATGGTTTGGATAATTTTTCACGCACAAATATTTGAATCTGAGAAACAATTCATCCAATAATTTTTTTCTCAGATTTCTGAGGGATGGTGTCCATTCGTGCATGCTGCGGCAAGAGATGTGGTTGGAACCCGCTGTCACCTCGCTAAACATGAACGGATTCCACATTCTTGTGAAAATACCACGGCAGTTTTTTGCTGTTTTCTCATCAAGTAGACACTGTGTCCAGCTTAAACTTTCAGATATGACTTCTATTGTATCTTTCTTGATAATTTTGTCTATAAATCAGCATAACGTAGACAAATACCAACCTTTGACCCTACCTTTAAACCACATTGACATTGACCTGACAAGGACATTTGTCTGGCAGAACACTGCAGCACCCCAAGCTACATCCTACAGCTGCAACTAATTAATGAGAACAATTTACAAGTGGATGGGACAACTGTTTGGGCACAAACTGGTTTGTTTCGGTTTTTATCCTTTTAGGCTAATCATTATTTCTTCTGAAGGGCTACATTGTATTCATACAAAGACAGTTGGAGAAATAATTTCACAGACTGGTCAGAAAATGTTAATGTTGGTCATGTTGAAGCGCAACATAGATAAAACATTTTTAGGTGTTTTGTTATTGTTCTGCTCAAGACTGAAATAAACAAGACAACAACTTCAAAGAATTCTATGACTAAGTGTGAAAAGCACATAAATTAGTAGAATCATTATGGCATTTGGGCAAAACAAACAGAATAATTTCCATGGCCATGAGGCAGGGTATACTTTTAGTAATTGTCAAAGACCAGTATCCTCACTTGGTGTATCCATGCAAAAAATAACAAACCAGTGAAAATTTGGGCTCAAATGGTCATCGAGGTTGAAAGAAAATAATGGGGAAAAAAACATCCTTGTTGCATAAAACTCTGTGCTTTCAGACCCCTGAGAAAAGCTTCATGCCTGAAGCCCTGAAGCCTTTCGTAGATTCAGATTTTCTGGTGGAAAAATACATCTTTCTCTACAACTACATTCTTCAAAGGGTGTCGTTTACAACAATGTATTATAGCACAACAGTTCTCCACTGCTCTACGAATTACGTTTTTATGGTCATTCATTTTTGGAATAATTACCAAAGGTACTATACTATCCCATTAACCACAAGAGAAACTAGAACAGCAGAAGCTGCCAAGGCGAGCTGCCGAACGCCCGATAGAGAAACAATGAATAATAGAAAAACAAAAATTTGATCAACTGATGTTCAAAGAGGTGGGGACAATTAACAAGTATGTAGTTGACCATTGCCTACTTGGTTTGACATGTGGGAAAGAGGCAAAAATGTAAACAAAAAGTGTTAATGTGGATGGCCGAACAGAAGCTGTTTAATTTCCAGAGGGTAATAATGTACCCTGAAAACTTTAACATTTTTAAACAATTTCCATTTGCACACTGTGGATTCAACCACATTTTGGCTGTAAGACAAATGAAATGCAATTGAGAGTGAAAACAATTATTTTTTTCACAACAAAATATCTAACACCATGAGGCAAAAACTTTAACAACAAGTCTCAATGCGGATGGCCGAACAGAAGCTGTTTAATTTCCAGAGGGTAATAATGAACCCTGAAAACTTTAACATATCTAAACAATAGAAAAACTTGACCACAATTTCCTTTTTCACCTAGTGAATCTATTCACACAAAAACAATTACATATCACAACAAATTATCTAAGGCAAAAACTTTAACAAAAAGTCCCAATGCGGACGGCCGGACGGACGGACGGACAGACGGACGGGGTACGGACGGACAAAATCGGTATTACATAGGCTCGCATTCTGCTAAAGCAGCTCGCCAAAAAGGAGGAAAGTGTTTTTTAAGTATTAGAAAAGTCATTGTTTAACCCAAGTGTATTTCACAGGTTAGCAAAACAAATTAGTCAAGTGCATTGGCATTTTCATGTTAACTTTACCATACAGATTGTACATAAATTTGATGCTAACCCTGTAATAAAGCAGACTTCTGCAGTACTGCAGAGGGCTGTAATTGGGCCCTGTGTATATTTCACTGTACATTAAAACAACTTCCACGATCAAGCATGATTGGCCCTTAGTAGGGAAACTTTATTGGGTACCAGGGCTGACCCACATACATGATATGATGTTTGTAGGCTCTAATAGAATTTTCAGGCTTTTTAATAGCAATTTGGCAAATTATTCTGAGGGCCAAAAATTGAAAAATCAAATTTAAGTAGGAAGAATATCAATTATCATGTCTGCATGAATGATGCACAAAGAAGGAAGGTAATCAAAGCATTAATTATCTTCTGAATACAAACAAAGTTTAACCCTGGAAAACGGTAGAACCAGCCTGCAATTTTCAACAGGCAATGTCTACCTTGTTTTGAACCAAACCGCCCACGTGAATAGGACTAGGCAAGACCTGAAACTATGACACCACACCTTTGGAATTCAAGGCACACCACAGCAATTTTAAAGGGCAACAACAATGCTGGTCGAGTACTGATTTCAAAGTTCTCAAATACAAGTTCAGTACCGTTGGATACAAAGCCAGATGAGGTAAAATGTTGTATAAAGATGAATATTTCTACCTAAAAGCACAACCGTTGACCAATCACGTTCCTTCCTTTGAACTCAGTGAGAGGGCTGTTTGAGCGGCTGACACGGATGCAAAGTCTCTTTAAAAGCTTACTTGAATAAGCAAAACAAAAAAACTGAAGGAGAAAACCGTACCGTAACGAATAATGAATAATAATTGTGAAGGTAGGTAAATACATTGTACATGTACCTGTAGAAGATGTTTTTTTCAACAACAGGTATTGTGATGGAACTTCCATGATAGATTTAATAGTTTCATGATTGCAAACTACATGTAATGTATGGGCCAAATTTCTTAAGGCTAATTGGTAGAGAAGCTTGGTTAACAAATTTATCTAGCTTTCAAGCATAAATAAGCAGAGTACCAGTCACAATCAATGTACAAGACATTTGGACCGGTAACCTGATGTTTTTCTGTACTTTACAAGTTTTTGTGCAAGTCCACATTGCAAGTTTTTGAGCCTGGCTGCAGACTGCATCCAATTGCAAACAGTTTACGCTGAGTTATTGCTCAATATCTTCTACTGTTCACACAAAGCATGTACTGTACATTACCAGGATACCAGTTGCAAAACAACTTTGTACATGTGATTGATATGGTATTTTGGCTGGTAAACCATATTTTGGTAAGCATAATTTTGCTGTGCTTAGCTACTTTGTTCGCTTCCTGTTGCACATGAATAACTTATCTGAACAGGTTTCCCCTTTAAGATTGGGTTAGTACACATTCAAGGTACAACCAGTGTAAACAAATATTTCTGTGGAGTCAAACACACTGTCAAAGAACTGGTTCAGCCACAAACCGCAGGTAAACATTGTGAGTAAATTCTATAAAGATTTTAAACTCGGGAAACATTTCTGAGAGTGGAAGTTTGCCCTTGTCAATTTCCGGCAAAAAACAAAGTGGTTTCACGGTGCATTGAGCTGCACATGGCACAGGTCTTTTAAAAGAAAAATTGTTCTCATATGATACAATTTCTTATTCTTTTTCCTGAGCGTACACACGTGTACTTTACATTTTTCCATTCTTGAGGAAAGCTGATAAGGCTTCAAGATGTTGCATAAATGCTTACTTTCTCACCATTTGTATCATGTATTATTGACAGAATGTCTAGTTGTAACAATATGGAAATAAACAAAGAAACAAACAAAACAAACAAACAAACTTTCAAAGTTGGGTATGGACAATTTTTACAATGCATTCGCGCAGACATTGTGTGACTGAATCCCTATTGCTTCATTTAGGTTCCATAATTGCTGGGTCGAGATGCCAAGGAACTTTCATGCAAGTGGAATTAAAAATTAACAGTCGATTGCCAATTTAAAAAAGATCTGGATCAAATGTTAAATACTGTACACTACAGACCTGTACTATTGTAGTTTCTGTTGAGAGCGAACCTGCAGTTTGTACACAACCTTGGCATGGCAGAAACAGATTCCAACCCCGCAAAAAGAATTGTATTGAACGTATTGTAATGTTGTTTTGTGATACATGTAGTTCCAAGGTAATAATATTTATTTGGCTCAAAAATTTAATTTGTCCACGGCACAGTTTCCTCTGCTTTGTAACTCTGGCTTGTCTGCTTGAAGTTGTGCCTTGATGGCGATTATACTGGTACGCTTGAATTATATCGGGGGGGGGGGGAGGGGGGAGAAAAATAAACACATTCTTAACATTATGTGATTACTTACCAAATGCCAGCACCAACACACATAAGCTGCTCCAGTCATGCATTGTGAAATGTTCAGTTAAAAATTCCTCAGCGACAACAACATCAATGGTCGAGACGCACCAGCGGTTGCACTCCCTTTTCACCGGATGGCCAACTTCCGTCCGTTGTCAATTTCTACTTCTTGCTCCACTGGCAGAAGAGACCCTACCCAATCATGCAGAGAAAACTTCTGACAAAGAGGCCACTACTAAAGTCTCCTCACCAAAAAAGTATTTGCTATTCAAATTGTCTTCCTTTGTTGAGTTATATCTTTTATGTTCCAACTATTCAAGTAGACTCCCTTGTAGTTAAGAAAAAAAAACCTGCAAAGGGTAGATGGTCCGTGAGTGACCTATGGTACCTGTAGCCAGGGTTCACTCGACCAGTGCCCTTTTCCTGAGCGCTTAAACCTGCTTTGACGTCTACCTCAACTGCCTAACCGCAAGGGCTGTGTATGAATAAAAAAAATAGCAATTGACAAAATGAAGATTACAACAATGTAAACCACGTCTGAGAGGTATCCTGTTGTGTTTTAAAAAAAGAACAAGTCTAGTTTAAAGGTGAGATAAAGCTTTATAGCAATAAATCCGTCAATTACACAAACCCTCAAAATAAGCACACTACAAACGGTCCAACTCCTCCATTTGCCAAAGTGAAGGGTTTAGAAGGACTGTGGCTGGTAGGCCCAAACAACAAGTGATTATCACAGTGTCAGGCATACCAATCTTAATCCCAGTCCAAATAATTTGGAGTGGAGTGACATATAGGAGAAGAGGATTGGAGGATTTATGCCACACGCTAGCCAAAATGCCTATAAATAAGGGAAAAGGTAACTAAATTCATTGAAAAGGAGAATTTTTCACTTTTCTTTAACAAAAAACTGAACATTTTCACAAAAACAATATGAGAATACATCATATCAGTTTTTTTGAAAAAGTTGACTTTTTATAATTTTATTCCTAAACTCCTGTTGTGAGCTTTCCAATAAACAATCAGGTTTGCTTTAGTAGTTAGTTAACACATGGAGCAATAAACTAGTTTATTGCTCCATGGTTAACATGAACAGATAGGGTTTTCAATAAATTGAATTCCATACAAAAAAAAAACCTGTATGAAACGAGTCAGGTTCAATTTCAATTAAATGGTATTTTGACTAATTACCCATTTTTGCTTGGCCATTTTTTGAAAGCCTAAAATGTTTTTCCTTCTTTTAAAACAGCTTTATGGAATTAACACCAAGATGTCCATTTTCATAAAGCTGTTAATAATTATGCAAAACAAATTTGCTTGGCAAAGAAATCATGCTTAGCAGAAACTGATTACCAGCCAAATGACCATGGCCCAATTTCATAAAGCATGAAAGCACAAAAACTTTCTCTAAGCACAAACATCTCTTGCTTACAAAAATAGGTTACCGGCCAGAATACCATTCAGTTACCATTGCTGGGACTGGTACCCCACTCATTTCTTGCTTAGCAAAGAATTTTCTGCTTTCAGCTTTATGAAATTGGGCCCATGTCAGTGTTCGTGACTGGTTTCCTCCAAGAAAAATTTTCAAAGCACCAGCTTGATCATGACATATTTATGAAATTGGACCTAAATGGTTACTAAGTGGTAACTAATCTTAGACTTCTTCAAGTACGTCAGTAGGTGCGGATGGAGGGTTACGATTATCGCAACTATATGTGCGTCAGCTGAAACAACCCTCGCATATTTCAGTACTGTCAATCATTGCAACTTCTGTACTTGAATAATGCTTTTTCTTTTTCCTAGTTTTTTCACCCTGATTTTAAAATACGAACAATTATTTCACATTCCTTTCCCCATTCTACCCATGGTGAAATTATAAAATAATCATGCCATGCTAGAAGATGCAGGATAGGATAACAGCCTAAAAGTGGTTGCAATTGCAGCCTTTTTCTGAGCACTTTCTTTTCACTTTTCACTTCAGCAAGCCAAGAAGAAACTCCTGCCGAAATTCTTCTTTTCTACTTAGACTAGCGAGAAGGTGCGGTCAAAACTTACAACACACGTTTGTTTGTGGCCAACTGTGTCACTGTAGTGTCACTTATCAATGAATTTTCACCCGAAACGTGGTCTTGCTGACAGGTCATTAATACTTTAAATTTATGGCAACTGTTTTCTTTGACCCTTAATTTTTACACACCAGCCATCGCTGCCCAAACATACCGAGACCACAGCCAGATCACCGGGCGCTTTGGGACACACCACCACGGATAACGCGGTAAATGTGACAACAAGCTATCGTCAAAAATGGAATTTAGGAGTACCATTTTTTAGTGGCATTCTTATCCAAAAACTACGGCTCAATTTGTGTAAATAAACATAACAATTCTTACCAACTACAGCTGCAAACGACTGAGCTCCTGTCAGCAAACCTGGCATTATCAATTCCCCTGAAAAAACGGCGGATTAATGTGGAGAGAAAATAACTCTCGGGCGAATTTCTCTCGACCACACAGCTATCGCACACACACGCCCGTGTCATAAAAGACGGGCTATTGATCCTTTATAACCTGGAATACAGCCTTTGGTGGTGGGTGCTTCAACAGAGTGCCGTGCCTTTTGTATAATATTGTATTCAAAGCGACTGTTCCCCAAGCTAGCACCTTTCATGGGAGAAAAATACCGGAAGTAATGAAAAAAGACTGTACCAAACTTTCGTAGGGGTGAACTTCAGAGTGTCCGAAAGTTTGTTCTCAAAATTACTTTAACCGAGCAATAGAGGGGGCTATGTGAAACGGGGAGCACGGATCAACAGAAAAGGGTTAGCAACCAATGCTAATGCTAAATATTTAAAAATACTCAAAAACATTTAAAGTATCTCGGCATCTTGAAAACCAATCAAAAATATATTTCCAGACAAGTAAACTTCAGATTTCTTTTCAGTTTTTGGCAGGGCAGCCGTTTGGAATTTTTGCTAATTACCCCAGAAAAAAACACCCCTAAAAAAAATATAATGTGCTTTTTGACTAGCGCAAGCGGCTTCTATAGTCTGTTTTCGTGCGTGACATGGGGGTGCGCGTTCGCCTAGAAAAAAGGCTAGATTTCTGAGGCACTCCTCCAATTCCCAAGCTAAATAGGACCATCTTTAAAGCCTAAATTTAACAACAAATTCTCCTCAAAAGTTGAAACACAGAACCTCAATGCAGGTTGTGATAGATTTTTATGCACTCAATCTATTAATTGCATGACCCCAATTTCAAAAGTAACTGTGGGTTTATAAATTATGATAATCAGCTTGGCGCATGAGTTTTGGCCTGTTTAGTGTGGTGCACCCAGAATACTGTGAGGATGTTGACTTTGTTCTTTACGAGTGTTTTATTTTGTACTTTGCCCCCCCCCCCACCACCACCCGGGAAGAATTTATTTTTCATCCCCCTCCAAACTCCAACGCTATTTACTGTGTGCCCCATCCCACTGCGTTTTTCTATTGTGGCACATTAGGGGGCCTATAAGTGGTTTCTTCCCTGCCTCTCACCTCGATGGACGGATCCAATTTCGAATTCCACTTCGGACCACCGGAGCCTTAAAGAGACTTGGGTTTTGCTGTCCCTACCATTTTTCCATACGAGTTTTCCCTCCCACATCCAAAAAAAAATTCATTTTTTTGCCGTCATCTCTTCGTACGTGTCTTCAGATCCACGGGTTACATCAGTGTGCAAGGCACTTTTTAGGATTCATTGGTTTTATTACCCAACAGGGGAAAATGATATTGATAAAATCATTGGCAAAAATAAAGTGTGCACCAATTTGTCTAGGGGGTCACTTCTGGCCAATTAAAACTGAAATCTGTTTGCATTAGCCTTAAAATAAGCCCTCTTTAAGTGTTCTTGTTATGCCGTTTACTATTTTTTTTAATTAATAAGACAATCCAACGTAGAGGCAAAAACTAACTTACACAGTCTACGAGCAAAACAAATAGTTAAACATAGAAATCACTAAATAAAAGCTTACAATGTAACTTTAAATTATGGTAATTTTTCAGATTTTAAATGGGGGGGGGGGCACGGACATCAAAGGGCGGGGACGCGTCCTTATTTACGCTACGCGTACAAAATGCAATAGATGATTGTAGTGAATGACCAGTCCTTTTATACCATGCCCATGCCCAGCATGGGGCAGAAGGATACCTTCTCTCTTGTACAGAAGTAGGCCTACCCCCCTAAAATCCTCCAAATAATTCCTGAGATTTCCAAGCACACAATGAAGAAAAAATAAGGGGGGGTTCCACTATGTCCCATTCACTGAAGGGTACATTAAATATACCCCTAGGAGGGCGGGGGGGGAGGGGTTCTGAGAAGAACCCCCCCCCCCAGGTACAAGTTTAACTGCTTCATATTTTGGCCGGAAAACAAATAATTCCTCATCTTACGGGAAGCATATTATCTCCTTTTTCACCAACTCGGAGACTGAAATTTTCAGTTGCTCATAAAATCTTCCGTTGCATTAATTGGCTTATCAAGTGGGCAATTGAGCAATTTTAAATTCAAAACAACGTTGCTTTAGGCCTATAAGCATTGAAAGTTCTTGCATAAAAATTAAAATTAAATACAATGTACATAGCACGTGACTGGTTCTGCATCTGCATCTGCCGAATTGCAAGTAAATTAACAACAACCTGTTTAAAGGCATGCACTGAACATGTTTAGAAATTGTCAAAGATCAGTGTTCTCACTTGGTGTATCCCAACATAATATGCATAAAAGAACAAGCCTGTGAAAATTTGGGCTCAATTGGTCATCGAAGTTGCAAGAAAATGATGAAAGAAAAAACACCCTTGTTGTGTGCTTTCAGATAGGAATAAAAACTTCTTGCAAGAAGTTTTTATTATTTTAGTGAGACATTACCTCTTTCTCAAAAACTACGTTACTCCAGAGGGAGTCGTTTCCTACAATGTTTTATACTATCAACAGCTCTCCGTTGCTTGTTACCAAGTAAGTTTTTATGCTGATATTTGTTTTGAGTCATTACCAAACGTGTACGATACCTTTAAGCAACATTTTTCTGTAAGCGTGTGCTTAGGCTTAGATTATGAAATTGGGCCCAAACCTTGCGCGTGCTCAAACGTGTTATGAGAACCTTGGTTCCGGCGTAGGCCTATTTTTTTTTTTTTACATGTGACGGAAATAAAATAGCGCACTTTAATTAAAACTCTCTGATGGCCTACCGGTCAGCAGCCACTAGACCGAAAACACATTTTAGTTTATTACTCGTTCAGTTTTTAGCAAAAATAGGTGAAACCCTTTTAGTTCTATCCTCGGAACAAAATAATTGTAATATTGTCGTTTTTACCTTTTCATTTGTTTACCAGTCCCTTAAGGGACTCCGTACAAATTCCGCTCTAGTCAATTTCTTTGTTCAACCCAAAGTTTACGCAATCAGTTTCCTCTGTGGTTTATTACGTAATCTAACTATGAGAAATGTTAAAACAAGATGAGAATAAATTAAAAGCTATTTTCGAGCCAAGTAGGCCTCTCAAAGCGCCTTACACTATTTCATGTTTTTCGAATCGTAAGCATTCCTGAAACCCTTCTTAACTCCTTTGGAGTATGCAGCACCGGCAAATGGTCGAAGACCCAATTTTATAGAGCTGCTTAAGCACAAAAAGTAGCTATAAACACAACAAAGTTATGCTTCTTAGAAAAACAATTACCAAAATGCTGTGTCACAATGTACAATCCGTGACTGGTATCCTGCTTATCTTTGCTTAGTCGAAAATGTTAAGCACTGTTTTTCTGCTTAACAGCCTCCATGAAATTGGGTCCAGGTTGCTAATCATTCACATCAACAATATCTACCCCCAGGGTAGCCATTTTCTTCTAGGTGACGAGAGACATTAGAGGGGCTCCAAGGTAAAATTTAGTTTTATGATGAACTCATCTTCCAATAGGAGTCCTTATTAAAATGGGTAAAAAGTTTCTCTAACCTCATGTTGAAATGGTTGATACTCTTTCAGGGCGAAATTTGAAACATGGTGTCATCTGGCATGAAAAACAAATAGGTCTGTACATTCCATACATTCAATGCAGTTTTTATTGGATATCATCAGAATTCGGAAATGAACCGAAGATTATCAAAAACGTACATACCATAATATTATTTGAAACGAGACGTCATCGAACGTCTTTTGTTTTTGAAGAAAAGAATTGCACTTGAAGGGTATCAAACACAGTGGCATTTTACACTTATACGTTAGGTACTTTTGCCCCGTTTTCATAAGGACTCTATCTATTGAACAATGAGTGAATCACAAAACTGAATTTGACATTGGAGCCCCTCCTTAAGCGTCTCTCTTAATATTGGTACGTGGCGACCGGGATTCGAACCCACATTCCGTTGACTCAACTAACGAACATCACTGTAATGGTTTTAAACATTATAGTAGTAGTATTATCCTGATCGCTTTATGATAAGGTGGTATCGATTAAGTGGTATCGATCCTGCAGAGTCCGCACTTGTTAACAGTAATTACGGAGTCCATTTAAAATCTAACATACTTGTGTATCGAATAACTCCGTCACAAAAATCACACCAACATTGTCCATCAAAGAACCTATAAAAACGAATTTTAACTTCCTGTCCCAAAACTTCACGGTCCTTTTCGTTCTAAGAAGCAAGCACAGTCTGAGAGTTGATGTGTCAACTTTTCTGTGCATCGCCTGATTTCACAAAATCCATTTTGCGAAAGTCAAGAAATTCCTTCAAAATGGTATACGTGGTGACATCTGTATTGAGGTTGTGAATGCTGATGATATATTGAGTTAGGGTCCAAATCTGCCGTCAGAGTTAGCCTCCATACAGGTGGTGATCAGGGAATACTCGCAGACCACGTAGTTAATATTGGCGCAATCAATGTCATTCCAAAGACCTCCGTTTTGCCCTCGTCTCATCTCTGCGCAATTCTCAGCAACGGTGAGATTATTGGGCTCGTTTGGTGCCCAATTGAAATAGCTACAACTTTGGCCTATCTCACCCGGTTTTTCCCATGTATTTTCATGCTGCTTGTCGGTACATCCAATCCAAAGATGACTATGATTGAAGGTAGAATCAAACAAGTTCCAGACGACCCGTTGTTCATCAAGGGAATCAATGACTACTAAGCCACCACCCATGTCTGAACAGACTTGGACCGTGCATCTTCCCAAGACATCTTGGTATCAAGCAATTCGTAGTGAGATCCAGAAAACCACATATGGACACTCTTTGACATGTCGGTGTCAAAACACGCAGCAAATACGAGAGTGAAGTTAAGCCAAACCAGCTTCATAGTGACTTTTAGGTTTCAAACCCTACTCAAGCGATCTCCTAAAACACAACCTCTGACAAGTTGTTCACTGGTGGCGAAAAAGAAAAACCTTCTGTGGTACCTGCAACGTGCAGCAGTTTTGTGTTTGTTGACAAACGCATTGCGTACGCAAGGCTGGACGTAATGAAAATGATTGGCTGGTATAAATTTCCCAACCGACAATTAAGAACACGGCAAGCATGCTTCACTTCGCAAGCTGTTAAGGTTCAATTTGCTAGAAAGAGTTATGTCAAATTTTTTAATTTAGAACGTAATAGGCCTACAGAATTGCGCTATGAAATAGTCAGTGAAATATTTATGCTTATTATAATGAGAGAGGTACCGGTAGTGTCTGTGCCAAATCCAACCTCTCTCCTGTGGATTATATTTCAACGAATAATTGATGCAGCAAATAAACAATTATTTATACAAGAAAGCGTGTCTTCTTGGTACTTCTTATGCTTTAAAGTCAGCCCACGATTAGTCAGTGCTACTAGTACTACACTATGTATGTAAAAAATAATATGTTTGCCTATACATGTAAATTATTACATAATTTTTGTAGAATAATTTGAAACAAAACTTCCAACTTCCACAAGTACAACCATCTTTAAACCAGCCTAGGGCATGTATACCTTAAACCTGGGGGGGGGGGGGCGGTAAAATCTGAAGGGGTAAAGTATACAAGTACCTCCTGCGATCATGAAATTGAGGACCATCCAAACATCATGCGGGATAAAGTCTGGCGTGACGTTGTGAATTGCATCTCGTTTACGCTTGAAAGCAAGGTCAATAATATGTACGTACCACAAAAAATCCCATTTAATTTTTATGAAGCAACGTCGCTGAGAGAAATTTTAAATGCCTGGGCTGAGTTCCGTTTGAACTTAAAAATGGGATATAGGCCTAATATAGAAAAAAAAGTGATTTGTTAACCCAAATTTGTAAAAATAACCTTAATGCCCTCTTGTGGCAGTTTTTTAATTATGTTTTGCATTATGGAGCAGGTTCGGGTCCTAACACTTAAGGCCGTGTCCAAATTGGCGGCTACGTCATTCATGTCATCATGTCTTCACGTCATCATGCGTTGAAGTATAGGACGTCCTTAGCAACACCATTAGCAACAGTCGTATAGCCGCTGTAGCCGCCAATTCGGATACGGCCTTAGTCTCAAATTGCAGTTTGAATCACGCATGCGTGGTCTGTGTTCACTCAAACGCGTCTAGTCGATTGGCTGGTCGAAATCCAGTTAGTAATTTTTGGTAACAAAT
This sequence comes from Plazaster borealis, assembly GCA_021014325.1. Lineage (NCBI taxonomy): Eukaryota > Metazoa > Echinodermata > Asteroidea > Forcipulatida > Labidiasteridae > Plazaster > Plazaster borealis. The sequence continues at coordinate 32,380,330 of CM037474.1, read as the reverse complement.
CATATTTATTCTATCTCATTTTTAAGGTTCTCATTTTGAGGGCACTATAATTAGTCATACAATTTCACTGACAAAACAAAATCAAAATGTCCGCCCGCTTTGGTGGCCATATTGAGTTCCCATAATGCATTTTAGATTGACACGTGATACTTTACACTCACTAAAAAGGAAATAATTAAAAACAAATAAATGAGTACATGCCCACGCGTGCTGGGGAAAACAATGCTGCAAGATTGATCGCCCCTGGGAACGAGGTTGACTTAATGCCTCCTTTGACTGATTAAATTACCCAATATATTTGCATACAATAAAGTCACACTTCCAGGGGTTATGACTGAGCAAGGCATTCTCGGGGAAAATGGCGCGGCGAGATCGTACACCTCTGGAGACAAAGTTGGCTTTACCGTTAAGTGAGCAAAATTGTCAGGGAGGATTAAAGGCATCGTACACGTTTGTTAATTAATTTTTGTTGAGCCTATTGTTTGTTTCAAACCTATATAGTTGTATACATATACACCATAAAACTAACCTGTGAAAATTTCATTTCCAAAGGTGGTAGCGTTTTTGAGATATTTCCGAAAATCTGGAGCGGTTATGTCCACGCAGGAAGAATAATCTGCATTGGAATACACACTCTGTGAGAAGCGTTACGCGTAACGCTCCTCAGATTCAAATGTTTTGGGGGATAAAAAGTGATATGTTTTTCCATAACCGCAACTTCGAATTGAAAAGTTTCCAAAATGCATTATACTATCCAAAGCTGTTGTACTTTCTATACAAGTAAGTTTTTATTGCCATTTTAATTATCAAAGTCATTACCAAACGTGTACGATGCCTTTAAGAACGCGAATTACCATATCTTAGTTTTTAGAAATTCGTTTTGGCGAAATTAATTATCGCGGCATTGTCTTATTTTCAGAAAGTCGTCTTATGTGCACTTTAACATCTCAGTTCCGAGTCAGAATTGACGCTATCTAAGTCTCGTGGGACCTATGTACTTGGGTACCGATGGTCAGCTCTCTATTGTTCAGTTTCGACAGTTGATCCCACACTGAAGGTGCGAGTAACTGTTGCGTGGTTGCGTCGACCGCCGAAGACTTGTCGGAGTCCGTTGCGGAATTGACGGTACTTGAACGCATAGATGACGGGGTTGACGCAAGAATTGGTCGCCACCAATGATAACGAGAGAAGGTAAAACCACTCGTAGAGTGTGAAATTCCATCCAAGGTTAAACATGAAGAAGATGACCTGGTTGGATGTCCAGCAGATCACGAACGTGATGAAAACGATCAGGAGCATCTTGAAGGTGTTGCGTCTGGCCCGAAGGAGGGACTCGGCCATGTCTGGTGCGTTTGCTCCGTTGGGAAGATGTGCGGCTGGTGCCGGGCCGACACGGGCCGCTCCCCGCTTCATCTCCACACTGATGCGAATGTAAGCAAACAGCATCACTCCCACCGGTATGATATATTGCATGAATGCCGTGAGAATCCCCAAAGCCCGGGACCCTGGGATCACAGTTGCTACACAAAAGCCGTTTTCTTCTTTGAAGATGAAGAGTAGATATGACTTCAGTGTGGCCGAAACGACCCAACACATCGCCATGGCTATACCGATTTTGAGGCGAGGCCGAGTGGCAAATAGCACATGGTACTTAAACGGGTGCACGATGGCCAAATACCGCTCCAATGTGAGTACCAAAAGGTTGAACGTAGACAACACGAAGAAGAAGAAAAGAATAACTAAAGAAGACCAGACATGACAGATAAACCATCCGAGAGCGTTGCTTGGGATGGGGTCAGGCAACTTGATTTCACTACTCAAAAGAATCATCGTAGAACCAAAGAAATCAATCACTGCCTGGTGGAAGATGAAAACGTTCGTACGAGTTTGCATGGCTGGAATTTTACAGATGATAAAACATACGAGACAATTGCCTAACATCCCGCAAATCCCAACAAAATCTTGGTAGATACGGAAAAGAAGTATATATTCCATGCTTCTATAAAACTAGTAGTGTGATAACACAAATCTCTGCAAACAGCTCCTCATTGCCAAGGTGTGCTCCTCCTCAATCGGTCTTGTGAATCGATGTGAGCTGCAGAGTGAAACGCTCTGCGTTGTGTGACCAGTGACTTTGTATCCACCCGAAATCAGTAAATTGCATGGATTATTGTACTCAGATGTCCACAAAACCAGAGACACTTTACAGATGTAATAGTTAAGTGCAATAAAGAAGCCCCTAAAGGCACAGGTTAAAAGCCGTCGTTCCCTCGAAATGTTATTACGAAATATTTGTTTAATCTGTTATGTTTTTGTACCTTGGTACGTTGGTAGAAGAAAAAACAAAAAAAACAAAAACAACAACACCCCAACAAACAAACACCTCGAATAACAAACAAACAAAAAAGATTGAAGGACGGCTAAAGAAGAAAGAAAATTGACAAGCATTCGGTGCGAAAATTGCAAATATTGTTACAGTTCATTGGCATCAATTAAGAAGTACATTATCAAAGTTATGTATAATCCAATCGTTTCTACAATCGGTCTACATATGCTGATGGTGGTGGTGGAGTGGGGTGGGGGGAGGCAGGCAGCTATAGGTCTAACCTCTTCCTTCGGTCCGTTTCCAACACCAACTGCCACCAAAAACCTTCTGGTAGGGGTTCGTTTTTTGCTTAGTAATTTGTTCACTGGTTGGAAAATGATTGATGAATGTTCAAAAAAAAAATTATAGGCTATTAATGAAAAATAAAACTCAACACATCTTTCGGGCAAAAAGGATACTAAGTAACAATAACCAACATCAAGGGCGGGAAATGACAGAAGTTTTCTTTGTTGTAATATTATTTTGGGGGCATAGGGATATTAGCATTTACCTACATTTTATTTAACAATTTATTTTTAACATTTAACTTTTAAAACATATAAAATTGTTGAGCAGAAATACATGTGCGATTCTTTGCACGTGTTCTAACTATAAACTTGCTTTTTATGAACGTCAACGACCACCCCAACTTGTTCACTAAACGAGTGACCGTGTATGTTTTCAGTGCATTTTCTGGCAGGCAAGATACTACACAATATTTGTACCATCACTAGATATAGATACAAGAATCGCAAGACGTTAAACAATTGACAGGTTATGCGATGTGCTAATTTTCTTCATATCAAACGTGATATCGTACCCGGTACGTAATTTTCATACAATATTAAAGGCATAGTAGGCCTACACGTTTGGTAATTACTCAAAATATATATCAGCATAAAAACTGACTTGGTAACGAGCAACAGAGAGCTGTTGATAGTATAAAACATTGTGAGAAACGACTCCCTCTGAAGTAACGTAGTTTTAGAGAAAGAGGGAATTCTTGCAAGAAGTTTTTATTCCTATCTGAAAGCACACAAATTTGTACAACAAGGGTGTTTTTTCATTGGTCATTTTTTTGCAACTTCAATGACCAATTGAGCCCAAATTTTCACAGGCTTGTTATTTTATGCATATGTTGGGATACACCAAGTGAGAACACTGGTCTTTGACAATTACCAAACGTGTACGATGCCTTTAAGCTAAGTTTACGTTTTCTTGCATTGACCTGTGTATAAATCATGCCTGCAGGAAGTCCAGGGTCCGATTTCTCAAAGAGCTAAGGTTAATCTCAAGTGCAATTCCATCTTTATTGCTAAGCAAAGTGTGATGTCACAATACAAATCACTACAGCAATATTGACAACTCATCTTAAGATGAATCGTAGTGCTTTGTGAAATTGAGGCCATCCAGGCTCTGTGTGCGGCTCGTGATGTCGCAAGTTACATTGGCTACACAAGTACAGCCACACATGCTTGCATTACAGTTTAATTTGTATACACTGCACAATTTGGGGTGTTAAAATTGACACCATGGGTGTTGTCACATAAGCATACCAAAAAGAGTCAAATAAACATCATTATCTGGCGAGTTCACCAAAAGGAAAACATTCTGAGACCCCTGGCAAGTTGACATTTTGAGGGCCAAAATGCCGATTTTGCAATTTCTAAAAACATGCTCTAATGCATGTTCTAAAAATAGCATAAGAGTGAAATTTATTGCAATTTTGTTTTCTCTCAAGTAAAACCAAGGATGGTACTTTGTAGTGATATAAAAGGTTTTATGAAATAATTTTGCATTTTTGGTGGGGTGGACTTATAAATATCAGCAAAAAAACAGATTTTCAGACCCCAAAATAGGCCTAAACTGCCCAAAACACAAAAGGAGCCGTTACCATGGCAACGGTATAAATAATGATTTGAAAGGTAAATTTAGTTTACTTGTACCCCAAAGCCCTTCCACCCACAAAGTATAAAAACAAATTGATTTTTTGACCGTGGACACAATGTCAAGTATTTACGCGGAATGACTCTTAAGTTGTACAAGAGGAATTCATATGCCGATACCTAGTCTACTCCGCGGTATAGCGGGACAGTTCTTATAAGAAAAACCTTTACACAGCAAAGTAGATCATAAAGTAAATACAATAACATGGTGCCCGTGACCGTAAACATAACTTATGCCTATTAAAAGGCATCGTACACGTTTGGTAATTGTCAAAGACCAGTGTTCTCATTTGGTGTATCCCAACATATGCATAAAATAACAAGCCTGTGAAAATTTGGGCTCAATTGGTCATTGAAGTTGCAAGAAAATGATGAAAGAAAAAACACCCTTGTTGTACAAATTTGTGTGCTTTCAGATAGGAATAAAAACTTCTTGCAAGAAGTTTTATTATTTTAGTGAGAAATTACCTCTTTCTCAAAACTACGTTACTTCAGAGGGAGTCGTTTCTCACAATTTTTTATACTATCAACACCTCTCTGTTGCTCGTTACCAAGTCAGTTTTTATGCTAATATATATTTTGAGTAATTACCAAACGTGTACGATGCCTTTAAATACAGTTAAAACTTTTGACAAACATATACCGTGTGCGCTTTTTTCTGCAAAGAAAACAAACAACAGAAGACAACACAGACCGCACATCGTTAATGTCAAAGAAGTGACCTGTCAAATGACTGTACCGAAAAATGGCAAAAGTTAGAATTAATAATAACAAACACGGTAGTGTTTAATCTATCTTGTTTGAAGACACATCTTTTTGATTTAAACTTGTGTACTTCCCTGGACTACTCCTGGTCAAGATGTTTTTATTGTCCGAAGATTTAAAATAAATAAATAAATAATAAATAAATAAACATGCAGAAAGGCTCCAGGAAGTCGCTGGGTACCAGCTAAAAAGGCCGTGACGGACGTCTGGTTCAAACGCTGCATAACACCACGATATTTCAGCGACTACCATTTTGCGGTCACGGTTACAATCTTTAACAACAGATTATTTCAACCGCAGTCAAACTACAATTTTTCATGAAAGTGTTTTGGTTAGGCCTATGTAACATCACCACACAACCTCATACAAGCTTTGTAATAGTGTAGATATATTTACTTTTTTAATATCAAAATTAAACTCATCACCAATGTAAATAGGCCTAAGAGGTCTAATTTACACTTCCTCTATGATCGAACCATAACAAAACCCAGGCTTTAAAATAATAAACATATAGCGTGGTCCCTTCCAAGAAGCAGGGTCGCGTTTCTTTTATTAGCATTATGTAGCCAGGAACCTGACGTGGTTAGAATGCCACGTCCTTGGCGGTAACCTTTTCACTTAATCAACCATTCCTACCTCCATGAATCAACTAAGATACCATTTTTGGCAACAATAGGTGGTAGTTATGCACAGTACTTTGCCCCTAGACATTGCATGCATATACTCAGCCACTACAATACCAACAGTAGCCTTACTAACTGAATATGAATTCCATGGTAGCACTATACACAAGACGGGTATAAATTTCTCAACAGACAATAAAGAGCACGGCAAGCCAACCTCGTCCCCATGGTTTACTTTATTTCCAACCATGTTTACAATAGTAAACCCTGGGAGGGAAACTCCTTACTTGGACCCCGATTGGACAATGACTGACAAAAGTGTATTAAGTGTTCACCCTGTTCACAGCCAGACTATTCTAATTTGCATACGTATCCAAGATTTTTGGATATGCAAATGATCCAATACCAGGGTGAGAGAGCGGTCCACCTCGTACACCTCGTACTGCTCGACACACCCTGGAGGACGAGGTTGCACGGCAAGCATGCTTCACTTCGCAAGCTGTTAAGGTTCAATTGCTAGAAAGAGTTGTGTCTAATTTTTAATTTAGTTCCTAATAGGCCTACTGAATTGCGCTATGAAATAGTCGGTGAAATATTTATGCTTATTATAATGAGAGAGGTACCGGTGATGTCTTTGCCAAATCCAACCTCTCTCCTGTGGATTATATTTCAACGAATAATTAATGCAGCAATTAAACAAATATTGGTACTTCTCATGAATTAAAGTCATCCTACGATTAGGCAGTGCTACTAGTACAACTATGGCGAGACGTTGTGAATTGCATCTCGTTTACGCTTGAAAGCAAGGTCAATAATATGTACGTACTCCAAGGTATATATAAGCCTTTATAAAAAAATCCCATTTATTTTTTATGAAGCAACGTCGCTCGCTAAGAGAAATTTTAAATGCCTGGGCTGAGACAAACAGTTCCGTTTGAACTTAAAAATGGGAAATAGGCCTATAGAACAAAATATGATTTGTTAACCCAAATTTGAAAAATTACCCTTAAAGGCCTTGTACACTATTGGTAAGATCGAAAAACACAATGTTCACAGATTCACACATAACTTACATGATTTAAAGTAAGTAATGGTAGAAAGGGTTCCTTAAAATATTTCCGCCTAAAATGCTCTCGTTTCTGAGAAATGAGTAAAACAATAGTTTTTATCACGCGCGATAATTTGAAAAAAACAGAAAACACATAAGGTCTCTTTTAACTATTTTCTCGTGACCTCGATGACCAATTAAGCTCAAACTTTCACAGGTTTGTTAGTTCATGCATATGTTGAATCACAACAAATGTGGACACTGATTTTGAGCTGTTACCAAAAGTGTACAATACCTTTAATGCCCTCTTGTGGCAGTTTTTTAATAATTCTTTTGCATTATGGAGCAGGCTCAGGCCCTAACATTTAGGCCGTGTCCGAATTGGCGGCTACAGCTACGGCTACGGCTAAATTTTCACGTCATCATGCGTTGAAGTATAGGACGTCCTTAGCAAGACCATTAGCAACAGTCGTATAGCCGCTGTAGCCGCCAATTCGGATACGGCCTTAGTCTCAAATTGCAGTTTGAATCACGCATGCGTGGTCTGTGTTCACTCAAACGCGTCTAGTCGATTGGCTGGTCAAAATCTAGTTAGTAATTTTTGGTAACAAATCATATTTATTCTATACTTCTCATTTTTAAGGTTCTCATTTTGAGGGCACTGCTTGTCATACAATTTCACTGACAAAACAAAATCAAAATGTCCGCCCGGTTTGGTGGCCATATTGAATCCCCATAATGCATTTTAGATCTACACGTGATGCTTTACACTTACTAAAAAGGAAATAATTAAAAACAAATACATGAATAAATGCCCTATGATAAATATAGTTTCACAGTATAGAAAATATATACATATACAGCTCATCAGTGTAAAAACATGTCTACCAAAGTAAAATTGAAAGGTTGTCATGGTAACAGTAGACCTAATTTTCAATTTGTTTTAAGGATTATGCCTATTTCTACCCTGATTGGTATTTTAGAAAAGGTCGCGATTTCGGATGGATACCAGCCTCTCGTCACACGCGTGCTGGGGAAAACAATGCTGCGAGATTGATCACCCCTGGGAACGAGGTTGACTTGATGCCTCCTTTGACTAATTAAATTATCCAAAATATTTGCATACAACAAAGTCACACTTCCAGGGGTTAAGATCGAGCAAGGCATTCTCGGGGAAAATGGCGCGGCGAGATCGTACACCTCCTGAGACAAGGTTGGCTTTACCGTTAAGTGAGCAAACATGTAGGGAGGATTAAAGGCATCGTACACGTTTGTTAATTGGAGCCTATACGCCTTTCTTAATATTTATGCATTACGTCATCAATGTAATCCAAAACGAGGCTACAGGCGCAGCGCAAAAATGGTGATCAAAGATTTCGCGTCTTTGATTGGTCAATGAAAACTGAGGCGGGGTTTACTGGATCGGTGTATTGATGGCACTGCGTCGGTAGCCTCGTTTTGGATTACAATGGCGTCATGCATAAATATTAAGAAAGGCGTATTGTTGTTTCAAACCTATTTAGTTGTATATATATATACCATAAAACTAACCTGTGAAAATTTCATTTCCAAAGGTGGTAGCGTTTTTGAGATATTTCCGAAAATCTGGAGCGGTTATGTCCACGCAGGAAGAATAATCTGCATTGGAATACACACTCTGAGAAGCGTTACGCGTAACGCTTCTCAGATTCAAATGTTTTGGGGATAAAAAGTGATGTTTTTCCATAACCGCAAGTGAAAAGTTTCCCAAAATGCATTATACTATCCAAAGCTGTTGTATATACTTTCTATACAAGTAAGTTTTTATTGCCATTTTAATTATCAAAGTCATTACCAAACGTGTACGATGCCTTAAAAAAGCGAATTACCATCTTAGTTTTTAGAAATTCGTTTTGGCGAAATCAATTATCGCGGCATTGTCTTATTTTCAGAAAGTCGTCTTATGTGCACTTTAACATCTCAGTTCCGAGTCAGAATTGACACTGATCTAAGTCCCGTGGGACCTATAGCCTAAACGTGTACTTGGGTACCGATGGTCAGCTCTCTATTGTTCAGTTTCGACAGTTGATCCCACACTGAAGGTGCGAGTAACTGTTGCGTGGTTGCGTCGACCGCCGAAGACTTGTCGGAGTCCGTTGCGGAATTGACGGTACTTGAACGCATAGATGACGGGGTTGACGCAAGAATTGGTCGCCACCAATGATAACGAGAGAAGGTAAAACCACTCGTTGAATGTGATCTCCCATCCAAGGTTAAACATGAAGAAGATGACCTGGTTGGGTGTCCAGCAGATCACGAACGTGATGAAAACGATCAGGAGCATCTTGAAGGTGTTGCGTCTGGCCCGAAGGAGGGACTCGGCCATGTCTGGTGCGTTTGCTCCGTTGGGAAGATGTGCGGCTGGTGCCGGGCCGACACGGGCCGCTCCCCGCTTCATCTCCACACTGATGCGAATGTAAGCAAACAGCATCACTCCCACTGGTATAATATACTGCATGAATGCCGTGAGAATCCCCAAAGCCCGGGACCCTGGTATCACAGTTGCTACACAAAAGCCGTTTTCTTCTTCGAAGATGAAGAGTAGATATGACTTCAGTGTGGCCGAAACGACCCAACACATCGCTATGGCTATACCGATTTTGAGGCGAGGCCGAGTGGCAAATAGCACATGGTACTTAAACGGGTGCACGATGGCAAAATACCGCTCCAATGTGAGTACCAAAAGGTTGAACGTAGACAACACGAAGAAGAAGAAAAGAATAACTAAAGAAGACCAGACGTGACAGATAAACCATCCGAGAGCGTTGCTTGGGACGGGGTCAGGCACCTCGATTTCACTCTTCAAGAGAATCATCGTAGAACCAAAGAAATCAATCACTGCCTGGTGGAAGATGAAAACGTTCGTACGAGTTTGCATGGCTGGTATTTTACAGATGATAAAACATACGAGACCATTGCCTAACATCCCGCAAATCCCAACAAAATCTTGGTAGATACGGAAAAGAAGTATATATGCCATGCTTCTATAAAACTAGTAGTGTGATAATAAAAATCTCTGCAAACAGCTCCTCAATGCCAAGGTGTGCTCCTCCTCAATCGGTCTTGTGAATCGATGTGAGCTGCAGAGTGAAACGCTCTGCGTTGTGTGACCAGTGACTTTGTATCCGCCCGAAATCACTGAGTTGAGTAAATTGCATGGATTATTGTACTCAGATGTCCACAAAACCAGAGACACTTTACAGATGTAATAGTTAAGTGCAATAAAGAAGCCCCTAAAGGGACAGGTTAAAAGCCGTCGTTCCCTCGAAATGTTATTACGAAATATTTGTTTAATCTTTTATGTTTTTGTACCTTGGTACGTTGGTAGAAGAAAAAAACAAAAAAACAACAACACCCCAACAAACAAACACCTCGAATAACAAACAAAAAAGATTGAAGGACGGCTAAAGAAGAAAGAAAAAAGAAAAGCATTCGGTGCGAAAATTGCAAATATTGTTACACTTCATTGCCATCAATTAAGAAGTACATATCAAAGTAATGTATAATCCAATCGTTTCTACAATCGGTTTACGTATGCTGATGGTGGTGGTTGAGGGGGGGGGGGGCAGGCAGCTATAGGTCTAAGCTCTTCCTTCGGTCCGTTTCCAACACCAACTGCCAAAAACAAAAAAACTTCTGTTAGGGGTTGGTTTTTTGCTCAGTAATTTGTTCACTTGTTGGAAAATGATTGATGAATGTTCCAAAGAAAAGTTATAGGCTATTAAATGAGAAATAAAACTCAACAATTCTTTCGGGCAAAAAGGATACAAGTAACAATAACCAACATCAAGGGCGGGAAATGACAGAAGTGCTCTTTGTTGTATTATTATTTTGGGGGCATAGGGATATTAGCATTTACCTTACATTTTATTTAACATTTATTTTTAACATTTAACTTTTAAAACACATGAAATTAATGAGCAAAAATCTGCACTATAGGTTTTCCCGGCCAATTTCAACAAAAATCTCATCCAATTTGACACGTGGCCCAATCAATATTTGAATGAATGCTCTGTTGCATCAGTATTCAACAGTCAATGAGTGTAACTCAATTTCAATACTTCGGCATTTTCTGAAACGAGTTTATTCGAATTCATCAATATGGTAACAAATAGGTAGTACCATAATTCGACACATTAAGACAACCGGCCGGGCTATTTTTTAAGATGGTTGCGCCAGCTTTTTTCGGTGTGCTAAAGTCTAAAATACGATATAAAAAAAATATAAAAATAAAAAATTGTTTGGTCAGGGATCGTTACAAATGCGGGGGGGGGGGGGGGTGGGGTGGTCACGGGGGACGGGACGTGCCCCCATTGATGTCCATGCCCCCCGTGTGCCCCCCCATTTGAAATCTGGACTTTTGTGATTGGATATTTCCAGAGTAAAATGTTACTCTTTGATGAGATAATCTCGATGTTTTTAAAAACTAATTTTCCATTTACATGCAGAAAATATAATTTTTGTTTACACTCCCGCCAGATTATCTTAAAAATAATAGTAAGTTATATCAAAAAAGGTGATGCAAATGGGACTTGTCTTGTTCAGGCCCGTAACCAGGATTTTTTTAATTAAAAAAAATAAATAAAATGGGGCGAATAATGAAAGAAAATGTACATCGGCGCGTTAGCGCCGCCCGTCACGTATGCGACGCAGAAGGGAGTGGGAGGAGGATGTGCCCCCTTTCAGAAGTTCGAAATTTTGTAAAAAAGAATGCTCAAGTCAAGCCATTTGGTGCACCATTTTTGCGCTATGATATTGGTTATTGTATCTGAAAACAACCCAATTACAGCTTTGTATCAATATTATTTCTGCATATTTAATGCTCAGACGGCGTGCGCCAACCATTGCGTCCTCTATTTACATCGTTGTATATTATTTTATGTTATAAATGTCATAATTCAACGATAATAAATAGACTGAACAAACTTTTTGCTTCGTGTGTTATTTATTAGTTGCACAGTTACGATGCAGACTTTTTCATTTATTTAATTTTGCAGACTTTTTTGTATTCTTTATTTCTTATAGTTTATTTGTTTATTTTATGTTTATTTTCTAAGAGGGGCTGTCCGCCCCCCCCCCCGATTACAGGCATGGGCTTGTTTTAAAGAAAAAGGCAAACGGAAACTTGGCCAGAAGTGCCCCCCTTGAAAAAAAGGTGCACCCCCTTGTGTCCCCCTGAAATTTTACCCTCGTTACGCCGCTGGGTGAAACTCTATATCGCGTAGAAAATTGTTGAAATAAAATATTTACAATTACAGAAGGTTGACGCTGTTCCAAATGTAGCTCGTCTTTAACACTTTAATTACAGGTATATTTTATTAGAAACTTCCATGATTCTACTGTTTTCTAGCCCACCTTGTTGGGCTATTATGGCTCTATTTTAACATTGGTAATGGCGACTATGATAAGACCGATGTAAAAAGAGAGCCATAACAGCCCAACAAGGTTTCCTACCAAACCTCGGTTTAATTTTTGTAGAGCTGGTAGTGGTATGATACACTACTTGTTTTTGGAACAGAATTTTTATAGTTCTAGTTTTTGATAACAAAAGAAAGAAACGGCCAACAAGTTTATACATTTTTTCTAATCGGGTAGTCGCATTTTCGGTGAAGCACTGAATCTGTCTTGTGTGTATTTATGCAATACAGGCAAATGTACAACTCGCACATAAGTCATGAAGCATTTTACAAAATTATTCTTCGAAAATTCACTACAGAATCATTTACTTCAAAATACATCCAAGGGAATTACAATGGAATTGGTTATTGGAAGTATAAACATGGTTTTCACGTTTTTGTTTGGGGGAGGGGGTGGTATTGTAAATGCTTTAAAGGCACTGAACACTTTTGGAAATTGTCAAAGACCAGTGTTCTCACTAACATATGCATAAAATAACAAGCCTGTGAAAATTTGGGCTCAATTGGTCATCGGAGTTGCAAGAAAAAGATGAAAGAAAAAACACCCTTGTTGTACAAATTTGTGTGCTTTCAGATAGGAATAAAAACTTCTTGCAAGAAGTTTTTATTATTTTAGTGAGAAATTACCTCTTTCTCAAAAACCACGTTACTTCAGAGGGAGTCGTTTCCTACAATGTTTTATACTATCAACAGCTCTCCGTTGCTTGTTACCAAGTAAGTTTTTATGCTAATATTTGTTATGAGTCATTACCAAACGTGTACGATACCTTTAAAGTACATGGAGCGGTCTTGTTATTGGCAAAAACTAATCATACATTGCACACACGTGGAACTGATCAACTATTTCAAACCATTCAACTGCAAGGGTGTAAATGTAGATTGACAGGTTTGTTTGTAGATTGACATGCTGGTTGGTTAATATATCATTCAAAACCACAGTAGATGATAGTGAATAGTCAAACAGTAGGAGGGTTGACTGTGTTCTGTGTAGATGCAATCACCACATAATCATGTTGCAGGCTGGTCAGTTTATGTATCATTCAAAACCAAAGTGGATGATAGTGAATGGTTAGACAGTAGGAGGGTTGACTGTGTTCTGTGTAGATGCAATCACCACATAATCATGTTGCAGGCTGGTCAGTTAATGTATCATTCAAAACCAAAGTGGATGATAGTGAATGGTCAGACAGTAGGAGGGTTGACTGTTATCTGTGTAGATGCTATCACCACATAGTCATGTTGCAGGCTGGTCGGTTTATGTATCATTAAAAACCAAAGTGGATGATAGCGAATGGTGTGACAGTAGGAGGGTTGACTGTGTTCTGTGTAGATGCAATCACCACATATTCATGTTGCAGGCTGGTCAGTTAATGTATCATTCAAAACCAAAGTGGATGATAGTGAATGGTTAGACAGTAGGAGGGTTGACTGTGTTCTGTGTAGATGCAATCACCACATATTCATGTTGCAGGCTGGTCAGTTAATGTATCATTCAAAACCAAAGTGGATGATAGTGAATGGTCAGACAGTAGGAGGGTTGACTGTTATCTGTGTAGATGCTATCACCACATAGTCATGTTGCAGGCTGGTCGGTTTATGTATCATTAAAAACCAAAGTGGATGATAGCGAATGGTGTGACAGTAGGAGGGTTGACTGTGTTCTGTGTAGATGCAATCACCACATATTCATGTTGCAGGCTGGTCAGTTAATGTATCATTCAAAACCAAAGTGGATGATAGTGAATGGTCAAACATAGGAGGGTTGACTGTGTTCTGTGTAGATGCAATCACCACTCTTGCAGGGTGGCATAGGTATATACCATTCAAAACCCTGTGGAGGATATGGTCAGACAGAAGGAGGGTGGCTTGAAGTTTTCAGGCTATGTAAGCATAAAATCTTACTTAGTCTTGATTTTAATAAAACAATTCTAACAAAAAAGTGGATGATATTGAATGGTCAGACAGTAGGAGGGTTAACTATTTCCATTCATTAAGTTGTCCTCTTTTATGCAGTAACTAAAAAATACATCTAAACCATTATTTAAAATTATAAAAAACAGTTATCAAAGTTCATGTAGTTGGTGTCCAGCTCTGTCATGTGTCCTGTACAGCGAGTTTGGATACATCCTCATACGGGATACCGCTTACTGTCTTCCCAGCTGAAGGACCCTGCATAAATCAAAACAAATAAGTTCAATGTCTCCACCATGAAAGCATTATCTTTGAATAATTCACCTCTTAGAACTCGGCTAACAAAATAACCTTACTCAAAGTCCATACTCGATACTCGACTGAAACATAATCTGTACTCAAACTTATGTACTTGATAATCGACTGAAAATGTACTCGGACTCCGATTTTAAGTACTCTAGGTTAAAAACACCACTTTCCTTTCCGCTTTCACATACATGCGTTACCATTTTGGGGGTAGTGGGTTTGTTGTAACTTGTTTATTTGGGTGGGTTAATGGGAATACGTTACAAGTCTTTTTGACTTTTTGTGTTTCCTTCACAACTTGTATACAAATTGTAATATTTACTTGATATAACGTTCGCATAGTTGTTTGCAAGTAGACTTGTATTTATGAATTTGTGGTATTGACTTATTTTATTTTATTTGTCTACTTGGAGACAATTATCCACTTTATTGCAAGTGTGTGTAAATAAATGATGAAGTTGTTTCATCAATACAAACTAAACTGCGTTAATAAACTGTATAAAGTAAAATTGAAGTTGTCTATGATGTGTTCATGTTTAAAAGATAGCTATCATGATAAGCAAACATTGCTGTCAAGAAAATAGTCAAAAACTGTATATAAAAAAAAAAAATAATAGTAAACAAACTCGTACTCGAACTAGGAGATCCTAGTACTTTGTACTAGGCTGTTAGACTCTGTACTCCTATACCCGAATACTCGCACACTTGTACTCGTACTCGATGGCCCAAGTAATCGTACCGGAGTACTACTTGGCCACCTTAGTACTTCGCAGTTCTCAAATGACAATGAATTTACTACAACACTGGTAAAATCTTTTATATAAATAGAACCAGAAGAACGTTGAACTCAGCCCCACTCTGTGTCCCGCCAAACATGAAAGCAATTCTTACAAGATGAAGCAGATAAAGTAGTGATGTAAGTCCGTTGTGAACAGACACAGGTAGGTGCCATCAAATCTTGACCGTTTATGCCATACACAGATGCCTAATGCACATTATTCTGATTGAGCGCCTCAGCGGTAAATGTACTCACGCTTTGCAGTTTGATTGACACTGAGAAGGATTGGTCTTCCAGGGAGAGCAGGGAACCTTTTTGTCCTCTGTGTGAGCCGTTCACCACAAGCACCGGCTTACCTGTCATTCACAAATCAAGTCAATTCTCTTCAATTCAACTTCACATTTATTTCCACTTGTGTTGAGAGGAGTAACAACTTTTACACATAATTAAGGAGTTAACCGAAAAAGCAATACAACCTTGTGTACAAATAAACAAATAGAGCTGGGGGGTGTTTTGATATACAGAAGCTTGTACGAAACAGCAAATCAAAGAAACACAACAACGAACAAACAGACAAGATAAATTACAATGGGTCACTGACATGAGACAAAAACTGTAGAATAAAGCTCAGAGACAATTCATAAATGATAAATAAACAAACAATGATAAATAAACAAACATAAGGTAGTAAGGATAATGAAAAGAATTACTTGAAAGAGAAAGCTAAGATGCAAATTAGAAGTCTTTAAAAAAACACAAAAACACGGACCTCATCTACAGAATTACTCACACAAGGACTAAAGAAGCATTTCTTAAACATTCTTCTTAGCATACCTATCTATATAAAAACATAAGCGCTTTGAGATGCGCGTACATAAAGCGCTATATGTATATAAAAAACCAAAACAAACCAAAACTCAAATCTAGACAGATAGAGTCATAATGGCAGTGGAAAAAATGTTTTAAGTCTCTAACCTCAGGTTACTATGGTGTAAATTGTTATTTTATATCCAGTGTGATATTTGTTAATATCCAAAAACATCAATAACGCATATTTCAAAAATAGGGGTCTGTAAATTTTTGTACCAGGATCTTTTTTTTAGTTTATTAGTGAATTTCTAAACTATTCAATCAAAATTATGTTGAATTTGACCTTTTGACTAACAAAGAATTCCATTGTGGAATGAAAGAATATCAAATAAAATGACAGTGTACACCATTTTAACATGAGGTTTGTATTTTTCCCACCACTTTTATAAAGACTTATCAACAGGAAAATGAATGCATCACAAAACTGAATTTGACCTTAGATCCCCACTTAAACCTAACCTTACTGAAAATCCATGGATACTCGCATTATATTGACCGATTGAGCCGCAAATCTGGTCTTATGAATGATTTTATGACATGTTGAAATATTTAATTGATAATAACAACAAAATGTCATCGTATCAAGGCATAAAAATATTTCAAAAACACATATTTTTTGTTATTATGTTATGTAATGTAACTGTGGCAAAAAAAGAGTAACACACTATCCGAATCTGACTTTTCAAGAAACAATAGACATTTATCAGGTGCAGCCATTTTGTTTTTCTGCCATTCATCCCAATGTAACCAAACTGAGGCTGAAATGAAAAAAATAGTCTGGTCCCTTTCAATGGAATGAGGAAACTGTCATTATCACCAGTTGTGTGAGCAGGGAACCCAACAAAGATGGACGCTTACATTCCCAGTCCTGCAATAGCACTCTGATGATATGGTCAGTTCCCAATAAAGTGTGCCATGAAGTGCCAAGGAGAGTTCTGGGTCCAATTCCAGAGCTGCTTAAGCACAAAGAGTAGCTAAGCACAACAAAATTTTGCTTACCAAAACAAGGTTACCAGCCAAACTACCATGTCACATGTACAGTTTGTGACTGGTATCCTGCTCATTTCTGCTACGCAAAAAATTGTTGAGCAATATTTTCTGCTTAAGCAGCTCTATGAAATTGGACCCAGATTTTACAATGCATCATGAGCAAGAGTCCACATCGAACACGAATTGCAGGTGAATTTGGAGTTAGTTGAACACAAACCTTTCATTTAATTTGGAAGTTTGAATGCATCTTTGGAAAATGAAACCATATTTTTTCTCTGTGGGCATGTGAGCAACAAAGACTATTTACTGTGATGTGTCGCGGCCGAGTGGTCAAGCGCACTGGATGCAGTCAAACTCTGGTGTTTGATCGGCAGAGTGTGGGTTTGAGTCCCGGTCTTGACACTTGTATCCTCGAGCAAGACACTTAACCATTATTGCTTTGCCTTCGGATGGGATGTAAAGCCGTAGGTGCTGTGTGTAGTGTAATGCACTGAAAAGAACCCAGTAGATTGTTAAGAGAACGGCTTTGCTCAGTGTGTTTTCTGGCATAAATGGCTGCAGTGTGCGGCACATCACCTTGTAAACCCTTATTACTTTTATTACATACAAAATATCAGTCAATTTAAAGCAAGTTCAATCAAGAACAAAATGGTTAACTAGTAGTTGGTTTATGGCATACAAAGTGCATTTGCACTGAAGTTGAGGTGCAAACAACTCTATTCATGTCACGTTGATCACAAGAAAATGGCGGTAACCAGTTTTTTGACGATTTCAGAGATGAGAAAGATACGAATCTTATTTGCTCTCACAAGTGGCAAAGTGTGTCGAGACAATTGTGGACGAACAGTACCCCAAAATATATGGCAAGCTTTGCATTAAAAGGTTGTTGCAAAGGTTAAATTCACATCCGAGTGATTGTTGTTTTATGAGGTAGGATCAACGTTATAATTTTTCTGATAACTGGTCCTCTCTGCACTGTGCTATTAAAAATGGCTATTGGTAACCAGTGTTGCGGCCAGCCTCGATGGGCTTGTTGCAAATCATTGACTCGACTAGTCTAACTAGCTGCGTTCGATCAGAGTTAGTTGAACTATGGTTAACCCTTTCATACACTATTTATTTTAGTGATAAATTTATCATTCGGACACATTAATTATTTTGGCAAATGGCGACCCCCCCCAGTCCTCTTTCCCATTTTTGTGGCTATGCGATCTTTGTTTTTCTTTTGCATCTATTTTTCTGAGGGATTTAAACCAGTCGCTAGCTACTGGTTGGTGCGTGAAAGACTTAACTATGGTCATTGATTGAACTTGCTCATACATACAGCTAGCCTTTTACCTGGTGCTGGAAAATGGTGCGTGAAAGACTTAACTATAGTCATTGATTGAACTTGCTCATACATACAGCTAGCCTTTTACCTGGTGCTGGAATCACGGTCTCCACATGTTCCTGGTCTACTTTGATTTTGGCCCCCGTGTCTACCATCTTCACAATTCCTGTGAACAGATCCCGTACTTCCTTAAAATAATACAATACAAATATCGCGTCAGGTCTAAAATCCTTCAAGAGAGGATTGAATATGCGCAGTCTTTATTTTCAGGAGGGACAAGTTTTTGTGACTAAATTACAAAATAAAACTAAAATTTATTTCAATTCCCACTTAGTCTCACTGCCAACACAACCATGTTTTCAGGTGTTGAAGGTTGTGCATAACATTGGTAAGATTGAATATGTAAATGTTCACAGATTTACACATAGCTTACATGGTACAGCGATTGTCATGGTGAAACATTTCCATTGAAATATTTGTGCTCAAAATACTACAATGAGTACAATTGGCTTTGATCTCACAAGTCCAATACCTGATGTCTGAAAACAGTGAAAACATAATTGTTTTTCACCATTTCTCATGACAGTGCTGACTGATTGAGCTTTAACTTTCCACGGTTTGTCATGTATATATTGGTTCACATAAAGTGTGAGTCTTTAACAATCACAAATGTTGTCTACTTGCTTTACTGTCACCCCACACCCTTTACAGCCATTCTCTACAGAAACTTCTGAAAAAATGATACACAGAGTTGCAATATGCTAAACCAGAGTGTTAATAATTTCTTGCATTATATAGTAAACATCAGAATGGTGAAGTATTCGTCAAGTTTGAAATCTTAAATGTTAAAGATAAGGACAAAAGAATGATAAAGTATTCATCAAGTTTAAAATCTTAAATGTTGAAGAGAAGGACATGAGAATGATGAAGTATTTGCCAAGTTTAAAATCTTAAATGTTGAAGAGGAGGGCACAAGAATGATGAAGTATTTGTCAAGTCTGAAATCTTTAATGTTAAAGAGAAGGAAACCAGAATGAAGAGCTTTTTGTCCAGTTTGAAGTCTTACCGTGATCACGCCTTTCTTCTTGTGGTACTTCTCCCCTAGTCTCTTGGTGGTAACTTTCACTACAATCCCCTTTGTCAGCCAGTTTTCTGTCCGCGTCACCTTGACTTTCTTCTTCCGCTCCTCTTCCTGCATTTCAAAAAGAACAAAAAGAAAACTAGAAATTCAGTTTTTGTGACATCACAAAAACAAGGTGTTCCTGAATGCCGTAAAATTACGTCATCAAATGTCATTTTACCTTTCCAGCCTGAAATTATGGATTTCAGTAGTTTGTTTTCTTTCAAGTACCATAATAAAAACCAAAACAATAACGAGAGGTGTTTGCACAGTTGCAAGAAAACCTAAAAAAACCCAGATTAAAAACAAGAGGTGTTAATGCACATATTGCACAAACCTAAAAATGTAAAAGATGTCAACAAAATGTTAACATAGAGAATGAAATCAATGAAGGACCCGAAGAAATCGATACTGCACTATATATATATATATATATATATATGTAATAAATTCAGAATATGAGTTAAACAAACTCTGGCATATCTCTCTTCTGGACAGACTGTTTCGTACCATAAGGCACTCATCAGCAGAATGACGAAATTAGAATACAAGTAGCATCTTACCTTATTTCGAATTATAAAGCGCGCGCAAGCGTGACGCGTGCTACGTCATTGAAGTTAGTACGCGTTTACGTCACTGAAGTAAGAACACATCTGTCTCGATGCCGGCACTTTGAGACGATTTCGCTTTTCTTATTCAGTGTACCTAGGTCTGGCCTACAAATGATTATGTACTTCTCTGCTATACACAAATTAGATGGCCTTAGCTTTCGATCCAGACCGGACCTTCTTCAGAGGCATAAAACAAGTACAAACAAATACATTTCCATTTATAGAAAAAGAGAGGGGAAAGGGATTATTTTTTTTTGGGGGGGGAGGTCTGTGGTCTTGAATACCTCAATGATTTCATCCAGAGCTGATTTCCTCTTCCCACCCTTGCCGTGACTGTTGCCGTCTTTCTTTGTGACTGACTGTGTATCTTTCAGTGGATTAGCCCAGCTGGAATGCCTGGATAAAGAAACATAAAAAATATACATAAAAATATTGATAATACGCAGTTCTTATATAGAGCTTTATCACACCTGAACAGTGTCTTAGAGGGATTTTATACGTTTGGTAATTGGAATCCACTGTTTGTTTCAATCCAATTCAGTTGCAGATATATACCATAAAACTAACCTGTGAAAATTTCATTTCAAAAGGTGGTAGCGTTTTTGAGATATTGCCAAAAATCTGGAGCGGTTATGTCCACGCAGGAAGAATAAACTGCAATCGGAATACACAATCTGAGAAACGTTTGTGAGATTCAAATTTGTTTGAATAAAAAACCAAGATATTTTTCCATAACCTCATTACTTAAAAGTGAAATGTTTCTCAAAATGCTTTTTAATATCAGAAGCTGCTGTACTTCTTACCAAGTAAGTTTTTATAGCCATTAATTATCAGAGTAATTTCCAAACGTATACAGACCCTTTTAAGCGCTCATTACTTTTACGACAGGTATTCAGAGCTGTGTTTGAATGATGAGACCAATTTATATAGCACCTTGAGTTTACAATTCCTGAAACACTGGGGAAAATCCCATCCAAAGGACGAAGCAATAATGGTTAAAGTGTCTTACACAAGTGTCACAACCAGGACCTGAACCCACACTTTGTCAACATCAAAACTTCCAAGTCTGGTGCGCTAGATCGCTCGGCCACAACACCCCATAAAACACGATAACAAGGGCATGTTGAATCTTACTGAGCAGCATTTAATCAATTGTTACTACAAATTCAAGATAAAGTACAGGATTGGTTAAGTGTCAAAAAAACAATTTCATTAGTTTTAATCTGAAAGCTCACTGATTATAAAGTTCATACCAGTACCAATCCTCAAGAGAAATATCTTTTATCTTGAGGAAAAACAGTGGGTGAAAATGTCATACATAAGGTGACCACAGCAATGCTCCTTATGATGACTGGAACAAACTGGTCAAAATGTTGACACTGAACCACTGGCTGCACAATTACACAATAGATTCTTTACATGGTGCACTTGAAAGAATGATTTAACACAAAAAATGTTATTACTCACGATTTGTTACTGGAGGGAGCATCCGACTTAGTCTTCAACTTGCTATCCTTCGGTTCGGTTGTAGAGGTGGCGGCCATCTTGCCTAAGTTGAAACTGACTCGACTTTCGTCATCCTCCCGTTGTAGCTCGGTATACTCCTGACTGGTACCCTGCACGGTGGTACACAAACATATTTTTAGTTATCACACAAGCGTGAGTGGAACACGGTAAAAGTATAGCACTTCTGCCTCGTTGGTAGGACGCAGTAACGCTATATGTTCCGTATTCCACGAGAGTGTGTGTTATATTGAATTAATCTTCAGGCAAACTTGACGCGCAGATGAATGCAATTCACGGTGTTGGAACAGCTTTACATTTTGCGTATACTTAGCTTAAAATAGCACAATACGCAGAGTTAGAACAGCGCAATTTCAGGGTGTGATCTGTGACATGTGCTGTGTCATATAGGTTTATATCAGGCCTCTTGTTGCTATGGGTCGACCAATCAGAAGTGAGGATTCAAGTTTGCTTGAAGATAACATTTAATATGGGGCTTTCAAATATATTGGTATAAAAAACTAATGTATAAAAAGGAAAAGTGTGCAACAAATTTAGCTTCATAAATGTTTTGAAATTTGCCCATGCAAACACACAATGCTTTTCATCACAGATCAGAGCAGATCATTTCAAAATGTCTCTTTGATTCATTCTACAGTGTAAACTAAATCCACACATCATCAACGGCCATAACTCAATCTTGGCAAGTCTCCAATGGATGCTTTGGGACACTGGTTATTCTACAATGGAAAATCTTACAAGATCGGATTTCTTTGGCTCCTACCTGATCCGCAGTGCCACCTGCACCTTTCTCAACCTGGCGCTGGATGAATCTCTGTATCCGCTCCTCATCGTCCAGCTCCACCTTCTCCTTCTTGGCTGAAGCTTCTTGCCGAGCAATCGTGGCAGGGTCTCGGTCGATGTATGTGATGAACCAACCCTTCTCTGTTTGATCCACAGTGCAAAAACCTAGAAAAGATGCGGAACAAACAAATTATGAACTTTCATTAAGGCACTGACTAATGGAACACAAAATATGACATCACAAAGAAACATGAAAAATACCATGACAATGCAGGGCTCAAATTTTGGGCCAAATCCATAAGACCAGAATCAAAATGAAATAAAACTATCTTACAACGTCAGGGTTTGAATTTGAGGAGAAAAATTCACAGGACTGCAGGGCATGTAGCTCATCATTTTCACTGGTCTAGAATTTCTTTTTACAAAACCAGAATATTGAAGATATTACACAGTGCGTTTGAAAAACACAAGAATGCCTATCTAAAGTGTAGCTTCTTTTCTTTTCGTTCTTCACCTCTTTGAGTTTCTAGTTATGATTTACCTTCTTGTTCAGTCCTAGATCGTTAGGTCACGTTAGCTTTGTTTGTTTGTCCTTTTCCATCCCCTGTAAGATCTGTTGTAACTTCTGTTCTGTTCAGAAGTCCAGAATCTTGTTTTATAAAGGCATTTCTATACAAGACTTGGTCTTTTGAATATGCCTCCATATTTGCCTCTGCTTCATTGTGTTTAATATAAATATTTTTCTAGTAGTTCTTTATACATCTTTGTTCAATTGATCTTCTCTATGATTATTTGTATGTACCTTTGCAATATGGAAGTAAATGTTTAGTTTAATTGAATTTAATTGAACTTGTTCGGTTGTGACACTAAAATCACTGGTCTCGGGCCGGCGGTCCAGTGTAAATTTTCGAGCCCTGAACGTATCTCTTAGTTTAACATATAATGCAATCAACTGTTTTTATTTGAACAAGCGCTAAGAGGAGATCTCATTTTTCTCATGAAAAAGTATACTTTGCTACTCAACCCAATTGAATGATATCAGACTCAAAGTCAAAATTTGAACATCATTTTGTTACAACACAGTGAGGTATTATTATCAGGCATGCAACTGCAGTTTGTAAAAAAACAAGGAAGCTAGTGGTAGCACTTAAAGAATAACTTATTACATGAAGAAATGCATGCGCTTTCGAAGCAACAATTACTTCATCAAATGCAAACAAAATCCCTTCATTAAAAAACAAGGAAAGTGCCCGACACAAAATAATTTGTATTCTGTTTTTCAGTTTTTCATTGGCACAGCTAAGAAACCCACAATGAGGAACAGCTCAGAAACCCACAATGAGGAACAGCTAAGAAACCCACAATGAGGAACAGCTAAGAAACCCACAATGAGGAACAGCTAAGAAACCCACAATGAGGAACAGCTAAGAAACCCACAATGAGGAACAGCTAAGAAACCCACAATGAGGAACAGCTAAGAAACCCACAATGAGGAACAGCTAAGAAACCCACAATGAGGAACAGCTAAGAAACCCACAATGAGGAACAGCTCAGAAACCCACAATGAGGAACAGCTAAGAAACCCACAATGAGGAACAGCTAAGAAACCCACAATGAGGAACAGCTAAGAAACCCACAATGAGGAACAGCTAAGAAACCCACAATGAGGAACAGCTAAGAAACCCACAATGAGGAACAGCTAAGAAACCCACAATGAGGAACAGCTAAGAAACCCACAATGAGGAACAGCTCAGAAACCCACAATGAGGAACAGCTAAGAAACCCACAATGAGGAACAGCTAAGAAACCCACAATGAGGAACAGCTAAGAAACCCACAATGAGGAACAGCTAAGAAACCCACGATGAGGAACAGCTAAGAAACCCACGATGAGGAACAGCTAAGAAACCCACAATTAGGAACAGCTAAGAAACCCACAATGAGGAACAGCTAAGAAACCCACAATGAGGAACAGCTAAGAAACCCACAATGAGGAACAGCTAAGAAACCCACAATGAGGAACAGCTAAGAAACCCACAATGAGGAACAGCTAAGAAACCCACAATGAGGAACAGCTAAGAAACCCACAATGAGGAACAGCTAAGAAACCCACAATGAGGAACAGCTAAGAAACCCACAATGAGGAACAGCTCAGAAACCCACAATGAGGAACAGCTAAGAAACCCACAATGAGGAACTGCTAAGAAACCCACAATGAGGAACAGCTAAGAAACCCACAATGAGGAACAGCTCAGAAACCCACAATGAGGAAATCAGATGATAAGCTGAAAAGTTGTATGCCTGGATTATTCAATTCTAAAACACAAGACCGACGGATTTGTCCAGGCATGAGTTTATTAGCCCGATGCTAAAATCACTGGCTCGAGGCCTGTGGTCTAGTGTAAATTTTGAGCCCTGCAATTACCATACTCATCTATTTATGTGGCGTGTCGTGGCCGAGCGGATAAGAACACCGAACTCAAGCTCTGGTGTTTCTGATCAGCAGAGTGTGGGTTTGAATCCCAGTCGTGACACTTGTGTCCTTAAGCAAGACACTTAACCACAAGCTTCGTCCTTCCCATGGGACGTTAAGCCGTGTTGTGTAATGCACGTAAAAGAACCCAGTGTACTTATCATAAAGAGAAGGGGTTCGCCCCGGTGTTCCTGGTTTGATTGGCGGCATATTGCGCCACAGCACCTTGTAAACCATTACATGGTGCTATGCAAAGGAATAAGTCTCATACTTCAACACGTAACTCCACTTTCCTTGTAGGAAAAATACTGAGCGCTTTGAGACACCCATCGTGAGTATAAAGTGCTATATAAGAATTGCGTATTATTATTATTATTATTACTCATACCTTCCCGTCCGAGCCATTTCACAAACTCAGTCAACGTTTCCCACTTTGTTGCATTCATGTGACAATGTTCCTTGTCCTGGATGTACTCATTGTAGATGACGTTACAGTGAATGCGTCTTGTGCCAAATCGTCGACGGAGTAGCTCCATAAAACTGTCAAAGAACTCCCTAAGAGGTGAAGAGAACGAGGTAAGAATTACTGCACTACGAGGTTACAAGGACACGCAGAATTTCTGCAGAACGTTATTAACCCTTTAGAGACTATATAGCGGCCGCAAACGGCTGCAAGGTTTGACCTACTTCCATTCACATAAAGAGGTCAAAGTAATGGTCATGTCCGGATATTAAATTTTCCAATGTAGTATGTTAACAGAGTATCCCATTTCTAAACACAAAACTAAATTTTCTGTTTCATGTTATTTTTGTTGACATTTTCACTGACAAAATCTAATTAAAGAAATTAGCAATACAGCAATGTCTGGGCGTCTTGTGATGATTATACAGAAATGAATGGTCTCTAAAGGAGTAAAAGCATAATATTTTTAATTAACGCTATTGGCATTACAGCAGTTTATAGCAGTTCCCCTTCGAGTCAAATTTCCTGGGAACATCAAGGGAAAATGGTTGACCTTTTTAACACACAAATTGATAACCCTGATAAACTCCTGGGAGGGTTCAGGCAAGATAACCACAGGGTTTGCATACTCAGGGTTCTCCCCATGCACAATTTGCGCGTATCGCGCCGATACGCGCAAATTGTGTTGCGATACACTCACATTTCACCCAATACGCAAATTTATAATTTCTTTCTTTCTTTATTTATTTAATTACACATCCCACAGTGCAAGCGCCATTAACAGGCTGTTAAATAGGAATGTCCAGTTATAGATGTGGGAGGACAACCCCAATGGGGAAAACCTAAGCAATCAGGTAGGGACTGAAAACCCAATCATGCAAGGCTCCGGTCTGAGGTGGGATTCGAACCAGGGTCCACAGAGGTGATAGGCACGGAAAGAAACCACTGAGTCAATCTGCAAGCCCTGATGATTTTGATTTAATACCAACAGAAAATTACCATGGCTGATATCTTCCGAGTACAGAAAGAGAAAGTGACCTTTATCATGGTGCGGCCATCTTGCTTTTCTTCTATTCGACCCAATGTAACCAAACCGAGGCTGGAAGGAAAAGATAGTCTGGTTCCTTTCATGATGAGAATTAGAACTTCCACTGTCACTGCTGTATGCAGGGTACCTGACACAGATGACCACAGCATGATAAAGGTCTATAGACTTTTATCATGGTGCAGCCATCTTGTTTTCCTTCCATTTAAACTAATGTAAACAAATTCACATTATCAAGAATGTTCGTTTGGTAGTCAGCTGGACTTTCACAATGCAAACAGCAGAAGAGCGCACCATCACATTAAAACCAACTTCAAGTAAAAAACCACAAGGGAAACTGACTGGGTACATTTTTTTAATAATTTAAAATCAGTTTCCCTTGTGGTTTATTACTTGATATTTAAAATAAAAAGTCGCAGGTTGTATTGTAAGCTTGGGTGTGATCCCTGGCTACACGGCAATTACAGGTTGTATGGCTTCTGACTGGCATCCCTGAACAAAAATACTGACACAATAGGGAGACCGCCAACATTAGGGCTAGATACATGTAGCTCAGTTGGTAGAATACCAGCTTGTTGATCCTGAAGTCGCAGGTTCAAGTCCTGCTCTGGTCAGTTTTTCTTTGTTCAACCTAAAATTAAAACCAACTTGAAATACAAATCATTGTTGGCGGCCCAATAATGCAAAAAATGTCACTGAAATGCAAGAGAGGGCCAATATTAAGACTCTAAAGTAGAAAAAAAAGTTCCTACTAAGGGAGGGGGAACACATCCCAACCACATCCTCCGAGACGTTCGGTTGCTTTGCTCCCTTCCATTATAAATCAAACTCAAGAACCGTGCCTGACATACATTGTAGCAACATTCAACTTACTCTGAAAAGCTATCCAGGAATTTCTCTTCATTTTCAGCAAACAGCAGAAGCTGTCGCTGATGGGACTCAGACATCGTGTGACACTTGAAGCCATTCTGTGAAAGTGAATAACATAGCTCGATGTTGAACAGACACTATTTAATATTTAATCATGAATATTTATAGATCAAGTTGGACTCCTTCATGTTGCTTCAAAGTCAACCTAGGCAGCCAATCATTGGACAACCCTTTGTACCAAAGGAGTAGTCTTGGTTCCAAGACCATGGTGTTTTTGCGTATATATACGTAATAAATAAACATAGAGGGCGCTGTGTTATTTATTCCCCCCATGATCCCACCATGGTGGGATCCAGTAATCGGTGGGGGAAAATAACACAAGTCACAGCGCCCTTTATGGTTAATTCATTACTACATAATCCTTCAAACGTTGGTTGTGTGTGCGAAAACACCATGGTCTTGGAACCAAAACCACACAAGGATATGATTGAAGTTCAATGTATTGGGGTGATTTTACTCCTAGAACTATGAGGTTGCGCTGATGTGGAACCATCAGCTTTTCTCAACCAAAACATTGGTCCTTGGTCTGCCATACGTAAGGAACTAACCAAGAATTTTGATACTACTAACAGACTAAGAATGGGATAGCTGCAATAAGAGTACCTCTTGGTCATGCCCCTTACTGGTCTCAACCGTCTGAAGGATCAAGGGTTACAATTATCGTAACTAAGAATGAGACTGAAGGTGACAACCTCTATTCTCGGAATCTGTAACCAACTGTATTGAGAACTCCATAACCATCTGAAGATAGAACACAAACTTTTGAACTTCACGTCACCCTTAAAAAGGTAAGGTCATTGTTTGGTAATGACACCAAAATAAATTGTGTAATTTTCATCCGAAAGCCTTGTTTATAAAGATGGTTGTGGTAGTTAGCATCCTGCGAAATCATTTCATCTGAAATACCCCCATTGATTAGAAATCAATACAAGTACATGTATGTCAAAAAATATAGTAGTGTTACTTTCATTGACATCATAACTGCACAAACTTGCGGGTAAGCCAATTTAGAATACTGAATAGTACTACCAGTAAGGACTGTTGTAATCATGATTCCATCCCCTATTTTTACACATTTTATTACAAACAATAGCATTCTGCTTTAATGCTTAAAATTGGTCAACCATGTCAAAATTCACTAACGTACGCGAGCGTACACGTCCAAGCTTTATGTTTACTCATGTATACTGACTGTACATGTACTAAATGCGGTCTGGCGCTTCAATGCAATGGTCGCGTAAGAGCTAGTGGTGTAAAGGTGGAATGTTTGTCTGACATACGGGTATTTTGAGCAAAAGTCATCAGTTAGTGTGGAGTGATATAATTAGTACAATTACATTATGACCGGGCAATTATATTTATAAACATGACATAAAGAAAAATAGACATATTTCCTGTTTAGCTATAATGTTAAAAAACATCTTTATTTGTCAAAAGGTTCATACAAATGTAGTGGGGCAGTGTAACTGGGGTGGAGGCTGTACATACAGTTAGCCCAGGTTGGACTCCTCCGTTGCACACAACGCGACGGAGTCCAGGGTATAAAGGTCCTCAGGCATTGCAACAAAATTTATAACCATTTTTTATCATATATTTACCTTTTTGAGGAAGCTGAAACGTGACTCACATGTTCCTTGTGTCCTGAACCTTACGCCTGCTCTATTCAGAATTGCCAATTTTATCCTGGGATGACATTATTGTGAAAATAAAATGGAAATTGACGCATTCGTTGTGACAACCTCAACTGACATGGAACCAAGTCCACAAAAGAGGGCGCTGTCTAACCCGTAACACTGAACGCTTTTTCTTCGGGGCGGCAACACGACGGAGTCGCAGCGCCAGTGCACAACTTGGACTTATTTTCGGAAATAATGTCAATCATGGATGTATTTGATAGGTTTTGAACTCAGCAAAAGTGTAATTAAAGGCACCAAGAATAAGTGAATGGAGTTTCAGCTTCTCAAATTAGGTAAAAATATTTTAAAATGTTACTCAAAATTTTGTTCGCATTGTAAAGTATCTTTATACCCAGGACGTCAGTGCAGTGGCACTGACTGACGTCCTACCAGGGCTATACATACAGTGTACTCTGTTTTTTCGAAATTTTGACATCTGCGGTTGTACGACCGCATAAATGTCATCATTTCGAAAAAACGGAGTACAGCGCCCCAGTTACTTGGTCTAGGGCGGCGGTAATGTTCGACTTGAATTTGGCTATCCTGATTGTATTTTAATGGAAAACAATATGATATTTATAATTATTGATATGATGAATATTATTATTACTATTTAGCAATTTACTAAAGAAAAGGCAACGCATTTTAAATTTGTATTGATGAAAAGCAATTAATAATTTTTACTATCAATGATGGGTCGATAACATTCAACCAACAGCTGAGTTGAGTATCATGATTATGATATTATCAGAACCCTGTCGTAGTGTATAGGAGTCAAGGGTTCAATCAATAATTACTAGCCCCATCACCAACAATACGTCGAAAAATACGACACTGCCGAAGGTGACCCCTTTCATGCTGCTTCTGCTTGTTGTCTTACCTTCGCCACACCGGCAGTGTGGTGTAGAGTGATGGGGCTAGTTCAATCAGACATTGATTGTCAGAGATATTAATTTGGAAATGCTCACCTCGTCTCTGCACTGTTTTTGACACATTTGGCAAAACCATCGCAACTTTTGAAGACCCTTTGATTTGATCCTGTTGGCGATTGCCTTAGGCGTCAAAAAACCTTGTTTTGGCATCGTTTTCAGCGTATTTTTGCCACAGTAAGCACTTACTTTTTTCTGTGTTACACCACACAATCATATGGAGAACGGTTACCCTTTCTCTAATAACGAGTTCATGCGCAGAAGTAATTTTGGTACCAGACTAAAAGTAAGCAGAGTTAATCAATGCCGACGGCTGTTTTATTATGTATGAGTTGGTGAAACTTTATTTGCACAACCTTTTTTCATCAAGGGGCAAAGTAAGTAGTTTGAAAATGGGCGGCCAAAAGGGCCAAAACTAACAAATTGTTTAAACACAATTTGATTTGATTGATGTTGGGTTTGTCACTTAAACTTTGACTTTGTCTTTGTTTTAACAACTCTTTTTCTTTGATTTTTGTTTTGTCCTTTAGTTTTTTAATTTATTAGTTTTGGCCCTCATGGCCGCCCATAGTTTGAGCGACCATCCACACCCTACAATAACAAAAACCTAAAGGGACAAATAAGCATATTATATATAAATATAAAAATACATAATAACATTAACATCATTCAAAGAAATACAAATTATGAAGGATGTTTTTTTTAAAATTCATTGTAAGCTTTTTGGAAGTGACCTTGCCCTCCTATAGGCTCCACAACTCAAACTGTGTGATGAGCTACCTCCCCGAAATAGAGTAGTTAGTCGCTACTCAACCCCCCCCCCCCATAGCATGTCAAAAAGAGAGCTATTAAAGATAATTAATATAAAGATATCTGACACTCCATGTCAAAACTTGGTTTTTTTGCTCATTAAATAGATGATAAAAGCTTTCAACTTCTACTAATGTTAGGCCGTGTCTGAATTAGTGGCTACAGCTACGGCTACAGCTAGATTTCCACCTCATCGTGTATTGAAGTCTAGGACGTCCTTAGCAACACACTTGGCAACAGTCGTAGCCGTAGCTGTAGCAGCCAATTTGGATTTGGCCTTAGGCATAAGGCAAGTGTTTATCTCGACTGGGACCCATTTCATATAGAGCTGCTTTAAAGCAGTGTTGTATGACTCAAGTCCAGGACTCCCCCTCGGACCAAGTGACTCGGACTCGATCCAAGTGACTTGAGACTCGGACTCGGACTCGACACAGGTAACTCGACTACAACACTGCTTTAAAGTACAAAAAGTAGCTTAGCACAACAAAAACAAGGGTACCAGCCAAACTACCATGTCACAGGTACAATATGTGACTGGTATCTTGCTCATTTCTGCTGAGCAGAAAATTGTCAAGCAATATTTTCTGCTTAAGCAGCTCTATGAAATTGGTGTTTTGATTGTCTTCACTATTAAGTATTAATGCCATTTCACTATTCCCAAGAGGTAACCCATTTCGTTGTTGGGTATCACACATTACCCCCGTCTGTTTACCCAGAATCCTTGCTTTCTAAAAATAAATAATTGTCAAATGGACATAATGAGGAGGAAAGAAAAGAGCAAGTAAGAGGATTATTTTATAATTCTTGCTTTATTTATTTCCAATAACCCTCATGCACCACATATATTGCCATTGAATTCTTCATAACAAGGTCATCATAACAGGTTAAGAAAATTTGCATCACAAAAATAATGTATACTACTTTGCATAAAAACCAATGTACATTTTGTCTTAAAGCCATATGGCCCCTATTAGTTTTCTTGTAATTTTACCAAAAATAAACATTACAAATACCACTTTAAAATGCTTTTACAGTGTATTTCTGTTTTGCTTGTTGATGCTTATAATATTACATAATGATATCATTTAATATAAATGAAACACAGTGAAGTGGATCATATACTTCAGGTTCTTGAGTCAACCAGCTATACTGTTCATAACAAAATTGGTTGTATGGCTTGGGTGAGAGTGGGGTGAGGTGGTCATCAAACAATGTATCTATTGTCCAATAGGGGGATACACTCTTATAAAAAACAGTTCATGGTTGGTTTTTATAAAGGGAAAACAACAATCTGAGAGCTCCTTTATTATGAATGTGACAGCAGAATAAATCCTCAAGAGTAATAATTCCGTCGGAGAAAACAACATTTGGATCAGATACCCCATCAAAAAACTAAAAAAACAACAACCAAAAGTAAACGTGTGCAAAAACCCTGACAAAACATAAACAGTTTGTTGTTGTTTTCACAAAAGAATTTGATGATTTTTGCATAGTTTGGTTGTATGGCCATTTGGTGAGCAATTTAATGCAAACTACTTTTCTCTTCAAAAAACAGGGGGGGGGGGAAGAAAAACCCAAACAATAACGTAAAACATCTAACTACAACTCTCTTGTTTACAAGCATAGTGTAAAAAAACAACAACCAAAAGTAAACGTGCGCAAAAACCCTGACAAAACATAAACATTTTTTGTTGTTTTCACAAAAGAATTTGATGATTTCTTCAAAGATTGGTTGTATGGCCAGTTGGTGAGCAACTTTTCTCTTCAAAAAACTGGGGGGGGGGGGAGAAAACCCAAACAACAATGTAAAACATCTAACTACAACTCTCTTGTTTACAAGCAATATCAACAACTTGTGATCAGTTCACAACAATCAAGGATTTTAGAGAATACCCTGTTTGGTTGTGACTTATTTGGTTTATCTAATTTTAAGTAGCCAGTGACAGCAACTGATTTAACCCTTTAGAGACCATAGTAGCCCAAACACGGCTTGTACCAAACAGTGGCCACAAACAGCTGCAACATCTGACCTACTTCCACTTAACCAAAAAGGTCAAAGTAAAGGTCATAACCTGAATTGACATTTTCCAATGTTTCCCATGTTAACATGGTATCTTTGTTTCTAAAACAAAATAAAATTCCGGATTTATATATTTTTCCCCAGACACTTACAACAACAGTGTTTCAAAAATCAACAACAAAACCAATGTCTGGGTGTATGGTGATGATTAAACAGAAATGATGGTCTCTAAAGGGTTAATCTGACATTATCTCTTTGGAAAAGGACTTCAATCTATGCAGGGATGCCTTCCAGGGTGCTCATCACAAGTACCAGCTTTTAAATTACAATAAATGCTGCAAATGTTTCTTGATCATAACAATAGCAACATCTTGCCAATTATAACATAAACCAGAGGAGAAAATTAAGAGAAACAGATAAGCTTTTAGTCATTTCTGCAGGTGGGAACAGTCATATGTGAATTCATCGGGATCTTTTCTGTTCATGGAATTAACAAAAACACCCACAATTCACTAACAGTGTCACACAATTCAAGTGAATTAATCAACAGTATAGACATTAGCTTTGAAATATATTTTATAAAAAGAAAACCAAATAAACTCGTAACACCTCAACTGCTATTGAATTGCAAACTACGGAATTTCAAGACTTCCCTAGCTTTTGAATAAATCAATGATGACATACATGTTATTAATACCCTAATAGGAAAAACAAAACAACACTAATTTACTTCAAATGTCAGTGCAAAAATAAAATGAAAATTTAGAAAACTTTTAGAGAATCCAAAACAGCAGGAAATCATTTCAGGTCGTAGATGTTCCAATCATTTAACTGTCTAAATGCAGAACAAACGACAGAATAATTTAATAAAATTCCAGAACAAACTCTAGAATAAACACCAGACACTCCAAAATAAAAAACGAGCCTTCGCAGGAAAAAGGGAAATATTTATACAAGATGTGCTCTCTCTGATTTTGCAAATGTTTTGGTCAAAACCAAACCATTGCATGGACAGTCTGTTTCACAGCAAGGATTGAAATTATTTCACAAAACCACAAAACGTTTGGCAATAAAATATACATATTTTGGCTGTAGTGTTTTGCTTCAAACTAATATTTGACTTCATTGTTACCTTTTTGTTTTACATACTTCAACTTTTATAAAGTAATGAAACCTTGTCAGGAAACAGTATTCAAAATGGTAAGAAATATCATGTACGTTCAGACAAAAAAATACCAAAGAGTATTCCTCAACTAAATCCTGCCTTAAAATTCTTCAAACTTTCATAAGCATAACAAGAATAGAATGAGTAAGCAAATAAAATCCTTGTACAAAAAAACAAATTGCACTTTTCTTGAAGTTTGGGGATTGGTGAAAAACTAAAAGCTGAAAACTCTGTATCCCAAAGCACTACATTCACGCCTAGTCTACTGAAACCATGTATACTCAATCATAGATCCTTTCACATCTCATTTTCTAAGCAAGTACTTCAGAATTCCGTTTGGCGTTTTGAAAAGGTAGCAAAGCTAACCCCCAAAGTGTCCTGCCTTATCTAGGGTTTCATCCCCAGGAGAAAGCCAGCCCTCTATGTGATTCTCCATGCTGAAACCAGACAACTCCTGCCAAAACTCAAACTTGGCTTATTTTGTTGTCAAATAGTTGAGAAGAAGAGCTTTTTAAATAACATTGTTTCATCCATGCTTTTTCAAAGAAGTACCATCTAGTGTAAAAATGAAAACAGGTTGGAACGGCAAAGTTTTCTGGGAGGTTTCTGACTGTAGAGTGCAAACCTGCACAGATGTCACACAAAAATGATGATGGATTTGCTTATTGATAAATTAGTGAAGACTGAAAGCTCACTGGGACAGCTCTTTATAAAAGAACTCCTGCAGGAATTTTTTGAGGGGATTCTAATATGAATGTGAATACCGCTGTATAATTTTTTTTTATAAAACCCTGGCAATTCCTAGTCAGTTCAACATTATCTCACAAAATTCTGTTTCACTAACAATGCAACATCGATCATTTAGTAATTAATAAATATTGCTCCATTGCCAATTCAGCGAAGATGAAATACATTTTTATTCTAAGGCAAGAAAATATTCCTGTAAAAATAGTTTTATTTTAAAAATATTTATGTGGGAAAAGGTGGTTAAGGTACAAAAAAATGTTTGTTTAGATGATCTTCCCGTCAAGGGAACTCGGCAAACTCCCACAAGGGGATATCAAAACCAAGCTGGCAACAGCCAATCTCTCTCAAACAAACATTAGTTTAATGTCTATGATTATGAATTGCACAAATCAAGAAATTGTGATTCAGTAACTAGACGACAATACTTATCTAGTCATTGTAAAATCAGCAGTTAGCTTGGTAGTATTCGAACCCACAACCTTGTGATTGCAAGTCCTGCAGTCTAACCACTGGAACACACTGACCATTGTCATTATTACTTGAGAATTTCAAACTCAGACTTGATCTTATTGAAAAGAGGCAGGTAATAGAGCATCTATATTCATTTACATGAAAGATGCCAGGAAAAATGCCCTCCTTTTGAATGTGTGCTTGTCTCTTTTTACTTGGAAAGCTCTATTATGTTATATATAAACAAAATAAAGAACTGACACACAAACAAGTTTTTGTTTGTATAGACTTTAGTCAAGGCACAGGTGACGCCCAAGTGCACCCTGCATGAAATTAAACCAGTGGCAAAGCCACCAGCACCTCTACTGACTTGCGGAAGCAGCCTATATTATTTTGTTTGACTTTTCTCTATTGATTTCTATTGTAAATTTCTATGAAGGGATGGCATAGCTTATGCTTCATTTAAAACCCTGTGGATAATATCGAATGGTCGGAAAAGTAGGAGGGTGGTTTAAAGTTTCCAAGGAAGAATAAAATCTTACTTTGACCATATCTGAATTGGCGGCTACAGCTACGGCTACAGCTCTTGCTAAGGGGTGTTGCTATGGACATCCCATATTTCATTGCATGATGATGCAATGATCAAGCCGTAGCTGTAGCCGCAAGTTCGGACGTGGCCTTAGTCTTAAATCTACTTGAACAATTCCGTAGTAAACATTTAGCAAACTACCCTACTGCATGCTTTGACCCTGACAACAAATACAAAATGAAAACACTGACTTTTAAGTCGAAATGTAGAACAAAATAAATTCAGATAAAAACATTTTTGCTAGAAAAAAAGTATGTGTGAAAAAATTTGTTTAGAGCCCTTAAAAATATCTTAGCACACCTACTGCATGATTCAAGTGAATCTGAAAACAGGTTTTATGTACATGATCAGGGTGTTGATACTAACTGCATGATAAAAATATAAGGGAGTTCACACTACTGTGTAGTATATCCATGTGGACGGAACCTAAACCCTAAGTTTTCTTACATTAAATCAGGCTTTACGAAAAAGCAAGTTTCAGTTTTGGAACGAGGATATGTTTTATATTAATATCGTGATAAATAACAACTTCTTGTTCATGGAATTTTGTTTCAATAAACAACAACTACTTGTTCATGGAATTTTGTTTCAATAAAATGGAAGAAAAATCATAAGGGGGGGGGCCCGCCTTGTTTTTAACACACCGTACACTGCTTAAATTACCAGCCGACGCCATTTCATGATGGCCAATGCTAGCAAGTCGCTTAGTGGTACACTGTGCGTACTGCCGCTCGGATGTCCTCTGCCTTGAGACGGTTTAAGATGAGGTGATAGATGTCCTTGGAGAATGGAAGGACCACACCCTTTTGCACGATCTCACCTGAGCGGACACAAAGATGAAACGTGAGAGTTGAATTTTAAAGAAGAGAGACGACTCATGATAATATCCATACAAAATAGCACCAAGTATTTAAAAAAAAAAAATAGAGGTCTTGTATCGTACACGTTTGGCAATGACTCAAAACAAATATTAGTATAAAAACTTACTTGGTAACAAGCAACAGGGAGCTGTTAATAGTATAAAACATTGTAGGAAACAACTCCCTCTGAAGTAACGTAGTTCTTGAGAAAGAGGTAATTTCTCACTAAAACAATAAAAACTTCTTGCAAGAAGTTTTTATTCCTATCTGAAAGCACACAAATTTGTACAACAAGGGTGTTTTTTCTTTCATCATTTTCTTGCAACTTTGATGACCAATTGAGCCCAAATTTTCACAGGCTTGTTATTTTATGCATATGTTGGGATACACCAAGTGAGAACACTGGTCTTTGACAATTACCAAATGTGTTCAGTGCCTTTAAAGCCTGCAGACAATATAATTGTCCAAGATCACTTTGTGTGACCCAACATATACGTGAAAAAACAAACCTTTGAAAGTTTGAGCTTAATCAGTCATCAACCCTGTTTTCAAACATCGGATTTCGGACTCCGAGAT
This sequence comes from Plazaster borealis, assembly GCA_021014325.1. NCBI lineage: Eukaryota > Metazoa > Echinodermata > Asteroidea > Forcipulatida > Labidiasteridae > Plazaster > Plazaster borealis. The sequence continues at coordinate 32,343,172 of CM037474.1, read as the reverse complement.
AAAAGCTAATTGTTTTACTAATTTCTCAAAAACTATAGTATTTCGGGCAACAATATTTAAAGGGAAGTTTTCCACCATGATCATCTTCATACTGTGCAAGTTATGTGTAAATCTGTGAACATTTCTTCTTAAATCTTACCAATGTTTTCCACACCCTTTAAAAGAAGTCTTCATACTCAAAACCTTCCGCGTTTGTTCAAGAGTTATACAGTTCATTCAATTCAATTCAATTCAATTCAATTCAATTCAATTCAATTCAATTCAATTCAATTCAATACTCTATTTCCACTAAATCAACCAATAATACATAATAATAATAATAATACGCAGTTCTTATATAGCGCTTTATACTCCCGATGGGTGTCTCAAAGCGCTCAGTATTTTTCCTACAAGGTAAGTGGAGTTACGTGTTGAAGTATGAGACTTATTCCTTTGCATAGCAGCATGTAATGGTTTACAAGGTGCTGTGGCGCAATATGCAGCCAATACAGGGATAAATTAACAAAAGAGGGTGATTAAGTAGTGGGGTCTCCAAAAAGCAGAGCTTGTCGAGTAGAGACCCCCTATGACGTGTGTAGCTTATATAGGTATAAATTGTATACAGAATTTTAAATTTGTATACTACACACAAACAACAAGGACTAGGACAATTAAGACAGTGGGTGCGTTTCATTAGCTTCCCCGGGTTGACTCAGGTGTGCTCATCCGGATAAGCCCCTGACATGAGCTAATCGAACGCCCACTTCTCCCAGCATTCACACCGATGCATCTTGGGACAGCCGACCGGAACTACTTTCACTGTGTGCATTACGTCCGTGGATTCACGTAAGGATCGTAAAATAATCATTCTAAAAGTAAAACTGCAACGTTAAATTATTTTATATGCCCACGTTGATACAAATGTACACATCTTCGAATAAAAACAAAACTTAATGCTTACAAAGTCGCTGTTTTAAGGGGGAAAATGTGTCAAACTTCCTGAAAGTGTCCCGCTGAACTACAAACAAAATGATTGCCATTGAGAAAGTTTTTCGTTGTGATGTCATGCACCTGGGTCAACCCCCAAGTAACCCGCTCCACAAGCTGGGTACTTGGGTCTGACCGGGGTGAGCCACAACAATGACGTCAACGCACTGGGTCAGATGTGGGTCGAACGCACCCAAAATTGTTCTCGCAGAGGGATTATAATAAAATAATAGAAATTACTTGGACTAAGTTAAGAAAACTCACCATCCATGATCATCTTGGCCGCGATGGCTGCAGGGTATCCGACCATCTTGGCCATGGCTGAGTGTCCGTAAGCGTCACCATACACAGTCATACTAATTTCCTCTGTGCTGGTCATCTTGTCGGGCCACTCCACGCCGATACGATGCTTCATGATCACAAGATCACGCTCTCCATTCTCTGAAACAACATCAACATTTTTCAGTTACATATCTTCGTGTCAGTCCAAAAACATTGTATCTCCTAAAATAGAACTTACGTTACATGCTTGTCAATGCAAGTATCTGGCTTAAAATAGCCCTGATGTACACACAAAAAAAAGTAGGTGGCGAGATACAATGTTTTTGCACGAAGCATTTTTGTGTGAGAAATTACGTTTTTCAAAATCGAGATATGCCGTTTTTGCACTGATATGACGATATTTTATTTTTCAATGTATTCCAGAGACTGGGGTCACATGCACAGAAATACGAAAGAAAACTGGAGTTACAGGCATCATAAGGGAAATAAAACAGGGTAAATGGAGGTGGGCTGGATACACTGCCCGAAGAACAGACAATGGCAAGACTAATGGATTGGCAACCAAGAACGGGGAAAAGGAGAAGAGACAGACAAGAAGATGGAGGGATGACATGAGATCTTATGCAGGAACAGTATGGAGAAGAACAGCAAGGAATACATGTAGAGATGAATGGCGTTTTCATGAGGAGGGCTACATCCTTCACTGAATAAACGCAGCCAAAATTTATGTAATTAGAGTAGAATAAGGAGTCTTAACTGAAGCCAAATTCAAATTTACAGGCAATCCCTCGTACCAGACAACATGTGCGGCTTTTCAAACTTTCCTTTGAAATATCTCAGGAAATCGGGCGAGTAGACTGAAACGCTCCATCAACGAGTAATGAAATCATGTCTGATTCTGCTTATTAGAAAAGCTTTTCTTTTATATCGAGTCTTTCTCGGTATCTCTGACTTGTCCTATGATATGCAACAGTTTGCAAATTTTTAATAATATACAAATAATGACTGCTTCAAGTGCTATGGTTAAAACTACGACTCCAGAGGTGATCCCCAGAAATAGAATGCTCCGGGAATCACGGAGGGAGTCGTAGTTTTAACCATAACACAAGTAAAAGCAATCAATATTGGTTTTATAACACCCCATATATATGTTGTGCCTAGACGTCTAGGTACCAAGAAGCTGGTGTTGTTATCAGTACTGGTTGCTACGAGTATAGTACATTCGTTGCTACAGGTATAGTAAATTGGTTGCTATGGGTATAGCTTGTTCGCGTTTGTGCGGCTTTAAAGTAAAACTAAGACATATCAAGTGACGTGCTCTACACCAATCACAAGGCAGAGTCTGTGTGTGGGATATTAAAATATAAAATAACAAATGAGCTTAATGACAATTTGGATTCACGCTTACAAATGAAAACTTTGTAGGAGGTTTGATGCTTACCGTAACTCTGTGTATGACTAAGATGTGCTGAGAGTGTTTCAAATATGGAGCCTTGCTTGTTGACTACTGTTTCCGACAGCAAACCTAACCTGTTGGACAAGATAAAAGATGATCATAAATGCCATACCATTCCTTTAGACTGAACTAAAGCAATGTTCACAATACAAAAGACTCATATCGGTGCACTCTCCTGCTCAAATGGCTCTTACCACAAAATTCCACAGGAGACTGTGGAGACTAAGTCCACAGTACACATGCCATGGGGTTTCCACATGATAGCAGCCGTACAAACAGATGCACCCAGGCACCAAGGTATGGTACTTTGGGCAGTCTGTGGTACCAGTGTCAGCAGTACAAACAAATGAAACCCAGGCACCCAATGCTAGCCTGGAAGGTATGGTACTTTGTGGCAGTCTGTGGTACCAGTGCCAGCTGTACAAACAAGAAACCCATGCACCCAATGCTATGTAGCCTGGAAGGTATAGTACTTTGTGGCAGTCTGTGGTACCAGTGTCAGCTGTACAAACAGATGAAACCCAGGCACCCAATGTTAGCCTGGAAGGTATGGTACTTTGTGGCAGTCTGTGGTACCAGTGTCAGCTTTACAAACAGATGAAACCCAGGCACCCAATGTTAGCCTGGAAGGTATGGTACTTTGTGGCAGTCTGTGGTACCAGTGTCAGCTTTACAAACAGATGAAACCCAGGCACCCAATGTTAGCCTGGAAGGTATGGTACTTTGTGGCAGTCTGTGGTACCAGTGTCAGCTGTACAAACAAGAAACCCATGCACCCAATGCTATGTAGCCTGGAAGGTATAGTACTTTGTGGCAGTCTGTGGTACCAGTGCCAGCTGTACAAACAAGAAACCCATGCACCCAATGCTATGTAGCCTGGAAGGTATAGTACTTTGTGGCAGTCTGTGGTACCAGTGTCAGCTTTACAAACAGATGAAACCCAGGCACCCAATGTTAGCCTGGAAGGTATGGTACTTTGGGCAGTCTGTGGTACCAGTGTCAGCTTTACAAACAGATGAAACCCAGGCACCCAATGTTAGCCTGGAAAGTATGGTACTTTGTGGCAGTCTGTGGTACCAGTGTCAGCTTTACAAACAGATGAAACCCAGGCACCCAATGCTAGCCTGGAAGGTATGGTACTTTGTGGCAGTCTGTGGTACCAGTGTCAGCTGTACAAACAAGAAACCCATGCACCCAATGCTATGTAGCCTGGAAGGTATAGTACTTTGGGCAGTCTGTGGTACCAGTGTATAGGAGGGTTCAAACTAAATATATTAAGTGATGTTGGAAGCTTTGCATGGTGTAGATCACAAGAAAAACTATGGTAGTAAACTTGCGGGTACAACCATGTATAAAACTCTTTTGGGAAAAGTGTTGGTGTAATCTCGACGTTTCGAAAAGTACACTCAGCTCATCTTCAGGAGAATGCTGGAACGGTTCTCAGAACCAAAAATTTGTATACATGGTTTTACCCTCAAGTTTACTACTATAGTTTTTCTTAATAATAAATTGATGATGTTCTTAACATAACAGGCACCTTATATCACATATGTCTTTTTTATTGTTGAACATTTTGTAAAGGTCTCGTCGTCGTCCAAATCAGAAATTGTGAATCCAGTGTAGGCCATGATGCTTTTTTTAGATTGCATTTATCATGAGATGAAGTGGAAGTGGCTTGAAGGGTTAGAAAGTATTTTTCAGTTTTCTGTGATGAAAAATCAATTATAATTCCCCACTTTCATTAGTTATTAGGCATGCAACTGGAGTTTGCGAAAAAAAAGAAAAAGAAAATGCCAGGCATGTCAAGACTTTGTACTGTATTTGTCAATTTTAAATAGTACAGCTGAACAAAAATGAGGCAATCAGCACAGGCCAATTCGCTCTTTGCACGAATCCGCCATGTGCGTGTAGAGCCTTGACTTCATGCTTCATTTGTATTGTATTTGTGTATCTGTATGGATGAAAGTGTTATTACATTACTGTGATAACACAGAGTTGTATAATGCTTCTATTCACTGCTGTCCCCAATTCGAGGCTCTAAACATAAATGACTGACCGTGGAAAGGGCCAATACTTGGCTCTGCTTACTGCAGAATTCTGCACTTACAGCTCATAGAATCACACGCTTTACATGGCGCTGTAAGTGCAGAATTCTATGGTAAGCAGCACCATGAAATTGGGCCTCGCTCATAAGCTGAAAAAGTGAACGCGGGTTTATGCTAAATTGCTTTTACTGTTCTTACTTTAAGATGGCGTCAAGTCTTTCCTCATCTTGGCCAAGCTTATCAAACACAATCCTCTCAAGTCTGCTGGACGTCGTCTGGGTATCATGGCCAAGAAGTTTACACATCAGCTCATGCTAAAAAGCAAGACAACATTAAAAATGATCAGCAGGAAGCATATGCATTGATATAGTGTAGGTTTCTGCTTTTAATATCAGTGACTGTGGCTATGAACTGCACACCTTGCAGGTCATGTTGCACACCTTCTGGGGAAATCTTTTCTACATGCCATCTAGGACAGAGCACTCCTTGGCAAGGCCAGATTAAGTGTTCCATACCAGTGTTCCATAGGCCCTAGGCATCAGTGTTCCATAGGCCCTAGTGTTCTGTAGGCCCTAGGCACTAGTGTTCTGTAGGCACTAGTCATCAGTGTTCCATAGGCCCTAGTGTTCTGTAGGCCCTAGGCACTAGTGTTCTGTAGGCACTAGTCATCAGTGTTCCATAGGCCCTAGTGTTCTGTAGGCCCTAGGCACTAGTGTTCCGCAGGCTTTATTCACCAGTGTTCCATAGGCCCAGGCATCAGTATTCCATAGGCCCTAGGCACAGGTGTATGAAGGCACAAGGCACCAGTGTTCTGTAGGCCCTAGGCACTAATGTTCCGCAGGCTTTAGCCACCAGACTTCTATAGGCCCTAGTCACTAGCGTACCAAAAAAAGGACCTGGGCACCATTGTTCTGTAGGCCCTGGACACCAGTGTTCGTAGGCTCTAGCCACCAATGTTCCAATAGGCCCTAGGCACTGGTGTTATGAGGGCCCCAGACACCCGTGTTCTGTAGGTCCTAGGCACTAGAGTACTGTAGGCCCTAAGCACCAGTGTTCACTACACAATGGAATGTCTGGGTGGATCTTCACCACAGGCACTCCAAAGTTGTTCTGTGCAGGAAAACGAGTCCACCATAAGCCATTTTAGAAAAATTTGGAGGATGTACACGTCACCCGACACAAAGTGGTTGAGTGTACATACATGCTACAAAATGAATTTTGTGTACAAGTTGTACAGGAGGCTGTTAATTACAGAAATCAATGAAAAATGCAAATGAATTCTTCACAAGGATGCATATTTGAGAATGTGCGAATTGTTTGCAGTTACGTCAAAATCAATTAACAACATTTTAAACCGATGATGAGGGGGGCAATATTTCTCCAGCTCTCCTCAAACCTACAATCGAGTTAGATGGAGTAAACTCTCCTGACTCACCCATGTGATGTCCGGTGTTCCTTCTGCTAGTGCTGGATGAGGCTCCGTATCCATCAGACCCAGCATGGGGAATGTGGTGACAGTCTTACAAAATCCCTGATTCACAAAACAACAAGACAAGAATCGGAGTTTAAATCTTGGAGGAAATCCAAGCAAACACTGCAATCATTTGCAGGCCCTCATCAGGGCGGACCAGTCTCTTTGACCTTCTTATCTTGTAATTACACAACATATGGGACCTATATCGGGTCCTGAATGCATTCATCATCTTCTCTTTGGAACTCTCTCCCACATCACATTAAAACTGCTACAACTGACCATGAATTCAAATCACTCCAAAAAAAGTACCTGTTTGTTCAATTGCTAATTAATGTGATAAAGCGCATCTAGACTTTTTTGTGATGCACTATACTGTGTTATTATCATTATTATTATAACATGTACAGCTTTTAGTTACTGTACCATCCGAAGGACAATGCAACCACGTTAAAGTGTCTTGCTCAAGAACACAAGCGCCATGACCGGGACCTAAACCCACACTCTGGCAACACCAGAACTTGATCTTCACAGACCAGAGTCCTGTGTGCTTGATTGACCACTTGGTGGGCACCACACTTTTGGAGGATTCCTTTTGTTTTGTTATCAGAAATCAGGTGTGTTCAACTGTGGTGGTTCAACCATACTTGTCTAAAAAGTCTTGCTGATTATTCAATCAGTCTCAGTTCCAGCTTCAATGACAGACAGTGAGGAGTGTACGTATTGATATAATCTCTAGTCTTAAGGTCAATTCTTACATAGGCTCTCGTAACTTTTGTGTGCACAGTAGCAAGATTCTCCCTAACTAGTGAAAGTTGAAGTTGAGTTATTTCCATTCAATTACTTTCACTTGATATTTTACAGGCAAAAGTGCTGCTCAATAGCTCTTATTTCATTTAAAGGGTCTGTATACGTTTGGTAATTGGAACCCACCGTTTGTTTCAATCCTACATGTATATAGTTGTAGAAATATACCATAAAAATTACCAGTGAAAATTTCATTTCAAAAAGTGGTAGCATTTTTGAGATATTGCCGAAAATCTGGAGCGGTTATGTCCATGCAGGAAGAATAATCTGCAATTGGAATACACAATCTGAGAAACGTTTCTGACAGAAATGCTTCTCAGATTCAAATTTTTGGGATAAAAAGTGAGATTTTTTTCCATAACCTCACTACTTCGAAGTGAAAAGTTTCTTGAAATGCATTATACTATCCAAAGCTGCTGTACTTCTTACCGAATTAATTTTTATTGTCATTAATTTTCAGAGTCATTACCGAACGTATACAGACCCTTTAAGGCAAAGTAGCCAAAGTTTATTTATCTTTTATTCATAAATACCCCAGACAGTTTCGCTATAGACTGTGCAAGTCTCGCGCTCATTCGAACTTCCGGGACCACCGTGGTCCCAACCATATGGAGTTTTACGTGGGCGAGATTTTGTTTCGTCAATTATTTTAGTTTGACGTAGTTTATGACTATGAAAATTATATATGTTGTTGGGAATGTAATACATAGTGATAAAAAAAATGAAAGTAAAATCAATTCATCAATATAACGAAGAAAACCCGAGAATTAAACTTGACCTCAGCTTCCGGTTACTGCAAAAAATTAAGAATTTTGTGCTCACCTCCGATAACAAAACTTATGTAAACGCTTGTTTTGGATGCGCGATGATAATTGCAAGATGCTGTATTTGCAGCGCGAGGCCTTTTCATTGCAGTCTATGGTTGTTGAGGCGTCAGCGTCCTCTATAAACTGCGCTGAGCGTTAATTTTACGCCGGTGTGACCTTCGCGAATCCGCGTAAGGGGTTTCTGAAAAGTTAAGATCAAATAAGCATCCTTGTCCCAGAGTTTCATTATGTTTAATTAATAATTAACACATTATTTGTGTATTTTTTATAAAAGCTAAAACTAATTTTATAAAAATTGTACTGAGTATTTTTGTTGTTCAGATATTGTCATTAGATATAATTTAAAACACGGATTTGATTTCAGAAAAATATATGTTCTTCGTTTGACGTGTTTTCTCGTCCCGATACGCGCGAGACTTGCACAGTCTATTCCTATTGGTGGAGAGCACGTCAAGTGAGGGGTGTTTAAACGGATGATAAAGCACGGCCAAGCGTTTATAACCGGCTGGGCTTTCGCTTTTTGGACGCGCAAGCTCCGCTAATTTACTTACGCGGAACGCAATATATGGCTATAGTTCCCGCGCGTAGCCTAATCTTTTTGTACATGCGCGTACACACAACCCAACGCGCAAAAAACAGAATTTTACAAAAGTTTTTGAAAATGTACAAACTTCGATGTCAGAGATTGTCTTTTTACCACCAATTTTCCTTATTCTTTCACTTTTTAACAAAAAGGCATTTATTAATGGGAATAAATGAGTAGTGACTCGTTCTTAAACGGCCCTTTAAAACCTTGCAGGGTCGTGGCCGTGCGATAAAGGCCCTCGCCTTCGGCTCGGGCCTTTATCGCACGGCCAGGACCCTGCCGGTTTTAAACGGCCGTTTAAGAACTCGTCGCCACTCTTTTATTCCCTTATTAATATATCAACACACTCCTAAAGACTACTCAAAAGTTGGATTCACTAGTCCGCCTGACGAGGCAAAAAAAAAAAGAAGTTAGGGAAACCCCTGAAGTGATATCACAAACCTTGTATCTGAGAGTCCCTCTCTTGACCGTGTGTGCCGTTGGTATGCCGTACGCAAAGACATACTGGGTCGAGTCTCGGTTGAAGTAGCCCTCTAGGTTGAACCCTGGTAGGAAGTTGATCTCCTGGACGTTGGATTCGTCCATCAGCATGCCTGGTGGGATATAGATCTCTTCACCGTGTTTGAGGTACTTGGCGTCACGTGTGACTGCACCGAGGGATGCTACGGCGCTCCAGCTGGTGACAGGATTTTATAGTAGATAGATCAATATATAATCTTCACATTGTCTGACCAATAGATATCATCCACTGTGGTTTGGAATCATAGATGCACTATGAATACGATATCACATGATGAATGCATCTACACATTACAAAGTCAACCCTCCTACTGTCTGACCATTTTATATCATCCATTGGTTTTAAATGACAGATGTACTATGCCACCCTGCAATAATCATGTGATGAATGCAGATACACAGTACACAGTCAACCCTCCTACTGTCTGACCATTCAATATCATCCACAGTGGTTTGGAATCATAGATGCACTATGCCAGCTGGACTACGATATCACACGATGAAGGCATCTACACATTACAAAGTCAACCCTCCTACTGTCAGACCATTTTATATCATCCACTGGTTTTAAATGACAGATGTACTAAGCCACCCTGCAATAATCATGTGATGAATGCAGATACACAGTACACAGTCAACCCTCCTACTGTCTGACCATTCAATATCATCCACAGTGGTTTGGAATCATAGATGCACTATGCCAGCTGGACTACGATATCACATGATGAAGGCATCTACACATTACAAAGTCAACCCTCCTACTGTCAGACCATTTTATATCATCCACTGGTTTTAAATGACAGATGTACATGTACTATGCCACCCTGCAATAATATATCATGTGATGAATGCAGATACACAGCACACAGTCAACCCTCCTACTGTCTGACCATTCAATCTCATCCACTGTGGTTTGGAATCATAGATGCACTACGCCAGCCTGCAATATGATATCATGTGATGAACACATCTACAGTACATGTGTACAAAGTACGCAGCCAGTTCTGTTCACAGTTACGCCACCATCCCAAACTGGTGCAGTTGAATGGTTTTGAATTGTTGGTCAACTCGCAGGGAAATGTTGGTGAGGGAATTTGTGCAATTCTCTATCATCATTGAGACTTGTTAAAGTTCCTGATTTGGTTTCCTTCAAATGTTAAAGCAATGCATGTTGGAATAAACAGGTCCCCAGATGTTCCAATATGCGCAAGACATGCACAACCCTGTTACCACTTTTGGTACTCGAACCACACTTCCTGTAGAGAGAATAGATGCATTATTACAGCAACGACACCATGGGGGGTCGGGTTGGCGTAGTGGTATCTTTCCTCGCCTTCCACCTCCAGGACCCCGGGTAGAATCCCACCAAAGAGGGCGGGGGAACTATGTGGATTGGGTTTTCAGTCCCTATCTGAGTGCCTAGGTTTTCCCTGGAATAATTCTCTGGGGTTTTCCTCCCAGATCTAAAAACTAAACTTCCTTCCTTGTCTTCTCTCCATTGGGTTCTTGGCTAGTACAGTGATTAAGGATCACTTTTCTGAGAATCCTTGGCTTCACAACCAGAATTAATAAATAAAATGGGTAGACATGAGGAAAACAACAGCGACACTATCTTGAGGACTTACTTGAATTTGTAACGGAGAGGGTTCTCAGAGTGTTCAGGAGCTGGGAGGCCTCCACACCACGAATCAAAGAATCGAACCTTCAAAAGTAAAACAAAATAACACGAATTATAAGACTGTCTCAGAAATGATGACTTTGGCAGTAGCTATGGCTGGTTCACCGAAAAAGGCCTATTCTTCAACGCCATAGCCATAGACAACGGCCATAGCCAACAGCTACAGCCAACTGCCATAGCCAATAGCCATAGCCATAGCCAACGGCCATAGCAATAGCCAACGGCCACAGCCATAGCCAACAGCCAACAGCCATAGCCAACGGCCATAACCATAACCAAAGTTGCTTGATTGGGACATCACCTCAGAAACTGTTTAACTGCATGGCGTCTTTAACAGTCAGCTGAGAGAGATAGCAGTTCTGAGGTAAGAATTTGCAGTGAATGCTATTGGCATGCTATGATAGCATGTGCATGCCACTCGCATGCTATGTGCATGCTGTCCACATGCTAATATTATAGCAGTCAAGTTTGGTAAGGGTGCAAGTTTGGTAAGGGTGCATGGCGTCTTTAACAGTCAAAAGATGTCATGTTACATATAGTTCTAGCTACTGGTTCCCTGGTAACTCTTGTCCAACAAATGAGTTTACTCTGGAAATGTTGTGCTTCACAGCTTTATGAAAATGGCGATTCGCATAAAGTCATTCCACTTTTGGAATTCCTGACACCAACTACGTTTTGCATTATTATGTCTGAAGTTCCCACAGTGGTTAGAAATCAATAAAAATATGTAGACAAATTTGAATTCTCAAAGATTGCCCTTTTGAATTTTATTTTATGGTGTCGGTTTGAATGCTGCTCTCAATATGGCCAGAGATGTAGTTTGTATCCATTGTCATCTCGCTAAACGTGGATGGATCTGTAAAAAAAAGTAAAGTCTGTCGGTGCCAATATGGCTCATCAGGCCGGTGTTTATATCCGGTTTCCTTGGCATTAAACAACTGAGAACATTTTTGTTCAGTCCATCGCAGATTACTCCTAAGCTCTCGCCGCTACCCATTTGTACTCCTGGGTGAAGAGAAGCATTAATGGTTAAGTGTCTTGCTTATCTCTGCTGATCAGAAACACCAGAGCTCGAGTCTGGTGCTCTTAACCACTCCGCCATGACATGTGACGTGTTGGGCTTGTGACGTCTTTTGCATGGGGTCTGTGAAGTGAATGAGGCCATTTTGAGAAGAGAGGATTTTCCATTCAATCTGCTGATGCCTAGCCTCTAAATTCAGGCCTCTCACAGCGGCCACGCGGCCATGGCCGTCGATGCCCCTCTGTCTGGCCGAGGTGCCCCTGGAAAAATTCACCTCCTCACGGCCAACACTGCCTTGCCTTTTTCTTCCGTTGGCCGCTGTGCCCTTTTTAATACTTTACTGTATACTGTATACACTGTTAATTCTCAACAAAATTAGTCCCTGGTTTGATCGCTGATTGAGAAACTCACCTTGCCGCCTTCCTCTTTGATCCTGTGGAATGCCTCCATTGCAAGCATGTGATCTATACCAGGATCCAGTCCACACTCGTTCATGATGGTGACTCCAGCATTCAGGGCACTGTCAGATAAATGTAAGACTCAAGATTAGTAAATTGAGGAAAAAAGGGTGTTGCTAAAAAACCTTCTAGTGGTCAATGTCACATAAGGCAATTTAGAGTCCAAGCAAACAGTTCCAGGCAATCTCTAAGAAGGAAACAAACATTCAGATGTCAAATTTGCTTAGTGCAAACTGTGCAAGAAGAGTCAAGTTTTCCAGGCACTCTTTTATCATCACTCTGTGCTTCCAGTCAGCAAGCTTGTGCTTTGGGAGCCCAAGCAAGGTCAAGCCCAAAGAGGTCGAGGTCACTTGACCTATGTGGACTTACTATGCAGGGACACTGGCTTTATGACAACAGATGAAATATCTACATGCATGAAGGACAGGGAGATCTGGGAACACTTCTCTCGTGATATCACTGACCGAGGGCACTACTCAAGATAGAAGAACTTTCTCATGATTATCTTCAGGATGGTATGATACTGTATGAAAAATGTCTCGTGTGCTACCGGAGTGTTCCTTTTACACGCCTCAAAGTTGAAGGCTCTTCATCAAAAGAGTAAAGCCTGGCTCATACTTCATGCGAATGAGAAATTTTACATTCCAAGGAACAATTCTCTCAAATCAGGGGTGAGAGTCAATATCAACGATAAAAGGTCTGAAACTAGGATTCAAATTTAAGGAGGTATGTTGGAATGATGGCATTTCCACCTTTTGGTAATCCCTAGAGTCACAGATTCCAAGGAGCTTTTGGGAACGGTATCCTCTGCACTAGAGAAGTAGAAGAGCTGGATTTCTTCAAATCTGAAGAAATAACAGCTACTTTTCTCACCAGGCAGACACAAACAAGTCTGAATTTCTCATTCCTGTCAAATTGAAATGTGCTTAAATCTTGCGAAATATTCGCTGTAAAAATAGAGGTGTCAAACTTCACATAACATTCAAATGAAGTATGAACAAGGCTATACAGTATAATTCTATTGTAATAAAACAACAACTGATAAACATTGAAGCCTGTTTTGAAAGTGCATCAAAATGAAATACAGTGTATTGTCAGTTGACAAACGAACCCTGCCTTCAGCAACAGCTTCATGAAACTTGGCAGAATGCCAGTTTGCTTTATATAGACAATTTAGAGAAGTCTTACTTAACAGAAACATATTACCAGCCAAAACATATCATATGAATGTTGTTAGTGACTGGTTCCCTGCCCATTCATGCTAAGCAGTAATTTCTGCTAGGGAGCTTTATGAAGTTAACCCCACATGGTCAATACTTGCATGCAAAGTCTAGGACCCAGACTCACCCTTGTTGTAGTGCCCTCATTTCAGGGCTAGCATAACTGGCGGTCACCATGTTCTTTTTGTTTTCCACACACAGTTTTGCAACTCTAGGATGGAAGGAAAAGGGCAGCATACTAACAGAGAAGGAAGAAAAGAAACCATTATTTAATTTACTTCAATCAAAATGTAAAAAAACCAATCCATATCGTCAATATATAGTTTTGTGGTGAACTGTTATTTGAACTGTTATTATTTTGTTATTGAACCATTTCATCTTCATGGTTGAATTATTATAGCGCCCTCTACCAAGTCTCCTGTTTACAAATATGTCAAGGTCCCATTTCCATACAGACTAGACAAAGTTATACATTGTGAAGTGATACATTGTTTTAGGGACACTTTCACTGTCCACATGTACAGCACATGCACATACCATTGGTTTTATGACCTTGCCATGCTCGTGGGTAGTGTGTGCACACTTAGTTCAGTCTAGACACTCGGTAGTAGTACATCGAATAAAACACAGTACAGTCATTCTCAAATCAAGAAGTTGTCTCTTTCTCAATCATTGTTTGGAGCTATATTTTATATAGGATCATTAACATTAGTCTCCTATAGTTTTTACATATGTGTTTTTCATTTAGACTTGAATATGGTTGATTTATTATAGTATTATTATGTTTTTGAAAAAGCAATCATTAAAAGAGGACCCATCACAACAAAATTAGAACAATTCACTTGTCATAAAAAGTACAAACAGAATATTTCTTCAAACCCTATCTTTCCGGAATCATTCAAAAATTAACCTGAGGATTTGGATGATTTTGGAGGATCAAGGCAATAGGAATCCTTCATAAACTAATTCTTGTTGATTTTGGAGGATTTATGCTGTTTTCTGCAGGGAGTAGCTAGGGGTTGGGAAAGATAATAAATGAACCTTTTAACTTTGGCAAACATAAACTAGAAATACTATACACAGGAATGAGATTTGCCAAATGTGAAAGTCCTGAAAATGGCTTGCTGGCCTGGGTACCCCAGTTATTCTAGACCCGGAACCTCCCAGATGTTAAAATTCAGGTTTACAGACTCTGTGCATCACAGAAATACAAAACTACAGGTTTATGCATAATGTGGACTATTTCTTTCTCCCTTTGGTGAATGCTTTACTTCTTTCAAGAAAATTTGAAAGCTCTGGGAGATTTTGAGAAAACCCTGAAATCAGGAAAAATCCAGAGAAATCACGCCTGTATAAAATTGAAACAGACAATCCACATGTACAAATTTCAAAAACGTAAAAAATAAAAATAAATCCTTTTGTGATGATGGTGCTGGCGATGATGACATCTGATAATGACCTTACCTGATTACCATATCATGTTCTTGGATAGCCTTGTTCATTTTATCTTCATGTTTGGCAACATTCAGGTACAAGGGGGTGGCGTTGTTGTATTTAGTAGCCAAGGCGTCTCCCTCAGGCTTCTCAGCAGATGCTTCAAGAGTGGAAACAAATCATAAACAAATCTCTCAGTCAAACTTGGTTCACAGTTTCTGCGAGTTGGCAAAAGTGAAGTGAATTTCAGCCCAGATACTATCCTCAAGGTCAAACAGATCTCAATGTTTTTATCTGTATCTGTCATGTATGGTAAAATTTGTTTCAAAATGTTCTCGAGGATTGAGGACTCAAGGATTGAGGACTCAAGGATTGAGGACTCAAGGATTGAGGACTAAGGATTGAGGACTCAAGGATTGAGGACTCAAGGATTGAGGACTCAAGGATTGAGGACTAAGGATTGAGGACTCAAGGATTGAGGACTCACGGATTGAGGACTAAGGATTGAGGACCCAAGGATTGAGGACTCAAGGATTGAGGACTCAAGGATTGAGGACTAAGGATTGAGGACTCAAGGATTGAGGACTCCAGGATTGAGGACTCAAGAATTGAGGACTCAAGGAATGAGGACTCGAGGATTGAGGACTCAAGGATTGAGGACTCAAGGATTGAGGACTCAAGGATTGAGGACTCAAGAATTGAGGACTCAAGGATTGAGGACTCAAGGATTGAGGACTAAAGGATTGAGGACTCAAGGATTGAGGACTCAAGGATTGAGGACTCAAGGATTGAGGACTCAAGGATTGAGGACTCAAGGATTGAGGACTCAAGGAATGAGGACTAAGGATTGAGGACTCAAGGATTGAGGACTCCAGGATTGAGGACTCAAGGATTGAGGACTCAAGGATTGAGGACTCAAAGATTGAGGACTCAAGGATTGAGGACTCAAGGATTGAGGACTCAAGGATTGAGGACTAAGGATTGAGGACCCAAGGATTGAGGACTCCAGGATTGAGGACTCAAGGGTTGAGGACTCAAGGATTGAGGACTCAAGAATTGAGGACTCAAGGATTGAGGACTCAAGGATTGAGGACTCAAGGATTGAGGACTCAAGGATTGAGGACTCAAGGAATGAGGACTAAGGATTGAGGACTCAAGGATTGAGGACTCAAGGATTGAGGACTAAGGATTGAGGACCCAAGGATTGAGGACTAAGGATTGAGGACTCAAGGATTGGGGACTCAAGGATTGAGGACTCAAGGATTGAGGACTCAAGAATTGAGGACTCAAGGATTGAGGACTCAAGGATTGAGGACCCAAGGATTGAGGACCCAAGGATTGAGGACTAAGGATTGAGGACTCAAGAATTGAGGACTCAAGGATTGAGGACTCAAGGATTGAGGACTCAAGGATTGAGGACTCAAGGATTGAGGACTCAAGAATTGAGGACTCAAGGATTGAGGACTCAAGGATTGAGGACTCAAGGATTGAGGACTCAAGGATTGAGGACTCAAGGATTGAGGACTCAAGGATTGAGGACTCAAGGATTGAGGACTCAAGGATTGAGGACTCAAGGATTGAGGACTCAAGAATTGAGGACTCAAGGATTGAGGACTCAAGGATTGAGGACTCAAGGATTGAGGACTCAAGGATTGAGGACTCAAGGATTGAGGACTCAAGGATTGAGGACTCAAGGATTGAGGACTCAAGGAATGAGGACTCAAGGATTGAGGACTCAAGGATTGAGGACTCAAGGATTGAGGACTCAAGGATTGAGGACTCAAGGATTGAGGACTCAAGGATTGAGGACTCAAGGATTGAGGACTCAAGGATTGAGGACTCAAGGATTGAGGACTCAAGGAATGAGGACTCAAGGATTGAGGACTCAAGGATTGAGGACTCAAGGATTGAGGACTCAAGGATTGAGGACTCAAGGATTGAGGACTCAAGGATTGAGGACTAAGGATTGAGGACTCAAGGATTGAGGACTCAAGGATTGAGGACTCAAGGATTGAGGACTCAAGGATTGAGGACTAAGGATTGAGGACTCAAGGATTGAGGACTCCAGGATTGAGGACTCAAGAATTGAGGACTCAAGGAATGAGGACTCAAGGATTGAGGACTCCAGGATTGAGGACTCCAGGATTGAGGACTCAAGGATTGAGGACTCAAGGATTGAGGACTCAAGGATTGAGGACTCAAGGATTGAGGACTCAAGGATTGAGGACTCAAGGATTGAGGACTCAAGGAATGAGGACTCAAGGATTGAGGACTCAAGGATTGAGGACTCAAGGATTGAGGACTCAAGGATTGAGGACTCAAGGATTGAGGACTCAAGGAATGAGGACTCAAGGATTGAGGACTCAAGGATTGAGGACTCAAGGATTGAGGACTCAAGGATTGAGGACTCAAGGATTGAGGACTCAAGGATTGAGGACTCAAGGATTGAGGACTCAAGGATTGAGGACTCAAGGATTGAGGACTCAAGAATTGAGGACTCAAGGATTGAGGACTCAAGGATTGAGGACTCAAGGATTGAGGACTCAAGGATTGAGGACTCAAGGATTGAGGACTAAGGATTGAGGACCCAAGGATTGAGGACTAAGGATTGAGGACTCAAGAATTGAGGACTCAAGAATTGAGGAATCAAGGATTGAGGACTCAAGGATTGAGGACTCAAGGATTGAGGACTCAAGGATTGAGGACTCAAGGATTGAGGACTCAAGGAATGAGGACTCAAGGAATGAGGACTCAAGGATTGAGGACTCAAGGATTGAGGACTCAAGAATTGAGGACTCAAGGATTGAGGACTCAAGGATTGAGGACTCAAGGATTGAGGACTCAAGGATTGGGGACTCAAGGATTGAGGACTCAAGGAATGAGGACTCAAGAATTGAGGACTCAAGGATTGAGGACTCAAGGATTGAGGACCCAAGGATTGAGGACTAAGGATTGAGGTTTCAAGAATTGAGGACTCAAGGATTGAGGACTCAAGGATTGAGGACTCAAGGATTGAGGACTCAAGGATTGAGGACTCAAGGATTGAGGACTAAAGGAATGAGGACTCAAGGAATGAGGACTCAAGGATTGAGGACTCAAGGATTGAGGACTCAAGAATTGAGGACTCAAGGATTGAGGACTCAAGGATTGAGGACTCAAGGATTGAGGACTCAAGGATTGAGGACTCAAGGATTGAGGACCCAAGGATTGAGGACTCGAGGATTGAGGACTCAATAATTGAGGACTCAAGGATTTAGGACTAAAGGATTGAGGACTCAAGGATTGAGGACTCAAGGATTGAGGACTCGAGGATTGAGGACTAAGGATTGAGGACCCAAGGATTGAGGACTCGAGGATTGAGGACTCAATAATTGAGGACTCAAGGATTGAGGACTCAAGGATTGAGGACTCAAGGATTGAGGACTCAAGGATTGAGGACTCAAGGATTGAGGACTCACGGATTGAGGACTAAGGATTGAGGACTTAAGGATTGAAGACTCAAGGATTGAGGACTCAAGGATTAAGGACTCAAGGATTGAGGACTCAAGGGTTGAGGACTCAAGAATTGAGGACTCAAGGATTGAGGACTCGAGGTTTGAGGACTCAAGGTTTTAGGACTCAAGGATTGAGGACTCAAGGATTGAGGACTCGAGAATTGAGGACTTAATTACATGGTCACGTACCTATAGTTATTGCAATGTTGTCACTCCTTGCTAAGTATTCTACAATGGGATCTGCCATATACCCCGATCCAAACATCAAGACTTTCTGTTTATTCCCACCAAAAGAGGCCCCCGGGAGTGTTCTGAAAGAAAAAGGAAAGGATTAACAAATTACAATGAAATAATTCATAGTCAAAAAACTATTAATGCAGGTGAAATGTGAAGGGAGAATGGTTTACAGATGTGCAAACAGAAGTCTACTAATAAGGCTTTATAGGAAGTTTGTTTTTTCTTCCTTTTTTAAGCAAGTTTGCCCCAAACAAGGCTAAAAGCCACTCTTGGTAACGGGTGACAAGAAGAAATTATTTAAAGGGACATGTTGCCTTGGATCGGACGAGGTGGTAACAAAAAAGCATTTGTAACCGTTTGTTATAAAATGCATATGGTTAGAAAGACGTTATAAAAGTAGAATACAATGATCCACACAAATAGCCTTGAAATTGCGTGGCTTTCCTTTTACTTTGCGAACTAACACAGTCGGCCATTTTGTGGAGTCAAAAATTTGACTCCACAAAATGGCGGACCGTGTTTATTCATGATGTAATAGGAAAACCACGCAATTTCAAAACATATTTGTGTGGATCATTGTATTCTACTTTTAAAACATCTTTCTAACCATATGCATTTTATGCATATGGTTACAAATGCTTTTTGTAGACCAACTCGCCCGATCCAAGGCAACGTGTACCTTTAAGAAGGAAATAACTTTGGGGAGCTGAAGGTAGAAATTGATATTCCTCTTAAAACAGACTAGATTGTAGGATAGAGGGAAATATGTACCAGGCAAGAAGTTCTAATGAGATGTGGTACGTAGTATATGAATTATTTCAGTAAAAACACCAAGGGGACCTTGGGATGAAAATGTAAACGTCTCGTAGTTCCTAAATGCAGGGGAAGAGGATGTCATCAACATTGGCAAGTATTCTTTCAAAAAAACAGCAGGGACAGATTCTTGTAAAGTGCTCTCTTCATTGAAGAATTTTTGACATTTTAAATAACACCTTAAAAAAAATAATGGTTTACCAATAAAAATTAATTACAAATATACAATAATAACAATTATTGTACTCTCATTTATTTTTAGAACTTAAAGAAAAAGCAAAGGATTTGTAATTGTTATACAAAATGATAAGGTTCAATCAAAAAGCTGACTTATTTAAACTATTTGTCCCTGACGTACTGTCAAGTCAAGAAAGTAGCAAAATCACACCCCGATCATTGTGACTTATTTCGATTGCCACAATCAATATAAGAAATGTATAATGTAACTCACACATAGATCCTTATCATTTGTTTGGTGGAACATGTGCCACGTGTCATCTCTTTTTTGCCATGAATTTATATGGAAATAAATATAGGACGGATTTATTGATTTTCAATGCTTAATTTTTAGCGCCATTCCAAAAACAATAGTTCCGCTGGTTCGTCCAAATGAGGCAAGGTCGTGTCACGGTGGACAAGGTAAGTGTCTACGTGGAGTCATCAATGTTATTATGAAGTTGTTTTTTTAGTTTTCAGAGTGTGGGGTGGACGATTATCCGTGTCTTTTTTTGTGTTTATTGTGAAAAATTCATGAGAATGATCTATGTGTGAGTTATACAAAACAAGTATTGAATGCATTTCGCTAATGCATTGTCTCAAAATATACTCACTCTGTGAAATCTGTCCAGATTTCACCTCGTGACTATATTTTGGAACAATGCACTCACTCATATACATCCAATATTTTTATAGAAGATGAACCTGCACAAAATCAAAGACAATACTACAGCGGGATCACCTAACTTGACAAGATTCACACAGGTTGATTGAATGATGAGATCATTGAAAGCTAGAGGACTTGATTGAACTAACTCTTTCCCAAACCAATGATGTAACATGCCCCAGGATCAATTTTCCAGACAAGTCACTATTTTTCTTTATTTTGCACCTGGACTAATACTGTCCACCACACCTTCCTTCCTTTAAGTAAGTCATTAGTCCTTTTTAAAACCATGGCTTCAGCTTCGAATCTTTCAGTTAATTTGAAAATGTTAACTTTCGGTATGAGATTCATCAGGCAGCCAGTGCCCAAGCCTAAGCCTAAGCCAGTGCCCAAGCTGGAGCCTAAGCCAGTGCCCAAGCCTGAGCCTAAGCCAGTGCCCAAGCTGGAGCCTAAGCCGGTGCCCAAGCTGGAGCCTAAGCCAGTGCCCAAGCCTGAGCCTAAGCCAGTGCCCAAGCTGGAGACTAAGCCGGTGCCCAAGCTAGAGCCTAAGCCGGTACCGAAGCTGGTGCCTAAGCGCCCAAGCCAGAGCCCAAGTTTCTAAAAGGGCCAAAGATTGTTGGTTCAGCTCTTGACCTCATGTGTGACCTTCGTAGGAATGAAATCATGAAACTTATGAGATTGAAAGTGGAGATATGAAAGCGTGAAAAATTAAAAATCTGGTATGATGTGATGTGTGCATATTATTAATTGTGTTGACAACGCCGCCCCCCCCACCCCATCTCTCAAACCACAAGATGACTATTAGGAAGAACTAAATGTAGTACAAGTAAAACCATCACAATTGTGTCGTTCGACCTGGGCCAAATTTCATGGCTCTGCTTACCGTAAGCAAAGAATTGGCGCTTCAGAAACAGGGAATTCCACAACGTCAAAGGTTAGCAAGGAATTTTTGCTTGTGAACATGCATACTACACGTTACAAGGCATTCTTCGCTTACACAGATAGCACAAAACAAAATTGGCGCTTGCAATGTAAGTGAAGAATGGTGATCACAAGCGCGGAATTCGGTGGTAAGCAGAGCCAGGATATTGGACCCTGATCGTCTACAACAATTCCACTGAAATAGGCCCAAGGGTTATAAATTAACCGCAACAACAACATTAAGTACCTGCATATATTCGCAATGACAACCCCCCCCCCCCACATGATAAGTTCACTTAGCAAAGGATCAACGTCTTGGTGTTTTCATAAAAAAAATAGTTTCAAAATATTCAATGAGAACCAAGATATTCTCTTACATCAACCTGCTTTGAAAAGTTGTTGTGGACAGGGGAAATTAATTTTCTTACTCAATTCTTCTGTTACACGATAACTGTTTTCTTCTTAATATCCCTCATGTAAAAATTACAAGAATTGACAACAAGAAACAACACGAACGGAATGTTTTGCGAACATTGGAATGGCGGAGCTGCTTCGCCTCGCGTAGTATAGAAAAACCTTACATAATCATGGCTTGCTATAACGAGCGTGCTGCACCTGTCGTGCGATAACGAAAATAAAATGAACAACTCATACAGACAAATTCAAGAAACAAACCACAGAACAGGTTTAACACTGAAACCGACACCACGATCCAAACACAAGGGAGAGCGATGGGATGTGTGACAAAGTATCAGGGACTTTGTTCATAAGCAATTGAATGGTACAATGATGGACTCGCCTGCAAACTCTGCCATACTGGCAAGCGTCTCCAGGAATGAGATTTGACGAATGTGAACATTCTTGAAGAATGGTTTGCAGGCCTGGGTTCCCCCTTATTCTACATCCGGAACCTCCCACATGTTACAATTCAGGAATTTTACAGACTACGTGCATCACAAGAAACACCAAACTACAGGTTCAGACAATTTTGACTTTTTCTTTCTCCCTTTTGTGACTGCTCTAATTCTTTCCAGATAATTTGAAAGCTCTAGGAGAAATCTCACGCATGTTTTCACAATCAACCCATCTGGCATAATATCCGATCATTACAACAAAAAACTTAAGACAATCTTAATGGGTAAAAGGGCTTACACACAGTATATGGTATAGACTTTGCAGTGGTGTAACCAGACATTTTCAATTGGGGGGGGGGAGGGCGGACACAAGTGGGGGCAAAGACATAATTGGGGGGGGGGGGGCATTTAAATGTACCAAACCATTCATTTGTGCACTTTTTCAATATCATTTGGGAGGGCCCCATGTGACGCACCACACCAAAATCAGACACTCACAGCAGGGTTTTTATTGTTGCCTATCAAATAGACAAGCATAAGAGCTTTTAAATAACACACAATTAGGGCCTGCATATGTATAAGGTACATATACAAAAAAAAGATCCTGGACAATGCCAACGAGATAAGAGCTTGACGAAAGGCACAAAATATCACCGGCTGTCCAAGCCATACATGTGGTCCTTGCGGCCAAAACTGCCTCTCTCATATATAGGGCTCGTCAGTCACAGCAGAAGCTGCACATCAACCACCTGGGGCGCAAAACCCCATGGTTAGATTCTCGACTGAAGGAGGCCTAGTATGTATAAGGTAAGCGTTCTCAACATACAGAATGTTTATGACATCACATCACATTGATATCAAGACTGATATTTAGGTTGTCTTCACTTTAAATGTCCTTTTACTATTTCCGATAAGTGCCTGATTTTGGCGTGGCGCTTCACAAATGTACAGTGTATAAAACATGAGGATTGGAATGAATGTACTCTTCCAGAAACCTGATTGCTATGTACTATGCTGCACTACAAGGAGTAAACATTGATACAAAGTTTGATTATGACCCCAAGGGTTAATAACTTACTGCTGTTGATTAAACGATGCTTGCTTCTCTCTAATATAAGGAAATAAATGAATACATTTACTACTCCTCCTTTAAAAAATTAGTTGCTTACTTAATTAGAACTCTAATAACAACTTGTGAATTGAATCAAGGAATTCACAGTATTTTCGACCTTGTGAGGGCAGATGTCAAACAAATTTACGTGATGCAAACAAGTAAAACAATTTTTTTTCCCTTCTATTGTTATTATTATTATTATTATTATTTATTAGCCATTGATACAAGAAAACAACATACAGGCAGTCAAAATAAGATGCAACTGTTATTGTAATGCTAGGAAATTTGCTGTTGAAAGCGCCCTCACACGATTAAAAATACAGTCAATTCTGCTTTAAAAAGATACTGTATAAAATACATTTTTTTTGAGGGGTTAGTAAAGTTACTCATTGTACATGTAGTGTCAACTAAAACTGAATTATATTCTGAAACCTGTGCAGGCGGCGAAATAAGAATTCTGTTGAACTTTTAAATGATGCTGTGTTCCACATTCCAATAATAAGAGGTAAGAACTTTTCATACCAGTTAATGGCAGAGACCGATTTAGATCAAATGAATTTAAGAATTTGAGGATTTGTGTCAACTAAAACTGAATTATATTCTGAAACCTGGGCAGGTTGCGAAAGACCAGGCAGAGACCGATTTAGTTCAAATGAATTTAATAATTTGTGGACTTGCACATGGGTGGATTAAAGGTATCGTACACGTTTGGTAATGACCAGATGACTCCGAAAATAAATGGTAATAAAAACTTACTTGGTTAGAAGTACAGCAGCTTTGGATAGTATAATGAATTTTGAGAAACTTTTCACTTTGAAGTACTGCGGTTATGGAAAAAGATATCACTTTCAATCCCACAAATTTTTAATCTTCTGAGAAGCGTTATGGCCGTAACACTTCTCAGAGTGTGTATTCCAATGTGCAGATTATTCTTCCTGCATGGACATAACCACTCCAGATTTTCGGCAATATCTCAAAAACGCTACCACCTTTTGAAATGAAATTTTCATAGGTTAGTTTTATGGTATATATCTACAACTATATAGGATTGAAACAAACAGTGGGTTCCAATTACCAAACATGTACGACAACTTTAATGTGGGTAGTTTGACTACCAGCAAGTTTAATACATCGGCTTCATGGATCAATCTATTGCTTTGAATAAAAAGCAGTAAACATTACTACAAGAATATTTTTGGAATACTTACGGCATTGTGACTTCACGTAGGTCTTGTATGTACTTGAAATTTTTCGTCAGTTTACCGTTGGATGTAATCACAGCCTATTTAAGGATAAGTGGACAGCATAATTGTAAAATAAAAATAAAAATACAACCTCAAAACAAAAACATTCAGTCACTCAGTGCTGCTAGTACTATTAATAATAATCTTCAGTTCTTATACAGAGCTTTATCACACCTGGGCCCAATTTAATAATAATAATAATAATAATAATGCAGTTCTTATATAGCGCTTTATACTCCCGATGGGTGTCTCAAAGCGCCCAGTATTTTTCCTACAAGGTAAGTGGAGTTACGTGTTGAAGTATGAGACCTATTCCTTTGCATAGCACCATGTAATGGTTTACAAGGTGCTGTGGCGCAATATGCAGCCAATCAAACCAGGAACACCGGGGCGAACCCCTTCTCTTTACGATAAGTGCACTGGGCTCTTTTACGTGCATTACACAACACACGGGACCTTTGGCTTAACGTCCCATCCGAAGGACGAAGCATGTGGTTAAGTGTCTTGCTTAAGGACACAAGTGTCAAGACTGGGATTCGAACCCACACTCTGCTGATCAGAAACACCAGAGCTTGAGTTCGGTGTTCTTATCCGCTCGGCCACGACACGCCACAATTTCATGGCTCTGCTTACTGTAAGCAAAGAATCAGCGCTTACGGAAGCAGGGAATTCTGCGCTTACGTCAAGCGTATTTCACAGGTTAGCAGGGGATTTTTTGCTTGTGTGGGTGCGTACTCCATGTTACTAGGCATTCTTCGCTTACAAAGCTAGCGCAGAAATTCGGTGCTTGCCCTTAAAGAGAAGAATGTTGATCGCAAGCGCAGAATTCGTTGTTAAGCAGAGCCAGGAAATTGGGACCTGATGGGCCTATCATCTTTTTTTGGGAAGACAAGTTGCAAAGCTATTTGAATTATGAGATCCAGTTACGCAGCACCTTGTGAGGTTTATAAGGTGATGCGGCAACTCATGCCAAAAACAGTGGGCAAAACCCTTTCCTTACAGTCCGGCAGGCGGGTGAGAGGATTGTGCCTTTGATGATACAAGCATGGAATTTGGCGCACAGTCAGAGTATGTCATGAGAAAGATCATTGACTGTAGGGCCATCGCAGATTTGTCCATTGAAAAAATATAGGGAGAATAACAAGTAATGGCAGCCATTTTGTAAATATTGCAAATTGCTTGTTATCTCCGTATTTTTTTTAAAAGGACAAATCTGCGATGGCCCTTTAGCCAAATATCTTTCTCACCACATACTCTCCGACGGTGTACCAAATTCTATGCTTGTATCATCAAAGGCACAATTCCCCAAAATATTTCCCCCATCTACCTCACTGTGAATGATAAGCGTACTGGGTTCTTTAACATGCATTACACAATGCACAGGAACTACCGCGTAGTGTCAAATCTCAGGGACATACCTGCCATGACCAGGACTCGAACCCACACTCTAACAATACCAGAACGTGAGTCTGGTGCAGTATACCTCTCGAAAAAGACACCCATTGGTGAACAGTTATTACGGTTGTATTGTCAAAGACTCTGGAATCCTTCACTTTACTAGAAACACACCACCAGATAAAGAAGTGAAAATCACACAAAAAATACAAAAATAGAATGCTCATGTTTAAAGCCGTTTTAAGTCTCTCTACTTTTTCAAGTTAAACAGGATTTGGGGTAATGTACTTACATCTTTAATAACTCGTGGAAAGTTCTCTTTCTCAAAGGGCATTGTAGCATCAGATTTAAGCTGTAGATAAAACAGATCATTTTCCAAATAGTTAGTGTTACTGCAGTTTACGAAAACCCAACCTGGGCCTTGCACTGCATTTTTTCCGAGAAATCACTGCATACATTTTGACATGCCTGTGTGATTTGTGTGTGATATTTACATGTAATATAAACTCAGTTTCACATCGACAGAGGTTGCCAATATGTTGACCTGCTGGAGCATCCAATGACCTGGGCCCAATTTCATAGAGCTGCTTAAGCACAAAAAGTAGCTAAGCACAACAAAATTATGCTTACCAGAATAAGGTTACCAGCCAAACTACTATGTCACATGTACAATTTGTGACTGGTATCCTGCTAAGCAGAACATTGTTAAGCAATGTTTTCTGCTTAAGCAGGTCTATGAAATTGGGCCCTGATGACTTTGCAAACAGAATGAGGGTCCAATAAGCCATTTGGGAGATAGATTTGGATAATGTCTGGTTCAATGACTTACGGCACAAATTACTGCTTAAATTTGAACTCCTCAGACTATAGAGACAGTTTCAATGTCAAATGGTTCGGGGAAAGCTTTTGAAGTACAAAATGTAGTTGCTGAGACGGCAAACACCCATACACAATTTTTGAAAACTGAAAACAGGGTTTGTCAATCAGCAACATGTAACCGTCCGACTCCTTGATCATGTTGATGTGTTTGCATTTTGACAAATCAGACACCTTTAGCACGCTTACTGATCAAAGTTAGAATGCCTGTAAACCCCCAAAGTACTCACCATTTCAGGTATAAGCGGTGTCAATAGATTGCCAAAGAAGTCTGTGGCCTCCCTAGGTAGCTGGGCTGGCATATTGTCGATGGAACACACAAGAACACCATCACCAGAAAACCTATTGAAAAACAAACAAAATAAACCAGACCATGGGAGTGAAAGTTCAGTGGGAAAATTCTTGCTAGATTTTGACGAGTCTACCTCAAAAGGTTTGCCAGCAACTGCAATTTTTGGTGCACACACAGTTTTCCAATTTAAAATTTGGAATCTAGTTTTGTTTTGTTATTGGTTGATTGATGAGCTTTCAAGCTAGTAACTTAAAATTTAAATCAAGATTTTTGGGTCATATCTGCCCCAAAACCCCCAGACCTACACGTAGTATCTTTAGGTCAACAATAAACAAACCAGCACAAAATAATATATTTGGTGAAGCAACACTGCTGAAGATTTTATTGTAGATTAAGCAGTTGTTATTTGTCTGTGAAGTGACCAGAAAAAGAAGAAGAAGAACCCCCAGCCCCAGCCCCCCCCCCCCAAAAAAAAAAAAATGAAAAAAAGGACTTAGGGCAACATAGATACCTGTGAAATCCAGAGATTGAGACACCAGTGCTAACAATGTGTGTAGTGTGTTAGAATTATTCGCGCATGGGTGATTTGTCAAAGTTCACCTTGGTGATCCGTTGCAAACTGATCAAATTTACCTGGGCCTAATTTCATAGAGCTGCTTAAGCAGAAAATATCGCAGGCAGGATACCAGTCACAAATTGTACATGTGACATGGTAGTTTGGCTGGTAACCTTAGTCTGGTAAGCAAAATGTCGATGTGCTTAGCTACTTTTTGTGCTTAAAGACAGTGTACACTATTGGTAATTGTCAAAGACCAGTGTTCTCACTTGGTGTATCTCAACATATGCATAAAATAACAAACCTGTGAAAATTTGAGCTCGATCGGTCGTCGGAGTTGCAAGATAACTATGAAAGAAAAAACACCCTTGTCACACAAAGTTGTGTGCTTTCAGATGCTTGATTTCCAGACCTCGAGTTCTAAACTTGAGGTCTCGAAATCAAATTCGTGGAAAATTACTTCTTTCTCGAAAACTACTCCACTTCAGAGGGAGCCATTTCTCACAATGTTTTATACTACCAACCTCTCCCCATTACTTGATACCAAGTAAGGTTTTGTGCTAATAATTATTTTGAGTAATTACCAATAGTGTCCACTGCCTTAAGGCAACTCTATGAAATTGGACACTGCTTGTTTTTCCTTGAGAAGTTACTTGATAGGTACCTAATTAAAATGTTTGTGTAAATCACGGCAAAATTATTGTATACTTTTCATCAAAAGATAACAGCGCTTCTGGTCCTTTGATCAAGTTTTACACAAGTCTGCTTTTTTCCCCAAAGTACAAGAGTTAAACAGGCCAGCTGGGCCAAATTTCATAGAGCTGCTTAAGCAGAAAATATTGCAGAACAATTTCCTGCTCAGCAAAAATTAGCTGGATACCAGTTACAGACTGTACACATGTGATATTGGGTTATTTTGCTGGTAACCTTATTCTATTTAGCATAAATTTGTTGTACTTTTTAAGCGCTAAAACAGCTGTATGAAATAGGGCCCTGGCACTTTATTCTTGTACAGGCACAAGGGAGTCTTTCCTTATTAAAGGGCAACTCTATGAGGGTAATAAAAGTTTCCACTGGGACATTCCAAAGGGCACCAAGGCAATGACCAAGGGCACGGTTGCCTCCATTGCCTCCAAGAAGTATTAGACCTGCTTCAAACCTAAACAAAACACAACTTTTGAAGTGTTTGGAATGACTTAGCCATGCTATTAATATCAGACATGTCAGGTGTTGACTGTATTAATAAAACTTCCCACAAAATGGCATCTGAAACAAAATGAAGAATGCACAACGACCTACATTAAGTACATTTTCTGAACAAAAAATAAACCAAGGAAAATAATAAACTCAACGAGACTGTTAGGCATAAAAAAAATTGTTATGTTGGCGTAACGGGCCAGAAAAAATAGGGTAGGTAGGTCGGGATTTTTTTTTTTTTTTTTTTTTTTTTTCCAACAGTGAAACGAAACTTGTAAATTCCAGTTAACTGTTTACCTGTTTCTACCGTTCAAATCAAAACTTTAAGCAAGCGGATGTCAACACACTTTCCAGGTTTAATAGAACAGTACTACTTTACCCACTCTTAAAGGTCACAGAACCAGGTCATAAAACTACAAAGACATAGCTGCGGCTTGTGGTTTGATTGAAGCAAGAGTATTACAAACTGAAACAATGTATAACAAACTGCAGAGGATTAAGATAAGACGTAATTGGATCTCAATAGGAGTGTCAATCATTCTCCCAGGGCTGGAGAGTGTCTGGGGCTGACATTAAAATATGAAGAAAAGGGTGTCAGGTTTTTTTCTCACTTTCGGCTTCGTTTTGTGGTAGGAAAATTGTTTTTTTAATCATTGACAAAACTTCAGCTGGGGGAAAAAAAGTTGAAAATAAATAAAAATATCCAGGGTCGGCCGTTTTTTTAGGGTCGGTCGGGTTACGCCAACATAACAATTTTTTTTTTTATGCCTTAGTGCAAAAACCATGAAGAGGTCAGAAATAAGCAAGCAAGTTGAAAACATTTGGCATTTTTACACACACTTGCGCTTGTCGACCCGGTAAATCGAGGACTTCTCTTTGTTCTCCCATTGTTTGGACCTTTACCCCATTGGTTTTGTACACGAAAGCGAAGCGAGGACGTCCTCGCTTTGTCAAAACACCTGGATCCCTTTATGTTAAAGTCCTCGGTTTCAACGGGTAGACACCCCCACAGCAAGGTCGACATGGCATCATACAAACCTTGTTCTGGTAGAGTGAGGAGTAGTGGAGAATCAGTGATGTGGATTTGTTCATGAAGTTCCCAAATCAAAGGAAAAGGAACAAAAAATCCAGCGTTTAATAGCGTTACATTATGCAGAAGTCTACCATGATGAAACACCCAAATGTTTGGCAAGACGTCCATTTATAGATGAGTTATACATTAACTTCTCACCAATAAACATCTAAGCCTGTAGTTTTTGTCTTGAAGTCCTAGTCCACTGTTCGTATTTGTCCTTTGATTGTTGAGTGTTAGCTGTTTCTTCTCTGTAAACATACTGGTGCATAGACTGTGCAAGTCTCGCACTTATCGAAAACAAGAAAACAACTTGAACGAATACTACATTTTTCAATGAATTCAAATCTTGTTTGTCGTCTACTCTTTTAGTCCCTTATTAAAACATTTCCAGGAGCATAACGGAATAATGGGCGGTATGACTCCAACCTCCTTCCCAGTGGTGTACGATCTCGCCATGCCATTTTTTCTTTCTTTCTCAGAATGCCTTGCTCGATTGTAACCCCTGGAAGTGTGACTTTGAAATATCCAAATATATTGGATATTTTAAGTCCTGTAACTGATCCATTCTGTGTTAGAGTCTACGCAGAGCACGCTGTCAAAAGACGCATCAAGTCACAGAGCAACTGGCCCCTCTCAGTTCTTTTTCGATCTTGTGATACCTCTAACTGTATGCAGTTTAAGGAGACCATATATAAAAACATACGTGCATTTTTACACGCACGTACGAGCGCCCTACAAGTGCTTGAATATTTTTAACAAGCAAAGCAGTAACTTTTGGTGAGCCAATCAGCATTGATTTTTAGTGTTTCCCTACCAGGGGTTAGTGACGAGAGAGGTATCGATACGGCGCGCTGCCCATGGTAGCGAGGCTGGTATGACTCCTATGCAGCTGATAGACTGGTACTAATTACATGGCTCTACTTTTAGGCAAAACACTCGCAAATTAGAAAATTCCGCTTTTCAAAGATGTTCGCAGTGGTTGGAAAGAAACTACTTTCCTTGAGGAGTCCTAGTTTCACACATTGTACAACTACAATTCAAAAATAAGGTAAATTATTTAGGGGGTACAAGGGGGTGCAACATTTTTCCTCAGGGGAAGTTCTGGCCAATTAAAATTTCAGTTTGTGTTGGTATTTTTCTTTAACAAGCCCTTTTTAAGCACTCTTGTTGTACTGTTTACTATTTTTAATACGATAATCTTAGGTGGAGATAGAAATAAACACATTGTCTGAACCTACGTAGAAAATAGTTTATAATGGAGTAAATGTTGGGGAAATGTTGGGGAATTTTTTTTTTTTTTTTTTTTTTTTTTTTGGGGGGGGGGGCACATGACGTGCTCCTCTGTGCTGCCCTAACCAACCACGGCAACAGCTGCAGCCGCGCTGCCAAATCTGATATGGCCTTACTTTGCAAAATAATAACAGAGCCCCAGTAAAACAAATGTAAATAACATTTCAGTAATTCAGCTGGTAACATGTTTCTGCTAAGCAAGTATATTTGTTCTAAGCTAAGTTTTGGGCTCAATACCAGCTTTAGGAACTTGAGCCCCTCTGGGTGGACAACAACAGATAAAGCTGAGATGCAATTCATGCATTTTCAACTTTGAGGACTAAAGGAGTGACACTGCCGACATGCACAGACAATACAACCAAGCACTTCAGCAGCCGAAACAAAGGTAGCCGACAATACAACCAAGCACTATACCACTTCAGCAGCCGAAACAAAGCTAGCTTACATCCGCTTCAAAAATGTTCATGACCACACTCCCTCGTCGGTTTATTCTACATAGTCCATGGTACGCTAGTATCCAAACCTTTTGAATCTGGTAGTATCCTGCAGGTAAGGGAGCATCTCAAAAGTCGGAACAGTAGAAACGTTCCACTGGGCCGGATAAGTATTCCATCGCGCGCTCCTGGACTGTTCCGTTGGAGCGGCGGAATGTTCCGTTGGAACCTTCAAAGTACTTATGCGCAGATTCACTCGTGTAGATTCACTCACGGTCCAATGGATTGCGGGCGTGTGCCCACGGGCAACTGGAACGTTCTTTTGCGCCTAGAACATGCCCGACTTTTTGAGAAGCTCCTAAAGTTTGACAAAACTCCACCGTAAAATGAGTTCACTTTTACACAGTTCGGCTCCAATGATTTTCAGAAATTCATGGGAAATGCATTGAACAAGTTTTATTCCCGTAAAATTAGCGCAAGTTCTGGACTAGCCTTTAGAACACTTCGCAAAGGGTTTCATTAAAAATGTACATTTGCACCGTTTAAATCGTGACATGAGGGAGTTTAGGTTATATTTCACACAAAAGTATGCCAGTTTTGTAGCCGGAACTAGCAAATAGCAGGCTGGTCACTAAAGCATGGCACGAAGACCTTGAGTTTTAAACAGGACTAGTATGCTAAAACTCATGCCACTTTCAGCTCGGCTGGCTGGCTGGTTGATACAACACATGCCCAATCAAGCACACCCTGCCATTGAACTCGCTGATATATAGAGCAAACTACAAATGGTTCTTTAAACTAGAAACAAACAAAAACCACACTGACCTTTGGCTCATGAAGTGCTGGTGTTTGTGATTAGCGTCGTACAAGTCAAACGGACTCTCGATGCTACTACACTCCTCGATGAACTCAATTGAACCGCCTGGGTCGGCCGTGATGTCGCAGATGGCTAGGAGACGATGGGGAAGACGCGGACATCCGGGAGCTTCGGGAGCATTGGGGCTCATGTCAGGACTTAACAGTGTCTTGGTGTCCATTTTGGTAAGGAAACGCGGGTGATCAAAGTTCCAGAAGATGCCATTGATGATGCAGGATGCCCAAGGTGCAATCTTAAGACAGCAAGTGGGAAAGATAGAGAAAGGGTTAGACCAGTGTTTGACCGTAATGGTCGCCCTCTTGCTAAATGTGAGTGAAAACAGGGGCGGGTGAGCCAAACCCTTTCCCTTCGTAATCTGCCGGGCCAGTCAACTTGTTTTTATTAGTCGAAATATATGAGTGGAACTAACGTTGGACATGTGGAACTGAGGTTGAATTTCATTTGCAAAATATTCAAGATCAGGAAACCACAAGTTTAACATCAGGTAGTTTATTAGGAAATAATTATTAAAGTTACAAAATCAAAGATTTCACTTTACAACATAGGCTATTTATTTTCTTTTTAGTCTCACCATGAAGTTTCACACTCTGATAATTTTGCAGAATCTTCACCAGCTAGATAGTATTACTAATAACAGGTGGATTTGTTGGAAGACCCCCCCAAGAAAAAAGAAAAGAAAAAAAGAAGAAGCTTGGTTGGACCCTTTTGGAATGGTGTGGACCCTTTTGGAATGGTGTTGGAAAGTGTTAATCATTTTTCATCTTTCTTAAAGGAACGTTACAGAACTGGTAATCAAAATTTTCTTTAAGAACACAGATTTACATAAAACTTACACGGTCTAATGATGATGATAGTAGAAAACATCCCTATAAATATTTCTGTCTGAAATGCCATATTTGACGAGAAATAAATAAAACTAATTTCCGATTGGAGTATATCGCTCATGAGCGTTTTATTCATGCATTGTATAACACATGCAAATGTGTAATCGGTTTTTCACTATTTTCTCGTGACCCAGATGGCCGATCGATCTCAAACTTCTACAGGTTTGTCAGTTTATGTATATGGTGGATTATATAAAGTGCTTACAACTGTTTTGTTAGCAAAAACCAATTCTGTAATGTTCCTTTAAGTAAATATTTAAAAAAGCATGTTAATAAAAAATGTTTGAGAAAACCAGAATTTAAACATTCTTGTGAATACATGCGAAATAGTGAAAAAAAATTATGCAGACAATTAAACAGTCCTGGAATTTCATCTTTGAGAGGGTAAGACCATTTTCATTTTGCAAAGGGCACTTCCATTGGAAAGTCTTAAAGTCAACGGGAAACTTTTGATGGTTAAGAGCATCTGGTGTTCCTGGGTCCAATTTCATAGAGCATAAAAGCATAAAAACTTGCTAAGCACAGAAGTATATTGCTTAGCAGAAATAGGTTACCAGCTAAAGTATCATACAGTTTACATTGCTGCGACTGGTACCCCACTCAATTCTTGCTTAGCAAAGATATTTGCTAAGCAGAATTATCTGCTTAACAGCTTTATGAAATTGGGCCCTGATCAGCAGAGTGTGGGTTCGAGTCCCAATCGTGACACTTGTGTCCTTGAGCAAGATATTTTTACCATAATTGCTTGTCCAACCGTAGGTCGCGTGTCCTAGGGTTGGTAGTGCGAGTAAAAGAACCCAGAACACTTATCATGGAAAAGTAGGGGTTAACCCCAGTGTTTCTGGTTCACATTGCAAGCACCATTGTTTACAGGTTTCCTCAGGCTTGTGAGCTACAGTGATTAGGCATCCTTTGTTTCATTACCAGATAGATAGATTAATATAATAAATAATAATACAAACTTAACCTTTTCACTGAATGTGGATCTGTAAAGCTCGGGATGCTGGTCATACTCGTCACGATTGAAACCCCGGCCACCTCTCTTCACAATATGGTCTTTGCGGTGAACTTCAGTAGCGTAAACCTTCTTGTGGTCTGGCGATCAGTGACAAAAGAAGAAGAATAAAATAAATTACTTTGCTACTCCACATGAAATTCAGTTTCCAGTTTTGTCAAGTCACCTGTGGCAACATAGTATCATTTTGCCATACATTTGTGTCACATGGACGATATCATTTTGCAATACTAGCGTGTTATGTGGTCGGCAGGATACAGAGCGCAGTCAAGCTCAGCGTTCTCTACGTTCTTTTTCTATGGTACAGATTTAAAATCAACCACGTTCTTTCTTGTGATGAGGACCAATCCTACGAACAAACCAGGATATCTGGACCAGAATTTTACCTCCCTTCTCCACTGCTTTTCTCAAGTCATGAGGCTCAACGTATTCCACTGGAAGGTCGGCAATCACTTCTTGGGCACCCTACAAGAGAACAAACATGAAAGTAACATTTCAGGGTAATAATAATAATACACAGTTCTTATATAGCGCTTTATACTCCCGATGGGTGTCTCAAAGCGCTCAGGATGTCCAAGTTGGGTTAGTGGTATCTTGCCCCTGCCTTTCACCTCTCTGCAGACCTTGGGGTTCAAATCCCGCATCGAACGGAGAATTGCTTGAGGATCAGGTTTACCGGCCCTGCCAGAGTATGTGGGTTTGTACCCTATCTCAGGTTTTCCTCCCTACATCTAAAACTGAAAATGTCTTCATCATGTTCTTTACACACAGGTACATGTATCTATAGGTTACAGCGCAAGTTTGGGTATCCATTGGTTTCATTATCAGATTACAAATAAATTAAAAGAAATTGAAGAGGGTCTCCAAGGTTAAATTTAGTTTTGTAATCCACTCATTTCAGGGTGACCGAGTTGGCTTAGTAATATCTTGCCCCATGCTGAGTGCTTTTGAAATGTAATTTATCATCAAATAATGGCAAATATTTAGTCTGCAACAGTTAAAGAGGAAGGGTTTTCATTTCAGGATGACCAAGTTTAAAAGGTGTAAAATGCCACTTTGAGCTTTCAAAACAGACTGTGCAATATTGGGACTCATTAAAGTGTGTAATTCTGTTTTCCATCACTCTTTAAGGGCAATGTTCTTGACCAAAGGATCCCAAAAATGCGAGTCTTTTTCTTTGAAAAAAAAAATGAAAAATCCGGAATTCTGGAAAACTGGCATCCCTGAAGGAGCACATCTTAAAAGAAACAAAAAATAATAAAATAAAATTGGTTACTCCTTAATGAAAATGCAGGGTTATCCACCAAACTTCTGATAGAAGGCTAGGAGCTAGACTTACTAATTTTCAACCTACCTGGGAGACATTCCCTGACCCCATGAAGACAAATGACATAGGTCCAATGGATTGTGGAAGCTCTCCAAGTGCTATACGGTAACCTGCATCTCTAACTGCTTGCATTGCCATACCGGTGTTACGGTAATTGTGTGCTGCTGCTATATGCTGTTCATCAAACAGACAAAATATTGCAAAACAAAATATACAGATTTGTTATCAACAATAGAACCCTTGCACTGACATCACACGCGGCTACTGTCTGCTTGGTCTGCGACTTTGGCAGTCAAAATGCATGAAAAGATATGGTGCAACTCTAACAGTGGCCAAGCGTCACCTTAAAACCCTAACCACCCCCAGGCCTGCCAAAATCAAACAGATGGTTTTGTTGGAATTTGGATGGTTTAGTACTGTGAAAAGTACCCACTCAATCATAGTCCAACAGCACAGGACCTGTTGGAGTATGATGGGTTGTGTACTGTTCCAGTACATGAACTGTTGGAGTATGATGGGTGGTGTACTGTTCCAATAAGTAAACTTTTGGAGTATGATGGGTTGTGGAAGCTTTCTGGTAGAAATACTTAGGGGGTTAGGGTTAATTAATGTGCACTTCCAACAAAATGACACAACCAAGATTTATCCTGGGGGATGACGTCAGATGCATCAAGGATCAATAGAAGATTCTGTGGATATGATCCAACCCAGTTTTTACAGATTGTCCATT
Source organism: Plazaster borealis (assembly GCA_021014325.1). Classification (NCBI taxonomy): domain Eukaryota; kingdom Metazoa; phylum Echinodermata; class Asteroidea; order Forcipulatida; family Labidiasteridae; genus Plazaster; species Plazaster borealis. The sequence goes on along the minus strand of CM037474.1, from coordinate 32,306,894 downwards.
TATTGTGCCATATGTCAGTTATTTTTTATCTTTGAATTTTTGTATACAATACATATCAAACAAAAACGTCTTGCAGTGGTAGATGGTTAGTGTCAACCACATGATAAGAGGGTAGGTTATGTCCTGTCAGGTCAAAGGTCAAAGGTCAAACGTACAATGAATGGTGTATGAACTTACAATGAATGGTGTATGATGCCCCAATGCCAACAGTCTAAGACCGATTCCATGGAGGATGTTCAGCATACCAGCAATGCCGGCAAATTTCCCAAAAGCTACGAGCCTCTTACCATTCTCATCCACAATCTTCTCATAATCGATCAGGCGAATATTCTGCACATAGAAATAAAAATATACATTAAGTCTTAAGATCCAACCTTTGAGGACCCCATCTACATCTATGATGATTATCATCAAAAGCCTGTTCAAAACAAGGTTTTGTAGTTGAACTGTCCATTTTTTATTTCGTGCAGCCCTTTTTGGGGGTTCAGGTATCTGGAAGAAACTGGGACCCCTCCGAGAATTTGGCTCACTTCAGCAGCCAAAAACTTTACAAATCATCAATCAGACAACCGCTTTTGCATTTCAACAATTGTCAGACGATGTAATTCGATACCGACACAAAAACAAGCGACTAGCGGCATGTGTCATCATGGGATTAACGCACACAGTGATTCCATGCTGCATGAGGCACAAGCGCAATTGGATTCAAGACCATCCCGGGTGGACCCCTTCTCTTAGCGACAAGTGTACTGGGTTCTTTTACGCGTCAATACAACACACTGGACCTACAGCTTTACGTCCCATCCAAAGGATGACGCAATAGTGGTTAAGGTCTTGCTTAAAGTCATCGTACACGTTTGGTAATTGGAGCCTACTGTTTCAAACCTGTATAGTTGTATACCATGAAACTAACCTGTGAAAATTTCATTTTGAGATATTGCCCAAAATCTGGAATGGTTATATCCACGCAGGAAGACAAATCTGCATTGGAATACACACTCTGAGATCAGATTCAAATGTTTTGGGGATAAAAAGTGATATATTTTTCCATAACCGCAGTACTTTGAAGTGAAAAACTATCCAAAGCTGCTGTACTTCTTACCAAGTAAGTTTTTATTGCCATTAATTATCAGAGTCATTACCAAAAGTGTACGATGCCTTTAAGGATGCAAGAGTCTAACACAAAAGTTAAAGGAACTTTCTGAAAACCAACAGATTTGAACAGGGGACCACAGAGGCGAAAGGTAGGGCAAGATACCACTAAGCCATCGTAACCACTTGCAGTCACAAAGAGTGGAGGGGAGACACACTTCAATAATTGAGCTCCTACATACCTTATCTAGAATGGCATCTAGGAGGGGCATATTCTCACTCTGTGCTTTGATGGTGTGTGAGAAGAAACAGTAGGTCTTATTAGCTAGAAGACGTTGGATTGGCACTTGCTTGACACCAAGGATGAGGGAGGCCTCCATGAGATCCTCTTGGATAACTGCTCCAGCCTTCAAATAATCCTGCAAGAAAATGGTCAAACAATTAACAGGTGCACTTTCTAAGGTCTTCTTGGGATTTATGTTTGTGGTCTTTTAAAGGCAAAGTATACCTTTGGTTTTTAGAACCGTTCGATTGTTTTAATCCTACATAAATGTAGATATACACAATAAAACTAACCTGTGAAAATTGCATTTCAAAAGGTGGTAGCGTTTTCGCCAACAAATCTGGAGCGGTTATGTCCACGCAGGAAGAATAATCCGTAATTGAAATACACAATCTGAGAAACGTTTTCCAGATTCTGATTGACAATTTTGTTAATCCTTTTCTCTAAAACCATATTCCTTATATAGAACAGAATCATTTCTCAAATTTCTCAAATACATTGTCAACATCTGCAGTACCTCTTCCTTACCAAGAAATATTATATGGTCATTTTTTGGGTGAGTAATTACCAAAGGTATTGTATACCCTCCCTCTAACAGGGCACATTGCCTTCGGATCGGACACTTTGGGCTACAGAAAGCATTTGTTATAAAACGATTGGTTGGAAAGATATTTTAAAAGTAGAAAGATTCACATAAATACCCCTTGAAATTGTGTGTTTTTTGTGTAATTTCATGACAGAACACAGTCCACTATTATTTTGAGGAACCAAATTTTTGACTCCACAAAATGGCAAACCTTATGTTCCGCTGGTTGTATTTCCAGAGGCAAATTTGATTTTTTCTATTCACTATTTTCTACAACACACTGTAGCTGTCTTAGTGCATGAACAACTCTTAAAAAGGATTAGGAGCAATTCCAAACAGCAAAATTTAGAATTTTGAAGGCATTGTCCTAATTGTTCATGAAATGGCACAAAATGTATAAGCTTGAAATAGTTTTTCAGAATTTTTGTTTGTTTTGATGATCCGTCTTAAAGGTAATTGGGAAAGCAAAATGGCGAATTTTGAATCTAAGAACTATTTAGGCGTAATCTTGGTAGTGTTTCAGTACTGCCGTGTGGTCAATCGTGGTATTTGTTTCATATTACAGAATGATACCGAATGGTTGACAACTAGTATGTTGTGTTGACATTGCCTTTTAGAAAGACTCTGTTCTTCAAAAAAAGAGGCCATCAACAGTTTTCATTTATACCGTAGGACATTTTGGTGCGTATATTTCATTTTATTTATTAATTCGGGTCACGCAACAGGCCAGCGTGTAAATGCCACATCGCCTAAAATACAACCTACACTGTAAAACACACAATTAACTCCAAAAATGGCGCAACCAAGATTATAGTGATGTCAGATGAATTGGGTTGATGTGACCTGATGCTTTTTGCAGCTCTACTGGATGGAAAAAAAACCAACCAAAACTTCGCCAGATTTATACCATCAGCGTACTTTGTGTAACTCTTAAAGGGGCATACCGGCTCACCATTTACATAATTTAGTGAAGTAGAGTCACAAACAATAAATAATTTGATGTTAAAAAAAAAAAATCATAAAATTAGCACGCAATTAACAAAAAATAGTGAAAAAAACGAAACGCGGTCAAAGGTCAGCGTATACGCTTTTCCAGCCGAGTGTGTGCAGCGCAGTCAATCCAACACGGGCACTGCCTAAAACCCCCTTGGAACCAAACATGATTATGGTCTGGCTCCCAACCCCCCAGACAGGCTCCGAAGCCACGGCTATTGGTAAGCTGAGGAGTTATGCCCCTAGGTTTCAACGCTCTCTGGCCCCACGGGATGTAGCGCCGGCTGACGGGATATGCCCCCAAAGGCTTACGTCGTGATTGCTCCACGCCGTTGGGCCATGCAACACGCCTCCGTTACACGGACTCTTTGAATGCGAATCTTACGTTGGATTTTTCACCATTATTTACAACTTGTAGCGATAATTTGAATAAATGATCTTTTTCATCAATTACTCGTTAATAATTGTGTAAAAAAAAGATTTAAATTTGGTTTGGTAAGTTACTTTTAAACGGCTGGAAGTAAAACTAACTCGGAAGGTCACGGGATTATTTGAACCAGTTTGTGGTTTGAACTATCACGCGACCTTCGTTTTTGTTTAAAAATTGGAAGATTTTTTTTATGGACTGTTCTTCTTCATTCCTGGAAGACCGTTGAAGTCATATTTTAGTCTATTTTGTAGCCGAAAAAGCCCAATTTAGCCGGTGTGTCCCTTTAAGAAAACCAACCAGTGAAAGAAAGGTCTACGTGTCTGAATCCTACATACCTCCATTGTGTATGCTCTTCGGTTGGATGGCTGCACGAGGACCTTCACTCCGCTGTCTACGAACGACTTGACCTGCAGAGGATTGAGAGGGGCTCTACGCTCCCACTGAGACCCATAATCCTCTCTGCGTATGGCCATGACCGGAGCGCCTCCTTCCTGCAAACTGAGGTGACGACATTGCTTGGTGTGATGTGGTGAGGATCCCTGGAAGAGCCGCCGGACAAGGTTGACGGGCTTTGCGCGCAACATTCTTGATATCTTTTAGTGTTGCACAAGATCTAAGATCTGCGATTTGGTAAGGAAAAATGACACGAAAAATACATGAAGTTGAAATGAAAAACAAAGACCGTGGACTTCCTTGAGGGAATTCAGAGAGCGTGGGTCAATTATTGATCAAACTCATTAGTATTGGCACTATATCGGGCTAAACTACTAAAGTAATATTGGTAACATGTTTATTCTAATCAAGAAGTGTGAATGTAAACTGTAGCTATGTTGCTCCCTAGGTAATATAATTACAGGCCTTGAACTTTGTTCTTGAAGGGGCACAGCAATTTTCCTCTGGTAAGGGTCACTTCTATGAGGAAAATGTAAATTTGTATTGGAACTTTGCAAAGGGCACTACAGCAAAAGCACAGGGCACCGCGGCAATTGCTGTGGGTGCCGTGGGTTAATTCGAGGCCTGAACTATGATTAAATGATGAATGTTGCTGTTCAATTTTCATGAGATTTGAAATCCTAAGTTAACTTTTTTTTTACAAACGATTTGATACAATCAGAAAACCATTCCATTCCGTGAAAAACGAAAATCATTGGGCTTTTTCTTAGAAATTGAAGTTGTTGAAATGCTTTGAACGAATCATCTGCTGCATCCTAACTGTGGAAACTCTGATCTTTTATAGACAGTTTTCTGTATGCTTACAATACTACACAGACAGAGAAAAACGTGGTGTAGCGGTAGACCCAATAACTCCTCTTTTTGATTTTTTTTTACTTGGACAGTCTAAAGTTTTAACTAACTAGCAACAGTCTTCTAAATCTAAGTCTAAAGTCGAAGTCAAAATTTCAAAAAGAGGAGGAGCACAGCGCCCCAGCTGGGTCTAGTGTACATGCCATGATTACTAGCTACACTTAGACCCAGTAACTGGGGCGCTGTACTCCTTTTTCAAAATGTTGACATCATCGGTCGTACTAGCGCCCCAGCTTGTCGAAGTATTTTCCCTGAGCAAAACTCATCCAACTCTCGGTTGGATTTTAGACGGGTGCTCTGCCTCAACCGTGAAGACTACGCGGTTTGAGGTAGAGCACGTCGATTAGAAGAAGCCTTGCCTCAACCGTGAAAACAGCGCGGTTGAGGCAGGACACCCGTCTAAAATTTGACAGGTGCCCTGCCTCAACCGTGTGGTCATGGCAGGGCACCCTTGGATACTGGCCAAATTGAGTTTTGCTCGGGGAATATATATACACAACGACAAGCTGGGGCGCTAGTACGACCACAGACATATATTACCTATAGACCGACAGCAGGGGGCGCTAGACTGTAATTTTAGATTTTTCTCAAACCATGGGCGGAAGTGAAAGTGCGTCAACGCTTTTTGTACACGTTTAGGCATAGCCACGAGGCAATACTCCCATTTTCATATAGTTTTTCTGAATTTTCAGGAAATATTGACCTTATGATGGATTGTAACCTTAACATTTAAGATAACACTTGAGGTTTAACCGTTAAAAAGTACTTTTTGCAACTTTATTTTCGGGAAATCCACTGGACTCACTCTGTAACGCAAGTCCACACTTCGGCACGTTTTGCGTACGCGCTCGCGTTGAATGCACATCAAACAATCGCGTATACATCAGTATCCATAGGCGGTACGCGCGTCATCAGCGCCCGCGCAAAACACGCACCGACGCGCACTTTGGCCAGAAAGTGTGTGACAAGCAAATTTTATAGATACGACGGATAATTCCTTCTACTTTCATTGTTTTGGAGAAAGTTCAGTAAAAAGAGGAGAAACAGCAGACAAGTAATGTGAGAAAAGGTATTTAGTTATAATAGATTTAGCATTGTTTCCAAGACTGTTGGTGAATTTATCATCTTTAAAACACAAATTTTCTGTTATCATCTCCCAATCTGCCCATTGCTTTACACGTTGTTTCGCTAGCGTTTTCACGGATTTGCCCATGGTTTGGGGTATAGTCGGGTGCTGTCAAAATTACGGTATCCAGATGTTGATTTCCATAGGTGCTGTCGGTCTATAGGTATTATATGTCTGTGAGTACGACCGATGATGTCAGAATTTCAAAAAAGGAGTAGCGCCCCAGTTACTGATAATTAATACCTAGACTAAAATACTGGGTCTAAAAACTCTAAGCTACACATAACTTTGTATGTACAGTGTTTTTTTAAAGTTTTCTATGAGTTATGACACTAGAAATGGAAAAAAAGAATCAGCTGAACAGCTGCCTGCCACTTAGCCCACCTTGTTGAGCTGTAGTGTAATGGCTCTCTTTTAACATCGGTCTTATATTATAACACTCACCATTACAGTGTTATAAGACCGATGTTAAAAGAGAGCCATTACAGCTCAACAATGAACAAGGTGGGCTACCTGCCACTGGCACTCCTTCGACACACCTTAGCAAACTGACCAATCACACACAGCCATGGACGAGCAACATTGGCATGTGGGTCAGTCAGCCCTCCATGGCCATGATCTCAGGACGAGATTCAGAAGAATTGGCAGAACCATGTCGATAGTGTTTTTAGTGACTATCACTAGGCACTATCAATCAGCCACTAAAACCATTACATTTACTCATTCAAATTACTTCTACACGTTATCATTTGACTGAAAAATGTATAAAAATGGACATGTGGACATGGTGGACGTGAGCATAAATCATTGTTTACTTACCGAGTTGCCCTGCTCGCCTGGTGGATTGGCGTTGGCTGATGACTGCATGCTTTTTTTTGGACGTCCACCACAAGACAGAGCTGCTCGATGGCATGGATGGTGGCGTCATCACTTGCGGTGCTAGGGCGCCACCACCAACGCTGAACAATGCCAACTTACTGACCGACGCCTGTTTGATGGCATGACAGTCAGCGCGCAGCAGCCTATGCTATAATGAGCCAATCGGCGCGATTATGAACATTCCCTAAGGCCGCGTCCGAATTGGCGACTACAGCTACGGCTACGGCTGTTGCTAAGGGTGTTGCTAAGGACGTCCTATTCTTCATCGCATGATGACGCGGAAATCTAGCCGTAGCCGTAGCTGTAGATGCCATTTCGGACACGGCCTTAGTTGACGATGGAGCCCCATAGCCTTTTGTCAAGGCCTTCGTGGACTGTCCGTTTTTAATTAATCAGTACTCCGCCACTTTTTAAATTTTTTATCTAAAAAATTCAACATTCCCCATCTACACCTAGCCAAATAGCATGGCAAATGTCTTGTTACCATTTTCGGGGTCTTTTTCACACAAAAAATCCATCATAGGAATTGTACAGCAGTTACTTGACCTTGGGGTCAATAGCCACTTTTAGGATGAAATGGACCATATAGTTTCCAGATGGCTTTTTCTGTATACTTGTACAATGGCTGTAAGCAGTGACCTGGTTGTTTATTTGGATGAATTGAGTAGGGTCCAGTTCTAATGGTTTGGGCCATTTGAAAGTGATTGGGTTCTCCACAAAAATGAATTACACGCTAATACAAACGGACAGTAGCCTACTGTCCGATGACGTAAGCGTGTGATTTTTTGTTGATGGTGTCACGCAGTAAGCTTGGACTGTTTCGTAGAGCTGCGATCACAAGCGCGCGACACTCGCGCGCGTGGTCTCTCCATTCCAGTCGCTCCGCCGTTTACGAAGCTGTCCAAGCCACGAAGGCCTTGACAAAAGGCTAGCCCCACCACGCCCTCACACTTAGAATTCGATAACAATTTTGTTGAGGGGGACCCTGTCTAAACAAATCAATTCGTATAACCAGAAGGTTTATTGGGGAAAATAACCACAGATGTCCCCTCTTAAAGGTATTGCACACTTTTGGTAACAGCTCAAAATCAGTGTCCAAATTTTGTGCAACATTATGAACAAACAAACCTCTGAAAGTATGAGCTCATTTGGTTATCGAGGTCACGAGAAAATAGCGGAAAGAGACCTTATGTGTTTTCTGTTTTTTCAAACATCGAGTTTTTATCACGCGTGATCAAAACTTTTGTTTTACTCATTTCTCAGACGATAGCATTTTAGGCAGAAATATTTGAAGGAACCCTTTCTACAATTACTTTAAATCGTGTAGTTATGTGTGAATCTGTGAACATTTGTGTTTTTCGATCTTACCAAAAGTGTACAGGGCCTTTAAGTCTATTATAAGTTGCGTGGAATAAAGTAAAATGGTTACATACCTATGTTCCGACACCCCTGTGTTCCGACACCCCTGGTGTGTGTTTTCATATTCCTATCCTTACCCTAAACCCCAACCCTAACCATAAAACCCTACCTATAACCCTTATAACCCTAGCATGTAAAATCACGAGGGGGTTGTCGGAACATAGGGGTGTCGGAATGTAGGGGTGTCGGAATATAGAGCAGTCACCATGTAAAATAGGTTTTAAATGAGAAATAATTTGCATGAAATAGCTACAATGTTGAAGACAAAATAGTTGGGGGAAATCTTATCACGGATTGGTCGTATGTTAAAGGCACTGAACACGTTTGGAAATTGTCAAAGACCAGTGTTCTCACTTGGTGTATCCCAACATATGCATAAAATAACAAGCCTGTGAAAATTTGGGCTCAATATTGGTCATCGAAGTTGCAAGAAAATGATGAAAGAAAAAACACCCTTGTTTTACAAATTTGTATGCTTTCAGAGTGAGTGAGTGAGAAATTACCTCTTTCTCAAAAACTACGTTACTTCACAGGGAGTCGTTTCTTACAATGTTTTATACTATCAACAGCTCTCCGTTGCTTGTTACCAAGTAAGATTTTATGCTAATATTTGTTTTGAGTAATTACCAAACGTGTACGATACCTTTAAATCGATCCCTGACATGGTAGCCGGTTAAGATCCACACTTTCTCAAGAAGCATGCACTGATATCTTAAATAATAATTTTAATTTTAACTTATGTATGAGGCCACTTAGCATAGAATAATATGGGCGTGTCTAATCCACTTTCGCACGTCACTATATGCGAAAAAAATTCCCAGTGCGGTAAAGGCCAAGATTTGCATACATTCATCACGATATTGTGGCGGGACTAGCCCAATCCGTGGCTACATTTTAACCCTCTACCTATTTGAGGCGTCAAGTAAACATGGAATAAATTTGAAACAAACCGCAACGTCTCAGACCAAGTTTGCATAGGGCGATTAGCTATAGACTTCTGTTTTGGTATTTGTTTTATTAAACAAAGGTGGATTGAAGAAAGTGGCTATCTGGGTGTGCTCTTCTCCTTATTTCCGACTGAAAAAAACAATAATAGGCAAATGATACACAATCTCAATTTAAAACGCATCTCAAATGTCCTAGATTGCACCAGAGAGCATCTAATTATATAAATAAATAAAAAATCCGGGCCCGCACTCTGGAGCCTGGACTCCACACGGCGTATAAAAGATTCGCGTTTGCTCCTTCTTCTCGTAAAACGCATCACACTATAATATGCACGTATTTCAATCCTGCTAGAAAGCTGTTTCTACATTAGCAAAACAATTGTGAAAGGGCAAATAACAACATTTTCAACTGGGTCAAAATAATGGGTAAAACACCTGTGAAATGTCCTAGATTGCGCAAGAGAGCGCCTAATGTAAAAAGGTTTTTACAGGGGCCCTAAAGCGGGCCTTGGACCCCACGCCGTAAGTCTTTGCGCTTCGCTCGCTAAATCGTCTCGTAGAATTGCCCTACGCTTAATTTCATTCTGGTTGGAACGTTGTTTCTATGCACGGCAAGGGTGTGGCACACGAACAAATTCGTAGGCAGTTACTTGAACCACCACCCTCTCCAGAAAAGGATTTCACACCTGTGTAGAATCGGTGTTAAATATGAATGTGAAATATTACATTTTTCAAATTTTTACATTCAATGGGTATAAGAAGTCAAATAATCATGTTTCATATTTTTCATTTGAGTTTTTCTACATCTGTGGGCAGTTAAGGGTTAACTTATGCATCGTTGTCCAGCCCGACAAGAATCAAACTTAGTCATGTTGAGGTCTAAGTACATAAACCAATGGATCGTGGGGTCTCAGCACGGACTAGACATGGCGGTTGAACGTAGACATCACGAAGAAGAAGAAAAGAATGAAAGTAGACCAACCGAGAGCATTGCTTGGGATGGGGTCTGGCACCTTGATTTCACTCTTTAAGAGGGTCATCGTAGAACCCAATAAATCAATCACTGCTTGGTAGACGATAAAAGCGTTTGTACGAGTTTGCATGGCTGGTATTTTCCAGATGACAAAACAAACCAGAGCATTGCCAAGGATGCCCAGGATACCTACGATGGTCTGGTAGATTCGCAAAGGAAGAATTTCCTCCATATTCCCCAAATCAGCTGTTAAATTCAGTAAAATGGCTTTGCTATAGTAGCGTGTCTATCATTCCTTTTATCTGTTACAGCGATTTCAGATTTTACGGAATGTTTTATATCAAGCTGACTGTCAAGGCTTGAGCGAAGTTGACCCTGAATTGATTATAAAAATGAACCAATTTTTGTGTTTATTAAAATATGGCTTATCGAATAATGAAATCGTGGCAACCATTGTTCAGCAATTTGAACTTCGTGAAAAAGGGTCTTGACATTTCAATGCATTCAAGGCTGAAGGAAAGGACTTAGTTAAGTTTGATCTCCGAAGTGCCCTGGTTCTCCGAGTCAACCTAATTCACCAACCGTAATTTAATGCGAAGAATGTAGTTCAAGAAGTATTTCCAAAAAATAGTCAAGACTGCCCGGTTGGAAATAGAACGCAACAAGAAATATATGAAGAAAAAAAAGTAAATTTTACATAATATTATGTATTTCGCCATGAGTGTAATTCTTGACAGACATGGCGCAATAAAAATTTCCATGATTATTGTAGAGGCACGGGAAGGAGGCCGGCCCTCTTATTAAACAGGATGAGCTTTCACTAAATACTTGTCTATCGCAAAATCCACACGATGACGTCAATATAAAATGATTAATCTCCTGCAGCTAATTTATTCTTCACAAGAAAATAGCAGTACACAGTGTATATATAGCACAGCACAGTCAGCTATGAAAACAATACAATTAAAAGGTCAATGGTTAAAACGTGGCTGACTGATATACTTTACTATACATACACAATTTACAATATCCGATGCAACTAACCATAACATATTACAATTATTTCTCTGATAAAACAAGAGATTTAAACACGTATAGCCAGAGCCAAGCAGTCTACACAATTTAGATAAAAATACCCACATAAAATGAATGTGCTCTCTCTACCCCGACCTCAATTTGCTGATAATGTCAATCAAGTTCTCTGTAAACCAGCCAGTAAACATTTAAGTTTACTCTGCTGTTTGTTTTGAATTGTGAATTTGTACAATCCTTATAAAAAAGATAATTACTGTTATAATGCAAAACGTTGTAACATTGATGGAAAATGGTTTGGTAGATATACGAGAAACCGAGTTATGTGGATAAAATGAATGCATATGAGAGGAGGACTGTACATCAGAATATCTCCTCAGGGCTCCATTTAAATGGCTGACATATATCCATTGTAGCACGACTAAGAAGCATGCAAGCCCCAGTATTGGATATGATTATGCTTCACGACTGCTGCTCTCAGGTATGGACAAAAGCTCACCAGCTCATATAAGCAGGCCTAATGTATATGTATAGTACAAAACAAACATTTTCCAATATAATATACATCAGGTATTTAGGTGATGTAACTAAAGATGCCTCAATGGCAAAAGATACGTAGTCAAGAAAGTGATTACCTCCTGGTAAAATGTGAATAAAATAAAAGAAAAAGAAAGACAGAGGGGGAGAGGCGAGAGGAAAAATGTAACATTCTGCCAAAAAATACCAATTGCTGTACAACTGCACGTTTGTTGGGACAACCGCAAAGCCTGTTTCCTCAAAATGAAAAACTGTTGACCAGATAATACTTCCTGAAAGTCCCATTCCAATAAATTTCGATACATTATTTGGTATACATGTTTCCAAGTGCGTACCTAATTACTGTGGGACAATTTGATGAAGAGACTTTTTTTTTGAAATGGGCTCACATCAAAGTTTATGCCTTAACACTGCGTGACACCATCAAAACAAAATCACAATCGCACACCATCATTGACCTATTGAGTAACAGTTAGATTTTAGCGTGTGATACATTTTTGTTGAGAACCAAATCACTTTTAAATCGCCCAAAGCATTATATATAAACCCTTTTGACAAAATAAAATCCATTCAAGCAAAATTTATGTTAAGATAAGCCCACAATGTGTCTCTTTGTATGGTTTGTATCGACTTTTTAATTAAAAACTGACACTCAATAAATGAGCGATGGCATCATGCAGAGACGATGCCATGCCGACGAAAAACCTGATAACTCTTAACGTGCGTGAGCAATTATAAAGTACTTGAAAAACAAAGGTAGATTGAAGAAAGTGGCTACTGGGTGCGCTCTTCTCCTTATTTCCGCCTGAACACAATTAACAGGCAAATGATACACAATCTCATTTTAAAACTAGGTAAAAATATTGTCTAAAACGCATCTGAATAGTCCTAGACTGCACTAGAGAGCATCTACTAATTAACAAACAAATCCGGGGGCCCGCACTCCGGACCCCGGACCCCAAACGGCGTAAAGCTTTGCGTATGCTTGTTCTTCTCGTAAAATGCCGCACACTATGCACGTAAATTACATCCTGCTCTAGAAAGCGACAAAATAATTGTAAAAGGGCAAATAGGCAAATTTTCAACTGGGTCAAAATATTGGGTAAAACGCTTGTGAAATGTCCCAGATTGCACTAGAGAGCACTTAATTTACAGGGGCCCCAAAGCGGGCCAAGGACCCCACGCCGTAAGTCACTGCGCTTCGCTCGCTAAATCGTCTCGTAGAAATGCCCCACTCTTAATTTCATTCTGGTTGGAACGTTGTTTCTACACACGGCAAGGGTGTGGTACACGAACAAATTCGTAGGCAGTAACTTGAACCGCCACCCTCTACAGACAAAAATTGTACATCTATGTAGAATCGGTGTTATACTGCAGTTAACTTATGCATCGTTGTCCAGCCCGACAAGAATCAAACTTAGTCATGTTGAGGTCTAAGTACATAAACCAATGGATCATGGGGTCTAAGCACGGACTAGGTGTGTTGATTAACATTTTGAACAAATTTAGGTGTGCCATCCTCTTAACCAATCTCGTATCCGCTCCTAGTGATAATGAAGAAATGGCTGAGATCCCGAACATCTAAGATGAACGTCCCACAGCAGTGACTTCCGAGAAAATATACACTAATTATTTTTAAAATGCAAGTTTATTCGTTTTAAATTCCGTACCAGTGACGCCCATTAATGTTCCGTACGGACTAAAACTTTCAAAGTTAATGAGACAGCGTTGCACAATCCGCTGATCACCGTTGCTTGATTGCAGTCCAAACTTTCTGATAAAACAAACCATTTTGTGTTTGGTTACAATTTCACGGGTTGAATGTCAGGTGTTTTTATTTAAAAGTAGAGGATGGGAATTAAATTGTTCTTTCAAAAGCAAATGTTGTATGATCCCATTAAGCCGTCTGATCTGTGAAGATAAAAGGCTCTTTGATTTTGACGTTTCTAGTAAATCTCGCGCTTAATTTTCAAGTGGTAGTTTGGTTTGATACATTAATTCGACTAGGATTGTTCAGTACCAATGTTCTCGGATTGTTCCCGAACACGGTTAAAGATATGACGTAGACCTTTGCGAAACTGACGATATTTCAATGCGTAAATGAAAGGGTTGACACAAGAGTTAGTAGCTACCATGCCAACAGAGAGATAATAAAACCATTCCGTCAGTGTCAATCGAAAACCGAGGTTGAACATGAGGAAGATGACCTGGTTGGGTGTCCAGCAGATCACGAACGTGATGAAAACGATCAGGAGCATCTTGAAGGTGTTGCGTCTGGCCCGAAGGAGAGACTTGGCCATGTCTGGTGCGTTTGCTCCGTTGGGGAGATGTGCGGCTGGTGCCGGGCCGACACGGGCCGCTCCCCGCTTCATCTCCACACTGATTCGAATGTAGGCGAAGAACATCACTCCTACGGGCAAGACGTATTGCAGGAATACAACTATGATTCCCAAGATTTTGGATCCCGGAATTGGATTTCGAACACAGTGACCTTTTTCTTCTCGAAAAACGAAGAGATTGTATATTTTCAAGCCAAAAGCGAGAGGCCAACACACTGTCATTGCTACACCGACTTTGAGACGAGGCCATGTGGCGAGTGCGGCCTGGTGTTTGAAGGGGTGAACGATGGCGAAATACCGCTCCATGGTCAACGTCAGCAGGTTGAACGTAGACATCACGTATAAGAAAAAAATAATGAAAGCAGACCAGACGTGACAGACGAACCATCCGAGAGCGTTGCTTGGGATGGGATCAGGCACCTTGATTTCACTCTTCAAGAGGGTCATCGTAGAACCCAAGAAATCAATCACTGCCTGGTGGAAGATAAAAGCGTTTGTACGAGTTTGCATGGCTGGTATTTTCCAGATGACAAAACAAACCAGAGCATTGCCAAGGATGCCCAGGATGCCTACAAAGGTCTGGTAGATTCGCAAAGGAAGAATTTCCTCCATATTCTCCAAATCACTTGTTAAAGTCAAGAAACGGCTTCGTTATAGTAGCACGTATATCATTCCATTTATCATTTGCAGCGATTTCAGATTTTACGGAATGTTTTATATCAAGCCGACTGTCACGGTTTGAGCAAAGTTGACCAATGCTGTAAATCATCTGAACCAATTGTGGTGAAAGAAGTGAATCCAATGTTTTTGATTTTGGGGAGTGCTAGGGTTTTATATACCGCTTAGTTTAAAATCAATGCACACAAATTGTTTTGAAACTAGAACTGCGTTTCTGGAACTTTGTCTCTGGATTATAGTGGAAGCAATTAAGGCGGCAAATATGAACAAAGGATGATCTAATAATTAAAACGGCCAGTGAATTGACATAATTAACTTAGATCTCCGAAGTACTCTCGGTTGATTAATTGACTCCATTCATACCTTGGAGTCAATTCTAAGGATTTCTTTCCAGTATTCAGTCCTAAAAATAGTCAAGGCTGCCAATTTCAGGAATTGGAATTAAACGAACACAAAGATACCGCAACGGAAAACTTTAACCCATTTTCCATAATTAGTCAGCTTTAAATGTCAGGTCAGGGCCTCGCTGATTATCATGTCAAATTTGCTGAGATTCGCTTCGTATTATTTTGCAAAGTTAACCAGCATGAGTGGTTAGAAGTTAACCAATGACCGCTGTAGAAACATTCTAGCCAGCTCTCTATTCGTGAAATTGACAATCCTTACACAAAAGGTGAATGCAGTTATTTGGTAGATGTCAACCGTAATAACATTGACAGGGACGATTTTAGTTTGGCGTTCTTTGATAAACCACATGTTATAGCATGCTAATGCTCACACAACACCTACCATGTCTACACAATAATGTATTCTCTATACTGTTTTTCATATTTTCTTTGATATAATGTAAGCTACAGCAATTTACACTTAATCTTTAACAAAATAACATTCATGGGTGATTTTGGTTTGCGTTGATAACTGCTTTAGTAATTTTAACAATATACAAATATATATACTTGGCATAACTGACATTTATTATGTTTAACTACGATGTGTACGTGCCTCAGAACAAACGTTTCCTACGGCAAATGCTCCCGTCCATCAACGGACGAAAAACAATGCGATCGTACAAGGCACTCACCCTTTTCTACAAAAAAAAACTCTTAAATAAAGTTAAATAATTATATAGAGTATGTACGGATGGATTGTGTATAAACTTTCAGGAACGAAAGATCTACCCTTGAAAAGATTAAATTGTACTCCTTTTAGGGGAATATTTGGTAATAAATTTCACTATGACCCATTCACGCACGTTAGTCGCTGCAATAAACCATCGAACAATTTTCGGAAATGTTTTTAAGCATTTATATAAAACTTACTAATCATAACAATTCAAATGCTCGTAAAACCTATAGGCCCTGTATATGCTTTAATGCTGATAGAGAGAACATTTTAACGGTATGGTTTTCTTTTTCTTTCCTAACGGCAAAAGTGGAGTGTACCCAAACCTCGATTGCAAATTATTGTGCAATTCCCCCCCTAAAAAAAAGTAAATAAAATCCATGGCGCCCCATTATGAACTTTTTATGTAACATGATTTCAGCCACTGACCAATGGGGTCTTGTCTTCCGAACGCATTATAGTAACGACCCTGGCTGGCTCAAAACAGAACCATCAAGGCGTGGATTCAGAGAGTCCATGCACGTAAACATCTCACACTACTGCACTGCGTTCACATACACATGCATGTGTACATAAAGACTGCACATAGCTCGGGGGGGGGGGTAGCTCAATAGCGCAATAGCGCAAAGGGAAAACAAACTAAACAAAACACAAATAAATACATGAAAATAAAACTCCAATGCCTTTATCAAGGCTAATGTAAGCGTGATGTCAAGACCCGCGAAACATTGAAGTTTAACTAGGCCTATCATTGAATCATCATAAAACCAAGCTTATTATTGTGAATTACAAAATTATCACTCCATTCTGGTGCAAATAAATATAATAATTATATAAACTGAATACAGGAACAATATTAGCGAGAATAATATTGTAGCAGGAATAATTGGCTTATAATGAGTTTATTAGTAATTTATTATTAATAAATTTATTAATAATTGATGTTGTTATTAAATATTGTATATAACAATATTTTAATGCAAAGTTGTGTTGTAAATATCGACAATTTTCAGGAAAAAAAGTCAAGATTCTTGTAGGTGTCGGGAACATCTTCCTTCTGCATAATAAGCGTAAATCAATGTGACATAATACCTTGCCCTTTCGTACTATAGACCATGTGAACTTTGTTTACAATAAGTGTGACCTTGTGCATTCTTTGGGTATTCTGGCAGGCAAGGTTCTACACAGGTCCTATGGGAAAGTTGACATTTTGTGTCATAATTTCCACATAAATCCAAGAATTATGAAAGTAAAAGCTGGACAAGTCTTGAGATGTGCCCCCTTTCATCATATCAAAAGTTGATAGGAATTAGACAGTGCAATCTCCATAAAATATAAGATTTTATGTTTTATTCCATTAGTCTGTGTACAAATCGTGCCTGCAGGAAGTCCAGGCTCTGTGGCTCTTTTGTAAACATGTGATGTCACAGGTCACATCATCTATACAATCGTTTATTTAATTGTCTTTGCAAATTCTTTGCTTTTTAGGCTGTTCTGTTTTCTACAAGCTTTGTGATTTATAAAGCGATGTGTTATATTAATATAGATCTACCTAAATTAATACAAACATATCTGATTGATTTTCGTAAAACCCGGCATTTTCGTTGAAATCTAACCAATAACAATGAGCCTGTGCCGAATTTCATAGACGATCTAAAGATTTGATAGCATGTGTCACGTTCACAATGTTGCGTCGCTCATCTGCTTACACAAGCCCGCCTGCTAGTTAGCGTACCTTTTGCCTGTCTTAATTAGCAGTGTTATGAAATAACAAATATACTAATGGCCGCTCCATAAGCAGAAAACGTCTGTTTACAGGCTTTATGGAATTGAGCCATGAGCCTGTGCGTACGGTTAGCAGGGCTACTATGGAACAGCACAGTAAGCACAACATCGGCCGTTAAGCAGCTCTCTGAAATTGGGCCCAGCTATACACTTCGCCCAAGTACTCTCCATAGCGCTTGGTCCGTTGGCAAAATATCAGTTATTTTGTCTGTATTCTATTTTATGCTACTTACTGTGATCTTTAATGCAACCATGAACTGTCAGGTTAACTTTGACAAATGTTTCAATACGCGTTTTCGATGAAGTGAAATGTTACCATACTGTATCATCTCTCAATATCCAAATTAATGTATCCAGCAATTAGCAGACTCTGACTGTGTAGCGATGTCTTTACAAACGATTAATACATTTACTAGGAGAGATCACACTATCCAACATTGAACTGTTAATATTATTAAAATGGTATGTGTGCGTTTCAGCGGGCACCGGTTCTCTCTCACAGCTCAGTTTCATCTGTTGGCTCAACATGAGAAACATCCATTGCGCGGTGGCATCGACCGCCAAAGACTTGTCGAAGTCCGTTGCGGAATTGACGGTACTTGAACGCATAGATGACGGGGTTGACACAAGAATTAGTCGCCACCAATGCTACGGAGAGCAGGTGAAACCACCCGTTAAATTCGATCTCCCATCCAAGGTTAAACACCAGGAAGATTGCCTGGTTGGGTGTCCAGCAGATCACGAACGTGATGAAAACGATCAGGAGCATCTTGAAGGTGTTGCGTCTGGCCCGCAGGAGGGACTCGGCCATGTCTGGTGCATTTGCTCCATTGGGAAGATGTGCGGCTGGTGCCGGACCGACACGGGCCGCTCCCTGCTTCATCTCCACACCGATGCGAATGTAAGCAAACAGCATCACTCCCACTGGTATGATATACTGCATGAATGCCGTGAGAATCCCCAAAGCCCGGGACCCTGGTATCACATTTAGAAAACAAAGGCCGTTTTCCTCTTTGAAGATGAATAGTAGGTATGACTTCAGTGTGGCCGAAACAACCCAACACATCGCCATGGCTATACCGATTTTGAGGCGAGGCCAAGTGGCAAATAGCACCTGGTACTTGAACGGGTGCACGATGGCGTAATACCGCTCCATGGTTAACGCTAACAGGTTGAACGTAGACATCACGAAGAAGAAGAAAATAATGAAACCAGACCAGACATTACACATGAACCATCCGAGAGCGTTGCTTGGGATGGGGTCAGGCACCTTGATTTCACTCTTCAAGAGGGTCATCGTAGAACCCAAGAAATCAATCACTGCCTGGTGGAAGATAAAAGCGTTTGTACGAGTTTGCATGGCTGGTATTTTCCAGATGACAAAACAAACCAGAGCATTGCCAAGGATGCCCAGGATACCTACGATGGTCTGGTAGATTCGTAAAGGAAGAATTTCCTCCATATTCTGCAAATTAGTTGTACAAATCAGGAAATGGCGTTTCGTAGATAGCTCAAAATCCCTTTTCTCTTTTACAAAGATTTGATGATAATGTTATACTGCAAACTGTCACTGCTTGTCCGAAGTTGACCAATGCTGTAAATCGTCTGAACCAATTGTGGTAAAGGGAGTGAATTTTTGGGGGAGTTAAGGGTTTTATATACCGCTTCATTCGAAATTAATGCACACAATTGTTTAGATAACTCGTCCCTGGGTTATAATGGAAGCAATTAAAAAGACTGCAATATGAAGAAAAGTCTTGAGAATTTAATAAGCGTAAAAGGCTGGGGAACGGACATCATGAAGGTTTATCTCCGAAGTCTTTTCGGTACATTAGTTGACCCAATTCATACATTATAATTCATACATGTAATGCGCTATATAAGTTCGATTCATTATTTGTTATTATTATAATTAGTTTTCTGTATTCAGTCCAAATAATAGTCAAGAATATTTCAAATCCTTGTCCTTCGTTTCAGGTTACTTCATCGTGCAAAGTCTCAGCAGAATACCTTCATTGAAAGGGATATCTTTCCACATTCCATTAATGCATGTTGTGCTGACGTTGCTGATACCGATTGGAATGAAGTTTATAATTCATATCAGACAGACGGTTGTGCGGCCCCTAAATGTAGCCCGAGCCCTAAATGTCGCCCTACCTAAATGTAGCCCCAAACCTGTGTACCTTAATGTCGCCCCGACCTAAATAAATGTAGCCCCAAACATGTACCTAAATGTCGCCCCAACCTATGATTGGAATGATAACTACAATGAATGTTAAGGCGACTTGTTTGACTCGTTTCAGAAACATGTAAAACTAGACTTAAATTTTTGTTAAACAAAAACAAGGTGTTCAGCATGACGCTCAAATCTTGAATGTAACACCCCGACTTTTTGTTATCAACATCGTGGTGCTGTGGACCCGTGATATGGCCATATTCCTGTACCCATAGCTTTGTGCACAGTGCATGGGCCGTGGTTGAGCCGGGATATGGTTATATTCCTGAACACATTGCTTGTGCACAGTGTATTAGGACTCTGCGTCTAAGAATATGCCCATATAGCGGGTTCAAATCGCTCAATAGGCCGAGAACAAAATAGCCACATCGGAGGTCACCCTTATCCTGGGACAACACGGCAGTTTTATTGAGGTTGTTTAGCGATATTTTGGAAATGACTAAATAGAGATGTGGTGTTTTTTTTGGGGGGGGGGGGATGAAAAGCAAAAAGTTGTTTTTAAGGCTTTTTAGGTTCCTAACATCTTTTTTTACAAACTTAAAAAAATACATAAAAAATAAACGGAAGTAAAGGTCACAGGGGGTCACACTTTGTGTAAATTTTGAAAATACTCCAGGGTCTTTCACATGGTCCAAGTATCTTGTGTGTAGCAATTATGGTTCTCCAGATATGAGTGTTTTAAATATTAAACATTGATTTAATGTTATGACGTCATCGATGACGTCATCATCCCGAAAACCTTTAGGTACAGGTTTTGGGCTACATTTAGGTCGGGTGACATTTAGGGCTCGGGCTACCTTTAGGGGCCGCACACACGTTACTCGCTGCAATAAACCATCGAACAATGTTCGGAAATGTTTTTAAACATTTATATAAAACTAACTTACCATAACAATTTAAATGCTCGTAAAACCTATAGGCCCTACTGTTATGTTTCAATGCTGATAGAGAGAGCATTTCAACCGCATGGTTTTCTTTTTCTTTCCTAACGGCAAAAGTGGAGTGTACCCAAACCTCGATTGCAAATTAGTGTGCAATTCACCCCCCCAAAAAAACAACAACAAATAATAATAATAATAATGATATTAATAATAATCCATGGCGCTCCAGTATGAACTATTTATGAAACATGATTTCAGCCACTGACCAATTGGGTCTTGTCTTCCGCACGCATTATAGTAACGACCCTGACTAGCTCAAAACAGAACCGTCAAGGCGTTGATTCAGAGACTCCACGTAAACATTTCACACTTCTGCACTGCGTTTACATCCACATGCATGTTCACACAGAGACTGCACATAGCACGGGCGGGTAGCGCAATAGCGTGATAGCGCAAAGGGGAAACAAACTAAACAGAAAACAAATAAATAAATGAAAATAAAACTCCAATGCCTTTGGTCAAGGGTAATGTAAGCGTGACGTCAAGACTCGCGAAACATTGAAGTTTAACTACCCTTTACATATAATTGTATCATCATAGAACCAAGCTTATTATTGTGAATTACAATATAATCACCCCATTCTGGTGCAAATAAACACAATAATTATATAAACTGAATACAGGAGCGATATTAGCGGAAAATAAAATTATAGCAGGGATAATATAATGAGTTTATTAGTAATTGATTATTAATAAATTTATTAATAATTGATGTTGTTATTAAATATTTTATAACAATATTTTAATGCAAAGCTGTGGTGTAAATATGGATAATTTTTGAAAAACAAGTCAAGATTCTTGTAGGTGTCGGGAACATCTACCCTCTGCATAATAGACTGTGCAAGTCTCGCGCGTATCGGAACGAGAAAACACGTCAAACGAAGAACATTTCTTTTCTCTGAAATCAAATCTTTGTTTTAAATAACATTCAATGATAAAATCTGAACAACAAAAATGCTCATTACATGTTTATAAAATCAGTTTTAGTTTTTATAATAAATACACAAATAATGTGTTAATTATTATTGAAGCAAAATTAAAACTCTGGGACAAGGATGCTTATTTGATCTTAACTTTTCAAAAACCACTTGCGTGGATTCGCGAAGGTCACACGGGCGTAAAATTAACGCTTGACGCAGTCTTTAGAGGACGCTGAAGCCTCAACAATCATAGACTGTTATGAAAAGGCTCTGCGTTTTAATTACAGCATCTGGCAATTATCATCGCGCATCCAAAACAAGCGTTTACATAAGTTTTGTGATCGGAGGTGAGCACAAAATTCTTAATTTTTTGCAGCAACCGGAAGCTGAGGTCAAGTTTAATTCTCGGGTTTTCTTTGTTATATTGTTGAATTGATTTTACTTTCCTAATTTTTATCACATAAGTATTACATTCCCAACAACATATGTATTTTTCATGGTCATAAGCCACGCTAAACTAAAATAATTGACAAAATAAAATCTTGCCCACGTAAATCTCCATATGGTTGGGACAATGGTCCCGGAAGTTCAATATGCGCGAGACTTGCACAGTCTATAAGCGTAGATCAATGTGACATAGTATAGCTTTGCCCTTTCGTATTATGCAATTATTGATTTCCTTGTCTTTGTTCATTTATTTGCTTTTTAGACTGTTCTGTTTTCTACAAGCTTTGAGATTTATAAAGCGATGTGTTTTATTAACATAAATCTACCTAAATTAATACAAACAAATCTAATTGATTTTTGTAAAGCCTGATATTTTCGTTGAAACATAATTAATAACAATGATTGATACGACGACTGGTTGCTGTGGTAACAAATAATAAAAAATAAAAAATAAAAATAATAATATGTTTTACCGACCATGTAAACTTTTAGGAGTGCACCCCACTAAATAAACTCCCAAAGCATACAGTGCTAATGCTAATAATTATTCAAAAATACAAAAAGAATACTTAGAAGTCTCACAGCTTTTTACAGTAAAGGGAAAAGTATCCATTGACTCTTGAACGTTTATCCTCTGCTCAATTTGATATGGTAGTCCCAAGGCCCGTTGAGTCTTTTCCCCTCCAAATAAAAACACTCCTACACCGGTGTAATTTTTTAAACGTCCGCGAGCATCAAACTTGAAAAGAATGTCCGTACACCTTTTGGAAAATAGGACAATTTTGTTCAGGGCCTATGTCATCCAAAATACCTCAAGTTGGAAGTCAACAACCCCAGGTCATAATTATTGGGCATTTTTTTCACACTGTACCTCTTTTTATTGGGCTCTCAAATCTGTCTAATATATTATTTTGAAGGCCTACAACATATTAATGATAGTCGATGCTCTGTTTTCTCCGTATTTATATTAGTGGTTTGCACCTTTAATATTAACGTAGTTCCAAGCATGCACACAATGGACTTACCTAAGTCTGCCGCCATCTAGCTTCCCCAAAAGACTCCCATTCTACCATTGTGTATACTGCGTTTTAAAGTTGGAGCATAGACACCAGGGCCTAATGTTACAGAGCTGCTTAACGGTAAGCACATTTTTCTGCTCACAGTAGCAGAGCGAATTGATAAGCTTAAGCGTATTACACAGGTTATCAATAAAATTAGGCGGCCAGCTTGCTTGTTCGTGTATTTGCATTGTTTATGTTACGTCAGTCACTTGCTTACAGTAAGCGCGAGAAGGTTAACATTTCTGGGCTAACCAGAATAAGGTTACCAGCTAAAAATACTATTTAAAATGTAACATCTGTGACTGGTATCCTGCTCATTTGTGCTAAGCAATGAATTGTTAAGCAATATTGGCTGCTTTATGAAACTGGGCTCTGTGCCGAATTTCATAGACGATCTACAGATTTGACAACGTGTGTCATGTTCACAATGTTGCGTCGCTCATCTGCTTATCCAAGCCCGCCTGCTAGTTAGCGTGCCTTTTGCCTTTCTTAATTAGCAGTGTTTATGAAATAACAAATGTACTAATGGCCGCTCCATAAGCAGAAAACGTCTGTTTACATGCTTTATGGAATTGAGCCATGAGCCTGTGCGTACGGTTAGCAGGCTGGGCTACTATTGAATAGTACAGTAAGCACACAACATCGGCCGTTAAGCAGCTCTCTAGAATTGTGCCCAGCTATATACTTCGTCTAAGTACGGTCCATAGAGCTTGGTCCGTTGGCAAAATGTCAGTATTTTGTCTGTACATGTACTATTCTATTGTACACTACTTATTGTCATCTTGAACGCGGTCATGAACTATCAGGTTAACTTTGACAAATGTTTCAATACGCGTTTTCCATGAAGTGAAATGTTACCGTACCGTATCATCTCTCAATATTCAAATTAATATATCCAGCAATTAGCAGAGTCTGACTGTGTAGCGATGTATTTACAAACGATTAATACATTTACTAGGGGAGATCACACTATCCAACATTGAACTGTTAATATTATTAAAATGGTCTGTGTGCGTTTCAGCGGGCACCAGTTATCTCTCACAGTTCAGTTTCATCTATTGGCTCAACACGGGAATCATCCAAAGCGCGGTGGCATCCACCGCCAAAGACTTGTCGAAGTCCGTTGCGGAATTGACGGTACTTGAACGCATAGATGACGGGGTTGACACAAGAATTGGTCGCCACCAATGCTACGGAGAGCAGGTGAAACCACCCGTTAAATTCGATCTCCCATCCAAGGTTAAACACCAGGAAGATCGCCTGGTTGGGTGTCCAGCAGATCACGAACGTGATGAAAACGATCAGTAGCATCTTGAAGGTGTTACGTCTGGCCCGAAGGAGGGACTCGGCCATGTCTGGTGCGTTTGCTCCGTTGGGAAGATGTGCGGCTGGTGCCGGACCGATACGGGCCGCTGCCCGCTTCATCTCCACACTGATGCGAATGTAAGCAAACAGCATCACTCCCACCGGTATGTTATACTGCATGAATGCCGTAAGAATCCCCAAAGCCTGGGACCCTGGGATCACATTTAGTACACAAAAGCCGTTTTCCTCTTTGGAGATGAATAGTAGGTATGACTTCAGTACGGCCGAAACAACCCAGCACATCGCCATAGGTATACCGATTTTGAGGCGAGGCCAAGTGGCAAATAGCACCTGGTACTTGAACGGGTGCACGATGGCAAAATACCGCTCCAATGTGAGTACCAAAAGGTTGAACGTAGACATCACGAAGAAGAAGAAAATAATGAAACCAGACCAGACATGACAGACGAACCAACCGAGAGCGTTGCTTGGGATGGGGTCAGGCACCTTGATTTCACTCTTTAAGAGGGTCATCGTAGAACCCAAGAAATCAATCACTGCCTGGTGGAAGATAAAAGCGTTTGTACGAGTTTGCATGGCTGGTATTTTCCAGATAACAAAACAAACCAGAGCATTGCCAAGGATGCCCAGGATGCCTACGATGGTCTGGTAGATTCGCAAAGGAAGAATTTCCTCCATATTCTCCAAATCGGCTGTTAAATTCAGGAAATGGCTTCGCTAGTACTTAGAGGTGCGTCTATAATACAATTCCGTTTCTCATCTGCACAGATTTGATGATGAAATTAATGTTTTATCAGAAAACTGCTGAAGAAGTCCCTGCTTGAGCGAAGTTGAATTATACAATGTTTCCTCTGAAAATAATTTGTATTCACATACTATTTTTTTCGCGAAATTTTAAATCACTGCACTCTTATCATTCAGAAAATAGAAATGTGCTATGACTTAAATCGTTTTCCTTTGGGTATAATGGAAGCAATTAAGACGTCAAAATGAACAAAAGTGAAGATCTAATACATGTGAGAGGCTGCCCGAACAGCACAAATTTAATATGAGTAGATTAATTGATTCAATTCAGCCATTGTAGTCAATTCTAAGGATTCTAGCATTTCAAATAATATGCACTCCAAATAGTACTTTATAGACTAGATTGTCAGTTTCAAGAAATAAAATACACAAAAGATACCGCAAAGAAAAGCATTTTCCACATTATCTGTAAATCAGCTTTAAATGTCATCAGGTCAGGGCCACACCGATGTTATGCCCGACTTTACTTTTTGACCTTTTTTAGGGGGGGGGGGCTTAGTTTACTAGCAGTCTTGTGACTGCTATTCAAGTCAGCTCATTATTGTGAAATTTACAATCCTTAAACAAAATGTGAATACAGTTATAGATGTCGATCGAATATAACATGGACGGAGACGATTTTAGTTTGGTATAAAGGGCCCCAAAATAGGGATCGGAAGTTTGAGGTTTTTTTCCCGTTACATTATTCATCAAAAAATTGAATCTTTTCGGTAAACAATATTGCAAAATAATGTTCTCACAAATAAGCAAAGGCGCTACAATGTCTATTCATAATATTCTTACTCAGTTTGTCTTCTTGTGTATGTTATAGACCGTACGCTACAGCGATTTCCACCACTAAGTTGCAATTTTTAAATTTTGGTCATCTGTAGTTTCCGGGTCGGTCGGGTTATGTCAACCATGTAGCTCTCTTTAGGCCTTCTGGTCGGTAGATACGAAAATTAAGTCTTGTGGGTAAATGCAAATAAGGTGAAAAAACACATATAGCTAGATTTTCTTTAGAGATTGAAATTACTGACATATCTATTGTAACAATACTTAAGCACACAAGTCCCATTACTCAAACTGATTCTACCCACAACGAACACTACATAGCTTTAAAAAATATACGAAAAAGTTGTTGCTTTCTAGTAGCTATTATTTATAAATTCTTTATTTTTCAGTCCACTCTTAGCACATTAATCATGCCATATTGTACGATTTTCACCTGTAATTCAACAGGACATAATGATTATGTACTACTTTATCTGTTTATTGTATTAAACATTTATAACTTATTTATGTTCAATAAAACCCCACATTTGTTACATTTATCACATTCATCATGTTATATTGTACGATTCCCTTCAGTAATCCAACAAGACGCAAGGTACATGTTTCTGTTCTAATTATTGTTTAATTGTAGCAATTATTGCATTGCATTACCCAGGTGCCTGGTCTCGTATAAGCCTCGGCTTTCTATCAGACACCTCCATAATTCTACATCTTTAAAACTCTATACCCTATGTAAACATTGTATTTTGATTGATGTTTGGAAATAAACCAAACAAAACTAAACTTAACTAGTTAATTACTAAGTGGTTGCAGATTGTTTCTTTCGGATACGGGTGATAATGACAGATTTTGCCTCAACAAATGGCAGTAATGTAGGTTTTAAATAAAATTTTGATGAAGGTATTTTGCTAAACTTATATTTTATCAATATATAAAAAATGAAATCCAGATGATAATGAATATTGATCAGTACAGTAAAACATTAGCCATTTATGAATTATCAATATAGATCGAGCACTCTTATTTTTGATCTCTATATTCCAAGAGATCCGAACACGATACAATTTTTAAGGATGATTTCAGTATGATGTTTGAAGCTTTGCATGGTTTGGACAATAAGAAGTAACTATAAACTGCTCAAGAAGTCACTGCTTGGGCGATGTTGAACTACACAATATTTCATCTGAACAATTATATATACCCATCTATAATATTTTGTATCGCAAAATTTTAAATAACCGCACACTTGTCATTCAGAAAAAAGAAATGCGTAGCTTTGACTTAAATCTTTTTCCCTTGGGTACAATGGAAGCAATTAAGACGGCAAAATAAACACAGGTCTTGAAGATTTAAAACATATGAGAGGCTGGAGAACAGGACATAATGAAGTTCGATGTCACAAGTCCCCTGAGTAGATTTATTCACTCAATTCATACATTACAGTCAAGTCAAGGGATCCTAGCATTTTCAGTATTCAGTCCAAATAATAAGACTAGACTGACAGTTTCAGGAACACAAAAAATACAAAAAATAAAGTATGTCCCTTATGACTAATATTCAAGTCAGTTCTTTATTGTGAACATTTAAAATTCCTAAACAAATGGGGAACACAGTTATTTTGTAGATGTCAACCGTTATAACATCGACGGAGACAATTTTAGATTGGTAACGTTTGATGCTAGGTCAGACTTTTGCTTAATTTTAACCAAAATGTTTTGATTAAATTTAAAATATATGTTTTTTTGTAGATTCGAGAAAGTAACACGCTGTCATGTAATGTATTGCACGAAAAAGATCATCCAGTGATTGGTGGTAGTTGATTAAAAACTCAAACTGATTTCGACTTTAATTGACGTTCATCCGCCATGTACAAACAATGATGGCATGCCACTTGTACAATAATTGTGCATTGTCCGTGGCAATGCGGCCATGGTGATAAAGATCTGGCCGAGATCCCCGCAGATCTGTGGTGAAATGTCGTCCCAGCCGTGACTACCACGGAAACGTTATTTAATTGTTTGGTCTCAAAACGAAATCTTGTCCCTAAGAATTAAAGAATGTTGCCCAACTGACGCTCACATGTTATCATTAAACATGTAATGCTCGCCACAAATTCGGACGTGATTAGCAAAAGGGGTTTCTAAATATAAAGCATCATCGTCCCATTTTTTATTTTTTTTAATGTTAATTTTTACAAATTATTTGTAGTATATAAAAAGAGATTTATTTTATTTTATTTTGTATTTATATTGATATTTTTCTGAATTTTGAATAAATATAATTTGAAAAAAAATACTTTATTTCATCAACAAATGTAG
This sequence comes from Plazaster borealis, assembly GCA_021014325.1. Classification (NCBI taxonomy): domain Eukaryota; kingdom Metazoa; phylum Echinodermata; class Asteroidea; order Forcipulatida; family Labidiasteridae; genus Plazaster; species Plazaster borealis. The sequence continues at coordinate 32,278,541 of CM037474.1, read as the reverse complement.
TAAGCTTCCTTCGAGTTGTTTTTCGTTTTCAAAACTCGCGAGACTCTTTTTTTTTGCAGCAACTTTTTTTTCACGGCGACCTTTTTAAGGTGGCAATTTCTGTTCAGTTGCCGTGTTAAAAAAAAAGTCACCGCCTAAAAACAAATTCGCGCAAAGATGATACTAAATACTGTTGGATACTTTATTACCTTTTCATTGTGTAGTATATTTTACACAAGTGAGTGATAGGCCTACTACAAAAGTTGTCGTTTTCCCAAATATTGAGTAAAGGTTACCAAACAATTCCCAACAGTTTTCAAATTCTTCAAAAAATGCACGAACAAAATGCATTCAATATTTTGTATATAATTAACGTACATTTAGATCCTTGTCGTTTGACATTTGCTCACAATAAACCCAAAATAGACGAGGAAACTCGTCCGCCCACATTAAAAATGCTGTAAAAAACCCATTTTAAACAATGTAGGCAGCTCCACAAGCGCCACAATTGTCAAATTTCCCCATCGTTATTTTGAGGAATTCTGCTTCCTCATCACTTTTCGATGAAGGGAAAAACGAATAAAATGTGATCATGTTAGAAACCACTGAAGTGATTAATTTACCATAACGGCCAAGCAATTTTGAAAATCTGACCAGGATCACGGCAGATCTGAGGTGAAACGTCGACCCATAGCAGCAGCTGTGTATTCAACGAAAACATTAATTGATTGATTGGTTTCAAAACAAAACCTTATCCGTTTTAAATTCCATACCAGTAATGATCATCAATGTTCCGTACGGACTGAAACTGTCAAAGTTAAGGAGACAGCGTTGCACACTCCGCTGATCACCGTTGCTTGATTGCAGTCCAAACTCTCTAAACAAACCAATTTGTGTTTGGTTACAATTTCACGGGTTGAATGTCAGGTGTTTTTATTTAAAACTAGAGGATGGGAATTAAATTGCCCTCTTCCAGAAGCAAATGTTGTATGATCCCATTAAGCCGTCTGATCTGTGAAGATAAAAGGCTCTTTGATTTTGACGTTTAGTAAATCTCGCCACTTAATTTCAAGTGGTAGTTTGGTTTGATACATTAATTCGACTAGGATTGTTCAGTACCAATGTTCTCGGATTGTTCCCGAACACGGTTAAAGATATGACGTAGACCTTTGCGAAACTGACGATATTTCAATGCGTAAATGAAAGGGTTGACACAAGAGTTAGTAGCTACCATGGCAACAGAGAGATAATAAAACCATTCCGTCAGTGTCAATCGAAAACCGAGGTTAAACATCAGGAAGATGACCTGGTTGGGTGTCCAGCAGATCACAAACGTGATGAAAACGATCAGGAGCATCTTGAAGGTGTTGCGTCTGGCCCGAAGGAGAGACTCGGCCATGTCTGGTGCGTTTGCTCCGTTGGGAAGATGTGCGGCTGGTGCCGGGCCGACACGGGCCGCTCCCCGCTTCATCTCCACACTGATGCGAATGTAGGCGAAGAACATCACTCCTACGGGCAAAACGTATTGCAGGAAAACAACTATGATTCCCAAGATTTTGGATCCGGGAACTGGATTTCGAACACAAAGACCGTTTTTTTTTTCTCGAAAAACGAAGAGGTTGTATATTTTCAAGCCAAAAGCGAGAGCCCAACACACTGTCATTGCTACACCGACTTTGAGACGAGGCCAAGTGGTGAGTGCGGCCTGGTGCTTGAAGGGATGAACGATGGCGAAATACCGCTCCATTGTCAACGTAAGCAGGTTGAACGTAGACATCACGTATAAGAAGAAAATAATAAAAGAAGACCAGACGTGACAGATAAACCATCCGAGAGCGTTGCTTGGGATGGGGTCAGGCACCTCGATTTCACTCTTCAAGAGGGTCATCGTTGAACCCAAGAAATCAATCACTGCCTGGTGGAAGATAAAAGCGTTTGTACGAGTTTGCATGGCTGGTATTTTCCAGATGACAAAACAAACCAGAGCATTGCCAAGGATGCCCAGGATACCTACGATGGTCTGGTAGATTCGCAAAGGAAGAATTTCCTCCATATTCTTTAAATCAGCTGTCAGGAAATGGCTTCGCTATAGAAGCACGTCTATCATTCCATTTATCATTTGCAGTGGTTTCAGATTGTACGGAATGTTTTATATCAAGCAGACTGTCACGGCTTGAGCTGAGTTGACTCTGAAATGATTATAAAAATGAATCAATTTGTGTGTTTATTAAAATATGTTTATCGAATTATGAAATCGTGGCAACCATTGTTCAGCATTTTGAACTGCACGAAAAAGGGCCTTGACATTTCAATGCATTCAAGGCTGAAGGAAAGGACTTAGTTAAATTAGATCTCCGAAGTGCCCTGGTTCTCTGATTTAACCTAATTTGCCATCAGTAATTTAATGCAAGTGAAGTAGTTCAAGAAGTAATTCTCCCAAAAAGTCAAGACTGCCACTTTCAGGTATTGGAAATAGAGCGCAACCAAACAAATATAAGAAAAGTAAATTTTACATCTCATTATGTATTGCGCCATGAGTGTCATTCTAGACAGACATGGCGCACAATAATTAATGTCCATTATTATTGAAGAGGCACGGGGTGGAGGCCGGCCCTCTAATTAAAAAGGACGAGCTTTAATAATAATAATAATAATAATAATAATAATAATAATAATAAGGATAATTTCACTGTTTAATGAAGATCCCGAATCGGTGGACAAACATGCCGCATGAAAATTACTGTTGTATATATTTGTTTTACATCTGAAAGCTTGCTGAATATTAAGATCATATACCGATCTTCTATTAACATTATTTTCGTCTGAAATAGACCCATTTACAAAGTTGGTAAAATAAAAAACAACTTTGAAATAACCCAAGATCACCGTTGATTATTTTGATTTCAGCAACATAAATAACCGAGTTAATTAGCGTGAACAAAATCCCTAACAAACTGAACACTTTCTTTCATCCTTTCACTAAAATATTACTCTAGTTTGATTGCAATCGATTGGTTTGTTTGATGGTAAACTTGTTTCAGTTGGTGCTATTCTACGATCGTGTCTCTAGAACCTCTTCAATTCTTTCATATCATTGTTTTGATGAATTCTGCTTCCTCTGCTTCCGAATCACTTGTCAATGAAGGACATGACGAACATGACGTGATCAGTTTGCTAGCCGCTGAAGTAATCAGTTAATACCAATACGGCCAGTTGATCATGTGCAGATCCAGGGGGCTGCGGGGGACGTGCCCCCTGGTAAAATTTGAAAAAAAATAAAAAATAAAAATAAATCAATTGGGATACATTATTAGGTATACATGTTTCCAAGTGCGTACCTAATTACTGTGGGACAATTTGATGAAGAGACACTTTAATTTTTGAAATGGGCTCAACGTCAAAGGTTATGCTTGAACAATACCATGCCGAAGAAAAACCTGATAACTCAGCGTGTGTGAGCAATTTGACTATTTAAATGTATCGTACGCATAAAGCCGTACTTGATTTTTAAATATCACTCGGAATGATGTTCTTAAGTAAACATGGAATAAATATGAAACAAATGCAACGTCTCAGTCTAAGTTTGCATAGGGCGATTAGCTATGGCATTCTGTTTAGGTATGTTTTAATAAACAAAGGTAAATCAAGAAATAGTCCTCAACCTACAACATCCGGCTCGAGGTGTCAAATTGTGAATTAATTACGCCGACTGTGTTGCACAAACCGTGTCGACTGCACTAACAAACCGAAGTTATGTTATATTATTTTAAATCGGGAAATTAGTGCTTCGTTACTTAGCGCGAAAACAGACCTTGTGTCACATGGAGTTTACGGTGATGTTGCATGGCGTCGCTGGGACAACGACGTCCGAGTTTCGCACGGTTTGGGTACCGTCTAGTAGCAGCTTGCTCTTATTTGCATGCGTGTACGTCAAGGACAACGACGATCGCCTTTTCATTGCATGTTATTTATGGTCAAACTTGAAGCGGAAATTAAGGTCGGCTTAAAACAAAAAAATAATCCAAGAGTTGCGAAAAAGTTTACAGTTTACAATTTCTAAATTTAGCTTTTTTATTCAAACCATATTCAACGAGTGAAACTTAAGAAACATCGCAAAACAAGTTATTTTCAAAAACGATGCCTCAATACACGCTATAGCTGCTATTCGAGGTGCACGGAAGTCCAGATTCTCGCGAAAGCTCGTCAGCTCTCGAGGTCAACTTACACGATCTATAGCGTATTCAATTTTCTTCCCACCTTGAGTGTAAATGGGTCAATAATGTTTGTGATACATGTGACAGATAGAGAAAAAGCGCATTCTCATTATTCCCCCACAGCTGTTTATCTATTCATATATTCATATATACGTCGTAACCCCGGATCGAGCGCCCTCTAGCGGCGGCACGATTTTCAAATTTATCCAAGTAGATCATTCTACTCTTTGACGTCGGGAGAAAGACACCTAATTGCATGTCTTTGCTATTTCTCCGACAGGTATGATCATTTTCCAATTTACTTAGTATTTCTTTATATTTTGTCATAAATAACATTTACTTAAATAATTCATTTCATTTATATTTATGTTATACCTTTGATTAGATTTATAACTACTTTTAATGTTGTATTCCAAGACTCCAAATTGAGACTTGTCTATTGACAGTCCCGCTATATTAATTAGGACTCGGTTTAAAGCCCAGAGGCAAGAGAGTGAGAATTGGTTTCCACATTACTTTCGATTTAAACCGGTCACATACAAAACGATGGCCACACAGTTTGATTTGCGGGTATATGGCGACTGAAAATACCAACAGGTTAAATTGTTTTCTCTCTACTATATAATAATTCGAGAGCATGTCTAAGCAATGCACCCACAATTATTTGTTACCCTTTTTTGGCGGTTATATTTAGGCTAATGTTTACGGACATCACCCTGTGTGTATATAAGAGATGCTTGAGAAGCCTGGGGAGCCCCCTTCTATGACGCCCCTCCCCCGCATCTTCCCCGGCCCGCCCCCACCAGCAATAGTGCTACCACTATAAGCGTAACGTCAAGACCCGCGAAACTTTGAAATATAACTAGGCCTATACATGTAATGTTATCATCATAAAACCAAGCTTATTACTGTGAATTACAAATTTAAGGAAGATAATTATTCCATGCCGATGCAAATAAGTATTATAAATAATCTGCATACAGGAACAATATCAGTGAGAGTAATATTGCAGGAATAATATTATATTACTAAATAATGTAACCACATTTTTGTGCAATGCTGTGGTGTACATATCAATGAATTACATCAAAAGAAATGTCAAGAAACTTTGTGTTGGAAACATCTTCCTTCTCATAATAAATGCAAATCAAGGTGACATATTTATAGCCTCGCCCTTTCGTGTTGTGCAATTGTTGATTTCCTTGTTTCTGTTCATTTCTTTGCTTTTTAGACTGTTCTGTTTTCTATGTGCTTTGTGATTTATAAAGCGATTTTTTAAATATTTGTTTATATTATTGATCTACCTAAATTAATTCAAACAAATCCGAAATATTTTGTATAGCCTGGCACCATGGTTGAAATCTAACCAATGACAATAATTGATACGACTGTTTGCTGTGACATAAACTCAGACCATCTAATAGTGTTCCACCGCAAATACTTTATAACGCTAGTGGCAGCAGACTTAAGGACCGTGCACATTTTTAATGTTTATGTAGTTCCGAGCATGCACAACATGGACTTATCGAAGTCTGTCGCCATCTAGTGTCCTCAAGAGTCTCCCATTCTACAATTTTTGCAAACTGGGTTTTGAAGTGGGAGCATAGACACCGGGGCCTAACGTTACAAAGTTGATTAACGGTAAGCACATTTTTTCTGCTCACTGTGGCAGAAAGAATTGCTTAAGCGCAAGCGTGTTTCACAGGTTAGCAAGAAAAATTGGCAGACAGCTTGTTTGACACATTGGGATTTGCATCTTGTCAGTCATTTGCTAACAGTAAGCACCGGATGGTTAACATTCCAGGGCTTCATAGTACATAGCTGCTTATGCACAACAATTTACTAAGCAGAAGAAAAATGTGCTGACGAGAATAAGGTTACCAGCAAAAATAGTATGTAACATGTATCATCTGTGACTGGTCAAGCTCATTTTTGCTATTGTTTAGCACTATTTGTTGCTTAAGCAGCTTATCAAACTGGGCCTTTATAAAATTGGGTCGTAATCCTGTGCTTTACGGTTAGCAGAGCTACTATGGAATAGCACAGTAAGCACAACATCGGCCGTTAATCGGCTTTATGAAATCGGGCCCAGCTATAGCCTTGGCCCAGGTAGGGTCCATAACGCTTGGTCCGTTGTCAAAATGTCACTATTTTTCTGTACACGTACTTTTCTATTTTATACTACTTACTGTTATCTTGTTCGCAATCAAGACAAATCGGGTTAACTTTGACAAAGGTTTTAATACGCGTTTTCGATGAAGTGAAATGTTACCTTACTGCATTATCTCTCAATAATCCAAATTAATGTATCCAGCAATTAGCAAACTCTTTATATGTAGCGAACGATTGATACATTCACAAGGGAAAATCAGTATCCAGAAACATTGAAATGTTCTTTGTTAATAATAGGTCTGTGTGGGTTTAGCGAGCACTGGTTCTCTCTGTCGGATCAGTTTCATCTGTTGACCCAACAATGAAAGCATCCAAAGCGCGGTTTCGTCTACCGCCAAAGACTTGTCGAAGTCCGTTGCGGAATTGACGGTACTTGAACGCATAGATGACGGGGTTGACGCAAGAATTAGTCGCCACTAAGGCTACGGAGAGTAGGTAATACCACTCGTTGAATGTGAACTTCCATCCAAGGTTAAACATGAAGAAGATGATCTGATTGGGTGTCCAGCAGATCACGAACGTAATGAAAACGATCAGGAGCATCTTGAAGGTGTTGCGTCTGGCCCGAAGGAGGGACTCGGCCATGTCTGGTGCGTTTGCTCCGTTGGGAAGATGTGCAGCTGGTGCCGGGCCGACACGGGCCGCTCCCCACTTCATCTCCACACTGATGCGAATGTAAGCAAACAGCATCACTCCCACCGGTATGATATACTGCATGAACGCCGTGAGAATCCCCAAAGCCCGGGACCCTGGTATCAAATTTAGTACACAAAAGCCGTTTTCCATTTCGAAGATGAATAATCCGTATGACTTCAGTACGGCCGAAACAACCCAACACATCGCCATGGCTGTACCGATTTTGAGGCGAGGCCAAGTGGCAAATAGCACCTGGTACTTGAACGGGTGCACGATGGCAAAATACCGCTCCAATGTGAGTACCATAAGGTTGAACGTAGACATCACGAAGAAGAAGAAAAGAATGAAAGTAGACCAGACATTACAAATGAACCATCCGAGAGCGTTGCTTGGGATGGGGTCAGGCACCTTGATTTCACTCTTCAAGAGGGTCATCGTAGAACCCAATAAATCAATCACTGCCTGGTGGAAGATAAAAGCGTTTGTACGAGTTTGCATGGCTGGTATTTTCCAGATAACAAAACAAACCAGAGTATTGCCAATGATGCCAATGATACCTACGATGGTCTGGTAGATTCGCAAAGGAAGAATTTCCTCCATATTCTCCAAATCAGCTGTTAAAATCAGGAAATGGCTTTTCGTAGATCGCTCAAAATCCCTTTTCTCTTTTACAAAGATTTGATGATGTTATATCTGCAAACTGTCACTGCTTGTCCGAAGTTGACAAATGCTGTGAATCGCCTGAACCACTTTTGGTAAAGGAAGTGAATTTTTTGGGGAGTCATAGGGTTTTATTTACCGCTTCATTCGAAATTAATGCACACAATTGTTTAGATAACTCGTCCCTGGGTTATAATGGAAGCAATTAAAAAGACGGCAATATGAAGAAAAGTCTTGAGAATTTATAGGCGTAAAAGGCTGGGGAACGGACATCATGAAGGTTTATCTCCGAAGTCCTTTCAGTTCATTAGTTGACCCAATTCATACATTATAATTCATACATATAATGCGCTATATAAGTTCGATTCATTATTTTTATTATTATAAATAGTTTTCTGTATTCAGTCCAAATAATAGTCAAGGATTAATAATATTTTACTCGGATATTTCAAATCCTTGTCCTTCGTTTCAGGTTACTTCATCGTGCAAAGTCTCAGCAGAATACCTTCATTAAAAGGGATATATTTCCACATTCCATTAATGATGTTGTGCTGACGTTGCTGATACCGATTGGAATGAAGTTCATAATTCATATCAGAGAGACGGTGCTTACGACTCCTTCCTCTCAATCTTTTCATGTCTTCACAATGCTCACTTTCCTTACATTGTTAAAACTACTGGTAAATCCAACAGAAATCAACCGTGGATCAGCCAGTCCATTATAGATTCTTGCACCTTAACAAAAAAAAAATGGCTTTTTAGGCCTTTTCTGCACAATCCAACTACGAACAATGAGCGCTTTTATAAGACCTTTCGTAATCGCCTCGCTGCTACCATCCGGAAGGCAAAACAAGATCATTATGCCCGCAAGCTCGATTCTCGTAAGACAGATTTAAAAAGTCTTTGGCGGGAAATAAACAACATTCTTGGTAAGGGTAAAAAGACGTTGCCATTTCCTTCAATTCCTTCTTCACTAATTTAGGTTCTTCATTAGCTAACAACATCCCACCTATAACACCCACTTTTCACACTATTTACACAATCCAAACTCTTTTTTGTTCTTACTCCAACTCGTTCTCAAGAAATTATTCGTATTGGCAAGGAACTTAAAACCAGCACTAGTTGTGGATTTGATGATATCAGTTCGTCTGTTATAAAATCGGTTATTCCCTTTAATGCCAAACCTCTTACTCACATCTTTAATTTTTCCTTTTCTACAGGCTGCGTTCCTACTATTGCTAAATTGCTAAAGTTATCCCCGTCTTAAAATCGGGTGACGCTCATAACATCGGCAGCTACAGACCTATTTCTATTCTACCGTGCTTCTCAAAAACTCTCGAGAGACTGGTTTACAATCGCCTCTTCAATTTTACTTCTCATGTTCATCTTTTTTATGATAACCAGTATGGCTTTCGCAGTAAACACTCTACTGAGATGGCACTCATTCAATTCATTGATAATGTTACTAATGCTCTCTGCAAGAAATTTCATGTTATTGGTGTGTTTATTGATAATATCGAAAGCTTGTGACACTATCAACCATTCTATTTTTCTTTCCAAGCTTGAACATTACGGCATAAGAGGAGTATACTCTTCAGTGGTTCCAAGATTACCTTCATAACAGGCAGCAATTTACCTCATCAGTGATGAGCTGTGACTCCGATCGTCGTTCTGTTCTCTGCGGAGTCCCGCAAGGTTCTATTCTTGGCCCACTTCTCTTTCTATTTATATCAATGACCTTCACTGTTCCTCTTCATTGCTATCATTTACTTTATTGCTGACGATACAACTATTCCTCATACTAGTCTGAACTGCGACACTCTTATCGATTCTTTGAATTCTGAACTTCTTCAGGTATCCTCCTGGTTTTCAGCAAATCTACTTGTCCAGTCACCGTCCAATTGCCTCCTGTGAAAATTGACTCTATGTCATCAATAGAGTGTTCTCTATAAAGTTTCTTGGAGTAATTGTTAACTATGAACTTTCTTGGACTGAACACATTTCCTCTATTATCAAAATTACCTCGCGTAATACTGGAGTTCTTTCAAATTACGTTATTTTCTTCCTGCTATACTACTCTAATCTTACTATATAACGCCCTCATTCTTCCATATTTTAACTATTGCAATATCGGGCCACCTCAAATAACAGTAGGCTTAACTCTTTATCTGTTATTAGAAAAAAAAGCCATCCGAATTTGCACCTCCTCGCACCCTCATGAACACACTGCTCCCCTATTAGCACAATTACACACTTTCACTGTCTCTGGTATCACTAAACTTCATACTGGCATATTCGTGTATATAATTCTCCCAATCTTCTCCCCACTGCCTTTTCTTCCTATTTCATCTCCACGGAAGCCGTTCATGGCTACTCTATCAGATCCCACCGTAATCTTTTTATCCCTTTCACTCGAACCTCGTACTCTATGCACACACTTCGCTTTCGTGGTCCTCGTCTGTGGAACGTCATCGATGACCTAATCAAAGATCAGCCTTCTGTGGGTCACTTTAAAGCCTCATTCAAAAGAGCCCTACTCGCTAATTATGTAACTTAGCTTTCTCTCCCGACTCCACTGCTCGTTTTCAGCTCTCTTTTTTAGCTGCTCTTAATTTGGGTCATTATGTCCTGGCATTATCTGCTTACCGATTCACTTTGCATTCTCTCATAGTTATATTTTTATATTTGTTATTAATTTTTCGTTAATTGCTTATTGTTTTGTTTAGATTTTTTGTCTAGGGCTGTTCCCCACAAGCCTCGGCTTATTTGTACAGCCTCCTTACTCAAAGCTTCTATTTGTATTATTGTTCTTCCTTTTTATCATTGGTCATGTTCATAAATACTCTTTGCTTGCATTGTACTACTATATACATATTTTTTTCCAAATGATTCTGTCGGTTCATTGGTATTCCGGATGAATTAATTAAATCTTCACTTTCTTAAGACTATATAGAGATAATTATGTGACCATCCACTACCAATGCGCTGTAAAGTCAATATTTCACTGGTATGAGGTTAATGCATTTTTGGAAAGGGTGTGTAATCAGCTTGAACATGATACCATGCATCCACAATTAAATTGGGCTTTTCTACACAAAGTTATGATTTGTCAAAGTCACCTCATTGTTTATTCAGAATTCTCAAAAAAGTAGTTTTAAAGTTGAGAAACTAAAAAGGCTCTGCGGTATACAGTTAATTTGCCATAGCAACCACTACTTTAGCAATGACCTATTATCATCAATTTTCACCAACTAATAAATGCAGATCCTGTATGGCAAATGACAAGTATTTTTTAATTTGGTCATTTTCGTGCATAATTAATTAATTAAGTTTTAATTAAAACGATAATTTGCAAGTATTTCCTGAACTCTATCAAAGTGGATTCAAAATGTGTCAACCCTTGCTATCCATGTTTTCTATAACCTTTGGAAACATTTCAATGAAAAGGGACTTTGAAAGATGTTTTCATCTATTCATAAAAATCAAATAATTTGTTTTTCCGAAAAATTACCTAATTTGAGTACTTGTTCCCCATTTTTGAAAAAAACCCCACAAAAACCCATAGATCCCTTATTTTAAACTGAAATCATGTTTGAAGTAATCATGGGATACAACATCTCTATATCTAGAATTATTTTTATGCTTATTAGGAATAAATTAAGCAGAACTTTATGCAAAAACACATTGAAAGATGACGAATACGACGAGGATAGGCAATGTCATGAAATTCAAACAGCTCTCAAAACATCAGTGTTCCAGTAATCCATAGTGCTGTAGCTCTCAATAGTCTCTGAATGAGCTGTAGCTGCAGCTGCAGTATGAACTTGACAATTAATATGGGGCCAGGGATGATAAGGAAAAGCACAACCACATGATGAATATTTAAAGCTTTCTGCATGTGTCCATAACAAATAAAACAGAAATAACTCACTCACTCACACCACTTTTTTTCTTTGCTCATGAAAGATAACATTATTTATTGGTCATAATGAGTGAAATATTACTATTATTAGTTGAGTGTCTTTCTAAAGTAATCCCCCAAAGAAAAGAAAAAAGAAAAACATAAATCTAAATCAAGTTATGAAGTTTAAGTGTGAATTTTAAATTTGTTCTCAATGGATTGCATATTCTGCTTTTGCTAGATGCTAAAGGAACAGCTGAAACAACTGGACCCTCGCGTCTGCTACACCGAGTACGCCAGCTCATTTGTCAGATGAGGTACATGAAACGTCGACTAGCCAAAAGGGACACAAGAAACATGGGAAGACACTGATTGGGGAGTCGAGCACAATGGAGGGTCACGGTCAGAGTTCAACAAAAACGTCGACTAGCTGAAAGGGACACAAGAAACATGGGAAGACACTGATTGGGGAGTCAAGCACAATGGAGGGTCACCGTCAGAGTTCAACAGAAACGTCGACTAGCTGAAAGGGACACAAGAAACATGGGAAGACACTGATTGGGGAGTCAAGCACAATGGAGGGTCACGGTCAGAGTTCAACAGAAACGTCGACTAGCCGAAAGGGACACAAGAAACATGGGAAGACACAGATTGGGGAGTCTAGCACAATGTAGGGTCATGGTCAGAGTTCAACAGGAACGGTGTCGAGCGATAAGACACACAAGAAGAAAAAGAAGACTGACATTTGAAGAGAAAATAAAGCTGATGATACACATGCAGTATAACAATTTCCTTTTTCATACACATATAAGTGTGAGTAGGGTAAATTCATTTCAAATGGAGGGAAAACCAGCATTAAACTTCACAAACTTTATTTTCACCGTCATGAAAATTGTAGATTCTCCTGGCAACCCAAATAAACACTGTATATATCTCAAACTTCCTGTTCACTGAAAATTGTGGTTTGCTGGCTGGCTGCATGCCTTAAAAAAATGGCTGCATAGAATCTTGAACTGAGCATACTGAATCCGAATTTAGGATAAAGAAAAATGTGTCTCAACTAATATGGTATCTAGAAAGTTCAGTGTTTTACAGAAGGCTAAAAATAACAAGCCAAAGGAATGTAAATTATGAAGCAAATATATTCTGTGACCCAGAATAAATGTTTATTTTAATCTTTCAATTTATCAGAAGTTGATATTGTAACAGAAAGTTGAAAAAAGTGTGCAAATACAAAATCACATACTATTTAAACCAAAATTACAACAGTTTTTACAGCTTTTAAGCTATAAAATTTACTGCATTAGCCAAAAGTTCTATAGTACCGTTTGCTATTAGCAAGATTTGCTAAAAGATCAAAAGTATGATAAAGTTCAGTGTACAGTATAAGTATAAGAAGTGTGACATTATTAGGGAAGTAGTGTATAAATGTACATCATGTACAGATGTAAATTGTCATTTTTAGATTTAAAAAGTTGCAAAAAATATCATGAAAGTGTCAACACTATGCCAAGATACAAAAAGGTAGTACCAGAGATGTACATGAATGAGAGGTGTAAATTACTTTCAAGTGGACATTTTTATTAAAAAACCCATAACACATGGGTCAAAAGTGACAATATACTTCTAGCCATAGGCTAATGGTTTTACGAGCATAGCCAGCAGCTGATGGGCATTTGGTAGGCCAATGGGCTAGTGAATAAAATGCATTATAATAATGCAAAAAAATTCAGTATCTCAGGAAGGACATGATAATGCTCAACAACTTTGTTTCTCGGTCTACTGATTTGTTGTTTTTGAAGTCCTGCTATTGTCAAGTTTTCTTTCGAAATTCATAACTAACAAATTCTGTGGTGTATTTCAATAATTTAAATTATGTAAATCTTGGAAATAAAACGCTTTTTGTGCAGGACACATGTAATTACAAAATGTGGACATGACTAGCCCTGTGGGCTACCACAAATTCAAGTTAATTGCTACCTCTGTAAATAACATGCCGTTTGATTAAATTCCATACCAAGTATGGGTGTAACGACTAACGATATGATATGATCACAATGCACCACAGTCTGTTTCATGATGAATAATGAAAGTTTAGAAAATGTTACACAGGGAATAATTCTTAACAAAGCAATAAAAACAGCCCAACAATTTCCTGTGTTTACTTACACACAACTATTATGATAAATAAATTTATCACAAATTCATCATGTTTATTGTCAATGTACATGTATTGTTATTTCCTTAATAGGCAGCATGTGTACTGTGGAGTTTCACTTTTACAAGTTTGATTGTCAATAAAGGCATGCAACATCTCTTCCTTTATAGTGCCATAAAAATGTGAAAACACTGCCTTCTTGCAATTTTCTGTTAGCTTGGCAGTTCCTTTACTTTTTTTCTTCAAATCAGCATGTCCATGTCTAAAGTGAAATTAAACATCAAAAATATATTGTACATGAAAAGTGCAGACACGAAAAAGAATGTTAATCCAGTTCGGGATAGCTGAAGCCTTTGTATGTACCATCTGGGTTTGGGTATGTCCGTCGGATAGTATTCATTACACAGGATGGGAGTTGAACCCGGTTGAATCTTCCCAAATATCCCAAACACCATCTTACGACTTGACGATAAGCCACATGTTGATATTTCCTGGAGATAAATAAGAAATTAATAAATGGAACAAATAAGTACTAAGTGAGGAAACTTGTGAATTTACTAGTTCATACAGTATAAAGTATAGCCGTTTATCATAACAGATCTGCCTTGTACTGTTACATGTAATCTTGTTGACCAAATACAAACAATATAATTCTACAATGGAAGGAAAGTTGTAAGTTTCTGTCGAGTTCAGTTGTGTAATGGGGTTTTTCTGATCTGATTCTATGTTCTATTTAATGTGCAGTGTACATGAGTGTACTTTAACTATGTGCAGGTGGAATGACAAAAAAAAAAACCAATGTCTTTTGTTGAACTTTATTTCAATGTACAATATGGGTAATATTAAACAGTTCAAAGTTATAAATATATATTCACTTTTGTCTTGAAACACTACTTACTGGTCAACCGTTCCCTGTACACCCCTTCTCCCATATTGAGCTTGGTACTGCAAATGTGCTGTCTGGAGAACTGCTGGAGCAGCACGCTTCAAACCATTCATGCTGGCTAAAACATTGGTCCGGAAGATCCAGGTCGACCCCCAAATCTGTCATTTTTGTGCTAACTGCATCAACCTCTTTACAGCAAATGCAGTTTGATATGACAGGTTGCATGACGCAATGTCCACAACTACACCTGAAAATAATTGGGGGGGTGGAGCGGAAACAATTAATTTAACATTGTCTTTCAGTCTAGTGTCTTTTTTTTTTTTTTAATTTAATGTTATTATTATTTGATTTATTATTATTTTTATTTATTTTTTCTTGGGGGGGGGGTTCCCTTTTATGATTTTGTTGGGGTGTATGAGTGTGTCACAACATTTATCCGAAATAACTGTTATTGTTGAACTTACCATGGGGTAGCGTGCACTAAATTTAAATATCGAACTGGATAAGAATGCTGGGTGAGATTAAAGGTAATTCAGGATAGACAATTTTTTTCGCACAATCCGGGATTGAAATACCAACCTGGATTAATGACATTAGAACCATGTTTGATTTTTGAATGAAGCCTGACAATTTATTAGACATCACTCTAGGTCCACCACATCCAACCCAACTCAAAACATATTTTCTCCATCTCTTTATTTCAAAAATTTAATTTTTTTTAATAGGTAAAGGAATTACACAAACATGAACCATACACAATTTACAACGAGTTATTGTACATGTTCCCTCTGTACACGACTATCTACGTACATGTACATGTACGAGTAAATTGTACACACACTGTAGTCCCTGTTTTGGAAATATGCATGGCAATAATGTGTGTACATTTACATGTACATGTACACTATTATTGTACAAAATAGTCGTAGTCAATCGGCGAACTTCATATTCACCGTACCGGGCAATGAGAAATATTTCACGTATAAATATAGACCAGGCATGTACAGGTGTATTATGATCCCCTTTTATCTTGATAAACAACTCACCATGTCGGTGTTAAAAGGCGATTGTGTCCTGTTGAGGGTCGACTTCGTCGTCATCTCCACCCTTGGCCTACCGGAGCGAGTGGCTCGAACCGGTAGGGTTCTGCACCACGGATTTCGTCATCCTGGTCTTCGACTTCGTCATCTGGCGAACTGAAACTGCTGGAATGACTAGCAGAATTCCTGTCGCTACTGTCACCATGAACGACTTCCTCGGTTACACTGTTATCTTCCTTTCAGCAATGGTGAAATTTGGGCGAGAACTCGCGAAACAAGCTAAGCGCAGGGAAAATAATTGCTCGTTCACGCAGTGTGGGACGCTGTTAGTCCGTGTCAACAAAAAAGACCAATCCACCCGGTGACGTCACGCAGTTGGGCGCGGAATGGGGAGGCACGGGCTCTTTTCGCGATTCGGAGTGGCGAGTGCAAAAAATGGGGCTGTAAAAATCGTTGTTTAGGCATGACCAAAATGACCAATTTTTTTATTTTTTTTTATGTGACATAATGAAGTATCATTCTACAGTTTTATTGGAAAAGGGAACCTCAAAAAAAAATCGCTCTAGTGACACTTTAAGGGACAGTGCCTGTATAAACTTCTTGACCATATTTTTAAAGATAATTTGTATCACAATGAAATGTCACTGTAATTTATCAGAGATTTATTTTTGCCTTTTAATTGATATGGACTGCAAATTGATCTCCGTTTGTTGTGCAGATGTTTTCTAATGTCATTTGTGTTTCGGTTAGTCTTAACATTGAATGGTTCCTGGCTGTTAATATGACATTTGCCTGATGTTACACAACGTATCTAACTTTGAGAACGATGAAGTCTTTATCTGGAGTGTCTCCTCCATATTTGCTTCTATTTCTTCTCTCAACTTGGTTGATAACCAGTGACAGCATGTTCGATGTTTCATCTACTTTCTGTCCAAGAAGGCATTTTATTAAAGAGCTAAGAAAATCCTCTCAGGGAGATTTCCCTTTTGCAACAGATCGGTTGCCCTTGCTGATATTGCAAATAAATTTGTTGAATACAAATTACAAGATTTGTTTAGAATGACCTAATAAACGGAAGGCTGTATGATTACAAGCCAGGTATAGACTGCGTGTGAGAGAGAGAGAGGGGGAGGGGGAGAGAGAGAGGGGGAAGGGGGAATGAGAGCACATTTACTTTCCTCTCTATTTCAAGGAACATGCCTTGGCCGTGCTCTGAATACTGTTTACTTGGGAGGGAACATGTCCTACAGCTCTCTGTGAGTATTGTTTTGTGTTTCAATCATCCTTTTTATCAGAGAAATGCTGTAATTTGTAGGGCAAGTAGAATCGGGTGTTGTAAATGTATGTGTGACCCCTCTGACTTCTTAGATCTATACTTGACACGGCTTTTCTGATGTTTCAAGAGCTGATACTTTATTTACAATCAATATCTGTTGACGAAGATAAACATGGTGCTCTTAAGTCTTCGTCTAAGGATAATATGCACATGTTACAATAATAATTATAAAAGTTACAGGAATACTAATGATTAAACAAGCAACTCTTTCTGCGGTTCGCGCCATAAATCTGGGCAGCGTCCGTCATCTTGAGAATTCATCTAGGAAATTATCAATTAACATAAGCTGGATTCAAAGCAGAGCTTATTTAATAAATGCACTTGTATAAATGTAAACTAAGGGACTGACTTGTCCCAAGGAATTTACAACAACGAATACGTAACCTGTCTTAAGGACATGAAAAGGATCTAAGGCTAGCTCCCCGTTTGTCTCCGGTAACCATGACAAACGAGTCAATAAATCAATGATTAAATAGAAAATATATGCAACGTAGACTAATGAAGGTAAACGGAATATAATTTTACTTATTCGATTGAACAATATTAATGCAAAAGTAAGCAATTAGTAATATAAAACATAATTACCTGTTGACGAAGATAAACACAGGTGCTCTTAAGTCTTCGTCTAAGGATAATATGAACGGAAGCTCGCGAAAATGATATTACGTAACATATTAAGCTTACTAAAAAAAGATTTCGGGCATGATAGCAAGACAGTTTCATAACCGTCACATATGTATGGTAGAGTATAGTAGCCAGCCATGTTTTGACCACTTGACCTTCAGTGTAGTTTTATCATAAGTGACTGAACTGCGCTATTTTCACTGAGTAGCCTGTACTGCTAAATAATAAATGAGTTACATCAGATTAAACATTTTAAATTTTAGACGTCATCGTGTGGATTTTTCTGTAGACTAGTATTTTAGTGAATGCTCGTCCTATTTTAATTAGAGGGCCGGCCTCCTTCCCGTGTCTCTACAGTAGTAATTGGTATTTTTAGTGCGCCATGTCTGTCAAGAATGACACTCATGGCTCAAAAATGATAAACAATTTCGATTTCGTATCTTTTTGTCACGTTCTATTTCCAATACCTGAAACGGTCAGGCCGTGACTATTATATAAAATAACTTCTGGAACTACGTCCTCTAAATTAAATTATAGTTTGTTAATTTGATTGACTTCGGACATCTTAAACTTAACTACGTCCTTTTCTTCAGCCTTTAATTCATTGAAATTTCGAGGCCTTTTTCACGTCGTTCAATTTGCTGAACAATGGTTGTCAATTTTAAAATCAGAAAAAAAACAACAAAAAAACAATAATAAACACAAAAATTGTTCATTTTTATAATTATATTGTATCATGGTAAACTTTGCTTAGGCCCTGCTGTGACAGTCTGCTTGTTGAAAAATATTCTGTACAATCTGAAATCGCTGCAAATGATTAATGGAATGATAGACGTGCTATAGCGAAGCCGTTTCTTGACTTTAACGCTGATTTGGAGAATATGGAGGAAATTCTTCCTTTGCGAATCTACCAGACCATCGTAGGTATCCTGGGCATCCTTGGCAATGCTCTGGTTTGTTTTGTCATCTGGAAAATACCAGGCATGCAAACTCGTACAAACGCTTTTATCTTCCACCAGGCAGTGATTGATTTCTTGGGTTCAACGATGACCCTCTTGAAGAGTGAAATCAAGGTGCCTGACCCCATCCCAAGCAATGCTCTCGGTTGGTTCGTCTGTCATGTCTGGTCTTCTTACATTGTTTTCTTCTTCTTCGTGATGTCTATGTTCAACCTGTTAGCGTTAACCATGGAGCGGTATTACGCCATCGTGCACCCGTTCAAGTACCAGGTGCTATTTGCCACTTGGCCTCGCCTCAAAATCGGTATACCCATGGCGATGTGTTGGGTCGTTTCGGCCGTACTGAAGTCATACCTACTCTTCATCTTCAAAGAGGAAAACGGCTCTTGTTTTCTAAATGTGATACCAGGGTCCCAGACTATGGGGATTCTTTCGGCATTCATGCAGTATATCATACCGGTGGGAGTGATGCTGTTTGCTTACATTCGCATCAGTGTGGAGCGGCCCGTGTCGGTCCGGCACCAGCTGCACATCTTCCCAATGGAGGAAACGCACCAGACATGGCCGAGTCCCTCCTTCGGGCCAGACGCAACACCTTCAAGATGCTCCTGATCGTTTTCATCACGTTCGTGATCTGCTGGACACCCAACCAGGCGATCTTCCTGGTGTTTAACCTTGGATGGGAGATCCAATTTAACGGCTGGTTTCACCTACTCTCCGTAGCATTGGTGGCGACCAATTCTTGCGTCAACCCCGTCATCTATGCGTTCAAGTACCGTCAATTCCGCAACGGACTTCGACAACTCTTTGGTGGTGGATGCCACCGCGCTTTGGATGATTCCCGTGTTGAGCCAACAGATGAATCTGAACTGTGAGACAGAACTGGTGCCCGCTAAAACGCACACAGACCATTTTAATAATATTAACAGTTCAATGTTGGATAGTGTGATCTCCCCTAGTAAATGTATTAATCGTTTGTAAAGACATCGCTACACAGTCAGAGTCTGCTAATTGCTGGATACATAAATTTGGATATTGAGAGATGATACAGTATGGTAACATTTCACTTCATCGAAAACGCGTATTGAAACCCTTGTCAAAGTTAACCTGATAGTTCATGACCGCGTTCAAGATGACAGTAAGTAGTATAACATAGAATACAGACAAAATACTGACCTTTTTGCCAACGGACCAAGCGCTATGGACAGTACTTGGGCGAAGTATTTAGCTGGGCACAATTGTAGAGAGCTGCTTAACGGCCGATGTTGTGTGCTTACTGTGCTATTCCATAGTAGTAGCCCTGCTAAACGTACGCACAGGCTTATGGTTCAATTCCATAAAGCCTGTAAGCAGACGTTTTCTGCTTATGGAGCGGCCATTAGTAGAATTGTTATTTTTCAAACACTGCTAATTAAGAAAAGCAAAGGGCACGCTAACTAGCAGGCGGGCTTGTGTATGAGCGACGCAACAATGCAAATCCATTGTGAACGTTCCACACGCTGTCAAATCTTCTAGATCGTCTATGAAATAGGCTACACTTCGCTTTCTCATGTTTGTTTTTTTTTTGCTCACCGGTAAACAGGTTTATGAAATTCGGCCAATGGCCCAGTTTCATAAGCTGCATCAGCAACAAATATTGTGTTTGAATAAACAATGCTCTGTTTCGATTGACACTGACGGAATGGTTTTATTATATCTCTGTGGCCATGGTAGCTACTAACTCTTGTGTCCACCCTTTCATTTACGCATTAATATATATTCGGTTTTGCATAGGTCTATACGTCAGATCTTTAACTGTGCTCGGGAACAATCCGAAAACATTGGTAATGAACAATCCTAGTCGAATAATGTATCAACCCAAATTACCACTTGCAAATTGGCGGGAAGATTTACTTGGAACGTCAAAATAAAGGAGCCTTTTATCTTCACAGATCAAACGGCTTAATGGGATCATAAATCATTTGCTTTTGGAAGAGCAATTCAATTCCCATGCTCTATAGTTTTCAATAAAAAAAACACCTGACATTCAACCTGTGCAAATGTAACCAAACACAAAATGGTTTGTTTTATCAGAGAGTTTGGACTGCAACCAATCAATGACTGCAACCAATCAACGGTGATCAGCGGAGTGTGCAACGCTGTCTCCTTAACTTTGACAGTTTCAGTTCGTACGGAGCAGTGATGAGCGTTACTGGTATGGAATTTAAAACGGATAAGCTTTCATTTTGAAACCAATCAATCAATTAATGTTTTCGTTGAAGACACAGCTTTGGGACCTCAGATCACCGGGGTCGTGGCCAGATCTTCATCATCGCTTGGCCGTTATGGTAAATTAATCACTCTAGTGGTTTTCAACATGATCAAATTTTATTCGTTTTTCTCTTCAACGACAAGTGATGAGGAAGTAGAATTCCTGAAAACAACGATAGGGAATTGACGATTGGGGCGCTCGTGGAGCTGCCCACATTATTATTATTATTTTTTAAAAATCATTTTAAGTGTGGGGCGGACGAGTTTCTTTGTCTATTTGGGTTTATTGTGAGCAAATGTCAAACGACAAGGATTTAAGTGTACGTTCATTATATAACAAATATTGAATGCATTTTGTTCGTGCATTTTTTGCAGGAATGAACACTCTGTAAAAGTTTGCTGTGTAAAACTACTGAGAATTGTTTGGTAGCCTTTACTCAAAGAAAAGGTTATAAAGTATCAAACCATATTTATTTCCATCTCTCGTAATACCCTTTTTTTGCTGCGATTTTTTTTCAGTCGCCGCGTTAAAAAATGTCACTGCCAAAAACAAAAGTATTACGAGTTTTGAAAAAGAGAAACAGCTCGAAGGAAGCTAACAACTTTATTTGATGAAAATCTTCTTTTAAAAATATTGCGGTTATTCGAAAATTTTTGAAAATATAAAAGTTTGTTTTTATAAATAACAATTTCAAAAACGAAATATCAGTTTTATATACTACAAATAAATTGCTAAAATTAACATTGAAACAACATTAAAAATTGGAACGAGGATGCTTAATTCTTAGAAACCCCATTTGTGCGAGCATTACATGTTTAGTAATAACATGTGTGCGTCAGTTGGGCAACATTCTTTAATTCTTAGGGATAAGATTTCGTTTTGAGACCAAACAATTAATTAACGTTTCCGTGGTAGTCACGACTGGGACGACATTTCACCACAGATCTGCGGGGATCGGCCAGATCTTTATCACCATGGCCGCATTGCCACGGACAATGCACAATTATTGTACAAGTGACATGCTATCATTGTTTGTACATGGCGGATAAACGTGAATTTAAATCGAAATCAGTTGAGTTTTTAATCAACTACCACCAATCACTGGAGGATCTTTTTCGTGCAATACATTACATGAAAGCATGTTACTTTCTCGAATCTATAAAAAAACAGCTATTTAAAATTTAATCACAACATTTTGGTTAAAATTGAGCAAAATTCTGACCTAGCCTTCTTAAAGCATATAAACGTTACCAATCTAAAATTGTCTCCGTCGATGTTATAACGGTTGACATCTACAAAATAACTGTGTTCCCCTTTTGATTAGGGATTTCAAATTTCACAATAAAGAACTGACTTGAATAGTAGTCATAAGGGACATACTTTATTTTTTGTATTTTTGTTTTCCTGAAACTGACAGTCTAGTCTTATTATTTGGACTGAATACTGAAAACGCTAGGATCCTTGGACTTGACTATAATGTATGAATTGAGTGAATAAATCTACTCAGGGGACTTGAGACATCGAACTTTATTATGTCCTTTTCTCCAGCCTCTCAGATATTTTAAATCTTCAAGACCTTTGTTCATTTTGCCGTCTTAATTACTTCCATTGTACCCAAGGGAAACAGATTTAAGTCAAAGCTACGCATTTCTTTTTTCTTAATGATAAGTGTGCCGTTATTTAAAATTTTGCGATACAGAATATTATAGATGGTATATAATTGTTCAGATGGAATATTGTGTAGTTCAACATCGCCCAAGCAGTGACTTCTTGAGCAGTTTATAGTTACTTCTTATTGCCCAAACTATGCAAAGCTTCAAATATCAGTTACTGAAATCATCCTTAAACATTGTTTTGGGTTCGGATCTCTTGGAATATAGAGATAAAAATAAGGGTGCTATATTGGTAATTCATAAATAGCTAATGTTTTACTGTACTTGATCAATATTCATTATCATCTGGATTCCAACTTTTATATATTGATAAAATATAAATTTAGCAAAATACTTTTCATCAACATTTTATTTAAAACCTACATTACTGCCATTTGTTGAGGCAAAATCTGTCTTTATCACCCGTATCCGAAAGAAACAATCTGCAACCACTAAGTAATTAACTCAAGCTTAATCTTTTTACTATCGAGGCATCCTCGGTTACATCACCAGAAATCTGATGCATACTATTAAACTTTGAGTAATGTTTGTTTTGTTCCACAATACTGTACATGTTTTAGGCCTACTCTTATGGCTTGAGTTTCATATACCTGAGAGCGGCCGTTGCGGGTAGAATTAGTTTGATTAATGGGACTTGTATGCTTAAGTATTGTTACAATAGATATGTCAGTAATTTCAATCTCTAAAGAAAATCTAGCTATATGTGTTTTTCCCCTTATTTGCATTTACCCACAAGACTTAATTCTCGTATCTACTGACCAGAAGGCCTAAACAGAGCTACATGGTTGACGTAACCCGACCGACCCGGAAACTATAGATGACCCAAATTTAAAAATTGCAACTTAGTGGTGGAAATCGCTGTAGTGTACGGTATATTATATATAAAAGAAGACAAACTGAGTAAGAATATATGAATAGACATTGTAGCGCCTTTGCTTATTTGTGAGAATATTATTTTGCAATATTGTTTACCGAAAAGATTGATGAATAATATAACGGGAAAAAAACCCCTCAAACTTTCGATCCATATTTTGGGGCCCTTTATACGAAACTAAAATCGTCTCCGTCCATGTTATATTCGGTCGACATCTATAACTGTATTCACATTTTGTTTAAGGATTGTAAATTTCACAATAATGAGCTGACTTGAATAGCAGTCACAAGACTGCTAGTAAACTAAGCCCCCCCCCCTAAAAAAAAAAAGAAAAAAAGTAAAGTCGGGCATAACATCGGTGTGGCCCTGACCTGATGACATTTAAAGCCGATTTACAGATAATGTGGAAAATGCTTTTCTTTGCGGTATCTTTTGTGTGTTTTAATTCTTGAAACGGACAATCTAGTCTATAAAGTACTATTTGGACTGCATATTATTTGAAATGCTGGAATCCTTTGAATTGACTACAACGGCTGAATTGAATCAATTAATCTACTCAGGGGACTTGGGAGATCAAGTTTGTGCTGTTCGGGCAGCCTCTCACATGTATTAGATCTTCAACACTTTTGTTCACTTTGATGTCTTAATTACTTCCATTATACCCAAAGGAAAAAGACTTAAGTCATAGCACTATTCTATTTTCTGAATGATAAGAGTGTCGTGATTTAAAATTTCGCGAAAAATAGTATATGAATACAAATAATTTTCAGATGAAACATTGTATAATTCAACTTCGCTCAAGCAGGGACTTCTTGAGCAGTTTTCTGATAAAACATAAATTTCATCATCAAATCTGTGCAGATGAGAAACGAAATTGAATTGTAGCAAAGCCATTTACTGACTTTAACGGCTGATTTGGAGAATATGGAGGAAATTCTTTCTTTGCGAATCTACCAGACCATCGTAGGTATCCTGGGCATCCTTGGCAATGCTCTGGTTTGTTTTGTCATCTGGAAAATACCAGCCATGCAAACTCGTACAAACGCTTTCATCTTCCACCAGGCAGTGATTGATTTCTTGGGTTCAACGATGACCCTCTTGAAGAGTGAAATCAAGGTGCCTGTCCCCATCCCAAGCAACGCTCTCGGATGGATCATCTGTAATGTCTGGTCTACTTTCATTATTTTCTTCTTGTACGTGATGTCTACGTTCAACCTTTTGGTACTCACATTGGAGCGGTATTACGCCATCGTGCACCCGTTCAAGTACCAGGTGCTATTTGCCACTTGGCCTCGCCTCAAAATCGGTATAGTCATGGCGATGTGTTGGGTTGTTTCGGCCGTACTGAAGTCATACCTTATATTCATCTTCAAAGAGGAAAACGGCTTCTGTGTACTAAATGTGATCCCAGGGTCCCGGGCTTTGGGGATTCTCACGGTATTCATGCAGTATATCATACCGGTGGGAGTGATGTTGTTTGCTTACATT
The DNA here is from genome assembly GCA_021014325.1 of Plazaster borealis. NCBI lineage: Eukaryota > Metazoa > Echinodermata > Asteroidea > Forcipulatida > Labidiasteridae > Plazaster > Plazaster borealis. Next base: position 32,253,690 of record CM037474.1, on the reverse strand, counting down.
CGCATCGGTGTCGAGATGAAGCGGGGAGCGGCCCGTGTCGGCCCGGCACCAGCTGCACATCTTCCCAACGGAGCAAACGCACCAGACATGGCCGAGTCCCTCCTTCGGGCCAGACGCAACACCTTCAAGATGCTCCTGATCGTTTTCATCACGTTCGTGATCTGCTGGACACCCAACCAGGTGATCTTCCTGGTGTTTAACCTTGGATGGGAGATCGATTTCAGCGGCTGGTTTTCTCGACTCTCCGTAGTATTGGTGGCGACCAATTCTTGCGTCAACCCCTTCATCTATGCGTTCAAGTACCGTCAATTCCGCAACGGACTTCGACAAGTCTTTGGCAATATACGCAACCGCGCTTTGGATGATTCCCGTGTTGGGCCAACAGATGAAACTGAACCGAGAGAGAGAACCGGTGCTCGCTAAACCCACACAGACCTATTAACAACATAGAACATTCCAATGTTTCTGGATACTGATTTTCCCTAGTGAATGTATCAATCGTTCGCTACATATTAAGAGTTTGCTAACTGCTGGATACATTAATTTGGATATTGAGAGATGATGCAGTATGGTAACATTTCACCTCATCGAAAACGCGTATTGAAACCTCTGTCAAAGTTAACCCGATGTTTCATGATTGCGTACAAGATAACAGTAAGTAGTATAAAGTAGAAAAGTACTATAGGCTATAGCTGGGCCCAATTTCATAAAGCCGATTAACGGCCGATGTTGTGCTAACTGTGCTATTCCATAGTAGCCTTGCTAACCGCAAGCACAGGATCAGGACCCAATTTTATAAAGGTCCAGTTTGATAAGCTGCTCAAGCAACAAATAGTGCTAAACAATAGCGAAAATTTGCTTGATACCAGTCACAGATACCTATACATGTTACACACTATTTTTACTGGTAACCTTATTCTCGTCAGCACAATTTTTTCCTGCTAAATAAATTGTCGTGCATAAGCAGTTATTATAAAGCCCCGGAATGTTAACCATCCGGTGCTTGCTGTAAGCAAATGACTGACAAGATGCAAATCCCAATGTGTCAAACAAGCTGTCTGCCAAGTTTTTTTTGCTAACCTGTGAAACACGCTTGCGCTTAAGCAATTCTTTCTTGCCACAGTGAGCAGAAAAATGTGCTTACCGTTAAGCAGCTCTGTAACGTTAGGCCCCGGTGTCTATGCTCCCACTTTAAAACCCAGTATACAAAAATGGTAGAATGGGAGACTCTTGAGGACGCTAGATGGCGGCAGACTTCGACAAGTCCATGTTGTGCATGCTTAGAACTACATAAACATTAGAAATGTACACGGTCCGTAAGTCTGCTGTATAGCGTTATTTGCGGTAGAACATTATTAGATGTTTTGAGTTTATATCACAGCAAACAGTCGTCTTAATCATTTTCATTAGTTAGATTTTAACCATGGTGCCAGAGGCTATACAAACATCTTGAACAGAGACAAGGAAATCAACGATTGCAAAACACGAAAGGGCGAGGCTATAATTAATTAGTATAATTATTATCACCTTGATTTGCACTTATTATGAGAAGGAAAATGTTTCCGACACCAAGTTTCTTGAAATTTCTTTTGCTGAAATTCATTGATATTTTCACCACAGCATCGCACCAAAATATGGTTACAATATTATTCCTGCTAATGTTATTCTCACTAGTATTGTTCACAATAATAAGTTTGGTTATATGATGATCAAATTACATAGTCCTAGTTATATTTCAATGTTTTATGGGTCTTGACGTTACGCTTATAGTGGTGGCGCTATTGCTGGTGGGGGGGGGGGGGCGTGGAAGATGCGGGGGGAGGGGCGCCATGGAGGGGGCTCCCCCAAGCTTGTCAAGCATCTCTTTTATACACACAGGGTGATGTCCGTAAACATTAGCCTAGACATAACGGCCAAAAAGGGTAACATAAAATGTTGGGTGCATTGCTTTGACATGCTCTCGATTTATTATATAGTATAGGGTAACAATTTTAACCTGTTTGTATTTTGAGTCGTCCTGCACCCGCAAATCAAACTTTGTGGCCATGGTTATGTATCATAAACATCCAGGGACAATTGGGCATCAATGCTCGCCTCAAATATTGACCCATTTACACTCAAGGTGGTAAACAATTTGAATACGCTATGGACTATTTAAGTTGACCTCGAGAGCTTCGAGCTTTCGCGAGAATCTGGACTTCCGTCTACCCTGATTATCAGATATAGCGTGCATTGAGACAGTCGTTTTTGAAAAGAACTTGTTTTGCGATGTTTTTATAAGTTTCACCCGTTGAATAAAAAAAGCTACAATTAGAAATTTCGCAAATCTTGGATTTTTATTTTTGTTGTTATCCTGACCTTAATTTCCGCTTCATGTTTGACCATAAATAACATGAAATGAAAAGACGATCGTCGTGATCCTTGACGTACATGCATACAAATTAAAGCAAGCTGCTACATTTAGTAGTAGACGGTACTCAAACCACGCGAAACTCGGACGTCGTTGTCCCAGCGACGCCATGCAACATCACCGTAAAATCCATGCGACACAAGGTCTGTTTTCGCGCTAAGTAACGAAACACTTATTTCCGATTTAAAATAGAACATATCTTCGTTTTGTTAGTGCAGTCGATACGGTCACACAAAATCACACAAAATTGCACCCACGTTAATCTCCCACATCTCCCATCTCCAATAGCATTGGAACGTTGAAACAACATTTTAATACCGTTTACACTGAACGTTACTTTAACTTTACATGTGAACGTAGATTCAACGTAGTTCTGCTTATTGATGTAATGTTTAATCAACGTTAGATTGTAAACGTAAAAAAAGAAGAAGTTACATTAACGTTTTTTCAACCAGTTACTGTAACGTTTTACGAGAACGTAGATTCAACGTAATTCTTCTCAATTGATGTAATGTTTAATCAACATTAGATTATAAACGTAGAAACAATGTTACATTAAAATTTTGTTCAACAAGTTAACGTAGATTCGACGTAATTCTGCTCATTGGTGGTAATGTTTCATCAACGTAAACGTAGAAACAATGTTACATTAACGTTTTGTTCAACTAGTAAGTTATGAGAACGTAGATTCAACGTTAATTTGCTCATTGATAAAATGTTTAATTAACGTTAGCAGGTTACGTTGAAACAGTGTTACATTACCGTTTGTTCAACGTTAATTGGGTCATTTCATTTAACCAATGATCCAACACGTTCCATCAAGTTTGACCTGATCAATTAGAATATTGTTATGCATTAGTGTTGAGTATATTTTAGTTAAGTTAGTTGGTTATGTACTACATTACTACATGCTACTGACAATATAAACCTAAACATCCTGTGTGTGGCATGTGTTATATATGTAGTCCGGGATACATAGAATCGGCAGTCATAGTTGCCACTTGTTTTAATTTAACCGGTTAATTAATAATTTGCAAATAAAATTATCGATGGAACGTTTGGTATATAAACAATTTCTTCTAAAAGGATTCAGAAAAAAAGGTTAAACAAACTACCATTAAATGTCATAATTACATTAAACTGTTATATATAAAATTTATGTTTAAACTGCTAATATTACCCGGCTAAAAATTGCATATTGGCATAATGGTATAAACATAAAGCAAAGTTTATTCAACGTTAATTTTAAATAAGAGTTAACATTATTTCACGGTAAAGTCATAGATTAGTTTTGTTCGACGCGATGTTGATTTATAGTCCAAATTATCAATAAAGATAAGATAAAAGTCACATGTAAAACTTTCAGTTAAATTCATTGTCTACTTGTTGAGAACACAGCAAAAAAGTCTCAGTATTTTCATGAGAACGTCAACTCATGACGTGAATCTTCCAGTAAAAAACTCTGATCTGACCCTTTTTCCGCCCGAGTGGAGACGAATAGGGCTTCAACAAGATAAGCCAATTAGTTTTTGTAATAGTATACACCCACGTAGACACACCATGTAAAATGTCTGCCCTATCTGCTACTTTCACCTCAGGCTTAGCAATGCCCAGTGGTCAACTCTCCGACTTTTAATTCAGACTGCTCTTTTGCAGTGGGTATAATTATAAATAATAATAATAATAATACGCAGTTCTTGTATAGCGGTTTATACCCCCGATGGGTGTCTCAGTATTTGTCCTATAAGGTAAGTGGAGTTACGTGTTGAAGTATGAGACCTGTTCCTTTAGCACCATGTAATGGTTTACAAGGTGCTGTGGCGCAATATGCAGCCAATCAAACCAGGAACACCGGGGCGAACCCCTTCTCTTTACGATCACTGGGTTCTTTTACGTGCATTATACAACACACGGGGCCTACGGCTTAACGTCCCATCCGAAGGACGAAGCATGTGGTTAAGTGCCTTGCTTAAGGACACAAGTGTCACGACTGGGATTCGAACCCACACTCTGCTGATCAGAAACCCCAGAGCTTGAGTTCGGTGTTCTTATCCGCTAGGCCACGACACGCAGGGCGTATGCAAGATCTACACTGTACATGTGTTGATACACAGTGTTCCTAGCTCCATGCTCTAATGGGATCTTGGACCTGATCAAAAACTTTTTAATGGCGGGGTATACTTTTGGTAATTGTCAGACCAGTATCGTCACTTTGGTGTACCGCATACAATAACAAACCTATGGAAATGTAGGCTCAATTGGTCATCGAAGTTGCAGAAAGTGAACTTGAGAAAACACACCCGTTGCACAGAATTGATGCCCAAGAAATATTTATGCCAGAGACTAGAGATACAAATATTGTACCTGCATTGTAAGATTCGATTCAGCCTCTCGCCATCGGGCACGATCTAGGATCTAGCGGTTAAAGACAACTGATCTAGTAGGGTCGTGGGTTCAAATCCCACCAGAGTAGCTTGTGAATTTTCTGTGGCAAGACTCAGAGAGCGGTCGGTGTAAATGTCAAATCTAAATGATATTATTGACTGTTCATTCTCGCCTCACATGAGGTTCCGGAAAGAACACCGTGGTCCTTGGGGCATTAATCAAATAGTGCTCTATATTATATAGGTCCACTGGTATACAATAATGAGTGTAATAGTCAGTATCTGTCTACAATTTGGAATGAACGAATGTTCCATTCGGGAATGTTCTATTCAGCTATAGACGAAGCCGAGTTAAACATTCCATCTTTCGACGAACATTCTCTCCATCGCACGAAAACATTCATGATTTAACTTGGTTTTATGTAACATCCAAGTGGATCTATGTCATTTGATTGGAGGATGTAAGAAAATTGTCCGGGGTCGTATTCTGACATCAACTGATGCGTGGCATTCTGTACTGCTATAAATAATACATGGTGTGAGTTCGGTCAAAAAGAGATTGAACGAAAAAGTGCAGTGAATGGCATCCTAAAGGGATCACTTCGCGTCCGACCAGAGTCTGAAGGGATCACTCCGCTTCCGACCAAACAGGAGGTCCGTCTCAACCAAACAACCAGACATCTTACACCATGGCAGTTCGGGTGACCGTTTACAGCATCTGGTACCCAGGCGGATTAGGCGACCGCACCAAAGAAGGCAGGGAAGTCGCCATACCATAAAAAAGAGATGGAACTTCTCATCCAAGATTGTTTAAGATTGCGCGCTTCAAATCTATAATGGCGCAGGTTACGGCTTTAATGGTATAGATGGATGTATCGTCTTGAATCGTTCTAGACTGGTCCCCTGTCTTTATCCGCAATAAAGACAGGCACTGGTTTACAGGCCCAATGATTTCATTGAATAAATAAGCAAATACTTTGCGAATTAACACGGTCCGCCATTTTGTGGAGTCAAAAATTTGGCTCTACAAAATGGCGTGCCGTGTGTAAAAGGAAAACCACGCATTTTCGAGGCATATTTGTGAGGATAATTGTATTCGGCTTTTAAAACATCTTTCTAACCATAATGCATTTTATAACAAGCGGTTACAAACGCTTTTCATAGACCAACTCGCCCGATCCAAGGCAATTTTTTTATTTTTTATTAAAAGGACGAAAGTTGTAAGTGAATAATAAGCCTTGAGTATCCTTTGAAATTTGAACCACGATTCTAGTCATTTACTGCAAGAGCCTTTAAAACTAGACACCTTTTCAGCAAACTCGGGCGGTGCAGGCACTCGTCTTGATTGGCGACGTTCGTTTTGTTAACGTACGGTCTGTCTCCGATACCGCAATACGCATTACAGGAGAAGAGGATGAAACAAACAAATGTCTGGACCAACATTTGTAAACTTGCCTATAGTTCCTCCGAGCCAGTCGATGTTGCGCCCTCTACCAGTGACTAATACCAAAACTAGCGTCGCCAATCAAGACTATGCAGGGATGAGGGGGTTAAATAACATGAATGGCTTTTTTAACTGATGTTTAAAAATATGTTAATGTGAAACTTTCAGACTAATCGGAGAATACGATCTTCATAGTAGATGCCATAGCTGTGGACAATTTGTTAGTGTCCTAGGGGGCACTATAGCAGGACAGTGGTCAGGCCCCCTCGTGGTGTTTTACCGTGAAGTCTGAAATCTCGACTTGATACATATTGCATATGTATTCGCATTATGTGTGCGCATATTTTGTGATATGCAATGTCATTTCAGGGCCACCATATGAAGTAGACCCACCATCATTAATGATTCATCGTACAATGAGCGCACCAATTTACACAACGAGCAGTATGGGCGTATGGGGACTCTTTCTTTGGATTGGGACTCTTTCGCTAAGGATGGGGACTCTTTCGTTAAGGATGGGGACTCTCTCGTTAAGGATGGGTACTCTTTCGTTAAGGAGGGCAGAGGGGTTGATTTGACCGAAATTGTACACAGATAAAAACCTAAGTACCAATTTCTAATAGGGCCTTCCGGACAAACAGTATTTTTGGTTTCTCTTGCCATTTTATTTTCTCCTTGCTGTGCCTGAAATTTTCCCACTGTTTTGCCCAAATTTGAGAGGGCAGTTGCTCTCCTGCCCCCTTATTTCACCCACGATATAGTAATGGGGATAACTAACACCGTGTCGGTGGTGTTACATTTAGATACAGGAAAGAAAGCAGCGTGACGAGCAGCAAAGCGTGTGTTATGATCATTGAGCTTGGAACCAATGGTAACTTAGTCATGGTTATCTAATGAGTGAATACAACATAGAGCTATATAATAAGTCTTTGATAAAGAGCACACAATACAACGGGGAGTTTGTGCACTTTCATCAACAACGAGCTCACACTACCTGAGTAAGATGGTATCCAAGATGAACCCCAATACCCAGAAGTGGCTATTATTTGCTACATAACTCACAGTTTTTCCGAATATTCCATTATTTATCGTTTTGGACTCTAGGAAACAGCCGGCCGTGTATTAATTTGTTTTTCCAGACTACGTTAGCCTTGTGTACATAGAGTTCAACTTTAGCATGGCATGGTTGACACGGTGCCTCCATCTTCATCAACAACATGTCGTAATGCCACAATGTGGCAATGTCGCAATGTCGCAATATTGCAAGGGTGCTGGTTACTTGGAGGGATCGATAGGGAAATCGACAGTTGGAAGCGACCGCAAGAGAGGGAGTTTGTTTTGTGGTTGTATGCCAACGTGCTCTATACAGAAACGTTATAGGGACTTTGCGAAGAGAACAAAAAAGTCATAATTATGACTTATGCCAATTAAGTCATATTTAAGAGATAATTATGACTGTAAGTCATAACTATGACTAGCACTAAATCATGAGATGTAAGTCATAATTATGATTTGTCCTAAGAGAGAGCACATTTTGCTGTCTATAGGTATTTCTCTCTATTTCGTAGGGAGCATGGCTCTGGCAATGTTCCGAATATTGTTCAGTTGCGAAGGATAATGTCCTAAAGCTCTCTCTGAGTATTATTTTTGTATTGTTTAAATATTCTTCTTCTATTTTTTTCCAGAGAAATATTATAATTTGTTAGGGCTAGTTGAATCGGGTATTGTACACTTGTATAAGTATAGTAGAGTAAATAAGTCAGCCACGTTTTACCCGATATGACCTTCACATTTTTTTAAACTGACTGTGCTGTGCTATATATACACTGTGTACTGCTATTTTATTGTTAAGAATAAATTAGTTGCAGGAGATTAATCATTTTATATTGACGTCATCGTGTGGATTTTGCGATAAACTATAGTATTTAGTGAAAGCTCATCCTTTTTACTTAGAGGGCCAGCCTCCTTCCCGTGTCTCACAATAATAATGGACATTTCTAGTGCGCCATGTCTGTCAAGAATGACACTCATGGCTCGAAAATTATATATTTCCATTTCGTATTATTTGTATCACGTTCTGGAACTACGTCCTTTAAATTTAATTACAGTTTGTTCAATTTATTGACTAATTCGAACATCTAACTTAACTACCTCCTTTTCTTCAGCCTTTAATGCATTAAAATTTCGAGGTCTTTTTTCACGTAGTTCAATTTGCTGAACAATGGTTGTCACCATTTAAATGCCCCGTTCATTTAGTTACGCACGAGTAGTTTTAAATTGGTAGTCTAGTTTCCCGGTGGAGTTTTGTTGTTACTGCGCACCGCAGGGTTAAAGTCAGACAAAAAATAATAATAAACACAAAAAATGTTCATTGTTATAATTATATCATGGTAAACTTCGCTTATGCCGTGACAGTCAGTTTGATATAAAACATTCCGCAAAATCTGAAATCGCTGCAATTGATAAATGGAATGATAGACGTACTACTATCGAAGCCGTTTCTTGAATTTAACAAGTGATTTGGAGAATATGGAGGAAATTCTTCCTTTGCGAATCTACCAGACCATCGTAGGTATCATGGGTATCCTTGGCAATGCTCTGGTTTGTTTTGTCATCTGGAAAATACCAGCCATGCAAACTCGTACAAACGCTTTTATCTTCCACCAGGCAGTGATTGATTTCTTGGGTTCAACGATGACCCTCTTGAAGAGTGAAATCAAAGTGCCTGACCCCATCCCAAGCAACGCTCTCGGATGGTTCATCTGTCACTTCTGGTCTCCTTCCATTATTTTCTTCTTCTTCGTGATGTCTACGTTCAACCTTTTGGCACTCACATTGGAACGGTATTACGCCATCGTGCACCCGTTCAAGTACCAGGTGCTATTTGCCACTTGGCCTCGCCTCAAAATCGGTACAGCCATGGCGATGTGTTGGGTTGTTACAGCCGTACTGAAGTCATACGTATTATTCATCTACAAAGAGGAAAACGGCTTTTGTGTTCCAAATTTGATCCCAGGGTCCCGGGCTTTGGGGATTCTCACGGTATTCATGCAGTATATCATACCGGTGGGGGTGATGCTGTTTGCTTACATTCGTATCAGTGTGGAGATGAAGCGGGGAGCGGCCCGCACATCTTCCCAATGGAGCAAACGCACCAGACATGGCCGAGTCCCTCCTTCGGGCCAGACGCAACACCTTCAAGATGCTCCTGGTCGTTTTCATCACGTTCGTGATCTGCTGGACACCCAACCAGGTAATCTTCTTCATGTTTAACCTTGGATGGGAGATCACACTCAACGAGTGGTTTTCACGACTTTCCATAGCATTGGTGGCGACCAATTCTTGCGTCAACCCCATCATCTATGCGTTCAAGTACCGTCAATTCCGCAACGGACTTCGACAAGTCTTTGGCGGTGGATGCAACCGCGCTATGGATGGTTCCAGTGTTGGGTCAACAAATGGACCTGAACTGGGAGAGAGAACTGATGCCTGTTAAACGCAAGTAGACCAATTTATAACATATAAAGCATTTCAATGTAACTGCTTAGTGGTTTTCCCTAGTACACGTAGCAATCGTTCGCCTCACAGTCAGAGTCTGCTATTTGCTGGATACATTGATTTGGATAATGAGAGTGATACAGTATGGTATTTCAACTTCATGGAATTTGGGTGTTGAAACCTTTTGTCAAAGTTAACCTGATATTTCGCGACCGCGTACAATATTACAGTAAGTACCGGTAGTATACAAACGAATAGTACATGTACTGACAAATAATGACAGTTGACAAGGGACCAAGCTTTATTACTTGGGCCAAGTCTATTTAATCTGGGCCAAATTTCATAGAGCTGCTTAACGGCTGTTGTTGTGCTTACTGTGCTATTCCATAATAGCCCTGCTAACCGTATAAGTACAGAATCAGGGCCAAATTCCATAAAGCACGTAAGCAGACGCTTTCTGCTTATGGAGCTGCGGCCATTAGTATAATTGTTTTCATAAACACTGCTAATTAAGGAAGGCAAAAGGCACGCTAACTAGCCGGCTGCTTGTGTAAGCAGATGAGCGATGCAACATTACTTGAGGGCGCTGTTCATGGCGCTGTTCATGGTGGTTGATCATCTTTTCTGGTTCTGAGTGAGCTTTCATTTTTGTTTTTCACCTTTCTTCAAATAATAGTTTTTGGACATTCCAAAAATCAGCCATATGCAAGTATAGGTTTATTTTATCAATCCCCATTGCTGGAGGAGACCGTGACTTTTACGATTATTGAGGATTGTACTGGATTGTAAAACTGTTCATTCATAAAATCAAGATGGCGTCGGGAGCAAGAAGCAAAACAAGCAAAAATCGCAAGGCTACAGTGAGTACAATCGATAACCAGTTACAAGGTGCTAGTCTTAATGATGAGAATACAATATCCCCATCGCAGTCACTAAGTTACCCATGTGGAAGTTGCAACCAAACTGTTTTGGACAGCGATTTAGGGATTGAATGTGAGCTGTGTAAATACTGGTTTCATTGTCAGTGTCAAGATGTTCCAAAGAAGTTATATGAAACTTTGAACGAAATAAACAGCCGAAACATCCACTGGTATTGCAGAACATGCAATGTAACTGCAGAGAATATGCTCAGTTTCATGACATCCCTTCAGATTCAGCAAAGCAAAATGGAACATGACATCAAAGCACTGCAGTCAGATTTAAAAGGACATAGTGATGATTGTTTGCTAAGATCTCGTAAGCTAGAAGCAAGCATTGAGAAAATCAAGAACCAACACACACAAAACACGGTGGATCCAAATGCAAAGTCAGTAACTGACAAGTTGGAAGAACTTGTGTCCTCCAAGCTAGAAGATATGGAAGAAAGGGAAAGAAGGAAAAAGAACCTTATATTTTTTGGTCTTCCCGAATCTGAATCAGGCGAGCCTAATGTTAGAAAATCGCACGATATTGATACGATCAACGACCTAATCAGTCATACTTTTAACATCGACTCATTTGAAGTTATGACAGCATACCGCCTTGGCAAGAAATTACCAGATGCAATAAGACCTCTGAAAGTAATACTTAACAGCGAAGAAACCAGAGATACTATTCTTCATAAAGCTGTTTCACAGAAAGAAATTCAGGTTGCCAGAGACAGAACCCAACTACAGAGGGAAGAATATAAAAGACTCAGATGCAAATTGCAGTCCCGGACAGCAAATGGGGAAGAGAACCTGATTATTAGAAACGGCAGGATAATCAAGCGTAGATTTCGTGAAGTCTCCAGTACTTAAGAACAAGTCTGTTCAACCCAGCGCTGCAGTACCTAATTTACACACCGCACACGTTCAACCTGATACTGTGGAGTTACATGTAAATGGACTGCACACCACACAATGTAAAGCACCATTTAAAGCTCAAGATGAGGCCTTGGGAGACTCTGAAGAAATTGTCTCCGAATCACTGAAAGATAATGTAAATAAGACAGTTTACAAAGAAGTAGAAGATAATGTAAACAAGACAGTTTACCAAGAAGTAGAAGATGATGTAAACAAGACAGTTTACCAAGAAGTAGAAGATAATGTAAACAAGACAGTTTACCAAGAAGTAGAAGATAATGTAAACAAGACAGTTTACAAAGAAGTTGAAGATACAGCAAGGGATGATTTTAAATTTCTGTACACAAACTGTGATTCTTTGCTGAATAAACGGGAAGAGCTACACGCCCACATCAACTCACGTAACCCAACCATTATTGCACTTACAGAAGTTCTCCCCAAGCATTCACATGACGAAATCCAACTCAGCGAGCTACACATTGAAGGCTACCAATTGTTTACTTCACGTAAAATGAAAGAGGAGTAGCAATATTCGTTAAAGACAGTATATCAGCATCTCAACTTTTTATTGATAATGAAGGATTTGAAGAATCAGTATGGATTGAGATTAATCTTAACCGTGACAACCAAAACCTACTTGTAGGGTGTGTGTACCGTAGTCCGTCAAGTACACAAGACAACAACACTGCCCTACATAATGACCTCAAGTACAAAAGTGTTGTAGTCGTTGGAGATTTCAACTATAAAAACATTAACTGGGACCTTCTTGAAACATGCATGAGCGAACACAGTGAAAGCAGTAAATTTTTAGACACCGTGAATGATCTCTTCATGTTCCAGCATGTCCAGAACCCGACACGATTTCGTGAAGGCCAAGAACCCAGCTTGCTGGACCTTATTCTCACTAACAAAGAAGACATCATCTGCAGTGTTGAAATTAGTGCACCACTGGGCAAGAGCGACCATGCAATTTTGACTTTTAAACTGTCTGCGTATCACAACACATCCACTAGTTCCCCAATTTTCACAAGAAAGTACTACAAAGGAGACTACTCGTCCATGAGGAAGTTCCTCAACAAGATTGATTGGGAAAAATCTGTCAACGACGTCCCACTTGATGAAGGATGGTCATTTTTTGAGAAGGCTTTAAAGAACAGCACCGAAAATTTATTCCCCTGCAGCCGAAACTTGATAAACGAGGGCCACAGTGGATGAATAGTGACACTAAAAGAACTGTAAGAGAAAAACACAAAAAATGGAACAGATACCAAAAGATAAGGTCGGCCCCTACATGGAAAGACTATACTTTGGCAAGAAACATGGCAACATCAGAAGTGAGAAAAGCCAAAGCTACTTTCGAGCAGAAAATTGCAAGTGAAGTCAAGGAAAACCCCAAAAGCTTTTGGAGCTATGTAAAAAGCCAAACCAAAACAAAAAGTGGAATTGCTGACCTAAAGAAATCAGACGACACAGTTATCTCTACCGACATAGGAAAAGCAGAGGTACTAAATCAATTCTTTGCTAGTGTTTTCACAAATGAAGATGTCTCATCCACACCAACCTGCGAGAAGAAAATCCAAGACCCTGCATGTAACTTGGTCAATGTAGAATTTACTTCACACAAAGTTGATAAACTTTTAGCCAAGCTTGACATCACCAAATCAACAGGCCCTGACGAAATCCACTCCCGCATTCTTAACGAGAACCACGAAGAGTTAAGTAAACCACTCAAATCAATATTTACGAAGTCAATGAAGGAGGGAAAACTACCATCAGTATGGAAACAAGCACATGTCGTACCCATTTTCAAGAAGGGAGCCAAACATAACCCTGCCAACTATCGGCCAATCAGCCTCACCTCGGTGGTCTGCAAGACAATGGAAAAGATAGTCAGGGATGCGTTAGTTGAACACTTGGAAAAAAACAAACTCTTGTCCAACCAACAACATGGCTTCCGCTCTGGCAGGTCTTGCGCAACCCAACTGTTGGAAGTCATAGATCACTGGACTACACTCCTTGATGATGGCCACAACATTGACTGTATATATCTTGACTACAAGAAAGCGTTTGACAGTGTTCCGCACCAACGTCTGTTAATCAAGCTTCAAGCTTATGGAGTCGGAGGTCATCTGCTGAACTGGATTGAAGCTTTTCTAACAGAGCGTACCCAGAGAGTCGTTGTCAACGGTGAAAAATCAACATGGGAACCAGTTAAAAGTGGTATTCCACAAGGTAGTGTCCTCGGCCCGGTGTTATTCATTGTTTTCATCAACGACCTTCCAGAGCTGATCCAGTCTGAAGCCAAGCTCTTTGCAGATGACACCAAGATTTACAGAACAGTAGACACTGCCGAAGATGTAACTGCCCTGCAGCATGATATCAACACTCTGCATGAATGGTCTGTTAAATGGCAACTCCCATTTAACAGAGATAAGTGTAAAGTGATGCATTACGGCAAATCCAACCAGAAATCTTCATACCAACTGGGTAGCCGCCAAAGTCAGCCTGAGATAACACCGGTAACTGAAGAGAAAGATCTGGGAGTAACATTTGATAATAACCTCAAATTCAGCCCTCACATTGCAACTATAGCTAAAAGTGCCAACATCAAACTGGGTATCATCAAGAGATCTTTTTCAGGACTGGACGGCCGCAGCTTAGTACAACTCTACAAATCTATTGTTCGCCCAACGTTGGAATACTGCAACACTGTCTGGTCCCCACGTTTTAGAAAAGACGTAAACTTGCTCGAAAAAGTCCAACAGAGAGCAACAAGGTTAATCCCCGAACTACGACAATATGAATATCATGAGCGACTGAAACAACTGGGAATTCCAACACTGATCTACAGAAGACAACGAGCAGACCTGATACAGATCTTCAAATTAATCAACGGTATTGACAAAGTCGACTACACCCAGTTTTTCACTCTCGATGATTCATCAATTACAAGGGGTCACTCCAAGAAAATCAAGAAGTTCCATGTCAAAACAAACCTTAGGCAAAATTCCTTCTCGGTTAGAAGCATAAACAACTGGAATTCACTACCCAATACAGTCATTTGTTCAACTACAGTTAACCAATTCAAATCCCGACTCAACACTCACTGGTCTGACCACCCACTGAAATTCAGCCCGTACCACCACAATTACAGTTTTGCAGTCAAGAGGAGCAAATAAGCAAAAGCTTTAACGCTCTACATCCAGGTAAGGTAAAACATTTCGAATCCATTGTGAACTTGACGGAATAGCCTACACTTTCGCTTCCTCATGTTTTCTTTTGCGATAAAAGTACAAACATTTGCTCAACGGTAAACAGGTTTATGAAATTGCGCCCAGGACAATATATCATACATTTGCTTAGGCAGCAAATGTTGCTTAACAATTAATTGCTTAGCAAAAATTAGCAGGATACTGGTCATATATGGTACATGCTACATACTATTTTGGCTGGTAACCTTTATTCTGATTAGCACAATGTTGTTGTGCTTAGTAAATCTTTGTACTTAAGCAGCTATTATGAAGCCCAGTAATGTTACTCTGCTGGCGTTTACTGTAAGCAAGTGACTGACGTAACAAAAAACAATGCAAAACCATGGTGAACAAGAAGCAAGCTGGCCTCCTAATGTTCTTTTTAACATGTGAAATACGCTTTCGCTTAAGAATTCGTTCTGCTACTGTGAGCAGAAAATAATGTGCTTACCGTAAGCAGCTGTGTAACATTAGGCCCTAGTGTCTCCGCTCCCACTTAAACGCAGTATACACAGTGGTAGAATGGGAGTATTTCGAGGAAGCTAGGTGGCGGCAGATTTAGGTAAGTCCATTTTGCGCATGCTCGGAACTACGTAAACATTTGAAATGTACATAGCAAGTTTACTGCTACCTAGCGTTCTAAAGTATTTGCCGTATAACATTGTTTGATGGTTTGTGTTTGGTTGTTACCACAGCAACCAGCCGTATCAATCATTGTAATTGGTTAGATTTCAGCTTGTGCCTGCTACACAACAAATACTCGGATTTGTTTGTATTCATATAGGTAGATCTAAAGCAACTTATAAATCACAAAGCACATACTTTGATCAGTCTAAAAAGTAAAGAAACGAACAGAGACAAGGAAATCAATGATTACAAAACACGAAATGGCATTGCTATATTTCACATTTATTTGCGCTTATTAGGCAGAGGTAATACATTTCCGTCATCTACATAAATCTTGACTTTTTTTCTGAAAATTTCCGATATTTGGAGACCATAACTTTGCACCAAAATATTGTTACAATAATTAATAATACAAAATTATTTCTGCTAATATTATCCTCGCTATTTGTATTCCTGTGTTCAGTTGATGTATATTTAATTGCACCAAAATGGAGTGATTGTATTCCTTAAAATTGGAATTTACAATAATAAGCTTGGTTTTAAAATGATGAAATGATAATTGATATGTATTGTCCTAGTTATTTTCCAATGTTTCGCGGGTCTTCTCGTCACGCTTACAGTGGCGGCGATATTTTTGATGGGGGCGGGCCGGGGGAAGATGCGGGGGGAAGGGCGTCAGAGAAGGGGGTCTCCCAAGCTTATCAAGCATCTCTTAAATACACACACAGGGTGGTGTCTTTGAACGTTAGCCTAGATTTAACCGCCAACTAAGGGGAAAATTGTATTTGTATTTATTTATTTATTTTATATGGGGGGGTGCATTGCTCAGAAATAACTCTCGAAATATTATTGTAGAGAGAAAACAATTTAATGTATATTCGGTTTGCGGTAACACCATGTGCATAACAATATTGAACCTCGTTGCATTTTGAGTCGTCCTGCACCCGTAAATTAGACTGTGTGGCATTGTTTTGTATCCTAAACATCCAGGGACAATTGCGCACCAATGCTCGCCTCCATTATTGACCCATTTGCACTCAAGGTGGTAGAACATTTTAATATGCTATTCCATAAGTAGTGAGGTTGGAATTTTTTCCAATGGATATTTACACAGAGCTTTCCCCTCTAGTTTCCAAATAACACTTTCAACTGACGTAAGTCATACGTTTTTGAGTGTCTTATTACACATCATACGCAAGTGTATCACAATGTGTGAATGGTTAATTCACATGACTTAAAGTTCTTATCTACCGACCAGAAGGCCAAAACAGAACTATCTGGTTGACGTTATTAACAAGACAGAACCTAAAAATGCAGACGACCCATACACAATGTCACTTAAAATAGTGTAAATCGCTGTAAGTAGTGGAGAAACTGAGTACAGAATACATGATAGTGTAAACATTGTAGCTCTTGTGTTAATTTGTGGGAACATTATTTGGCACAAATAACTAATTTACCAAAAGGGTTGAACAAAATTATAAAGAAAATCAAATCTAACTTCTGCTCACTTTTCGGGCCCGTTCTTCCAAACTTAAATTGTATCCGTCGTTGTTAAGGTTGACATCTACAAAATAACTGCATTCACCTTTTGTGTAAGGTTTCACAAATCTCACAAATCTCACAAATGTTCACAAATATAGAGCTGACAAGAATCTTTCTTCCCCGGGCATCTTCTAACCACTCATTACATAGTTGATCTTTTGCAGCTAGTAAACTTTGCAAAGAATAACAAAATGAATCTCAAGTCTTACATGCTATAAGCAACGCCCTGACCTGACATTTAAAGGTGATTGATATAAAATATGTACATGTTTTCCTGTTTGTATTTTTTATGTGCGTTCTATTTCCAATGTCTGAATTTGACAGCCTTGACTTTTATTTGGACTGAATACTGGAAAGGCATCCGTAGAATTCACTACAATGTATGAATAAAACCACACGGCTAGAGCAGTACTACGAACGGAAACTGTTGGACGTTGCAAATAACATATTAGATCGAGCCATAACTTCCCGCTATCTACCCATCAGTAAAACTGGGATCTACCAGCCAGCAGTATAAGCCGACTGAATGACCATGACTTGAAATCCCATCCCATAAGAATGCAGGAGTGACCTACCATGTGGACATGGAGGCTGGTGTGTGCTCCTGCTACATTGGTGTCCAAGGAGGTCCATGCAAACACCAACATATGGCAGCCAAGCACTTCTTTATCTGTAACATCAACACAAGTCCCAGAGGTGCAACCAGCTGAACTAGCATCTCCCACTCACACTGTCCCCACTAGTGATGATACTGAAGATGAAGCCAGTGATATCGATCTAGAGGAAATTGACGATGACAAATTGGAGACTCACTGCAACGAGTTTGTGAAAACTCTAAAAGAAAAGAAGAAAAAGAGCCCAGAGATCTTCACTAACCCAATTGAAGCTTTCTTTCAGGATTGATATCAGCTCTGTCAACATTTGGGAAGTACTCCTGTCATTCAAAGCGAGCTGGCAAAATGATTGGTGTCCAGCCAACTGCAATAGCTCGGAGAAAAACACCATTCGGAGGGCGTAGAAGCCTCGGAGGTGGAAGGCCCACTAAAAGAGCTGGAGCTGCTATTGGTACTGGGTAAACCTGAAAATCTAAAGTTACTGCCCATGAAGAGATGCCGTAAAGCACCCCATAAGCTGTCAACTTGTTTAACTAGATATGTGTCACTGGGTAACACCCACTCCGCAAAAATGTGAAGAATTTTTGAAATTTTAGGCCAGCGAGCACTGATTTTTGATAGCTTCCTTTTTAATGGTGATATTTTTCATAATGTTATTATTGGCTTATCTGAATTCTTAAGATATTAAAGGAAAATAGGATTGTTTTCATCAAAGAATGTTTTCTTATCTCTTCATCAGTCGGAAATGGCATTTGGAGAACCAGATTTTAGTTTTGGTTGTAACAACAGAAATTAAAAATAATTGTAAAAAATGTGCATGATTTTCACTATTTTCTCCTGACTCAAACAACAGATTGAGCCCGAGTTTTCACAGATATGTTTTTTCCTAGTTGTACATTGAATCTCCAAAATTAAGAACGCTGTGCACTGTCGGCTTTACCAATCCTTTGGTTTACCTTTAGGGGTGGCCCGAGAAATCACTTACTTTTTGTTGTGGGGGCGGGGGAGGGGGTAGGGAGAGGATAGCAATTGAAGGACAAGGAACTTATTTTTGTTGGAATGCTACACACAGTCAATGAGTATATCCACACAAGAGGTTGGGGAGGGGGAAATACTCAGCTGGTATTATGATGACCTTTTTCTTAAAAATTGTTCCACTTGTTTTGTTTTATTAAACATGGCAACATGTTGGGGGGGGGGTGCAAACACTAGGGGGAATTAAGTGAGCAATGAAAAAAATTGAAAAAATGTAAGAAAGAAATTCCTTCTTTACCATCCGCAGTGCTTTCTGTCACCCCAAGCTCCACACCCACCCCACCACTACCAATCATTTGACTTTGATTCAAAATGTAATTCTTTCCTATTGGGAAAGCAGAGCTTTCTATAGAAATGATCTTAGAAATATCCATTTATGCATAAACTCAACAGTCACTGTGCACAATGTCCAATGACTAAAATAACTTACCCATAATTTTTGTTTAATATTTTTTTATTTGTAATCAAACATCATAAAACAGATTTGTTGCTGCAGTTGAAATTTTACACATGTTATAGGATAATGCCATAAAGAGTGAAAGAAAAACAAACAAGGTACAGTTTGTATTTCCATCTTGAATTATTATTTACAAGGGGAACAGAGAAATATTTGCTGGAGGGGTTATTTTATTGACAAAGTAAAATGGCTTCTACTCTGAAGAGGATATGTAAAATGACCAACTGCTCAACTGTGAAGCGTTACATGGTCAGTGGTGGGGTCCTTAATTATTGGGGGTCCTTCAAGGCAAATGTCAAGTCGAATCTAAAGTCTTTCTGAAAAAAACCATCTCAGTTCATCTCAAGTTCATAAAGCATAATATCAATAATATCAATAATGATAAAAAAGCAGCAACATGCCAGAGCATGGTCAGAGTGTGTTCTGGCAGTGGATTTACTGTTTTCGACCATGTTTGACACAGCCTTGTATTGGATGGTCGTACATCTGTTCACTATCACTTTTGCAAATTGACACAGTATTGAGTTAGAATTGTCATGTTGATCCCACACCATCCAATAAGTTCTGTAACACTGAGTTGCCATCAAGTCCTTTGAGGCAATTAGTCTTGAATCAAGTAGTCTTTAGTTGAGTTAAGGCATGGTCACAATAATAAGTATCATTGGGTCAAAGTATAATCAAGTGAGTTCATATCAGGTGTCGACTAAAGTGTGGCAAACCCAAGGACTGACTTCATGAGTTGTCAACACTGGTATAGAAATGTGTTGATTGTTCAGCATCAGTTATGTTAATTTCTTTATTGTTAGTAGTTATTAATTGATTCTGAACTTTAAATTAGAGATACATGTAAGTTAATATAAAGAAATAAGATATGGCAGTCTTTAAAACGACTGGTAGTGTTACATTTCTTTCAGAGCAAAATTTCGGGCCTAATGTAAATTGACAGACACAAACTATAAATGTTTGCATTATTTTGCTGGGACATTGGTAATTTGTAGAGCACTCAAGTGGCCATTCAGAGGTATTAAGTTGTATTGAGCCACAGTAAATACCGTTTTTTGTTTATTGTTGTTTTGTTGTGGATTGAGCATATAATGCAACTGTTTCTGTCTTAGGACCAATATAGCATGTCATTACATTGTTATTGATTGTTGGTTTTGAAAATAAATGTTGCAGAATTAAACTGAATTTAAGCGAAAAATCATTTTAGATTCGTGAATCATTTTAGATTCAAGGGAATAAGCCTACCAAGTCTTTTGTTACGCAGTCGTAGCTTATGGTTCATCATAGCGGTCCACTAACTTGAAGTTTTCAAGATGGTCCCACACTTAAAGGCATCGTACACGTTTGGTAATTGTCAAAGACCAGTGTTATCATTTGGTGTATCCCCAACATATGCATAAAATAACAAGCCTGTGAAAATTTGGGCTCAATTGGTCATCGAAGTTGCAAGAAAATGATGCAAGAAAAAACACCCTTGTTGTACAAATATGTGTGCTTTCAGGTAGGAATAATAAAAACTTCTTCCAAGAAGTTTTTTTTTATTTTAGTGAGAAATTACCTCTTTCTCAAAAACTACGTTACTTCAGAGGGAGTTTCTCACAATGTTTTATACTATCAACAGCTCTCTGTTGCTCGTTACCAAGTCAGTTTTTATGCTAATATATATTTTGAGTAATTACCAAACGTGTACGATGCCTTTAACACACGATTTACAATAGTGATGGAATGCAGCTAAGAAGTTGTCAGTATTGCAGTCTGCCCACATGGTTGTACCATGGAGGAAGATGGTTGTAACCTGTACGCGAACCCTGTACATCCTCAGGTAGGGCTACATACAAATTCTCAGCTAAGCGATACTTTGTATAAGATTGTACATGTACGCGACACGTCCGCGGCCATAGGGGTGCACCTCACTAAAGATGGAGAAAACAGAGCGTCGAGCTCATGAATATTTTGTAGGTCCTCAAAATATCCTATATTAGACAGATTTGAGAGCCCATTAAAAGCGGTAGAGTGGAAAAATGTTGCTGAATTGTAACCTGGGGGTTGTTGACTTCCAACTTGAGGTATTTTGGATGACATAGGCCCTGAAAAAATGGTCCTATTTGCAGAGAGGTGTAGGGACATTTTTCAAGATTGATGCTCGGATGTTTGGAAAATTACACCGGTGTAGGGGTGTTTTTGTTTGGAGGGAGAATAACTCGACGGGACCAGGGACTCCCCATATTAAATTGAGCAGAGAATAAAAGTTCAAGAGTAAATTAATACTTTTCCTTTTACTGTAAAAAGCTGTGAGACTGTGTATTTTTCGTGTATTTTTGAATATTTAGCCTTTTGCACTGAATGCTATGGGAGTGGAATTAGTGGGGTGCATCCATAGCGGAGCTATCGATGTGAGCGAGTGGCACATCGCGCACATTGAGTGTTTAACATGCATTATGTAGCTTTTATTATTCAAGACCTATGGAAGGCAAACAGCGCCCTCTGTTGTTCTGCCTCAACTGAGCGGGAAAAAAAATATCGCGGCCCGACCTCGGTTTGTGAACAAGATCTTGCAGATATTGCCGACTTTGCACCTACGTTGGCCCGATCTTGGCCTGCCGACTGCGATCTTGCCGATCATTACCGACGTTGGCCCAACATCGAATTGTTATCTGAAATATCACTAGTAGTTTTGTAGTAGATAGTAAACACGACTTTTGGTATTTATGGCCATATGGATAACTACTATAATAAGCTGGCTGTGCCAGTCAATGATATTCAGCCAATGTTGAACAAAATTTCTATACATTTTTCTAAAATGAATGCTCCCCCCCCGAGTACCAAGGTCCCACTTGACTAAAATTTAGATGTTATCATACTTGATAACATATCTCAGTGGGACCTTGGTACTCGGGGGAGGGGGGAATAGGTCCCTATAATCAAAAAAATGGTACATCATTGTTTTCTATGCAACATTATATATTCATAGGCCTATTGTTTAATTTTGGTTCGGTTAAAAAAAACAGAGGCCTGTTTAATGTGTGTAAATACACTAGTAATCATTTTAACTTGTTTTTGTGAATTGTCATTAAATTTTACTTTTAGAAAGTTCCTTTTTTCGGTGCATAGGCTGATTTTCATTGAAACTACTAGAGGTCCTTTGAATAAGAACAAAAATAAAGAAATCTGTTTGAAAATGTGTTGAATTCCATTTTGGGTTTTTTTAACTCGAGGGAGGACACCACCCTCGAGCACCCCCTGACGCGTCTCTGCTTTGCTCCGTGCAGCGCCGCAGCGCTGCAACCACTTTCATCATCTCAAAATTGTTTGGGGCTATTGACCCTCAACATAAAACGTGCTCCCCTTCGTGCATCCGTGATCATTGCTAAAATCCGAGTCTCCCAGGGTTTGTGGTAGGGTTCAGACAAAGAGAAAAATAGAGGACTGATTAACATGAAATCAATTCAGACTAACACAATCACATCACAAAGAAGTTTCTGTTAATTCAGATTAACGAATTTATTCTAATATACTTGCTGATAAAGTAACAACAATTCTAATAACGTTACTCTTACAAAAGCCGCATTTTTATGATCTTACTTTTTACATATACGTATTTAGTTAAATTGCATTTGTTTTCTATCCCTTAGCTAGTAATTAAACCATTTTGCAACTGTAAAGCCTTTACTTACACCCTAAACATATCTAACATAATTGTACCTTATTTGAAGATTTCAATAATTGCAAAACAGCTTACATTCTTGAATTTGAGTCCCCTTTCTAACGAAGTTCTACTAAATTTTAAATCTTCTCTAGCTCTAGTAATAATATACCATCTTAAAAAAAAACAATGAAAATTTACCAATTAATGGCATTTTGTAGAGACAGACCCATATGTCTTTCACAATTAATGTATCTCAGCAGAATAGTTAGTTTTTGAAGTCCTGACAGTGTTTTTGTTGGCCTTTTTCTCAAAATGTGCAAAATGTACGTAAGCTGTTTTCCAGCTCACCTCTTCATTTTGCCATGTAGCTACAAATTACACAAATATAGTATCATTAACTACAATTTATATGAAATTGTCATCACTTTTCATTTGATTCCGTAAGTTAACATATCAAACTGCACACTTCCTTGCTTTCATGCACATTTGTCATTAACACTTTAAGAATCAATTTAAAAGCAATAATGATTTATATCAGTCCATTTGTGATGACGCTGTTCTATAATAAATTGAACGCCGGGTAAGTTTATTTAAATTGAACAAAGTGAAATCATTACAACGTCTCAACGATAAACTTCCTACGGCTGAAATGTGTCTATTTTTTACACGATGAAAAAAAATGTGAAGCTAATGACTTTGTTAGCTATAATACAACTCTATTTAATATAAATTTTGCTATGTAGATACAAATTACACAAAAATAGTATCATAAACTACATTATTTGAAATTATCATGACTTTTCATTTGATTCCGTTAGTTAACATATCAAAATGATCACTTCCTTGCTCTCATGCAAAAATGCCATAAACACTTTAAGTCCTGACAGGTTTTGTTTGCCTTTTTCTCAAAATGTGCAAAATGTACGTAAGCTGTTTTCCAGCTCAACTCTTCATTTTGCCATGTAGCTACAAATTACACAAATATAGTATCATAAACTACAATTTATATGAAATTATCATCACTTTTCATTTGATTCCGTAAGTTAACATATCAAAATGGTCACTTCCTTGCTTTCATGCACATTTGTCATTAACACTTTAAGAATCAATTTAAAAGCAATAATGATTTATACAGTCCATTTGTGATGACGCTGTTCTATAATAAATTGAACGCCGGGTAGGTTTATTTAAATTGAACAAAGTGAAAACATTAAAACGTCCCAACGATAAACTTCCTACGGCTGAAATCAGCGGCGTAACTAGGGTAAAATTTCAGGGGGGCACAAGGGGGTGCACCATTTTTTCTAGGGGGGCACTTCTGGCCAAGTTTCCGTTTGCCTTTTTCTTTAAAACAAGCCCATGCCCGTAATCGGGGGGGGGGGGACTGGGGTCGGACGGAACCGCTAAAAAAAAAGAAAAAAAGTCTGCATCGTAACTGTGACTTATTATCGTTAATTTACGACATTTATAACATGAAATAATATACAAATATGTAAATAGAGGACGCAATGGGTGGCATACGCCGTCTGAGCATTAAATATGCAGAAATAATATTGATACAAAGCTGTAATTGAGATGTTTTCAGATATTAATAACCAATATCATAGCGCAAAAATGGTGCACCAAGTGGCTTGAATTGGGCATTTTTTTACAAAATGTCGAACTTCTGAGGGGGGCACAACCTCATCCCACTCCCCCTTGCGTCGCGCTACGTGACGGGCGTCACTTACGCGCCGATGTACATTTTCTTTCATATTTGCCGTCCAAAAAAAATCCTGGTTACGGGCCTGAACAAGCCCCTTTTTCAGCGCCTTTTTTTGTTACTTACTATTTTTTTATAAGGTAATCTGGCGTGAGTGTAAAAAATATATTTCCTGCATGTAAACGGAAAAAAAGTTTTAAAAACATCGACATTATCTTATCAAAGCGTTTAAAATGTAACATTTTACTCTGGAAATTTCCAATCACAAAAGTCCAGATTTCAAATGGGGGGGGGGGCACCCGGGGGCACGGACATCAGTTGGGGGCACGTGCCCCCGTGTACCCCCCCTGAGTTACGCCACTGGCTGAAATGTGTCTATTTTTGACACGATGAACAAACATGTGAAGCTCATGACATTGTAAGCTATAATACAACTCTATTTAATATAAATGTTGCTATGTAGCTACAAATTACACAAAAATAGTATCATAAACTACATTATTTGAAATTATCATGACTTTTCATTTGATTCCGTAAGTTAACATATCAAAATGGTCACTTCCTTGCTTAAGGCCTGCGCTAAACGTCGCACTTTTGCCGTGTCGAACTCAAATGATTTTCGCACGGCAAAAGTGCGGCAATTAAAACGAATCGGTGACAAACGTCGAATTTAGTAAAATAGTTTGCCGCACTTCAAGTAATTCAAAATGGCGACGCGGGAGAAAATTGCTAAAGAGTCATGTTTCATGATCTCAATTCGAGCTGTGACACTCATGACAAAAATCATAATGACATTGTTTCCCAACTTCAATGTTGTCATTATTCTTACCATCGTTGGTGAGTGGCGTTCATCGTCTTTTTTAGGAGTGTCAAACAAAATTAATTAGTTTAATTCTGAAATCTACAGATTATGTTTGTTCCAGTCAGAAGTTGTTTCCTTACCCATCCCGAATACTCTCAGCTACGGTACTAACAAGGAGAATGTTCACATTATTAGAAAATACAAATAAAACCCTTTTTCAAAAGTTTTGCGCATGCGTATTCCCAAAGAGCATTGCCCGACTGAGAATTCAATTCGTTTTGACACGGCAAGAGCGCGACGTTTGTCACCACGTCGTGCAACTACCGGGTAGCACGGCAGAGCTTGCCGTGCTACACGGCAGTGTCGAACTTAAATCAAAAGTTTGCGCTAAACGTCGCTCTTTTGTCGAATTTAATTCATCATTTTCTAATTATTTGAGTTCGACACGGCAAAAGTGCGACGTTTAGCGCAGGCCTTCCTGACAGGTTTTTGTTGCCTTTTTCTCAAAATGTGCAAAATGTACGTAAGCTGTTTTCCAGCTCAACTCTTCATTTTGCCATGTAGCTACAAATTACACATATATAGTATCATAAACTACAATTTATTTGAAATTATCATGACTTTTCATTTGATTCCGTTAGTTAACATATCAAAATGCACACTTCCTTGCTTTCATGCACATTTGTCATAAACACTTTAAGTCCTGACAGTTTTTTTTTGCCTTTTTCTCAAAATATGCAAAATGTACGTAAGCTGTTTTCCAGCTCAACTCTTCATTTTGCCATGTAGCTACAAATTACACAAATATGGTATCATAAACTACAATTTATATGAAATTATCATCACTTTTCATTTGATTCCGTAAGTTAACATATCAAAATGCACACTTCCTTGCTTTCATGCACATTTGTCATTTACATATTAAGAATCAATTTAAAAGCAATAATGATTTATATCAGTCCATTTGTGATGACGCTGTTCTATAATAAATTGAACGCCGGGTAAGTTTATTTAAATTGAATAAATTGAAATCATTCAAACGTCCCAACGATAAACTTCCTACGGCTGAAATGTGTCTATTTTTTACACGATGAAAAAAAATGTGAAGCTAATGACTTTGTTAGCTATAATACAACTCTATTTAATATATATTTTGCTTTGTAGCTACAAATTACACAAATATAGTATCATAAACTACATTATATGAAATTATAATGACTTTTAATTTGATTCCGTTAGTTAACATATCAAAATGCCCACTTACTTGCGTTCATGCACATTTGCCTTAAACACTATAAGAATCGAATTCAAAGCAATAATGATTTAAATTAATCCATTTGTGATGGCGCTGTTCTATAATAAATTGAACACTGGGTTAGTTTATTTAAATTGAATAAATTGAAATCATTCAAACGTCCCAACAATAAACTTACTACGGCTAAAATGTGTATATTTTGACACTATGAACTAAAATGTGAAGTTTCATTCCCGTTGGTGATTACCACCGCGAAGTTCATGACATTGTAAGCTAATAATACAGTTCTATTTATTATAAATTTTGCTGGGTAACATTTCTTTTACATTCTTGTAATATCGGAACCAATGAAGCAATTTGCTCCAAATTTGGAATCACGCTATCACAGTGGTCATTCACATGAATTATCTATCATTCTTCATAAACGTTGGATTAAGCACCTATAAGTATTTCAATTCCGTCCTGACTGCGCGTAATTTTATTTCCATTTTTCTCCCCTCCTTCATTCAAAAGCATTATCTTACTCGCTTAAGTTACTCCACCTGTTGCTAGTTATTGTTATTGCTACTTTTTCCCCACTTAAGTCTAGTTCAGGATCAGCATATTAGGGAATAACACAATTTCAAAATGCAAATCATGTCGCAATAGTGGATTTTGCTGTAAGAAAACGCCACCAACGACTGGAAGAAATCTTGAAAGCGTATGTTGTATGAAACGCGCGCATTTATAACAAGCGTATGCTGTGCGCACAAGATTGCGTCAAGTTTAACGGGCGTATGTCATATTTTCCGTATAGTGCGGGTAACAAAATCAAGGTTTCTTCCAGTCGTTGGTGGCGTTTCGTTACAGCAAAATCTGCTATTCATTCGTTCAGTACCGAGTTTTGAAAATTCAAATAACTATCTTAACTACATGAAATTTGTGGACATTCAGTAACATCCTTTCTTCACAGAAGGCGACCACCACCACCTTAAAATCTTAAAACCTGAAAACTTTTGATTCGATTGAAATAAGATCCAATAGGCCTACTACATTATAAACACCACCAAATATTACTAGGCAAACATTAATAGCCTATATCAATAACATCATGACATTAAAATATTTCCGTGACAATTTTATTTTGACCTACCAGTACTATTAATGGTCAAATTGCCAAAATTAAGAAAACCCCCAAAAGTAATCAAATGAGGACAGGGTCTCTATATCTGAATCCGTCTAACAAAAAGGTATATGCATGACTGGTTGGAAGAATCGAGACCCTACATTACCGCTAGACAACACGACAGGCCAAAAGTAGCTACTTGCAAACAGACGAACAAATAGAGAGACAAACAGACAGGCGTACATGAAAAAAAAATCAAAAATGCTACATATCTTATGTTGTACAACAGTCTTGTGACAACAGGAGCTGTAGCTGGAGACGTAGATCTCTGGATAAAGCAACATATTTACAGTGCGATGACTTCAACCACTTCCACTTCAACCACTTCCACTTCAACCACTTCCACTTCCGTTTCTGTAATGATGTCAGTAACATCGGTCTCTGTGGTGGTCTCAGTCGTAGTCTCAGTTGTAGTCTCGGTCGTTGTCTCAGTTGTAGTCTCGGTCGTTGTCTCCGTTTCTGTTGTTGTTTCGGTTGTTGTTTCGGTAGTATCAGTCGTTATTGGTGGATTATCAGGGTCAATGTCTGGTGGCTCGTCGAATCCTCCTCTAATTTGCTCATCTAATTCGTTCTCTAAAGCGTCTTCGCCCTCTTCAACACCGTCAACTTCTTCGTTTGCTTGGTCAAGTTCTTCTCTGTTTCTTGGATTATTATTATTTAAGAATGCTTTCAATTTGTTAACTGCAAACTGAATAGCATTTTGCAGAGCCATGGTAACGAGTCCTATAGCCAGGGCAAATTCTATGTTCTGAGCTGTCCAAGGACTCACGGAGCCAGCAGGTGAAGGTGGGGGTGGCTTCAAAGATCCGATCCAATTATCCTCTGTTTGCTCAGGATTCCCAGTTAGCCAATACTTCCCGACAAATGCTTGGTATCCGCCGTTTTGAATATAGAATCGCATTTGTCCACCAGTGACGTTGTCATGATCGCTCCATTCCAATGTTCCAATGTTTTTGCTGCCTGAGTAATACTTCCAGTTTTGGATTCGACGTCCTGCTACAAAGAGGACACTTTGTTGTTCAGTCGTAGCTCCTATAATATTTACCTGTGGACCTCCCCGTTTGTAGGTTCCATCGTCCTGTTTTGTTGATGTGTAATACAGTCCAGTCCATGATTGTAGATACTGAGGATCTATATAACCAAATAAGTTGTTAGCTGTAGGCTTAGTTGACCCATTTGCCCATACTTTTCCCGCAATCTTTCGACTCTTACTTTCTTTATCCATGTAGAATGTAATTTCTGCATTCGTCGCATTACCGTCAGTAGACGACCAAGACAAGACTGGGTTGTTGAAGGCAAAATTGTTGATGGTTGAGGTGCCATATATGATTCGAGATCCTTCAAGTTGAGTTTTGCCGATGACGTGAAGAGCTCCAGATGGACTGAAAGAGGTGTCATCATCAAGTTTTATGGATGTACTGTAGTAAGCTGACCACGGCTGAAGATAAGTATCGTCAAGGGAACCAAAGAAGTTGGAAGTATCAGGTTCAGCTTCTCCTTTGTTCCACAGCTTCCCTGAAAATCCTGGTTTGGAATCAGTACCAGAGCCAGGGCCAATGTAGAAGCTGATTTTCCCATTTGTGTCGTTCTGATCACTCGACCACAGCATGAATGGATTGTTGAACGTAAACCCTGTGATGATCTGTGCTCCAACTCGGAGAGTAGTACTTGATATATCGTCTCCTCCAGTGATGTACACTTCGTAACTGTAGTTGTACGTACTATCACTCTTTAGACTCGTCCTGTACTGTCCAACGTATGGCTTCAAGTACGTTTCATCTAACTGACCAATGAAATTGTGCGCTGCAGGTTGCCGGGAACCTTTGGCCCACAAGAATCCGGAGAATTTCACCAAGACGGTGCCAGAGATATCCGTCTTGGATGTGCAGAAAGTAAGTATACCATTGGTTTCATTGTTGGCTTCTGTCCAGGAAAGTTGCTTCGAGTTGCTTTCATAAATGTACTTCGTGATGTTTGCTCCACCGACTTTTACCGTGATAGTTGAGGGAGATGATGGTGAGGACCCAGCTATGTTTACTTCCTGTCCCGGTTTTGCATCCTGGTAGGTTTTGTACCTACCAATCCAGTCAGACAGTACAGATTTGAAGGATTTGTTTTGTCCTGTAATATTGTCTGCTGTTGGTATCTTTTCGTCGCCTGTCCAGTACTTCCCTGAAAACGACAATTCTCCACTTTCATTTTTAGCCGTGAAAACCAGCGATGCGTTCGACGTATTGCCGTCTGTAGTAGACCATGCCAAGGTATAGTTTGCAAACGACTGCTTCTGTATCTGAACGTTGTTGACCCAAACCACTCCTGCTCCCGGGGGTTTCTGTCCTACTATGGCAATAATAACGCCTTCTTTGGATGTATTGTACGTGCTGCTCCACGCTACCAGTGATGTTTGCTGCAGATACGCCAGCGCTGCCTGAACATCATCTACAGTGGTGTCATAACCTCTAATACTCAACCAATCGTGGAATTTGGTCTCAAAATCCACATCACCTTTAAGTTTGCGAGCCTCGTCTGCGTAAGCAAGTGCGAAAGTTTTATCAGTTAGAACACGTATTGCAACCTGTTGTGCCACGGTGGGTGCGTCGGTTTTCATCGCCATTCGTATGCGTCCTGCATGGCCGCTGATGATATGGGCTTGTTCGGAGGTTGATAAGTCATGCGCAAGCATATGCTCTTCCGGGTTCTTCTTGTGTGCTTTCAATGCAGCTGAATCAATACTCAACTTACCAATGTACATAGCCAAGCTAGAGGGAGGTGTATGGGTATATGGATGGGGCACGGTAAAATTAGCTAGAGCATTCAGAGCCTGCATTTCTCTCGGACCGTATTGATCGATTCTTCTATCTTTCATGGAAGGAATTTTCTTAGCATCCTCAACTGATTTAGACAGACCTAGCTTTACAGCCATGTTGACATCTATCTTGCGATCTCCTTTGGGGGGTACATAAAATGTGGAGATGCCACTTACTTTCTTCGCCACTTCTGGCAATAGAAATTGACTCAAGGGAATCTTTTCAATGAGTGGTTGAGATACAGGGAGCTGAGCGGCAACATAATGGATGATTTCATAATCATCCCCAAACACACTTTGTAACCTACCGATTAGATGATGAAAATTTTGATTTATGTAACCTTTACGCCTAAACCCTACGTCACCGACGCAACCAACTTGCCAGATGATTACGTGGGCATCAGTTAGAAGCTGTCGGTTGCGAAGCAGAAGATCGGTAGCCTCAAGACTTTGAAGACCGGGGTAGGATGGGTCTATGCCGATGTCAGCGAACAAGCAATCCTCGGCAGATATTCCTGGGAGCATGTATGCTTTTATACCTGAAAAAATAGCAATTGAAGTGAGGTGTATAAGGATTTAATGGATAATTGTTCCAGGTCTAGTAACCGCTATTATCATTCCAGATAGTACTTTGCTTTGTGGAATTTTCTTTTTTTTTACTTACTTTTTTGTTAAATGCTTCTTTGTACGCAATGTTTATAAATAGGCTTTGTAAAAGGCGCTTTTCCCTATGACCACAAAGTGTGACGTATTTTCACAATCTAAACATGATAAAAATAACAAAACAGATTGCTGATAGCATACTTTGGTTGCATATTGAGTATTGTTCAGGTTTTGAAATATTGCAGTACCAATCTGTAATAAACCTCGTGTGATCAAGCAAACGAGTCAATTTACGGTTTTCAGCCATTTAAGTTCTATGTAAACATAATGACGCTAGAAAGGTTGAACTCGACGTTGCCCAACAAAAGACTCATCTTGTATGACCACAGTAATGAATTTCTCTTCAGAACAAAGTACATTCATAGATCATATGAAGGTTGAGACACCGATAATTACCTCTTCCTCAAAAGTGTTAATGATTGGGCAAACTTGTTCGACTTCACAGCAAGTCCTTGTCTCAATTTTTAGAAAAAATACTAATTTTTCTATGAAAATCTTATTTAGCTAAATTGTTTAGAACACTGCTACTGCCAGCAAAACACACCTTGTCGCTTGGCAATCTGGATAGCCCGATGAGAGGGCAATACAAAGACACCAGGATGCCCGTAGTAAACGGCTACAACATTGGAACCCTGTCTGGCGTAATACAAACATGCCTCAGCCATCTGGACGTATGTGTCGTATCGCTTCTTGTCGTCAGCGTAAAAAACATACAAATCAAGGGCGTTGTCGGGACAGAGGTGCCGAAGGTAAACCTGGTAATCATGATTACAAAAAATCGAAATGAATAATTTAATGTCATGAATGTCGACACTGGGTTTGTACTTTATGCAATAATTTTATTTTTTTAAGCGATACATTTCATAGTGCTGTGTCGGGCGCTGTGTTGTTATTTACTCCAGGCTTAAGTGTACAATATAGTGAGGCTCTTCAACGTTACGTCAACACCATGTGGCCTATTCACGTAGTAAAGTAAGTTGCTTCGTGAGTTCATAATATGAAATTCCAAGGTCGGCTATGTTTTGATTTTGACAATTAATTGCAATCTATTCTAGATATATGTCAAACAAATTCATATGCCAAGTTTGTAATGTTAGTCTATATTACAAGAAACCCACTGTAGATGATATTTGTGTCGAGCGATAACATTCATGAAGTTTTACAATAGCCTGATTTACGTAATTTTAATACACTTTTCTATTTTCCTTTTCAAATATGCATTCCTCTTTGTTGTGAACAGACATACCAACCAGATTACGGAAGTGTATTATTTATTCCTTCTCTTCCTATTCATGACGACTGATTTATTATAGTTATAGGTCCTAGTTTTGTACTACAAAAACAAAAATAATACTCAAGAACCTACCTCTGTCGCTGGATCTGCGACGCAGTAGAGTACTTTGTCTGCATTCTTGATGTGTGAGATGGCTTCCTGCGTAAACTGTGCCGCACACTTGATGCCTGAACCCACCACCACGAGGGAGCCATGCCTACGAGTCTTTGTAGGATTCTCATAGCGATCTATTTAACAAATAATTAAATATACACCATTTAGCTATTGAGAAGGAAAATACACAATAGTCGAGAGAAAGGAGTTATTTCCAGAGTCACTATACATGATGTATTGCAAAAACATCACACTCTTTAGAAGAAGTTAGAAGGAGATTAGTGTGAAGTTTCGCAGGGGGATTAATGTTTTAGATTAAGTTGTCATCAAATCATCATCCTATGACGAAAGTTGAACATGGAACCTATTTTCTTGATGTGCTTATCATATTATTTTCCAGCAAAAATATATATATATATATATATATGATCTTGACCATTGATAGTTGCATCATGATGCAACTTGCTTTCCAATCCTTTGATCTTGACCATTGTTAGTTGCATCATGATGCAACTTGCTTTCCAATCCTTTGATCTTGACCATTGTTAGTTGCATCATGATGCAACTTGCTTTCCAATCCTTTGATCTTGACCATTGTTAGTTGCATCATGATGCAACTTGCTTTCCAATCCTTTGATCTTGACCATTGTTAGTTGCATCATGATGCAACTTGCTTTCCAATCCTTTGATCTTGACCATTGTTAGTTGCATCATGATGCAACTTGCTTTCCAATCCTTTGATCTTGACCATTGTTAGTTGCATCATGATGCAACTTGCTTTCCAATCCTTTGATCTTGATCATTGTTAGTTGCATCATGATGCAACTTGCTTTCCAATCCTTTGATCTTGACCATTGTTAGTTGCATCATGATGCAACTTGCTTTCCAATCCTTTGATCTTGATCATTGTTAGTTGCATCATGATGCAACTTGCTTTCCAATCCTTTGATCTTGACCATTGTTAGTTGCATCATGATGCAACTTGCTTTCCAATCCTTTGATCTTGCTATTCTTTAATTGACCATTGTTAGTTGCATCATGATGCAACTTGCTTTCTAATCCTTTGATCTTGCTATTCTTTAATTGACCATTGTTAGTTGCATCATGATGCAACTTGCTTTCCAATCCTACCCTTTCATGTTTCCCTGCATTGTTATCGAACAATGCATTTACCACTTTTATGGTCCAGTAATCCATCCTTTCATACTATACATCCTTTGTCCTCACCACTTTACTCCTATTGGTTCATAGCCACCAATTGTTTCTGAAATAGAAACTTTGATTGGCTATAATTTTCCCGCTTCTTTCTGGATCCTTCCCTTAATCCCTTTCCCCTCTCTTTTTCTATAAATGGATATGTATTTGTCTGTACTTGTTTTATGCCTCTGAAGAAGGTCCGGTCTGGATCGAAAGCTAAGGCCATCTACCCTACTCATTATAAATATTTATATACATGTGACCAGGCACCTTTAGTGCATTGTCCCTGTAATTATCCCTTGTCCCTGTAATTATTTAGTTGTGCAACCCTTTAAGCACTGCTGTTGCCTAGCAACAACCACATGTGGTGAACTTGGAGGTGTCCAGCACCCAGTGCCCAGCACTGAGGGGCACTTTTAGTTTTACACTTTTCCACTCACTCCACTATGAGTTGACATGACCTGCTGTTAGCACTGAGTTGATTGTTTTTGAATGGAGAGTTAATCTATGAGAGTTAAGGAGTCCGATGGTTTTCCATTGATGGTTGCTGTGTTTCACCACCTGTAAATCGTCCTCTGTATCAACCCTTTTTTTTTAGTATATTCTTGATTATCTTCCGTTGCATTAAATCTCTTGTAAAAGAATTCACTGTGTCACAAAGCGTCGTAGACAGGATGCAAGAGAATTAATAAAGAAAAAAACTAAAAAAAGGGTCTACAGAGGTACTTGTCCAGGCCATGCACGCCACCGCTGGGAACCTCCCAAGAAACTTAGCGGTAGTTGACACGTATTCATCCGTGCAAGGGGGACTTGTCTCTGCAAAGGTTGTCAACGTTGGTGAGGAGGACGTGTGGATCAATCCAAAGAGTCGCATCGGGATGGTTAGCCAAGCAAAGGTACTCAGCAGACGTGCTCGATGACCCCATGGATGATCTCAATTTATTGATCAAGTTTGATTCCCAGCACATGGAGACCCCTTCAGCAACCGCAGAAGCAGTAGATGTTCAACCCCAGTCTCTACACAAAACAGAGGAGACTGCCGTCTCCACAGTGCCCGCGACAGCTGCATTACCTGTCGTGGTGCCAAGTGTCTCCATCACATCTACCCCTGAAGGTGTTCTGTCTTCTACATCTGCCGAGCCGCTATCCTGTAAAGTTGAAGAGGTGGTGCCTACCGATATTGACGTTTCTAATTCTGCATCTGACCCGCATGTAACAAGTACGTTTATGGAAAGTCTTAAGCCCGAACTGAAACCAACTCTCTCTTCAATTGATCCAGTGAAGGAGACCATGACTACCTCTAAATCCACTGGTGCCCCATTGAGACGGTCTACAAGACTTGCTAGTAAACACCCTCGCCCCAACAACCCCCAAAGTACAATGAACAGGCAGGTTCGGACAGGAGAACTTCCTCCTTCCTCCCATGACGAAACCCAGGATACTTCCGTCGTAGCAGATGGAGATGAACCCCTTCACACTGAAGCCACATCTCTACATCCAGACTTTGCTGAGGTTAGTCGTGCTTTGACTGGACTTGGACAGATCATGGACAGATGTTAGCTGGACACTTGCAGCAAGGATGAATGACTCCGAGCAGGTGGACTTAGAACTCTAAATTATATGACTAAGTTGTGTTCTTGGGTTCTCCTCAAGATTTATCTAAAAATGTGGAGCATTGCGGAAAAAAGAAGTGTTTTTTTGCAAGTTTGGCCAAAGCGTTCTGAAAAGTTTTTTACTTGTTGTTTATTATTTGATTTTTTCGGAAGCTCATGTATGTAACATGACTCATTTTAAATTGCTTTATTTTTTATTTTTTTGCAAATTTGATTTTTTGTTGTTGAAATCAGCTTAAACTTCCTGCGCGTCAGCCGGATACACTAGATACTAGTTAGTGCACGAGGAGAACACTGATCACATGCGTGAGGCCGGCATAACGGTTTGATTCATTTAATTAATGTTAGGTTTTTAATTTTTAGTTTTTCATGCCAATTATTGTTGGTGTGGAATCCAACAACGTAGCAGAGGAGAGTTGTGACCAGGCACCTTTAGTGCATTGTCCCTGTAATTATCCCTTGTCCCTGTAATTATTTAGTTGTGCAACCCTTTAAGCACTGCTGTTGCCTAGCAACAACCACATGTGGTGAACTTGGAGGTGTCCAGCACCCAGTGCCCAGCACTGAGGGGCACTTTTAGTTTTACACTTTTCCACTCACTCCACTATGAGTTGACATGACCTGCTGTTAGCACTGAGTTGATTGTTTTTGAATGGAGAGTTAATCTATGAGAGTTAAGGAGTCCGATGGTTTTCCATTGATGGTTGCTGTGTTTCACCACCTGTAAATCGTCCTCTGTATCAACCCTTTTTTTTAGTATATTCTTGATTATCTTCCGTTGCATTAAATCTCTTGTAAAAGAATTCACTGTGTCACATACATATATATATTTTTTTTATATACATCTTGACCTAAATCTGCAAAATAATGTTCTATCATACATTAGGGATATACATTTTTAAACAGCGTGTCTTCCTTTTATACAAAACAAACCCCAAAACAAAGCCGAACCGATCAGAATGACATTGTATTCTTTTGAGTTGTAAGGTATGAGATACACAAATGGGCTGCGCTCTATGGGAGATGCCCCGCGGGGTTAGTCTAGGCCAACTCAAGGTCGGTCCCGCTAGCTGTGCTATGGTGGATCTGCAATATTCCGAAGGCTCATTTATGATTCCGGTGCTTCATAATTCCGATGCTTCACAAATTCCGATGCTTCATTAATCCGTAAATGAAATAAGGTGCGTTGTTCTGAAGGTTCGTTAATCCGAAAATGAAATGGGGTTCGTTGATCCGAATATTCAATGGGGTTCGTTAATTCGAAAATTAAATCTAAGATTTGTAAGTCCGAAAATTAAATGGATATATTTAAGGGTTTAGGAAAAGGGTTTAGGGTTAGGGTTTAGGGTTTAGATTAGGGCTTAGGGTTCGGGTCAGGATTATATTTAAGGTTAGGGTTTAGGTTTTAGGGTTAGATTTAAGGTAAATAGGGTTAGGATAGGGGTTTAGGTTTAGGGTTAGGGTTAGGGTTTAGAGTCTAGGGTTAGGACCGTTAGGGTTAGGGTTAGGATTTGGGTTTAGGGTTATGGTAATACGATTAAATTTAGGGTTAGGGTTTAGGTTTAAGGTTAGTGTTTGGGTTAGGGTTTACGGTTCGGTTTAGGTTTATATTTAGGATTAGGATAAAATTAAAGGGCATTGTTCGGGCTTAGGTTTAGGATTAGGGTTGTCGAAAGCGTAAATGTAATCCATGTTCGGATTAACTTGACGAACCCCATTCTATTTTCGCATTAACGAACACCATTCAATTTTCAGATTAACGAACCGCATTGAATTTTTGGATTAATGAACCCCATCTCATTTTTGGATTACCGAACCTTCGAACTCACAAACCTTCGGAATATTGAACCTCCGGAATATTGCAACAAATATTCGGATTACCGAACTTTCATAATAAATGCCATCGCGTGTATAGGAAATTACCGTGTTCGGATTAACGAACCCCATCTTATTTAGGTTTAACGAACCTTCGCGAAATTTCGGACTCAAAAACCTTCGGAATAACGGACTGGCACCGATAATATTGTTATACATTGACCACCCAGATTGCAGCTTATCTGGTAAGTGTCACAGACTAGAATAAAGCGCAGCCTATTTGTGGCATTGTTTGCACTCATACCTTACAACTTTGCAGTTTACATTGTTTTAAACGTATTGACAGATTCACTTTTTTGCCTTTGTTTTAGAAGAAATGAACTTGTCACATGCAAAATTGTGTATCTAT
The DNA here is from genome assembly GCA_021014325.1 of Plazaster borealis. Classification (NCBI taxonomy): domain Eukaryota; kingdom Metazoa; phylum Echinodermata; class Asteroidea; order Forcipulatida; family Labidiasteridae; genus Plazaster; species Plazaster borealis. The sequence goes on along the minus strand of CM037474.1, from coordinate 32,216,139 downwards.
TGCGTAATTTAGACAATTTTCGTCTCAAAAATGTATTTTTGTTTATATTTTTTGAAAATAATTGTTAAAATGGCGGTCATTAGAAAAACAAATATTTTAGACCTATGTTTCCCTTTTTTTAGTCACCAGGGGAAAGACACATGTTTTTGGTTCACCCTTTTGACTTGTATTGCCTTATCAATTTTGCAAAAATTATGAATTGATCGTTTATGGTTTCTCTTTGGTGTGAGTATTGATGTGACCGCAGTGTCACGCAAAAAGGAGCGATGAATGAAAAACAATAAGGTGAGCAAAATTTGAGTTGGAATGTCTACTACCAATATCCGTTTAATTCAAACTTTATAGCCATTTGTAAAAACGCGGACTTTGAATGTCGGTAGGTGAAGATAAGAATAACAGAAAACGCAAAAACACGGTTTCTTAGCAGTAGCAATTTTGCCTTTTTATCAGAAAATATTTCTCAAGATAATGGCCTTCCTGAGTCATTTAGAAGCTGTTACTCTTGATGTATACGCTTAACAATGCCCCATTCTAAACTAAGAACGCGAAATCTGGTGTTGGTTAATCGAGGGGGGTGGGGGGGGGGGACAATGTTTCCCCTACCAAATTTTTGCCCGTAACTTTTAACGCTGCACTCGATCACCGCGAAATTTTCTGACTTCTCCCAAAAGTTATGTAGGGTCATCAAATTAGTTGTCCAGGGGTTAGCTGTTGCCATGGCAACCATTTGTTTGACATTCTTGAACATAATTTCCACTTGTTTTTAATTTTTTTCCCAGAAAAGTGATAGTGATGAGACACGTGATAGTGTTACATACATTGTGGGAATTCAAAATGGCTGCCACATCCGGCGGCCATTTTGGATTTTGTGTTTTCAGCCTGTAATTATGCAGTAAAAATATATCAACGTTTTTAACAATGAAATGTTTTAACTGTGCCAATTCTTACTTTTCAGGCCCCCCCCAAAATATAACATTTTCAACCCTGGGCCCTGAAAGCCGGCGGCCATAATGATTTTTAGCGAGTTATATCTAAGTCATCTCAAACGAAGGGGATCATCGTTTTTGGTTTGATTTGGTACAAAAAAAATGAATACCCTGTTAAAAGCACACAGAAAGACTATTAACACCTAATACCTAAATCTTTACTAAAACTTGTTTAATTTAAGGATTATAATTAGAATAAATTAAACTTTTTAATGAATATTTTAGTAAATTTTTCCAGCCCCTAATTAGTGAGTTAATAATAACTGAAATCATCTTAAACGTTAGAGGCTCATCGACTGTTTTTGTACGGTAAACTCAATGCCGTATCATATTAAAAGCACATAAAAAGAGAACACGTATTTGGACACTCACGTTTTTTTACTTAAAATTACTTAAATTACCTAAACCTTTACGGAAACTTTTAAATCCTCAGGATTATAATACATTTAATTGTACATTTTTTAGCGCCTAATTAGTCAGTTATTAATAACTTGTCATCTCAAACGTTAGGGGCTCACACAAATTGTTTTCAAGTATTTGGACACTCACGGTGGACCTAAACCTTTACGGAAACTTTTAAAACCTCAGGATTATAATAAAAAGAAATCAAACTTGTTAATGATTTTTTTTGCGCCTTGAGCACTCTGCAGAGTGGATTTGGCGCATTATAAATCATATTTATTATTATTATTATTATTAAATGTTTCCAGTGCCTAATTAGTGAGTTATTAATATTTAAAGTCATCTTAAACGTTAGGGGCTCATCGATTTTTTTTCCACACAAAACTCAATGCCATATTAAAAGCACACACCCACATTTCAAGTATTTGGAACCTCACAGAATTTGACTTTAAAATACTTAAACATTTACGGAAGTTTTTACCTAATGATTATAATTAGTAGAAATCAAACTTTGTAATGATTATTTGTGTAAATGTTTGTAAATTTTTCCAGCGCCTAATTAGTGAGCTATTAATATCTAAAGTCATCTCAAACGTTAGGGGCTAATCGATTTTTGTTTGTACACAAAACACAATGTCGTATTAAAAGCACACACACAAATTTCAAGTATTTGGAACCTCACAGTATTCGACTTTAAAATACCTAAACATTTACGGAAACTTTTAAAACTTAATAATTATAATTAGGAGAAATCAAACTTGTTATTGAGTATTTTTTGTAAATTTTCCAGCGCCTAATTAGTGAGTTATTAATAACTGAAGTTATCTCAAACGTTTAATTAGGGGCTCATCGATTTGTTTGTGTACACAAAACTCATTGCCGTATTAAAAGCACACAAACAAATTTCAAGTATTTGGAGCCTCACGGTATTTGACTTTAAAATACCTAAACATTTACGGAAACTTTTGAAACCTAATGATTATTAATTAGGAGATTGGTAATACTTATTTTTGTAAATTTCTTCAGCGCCTAATTAGTGAGTTATTAATAACTAACGTCATCTCAAACGTTAGGGGCTTTTCGATGTTTTTGTACACAGAACACAAAGCCATATGAAAAACACACACAAAGATAACACGTATTTGGACCCTCGCAGTATTTGACTTAAATACCAAAACCTTTATTGAAACCTTTAAAATCTAACGATTATATTTAGGAGAAATCAACATATTAAATGATTGTTTTTAAAAATCTTTTTAGAACGTAATTAGTGAGTTATTAATAACTAAAGTCATCTCAAGCGTTAGGGGCTCATCGATTTTGTTTCTTCACAAAACTCAATGCCGTATTAACATTGCACACAAACATGTTTCAAGTATTTGGACCCTCACGGTATTTGACTTTAAAATACCTAAACTTTTACGAAAACTTTTAAAATCGAAGAATTATATTTAGGAGAAATCAAAATTGTTAACGATTATTTTCGTAAACTTTCTCAACACCTAATTAGTGAGTTATTAACAACTAAAATCATCTCAAACGTTAGGGGCTCATCGATTTTGTTCGTATGAGTAAACTCATTGCCGTATTAAAAGCACACAGAAAGATAACACGTATTTGGACCCTCACAGTATTTGTCTTTAAAATATCTAAACATTTACTGCAATTATTAAACAAATTAAGCATTGTAATTAGGAGAAATCAAACATTTTAATAAGTGTTTTTTTTCTTCTAGCGCCTAATTAGTAAGTTATTAATAACTAAAGTCATCTCAAACGTTAGTAGCCTTGACCAAAGGCGTTGGTATTTTGTTTTGCATTTGTGTATGTTGTTGTTGTTGTTGTTGTTTTCTTCGCAGCGCTACCCGCCCGAGCTCGCTGTGTGCATGTCTCCGTGCGACATACTCAAAAACATTGATCTCCGCAATAAAGGAGATCAATGCTCAAAAACAACTGACGGCCTCCGCATGCGAACACACACACGCGTGCGGATACAGCTTGTATGAGGCGTTGCGCTCTGTGTATACCACACATCATGCACACGCACAGTAATGCGCGCCGGGCTATGCCATGCCAGTCTTCTTCCATGTCTTTGGAGTGAAAACCGCGACCGCCTTTAATATAAGCAAGGCTATGAACGTTAGAGGCTCATCCATTTTCTTGGACACAAAAGTCAGTGCCGTATTAAAAGCACACAAAAATATATCAAGTATTTGGACCCTCACAGTATTTCTCTTTAAAATACCTAAACCTTTTCCTGAAACTTTTAAAATACAAGGATAAATATAAGGAGAAATGAAACTTTTTAATTAACATTTTCATAAATTTGTCAAGCTCCTGATTGGTGAGTTATTACTAACTGTCTTTTTAACCCTCAAGGGATAGGGATCGTCACAGCCCGACACCACAAATCAAGAAAAACATTACCATTACCTCAGGGAAATCCCCAACCACGTCAAACCCGGTGAGATCCTACCGTGTACCATTACACACGTTCTAGATTGGGTGTCAATCAACAAGAGTCGTCGACTTGGTCAGGAGGGGCGCTGACAAAATTCTGATCCCCATGGCTTGTGTAAAAAATCCTATATCACTTATCAGCATTTCCTGCCTATAGGGAGTCACTGAATGGAGGTTATTGCCGCACAGAGTTAAGTGGAATGCCATCTGCTCAATGGCTTGTAGTAGATACATTTTTCTTGTATTCTTCTTGTTTTATAACATTGTTTTGATTAAAAAAAAAACAATTTGTGGCCTGTTCTTTATTTCTTTGTTTTTCTTTATTCTTAACTAATTAAAAGCAAATTAATTAAAAATAGACAAACAATAAGATTTTTTTTTTGGATAATCCCTGATATGTAAGCAACACAATTAGCTATAGAAATCGTTGAGAAACAGCCAAACAGACCCTCTTAACCTACTAAATATGCTTGCCACACTTCTGTGGCCAACTGTTAGGATTGATTAGCGGGAAATGCCCACTCGTTTGAAGGGGGATGTTAGGGGCTCACCCATTTCCTTGTACACAAAACTGAATGCCGTGTAAAAAGCAGAACACAAAACAATATATACATCAAGTGTTTGGACCCTCACAGTATTTGTCTATAAAGTACCTAAACCTTTATAATAATAATAATAATATCGAAGTCTTATATAGCGCACGTATCTACCAAACAAGGTACTCAAGGCGCTTAGTATATACTTTTTAAACAGAAAGATGGGTTATTGAAGTTATGAATTATGAGACCCAATTATGTAGCACCTTATAATGTTTTTTACAAGGTGCTATGGCGCATTCAGCAGCTACAACCAGGAACACCGGGGCGAACCCCTTCTCTTTTCGATAAGTGCACTGGGTTCTTTTACGTGCATTACACAACACACGGGACCTACGGCTTAACGTCCCATCCGAAGGACGAAGCATGTGGTTAAGTGTCTTGCTTAAGGACACAAGTGTCACGACCGGGACTCGAACCCACACTCTGCTGATCAGAAACACCAGAGTTCGAATTCGGTGCTCTTAACCGCTCGGCCACGACACTTCCAAGGGCATAAAAAACCTTCACTGAAACTTTTAAACGTTTAATATTTTAATAAGGAGAAATGAAACTTTTATCAATTTTTTGTAAAAAAACTTCAGCGCCTAATGAGTGAGTTATTAATAAATACATTCATCTCAAACGATAGGGACTCATCCATTTTCTTGTGCACAAAACTCAATGCCGTATTAAACGCACACAGAAAGATAACACGTATTTGGACCCTCACAGTATTTGTCTTTAAAACACCTAAACCTTTACTGAAACTTTTAAAATACAATGATTATAATAAGAAGAAATGAAACTTTTTAATTAATATTTTTTCAGCGCCCAATTAGTGAGTTATTAATAACTAATTTCATCTCAAACGTTAGGGGTTCATCAATTTTCGTGTATACACGAAACTCGATGCCGTGTTTATAGCAGACAAAACGAAACAAGACGTATTTGGACCTTCACAATAGTATTGTCTTTAAATTACCTATTGTATGGGAACTTTTACATCTTTGGGATTTCAAATAGGGGAAATCAAACTTTTTTGGATCAAAGAAATTTCTTCACAAACTAAAGGTCTATAAGGGAATAATCACTTTTTTTTCAAATTTAAAAATGCAGGTCATCATTCAGATCCACAATCATGCTCGGTTGTGGATGAAATTCACTCAGTCGAGCATTGAATGTCTCAAAAAGTTACATACTTTTAGCCGGTATATACCAGGCATTTTTTAGAGTTTCCTAATGCAGCAGGTGTACTGATAGAAAGAAATTCAACAGTTTAATTTTAAACAACAAATAACGCTTAATTTTTGGCGTAACTTTTAGATACAAACACGTTCAAAGCATTCTCAACCTATGTTTATTATTATTATTATTATTATTTTTAATAATGTACAGAGTTATACAGTACAGCGAATTGTTACTGGCATGATCACACAACAATGCTGTACATTTTCTCAACCGAAACATACTATTTACAGTATAAATTACAATGGACACACGTAACAGCTATAGAAAAAGTATATGGTAATTACATTCATTGCAATCATAACATATTTATAATTATACAAATTGAATGCCACTTAACCTTAACAAGTGTGCCTTTAGTTTGTTGTATATCTCACAATCTCGCGTGGGCCTCGCCGCACGGGGCATTTTTTTCATTATTAGGCTGGAAAAATTTACAAAAGAATTCATAAAAAGTTCATATTTCCCTTTATCATTACAACCACAAAGTTTAAAATGCGGCATTGGGAGTTTCGTGTACAAAGAAACCCCAAGAGCCCCTGACGTTTGAGATGGCTTTGTTGATTAATAACTCACTAATTAAGCGCAGCAAAAAATACAACATATTTATTTAAAAATATGGATTTCACCTCATTACAACCTTCACATTTTAACAGTTTCCGTGGAAGTTCTAAGTATTTTATAGACAAATACTGTGAGGGTCCAAAACGTGTTATCTTTTTGTGTTAAAAAAGCAAAAACAAAGAATATGTCATTGGTAAGTCACTAAACAATTTAAAAAAATGATTTTTTATTTTTTATTTGTTTAAGGTTTCCGTATGGTTTAGGTATTTAAGACATGGGAGCGTCCCAATACTTATCTTTTCGTGGGCTTTATACACGCTGAGCATTGTGTACACAAACCGATGAGCCCCTAACGTTTGAGATGAATTTGGTTAATAATAACTCACTCATAATAACTGTATGGTTTATTGTGGTTTTGATGGAGACATTGTAGATTTGCTTTTGGGTCTTTCCATAAATAAGGGGACCAAAGCGTGACATGGTGTTATATCTCAAAAGATAATGTACTTTCTATATTATTTGCATGTTTAAGTGGTGGGGATAGCTCATACGTTTAATGTATATCTTCAAATTCTCAAATCTGATTTTTTGTTTTTATATACGATCCAAAACTATCCATCACACTGTAACGGAGACACCGGAGTCTCAGTTTCCTGTTACAGTGTGAAACTTGTGACTTGCTTTGCCATAAATTAGTAGGTTTTCATTGAAAATTTAAGTTTCAAAGGGTAATATGTAAACATCATTGGTATACTGTAATTCAGCTATTTTCAATGAAAACCTTCAAACGTAGGCCAAGAAGTAAAAGCCGACAGTTTCACGCGTAACCGAGACACTGGTGTCTCTGTTACACCGTGACTCAAAAAGTCTTCTCTCCCTTATGCATCATAAATGTCTGAATCTAGCAAAGTGCATAGTAATACATGCTACATACATACATGTACGTCGTCTTACTATCTTTGGAATGCTCGTCCACTTTAATTAGAGGACCCTACCTCCTTCCTCCCCCTTAATGGTCGTGGGACTGGTTCCTTACAAAATGGCGTCGTAGGACAGGATAGAGCATTCTGCCAATTTTCCATTGATTATTACGACTTTCAACGTGGAACATTTTGATGATCAACGTCTATTTAACCCGGAATAACGCGGGACTTCAGATATTTCTCCTGAAACATAGGAGAACTCATGTATTCGCGTTAGCCATTTTGATTCGTGCTACGACATGGATGTGATGGTCACCATCTGACATTTGCCTTTGCCTGAGTGAGAGGAGGACTTCATTGTAGATTTATATTTTGTATGCATTTTATGTTGTGCAACATTCATTGTGAAAGTCTAGTGTAGAATTTTATTTTATAAATATATTTGCCGTTTGTGTATCCAAGCTTTGTAAATCTGTTCAGTTTGGAAGGCAGTTGTGCCCCTTGTGGATCTTTTAAAGGTTCAAACTTTTAGGAACAGATATTTGTAGACCCAGTTGTAGGGCTGTGCTTTGGATCAAGTGTTTTTAGGTCAAATATTAATTTTGTTGCACACATTTTAGGTTCTCAGCTGACTGCATTTTTATATTTTCTGCACCATTGTGAAAGGTGTATATAGTATATGACTTCATGTGCTTTTTACAACTTGTCTTGGCATGATATTGTGAAATTATAAGTCTTTGTAAGACTGTATCTGAGTTGGAGATTTTTAAATTGCAATTGTACCTTTTTGTCTACAGTGTGGGTAGACATATTTTGACTTGTATTTTTATTGTCTGTTTGTGGCAGACTGGATTGTAGGTCAGCAATTTAGGCCTGGTATCGTGTTTTTAACAAGTCTTATTTTGTGCGTACATTGCTAAAGTGTATTCCAACCATGTCTTTGCCAGATGTTATTTTAGAGTCAAACCATACATTAGCTGAGACCATAGTTAGTATCTTCACTGATTTTATACGTGAAGATGACGATTTTGATGTATGTCCTCCTATGAGTAAACAGGCTGTCTGGAGCATTGAAGCTGTTTTGAATGATAGAATCACTGAGAAGTTTTTATTTCTCCTGCTGTGAGTGTATTTAATGATAGCCACCATGTTGGCCTCAGTTCTTCAAGTAGCCACTCGTTTGCTTTGCCTGATGGCAACGATGGTGAAAAAGTAGGGAAGTGCCCTTTGGGGACTGTAATGTGCTTATATGTATTCTATGTACCTATATTGGCAGTAGTGGTGACCATTGGTGGGCCCATAGTATTTTTCATCAGGGGTCTGTGGCCAAATGCCATAACAAAAATTAATTTTGATATGAACAGAGGGATTCCGCAAAATGCTTGAGATCAGCTCAAGCTGCCTCTGTATGCTGTATTGATGTTTGCTCTTTAGGACATAGTTTAAGGAGACCGGATTTTCATCCGCACTACATGGCTTACTTGCATTGTATAAAGCTCATTCTGTAATTTCCAACTTTTTTGATAAATTGTTTTCATTCATATTTATGGATGATATTGCTTGTTGTACTTTTGTGGTACAACTTTATTATTACATGCCAATTGAGATTTATGGAAAATGTATGTGCATGTATCATTGACTTCTGGATCTTGTGTAATTTCATATTAGGCAGATGCTTTTATTCAGGTTTATACCCTGATATTTGTCAAAGAAGGAGATAGTTGTGGCATATTATTTATCTTTCACTATTTTTGTGAGTGGGAAATTATCATTGTCTTTTGCGTTCCAAATTTATTCCCTAAGAACTTGTAATGACGGGATTCCCTAAGAACGTGTCGTGAAGGGATTTTTGGGTTCCTAATTTTAGTGTAGTTGTTAAGTGGAAAATTTATGTCAGCAATTTTGAAGTTTGGTGTATTCCAACTATTTATACTCGCCGAGTTATGGGATATTTGTATATACGCTTTTAGAGTGAGATTTATTTGTCTGACACTTTCACCATGCAGTCTACCCCTTTCACCATGCAGTCTACCCATTTATAGAACCTGTTTTTAGGAAATGCATTGTATCAAATTAATTTTCCTACTCCAATTGTTGCCCTAAAAACGTTTTTAAAAAATTAAAAAAGCTTTAAAAAAAGCTTTAAACAATTTCAAAAATGTTTTCTTAATAAAATCTATACAATTTTTAAAATTTCCGTAACAGATTTACGTATTTTAAAGACAAAATCTGTGAGGGTCCAAGAATACGGGTTGTGTGTGTGCTTTCACGGCACTTTGTCGACTCCCATATATACGTCTTCCGAACGTAAGGACACAATGTAACAACCACGTTGTTAGTACGTTTAGGACACGTTTTCAGTGACCTTATATAAACGTTATAACAACGTTGCTAGAGTGTGCTTGTTTGGTTGTTATAACGTTATCTAAGTAACGTTGTAGCAAAGAATCTTCGTCGACTCCCCTGTACGTCTTTAGAAAGTAATGATGCATCGAAACAACCACTTTGTTGGCATGTATACACAACGTTGCCATGTTGTAAACAATCGTTTTCAAAAGACTGTTGCAACAACGTATTGTTTCAAAGTACCCTGAACGTTGTCACAACGGCAGCCCAATCTTATGTTATTGTTTGCTATATCGGTTAATTATACAATAGTTTCATGAATACTGTTAATTGATATGTCATCATGAACAATGAATTACGTTAAACAATACAAACTTACCAGTGAGCCCCTAATACACGTTGCCGTTACCGGACTTCACTGCACATGGGATTGCATACTATACATCGTACAGCATGTACTACATATACAAACCGATTTCTTGAATTTGGCAGTCATGGGTGTATTTTATTTTTTAAAGTTTTCCATTTTAATATTATTTTTGAAAGTAAAATTACATGTTTAGTTACTGCATTTAATTCATTCATAAATCCACTGAGACAAATACAAGAAGAAATCAGTACACCTAGTTCATAAATTTTGTAATTTTCTTGAAATATTATTTAGGTATTTTACAACTTCTAAGCCCAATCTATTAATTTGCATATGTGATATTTACGTTGTCATGACGTTTTCATATTAATTTTTAATAGACCTGCAGCATTCCGCACGCTACTCAATGCGGCAAGATGGGCGTATGATACCTAAACGGAAACATAGGTCTTTCTTCTTCAAAACTGAAACAAACACATTTAGTAGCACCCGAAAGTACTTCAAACTTTGAAAGTGTCTTTGAAACATTAAGGAACAAAGTTTGGTTTCAGATTAAGTTTTTCGCGGTGGACAGAACGGCCTAAGTGGAGTAGAACAATCCTAGCAGGGGAAAATGTTTCTCTACAAGATTCGAAAGCCGCTGTACAGGGAGAGGGGTTGAAATATCAAGCACTGCTGCTTGACACATTAAGCTAAATTAAATGCAATTAATAATTAGTCTGTTCAGATTAATCATTAAATTCCCATGTGATAGGACGCTCCTCAATGCATATTTTATCTATGACAACCGATTCAAAAAACTAAATAGAACAAACGTTGTTTCTGATGTCAAACATCAGGCCTACTAATAGTTATTAATGTCCTCAAAAACCATCCCAACGAGCTGCTTGAACTATTCAACATGATGGTCTAAACATCACCAGTATACAAACTAAAATACAACGTTTACGATGTCATGGTCAAAACATAAATACTATTATTTGTTCGTTGTATTTAAACTAAAATACATTGTCACAACGTGATGGTTGTGATAAAACTAAGAGGCCTACAACAAGATGGTCACAATATACGTTTGAAAGTTGAGACAACGTGGCTGTCACAACTTGAATACTACATTTGTGTACAATAGTATACCAAAATACAACGTGATGACAGCGTGATCACCAAAACTTTAATATTACGTTTTGACAATACCAAAATACAACGTGTAGACAACGTGCTCGTCACATCAAAACTGCTACGTTTTAATGGTCTCAAAATACAACGTGTAGACAACGTGACTGCCACAACGCAAATACTACGTTTTAATAATACTAAAATACAGCGTCAAGACAACGTGACCGCGACAATTCAAATATGACGTTTTGATAAATCCGAAATACAACGTGCAGCAGCGGCGGCGGAACACTTTTAAAAGTGGGGGCCCTTTTTTTTTGCATATGTATTTTATTTCCATTTGCACAACATAGGTATGTTGGCACACACCGGCTATGTTGGGCTATTTGGGTACAAAATAGACCCACACATGACTCTGACGGTCTTCCAGGAGTAGAGTAGACAAATCCCTATAAGAAACCGTCAAATTTGGCCGTTATCGAGCATTTTCAAATAACTAAGTTCATGTGATTTATCTGAACCAATTCTTTTACGCAGATAAATCACAAGATCTTTGGAGTTAATTTTACTTTCAGCGATCTAAAAAGTGTATTACTGAACCAATTTCAACCAGGGTTGCTTGGAGTATTGAGACCACATGACTATTAAAATAAAATCTTGACTATTGACCTGAAGACAGCGCAGAAAGTTGTTTATGAGAGTTGTTGATTTTTAATGTAAATAAATTATGGTGGTGTTTCAGTGGGTGTGTTGTTCATCCTACCTTTTACAGAAATCAAAACAGGACAAAACAAGGTCACAATATTGCACCAAACTATACACGTTTCACTTTCAGATATAAAAAAAAATGTACAGGGCAGCGACCCACACCACCCGGTACTCAGAGCTACATTCTACCTTGTACTTCAAAGAAGGACATTACAGTGTTGACTTGTTTTTAATTAAGATGGATTTTAAACCATTTATGGGTGTGATGAGCTAGCGCACACATCAGTGATTCAGTGCAAATCATGGAACCTCCAATGTCGAGACCCAGCACAGTGAATTTGAAAAAATAAACACTTTCGCGGTAATATGCGCCATCATGTTCAGGCGTGCTATTAAAACTAATGGACCATCGCACCAGTCCTCAGTAAACTTTGAGAAACCTAATTTGCAAAGTGAATAGTGATTAGGGCCTACGTGGTGGTCATGTTCATGGACGGTGAAACTTGTTTTCAAAGTGAAACACAATTGTCATTATCATCGGCGTTTATACGAATCAGCAAAAATTCCCCTTGAAAAAATAATCGAGAACCACAAACTAGAAAAAGAAAAGGTAACACTATCGATTTAACTATAGGAATCAAGCTTTAATAATAAAACAAGAATAATTCTTTGTTTGGGGGATAAAAAAAGAAACTTGAAGAAAACCTAAATTAACAGTTACTCGATCGCGCAAGATTGCACTCGAGAGGCACTGGCGTAGTCCGCTGGGCTACGTGGGAATAATAAAGAAATGTTATAAAATACTATATATAATGTCACATACAAATCATGTAGTCGTGTACGCGTCAACAGGGGGAGGGTGGGGTCGTTTCGCATCATTTTACCATTGCCGGTAAAATATGAGCTGCTTAACTAAATAAACTATAAATATTTTCGGGGCCTAATAAAGATGACCATCGGGGTTATTATCAGATGTATATGGTGAGCCTTATTAAAATGGGAGACTACATTTAAAAAAACATCTGACACTCACTACATTGCGGCTAAGGCTGTAACTGCGGCTGGTGCATGATAACGGCTTCTAGTGGGAATAACGCACGGAGACACGTTGTGGCGCAGTCGGGATTCCGGAACCAGCCCGCTATAAAGTCAGCCTATTTTTACACCCGATCGCTAGTCTCGTGTGTGCTGGTTAATGGCCCGGCCATGCGGTACACTACTCGCACCAGCGGTGACTCGCACTGCAGGACTGGTGAAATGTGCATCGTGGGCCATTACTATTACATGTATTAACTATAATATTGTCCGGGGATGGCAACTCGCCTACGTTTGGCGTTAATTGCTGTTTTTTGTTATATATGAATAAGATTATTTTGAGAAATGTAAAGGTGTGTATAATATTACAAACGGGGTTGTCAGTGAACCATAATTTGGTTTCAATAGCTCGATAAAAAGTCGGGGGGGGGGGCAAAATGACTACATTTTCAAAAGGGGGGGGGGGGGGCAACGGCCTCCTCGGCCCCCCGGTTCCGCCGCCGGTGACGTGCAGACTACGTGCTCGTCACAACATAATTACTATGTTTTAAGGATACCAAAATATAACTTATCCACAACGTTGTTGCCTTTACTTACCAAAATACAATGTTGCGAAAACTTTATAGGCCTACATATAAAAACAAATCAGTAACGTTGCATAAATAACCAACACGCAACCAATTTACAACATTGATTGAAAATCATGTTAAGATCTGACGTTCTTGCAACGTAGTCAAATCGTTGTCATCCCATTGACCAAATTGCAATTCCCTTATCACAACGTTGTGCAATGTTGTAACAACGTATTGTGTTAGCTGGGAATGCTGATAAGCCGAGGTAAGAATTTTGGAAGACATCACCAGTAATAAGATGTACTGGTCCAGCTGCGACCTTGGCTGGTTGTTTAGAATACGCAATCAGCCGTGGTTGATTAGCTTGCTCTATGATACGGGTCATAAATGCCGGCCAAAGGGATAGCAATTTTGAGTGAGCTGCAAACAAATCCTAATAGTAGTCCTCAGTGTTATTTTTGAATTTGTTTCGTTTTAGTTTGGAGATCAATTGTGGTTGCGCTTAATGTATTTGCAAAACCAATTGTCATTGTCGCATAGATGTGGCCATACAGGGGACTACACAACTATTCCTCCCTGATGGAACTCTGTTTCTTGATTCAACTCGTTATATACGATGTGCTTAATTTGAAGCCATTAGCTCAATGTTCCTTTCTCATGGTTTAACATGCACCCCGCGAAGACAAACCAGATTTGGACACACATGATTTACCTGAAATGTTTGCGCGCTGCGCGATAGGTGTACCATGTGTAACAATGGAACATAGGTCCCCAGAACATAATACAAATTGGGGCAAGTTATTACCACTCATTGCACTTGGGCTGATAACAATTAATACCTTAAGCAAAAATAAATTTTGAGCTACCAGGAATTGGAAAGTTTCCCTTTTCGTTGTTAACCACTTTTCAGCCAATGAAGCTGTTTTGGAAGATCTTATTTTACTGGAGTGCCTTATTAGATTCCCCTTTATATAGAGTTCAGGAGAAATTGTCACAGAGATGATTTAGCTTTCTTTTTAAGTTTTCAAATGTATTCTTCTGCTTATTTTCGGATATCTTGGTGAGAATTCCACAAACATTGTTGTTGCTACTAATTTATACCTTTTTTACTGCAGTTGTCAGATTTGTTTAGTTTGGAAGCACTGATTAAAAGTGTTGTGATCAAACTTTTCACTTTCATTGTAAAATATACTATGTTGTGTTCTATATAATCTGCACACATTAACTTAACTAGCTCCAGTGAATACCTGTTAATTTTGTTCGCATTCCAATCTTCTGGTGTGGCAACAGGTTGCTTAGCATGTGCTCAATAGACTACGACTAGTCTAATTGTAATGAATATTCACCACTACGTAGGCCTAGGCACCAGACTGAAGCTACCCGCGTATTGGGCCAGATTTTCCATCCGCGGATTCGGGGGTTTGCTAGCCAAGTATATTCAGGAAAATTAGAATCCATGCGGTTAAAGGTGGTAACATTTCTGTCTCCTATTTTTTCCAATTTTAACGAATTTTCAATTAATCCTGCTTTATCGGTAATTTTTTTTCAAAATTCAGAGAAAACATATCACTGAGCGTACTTGAGGGAAGATTTAGATTGTGAATAGCAGCCTAATTAGTGAGTAATTAGCCGCCACAATTAAGACCTCATCAATCAGACCATTATACACAACTGTTGGAAAACTTGCAGTCGCCCAAATATAAATGTACCCTTCATGTTGTAATGTTTTTAAATTTTATTATATATTCTGATAGACCACACCACTGGGCAGACTCAATTTTGGAGGTGATTAAATCCGATTACTAATTAATACCTAATTAGCCGCTAGAATACACAACATTTTCTATAACACGTTAGCGGTATGTTACTTGTACAAAATACTTACTATTATGAATGTACTCGCCGTAAAGTAAATGTACCCTTCATGTTGCGTAAAATATAGAATTTTGTTCCATAATCTGATAGACCACATCACTGGGCACACTTAATTTTGGAGGTGATTAAATCGGATCAATAATTAATACCTAATTAGCCTCTTCAATACACGTCATTTTCTATAACACGTTAGCGGTATGGTACTTGTACACAATACTTACTATTATGAATGTACTCGCCGTAAAGTAAATGTACCCTTCATGTTGCGTAAAATATAAAACAAAATTCCATAATCTGATAGACCACATCACTGGGCACACTCAATTTTGGAGGTGATTAAATCCGATCACTAATTAAAACCTAATGAGCCGCTTGAATACACGCCATTTTCTATCACACGTTAGGGTATGGTACAAAGACTCTTTAATGAATGTACTCGCCATAAAGTAAATGTACCCTTCATGTTGCATAAAATATGAAATTTTATTCAATAATCTGATAGACCACACCACTGGGCACACTTAGTTTTGGAGGTGGTAAAATCGGATCACTAATTAATACCTAATTAGCCGCTAGAATACACGTCATTTTCTATAACACGTTAGCGGTATGGTACTTGTACACAATACTTACTATTATGAATGTACTCGCCGTAAAGTAAATGTACCCTTCATCTTGCATAAAACATGAACATTTTATTCCGTAATCAAATAGACCACACATCACTGGGCACACCTAATTTTGAAGGTGATTAAATCCGATCACTAATTAATACCTAATTAGCCGCTAGAATACACACCATTTTCTATAACACGTTAGCGGTATGTTACTTGTACAAAATACTTACTATTATGAATGTACTCGCCGTAAAGTAAATGTACCCTTCATGTTGCGTAAAATATCAAATTTTATTCCATAATCTGATAGATCACACCACTGGGCATACTTCAGTTTGGAGGTGATAAAATCCAATGACTAATTAATACCTAATTAGCCGCTAAAATACACACCATTTTCTATCACACGTTAGGGTATGGTACAAAGACTCTTTAATGAATGTACTCGCCGTAAAGTAAATGTACCCTTCATCTTGCATAAAATATAAAATTGTATTCCATAATCAAATAGAACACACCACTGGGCACACTTAATTTTGGAGGTGATTAAATCGGATTACTAATTAATACCTAATTAGCCGCTAGAATACACGCCATTTTCTATCACACGTTAGGGTATGGTACAAAGACTGTATAATAAATGTACTCGCCGTAAACTACTGGGCACACTTAATTTTGGAGGTGGTTAAATCGGATAATTATAACAATAAGTAAATTCAAAAGGAAAAGTAAGGAAATGTACTCTTCCTATTCTGTAAAATACGAAACGTTTCGGAATGTTAACATTAATTTAAAAATCATACAAATTATGCGTCTCTTTTCTTTGCTGCAGTTTGCAGTACATTTGCTTTGTTACCTACACTGTTTACACAAAGTGGACAGAGCATGCGATTGAGACCAATTTAACATATTAGTATACAGGCCTGATGCATTTGTAATTTAGAAGACACACTCATATCCCTTCTTTCAGTATTTATTGTTAAAATCAAATCTAGAGGTAGTTCGTTGTTGAACAAACGCATGCAATTTTCTGGGCCGCACTCTGACTCACCACCCACAAGGTCGCAATTTTGTAGTCGTTTCTACTGCTGTTGTGCGCAAAGGGGGTCTCTATCAGTCGTTCTTGTTTCAAATTTCGTCCAGATATCGACCGTACCGATTCAATTCAATCAATTCAGGTTTGGACACAAATAAAGTAAGTAATAAACTACAATCAAAGAAGTTACGAGGAAGATTTTTGAATTCATGGGGCTGGTATATAATGAGACTCTTGAGACACTCCCTTTTACTACCCACGCCCATTGTACCCAAAAGTATCGGAAACACAAAACATGTCAACGTCATTTAACTAATAATGTACTGTCGGCAATTGCGCAAAAGAAAAATTGTATTTTGATGACATCATGATAATGCCTCAAACAAATAAAATACTGACACGATCTACAATATGTATCAAAGTCATTAACAGAAACCCCACGCTCATGACATGTTTGGTTTAATTATAACAGTTTTTATAGAACAAAAGTGGATGTCACATGACAGCAGAAACGTGACGTCATTACATTTTTGAACATCTTCAGAATGCTGCATAATTATGTATTGGTTCTATTACTTATTTGAGTTTGCATGTACATGTATAGCTAAACAACTCTTCACAAAAAAAGAGATAGAAAAAGATCTCTGAATGTTTGTTCACCCATCCAAGAACTTTCTGAAAATGTTAAAATCCATTGTGGTTCAGTGGTTATAATGTTAAACTATGATCAATGGTAATTCAATTCATTTGTCTTCAGCTTCAAACCGGAAGTTGCAGCGAAAGTTTGTTGAAAAACATGATTTCAGCTCAGAAAAACATAGTTGAACATGGTTGCAGTGCATGGGAAACCTTTTTGTTTACAGCCTTACAACGTTGTCAATAATGACAGCACCTAACGCTGCTGACAAGCGTAAAATTTATTTTTTAAATGATATGAAAATTTACAATTTTGTGAACCAAATTGTATCTTAAAAAACATAATATCAATTCAAACACATTTGAAATTTGAGGGGGACAAACACGGTTTAAAATGGATGTTATTGTGACAAGAAGTTTGCCCACTGTTTGTTTTCTGACGATGAAAACTTTTCATGAAATTGTTCCTGAGCACATAGAGTTTGTGTCTGACAGCTGGTGTCTGATTGCCTTTGTAGCTATTATTAATAATATTGTGTTTAAAAAAGTGTCTTAGTTTTTAAAAAACTTACTCTCAGCAATTCAAAAGTATAAGCACAGCTAAAGTAAATAATTACCATGTATGGTGTGGGCACTATGTGTAAGCTGAAAACAATCGTTTTAGTTGTGGGTAAACGATTCGAGATCTTTTCCACAGCTGGATTGTGATGTATGATCTAAGGTTTTCCACATCATCACTCTGTAAAATTCTTTTTGAGGAGCAAAGTTGTTCAGCGAACAGACAGCAAAACACACCGCAGCTTCCGGAATCATTTTGTTGTATACATGCATGATGATTGTTTGACTGCAAACTTGTGTTGGCTCTCAAAAACATTTAGGCATGTGGTTCCAGTAACGATTCATTCTTCCATTCTGAAAAAAAATCAAAGAATGCTCGTCCATGGATCGCCATCTTCTGCCGAGTATCCCGACTGTTAGAGAGTAAATCAAAGCAAGTTTGCTCTTTGTTACTGTTGTCAATAACATACAAAGTAAAGTGCATGTTTTCCAAAAGGGGGAAAAACATGACTTAGCAAAACTTGCCAGTCTGGAAGCATGTTTTTGACACTGACTTAAATGTTTCGGGTGATTGTTGTCCATTGAGAATCTTTTTGGTATCATGACATTGTACAACTCCAAATTTTATTGTTTGAGCTTCCTCGTTACCTATTTCACACAACTGGGCGATATAGAAATCGACCAATGACTCACTCAACCATCCACAGCAGTAGTTTCCGTGTATCTTTTTCAAACGTTTTAACACTGCTGGTTTCGGATTACAGCAAATCATGGCCAGTTGGTGGAATGAAAGGGAATCTTTAGTTCTTTCATCACGCAGAGCAACGCTGTGAAGGTTTTTCTCATCCAAAGTGGCCCAAAGCAGGCGGACAAGTTCCTTTTCTTCTTCACTTACTTTGAAATAAATATCTGTGCTGTCGGGTGTAGTGTCGTGCTGACTAGTATTTGCTGTACCTGACTCAATTTTTTCATAAACAAATAAAGACCCCTTTTCTGAAACAAGTGACATACCGCTAATCACCTCCAAAATAAGTGTGCCCAGTGGTGTGGTCTATCAGATTATTGAATAAAATTTTATATTTAACGCAACATGAAGGGTACATTTACTTTACGGCGAGTACATTCATAATAGTAAAGTATTGTGTACAAGTAACATACCGCTAACGTGTTATAGAAAATGGCGTGTATTCTAGCGGCTAATTAGGTATTAATTAGTGATCGGATTTAATCACCTCCAAAATGAAGTGTGCCCAGTGGTGTGGTTTATCAGATTATGGATTAAAATTTCATATTTTCTGCAACATGAAGGGTACATTTACTTTACGGCGAGTACATTCAATAGAGTCTTTGTACCATACCCTAACGTGTGTTAGAAAATGGTGTGTATTCTAGCGGCTAATTAGGTATTAATTAGTATTCCGATTTAATCACCTCCAAAATTAAGTGTGCCCAGTGGTGTGGTCTATTTGTTTATGGAATAAAATTTCATATTTTATGCAACATGAAGGGTACATTTACTTTACGGCGAGTACATTCATAATAGTGAGTTGTGTACAAGTATACCATACCCTAACGTGTGACAGAAAATGGCGTGTATTCTAGCGGCTAATTAGGTATTAATTAGTGATCGGATTTAATCACCTCCAAAATTAAGTGTGCCCAGTGGTGTGGTCTATCAGATTATTGATTAAAATTTTATATTTTACGCAACATGAAGGGTACATTTACTTTACGGTGAGTACTATCATAATGTAAGTATTGTGTACAAGTACCATACCGCTGTGTTATAGAAAATGACGTGTATTGAAGAGGCTAATTAGGTATTAATTAGTAATCAGATTTAATCACCTCCAAAATTAAGTGTGCCCAGTGGTGTGGTCTATCAGATTGTTGAATAAAATTTCATATTTTATGCAACATGAAGGGTACATTTACTTTACGGCGAGTACATTTATTATAGAGTCTTTGTACCATACCCTAACGTGTGATAGAAAATGGCGTGTATTCTAGCGGCTAATTAGGTATTAATTAGTGATCGGATTTAATCACCTCCAAAATGAAGTGTGACCAGTGGTGTGGTCTACCAGATCATGGAATAAAATGTTATATTTTACGCAACAAAAAATTACTGATAAAGCAGGATTAATAAACAAAATCGTTAAAATTGGAAAAAATAGGAGACAGAAATTTCACCACCTTTTACCGCATGGATTCTAATTTTCCTGAATACGCGGCTAGCAAACCCCCGAATCCGCGGATGGAAAATCTGGCCCAATACGCGGGTAGCTTCAGTCTGGTGCCTAGAGTAGGCCTACTTAAGGAGACTTGTCTACTGGAAACCACATGTGGTGCAGAGTTTCCCTCCCTAAGGGCTTAATCCCAGTAGGAGCCTACCCTAGATTTGTGCACCAGTTCTTTGGGTTGTTAGATTAGTGTTGAGCTTACACTAGAAGCCCATTGTTCAGTGATCAGATGTGACAACATTTTTTAATTGTCTTGCTACCCACATACATAGCCCACAAATCCGTTTGCACACGATCATTTATGAAACTTCGTCAAACCATAGAGCAAGGACCATGCTCTATGGTCAAACCATGGAGGTCAAACATCGCACAATTATTTGAAGATCGAATACCCATTGCACATATTTAAAAATCGCACATTTAATAAACATCGCACAGAACCCCATTATTTGTTCAAAGTCGCATACAAATACAGAGATTATCGCTACACATATTTGAAAGTCGCACATGACAAGCATGGCATACATAAGTATGACAAGCATGGCAACCAAGTACGTGGATTATCGAATATTGCAACGTTTGACCATCGGTTGCACCATGTATAAATAATTCCTCCATGGTTTACACACAGAACATGAACAAGTGCCTATCTCCTCAACTCCTGGACCCAAGCAGTCATCGACTGAGGTTATGTAACTGGCACTTTGGTTTTGGCAGTGTCAGACCGTTGCTATGACCACTGGCCATTGGTATGTGTGTAGTGAAGGGGGCCGGGGGGGGGGGGGGTTCGTTAGAGCTAAACTGGCCTATCGGCTTAGCTCGAGCCTTGATAGTTTTGCTTGAAATACTATAGTTTTTCGGCAATGGGTTATAACTATTTTTCTTTTCGTAATGCATGGTTTCGTTTCCATTTATGAAATCTTGAGCAGCACAATACTTAGTACCCTTAATAGCAAACGAAACGAAAGGTGCGGATTTACAGTTCATTTATCATCACAGGTATTCGATGCAAGATTGTGCATTAATAAAACAATGATTTCAGTAATTTTATGAAGCTTAACTGCAATATATGAAAAAATTATTTTCCTACAGTGTACAGAGTAATGTTGTACTATTCCTCTATTTTGCAATTTGTAAAACAGATTGGCATGGCTAAAAAAGGTAATGTGTCAGTAAACTAGTCAAAGTATTTCGTTAACAAAAATGTTTTTATTACAAAAAAGCAACCTCGGATGAACAAAAAACTTTCTGTCGTTAATATATACATTTTTATGAGTGGAATGTGAACAAACAATTAACTAAGGTTCAAAAATTGTGTTTTTATTTAAATTACAAATTTAAAAATAGGCCCCCGTTTACATGGCGCTGTTCGTGACGTCAATCGAGGCGCGGGATATTTGAAGAGAAAATGTGTAGTCTGGCCCTGTACATTACATCTGGGTACCTGATCAGTATGATGCGTTTTCGTATTCGGACGTCACCCAATGCAATCCTAGGACAGTGTACAGTCTACGTTTATACGAGGTTTTTCACCAGTCCCGAACTGTCCCATGCGCGTTTCTATGTCTTAAAAAACGGAAGATACGAGCACGGTCATAACGAGAACACGGATTAATACGAGGTATTTTAGCGGCCCCATGATGGCAAATCGTACCGGCGTGCCGCGGCGCAGCATACAGCGGCGCGGCATACAGCTCAAGTCGATCCGAACACCAGAAACATGTTCGCTGCAGCGCTGAAAACGACGTTGGACCGGACCACTTTGCCCTCGTTAGCCTGACTTTCGATGCCCGTAACTGCCTATATTTGGGATCTGCTGGAAAAAAATGCTAGCTGACCCCATCTTTAGTCGTTTTGCTGCATCCAGCAGCAATACACCTGGTCGGCATTGCCGGAAAAATGCACGAAAAATCATTTTTTGGGATAACCAAACGAAACGTACAAGCTCACTACTTGCACGTAAATGCAGGCAAGTTCGAGAGGGGTCGATGGTCGATCGCGGCGAAGTCTGCCTCGATTGACGTCACAAAAAGGGATGGGCGGAGTCACCTCAAAACAATTTTATCTATTTTTTCAACATATAAATCGTGACAAACAATTACTTAAAAAATTGTTTTATTGTTAATATACATATACTCTTATGCAAAAAAAAAAAAGCTATTTCCAGGTGACTTTAAAGAGAAACGCCAACACTTCAGGGGCCAGCTGTGGAGACACCACATTATGCCTTACGCATTACATTACATTTTAAAACAAACAAACAAACTCATTTTGTTATATGATTACGAGCCAGTAAACATTGGTAAACGTGGTATTGCATGACTCTTCATTGTAATATCAAAATGTGTAGAACATAAAAGAAAATATAATTTCAGAGTATTTATTACAGAGAGGATCCTCACCTAGTTTCTTCGCTCCATCAGCAATTAAGGTGGACAGCACATTCCATCTTTCCTCATCTTTCTGCTGAGAAGGTGATAACTTTTTAAGAGGTTGCTGCTGCGTAGCCATTGTTCTGTCAGACAAGTTTGTTTTACTTGTTCAAATAAAAAGAATCTGCAAAGAAAAAGAACAATAATTAAATAACACAATATTCATTTGTCCGTATTCCACATAAAAAAGAATAAGTTTATTCACGCAATATAGACTCTTTAAAGATGTGTGACATTTAACAAATAACTCTCTCATGGATTCTAAAACTAAGTTGATTAATGTAATGTTTTTTAATTGCTATGGTCTCAGAAGTGGCTTGCATTCTATAAGCAGCTTTGACAATAACAATTGTGATGTAATTTTTCTATCGGAGCACTGGTTGCGTGTAAATGAGATTTCCGATATTAATGACTACTTTCAAATGAAAGGGTTTCAATCTTTTTTTAAAACTCGCATGGACCACGAAGTTATAACCTCTGGTCGCCCATATGGCGGCGTTGGTTTTTTATGCAAACTTGAAGCTGGTTTTACTTTTAAAAACATGTGTATTGACAGCATGAGAATTAGTGGCATTCAGATTTTGTGTAAAGGTAAAATCATGATGACTATCTTTAGAGTTTACCTCCCTCATTACAATGGGGATCTTGAGCAAATTCAGCTCTATGCCGAGACTCTTGATCTTCTGCAATCTTTAATTGATGATTGTGATGAGTGCCCTACAATGATTGTCGGTGATTTTAATGCCAGTCTTCCTCGCCAACAAAACCTGGCGATAAACTGGTATAAAAAACGCCCTTTTACTCGGTAGAGAGGACGCATCAGTTTGCACTCCAAAGAAATAAAAAAAACTGCATACCCCTTTAATGATTTCTTCAACGGCACTATCAAGCCATGTAATTGATCCACCACATGTCAGCCACCATTTGATGGCGTTTCCCAGACCAGGGTAATCTAGTCTGGCCTCAGGGAATACAAAACAGATGGTTTTTTTTATAAACAAACCCTTGATTGACAGTAGTAGGCAGTTAGCACTGCCCATGAGGTAATGGGTTCTTTATGGTCCTGGTTTGTTTTTTTACCCTGAGATAATTTGTTTTTTGCATCAAGCCATTACCAGCCAGGCCTAACTGTAGTGACTGGGGTCAATTTGCACCCACTGATAATTAACTTATTGCATGTAATGAGCCAGCAGTCAAAACTGCATGCACAGGTTTTGGTGTCACTGCAGGAGACAAAGGGTCAAAAATTGTTACACAAGGTTGCAAGCCCATGATATTATAATTATAATTATTAGGGGATGTGAAGTCCTACACTTATTTAGAAAACCAATAGAATGTCATGGAATGCAATTAGGAAGTAATTTGCACCCACTGCTAATTAACTTATTGCATGTAATGAGCCAACAGTCAAAACTGCATGCACAGGTTTTGGTGTGACTGCGGAAGACAAAGGGTCAAAGGGTGAACATAGTTTTATTATGTATGATTTTTTGTGCAATAATGATTTTAGTGTCTGTAATTTTGTATATAAACAAGATGTTGATTTTACGTACTTCAAAGGCTCCAGCAAAACATATATTGACCATGTTGTTGTTAATGAATTTTCACTTGCCAAGGTTTAAAGAGTTGTAAAATCATTGATGCGTTCCCTGAAAATACCAGCGATCATCTACCTCTGATCACAAGTTTAGAATTGCAAGCTCTGAAAGCTCCGGTTCAATCAACGATCAGCAACCCAATAATACTGGCATGCATTTTTATCCAAAATGTCACTGGGACGATGAAGATTTTTGTTCGCAATTCACTTGTAATACCAATAATGCTCTTGTTAACTTTGAGTGTTCTATTTTATCTTGCAGTTCAATAGAAGATGCCCAGGGTGTTGTTGACAGTGTCTGCGGTAGGCTGACCTCCACCATTCACGATTCTGCCAAAAATTGCAAAACCAAACCTATACAAAATCATCACACTTAAGCCCTTTTCACACTATAGGTATTTCCCGGGAAATTCCCGGGAACTTTTGGTCGATCTGTTCACACTACAAAAAAACTCCCGGGAATTTCCCGGGAATAAGCTTATTCCCGGGAAATAATTAACCCTGCTCAGGGGTAGGGTTAAGAGAGTTAACCCCGGGGTAAAACGTTTTTCCCGGGAAAAAGCAGCTAGTGAGAACAGAAGCGGGTTTAACTTACCCCACCTTTTGCGTCCACTGTATTGAGACGTCATTAATCTCGAAAGGGCTGACCTGTTTACCACATTTCCTGGGGTTTGATCGCAAGTGTGAAACGACCGTGATATTCCTGGGAAATAGTACTCCCGGGAGTTACCAAATTGGGATAGTGAGAACGGTTCCTGGGGTGGCGGTTGGGTTAAAAACTCCCGGGATTTTCCCGGGATTTTATTTCCCGGGAAATGGCTCTGTAGTGTAAAAAGGGCTTAAGAGAGTTCATTGGTGGAATAACAACTGTTCCAGTGCCAGAAACAAACAACGATTCTGGTATAGGATTTGGGCGCAGTGTGACAGGCCGCGATCTGGACACATTTTTCATTGTTATAAGCTGGCCAAAAAGGATTATAGGCGTATTTGCAGACAGAGTGTCACTAATGTTTCTCGTAGAAAATACAACCATCTCAACAAATTGTTTCATCAAAAAAATCCAAAGAAATTCTGGAAAGCCGTTGGTGACTGTAAAAAACCCAAAAGTGATCCTCATGACTCCGTTTCCATTGATAGTTTATCTACTTTTTTTGAATCAAAATTTGGGATCACTGATTCAAATCCAAACTCACCTAAAATCCAGCAGGCTAAAATCTCTGTCAAAAACCGATCTTACGAATTGCAGAATACTGCCTTTGACTCCAGCCATTTCTCAGCAGATTCTGTTCGAAGATTTATTCTAACTCTAAACAAAAAGTCTGCCCCTGGCCCAGACGGAATCACGGCCGATCATCTAAAACACACTTTAAATACCAAAATACCCGCTCTTTTGGCCAACATTTTAAATTGTTGTACTAGATTTGGCGTTGTTCCCACCAGCTTTCATGAAGGTACTCTTGTACCTATTCTCAAGAAACCGAACGTTGATCCTTCTCAACCGAAGAATTATCGTCCAATTATTGTGTCTAATACTTTTTCCAAGATTTTTGAGATGGGTTTTTTGGAATCATGTGCAAATGTGAAGTTTGACCCTCTGCAATTTGGTTTTGTTAATGGGAGGGGGACAGCCATGGCCGCAGCCACAGTCAACGACGTCATGAATTACTGTGTTAATAAAGGCTGTATTCTGTTGCTCTCTCGATGCAGAGGGGGCATTTAATGCAATCCCCCATGATGTCACTTTCGATAAGTTATGTGACAATATTGGTGACGATTGGTGGAGATGCTTTTTGACATGGTATACTAACTTGACAGTGAAAGTTAAATGGAACAGCAACATTGGCAGAAGGATTAAAATTTGTAAAGGCACCAGACAAGGAGGGTTGTCATCTCCTTTCATTTTTAATCTGTTTTTTAGAGATCTCGTTTCTGGTCTCAGTGCCCTGGAATGTGGTATTGTTATTGCCAAATCCACCTTTAATGTTTTCTGCTATGCTGATGATCTGTTGCTTTCTAGTCTGACTGTCACTGGTCTCCAAAAGCTTATTGATTATGCTAATGACTATATTACATCACATGGTCTGCGTTTCAACCCAAGTAAAACGAGTTGTACTATCTTTGGTAAGAACACTTTATCATCGGACCCCTTTTGGGTTCTGAATGAAAGTAAACTCAACATCACTGACTCCATTACCTATTTAGGTGTTGTTATGTCAAATGATCTGAAACCTAATTTGCATTATGAGGAAAGAATTCGTAAATGTCAAAGGGCTTTTTATTCATTGCAAGGTATTGGCATGTGTAGGAACGGCAGTTCAACCTGTGTTAAAACTCATGTTTGGAACACAGCTCTGACTCCTGTTCTTATATATGGATGTCAGTGTGTTAATTTCAATGCCACATCTTTCCAAAATCTTGAAAAAACACAGGGTAAGCTTGTTAAATCCGCATTGGGTCTTCATAAGTACTGTAAAACTACACCTCTCTTACATGGTTTGAATTTATGTAAGATCAATGATATTTTGTCCAAATTCCAACTTAATCTTGTTTGTCAGATTTTTAACAGCACTTCCAAGGCTAGGTCTTTTTATGCTCATCTTCTAAATTGCGAGGCCAGCGATGATTTTGCTTATTTTAAGAATACTTTAATTGATAGAGTTAAAAACAGTTTTAGCTTGCACAGGGATTTTTCGCTGCTTAATTGCATTATTCGTCCTTCTTTTAGACGGAAATTTAAGTCGTTTAAATTCACAATACGAAAGGAAAAGTCAAATTTAAACCAAAATTAAGAAGCATATATAATTTGGAAAACTAATGCACAACGCAAGAAAAACCAACAGTAAACAATAATCACTAATTTAACAGTTCTTTTAAAGTAAGATACTAAAATATTGAAGTTTATCGGCAACTGTTAGTTTGATTTCACTTTTTGGAAGTTGATGGTATAACTCAGTTGAATCTTAAAGGGACACATCGGCTTCGTTGGGCTATTTGGGCAACAAAATAGACTAAAACACGACTCCAAAGGTCTTCCAGGAATGGAGAAGAACGGTTCCTAAAAGAAGACATCAAAATTTGCGTTTTCGAGCAAAAAAAACGAAGGTCACGTGATTTATCCAAACCAAAAAATGTGGTTCAGATAAATCTTGTGATCTTCGGAGTTAGTTTTACTTCCAGCCATATAAAAGTAAATTACTGAACCAAAACAAATAAAATAATAATAATTATTCCTTTGTATTATTATGGATACAAGTTGTAAATAATGATGAAAAATCGAATGTAAGATTCGTATTCAGAGAGTCCGTGCAACGGAAGCGTGTTTTACGGCGCACCAGCGTGGGAGCTAGCGGAACGTAAACCTTGAGGCATATCCCGTAGGCTACAGCCAGAGCCGTGTCTCGTGGACAAACCCCGGGGGTGTATTTTTTTTTACACCGCAGCGAGGGGTTTTGTACTGTAACACTGTCAATTCCGTCTTGAGATAGGAGACTACGTCTAACCCTAAACCTAAACCTAAACCCTAACCCTAACCATGAACTCTTCCACACAACGTTTCAATGCTTCCCCTTTAGACACTTACGTAATTTGTTAATAAGATTTGTGTTGTCAATACATATGATAGAGCGTAATATCGTGTTGCACTTTCGTATTATACTACACAGAGGAAGAGTCCTGTATAGGGCTACCTTTGAGCTGGATGGATATGTAGACTGGATCATCATGCCTCGCCATAGTAATAACATTTACATAAACAGAGCACCAGTCTATACTTGCAACATAGAGCAGCAATATCCCGTAAATTTGACACTTGCAACAGCTGATGAAGCGTAAACGCTGACCTTTGACCGCTTTTGTTTTTTTCAATCATTTCTCGTTAATTACGTGACATTTATGTAAAAAAAACAAGAACATCTAAAAAAATGATTGTCTAAAAAGCATCACTAAATAACGTGTAAACAGTAAACCGGTGTGGCCCTTAAACTTAAAGGTAGGGTCATACTTTGGTAATGCCCCCGACAATACAATTATGTTGAACAATTTGAATCTCCAAAAACTCACCCCAGGGCGAGTTTGGAGATTCAAATTTCTGTGGTGCCCGTTTGTGAATGCTGCAGACAGAGATGCAGTTGGTTACCCGCTGTCACCTCGTTAAATGTGGATGGATTCGAAATTCATTCATGATGAAAATACAGTGACAGTTGTTTGATATTTTCTCATTAAAGGCATCGTACACGTTTGGTAATTGTCAAAGACCAGTGTTCTCATTTGGTGTATCCCAACATGCATAAAATAACAAGCCTGTGAAAATTTGGGCTCAATTGATCATCGAAGTTGCAAGAAAATGATGAAAGAAAAAACACCCATGTTGTACAAATTTGTGTGCTTTCAGATAGGAATAAAAACTTTTTGAAAGAAGTTTTTATTATTTTAGTGAGAAATTTCCTCTTTCTCAAAAACTACGTTACTTCAGAGGGAGTCGTTTCCTACAATGTTTTATACTATCAACAGCTCTCTGTTGCTTGTTACCAAGTCAGTTTTTATGCTAATATATATTTTGAGTAATTACCAAACGTGTACGATGCCTTTAAGTAGACACAGTATTCTGCTGAAGGTGACTTTTATTGTATCCTTATTGATAAATGTTGTCTATGAATCAACATTACGTTGACAAAAAACAAAGTATGACCCTACCTTGAAAGATTGCTTAAATGTACATTGTTGAAGGCCTAACAAAGAAATACAATTACTAAAGGAACACGCTGCCTTCGGATTGGGCGCTTTGGGCTACAAAAGCGTTGGTCATGAAATTCATGATTGGAAAGATATCTTTTAAAAGTCGAATAATGATTCACACAACCTATCCCTCGAAATTGTGTGGTTTTCCTTTTACTTCGTGAACTAACACGTTTTGACTCTACAAAATTACGGACTTTTTATACAAAGCGCCCAATCCGAAGGCAACATGACGCACCCCCCCCCCCTCATCAAAATTGTAAAAAAAACAAAAAACCTGTTTTATAATGACACAAGTTGGTTGAGTTAGAAAGCTTTCTAATGAAAATAAACACAATGTTGAAATCGACACCCAGAAAAGATATTGGGCGACATTATGGCTTAAAACAAGGCTAACCACTCCAATCCATCAAAATCCAACAACATGTTATGTTTGATTTTGTTGGACTAGTCAGTTAACTGATTAATGCTTTACGTGGGATCAGGCCTATCAATAAATCAGATTGCAACAGTCTGTGTTTTTTAGTTACCATACATGGTGTTGGACTATGTTCAAGTGTGAAAAGATCCTAATAAATTGCTCAATTGAGTAAAGGGTTTTAAACGTACCACCTTGAGGTTCCTTTGGCGTTACTGCTTAAGCGTGGCTCTGTGAAGCTTCTTGTCTCTCCTGATCAAGTGTGGTTGTGTGGTCGTTCTGTCCCGAGTGTATGTCTGTGGTGAGCCATGGAGCCAAGCCCACAAAGCTACATCTGCTATCATAGTTGATCTGCTTTACTGATTCACAGACAATTGTGTTCGTTATTTAAACTACATTTCTTGTTTCCTTGTTGCACTACCTTTTCCTCCATGGTTAAACGAAAACACAGCTGCTCAGTTAAAGGGTAAAATAAGCTGATCGTCAAATGACATAAGTACAGGATTCAAACACAATTGTGTGTGCAATTTAAACTTCCTGTTTCCTTGTTGCACTCACTTTTCCTCCATGATCGAACGGAAGCACATTGCTGCCAAGTTGAAGGGTAAAATAACAACTGATATTCATATTACTGGGACCCTAGCGATAAAATCGGTCAATCAGATAAGCACACAAAACCCTGGGCTGTCAGGGTTTTCAGTGAAAAACACAGTTTGCAGTGACTATTACCCATGGTCCACTCAGTGCAGGGAAACTAACCACTAAGTCCCACCCACACAGTGCCATTATGCCAAGGAGTGCATTCACCACTGCCATGCTGCTGGAGGCGGGCCGGGTGTACAGCCTATACAGGGATCTTTATGTGGGTCACTCGCCACACACAGCACCCAGGTTTTCTTTTTAGGAATGTTTTTTTTAATTTTAAATAGCTCCATGCATAGTTTTAGCATATGGAGGTAAAAATAGACTTCCATGCTCTCAGGGGCGTAAATCCGTCTTGAAATGTGGGGGGACATCAGGATCATTTACGGCGTGGGGTCCAGGGGCCCGCTCAAGGGCCCCTGGTGGGGTCCAGGGGCGAAGTTAAGCTGTTGGGTTTTAGCATGTTTGAACCACCTAGAAAAGCTCTCCTTGCTATAATTATCAAACTTGGACTTGGTTCAGAGAGAAATAGAACAAGCGACACAAAAGACCAATTCCACTGTGACTCGTGCTACAATTCAAGGTGTCTTTTTACATACTTTATGCTCCCGATATTAAACTTTTAAATTGACTGGAAAATTTTCTGTAACATCGATGATGTGGTCCAGGGGTGAAGCCCCGGTGGGGGTCCAGGGGGCGAAGCCCCCGGAAGCTCTGAGCTTTTGGCCTTTTGAGGGGTGGAAAATGAAGCCTCTGTGTGCCTAAAACAGAGAAATAGACACACCTTTTAAGCACTTCTGATCCTTTTCACTCTTCTAAATTTACTGGGAAATTTTCCTGTAATATTGATGGTGGGGTTTAGGAGTGAAGCCCCGATGGGGGTCCAGGGGGCGAAGCCCCCGGCGGAAGCTCTGAGCTTTTGGCCATTTGAGGGGTGAAAATGAAGCCTCTGTTTGCCTAAAACAGAGAAATAGACACACTTTTTAAGCACTTTTGATCCATATCAATCTTCTAATTTTACTCAAAGAAAATTGTAATACCACAAATTTCACGTTTGAATCGGGTCGCTGCATTATCTGGTTTCATGCATATTCATTAAAAACATAGTGGGTAAGATCGTTTCTCAAATTCAAGCTTGCTGTCGTATTATCCCAGACAAATTGGCATTAGGTTTCAAATGCTATGTTATTGTTGCAAATCTAAACAATTACAAGTGACATATCATGAAAGATTAATTTTGGCAGAAAGAACAAATGAGTATGGCATAGGATGAAAAAGAAATCCATCCTGCTTCTGGGGGAACTACACCACACACACTTGTGGCTAATTTTTAAACCGGCAGTACTGACGCCCATGCCCCCCCCCCCCCTGTATCTGCCTTCTGCTCTCATGGATTGTAAAATTAAAACGTTTGCTTCGGTTCAGGAAACTTGTAAAGTCCATGGTTGTTTATGATAGGTTCTTTCACTCTTGTCATCTTTTGATTTTCAGATTGAAAGTTTTATCATCCTTTTTTTAAGGTCACTTCCAGTAACATACAGTCATGTACATTTCCAGCTTTTTGCGTAACAATACAGTAAACGATGAAAAGAAAAATAAAGGATGTTGATTAAAATTTGATGAAAATTTCTTGTATGCCATATTTCAAAGATATAAAATGTATCAAATTTTAAGGACAACTGCTTTAGCTTAAAACAATGGGCCGATTTACAAAATATCTAAGTTATACAGGATGTTTCCACTTTAAAATACACTATCAGAACAATAACAAATGTTTTACTAACAAACTGTTAAGCAAACTCAGAAAAAAAGTTAATGAGTTGTGATCCTGGCATGTGTTTGGAATAATATTGCTATTATTGTTGTTAATTATTCGACCTCAACAATACAAGAACAACAAATACAATACAAGGCAATAAAAGGAATAAAAACCAAAAACCCCAAAAACATAGCACAAAAAAATAATAAATAAATAAACAATCAAACAAACAAACAAACAAACACCCCAACAACAAACAAGCGTCTTGCTGAAAATATAAATCCAGTCCTGTTTTAAAAGACACGATGTAGGCCCAGTAATCATCCTAGCAGATGGCTGAATATAAAAATTGATCATGGAGTAGAGGATTTTGCGACATTTTCAAAACTGTCCACCAAATTTGTTTACAAAGCCCTTATAGCCAGAGATTTTGTCCTGCCAGAGGCCTAAGAAAAATGGGTTCAGATTTGAAATCGTTTAACTGGACTGAAGTTTGGGGTGAAATTCATAAAAAAATTCCTTTTAGATGCTAAGGATAAAGATATGATTGTTTGGTTTTATCACAGGATCTTCCCAACTTGGGACAAACTTTTTCGTATGAAAATCACAGAAAAAGTGACTGAAGTTTGGGGTAAAATTCAAAAAAACTTCCTTTTAGATGCTAAGGATAAAGATATTATTTTTGACTTTATCACAGGATCTTCCCAACTTGGGACAAACTTTTTCGTGTGAAAATCACAGAAAAAGTCGTGTGTCCACTCTGTGAATCTGACGCAGAAACTATTGAGCATTTTTTTGTTTAAATAATGCAAGACTACGGTTCAACCCTGGTTGTTGACCACTTATTGATTGTCGCTTTTTTTGTCTTAGGCCTATACGGATTGCACACGAATTCTCAACACCAATGTCCTGTGTCTCTATGATTATTGTTGCCATAATGACTTATGTTTGGAGATGTCGATGCGATCTTGTTTTCAATGAAGAGAAAAAGTGCACCCAAATCAACGTTGTATAGAAAGAAAGAAAGAAAGAAAGAAAGGAAGGAAGGAAGGAAGGAAGGAAGGAAGGAAGGAAGGAAGGAAGGAAGGAAGGAAGGAAGGAAGGAAGGAAGGAAGGAAGGAAGGAAGGAAGGAAGGAAGGAAGGAAGGAAGGAAGGAAGGAAGGAAGGAAGGAAGGAAGGAAGGAAGGAAGGAAGGAAGGAAGGAAGGAAGGAAGGAAGGAAGGAAGGAAGGAAGGAAGGAAGGAAGGAAGGAAGGAAGGAAGGAAGGAAGGAAGGAAGGAAGGAAGGAAGGAAGGAAGGAAGGAAGGAAGGAAGGAAGGAAGGAAGGAAGGAAGGAAGGAAGGAAGGAAGGAAGGAAGGAAGGAAGGAAGGAAGGAAGGAAGGAAGGAAGGAAGGAAGGAAGGAAGGAAGGAAGGAAGGAAGGAAGGAAGGAAGGAAGGAAGGAAGGAAGGAAGGAAGGAAGGAAGGAAGGAAGGAAGGAAGGAAGGAAGGAAGGAAGGAAGGAAGGAAGGAAGGAAGGAAGGAAGGAAGGAAGGAAGGAAGGAAGGAAGGAAGGAAGGAAGGAAGGAAGGAAGGAAGGAAGGAAGGAAGGAAGGAAGGAAGGAAGGAAGGAAGGAAGGAAGGAAGGAAGGAAGGAAGGAAGGAAGGAAGGAAGGAAGGAAGGAAGGAAGGAAGGAAGGAAGGAAGGAAGGAAGGAAGGAAGGAAGGAAGGAAGAATGGTCCAAGGCTAAAATTAGAGTTCGGAACACCATTAAAGAGGAAGGTGAAAAAGCCTCTAAATTCTTTCTGAATCTTGAAAAACAGCAAGTCCAGAATAGTAAAATTGATAGGTTAGTTAATGCCGAAGGGAAATTTATCGATCAACCTCACTCTATGCTCGATCATGCTAATGATTTTTACTCTGACCTGTATAAAGAGGAAGACATCTCTGATGATCATTTAAATGATATTATCTCTAAAATAAGTAGAAAACAAATTCCTGACGATATTCATTGTAATCTTGACAAAGCTATTACGGCTGATGAAGTCAAGTTGGCGCTATTTCAAATGAAGAAAAATAAGTCTCCTGGCTTAGACGGGCTTACGGTTGAGTTTTATCAGACGTTTTGGAAAACAATCGCTTCTGATGTCTTAAAAGTATATAATTGTTGTTTCAAGAATGGTATTTTATGTAGATCAATGAACTCTGCGTTAATTAGACTTATTTATAAAAACAGAGGTGAAAGAACTGATTTAAAAATTGGCGTCCTATCAGCCTGCTCACTGTCGATTATAAGATCTTATCCAAGGTCATCACTAATAGAATGAAGCTGGTTATGCCCTTCTTGTAGGTGAAGAACAAACCTGTGGAGTTGTAGGTAGAAATATCCATGATAATCTTATGGTTCTGCGTGATACTATTGACTATGTAGAATTAGATAACTCAGAGGCTGCCCTCATAAGTATAGATCAAGAGAAGGCTTTTGACAGAATTAGCTGGAAATATTTGTTCACTGTTATGACTAAAATGGGAATTCCTTCGAATTTAATTAAATGGATTAAATTATTGTACAGCAATCCCAATTGTAACATTATTGTAAATAATTTTATTGGTTCACCGGTTAAGGTTTCTCGAGGGATTAGGCAAGGATGTCCTCTATCCCCCCTCCTTTATTCCATTTGTGCTGAAGGTTTAGCGAGTTTGGCTAGAACTGATTGTGATTTAAAAGGCATTGTTACGCCGGGAGGTGAAAGTAGCCTTAGATTAATTCAACACGCTGATGACGTCACTTTCTTTGTTGGTGACAACAAGGAATTTGTTACTATTGATAACATTCTTAATACCTATTGTAAGGGAAGCGGGTCTAAATTCAATGTAGACAAGTCCAAAGGCATATGGCTTGGGAAGTGGACTGGTAGAGTCGACAAACCGTGTAACTTCCAGTGGTGCGATAAGCTTAAAATACTTGGGATTATATTTGGGAACGATGTCGTACCAAATGACAACTGGGGTCCGAGAATAACAAAAATCCGTAGTACTTTAGATAAATGGTCTAAACGTAATCTCACCTATCATGGCAAGTCTGTTATTGTAAATATTTTGATTGGGCCGTGTATAAATTACCTTGGCAGTGTGTTAACCTGTCCCGAGGAAACCGTGAAAAAGATGAATGGTATGATTTGGAATTTCTTCTGGGATGGTAAAATCGAAAAAATTAAGAGGACTACCATCATTGGTCCAAAAGACTCGGGTGGAATGGGTCTTGTTGACATTAACTGCAAATTAATGAGCCTCAAATTAAACTGGCTAGCTCGCTACCCCTCATCTCAAGGAAAATGGAAATATTTTTTTGACTATTGGATTAATAAAGCTAGCGCCAATGATCACTTGGGATGGTATATATTTGCCAATCAGAAAAAAACTCTGAAAACCACGTCTTTTTATATTGATGTGATCAATGCCTTTGATAAAGTAGGAGGTATTATGGATTGTAAACATTCCAGTGTTTTAGAAACAAGAGAAATGCCTTTGTGGAATAATGTTAGCGTCACCAAGGACAACGTCACTTTTGGTAGTACCTTGCTTAAATCGTTTGGTATTAGCAGGATAAAACATATTGTGAAACAGGGTAAACTGATCTCTTTTAAAGAAATTGCTCAAATGTGTGCATTACGTAATATTAATGCCGGTAGAATGTTAGGTCGCCTTAAGCAGCATGTGGATTATAACCTAATTGAAGAAAAAGAGAAGGTCCAGCTACCCTTTGTGTAATTGGTTAGTCATTAAAGATTATAACGGAGAGGAATCTGCTCCGATGTATTTAACTAAAGCCAAGACCAACTACGTCAGTCTGATTAGGAAAAAACTGTCGTTCCTAGAGTTCAACCAATTTGGCAAAACATATTCAGTATTAGTCAAGATCTCGATTGGTCTGCGATTTGGATCAGCGATTTTAAGAACTATTTAATGGATCCTGACGATAAGCAGTTTATGTACAAACTTAGACACAGAATTTTACCTACTAAAGATGTTTTGCGTAAAATTGGTATTGTTAGAGAAGTATCTTGCCCGCTGTGTAACGTAGAAAGAGAAACTCATGAGCATATTTTCATTTACTGTACTCACACTTTGGATGCTTGGATTTTCGTTGAAAGATTGCTTAGCAAATATACTGGTAACAAACACTTTTATTTAAACGACTCTAACAGAATACTTGGATATGCTCTTAAACCGGTTCAGGCCATCGTTGTTGCAAAATTGCTTAGGCTGATCTGGAATATACGATGCAAAAAGTCTTTAATAGTTATTCCAGACCAGCTGAACTAGACATCATCGCTCAGTTTAAGTTTTCTTTGAAATTTTTCTGCGAATGGAAAAAAACAGACTAAAACCAGAATCTTTTGAAAATTGCTACACTAGAAATGATGCGTTATGTTTCACCACTGATGATGAAGTTAACTTTAATTACTAGTACCCTGTACCAAGGGCCTTGTTATTTCACTTGTCCCGTATGTATCCTGTGTTCCTAATTTTCGTTTTTCATGTCAGCAAAATGTTTTTTTCATGTCAGCAAAATGTTTTCCCGAACCACGTGATTATGTCACGCTAAATTGTAGATATTTGTATATACATTAAAGGTATTCATTGAACCATTTAATTTTTGTTTATTATTATTGTTATTATTATTATTATTATTATAATTATTGTTGTTATTTTCTGAGCTACTTCATGTTACTTACTGTACCTGTATTATATTAGAAGTATTTACTGGAGTGTCTTTTAACAGTGTGCTTATTTGATGTATTGTATACTTTTGCTGATGAATGTTGAATAAACGGAGTAATAAACTCCACATCAAGAAAAAAAAAAAATAAAATAAAATAAATAAATAAATAAATAAATAAATAAATAAATAAATAAATAAATAAATAAATAAATATGGTGGCAGTCTAATGTGTAACTTTTCAAGTCTTTTAGAGACACGTGACGTTCCTATTTTCAACAATTGCATTGCCACATGGGACAACACTATTTTAAAAAGTCCTGTTCTTAAATCTGCTGGTATGACCAAAGTTAAAAATGTGACCAGACAAGGTAGCCTGATTTCCTTTAAAATAGTTGCAAACAAATGTTCAATTCAAAGAATCAATGCAGGTAGAATCATGGGCAGGTTGAAAGATCATTTAGATTTCACATTAGTAAGAGAACGGAGACATGGCCCTGCTAATAATATCTGTAACTGGCTTGTTTTTCCCGACCATGATGCCAACAGTGATATCAAAATAAAGAACACAAATTCCAAATCCAACTATTCTAGATTAATTTCCAAGAAATTCATTCCGCCAAAATGTCAGAATGTTTGGCAAGAAGTCCTCTGCTACGCTCAAGATTTAAACTGGTCCATGATATGGGAAAACGGTTTCAAAAACAACCTGCTTGATCCTGAAGATAAACAGTTTTGGTATAGATTAAAACATATGATTCTCCCCACTAGAGATTTTTTGTACAAAATAGGTAAAGTTTTTGATGTTAAATGTCCATTATGTGAAACTGAACCAGAATCCCATCAGCATTTGTTCATTTATTGTATCAGCACTTTAAACGCTTGGATTTTTGTCGAGTACCTTATTAGGAAATATACAGGCAACAAATACTTCTGTCTTAGCGATCAAAATAGAATTCTGGGTTATGATTTACAACCAGTTCAAGGTGTTATTGTCGTTAAAATGCTCCGCCAAATCTGGAACATCCGTTGTAAAAGAGTATTTAATAATTATAAGAACCCATCCGATATTGATATAATTTTTCAGTTCAAAATTAAGCTTAAACGGTTCTTGACCCTAGAGAAGGGCAGAATGAACCTTGAAAAGTTCAAAACTGTTTACACTCGTAACAACACCCTGTGCTCCATAAATAAAAAAACCCAATTAGAATTCAATTATTAATTTTTGTTTTGGTTTGTCCTTCTTTCCTTTTAGCATATCTGTTTTCGTGCAAAACTCTTTTGTTGAGTGTGCTGTATATTTTTATTTGTATGTTAATTTAATTTGTACAAACTGTATATAGCCATAATTGTCGTTCATTTCCTTTATGGATTTGTTCTTTGTTTGTTTCTTGTAATTTTGCTATTTATTGTTTCCTTGTAGATTGTCAGTATTGATTTATTGATTGGAGTGTGAAATAAAAGGAGTAATATAACTCCACTAAATATAAAAAAAAAAAAAATAAAAAAAAATAAAAATAAATAAATAAATAAATAAATAAATAAATAAATAAATAAATAAATAAATAAATAAATAAAAATGTAAATAGATTATACATACATATATAATAATAATAATAATAATAATAAAATAAAATAAATAAACAAATAAATAAATGAATACAGAATAAACTTTTGAGATTAAAAAAATATCTCCACGACAGATTATCTTAAAAGACTAGTAAATGGCATAAAAACCTGGAAAGGGGCTTGTAAGAAAAATGTCAACGAAAACCAGTTTTTTATTGGCAAGAAGTGCCCCCTAGCACCCCTTCAATTGGGCCCCCTATTGTTTTACCTTAATTTCTTCGCTGTCATGTAGATCTTAGAAAAGCAACCCCCCCCATAAAGAATCGGGCTTAAGTAAAACAGCATGAAGGTGTAGAGAATAGCATTTGAAGAACCCCAAACATCATCACTGTTAATTAGCTGTTTCGCTAGCGGAGCGAAACAGCTCTTGTTTTCGTTAAAGTTTTTAGCTGTTTCGCTAGCGGAGCGAAACAGCTCTTGTTTTCGTTAAAGTTTTTTTTATTATTTTTTTAATATTTATTTTCCTGTTTCAGTAAAAAAAGCCATTGAGATAACGCACAATCGTTCCAAGCAGCCTTTTGCATAGTTCCTAAAGAGCAATTGCAATGA
Source organism: Plazaster borealis (assembly GCA_021014325.1). Taxonomy (NCBI): domain Eukaryota; kingdom Metazoa; phylum Echinodermata; class Asteroidea; order Forcipulatida; family Labidiasteridae; genus Plazaster; species Plazaster borealis. The sequence goes on along the minus strand of CM037474.1, from coordinate 32,177,406 downwards.
AACTTTTAGGGATGAGAGGTATTGGTGCAAGGAAGGTCCTAAAAGAAATTCGTCATGATGACGTCATCACCTGTCACGTGACGTCATCTTAAAGGTTTCTATTTTAAATATTTGAAAATCCGTATCAAATCAGCCACAAGAGACCGTAGCTTTCTGTTTGCGGGATTGGGTAGGGATAAACAAGGTCTTCATTTTATTCAGTGTGCGTGACCTCACATGACCTCTACTTCCGGTCGAAACCGGAAGTGCCGCGTAATTCAAAAGTGGCAAAAGTTACGAAGTTGCTTTCAATGATGTTAGTGTCTGGCAAGGGTGGGCAGTTCAAAAAAAATATCAATGACGTCACAATACGCAACAGCGCCCTCTAGCGACAGGTTGAAAACTCTTCAAAATGGACTTTTTGAAGATGTGTGGTGAAGTTTTGTGCAATCACTTCAAAATGTACACACATGGTGATTGTCAGGCAGCCATCATATGTGTGAAGTTTCAGATTAATGACGTCATTGGGGGTCACGTGACGCGACATTAAAGGTGCACTTTTTGAAGTCGTATATCTCCCGAAGTATAAGTGCGATCATGTTGGAACTTGGTAGGTTGTTAGATATTGGTAAGTTCCTGTAAATTTTAAAATGACGCAATGATGACGTCATCACACGATTTGTTATGATTTTTTCATTTTTTACCCCTTTAAAACAGAAATTGCTAACGGAACATGCTTTAATCCAAATTATTTTTTTAAACAGGCTTGATATGTCATAGCAAGTTCCTGGTAAACTTGTAATGACGTCATGATGACGTCATCACATGATTTGTTATGATCTTTTCATTTTTGCCCCTTTAAGTCATAAATTGCTAATGGAGCATGCTATAATCAAAATTCTTTTTTGCACAGGCTTGATACATCATAACTGCTTTGAATACAAAGACACTTTCATATTCACTTCAGTAATTTGAAAATTATATTCGCAAAACAGCTCTGCATTTGTGCACAAATGCAAACGTGTCTAGTTTTTGTTTGCTGTAATTGTTTCATACACGGGCATGCACAAGACATAAACCGTTTTTGTTTTCTCTTAAACTCGAGCACTGAATTGCATAACATTTTCACAGGCTCTTTGCATGTATGTTGTGTTTATTGAAAACGATGATGAGGGGGGGGGGGGTACTTTCCCTTAACAGGTGTACGCTTTACATTTAACAAAATGCATGATGGGGAAAAAAGAAATGTTTATATACAGTATGCTGTTTACAAAGTATTCCAATATGGGGCATATCATAATTGTATCATATTTCTTTATATGGCAAGCACAATTGAGTAAAAGGATCGTTACCAGAGCATTCTGACAAGACGTGATCAACTCCTGCATAGTTAATAGGAGTTTTGCCTTATTTTGATTAATATGAGTACGTCAAATATAAAATATTTTTAAATTTACACAGGCAATATTATTAAGTAATAAACATGTAAACCACAAGGGAAACTGACTTGGTAAATTGTAATTCAATTTTGGGCTCAACAAAGACAAATTAACTAGAGCTGGATTTAAACCTGTGACCTCCAGATTAATGTGCCGGCGCTCCACCAACTGAGCTATAGCCCTAATGTTGGCGGTTTCCCTACTTTGTCAATGTCCTTGTTCAGGGGTGCCAGTCAGAAGCCAATCAACATGTAGCTGCCATATAGCCAGAGATCACAGCCAAGTTTACAATACAACCTTGGAATCGACAGGAGAGGGATCGCCTTATGGGGATGTGACTTTTTTATTTCAAATATCAAGTAATACACCACAAGGGAAACTGAGTTCAGTTGGTAGAGCGCCGGCACGTTTATGTGGAGGTCGTAGGTTCAAATCTGGCTCTAGTCAATTAAAGGGATTGTATACGTTTGGTTGTTGGAACCCACTGTTTGTTTCAATCCTTTATGGTTGTAGATATATACCATAAAACTAACCTGTGAAAGGAAGAATAATCTGCAATTGGAATACACAATCTGAGAAAACAGAAACGCTTCTCAGATTCACATTATTTAGGATAAAAACTGATATCTTTTTCCATAAACCACATTACTTCAAAGTGAAATGTTTCTCAAAATGCTTTATACTATCAGAAGCTGCTGTACTTCTTACCAAGTAAGTTTTTATTGCCATTAATTACATGAGTAATTACCAAACGTATGCAGACCCTTTAATCCATGGTTTAATAATATTAATAAGAGTGAAGAAGAGGAACACTTATTTTGCGCCGAATCTGTGTAGTCTTGAAGCTCTTGGTGCGGTACAAAATGCTAACAACAAAATAATTTATCAACATTCCAAAACAACATACACGGGTATATTAATACCTTAAAGGGAAGGTATACCTTTGTTTTTTGGAACCGTTCGATTGTAATTGGAATACACAATCTGAGAAAAGTATCTGACAGAAACCTTTCTCAGATTCAAATTTTTTGGGGAAAAACTGCTATCTTTTTCCATAACCACATTACTTCGAAGTGAAAGTATTCTCAAAATGCTTTACTATCGAAAGCTGCTGTACTTCTAACCAAGTAGGTTTTCATTGCCATTAGTTTTTAGAGTCATTACCAAACGTAAACCTTCCCTTTAAACTAAGCAAGTTACAGCAAAAGGAGTGGTGGTTCAAATGGCACTACATGTACATGTAATCAGGAAGCTGATAGTTCTTTTGGTTCAATATACATGCATTTGGGGGGTAATGTTATTAGTCCTAAAGACATGAAGGAAGTAAAGTTGCCTGTATGAACACAACTCACAAATCTGGTGATGGCTGAACTGGCTCAATTGATGTACACACATTACATGACACGCAGTTTGTCAACGAACATTAAGGACACACAGTTCATGCTGATGGTGATGAATTGCCTGACGATACAAGCAACCACAAACCAAAAGCCGTTACTCCAAAAACCAACTTCAAACATTCTGGGTTTTTTTAATGGGTCGACTCGGCACTGTCTCAGATCGAGACTATTCGAAACCGGTGCCCGAGACTGAGACAAGACCGAGACCAATACGTGCAGCAGTATTATGAAGTTTCTGGAGACGGACGAGTTGTGTGTTAGGGAGCTGATAATAACAATGAATTACAAAAATCTAAATGAGAGGAAATAAGAGCGTGAACAAGTTTCTCTGTAGCTGAACGAGTTAAATATTTACGAATGAAGCCTAAACTGCTTAGTAGACATCGCACTAACTTACTAAATACTATATTTACTATGGGCAGACAATTACATGGAAGAATTCAACATAACACCAAGGTTACGACAATTTGGCAGTATTTTTGCTCGACGGCCAATCTTAGTTTTATACATACAAAATGAATGTATTATTATTTTTTAACATGGACACTAATAAGAGAAATAGAAAATATAAATATACAGATGTTCAGTGATAGCTCCTGTTATTTCCTTGAAAGCGAAAGTAAATATCTGGCTGGGGCGTCCGGTGGTGTGTGGTTGTAAATTACACCAAAGACCCTGACCTGGATTCAGCAAGATTTAGTTCATGGTTTAGCTTTTTTGTTTGCTCTTCGGCGAAACTTAGTTTTATAAAAATAAATAAAATTTGGGTGAGGTCGATGGCAATCAGGACCTGCATCATGTTAGAACCTAGGTGCCAACATAATTGTTCTGATGATGTTGCTTTCAGTAGCAATTACGTTGATGATTAAAGTTAGCTATACATGTATTAAAGCAGCTCACTTCAAAATGTAAAATTTGCGAACAAAACACAACAAATAGCCATTTACTAGCTAGCAAGTGACTGATAAAAATGGGTGTGATAGTTCTCAAATACATCTGCGCCTAGAATAGCTTTAATGATTCTACTGTTAAATTTTGGTTTGCTCCCTGGGAAGATCAGAAAATGTTGCTATCCATATTCATCCGACGAGCAAGAACTAACAGGGAAACAATGTCCAATCAAAGTACATCCCAGGGTCAGTGGTGGAATCAAGACCTCAAAGTCCGAGACCGAGACCTCATAATTCAAGACCAAGATCACAGAGGAAGCCTCCCCGCCCGATACCAAGACGGAGGGGGAGACCTTACTATTCGAGACTGGGGGGGGGGGGGGGGGAGACCGAGAACTCATTGACAAATTTAAACACTTTGTAAAACACGAGGGGGCACTAAATTCAAGAGGGCTGTGGCTATGGCTGTTAAAGCTTTGGTATTAACCCTTGGCTGAATTCAGTCCTGTTCATGCTAAATTGCTTCCTTTTTTAACTAGGACAAAAATAAGTCCCAACATTTATTGTGCTACAATTATTTCAACTAGGCCTATGTTGTAATTGTTCAAACCATGTGGGAACAATACTGCGAACTTGGAAAATATCCATATAACTTGTTAATGCACACACATCATCCTGGGCCCACATCTTGAAAGTTTTTCCTTAATTCAAGCTGATAATTCTGTTGGTTCAATTAGTTTTGGGTTAATAGTATTAGTCCTAAGGAAGTAAAGTTGCTTGTATGAGCACAACTCACAAATCTGGTGAAACCTGAATTGGTCCCTGCCTGTTTTTAATAGTGACACGATTTCATCCAAAACAAAACTTGAAGGGGGCCGAATGCCTCACACTGTCCTGTTGTATTTTCCAAAAACTCTTCATGCTCCTTAATGATGAAGGAGTTGCTTGACATTACATGTCTCTTTGTCAACAAGACCGCAATGTATCATTTTTTAACAAATTTAAAAACGCAGAGTTGTTTTCTTAAAATCTTCTTTATAAACACTTTCCAAGGTCTTGAGCGATCCGGATCACTGTTCGCCTTGTCAATATAACTACATGTACGTATACAACCTGCCTGGTATTGGCTATGTCAAACTTGTTGCCGTTCAATGGATGTACACACATTACGTGACATGTGGTTTGTTAACGAATATTAAGGAAACACAGTTCATGCTAATGGTGATGACTGGTGATACAGGCAATAAACATAAACCAAAAGCGCTTAATCCAACAATCAACTTCAAACATTCTGGGGGTTTTAATGGGTCTCGGCAAGGTCTCAGATCGAGACTATTCGAAACCGGTGCCCGAGACTGAGACAAGACCGAGACCAATACGTGCAGCAGTATTTTGAAGTTTCTGGAGACGGACGAGTTGTGTGTTAGGGAGCTGAAATAACAATGAATTAAAAAAATCTAATTTAGAGGAAAAAAGAACATGAACGAGTTTCTCTGTAGCTGAACGAGTTAAATATTTACGAATAAAGCCTAAATTACTTATAGTTGACATCGCACTAACTTAGTAAATACTAATATTTACTATGGGCAGACAATTACATGGAAGAATTCAACATAACACCAAGGTTACGACAAATGGCAGTATTTTTGCTCGACGGCCAATCTTAGTTTTATACATACAAAATGAATGTATTGTTATTTTTTAACATGGACACTAATAAGAGAAATAGAAAATATAAATATACAGATGTTCAGTGATAGCTGGTACAAGGAAGAACAAACAAAACTGCTGTTATTTCCTTGAAAGCGAAAGTAAATATCTGGCTGGGGCGTCCGGTGGTGTGTGGTTGTAAATTACACCAAAGACCCTGACCTGGATTCAGCAAGATTTAGTTCATGGTTTAGCTTTTTTGTTTGCTCTTCGGCGAAACCTAGTTTTATAAAAATAAATAAAATTTGGGTGAGGTCGATGGCAATCAGGACCTGCATCATGTTAGAACCTAGGTGCCAACATAATTGTTCTGATGATGTTGCTTTCAGTAGCATCCACGTTGATGATTAAAGTTAGCTATACATGTATTAAAGCAGCTCACTTCAAAATGTAAAATTTGCGAACAAAACACAACAAATAGCCATTTACTAGCTAGCAAGTGACTGATAAACATGGGTGTGATAGTTCTCAACTACATCTGCGCCTAGAATAGCTTTAATGATTCTACTGTTAAATTTTGGTTTGCTCCCTGGGAAGATCAGAAAATGTTGCTATCCATATTCATCCGACGAGCAAGAACTAACAGGGAAACAATGTCCAATCAAAGTACATCCCAGGGTCAGTGGTGGAATCAAGACCTCAAAGTCCGAGACCGAGACCTCATAATTCAAGACCAAGATCACAGAGGAAGCCTCCCCGCCCGATACCAAGACGGAGGGGGAGACCTTACTATTCGAGACTGGGGGGGGGGGGAGACCGAGAACTCATTGACAAATTTAAACACTTTGTAAAACACGAGGGGGCACTAAATTCAAGAGGGCTGTGGCTATGGCTGTTAAAGCTTTGGTATTAACCCTTGGCTGAATTCAGTCCTGTTCATGCTAAATTGCTTCCTTTTTTAACTAGGACAAAAATAAGTCCCAACATTTATTGTGCTACAATTATTTCAACTAGGCCTATGTTGTAATTGTTCAAACCATGTGGGAACAATACTGCGAACTTGGAAAATATCCATATAACTTGTTAATGCACACACATCATCCTGGGCCCACATCTTGAAAGTTTTTCCTTAATTCAAGCTGATAGTTCTGTTGGTTCAATTGGTTTTGGGTTAATAGTATTAGTCCTAAGGAAGTAAAGTTGCTTGTATGAGCACAACTCACAAATCTGGTGAAACCTGAATTGGTCCCTGCCTGTTTTTAATAGACTGTGCAAGTCTCGCGCATATTCGAACTTCCGGGACCATTGTGGTCCCAACTCTATGGAGATTTACGTGGGCAAGATTTGTTTTGGTCAATTATTTTAGTTTAACGTGGTTTATGACCATGAAAAATAAATATGTTGTTGGGAATGTAATACTTAGTTATAAAAAATATGAAAGTAAAATCAGTTCAACAATATAACGAAGAAAACCCGAGAATTAAACTTGACCTCAGCTTCCGGTTACTGCAAAAAACTAAGAATTTTGTGCTCACCTCCGATCACAAAACTTATGTAAAAGCTTGTTTTGGATGCGCGATGATAATCGCCAGATGCTGTAATTGCAACGCAAAGCCTTTTCACAGCAGTCTATGGTTGTTGAGGCGTCAGCGTCCTCTAAAAACTGCGTCAAGCGTTAATTTTACGCCCGTGTGACCTTCGCGAATCCACGTAAGGGGTTCCTGAAAAGTTAAGATCAAATAAGCATCCTTGTCCCAGAGTTTTAATTATGTTTCAATAATAATTAACACATTATTTGTGTATTTATTATAAAAACTAAAACTGATTATATAAACATGTAATGAGTATTTTTGTTGTTCAGAGTTTGTCATTAGATATAATTTAAAACAAATTCGATTTTTATAAAAAAACAAAGTTCTTCGTTTGACGTGTTTTCTCGTTCCGATGCGCGCGAGACTTGCACAGTCTATAGTGACACGATTTCATCCAAAACAAAACTTGAAGGGGGCCGAATGCCTCACACTGTCCTGTTGTATTTTCCAAAAACTCTTCATGCTCCTTAATGATCAAGTTGCTTGACATTACATGTCTCTTTGTCAACAAGACCGCAATGTATCATTTTTTAACAAATTTAAAAACGCAAAGTTGTTTTCTTAAAATCTTCTTTATAAACACTTTCCAAGGTCTTGAGCGATCCGGATCACTGTTTGCCTTGTCAATATAACTACATGTACGTATACAACCTGCCTGGTATTGGCTATGTCAAACTTGTTGCCGTTCAATGGATGTACACACATGACGTGACATGTGGTTTGTTAACGAATATTAAGGACACACAGTTCATGCTGATGGTGATGACTGGTGATACAGGCAATAAACATAAACCAAAAGCGGTTAATCCAACAATCAACTTCAAACATTCTGGAAGTTTTAATGGGTCTCGGCAAGGTCTCAGATCGAGACTATTCGAAACCGGTGCCCGAGACTGAGACAAGACCGAGACCAATACGTGCAGCAGTATTTTGAAGTTTCTGGAGACGGACGAGTTATGTGTTAGGGAGCTGATATAACAATGAATTAAAAAAATCTAATTTAGAGGAAAAAAGAACATGAACGAGTTTCTCTAATATTTACTATGGGCAGACAATTACATGGAAGAATTCAACATAACACCAAGGTTACGACAATTTGGCAGTATTTTTGCTCGACGGCCAATCTTAGTTTTATACATACAAAATGAATGTATTTTTTTTTTTTTAATCATGGACACTAATAAGAGAAATAACAAATGTAAATATACAGATGTTCAGTGATAGCTGGTACAAGGAAGAACAAACAAAACTGCTGTTATTTCCTTGAAAGCGAAAGTAAATATCTGGCTGGGGCGTCCGGTGGTGTGTGGTTGTAAATTACACCAAAGACCCTGACCTGGATTCAGCAAGATTTAGTTCATGGTTTAGCTTTTTTGTTTGCTCTTCGGCGAAACTTAGTTTTATACAAATAAATAAAAATTTGGGTGAGGTCGATGGCAATCAGGACCTGCATCATGTTAGAACCTAGGTGCCAACATAATTGTTCTGATGATGTTGCTTTCAGTAGCAATTACGTTGATGATTAAAGTTAGCTATACATGTATTAAAGCAGCTCACTTCAAAATGTAAAATTTGCGAACAAAACACAACAAATAGCCATTTACTAGCTAGCAAGTGACTGATAAAAATGGGTGTGATAGTTCTCAACTACATCTGCGCCTAGAATAGCTTTAATGATTCTACTGTTAGATTTTGGTTTGCTCCCTGGGAAACTACCTCAAAAAGCTGTTGCGGGATAGCAAAAAATGTTACATTCCATAGGCCCTATTCATCCGACGAGCAAGAACTAACAGGGAAACAATGTCCAATCAAAGTACATCCCGGGGCCAGTGTTGGAATCAAGACCTCAAAGTCCGAGGGGAGGTTTCCTTTGTGGTCTTGGTCTTGAATTATGAGGTCTCGGTCTCAGTCTTTGCGGACTTTGAGGGCTTGATTCCACCACTGGCCCTGGGATGTACTTTGATTGGACATTGTTCCTCTGTTAGTTCTTGCTGTCAATGAGTTCTCGGTCTCCCCCTCGGCCTCAGGCGGGGAGACCGAGACAAGACCTGAAAAATACGGTCTCGACGGGGAGGCCTTGGTCGAGACCTCCAGCACTGCCGAGGGCCATCTGCATGACAAGTGGATGTGAATAATACCAAGCATTCTAAACCTGGCGTCAAAAAGATTTAACGGTATTTTTGCTCAACGGCGTATCGTAATTTTATCCAAATAAATAAACAAAACTGGGGTATGGGTCAAAGGCAATCGGGATCTACATCAGATTAGGACCCAGCTGCCGACATAATTTCTGTGATGACGTTGATTTGGGTGAGTCCAAATTGATGTTCGAATTTCAATGCATTTATTTATATTTTCACTGCATTTATAATATATATAAATGCATTGAAAATATAAAGAAATGCAGTGAAAATATAAAGAAATGCACTGGCCAAAATAAATAAATGCAGAACCAAATAACTAAAAATAGACTGCGGCCTTTGTGAACTATCAGGCCTGTATTCGATGTTGTACTAAGGCGCGCGACCCAAACTTGGTTTCGTAAAGATCCTGAAAATAAAATTAACTGCTCTGGAAAATGTAATCAGCTGCATTGAAAATATAAATAAATGAATTTAAAATATAATTAGCTGCATTGAAAATATAAATAAATGCATTGAAAATAATTATAAAAAAATGTATTGAAATAATAAATAAATGCAGTAAAAATATTAATCATGCATTGAAAATATAAATAACTGCATTCAAAACTAAAATAAAGATGGCACTAGCGGGCTTTCGTAACAAACCTTGTAGCTTTCTAACAAAAATATCAAGTTTTGTTACAATGACATGTACAATGCCTATGTACCACATGTTGGTACATAAGAAGCTCGCCAGGCCAGGGAGGATAAAAAATTTGCAATATCTGGGATTCAAAATCTACCACCCGGTGGAAGTCGCACCACGCATTTCGTAGCTGCTTTGTTCGGACAACGTTATCCTTATGAAGCTAAAAACCAGTCCATATCAGTGGTTCTAAACCGACATGATAAAGCGCACTGTTACTGCTTTGTAAAAATTAGTCATTCTGGAGGTGATTTCTGGGTGGCTCTCAGGGGCGGATCCAGGATTTTCCAAACGGGGGGCGTGAACATGTACCAAGCAGCAAATGGTGAATGCAATTGGTGGCGCCTGAGAGCGCGTAACGCGAAGCCCTAACGGCATTCGTTCCGGGGCCCGCTGAAATGCTCCGAAACAGTTATAGGATTCTAGATGCTCTGTGGTGCGATCTCAGGCAATATCTGACCACTTTAACCAATTTTGTTTTAGCAAGATCATTATTTAAACATCATTTTCGAGTTGGGAGTCATTGAATCAGCCATCCTGAGTTATAAAATCAAAATGCAGACTGCAATTAATATTTATTCAGGGACAAAAAAGTGTCTTTTTGGGTGAGGAGGATCCTTGCTCCATGGTGAGACAAACGATGAGCTTTAGGCCTTTTGAGGGGTGAAAAATAAAGCTTCTGTGTGCCTAAACAGAGAAATATACACACTTTTTAAGCACTTCTGATCCATTTCACTCTTCTAAATTTACTGGGAAATTTTCCTGTAGCATAGATGGTGGGGTCTAGGGGTAGGTGAAGCCCCGATGGGGTCCAGGGCGCGAAGCCCCCGGAAGCTCTGAGCTTTTGGCCTTTTGAGGGGTAAAAAATGAAGCCACTGTGTGCCTAAAACAGAGAAATAGACACACTTTTTAAGCACTTCTGATCCATTTCACTCTTCCAAATTTACTGGTAAATTTTCTTGTCACATCGATGGTGGGGTCCAGGGGTGTAAAGCCCCGATGGGGGTCCAGGGGGCGAAGCCCTTGGAAGCTGAGATTTTGGCCTATTGAGGGGTGAAAAAATCGAGCCTATGTGTGCCTAAAACAGAGAAATCGACACACTTTTAAGCACTTTTGATCCATATCAATTTTCTAATTTTACTCAAAGCAAATTGTAATACCACAAATCTCCCGTTTGGATGGATCTGGTCGCTGCATTATCTGGTTTCATGCATATTCATTAAAAACATAGTGGGTAAAATCGTTTCTCAAATTCAAGCTTACTGTCGTATTATCCCAAACAAATTGGCAAATCAGGTTTCAAATGCTATGTTATTATTGCAAATCTAAACAACAAGTGACATACATGAAAGATTCATTTTGGCAGAAAGAAAAAATGTGAATGGATAGGATGAAAAAGTATACTATCCTGCTTCTTGGGGGGAAACTACATTTAACAGCCAGTACTAAAAAGGGGGGGGGCGCACCCCCCCACGCCCCCACGCCCCCCCCCTGTATCCGCCCCTGGCTCTTCGAAAATGAGTCGGATGTCGCACCATATGTTTTTAGGAAAATGAAAATCCAACTCACTGGAGAGAGGAAGATCAAACTGACGATCCAAAGGTATTATCTAAATATTGCAACCCCGGGGAAAAGGTGTCAATATATAAAAAATTAAAACACAAAATCTAAAAACAAAAAACGTGGTCTTTTTCTTCATACTTTTTTTTAATCATGCCTCCTTTGTCTGAGAGCCAAAAAGTAGTGCGTAGAAAATTTACGCGGTATCTCTACCGTCAACCCCGACTCCTACTCGGAGGAGGAAGCCTCTATCGTGGATGAGCAAGAACTTTTCCACATTCGAGCTCTGGATCTATTTCCTTCCTCCATGATCAAACCAACCTGAACTTGAAGCGTGACATCCACGCTACACTTGTGGTGAATGGCACACATGTTCCCGTCCAACTTGACACTGGTGCACGTTGTAATGTACTACCAATGAAGGTATACAATGTCATCACACCGCCTAAGTCTATTGACAGTTCTAAGCCAACTACGCTCACAGCATATAGAGGGAACGAGCTCCACACAGTTGGAAAATCTACACTGCCATGTCACATCGAATCATCACAGACTGATCACATGATTGACTTTCACATTGTTGATTCTCAAGTGAAAGCTATACTCGGATTGACTGATTGTCTCCGCCTAGGCCTGCTGTCTGTTAATAACATGGTCTATCATGTTTCAACTGACACAACATCGACACAGATCTTCACAGATTACAAAGACCTGTTCGACGGCTCCCTCGTGTCACTACCTGTCATATACTCCATGACCATCGACCCTAACGCCACACCAGTTGTACGCCCCCCCACGACGCATCCCAGCAGCAATGCAAGATAAGGTCAAGTCCGAACTCAAACGCATGACTACCCTCGGTGTGATCACTCCAGTCTCGGAACCGACAGACTGGGTGTCCTCTATGGTCACAACTAATAAGAAAAACACCGAAGAGATCCGCTTGTGCATCGACCCTCGTGACCTCAACCAGGCCCTAAAGCGCCCGCACCACCCTACGCGAACAGTAGAGGAAGTTGCGGTGTCACAGGGAATTCTGTCCCCCCCGCACAGCGGTCCGGGGGGACAGAATCCCCTAGGGAAATGTGTCCCCCGCCCAGGGTTTTCTGTCCGCCAGGGGAATTTGTCCCCCCTCTCACATTTGTTCCCTTGTTTGCCTCTGTGCGACACTTGAAATCTTTTTAACTATATAAAACCAAGCATGAGAATGGGCGATGATGACAAAACCGGAAATCCATCGTACGAAAAATAAATCGGAAAATTCCAACGCTAAAAATGCATAGTTATCCGGATTCTGGGAAATGTCCGTAATTTGGGCAAAGTGACCTCGGCGTCAGCGCCGCACTCAGTGAATTGTTGTCAGTAGACATTTCTTTTCAAAGTCTCCACACACAAAAATGTTCCTTTGCATAAAATTGTTGACTAAAATAAGTAACCATAAGATAATACTTCTATTATAAACCAGCAAAGCCAGGTAAATAAAGCAAGTTGATTGATTTAGTTCCGTGGACGCTCGTGCCTGGGGGACATATTCTCCGTTGGAGGACACAATCTCCGTTGAGCACGGCGGACAGAATAACCTAACGAGAGACAGTTTATCCTAGGAGATACTGTCTCGGGGGACGTTGTACCCTTAAAAACCAGGTAAAGTTGTCCGGGGGGACAGATTCACCGGGGGACAGAATCTCCGTCCACAGCGGCACAGATGGATGGTGCCACTGTAAACTCAGTAACTCATACTACATGTATGTTCACTTTATATCTAAAGCTGTTTGTTTATTCAAGTACTAGAAAACAAAACTGAGAAGAGAGGATGTAGCAGTATGCCATTAGCAGACCATGGAGCTATAAAAAGGAGCTATTTTATAGCTCCATGAGCAGACTGACTCAAGTCTAGTGTTTACTTCCCATAATGCATTGTATCACCTTATAACATGGCCGCCCGCATGTAACGGTCGATTCTCATGATCTGGAATAAAGCTCGACTTATAACCTCTAACATACGAAATAGTATCATCTTACAAAGATTATCATCACTTTTCAAGAACAAGATAAACATTGAAGCCATGAAATTATGTGTTAGTTGTTTCTGCCAGGGATTTCTGAAAGTTAAGTAACAAAATCAGTGACCATTTTTTTTTTCGTTTGATTTTTTGAAGATTTGTCACATCAACGTCTCTGTTTTCGGTCAAAAATTTCTCGAATCAGTTTACGAAAAAATTATTTAGTGAGTTGTATTGTCAATTTATCCCTTCATCTCTGTTTTTATCTTAGTGTACTATTTAAAAACAATCATTTTGATACTTCAAATGATTTTTCAAAATGGGACGTCTCGGCTCATTGTAGCGTTTTTAAGGGGGACTTCCCCGAAACTCCCTCGCGATCATCGTCACCGGTGTCACAGGGAATTCTGTCCCCCCGCACAGCGGTCCGGGGGGACAGAATCCCCTAGGGAAATGTGTCCCCCGCCCAGGGTTTTCTGTCCGCTAGGGGAATTTGTCCCCCCTCTCGCATTTGTTCCCTTGTTTGCTTCTGTGCGACACTTGAAATTTTTTTAACATATAAAATCAAGCATGAGAATGGGCGATGATGAAAAAACCGGAAATCCATCGTACGAAAAATAAATCGGAAAATTTCAACGCTAAAAATGCATAGTTATCCGGATTCTGGGCAATGTCCGTAATTTGGGCAAAGTGACCCAGGCGTCAGCGCCGCACTCCGTGAATTGTTGTCAGTAGACTTTTCTTTTCAAAGTCTCCACACACAAAAATGTTCCTTTGCTTAAAATTATTGACTAAAATAAGTAACAATAAGATATAATACTTCTATTATAAACCAGCAAAGCCAGGTGAATAAAGCAAGTTTATTTATTTAGTTCCGTTGGTGGACGCTCGTGCCTGGGGGACACATTCTCCGTTGGAGGACACAATCTCCGTTGAGCACGGCGGACAGAATAACCTAACGAGAGACAGTTTATCCTAGGAGATACTGTCTCGGGGGACGTTGTACCCTAAAAAACCAGGTAAAGTTGTCCGGGGGGACAGATTCACCGGGGGGACAGAATCTCCGTCCACAGCGGCACGCACGTGCATAATACCCGGCCCATGCGCAATGCGATGGACCGGAAGAGTGGTCGGTCGGGGTCAACTATGCATGACCTGATAATCCACGTGTGGGTCAGTTTAACCCGTGCGGACAGGACTAACTTACTCGTGTGAACGCAAGCCCAATTTGGACTAAGTCATTTTTATCTTTTGGACACCCGCGGTGCTCGGATTAAGGGTTAGTTTAACTCCTCGTCTGAACGTACCCTCTGGAATGTTTATGTGCACGTTGAATGGACCGTTTATTTGAATAGGATTGCCTATATCTTGAGTTCCGGGTGCGAAAGGGTGTGGATTCTGGCGTAATGGGTTTGCACTCATTCTTGCATTGTTCAAGGATGGACGAGTGGAGATCTGTGGGGAAAATCGGTCAGATCTTAGGATCAGGATGCAGGAAGAGCGTAAAGTCGCACCATCCGTTTTGCGCACATAATATTGACGGCTCTGTTGTTTAAGAACTTGTATTTCCGCGGTACATTCTCTTTGCATCCAATCACCAATTTTCTACGAAACATAGGGGGCCTAATCGTAGCCAAGGGTGCACATTGCACAATCAGGGTAAATAAACAATAAATCACAAGGTGGGTTACAAATTTGCAATATCTGGGATTCAAAATCTAAAACCTGGTGGAAGTCGCACCACGCAGTGCTTGGCTGCTTTGTTCGGACCACGTTTTCCTTACTTATGAAGCTAAACAAAAAACCAGTCCATATTAGTGGTTCTGATCAGCCACGACGATAAAGCGTCGTGAAAACCAGTCATTCTGGAGGTATTTTCTGGGTGCGCTTACGAAAATGAGTCGGATGTTGTTGCACCATGTGTTTTACACACGCAAAATGAAAATCCAACTCGCTGAAAGATCAAATCTGACAATCCTGAGGTTGCGCATGTAGGCCTAATTCCGTTTGTTGTTTGCTTTGGGATAAATCGGAAAAGTTACTACTGCTCACTGAAAACATGTTTGAATAGAACAGCCGAAAAGTGTAGTCAATAACCATCGGAATCTCGCAAGCCCGAGAAAATAACTTTAAGGTATTACTAATTAAAACTAAAAATCTGAAAACCAAAACATTATATGGTATTTTCGTCATACTTTTTGAATCAAGCCTTGCCTGAGCATGGAGGAAGAAATTCTTCCTCCATGGTCTGAGAGACTGCAAATATTCATTCCCGCAGCTGGGAAAAAGTATATAATAGTGCGTAGAAAATCCCCCATTAATTACGCGGTTGAATTTGGAATGGTTGTGCACGTTTAATTCCTACCTCCATGGTTGAATGGACCGTTTTTTTAATAGGATCGCCTATATCTTGAGTTCCAGGTGCGATAGGGGTGCGGATTCTGGCGTAATGGGTTTGCACTCGTTGTTCAACGATGGACGCCGTGGAGCTCTGTGGTGAAAATCGGTCAGATCTTAGGATCAGGATGCAGGAAGAGCGTAAAGTCGCACCATCCGCTTTGCGCACATAATATTGACGGCTCTATTGTTTAAAAACCTTTATTTTCTCGGTACATTCTCGTTGTGCATATTTTTTAGTTCCATCGTGACTTCTGAGCAATGAGTAGTCAGTTTGTTTACACATCCTAACACAGTGAAATGCACTTACACGTACAAACCTTAACGACGGTCTTGAGAGACGACGTCTTGTAATTTCCAGTTTTGGATTAAATAAAGTTATCTAATCTAATCTAATCTAATCTAATCTAACGCACTAAAACCACCTGTACACAAAATTACATAAAAATCAATAAATAACTAAACAACAAAACAGCAACAAAGTAGCAGAGTTCCCCATTCCCAATTTGTTTTATATATTTTTACATTAATTTATCATTTAATAAAACGTATTGAAGTGGGATAGAAACTGTTGCGAGTACGGTTAGAATCAGCTCTGATTGCCCTATACCGCTAACCTGTTCTCATCAATTCATATAAGGTGGAATTCATCTGAAATAATTGACCTTCATTTATTTAGGACACGTTACGCATAAATTTATCGGTAGCTCATAACAAGTTATGAAACGTCAACACATTTAAAGGCACTGGACACACGTTTGGAAATTGTCAAAAACCAGTGTTCTCACTTGGTGTATCCCAACATATGCATACAATAACAAGCCTGTGAAAATTTGGGCTCAATTGGTCATCGAAGTTGCAAGAAAATGACGAAAGAAAAAAACACTTTTGTTGTACAAATTTGTGTGCTTTCAGATGAAAATAAAAACTTCTTGCAAGAAGTGTTTATTATTTTACCTCTCCTCAAAAACTACGTTACTTCAGAGGGAGTCGTTTCCTACAATGTTTTATACTATCAACAGCTCTCCGTTGCTTGTTACCAAGTAAGTTTTTATGCTAATATTTGTGTTGAGTCATTACCAAACGTATACGAGTTTAAGGCGTTTTTCTGTCATCCGCCGTGGTGTTGCCGCAGAGACAGTGATCGAGACTGTCAAAACACTCCCAGCCAGTGCCTGATAAAACCTAACCAACAAATCCTGGCTGATATAAATCCATTTTGTGAGTGTAAACCTCGCAGAATTATTGCGTACATATTTAATTTGCAGGCTGTATTATGCATTGTTACCAGTTGTTAGGGTAGTGAGGGCTTGCAAACCTTGTTTTGTTACAATGACATGTACAATGCCTATGTACAGTATATGGTACATAAGAGGCTCGCCAGACCAGGGAGGGTTAAAAATCTGCAATATCTGGGATTCGATATCCACCACCTGGCTAGTCTTGGTCCAAGACGTCACTATCTCATACTCGCGATAACCCGACAAAGATCGAGAGCGCGCTTTTCTTCTCGAATTCATCGCGTTTCAAAACCCGATAGAGGGCGCGCTTTTCTTCATGAATTAATCGCGTTTGATGTCTTGGGTATTCTGTTTTAGAGGGCGCGGCCAAGTTATGGCAATGAGGCATCAAGTCATGTATTATTCATATTAGTGACTGAATGAAAAGCGCGTAAGACCGGCAAGATGTGAAAGGTCATGAGGTCGTCGACACGAGCATGACATAGTGCATGCTGTGTTATAAACATCGCATGAACTCTCGTTTTGATTGACCTCCATGATGGCTTCTTCATCGCATTATCAACGCATTTAGCAAGTGATTCTGAAATTATTCAAGCTAAATTAAATGCAATTGCAGTCGGTTAGGTTGATCGGTTGGTCATTGTTATTGGACGTTTGAATTGTGTACATTGTCAATGGTCAAACTTACCTGTAATTTAAAAAAGGTTATCTTTGCATCTGAATTACTTATCATTATACCATTCGACATGCCCTGAAAATAAACTATTGGCAATGAAACAATTCTACCAGGCATTTGTTTACTTTGGGCCTACACCTACACGAATTATTACTTAGGCTGTGTAGCAATAATATTAATTTTCTGTAGCGGGATAATTTACTGCATCTTTATATTATAGGCCTAATTCACTGATAGGTGTTCACAAAGAGATAAGAGGTGAACCCAAGACTGTGTTTGGATCATGTATACTGTTCGTAACACTCCAACATGCTACTTTCAACAGTATTTTATAAGTTGCTGCATATGTAATAAATTTGTGTTTGGTTACAATTTCAAAGGTTGAATGTCAGGTGTTTTTATTGAAAATTAGAGGATGTGAATTAAATTGCTCTTCCAGAAGCAAATGGTGTATGATCCCATTAAGCCGTCTGATCTGTGAAGATAAAAAGCTCTTTGATTTTGACGTTTCCAGTAAATCTCGCACTTAATTTCAAGTGGTAACTTGGGTTGATACATTATTCGATTAGGATTGTTCAGTACCAATGTTCTCGGATTGTTCCCGAACACGGTTAAAGATCTGACGTAGACCTTTGCGAAACTGACGATATTTCAACGCGTAAATGAAAGGGTTGACACAAGAGTTAGTAGCTACCATGGCAACAGAGAGATAATAAAACCATTCCGTCAGTGTCAATCGAAAACCCATGTTAAACATGAGGAAGATGACCTGGTTGGGTGTCCAGCAGATCACGAACGTAATGAAAACGATCAAGAGCATCTTGAAGGTGTTGCGTCTGGCCCGAAGGAGGGACTCGGCCATGTCTGGTGCGTTTGCTCCGTTGGGAAGATGTGCAGCTGGTGCGAATAATACTGATACGAATAATAGGTGAAGAACATCATCCTACAGGCAAAACGTATTGCAGGAATACAACTATGATTCCCAAGATTTTTGATCCGGGAATAGGATTCCGAACACACTGACCGTTTTCTTCTCGAAAAACAATGAGATTGTATATTTTCAAGCAAAAAGCGAGAGCCCAACACATCGTCATGGCTACGCCGACTTTGAGACGAGGTCATGTGGCGAGTGCTGCCTGGTGCTTGAACGGGTGAATGTGCGTTTCAGCGGGCACCAGTTCTCTCTCACAGTTCAGTTTCATCTGTTGGCTCAACACGGGAATCATCCAAAGCGCGGTTGCATCTACCGCCAAAGACTTGTCGGAGTCTGTTGCGGAATTGACGGTACTTGAACGCATAGATGACGGGGTTGACGCAAGAATTGGTCGCCACCAATGCTGCGGAGAGTAGGTAATACCACTCGTTAAATGTGATCTCCCATCCAAGGTTAAACAAGAGGAAGATCACCTGGTTGGGTGTCCAGCAGATCACGAACGTGATGAAAACGATCAGGAGCATCTTGAAGGTGTTGCGCCTGGCCCGAAGGAGGGACTCGGCCATGTCTGGTGCGTTTGATCCGTTGGGAAGATGTGCGGCTGGTGCCGGGCCGACACGGGCCGCTCCCCGCTTCATCTCCACACTGATGCGAATAAAGCAAACAGCATCACTCCCACTGGTATAATATACTGCATGAATGCCGTGAGAATCCCCAAAGCCTGGGACCCTGGTATCACAGTTGCTACACAAAAGCCGTTTTCCTCTTTGGAGATGAAGAGTAGATATGACTTCAGTGTGGCCGAAACAACCCAGCACATCGCCATAGGTATACCGATTTTGAGGCGAGGCCAAGTGGCAAATAGCACCTGGTACTTGAACGGGTGTACGATGGCGTAATACCGCTCCAATGTGAGTACCAAAAGGTTGAACGTTGACATCACGAAGAAGAAGAAAATAATGAAACCAGACCAGACATGACAGACAAACCAACCGAGAGCGTTGCTTGGGATGGGGTCAGGCACCTTGATTTCACTCTTCAAGAGGGTCATCGTTGAACCAAAGAAATCAATCACTGCCTGGTGGAAGATAAAAGCGTTTGTACGAGTTTGCATGGCTGGTATTTTCCAGATAACAAAACAAACCAGAGCATTGCCAAGGATGCCCAGGATGCCTACGATGGTCTGGTAGATTCACAAAGGAAGAATTTCCTCCATATTCTCCAAATCAGCCGTTAAATTCAGGAAATGGCTTCGCTAGTACTTAGAGCTGCGTCTATAATACAATTCCGTTTCTCATCTGCACAGATTTGATGATGAAATTAATGTTTTATCAGAAAACTGCTGAAGAAGTCCCTGCTTGAGCGAAGTTGAATTATACAGTGTTTCCTCTGAAAATAATTTGTATTCACATACTATTTTTTTCGCGAAATTTTAAATCACTGCACTCTTATCATTCAGAAAATAGAAATGTGCTATGACTTAAATCTTTTTCCTTTGGGTATAATGGAAGCAATTAAGATATCAAAATTAACAAAAGTGTTGAAGATCTAATACATGTGAGAGGCTGCCCGAACAGCACAAATTTAATCTCCCAAGTCCCCTGAGTAGATTAATTGATTCAATTCAGCCGTTGTAGTCAATTCTAATGATTCTAGCATTTCTAATAATATGCAGTCCAATTAGTACTTTATAGACTAGATTGTCAGTTTCAAGAATTAAAATATACGAACACAAAAGATACCGCAAAGAAAAGCATATTCCACATTATCTGTAAATCAGCTTTAAATGTCATCAGGTCAGGGCCACACCGATGTTATGCCCGACTTTACTTTTTGTTTTCTTTTTTTTTTTTAGGGGGGGGGGGCTTAGTTTACTAGCAGTCTTGTGACTGCTATTCAAGTCAGCTCATTATTGTGAAATTTACAATCCTTAAACAAAATGTGAATACAGTTATAGATGTCGACCGAATATAACATTGACGGAGACGATTTTAGTTTGGTATAAAGGGCCCCAAAATAGGGATCGGAAGTTTGAGGTTTTTTCCGTTATATTATTCATCAATCTTTTCGGTAAACAATATTGCAAAATAATATTCTCACAAATAAGCAAATCCGCTACAATGTCTATTCATAATATTCTTGCTCAGTTTGTCTTCTTTTATACATAATAAACCGTACGCTACAGCGATTCCCACCACTAAGTTGCAATTTTTAAATTTTGGTCATCTGTAGTTTCCGGGTCGGTCGGGTTACGTCAACGTAGCTCTGTTTAGGCCTTCTGGTCGGTAGATACGAGAATTAAGTCTTTTGGATAAATGCAAATAAGGGGAAAAAACACATATAGCTAGATTTTCTTTAGAGATTGAAATTACTGACATATCTATTGTAACAATACTTAAGCATACAAGTCCCATTACTCAATTTGATTCTACCCACAACGGCCGCTCTCAGGTATATGAAACTGAAGCCATAAGAGTAGGCCTAAAACATGTACAGTATTGTGGAACAAAACAAACATTACTCAAAGTTTAATAGTATGCATCAGATTTCTGGTGATGTAACCGAGGATGCCTCGATGGTTTTAAATAAAATGTTGATGAAAGGTATTTGCTGAACTCATATTTTATCATTATATAAAAGTTGGAATCCAGATGATAATGAATATTGATCAGTACAGTAAAACATTAGCTATTTATGAATTACCAATATAGATCGAGCACTCTTATTTTTGATCTCTAAAGAGATCCGATTATTTTTTGATCTCTAAAGAGATCCGAACCCGATACAATTTTTAAGGATGATTTTAGTAACTGATGTTTGAAGCTTTGCATGGTTTTGACAATAAGAAGTAACTATAACTAGTAAACTTTCTGGTACAACCATGTGTAAAATCTCCTTTTGTTTTGAGTGTTGGCTCTGAAAAGGGCCTGTATGGTATCGACGTTTCGAACTGTACTCTACTCGTCTTCAGGAGAAGTTTCTCCTGAATACGAACAGAGCTATACTGTTCGAAACGTCGAGACTACACCACCAGTTTGATCGATACCAGCTCGTTAGGTTGTATATTCTTTTACTTGTTTTACCAACAGTAGTCTTTATGAGCGTTCCATGTTATTAAGTCAGATGAAATCATACTACCTGGTAGCTTAGTCTGTGTAACTTTTAAGGTGCTCTTTTGAAGTACCGAAATCGCAAATCATTTTTGTGGAGTAGCACAACTAGACATTTTCTGCAAAAAGCTGCTGCAAATCAGAATGCTGTTCGAGTAAATTATTAAATTGATTGATTATCTGTTTTAATAGCATGACGCAAAAGAACAATCGTTTACACTTAACTGAAATTGAACGACTATTCTGAGGAGTTTATGTGCCGAAAATGACCGGGAAAACATAAAACAGAATCATCTAACAAAAAGCCAATTTCGACCGACAGGTATGCCACACGAAGCGGTAAACCCTATTGTGTCATGCATGGGTCCTT
The DNA here is from genome assembly GCA_021014325.1 of Plazaster borealis. NCBI lineage: Eukaryota > Metazoa > Echinodermata > Asteroidea > Forcipulatida > Labidiasteridae > Plazaster > Plazaster borealis. Next base: position 32,155,336 of record CM037474.1, on the reverse strand, counting down.
AGGGCCGGGACGCCCTTGGTTACGCACAATCACGAAGTGCCACTTCACCGCTAAGTTACAGACAAACTCCATGATTTGCTATTTATCGGAAAACAAAATCAGTTTCATCCTGAATTATCATTGATTGAAAAGTTCCAAAAGAAAATACCAATCCTCAAGAGAAATAATGTCCACGTCATTAAAATAGTATTTAGATACCACCGTTCGGCCATGACAAATAAACAATTATTCACAGGTTTCAGGAAATCTCCATGAAGAAAACATGCCATATATTGATTTCAAGTATTTGTTTCTTGTGAGATTATAAGACATCGGTGGGAAAATACATATTGTGTTACACAAGCCGTACAGTTGGTTGCCTCTATCAAATTGCCTGCAAAATATGCCGGGTGACATGACCCCAGAGGCCTCTGAAAACCATTTATTTATTTACTTATTTGTTGTAATCTTTCTGATTATTTTGTGTTTGCTCTGGATTTATTGGTTTGGTTTTGTGTTCATCGATCAAAAACTAGGAGTCGGAAATTAATGTTCTCCTAATACAATAACCAATGATCCCTTCAAATGAAAGTGTCTATGCCATGGTGCTGTTAATGGGAGAGTCGTCGTGAACATGTTTCAATTGGCACTTCACGAGAACTTTCTTTTCCACTAGATATTCTAAGAAGTCTGTGCGATCTTGTCTTGAGTACACTTCAAGAACCTCTTCAAATTTCCCAATCATTGTTCTGTGAAATTCTGCTTCCTCATCACTTGTGGGTAAGGGGAAAGACGAATAAGATGTGATCATGTTGAGAACAGCTTCCCGGCTGAAGTGATCGATGTCCTGCCGTGGCCAAGTGATGATGAAGATCTGGCCGAGAGCGCGGGAGATCTGCGGTGAAATGTCGTCCCAGCCGTGTCTTCCACCGCGGTGCTCCCACACGAGTGGCCAGCCGTACAGACTGACGAAAATAACAACAGGGCTTTCGCAACCTTTGTAGCTGAAGATATCCACAATGTGGCACTCTGACGTCTCTGAGGTTGAGTGTGTGTGGTGTTGTTGACTATCATTATCAGATGTTGACAAAAAACCTGCCGGGATTCCTAACGCTTCACAAGCGTTTCTCACAGCACCCATAAGGAAGCGATCAACTTGGTCTTTACTGTCACGCAAGACGAAGGAAACCGATGATGGGTCGATGTTCTTTAGAAGCCCCCATACATGCTTAAGTGCATGGCTAAGACGAGCGCGAATACATGTGCAACTCAGTTGGTTGGTGATTCCACAGAAGCAATTCTGTAGAGGGTACCACTGAGGAACACCCCCGTCAACTGCGTTCCCACTTGCCGTTGAGCAGCATCCGTTGTCCCCAAGAAAAGTCTGCAAGGCCTGGTAAAACCGGAAACCATTCCGCGTCATTCGCATACACCTAGTGAGCTGCGACACCACAAAGTTTGGTGGGAGTTTATTCATAACGGAAGCGGCGGGCTCCCCAGAACTCATTGTGATGTATGTACCTGTTGCTATGGTTACCCAGATAAATGTTCCTGGGTATTCATCACCAAGATCTTTAAGTGGTCTCCAGTCCCAGTAAGGTACGAATGGGACCTCGTCCCACATGATATGAACAGAAGCCTCTGGGTGCAATGATATGACTCTTCGGGTGAGCTGTGCCATCGTTGCGGGGCTCAGACACCTAAAGTACGGATCAGCATCAGGGATGCAGTAGCGGAAAAGATCAGCTATGGACATGATCTTGACGGAAGATGACTTCGACTCAGAGATCAAGTTCCGGAAGTGTGAGACCAGATGGCTTGGAGAGCGACGCACACGACCCATTGTGCGAGTGTGAGACACACTGGTACATGACACAACGAATACGATCCTATCCAAGTCAATGGGTAATCCTTCGCCACTCGCTAATATCTTCTCGGCCATTTTAGCTAAGACCAGAGACTTCCCCGTACCGTACTCTCCTAAAACGACTTGCCGTCGTTCGCTAGCTCTGATCATCTCGTTCTGTTCAGGTGTCAACAGAATTTTCCCGACCTTAGCACTGGTTTTCTTGACGGCATCATGCAGAGTTCGAATCCGTACAACGGACGCCAGTCCGACGTATCTCCCGCACAATTCCTTGTAGTTCTCTAAGCCAAGAGACAGGGTTCCTCTCCGTTGGAACTGTTCGCCGTAATAATTCCTGACCCACTGGTTAAATCCTGAAGAAGACTGTAAACGTCCCATCGTCAGCACTCGTCTTTTGTGATCCGCACACACACCCATTCTCACTAAGTGATCGTGTGTCAGTTCAGGAAGCGCAACAAACCCAACGACGGGCACCTTTGAAATGAAGTCCAGGTCAGCATTCAACTCGCGGAAGGCTTTCTCATCTTTAGCGACTTGTTCGAAGGCACTTCGTATCTTCCCACGCATGGTTTTCCAGGCGCTGGTATTTTGGACACTCTTGACTTGAACGAATGCGACTCCGGTGTTGAGGTGAATCAACATGACGTCATGGTCGCCGACCATTTCCTTCCGATTCTTACTGCCTGTTTTCACAGCGCGTAGATAATCCTGTATCTTATACTCACTGAGAACCAGCAGGCCTTCCCCATGTTCACAGCCCCACGAGTGGAAACATCGGACCACCTTTTCCACCGAGTCTTTCTGAAAGCGATCTTTAACCACTTCAACTGCGGCTCTCTTGGCAGATCCTCTAGCTCTACTGAGAGTTTCATCGCTCAATACTTCCTCATTCGTTGCTAAGTCGAGATCCCCCTTGTGGTCGTAAAAGAGTGCAGCAGGAACGCGGTAGGTAGTGCTGTCTAAGTCCGGGTAGTGGTCCTTAAGGTAAGTCCTTGTTGCGTCTGTGAATGAAATCGTCTCTCTTGAACTAGGTAGAGTAATACTCAAATTCTGGGTATCCAACGGGTCGAGATGTGCCACCATGGGGTCCTTAGCAAAGCATGCTGGGCATGACACAGGCTGGACGGGATCAATGATTGAAGACATGATGGTAACTATACAGAGATGAAAAAAATTGAACCACATTAATCTTAATTGTTTGAAAGACTTTCCTTAATTAGACAGGAACATCTTAAAAAACGAAAACAACAGAAGGTAGACCTCCCTCTAGTCTACATGCTCTAGTACAGTGTGTCATGGGGGTTTTGCGCCCCCTCCCCCGGTGTGTGTCTCCCATAAGGTAAATATTATGGTTAGCGTATGATCACTCTTCCAATGTTGGGCACGCCCTTTAAATTCTGTGAATATTGTGAGTAGTATGACATGTTCAAAACCTAAAGATACCTTTGTGTTTGTTAAAGGCAAAGTGTACCTTTGGTTTTTCTGAACCGTTCGATTGTTTTATTCCTATATAAATGTAGGTATAACAAACAAACAAAACAACCTGTGAAAATTTCATGTCAAAAGGTGGTAGCGTTTTTGCGATATCGCCGAAAATCCGGAGCAGTTATGTCCACGCATGCAGGAGGAATAATCCATAATTGGAATACACAATCTGAGAAACATTACTGACAGTAAAGTTTCTCAGATTCAAATTATTGGGGATAAAACTGATTACTTTTTCCATAACCACATTACTTCGAAGTGAAAGGATTCTCAAAATGCTTTATACTATCAAAAGCTGCTGTAATGCTAACCAAGTAAGTTTGTATTGCCATTGATTACCAATTAGCGTATACCTTCCCTTCAAAACAAATGGTTCAGTCTGTGGAGAACAGCGGTTTCCGTCGAGACTGTACTTCGGAATATAATTGTAAAAACATTGCACTATGAAATCGAAAGGTCATTACATGGGCCTATGGTGTAACCGGGGGGGGGGGGGTGGCGGAAGGGGTATTGCGCAATCATTTGCAATCGCGGTTTGGGTACACTCCATTTTAAAAAGAGGTGATGACCATTAAAATAGAACAAGAAAACCATGTATACGGTTAAAACGCTCTCTTTAACAACAATGACAACATAACAGTCTATTATTTTAAGAGCATTTCCAATTATTAAGGCGGTCAGTTTTAAAGCGTAAAAATGTTACCTAATCCAATTTTCCATTGGTCTATTGCAGCTGCTAACGTGTATGAATGGGTCCAGATGGGAATTTCATTACAAAAAGTCTCCTCTAAAATGGCTACAAATATCGACATAATGTGAACCATTGTATAATTCATCCTCTGATTGTTTTCACTGAACGTAATATTGAAGGATAGATCTTTCATTCCTGAACAAATCTCTCCGTATATCCTCTATAGATATTTGACGATTTTGTGAAGTTTTTTTCTTTCTTTTTTTAAAATTATTTTTGCCTATACGTTGTTTGCGTGCAAACGATGTCAGTTGACGGACGTGTAAGAACGGGAACATTTGCCGTATTCTGAGGCAAATAACACATCTTTAACAGATATGTAATACATGCTATTTATGTTAAATATCCCATACAAAAATGTTCTATAGAATTCTATAAACAAAAATATATAGAAATTCTATATACGTTTCTTAAGAACTTTATAAGGGGAATCCTATAAAAATTCTTTAGAAGTTGTATAGAGATTTAGAGTTTTAATTAGAGATTCTTTAGCGTTTTATAGATTTTTTATTGAGATTCTTTAGATTTTTTATAGAGATTCTTAGAGTTTTTATAGAGATTCTATATGAAATTGGGCCACTTTTCTATAGCGTTTCATAAGATTCTATAGAGTTTTTATAAAGATTCTATAGAGTTTGTATAGAGATTCTATAAAATTTCTAGGTCCTCTCTAAAGAAACTCTATAGCATTTCTATTAGCTTTCTATAGAATTTCATTTTAATTCTCCCCAAAAAGTATTGAATCTAGTGAAATTTGTATAGAAATTATATAAATCCAAGGCGCTTGAACAGACAATCAGTAAGTTTTTCCCGCAAGGTATGCGGGGCTACATTTTTGAAGTATGAGACCTATTCCTTTACATAGCACCATGTAATGGTTTACAAGGTGCTGTGGCGCAATATGCTGCCGATCAAACCAGGAACACCGGGGCGAACCCCTTCTCTTTACGATAAGTGCACTGGGTTCTTTTACGTGCATTACACAACACGCGGGACCTACGGCTTAACGTCCCATCCGAAGGACAAAGCATGTGGTTAAGTGTCTTGCTTAAGGACACAAGTGTCACGACTGGGATTCGAACCCACACTCTGCTGATATCTATACTTATTTCTATAGAAATCTCTGATCTTTTCTTTAGAACATTTTTGTATGAATTATGTTGTTTATTAAATCATTAAATTACTGAAGCAGTTAGCAACGTAAACAACAATATTTACAAATGTTCTCTAATGTAAAGATGTTTAGTGAATTTACAACATTTGAAGATAACACTACCCTCAGACAAAATAGACTCGTCCAGGCAGTCTTAACGGCCGCCGACATGCAGCGGGGACCCATCCGTGTAATTCAAATTCAAGAATTGAATTAACCTAAACATCTGACGTCACGCTTCGAGGTTTGTGAATAACACCAGATACCGGACTTGAGCGCCTGGCAGGATCCTGCCAGTTGATCTCAGTCAATTTACACGTACATGTACACAAAGTGAATAAAACAGCACAACAGGCATGTGCAAACATTATGCACACGCTGCATGCAGACGACCGAAAGTGAAAGATGACAAACTACATTACCTCGGACCAATCATAAAACAGATAGAAAGCTTACGTCACAGAAAGCTTACGTCACTGCACGGGGGATAATGGATCAGCGTTCCCGCCGCACCCCCCGTGAGTACCCAGGTCCGCCTGGGGAAACTGATGATCCAACTCGCTCGCCAAATCCTGCACCGGATCCTGGCCCTGATCTCGAACACCAAGAAGCAGACAATGTCTTTCTAGATATTGGCCCTGCTGTCCGAATCCTCCAGCTCAACATCGAAGGCATCTCTGCTGCAAAGCGTGAAATTCTAGCAACCACCTGCTCCACAGAAAAAGTTGACGTTATCTGCCTCCAAGAAGTACACGTTGGTGCTAATGACCCCAGAAGCAGACTCAAGATCGCAAACTACGACCTTGTGGCCTTCGCAGGTCATAAGCAGTACGGAAGAGCTACGTATGTCCGATCTGATATAGCCGACACTGAACTCCTTGAATCAGCAGAACTTTTCGATACAATCCGTGTGGGCAGTTACAAAATCATCAACGTCTACAAGCCACCTTCCATCGACTGGACCGACACTGCTCTGCCAGCTCATCAACACCCAGCTATTTATGTGGGAGACTTCAACAGCCACCACGCAGTCTGGGGTTATGAAAACGCGAATAGCAATGGAGACTAGTTGATGGAGTGGTCATCTCAACTGAACTTGAGTCTGGTCATTGACCTGAAACAAAAACACTCCTTCCACTCTGCACGCTGGAATCGTGACTATTCACCTGACCTGTGCTGGGTCACCTCAAACAATGATCAACCACTACAAACAGCTGTACAGGTACTGGATGACTTTCCAAGGAGTCAACATAGGCCTATTGTGACCCACGTTGGGTTACGCATCCCAATAACCAGATCGCTACAAAAACCACGCTGGAACTTCCGTAAGGCAAACTGGACAAAATTCTCTGAACAGCTTGAAAAGAGTGTTGTTTGCATCCCCACCAAAGAGCCCTCAGTGACTGAAGCATACACTAGATTTACCAAAGCAATCTTCAAAGCAGCCAAGGCCAACATCCCGCGAGGCTTCCGGCCTACCTACATTCCGTGCCTAGACTCTGAATGCCAACAACTTCTTGAAGAGTTCACTAGCTCAGGCGATCCAGACATTGCCGACCACCTCATTGAGTCCCTTGATAATGCCCGCCAATTAAGATGGGAGGAAATCACTAGCAACTTGAACTTCACACACTCAAGTCGGAAAAGCTGGAACCTCATCCGCCATCTTGGCTCCAACCAACAACCGTCCAACTCGACCAGACCATCAGTCAAACCAAATGCAGTAGCTAGCCACCTCATCAATGTGGGGAAAGCTCCGATTGACAAACAGATCAAACATGAGACCACACAAGAATGGCGATCCTTCAAGAAGTCAAGACCAGAAGCTGAAACTGCAACATCAACTCCAATCACCATCGAAGAAGTGAATACAGCCTTGAAAGACCTGAAGTGTGGTAAAGCCCCAGGATATGACAACATCCACCCCGAATTCCTGAAACATCTAGGAACTGCAGCAAGAAACTGGCTAGCAGCCTTCCTTTCACGAGTTATTTCGGTGAAAAGTCTTCCCAAAACCTGGAGAACTGCTAAAACCATCGCCATCCCAAAACCTGGGAAAGACCCAAAACTGGCTTCCAGCTATCGTCCGATCTCCCTCCTCTCAATGTGCTATAAACTGTTAGAGCGGATCATCCTCCATCGCATCAAGCCAATCATAGAGGAAGTACTTCAAATCGAGCAAGCAGGTTTCCGTCCTGGCAGAAGTACTCAAGATCAAGTTCTTGCACTCACCACCTACATTGAAAACGGATACCAGCAACGCTTAAAGACTGGCGCCGTTTTCCTCGATCTGACTGCTGCATACGACACTGTATGGCACAAAGGTCTGCTAGTCAAAATCTCTAAAGTCTTACCACGCTGGGCTGTTGACACAGTTGAACTGCTGTTGCAACAACGACGGTTTCGTGTGCATATGGGAGACACTAGCAGCTCCTGGAGAATGCAGAAGAACGGCTTGCCACAAGGAGCAGTTCTGGCACCCATCCTGTTCAATCTGTACACAAATGACCTCCCAGCCACCATGTGCCGAAAGTTCATCTATGCTGATGACATCTGCCTTGCCCATCAAGCAGGAAAGTTTGAAGACCTCGGCCCCACTATCAACGATGACATAGCAAAGATCAGTGAATACTGTAAACGCTGGCGACTTCAGCCCAGTGTAGCCAAAACAGTATCTAGTGTTTTTCACCTGCACAATGCCAGAAGCGACCAAGAGCTAGACATCTTTCTCAACGGAAAACGTTTGAGCCACGCCCCCAGACCGACTTATCTTGGCGTCACCCTGGACCGTACACTCACCTTCAAACCTCACCTCCAGAAAGTGGCTGCCAAAATTCGGACCAGAAACAACTTGATCCACATGCTCGCCGGTACAACCTGGGGAGCAAAGGCAAAGACACTCCGTTCATCTGCTCTAGCCCTTTGCTACTCAGTGGCTGAGTACTGTGCTCCAGTTTGGAGAAACTCTGTCCACACCAGTCTCGTCGACGTCCAACTAAACAACACCATGAGAACCATCACTGGTGCCGTTCGCTGTACAAGGACAGATTGGCTCCCAGTCCTGAGTAACATTGCCCCTCCAGACATCCGAAGAGAGGTTGCCACATCAAGGCTGGTCTGTAAGATCCAATCCAATCCTGACCTCCCTCTCCTCAGTGACCTTGACTTCCACCCTAGGCCTAGACTTAAGTCTAGAAACCCAATCTGGTCCAATGTACCGGACAGTGCAGTGACCGCAGAAGATCTATGGCGCATACGGTGGCGAGACCATACCGACGTCCCGCACAAGTTCCTGGTCGCCGACCCCACCATCCAGCTGCCGGGAATGGACCTCCCCCGCGGCCATTGGTGCCTCTTGAACCGGTTCCGTACCGACGCAGGGCCATGCCGCAGTAGCCTACACAAGTGGGGCTACCTTGCGTCTCCGCTTTGTGACTGTGGCGAACCCCAGACGATGCGCCATGTGATAGTCGACTGCCCACTCTCTCACCTTGATGGTGGCATCGAAGCCCTTCACCTGGCTGAGGACCCAGCTGTAAACTGGCTTACGGACTTTAGAACGAGATCAGTATAGCATACGACATCATCATCACTGCACGTTTATCCAATGAAATCAATGTGTCCAATGAAATCATTTCGCCTGTAATACCAGCCCCTGTCTTTATCCTTGCGGATAAAGACAAATGATAAAGACAGGGGACCAGTCTAGAGTCGAATGAGATTATTTTCAACGTAAGTAGCACGTTGGTGGCGTTAACCCTTCCGACCCCCCTAACCCCTTGGTGTAACTGTTTTGGGCATTTTATGGCAGTACATCATCTCAATAACACAAAGACGGTTTTGAACTTAGTACACGAATACAATATGCCTTTCAATAAATGTTTTAAGCTCCAGAGAGTTTATGATTAACGAATATATAAAATGATATGAAATGATATATTTCATTTTGCGTAGCCTACCTGTAATTTGTTCCACCATCATGTCTCGCACATGACCATGAGGAAAACTATGGCAGGTTATAGAAATGGAAAACGAGACAACAGGTGGTTCTGAAACCTTTGAGACATAACTGTATCTGTAATCGGTGTGTACATAAAAAAACCAATGGGGGCCTCTGGGGATTTCAATTCTGCTCTTTAATGGGGAAATCCCGAAACTCTCCATACCTCTGGGCCACGTCCACAATGGGGTGGGGGTGACTAACAGCATGTCCTTTCTCTGTATTGAAAGGTTCCGATATGATTGCATTAAAGTTATTATACATGATTGGTAGAGCTGACAAAATAATCGAAGAATGGTGTTTATTTTTGGTGTGATGAACCATACATGAACTAACAGACCTGTGAAAATGTTGGCTTAATCCGTTGTGTGAGTCAGGAGAAAATAGTGAAAAGGTATGCACAATTTTCAGCATGTAAACACGTTGTTCTTAATTTGGCTGCAATAACCGAAATTAGCTGCATTTTTAAGGTTTTCGGATACAGTTTTCTCGATAAGACTTAATTTCAGAGGGAAATATTTCATAGAAAAAAATGATTCTATAGTATAAACTTTATAACCAGTAAACTTTCACACTTACTAAAACAAAACAATTTGTTTTTGTTATCCTCACCAATCCTTTAAAATACTTTTAACTTGGGACTTAACCTTAAGTATTTTTCTTTAAAGCTCATGTCGTATGTTGATTTTAGGTAAATCGAAACTAAGCAAAGTGTAGCCTACAGAACATGTCGTCTGAGTGTTTACATAATTTAGACTGGCCGTGATCATTCCAGAGCATCCGTGGCAGACAAGAAACATTTCGAAAGACAGAATGGCTCGCGAGCATTGAGGATGCCTTGTTGTTCGTTCCAGGAGAACCAAGACTATTAGCAGGACGAGGTAAAATACTTAGATCCATTTTGTAATGCCGCTCAAAGGAAGCGTCTTGGCATTTAATAATTCGTCTTAAAGTATATTGCAAAATATTTTGCATTTGATTTTTTTTTTAAATCGTTCAGGAGCACGACATCCGCGTAAGCCTCGATCTCAAGCTGGCACACCCTAACCGTATTATGCTAAAGGTGACACGCAAGTTTGCAGTGAGAAAAGATCAGCATTGGCATTACAAGCGAAAGACAAGTGGCAGAGGACAGGAGTCCACCCCCGAACAGAACCCTTGTCATCACCTTTTGCCCCTCCCCCTCTCAATGCACAAAATGCACAGAGAATGGTTCGATATACATCAAAAGCTGCCAAAAAAGATTTTGCCCCCGCTTGCCCCCCCATCCCAAACAAAAATATATATAATAATAATATTAATAATAATAATAATAATAATACATTAAAACAACAAAATAAAACAATAATGTCAGTTAGGCCCAAGTCTAAACCATCCGAATAAGACCTACCTGGTGTTCTCCACAGGCATTCCACAGATAGAGGAGAGGTTAACAGAGGCGGCAAAGACAATCACTGAGGCTTGAGATCATGGAGATTAGGCCCATAGAAGCTATACTTCGGAGACTCACAGGCTAGAAGGATGTAATCACACTGCAGCATCAAGCTGTTCAGTGCGCACCAAATTGGAACATTGCGCAATCAGCATTAGCTGTTGGGAAGTCCCGGTCGCGTCCCGGTCACTTTTAAAGATTCTGAGTAAAGAATGATCACCTATACGTGGCAGTGCGCAGCTCGAAGTGATGACGTCAGACTGAAAATAAATGTAAAAGCTGTCCATGGCCATGGCCAATTTAGATGCTTTTTTTTCACATGGTCAGTGACATAAGTTGATTTCTTCGAAATAGTGAAAATTTGGGCTCAATTGGTCATTGAAGTTGCAAGAAAATGATGAAAGAAAAAACACCCTTGTTGTACAATTGTGTGCTTTCAGATAGGAATAAAAACTTCTTGCAAGAAGTTTTTATTATTTTAGTGAGAAATTACCTCTTTCTCAAAAACTACGTTACTTCAGAGGGAGTCGTTTCATACAATGTTTTATACTATCAACAGCTCTCCGTTGCTTGTTACCAAGTAGGTTTTTATGCTAATATATATTTTGAGTCATTACCAAACGTGTACGATACCTTTAAGATGGAGTGTGTTACCAGGTAGCTGGTTCAATAGATGTCATTTCCAAACACTGTATAGAGAACTCAAAATGTTTAGCTGATCTACAAGATCTTGAGCATGGACCATAGTGAGTTGTGTTTTGACTATCATTATCTTGAGCGCAACCAGAGATTCACAGATGTAAAATAAACTCAACAAGACTGAAGAAAGGCATACTAAAAATCCTCTCAAAGATGGTAAGCAAACAATGAAATAATATTATGAATAAGAACCAATTTACAACTGAAATGTTGGCCACAATGAGAAATATTAATCTGACATGTCTGACATGGTGCTTCATTCGTTCTTGACGTTTAGTAGCCTTGTCAGTTTGTTGTTGGTAAAATGCATCGACCTGATGTAATCGTGGATTTGTTTGGGTACATACATGTTGAAGCTGAAATATTCAACAGGGATCTACATGTACAATCATATCAGTGTATAGTAAGTCTTAGGTTTAAAATATTTGTAGGCCATCAATTATTTTATAAAATGAACAAGCTTGTTCACGTGTATTAAACAGGCTACATACACTGATCGTGCATCGTAGCATCGCAGAAATTTTCATTTAGTACAAATACTTAGGCATGTTTTTTTTGTTTGGGCGGAGTTTGATATTTCATTATTGCTCAATGATTTGATAAAATGAGAGGGCTCAAAACCCATGCCCGAGTTTTCATTTGTACAAGTACTTAGTCGCATTTTAAAAACTATTTGCTTGTTTTTGTTTGTTAAATTTAAAAGTGTACAATTTGACCCTTTTTACATAACAACGGTTATGTTTATCCATATTAAAAAGTATTATTGTTTATCTTAACGAAAAATCATTGGTGCCTGCAAAAAGTGTTAATTGAAGTGGGACTTAATTTTGTTATGTATGTTTCTTTTCATCAGATGGACATGGATGGAAGTTGATAGATGAACCCTATACATAGACTGGATGGATATGGAATCCGCACAACACAGTATCCTGAAACTCGGCAAATCAGACAGTAACATGTTGTGTCGTTATGCCTTTCTTGCTCCGAACTATTTACATTTATGAACTGCAAAAAGCCACAGTACACCAAGTTCTGGGGGCAGGTGATACTGATGGCTAACATAGAGTTTGTTGTGGTTGTTTACTCATGTAGCTTACATGTGATTATGCGCGCTCAGAATTGTGCGGCATGCTCAGAACTAGGAAAAAAAGGCTCAGTATGTCCACTGCTGTCAGCATTTAAATAAGTATTAGCAAAATGAAGATTATGATAATATATAACTGCAATTTTTCTTTGTTTCTTTTATTTTCACACATTATTTTATATTTGTTCACTTCTTGGAAAATTAGATTTCAATGATTGATAAAACATTCTGTTTGTTAGATCAAATCAATGTACATGTGTGTACAGGGAATATATCTTTAAAATGGTTCAATCTTTATATTGCCAGTGCATGTGACAGGACCATCAATGTAAAGCTAAGTTTCTTTTCAGAACCACATTAATTGAAACTTTCATGTGCAATGTTATGGTCAACAAACAGTATTAATGTATGAATGAGATTTTAAGGTTGGTGGTGTGAGGGTAATCGAGTGAAGTGTTTCTTGTTTGGAAACATTGTGGTCTGTTCTGAACTTGGGTGTTCTGAAAAGTACCAATATGCATCACAGTATAAAATAGAAAGACAATTTGGTGGCACAACCATGTCACTCATAAGCACACCTTTCAGTATGATTATGGTTAGCATTTTTTATGAAATGACAAAAGTTCAATAAGCAACAATTCTGCCCCTTACAGGTTTTATGAAATTGGGCCCAGTTGACTGTCGGACAGGAAAATGGTATGTTAATCTGAGATCATTCTCCAGCACCAATCTACTTTTGCAGCACACCAGTACACCGCTAGTTTTAAAAAGGTATTTTTAAACTCCTTTTTTTCACAACCTCTAGGGCTATTAGGGCCTATAGATCATCTGTATAATATATATACTAATTAGAAATGAAAAAAATATTGAAAAGATTGACAATCAAAACTGAGTCAATAAATACAAAGAAGGACATCTGAGGTTTGTCACTTTTTCTAAGGGCTGTTTTGACATACTTTGGGGGTAAAAACAAGTGTATGAGAATCTCCAGTTAGTTTACAATCAACATGAAATGGTGTGTTTATTTATTTGTCAAGAGTGACCTCCCCCAATCAGGTTATATACACATGTACCCCCTTGCTTTCATTCGTTATACCTGAATTGTTAAAATGGACCAACTGGCCTATCCTATTATCCACCACAATTAATATAAACACCAAGTACAGTTGAAAAGTATTTTTCCAAGAATGATATGCCTATACAAACTGTTAGAAGTGTTGTTAGCGTACATATTCTTTACAATTATAATGGTTTCCACATCATAATGTAAAACGATTTAAGGGGTAATCTGTTCCTATCTGGAGACAGCCTATTTGTTGGTCAAATGAGGGCGCTGTTTTCTTATGTTTTTCTTTATGTTGGAAAATGTGATATTTTATCCGTGAATTACACATTAATGTGAAGCATGTGAGCGTTAGAACAATTCGATTCTTGCTTAGACACAAATTAGCTACAACTTGGGCTGAATTTCGTGCAAACCCCCTCCAGAGAGAATAATAATTATTTTGTGGAAGGATTCCAAAGCCACGGCCCATGGGCTGTATGTGTCAGGTAATTCAAGATACTTACACACGTATGATCGGTAGAGAATTACATCAGACCAGAGTCTCAATGAACGATGAAGGTTATCAAGCGGTCACATGAGCAGAGTACCTGCACGTGCAGTAAACAGTGATTTCTTTTGTGGCCTGTATAGAACTCCTCATAGGGACAGTTAAACCATTTAAACTTTTCTTTGTTGTGGCGTAGGATCGTATATAATAAGAATAAACAAATCGAATCCGGGGGACTTGAATATGGTTGATTATGAGCAACATGTGTATGTTTTAAAAGCTGCTTGGGTTGAGAGGCTCCTACACGCAAATGCTGGCATCTGGGAATTTTTTATCTGCAGACACCTTCATCAGTTTGGAATGTCAGAATCTGTTTGAAGGAAATGTATCAAATAGTTTAGTTACATTCACTCCATTTGACATCTCAAATGATACTTATGCAACTTAAAGTCACCCGGCAGGTCAGGTTCTTTCTGATATTTTAAGTTGTGCCTAAGGTGTCTGGTCTTTCACCTTTAAAGGATATTTCCTCTCATTCAAGAACTGCTTCACGTATGCTTGCTGTTTGTACTTTAACAACACACTTGTTAAAGGGAAAATAAGCAAATTTTTAACTGGGTCAAAATCATGGTTAAAACGCCTGTGAAATGCCTTACGCTTAATTTCATTCTGGTTGGAACGTTCTTTCTATACAGTGTCCGGCAAGGGTGTGGCACACGGACAAAATTTGTAGGCAGTTACTTGAACCACCACCCTCTCCAGAAAAGGATTGTACATCTTTGTATAATCGGTGTTATACTGAAGTTAACTTATGCATCGTTGTCCAGCCCGACAAGAATCAAACTTTGTCATGTTGAGGTCTAAGTACATAAACCAATGGATCATGGGGTCTCAGTACGGACTAGATGTGTTGATTAACATTTTGAACAAATTAGGTGTGCCACCCTCTTAACAAATACTGTACATCGGCCATGTGGCGAGTGCTGCCTGGTGTTTGAAGGGGTGAACGATGGCGAAATACTACGGAGCCCCTAAACGGACAGGTAATTTGAAAAGGTAAAAAAAATGTTGAAATTATTTCGTCCCCTTGAAATGTTATTTCATTCCCTCGAAATATAATTTCGTTTCCCCGAAATAGCATTTCAAGGGAACGAAATATTATTTCGAGGGAACGAAATAATTTCAACATTTTTTTTACCTTTTCAAATTTTATTTTACCTGTCCCTTTAGGGGCTCCGTAAAATACCGCTCCATGGTCAACGTAAGCAGGTTGAACGTAGACATCACGAAGAAGAAGAAAATAATGAAAGCAGACCAGACATGACAGACGAACCAACCGAGAGCATTGCTTGGGATGGGATCAGGCACCTTGATTTCACTCTTTAAGAGTGTCATCGTAGAACCCAAGAAATCAATCACTGACTGGTGGAAAGTGAAGCGTTTGTACGAGTTTGCATGGCTGGTATTTTCCAGATGACAAAACAAACCAGAGCATTGCCAAGGATGCCCAGGATACCTACGATGGTCTGGTAGATTCGCAAAAGAAGAATTTCCTCCATATTCTCCAAATTAGCTGTCGAACTCAGGAAATGTCTTTGCTTTAGTAGATATTCTACAGTCCCTATTCTCACAGAGATTTGATAATATTTAAAAAATGATGTATTTCAATCAGTTAACTGTCGCTCCTTGTGTGAAAATTACCAATGCTGTAAATCGTCTGAACCAATCGTGGTAAAATAAGTGAACAAAATGTTTTTGATTATGTGGAGTAGTAGGGTTTTATATACCGCTTAATTTGAAATCAATGCACATGCTGTTTTGAAAATAGAATTGTGTTTCTATGACGAGAACTTTGTCCCTGGGTTATAATGGGAGCAATTAAAAAGACGGCAATCAGAAGGAAAGTCTTGAGAATTTAATAAGCGTAATGCTGGGTATTAAGGGACACAAATAAGTTTGATCTCCGAAGTCCACTCGGTAGATTAATTTACTCAATTTATTTTATTATTGTAGTCAATTCTACGGATGCCTTTCCAGTATTGTATCCAAATAATATTTAAGGCTTTCAATGCCAGGTATTGGAAATAGAACGCAGAAAATAAATACGGGAAAGGAAAACAAGTAGTCTATCTATAAATCAGCTTTAATGTTAAATATCGTGTCCGACTTACTGAGATTCGCTTTTTATTATTTTGCAAAGTTTAATTGCAACAAAACATCAAATATATGTCATGATTGGTTAGAAGCTGACCAATGACAACTGTAAAATCCTTTACACAAAATGGTGAATGCAGTTATTTTGTACATTTTGTCAACCGTAATAACATTGAAAGAGACCCTTTGAGTTTGGCAGAACGTGCCCTAAAATTGGGGTCAGGAGTTCGATTTGTTTTTCTTTATAAAATGTTCAATCATTTTGATTAGCCAGCACATTGTTCACACAATCACGTATTCTTTACTCAGTTTTTCATTTGTTATAATGTACGCTGTATCGATTTCCATCAGTTAGTGTCATTTTTTAATGTTAGGGTCGTCTGCAATTTTAGACTCAGTCGGGTTAAAATTGTGAATTAACCATTCACACATTGCGATGCACTTGCGCACGATGTGTAATAAGACGCTCAAAACGTATGACTTACGTAAGTTGAATGTGTTAAATGGAAACTACCGAGGTAGCACTCTTTGCAGATATCCAATGGGAACATTTTCAACCCCACCATTTACGGAATAGCGTTATTAATTGTCTACCTCCATGACTGTAAATGGGTCAATAATGGACGCGAGCATTGATTCCTAATTGTCCCTGGATGTGTATGATACAAAACGATGTCCACACATTTTGATTTGCGGGTGCAGGACGACTCAAAATACAAACAGCTTAAATTGTTTTCTCTCTATAGTAATATTTTGAGAGCTATGTCTGAGTAAGCATCCCCAAAATGTGTTTGACCCTCTAATGGCGGTTAAACACAGGCTATTGTTCGCGGACACCACCCTTTGTGTAAATAAGAGATGCTTGACAAGCTTGGGGAGCCCCTTCACCGAACGCCCATCGCATCTCCCCCGCGTCGCCACCACCAGCAATAGCGCCGCCAATGTAAGCTTGGCGTCAAGACCCGCGAAACATTTAAATATAAATAGAGGCAATTAAATATAATGTTATCATCATAAAACCAAGCCTATTATTGTGAATTACAAATTTAAGGAATATAATTATTCCAATTTGGTGAAAATTAATATAAGCTGCATACCCAAAAATGATCAACATTTTTTTTTTTTCAAATACAGTGCTGATGAAGTAAGCTGCATACCCAAAAATGATAAACATTTTTTTTTTTTTTTTCAAATACAGTGCTGATGAAGTAGAGGCTTTCCATCAAGCTTTTCTGACGGGAGTGATATCACCTCAAATGACCAGGGGAGTTTCCCCAGAAAAGGGATAGGACAAAACACGGAGGGGCACGCCGTCAATCCCGGAGCTGAGCCACACCGGTTCGAACAACTGGCAGCCGAGCGAATCTCCTGTTTCAGGGTTATTCCAGTCATCAGCAAATCTGATGCCTTTTTGAGACCCGTGTTTTTTTAATACTGCATTTGTGTCGCCAGTGAATTAAATATTTCAAATAGTAGTATCATGGATCATAGTTGGTATTTTTTTATATAAATATATTAATATGATATTCCTTGTAATGAAACCAATGATGTCTCATAAGTGAACTCAAACACTGTAGCTCGCAAGCCTGAGGAAACCTAGAAACAGCAATGTTGCCTGCTACAAGAACCAGAAACACTGGGAGTATCTGAGAAGGCCATGATACGATTTTATGAACAGAAACCTAATGCTTCAACTAGGAAACCATACAGTTGTTAAAATAATGCCAATGAGATTATAAGGAGCCCCTAAGAGGACGTGTGATGAAAAAGAATAATAACTACAGAAATAGTTTGAGTTCTTCATTTTGCACTCGAGAGCATGAAATGATTTCGCAATAAAAAAAATTCGAACTATTGCAACAATTTATTTCGCGCTATCGCAAAAAATAATTTCGAGCAAAACAAAAAACATTATTTTGAGCGTTCGAAATGATTTCTAGCGAAATATTGTTTGAGCACGAAATAATTGTGCAATAACTTTTCCGAGCTTTTGCAATAATTTATTTCCAGCTCTCACAATAAAGTTGAGCTCGCAAAATATATCATTTTGAGCGTTTGAAATGATTTTAAACGAAATGACTTCACAATAATGTTTATCAAGCTTTTGCAATAATATATTTTGAGCTTTCGCAATAATCTATTACAGTCCGCTGATCACAGCTGATTGATTGCAGTCCACACTCCCTGATAAAACAAACCAATTTGCGTTTGGTTACAATTTCACAGCTTGAATGTCAGGTGTTTTGATTGTAAACTAAAGGATGGGAAATAAATTGCTCTTCCGAAAGCAAATGATGTATGATCCCATTAAGCCGTCTGATCTGTGAAAATAAAAGGCTCTTTGGTTTTGACGTTTCTAGTAAATCTCGCACTTAATTTTCAGGTGGTCATTAATTTTGGTTTGATACATTATTCGACTTGTTCAGTACCAATGTTCTCGGATTGTTCCCGAACACGGTTAAAGATCTGACGTAGACCTTTGCGAAACTGACGATATTTCAATGCGTAAATGAAAGGGTTGACACAAGAGTTAGTAGCTACCATGGCCACAGAGAGATAATAAAACTGTGGTGACACGAACATTTGTGTGTTTTAAATTTTTGTATCACTTGGCATGCCATACCCAACGGTGTGTCAGAGGTCACCGGTTGGTTACAACACTGCAAGTACCAGCGACACTGTATATACATGTACATACGTATACATAGTTTGTTTTCATGTCGGGCCATGTGAGTAGCAAGGCATGTTTTTTTTGATATAGTTTTTTCTACTGTTTCGTCACGTTCGACGGCTCCTCTTCGGATTTACATCAGGATTCTTTTCATCAGGAGTTTGTTTCCTGAGTACCCACACCTGTAGAACAGCGAATATTCTACTGTTAGTTGTGCCACCTTTGGAGAGGTATTGTTCATCACCTAACGTTTTATTAACACTTCAAGATCAAGTGGAACTTTTGTTTTCTTCACGCTCCGCCATCTACATTTACATTGTAACTTCACGTGAACGTCACGTGAGGTAACTTCTGCTTGGAACAGAACTTCATCGTTGTATTGTTAGTGATTTCGTCTATGTATTTCGTCTATGTGTGTTTGTAACTTTGTGGACATTACTACTACTACATCAAGCGAATTACTTCGCCTGGTAGGATCTTCGGACTGCCGTGACTTGTTGCATGAACACAGCAGTAGCAGCGTGGGTAAGTGACATAATATTTCCATATTCCCCACAAAACCATTCCGTCAGTGTCAATCGAAAACCGAGGTTAAACATGAGGAAGATGACCTGGTTGGGTGTCCAGCAGATCACGAACGTGATGAAAACGATCAAGAGCATCTTGAAGGTGTTGCGTCTGGCCCGAAGGAGGGACTCGGCCATGTCTGGTGCGTTTGCCCCGTTGGGAAGATGTGCGGCTGGTGCCGGGCCGACACGGGCCGCTCCCCGCTTCATCTCCACACTGATGCGAATATAGGCGAAAAACATCACTCCTACAGGCAAAACGTATTGCAGGAATACAACTATGATTCCCAAGATTTTGGATCCGGGAATTGGATTTCGAACACAGTGACCTTTTTCTTCTCGAAAAACGAAGAGATTGTATAGTTTCAAGCAAAAAGCGAGAGGCCAACACACCGTCATGGCTACACCGACTTTGAGACGAGGCCATGTGGCGAGTGCTGCCTGGTGCTTGAAGGGATGAACGATGGCGAAATACCGCTCCATGGTCAACGTAAGCAGGTTGAACGTAGACATCACGTATAAGAAGAAAATAATGAAAGCAGACCAGACGTGACAGACGAACCATCCGAGAGCGTTGCTTGGGACGGGGTCAGGAACCTCGATTTCACTCTTCAAGAGAATCATCGTAGAACCCAAGAAATCAATCACTGCCTGGTGGAAGATAAAAGCGTTTGTACGAGTTTGCATGGCTGGTATTTTCCAGATGACAAAACAAACCAGAGCATTGCCAATGATGCCCAAGATGCCTACGATGGTCTGGTAGATCCGCAAAAGAAGAATTTCCTCCATTCTCCAAATCAGCTGTCGAACTCAGGAAATGTCTTTGCTTTAGAAGATATTCTACAGTCCCTATTCTCACAGAGATTTGATAATATTTAAAAAATGATGTATTTCGTTCAGTTAACTGTCTCTGCTTGTGCGAAAATTACCAAGGCTGTAAATCGTCTGAACCAATTGTAGTAAAATAAGTGAACACAATGTTTTTGATTATGTGGAGTAGTAGGGTTTTATATACCGCTTAATTTGAAATCAATGCACACATGCTGTTTTGAAAATAGAATTGTTTTTCTATGACGAGAACTTGGTCCCTGGGTTATAATGGGAGCAATTAAAAAGACGGCAATCAGAAGGAAAGTCTTGAGAATTTAATAAGCGTAATGCTGGGTATTAAGGGACACAAATAAGTTTGATCTCCGAAGTCCACTCGGTAGATTAATTTACTCAATTTATTTTATTATTGTAGTCAATTATACGGATGCATTTCCAGTATTTTGTCCAAATAATATTTAAGGCTTTCAATGCCAGGTATTGGAAATAGAAAACAGAAAAAAGATGCGGGAAAGGAAAACAAGTGGGCTATCTATAAATCAGCTTTAAATGTCAATATCGCGTCCGACTTACTGAGATTCGCTTTTTAATATTTTGCAAAGTTTAATTGCAACAAAACATCAAATATATGTCATGAGTGGTTAGAAGCTGACCAATGACAACTGTAAAATCCTTTACACAAATGGTGAATGCAGTTATTTTGTACATTTTGTCAACCGTAATAACATTGAAAGAGACCCTTTGAGTTTGGCAGAACGTACCCTAAAATTGGGGTCAGGAGTTCGATTTGTTTTTCTTTATAAAATGTTCAATCATTTTGATTAGCCAGCACATTGTTCACACAATCACGTATTCTTTACTCAGTTTTTCATTTGTTATAATGTACGCTATATCGATTTCCATCATTTAGTGTCATTTTTAATGTTAGGGTCGTCTGCAATTTTAGACTCAGTCGGGTTAAACTTGTGGATTAACTATTCACACATTGCGATGCACTTGCGCACGATGTGTAATAAGACGCTCAAAACGTATGACTTACGTAAGTTGAAGGTGTTAAATGGAAACTACCGAGGTAGCACTCTTTGCAGATTTCCAATGGGAACATTTTCAACCCCACCATTTACGGAATAGCGACACGCCTGGAAAATAGAACGCGCCGAGGATCACCTCGGCCGTCGTAGTTTTAATGTGCTATAATGTGTATTGTGTCCTTGTAAAGAATGAATGAGTTGCAGGAGATTAATTATCTTCTATATTTGAGACTTCATTTTTGTGCATTGTGTCGAATTTGGTGATGCTCGTTTTTTCAGTAGATGACCGTTCCTCCGTCCTCCCCTCATACGATGAGGACAGATCACTTTAATTCGGTGCAGGAATAATGTATCGATTGCCGTGATACGCTGTGTAATTGGTTTACCTGATATCCAAAGGCTAGAGACCTATCCGATGCCTTTTTTGTACACTACGAGTTTTTACTCGACGGGGCATACGCTAAAAATAAAGCAATTATCAGCTTTTGTCTTCATTTTTTTTTGCTTCAAAGAGATCCATTGCAAACTAATGATTGGTTATTTTCAATAACACACGCTGTCAATCAGTGTGTCACCAGGAAGTCGGCCTATATGTGGCAAATACTGGCTCTGGTTATTGCGAGCGCACTGAGGGTCTGTTTTTAACTGACAATGCTTTAATGACTTTCACAATGAACTGGTTAATACCTAATGGAAATGGGATTATAATACATCAACTTATTTATTCTAAGTGACAGTGCCTAGCCTGTACATAATTTGCGTAGATACATAATCGTTTATTCCATTCATCAGTCTGTATGCTGCTGGGATAGTTGTGTTCACTGGGTATTCTAACAGAGTTTTAGTGTGTGTATTACTTCAATCTACCGCACTGAGTTCAAGTAAAGTGAACAAACCTCTAGATTCGTAAAGTTGTGTCTTCGTAAGGCTATACGGGAACGAAAGCAACAGTGTATGACCCTTTCTGTGTAGCTCTGACAAGTGGTTATTGATGCACATGACTTTGTCGACACGTTCTCTACAATAACAGGGTTGGAAGCCCTGGAATGATATACTAAGGTATACTTTAAACCCCGAGGATACTGTCGGAAAGGTTCTAGAATTGGTGCTATTGCTGAAGATTGAATTCGGAAAACAGCAACAACAATGTATAATGTGAATATTATGAACTCTACATTCACAGTCCCGTCGGGTCTGTCCACAGTCTTCATTGCCCTTCGTACTTGTTTCATCGCCATCATTGCACTGATGATTATATCTGGGAATATTCTTTCAATTGCCGTGACACGCCGTGTAACCAACTTAGCTGACAGCACCAAGATTCTGATGACATCTTTGGCAGTGTCTGACCTCCTTGTTGGATTTCTTGCATTACCCAGTGTTGCATCATCTGTTCTGGACAGCTGGCCTTTTGGTGATGTGGGCTGCGGTCTGGTCAACATTTTATTTACATTGTGTTCTCCAATGTCGGTACTTTCGATTGTTGGTCTTAACATTGAACGGTACATAGCTGTTACCCGACCTTACAAGTTTCCAGTGTGGTGTAGCAGATTTCGGGTTGAAATTGCCGTGCTTTTCTTGGCAATACTCAGTTTATGTTATATTTTAGTCACCAAATTTCTAAGCCAAGTGTCTCCACAGTTTAATGATATACTGCAACTATGCGATTATGTTAACACCCCAACATTTATTCATATTTGTACCCTACTTCTAGCAGATGTATTGCCAACGTTATTGATGTCATACATTTACTACCGTTTGATTAAAATCAGTCGTCAACATGAACAACGTCTGAATCGAAACGGTCACAATGAGGCAAACAATAATCATGAAAACAAGGCCCTCAAGACATTCCTTGTTGTTACTTTGACATTTTCTGGATGTTACACACCATACCTAACTCTGAACACGGTGAAGTCTTTATCAGGAGTGTCTCCTCCAGATTGGTTTCAATTTCTGACATTGTGGTTGGTAGTCAGAAACAGCATGTTCAATGTTATCATCTACTGTCTCTTCAATAAGGCATTTCGTCAAACTGCTAAGAAAATCATCTCAGAGAGGTTTCCATGCTGCAACAGATCGGTTGCCCCAGTTGAGATTGCATTATAGATTGTTGAATACAATTTTGAATTAAAAATCCAAGTTTAATGGGTTCTACAACGTTGTTTCTGCTCATGGCTTTTCGGTGATGTGGGTTGAGAATGGACTGTCGACAGTGCTCTATTTGTTTTATACTTGCTGTAATTATTGCAGGAGAAGGGTCTCTGTTATTGGTGGCAATTCTAATTTAAGTTTTACAGATAACTAGATGGTTGATACCATTATATATCAAATACGATTAATCCGTCAACTTAGGTAGTGCCTGTCCAAACTTACTGATAAGGTTGTTCATCATGATTCTTTAGATTATGTAAACTTAATGAACATTGGGCTTGGATAGTTGTGTCCACTAGGTTTTCCAGCAGAGTTAGAGGTGCTGAAAGTTCAACCCGTCACGCTGTGCTTATTTTCAACAGACGACTAGAGTCAAAATGTTGTGTAATCATCGGGCTAAACAGGAACAAATGGAAGAGTCTGCATATCACTTCAGCCATATGATAAGCAAGCACCAATGCACATGAACAACTATTCCAGAACAGCACGAGTTGAACCTTCTGGAACAAACAAACACGTACATCTTTTACATTGAACTAAATAATACCATAGAAAACTGGTATTATAACCAGCCTAATGGAAAGATGATACATCTATCAACGTATTCCTTTTAAGGGACAGTGCCTGTATAAACTTCTTGACCATTTTTTAAAGATAATTTGTATCACAATGAAATGTCACTGTAATTTATCAGAGATTTATTTTTGCCTTTTAATTGATATGGACTGCAAATTGATCTCCGTTTGTTGTGCAGATGTTTTCTAATGTCATTTGTGTTTCGGTTAGTCTTAACATTGAATGGTTCCTGGCTGTTAATATGACATTTGCCTGATGTTACACAACGTATCTAACTTTGAGAACGATGAGGTCTTTATCTGGAGTGTCTCCTCCATATTTGCTTATATTTATTCTCTCAACTTGGTTGATAACCAGTGACAGCATGTTCGATGTTTCATCTACTTTCTGTCCAAGAAGGCATTTTATTAAAGAGCTAAGAAAATCCTCTCAGGGAGATTTCCCTTTTGCAACAGATCGGTTGCCCTTGCTGATATTACAAATAAATTTGTTGAATACAAATTACAAGATTTGTTTAGAATGACCTAATAAACGGAAGGCTGTATGATTACAAGCCAGGTATAGACTGCGTGTGAGAGAGAGAGGGGGAGGGGGAGAGAGAGAGGGGGGAAGGGGAATGAGAGCACATTTACTTTCCTCTCTATTTCAAGGAACATGCCTTGGCCGTGCTCTGAATACTGTTTACTTGGGAGGGAACATGTCCTACAGCTCTCTGTGAGTATTGTTTTGTGTTTCAATCATCCTTTTTATCAGAGAAATGCTGTAATTTGTAGGGCAAGTAGAATCGGGTGTTGTAAATGTATGTGTGACCCCTCTGACTTCTTAGATCTATACTTGACACGGCTTTTCTGATGTTTCAAGAGCTGATACTTTATTTACAATCAATATCTGTTGACGAAGATAAACATGGTGCTCTTAAGTCTTCGTCTAAGGATAATATGCACATGTTACAATAATAATTATAAAAGTTACAGGAATACTAATGATTAAACAAGCAACTCTTTCTGCGGTTCGCGCCATAAATCTGGGCAGCGTCCGCCATCTTGAGAATTCATCTAGGAAATTATCAATTAACATAAGCTGGATTCAAAGCAGAGCTTATTTAATAAATGCACTTGTATAAATGTAAACTAAGGGACTGACTTGTCCCAAGGAATTTACAACAACGAATACGTAACCTGTCTTAAGGACATGAAAAGGATCTAAGGCTAGCTCCCCGTTTGTCTCCGGTAACCATGACAAACGAGTCAATAAATCAATGATTAAATAGAAAATATATGCAACGTAGACTAATGAAGGTAAACGGAATATAATTTTACTTATTCGATTGAACAATATTAATGCAAAAGTAAGCAATTAGTAATATAAAACATAATTACCTGTTGACGAAGATAAACACAGGTGCTCTTAAGTCTTCGTCTAAGGATAATATGAACGGAAGCTCGCGAAAATGATATTACGTAACATATTAAGCTTACTAAAAAAAGATTTCGGGCATGATAGCAAGACAGTTTCATAACTGTCACATATGTATGGTAGAGTATAGTAGCCAGCCATGTTTTGACCACTTGACCTTCAGTGTAGTTTTATCATAAGTGACTGAACTGCGCTATTTTCACTGTGTAGCCTGTACTGCTAAATAATAAATGAGTTACATCAGATTAAACATTTTAAATTTTAGACGTCATCGTGTGGATTTTTCTGTAGACTAGTATTTTAGTGAATGCTCGTCCTATTTTAATTAGAGGGCCGGCCTCCTTCCCGTGTCTCTAAAGTAGTTATTGGTATTTTTAGTGCGCCATGTCTGTCAAGAATGACACTCATGGCTCAAAAATGATAAACAATTTCCATTTCGTATCTTTTTGTCACGTTCTATTTCCAATACCTGAAACGGTCAGGCCGTGACTATTATATAAAATAACTTCTGGAACTACGTCCTCTAAATTAAATTATAGTTTGTTAATTTGATTGACTTCGGACATCTTAAACTTAACTACGTCCTTTTCTTCAGCCTTTAATTCATTGAAATTTCGAGGCCTTTTTCACGTCGTTCAATTTGCTGAACAATGGTTGTCAATTTTAAAATCAGAAAAAAAAACAAACAAAAAAACAATAATAAACACAAAAATTGTTCATTTTTATAATTATATTGTATCATGGTAAACTTTGCTTAGGCCCTGCTGTGACAGTCTGCTTGTTGAAAAATATTCTGTACAATCTGAAATCACTGCAAATGATTAATGGAATGATAGACGTGCTATAGCGAAGCCGTTTCTTGACTTTAACGCTGATTTGGAGAATATGGAGGAAATTCTTCCTTTGCGAATCTACCAGACCATCGTAGGTATCCTGGGTATCCTTGGCAATGCTCTGGTTTGTTTTGTCATCTGGAAAATACCAGGCATGCAAACTCGTACAAACGCTTTCATCTTCCACCAGGCAGTGATTGATTTCTTGGGTTCAACGATGACCCTCTTGAAGAGTGAAATCAAGGTGCCTGACCCCATCCCAAGCAATGCTCTCGGTTGGTTCGTCTGTCATGTCTGGTCTTCTTACATTGTTTTCTTCTTCTTCGTGATGTCTATGTTCAACCTGTTAGCGTTAACCATGGAGCGGTATTACGCCATCGTGCACCCGTTCAAGTACCAGGTGCTATTTGCCACTTGGCCTCGCCTCAAAATCGGTATACCCATGGCGATGTGTTGGGTCGTTTCGGCCGTACTGAAGTCATACCTACTCTTCATCTTCAAAGAGGAAAACGGCTCTTGTTTTCTAAATGTGATACCAGGGTCCCAGACTATGGGGATTCTCACGGCATTCATGCAGTATATCATACCGGTGGGAGTGATGCTGTTTGCTTACATTCGCATCAGTGTGGAGCGGCCCGTGTCGGTCCGGCACCAGCTGCACATCTTCCCAATGGAGGAAACGCACCAGACATGGCCGAGTCCCTCCTTCGGGCCAGACGCAACACCTTTAAGATGCTCTTGATCGTTTTCATCACGTTCGTGATCTGCTGGACACCCAACCAGGCGATCTTCCTGGTGTTTAACCTTGGATGGGAGATCCAATTTAACGGCTGGTTTCACCTACTCTCCGTAGCATTGGTGGCGACCAATTCTTGCGTCAACCCCGTCATCTATGCGTTCAAGTACCGTCAATTCCGCAACGGACTTCGACAACTCTTTGGTGGTGGATGCCACCGCGCTTTGGATGATTCCCGTGTTGAGCCAACAGATGAATCTGAACTGTGAGACAGAACTGGTGCCCGCTAAAACGCACACAGACCATTTTAATAATATTAACAGTTCAATGTTGGATAGTGTGATCTCCCCTAGTAAATGTATTAATCGTTTGTAAAGACATCGCTACACAGTCAGAGTCTGCTAATTGCTGGATACATACATTTGGACATTGAGAGATGATACAGTATGGTAACATTTCACTTCATCGAAAACGCGTATTGAAACCCTTGTCAAAGTTAACCTGATAGTTCATGACCGCGTTCAAGATGACAGTAAGTAGTATAACATAGAATACAGACAAAATACTGACCTTTTGCCAACGGACCAAGCGCTATGGACAGTACTTGGGCGAAGTATATAGCTGGGCACAATTGTAGAGAGCTGCTTAACGGCCGATGTTGTGTGCTTACTGTGCTATTCCATAGTAGTAGCCCTGCTAAACGTACGCACAGGCTTATGGTTCAATTCCATAAAGCCTGTAAGCAGACGTTTTCTGCTTATGGAGCGGCCATTAGTAGAATTGTTATTTTTCAAACACTGCTAATTAAGAAAAGCAAAGGGCACGCTAACTAGCAGGCGGGCTTGTGTATGAGCGACGCAACAATGCAAATCCATTGTGAATGTTCCACACGCTGTCAAATCTTCTAGATCGTCTATGAAATAGGCTACACTTCGCTTTCTCATGTTTTTTTTTTTTTTGCTCACCGGTAAACAGGTTTATGAAATTCGGCCAATGGCCCAGTTTCATAAGCTGCATCAGCAACAAATATTGTGTTTGAATATACAATGCTCTGTTTCGATTGACACTGACGGAATGGTTTTATTATATCTCTGTGGCCATGGTAGCTACTAACTCTTGTGTCCACCCTTTCATTTACGCATTAATATATATTCGGTTTTGCATAGGTCTATACGTCAGATCTTTAACTGTGCTCGGGAACAATCCGAAAACATTGGTAATGAACAATCCTAGTCGAATAATGTATCAACCCAAATTACCACTTGCAAATTGGCGGGAAGATTTACTTGGAACGTCAAAATAAAGGAGCCTTTTATCTTCACAGATCAAACGGCTTAATGGGATCATAAATCATTTGCTTTTGGAAGAGCAATTCAATTCCCATGCTCTATAGTTTTCAATAAAAAAACACCTGACATTCAATCTGTGCAAATGTAACCAAACACAAAATGGTTTGTTTTATCAGAGAGTTTGGACTGCAACCAATCAACGGTGATCAGCGGAGTGTGCAACGCTGTCTCCTTAACTTTGACAGTTTCAGTTCGTACGGAGCAGTGATGAGCGTTACTGGTATGGAATTTAAAACGGATAAGCTTTCATTTTGAAACCAATCAATCAATTAATGTTTTCGTTGAAGACACAGCTTTGGGACCTCAGATCACCGGGGTCGTGGCCAGATCTTCATCATCGCTTGGCCGTTATGGTAAATTAATCACTCTAGTGGTTTCCAACATGATCAAATTTTATTCGTTTTTCTCTTCAACGACAAGTGATTAGGAAGTAGAATTCCTGAAAACAACGATAGGGAATTGACGATTGGGGCGCTCGTGGAGCTGCCCACATTATTATTATTATTTTTTAAAAATCATTTTAAGTGTGGGGCGGACGAGTTTCTTTGTCTATTTGGGTTTATTGTGAGCAAATGTCAAACGACAAGGATTTAAGTGTACGTTCATTATATAACAAATATTGAATGTATTTTGTTCGTGCATTTTTTGCAGGAATGAACACTCTGTAAAAGTTTGCTGTGTAAAACTACTGAGAATTGTTTGGTAGCCTTTACTCAAAGAAAAGGTTATAAAGTATCAAACCATATTTATTTCCATCTCTCGTAATACCCTTTTTTTGCTGCGATTTTTTTTCAGTCGCCGCGTTAAAAAATGTCACTGCCAAAAACAAAAGTATTACGAGTTTTGAAAAAGAGAAACAGCTCGAAGGAAGCTAACAACTTTATTTGATGAAAATCTTCTTTTAAAAATATTGTGGTTATTCGAAAATTTTTGAAAATATAAAAGTTTGTTTTTATAAATAACAATTTCAAAAACGAAATATCAGTTTTATATACTACAAATAAATTGCTAAAATTAACATTGAAACAACATTAAAAATTGGAACGAGGATGCTTAATTCTTAGAAACCCCATTTGTGCGAGCATTACATGTTTAGTAATAACATGTGTGCGTCAGTTGGGCAACATTCTTTAATTCTTAGGGATAAGATTTCGTTTTGAGACCAAACAATTAATTAACGTTTCCGTGGTAGTCACGACTGGGACGACATTTCACCACAGATCTGCGGGGATCTCGGCCAGATCTTTATCACCATGGCCGCATTGCCACGGACAATGCACAATTATTGTACAAGTGACATGCTATCATTGTTTGTACATGGCGGATAAACGTGAATTTAAATCGAAATCAGTTGAGTTTTTAATCAACTACCACCAATCACTGGAGGATCTTTTTCGTGCAATACATTACATGAAAGCATGTTACTTTCTCGAATCTATAAAAAAACAGCTATTTAAAATTTAATCACAACATTTTGGTTAAAATTGAGCAAAATTCTGACCTAGCCTTCTTAAAGCATATAAACGTTACCAATCTAAAATTGTCTCCGTCGATGTTATAACGGTTGACATCTACAAAATAACTGTGTTCCCCTTTTGATTAGGGATTTCAAATTTCACAATAAAGAACTGACTTGAATAGTAGTCATAAGGGACATACTTTATTTTTTGTATTTTTTGTTTTCCTGAAACTGACAGTCTAGTCTTATTATTTGGACTGAATACTGAAAACGCTAGGATCCTTGGACTTGACTATAATGTATGAATTGAGTGAATAAATCTACTCAGGGGACTTGAGACATCGAACTTTATTATGTCCTTTTCTCCAGCCTCTCAGATATTTTAAATCTTCAAGACCTTTGTTCATTTTGCCGTCTTAATTACTTCCATTGTACCCAAGGGAAACAGATTTAAGTCAAAGCTACGCATTTCTTTTTTCTTAATGATAAGTGTGCCGTTATTTAAAATTTTGCGATACAGAATATTATAGATGGTATATAATTGTTCAGATGGAATATTGTGTAGTTCAACATCGCCCAAGCAGTGACTTCTTGAGCAGTTTATAGTTACTTCTTATTGCCCAAACCATGCAAAGCTTCAAATATCAGTTACTGAAATCATCCTTAAACATTGTTTTGGGTTCGGATCTCTTGGAATATAGAGATAAAAATAAGGGTGCTATATTGGTAATTCATAAATAGCTAATGTTTTACTGTACTTGATCAATATTCATTATCATCTGGATTCCAACTTTTATATATTGATAAAATATAAATTTAGCAAAATACTTTTCATCAACATTTTATTTAAAACCTACATTACTGCCATTTGTTGAGGCAAAATCTGTCTTTATCACCCGTATCCGAAAGAAACAATCTGCAACTACTAAGTAATTAACTCAAGCTTAATCTTTTTACTATCGAGGCATCCTCGGTTACATCACCAGAAATCTGATGCATACTATTAAACTTTGAGTAATGTTTGTTTTGTTCCACAATACTGTACATGTTTTAGGCCTACTCTTATGGCTTGAGTTTCATATACCTGAGAGCGGCCGTTGCGGGTAGAATTAGTTTGATTAATGGGACTTGTATGCTTAAGTATTGTTACAATAGATATGTCAGTAATTTCAATCTCTAAAGAAAATCTAGCTATATGTGTTTTTCCCATTATTTGCATTTACCCACAAGACTTAATTCTCGTATCTACTGACCAGAAGGCCTAAACAGAGCTACATGGTTGACGTAACCCGACCGACCCGGAAACTATAGATGACCCAAATTTAAAAATTGCAACTTAGTGGTGGAAATCGCTGTAGTGTACGGTATATTATATATAAAAGAAGACAAACTGAGTAAGAATATATGAATAGACATTGTAGCGCCTTTGCTTATTTGTGAGAATATTATTTTGCAATATTGTTTACCGAAAAGATTGATGAATAATATAACGGGAAAAAAACCCCTCAAACTTTCGATCCATATTTTGGGGCCCTTTATACGAAACTAAAATCGTCTCCGTCCATGTTATATTCGGTCGACATCTATAACTGTATTCACATTTTGTTTAAGGATTGTAAATTTCACAATAATAAGCTGACTTGAATAGCAGTCACAAGACTGCTAGTAAACTAAGCCCCCCCCCCTAAAAAAAAAAAAGAAAAAAAAAAGTAAAGTCGGGCATAACATCGGTGTGGCCCTGACCTGATGACATTTAAAGCCGATTTACAGATAATGTGGAAAATGCTTTTCTTTGCGGTATCTTTTGTGTGTTTTAATTCTTGAAACGGACAATCTAGTCTATAAAGTACTATTTGGACTGCATATTATTTGAAATGCTGGAATCCTTTGAATTGACTACAACGGCTGAATTGAATCAATTAATCTACTCAGGGGACTTGGGAGATCAAATTTGTGCTGTTCGGGCAGCCTCTCACATGTATTAGATCTTCAACACTTTTGTTCACTTTGATGTCTTAATTACTTCCATTATACCCAAAGGAAAAAGACTTAAGTCATAGCACTATTCTATTTTCTGAATGATAAGAGTGTCGTGATTTAAAATTTCGCGAAAAAATAGTATATGAATACAAATAATTTTCAGATGAAACATTGTATAATTCAACTTCGCTCAAGCAGGGACTTCTTGAGCAGTTTTCTGATAAAACATAAATTTCATCATCAAATCTGTGCAGATGAGAAACGAAATTGAATTGTAGCAAAGCCATTTACTGACTTTAACGGCTGATTTGGAGAATATGGAGGAAATTCTTTCTTTGCGAATCTACCAGACCATCGTAGGTATCCTGGGCATCCTTGGCAATGCTCTGGTTTGTTTTGTCATCTGGAAAATACCAGCCATGCAAACTCGTACAAACGCTTTCATCTTCCACCAGGCAGTGATTGATTTCTTGGGTTCAACGATGACCCTCTTGAAGAGTGAAATCAAGGTGCCTGTCCCCATCCCAAGCAACGCTCTCGGATGGATCATCTGTAATGTCTGGTCTACTTTCATTATTTTCTTCTTGTATGTGATGTCTACGTTCAACCTTTTGGTACTCACATTGGAGCGGTATTACGCCATCGTGCACCCGTTCAAGTACCAGGTGCTATTTGCCACTTGGCCTCGCCTCAAAATCGGTATAGTCATGGCGATGTGTTGGGTTGTTTCGGCCGTACTGAAGTCATACCTTATATTTATCTTCAAAGAGGAAAACGGCTTCTGTGTACTAAATGTGATCCCAGGGTCCCGGGCTTTAGGGATTCTCACGGTATTCATGCAGTATATCATACCGGTGGGAGTGATGTTGTTTGCTTACATTCGCATCGGTGTCGAGATGAAGCGGGGAGCGGCCCGTGTCGGCCCGGCACCAGCTGCACATCTTCCCAACGGAGCAAACGCACCAGACATGGCCGAGTCCCTCCTTCGGGCCAGACGCAACACCTTCAAGATGCTCCTGATCGTTTTCATCACGTTCGTGATCTGCTGGACACCCAACCAGGTGATCTTCCTGGTGTTTAACCTTGGATGGGAGATCGATTTCAGCGGCTGGTTTTCTCGACTCTCCGTAGTATTGGTGGCGACCAATTCTTGCGTCAACCCCTTCATCTATGCGTTCAAGTACCGTCAATTCCGCAACGGACTTCGACAAGTCTTTGGCAATATACGCAACCGCGCTTTGGATGATTCCCGTGTTGGGCCAACAGATGAAACTGAACCGAGAGAGAGAACCGGTGCTCGCTAAACCCACACAGACCTATTAACAACATAGAACATTCCAATGTTTCTGGATACTGATTTTCCCTAGTGAATGTATCAATCGTTCGCTACATATTAAGAGTTTGCTAACTGCTGGATACATTAATTTGGATATTGAGAGATGATGCAGTATGGTAACATTTCACCTCATCGAAAACGCGTATTGAAACCTCTGTCAAAGTTAACCCGATGTTTCATGATTGCGTACAAGATAACAGTAAGTAGTATAAAGTAGAAAAGTACTATAGGCTATAGCTGGGCCCAATTTCATAAAGCCGATTAACGGCCGATGTTGTGCTAACTGTGCTATTCCATAGTAGCCTTGCTAACCGCAAGCACAGGATCAGGACCCAATTTTATAAAGGTCCAGTTTGATTAGCTGCTCAAGCAACAAATAGTGCTAAACAATAGCGAAAATTTGCTTGATACCAGTCACAGATACCTGTACATGTTACACACTATTTTTGCTGGTAACCTTATTCTCGTCAGCACAATTTTTTCCTGCTAAATAAATTGTTGTGCATAAGCAGCTATTATAAAGCCCCGGAATGTTAACCATCCGGTGCTTGCTGTAAGCAAATGACTGACAAGATGCAAATCCCAATGTGTCAAACAAGCTGTCTGCTAAGTTTTTTTGCTAACCTGTGAAACACGCTTGCGCTTAAGCAATTCTTTCTTGCCACAGTGAGCAGAAAAATGTGCTTACCGTTAAGCAGCTCTGTAACGTTAGGCCCCGGTGTCTATGCTCCCACTTTAAAACCCAGTATACAAAAATGGTAGAATGGGAGACTCTTGAGGACGCTAGATGGCGGCAGACTTCGACAAGTCCATGTTGTGCATGCTTAGAACTACATAAACATTAGAAATGTACACGGTCCGTAAGTCTGCTGTATAGCGTTATTTGCGGTAGAACATTATTAGATGTTTTGAGTTTATATCACAGCAAACAGTCGTCTTAATCATTTTCATTAGTTAGATTTTAACCATGGTGCCAGAGGCTATACAAACATCTTGAACAGAGACAAGGAAATCAACGATTGCAAAACACGAAAGGGCGAGGCTATAATTAATTAGTATAATTATTATCACCTTGATTTGCACTTATTATGAGAAGGAAAATGTTTCCGACACCAAGTTTCTTGAAATTTCTTTTGCTGAAATTCATTGATATTTTCACCACAGCATCGCACCAAAATATGGTTACAATATTATTCCTGCTAATGTTATTCTCACTAGTATTGTTCACAATAATAAGTTTGGTTATATGATGATCAAATTACATAGTCCTAGTTATATTTCAATGTTTTATGGGTCTTGACGTTACGCTTATAGTGGTGGCGCTATTGCTGGTGGGGGGGGGGGGGCGTGGAAGATGCGGGGGGAGGGGCGCCATGGAGGGGGCTCCCCCAAGCTTGTCAAGCATCTCTTTTATACACACAGGGTGATGTCCGTAAACATTAGCCTAGACATAACCGCCAAAAAAGGGTAACATAAAATGTTGGGTGCATTGCTTTGACATGCTCTCGATTTATTATATAGTATAGGGTAACAATTTTAACCTGTTTGTATTTTGAGTCGTCCTGCACCCGCAAATCAAACTTTGTGGCCATGGTTATGTATCATAAACATCCAGGGACAATTGGGCATCAATGCTCGCCTCAAATATTGACCCATTTACACTCAAGGTGGTAAACAATTTGAATACGCTATGGACTATTTAAGTTGACCTCGAGAGCTTCGAGCTTTCGCGAGAATCTGGACTTCCGTCTACCCTGATTATCAGATATAGCGTGCATTGAGACAGTCGTTTTTGAAAAGAACTTGTTTTGCGATGTTTTTATAAGTTTCACCCGTTGAATAAAAAAAGCTACAATTAGAAATTTCGCAAATCTTGGATTTTTATTTTTGTTGTTATCCTGACCTTAATTTCCGCTTCATGTTTGACCATAAATAACATGAAATGAAAAGACGATCGTCGTGATCCTTGACGTACATGCATACAAATTAAAGCAAGCTGCTACATTTAGTAGTAGACGGTACTCAAACCACGCGAAACTCGGACGTCGTTGTCCCAGCGACGCCATGCAACATCACCGTAAAATCCATGCGACACAAGGTCTGTTTTCGCGCTAAGTAACGAAACACTTATTTCCGATTTAAAATAGAACATATCTTCGTTTTGTTAGTGCAGTCGATACGGTCACACAAAATCACACAAAATTGCACCCACGTTAATCTCCCACATCTCCCATCTCCAATAGCATTGGAACGTTGAAACAACATTTTAATACCGTTTACACTGAACGTTACTTTAACTTTACATGTGAACGTAGATTCAACGTAGTTCTGCTTATTGATGTAATGTTTAATCAACGTTAGATTGTAAACGTAAAAAAAGAAGAAGTTACATTAACGTTTTTTTCAACCAGTTACTGTAACGTTTTACGAGAACGTAGATTCAACGTAATTCTTCTCAATTGATGTAATGTTTAATCAACATTAGATTATAAACGTAGAAACAATGTTACATTAAAATTTTGTTCAACAAGTTAACGTAGATTCGACGTAATTCTGCTCATTGGTGGTAATGTTTCATCAACGTAAACGTAGAAACAATGTTACATTAACGTTTTGTTCAACTAGTAAGTTATGAGAACGTAGATTCAACGTTAATTTGCTCATTGATAAAATGTTTAATTAACGTTAGCAGGTTACGTTGAAACAGTGTTACATTACCGTTTGTTCAACGTTAATTGGGTCATTTCATTTAACCAATGATCCAACACGTTCCATCAAGTTTGACCTGATCAATTAGAATATTGTTATGCATTAGTGTTGAGTATATTTTAGTTAAGTTAGTTGGTTATGTACTACATTACTACATGCTACTGACAATATAAACCTAAACATCCTGTGTGTGGCATGTGTTATATATGTAGTCCGGGATACATAGAATCGGCAGTCATAGTTGCCACTTGTTTTAATTTAACCGGTTAATTAATAATTTGCAAATAAAATTATCGATGGAACGTTTGGTATATAAACAATTTCTTCTAAAAGGATTCAGAAAAAAAGGTTAAACAAACTACCATTAAATGTCATAATTACATTAAACTGTTATATATAAAATTTATGTTTAAACTGCTAATATTACCCGGCTAAAAAATTGCATATTGGCATAATGGTATAAACATAAAGCAAAGTTTATTCAACGTTAATTTTAAATAAGAGTTAACATTATTTCACGGTAAAGTCATAGATTAGTTTTGTTCGACGCGATGTTGATTTATAGTCCAAATTATCAATAAAGATAAGATAAAAGTCACATGTAAAACTTTCAGTTAAATTCATTGTCTACTTGTTGAGAACACAGCAAAAAAAAGTCTCAGTATTTTCATGAGAACGTCAACTCATGACGTGAATCTTCCAGTAAAAAACTCTGATCTGACCCTTTTTCCGCCCGAGTGGAGACGAATAGGGCTTCAACAAGATAAGCCAATTAGTTTTTGTAATAGTATACACCCACGTAGACACACCATGTAAAATGTCTGCCCTATCTGCTACTTTCACCTCAGGCTTAGCAATGCCCAGTGGTCAACTCTCCGACTTTTAATTCAGACTGCTCTTTTGCAGTGGGTATAATTATAAATAATAATAATAATAATACGCAGTTCTTGTATAGCGGTTTATACCCCCGATGGGTGTCTCAGTATTTGTCCTATAAGGTAAGTGGAGTTACGTGTTGAAGTATGAGACCTGTTCCTTTAGCACCATGTAATGGTTTACAAGGTGCTGTGGCGCAATATGCAGCCAATCAAACCAGGAACACCGGGGCGAACCCCTTCTCTTTACGATCACTGGGTTCTTTTACGTGCATTATACAACACACGGGGCCTACGGCTTAACGTCCCATCCGAAGGACGAAGCATGTGGTTAAGTGCCTTGCTTAAGGACACAAGTGTCACGACTGGGATTCGAACCCACACTCTGCTGATCAGAAACCCCAGAGCTTGAGTTCGGTGTTCTTATCCGCTCGGCCACGACACGCAGGGCGTATGCAAGATCTACACTGTACATGTGTTGATACACAGTGTTCCTAGCTCCATGCTCTAATGGGATCTTGGACCTGATCAAAAACTTTTTAATGGCGGGGTATACTTTTGGTAATTGTCAGACCAGTATCGTCACTTTGGTGTACCGCATACAATAACAAACCTATGGAAATGTAGGCTCAATTGGTCATCGAAGTTGCAGAAAGTGAACTTGAGAAAACACACCCGTTGCACAGAATTGATGCCCAAGAAATATTTATGCCAGAGACTAGAGATACAAATATTGTACCTGCATTGTAAGATTCGATTCAGCCTCTCGCCATCGGGCACGATCTAGGATCTAGCGGTTAAAGATATCTGATCTAGTAGGGTCGTGGGTTCAAATCCCACCAGAGTAGCTTGTGAATTTTCTGTGGCAAGACTCAGAGAGCGGTCGGTGTAAATGTCAAATCTAAATGATATTATTGACTGTTCATTCTCGCCTCACATGAGGTTCCGGAAAGAACACCGTGGTCCTTGGGGCATTAATCAAATAGTGCTCTATATTATATAGGTCCACTGGTATACAATAATGAGTGTAATAGTCAGTATCTGTCTACAATTTGGAATGAACGAATGTTCCATTCGGGAATGTTCTATTCAGCTATAGACGAAGCCGAGTTAAACATTCCATCTTTCGACGAACATTCTCTCCATCGCACGAAAACATTCATGATTTAACTTGGTTTTATGTAACATCCAAGTGGATCTATGTCATTTGATTGGAGGATGTAAGAAAATTGTCCGGGGTCGTATTCTGACATCAACTGATGCGTGGCATTCTGTACTGCTATAAATAATACATGGTGTGAGTTCGGTCAAAAAGAGATTGAACGAAAAAGTGCAGTGAATGGCATCCTAAAGGGATCACTTCGCGTCCGACCAGAGTCTGAAGGGATCACTCCGCTTCCGACCAAACAGGAGGTCCGTCTCAACCAAACAACCAGACATCTTACACCATGGCAGTTCGGGTGACCGTTTACAGCATCTGGTACCCAGGCGGATTAGGCGACCGCACCAAAGAAGGCAGGGAAGTCGCCATACCATAAAAAAGAGATGGAACTTCTCATCCAAGATTGTTTAAGATTGCGCGCTTCAAATCTATAATGGCGCAGGTTACGGCTTTAATGGTGTAGATAGATTGTATCATCTTGAATCGTTCTAAACTGGTCCCCTGTCTTTTTCCGCAATAAAAGACAGGCACTGGTCTTACAGGCCCAATGATTTCATTGAATAAATAAGCAAATACTTTGCGAATTAACACGGTCCGCCATTTTGTGGAGTCAAAAATTTGGCTCTACAAAATGGCGTGCCGTGTGTAAAAGGAAAACCACGCATTTTCGAGGCATATTTGTGAGGATAATTGTATTCGGCTTTTAAAACATCTTTCTAACCATAATGCATTTTATAACAAGCGGTTACAAACGCTTTTCATAGACCAACTCGCCCGATCCAAGGCAATTTTTTTATTTTTTATTAAAAGGACGAAAGTTGTAAGTGAATAATAAGCCTTGAGTATCCTTTGAAATTTGAACCACGATTCTAGTCATTTACTGCAAGAGCCTTTAAAACTAGACACCTTTTCAGCAAACTCGGGCGGTGCAGGCACTCGTCTTGATTGGCGACGTTCGTTTTGTTAACGTACGGTCTGTCTCCGATACCGCAATACGCATTACAGGAGAAGAGGATGAAAAAAACAAATGTCTGGACCAACATTTGTAAACTTGCCTCCGAGCCAGTCGATGTTGCGCCCTCTACCAGTGACTAATACCAAAACTAGCGTCGCCAATCAAGACTATGCAGGGATGAGGGGGTTACATAACATGAATGGCTTTTTTTAACTGTTTAAAAATATGTTAATGTGAAACTTGCAGACTAATCGGAGAATACGATCTTCATAGTAGATGCCATAGCTGTGGACAATTTGTTAGTGTCCTAGGGGGCACTATAGCAGGACAGTGGTCAGGCCCCCTCGTGGTGTTTTACCGTGAAGTCTGAAATCTCGACTTGATACATATTGCATATGTATTCGCATTATGTGTGCGCATATTTTGTGATATGCAATGTCATTTCAGGGCCACCATATGAAGTAGACCCACCATCATTAATGATTCATCGTACAATGAGCGCACCAATTTACACAACGAGCAGTATGGGCGTATGGGGACTCTTTCTTTGGATTGGGACTCTTTCGCTAAGGATGGGGACTCTTTCGCTAAGGATGGGGACTCTCTCGTTAAGGATGGGGACTCTCTCGTTAAGGATGGGTACTCTTTCGTTAAGGAGGGCAGAGGGGTTGATTTGACCGAAATTGTACACAGATAAAAACCTAAGTACCAATTTCTAATAGGGCCTTCCGGACAAACAGTATTTTTGGTTTTTCTTGCCATTTTATTTTCTCCTTGCTGTGCCTGAAATTTTCCCACTGTTTTGCCCAAATTTGAGAGGGCAGTTGCTCTCCTGCCCCCTTATTTCACCCACGATATAGTAATGGGGATAACTAACACCGTGTCGGTGGTGTTACATTTAGATACAGGAAAGAAAGCAGCGTGACGAGCAGCAAAGCGTGTTTTATGATCATTGAGCTTGGAACCAATGGTAATGGTTATCTAATGAGTGAATACAACATAGAGCTATATAATAAGTCTTTGATAAAGAGCACACAATACAACGGGGAGTTTGTGCACTTTCATCAACAACGAGCTCACACTACCTGAGTAAGATGGTATCCAAGATGAACCCCAATAC
This sequence comes from Plazaster borealis, assembly GCA_021014325.1. NCBI lineage: Eukaryota > Metazoa > Echinodermata > Asteroidea > Forcipulatida > Labidiasteridae > Plazaster > Plazaster borealis. Next base: position 32,115,423 of record CM037474.1, on the reverse strand, counting down.
CCAGAAGTGGCTATTATTTGTTACATAACTCACAGTTTTTCCGAATATTCCATTATTTATCGTTTTGGACTCTAGGAAACAGCCGGCCGTGTATTAATTTGTTTTTCCAGACTACGTTAGCCTTGTGTACATAGAGTTCAATTTTAGCATGGCATGTTTGACACGGTGCCTCCATCTTCATCAACAACATGTCGTAATGCCACAATGTGGCAATGTCGCAATGTCGCAATATTCCAAGGTTGCTGGTTACTTGGAGGGATCGATAGGGAAATCGACAGTTGGAAGCGACCGCAGGGAGGGATTTTGTTTTGTGATTGTATGCCAACGTGGTCTTAAAAACAGAAGCGTTAAAGGGACATTGAGAAGAGAAAAAGTCATAATTATGACTTATGCCAATTACGTCATATTTAAGAGATAATTATGACTGTAAGTCATAACTATGACTAGCACTAAATCATGAGATGTAAGTCATAATTATGATTTGTCCTAAGAGAGAGCACATTTTGCTGTCTATAGGTATTTCTCTCTATTTCGTAGGGAGCATGGCTCTGGCAATGTTCCGAATACTGTTTAGTTGCGAGGGATAATGTCCTAAAGCTCTCTCTGAGTATTATTTTTTGTTTAAATCTTCTTCTTTTTTCAGAGAAATATTATAATTTTGTAGGGCTAGTTGAATCGGGTATTGTACACTTGTATATGTATAATAGAGTAAATTAATCAGCCACGTTTTACCCAATATGACCTTCACATTTTTTTAAAAACTGATTGTGCTGTGCTATATATACACTGTGTACTGCTATTCTATTGTTAAGAATAAATTAGTTGCAGGAGATTAATCATTTTATATTGACGTCATCGTGTGGATTTTGCGATAAACTAGTATTTAGTGAAAGCTCATCCTTTTTAATTAGAGGGCCGGCCTCCTTCCCGTGTCTCTACAATAATAATGGACATTTCTAGTGCGCCATGTCTGTCAAGAATGACATTCATGGCTCGAAAATTATATATTTCCATTTCGTATTATTTGTGTCACGTTCTGGAACTACGTCCTTTAAATTTACTTACAGTTTGTTCAATTTATTGACTAATTCGAACATCTAACTTAACTACCTCCTTTTCTTCAGCCTTTAATGCATTAAAATTTCGAGGTCTTTTTGCACGTAGTTCAATTTGCTGAACAATGGTTGTCACCATTTAAATGCCCCGTTCATTTAGTTACGCACGAGTAGTTTTAAATTGGTAGTCTAGTTTCCCGGTGGAGTTTTGTTGTTACTGCGCACCGCAGGGTTAAAGTCAGACAAAAAATAATAATAAACACAAAAAATGTTCATTGTTATAATTATATCATGGTAAACTTCGCTTATGCCGTGACAGTCAGTTTGATATAAAACATTCCGCAAAATCTGAAATCGCTGCAAATGATAAATGGAATGATAGACGTGCTACTATCGAAGCCGTTTCTTGAATTTAACAAGTGATTTGGAGAATATGGAGGAAATTCTTCCTTTGCGAATCTACCAGACCATCGTAGGCATCCTGGGCATCCTTGGCAATGCTCTGGTTTGTTTTGTCATCTGGAAAATACCAGCCATGCAAACTCGTACAAACGCTTTAATCTTCCACCAGGCAGTGATTGATTTCTTGGGTTCAACGATGACCCTCTTGAAGAGTGAAATCAAGGTGCCTGACCCCATCCCAAGCAACGCTCTCGGATGGTTCATCTGTCACTTCTGGTCTCCTTCCATTCTTTTCTTCTTGTACGTGATGTCTACGTTCAACCTTTTGGTACTCACGATGGAACGGTATTACGCCATCGTGCACCCGTTTAAGTACCAGGTGCTATTTGCCACTTGGCCTCGCCTCAAAATCGGTACAGCCATGGCGATGTGTTGGGTTGTTACAGCCGTACTGAAGTCATACGTATTATTCATCTACAAAGAGGAAAACGGCTTTTGTGTTCCAAATTTGATCCCAGGGTCCCGGGCTTTGGGGATTCTTTCGGCATTCATGCAGTATATCATACCGGTGGGAGTGATGCTGTTTGCTTACATTCGCATCAGTGTGGAGATGAAGCGGGGAGCGGCCCGTGTCGGTCCGGCACCAGCCGCACATTTTCCCAACGGAGCAAACGCACCAGACATGGCCGAGTCCCTCCTTCGGGCCAGACGCAACACCTTCAAGATGCTCCTGGTCGTTTTCATCACGTTCGTGATCTGCTGGACACCCAACCAGATCATCTTCTTCATGTTTAACCTTGGATGGAAGTTCACATTAAACGAGTGGTTTTCTCGACTCTCCATAGCATTGGTGGCGACCAATTCTTGCGTCAACCCCGTCATCTATGCGTTCAAGTACCGTCAATTCCGCAACGGACTTCGACAAGTCTTTGGCGGTGGATGCAACCGCGCTATGGATGGTTCCAGTGTTGGGTCAACAAATGAAACTGAACTCGGAGAGAGAACTGATGCCCGTTAAACGCAAGTAGACCAATTTATAACATATAAAGCATTTCAATGTAACTGCTTAGTGGTTTTCCCTAGTACACGTAGCAATCGTTCGCCTCACAGTCAGAGTCTGCTATTTGCTGGATACATTGATTTGGATAATGAGAGTGAGACAGTATGGTATTTCAACTTCATGGAATTTGGGTGTTGAAACCTTTTGTCAAAGTTAACCCGATGTTTCGCGACCGCGTACAATATTACAGTAAGTACCGGTAGTATACAAACGAATAGTACATGTACTGACAAATAATGACAGTTGACAAGGGACCAAGCTTTATTACTTGGGCCAAGTCTATATAATCTGGGCCAAATTTCATAGAGCTGCTTAACGGCTGTTGCTGTGCTTACTGTGCTATTCCATAATAGCCCTGCTAACCGTATAAGTACAGAATCAGGGCCAAATTCCATAAAGCACGTAAGCAGACGTTTTCTGCTTATGGAGCTGCGGCCATTAGTATAATTGTTTTCATAAACACTGCTGGAAGGCAAAAGGCACGCTTACTAGCCGGCGGCTTGTGTAAGCAGATGAGCGATGCAACATTGCGAATCCATTGTGAACTTGACGGAATAGCCTACACTTTCGCTTCCTTATGTTTTCTTTTGCGATAAAAGTACGAACATTTTGCTCAACGGTAAACAGGTTCATGAAATTGCGCCCAGGCCCCAGTATCATACATTTGCTTAAGCAGCAAATGTTGCTTAACAATTAATTGCTTAGCAAAAATTAGCAGGATACTGGTCACAGATGGTACATGCTACATACTATTTCGGCTGGTAACCTTTATTCTGATTAGCACAATGTTGTTGTTCTTAGTAAATCTTTGTACTTAAGCAGCTATTATGAAGCCCAGTAATGTTACTCTGCTGGCGTTTACTGTAAGCAAGTGACTGACGTAACAAAAAACAATGCAAAACCATGGTGAACAAGAAGCAAGCTGACCTCCTAATGTTCTTTTTAACCTGTGAAATACGCTGTCGCTTAAAGGAACATTACAGTATTGGTTTTTGCTCACAAAACAGTGTAAGCACTTTATATAATCCACCATACACATAAACTAACAAACCTGTAGAAGTTTGAGATCGATCGGCCATCTGGGTCACGAGAAAATAGTGAAAAACCAATTACACATTTGCATGTGTTATACAATGCATGAATAAAACGCTCATGAGCGATCAACTCCAATCGGAAATTAGTTTTATTTATTTCTCATCAAATATGGCATTTCAGACAGAAATATTTCTAGGGATGTTGTCTACTATCATCATCATTAGACCGTGTAAGTTTTATGTAAATCTGTGATCTTAAAGAAAATTTTAATTACCAGTTCTGTACGTTCCTTTAAGAATTCGTTCTGCTACTGTGAGCAGAAAAAAATGTGCTTACCGTAGGCAGCTGTGTAACATTAGGCCCTAGTGTCTCCGCTCCCACTTTAAAACGCAGTATACACAGTGGTAGAATGGGAGTCTTTTTGAGGAAGCTAGGTGGCGGCAGATTTAGGTAAGTCCATTTTGCGCATGCTTGGAACTACGTAAACATTTGAAATGTACATGACAAGTCTACTGCCTCCTAGCGTTCTAACGTATTTGCCGTATAACATTATTTGATGGTTTGTGTTTGGTTGTTACCACAGCAACCAACCGTATCAATCATTGTAATTGGTTAGATTTCAGCTTGTGCCTGCTACACAACAAATACTCGGATTTGTTTGTATTCATATAGGTAGATCTAAAGCAACTTATAAATCACAAAGCACATTATTTGGATCAGTCTAAAAAGCGAACAAACGAACAGAGACAAGGAAATCAATGATTGCAAAACACGAAATGGCATTGCCATATTTTGTCACATTTATTTGCGCTTATTATGCAGAGGGAATATATTTCCATCATCTACATAAATCTTGACTTTCTTCTGAAAATTTCCGATATTTTGAGACCACAACTTTGCACCAAAATATTGTTACAATAATTAATAATACACAATTATTTCTGCTGATATTATTCTCGCTATTTGTATTCCTGTGTGCAGTCGATGTATATTTAATTGCACCAAAATGGAGTGATTGTATTCCTTACAATCGGAATTTACAATAATAAGCTTGGTTTTAAAATGATGAAATGATAATTGATATGTATTGTCCTATAAGGGCGTCAGAGAAGGGGGTCTCCCAAGCTTATCAAGCATCTCTTAAATACACACACAGGGTGGTGTCTTTGAACGTTAGCCTAGATTTAACCGCCAAATAAGGGGGAAATTTGATTTGTATTTATTTATTTATTTATTTTATATGGGGGTGCATTGCTCAAAAAAACTCTCGAAATATTATTGTAGAGAGAAAACAATTTAATGTATATTCGGTTTGCGGTAACACCATGTTTATAATTTAACCTCATTGCATTTTGAGTCGTCCTGCACCCGCAAATTAGACTGTGTGGCATTAATTTGTATCCTAAACATCCAGGGACAATTGTGCACCAATGCTCGCCTCCATTATTGACCCATTTGCACTCCAGGTGGTAGAACATTTTAATATGCTATTCCATAAATGAGGTTGGAATTTTTCCAAATGGATATTTACACAGAGCTTTCCCCTGTAGTTTCCAAATAAAACTTTTAACTGACGTAAGTCATACGTTTTTGAGTGTCTTAATACAAATCATACGCAAGTGTATCGCAATGTGTGAATGGTTAATTCACATGACCTAAAGTTCTTACCTACCGACCAGAAGGCCTAAACATAACTATCTGGTTGACGTTATTAACCAGACCGAACCTAAAAATGCAGACGACCCAAATATTACACAATGTCACTTAATAGTGAAAATCGCTGTAAGTAGTGGAGAAACTGAGTACAGAATACATGATCGTGTAAACATTGTAGCGCCTGTGTTAAATTGTGGGAACATTATTTGGCACAAATAACTAATTTAACAAAAGGATTGAACAAAATTATAAAGAAACACAAATCTAACTTCTGACTCACTTTTCGGGCCCGTTCTTTCAAACTTAAATCGTATCCGTCGTTGTTATTAAGGTTGACATCTACACAATAACTGCATTCACCTTTTGTGTAAGGTTTCACAAATCTCACAAATCTCACAAATTTTCACCAATATAGAGCTGACAAGAATCTTTCTTCCCCCGGGCATCTTCTAACCACTCATTACATAGTTGATGTTTTGCAGCTAGTAAACTTTGCAAAGAATAACAAAATGAATCTCAAGTCGTACAAGGCTATCAGCAAGGCCCTGACCTGACATTTTAAGCTGATTTATAGAAAATATGTAGGCCTAAATGTTTGTATTTATTATGTGCGTTATATTTCCATTGTCTGAAATTGACAGCCTTGACTATTATTTGGACAGAATACTGAAAAGGCATCCGTAGAATTGACTACAATGTATGAATGAAACTGATTAATCTGCCGAGAGGACTTTGGAGATCTAACCTAATATTGTGCTAAACCAGTATAAGTTTGCCATTATTTTAGAATATGCGGCATCCCCCACATCAATTGGTTCAAACGATTCACATCATTGGTCAACTTCGCACAAGCAGCGACAGTTTGCTGATACAACACTTTGTACAAAGATCAAATCCATATGAGAAATGGAATGTGGACAAGCTACTATTTGCAAAGTTATTTCCTGGCTTTAACAGTTGATTTGGAAAATTTTGAGTATATTCTTCATTTGCGAATCTACCATACCATCGTAGGTATCCTGGGCATCCTCGGCAATGCTCTTGTTTGTTTTGTCACCTGGAAAATACCAGCCATACAAAATCGTACATAAACATTCATCATCCACCAGGCAGTGATGTGTGACCTACATGACTAAGTTTGATTATTGTCGGGCTGGACAACGATGCATATAACACCGATTCTACAGAGATGTAAAATCCTTTTCTGGAGAGGGTGGTGGTTCAAGTAACTGCCTACGAATTTGTTCGTGTGCCACACCCTAGTCGTGCATAGAAACAACGCTCCAACCAGAATGAAATTAAACGTAAAGCAATTCTACGAGACGATTTAGCGAGCGAAGCTCAAAGACTTACGGCGTTGGGTTCAAGGCCCGCTTTAGGGCCCCTGTAAAAACCTTTTTACATTAGGCGCTCTCTTGCGCAATCTGGGACATGTCACAGGTGTCTAACCCATTATTTTGACCCAGGTTGAAAATGTTGTTATTTGCCCTTTTACAATTGTTTTGTTAATGTAGAAAGAGCATTCTAGCAGGATTTAATTACGTGCATATTATAGTGTGATGCGTTTTACCAGAAGAACGAGCAAACGCGAATCTTTTACGCCGTGTGGGGTCCGGGCTCCAGAGTGCAGGACCCGGATTTTGTTTATTTTTTATATAAGATGCTCTCTGGTGCAATCTAGGACATTTGAGATGCGTTTAAAATTGAGATTGTGTATCATTTGCATATTTTTATTTTTTCAGTGGGAAATAAGGAGAAGAGCGCACCCTGTAGCTACTTCCTTCAATCTACCTTTGTTTATTAAAACAAATACCTAAACAGAAGTCTATAGCTAATCGCCCTATGCAAACTTAGACTTAGACGTTACAATTTGTTTTCATATTTATTCCATGTTTACTTATAAACATCAGTCCGAGTGACATGATATTTAAAAATCAAGTACGGCTTTATATATACGATACATTAAAGACACCTGGCAGTAGTATTTTGTCAAAATAAAGCTTTTGTCGTTAATATATACATTTTTATGAGTGAAATGTGAAAAAACAATTAACTAAGGTTAACAAATTGTGTTTTTATTTTAATTACAAATTTAAAAATAGGCCCTCGTTTACATGGCGCTGTTCGTGACGTCAATCAAGGCGCAGGATATTTGAAGAGAAAATGTGTAGTCTGGCCCTGTACATTACGTCTGGGTACCTGATCAGTATGATACGTTTTCGTATTCGGACGTCACCCAATGCAATCCTAGGACAGTGTACAGTCGACGTTTATACGAGGTTTTTCACAGGTCCCGAACTATCCCATGCGCGTTTCTATGTCTTAAAAAAACGAAAGATACGAGCACGGTCATAATGAGAACACGGATAATACGAGGTATTTTAGCGGCCCGGTAATGACAAATCGGATCGGCGTTCCGCGGCGCGGTATACAGCTCAAGTCGATCCGAACACCGGAAACATGTTCGCTGCGGCGCTGAAAACGACTGTCGGACCGGACCACTTTGCCCTCGTTAGCATGACCTTTAATGCCCGTAACTGCCTATATTTGGGACCTGCAGGAAACAAGTGCTAGATGACCCCATCTTTAGTCGTTTTGCTGCATCCAGCAGCAAAACACCTGGTCGGCATTGCCGGAAAAATGCACGAAAAAATCCCTTTTTGGGGATAACCAAACCAAACGTACAAGCTCACTACTTGCACGTAAATGCAGGCAAGTTCGAGGGTGGTCGATGTTCGATCGCGGCGAAGTCTGCCTCGATTGAAAAGGGATGGGCGGAGTCACCCCAAACAACTTTATCTATTTTTTTAAACATATAAATCGTGACAAACAATTACTCAAAAATTGTTTTATTGTTAATATACATATACTCTTATGTAAAAAAAACAAAAAAAACTATTTCCAGGTGACTTTAAATAGTCAAATTGATCACACGCGCCGAGTTGTCAGCTTCAAAAATTAAAGTCTCTTCATCAATTTGTTCCACAGTAATTAGGTACGCACTTGGAAACATGTATACCAAATAATGTATCCCAATTTATTGGAATGGGACTTTCAGGAAGTATTATCTGGTCAACAGTTTTTCATTTTGAGGGAACAGGCTTGGCGGTTGTCCCAACAAACGCAATTGGTATTTTTGTTTGCAGAATGTGACATTTGTCCTCTCGCCTCTCCCCCTCTGTCTTTCTTTTTCTTTTATTCTATTCAAATTTTACCAGGAGGGAACGTCCCCTGAAGCCCACTGGATCTACACATTGTCACCTTGCCGTATTGGTAAAACTGATTACTTCAGCGGCTAGCAAACTGATCACGTCGTGTTCGTCATGTCCTTCATTGACAAGTGATTCAAGGCAAAGAAAGGAAAATTCCTTAAAAACAGTGACATGAAAGAATTAAAGAGGTTCTAGAGACAATATCGTAGAATAATAACAACTGAAACAAATTTACCATCAAACAAAACAATCGATTGCAATCAAACTAGAGTAATGTTTTAGTAAATGAAAGGATGAAAGAAAGTGTTCAGATTTGTCAAGGATTTTGTTCACGGTAATTTACGGGGTTATTTATGTTGCTGAAATCAAAATAAGCAACGGTGATCTGGAGTTATTTCAAACGGTCTTTTTGTTTTACCAACTTTGTAAATGGGTCTATTTCAGACGAAAATAATTGTAATATAAGATCGGTATATGATCTTAATATTCAGCAAGTTTTCAGATATGCAACACATAATTTTTTCAGGTGATTAAAAATCCCTTGTACCTTGTCTTCAAGGTGGTTGTGTAGCATCACTTCAGACTGTGCTCAGCCAAAAGTGATCCCGTCCAAAAGACCCGAGACACGGGGAGGGTAAACGCTTCATGCGGCATGTTTGTCCACCGAATTGTGATCTTTATTTAACAATTAAAGGATCCTTCTCATGCATGGATTTGTTCGAATATCAATCATCAAAGAAAACAGTGAATAATCTATATTGGTCTTCATAAATACGGACGACTTATGTTTGACCGTGATCATTATTTATAATCATCTGTGTACATTTGTTTTCTGTAATTTTAAAATCAAGCAAAACACCGCACAAATCGTTGATTAATAGTCAACATTTAAAATACAGCCATGTTCACGCAACACTTTGTTCCCTATGTTCATTTTTTTTTAACACGCCACACTATATTTGTTCTCTAGGTTCATTTTTTGCTAAACACATATTCCCAAGAAAAACAAATTTGCAATCACTATCTTGATTAAAAACATCAATTACAACACGGCCATGTTTATATGCCACAAACCTTTAGTTTTCTTTGTTCATATCTGTTTACCGATATTCCAAAGAAAAACACAATCTGCAATCACTATCTTGACTACGTTTCTTTTTCCATTGAGGCATCTTTAGTTACATCACCGAAATACCTGATGTATATTATATTGGAAAATGTTTGTTTTGTACTATACATATACATTAGGCCTGCTTATATGAGCTGGTGTGAGCTTTTATCCATACCTGAGAGCAGCAGTCGTGAAGCATAATCATATCCAATACTGGGGCTTGCATGCTTCTTAGTCGTGCTACAATGGATATATGTCAGCCATTTAAATGGAGCCCTGAGGAGATATTCTTATGTACAGTCCTCCTCTCATATGCATTCATTTTATCCACATAACTCGGTTTCTCGTATATCTACCAAACCATTTTCCATCAATGTTACAACGTTTTGCATTATAACCGTAGTTATCTTTTTTATAAGGATTGTACAAATTCGCAATTCAAAACAAACAGCAGAGTAAACTTAAATGTTTACTGGCTGGTTTACAGAGAATTTGATTGACATTATCAGCAAAGTGAGGTCGGGGTAGAGAGAGCACATTCATTTTATGTGGGTATTTTTATCTAAATTGTGTAGACTGATTGGCTCTGGCTATACTCGAGCTATGCTCAGAATACTGTTAACAAATGGGAGGGATTATGTCCTAGTGCTCTCTCTGAGGGTAGTTATGTGGTTAAATCTCTTGTTTTGTCAGAGAAATAATTTCAATTTGTTATGGTTAGTTGCATCGGATATTGTAAATTGTGTTTGTATGGTAAAGTATATCAGTCAGCCACGTTTTAACCATTGACCTTTTGATTGTATTGTTTTCATAGCTGGCTGCGCTGTGCTATATATACACTGTGTACTGCTATTTTCGTGTGAAGAATAAATTAGCTGCAGGAGATTAATCATTTTATATTGACGTCATCGTGTGGATTTTGCGATAGACTAGTATTTAGTGTAAGCTCATCCTGTTTAACTAGAGGGCCGGCCTCCTTCCCGTGCCTCTACAATAGTAATGGACATTTTTAGTGCGCCATGTCTGTCCAGAATGACACTCATGGCGCAATACAAAATGATGTAAAATTTACTTTTCATATCTTTCTTGTTGCCTTCTAATTCCAATACCTGAAAATGGAAGTCTTGACTATTTTTTGGAAAAACTTCTTGAACTACATTCTTCGCATTAAATTACGGTTGGTGAATTAGGTTGACTCGGAGAACCAGGGCACTTCGGAGATCAAACTTAACTAAGTCCTTTCCTTCAGCCTTGAAAGCATTGAAATGTCAAGACACTTTTTCACGAAGTTCAAATTGCTGAACAATGGTTGCCACGAGTTCATTATTCGATAAGCCATATTTTGATAAACACAAAAGTTGGTTCATTTTTATAATCATTTCAGGGTCAACTTCGCTCAAGCCTTGACAGTCTGCTTGATATAAAACATTCCGTAAAATCTGAAATCGCTGTAACTGATAAAAGGAATGATAGACACGCTACTATAGCAAAGCCATTTTACTGAATTTAACAGCTGATTTGGGGAATATGGAGGAAATTCTTCCTTTGCGAATCTACCAGACCATCGTAGGTATCCTGGGTATCCTTGGCAATGCTCTGGTTTGTTTTGTCATCTTGAAAATACCAGCCATGCAAACTCGTACAAACGCTTTTATCGTCCACCAGGCAGTGATTGATTTCTTGGGTTCTACGATGACCCTCTTGAAGAGTGAAATCAAGGTGCCTGACCCCATCCCAAGCAACGCTCTCGGATGGTTCATCTGTCACTTCTGGTCTCCTTCCATTCTTTTCTTCTTGTACGTGATGTCTACGTTCAACCTTTTGGTACTCACGATGGAACGGTATTACGCCATCGTGCACCCGTTTAAGTACCAGGTGCTATTTGCCACTTGGCCTCGCCTCAAAATCGGTACAGCCATGGCGATGTGTTGGGTTGTTACAGCCGTACTGAAGTCATACGTATTATTCATCTACAAAGAGGAAAACGGCTTTTGTGTTCCAAATTTGATCCCAGGGTCCCGGGCTTTGGGGATTCTTTCGGCATTCATGCAGTATATCATACCGGTGGGAGTGATGCTGTTTGCTTACATTCGCATCAGTGTGGAGATGAAGCGGGAGCGGCCCGTGTCGGTCCGGCACCAGCCGCACATCTTCCCAACGGAGCAAACGCACCAGACATGGCCGAGTCCCTCCTTCGGGCCAGACGCAACACCTTCAAGATGCTCCTGGTCGTTTTCATCACGTTCGTGATCTGCTGGACACCCAACCAGATCATCTTCTTCATGTTTAACCTTGGATGGAAGTTCACATTAAACGAGTGGTTTTCTCGACTCTCCATAGCATTGGTGGCGACCAATTCTTGCGTCAACCCCGTCATCTATGCGTTCAAGTACCGTCAATTCCGCAACGGACTTCGACAAGTCTTTGGCGGTGGATGCAACCGCGCTATGGATGGTTCCAGTGTTGGGTCAACAAATGAAACTGAACTCGGAGAGAGAACTGATGCCCGTTAAACGCAAGTAGACCAATTTATAACATATAAAGCATTTCAATGTAACTGCTTAGTGGTTTTCCCTAGTACACGTAGCAATCGTTCGCCTCACAGTCAGAGTCTGCTATTTGCTGGATACATTGATTTGGATAATGAGAGTGAGACAGTATGGTATTTCAACTTCATGGAATTTGGGTGTTGAAACCTTTTGTCAAAGTTATCCTGATATTTCGCGACCGCGTACAATATTACAGTAAGTACCGGTAGTATACAAACGAATAGTACATGATCTGACAAATAATGACAGTTGACAAGGGACCAAGCTTTATTACTTGGGCCAAGTCTATTTAATCTGGGCCAAATTTCATAGAGCTGCTTAACGGCTGTTGTTGTGCTTACTGTGCTATTCCTTAATAGCCCTGCTAACCGTATAAGTACAGGATCAGGGCCCAATTCCATAAAGCATGTAAGCAGACGTTTTTGGCTTATGGAGCGGCCATTAGTAGAATTTGTTTTCATAAACACGCTAATTAAGTAAGGCGAAAGGTACGCTAACTAGCCGGCTGCTTGTATAAGCCTTTTTGAGGTATGGCGGACGTGATAGGAGTGTACTGTTTGGTTTGGGTGTATACACACAAATTTACCCAAACCTTATAGTGTTGTAGCATTGTGTCCGCCATATCTCAAAAAGGCTTATTAGCAGATGAGCGATGCAACATTTCGAATCCATTGTGAACTTGACGGAATAGCCTACACTTTCGCTTCCTTATGTTTTCTTTTGCGATAAAAGTACGAACATTTTGCTCAACGGTAAACAGGTTCATGAAATTGCGCCCATGGACCCAATATCATACATTTGCTTAAGCAGCAAATGTTGCTTAACAATTAATTGCTTAGCAAAAATTAGCAGGATACTGGTCACAGATGGTACATGCTACATACTATTTTCGCTGGTAACCTTTATTCTGATTAGCACAATGTTGTTGTGCTTAGTAAATCTTTGTACCTAGGCAGCTATTATGAAGCCCAGTAATGTTACTCTGCTGGCGTTTACTGTAAGCAAGTGACTGACGTAACAAAAACAATGCAAAACCATGGTGAACAAAAAGCAAGCTGGCCGCCTAATTTTATTGATAACCTGTGTAGTACGTCGCTTACGCTTATCAATTCGTTCTGCTACTGTGGGCAGAAAATGTGCTTACCGTTAAGCAGCTCTGTAACATTAGGCCCTAGTGTTTATGCTCCCACTTTAAAGGCCCTGTACACTATTGGTAAGATCGAAAAACACAAATGTTCACTGATTCACACACAACTTACATGATTTAAAGTAAGTAATGGTAAAAAGGGTTCCTTAAAATATTTCTGCCTAAAATGCTATTGTTTCTGAGAAATGAGTAAAACAAAAGTTTTTATCACGCGTGATATTTGAAAAACAGAAAACACATAAGGTCTCATTTTACTATTTTCTCGTGATCTCGATGACCAATTGAGCTCAAACTTTCACAGGTTTGTTTTTTCATGCATATGTTGAATCACACAAAATGTGGACACTGATTTTTAGCTGTTACCAAAAGTGTACAATACCTTTAAAACGCAGTACACTGGTAGAATTGGAGTATTTTGAGGACGCTAGGTGGCGGCAGATTTAGGTAAGTCCATTTGGTGCATGCTCGGAACTACGTAAACATTTGAAATGTACATGGCAAGTCTGCTGCCACCTAGCATTCTAAAGTATTTGCCGTATAACATTATTTGATGGTTGTTACCACAGCAACCAGCCGTATCTTTCATTGTTATTAGTTATGTGACCGGCTTTAAAATGATTTTGATGCGGCACTTTAATCTGCTGTCGTCCCAGACTTTTATTCTGTATAGAGACGGAGAAAGTTGTAGTACATTGTAAGTCGTCGTCAGAGGTGAGAGTCGTTTAATAAAACATTACTTAAATGGTACATCAAAAACAAAAAACTTACAAGTCACCGATACTATTTACAATTACGTAGGAGTCTCTCAAATATGGCGGGAGGGTGGCTTTACCCCAACCCATAAATTACGCATTAGAATTAACAAATCAATCAAATAAACCGTATACTTGGATGAAGACTATGTACAATAAATGGTTCGCCAAAGATTGTAACCGGATGGCAAGTAGAAAAGTATAAATTAAGGCAAACAAATAATCTATTTTCAAGTTCCCGCCAAAAGTTAAATGGCGTCAGCCATCTTGGAAATGTTATCGAAATTAGAGGATAACTCAACAAAATCAGCAATATTTAACATCTTTAAGTATAAAACAGGAACAACATTACTTAAGACTTCTGGTAATGTCAAATTTAGGAACGTTAGGATATTTAGGAATGTCGAAGAGAGACTTGAGCATAATCAATAAACTAAAAAGAACGGGAGTGTCCGGTCCCAATTTGAAACTTAATGAAAAACTCTCAAAACTGCTCTATTGTAAATAAGATACAATCGTTGATATAAGCCTAACATCAACAATTAATTTATACAAAAGTAATTAAGGTAAAATCTGGGGAAACACATGAAAAATAGGATGATCATTACCTGTATTAAGAGACGGAGAAAGTTGTAGTACATGTAAGTCTTTCGACGTCAGAGGTGAGAGTGACCCCTGACGTCTTACGGCCGATGAGGGCGCGCTAACCGGTTTATTTAAATAGTGAGTAATAAATGCGTGAATAAATTATAAAGAACCCGGATGTTTTTTCTTCTAACTGTCACAGTTATATTTCAGCTTACGTGCCTGCTACACAACAAATACTCGGATTTGTTTGTATTCATAATTATTGGTAGATCTGAAGCAACTTAAATAAAATCGGTTTATAAATCACAAAGCACATATTTAGATCAGTCTAAAAAGTAAAGAAACGGCCAGAGACAAGGAAATTAATGGTTGCATAACACGAAATGGCATAGCTTTATTATGTCACATTGATTTGCGCATATTATGCAGAGGGAAGATACTTCCGTCATCTAAACAAATCTTGACATGTTTTGCTGACAATTTCCGATATTTTTAGACTACAACTTTGCACCAAAATATTGTTACAATAATTAATAATACAACATTATTTCTGCTAATATTATTCTCGCTATTTTGTATTCCTGTGTGCAGTTGATATTTAATTGCACCAAAATGGAGTGATTGTATTCCTTAAAATTGGATTAACAATAATAAGCTTGGTTTTAAAATGATGAAATGATAATTGATATGTATTGTCCTAGTTATTTTCCAATGTTTTGCGGGTCTTCTCGTCACGCTTACAGTGGCGGCGATATTTTTGTTGGGGCGGGCCGGGGGAAGATGCGGGGTGGGAGGGCGTCAGAGAAGGGGGTCTCCCAAGCTTATCAAGCATCTCTTAAATACACACACAGGGTGGTGTCTTTGAACGTTAGCCTAGATTTAACCGCCAAATAAGGGGGAAATTGTATTTGTATTTATTTATTTAATTATATGAAGGGTGCATTGCTCAGAAATAACTATCGAAATACTATTGTAGAGAGAAAACAATTTAATGTATATTCAGTTTGCGGTAACACCATGTGTATAACAGTTTAACCTCTTTGCAAATTAGACTGTGTGGCATTGTTTTGTATCCTAAACATCCAGGGGCAATTGCGCACCAATGCTCGCCTCCATTATTGACCCATTTACACTCAAGGTGGTAGAACATTTTATTAAATATGCTATTCCATAAGTAGTGAGGTTGGAATTTTTCCCAATGGATATTTACACAGAGCTTTCCCCTGCAGTTTCCAAATAAAACTGTTAACTGACGTAAGTCATATACGTTTTTGAGTGTCTTATTACACATCATACGCAAGTGTATCGTAATGTGTGAATGGTTATAACATGGTCTAAAGTTCTTATCTACCGACCAGAAGGCCTAAACAGAACTCTCTGGTTGACGTTATTAACAAGACAGAACCTAAAAATACAGACGACCCAAATATTACAAAATGTCACTTAATAGTGAAAATCGCTGTAAGTACTGGAAACACTGAGTACAGAATACATGATCGTGTAAACATTGTAGCTCCTGTGTTAATGTATGGGAACATTATTTGGCACAAATAAAATTTGAGATGCGTTTAAAATTGAGATTGTGTATCATTTGCCTATTATTGTTTTTTCAGTGGGAAATAAGGAGAAGAGCGCACCCAGTAGCCACTTCCTTCAATCTACCTTTGTTTATTAAAACAAATACCTAAACAGAAGTCTATAGCTAATCGCCCTATGCAAACTTAGACTGAGACGTTGCGATTTGTTTTCATATTTATTCCATGTTTACTTAACACTGCAGCTCGCAAGCCTGAGGAAACCTGTAAACGGGGGTGATTGCTATGTGAACCAAAAACACCCAGGTAACCATTCCTAGTAAACGGGACCATCGGCTTAATGTCCCATCCGAAGGTAAATCATCTTGGTCAAAGATACAAGTGTCATTACCGGGACTCGAACCAACACTCCGCTAATTAGAAACACCATAGCTTGAGTCAGGTACTCTTAAGCCGCTCGGCCACGACACGCCGAGTGTTAGGATCATCAGTCCGAGTGACATGATATTTAAAAATCAAGTACGGCTTTATATATATGATACATTAAATAGTCAAACTACTCACACACGCCGAGTTGTAAGTTTCAAAAATTAAAGTTTCTTCATCAAATTGTCCCACAGTAATTAGGTACGCACTTGGAAACATGTATACCAACTAATGTATCCCAATTTATTGGAATGGGACTTTCAGGAAGTATTATCTGGTCAACAGTTTTTCTTTTTGAGGGAACAGGCTTTGCGGTTGTCCCAACAAACGCGCAGTTGTACAGCAATCTGTATTTTTTGTTTGCAGAATGTTACATTTGTCCTCTCGCCTCTCCCCTCTGTCTTTCTTTTTCTTTTATTATATTCAAATTTTACCAGGAGGAACGTTCCCTGCAGCCCACTGGATCTACACATTGTCACCTTGCCGTATTGGTATTAACTGATTACTTCAGCGGCTAGCAAACTGATCACGTCGTGTTCGTCATGTCCTTCATTGACAAGTGATTCGGAAGCAGAGGAAGCAAAATTCATCAAAACAGTGATATGAAATAATAGAAGAGGTTCTAGAGACAAGATCGTGGAATAGTACCAACTGAAACAAATTTACCACCAAACAAACCAATCGATTGCAATCAAACTAGAGTAATATTTTAGTGAAAGGATGAAAGAAAGTGTTCAGTTTGTTAGGGATTTTGTTCACGCTAATTAACTCGGTTATTTATGTTGCTGAAATCAAAATAATCAACGGTGATCTTGGGTTATTTCAAAGTTGTTTTTTATTTTACCAACTTTGTAAATGGGTCTATTTCAGACGAAAATAATGTTAATAGAAGATCGGTGTATGATCATAATATTCAGCAAGCTTTCAGATATAAAACAAATATACACAAGAGTAATTTTCATCCGGCATGTTTGTCCACCGAATTGGGATCTTTAGAACCCTGCGTGTTAAGTGTACGTTTTGATATTGCGTGTAATTCATGTTTTTGGAGAACACAATCACGTTTAAATCGCCCAAACTATTACATCTAGACCCTTGTCACTAATATAAATAAATTCTAGCCACCTTTCCTTTGAAATTAGCCCACATGTGTCTCTATTTATAGTTTATACCACTTTACTCTCCCTTTGCCTCTGAAACTCCTGAAATTAGCACCTATGTTTGTTTAGCAAGAACATCATCTCTTTCAACTTCCCTTGGGGTCTTACTAATCCTTGCAACACCATTCTACCCAATTCTCCAAATAAACAACCAGGGCAGTGCAGGCCCTGTACAATTCTAAACTAGAAGCCATCTGGAAACCAAATGGTTCACTTCACCTAGTAGTGACTATTTGGTCAAATGCTAGGTAATTGCTGTACAATTCCTATAGGAAAACCAATTCCTATGGGAAAACCAGGTAATTGATTGATTTATTTAGTGAAAAACAACCCCGATGGTAACAAGACAATTGGCATGCTATTTGGCTAGGCGTAGTGAGGGAACTTTGATTTTGTTAGATAATCGGAGGAGTACTGATTGTTTAATTGAAAACAGACACTTAAAAAGTACCTGATGGCACCACGCAGGGTTTATTAAACAGTGAAATGATCCTTCTTATCCAAATCTCTCTTCATTATTATTATTATTATTATTAAAGCTCATCCTGTTTAATTAGAGGGCCGGGTTCCACCCGTGCCTCTTCAATAATAATTGACATTTCTTGTGCGCCATGTCTGTCTTGAATGACACTGGCGCAATACATAATGATATGTAAAATTTACTTTTCATATCTTTTTGGTTGCGTTCTATTTCTAATACCTGAAAGTGGCAGTCTTGAATTTTGTTTTTTGAATTACTTCTTAAACTACATCACTTGCATTAAATTACTGATGGTAAATTAGGTCGACTCAGAGAACCAGGGCACTTCGGAGATCTAACTTAACTAAATCCTTTCCTTTAGCCTTGGATGCATTGAAATGTCAAGGCCCTTTTTCGTGCAGTTCAAAATGCTGAACAATGGTTGCCACGATTTCATAATTCGATACAAATATTTTAATGAACACAGAAATTGGTTCATTTGTGTAATCATTTCAGGGTCAACTTAGCTCAAGCCGTGACAGTCTGCTTGATATAAAACATTCCGTACAATCTGAAATCACTGCAAATGATAAATGGAATGATAGACGTGCTACTAATAGCGAAGCCATTTACTGACTTTAACAGCTGATTTGGGGCATATGGAGGAAATTCTTCCTTTGCGAATCTACCAGACCATCGTAGGTATCCTGGGCATCCTTGGCAATGCTCTGGTTTGTTTTGTCATCTGGAAAATACCAGCCATGCAAACTCGTAACAAACGCTTTTATCGTCCACCAGGCAGTGATTGATTTATTGGGTTCTACGATGATTCTCTTGAAGAGTGAAATCGAGGTGCCTGACCCCATCCCAAGCAACGCTCTCGGATGGTTCATCTGTCACGTCTGGTCTTCTTGCATTAGGGAGGTTTAGCTGCACGTTACGCGAGCAAAAACGTGAACGTGAACGTCAGAAAATTGTGTCGTTTCTAGGTGACGTCACCACTTTGGGCTTATTTCATGCTCACGTATGACGTCTGCACGTACGTACCTGACGTGAGAAATGGTGACTTCACGTATGCTTAAAGGGACACGTTGCCTTCAAATCTCATGAAATTTTACTGTTTGGAGGTGTTCCTTACACTTATTAAGAGTTGTTCGTGCAATAACATGCCTTTAATGTGTTATAATTAGTGAATGGTGATTTAAAAAATCCCATTGCCATCTGACCCCGAGATCTGCCCCGCGAAACGTATACGTATTTCCAGCCGTAAATACCACCGTCCATGTAATGGGCAAAATGCGCGACGAACAGTCGTTACGCTAGTGCCGTAGTCAGTGGCCTGGCCATGGTAAACCAGTCAGATCTCCTTGCTCTATGGTCAGATGAAAACCGGGTAATAATCTCATTTTCTACCTCGCTCGCAACTTGTAAACCGAGCTAAAGCTAGCTCAGTATTGGGTCCGAAATATCCAGCCGCGTATTTGCGGAACGGCCAGCCGCATATTCAGAATATTAGAACACATGCAGTACAGGGAGGAGACAAACTATCACATTTGGTTCACCTCCCTGTACTGCGTGTGTTCTAATCGCCGGCTGGCTATATCGGGCCCAATACGGGTGCACCCCACTAATTCAACTCCCATAGCATTCAGTGCAAAAGGCTAAATATTCAAAAATACACGAAAAATACTTAAAAGTCTCACAGCTTTTTACAGTAAAGGGAAAAGTATTAATTGACTCTTGAACTTTTATTCTCTGCTCAATTTAATATGGGAGTCCCTGGTCCCGTCGAGTTATTCTCCTCCAAATCAAAACACCCCTACACCGGTGTAATTTTCCAAACGTCCGAGCATCAATCTTGAAAAATGTCCCTACACCTCTCGGCAAATAGGACCATTTTTCAGGGCCTATGTCATCCAAAATACCTCAAGTTGGAAGTCAACAACCCCCAGGTTACAATTGGGCAACATTTTTACACTCTACCCCTTTTATTGGGCTCTCAAATCTGTATAATATAGGATATTTTGAGGGCCTACAAAATATTCATGAGCTCGACGCTCTGTTTTCTCCATATTTAGTGGGGTGCACCCTATAGAGGAATTATTTTTACAGTTTGACTGGAAACCACATTCAGGATATTAGGAATATTGTCAAGAACATATTTCTTCAGGAAAATTTGAATTTGTTTAATCCGTTGAGAAATGGCAGGCTTAAACAAACAAACCACTCCTATGGTGTTTTGTGTACATTTTCAAATGAATGAGCATGCCTGATGGTGATACAAACACACATTAGATATTTCCTCTCATGTAATATGTTTCTTCCATTTGAACTACCCACTTTTGCTCTGTCTGTAAATTCCTTGACAATATATCCTACGGTTCTGATGAAACATTTTGAGAATGTGTTGTTTTTCTTTAAATTTAACCTTTTAAGTGGGAGGATCCCTGGTGATAGCAACGGAGGGGCGGGCAATGGGCAAATGAACTGGAGAATTTACAGTTGAGGGGCTTTAAACCATTCTTATACCCAGTGCAATAATTGTTTCATATTCCAAGTAGAAAAATAGGTAGGGTTAGGTTTCAAGTTAGAGTTAGGTAAGGGTTTATCCTCAATCAGCAGACAATTTAAGTTTTGGAACAAACAAAGGGTCTCAAATTTAGGCCTACATGTGTTCCTGTAGTGGCCTCACCAGAACAATGCCCCTCACTTATTACTGGCAAAAGGGGTGGACCAGTGTATATGTCTATGTAGGCCTATTTCTATAGATCAAAGAGAGTGGTCAAAGAGAGTGGAGCTCCAGAATTGGATGGGTGGGGGGGGGGTAATAAAATTGTAATTAAAAACTGCATACACTAACAACTTGGACAAGTCAGGATCACTGACTTTCTAAAGAATTTGTAAAGACACAAATGGGGTGACATCTGGGGAGGAGAGGGGTTTGTGAGAAAGAAAACTGAATGACTAACAGAAAGCTACACTTCTGCCTGGGAGAAAGTTCTGTTAGCTTCTCACTTACACAGTTCAATATGGGGCTGGTTGGACGTGGAATCTACAAAAAGAAAAAGGATGGCTCAAAAAAACAAGAACACTGGGCCCCCTGCCAAAGCTGAAAGTGAGACATGAACCCCAAGTGAGAAACTCACCAACTGTCTACATTAGGCCATCAAAGGATCATCTTGATTTGGCTTTCACTAGAGATGAGCAGGGATTTTTTCAATCAAAACCCAATGCAGAGTTACCCACCAGACCTGTCATGGTACTTCGACCCACATATGCTGAAACGACCCCTGTTGAGGAAATCCAACACAAGAGTGGAGTTGCACTTCAGAAAATGCCTAACAAACTCCATCTCAAGAGTGAGGATGATCACCAGGAAGAAGAAGGAGGAGGCTACAGGTTTGTCAAAGTCAATTCTGCAGTAAATTTAGGAGTGGATGCTGCACTAGATCACCAACGAGCAAATCCTGAATGCAATGGTCGTCCCCAACTTGACGCTGGTGCAGAGGAACGTCGAGGTCTTGCCGTGGCCGAGATGATGTCATGCCGAAAGTGTGGGTTCCACACCGACAAGAAAAAACTGTACACAGAAATACCTCAGACAAGGAGAGGACGACGAACTGCCGTCCCAAACATGGCGTTCCAAGTTGGCCTACACAATACTGGGATTGGAGCTGCTGGTGCAAGGAGACTTCTATCTGCGATGGATACAGCCGTTCCTTCACAAAACGCCCTGCAGAAAAGTGCAAACAGAGTAGGTGCTATTTTGACAATTGAAAACGAAGAAGACATGGCAGAAAAGAGAAGGCTCGTGAAAGACGTTCACGAATTACAAGGCTACGAAAGGGAGAGTGGAGTGGCCGTTGAAATAGATCGACAGTACAACAATCCGCTGAGAAACTGTCGCAAAAAACACCTTTTGTTTCGGCAACACAAACGAGAGATGTCGTTTGTGAAAATGTGACTACAAAAAAAAACATTGTGATGTTCAACCATGAATCCAAACTCTGCAAACAATGTTCAACCTCCTTAGACAAAAAAGGACACAAACCTAGAAATGCAACATGCACCGCCACTCGTCCTGGAAACTACAACATGGGTGACGAACGAGAAGGAGGATTGCAGTGTGCAAAGAAACTGTTGAACTGTAAGGAGCCACTTAAAATAAATAGAGTCACAACTGATGCCGATGGGTGTCTTGCACATGGCATTAGTACAATTATGCACACACAGGCAGGTATGGAGACTGAACATTTGCTAGACCCCCCTCATCTTAATAGATCTCTTTGTGCAGCCATAAGTCGTGCTAAATTCAGCACAGATATGTTTCCGGGCAAAACCAAAAAAGAAAAGTCTAAATTGCAAGACAGATTTGCCGATGATGTCAGCCATAGGGCTCAGGCCGAGGCTGGTTCAATCCTTAACCAAAAACTTGGTGATCAGTCACAAAAGACCGCCATGGCTGCAAATGCAGCAATTGCAATTCCTGAATGTTACATGGGAAACCATGATCTGTGCAAAAAGACATCTCACATTTGCCATGGTGGTGCCAGACATCAGAAATACAAATTTCCATACCTGCCTGCTAGTGCTCGGGAAAAATTTAAATTGTCTAAACATGATAAAGAGACAGTCATCAAACTTTTGGACAAACGACTTGGTAAAGAAGCCATGGAAAAAACCCAGTACGGTACAAGCACTCAAAAGCAGAATCCATGAACCATGCATTTTCAGTCACAAATCCAAAAGGAGCACTCACCTTTGCGAGAAATGGTCCTTGTAGAGATCACAGTGCCGTGCATTTGGTCAATAATGGTCATGCAAACTCGATAGTAAAAAATGTAAATCTGCTGGGTGTCCAGTAACTGTTGGCTCCCAGCTGCTAAGGCCCTTTCTGAAATGGATAAGAAACAGAAATATTACTCTGACAGGGCCAAAGGAAAGGCATACAAGAGACGAAGGGCACAGTGTCGATACAATCGATTCCATTTGTACTATGCTTCACAACAACTGTACAAGAAAGGGCAACTAGAACCAAATTTTCAAAACGACTGGCACAATATTCAAAACGAACACAGTTATAGCAAACGTTGCCCACCATGAACAGATGAATGAATGAATTAATGATTGATAGTTAGTGATAGATAATTCGAACAAAAATCTTACACTTCTCATCAGATTAAGCAGTCAGGGTACACACCGTGCCCCTCACAATTTCCTTTTCTCCGACATATTTTTCTTGAGTTGTTGATGTGGCGGGGCTCTAGAGATAAATGCTCAAAACAAACGCACAATGAATGATGGCACAAATGGCTTACATCACATCCGTTGGGCAAGTTTGGAGTTCCCGTGTATGCCATGTAAGCCACTCTGTGCACATGAATCATTGTGCGTTTGTTCGATCCGGGGACCTGGATATTTACGAACCCATAATTCCTCCTGGAATAGCCCCGCCACATCATACAACCCTTGCCACCTTTCGCTTTAGATTTTTTGGCCAATAGCCCCATAACTTTACCTATCCAGGCTTCAATTTTGTCAGTTTGTTTATATGCAGTGTTTCATGTGTACAACCAGTGTTTACAATTTTCAGTATGTGGCTTGAAGTTCAACCCCAGTCAGTAATGTACCCTCTCATAATTTCCTTGAAAGCAATTTCTTTTGGAAAAATTAGTGCTTGTAAAATTACAAACCACATTTAAAAATCAGAAAATGAAAGGTTGATTTTTTTGAAGCAGTTTTGAGCAGTCAAAGGTGATTTATACACAAAACATTTACTCCCCAAAACTGCCAAAAACAACACATGCCGACTGGGGTGAGATCCACCATTTTGTAAGATTTAACGTAACTTTTTACTGTAAATGAACTGTTTTGCACCGTAAAAATTGAAATAAAATTATCACTTGATTGAAAAAGCTTCTGTATCACATTGATTGTCAGCTAACAAATTATTGTAAACAATGACACGTTTAAAACCCCATCAAGTAAATAAAATATGGCCGACACCATTCATGCTTATAGGGTGCACCCCACTAATTCAACTCCCATAGCATTCAGTGCAAAAGGCTAAATATTCAAAAATACACGAAAAATACTTAAAAGTCTCACAGCTTTTTACAGTAAAGGGAAAAGTATTAATTGACTCTTGAACTTTTATTCTCTGCTCAATTTAATATGGGAGTCCCTGGTCCCGTCGAGTTATTCTCCTCCAAATAAAAACACCCCTACACCGGTGTAATTTTCCAAACGTCCGAGCATCAATCTTGAAAAATGTCCCTACACCTCTCGGCAAATAGGACCAGTTTTTCAGGGCCTATGTCATCCAAAATACCTCAAGTTGGAAGTCAACAACCCCCAGGTTACAATTGGGCAACATTTTTACACTCTACCCCTTTTATTGGGCTCTCAAATCTGTATAATATAGGATATTTTGAGGGCCTACAAAATATTCATGAGCTCGACGCTCTGTTTTCTCCATATTTAGTGGGGTGCACCCATACTGTGCTAGATTCAGCTCGGTGTTGGATCGTAACATTTTTAATAACATAATTGCTCAGTCGTAGTTCAACAGCTGCGACTGGAAATAAGACTAATAGAATTTGTCCGCCATTTATGGGAGTCAAAATCTTGACTCCCATAAATGGCGGAGCGTTTTGTTTCGCGAAGGTGAGCAAAAGCGAAGCATTTCTAAGGCACGTTTGTGTGGATAATTATATTCTACTTTTTAAACATCTTTCCGACCGTGCTCATTATACATCAAACGCTTGTTATAGCCCAAAAGCGCCCAACAGCGCCCAACCCGAAGGCAACGTGTCCCTTTAAAACGTGAGATTTTTACAACAAAATTTTCTGACGTTCACGTTCACGTTTTTGCTCGCGTAACGTGCAGCTAAACCTCCCTATTATTTTCTTTTTGTACGTGATGTCTACGTTCAACCTACTGACGTTGACCATGGAGCGGTATTTCGCCATCGTGCACCCGTTCAAGCACCAGGCAGCACTCGCCACATGGGCTCGTCTCAAAGTCGGTGTAGCAATGACGGTGTGTTGGGCTCTCGCTTTTGGCTTGAAAATATACAATCTCTTCGTTTTTCGAGAAAAAAACGGTCATTGTGTTCGAAATCCAGTTCCCGGATCCAAAATCTTGGGAATCATAGTTGTATTCCTGCAATACGTTTTGCCAGTAGGAGTGATGTTCTTCGCCTACATTCGAATTAGTGTGGAGATGAAGCCGTGTTGGCCCGGCACCTGCCGCACATCTTCCCAACGGAGCAAACGCACCAGACATGACCGAGTCCCTCCTTCGGGCCAGACGCAACACCTTCAAGATGCTCCTGATCGTTTTCATTACGTTCGTGATCTGCTGGACACCCAACCAGGTCATCTTCCTCATGTTTAACCTGGGTTTTCGATTGACACTGACGGAATGGTTTTATTATCTCTCTGTTGCCATGGTAGCTACTAACTCTTGTGTCAACCCTTTCATTTACGCATTGAAATACCATCAGTTTCGCAAAGGTCTACGCCAGATCTTTAACCGTGTTCGGGAACAATCCGAGAACATTGGTACTGAACAATCCTAGTCGAATAATGTATCTAACCAAAATTAATTACCACTTGAAAATTAAGTGCGAGATTTACTTGAAACGTCAAAATCAAAGAGCCTTTTATCTTTACAGATCAGACGGCTTAATGGGATCATACAACATTTGCTTCTGGGAGAGCAATTTAATTCCCATCCTCTAGTTTTCAATAAAAACACCTGACATACAACCTGTGAAATTGTAACCAAACGCAAGATGGTTCGTTTTATCAGAGAGTTTGGACTGCAATCAAGCAACGTTGATCAGCGGAGTGTGCGACGCTGTCTCCTTGACTTTGAATGTTTCAGGATCGTTACTGGTATGGAATTAAAAATGCCGGGACGACATTTCACCAGAGATCTGCGGGGATCTCGGCCAGATCTTTATCACCATGGCCGCATTGCCACGGACAATGCACAATTATTGCACAAGTGGCATGCCATATTGTTTGTGCATGGATGTGATTGAATGTCGAAATTAGTTTTGAATCAATTACCAGTTATCACTGGCGGATCTTTTTCATGCAATATCTGAAATGAAAGCTTGTAACTTTCTCGAATCTATCAAAACAGCTATTTAAAATTAGATCTTGGTTAAAATGGGAAAAGTCTGAGCTAGCATTTGTAAGAAGGCATATAAATGTTATCCATACTCAAATTGTCCCCGTCGATGTTCTGACGGTTGACATCTACATCATAACTGTGTTCATCCACAATATAAAATTGACTTGAATAGAAGTAAAAAAAGATACACTGTATTGTTCATTTTCTAACCAAACGTGAACAATTTGATGCAAAATAATAAAAAGCAAATATCGGTAAGTCGGACATTATATCAGCAAGGCCCTGACCTGACATTTAAAGCCGATTTATAGAAGATGTGGACAATGCTTTTCGTTGCGGTATCTTTTGTGTGCGTTCTTTTTAATTCCTGAAACTGACAGTCTAGTCTATTATTTAGACTGAATACTGGGAATGTTAAAATCCTTAGAATTGACTAGACCTATAATGTATAAATTGAGTCAATAAATCTACTTAGGGGACTTGGGAGATCATATTTCATTGTCTGCTGTTCTCCAGGCTCTCAATACTTTTGTTCATTTTGCCGTCTTAATTGCTTCCGTTATAACCAAGGGACAAAGATTTGTGTCAAAGCTACGCGTTTCTATTTTCTGAATGATAAGTGTGCCTTGATTTAAAATTTCGCGATAAATTTTGTTATATATATGGGTGTATATAATTGTTCAGATGAAATATTGTGTACTTCAACTTCGCTGAAGCAGTGACTTATTGAACAGTTTGCTAATAATATATTTAGTTCATCATCAAATCTGTGCAGATGAGAAACGTTTATAGACGCATCACTAAGTACCAGCAACGCCATTTCCTGACTTTATAACTGATTTCGAGAATATGGAGGAAATACTTCCTTTGCGAATCTACCAGACCATCGTAGGCATCCTGGGCATCCTTGGCAATGCTCTGGTTTGTTTTGTCATCTGGAAAATACCAGGCATGCAAACTCGTACAAACGCTTTCATTTTCCACCAGGCAGTGATTGATTTCTTGGGTTCAACGATGACCCTCTTGAAGAGTGAAATCAAGGTGCCTGTCCCCATCCCAAGCAACGCTCTCGGATGGTTCATCTGTCACTTCTGGTCTCCTTCCATTCTTTTCTTCTTCTTCGTGATGTCTACGTTCAACCTTTTGGTACTCACAGTGGAGAGGTATTACGCCATCGTGCACCCGTTCAAGTACCAGGTGCTATTTGCCACTTGGCCTCGCCTCAAAATCGGTACAGCCATGGCGATGTGTTGGGTTGTTACAGCCGTACTGAAGTCATACGTATTATTCATCTACAAAGAGGAAAACGGCTTTTGTGTTCCAAATTTGATCCCAGGGTCCCGGGCTTTGGGGATTCTCACGGCATTCATGCAGTATAACATACCGGTGGGGGTGATGCTGTTTGCTTACATTCGCATCAGTGTGGAGATGAAGCGGGGAGCGGCCCGTGTCGGTCTGGCACCAGCCGCACATCTTCCCAACGGAGCAAACGCACCAGACATGGCCGAGTCCCTCCTTCGGGCCAGACGCAACACCTTCAAGATGCTCCTGGTCGTTTTCATCACGTTCGTGATCTGCTGGACACCCAACCAGGTAATCTTCTTCATGTTAAACCTTGGATGGAAGTTCACATTAAACGAGTGGTTTTCACGACTCTCCGTAGCATTGGTGGCGACCAATTCTTGTGTCAACCCCGTCATCTATGCGTTCAAGTACCGTCAATTCCGCAACGGACTTCGACAAGTCTTTGGCGGTGGATGCAACCGCGCTATGGATGATTCCAGTGTTGGGTCAACAATTGAAACTGAACTCGGAGAGAGAACTGATGCCCGTTAAACGCAAGTAGACCATTTAATAACATATAAAGCATTTCAATGTAACTGCTTAGTGGTTTTCCCTAGTACATGTAGCAATCGTTCGCCTCACAGTCAGAGTCTGCTATTTGCTGGATACATTGATTTGGATAATGAGAGTGAGACAGTATGGTATTTCAACTTCATGGAATTTGGGTGTTGAAACCTTTTGTCAAAGTTAACCCGATGTTTCGCGACCGCGTACAATATGACAGTAAGTACCGGTAGTATACAAACGAATAGTACATGTACTGACAAATATGACAGTTGACGAGGGACCAAGCTTTATTACTTGAGCCAAGTCTATATAATCTGGGCCAAATTTCATAGAGCTGCTTAACGGCTGTTGATGTGCTTACTGTGCTATTCCATAAAAGCCCTGCTAACCGTATAAGTACAGGATCAGGGCCAAATTCCATAAAGCATGTAAGCAGACATTTTCGGCTTATGGAGCAGCCATTAGTAGAATTTGTTTTCATAAACACGCTAATTAAGTAAGGCAAAAGGTACGCTAACTAGCCGGCCGCTTGTGTAAGCAGATGAGCGATGCAACATTTCGAATCCATTGTGAACTTGACGGAATAGCCTACACTTTCACTTCCTCACTTTTTCTTTTGCGATAAAAGTACGAACATTTTGCTCAACGGTAAACAGGTTCATGAAATTGCGCCCAGGACCCAGTATCATAAATCTGCTTAGGCAGCAAATGTTGCTTAACAATTAATTGCTTAGCAAAAATTAGCAGGATACTGGTCACAGATGGTACATGCTACATACTATTTTGGCTGGTAACCTTTATTCTGATTAGCACAATGTTGTTGTGCTTAGTAAATTGTTGTGCTTAAGCAGATATTATGAAGCCCAGGAATGTTAACCCTTAAACCGTTAACCCGTCAACCTATAGTAAAGAAGGAATTGAAGGAATTGGCAACGTCTTTTTACCCTTACCAAGAAATTTGTTTAGTTCCCGCCAAAGACTTTTTAAATCTGTCTTACGAGAATCGAGCTTGCGGGAATAATTAGCTTTGTTTGCCTTCCGGATGGTAGCAGTGAGGCGATTACGAAAGGTCTTATAATTGCGCTCATTGTTCGTAGTTGGATTGTGCAGAAAACGCCTATAAAGCCTATTTGTTAGGTTGCAAGAATCTATAATGGACTGGCTGATCCACAGTTGATTTCTGTTGGATTTACAAGTAGTTTTAACAATGTAAGGAAAGCGAACGTTAAGAAGAATAGAAAAGATTGAAAGGAAGGAGTCGTAAGCACCGTCTGTCTGATATGAATGATAAACTTTATTCCAATCGGTATCAGCAACGTCAGCAGAACATGCATTAATGGAATGTGGATTGATATCCCTTTTAATGAAGGTATTCTGCTGAGACTTTGCCTCAGAAAAGCACGATGATGTAACCTGAAACAAGGGACAAGGATTTGAAATATCCGAGTAAATATTATTAATCCTTGACTATTATTTGGACTGAATACAGAAAACTATTTATAATAATATTAATAACTAGACATTAAGTGTTTGTGGACAAACACAGAGCTGTTCCGTGTTTTTTGCTTCGATTAAATGCTTCAAAGCTTTAAAGTTGGCCTGATTTCAAGATAGAAGACTCTTGACCTTTGACAGGCCCTTTTTTTCACTTAAGTGTGCCTAAAAACCTAAACCTGGTCTTCATTATAATACTGAATCGAAAGGAGCTTTTAAAACAGAATTAAAGGTCAACATGGGGTCATGGTTACCCTTGTCTAACATTAAATGCTCAAAGGGTTTATAACTAAAAAAAAAGAGAAATTGAAAATCGGGTGTGTATAGTTCTTGAGATATGGTCCCACTTCCGGTTGACCCAGAAGTAAAGGTCAACATGGGGTCATGGTTACCCAAGGCTAATCTCCAATGCCCAAGGATTATATAACTGAACAAAGTTTGAAAATCGGTTGTGTAGTTCTTGAGATTTGGTCCCACTTCCGGTTGACCCGGAACTAAAGGTCAACATGGGGTAACGGTTACCCAAGGCTAATTTCCAATGCCCAAGGAGTCTATAACTGAATTTCTTTTGAAAATCGGTTGAGTACTTCTTGAGATATGGTGCTGCAAAGATTAACTAATTAATGCTTTGAATTACCGTAATTTGACACCAGTGATGACGTCCCAGTAACAAAAGTGTGTTTTTCATACTAATAAATTTGATAAGGTACACGATGGTATGTAACTTATCCCAATCCAATGCCTTTTAATGAAAACCCTATTAAAACGTACGTACTCTCGTTAGGATTATAATATCACGGCAGTCTTTATTTGACGCCAAGCCGTGATTGCGCAATCACGGCACAATTTGCCAGCTAGCCATGGGGTCCGATTTGTCACTTCATCGTTAATTATCTTGGAAATGCATTGTACCTTGATTTGTTTTAATGGTCTTGAATAACTCTTAGTGAAAGCGTTCGTGTTTAAAAAAAATTGTTTTTCTTCTTTTAGGTAACTCTCGTAGTCTTTGTTATTTCATTACAACTTTGCGTTAGCAATATTGGTAAGAAACATTGAACGCTAGGGGGCGTTCCACACGATGCGATTGCGCATGCTCGCTTTTGCGATGGGTGATTGCGCAAAGGCAAAATGCTGCAATGAAGAATGAAGAGATTCAGTGTTTTTGATCACATGCCGGTTGTGTAAACAGGTTTTTTACTTGAAATGTTGTTTATGAAACTGCTGTTACACGGGTCGCCAACTGTTTCAGAAGCGGTTACACGTTTAAAACAAATAACCGTGAATGCGCAGGCTTACGTAAGCCTGGTTCGGTTACACGGTTAAGTGACAGATCTTCCTCGTGTTTTACCTTGGATGGGAGATCGAATTTAACGGCTGGTTTTACCTACTCTCCGTAGCATTGGCGGCGACCAATTCTTGCGTCAACCCCGTCATCTATGCGTTCAAGTACCGTCAATTCCGCAACGGACTTCGACAAGTCTTTTGCGGTATAGATGCAACCGCGCTTTGGTTGATTCCCGTGTTGAGCCAACAGAAGACTGAACTGTGAGACCATATTGTTAACAGTTCAATGTTGGATAGTGTGATCTCCCCTAGTAAATGTATTAATCGTTTGTAAAGACAGCGCTACACAGTCAGAGTCTGCTAATTGCTAGATACATTAATTTGGATATTGAGAGATGATACAGTAATTGTTACATTGTATTGAAACCCCTGTCCAAGTTAACCTGATAGTTCATGACCGCATTCAAGATGACAGTTAGTATAGTATACAATAGCATGTACAAAAAAATACTGATATTTTGACAAGGGACCAAACGTTATGGACCCTATACTTGGGCCAAATCTCAAACTGGGCCCAATTTCATAGAGCTGCTTGACGGCCGATGCTGTGCTTACTGTGCTATTCCATAGTAGCCCTGCTAACCGTACGCACAGGATCATGGCTCAATTCCATAAAGCCTGTAAACAGACGGTTTCTGCTTATGGAGCGGCCATTAGTATGTATTGTTATTTCATAAACACTGCTAATTAAGACAGGCAAAAGAACAGGCGGGCTTGTATTAGCAGATGAGCGACGCAACAATGCAAATCCATTGTGAACTTGACACACGCTGTCAAATCTTCTAGATCGTTTATGAAATAGCATACACTTTTTCTTCCTCATGTTTTTGTTTTGCGATACAAGTACAACCGGCAAACAGGTTTATTAAACTGTGCCCAAGGCCCAGTTTGATAAAGCTGCTGAAGAGGCAAATATTGCTTAACAATTCATTGCTTAGCATAAATGAGTAGGACACCAGTCACCGATGCGATTGGTATGTTACATAATATTTTGGCTGGTAACTTCATTCTGGTTAGCACAATTTTGTTGTGCTTAGTAAATGTTTGCGCTTAAGCAGCTATTAAGCCCAGAAACGTTAACCTTCCGGCACTTACTGTAAGCAAGTGCTCGACGTAAAAATACAAATCAATTTTGGAAAAGCAAGCAGGCCGCCTAATTTTCTTACTTACCTGTAACATACCCTTGCCCTTAAGCAAATCTTTCTGCTACTGTAAGCAGAAAAAAATGTGCAAACCGTTCAACAGCTATATTACTTTAGGTCCTATGTCTTTGCTCCCCCTTTTAAACACGGTATACAAAGGACGCTAGATGGCGGCAGACTTAGGTAAGTCCATTTCTGCATGCTCGCAACAACGTAAGGGTGCACTCCACTAAATAAACTCCCATAGCTTACAGCGCAAAATGTTAAATATTCAAAAAATACAGAAACAAAATACTTAGAAGCCTCACAGCTTTTTTCAGTAACGGGTAAATTATCCATTGACTTTTGAACATTTATCCTCTGCTCAATTCGAGTTATTCTTCCTAAAAGGAAATCCACCCCTGCACCAGTGTACTTTTCCAAACGTCCGAGCATCAATCTTTAAAAATTTCCCTACACCTCTCGGCAAATAGGACAATTTGTTCAACGGCCTGTGTCATCCAAAATACCTCAAGATGGAAGTCAACAACCCCAGGTCACAATTGGACACATTTGTGCACTGCACCTCTTTTATTGGGCTTTCAAATTTGTCTAATATAGAATATTTTGAGGGCCTACACATTATTAATGAGGTCGACGCTCTGTTTTCTCCCTAATTAGTGGGGTGCAACCGTAAACAGTTGAAATTTACACGGTCTGTAAGTACACCGCAACCTAGCGTTCGAAAGTATTTGCGGTAGAACATTATTTGATGGTTCGAGTTTATATCACAGCAAACAGTCGTATCAATCATTGATATTGGTTAGATTTTAAATTAGGTGCCAGGCTATACATTGATAACTCAGATTTGTTTGTATTAATTTAGGTAGATTTATAGTAATACAAAGAAGATCGCTTTATAACTAACAAAGCACATGAAAATCAGAACAGTCTAAAAAGCAAAGGGCAAGGCTATGTCCCATTGGTTTGCGCTGATTATGCAGAAAGAAGATGTTTCCGACGTTTACAAGAATGTTGACACTTTTTTGCTGAAAATGTTTTATGTTTACACCACAGGTTTACACCAAAATATTGTTATATCATTCAATAGTATAATATTATTCCTGTCAATAGTATTCTCACTGATATTGTTCCTGTATGTAGTTTATTTATATTTACTTGTACCAAAATGGAATTATTATATTCCTTATTTGTATTTCACAACAATAAGCTTGGTTTTATGATGATGTGAGCCTAGTTAAATCTTAAAGTTTGTTGGGGGCGCTATTGCTGGTGGGTGCTGTCCGGGGAAGATGCGGGGGCGTCATAGAAGGGGCTCCACAGGCTTGTCAAGTATCTCTGTTATTCACACAGGGTGGTGTCCGTAAACATTAGCCTAGATTTAACCACCAAAAAAGGGTAAAACAAATTGTGGGCGCAATGCTTAGTATAGCTCTCGAATTGTTATTATAGTGTAGAGAAAACAAATAAACCTGTTTGTATTTTGAGTCATAAGCATCCAGAGACAATTGGGCATCAATGCTCGCCTCCATCATTGACCCATTTACACTCGAGGCGGTAAACAATTTGAATACGCTAAAGGCTGTGTGAGTTGACCTCGAGAGCTTACGGGCTTTCGCGATAATCTGAACTTCCGTGCACCTCGAATAGCAGCTATAGCGTGTATAGAGGCATCGGTTTTTGAAAATAATTTGTTATGCGATGTTAAATAATGGTTTGAATAAAAAAGCTAATTTAGAAAGTGTAAATTAATTGTAAATAATTTCGCAATTCTTCTTCAAGCTGACCTTAATTTCCGCTTTACGTTTGACCATAAATAACAATAACATGCAATGAAAAGGCAATCGTCGTGATCCTTGAAGTACACGCATGCAAATAAGAGCAAGCTGCTACTAGACTGTACCCAAACCGTGCGAAAGTCGGACGTCGTTTTCCCAGCGACGCCATGCAACATCACCGTCAACTCCATGCGACACAAGGTCTGTTTTCGCGCTTAGTAACGAAGCACTAATTTACGATTTAAGAAAATAACTTCGGTTTGTTAGCGCAGACGACACGGTGTGTGTAACACAGTCGGCGTAAATAATTCACAATTTGACACCTCGAGCCGGATGTTGGAGGTCGAGGACTATTTCTAGATTTTCTCTTAAGTTTCCAGATTTCATTTTTATTTAGTATTTATTACGTTGCTAGTTTCCACCAATATGTTTTTTCGGGGTATGAACAAATTGATGTTACACACAAACTGTACCAACGTTAATCCCCCATAGCTGATGGCTCAGGTAGCTCAATGGTGACCTTATCGTCGCGAGACTTACACGGTCTATTCCGTAAGTAGTGAGATTGAAAATGTTCCCATTGGATATGTACAAAGAATGCTACCTCGGTAGTTTCCAAATAACACGTTCAACTGACGTAAGTCATACGTTTTGAGTGTTTTAATACACATCGTGCGCAAGTTCATCGCAATGTGTGAATTACTAATTAGAAGAACAGCACAGCCTTAACATCCGGAGAGGGCCAAAACCCCATAAATCATTATGCCAGATAGAGATACCAATATTTTACCTGCATGGTAGGATTCGATCTCACCTGTTGCCATCGGGCACGATCTAGGATCTAGCGGTTTCAAACATCTGATCTAGTAGGGTCGTGGGTTCAAATCCCATCCGAGTAGCTTGTGAATTTTCTTTGGCAAGACTCAGAGAGCGGTCGGTGTAATGGTCAAACCCAACTTATATTATTGACTGTTCATTTTCGCCTCACATGAGGTTCCGGAAAGAACACCGTGGTCCTTGGGGCATTTATCAATAGTGCTCTATATATAGGTCCACTGGTATACAATAATGAGTGCAATCGTCAGTATCTGTCTCAAATTTGGAATGAACGAATGTTCCATTCGGGAATGTTCTATTCAGCTAGCCGAAGCCGAGTGAAACGGAACATTCCATCTTTAGACGAACATTCTCTCCATCATACGAAAACATTTATGATTTTACTTGATTGTATGTAGCATCCAAGTGGATCTGTGTCATTTGATTGGAGGATGTAAAGAAAATTGAACGGGGTCGTATTCTGACATCAACTGATGCGTGGACATTCTGTACTGCAATAAATAATACATGGTGTGAGTTTGGTCAAAAAGAGATTGAACGAAAATGTGCAGTAAATGGCGCAGATGGTTTGATTAATGAATGCCCTCCAATCATACAGCCCTCCAATCCATTGACATTGATTATTGAGTGTTATATAATACACACTGGTTCACAAAGACGCACGTAATCACAAAGATTTTGACTGCAGCTTGCCGTCAAAGTTTTGGTTTTAAATCAACCAAAAGTTCAGTGCCGTACACTAAATGTTTAAAACTTATTCACTGCCGTGCATTCAGTCTTGGGCTTCCTGCAGAGAGGCGGGTTACACAAAATACACTGCGGTGCGCCGCTGACAAAGCACGACGCTCGTGTAAGTGGTCGATAAACGACCATGTTTCCTATGAAGCAAATCAAACTGTATTGACAATGAATTTACAATTAAAGTTAATAGAAACTTCAACCACTACTATCCAAACAAGATGTCATAATGACAACAAAACATAATTCGAAACGTTAATATTTTAAAAGGTGAAACACACAACGGATTTTGCACTGTACGTCATAGGAAACGTCTTGAAAAATGTTGGATAAGGTCATCAAAGTGAAAGCAACAGCGCCACCTGGTGACATCAACTATCAACAAGAACCATGTTCAAGTTATAAACTACAAGGGAAACTGACTGGGTAGATTATAAATAGTTTTGGGTTGAACAAAGACAAATTTACTAGAGCGGGATTTGAACAAACGACCTATGGTTTGACGTGCCAAGATAAGGAAACAACCTGGGAGGCGGCAGCCAGGGGATCACCTTATGGGGATGCGACTTGGGTGTGATCCCTGGCTACACGGCAGCTATTAAACGGTTGTATGGCTTTGACTGGCACCCACGAACAAAGATATTGACAATAATAGGGAGACCGCAAATATAGGGCTAGATAGCTCAGTTTGTAGAGCACTGGCACGTTAAACCGGGGTCGTTTTTTTCATATTCTGTCAATATTTCTTTGTTTGCCCATATTTTTGCTGTTCCCAAGTCCTGCAAAAAATAAACATAGCCATTGCATTTTTAGCAGCAAAGCGGCCTATACTTTTCTGTTTCCCAAGTGCTGACGAAAAAACACACCCATATCCACCAATCGGAAGGTCCGTGAGAAACAGCCAATCAAACATTTCATTACACGGTGAGTTCAGCGAGTTCTTGGTGCTATCTGGCACTTTCCTCGACCCCGTAATTACAGAGATAACACAGGAGTCATCCAACCAAAAGGGCGCAAGTCAGAAGGCGGAGGGCAAGAAGTGAACCAATCCGGAGATCCGTATGAAACAGCCAATGAGTCACCCTTGAACACAGCAGTTCCGGAGATTTCTTGGAAGTCCGAGGCCACCATCCTAAAGGGATCACTCCGCGTCCGACCAGAGTCTGAAGGGATCACTCCACATCCGACCAACCAGGAGGTCCGTCTCAACCAACCAACCAACCAGACATCTCGCACCACGGCAGTTCGGGTGACCGTTTACAGCATCTGGTACCCAGGCGGATTAGGCGACCGCACCGAAGAAGGCAGATAAGTCACCATACCATAACAACGAGATGGCTGAACTTCTCATCCAAGATTGTTTAAGATTGCGCGCTTCAAATCTAAGATGGCGCAGGTTACGGCTTTAATGGTGTAGATAGATTGTATCATCTTGAATCGTTCTAGACTGGTCCCCTGTCTTTATCCGCAATAAAGACAGGCACTGGTCTTACAGGCCCAATGGTTTCATTGAATAAATAAGCAAATACTTTGCGAATTAACACGGTCCACCATTTTGTGGAGTCCAAAATTTGGCTCTAAAAAATTGCGTGCCGTGTGTAATAGGAAAACCACACAATTTCGAGGCATATTTGTGTGGATTTAAAACATCTTTCTAACCATAATGCATTTATAACAAACGGTTACAAACGCTTTTCATAGACCAACTCCCCCGATCCAAGGTAACGTGTCCCTTTTATTAAAAGGACGAAAGTTGTAAGTGAATAATAAGCCTTGAGTATCCTTTGAAATTTGAACCACGATTCTAGTCATTTACTGCAAGAGCCTTCAAAACTACATAGACACCTTTTCAGCAAACTCGGGCGGTGCAGGCACTCGTCTTGATTGGCGACGTCGTTTGTTTTGTTAACGTACGGTCTGTCGCCAATACCGCAATACGCATTACAGGAGAAGAGGATGAAACAAACAAATGTCTGGATCAGCATTTGTAAACTTGCCTCCGAGCCAGTCGATGTTGCGCCCTCTACCAGTGACTAATACAACAACCAGCGTCGCCAATCAAGACAATGCAGGGATGAGGGGGGTTAAAGGGTGTGTACAACATTGGTAATTGCCAAAGACCTGTATCCAAACTCGATGTGACCCAACATATACATAAAATAACAAACCTGTGAAAGTTTAAGCTAAATCGGTCTTCGGAGTCATGAGAAAACAGTGGGAAAAACCCTTATGTGTTTTAACTTTTTTTCAAACATCGGAATTTATCCTGCAGGATAAATACTATTATTTTACTCATTTCGTAAAAACTATGGCATTTCAAGCAAAACTTTTCAAGGGAAGTTTTCTACAATGACCATCTTTATACCATGTAAGTTTTGTGCAATTCTGTGAGCATTTATATTTTCATTCTTACCAATGTTGTACACACCCTAAAACATGAATGGCTTT
Organism: Plazaster borealis; assembly: GCA_021014325.1. Lineage (NCBI taxonomy): Eukaryota > Metazoa > Echinodermata > Asteroidea > Forcipulatida > Labidiasteridae > Plazaster > Plazaster borealis. The sequence continues at coordinate 32,077,497 of CM037474.1, read as the reverse complement.
ATTAACTATTTAAAGCATATGTTAATGTGAAACTTTAACCCTAATTGGGGATTACGATCTTCATTATATATGTCATTGTTGTGAACAATATTTGTTAGTGTCCTGGGGAGCACGTGGCACTATAGCAGGACAGTAGTCAGGCCCCTTCGTGGTGTATTACCGTGAAGTCTGGAATCTTGACTTGATACATATTGCATATGTATTCGCATTATGTACGCGCATATTTTGTGATATGCAATGTCCCTTCAGGGCCACCATAAGAAGTAGACCCACCATCAATAATGATTCATCGTACAATGAGCGCACCAATTTACACAACGAGCAGTATGGGCGTATGGGGACTCTTTCTTTGGATTGGGACTCTTTCGCTAAGGATGGGGACTCTTTCGCTAAGGATTGGGACTCTTTCGTTAAGGATGGGGACTCTCTCGTTAAGGATGGGTACTCTTTCGTTAAGGAGGGCAGAGGGGTTGATTTGACCAAAATTGTACACAGATAAAAATCTAACTACCAATTAATAATAGGGCCTACCGGACAAACAGTCTTTTCTGCTTTCTCTTTCCAGTTTTGTTCTCCTTGCTGTGCCCGAAATTGCCCCACTGTTTGCCCAAATTTGGGAGGGCAGTTGCTCTCCTGCCCCCTTATTTCACCAACGATATAGTAATGGGGATAACTAACACCGTGTCGGTGGTGTCACATTTAGATACAGGGAGGAAAGCAGCGTGACGAGCAGCAAAGCGTGTGTTATGATCATTGAGCTTGGAACCAATTGTAGCTTAGTCATGGTTATCTAATGAGTGCATACAACATAGAGCTATGTAAGTCTTTGATAAGGAGCACACAATACAACGGGGAGTTTGTGCATTTTCACCAACAACGAGATGAACCCCAATACCCTGAAGTGGCTATTATTTGTTACATAATTGACAGTTAACCGACCGGCCGTGTATTAATTTTCGGTCCAGACTACGTTAGCCTTGTGTATAAAGACGGTGAGACCTCTGACGTCACTAAAAAACCATAACATGATGCGCGCGCGTATCGCCGGGCAAAACCTGTGTGTACGGTACTTGACAGCCAGCTAGAAAGTACACGCAATCTTACAATGTGCACGCATCTTCTTGCCTGGTGGAACATGACTTGGACAGTGTTTTGTCAACAGAGGGCGGTTTAAGTGTAAACAGAGCAGAGCCGTGTATTGAGAGAGTTGCGACAACTTGCGATTAGAAGCCATTTTGTCTCCAAAAAATGCATTGGCGAATACAGGGTGCCAGACTAGTCTGCCCATTGGGTTGTGCTGCATTTGGGAACAAAATGGCGTCCAGCAACCACGTGACCGGAGAAAGCTGGTCCCTCCATGTCGCAACTCTCTCAATACACAGCTCTGAAACAGAGGTCACATCGTCTATAGAGTTGGACTTTCGCACGGCATGGTTTACATGGTGTATCCATCCACCCTCATATGTCGCAATGTCGGAAGGCTGCTGGTCACTTGGAGGGATCGATAGGGAAATCGACAGTTGGAAGCGACCACAAGAGAGGGATTTTGTTTTGTGGTTGTATGCCAACGTGCTCTTAAAAACAAAAGCGTTAAAGGGACATTGAGAAGAGAAAACGTCATAGTTATGACTTATGCCAATTAAGTCATAATCAATGTTTTTGTTTAACTGACTGTGCTGTGCTATTTACACTGTGCACTGCTATATTATTGTGAAGAATAAATTAGTTGCAGGAGATTAATAATTTTATATTGACGTCATCGCGTGGATTTTGCACTAGACTAGTATAACCCTAACGAGCCGGCCTCCTTCCCGTGTCTCTACAATAATAATGGACATTTCTAGTGCGCCATGTCTGTCAAGAATGACACTCATGGCTCGAAAATGATATACAATTTCCATTTCATATCTTTGTGTCACGTTCTATTTCCAATACCTGAAAGGTTCAGGCCGTGACTATATTATTTACAATAACTTCTGGACCACGTCCTTTAAATTTAATTACAGTTTGTTAATTTGATTGACTTCGGACATCAGAACCTCCTTTTCTTCAGCCTTTAATGCATTACAATTTCGAGGCCTTTTTTCACGTAGTTCAATTTGCTGAACAATGGTTGTCACAATTTTAAAGTCCGAAAAAACATAACAATATTATTGTTTTCATTGTTATAATTATATCATGGTAAACTTCCCTTATGCCGTGACATTCTGCTTGATATGAAACATTCCGTAAAATCTGAAATCGCTGCAAATGATAAATGGAATGATAGACGTGCTATTATAGCGAAGCCGTTTCTTGACTATAACAAGTGATTTGGAGAATATGGGAAACTCTTCCTTTGCGAATCTACCAGACCATCGTAGGCATCCTGGGCATCATTGGCAATGCTCTGGTTTGTTTTGTCATCTGGAAAATACCAGCCATGCAAACTCGTACAAACGCTTTTATCTTCCACCAGGCAGTGATTGATTTCTTGGTTTCATTATTTTCTTCTTGTACGTGATGTCTACGTTCAACCTGCTTACGTTGACCATGGAGCGGTATTTCGCCATCGTTCATCCCTTCAAGCACCAGGCAGCACTCGCCACATGGCCTCGTCTCAAAGTCGGCGTAGCCATGACGGTGTGTTGGGCTCTCGCTTTTGCTTGAAAATATACAATCTCATTGTTTTTCGAGAAGAAAACGGTCAATGTGTTCGGAATCCTATTCCCGGATCCACAATCTTGGGAGTCATAGTTGTATTTGTGCAATACATTTTGCCCGTAGGAGTAATGTTCTTCGCCTACATTCGAATCAGTGTGGAGATGAAGCGGGAGCGGCCCGTGTTGGCCCGGCACCAGCCGCACATCTTCCCAACGGAGCAAACGCACCAGACATGGCCGAGTCCCTCCTTCGGGCCAGACGCAACACCTTCAAGATGCTCCTGATCATTTTCATCACGTTCGTGATCTGCTGGACACCCAACCAGGTCATCTTCCTCATGTTTAACCTGGGTTTTCGATTGACTCTGACGGAATGGTTTTATTATCTCTCTGTTGCCATGGTAGCTACTAACTCTTGTGTCAACCCTTTCGTTTACGCATTGAAATACCGTCAGTTTCGCAGAGGTCTACGTCAGATCTTTAACCGTGTTCGGGAACAAACCGAGAACATCGGCACTGAACAACCCCAGTCCTATAATGTATCTAACCAAATTACCACTTGAAAATTAATTGGCGATATTTACTTGAGACGTCAAATTCAAAGAGCCTTTTATCTGCACAGATCAGACGGCTTAAAGGGATCATACATCATTTGCTCACTGAAGAGCAATTTATTTCCCATCCTTTTACGATCAAAACACCTGCCATTCAAGCTGTGGAATTTTAACCAAACGCAAATTGGTTTGTTTTATCAGGGAGTGTGGACTGCAATCAATAAACTGTGACCAGAGAACTGTAATAGATTATTGCGAAAGCTAGAAATACATTTTTGCAAAAGGTTGAAAAACATTATTGTGAAATCATTTCGTTCAAAATCATTTCAAACTCTCAAAATGATATATTTTGCGAGCTCAACCTAACTTATTGTGAGAGCTGGAAATAAATTATTGCTAAAGCTCGGAAAAGCTATTGAACAAATATTTCGTGCTCTAAAAATATTTCGCTAGAAATCATTTCGAACGCTCAAAATAATGTTTTTGTTATGCTCGGAAAAAAAATTGCGAGAGCTCGAAATAAATTGTTGCAAAAGCTCGAATTTGTTTTTATTGCGAAATCATTTGATGCTCTCGAGTGCAAAATGAAGAACTCAAACTATTTCTGTAGTTATTATTCTTTTTCATCACACGTCCTCTTAGGGGCTCCTTATAATCTCATTGGCATTATTTTAACAACTGTATGGTTTCCTAGTTGAAGCATTAGGTTTCTGTTCATAAAACCGTATCATGGCCTTCTCATATACTCACAGTGTTTCTGGTTCTCATAGCAGGCAACATTACTGTTTCTAGGTTTCCTCAGGCTTGCGAGCTACAGTGTTTGAGTTCACTTATGAGATATCATTGGTTTCATTACAAGGAATATCATAATAATATATTTATATAACAAAATACCAACTATGATCCATGAGACTACTATTTGAAATATTTAACTCACTGGCGACACAAATTCAGTCTTAAAAATACACGGGTCTCAAAAAGGCATTAGATTTGCTAATGACTGGAATAACCCTGAAACAGGAGATTCGCTCGGTTGCCAGTTGTTCGAACCGGTGTGGCTCAGCTCCGGGATTGACGGCGTGCCCCTCCGAGTTGTGTCCTATCCCTTTTCTGGGGAAGCTCCCCTGGTCATTTGAGCTGATATCACTCCCATCAGAAGTGCTTGATGGAAAGCCTCTACTTCAGCAACACTGTATTTGAAAAAAGAATATATATATATACAAAGATATTGACAAAATAGGGAGACCGCCAACATAGGGCTAGATAGCTCAGTTGGTAGAGCGCCGGCACGTTAAACCGGAGGTCGTTGGTTCAAATCCCACTCTAGTCAATTTTTCTTTGTTCAACCCAAAATCATTTAATATTTACCCAGTCAGTTTCCCTTGTGGTCCATTACTTGAATTATATGATATATAAAAAAAAGTCGCATCCCCTTAAGGTGATCCCCGGCTGCCGCTTCCCAGGTTGTATCGTATGGGTGTGATCCCTGGCTACACGGCAGTTTGCGGTTGAATGGCTTTCTGATTGGCACCCCCCGAACAAAGATATTGACAAAATAGGGAGACCGCCAACATAGGGCTAGATAGCTCAGTTGGTAGAGCGCCGGCACGTTAAACCGGAGGTCGTTGGTTCAAATCCCACTCTAGTCAATTTTTCTTTGTTCAACCCAAAATCATTTAATATTTACCCAGTCAGTTTCCCTTGTGGTCCATTACTTGAATTATATGATATATATAATAAGTCGCCTCCCCTTAAGGTGATCCCCGGCTGCCGCTTCCCAGGTTGTATCGTATGGGTGTGATCCTGGCTACACGGCAGTTTGCGGTTGAATGGCTTTCTGACTGGCACCCCCGAACAAAGATATTGACAAAATAGGAGACCGCCAACATAGGGCTAGATAGCTCAGTTGGTAGAGCGCCGGCACGTTAAACCGGAGGTCGTTGGTTCAAATCCCACTCTAGTCAATTTTTCTTTGTTCAACCCAAAATCATTTAATATTTACCCAGTCAGTTTCCCTTGTGGTCCATTACTTGAATTATATGATATATAAAAAAGTCGCATCCCTTAAGGTGATCCCCGGCTGCCGCTTCCCAGGTTGTATCGTATGGGTGTGATCCCTGGCTACACGGCAGTTTGCGGTTGAATGGCTTTCTGACTGGCACCCCCCGAACAAAGATATTGACAAAATAGGAGACCGCCAACATAGGGCTAGATAGCTCAGTTGGTAGAGCGCCGGCACGTTAAACCGGAGGTCGTTGGTTCAAATCCCACTCTAGTCAATTTTTCTTTGTTCAACCCAAAATCATTATATATATATATATATATATATATAATAAGTAGGGTAGATGGCCTTAGCTTTCGATCCAGACCGGACCTTCTTCAGAGGCATAACACAAGTACAAACAAATACATATCCATTTATAGAAAAAGAGAGGGGAAAGGGATTAAGGGAAGGATCCAGAAAGAAGCGGGAAAATTATAGCCAATCAAAGTTTCTATTTCAGAAACAATTGATGGCTATGAACCAATAGGAGTAAAGTGGTGAGGACAAAGGATGTATAGTATGAAAGGATGGATTACTGGACCATAAAAGTGGTAAATGCATTGTTCGATAACAATGCAGGGAAACATGAAAGGGTAGGATTGGAGAGCAAGTTGCATCATGATGCAACAAACAATGGTCAATTAAAGAATGGCAAGATCAAAGGTAGGATGATATTAAAAATAGGTGTGAGGGACCTGTGGAAAAAAGGGTTACTACATGAGATATTTATAGTAAGAAATTTATAAAAAACAAATTATTGACAGAAAAAAAGTGTTTATTTACACTTTATTTACAGAATATATACACCAAATGAATTATCAGGCAGAGGAGTGAAGTGGAGGGTAATGGGAAGTTATTTAACACCAGTGTTTATGTTTAGTCCAAAGGGTTGGACTGTCTTGAGTTGGTGAATCCAGTGTGATTCTCTATGCTTGCGGTGTGTGTCATCACCATTGCAAGCTTCAATCACCAGAAGTTCAACATCTTTGACACTATGGTTGGGGCTGTTGAAGTGGATAGAGACTGGGTACGGTTTCTTGGTCTTTATGGAAGAGACATGATTCGCAAAGCGAAGACTGAGTTTGGTCTTAGTCTCTCCCACATATTGTAGCCCACATCTCTTACATGATATGACATAGACTACATTAGGTGTGCTACATTGGGAGTCGGTCTTGATGTTGTATGAAGAGCCAGTGATATGACTCTTTATCTTAAGTGAGGGCTTGATGTACAGACACGTTCTACATTTGGAATGGGTACATTTGTGACAGCCCAGTATTTCTGTTGAGGGTTCTGTTCGGACTGTACCTGGGGAAGTTTGGCCCTGACTAGGATGTCACCCAGGTTCTTAGGACGGCGGAATGCAACCATGGGGACCTCAGGGATTGCTGAGTGTAACCTGTTGGAGGAGTGAAGGATGGTCATGTTATTATTGAGGATTGAGGAAAGTTTAGGTAGTTCGGGGTGGAAGGTGGTGACCAAGGCCACTCTATTGGTAGGAGCTTTTTTAGTTCCCGTGTTAGTCAACAGAGTATGACGAGGTACGTTGAGAGCACTGTTGATTGCAAGTTGGACCCTGCGTTCGCTGTGGCCCCTAGATACAAGGTGTTTCCTTAGCTCTGATGAGCGCCTCTTGTACAGGGTATCTGTAGAACAGATACGTCTGATACGTAAGGCCTGACTGTAAGCAATTGCCTTCTTACAGTGACTAGGGTGGCAACTGTTGGAGAGAAGGTACTGGTGGGTGTCGGTGGGTTTACTGTAGACATCCGTGACAATGCCATTAGGGGATTTGGTTATGGTAACATCTAGAAAATTCACACTTGTGAGAGAGTATTCGGTAGTGAACTTTATGGTGGGGTGAAATGAGTTTATATGGTCAATAAACTCATCCAAGCTGTCCTTGCCACCACACCAGATGGAGAAAATATCATCAATAAATCTCCACCAAACTAGTGGGCGGTTGGGGGCAGAGGACAGGAGTCTGTCCTCCAACTGAGACATGAATAAGTTAGCATATGAGGGTGCCATTTTGGTACCCATGGCAGTACCCTGTACCTGTATATATATATATATATAAAAGTCGCATCCCCTTAAGGTGATCCCCGGCTGCCGCTTCCCATGTTGTATCGTATGGGTGTGATCCCTGGCTACACGGCAGTTTGCGGTTGAATGGCTTTCTGACTGGCACACCCCGAACAAAGATATTGACAAAATAGGGAGACCGCCAACATAGGGCTAGATAGCTCAGTTGGTAGAGCGCCGGCACGTTAAACCGGAGGTCGTTGGTTCAAATCCCACTCTAGTCAATTTTTCTTTGTTCAACCCAAAATCATTTAATATTTACCCAGTCAGTTTCCCTTGTGGTCCATTACTTGATATATAATATATATGCAAAAAAAGTCGCATCCCCTTAAGGTGATCCCCGGCTGCCGCTTCCCAGGTTGTATCGTATGGGTGTGATCCCTGGCTACACGGCAGTTTGCGGTTGAATGGCTTTCTGACTGGCACACCCCGAACAAAGATATTGACAAAATAGGGAGACCGCCAACATAGGGCTAGATAGCTCAGTTGGTAGAGCGCCGGCACGTTAAACCGGAGGTCGTTGGTTCAAATCCCACTCTAGTCAATTTTTCTTTGTTCAACCCAAAATCATTTAATATTTACCCAGTCAGTTTCCCTTGTGGTCCATTACTTGATATATGATATATAAAAAAAGTCGCATCCCCTTAAGGTGATCTCCGGCTGCCGCTTCCCAGGTTGTATCGTATGGGTGTGATCCCTGGCTACACGGCAGTTTGCGGTTGAATGGCTTTCTGACTGGCACCCCCGAACAAAGATATTGACAAAATAGGGAGACCGCCAACATGATGATAAGCTTACCGTCAAGGCTGATAAGACTACGAATTATTATAAGATGGAAAAAGATGACTATGTAAATCTTGTCAGGGCGAATGTCACCAAAACATACAAGAAAACCGAGCAAAAGGAAGTAGTGGAAATCAATCGCGAAGCGAAAAGAATTGCTGAAAGTCTTGAACTGGGAGACCGCATAGATAAATTGGCCGAGAGGGAAGTCTTCATTACTTTGAAGGACCACAAGGACAACTTTGATAATAAACCATCGTGTCGACTGATCAGCCCAACCAAATCAGAGATAGGACATATAAGTAAAGTGATCCTCGACAGAATCGTCGGTAAAGTCATAAGCGCGACGGGATTCAATCTGTGGAAAAGCACGGACGCCGTACTGGACTGGTATAAGAAAATCCCAAGCAAGCAAGAATCGAGCTTCATAAATTTCGACATTGTGGAGTTCTACCCATCGATAACGGAAAAGCTCCTCCTGAAAGCACTAGGGTTCGCGGGAAACTACGAGAAAATTAGCAGCAAGGAGAAAGATATCATCATCCACGCGAAACAGACAGTGGTATTCAACAACCAGGTACCGTGGAAAAAGCGTAATGCAGACAGCAAATTCGATGTCACCATGGGCAGTTTCGACGGTGCAGAGTCATGCGAGCTGGTCGTAGCGTACATGCTGTCGATCCCGAAACCAAAATACGGAAATAGAGTGGGACTATACAGGGACGACGGTCTGGCAGTATTCAAAGAGACCCCCCAGAAAATAGAAAAAATCAAGAAAGAAATATGCCGAGTATTCCGGGAAAATGATTTAAAGGTAACGATCGAAGCCAACAAGGCAACAGTAAACTTCCTTGACGTCACATTAGACCTGCGAACGGGAGGGTACATGCCATATATGAAACCAGGTAATATACCTCTCTATGTACATGTCCAGTCAAACCATCCACCTACCGTCATCAAACGGATACCAGAGGGAATCAACAAGAGACTCTCTAACATCTCGTCGACCAAGGAGGCATTCGAGCAAGCTGCCCCGGCCTACCAAGAGGCTCTACAAAAAAGCGGGCACAAGTATCAGTTAACATACACACCGGGCAATAACACAAGGAAAAGGGCTAGAAAAAGGGAGGTGACATGGTACAACCCGCCATACAACAAGAACGTATGTACCAGCATTGGAAAGAGATTCCTTCAGATAATAGACAAATGCTTCCCCAAGGAACATAAACTTCACAAAGTGCTCAACCGGAACACAGTAAAGGTATCGTACAGCTGCATGCCGAACATGAAGGCAACGATCCAGTCAATCAACAAACGGAAGGTAAAACAAGAGGACGACGTCGGTGGTAGAACATGCAGTTGCCGCCGAAATGCCGAATGCCCGCTGAACGGGGAGTGCCTCAGCAAGAACATTGTGTACCGAGCCACCGTCACGAGCGAAGGCAGGAAGGAGGCATACGTCGGGCTGACGTCCACAACCTTCAAGGCGAGACTGGCGAACCACAAGAGGTCATTCAGATCCGATAGCATGAGGGCACAAACAGAGCTAAGTAAACATATATGGGACTTAAAAGACGAGGGGAAAGACTATGAAATTAGATGGGACATTGTTCACAAAGCACTGCCATACTCTAACGTAAACAAGAGATGTAATTTGTGTATAGCAGAGAAGTACATAATCATTTGTAGGCCAGACCTAGGTACACTGAATAAGAAAAGCGAAATCGTCTCAAAGTGCCGGCATCGAGACAGATGTGTTCTTACTTCAGTGACGTAAACGCGTACTAACTTCAATGACGTAGCACGCGTCACGCTTGCGCGCGCTTTATAATTCGAAATAAGGTAAGATGCTACTTGTATTCTATTTTCGTCATTCTGCTGATGAGTGCCTTATGGTACGAAACAGTCTGTCCAGAAGAGAGATATGCCAGAGTTTGTTTAACTCATATTCTGAATTTATTACATATATATATATATATATATATATATATATATATATATAATGATTTTGGGTTGAACAAAGAAAAATTGACTAGAGTGGGATTTGAACCAACGACCTCCGGTTTAACGTGCCGGCGCTCTACCAACTGAGCTATCTAGCCCTATGTTGGCGGTCTCCCTATTTTGTCAATATCTTTGTTCGGGGGTGCCAGTCAGAAAGCCATTCAACCGCAAACTGCCGTGTAGCCAGGGATCACACCCATACGATACAACCTGGGAAGCGGCAGCCGGGGATCACCTTAAGGGGATGCGACTTTTTTTTATATATATCATATATCAAGTAATGGACCACAAGGGAAACTGACTGGATAAATATTAAATGATTTTGGGTTGAACAAAGAAAAATTGACTAGAGTGGGATTTGAACCAACGACCTCCATATATATAGGCCTATTGTTTATCATTTTTTGGTATGCAGTTTATACTAACTTTCACCAAATTGGAATAATTATATTCCTTTAAATTTGTAACTCACAATAATAAGCTGGTGTTATGATCATGATAAAACTGTGCCTAATTATATTTCAATGTTTCGCGGGTCTTGACGCCAAGCTTACATTGGCTGCGCTATTGCTGGTGCACTGTTAAAAATGTCCGTAAATTTACGGACTCCGTAAAGTGAAATATTCCGTATTTTCGCCGTAATTTTACGGACTTTCCGTAAATGTTAATATTAATTATGCTAATAAGCGTAATTACAATCAACCACATTTGCCCAAACACCTACACATAAAATAGTACATGTAAGTACATACTGTTATTTCACCCACAACCGTGTACACATGTACAAACTCATGTTAAGGTTTTTATTATTTTACGGAATTAAAAAACTTTTCCGGTAATAGAGCTGCAGGAATACGGAACTATATTTTTGTTCTGGCAGCTCTATTACCGGAAAAGTGTTTTAATTCCGTAAAATAAAAAACCCTTAACATGAGTTTGTACATGTGTACACGGTTGTGGGTGAAATAACAATATGTACTTACATGTACTATATTAAAAGCAAAAGGCACGCTAACTAGCAGGCGGGCTTGTGTAAGCAGATGAGCGATGCAACATTAAGAACGTGACACACGCTGTCAAATATTTAGATCGTCTAAAAACATCAATTATTAATAAATTTATTAATAATCAATTACTAATAAACACATTATTAATGAATTATTCATGCCAATGTTATTCTCTCTAATATTGTTACTGTATTCAGTTTGTATAATTATTACATTTATTTGCACCAAAATGGATTGATAATTTTGTAATTCACAAATAATAATTAGCTTGGTTTTATGATGATTCAATGATATGTATAGGACTAGTTAAACTTCAATGTTTCGCGGGTCTTGACGTCACGCTTACATTAGCCTTGACCACGGCATTGGGGTTTTATTTTCATGTATTTATTTGTTTGCTGTTCAGTTTGTTCTCCCTTTGCGCTATTGCGCTATTGCGCTACCCGCACGAGCTATGTGCAGTCTATGTGTACACATGCTTGTGGATGTAAATGCAGTGCTTGCGTGTTGTGAGATGTATATGTGGACTCTCTGAATCAACGCCTTGATGGTTCTGTTTTGAGTTAGCCAGGGTCGTTACTATAATGCGTGCGGAAGAAAAGACCCCATTGGTCAGTGGCGGATGTCATGTTTAATAAATAGTTTATACTGGTGCGCATGGATTGGGGGGGGGGTGCACAATAATTTGCGATCGCGGTTTGGGTACACTCCATTCTTGCCGTTAAGAAGGAAAAAGAAAACCATACCGTTGAAATGCTCTCTCTATCAGCATTAAAGCATAACAGTAGGGTCTATAGGTTTTACGAGCATTAGTTAGGTTTTTATGAAATGCGTAAACACATTACCGAACATTTGTCGATGGTTTATTGCAGCGCCTAACGTGTGTGAATAGGTCAAAGTGAAATTCCATACCAAATACTTCACTAAAAGGAGTACAAATAGCGACAAAACTTGAAAGTTCCTGGAAGTTTTTACAAAATCCCTCCGTACATCCTCTATATAGTTAACTTTTGTTTAAAAGTTTTCTTTTAAAGGATGAGTGCCGTGTACGATCGCATTGGTTTTGGTCCGTTGATGGAGGGGAGCATTTGCCGTAGGAAATATTAATTCTGAGGCACGTACACACCTTAGTTAAACAGATATATAATAAATGGCGTTTACGCCAAATATATATATTGTTGTTATTGTTAAAATTCCTAAAGCAGTTATCAACGCAAACAAAAATCATCTATGAATGTTCTCTATTTTAAAGATTAAATGTTTACAACAATTGAAAATATTACGACCTTCAGATAAAATGGACTCATCCAAGCAGTCTCAACGGCCGCCGTATTTGAATTTTGTACATGTGTGCAAGCATGATACACAAGTCATAACGAGGGAAGCTCGTGATTGGACGTCGAAAATGACTAATTCATTTGCTTCCCATCCTGCGTTGTTTGCAGTCGGCCTAACGACATATTTAAATGTTCATGATCTGCATACCAGCATATCCGAGCCCCCCCCCCCCACCCAAATTTCGTCAAAAACTGGACGAAAATATAAAGAAACACATGAAACCCGGAAGTTACAGATCCGACAAGGCGGTCTGCCTGACGGCCTACGTATGCGGACAGTGTTATACGAGTGCGGGCGCCAAGCTCAGTGTGATACACACAGTGATACAGTTCATGCACATGTATACGTGTTGGTTTACGCCGTCTTTTTCGGAGTGAAAACGGCGACCGCCTTGAGCAAGGCTACGTTTACATTGGCGGAGCTATTGCTGGTGTGGGCGGGCTGGGAAGGATGCGGGGGGGGGGGCGTTAGAGAAGGAGGGTCCCCAAACTCCCCCAAAACAGTAAAGAATATATGATTGTTTAGACATGGTAGGTGTTGTGTTCATTTGTGTGAGCATTGTCTTGCCATAACATGTGGTTTACCAAAATGGTAGAAGGTAATTATAAAGACAAACAAATCAAACTTCTGACCCAATTTTTGGGGCCCGTTACGCAAAAGCTTCTCTGTCAATGTTATTACGGTTGACATCTATACCAAATAACTGCATTCACCTTTTGTGACAGGATTGTCAATTTTACGAATAGAGAGCTGGCTAGAATGTTTCTACAGTGGTCATTGTTCAACTTCAACCACAAATGACATATAATGATGTTTTGCTGCTAATTAACTTTCAAAAATAATACAAGGCGAATCTCAGTAAGTCGGACATGATATCAGCGAGGCACTGACCTGGCATTTAAAACTGATTAATTATGGAAAATGGGTAAATGTTTTCTGTTGCGGTATCTTTGTGTTCGTTTAATTCCAATTCCTGAAATTGGCAGCCTTGACTATTTTTAGGACTGAATACTGGAAAGAAATCCTTAGAATTGACTCCAAGGTATGAATGGAGTCAATTGATCAACCGAGAGGACTTCGGAGATCTAACTTAATTATGTTAATTCACTGGCCGTTTTAATTATTAGATCATCCGAGTTGTTCATATATTGCCGCCTTAATTGCTTCCACTATAATCCAGGGACAAAGTTCCAGAAACGCAGGTCTATTTTCAAAACAATTTGTGCGCATTGATTTTAAACTAAGCGGTATATAAACCCCATAGCTCTCCCCAACATCAAAAACATTGGATTCACTTCTTTCACCACAATTGGTTCAGACGATTTACAGCATTGATCAACTTCGCTCAAGCCGTGACAGTCAGCTTGATATAAAACATTCCGTACAATCTGAAATCGCTGTAACTGATAAATGGAATGATAGACGTGCTACTATAGCGAAGCCGTTTCTTGACTTTAACAAGTGATTTGGAGAATATGGAAGAAATTCCTCCTTTGCGAATCTACCAGACCATTGTAGGCACCCTGGGTATCCTTGGCAATGCTCTGGTTTGTTTTGTTATCTGGAAAATACCAGCCATGCAAACTCGTACAAACGCTTTCATCTTCCACCAGGCAGTGATTGATTTATTGGGTTCTACGATGATTCTCTTCAAGAGTGAAATCAAGGTGCCTGACCCCATCCCAAGCAACGCTCTCGGATGGTTCGTCTGTCACGTCTGGTCTGCTTTCATTATTTTCTTCTTGTACGTGATGTCTACGTTCAACCTGCTTACGTTGACCATGGGGCGGTATTTCGCCATCGTGCACCCGTTCAAGCACCAGGCAGCACTCGCCACTTGGCCTCGTCTCAAAGTCGGTGTAGCAATGACAGTGTGTTGGACTCTCGCTTTTGGCTTGAAAATATACAATCTCTTCGTTTTTCGAGAAGAAAAAGGTCACTGTGTTCGAAATCTAGTTCCCGGATCGAAAATCTTGGGAATCATAGTTGTATTCTTGCAATACGTTTTGCCCGTAGGAGTGATGTTCTTCGCCTACATTCGAATCAGTATGGAGATGAAGCGGGGAGCGGCCCGTGTTGGCCCGGCACCAGCTGCACATCTCCCCAACGGAGCAAACGCACCAGACATGGCCGAGTCCCTCCTTCGGGCCAGACGCAACACCTTCAAGATGCTATTGATCGTTTTCATCACGTTCTTGATCTGCTGGACACCCAACCAGGTCATCTTCCTGATGTTTAACCTCGGTTTTCGATTGACACTGACGGAATGGTTTTATTATATCTCTGTGGCCATGGTAGCTACTAACTCTTGTGTCAACCCTTTCATTTACGCGTTGAAATACCGTCAGTTTCGCAAAGGTCTACGTCAGATCTTTAACCGTGTTCGGGAACAATCCGAGAACATCGGTACTGAACAATCCTAGTCGAATAATGTATCTAACCACAATTAATTACCACTTGAAAATTAAGTGCGAGATTTACTTGAAACGTCAAAATCAAAGAGCCTTTTATCTTCACAGATCAGACGGCTTAATGGGATCATACAACATTTGCTTTTGGAAGAGGAATTTAATTCCCATCCTCTTGGTTTTAATAAAAACACGTGACATTCAATTTGTGAAATTGTAACCAAGCGCAAAATGGTTTGTTTTATCAGAGAGTTTGGACTGCAATCAAGCAACGGTGATCAGCAGTGTGGCGACGCTGTCTCCCTAACCTTGACTGTTTCAGGCCGCACGGAACATTTTGCTTGGTAGTCGATTGATTAATGTTACGGACCTTAAAACGGATAAGCTTTCAGCTTGAAACGCGTCTTTATATTATTTCGTTATAGACACAGCTATGGAACGACGTTTCACCTCAGATCTGCCGGGATCTCGGCCAGATCTTTACCATTGCTTGGCCGATGGTACATTAATCACTTTAGCGATTTCCAACACGATCAAATCCTATTCGTTTTTCCCTCGATCGACAACTGACGAGAGAGCATAATTCATCAAAACAATGCTGGAAACATTTTAAAGAGGTACTATATGTGTACTAAAGACAAGAATGTACGAACTTCTTAGATCTATCTATTGAATCAGAAAGTTCCCTAAATACTCATTGAACCCAGTTCATGTGTTACTCTTCTACTTGAAATGAATCTGCGTTTAGACTGTTGTTGTGCCAAGTTTAATACATGATTGGTTTTGTCAAGAGAAAATCTATTGCAATTTTCTATTTAAGGCTTACAAAAAATAATAATAACAGTAACAAAAAACATCAAATTAGCAGTCACGTTTGATTGAAAACGACAACAAATTGGTTTACGTTTGTCAGGAATCGTGTTCCCGATCCGCGGTTATTTCCGTTGTTGCATTTAAAATGAATAATCATAACGGTGATCCGGGAATTTTTGAAACAACTTTGAAAGTGGGTCTACTTCAGACAAAAAATAGTTGTATGGAAGATTGGAACAGGTTTTATCTTTCTTATGGGTAGAGAGTTTGGACTGCAATCAAGCAAGTGTGATCAGCGGAGTGTGCAACGCTGCTTAGTTTTGACAGTTTGACTCCGTACGGAGCATTCTGGATCGTTACTGGTATATGGAGTTTAAAAGGGATAAGCTTTCATTTTGAAACCAATCAATCATAACATTTTGTTCGTTGAAGACACAGCTATGGGACGACGTTTCACCTCAGATTTGCCGGGATCCAGGTCAGATTTTCAACATCGCTTGGCCGTTATGGGAAATTAACCACTTCAGTGGTTTCCAACATGATCACATTTTGTTCGTTTTTCCCTTCAACGACAAATGATGAGGAAGCAGAATTCCTCAAAATAACGATGGGGAAATTTGACAATGGGGGCGCTCGTGAAGCTGCCCACATTGTTTATCATGTTTTTAAAGCATTTTTAATGTGGGCGGACGAGTTTCCTGCGGTGACTGAACAAAAAGCGCCACCTTAAAAAAGTCGCCCTGTAAAAAAGGTTGCTGCAAAGTCTTGCGAGTTTTGAAAACGAGAAACAGCTCGAAGGAAGCTTTTTACATTAATTTGTTGATGAAATGGGTCTTTCCATAAATAAGGGGGCCAACGCGTGACATGGTGTTATATCTCAAAAGATAATGTACTTTCTATATTCTTTGCATGTTTAAGTGGTGGGGATAGCTCATACGTTTAATGTAGAACTTCAATTTCTCGAATCAGTTTTTGTTTTCATATACGATCCAAAACTATCCATCACACTGTAACGGAGGCACCGGTATCTCAGTTTCCTGTCTAAAATTGTCTTCGTCGATGTTATACGGTTGACATCTACACAATATCTTTGTTCATCTTTTGTTTAGGGATTGTACATTTCACAATATAAAACTGACTTGAATAGTAGTCATAAGGGACATACTGTATTGTTCGTTTTCTAACCAAACGTGAACAATTTGATGTTTTGCTGCTAACAAACTTTAAAAAATAAAAAAGCGACTCTCAATAAGTCGAACATTATACCAGCGAGGCCCTGACCTGACATTTAGAGTTGATTTATAGAAAATGTGGACAGTGCTTTTCGTTGCGGTATCTTTTATGTGCGTTTCTGTTTTTAATTCCTGAAACTGACAGTCGAGTCTATTACTTGGACTGAATACTGGGAATGCTATAATCCTTAGAATTGACTATAATGCATGATTTGAGTCAATTAATCTACTCGGGGGGACTTGGGACACTATATTATGTGCTGTTCTCCAGCCTCTCACATGTATTAGATATTCAAGACTTTTGTTCATTTTGCCGTCTTAATTGCTACCATTATAGTCAAGGGGAAATGAGTAAAGTCATCGCTACGCATTTCTATTTTCTGAATGAATATGCCGTGACATGATTTAAAAATTCGCGATAACAAAACCAAATATATATGGGTATAAATAATTGTTCAGATGAAATATTGTATAATTCAACTTCGCTCAAGCAGTGACTTCTTGAGCAGTTTTCTGATAAAACATTAAGTTCATCATCAATTCTGTGTAGATGAGAAACGAAATTGTATTTTCGACGCACCACTAAGTACTAGCGAAGCAATTTGCTCATTTTAACAACTGATTTTGAGAAATATGGAGGAAATTCTTCCTTTGCGAATCTACCAGACCATCGTAGGTATCCTGGGCATCCTTGGCAATGCTCTGGTTTGTTTTGTCATCTGGAAAATACCAGCCATGCAAACTCGTACAAACGCTTTCATCTTCCACCAGGCAGTGATTGATTTCTTGGGTTCTACGATGACCCTCTTGAAGAATGAAATCAAGGTGCCTGACCCCATCCCAAGCAACGCTCTCGGATGGTTCATCTGTCATGTCTGGTCTGATTTCATTCTTTTCTTCTTCTTCGTGATGTCTACGTTCAACCTTTTGGTTCTCACATTGGAGCGGTATTTTGCCATCGTGCACCCGTTTAAGTACCTGGTGCTATTTGCCACTTGGCCTCGCCTCAAAATCGGTATAGCCATGGCGATGTGTTGGGTCGTTTCGGCCACACTGAAGTCATACCTACTCTTCATCTTCAAAGAGGAAAACGGCCTTTGTGTTCAAAATGTGATCCCAGGGTCCCGGGCTTTGGGGATTCTCACGGTATTCATGCAGTATATCATACCGGTGGGAGTGATGCTGTTTGCTTACATTCGCATCAGTGTGGAGATGAAGCGGGGAGCGGCCCGTGTTGGCCCGGCACCAGCCGCACATCTTCCCAACGGAGCAAACGCACCAGACATGGCCGAGTCCCTCCTTCGGGTCAGACGCAACACCTTCAAGATGCTCCTGATCGTTTTCATCACGTTCGTGATCTGCTGGACACCCGACCAGGTCAACTTCCTTTTGTTTAACCTTGGATGGGACATTACACATAACGAGTGGTTTTACCGATTTGGCATAGCATTGGCGGCGACCAATTCTTGCGTCAACCCCGTCATCTATGCGTTCAAGTACCGTCAATTCCGCAACGGACTTCGACAAGTCTTTGGCGGTAGACGCAACCGCGCTTTGGATGCTTTCATTGTTGGGCCAGCAGATGAAACTGAACCGAGAGAGAGAACCGGTGCTCGCTAAACGCACACAGACCTATTAATAACATAGAACATTTCAATGTTTCTGGATACTGATTTTCCCTTGTGAATGTATCAATCGTTCGCTACGTATTAAGAGTCTGCTAATTGCTGGATACATTAGTTTGGATATTGAGAGATGATGCAGTATGGTAACATTTCACCTCATCGAATACGCGTATTGAAACCTTTGTCAAAGTTAACCCGATATTTCATGATTGCGTATATACCGTCACCGTTTTCACGAAAGAGCCACATATCTTAAAATGACAAATATAGATTATTACAAAAAGGGGCCTTTATCTCAATGAATACATTTTTGCGTTTTCACGAAGAGCCATCGGCCCCAAAACGCATTGTAATACATTGCTACAAATGTAGGTCAAATCGTTTTTCCGTTTTCACGAAGAGCCACTTATGTCAGCGCGTGCGTGATCACGTGACATACGCGCCCCTTTCCTATGTAAAAACACGCTAACCAGTTGGGTGTTTAAGTAGGTCAACTCACTTTTCGTTTTCACGAAGAGCCACGTATCTTTGACTAATTAATATGGCCATTAGCCAATATATTTAACGAAATTAATTATAGTCAATAGGGATGTTAAACTTATACAGAATCAAATGAGAGGTCTTTTATTGCAAACCGTGGAATGTAAATCTCAATCAAGCGTTTGGAGATATGTGGCTCTTCGTGAAAACGGTAAAACAGTAAGTACATGTACAGAAAAGTTATGACATTTTGACAAGGGACCAAGCGGTATGGACACTACTTGGGCCAAGGCTATAGCTGAGCCCGATTTCATAGAGCTGCTTAACGGCCGATGGTGTGCTTACTGTGCTAATCCATAGCAGCCCTGCTAACCGTAAGCACAGGATCAGAACCCAATTTGATTAAAGGCCCAGTTTCATAAAGCTGCTTAAGCAACAAATATTGCTCAACATGTCATTGCTGTGCAAAAATGAGCTTAATACCAGTCACAGATGGTACATGTTACATGGGCTACTATTTTTGCTGGTAACCTTATTCTCGTCAGCAAAATTTTCTTCTGCTATTTGTTGTGCATAAGCAGCTATTATGAAGCCCAGGTGTGTTAACGCTTACTGTAAGCAAGGGACTGATAAAATGCAAATCCAATGTGTCAAACAAGCTGTCTGCCAAGTTTTCTTGCTAACCTGTGAAACACACTTGCGCTTAAGCAGTTCTTTCTGCCAAAGTGAGCAGACAAATGTGCTTACCGTTAATCAACTTTGTAACGTTAGGCCCTTGTGTTTATGCTCCCACTTTAAAACCCAGTATACAAAAATGGTAGAATGGGAGTCTTTTGAGGACGCTAGATGGCGGAAGATTTAGAATGCTCAGAATTACATAAACAACATAGAAATGTACACGGTTCGTCAGTCTGCTGCCACTAGTGTTATAAAGTATTTGCGGTAGAACATTATTAGATGGCCTGAGTTTATGTCACAGCAAACAGTCGTCTTAATCATTGTCATTAGTTAAATTTCAACCATGGTGCCAGGCTATACAAAAATATTGAACAGAGACAAGGAAATCAACGATTTCAAAACACGAAAGGG
Organism: Plazaster borealis; assembly: GCA_021014325.1. NCBI lineage: Eukaryota > Metazoa > Echinodermata > Asteroidea > Forcipulatida > Labidiasteridae > Plazaster > Plazaster borealis. The sequence continues at coordinate 32,057,393 of CM037474.1, read as the reverse complement.
CGAGGCTATATTTATTATATCACCTTGATTTGCACTTATTATGAGAAGGAAGATGTTTCCGACACCAAGTTTCTTGACATTTCTTTTGCTGAAATTCTTTGATATTTTCACCAAAGCATCGCACCAAAATATAGTTACAATTTTATTCCTGCTAATATTATTCTCACTAATATTGTTCACAATAATAAGTTTGGTTATATGATGATAAAAGTACATGTATAGGCCTAGTCATATTTCAATGTTTTGTGGGTCTTGACGTTACGCTTATAGTGGTGGCGCTATCTGGTTGGGGCGGGCCAGGGAAGATGCGGGGGAGGGGCGCCATAGAGGCCCCCAACTTGAGCTTGTCAAGCATCTCTATGATGTAATGTTTAATCAACGTAAGATTGTAAACGTAGAAAAAAAGTTACGTTAACGTTTTTTCAACCAGTTACTTTAACGTTTTACGAGAACGTAGATTCAACGTAATTCTGCTCAATTGATGTAATGTTTAATCAACATTAGATTGTAAACGTAGAAACAAGGTTACATTAAAATTTTGTTCGACAAGTTTAACGTAGATTCAACGTAATTCTGCTCATTGATGGTAATGTTTCATCAACGTTATATTGTAAACGTAGAAAAAATGTTACATTAACGTTTTGTTCAACTAGTTACTTTAAAGTGATATGAGAACGTAGATTCAACGTTAATTTGCTTATTGATAACATGTTTAATTAACGTTAGCAGGTTACGTTGAAACAATGTTACATTACCGTTTGTTCAACGTTAATTGGGTCATTTCATTTAACCAATGATCAAACACGTTCCATGAAGTTTGACCTGATCAATTAGAATATTGTTATGCATTAGTGTTGAGTATATTTTATTAGTTAATAATTGGTTATGTACTACACTACTGCATGCTACAGTCAAAACAAACCTAAATATCCTAGTGTGGCATGTGTTATTAATTAGCTTGTGTAATACACCCACATAGGCAAACTTCGTGTAAAATGTCTGCCCTATCTGCTACTTTCACCTCAGGCTTAGCAATGCCCAGTGGTCAACCCTCCGACTTATAATTCAGACTGCTCTTTTGCAGTGGGTATAATTATAAATAATAATAATAACAATAATAATACGCAGTTCTTACGCTTTATACTCCCGATGGGTGTCTCAACGCGCTCAGTATTTGTCCTACAAGGTAATTTGAGTTACCTGTTGAAGTATGAGACCTGTTCCTTTAGCACCATGTAATGGTTTACAAGGTGCTGTGGCGCAATATGCAGCCAATCAAACTAGGAACACCGGGGCGAACACCTTCTCTTTACGATAAGTGCACTGTTTTTTTTTTACGTGCATTACATAACACACGGGACCTATGGCTTAACGTCCCATCCGAAGGACGAAGCATGTGGTTAAGTGCCTTGCTTAAGGACACAAGTGTCACGACTGGGATTCGAACCCACACTCTGCTGATCAGAAACCCCAGAGCTTGAGTTCGGTGTTCTTATCCGCTCGGCCACGACACGCAGGGCGTATGCAAGATCTACACTGTACATGTGTTGATACACAGTGTTCCTAGCTCCATGCTCTAATGGGATCTTGGACCTGATCAACAACTTTTAAAGGCAGGGTATACTTTTGGTAATTGTCAGACCAGTATCGTCAATTTGGTGTACCGCATACTATAACAAACCTATGAAAATGTAGGCTCAATTGGTCATCGAAGTTGCAGAAAGTGAACTTGAGAAAACACACCCGTTGCATAGAATTGTTGCCCAATAAATTATTATGCCAAAGACTAGAGATACAAATATTGTACCTGCATTGTAGGATTCGATCCAGCCTCTCGCCATCGGGCACAATCTAGGATTTAGCGGTTAAGACGTCTGATCTAGTAGGGTCGTGGGTTCAAATCCCACCAGAGCAGCCTGTGAATTTTCTTTGGCAAGACTCAGAGAGCGGTCGGTGTAATGGTCAAATCCAAATGATATTATTGACTGTTCATTCTCGCCTCACATGAGGTTCTGGAAAGAACACCGTGGTCCTTGGGGCATTAATCAAATAGTGCTCTATATATAGGTCCACTGGTATACAATAATGAGTGTAATAGTCAGTATCTGTCTACAATTTGGAATGAACGAATGTTCCATTCGGGAATGTTCGATTCAGCTAGACGAAACCGAGTTAAACGGAACATTCCATCTTTCGACGAACATTCTCTCCATCGCACGAAAACATTCATGATTTAACTTGGTTTTATGTAACATCCAAGTGGATCTGTGTCATTTGATTGGAGGATGTAAGAAAATTGAACGGGGTCGTATTCTGACATCAACTGATGCGTGGGCTTTCTGTACTGCTATAAATAACACAAGGTGTGAGTTCGGTCAAAAAGAGGTTGAACGAACAAGTGCAGTGAATGGCATCCTAAGAGGAACACTTCGCGTCCGACCAGAGTCTGAAGGGATCACTCCGCTTCCGACCAAACAGGAGGTCCGTCTCAACCAAACAACCAGACATCTCGCACCATGGCAGTTCGGGTGACCGTTTACAGCATCTGGTACCCAGGCGGATTAGGCGACCGCACCAAAGAAGGCAGAGAAGTCACCATACCATAAAAACGAGATGGCTGAATTTCTCATATAAGATTGTTTAAGATTGCGCGCTTCAAATCTAAGATGGCGCAGGTTAAGATAGATTGTATCATCTTGAATCGTTCTAGACTGGTCCCTTGTCTTTATCCGCAATAAAAGACAGGCACTGGTCTTACAGGCCCAATGATTTAATTGAATAAATAAGCAAATACTCTGCGAATTAACACGGTCCACCATTTTGTGGAGTCCAAAATTTGGCTCTAAAAAATGGCGTGCCGTGTGTAAAAGGAAAACCACGCATTTTCGAGGCATATTTTGTGTGGATTTAAAACATCTTTCTAACCATAATGCATTTATAACAAACGGTTACAAACGCTTTTCATAGACCAACTCGCCCGATCCAAGGCAACGTGTCCCTTTTGTTAAAAGGACGAAAGTTGTACGTAAATAATAAGCCTGTAGTATCCTTTGAAATTTGAATCACGATTCTAGTCATTTACTGCAAGAGCCTTTAAAACTAGACACCTTTTGAGCAAACTCGGGCGGTGCAGGCACTCGTCTTAATGGGCGACGTTCGTTTTGTTAACGTGCGGTCTGTTGCCGATACTGCAATACGCATTACATGAGAAGAGGATGAAACAAACAAATGTCTGCATCAGCATTTGTAAACTTGCGACCGAGCCAGTCGATGTTGCGCCCTCTACCAGTGACTAATACAACAACCAGCGTCGCCAATCAAGACAATGCAGGGATGGGGGGGGGGGGGGGTTAAAGGGTGTGTACAACATTGGTAATTGCCAAAGACCTATATCCAAACTCGATGTGACCCAACATATACATGAAATAACAAACCTGTGAAAGTTTAAGCTAAATCGGTCTTCGGAGTCATGAGAAAACAGTGGGAAAAACCCTTATGTGTTTTAACTTTTTTTCAAACATCGGAATTTATCCTGCAGGATAAATACTATTATTTTACTCATTTCGTAAAAACTATGGCATTTCAAGCAAAACATTTTCAAGGGAAGTTTTCTACCATGACCATCTTTATACCATGTAAGTTTTGTGCAATTCTGTGAGCATTTATATTTTCATTCTTACCAGTGTTGTACACACCCTAAAACATGAATGGCTTTATTAACTATTTAAAGCATATGTTAATGTGAAACTTTAACCCTAATTGGGGATTACCATCTTCATTGTAGATGTCATTGTTGTGAACAATATTTGTTAGTGTCCTGGGGAGCACGTGGCACTATAGCAGGACAGTAGTCAGGCCCCTTCGTGGTGTATTACCGTGAAGTCTGGAATCTTGACTTGATACATATTGCATATGTATTCGCACTATGTACGCGCATATTTTGTGATATGCAATGTCCCTTCAGGGCCACCATAAGAAGTAGACCCATCATCAATAATGACACATCGTACAATGAGAGCACCAATTTACACAACGAGCAGACTACGTTAGCCTTGTGTACATAGAGTTCAATTTTAGCATGGCATGTTTGACACGGTGCCTCCATCTTCATCAACAACATGTCGCAATGCCACAATGTGGCAATGTCGCAATGTCGCAATATTCCAAGGTTGCTGGTTACTTGGAGGGATCGATAGGGAAATCGACAGTTGGAAGCGACCGCAGGGAGGGATTTTGTTTTGTGATTGTATGCCAACGTGCTCTTAAAAACAGAAGCGTTAAAGGGACATTGGGAAGAGAAAAGGTCATAATTATGTTAAAGGGACATTGAGAAGAGAAAAAGTCATAATTACAGTCATGTTCAACCTCGGTTTTCGATTGACACTGACGGAATGGTTTTATTATCCCTCTGTTGCCATGGTAGCTACTAACTCTTGTGTCAACCCTTTCATTTACGCATTTAAATACCGTCAGTTTCGCAAAGGTCTACGTCAGATCTTTAACCGTGTTCGGGAACAATCCGAGAACATTGGCACTGAACAATCCTAGTCGAATAATGTATCAAACCAAAATTAATTACCACTTGAAAATTAAGTGCGAGATTTACTAGAAACGTCAAAATCAAAGAGCCTTTTATCTTCACAGATCAGACGACTTAATGGGATCATACAACATTTGCTTTTGGAAGAGGGCAATTCAATTCCCGTCCTTTAGTTTACATAAAAACACCTGACATACAACCTGTGACCAAATTGTAACCAAACGTAAGATGGTTCGTTTTATCAGAGAGTTTGGACCGCAATCAAGCAACGTTGATCAGCGGTGTGTGCAATGCTGTCTCCTTGACTTTGAATGTTTCAGGATCGTTACCGGTATGGAATTAAAAATGCTGGGACGACGTTTCACCAGAGATCTGCGGGGATCTCGGCCAGATCTTTATCACCATGGCCGCATTACCACGGACAATGCACAATTAGAGTACAAGTGACATGCCATATTGTTTGTGCATGGATGTGATTGAATGTCGAAATTAGTTTTTAATCAACTACCAGTAATCACTGGCGGATCTTTTTCATGCATTATCTGAAATGAAAGCTTGCAACTTTCTCGAATCTATAAAAACAGCTATTTAAAATTAGATCTTGGTTAAAATGGGAAAAGTCTGAGCTAGCATTTGTAAGAAGGCATATAAATGTTATCCACACTCAAATTGTTCCCGTCGATGTTCTGACGGTTGACATCTACAAAATAACTGTGTTCATTCACAATATGGAACTGACTTGAATAGAAGTAAAAAAGGATACACTGTATTGTTCATTTTCTAACCAAACGTGAACAATTTGATGCAAAATAATAAAAAGCAAATATCGGTAAGTCAGACATTATATCAGCAAGGCCCTGACCTGACATTTAAAGCCGATTTATAGAAAAGGTGGACAGTGCTTTTCGTCGCGGTATCTTTTGTGTTTTGTTTTTTTTAATTCCTGAAACTGACAGTCTAGTCTATTATTTAGACTGAATACTGGGAATGCTAAACTCCTTAGAATTGACTAGACCTGTAATGTATAAATTGAGTCAATAAATCCACTTAGGGGACTTAAGAGATCATATTTCATTGTCTGCTGTTCTCCAGGCTCTCAAGACTGTTGTTCATGTTGCCGTCTTAATTGCTTCCGTTATAACAAAGGGACAACGATTTGAGTCAAAGCTACGCGTTTCTATTTTATGAATGATAAGTGTTCATTGATTTAAAAATTTCGCGATAAATGTTGTTATATATAACATGGGTGCATATAATTGTTCAGATGAAATATTGTGTAATTCAACTTCGCTGAAGCAGTGACTATATGAGCAGTTTGCTGTTAAAACATTTTGTTCATCATCAAATCTGTGCAGATGAGAAACGGTTATATAGACGCAGCACTAAGTACCAGCGACGCCATTTCCTGACTTTATAACTGATTTTGAGAATATGGAGGATCCTTTGCGAATCTACCAGACCATCGTAGGTATCCTGGGCATCCTTGGCAATGCTCTGGTTTGTTTTGTCATCTGGAAAATACCAGCCATGCAAACTCGTACAAACGCTTTCATATTCCACCAGGCAGTGATTGATTTCTTGGGTTCAACGATGACCCTCTTGAAGAGTGAAATCAAGGTGCCTGTCCCCATCCCAAGCAACGTTCTTGGATGGTTCCTTTGTAATTTCTGGTCTACTTTCATTATTTTCTTCTTCTTCGTGATGTCTACGTTCAACCTTTTGGTACTCACATTGGAGCGGTATTACGCCATTGTGCACCCGTTCAAGTACCAGGTGCTTTTGCCACTTGGCCTCGCCTCAAAATCGGTACAGCCATGGCGATGTGTTGGGTTGTTCCGGCCGTACTAAAGTCATACCTACTCTTCATCTACAAAGAAAAAACGGCTTTTGTGTACCAAATGTGATTCCAGGGTCCCGGGCTTTGGGGATTCTCACGGTATTTATGCAGTATATTATACCGGTGGGAGTGATGCTGTTTGCTTACATTCGTATCAGTGTGGAGATGAAGCGGGGAGCTGCCCGTGTCGGCCCGGCACCAGCCGCACATCTTCCCAACGGAGCAAACGCACCAGATATGGCCGAGTCCCTCCTTCGGGCCAGACGCAACACCTTCAAGATGCTCTTGATCGTTTTCATCACGTTCGTGATCTGCTGGACACCCAACCAGGTGATGTTCCTCGTGTTTAACCTTGGATGGGAGATCAATTTTAACGGCTGGTTTTCAAGACTCTCCGTAGCATTGGTGGCGACCAATTCTTGCGTCAACCCCTTCATCTATGCGTTCAATTACCGTCAATTCCGCAACGGACTTCGACAAGTCTTTGGCAATATACGCAACCGCGCTTTTGATGCTTTCTCTGTTGGGCCAACAGATGAAACTGAACCGAGAGAGAGAACCGGTGCTCGCTAAACCCACACAGACCTATTAATAACAAAGGACATTTCAATGTTTCTGGGTACTGATTTCCCCTTGTGAATGTATCAATCGTTCGCTACACAGTCAGAGTCTGCTAATTGTTGGATACATTAATTTTGATATTGAGAGATGATGCAGAATGGTAACATTTCACCTCATCGAAAACGCGTATTGAAACCTTTGTCAAAGTTAACCTGATTGTTCATGATTGCGTACAAGATAACAGTAAGTAGTATAAAATAGAAAAGTACTATAGGCTATAGCTGGGCCCAATTTTCATAAAGCCGATTAACGGCCGATGTTGTGCTTACATTGTTATTCCATAGTAGCCTTGCTAACCGTAAGCACAGGATCAGGACCCAATTTTAAAGGTCCAGTTTGATAAGCTGCTTAAGCAACAAATAGTGCTTAACAATAGCAAAATTAGCTTGATATACCAGTCACAGATGGTACATGTTATTATACACACTATTTTGCTGGTAACCTTATTCTCGTCAGCACAATTTTGTCCTGCTAAATAAATTGTTGTGCATAAGCAGCTATTATAAAGCCCCGGAATGTTAACCATCCGGTGCTTACTGTTAGCAAATGACTGACAAGATGCAAATCCCAATGTGTCAAACAAGCTGTCTGCCAAGTTTTCTTGCTAACCTGTGAAACACGCTTGCGCTTAAGGAATTCTTTCTTGCCACAGTGAGCAGAAAAATGTGCTTACCGTTAATCAACTTTGTAACGTTAGGCCCCGGTGTCTATGCTCCCACTTTAAAACCCAGTATACAAAAATGGTAGAATGGGAGTCTTTGAGGACGCTAGATGGCGGCAGACTTCGATAAGTCCATGTTGTGCATGCTCAGAACTACGCAAACATTAAAAATGCACACGGTCCGTAAGTCTGCTGCCACTAGCGTTATTTGCGGTAGAACATTATTAGATGGTCTGAGTTTATGTCACAGCAAACAGTCGTCTTAATCATTTTCATTAGTTAGATTTCAACCATGGTGCCAGAGGCTATACAAAAATCATGAACAGAGACAAGGAAATCACCGATTGCAAAACACGAAAGGGCGAGGCTATAATTATTGTATCACCTTGATTTGCACTTATTATGAGAAGGAAGATGTTTCCGACACCAAGTTTCTTGACATTTCTTTTGCTGAAATTCATTGATATTTTCACCACAGCATCGCACCTAATTATGGTTACAATGTTATTCCTGCTAATGTTATTCTCACTAATATTGTTCACAATAATAAGTTTGGTTATATGATGATCAAATTACATGTATAGGCCCAGTTATTTCAATGTTTCGTGGGTCTTGACGTTACGCTTATAGTGGTGGCGCTATTGCTGGTGGGGGGAGGGGGGCATGGAAGATGCGGGGGGAGGGGCGCCCTCGAGGGCTCCCCAAGCTTGTCAAGCATCTCTTTATACACACATGGTGATGTCCGTAAACATTAACCTAGATATAACCGCCAAAAAAGGGTAACATGAAATGTTGGGTGCATTGCTTAGACATGCTCTCGAATTATTATATAGTATAGGGAAACAATTTTAACCTGTTTGTATTTTGAGTCGCCCTGCACCCGCAAATCAAACTTTGTGGCCATGGTTATGTATCATAAACATCAAGGGACAATTGAGCATCAATGCTCGCCTCAAATATTGACCCATTTACACTCAAGGTGGTAAACAATTTGAATACGCTATGGACTATTTAAGTTGACCTCGAGAGCTTCGAGCTTTCGCGAGAATCTGGACTTCCGTCTACCCTGATTATCAGATATAGCGTGCATTGAGACAGTCGATTTTGAAAAGAACTTGTTTTGCGATGTTTTTATAAGTTTCACCCGTTGAATACAAAAAGCTACAATAAGAAATTTCGCAAATCTTGGATTATTATTATTTTTTTAATCCTGACCTTAATTTCCGCTTCATGTTTGACCATAAATAACATGAAATGAAAAGGCGATCGTCGTGATCCTTGACGTACATGCATACACATTAAAGCAAGCTGCTACATTTAGTAGTAGACGGTACCCAAACCACGCGAAACTCGGACGTTGTTGTCCCAGCGACGCCATGCAACATCACCGTAAAATCCATGCGACACAAGGTCTGTTTTCGCGCTAAGTAACGAAGCACATTTATTTCCGATTTAAAATAGAACATAACTTCGATTTGTTATTTCTGCGACACGGTTTGCGCAACATAGTCGGAGTAATTTATTCGCAATTTGACACCTCGAGCCGGATGTTGGAGGTTGAGGACTATTTCTTCATTTTATTTCGACAAAATAAAAACCACACAAAATTGCACCCACGTTAATCTCCCATTATCTCCCATCTCCAATAGCATTGAAACGTTGAAACAACATTTTAATACCGTTTACACTGAACGTTACTTTAACTTTACATGTGAACGTAGATTCAACGTAATTCTGCTTATTGATGTAATGTTTAATCAACGTTAGATTGTAAACGTAGAACAAAAGTTACATTAACGTTTTTTTTTCAACCAGTTACTTTAACGTTTTACGAGAACGTAAATTCAACGTAATTCTGCTCAATTGATGTAATGTTTAATCAACATTAGATTGTAAACGTAGAAACAATGTTACATTCAAATATTTGTTCAACAAGTTAAAGTAGATTCAAGAACGTAATTCTGCTCATTGATGGTAATGTTTCATCAACGTTATATTGTAAACGTAGAAACAATTCTGCATTAAAGGGACACGTTGCCTTGGATCGGGCGAGTTGGTCTATAAAAAGCATTTGTAACCGTTTGTTATAAAATGCATATGGTTAGAAAGATGTTTTAAAAGTAGAATACAATGATCCACACAAATATGTCTCGAAATTGCGTGGTTTTCCTTTTACTCGTGAACAAACACGGTCGGCCATTTTGTGGAGTCAACATTTTGACTCCACAAAATGGCCGACCATGTTTGTTCGCAAGTAAAAGGAAAACCACGCAATTTCGAGGCATATTTGTGTGGATCATTGTAATCTACTTTTATAGCGTCTTTCTAACCATATGCATTTTATAACAAACGGTTTCAAACGCTTTTGTTTAGACCAACTCGTCCGATCCAAGGCAACGTGTCCCTTTAACGTTTTGTTCAACTAGTTACTTTAAAGTTATATGAGAACGTAGAATCAACGTTAATTTGCTTATTGATAAAATGTTTAATTAACGTTAGCAGGTTACGTTGAAACAATGTTACATTACCGTTTGTTCAACGTTAATTGGGTCATTTCATTTAACCAATGATCCAACACGTTCCATCAAGTTTGACCTGATCAATTAGAATATTGTTATGCATTAGTGTTGAGTATATTTTAGTTAATAATTGGTTATGTACTACATTACTGCATGCTACAGTCAATACAAACCTAAACATCCTAGTGTGTGGCATGTGTTATATGTAGTCCGGGATACATACAATCTGGAGTCATAGTTGCAACTTGTTTTAATTTAACCGGTTAATTAATAATTTGCAAATCAAATTATCGATGGAACTTTTGGTGTATAAACAATTTCTTCTAAAAGGAGTCAGAAAAAATGTTAAACAAACTACAATTAAATGTCATATACGTGCATTACACAACACACGGGACCTACGGCTTAACGTCCCATCCGAAGGACGAAGCATGTGGTTAAGTGCCTTGCTTGAGGACACAAGTGTCACGACTGGGATTCGAACCCACACTCTGCTGATCAGAAACCCCATAGCTTGAGTTCGGTGTTCTTATCCGCTAGGCCACGACACGCAGGGCGTATGCAAGATCTACACTGTACATGTGTTGATATACAGTGTTCCTAGCTCCATGCTCTAATGGGATCTTGGACCTGATCAAAAACTTTTAAAGGCAGGGTATACTTTTGGTAATTGTCAGACCAGTATCGTCACTTTGGTGTACCACATAAAATAACAAACCTATGAAAATGTAGGCTCATTTGGTCATCGAAGTTGCAGAAAATGAACTTAAGAAAACACACCCGTTGCATAGAATTGATGCCCAATAAATAATTATGCCAGAGACTAGAGATACAAATATTGTACCTGCATTGTAGGATTCGATTCAGCCTCTCGCCATCGGGCACGATCTAGGATCTAGCGGTTAAAGACAACTGATCTAGTAGGGTTGTGGGTTCAAATCCCACCAGAGTAGCTTGTGAATTTTCTTTGGCAAGACTAAGAGAGCGGTCTGTGTAATGGTCAAATCCAAATGATATTATTGACTGTTCATTCTCGCCTCACATGAGGTTCTGGAAAGAACACCGTGGTCCTTGGGGCATTAATCAAATAGTGCTCTATATATAGGTCCACTGGTATACAATAATGAGTGTAATAGTCAGTATCTGTCTACAATTTGGAATGAACGAATGTTCCATTCGGTAATGTTCGATTCAGCTAGATGAAGCCGAGTTAAACATTCCATCTTTCGACGAACATTCTCTCCATCGCACGAAAACATTCATGATTTAACTTGGTTTTTATGTAACATCCAAGTGGATCTGTGTCATTTGATTGGAGGATGTAAGAAAATTGACCGGGGTCGTATTCTGACATTAACTGATGCGTGGACATTCTGTACTGCAATAAACAATACATGGTGTGATTTCGTTCAAAAGAGATTTAACGCAAATGTGCAGTAAATGGCGCAGTGTTGATTTGAGTAACGAATGCCCTCCAATCCTACAGCCATCCAATCCATTGACATTGATTCTTGAGTGTTATATAATACACCCTGGTTCACAAAGACGCACGCAATCACAAAGATTTTGACTGCAGCTTGCCGTCAAAGTTTTGGTTTGAAATCAACCAAAAGTTCAGTGCCGTACACTAAATGTTTAAAACTATTCACTGCCGTGCTTTCAGTCTTGGGCTTTCTGCAGAGAGGCGGGTTACACAAAATACACTGCGGTGCGCCGCTGACAAAGCACGACGCTCGTGTAAGTGGTCGATAAACGACCATGTTTCCTATGAAGCAAATCAAACTGTATTGACATCAACTATCAACAAGAACCATGTTCAAGTTATAAACCACAAGGGAAACTGACTGGGTAGATTTTAAATAATTTGGGGTTGAACAAAGATAAATTTACTAGAGCGGGATTTGAAACAACGACCTCTGGTTTCACGTGCCAAGTTTAAGAAACAACCTGTGAAGCGGCAGCCAGCGGATCACCTTATGGGGATGCGACTTGGGTGTGATCCCTGGCTACACGGCAGCTATTAAATGGTTGTATGGCTTCTGACTGGCACCCACGAACAAAGATATTGACATAATAGGGAGAACGCCAATATAGGGCTAGATAGCTCAGTTGGTAGAGCACCGGCACGTTAAACCGGGGGTCGTTTTTTCATATTCCGCTCTGGTCAATATTTATTTGTTCGCCCGTATTTTTCTGTTCCCACTGCAAGTCCTGCAAAAAATAAACATAGCCATTGCATTTTTAGCAGCAAAGCGGCCTATACTTTTCTGTTTCCCAAGTGCTGACGAAAAAACACACCCATATCCACCAATCGGAAGGTCCGTGAGAAACAGCCAATCAAACATTTCATTACACGGTGAGTTCAGTGAGTTCTTGGTGCTATCTGGCACTTTCCTCGACCCCGTAATTACAGAGATAACACAGGAGTCATCCAACCAAAAGGGCGCAAGTCAGAAGGCGGAGGGCAAGAAGTGAACCAATCCGGAGATCCGTATGAAACAGCCAATGAGTCACCCTTGAACACAGCAGTTCCGGAGATTTCTTGGAAGTCCGAGGCCACCATCCTAAAGGGATCACTCCGCGTCCGACCAGAGTCTGAAGGGATCACTCCACATCCGACCAACCAGGAGGTCCGTCTCAACCAACCAACCAACCAGACATCTCGCACCACGGCAGTTCGGGTGACCGTTTACATCATCCGGTACCCAGGCGGATTAGGCGACCGCACCGATGAAGGCAGATAAGTCACCATACCATAACAACGAGATGGCTGAACTTCTCATCCAAGATTGTTTAAGATTGCGCGCTTCAAATCTAAGATGGCGCAGGTTACGGCTTTAATGGTGTAGATAGATTGTATCATCTTGAATCGTTCTAGACTGGTCCCCTGTCTTTATCCGCAATAAAGACAGGCACTGGTCTTACAGGCCCAATGATTTCATTGAATAAATAAGCAAATACTTTGCGAATTAACACGGTCCACCATTTTGTGGAGTCCAAAATTTGGCTCTAAAAAATGGCGTGCCGTGTATAAAAGGAAAACCACACAATTTCGAGGCATATTTTGTGTGGATTTAAAACATCTTTCTAACCATAATGCATTTATAACTAACGGTTACAAACGCTTTTCATAGACCAACTCGCCCGATCCAAGGTAACGTGTCCCTTTTGTTAAAAGGACGAAAGTTGTACGTAAATAATAAGCCTTGAGTATCCTTTGAAATTTGAACCACGATTCTAGTCATTTACTGCAAGAGCCTTCAAAACTAGACACCTTTTCAGCAAACTCGGGCGGTGCAGGCACTCGTCTTGATTGGCGACGTCGTTTGTTTTGTTAACGTACGGTCTGTCGCCAATACCGCAATACGCATTACAGGAGAAGAGGATGAAACAAACAAATGTCTGGATCAGCATTTGTAAACTTGCCTCCGAGCCAGTCGATGTTGCGCCCTCTACCAGTGACTAATACAACAACCAGCGTCGCCAATCAAGACAATGCAGGGATGGGGGGGGGGGGTTAAAGGGTGTGTACAACATTGGTAATTGCCAAAGACCTATATCCAAACTCGATGTGACCCAACATATACATGAAATAACAAACCTGTGAAAGTTTAAGCTAAATCGGTCTTCGGAGTCATGAGAAAACAGTGGGAAAAACCCTTATGTGTTTTAACTTTTTTTCAAACATCGGAATTTATCCTGCAGGATAAATACTATTATTTTACTCATTTCGTAAAAACTATGGCATTTCAAGCAAAACTTTTTCAAGGGAAGTTTTCTATCATGACCATCTTTATACCATGTAAGTTTTGTGCAATTCTGTGAGCATTTATATTTTCATTCTTACCAATGTTGTACACACCCTAAAACATGAATGGCTTTATTAACTATTTAAAGCATATGTTAATGTGAAACTTTAACCCTAATTGGGGATTACGATCTTCATTATATATGTCATTGTTGTGAACAATATTTGTTAGTGTCCTGGGGAGCACGTGGCACTATAGCAGGACAGTAGTCAGGCCCCTTCGTGGTGTATTACCGTGAAGTCTGGAATCTTGACTTGATACATATTGCATATGTATTCGCATTATGTACGCGCATATTTTGTGATATGCAATGTCCCTTCAGGGCCACCATAAGAAGTAGACCCATCATCAATAATGATACATCGTACAATGAGCGCACCAATTTACACAACGAGCAGTATGGGCGTATGGGGACTCTTTCTTCGGATTGGGACTCTTTCGCTAAGGATGGGGACTCTTTCGTTAAGGATGGGGACTCTCTCGTTAAGGATGGGTACTCTTTCGTTAAGGAGGGCAGAGGGGTTGATTTGACCAAAATTGTACACAGATAAAAATCTAACTACCAATTCATAATAGGGCCTACCGGACAAACAGTCTTTTCTGCTTTCTCTTTCCAGTTTTGTTCTCCTTGCTGTGCCCGAAATTGCCCCACTGTTTTGCCCAAATTTGGGAGGGCAGTTGCTCTCCTGCCCCCTTATTTCACCCACGATATAGTAATGGGGATAACTAACATCGTGTCGGTGGTGTTACATTTAGATACAGGAAAGAAAGCAGCGTGACGAGCAGCAAAGCGTGTGTTATGATCATTGAGCTTGGAACCAATGGTAGCTTAGTCATGGTTCTATAATGAGTGCATACAACATATTATTATAAGTCTCTGATAAAGAGCACACAATACAACGGGGAGTTTGGAATGTGCACTTCCATCAACAACGAGCTCACACTACCTGAGTAAGATGGCATCCTAGATGAACCCCAATACACTGAAGTGGCTATTATTTGCTAACTCACAGTTTTTCCAAATACTTCATTATTTATCGTTTTAGACTGTAGGAAACAGCTGGCCGTTTTTTTATATAATAAAAAAAAATCCAGACTACGTTAGCCTTGTGTACATAGAGTTCAATTTTAGCATGGCATGTTTGACACGGTGCCTCCATCTTCATCAACAACATGTCGCAATGCCACAATGTGGCAATGTCGCAATGTCGCAATATTGCAAGGGTGCTGGTTACTTGGAGGGATCGATAGGGAAATCGACAGTTGGAAGCGACCGCAGGGAGGGATTTTGTTTTGTGATTGTATGCCAACGTGCTCTTAAAAACAGAAGCGTTAAAGGGACATTGAGAAGAGAAAAAGTCATAATTATGACTTATGCCAATTACGTCATATTTAAGAGATAATTATGACTGTAAGTCATAACTATGACTAGCACTAAATCATGAGACGTAAGTCATAATAATTATGATTTGTCATAAGAGAGAGCACATTTTACTGTCTATATAGGTATTTCTCTCTATTTCGTAGGGAGCATGCTCCGATATACCGTTAGTTTCGAGGGATAATGTCTTAGAGCTCTCTCTCTCTCTCTCTGAGTACTGTTTTGTGTTTAAATCTTCTTCCCTTTTTTCAGAGAAATATTATAATTTGTTAGGGCTAGTTGAATCGGGTATTGCAAACTTGTATGTATAATAGAGTAAATAAGTCAGCCAGGTTTTACCCATGACCTTCACATTGTAGTTGTTTTTTCGAACAGACTGTGCTGTGCTATATACACTGTGTACTGCTATTTTATTGTGAAGAATAAATTAGTTGCAGGAGATTAATCATTTATATTGACGTCATCGCGTGGATTTTGCACTAGACTAGTATTTAGTGAAAGCTCATCCTGTTTAATAAACGAGCCGGCCTCCTTCCCGTGTCTCTACAATAATAATGGACATTTCTAGTGCGCCGTGTCTGTCAATTAGAATGACACTCATGGCTCGAAAATGATATACAATTTCCATTTCGTATCTTTGTGTCACGTTCTATTTCCAATACCTGAAAGGTTCAGGCCGTGACTATAGTATTTACGATAACTTCTGGACCACGTCCTATAAATTGAATTACAGTTTGTTAATTTGATTGACTTCGGACATCTAACTTAACTACCCTTTTATTCAGCATTTAATGCATTAAAATTTCGAGGCCTTTTTTCACGTAGTTCAATTTGCTGAACAATGTTGTCACCATTTTAAAGTCCGAAAAAACATAACAATATTATTGTTTTCATTGTTATAATTATATCATGGTAAACTTCCCTTATGCCGTGACAGTATGCTTGATATAAAACATTCTGTAAAATCTGAAATCGCTGCAAATGGTAAATGGAATGATATTATAGCGAAGCCGTTTCTTGACTATAACAAGTGATTTGGAGAATATGGAGGAAATTCTTCCTTTGCGAATCTACCAGACCATCGTAGGCATCCTGGGCATCCTTGGCAATGCTCTGGTTTGTTTTGTCATCTGGAAAATACCAGCCATGAAAACTCGTACAAACGCTTTTATCTTCTTCCAGGCAGTGATTGATTTATTGGGTTATATATGATGATTCTCTTGAAGAGTGAAATCGAGGTTCCTGACCCCATCCCAAGCAACGCTCTCGGATGGTTCATCTGTCACGTCTGGTCTTCTTTCATTATTTTCTTCTTATACGTGATGTCTACGTTCAACCTGCTTACGTTGACCATGGAGCGGTATTTCGCCATCGTTCAACCCTTCAAACATCAGGCAGCACTCGCCACATGGCCTCGTCTCAAAGTCGGTGTAGCAATGACAGTGTGTTGGGCTCTCGCTTTTGGCTTGAAAATATACAATCTCTTCGTTTTTCGAGAAGAAAAAGGTCACTGTGTTCGAAATCCAATTCCCGGATCCAAAATCTTGGGAATCATAGTTGTATTCCTGCAATACGTTTTGCCCGTAGGAGTGATGTTCTTCGCCTACATTCGAATCAGTGTGGAGATTAAGCGGGGAGCGGCCCGTGTCGGCCCGGCACCAGCCGCACATCTTCCCAACGGAGCAAACGCAACAGACATGGCCGAGTCCCTCCTTCGGGCCAGACGCAACACCTTCAAGATGCTCCTGATCGTTTTCATCAGGTTCGTGATCTGCTGGACACCCAACCAGGTCATCTTCCTCATGTTTAACCTCGGTTTTAGATTGACACTGACGGAATGGTTTTATTATCTCTCTGTTGCCATGGTAGCTACTAACTCTTGTGTCAACCCTTTCATTTACGCATTTAAATAACGTCAGTTTCGCAAAGGTCTACGTCAGATCTTTAACCGTGTTCGGGAACAATCCGAGAACATTGGCACTGAACAATCCTAGTCGAATAATGTATCAAACCAAAATTAATTACCACTTGAAAATTAAGTGCGAGATTTACTAGAAACGTCAAAATCAAAGAGCCTTTTATCTTCACAGATCAGACGACTTAATGGGATCATACAACATTTGCTTTTGGAAGAGGGCAATTCAATTCCCGTCCTTTAGTTTACATAAAAACACCTGACATACAACCTGTGAAATTGTAACCAAACGTAAGATGGTTCGTTTTATCAGAGAGTTTGGACTGCAATCAAGCAACGTTGATCAGCGGTGTGTGCAACGCTGATCAGCGGTGTGTGCAACGCTGTCTCCTTGACTTTGAATGTTTCAGGATCGTTACCGGTATGGAATTAAAAATGCTGGGACGACGTTTCACCAGAGATCTGCGGGGATCTCGGCCAGATCTTTATCACCATGGCCGCATTGCCACGGACAATGCACAATTAGAGTACAAGTGACATGCCATATTGTTTGTGCATGGATGTGATTGAATGTCGAAATAAGTTTTTAATCAACTACCAGTAATCACTGGCGGATCTTTTTCATGCATTATCTGAAATGAAAGCTTGCAACTTTCTCGAATCTATAAAAACAGCTATTTAAAATTAGATCTTGGTTAAAATGGGAAAAGTCTGAGCTAGCATTTGTAAGAAGGCATATAAATGTTATCCATACTCAAATTGTTCCCGTCGATGTTCTGACGGTTGACATCTACAAAATAACTGTGTTCATCCACAATATAGAACTGACTTGAATAGAAGTAAAAAAGGATACACTGTATTGTTCATTTTCTAACCAAACGTGAACAATTTGATGCAAAATAATAAAAAGCAAATATCGGTAAATCAAACATTATATCAGCAAGGCCCTGACCTGACATTTAAAGCCGATTTATAGAAAAGGTGGACAATGCTTTTCGTCGCGGTATCTTTTGTGTTTTGTTTTTTTAATTCCTGAAACTGACAGTCTAGTCTATTATTTAGACTGAATACTGGGAATGCTAAACTCCTTAAAATTGACTAGACCTGTAATGTATAAATTGAGTCAATAAATCCACTTAGGGGACTTGAGAGATCATATTTCACTGTCTGCTGTTCTCCAGGCTCTCAAGACTGTTGTTCATGTTGCCGTCTTAATTGCTTCCGTTATAACAAAGGGACAACGATTTGAGTCAAAGCTACGCGTTTCTATTTTATGAATGATAAGTGTTCATTGATTTAAAAATTTCGCGATAAATGTTGTCATATATAACATGGGTGCATATAATTGTTCAGATGAAATATTGTGTAATTCAACTTCGCTGAAGCAGTGACTATATGAGCAGTTTGCTGATAAAACATTTTGTTCATCATCAAATCTGTGCAGATGAGAAACGGTTATATAGACGCAGCACTAAGTACCAGCGACGCCATTTCCTGACTTTATAACTGATTTTGAGAATATGGAGGATCCTTTGCGAATCTACCAAACCATCGTAGGTATCCTGGGCATCCTTGGCAATGCTCTGGTTTGTTTTGTCATCTGGAAAATACCAGCCATGCAAACTCGTACAAACGCTTTCATATTCCACCAGGCAGTGATTGATTTCTTGGGTTCAACGATGACCCTCTTGAAGAGTGAAATCAAGGTGCCTGTCCCCATCCCAAGCAACGTTCTTGGATGGTTCCTTTGTAATTTCTGGTCTACTTTCATTATTTTCTTCTTCTTCGTGATGTCTACGTTCAACCTTTTGGTACTCACATTGGAGCGGTATTACGCCATTGTGCACCCGTTCAAGTACCAGGTGCTTTTTGCCACTTGGCCTCGCCTCAAAATCGGTACAGCCATGGCGATGTGTTGGGTTGTTCCGGCCGTACTAAAGTCATACCTACTCTTCATCTACAAAGAAAAAAACGGCTTTTGTGTACCAAATGTGATTCCAGGGTCCCGGGCTTTGGGGATTCTCACGGTATTCATGCAGTATATTATACCGGTGGGAGTGATGCTGTTTGCTTACATTCGTATCAGTGTGGAGATGAAGCGGGGAGCTGCCCGTGTCGGCCCGGCACCAGCCGCACATCTTCCCAACGGAGCAAACGCACCAGATATGGCCGAGTCCCTCCTTCGGGCCAGACGCAACACCTTCAAGATGCTCTTGATCGTTTTCATCACGTTCGTGATCTGCTGGACACCCAACCAGGTGATGTTCCTCGTGTTTAACCTTGGATGGGAGATCAATTTTAACGGCTGGTTTTCAAGACTCTCCGTAGCATTGGTGGCGACCAATTCTTGCGTCAACCCCTTCATCTATGCGTTCAATTACCGTCAATTCCGCAACGGACTTCGACAAGTCTTTGGCAATATACGCAACCGCGCTTTTGATGCTTTCTCTGTTGGGCCAACAGATGAAACTGAACCGAGAGAGAGAACCGGTGCTCGCTAAACCCACACAGACCTATTAATAACAAAGAACATTTCAATGTTTCTGGGTACTGATTTCCCCTTGTGAATGTATCAATCGTTCGCTACACAGTCAGAGTCTGCTAATTGTTGGATACATTAATTTTGATATTGAGAGATGATGCAGAATGGTAACATTTCACCTCATCGAAAACGCGTATTGAAACCTTTGTCAAAGTTAACCTGATTGTTCATGATTGCGTACAAGATAACAGTAAGTAGTATAAAATAGAAAAGTACTATAGGCTATAGCTGGGCCCAATTTTCATAAAGCCGATTAACGGCCGATGTTGTGCTTACATTGTTATTCCATAGTAGCCTTGCTAACCGTAAGCACAGGATCAGGACCCAATTTTTAAAGGTCCAGTTTGATAAGCTGCTTAAGCAACAAATAGTGCTTAACAATAGCAAAAATTAGCTTGATATACCAGTCACAGATGGTACATGTTATTATACACACTATTTTGCTGGTAACCTTATTCTCGTCAGCACAATTTTGTCCTGCTAAATAAATTGTTGTGCATAAGCAGCTATTATAAAGCCCCGGAATGTTAACCATCCGGTGCTTACTGTTAGCAAATGACTGACAAGATGCAAATCCCAATGTGTCAAACAAGCTGTCTGCCAAGTTTTCTTGCTAACCTGTGAAACACGCTTGCGCTTAAGGAATTCTTTCTTGCCACAGTGAGCAGAAAAATGTGCTTACCGTTAATCAACTTTGTAACGTTAGGCCCCGGTGTCTATGCTCCCACTTTAAAACCCAGTATACAAAAATGGTAGAATGGGAGTCTTTGAGGACGCTAGATGGCGGCAGACTTCGATAAGTCCATGTTGTGCATGCTCAGAACTACGCAAACATTATAAATGCACACGGTCCGTAAGTCTGCTGCCACTAGCGTTATTTGCGGTAGAACATTATTAGATGGTCTGAGTTTATGTCACAGCAAACAGTCGTCTTAATCATTTTCATTAGTTAGATTTCAACCATGGTGCCAGAGGCTATACAAAAATCATGAACAGAGACAAGGAAATCACCGATTGCAAAACACGAAAGGGCGAGGCTATAATTATTGTATCACCTTGATTTGCACTTATTATGAGAAGGAAGATGTTTCCGACACCAAGTTTCTTGACATTTCTTTTGCTGATTCATTGATATTTTCACCACAGCATCGCACCTAATTATGGTTACAATGTTATTCCTGCTAATGTTATTCTCACTAATATTGTTCACAATAATAAGTTTGGTTATATGATGATCAAATTACATGTATAGGCCCAGTTATTTCAATGTTTCGTGGGTCTTGACGTTACGCTTATAGTGGTGGCGCTATTGCTGGTGGGGGGAGGGGGGCATGGAAGATGCGGGGAGGGGCGCCATAGAGGGGGCTCCCCCAAGCTTGTCAAGCATCTCTTTTATACACACATGGTGATGTCCGTAAACATTAACCTAGATATAACCGCCAAAAAAGGGTAACATGAAATGTTGGGTGCATTGCTTAGACATGCTCTCGAATTATTATATAGTATAGGGAAACAATTTTAACCTGTTTGTATTTTGAGTCGCCCTGCACCCGCAAATCAAACTTTGTGGCCATGGTTATGTATCATAAACATCAAGGGACAATTGAGCATCAATGCTCGCCTCAAATATTGACCCATTTACACTCAAGGTGGTAAACAATTTGAATACGCTATGGACTATTTAAGTTGACCTCGAGAGCTTCGAGCTTTCGCGAGAATCTGGACTTCCGTCTACCCTGATTATCAGATATAGCGTGCATTGAGACAGTCGATTTTGAAAAGAACTTGTTTTGCGATGTTTTTATAAGTTTCACCCGTTGAATAAAAAAAGCTACAATAAGAAATTTCGCAAATCTTGGATTATTATTATTTTTTAATCCTGACCTTAATTTCCGCTTCATGTTTGACCATAAATAACATGAAATGAAAAGGCGATCGTCGTGATCCTTGACGTACATGCATACACATTAAAGCAAGCTGCTACATTTAGTAGTAGACGGTACCCAAACCACGCGAAACTCGGACGTTGTTGTCCCAGCGACGCCATGCAACATCACCGTAAAATCCATGCGACACAAGGTCTGTTTTCGCGCTAAGTAACGAAGCACATTTATTTCCGATTTAAAATAGAACATAACTTCGATTTGTTATTTCTGCGACACGGTTTGCGCAACATAGTCGGAGTAATTTATTCGCAATTTGACACCTCGAGCCGGATGTTGGAGGTTGAGGACTATTTCTTCATTTTATTTCGACAAAATAAAAACCACACAAAATTGCACCCACGTTAATCTCCCATTATCTCCCATCTCCAATAGCATTGAAACGTTGAAACAACATTTTAATACCGTTTACACTGAACGTTTAACTTTACATGTGAACGTAGATTCAACGTAATTCTGCTTATTGATGTAATGTTTAATCAACGTTAGATTGTAAACGTAGAACAAAAGTTACATTAACGTTTTTTTCAACCAGTTACTTTAACGTTTTACGAGAACGTAAATTCAACGTAATTCTGCTCAATTGATGTAATGTTTAATCAACATTAGATTGTAAACGTAGAAACAATGTTACATTCAAATTTTGTTCAACAAGTTAAAGTAGATTCAAGAACGTAATTCTGCTCATTGATGGTAATGTTTCATCAACGTTATATTGTAAACGTAGAAACAATTCTGCATTAAAGGGACACGTTGCCTTGGATCGGGCGAGTTGGTCTATAAAAAGCATTTGTAACCGTTTGTTATAAAATGCATATGGTTAGAAAGATGTTTTAAAAGTAGAATACAATGATCCACACAAATATGTCTCGAAATTGCGTGGTTTTCCTTTTACTCGTGAACAAACACGGTCGGCCATTTTGTGGAGTCAACATTTTGACTCCACAAAATGGCCGACCGTGTTTGTTCGCAAGTAAAAGGAAAACCACGCAATTTCGAGGCATATTTGTGTGGATCATTGTAATCTACTTTTATAGCGTCTTTCTAACCATATGCATTTTATAACAAACGGTTTCAAACGCTTTTGTTTAGACCAACTCCTCCGATCCAAGGCAACGTGTCCCTTTAACGTTTTGTTCAACTAGTTACTTTAAAGTTATATGAGAACGTAGAATCAACGTTAATTTGCTTATTGATAAAATGTTTATTAACGTTAGCAGGTTACGTTGAAACAATGTTACATTACCGTTTGTTCAACGTTAATTGGGTCATTTCATTTAACCAATGATCCAACACGTTCCATCAAGTTTGACCTGATCAATTAGAATATTGTTATGCATTAGTGTTGAGTATATTTTAGTTAATAATTGGTTATGTACTACATTACTGCATGCTACAGTCAATACAAACCTAAACATCCTAGTGTGTGGCATGTGTTATATGTAGTCCGGGATACATACAATCTGGAGTCATAGTTGCAACTTGTTTTAATTTAACCGGTTAATTAATAATTTGCAAATCAAATTATCGATGGAACTTTTGGTGTATAAACAATTTCTTCTAAAAGGAGTCAGAAAAAATGTTAAACAAACTACAATTAAATGTCATATACGTGCATTACACAACACACGGGACCTACGGCTTAACGTCCCATCCGAAGGACGAAGCATGTGGTTAAGTACCTTGCTTGAGGACACAAGTGTCACGACTGGGATTCGAACCCACACTGCTGATCAGAAACCCCATAGCTTGAGTTCGGTGTTCTTATCCGCTAGGCCACGACACGCAGGGCGTATGCAAGATCTACACTGTACATGTGTTGATACACAGTGTTCCTAGCTCCATGCTCTAATGGGATCTTGGACCTGATCAAAAACTTTTAAAGGCAGGGTATACTTTTGGTAATTGTCAGACCAGTATCGTCACTTTGGTGTACCACATAAAATAACAAACCTATGAAAATGTAGGCTCATTTGGTCATCGAAGTTGCAGAAAATGAACTTAAGAAAACACACCCGTTGCATAGAATTGATGCCCAATAAATAATTATGCCAGAGACTAGAGATACAAATATTGTACCTGCATTGTAGGATTCGATTCAGCCTCTCGCCATCGGGCACGATCTAGGATCTAGCGGTTAAAGACAACTGATCTAGTAGGGTTGTGGGTTCAAATCCCACCAGAGTAGCTTGTGAATTTTCTTTGGCAAGACTAAGAGAGCGGTCTGTGTAATGGTCAAATCCAAATGATATTATTGACTGTTCATTCTCGCCTCACATGAGGTTCTGGAAAGAACACCGTGGTCCTTGGGGCATTAATCAAATAGTGCTCTATATATAGGTCCACTGGTATACAATAATGAGTGTAATAGTCAGTATCTGTCTACAATTTGGAATTAACGAATGTTCCATTCGGTAATGTTCGATTCAGCTAGATGAAGCCGAGTTAAACATTCCATCTTTCGACGAACATTCTCTCCATCGCACGAAAACATTCATGATTTAACTTGGTTTTATGTAACATCCAAGTGGATCTGTGTCATTTGATTGGAGGATGTAAGAAAATTGACCGGGGTCGTATTCTGACATTAACTGATGCGTGGACATTCTGTACTGCAATAAACAATACATGGTGTGATTTCGTTCAAAAAGAGATTTAACGCAAATGTGCAGTAAATGGCGCAGTGTTGATTTGAGTAACGAATGCCCTCCAATCCTACAGCCATCCAATCCATTGACATTGATTCTTGAGTGTTATATAATACACCCTGGTTCACAAAGACGCACGCAATCACAAAGATTTTGACTGCAGCTTGCCGTCAAAGTTTTGGTTTGAAATCAACCAAAAGTTCAGTGCCGTACACTAAATGTTTAAAACTATTCACTGCCGTGCTTTCAGTCTTGGGCTTTCTGCAGAGAGGCGGGTTACACAAAATACACTGCGGTGCGCCGCTGACAAAGCACGACGCTCGTGTAAGTGGTCGATAAACGACCATGTTTCCTATGAAGCAAATCAAACTGTATTGACATCAACTATCAACAAGAACCATGTTCAAGTTATAAACCACAAGGGAAACTGACTGGGTAGATTTTAAATAATTTGGGGTTGAACAAAGACAAATTTACTAGAGCGGGATTTGAAACAACGACCTCTGGTTTAACGTGCCAAGTTTAAGAAACAACCTGTGAAGCGGCAGCCAGCGGATCACCTTTGGGGATGCGACTTGGGTGTGATCCCTGGCTACACAGCAGCTATTAAATGGTTGTATGGCTTCTGACTGGCACCCACGAACAAAGATATTGACATAATAGGGAGACCGCCAATATAGGGCTAGATAGCTCAGTTGGTAGAGCACCGGCACGTTAAACCGGGGGTCGTTTTTTCATATTCCGCTCTGGTCAATATTTATTTGTTCGCCCGTATTTTTCTGTTCCCATTGCACACTCTTAAAGTGCGAGATTTAAAACGTTAATCTATTATGGGATTTATAAAAAAATTAATCTAAACTATTAAAAATTAATCTTAAAAGATTTAAAAAAGCTACAATTAACCATCAATTCGAAAACGAGTTTTAATCCCCCGACTGATTTAAAAAGGACGCTACAATTATCGACAAAGGACCAATCCGGTGATTGGCTTGCATCACGTGATGAGCATTTCGGGGAGCGGGATTTTCAACGACATCCGCTATCTTGTTTTACGAAGGGCGATCGTCCTTTTGTTCTAACGTTGCTTTAAGTTGCATATATTTAAAGATGGAGGATCAATTGCTCCTGTTTTTAAACACAACGCTTGGTGACAGGACAGCCACCGTTCTTGAAATTTTTCAAGGTAAGTAAATCTAGTTTTTATGTAGAAAAACGGTATGTTTTAGGCCGTTAAAAGTTTCTTGACTAGCGTCGTTAGGCCTCGACTACAGTACCGTGATAGTACACATAGTACACACACAGTCAGGCTGTTTAAAAAAAGCCGTGATTAAAAATGTATTGTTCTTTGCCCAGCTGCAAATCTGCAATATTACTGCACTGGCTTGCAGATTAAGACATCTAATACGATTCAGTGAATGTTTAACTTCTCCAATTACTTACTAATTTCTTATCGCTTATTGGCGTATTGCCATAGTAATTAGTCAAAGATAGGCCTAGTGTCGTCGTAAAACAACAAAAGTGAGATGATAATCACCAGTTTAGTCACACACACTCTACGCCCGTGTGTTTTACGTATACGCGCATCGCTTGATCACGCACACACGGTATACACGTACTGTAGTTCTTCATCGAAAAACAAGTTGACATGTACATTACACACATTTCTGGTTCTTCATTGAAAATGTAATACATTGTATCTTTAACTTACAAGATATACTTTAGACATAAATAACTCAACATCTAGCTGATGTGGCTACTGTATTAACTAGACGAGTACGTCCAACGCTAGCGCTATGCCTAGCTTGCTTAACACGATAATTATAGGGGGGGGGGGGCTAGATTAAATACCTAATTTTCTAATTTCCACAAAAGCAAGAACAGATACACAACATTATCATGTCAATTTTGTTTTCCTTCATTCATAACGAATGGTTTATTCCGTGCATCGCAGACGAAAGCTGAACTGAAAATGATTTGCAGAAACAATAATGTACAGTAAAAAAAAAATAGACACAGAACTTGGTCGTTTACTTGGTCGTGAAACGACCGCTAGAGAACAAAACAAAAACATGATTTCAGCAAGTTTGTAAACAGCAAGGTCCAATTTCATAAAGCTGTAAAGCAACAAAAATCTGTTTAGCAACAAAAATCTGCTTAGCAAAAAATTGCAAGATGCAAAATTCATGCAAAATTCATCAAAACATTTCCTTACGACCAGAACAATACTTCCTCCCATTTAATAACAGCAACTTTCAAACCTTGTCAAAATAAATCTCTATATTTGAATTAAATCTGTTTGTTTTCTTTAAAAAACAGGCGGGGACACATATCGAACATGCAGTTGACAGCATCAAAGCGAAAGGGATAAGGCAGCCAGTAATAATCTCCCTGGGGCCAGAAAAGAAGCCGAATCAGTTTTTCTTGTGCGTGGACTCTATTTCTATCAGTGGCGGTTCGACAGCGGTGGAAGCATTTGATAAGTTGTTCAAAACTTTCTATGTGTTCGGGTTGGACTACCCAAAAGTTTTGAACAGCTTTTTTGAATTCTTTGCCGCTTTCATCTATGGAGTGATGCCTCCCTCCAGGGTAAAGCCTCTGGTTCGATCTTTCGCAACCGCTGTTAAATCTGTTTAAAGGGAAAGTATACTTTTGGTTTTTGGAAGTGTTCCATTGTGTTAATCCTATATAAGTTAATAAAAATTAAATGTGCACATTTCAGTTAAAAAAGGTGTCTAGTTTTTTTAAAAAATACCGCTAAAAATCTGGAGCGGTTATCTATGACCATTTGCTGGTTGTGTAATCTGAGTTCCCATGTCTGCACTTGTGTAGGACTGGTAGTAACTGACTGCAACACTGCCAGGACTGGTCGTTTGCTGTGGGCCTAAAAACTGGTGGTGAAACTGTTTACACTGGATTCCATTCCCTGTGCACTATCCTCTTCTTGAACATGTAAACACATGGCCCTTTCCTGGCTTTCGAGGCAGCTGAAGCAGACATGGTTCTCTTTAACAATGTTGAATCCGTTGTCTAAACTTATCCTCTTAAGCTTGATACACGTCGCAAGTGTACGATCCATCGGATATAAGTCAAAACTATTGGTGTTTTTTCTCATTCTTAATTCAATATTTCGCACTTATACAAAAACAGTTAACAATCTAAAAAATGTACCTCTTGTAATTGACGTACTATGTAAAGGTTTATCTGTGAAACTTTGTGCATTGTATTTATTTACTTGACAATAAAGTTAAAAAAATTGGTCGAGAATTTCGATTGGCTGTTTCCGATTATTTTTATTTATAGGTAAATCTCCTGGTCCATAATTGGGTGTTTATATTTTAATCCCAAGGAAAGTTTATAAATAAATCCAAACAGACTAGGTTTTAATTATCAAAGGGTAAAGGTTAAATCTGTAAAGTTTGAAACATTTTAATCCACTGGGATTAATTTAATTAATCCTCCAAAGACTAATTTTTTTAAATCTTTTGAAAGATTCATTTTAAATCCACGCAGATTGGTCCCTAACCACACTCCTTGAAAGATTTAAAATTTAATCCTGTGGATTTAAATTTAAATCCTTGTAATTTAGAGTGCAAGTCCTGCAAAAAATAAACATAGCCATTGCATTTTTAGCAGCAAAGCGGCCTATACTTTTCTGTTTCCCAAGTGCTGACGAAAAAACACACCCATATCCACCAATCGGAAGGTCCGTGAGAAACAGCCAATCAAACATTTCATTACACGGTGAGTTCAGTGAGTTCTTGGTGCTATCTGGCACTTTCCTCGACCCCGTAATTACAGAGATAACACAGGAGTCATCCAACCAAAAGGGCGCAAGTCAGAAGGCGGAGGGCAAGAAGTGAACCAATCCGGAGATCCGTATGAAACAGCCAATGAGTCACCCTTGAACACAGCAGTTCCGGAGATTTCTTGGAAGTCCGAGGCCTCCATCCTAAAGGGATCACTCCGCGTCCGACCAGAGTCTGAAGGGATCACTCCACATCCGACCAACCAGGAGGTCCGTCTCAACCAACCAACCAACCAGACATCTCGCACCACGGCAGTTCGGGTGACCGTTTACATCATCCGGTACCCAGGCGGATTAGGCGACCGCACCGATGAAGGCAGATAAGTCACCATACCATAACAACGAGATGGCTGAACTTCTCATCCAAGATTGTTTAAGATTGCGCGCTTCAAATCTAAGATGGCGCAGGTTACGGCTTTAATGGTGTAGATAGATTGTATCATCTTGAATCGTTCTAGACTGGTCCCCTGTCTTTATCCGCAATAAAGACAGGCACTGGTCTTACAGGCCCAATGATTTCATTGAATAAATAAGCAAATACTTTGCGAATTAACACGGTCCACCATTTTGTGGAGTCCAAAATTTGGTTCTAAAAAATGGCGTGCCGTGTATAAAAGGAAAACCACACAATTTCGAGGCATATTTTGTGTGGATTTAAAACATCTTTCTAACCATAATGCATTTATAACAAACGGTTACAAACGCTTTTCATAGACCAACTCGCCCGATCCAAGGTAACGTGTCCCTTTTGTTAAAAGGACGAAAGTTGTACGTAAATAATAAGCCTTGAGTATCCTTTGAAATTTGAACCACGATTCTAGTCATTTACTGCAAGAGCCTTCAAAACTAGACACCTTTTCAGCAAACTCGGGCGGTGCAGGCACTCGTCTTGATTGGCGACGTCGTTTGTTTTGTTAACGTACGGTCTGTCGCCAATACCGCAATACGCATTACAGGAGAAGAGGAAACAAACAAATGTCTGGATCAGCATTTGTAAACTTGCCTCCGAGCCAGTCGATGTTGCGCCCTCTACCAGTGACTAATACAACAACCAGCGTCGCCAATCAAGACAATGCAGGGATGGGGGGGGGGGGGGTTAAAGGGTGTGTACAACATTGGTAATTGCCAAAGACCTATATCCAAACTCGATGTGACCCAACATATACATGAAATAACAAACCTGTGAAAGTTTAAGCTAAATCGGTCTTCGGAGTCATGAGAAAACAGTGGGAAAAACCCTTATGTGTTTTAACTTTTTTTCAAACATCGGAATTTATCCTGCAGGATAAATACTATTATTTTACTCATTTCGTAAAAACTATGGCATTTCAAGCAAAACTTTTTCAAGGGAAGTTTTCTATCATGACCATCTTTATACCATGTAAGTTTTGTGCAATTCTGTGAGCATTTATATTTTCATTCTTACCAATGTTGTACACACCCTAAAACATGAATGGCTTTATTAACTATTTAAAGCATATGTTAATGTGAAACTTTAACCCTAATTGGGGATTACGATCTTCATTATATATGTCATTGTTGTGAACAATATTTGTTAGTGTCCTGGGGAGCACGTGGCACTATAGCAGGACAGTAGTCAGGCCCCTTCGTGGTGTATTACCGTGAAGTCTGGAATCTTGACTTGATACATATTGCATATGTATTCGCATTATGTACGCGCATATTTTGTGATATGCAATGTCCCTTCAGGGCCACCATAAGAAGTAGACCCATCATCAATAATGATACATCGTACAATGAGCGCACCAATTTACACAACGAGCAGTATGGGCGTATGGGGACTCTTTCTTTGGATTGGGACTCTTTCGCTAAGGATGGGGACTCTTTCGTTAAGGATGGGGACTCTCTCGTTAAGGATGGGGACTCTTTCGTTAAGGAGGGCAGAGGGGTTGATTTGACCAAAATTGTACACAGATAAAAATCTAACTACCAATTCATAATAGGGCCTACCGGACAAACAGTCTTTTCTGCTTTCTCTTTCCAGTTTTGTTCTCCTTGCTGTGCCCGAAATTGCCCCACTGTTTTGCCCAAATTTGGGAGGGCAGTTGCTCTCCTGCCCCCTTATTTCACCCACGATATAGTAATGGGGATAACTAACATCGTGTCGGTGGTGTTACATTTAGATACAGGAAAGAAAGCAGCGTGACGAGCAGCAAAGCGTGTGTTATGATCATTGAGCTTGGAACCAATGGTAGCTTAGTCATGGTTCTATAATGAGTGCATACAACATATTATTATAAGTCTCTGATAAAGAGCACACAATACAACGGGGAGTTTGGAATGTGCACTTCCATCAACAACGAGCTCACACTACCTGAGTAAGATGGCATCCTAGATGAACCCCAATACACTGAAGTGGCTATTATTTGCTAACTCACAGTTTTTCCAAATACTTCATTATTTATCGTTTTAGACTGTAGGAAACAGCTGGCCGTTTTTTTATATAATAAAAAAAAATCCAGACTACGTTAGCCTTGTGTACATAGAGTTCAATTTTAGCATGGCATGTTTGACACGGTGCCTCCATCTTCATCAACAACATGTCGTAATGCCACAATGTGGCAATGTCGCAATGTCGCAATATTGCAAGGGTGCTGGTTACTTGGAGGGATCGATAGGGAAATCGACAGTTGGAAGCGACCGCAGGGAGGGATTTTGTTTTGTGGTTGTATGCCAACGTGCTCTTAAAAACAGAAGCGTTAAAGGGACATTGAGAAGAGAAAAAGTCATAATTATGACTTATGCCAATTACGTCATATTTAAGAGATAATTATGACTGTAAGTCATAACTATGACTAGCACTAAATCATGAGACGTAAGTCATAATAATTATGATTTGTCATAAGAGAGAGCACATTTTACTGTCTATATAGGTATTTCTCTCTATTTCGTAGGGAGCATGCTCCGATATACCGTTAGTTTCGAGGGATAATGTCTTAGAGCTCTCTCTCTCTGAGTACTGTTTTGTGTTTAAATCTTCTTCCCTTTTTTCAGAGAAATATTATAATTTGTTAGGGCTAGTTGAATCGGGTATTGCAAACTTGTATGTATAATAGAGTAAATAAGTCAGCCAGGTTTTACCCATGACCTTCACATTGTAGTTGTTTTTTCGAACAGACTGTGCTGTGCTATATACACTGTGTACTGCTATTTTATTGTGAAGAATAAATTAGTTGCAGGAGATTAATCATTTATATTGACGTCATCGCGTGGATTTTGCACTAGACTAGTATTTAGTGAAAGCTCATCCTGTTTAATAAACGAGCCGGCCTCCTTCCCGTGTCTCTACAATAATAATGGACATTTCTAGTGCGCCGTGTCTGTCAATTAGAATGACACTCATGGCTCGAAAATGATATACAATTTCCATTTCGTATCTTTGTGTCACGTTCTATTTCCAATACCTGAAAGGTTCAGGCCGTGACTATAGTATTTACGATAACTTCTGGACCACGTCCTATAAATTGAATTACAGTTTGTTAATTTGATTGACTTCGGACATCTAACTTAACTACCCTTTTATTCAGCATTTAATGCATTAAAATTTCGAGGCCTTTTTTCACGTAGTTCAATTTGCTGAACAATGTTGTCACCATTTTAAAGTCCGAAAAAACATAACAATATTATTGTTTTCATTGTTATAATTATATCATGGTAAACTTCCCTTATGCCGTGACAGTATGCTTGATATAAAACATTCCGTAAAATCTGAAATCGCTGCAAATGGTAAATGGAATGATATTATAGCGAAGCCGTTTCTTGACTATAACAAGTGATTTGGAGAATATGGAGGAAATTCTTCCTTTGCGAATCTACCAGACCATCGTAGGCATCCTGGGCATCCTTGGCAATGCTCTGGTTTGTTTTGTCATCTGGAAAATACCAGCCATGAAAACTCGTACAAACGCTTTTATCTTCTTCCAGGCAGTGATTGATTTATTGGGTTATATATGATGATTCTCTTGAAGAGTGAAATCGAGGTTCCTGACCCCATCCCAAGCAACGCTCTCGGATGGTTCATCTGTCACGTCTGGTCTTCTTTCATTATTTTCTTCTTATACGTGATGTCTACGTTCAACCTGCTTACGTTGACCATGGAGCGGTATTTCGCCATCGTTCAGGCAGCACTCGCCACATGGCCTCGTCTCAAAGTCGGTGTAGCAATGACAGTGTGTTGGGCTCTCGCTTTTGGCTTGAAAATATACAATCTCTTCGTTTTTCGAGAAGAAAAAGGTCACTGTGTTCGAAATCCAATTCCCGGATCCAAAATCTTGGGAATCATAGTTGTATTCCTGCAATACGTTTTGCCCGTAGGAGTGATGTTCTTCGCCTACATTCGAATCAGTGTGGAGATTAAGCGGGGAGCGGCCCGTGTCGGCCCGGCACCAGCCGCACATCTTCCCAACGGAGCAAACGCAACAGACATGGCCGAGTCTCTCCTTCGGGCCAGACGCAACACCTTCAAGATGCTCCTGATCGTTTTCATCAGGTTCGTGATCTGCTGGACACCCAACCAGGTCATCTTCCTCATGTTTAACCTCGGTTTTAGATTGACACTGACGGAATGGTTTTATTATCTCTCTGTTGCCATGGTAGCTACTAACTCTTGTGTCAACCCTTTCATTTACGCATTTAAATAACGTCAGTTTCGCAAAGGTCTACGTCAGATCTTTAACCGTGTTCGGGAACAATCCGAGAACATTGGCACTGAACAATCCTAGTCGAATAATGTATCAAACCAAAATTAATTACCACTTGAAAATTAAGTGCGAGATTTACTAGAAACGTCAAAATCAAAGAGCCTTTTATCTTCACAGATCAGACGACTTAATGGGATCATACAACATTTGCTTTTGGAAGAGGGCAATTCAATTCCCGTCCTTTAGTTTACATAAAAACACCTGACATACAACCTGTGAAATTGTAACCAAACGTAAGATGGTTCGTTTTATCAGAGAGTTTGGACTGCAATCAAGCAACGTTGATCAGCGGTGTGTGCAACGCTGATCAGCGGTGTGTGCAACGCTGTCTCCTTGACTTTGAATGTTTCAGGATCGTTACCGGTATGGAATTAAAAATGCTGGGACGACGTTTCACCAGAGATCTGCGGGGATCTCGGCCAGATCTTTATCACCATGGCCGCATTGCCACGGACAATGCACAATTAGAGTACAAGTGACATGCCATATTGTTTGTGCATGGATGTGATTGAATGTCGAAATAAGTTTTTAATCAACTACCAGTAATCACTGGCGGATCTTTTCATGCATTATCTGAAATGAAAGCTTGCAACTTTCTCGAATCTATAAAAACAGCTATTTAAAATTAGATCTTGGTTAAAATGGGAAAAGTCTGAGCTAGCATTTGTAAGAAGGCATATAAATGTTATCCATACTCAAATTGTTCCCGTCGATGTTCTGACGGTTGACATCTACAAAATAACTGTGTTCATCCACAATATAGAACTGACTTGAATAGAAGTAAAAAAGGATACACTGTATTGTTCATTTTCTAACCAAACGTGAACAATTTTATGCAAAATAATAAAAGCAAATATCGGTAAGTCAGACATTATATCAGCAAGGCCCTGACCTGACATTTAAAGCCGATTTATAGAAAAGGTGGACAATGCTTTTCGTCGCGGTATCTTTTGTGTTTTGTTTTTTTAATTCCTGAAACTGACAGTCTAGTCTATTATTTAGACTGAATACTGGGAATGCTAAACTCCTTAAAATTGACTAGACCTGTAATGTATAAATTGAGTCAATAAATCCACTTAGGGGACTTGAGAGATCATATTTCACTGTCTGCTGTTCTCCAGGCTCTCAAGACTGTTGTTCATGTTGCCGTATTAATTGCTTCCGTTATAACAAAGGGACAACGATTTGAGTCAAAGCTACGCGTTTCTATTTTATGAATGATAAGTGTTCATTGATTTAAAAATTTCGCGATAAATGTTGTCATATATAACATGGGTGCATATAATTGTTCAGATGAAATATTGTGTAATTCAACTTCGCTGAAGCAGTGACTATATGAGCAGTTTGCTGATAAAACATTTTGTTCATCATCAAATCTGTGCAGATGAGAAACGGTTATATAGACGCAGCACTAAGTACCAGCGACGCCATTTCCTGACTTTATAACTGATTTTGAGAATATGGAGGATCCTTTGCGAATCTACCAAACCATCGTAGGTATCCTGGGTATCCTTGGCAATGCTCTGGTTTGTTTTGTCATCTGGAAAATACCAGCCATGCAAACTCGTACAAACGCTTTCATATTCCACCAGGCAGTGATTGATTTCTTGGGTTCAACGATGACCCTCTTGAAGAGTGAAATCAAGGTGCCTGTCCCCATCCCAAGCAACGTTCTTGGATGGTTCCTTTGTAATTTCTGGTCTACTTTCATTATTTTCTTCTTCTTCGTGATGTCTACGTTCAACCTTTTGGTACTCACATTGGAGCGGTATTACGCCATTGTGCACCCGTTCAAGTACCAGGTGCTTTTTGCCACTTGGCCTCGCCTCAAAATCGGTACAGCCATGGCGATGTGTTGGGTTGTTCCGGCCGTACTAAAGTCATACCTACTCTTCATCTACAAAGAAAAAACGGCTTTTGTGTACCAAATGTGATTCCAGGGTCCCGGGCTTTGGGGATTCTCACGGTATTTATGCAGTATATTATACCGGTGGGAGTGATGCTGTTTGCTTACATTCGTATCAGTGTGGAGATGAAGCGGGGAGCTGCCCGTGTCGGCCCGGCACCAGCCGCACATCTTCCCAACGGAGCAAACGCACCAGATATGGCCGAGTCCCTCCTTCGGGCCAGACGCAACACCTTCAAGATGCTCTTGATCGTTTTCATCACGTTCGTGATCTGCTGGACACCCAACCAGGTGATGTTCCTCGTGTTTAACCTTGGATGGGAGATCGATTTCAACGGCTGGTTTTCACGACTCTCCGTAGCATTGGTGGCGACCAATTCTTGCGTCAACCCCTTCATCTATGCGTTCAATTACCGTCAATTCCGCAACGGACTTCGACAAGTCTTTGGCAATATACGCAACCGCGCTTTTGATGCTTTCTTTGTTGGGCCAACAGATGAAACTGAACCGAGAGAGAGAACCGGTGCTCGCTAAACCCACACAGACCTATTAATAACATAGAACATTTCAATGTTTCTGGATACTGATTTTCCCTTGTGAATGTATCAATCGTTCGCTACACAGTCAGAGTCTGCTAATTGCTGGATACATTAATTTTGATATTGAGAGATAATGCAGAATGGTAACATTTCACCTCATCGAAAACGCGTATTGAAACCTTTGTCAAAGTTAACCTGATTGTTCATGATTGCGTACAAGATAACAGTAAGTAGTATAAAATAGAAAAGTACTATAGGCTATAGCTGGGCCCAATTTCATAAAGCCGATTAACGGCCGATGTTGTGCTTACAGTGTTATTCCATAGTAGCCTTGCTAACCGTAAGCACAGGATCAGGACCCAATTTTATAAAGGTCCAGTTTGATAAGCTGCTTAAGCAACAAACAGTGCTTAACAATAGCAAAAATTAGCTTGATACCAGTCACAGATGGTACATGTTATTATACACACTATTTTGCTGGTAACCTTATTCTCGTCAGCACAATTTTTTCCTGCTAAATAAATTGTTGTGCATACGCAGCTATTATAAAGCGCCGGAATGTTAACCATCCGGTGCTTACTGTTAGCAAATGACTGACAAGATGCAAATCCCAATGTGTCAAACAAGCTGTCTGCCAAGTTTTCTTGCTAACCTGTGAAACACGCTTGCGCTTAAGCAATTCTTTCTGCCACAGTGAGCAGAAAAAATGTGCTTACCGTTTATCAACTTTGTAACGTTAGGCCCCGGTGTCTATGCTCCCACTTCAAAACCCAGTTTGCAAAAATTGTAGAATGGGAGACTCTTGAGGACGCTAGATGGCGACAGACTTCGATAAGTCCATGTTGTGCATGCTCGGAACTACATAAACATTAAAAATGTGCACGGCCTATAAGTCTGCTGCCACCAGCGTTATAAAGTTTTTGCGGTAGAACATTATTAGATGGTCTGGGTTTAGGTCACAGCAAACAGTCGTATCAATTATTGTCATTGGTTAGATTTCAACCATGGTGCCAGGCTATACAAAATATTTCGGATTTGTTTGAATTAATTTAGGTAGATCAATAATTATAAACAAATATTTAAAAAAAATCGCTTTATAAATCACAAAGCACATAGAAAACAGAACAGTCTAAAAAGCAAAGAAATGAACAGAGATAAGGAAATCAACGATTGCACAACACGAAAGGGCGAGGCTATAATTATGTTACCTTGTTTTGCACTTATTATGAAAAGGAAGATGTTTCCGACACCAAGTTTCTTGACATTTCTTTTGCTGTAATTCATTTATATTTACACCACAGCATTGCTGAAAATATGGTTACATGTTTTAATAATATAATATTATTCCTGCATTATTACTCCCACTAATATTGTTCCTGTATGCAGATTATTTATAATACTTATTTGCACCGGCATGGAATAATTATCTTCCTTAAATTTGTAATTCACAACAATAAGCTTGGTTTTATGATGATAAAATTAAATGTATAGGCCTAGTTATTATTTCAAAGTTTCGCGGGTCTTGAGCTAACGCTAACGCTAGGGCCTAAAAAAACCCAACTTTTTATTGCCCTTTTGGCTAAAAAATCGGGAGGGTCGGTCGGTCGCTTTTTTATTTATTTTTTATTTTTTAGAATACGTCAGAGGAGGAAAACAAAACCAGTAGATATACACACAACTTTATGTTTTCAACCATTGTAATGTTCTCAAAGTCAAAGTAGTATACATTCATATGGTGAATATAAAACAAAAATAAACTTTAAAAAACTTGATGTATGAATAAATAGAATAATAATATAAATATGAAGTTGTTTCTCAACATCAGGCCTGTGAGTGGACCATTAAAAAAAAAGCGGAAAAATACATCCATGCAAGAATAATGATAGATGCCGCTCTAAACACTAACGTTCCATCGGAAAACAAATTGACGCGTGCGATGAAAACTGCCACGCAAGGAAAAGGTTAAAAAAACTTAAAAACGCGACCGTGGATGTCAGATTTGGGGGGTCGGTCGGAAATGGGCAAAACAAGTTTGTTTTTGTATGCCTAGTGGTGGCGCTATTGCTGGTGGTGGCGGGCCGGGAAGGATGCGGGGGCGTCATAGAAGGGGCTTCCCAAGGTTGTCAAGCTTCTCTTATATACACACACAGGGTGGTTTCCGTAAACATTAGCCAAAAAAGGGTAACATATAATGTTGGGTGCTTTGCTTAGACATGCTCTCGAATTATTATAAAGTACAGGGAATTAACCTGTTTGTATTTTGAACTTTCTTGTACCCGCAAATCAAACTTTGTGACCATGGTTATGTATCATAAACATCCAGGGACAATTGGGCATCAATGCTCGCCTCAAATATTGACCCATTTACACTC
Organism: Plazaster borealis; assembly: GCA_021014325.1. Lineage (NCBI taxonomy): Eukaryota > Metazoa > Echinodermata > Asteroidea > Forcipulatida > Labidiasteridae > Plazaster > Plazaster borealis. The sequence continues at coordinate 32,019,634 of CM037474.1, read as the reverse complement.
AAGTTGGTAAACAATTTGAATACGCTATGGACTATTTAAGTTGACCTCGAGAGCTTCGAGCTTTCGCGAGAATCTGGACTTCCGTCTACCCTGAATATCATATATAGCGTGTATTGAGGCAGTCGTTTTTGAAAAGAACTTGTTTTGCGATGTTTTTATAAGTTTCACCCTTGAATATGGTTTGAATAAAAACAAACTACAATTACAAATTGTAAATTCTAAACAATTTCGCAAATCTTGGATTTTTAATTTTTTGTTAACCTGACCTTAATTTCCGCTTCACGTTTAACCATAAATAACATGAAATGAAAAGGCGATCGTCATGATCCTTGACGTACATGCATGCAAATTAAAGCAAGCTGCTACATTCAGTAGTAGACGGTAGCCAAACCACGCGAAACTCGGACGTCGTTGTCCCAGCGACGCCATGCAACATCACCGTAAAATCCATGCGACACAAGGTCTGTTTTCGCGCTAAGTAACGAAGCACTTATTTCCGATTTAAAATAAAACATCTTCGATTTGTTAGTGCAGTCGATACGGTTTGCGCAACACAGTCGGCGTAATTAATTCACAATTTTACACCTCGAGCCGGATGTTGGAGGTTGAGGACTATTTCTTCATTTCGACAAAATAAAAATCACACAAAATTGCACCCACGTTAATCTCCCATATCTCCCATCTCCAATAGCATTGGAACGTTGAAACAACATTTTAATACCGTTTACACTGAACGTTACTTTAACTTTACATGTGAACGTAGATTCAACGTAATTCTGCTTATTGATGTAATGTTTAATCAACGCTAGATTGTAAACGTAGAACAAAAGTTACATTAACGTTTTTTTCAACCAGTTACTTTAACGTTTTACGAGAACGTAGATTCAACGTAATTCTGCTCAATTGATGTAATGTTTAATCAACATTAGATTATAAACGTAGAAACAATGTTACATTAACGTTTTGTTCAACTAGTAAGTTATGAGAACGTAGATTTAACGTTAATTTGCTCATTGATAAAATGTTTAATTAACGTTAGCAGGTTACGTTGAAACGATGTTACATTACTGTTTGTTCAACGTTAATTGGGTCATTTCAGTTAACCAATGATCCAACACGTTCAATCAAGTTTGACCTGATCAATTAGAATATTGTTATGCATTAGTGTTGAGTATATTTTAGTTAAGTTAATTGGTTATGTACTACATTACTATATGCTACAGTCAATACAAACCTAAACATCCTAGTGTGTGGCATGTGTTATATATGTAGTCCGGGATACATAAAATCTGCAGTCATAGTTGCCACTTGTTTTAATTTAACCGGTTAATTAATAATTTGCAAATAAAATTATCGATGGAACTTTTGGTATATAAACAATTTCTTCTAAAAGGATTCAGAAAAAAGGTTAAACAAACTACCATTTAATGTCACAATTACATTAAACTGTTATATATACAATTTATGTTTAAACTGCTAATATTACCCGGCTAAAAAATTGCATATTGGTATAATGGTATAAACCTAAAGCAAAGTTTATTCAACGCTAATTTTAAATAAGAGTTAGCATTATTTCACGGTAAAGTCATAGATTAGTTTTGTTCGACGCGATACTGATGTATAGTCCAAGTTATCAATAAAGATAAGATAAAAGTCACATGTGAAACTTTCCGTTAAATTAATTGTCTACTTGTTGAGAACACAGCAAAAAAAAACTGTCTCAGTATTTTCATGAGAACGTCAAATCATGACGTGAATCTTCCACTAAAAAGCTCTGATCTGACCCTTTTTTCCGCCCGAGTGGAGATGAATAGGGCTTCTTTTTGTAATAGACACTCACGTAGGCACACTTCATGTAAAATGTCTGCCCTATCTGCTACTTTCACCTCAGGCTTAGCAATGCCCAGTGGTCAACTCTCTAACTTATAATTCAGACTGCTCTTTTGCAGTGGGTATAATTATAAATAATAATAATAATAATACGCAGTTCTTATATAGCGGTTTATACTCCCGATGGGTGTCTCAAAGCGCTCAGTATTTGTCCTACAAGAAAAGTGGAGTTACGTGGAGTTTCAGCACCATGTACTGGTTTACAAGGTGCTGTGGCGCAATATGCAGCCAATCAAACCAGGAACACCGGGGCGAAC